>JAJEOX010000142.1:0-2702500 GCA_020740385.1 Mylabris phalerata | reverse complement strand
ATACACTGTACTAATAAATCATTATTATTATTTTAATATAATACTTATTATATTTACGCAAATGATTACGTTAGAGTTAACGTTAACGTTAATTGAGTGGTGGATTTTTAATTGAAAAACAACCGATAATTCCGATCAATAGTCAATTTATTAAACAAAGCTAACTTGATTCAATAGTTTTAATTAAAAAGGAATAGAATTCAATCAAGTAGGCTTTTTTACAATTGAAATAAAACAAACAAATTGACGCAAACATGACGAAATAAAAGTCCCCAAATTTTACTACGGATCTAGTAACTTTATCTCTACTCAATTGGCGATAATAAGAATACGTATTTCTCAATTATTGTTTGTTTTGAAATTGGCGCCTTAGAGTCAACCAATAGTTTTGTTTCTCAATGACGTATTGCTAGGTTATTGGTCGTTTTCAAATTTGGCGCTTTCTATCAAAACCAATAGAATTACTTCTAAATAAAATTGTATATTTATGAGTGAATCGAGTATACTGTACATGCGCAATTGTTTATAATTCATTATTAACAAAGCCTACTTGATTGAAGGGTTTTATAATGGAATTTAATCAAGTTATAGTTGAAATAAAACAATTGAATCGAATATAACGCACATGCGTCAATTTATTATTGCACATGCGCAATTGTTTATAATTCATCACGATGACTTGATAGATCTTCAATTATCATCATGGCCGCCTTCATACCGATCATCATAGCTGGCGCATGCGTATTACCACTAATAATATTCGGCATAATTGACGTGTCGGCAACCCTTAAATTCTCAACCCCATACACCCTCAATCTGGCATCAACTACCGCCCCCCGATCACTGGATGGACCCATTTTACACGTACCAACCGGATGATAGAGGGTTGTCGTTAAATATTTCAATGAACAATACCAATAATCAGTGTTGCCAAATTCGAAATTGTCACATTCATTTAATTTAATTTCAGTTAATTTCGGTTGGTATTCCTGGAAAATTGTCGTGTTAATTAATTTTTGTAGAAATTCAATTGCCTCAATCATAATCTCCATATCCTTGTGGTTTTCGTAATAATTCGGGTGAATTACCGGTGGGTCGTTGGGGTTTTTCGATTTTAATTGTAACCAACCTGTCGATTTCGGTTTCAATAATGTTGGTAATATGAAAATTGTATTCGACCTTTGATTAGCATCACGATATTGTTTCGAAATCTCCTCTTTCATGCCGATAACACGTAGAATTTCCGGTAATAGATAGTTATCTTTGTGCACGTTTAAAATGTGGTGAAATTGTATGTTGGGAAATTGATTTGTTTGGTTTTTCGTGTTAATAAAGCCCACTAGATTTGTCATTGCTGTTGTACCTAAAGAACCGTGTCGATTGAGGAAATATTTATAGAATTCATCTAGGGGATTTTCCGGATTCACACTACTACCATCTATTTGCAAATAAAACCCTAGAAATATCGGATGATCTTGTAGATTATTACCAACTTGTAAATCGTGTACAACTGATATGCCTAAATTTTCCAAGTGTTGTTTCGGTCCAATACCGCTCAACATCAACAATTTCGGTGTATTTACAGCGCCGGCTGATACGATTATTTCATTACGTACGTGTAAATTGAGGGATTTCCCTCCAATAACAACCCGGACACTTTTAACACGGTTATTGTTATCGAACAATAATTTTTCGGCGATTGTATTTAAGGCTACTTTGAGATTTTTACGTTGTTTTACACGACCACCTAGAAATTGTTTACCGCTATTAACACGAATTCCATTCTCTATTGTTTGTAGAGCTTCAAAATAACCAAAATAATGTTCAATTTCTACAGTTGGTACCCCTAATAATTCCGCTGATTTCTCAATAATTTCCACTAATGGTTGTTTTGATTGGATTAAATTCAATGTTTGTTGGCCATTTTCGCCATATTTACCATATAATTTGAATTTATCGTGTTGTAAATGTTCGATTTTCTTATAAATTTCGATGATCGTGTTAAAATCCCATCCGGGGTTGCCAAATTGTGCCCATTCGTTATAATCAAATTCATTGCCACGTATGTACAACATTGCATTGATTGAACTACAACCACCTAATAGTTTGCCACGTGGCCAGCGACATCTATTGTCTAACATGCCTAAACAGGCACGTTCGGATGGTTCAGTTAAATATTGCCAATCTTCATCGGTACCTTGTAAACTAAACATAGTCGCAGGTATCTAGAAAATGACTTAAAACAAAAAAATTTATAGTATAGTCGTACGGAATCAACTTGACTTGATAGAAAGACTATAGCGCCATCTATACCTCACTGTTTGAAGATGGCAAACCGCCCGCTTCGATTAGTAGAACGTTAAATTTGGAATTCTCTGATAGTTGATTGGCTACAACACTACCAGCACTACCACCACCAATGACAATAAAATCAAATTCATCATTATCATTCAAAAATCGACTATAATCATCCGGATATTGTTCGGTGTGATTGACTAAACATTTCGATGACATTAAGGCATTGATTAATGTTAAAAAAAATTGTGCTGAAACTCCTGTTAATGAATGTGGACATGTGTCGTTGATAAATTGTAGATTTTCCATTTTTTCTGTAATTTTAAATGATTGGGTTAATTTCGAAAATTCGCGCTCAATCATAACCAATCGTATTGTAGATTGGCGGCGTGATTGGTTGTTTAATTGGCGGTATAATCGAGATTGGTTACTTGATTGGCGGTAAATTTAAATTTAGTTGATTATTTAAATTCAACCAATCATCTTGTTGAGTATTGTGATTGGCCGTATAGATGGCGGTAAATTTGAATAATTCCACAATTTACAATTAATGCGATTGGTTTTTTTAAAAATTCACGCTTCAATTCTGACCAATCACATGTAGAATTGGTGGTGTGATTGTTTAGTTGGCGCTAAATTTGAATTTCATGTAAATTTTTAGATGATTAATTTTGAAATTTCGCAACATTCGCGCTTTAAAATCACCCAATCACACTATTGAGATTAGTAGATTGGTTGTTTAGATGGCGGCAAATTTGAATAATTCCACAAATAATCGAGTTATTGTTTTTTAAAATGCGCGCTCGAACAAATTGGTGTTATGATTGGTTGTTTCAATGGCGGTAAATTTGAATAATTCCTGAGGCAACTTGGTAATTTTTCATTAATTGTAAAGTTAACAAATATTTTTGTTTGTTTTTAAACAAAAAATCGAGATGTTTAACAACAATAAATGCGTATTTACCTTAAAATTTGAGGTTATTTTTGAGGTTTGATTAATTTTTGATCAAATTAGAAATAAATTAATAATAAAATAAAAAATTAAACTACACCATCACCAGTGAATAACAGTTAAGGTTAAAAACTGTAATAAAATTGAGGTTAAATTCGACAAGACCAACCTGTTTTTGTGGCTGTTTTCTAAAAATAACCAACAAAGATGTCGTTTTGAGACGAATTAGCGTATAATGGTGATAATAATAATGATAATAATATTGATATCAGTTCCACTTATCATTAAAACAAATATTACCAAGTAATATCAATAAACATTGTTTTTTTTTTATTTGGTTATCAACAAATTTAAATTTGCAAAATCATTAAAATTTCGTTGAAATTTACTCGTAACCCGACTTTTTCCTAACGGTTGATCTGAATTCATCAACCGGTTCATTAGGACCAGTTACATTCCATTATTATCCAAGATATAAACCATTTTGTGTTCCATTATAAATAGCTAGATGGCGTTGAATGTTTATAATTTTAAGAAAATAACCTCAAAAACTTTATCTAGATGGCGCTTATTTACAGCGCCATCTATTAGAAAATTTTAATTATATTTCAATCGAGCAAGCTTTAAAATAAAAGATAATAATAATAATAATAATAATAATAATAATGATAAAAATTTTGTTTCTTTCCATCAATAATTGTATTGAACTGTAGTAAAGGTAAAATTAATCAAGTAGGCCTTGTTTTTTATGAAAATTGACATAACCAAAGCCTACTTGATTAATTTTAGATTGACGCTTTTTTATTGGATGGCAATTAATCAAGCGTGCTTTAACAAAAAAAATGACATAAACAAATAGAGATGGAAGCATTATTTTCTATCAAAAAATTAAATTTAATCAAGTAAGCTTACCATTTTACAATTATCAAAGCCAACTTGTTTAATTTTTTAAATTAATGCTTTTTTAGTTGCAAAAACATTTTAATCAAGTAGGCTTTAATATAAAAAATAAAAAACAAATAAGATTAACAAATAGAGATAGATATAAAAATCAAGTAAACTTTACGATAACATTTGACAAAATCAAAGTCTACTTGATTGATTTTAGATTGACGCTTTTTTATTGGATAACAATTAATCAAACGTGCTTTAATATAAAAGAATAAAAACAAATGACTGACAAATGAAAATAAACATATTAATCAAGTAAGCCTTGCAATGACAATTGACAAAATTAAAGTCTACTTGATAAATAATTAATTAATTAATTAATTACAATAAAATATTTAATCAAGTGTGCTTTAATAAAAAAAAGACATAAACAAATAGAGATAGAAACATTATTTAGTCTTTTTTATCAAAAAATTGAATTTAATCAAGCAAGCTTAGCATTTTACAATTGTCAAAAATCAAAAACTACTTGTTAAATTTTTTTTTTTTTTTTAAGTTGCAAAAACATTTTAATCAAGTAAGCTTTAATATAAAAAATAAAAACAAATGAAATTGACAAATATGAATCAAGTAAGCCTTGTAAACAATTGACAAAACCAAAGTATACTTGATACATTTTTTTTTTTTTTAATTTACGCTTTTCGAAAACATTCAATCAAGTAAGCTTTAATAAAAAGTGAAATAAACAAATAAACAAATAAACAAAAAATTAATGTTAACCTACATTTAATCAAGCAACCTTTGCATTTTAGAATTGATAAACACCAAAGCCTACTTGTTTAAAATTTAAATAGATACTTTTTTTATTGCAAAAAGTTTTAATCAAGTAAGCCTTGTAATAACAGTTGACAAAACCAAAGTATGCTTGGTAGATTTTTTAAATTTATATTTTTAGAAAATATTGAATCAAGTAAACTTTGCATTTTACAATTGACAAAAACCGAAGCCTACTTGTTTAAATTTCAAATAATTGCGCTTTATTGCAATTTTTTTTTTTAATCAAGGAAGCTTTGAAATGGAACAAATGACATGAACAAATAGGTAACTAAGTAGGCTTGGTTTTAAAATTAACAAAACCAAAGCCTCATTGATTAATTCGAGTTGAGTTGTAAAATCAAGTAGGCTTCGATTTTCATTAATAAATTTTCAACAATTGAATCTACCAATAGTGGGGGTTTTTTTTTTTAAATTTTCTTTATAAAATCAAGTAGGTTTTGGTTTTCATTCATAAAATCGATTTTCATTGATAAATCGAGTTTCATTGATGAATTTTCATGAATGAAAATCTACCAATAGTCGAGATTTTTGATTTTCGGCGTTTTTTCCACCAAAATTTCCCTAAATTCATCATCAATTGCAGATTCTAAAACGATAATTAATTAAACAAATGATTATCAATTAAAATTAACTCACTTTGTTGATAATTTGGTTGATTATCATCATCACCATTATTGTTGTTGTAATTAAAAATACCCCATTCTTCTTTAATTAAATCGGCCGCCTTTTCGGCAATCATAATAATTGGTGCATTTGTATTTCCACTAACAATAGTTGGCATTATTGAGCCATCTATAACACGTAAATTTTTAACACCATAAACGTGTAAATGTGAATCAACAACAGCATCCGAATCCCAATATGGACCCATTTTACACGTACCGACAGGGTGGTAAATTGTCAATGTATAATGTTGAGCTTGACACCCCCAATATTCATCTGTCATTAATTCATAATTTTCACACCCCGGTATTTTCAATTGATTAAAATAAGTCTGATAACGTTTCATTGTTGTCGTATTACACAATTGATAAGCGATTTTAGCCCCCTCAATTATCGTCAATAAATCTTGCTTTTCGGCGAAATAATTCGGATAAATTAAGGGATGATTTGTGGGGTTTTTATCCCTTAATAAGATACGTCCACGACTTTGCGGTCTCAATAATAACACGATAATATTGAAAGCCTCTTTGTAGAGGATATTTTCGTAAACTGAAGTGTACAAATCATCATTTAAATTCGTTGCACGTTTCCCAAATAGACCACCATCCGTGTTATCGGCGTACGATGTTATAAAATACTGTATATCCGGCCAATCATCACTTTGATTCATAAATTTCGTCTTAACAAAGCCCATAATTTCGCATTCCGGTAACCAATAGATTTTGCCCGTGTTATTTCGTGTAAATTCATCGATTGTTTCCCGTGTTAAAACTTTCTCCAACTGAAAACTACACGTTAAATTCGTGTAATCTGAGGGTGGTGTAAATAGATATGTAACACCACCCATTGCTACATGATCTTGTAGATTATAACCGACTTTTAAATCTTGTAACAATTCGATATTCAATTCGTTCAAGTGTTGTTTAGGACCTACTCCGGATAACATCAATAATTGGGGTGAATTTATAGCACCGCTACTCAATAAAATTTCACGTTCATTATAAACACGATGTATTGTACCGAATTTATTGAAAACTACCCCGTAACTTTGTCGTGTTTGGGGGTTGATTAGAATTTTTTCAACAGTCGAATGTAGACTTATGTGTAAATTGGGGCGGTTTTTCGTAGGTCTCAAAAAGGCTTTAGCTGTTGAACAACGTAAACCATCCCTTAAAGTACCATGGGCTAATGTGAAACCCGTTTGATATTCGCCATTGATATCACGAATTTCATAACCTAATTCTTGGATGGCCTCGAAGAACCATTCAACAATCGGCGAATGATAACGGAAATTTTCAATTGTTAAATAACCACCGTAACCATGGTAATAATCATTTTGTAAATGATCAATGCGCATGTCTTCGCTCTTTTTGAAATATGGCAACACCTCATCGTATGACCAACCAGGATTACCTAAAATAATAATTAATTAATAACCCAGTTGGCTGTGATTTTAAGAAGAAATAACCAAAATTATACAGGGTGATTCATTTAAAATAGTATTTAATGATTTGCCGTCTAAATAATAATAGTACAAAATAATTGATAACATAATCTCCTGTTACTTTTCCAAGGTCAATCAGATTGTGTAATTGAATTTTTGTTATCTTCATTGGTTTTCTAGTTATTCAATTTTTTTCTTTGATAAATTTTACAAAAACTTAGAGTGCTGTGGAATTTTGTTATTTCATTGAAAATTAAAACGTAACAAGTGACGCCTTGTTGTTTTTCACAGCATTCTATGTTTATTTTAAATTGAATTAACTTGGAACTATACAGGGTGTGTCTTGACGTATGTGCATTAAAATAATAAAAATAGTTCTAATTGATGGAAAATTGTAAAATTTGGTTAATTGCAATTTGACCACCTATACTATCTCTAGATAATATTTTTTGAATTCTATCAACCCTCTATAGGAGGGGTAGCACACCCTTATTTTAAATGACACGGTATATTTTTTATTGCATATTTTGATTCTATGGTTAAATTGAAGGGTAGTTTGATAATATGACCTGAAGTCTAATATTGATAGTTTTTCAGTAATTTTGATTTTTTTCTGAAATTTTGAAAATTTTGGTCTTATAAAAAAAATCATATCCAGCAAACTGTTATCAATAAACAGTTGAAATTTTGAATTCTGGTACTAGAAACAACGGGATTTCTAACAAAATTTATAGCTTTCAGTTATCTTTCATCGTTTGGCTGAAATTAATTTTTATTTTCAGCTAATTTTTTCAATGAAATTCAATACAGGGTATGTCGTCACAACTGTTCATTTGATAATAGACGTCGTTCTAATTGGTGCAAAATTGTAAAATTTGAGTTACAGCCGTTTTACCACCTGTACTATCTTTAGAGACTATTTTTTGATTTTTATCAACCCTCTAAATGTGGGGTAAAACACCCTACTTCCCTATTTTAAACGACATGGTATATTTTTTATTGCATATTTGGATTCTATGGTTAAACTGAAGGGTAGTTTGATAATATGACTTGTGGTCTAATATTGATAGTTTTTCAGTAATTTTGATTTTTTGCTGAGATTTTGAAAATTGTAAGGTTTTATAAAAAAAATCATATCTAGCAAACTGTTATTAATAAACAGTTGAATTGAGTTACAGCCGTTTTACCACCTGTACTATCTTTAGAGACTATTTTTTGATTTCTATCAACCCTCTACATGAGGGGTAAAACACCCTACTTTCTTATTTTAAACGACATGGTATATTTTTTATTGCATATTTGGATTCTATGGTTAAACTTGAAGGGTAGTTTGATAATATGACTTGAAGTCTAATATTGATAGTTTTTCAGTAATTTTGATTTTTTGTTGAGATTTTGAAAATTGTAAGGTTTTAGAAAAAAAAATCAAATCTAGCAAACTGTTATTAATAAACAGTTGAAAATTTGAATTCCTAATAGTAGAAACAATGAACTTTCCGACAAATTTTACAGTTTTCAGATATCTTTCAGCGTTTGGTTGAAATTAATTTTTATTTTCAACCAATTTCTAAATAATTTCTGTTTTTTGAAATAAAATTCAATACAGGGTATGTCGTCACAACTGTTCATTTTATAGTGGAAGCCGTTCTAATTGGTAGAAAATTATGAAATTTATTTCAGGGTCATTTTACCACTTGTACGATCGATAGAGAATATTTTCTTGACAATATCAACCCCTATATAAGGGGTAAAACACCCTAATTTCTTATTTTGAATGAAATTGTATATTTTTATTATATATTTAGATTCTATGGTAAAATTAAAGGGTAGTTTGGTAATATAATTTATAGTCTAAAATTGATAGTTTTTCAGTAATTTCGAATTTTTGCTGAAATTTTGAACGTTTCAAGTTTAATAAAAAAATATATATATCTTACAAACCATCATCAATAGAGGGTTGAAATTTTGGCTCCTGATAGCAGAAATAGTGTTCATTTTAGTAGATTTTACAGATTTTAATTATCTTTAACCGTTTGCCTGAAAAATTAAAACAATTGAGCAACTCGAAAACCTCAAAACTATGTTAATTTGTGATGATTTTAAAACGTCATTTAAATTGAACCAGCCTGTATTTTTGTACAAAATTGTTTTCAAATGAATGACATTACCTAACTCCGCCCATCTGTCATAATCGCGTCGATTACCCCTCACATACAACATAGCATTCAATACACTAGAACCGCCCAAAACTTTACCACGTGGCCAATTACATTGTCCATTTACCATTGATTGGCAATAATTCGGTCCTGGTTCGGTTTTATATTGCCAATCGAATGGTGATAATTGTAATGTTGGAAACATTATTGGTAGATCAGTTAATGTAATCTCATCAGGCCCGGCTTCCAATAATAAAATATTCCATTGGGCTATTTCTGATAGACGATTAGCCAATACGGCACCAGCTGAACCACCACCAATGATAATAAAATCATACGATTCGTGTAATTGGTAAATTGGTGTATCATGGATACGGTGATCTTGGTCTAAAATATCAGGACGATGGATCAATAATGAGGAGTGTAGATAGAGTAGGAAGCCCAAACTGGGGCCCAAAGTTAAGGCAATACGGGTCACCGAATACAGATTCATTTGTTCGTGGATTGAAGACATTCTAGAATTTTCCAAAATTTTCCAATGGGATTTTTTACAAAAAAACAAAAAACAAAAAAAAAGTGACTTACTTGAATTATTTTGATCTAGTCGCTGTGGAAATTCACTTAAAAATGATTAAATTCTATAAAAAAAAAATGCTAAACTAAGACAAATTCAAGTCGGCAAATATTATTTTACATTAATTCCAGTTAACTTGATTTTTGCTGTATTTAGTGAAACAAAAGACGAATCCGGCCAGTGGCGTAGGTTTCCAAACGTTCCGCCATTTTGTGCGTCTATAACCTTAAAATTATCGAGAGAGTAGGAGAGAGGGGAAAATGAGAGAGAGAGAGAGAGAGAGAGCAAAGACAAAACAGTGCCGCCATTTTGTTCGCTATAACCTTAAAATTACCGAGAGTGAGAGAGAGAGAGAGAGAGAGAGAGCAAAGACAAAAAAGTTCCGCCATTTTGTGCGTTTATAACCTTAAAATTACCGACAGTGAAAAAGGGGGGGAAGAATGAGAGAAAGAGAGAGATGGTGAGAGAGCAAAGACAAAAACAAGAGAAACAAATGAATTTTGGTGATACAGGGTGCTGCAATTCGCTGACAGAATTACTGAAAGTGTAACAAAAAATGTCACAAATAATGTAAATACAATGTAAATTTGTGTCGTGACACAATTTTTTTTACAATGTAAGTTTCTTGAAAATGCAAACCTAAAGTTAGGGCAATGTAAACGTAAAAAAGTGTAAAGTATAGAAAAAGTGACAAAATTTTCCAATAATTTGGAAAATAATGTAACAAACGACGTCTTGGTTTAAAATTTTAAACAATTCGACATAAGATAAGCAAGTGTAAACTAATAAAAGTGTAAATTGTACAAAATTTTGGAATATTTGTAAAATTTGATACACACAGGAGTAAAATGTAACATTCACTGGATAATTTATCGGCAATTGTTACACTTTCTAGAAGTCAGAATTTGGAGAATTTGGACCAAATATGAGAAATCTAGAGGTTCTGGACAATAATGTAACAAATTCTATGCCACATAGTGTAAATTGCGAATAATCTGGCAAATTATGTAACAAATTATTGGCAAAATATGCTTAGAATTCAAGTATTGGCTTCAAGTTTGGATCAATTTAACATAAAGTATACAAATGTAAACCAGAAATTGTTACAAATCGTGTAAATTAGAAGAATATTGACCATAAAAAGTGTTAAATATGGATGATAGTGTAACAAATTGTAAGGAATAGTTACAAACTGTATAAATTGTACAAAATTGGGGAGTAATTTGTAAATTATTGTTACAAATGGTGTAAACCAATTCGATAGATACCAAATAGGTATTGTTACAAAAATTCTGGAAAATTTTGTCACATTTTAACATAAACTAAGTACATTTTGATAGTGTCAAGAATAATGTAATGAATTCAACAAAATAAAAGTGACACAGAAGGAGTACAAGGAGTACAAATTGTACAAAACTAAGCACTGGAAATTTATGTAACAATGGCTACAAAAAATGTTACAAACCTTATAAATTAAACAAATTTAAATTAGTAGCGATCTGAATTGAATTGAAAGATTAATCCTGAAATTCTGGATGATCTGGAGAATAGTGTAACAAATTGTAGGAAATAGTTACAAACGATATAAATTGAACAAAACTGAGGAGTAATTTGTAGATTATTGTTACAAAGAGTGTAAACCAATTTGATAGATAGAAATTGTTACAAAAATTCTGGAAGATTTTGTCACACTTCAACATAAATTAGGTTCATTTTGATAGTGTCAAGAATAATGTAATGAATTTAACAAAATAAGTGACACAGAAGGACTTAAATGACACAAAAGGGGTATAAAGACAACAAAATGTACAAAACTAAGCACCCAGGAAATTTATGTAACAATGACAACAAAAAATGTTAGAAACATTATAGATTAAACAAATTTACATAAGAAAGGATTTGAATTGGATTGAAAGATTGATCCAGAAATTGTGGATGATCTGGAGAATAGTGTAACAAATTGTAAGAAATAGTTACAAACGATATAAATTGTACAAAATTATGGAGTAATTTGTAAAATATTGTTACAAATAGTGTAAACCTATTTAATAGAGAAGAATTGTTACAAAAACTCTGCAAAATTTTGTCACCTTTTTAACATAAATTAGATACCTTCTGATAGTTATCAAGAATAATGTCATGAATTGAACAAAATAAGTGACACAAAAGGAGTACAATGAGTACAAAATGTACAAAACTAAGCACTCGGAAATTAATGTAACAATGACAAAAAATGTTACAAACATTATAAATTAAACAAATTTACATAAGAAGGAATCTGAATTGGATTGAAAGATTGATCCTGAAATTCTGGATGATCTGGAGAATAGTGTAACAAATTATAGGAAATAATTACAAATAAATTGTACAAAACTGAGTAGTAGTTTATAAAATAGTGTAACAATTGGTAATTGCTGAAAGAATGTAATCCAAATTAAAAGGGAAGAATTGTTAAAGAAATTCTGGATAATCTGGAAAATTGTGTCACATTTTAATGCATATATTGGATATGTTTTGATATTTTGTACAATAATGCAATAAAATAAGTTGCTCAAATTTACCAAAAAAGGAGTGCAAAATGTACAAAATTCAGCAATACCCTGGAAATTAGTGTAACAATTGATGGTTACAAAAAAAGTGCAAACAATTCAAATCAGGAGAAAAATAGATTCAATTGGATTTAACGATTGATATCGAAATTCTGGATAATCTGGAAAATTGTGTCACAAAAAGTGTAAATTGTACAAAATTGGGCAATGCACTGGAAATTAGTGTAACAATTGATGATTACAAACTGTATCAACTGAGTTAAGACAAATTTAAGCTGGAAGAAATCTGGATTAAAGCCTAGGATTAATGTGACATTTTCAATTAATTTGGAAAAAATGTAACAATTTTGTAACATTCTAATCTTCTATATTTTACACCCTAAAACTACAAAAATCATCTAATAAATTATCACAAATTGTACACAAAATTAACAAAAGAAACAAACTATCGTCTCTTCCGCAAGCGCCATCTTCGATTATTGTGCCATCTGGAAATTCGGGCATTCTTCATCCAGAACTCCTTAATCAAATCGGCCCCCTTTTCACCAATCATAATCACCGGTGCATTTGTATTACCACTTACTAAAAGTGGCATAATTGAGGCATCAATAACACGTAAATTTTTAACACCATAAACGCGTAATTGTGGATCTACAACAGCATCCGGATCCCAATATGGACCCATTTTACACGTACCAACCGGATGGTAGATAGTCACCGAATATAAACGTATCATACATTCCCAATATTGATCCGTGTACAATTGGTACTTATTTGTACATTGAGGGAATGTTAAAAGGCGACTTTTGTACTGTTGGAAGGCTTTAGTTCGGCTAATATTTACAGCAATTTTAACACCCTCGATTAACGTTTTCATATCGAAATCATCTTGGAAATAATTCGTGTAAATCAGGGGGTAATCGTGGGGTTTTTTGCTGCGTAATTTGATAAAACCCCGGGATTTTGGACGGAGTAGTACCGGAATTATGCTCCAACCATCGTCGGCTTCGATGGGTTTGAAGGTCTGTTGGTAGAATTGCTCGGTTAAGCCGTGCGCTTTGCGCAATTTAGCACCACCATCCGAATGGGTACTACCCGATATAAAGTGGAATTCTATATCCGGGTAATCAGCACTATGGTTGGCATATTTCGTTTTGACAAAAGCCAAACCCTCAACGCCACCCATTACGGTAAATGGGCCACTACCGAAAATTGCATATTGTAAAACAGGCCCGACCGCGTACAAACGATCCAATTTGATCGAATCTGGCCGGTTTATCAGAAATGTCAAACCACCTAAACCGACATGGTCTTGTAGATTATGACCAACTTTCAAATCTTGTATGACCGGAATTTGGAATTTCTCCAATTCCACCCTCGGACCGACCCCCGATAACATCAATAATTGTGGCGAATTCACAGCACCCGCCGATAACACGACCTCCTTATCGGCACGTACCCGATATACACGTTTATCGCGCACAAATTCCACCCCATAGGCTTGTTTCGATAAGGGGTCAATTAGGATTTTTGTCACATGCGCATGCATGGCTATATGGAGGTTCTTGCGTAGACGTATTGGCCGTAGGAAGGCCTTACCGGTCGAGCATCGGGAACCATGCCGGATGGTACCTTGGGCTATCATGAAACCAGTTTGTTCGGCACCGTTAATGTCGCGATTTTCGTAGCCCAATTGTTGGCCGGCGGCTATGAAACTGTGCACTAATGGGGTTTGGTACGGTGCCTCGGATACAGTCAAATAACCACCATTTGAATGGTACCCTGTTTTTACTAGATAGGGATTTTGGTTATTTTCGGATTTTTTGAAATAATACAAAGCGTCCCTGCTACCCCAACCGGGGTTGCCTAAAGCCTCCCATTGGTCATAATCGTATTTATTGCCACGTAGATAGAGCATATAGTTTAGGACGCTTGACCCGCCTATGACTTTGCCACGTGGCCAATTACAGCGGCCATTTTCCATTGCTTGAAATTCGAAAAAAACAACTAAGGTTAAGTAATAAGTGAGGTTAAAGTTTGGTGGTACCTAAACAGAATGTGCCTTGTGGTTCGGTTTTGTACTGCCAATCTAAGTCGGATAATTGTAGAAATTGGGCCATTAATGGCACATCGGATACTTCCAATTCATCCCCACCAGCTTCTAACAATAGAATGTTAACACTTTCGATTTCACTCAAACGGTTTGCTACCACCGCGCCTGAAAAATTGCAAAAATCAGGTTAGAAGTCAAGTCCATGGTTTGCTCGATTTAACTATTTTAATAGTAAATGACAATTTCTATACCTATCTGTCATAATAAGTGGAACAGAGATAGAAACATAACCTCATTTAACAGCCATATTTAGAGTTTTAACGGTTTGCTAAACCTGTATAATCAATATAGTTATGTCAATTTGTATAAATTTCTAACTTTTAAATCTCAATATTCACAAATTTATGATTTTCTTTTAGCAACCCATTTGACATTTTGAATTTGATTCATCAAAATTGGACAATTTGAGTTGTAAACACTTTAAAACTGTGGATTTGTATAAAAACTAAATCGAATAAGTTTAAATATATGAATTGTGCATTCCAAAAATGAGTTGGTATAACCCAAATTTTTGTAATTACTGTTAGTAGATAAATTTTCTAACCTCACAATTCTGAATGTGGTTGCGATATTTGGAGAATTTTGTGGATTATTTGTTTGAACGAGTATTTCTATCAATTTTGGTGATTTTTAGGTTAAAATGGACAGTTTTATGCAAAATATTTTTAAAAAATTCACTAATTTTCGTTGATATCAAAATTTTGAGGTTAGAAATTTATGAATTCGATTAATCAAAATTGGACATTTTGAGTTGCAAACATTTTAGAACAATGGATTTGTATAAAAAAACCTAACCTACATTGTCCAAAGTCAGTATGAATTGTGTCCTCGCCAAAAATGAGTTGGTATAACCAAATTTCCCAATTGCTGTTAGTAGATAAATTTTCTAACCTCACAATTCTGAATGTCAGTCTTATAGTGGTTGCAATATTTAGAAAAAATTGTGGATTATTTGTTTGAGCAAATATTTCTATCAATTTTGGTGATTTTTTGGTTAAAATGGACAGTTTTATGCAAAATATTTTTAAAAAATTCACTAATTTTCGTTGAAATTAAAATTTTGAGGTTAGAAATTTATGAATTTGATTTGAAATTTTGAATTTCATTAATCAAAATTGGACATTTTGAGTTGCAAACACTTGAAAACAGTGGATTTGTATAAAAAAACCTAACCCTACATTGTCCAAATTCAATATGAATTGTGCCCTCGCCAAAAATGAGTTGGTATAACCAAATTTCCCAATTGCTGTTAGTAGATAAATTTTCTAACCTCACAATTCTGAATGTCAGTCTTATAGTGGTTGCAATATTTAGAAAAAATTGTGGATTATTTGTTTGAGCAAATATTTCTATCAATTTTGGTGATTTTTTGGTTAAAATGGACAGTTTTATGCAAAATATTTTTAAAAAATTCACTAATTTTCGTTGAAATTAAAATTTTGAGGTTAGAAATTTATGAATTTGATTTGAAATTTTGAATTTCATTAATCAAAATTGGACATTTTGAGTTGCAAACACTTGAAAACAGTGGATTTGTATAAAAAAAACCTAACCCTACATTGTCCAAATTCAATATGAATTGTGCCCTCGCCAAAAATGAGTTGGTATAACCAAATTTTCCAATTACTGTGAGTAGATAAATTTTCTAACCTCACAATTCTGAATGTCAGTCTCATTGTGATTGCTATATTTGCAAAAAATTGTCGATTATTAATTTGAGTGAGTATTTCTATCAATTTTGGTGATTTTTAGGTTAAAATGAACAGTTGTATGCAAAATATTTTTTTTTAATTCACTTATTTTCGTTGAAATCAAAATTTTGAGGTTAGAAATTCATGTATTTGATTTGAAATTTTGAATTGATCAAAACTGGACATTTTGGCTTGCAAATACTTTAAAATAGTGGATTTGTATAAAAACCTAACCTAAATTCACCAAAATCAAAGATATGAATGGTGCACTCTGCAAAAATGAGTTGGTATAACCAAATTTTCCAATTACTGTTAGCAGATGAATTTTCTAACCTCACAGTCAGTCTTATAATGGTTGCTATATTTGGAAGAAATTTGTGGATTATTTGTTTGAGTGAGTATCTCTATCAATTTTGATGATTTTTAGATTAAAATAGACAGTTTTGTACAAAATATTTTTAAAGAATTCACTAATTTTTGTTGAAATTGAAATTTTGAGGTTAGAAATTCATGAATTTGAGTTGAAATTTTGAATTTCATTAATCAAAATTGGACATTTTGAGTTGCAAACACTTTAAAATAGTGGATTTGTAAAAAAAAACCTAACCCTACATTGTCCAAATTCAATATGAATTATGTTCTCTCCAAAAATGAGTTGGTATAACCAAATTTTCCAATTACTGTCAGTAGATAAATTTTCTAACCTCACAATTCTGAATGTCAGTCTAATAGTGGTCGGTATATTTGGAAAAAATTTTGGATTATTTGTTTGAGCGAATATTTCTATCAATTTTGGTGATTTTTTGGTTAAAATGGACAGTTTTATGCAAAATATTTTTTTTAATTCACTAATTTTCGTTGAAATTGAAATTTTGAGGTTAGAAATTCATGTATTTGATTTGAAATTTTGAATTAATCAAAATTGGACATTTTGAGTTGTAAACATTTGAAAACAGTCGATTTATATAACAAAACCTAACCTAAATTGTTCAAATTCAAAGATATGAATTGCGCACTGTCAAAAAAATGAGTTGGTATAACCAAATTACCCAATTACTCTTACAATTTGTAGATAAATTTTCTAACCTCACAATTCTGAATGTCAGTGATTGTTGTATTTGGAAAAAATTATGGATTATTTGTTTGAGTAACTATATCTCTATCAATTTTGGTGATTTTTAAGTAATTTTCTTTAAAATTGAAATTTTGAGGTTAGAAATTCATGAATTTGATCTAAATTGTCGTTAATAAAGAAATAACTAATATTTCTATCTCTATTTCTTTGTTTTTTTTTTTCTATATCGAGGCCTTTTTGATTAATTTGTTCTCTATGAAATTAAAAAAAAACCACGCTAGTTGACCAAACAAATTTTGACAATTATAAAATCGTAAGCCTTCTTGATTTGTTATTGATATTTTTCGATTTTCTACCATAGCTTACTCGATGAAATAATCCAACATTAACTTGGACAAATCGTATTCTGTAAGTTTTCGGTAATTCATTACCATGACAACGCTCCTTTAAAATAACCTATTTTTGTCTCTTTCTAATTCTATATATATGATGGATTCTAAAAAATGAGATAGAGATACTGTTCAAAGAAAATATCAACCTTCAATGTTGTCATAGTAACGGAAACGTCAAACAATTGAAGAATACAACCGAAAATTTTTCAAAATCTTATTGTCTATGGAAAAAAAAAACACCAATCAAACAACATTAAATCAGTTAATCAAGCACTCTATGATTTTGACATTAGTAAAAAACAAGCCTACTTGATTCACTAGTTAAACAATATCGTAATAGCCCTCTAGATTTGATCGTTTGTCAACAACACTCAATTAATTAATCAAGTAAGCTTTGATTTTAACATTTGTTGCTCGATTTTTTACAAACTGTCAAGCCTACTTGATTTCTTTAATGTTTAAACTAATAAATCAAGCAATCTTTCAATTGATTTGTTCCAATCAAAGCTCACTCGATTGAAATAATTTAAATGGAGAAATATCAATTAGCTAGGTAATCAAGTAGTCTTTGATTTTGTCATTAATAAAATACAAAGCCTACTTGATGTCTAACAAGACAAAATCTAATATGCGTCTATTTATTAAAACAAGACTCAATTAATGAATCAAGCAAGCTTTGACTTTGATGTTTGATTGTTTGTTCGTCTAGCAGGCTTGATTTACACAGCCTACTTGATTTTCCATATTGATAAATTGATAAATCAAGTAGACTTCGGTTTGAATTGCTTTAATCGATTAATTAATTAATTAATTAGTTAATTAATTGGAAAATTACCAGCAGATCCGGCTCCGATAACAATAAAATCGTAACGTTCCAAAAGTTCATCTGTTGGTACATCGATTGGTCGGCCTTCTGGATCGAGTAGGTCGTATTGGAAAAAAGCAATGGCCGCTGCCAAAATTGGTAGGAATTGTTGGACGCCCATTCTCAAGGGAAAATGTCGTAGGAAATCTGGAAAAATCCAAAAAAAATCACTTTTTATATCGAAAAAACAATTGGGGAAAAAAAATGAAAATCTACCACCAAATCGTAGCGTCATTGCTATATCGTTGCCCAACTTTATTAACAAATGAACTAAATTTTGTTTTCTTTATAATTTCAATCAAGCTTTCTATGAAATCTACCCTCCTTCTAAATCGAATTAGATAAAGATGGATATATTGCGAATATTTGTTGTTAGACAAGGAACAATGATCGATTTACAAAACAATTGATATGTTGATTGAATTAATAATCTAGCCACCCATTTTCGTATTATACAATCTGTCAATTTATTCGAATAGAATTTTAATTTCCAATCTTACCAACAATACGAATTTTACGTGACTTTTCTCTTTATTTTTACAAAAAAAAAAAAAAACAACAAAAAAATTGTGCAAAACTGGTTACAACAGTTTATTGATCATGTGACCCATGATTGGTCGAATTATAGCCACGTGACTTGGACAGCCAATCAATAATCTTAATTTCAAAAGCTCGCTCTAATTGGTTAGTCGGAAATCACAACTCCAATGGTTCAATTCATGAATCTGTTAAATGATTGGTGCATTCGAAATAGACGGTTAAATACTGTATTTTGATTGGCCAATGAATCACCACGTGATTAATATATGGGTTATTGATTGGTTACAATTGAAATACTGATTGGTTTGTTACCAATAAAAGCTTGATTGAAAGTAGGCGGTAGAAATAGTTGATTCTAATTCGACAATTAATGGTCGTTTGATTTAAAATCGTTGATTGGTTATAATTTGAATTACCGCCAAATTACTACACTATGATTGGTCGAATAAAACGTATACATTCTCTTTCTCTTTTAGATACATTCGGATAAAAAGAGAGAAAATTCCAAAAATTGAGCGCCAATAATTCACCGTTATAATTGGCTAGTTCGTGATCATATGACTTAAAATCGTTACATCATTGGTCGTTTAACTGTCAAATCAATAATTTGTTATTCAATTAAAACAAACAATGATTGGTTGATCAAATTGGCGGTAAATTTGTTGTCTTGTGATTAGTCAATTGATTATCATGTGATTTGTAGATGGTATAATTATTGGTTAATTTTTCGTTCAATCAATTAACTTACCTTTTGTTTTTTCGATCTTGATTATTGATTGTTCACAAACAATTGAACTTTTTGACAATTTTCATTTTAATATTCGAGTTACCTTGTACAAGTCAAGTTCAAGACTACTACGATTTCTATAGTTGTCTGTTGTTTTCTTGTAAGAGAAGGCTGTGGTAGAGCCGTTTTGACCGACTTTCTTTCAAGGTCATTACTACTATTATTACTATTATTATGGTTATAATTAACGGCATTTTTCTACGGCAATCCATATTCGATTATTCATTTGTTTAGTCTGTCTTTGTCGGTTTCATTGAACTTGTAACGGGTTGACACAGAAACTGTACGTTTACGTCATCGAAACAAGGACAAGAATATTAATTGGGTGAGAGAGAGAGAGAGAAAGATTTGGGTGGGGTGGTTTTTGTTTGAATTCTCTCCGGTTTCTCATTTTACGGCGTTGTGGTTGAGTGAAATTTTATTCAATGAACTACGTGCCGCTATCAACGTAATCGAAATTACAGTTTTCTACCCCTCAATCGAGCTCCTGTTCCAACTCCTGTTACATTTCCATATGTATATACAGGGTGATAACGGACAATTGGTTATCGAAAATAAAACTAATTCTAATTATTTGAATTTGATGAAATTCTGTTTGGAATATGTTTTTGTAGTTGAGCAACCCATCTTAATTTTATAAAGTGGGTTGCGCTACCCTTACTTTTTTGTTTTAAATGTAATTATATATTTTTATGGTATATTTAGATTCTACGGTGAAATTTAAGGGTAGTTTCATAATATGACTTATAGCCTAACATCGATAGTTTTTCAGTAATTTTGACTTTTTGCTGAAATTTGGAATTTTACAAAGTTTGATCAAAAAGGCTCATAACTCACAAACTATTATCGGTAAATGGTTGAAATTTTGTAATCAAGTAGTAGAAAGAATGTACTTTCTTGATGATTTTACAGATTTTCATTATTTTTCACCGTTTGGCTAGAATTAATTTTTATTTTCAACTCTTTATAAAGTGGGTTGCATCGCTACCCTTACTCTTTTATATTATATATATTTATATATATTATTTTATATAATTATATATTTTTTTAGCGTATTTAGATTTTACGATGAAATTTAAGGGTAGTTTGATAATATGACTTATAGCCTAACATTGATAGTTTTCCAGTAATTTTGACTTTTTGCTAAAATTTTGAATTTTACAAAGTTTGATAAAAAAAGGCTCATAATTCACAAACTATAATCAGTAAAAAGTTGGAATTTTGAATTACGATAATAGAAATCATGTACTTTCTAACAAATTTTACAGATTTCAATTATCTTCTACCGTTTAGATGGAATTAATTTTTATTTTCAACTTTTTAGAAAATGGGTTGCGCCACCCCTACTTTATTATTTTGGATGGAATTATATATATTTTTTAGCATATATAGAGTCTACGAGGAAATTTAAGGGTAGTTTGATAATATGACTTATAGCCTAACATCGATAGTTTTTCAGTAATTTTGACTTTTTGCTGAAATTTGGAATTTTACAAAGTTTGATCAAAAAGGCTCATAATTCACGATCTATTATCGATAAAAAGTTGAAATTTTGTAATCAGGTAGTAGAAAGAATGTACTTTCTTGGTGATTTTACAGATTTTCATTATTTTTCACCGTTTGGCTGGAATTAATTTTTATTTTCAACTCTTTATAAAGTGGGTTGCATCGCCACCCTTACTCTTTTGTTTGAAATGGAATTATATATATTTTTTTAGCATATTTAGATTTTACGATGAAATTTAAGGGTAGTTTGATAATATGACTTATAGCCTAACACTGATAGTTTTCCAGTAATTTTGACTTTTTGCTAAAATTTTGAATTTTACAAAGTTTGATATAAAAGGCTCATAACTCACGATCTATTATCGATAAAAAGTTGAAATTTCATAATCAAGTAGTAGAACGATTGTACTTTCTTGGCAATTTTACAGGATTCAATTATCTTTTACCGTTTAGCTGAAATTAATTTTTATTTTCAACTCTTTATAAAGTGGGTTGCTCGCTTATTTTAAATGCAATTATATATTTTTTTGGCATATATAGATTCTACGAGGAAATTTAAGAGTAGTTTGATAATATGACTTATAACCTAACGTGGATAGTTTTTCAGTAATTTTGACTTTTTGCTGAAATTTTGAATTTTGCAAAGTCTGATCAAAAAAGCTCATAATTCACAAACTATGATCAGTAAAAAGTTGAAATTTTTAATTCTGATAATAGAAATCATGTACTTTCTAACAAATTTTACAGATTTCAATTATCTCCAACCGTTTACACGCAATTAATTTTTTATTCCAGCCAATTTTCGAACGTGTTTTAAACAAAATATACAGGGTGTGTCTCAACATATGGCCCTCAAATATAAATACTATCGATTGGTAAAACTGTAAAGGGTGGTTTTACGTCGTTTTTTGTTTGTTTCAGGTGGTTGTTGTGGCTCAACGAAACGTGTCACCATTGTTGGTGGTTGGGCATGGGCATGGTGGTTAGTTACCGATGTACAACGTTTATCATTGGAAGTAATGACATTGAATCCAATGTGTGAAAGTGTTGAAACAGCCCAAGGTGTACCATTAACTGTAACTGGTGTTGCACAATGTAAAATTATGAAAGCTGATGAGTTGTTACATACAGCTTCCGAACAATTTTTAGGCAAAAATGTCAAAGAAATCAAATCGACCATTTTACAAACATTAGAAGGCCACCTTAGGGCCATATTAGGTAAGCAAAATTTGAATATCTATCGAATTCGCGCCAACGACAACAGCGCCATCCACACAAAAAAAAACAAGAACATAACCTCACTTAATTCGTACATTCTACACTTACATTAACGAATGTCAAATTTCATGAAGTATGAACAAAGCTACGACATTACATAACAAAGACAGCGTGTTATAAGAAATAGTCCTTTTTCTACACGTAAAATTTCGGAAATACTCACCCAAAAAAGGTACGTGTTTTATCACCAACAACAGTAAAATGACGATAGGGCTTAGATAACAACGATATTGGTAACATTTTGATAAGGACATCCATTAATTGAACAAGTATTTGTCATTTGTTTTTTTTTCTGAATTGATCTCTAGAGTGCTATGCAAAGTCGCCATTATTAAACAATTATCAATTGTTTAACTGTGTACAGGTGAATCCTATTATCTCGCAGGTGGCCATGCTTTAGTTACGTCACGTCGTAGATTACTTCATATTCTACCAAATGTGTCATTGTAACCTTCAATTGTTCGGAGAAATCTAGACGTCATAGCCAAGTTTGAGGTTAAAATATGGAATATTATGACGTAATCAAAAAATCTAGCCAATTTTGAGGTTAATTAATTTAGTACGCCCTCTATGTTTTAATTATTCGAGTTTTGTTTTTAATTCATTCATAGAATTATGAATAAATAAATGAAAATCGACGAATTTCGATTGTTTCCTCATTAAATAAAAAAAGATCAAGGTTGTCGTGTAATCGAAATTTGACAAACAAACGAATTAATTGACAAAACAACAGACTAATTTCTTTAATCACAGCCGCCTATTCGAATAGTTTTTTACGTCATCTTGTGCAATATTATTATTACTATTATTATTATTATTATTAATTATTATTATTATTATTATTATTATTATTTGATAACGTCAATTCTTATCATTTATCATCATTATTATCATCTAAATTAAATCGGGAAAATTAAATAATTCTATTAATTTGTCCTTGTCGGTCATTAAAAATTTCCTATTTCTCTCTCTTTTCATTCCATATTGTAAATTAACATGTTAGAAAGAGATAGACATACATTTTGTGATTATCTTTACAATGAAAATGAATATAAAAGTTGGCTGTGTATTGTCAGACGATTCTTTTACGAGTTGCTTTTGTTAATAAGACAGTTGAATAAAAGTTGGAAAAACAAAAGAATGACATTATTGTGGATGGGTGCTTTTAAAATTGTAATGACAGTAGTGGCAACTTATACAATTGTAAAAATGTAAGAATTTTTTTGTTTTATTTTTAAATTTAGCGCCAATTTAGTTCCAATATTCACCACTAACATAGTTGGCCATGCGTTATAGTTTTGTTTTGTTTTAATCAACCAATTAGAAGAAAGCATAGCTAATTGTGGTGCATGATGGTAAAGTGGTGGGAAATTTGAATTTAAAAGTAGAATATGAATGAAGTTACGACATTACGTTGTAAATCCATGGCTACCTGTGAATGTGAATTAGCGGGAAATTTGAATTTTCTAATTTTATTGTGTTTTTTTTTTTGTTTCTGTAGGAACTCTTACAGTCGAAGAAGTGTACCGCGATCGCGACCAATTTGCTGCACTTGTGCGCGAAGTAGCTGCACCCGATGTCGGTCGTATGGGCATTGAGATCTTATCATTTACAATCAAAGATGTCTACGATGATGTACAATATTTGGCATCATTAGGTAAGGCCCAAACGGCAATGGTGAAACGTGATGCCGATGCTGGTGTTGCTGAAGCAAATCGTGATGCTGGTATACGTGAGGCTGAATGTCAAAAATCAGCAATGGACGTTAAATATGCTACCGATACGAAGATTGAAGATAATGCACGTATGTTTAAATTGCAAAAAGCGAAATTCGACCAAGAAATCAACACTGCCGTAAGTTGGAAAATTGTTGGCTGTATGGGGAGCAATTTTGCTAAAAGTTTGCTTAATTTTGCAACGGTTTCCAAAATTTCTGCTTCACTCGGAGCAATTTGCAAAATTGTTACCTCAACGAACTTTGCTTCAATTGGAGCTATTTTTAAAATGTTTGCTTGAGTGAGAATAGTTTGCTTCAGTTGAGGCAGTTTGCAAAATTTTTGCCTCAATTTTGCACAATCTTTGTTCCATTTGAGCCAGTTTGCTTCAGTTGAAGCAGTTTGTAAAATGTTTGCTTCACTAGGAATAGTTTGCAAAATTTGTGTTTCAATGGGAAAGAATATTTTGCAAAAACTTTCTTCATTTGGAGTGCTTTGCAAAAAGTTTGTTTCAATGGGGGAGAGTGCAATACAAATATTTTTGCTTCAAGGAGGACAATTTCTGTAAATTGTGCTTCAATTGGAGCAATTTGCAAAATGTTTGCCTCAACGAGAGTAGTTTCGTGCATTAATATTTTTGACAATTTGCAGAAACTTTGCTTCAGTTGGAGCAATTTGTAAAATGTTTGCTCCAATGAGAATAGTTTGCTTCATTTGGGGTAATTTGCGTAAAGTTTGCCTCGTTGGATGAGAGTAATGTACAAATATGTTTGCTCCAATTGAGGCAATTTGTAAAATTTTTACTTCAAGAAACAGTTTTGCACAATTTTTGCTCCGTTTAAGGAAGTTTCCAGAAACTTTGTTTCAGTAGAAGTAGTCTGCAATCTTTCGGTTTCAATGGGAGAGAACAGTTTGTAAAACACTTTGCCTTTGCAAATTTTTTGCTTCGATGAGAATAGTTTGCAAAAATTTGCTTCATTTGAAGCACTTTGAAGAAAGTTTGCTTCAATGCATGCAAATATTTTTACTTCAACGGGAACAAATTTTGCTTTATTTAAGGCAATTTGCAATAATTTGGCTTAAATTGGAGTAATTTTTCAAAATGTTCGCCTTTATATGAGTAATTTGCCAAATTTTTGCTTCAAATGAGGCAATTTACATAAAAATAGTCTCAGTGGATAGGAATAATGTGCAAACATTTTTATTTCAGTTGGAGCAATTCGCAAAAAGTTTGCCCCAATGGGAAGGGAAAAATATCCAAACATTTTTGCTCCACTGAATGCAATTTGCACACTTTTGCTTCAATGAGAGTAGGAGCAATTTACAGAAAGTTTGCTTCATTGTAGTCAGTTTGCTAAATGTTTGCTAGCTCATAGAAAATTCATTTCAGTGGGAGCAATTTGTGAAAAGTTTGCTTCAGTGTGAAAACATTTATGCTTAAATGGGTCCAGTTTGCAAAAAGTTTGCTCCATTTGAAGCAGTTTGCAGATTAATTGGGGCGATTTGCAAAACATTTGCCTCAATTAGAAGGAGTAATGTGCAAATGTTTTTGCTAAATGATTACAGTTTGCTTCAATTTAGACAGTTGACAAAAGGGAAGAACTAATTTGCAAACCTTTATGCTCAAATGAGTCCAGTTTGCAAAAAGTTTGGCTTCATCTGAGACAGTTTGCAGAATTTTTGCTTCAGTTGGGGCACTTTAAAGAAACTCTGTCCCAGTTGGAGCAATTCGCAAAAAGTTTGCCCCAATGGGAAGGGAAAAATATCCAATCATTTTTGCTCAACTGGATGCAATTTGCACAGTTTTGCTTCAATGAGAAATAAAAGTGTGCAATCATTTTTGGTTCAGTAGGAGCAATTTACAGAAAGTTTGCTTCATTTTGGGCAGTTTGCTAAATGTTTGCTAGCTCATAGAAAATTCATTTCAGTGGGAGCAATTTGTGAAAAGTTTACTTCAATGTGCAAACATTTATGCTTAAATGGGTCCAGTTTGCCGAAAATTTGCTCCATTTGAGGCAGTTTGCAAATCAATTGGGACGATTTGCAAAAAGTTTGCTGTGCTTAAAAGCAAACATTTTTGCTTAAATGGGGACAATTTGCTAAATTTTGACCTCAATGGGGGCAATTTTGCCTTAAATTGTTGTTGCCCAATTTTTGCTCCAATAACCTTGTGTTTTTCCCCGTTTTTTTTTTCCCCCAGAAAGCTGAAGCCCAACTGGCTTACGAACTGCAAGCGGCCAAAATCCGCCAAAAAATCCGTAACGAAGAGATCCAAATCGATGTAGTAGAACGACGAAAACAAATCGAAATTGAAACCCAAGAGGTCCTACGTAGAGAACGCGAATTGAATGCTACGGTACGTTTACCGGCTGAAGCTGAAAGTTATAAGGTCCAACTGATTGCTGAAGGAAAACGGTAAGCTAATTTTACCAACAAAACAAATTCAGCAAACCATTGGAAATGTGGCACTTTTTCAGAACGCAAACAGTCCAAAATGCCAAAGCCGAAAGTGAACGTATCAAACTTTTGGGCAGTGCCGAAGCTGCCGCTATTTCCCACACGGGCAAAGCTGATGCTGAACGTATGCGACAAAAAGCCAGCGTTTATAAGCAGTATGGCGATGCTGCCATTATGTCCTTAGTATTGGAAGCATTACCTAAGGTAAGTCAAAAATTTTGCCAAACCTCCCAGGTATGCCTAATGTCGGCCAAAATTTTTGCCCACAATTACAGCTAGCCGCCGAAGTATCAGCACCATTGGCAAAGACCGATGAAATCGTGCTGATCGGTGGCCCTGATCATACAACATCCGAAATTACCCGTCTAGTCGGCCAAATACCCCCGGCAGTTAATGCTTTGACCGGGGTGAATTTGTCGAAGGTATTGGGCAAGATACCGGGGGCGACCACCACACTCACCACCACAGCCGTCAAATAAACCCCCAAAAATTTCGGGGGTTGGAAAAAAAACAACAATTTTTAAACAAAATCAGGGCCCGTATCTATTGTTTTCAGATTTCCGAAATTTTCGTTCAAATT
The DNA here is from genome assembly GCA_020740385.1 of Mylabris phalerata. Taxonomy (NCBI): domain Eukaryota; kingdom Metazoa; phylum Arthropoda; class Insecta; order Coleoptera; family Meloidae; genus Mylabris; species Mylabris phalerata. Next base: position 2,675,140 of record JAJEOX010000142.1, on the reverse strand, counting down.
GTAGCATTTCTTTGTTTTATTCTCGAAAAAAAAAAGATCAATATACAGAGTGTCCCATAGAGGTAGCAAATCTACCCCTATAGGCTACTGTGTATCTGTTATTTGTGCCATTGGTGTTCATTTAGCGAAAATAATAATTCAAACTACCCTTAGTAGCTTAAAATGAATTTATAAACAATTGAATAAAAAAAAAATTGTATATTTTAGGGTATAGGAATATGAAAGTTTGATGTATTTTTCTACTCCCAATACCCCTATAGTTTACCCCTTTATTCTATTGTTTTAATTCTTTTGTTTTTTTTTTATTACTAGTGAACACCACCATTTTATAAAATTACCCCTTCAAATTAACAAAATAATCTCATTCTATATACGGAAATTTTTAAATTTCCCACAATTTTATTAGGCGCCATTTTTATCGAGAAATTGCGGGAAATTTAAAATTTCCAGTGATAGAATTTTAAAAAAATTAACAAAATTGCCTTAATTAGTCGAAATTGTTAGCTTTCTCCTTATTACATTTGATAATTAAATAATAATAAGAATAATAATAATCGGACTGCCAATTGTTATACAGATCTGGCAATTGAACTGAAAACAACAACATCTATTATAGGCGTAAAGAAGCACATATACCCGATAGTTTTTTGTTTTTCAACTGTCACTTATATTTGTCTATTATTTATACTGTTGTGGTTTCAGTTACTATTGCCAGTGCGGTATATTGTGTGCTATATTCTGGTTTTATTCCATAATCTCTTGCAAAAATTAATATTGATAATAAATCCAAATAATAATAATAATAATAAAATACTCCCGCAAAAGTAATAATAATAATAATAATAATAACAATAAATAATAATAATAATAGTAATAATGTGTGTTACTGTTTTTTCTCATTTTTAACAATTATACCGGGTGTTCCATGATAATTTACCTCTCAATTGGCTATGACTTTAATACATAGTGTAGCTCAAAAACTACATTAATAAATGTCAAATAAAGTATGAACTAATCTACGACACTATGTAACAAAGACCATAGCCAACTGTACGGTGGATTACCGTGGTGGATCTGATATAATTCAACTGTTTTTCTTTTAATTTTGTATATTTTAGAGATTTATTAATACAGGGTGTACAACGTAGATGTGTAGCTTGATTCGGACATTCAATAAATGTATGAATCAAGTTACGACCTAATTTAACAATACCATGGCCAATTGTATTGTGGTGAATTATCATTGTACACCCTGTATATATTCTTTTTTTTTTATAGAATCTTTTTATATATCGAAATATTCTTTTTTATAAATAATTTTATGTCTTTTCTACACTATTTCTTATTCTTTTGTTTTATAACAACATTGCTAGATGTGAATATTTCTTCTTAATTACAAATTAATTAATTAATTAATTAATTATATCCGATTTGTGTGTGAAATAAAAAATATTTTAGTAAACAGCATCATAGTTCTGTCTTTTTCTCACCTATTATTGTCGATAATCATCTATCATTGTCTACAGCTCCTGTTAGATGACTTGTATCAGGATTGTAGGAATTAAGTAGAGTTATTTCAATTAATTCTAATCTAATAAACGATTTTCAATCAGGATTGTAAAAGTTGCGAAGAGATATTTCAAGTAATTGTATGACAGGATCGCATGAGTTGATACGAAGAGGCTTTCTATTAGGACATAAAGAACAACAATTTTTTTTTGTTAATATTCATTCATCATTCTCTACAACTCCTGTTAAATAATTTGTATCGGGATTGTTTAAATTGAACAGAGGTATTTGTATTGATTCAATAAACTATCAGGATTGTATGAGTTATGAAGAGCTATTCCAACTGTTATAGCGATTGATTCAACTTTCCAACAGGATCATATGAACTAACAGGAAGAAGAGGTTCTCTAAATGTATATCAGGAAATAAACAGGAATTTAGCATACTAGAAATTTTGTTAATATTTTTCTATCATTGTCCACAGCTCCTGTTGGAATGGTAGTAGGAGTCATTCAATAATCTCATTTTCTAACAGGATAACATCAATTGACGTATATTTCAATGAAAATTTTATATGATTAGCAGGCTATCATTAATTATTTTGTATTAGGATTGTATAAGTTACAAAGAGGTATTTGAAGTAATTGTAGTATTTGATTCAATTGTATGATTGGATCGCATTAATTGAAGAGGCTTTCTATCAGGAAATAAAGAAGACCAGATACTGGCATACAAATTTTTTTTTGTTAATATTCATCCATCATTGTCTACAACTCCTGTTAGATAATTTGTATCGGGATTGTATAAATTGAAATAGATATATTTGGATTAATTCAATAAACTTTCAGGATTGTATAAGTTGCGAAGAAGTATACCAACTATTATTGCCATTGTTTCAACTTTCCATCATTGTCTATAACGCCTGTTAAATGGTATCAGGAGTCATTTTCTGACAGGATAACATAAGTTAATTAGCGTAACATAAGTTAGTCAATAAAAATGTTGTATGATTGACAGGCTACCATAAACTATTTTGTACCAGGATTATATAAGCTACAAAGAGGTATTCCAACTAACTGTATTAGTAATTGATTCAACTCCTTAAGAGGATCATATGAATTGATAGAAAGAAGAGGTTTTCTAAATATTAATCAGGAGATAAAGAAATTTTGTTAATATTCTTCTATCACTATTCACAACTTCTGTTAAATCATTGTCTATCAGGAGTCAATATAATTTAGCAAATATTTCAATGAAAATGTTGGATTGACAGGCTATAATAAACTATTTTGTTTCATGATTGTATAAACTACAAAGAGGTATTCCAACTAATCGTTATTGCAATTGATTCAACTTTTCAACAGGAGCATATGAACTGATGGAAACTTCTTAACAGGATCATATGAATTGATGGAAAGAAGAGGTTAGCTAAATGTATATCAGGAAATAAACAAGAATTTGTTAATATTTTTATATCATTGTCCACAGCTCCTGTTAAATGGTATCAAGAATCAATAACGTAATTTTTTAACAGGATAACATAAGTTGGCGAATATTTCAACGAAAATTTTATATGATTAACAGACAGGCTGTCATAAAGCATTTTGTATCAGGACTGTATAAGTTACAAAGGGGTCTTCCAACTAACTGTTTTAGTAATCAATTCAACTCCTTAACAGGAGGTTTTCTAAATATATATCAGGAGACAAATTGAGCTTTAGCTTACAAGAAATATTGTTAAAATTCTTCTATCACTGTACAACTCCTGTTAAATCATTGTTATCAGGCGTCAATGAATAACGTTATTTTCTAACAGGATAACATAAGTTAGCGAATATTTCAACGAAAATTTTGTATGATTAACAGGCTGTCATAAACTATACCAGGATTGTATAAGTTACAAAGAGGTATTCCAACTAATTCTTGTGATTGACTATTTAACAGGATCACATTAATTGATACGAAGAGGTTTTCTAAATGTATTAGGAATTAAAGAGGCCCATACACTAGCATATAATCACTATTATGATTATTGAAAATCCGAAAGTGATAATATATGGTCATCTTTAGATAAGAGATAATCAATGACTCAAATTCTATAATTAATTAATATTCTAATTCAAAAAAATTTCCTATTAATTTTGATAGAATTATTACAATGTGCAACTAAAGCTACGCCTACACTGCGTTTATTTTACCGTTTCTATTAAATTAAGTAAGACTTAATTATGACGATGCTTATCTAAAGCTACGCTTATACTTCGCTTATTCTACACTTAAGTTAAGTAATACTCAAATTGTAAGGGTTTCAAGTATCAGGAGGCTTAATCGCCTGTTATGTCGCGTTTTCTTCCGTGTTAATCGGTGTAAACCGAGCTTAAAATGAGTCATTGTTGTCGATTTAACACACTTTGGACTTGTAAATGTTTCCATTATCACACCGAAAAAACTATTTAAACGATGAATTATTCAAAAATTTTCGTCAAATTCAAGTGAATTCGGTTGGAAGAACACCCAAAAAATATGGCAAAATTCCCAAAAATTCTCCAAATTGGCGCAATTTTGGCACTCGCCCTCGACTCAACTCACGCCCATTCGTACCATTTGGGCGACTGTCCGGTGATCGAACCGATGGCAAATTTCGAACCCAAGAAGGTAATTTCGATAATCTTTTGTTTTTTTTTTTTCCAATTTGGCACTTGTTTTTTGGTGTTCTTTTGTTTTTTGATCAGATGCTAGGCATGTGGTATGTGATCCAACAGACCAATACCGGCCGTATTTGCATCACTTACAATTTCTCAACAACTGATCAGCCTTATCAGTACCATCTGGAGCGGAATAGTGTCCATTACGTGTTGGGTATAACGCCGATAAGGCGCCAAGAGAGCTACAATGGTGACTTGATTGTACCCGATGGTAGTCCAAATGCCCAAACAGTCACCAAATTTCCATGGAGTAAGTTCTTATCAAAAACAAAACAATTAAACCATAAAATATTAATATTATTTTGTTTTTCGCAACTGATAAGACATGATAGGTAGTGAAAATTATACGGTTTTCATGGCCGACTATGAGCATTACGCTGGTATCTTCACTTGTCAAAAATACGGTTTTGGGCATCGACAATCGGCAATGATTCTATCAAGACAAAAGACCCTCGATCAGGGCTATCTTGATAAGGTAAGTTGATAGCTTATCAATTGTTCTTTTGATAAGTCTCATGGTTGTAGATTCGTCAAAAATTGGCCCAAGCGAATATTGATCCATTCGAATTGTCGACAATCGATCAGCAGAATTGCCCAAAAGACTCGTCTACTATCAAAATTGTTATCAATGCCTTAGAAAAAACCGGACAGAGTATTAGAAATACCATTGATAATGTTATCAGTGATGGTAAAGATCTCAATGATAAGGTGGTGGAGCATTTTGAAACGACCGCAAGCGGGCCTTGAGCCATTTGGAATTTTGATAAGCTTATCAGTTTTGTTAATAAATTTATAGCAAATACTGTAAATCTGTAGGTGTATGATCCGCTTTAATCAATTAAAAATCAACATAAATTATTAAAATAAATTAAACCATACGCTAGCAGTTTTGTTGCAATTTTTCTGTATTTCATTGTAAACCATACCTTAAAGCAGTCCATACAGTACCAATCAACAATTTAGGTTAATTTACAAAGAAACAAAACTGATAGTTTATGAGTCGCTTTACAAAATCGACTGCTATTGTTTAAACTGTGGAATTAAAGCAGATCATACATGATCAATTGTGTTTTTTTTACATAGTGCCAACACGTTTTAACTGATAGTGTATGATTGCTTTATAATTAAAAACATTTATGCGGAAAATGTAATTTTTCTAGTTTATCAATCAAAGTTTACTATGAACCAAAGGTTAAGACGATAACAAATGAATTTCTTGGCAATTGTTATCAAAATCGAATTAAATATAAATAAAATGGCCGAATCTACAGTGTGTTCCATAAAAATCACGTAATTTAATGACGTCATCACCACCTATTAGTGACGTCACTAATTATAACAATAATGTGGAAGTTGGCCCTGGATTTAGTAAATTGAATCGTAGCTTATTTCATATGACATTTTTCAACGATTAAAATAATAGAGTAGTTGGCCATGGATTTGTTAAATTGAGTCTTAGCTTACTACATTTTGACGTTTATAAAAACAAACAATTGAATTAACAAAAGAGTAGCCAATTATTGTTTTGATGAATATATAATGACGTCATTGGATTCAATTGTTTTGATTTGAAATTGTAAAATGGAACACGCTGTATTTTTGTGATTCATGAATGAAATTCAACGATTTCTTCGAACTTGTGCTTTGATCATTGAAAGAGAGATTAAATTATCATCTAACTAATGATTCATAAAAATTCCAATCGGCCAATTCGATCTTGTAAAATTCTCGAATTGAAATAGGCAAGATGGCGTTGTTGAATTGTATTGGTCCACTCTATAACTGGTTTCTTTTCTTTATCTATACCACAATTGTGCGTGTTATTTATAAAGGACAATCAAGTTGGCCGACAATCATTCAGTTGTTCATCGTCAAATAGTGAGGTTAAGTTGAATTATGGCGAATTTCGTTGGAATTTTCGCGATTTTTACAATATTCATTGGATTGAGTAATGGACATACGTACCATCTGGGCGGATGTCCCGATATCGATCCGATGCCCGGTTTCGAAATGAAACGTGTAAGTCTTCTTAAAAATAAAATAAAATAAAATAAACCAGTGGCGTAACTTAGATTCGGTTCCAAAATTCTAGTTATTGGGTGTTTGGTATGTAATACAGAAAACTAGTACTGCCAGTACTTGTCTAACCTATAATTTTACAAGAACCGACGAGCCGGGGGAGTACCAACTGGAACAGGATAGCCAACATTTCGCACTAGGTTTAACCCCATTGAAACACAATTATCGTTATGTCGGCCATTTAACCGTACCGGATAGTGCAGTGCCGGCTCGTATGCAAGTCAGATTCCCATTGAGTAAGTCTATTTTTATTACGAGCCGCCTATGGTTTCTATAATTTGATTTTGTTTTGTGTGAAATTTAGGCGTAGCAGGCTCTGCAAAATACACAATTTTCATGACCGACTACGATACGTATGCTGCGATTTTTACGTGCCAGAAATTGGGTTTTGCGCACCGACAATCAGCAACGATACTGTCACGTGAGAAGACCTTGGACAAAATGTACCTTGATAAGGTACTTATCAATTTATAAGCCTACTAGATTTTCCACTATTTTCATTCAATTGATAGAATTTAGATCGCAGTCGGCTGTCTTTGTTTGTAAATTTGACATTTGACAAGTGTCAAATACTCCAAAGACATAGCCTACTGTGAAATAAACTATAACCAACGCCTGCTAGATTTCCAAAACTAACCGTTTGTTTCTCGTGAAGTCCTACCAACTGTTGGGGGAAAATCCATTGCCAATCTAAATAATTCTAGATTGGCGTTGGTAAACAAAACGAAAATTGATATTTCTCTATCTAGTAGGCCTTGTATTCTTATCTCTTATCAGAGAGTTTTTTTTTTTTGTAGATTCGTTCGAAATTGGCTGCCGCAAATATCGACCCCTACGAATTGTCGATAATCAGCCAGAAAGATTGCCCCAAAGACCATACCGTTGGTACGAATATTAATATCGATGATGAGACAATATCGGCAAAAAGTGTTGCCAACGTATTGCGGAAAGCTGGTGAGAAAATTGGTGATGGTGTTGAATATATAGCCGGTGGTGCTAAAAATGTTTATAGTAAATTGACTGATGATGGCGAACATGGTGGTACTACAACGACAAAATCACGTTTGGTTACCGCTGATCCAGATTCCGAATGGTTACCTTAGTTATTTTTATTATTTTGTTTTAGTAACTTTCTAATAAAATGTTAATAATTGGAGATTTAGGGATTTTTGTTTTATTCCTAAATATAACCTATAATTTTAAAATCAAAAACTAGTAATTTTAGTTAATAACGATTGGTACCGGTGACGTAATTAGTGATATTTCTAGTAATTTTAGTTTTATCACCAAAATTGGAAATTTTCCACCGCTGATCCAGATTTCGAATGGTTACCTTAGTTATTTCTTTATTATTTTTTAGTGACTTTCTAATTAAATATTGATTGAAAATTTGGGAATTTTTGTTTTATTCCTAAACATAACCTATATTCAAATATTTTAAATAAAAATTAGTAACTTTCCCTAACAATTGGTACTGGTGACGTAATTAGTGACTTTTCTAGTAATTTGTAATTTTATCACCAAAAACAATTGGAAATTTGCCACCGCTGATCCAGATTTCGAATGGTTTCCTTGGTAATTTTTATATTGTTTTTATTGACTTTCTACTAATGTTGTTAATTGAAGATTTAGTGATTTTTGTTTTATTCCAAGATATAACCTATATTCAAACATTTTTAATGAAAATCTAGTAATTTTCGCCACAACGGTTGGTACTGGTGATGTCATTAGTGACATTTCTAGTAATTTTAGTTTTATCACCAAAATTGGAAAATTTCCACCGCTGATCCAGATTTTGAATGGTTACCTTAGTTATTTCTTTATTATTTTTTAGTAACTTTCTAATAAAATGTTAATAATTGGAGATTTAGGGATTTTTGTTTTACTCCAAGATATAACCTAAATTCAAACATTTTTAATGAAAACCTAGTAATTTTCGCAACAACGGTTGGTACTGGTGCCGTAATTAGTGACATTTCTAGTAATTTTAATTTTATCACCAAAAACAATTGGAAATTTTCCACCGCTGATCCAGATTTCGAATGGTTTCCTTGGTTATTTTTATATTGTTTTTAGTGACTTTCTAATAAATGTTGATTATTGGAGATTTAGGGATTTTTGTTTTACTCCAAGATATAACCTAAATTCAAACATTTTTAATGAAAACCTAGTAATTTTCGCCACAACGGTTGGTACTGGTGCCGTAATTAGTGACATTTCTAGTAATTTTAATTTTATCACCAAAATTGGAAATTTTCCACCGCTGATACAGATTTTGAATGGTTACTTTAGTTATTTTTTAGTAATTTTCGCAACAACGGTTGGTACTGGTGCCGTAATTAGTGACATTTCTAGTAATTTTAATTTTTATCACCAAAAACAATTGGAAATTTTCCACCGCTGATCCAGATTTCGAATGGTTTCCTTGGTTATTTTTATATTGTTTTTAGTGACTTTCTAATAAATGTTGATAATTGGAGATTTAGTAATTTTTGTTCTATTCCTAAATATAACCTATAATTTTAAATAAATAGCTAGTAACTTTCGCTAATAACGATTGGTACCGGTGCCATAATTAGTGGCATTTCTAGTAATTTTAGTTTTATCACCAAACTCAAAAACAACAAAAAATTGGAAAATTTTCCAATTTAATTACAATAATAATTAAAGTACTTACAATTGATATTTTAAATAAATTTCTAACCTCATTTTGATTCCAATCAAATTTTTGATTTATTCTCTTGAATTCGGCAAAATTTTGTTTTATTATCTAACCAAAAAATAAAAATTTTTCAATAATTTAACGTATGTGGCCAATTTTTTGTATTTTTATCGAATATCGTTGATTAATTACAAAACCACCCTTATTGTAGAGGGTTGAAAACAATTGAATATCAATGAACATGCGCAGTTATTTTGCAGTGTTGTCAAATGTACTTCTATCGCCAGATGATTACAATACAAATTTAATTAAATATAAATCAAATAAATCGCTACTTATTTTGATAAAGAATTTCAACGTATTTCTGTTGATTAACCGAATTATTATCAAATTTTCGATTGATAACATAAATTATCAATAATAATATAGTAATTTAATTTGACAACGTTGGTATTGATATGGTGACTAGTGACATTTCTAGTAATTTCGCTTTTGTCACCAAAGTCACCAACAACATAACCTCGAACAAAATCAACAAAATTTGTTAGAAAATTAATCGAAAATGTGTTTAATCAAATTATTATCAAATTTTCAATTGATAATACAAATAATCGATAATAGTCTAGTAATTTAATTTGACAACCACTGGTATTGATATAGTGACTAATGACTTTTCTAGTAATTTTCATTTTATCACCAATACAACAATATAACCTCGAATAAATTTCAACAAAATTAGAAAATCCATCGAAAATGTGCGATAAAATCTACACGAATTACACGAATTCGAACAGTTTTAATCGAGCATCATGTGCCAAACAGAATTTAACAACAAATCAATTCTACCAGTACACCAACAATACCTCGAACAACACGTACAATAACAACACGAATTTAAACGACAATTACGTTCTAGGCCCACAACAACAACAATACTGCTACAATTACAACACGAACAACAACAAGAATATCTGCATGTATTCGAACAACACGGAATTGACGACGAATTGGGAAAATCGCTCGAACAACACGAACAACGATGACTTGAATCAATTGAAAATGATCGAAATCACCAGTAAAGATTTAAGTCCGACGACTAGTTATTGTAGTAATCTCGATTTGTACATAACCAACGATTTTTATAAAACCCAATGGAATTATAACCAACAAAATCATAATTATAACCAACAAAAATTCAACGATTACCCCAATTGTGAACCAACCCACAATTATTACCCCTATCAATACCCAATTAACGATAATAACTACAATGAATATAATTATCATAGCAATAACAGTTATTATCAAGGTTATAATAATTTTGAGCAACCCATCGAAACGAATAACACGCCCGATTTGAGCGATGAAAGCGATATTATCGTTGAAGATGACGAATTTAACGATTATCAATACAATAATAATAGTAATAATGATAATATTGGTGATAATAAAACAAAAGAATACTGCCTTAGTGAACGCGATCGTTGTATTATTTGTAATATTCGTTATATACCGTTAGATAAACAATTCTATTTGATAACAAAACAATCACCCTTATCAATGACAACACAACAGCCGATTTATCGTAAATTATACGATTTATTTGGTCGAATTACAACCAAGATTTATTTGTGCGATAATTGTTTGAATCTTATTAACACGATCGACCATTTACAACACGAATTGGACGGTTATAAAGTGGATTTATTACGGAAATTCCGCGCTAGTTGTCGAACAAATCGTGTTAAATTACCCAAAAAACGTGTTAATTACAACCGTGTTAAATTGTACAAATGCCGTTGGTGTTGTTGTGTATTAAATTATAAACAATTGTGTTTAAATCATATTAAAAAACACAAATTGGCGGGTTATTTATGTGAGATTTGTGGACGGACTTTTAGAAAACGATTGTTATTCGAGACGCATCGTAAACAACACGAAGATTCGTTAAAAATTATGGGTTATAAGTGTTGTAATTGTAGTCGATTGTTTCGTACACGTTCGAATTGTAAAGAACACGAGAATTATTGTTTAAATCGTCTACCATATTCGTGTAAAAATTGCCATAAATGTTTTACAACAATAACGAAATTGAGGAATCATTGTAAATTGAAGCACGATAAGAAATTTAAATCGATCTGTTCGATTTGTAATATCGGTTTTGTTAAATTGTCCGATTATAAATCGCACAAAATTAGCCATAGTACGGAAAAAAAAATATCCGTGTAATCAGTGTGACAAACAATATAAAACTTTAAGTAACCTAAATTACCACAAAAAATCCCACAATCAACAATTGCCCTTCGTTTGCAAACAGTGTAATAAAGGGTTTATGCGTAAAGACTATCTAGAAGCGCACATTAACAACCATTTAGGCCGTAAGGACTATTTGTGCACGGCGTGTAATAAACGGTTTGTATCGCAGAAGAATTTGTACACGCATTGTAAATACCATCATCATGACGATGAGGGCGGCGAGGGGGGTGGTAATTTGAAACAATGTAATTTGTGTGGGAAAATGATGAATATTAATAATTATGTGGAACATTTACGTATTCATAATAATTTAAAAGAATTCGAATGTGATTTGTGCGAGAATCGTTTCAATACGAAAACTACACTGGCTAAGCATAAAAAACGGAAACATTCGAAATAAAAAAAAGAACGTATGTCGTTGATTCTGTTACCATAACAACGCTAGATCTTCTATCTCACTCTTTACAATTCGATCTGATGTCAAATTGAAAAGAGATAGGTATAAAACAATCTAGGTTGTTATGGTAACGAAACACCAATCGATTGTTTGCGCAAGTTACGATAGTTTACTTGATTCTTGTTTTTTTTTCCAATTGTTTTATTAGATCACTATGCCTTGGTTATATGGTGTCGTAGATTGATTCATTATTTTATTAAATTTGTTTTTTGATGTATTTTTTTAAGTATATGAATCAATCTACGACACTACATGGCCAACTACAATATTGTACAGCCTATAGAAGATGCAGTTGGCTATGTTTTTGGTTTTTGGTAGTCGTAGCTTGCTTTCTACTTCAAAAAATTTGACATTTATTCAATTCTAAATTTGTTCGAATCAAACTAAGACTTACGTGACCCAAACATCGCCAATTGCAAATTGAAGTATATCCGGTATTTTGGTGATTTTTATACGAGTATTTTGTTTTAATTATTAATTTTATAGGTTAGAATAAATTTCGAATTTTCGAATTTGGATGTGGTTAAAGTTTGCCGAATACCCCCACTACTTTTTCTCGATTTTTGAATATATCCAAGACAATTGAAAAGTCCATCGAACTTTACCAAATCCGGTCCTGACGATTACACTGTCAACGATGTCGTAACCGTAACCACATCATTTTTGATTTTCCTTCAAAAAAGCCTGAAATTTTCAAAAATAACAACTTGGCAACGGTAATAAAATTGGGAATTTCCAGTAAAATGGCCCCAATTACCACCAAAACAACCCCTGTAGAGGTAAATCAACCCCTAACAAACTAAACATAACCTCAAAAACTAGAAGAATTGAGGTTATGTTGCTTTAATTGATACGAATTATCGAATTTTTTCCGGTAATAGTTGGCTATGATTTTGGTTTTTTGGTAGAGTCGTAGTTTGCTTCATATTTCAATAAATTCGACATTTGTTCGAATCAAGCTAAGATTTACGTGACCCAAACATCGCCAATTGCAAATTGAAGTATATCCGGTATTTTGGTGATTTTTATACGAGTATTTTGTTTTAATTATTAATCTTATAGGTTAGAATAGATTTCCAATTTGGATGTGGTTACAGTTTGCCCAATGCCCCCACCACTTTTTCTCAATTTTCCAATATATCCAAAAAACCCGTTGAATAAGTCTCAAATTTTACCAAATCCGGTCCTGACTATTACACTGTCAACGATGTCGTAACCGTAACCACATCATTTTTAATTTTCCATCAAAGAAGCCTAAATTTTCAAAAATTACAACATAGCAACGGTAATAAAATTGGGAATTTCCAGTAAAATGGCCCCATTACCGGATTACCACCGAAACAACCCTTGTAGAGGTAAATCAACCCCTAACAAAGTGAACATAACCTCAAAAACTAGAATTGATGAAATAAGTCTCAAATTTTACCAAATCCGGTCCTGACTATTACACTGTCAACAATGTCGTAACCGTAACCACATCATTTTTAATTTTCCATCAAAGAAGGCCTAAATTTTCAAAAATAACAACATAGCAACGGTAATAAAATTCGAAATTTCCATTAAAATGCCCTTAATCACCGTATTAAAACCTAAACAACCCCTAACAAAGTGAACATAACCTCAAATTTTACCAAATCTGGGCCTGATTATTACACTTTCGATGTCGTAACCGTAACCACATCATTTTTAATTTTCCATCAGAGAGGTAAATATTTCAAAAATAACAACAGCAACGGTAATAAAATTTCCAGTAAAATGGCCCCAATTACCGGATTACCACCGAAACAACCCCTGTCTAGGTAAATCAACCCCTAACAAACCAAACATAACCTCAAAAACTAGAAGAATTGAGGTTATATTTTCCAATTTTCAATAAATTCGTGAAATCGAGAATTCCACGAAATCCGGTCCTGTCTAATACAACGTCAACAATACCGTAACCTTAGCCACATCGTTTCGATTTTCCCCAGAAAATTAATTTTGCAAATTACAAATAAAACAATGACAACGGATGTGAAAATCGACGTTTCCGGTGAAATGGCACCAATTATCGAACCATCACCGAAACAACCCCTATCCAGGTAAATCCACAACAAAAACAACATAACCTCAAAGATTGCAAAAATTGAGGTTATGTCCGTTCGATTTACACAAATTCGAACGTAAACAATCGGAATTTTGCAGTTTTCTAACAATACCAACCCATCTACCCGATCCGAAAGAATTCGTATTACAACAACGCCAAAATATACGGCCATGGTTACAATTTTTACAAACAACCAATTTCAAAACGCCCCCATCATTAGCACGGCTCAGTAAACGGATCGTACGAAATATCGAATATTTCCAAGCCAATTATCTGTTTGTATTCTTAGGTTTGATCGTCTATTGTCTGTATGTTCTAACCTATAAATTTTCTAACCTAAAATTTAATTTTCTAACCTAATTTCAGGGTGACTTCACCGTTGGTTCTACTGGCTGTTGTTGCGAGTCTCTATATTGGTTATCGTCTAAATAAACGCCATACGGTTAAACGTTTCTATTTATACGGTAAAGAATTGAGTGTGGCCCAATTGTATGGGTTGGTAACACTATGTTCGATGCCTGTATTCTATCTAGTAGGCGCCCATGCCGCCATGTTTTGGGTATTAGGAGTCTCCTTCTTTCTAATAACTCTACACGCTTCTTTCTACAATATCGACATTATATTGAACCAAAACGACCAATTATTAGAACAAATTTAATTGTTGATTATTTAAATAAAGGTTGTACAGCTCTTAACAATTCCAATTGGAATTTCTCCGTACTGAAACGATCAACTGAAGCGCGCGCCCTCTCCCGAATCCCACCGATCTCGTCATCGTCGACCAATAGGATGTATTTGATGATCGTTGCGTATTCGTCGGGCGCCGTTGCCAGGTAACCCAAACGACAGCCCTCTTGTGTCTCGATGATATCCAATAGGGGACCGCCGCTTTTATGGGCGACAACAATCAAACCGGCCGCCATCAATTCAACAACACCAATACCGAAATGTTCGTCCAACATCGTATGTATACCAATGAAAGCCATACGGTATTCGTCCAATAATTCTTTATAGGTTAGATTCAATTTGAATTCAACATGATTTTCGAGACTTAAATGTTTACTTAAATCCCTCAAATCTTGGACGCGTTGATAATCGTTCGAATTGCGACAACTGCCGCATAAAATCAATTTTATATCGAATTTATCGAATAGATCATCTGGTAGTATTTCACGTAATTCGTATAGGGTTTGTAATTGTAAGGGGTGGTCTTTTTCGGGCGAAATTGTGAAATTGATAAGATACGGATGTGTTGGGGTCGTTTTGGGGGATAGTTGATTGTTTTCAAATCGTTGACGTCACACGGCGGGTAGACTAAATGTAGATGGCGTTGTTGCCATAATTGTTGCAGATGTTCTAATGTGAATGTTGAATTAACTAAGGTTATGTCCGAACATTGGCCGGCTAGATAATACAGCTGAAAATTCAATTGAAATTAGTTTAGAATAGATCGATTAATAAATTAATCGCCAGTTGTTCGAATTTAAACTCAAATTCTACTTAGTTCTATAGGATTATACATCCATCTTTGTCTTGTATGTACGGATTATAGGAGATTATAATGAGTGTGACAAAGACGTCCGATATTCGCTCTATTTCTTGCTAATTCTATGAGAAATACATCGATCTTTGTCTAATATACTGTAACGATTGTATGAACTATAGGCGATTATAATGGGTGTGACAAAGATACTCGATATCCCTCTATTCTTACAAACTCTCTGGGATATAAATCGATCTTTCTCTTATTTATTGTATTGATTGTAAGAACTATACGAACCGACAATATTCACTCTATTTCTAGCTAATTTCCATTTTAGTTCTATGGGATATACATCCATCTTTGTCTTGTATGTACGGATTATAGGAGATTGTAATGAGTGCGACAAAGACGCCCGATATTCGTCTTTTTCTATTGAATGATATTCGCTCTATTATTAATTTCTATGTTAGTTCTATGGGAAATACATCGATCTCTGTCTAATCTACTGTAACGATTGTAATGACAAAGATACTCGATATCCCTCTATTTTTACAAGCTCTATGGGATATACATCGGTCTTTCTCTTATTTATTGTATCGATTGTAAGAACTATAGGCGATTGTAATGGAACCGACAGAGATGCCCGATATTCGCTCTATTTCTAGCTAATTTCCATTTTAGTTCTATGGGATATACATCGATCTTTGTCTTACATGTACGGATTATAGCAGATTTTAATGAGTGTGACAAAGACATCCGATATTCGCTCCATTTCTTGTTAATTTCTATGTTAGGTCTATGCGATATACATCGATCTTTGTCTAATATATAGGCGATTGTAATGGGTGTGACAAAGACGCCCGATATTCGCTCTATTTTTACAAGTTCTATGGTAAATATACATCGATCTCTCTTATTTATTGTATCGGTTATCCAAACTATAATGGGTGTGACAAAGATACTCGATATTCCTCTATTCTTACAAACTCTCTGGGATATACATCGATCTTTGTCTTACTTATTGTACCAAGTGTACGAACTATAGGAGATTATAGTGGAACCGACAAAGATGTCCAATATTCGTTCTATTTTTATAAGTTCTATGAAATATATATATCGATCTCTCTCTTACTTATTGTACTGTTTATATGAACTATAGGAGATTGTAATGAATCAGACAAAGATGCCAAATATTCATCTTTTTGTTGTTTTATTAAAGAAATTTTCAATATCAAGTAACGCGTTACGTTCACATTTCATCGCCTCTATGTTCATAAAATATATCCAATCGAATTTCAGTTGTTTCCCTATAAATATTCGGATGTATTAAATTGCGCGTTACGTTCCAATTTCATTGTTTCTACTTTAATAAAAATTAATATTTTACAATATATTTATGTATCAAGTCAAGAAATACGTTCTCATATCATCGCCTCTATTTTATTACACTAAATAATCAAATTATCAACGATTTTTCATTATTTTACTAGAAATATTAATTAAGTTACGCGTTACGTTTACAGATTATCGCCTGTATTTTCATAAAATAAATACTTTCTTTTGTTTCCATACAAATTTTGAAGTGCATTAAATTACGAGTTACGTTCGTATTTCATCAAATATCTATCGATTTTCTATTGTTTTGCTACAAATAATCTCCTCAAGTTACGCATTACGTTCACATTTCATCGCCTCTTCTACACAATCAAATTAACATTGATTTTCTATTGTTTTAATTCAATAATCTCGTTATTTAAGTTACGCGTTACGTTTATATTTCATTGCTTCTACTTTGATATTTTCGTGTATCTAGTCACGACTTACGTTCGTATTTCATCGTCTCCATTTTGACGATCTACAAATAATTTTCTATGATTTCTCAATAAATTGTCTGATGCATTAAGTTACGCATTACGTTCTCATTTCATTGCCTTTACTTTGATAAGAATTACCACTTTATAACAGATCAAGCAACGAGTTACGTTCATATTTCGTCGCCTCTACTTTGACACTTTACACAATCGAATTACCATCGATTTTCGATTGTTTTACTATTTAAGTTACGGATTACGTTCACATTTCAACGTCTCTATTGTAATAAAGATATAATTGATTTTCTATTGTTTCATTGCAGATAATCGTGTATGTTAAGTTACGCGTTACGTTCATATTTCATCGCCTTTATTTTGTGACAACACAATCAAATATCAAATAATCTCGATTTAAGTTACGTGTTACGTTTATATTTCATCGCCTCTATTCTGACGATCTAGAAACAATTTTCTATTGTTTTCTAATAAATTCGCTAGTGTATTAAGTTACGCATTACGTCCGCGTAATCGATAGATTTTCTATTGTCTTACTCGCGATAAACTCGCTTATTTAAGTTACGCCTTACGTTCACATTTCATCGCCTCCACTTTCTTACTCTACACAATCGAATTACCATCGTTTTTCAATTGTTTTAACTCAAATTCAATTTAAGTTACGTATTACGTTCATATTTCATCGCTTCTACTATGATAAAAAATTACAACAAATATTTTCATGTATCAAATCGCGACTTACGTTCGTATTTCTTCGCCACAATTTGGATAATCTACAAATAATCTCGTGTATTAAGTTACGCATTACGTCCATAGAACATCTCTACTTTCACAATATAACCATACAATCGATTGTTTCTCTATAGTCTTGCATATTAATTTACGCGTTACGTTCAGATTTCATCGCTTTTTTGTTACGCAACATAATCAAATTACTATCGATTTTCGATTGTTTTAATACAACAATGTTACGATTTAAGTTGCGCGTTACGTTCATATTTCAACGTTTCTAATTTGAACAAAAATTAGATATTTTCGTGTATCAAATCACGATTTACGTTCTTATTTCTTCGCCTCAATTTCGATAATTTACAAATAATCTCGTGTATTAAGTTACGCATTACGTCCACAGAACATCGCCTCTACACAGTATAACCATACAATCAATAGTTTCCGTATAGTCTCACATAAGTTACGCGTTACGTTCAGATTTCATCGCCTCTACTATTACCCTACACAATCAAATTACTTTCGATTTTCGATTGTTTTAATACAACAATGTTACGATTTAAGTTACGCGTTACGTTCATATTTCAACGTTTCTAATTTGAACAAAAATTAGATATTTTCGTGTATCAAATCACGATTTACGTTCGTATTTCATCGCCTCTATTTTGACCATTTACAAACAAATTTTCTATTGTTTCTTTACAAATGTATTAAGTTGCGCATTACGTTCCTATTTCTTCGCCTCAATTATAATTTACAAATAATCTCGTGTATTAAGTTACGCATTACGTCCACAGTACATCGCCTCTATCATACAATTGATTATTTCCCTATAGTCTCACATAAGTTACGCGTTACGTTCAGATTTCATCGCCTCTACAATTACCCTACACAAATCAAATTACCTTCGATTTTCGATTGTTTTAATACAATAATGTTACGATTTAAGTTACGCGTTACGTTCCAATTTCATCGCCTATATTTCAACAATTTGAATTTGAGTTTATTTGACGAACAATCGACCTTTAATTATAATTTTTGGATAAATACCCAAGCAAAAATCCGATAATATAACAATTTAGCATACGTAAATATTGGACTTCTTGCTATTATACTACGATTATTATAAATGATATGCCTTTGTGTAACTCTTCTTATCATATCATTGGTTATAATTGGATAATGAACATAGCAACCAATCCGACATCTACCTAAATATTTAAATAACGGCAATGTAAACGTAAATCCGGTTGTTTCAATAAAAACATCCGGTGTCAATTTCTTTAACGCCTCATAACCTAAATAAATCGAACCGAAAGCCTGACCTAACAATGTAAAATACGGATAATTATCACTTTCAATCCATTTACGTTTCGTTAAATAAACAAATTTGATATTATCTCGATCCAATTGAACATTCAAATTCGTTTCAACTTTATCGAGAATATCAATCGGTGTTGCCTCAATATCACCAGTGTACACCCAGAATTGCGCATTTTTATACCTAAAAACCACAAAATTCATAATTTCTAGAATTTTAGGTTAGAAAATCAACCAACTGTCGTTGTAGAGCCTGTACAGCAACCCACAGGACCTTCTCACCCCCACCACCAGCATTACAATACGGATGGAATATACCGATTTGTAATCGTTCACGATTGTTCTTCAAACGATTCCTATCGAATTTCGAACGTAAATAGACGAAAATCGACGGTATTATCAACAGAAATGTTATCAATATCGATATTGTTACGAACAATAGGAAATCTCTCGAATAGATCAAGGAGGCTCTGCAAATAAAGTGAGGTTAATTTCGGAAATTTTCACAATTTCTCGTATATTAAATTGATTCGACTTACATAAATGTTAGAAAACTGATCATATTGTTGGTATTGTCGATTAATTTGCACGAATTTTCTGGAAATTCGCCGAAAATTCACTCGAAATTGCCGTTGTTCAGGTTATGTCGCACCGATTGAGGTTATGTATTGACACGTCTCAAATTAACGATTTTCAATTGTTTTGTTTTGTTTTATTCACAATTCGCGTTATCATTTCGATTGATTTATTGTTTTATTTATTTATTTATTTTATTTCTTTATAAATTATCAACTATTAATCTACAACTGTTTGTATCTATCTTTATTTATGGTTAATAATCTAGGTATGTCTATCTTTGTTGTTGTTTTGTTTATATAATTGACAAACGCCTGCTCGATTCTGAATGAATTCTAAAATTGTGTCTGTTTTTAATACCAGCGGCTTAAATTATAATTATTGCGAACGCTGTCGTTACTTAATTCGTTTAATTTGTGTTTTAATTTCGAATCAATTGGATTAATTAATTAATAATCGAGGCAATTCCGGTGTGAAGCTGGCTTAATTGTGGCGGCCATCTTTGTAGCGCATGCGCGTTCCCACCGACGCTCCATTTAGAAATTTCGTTAATTTACGGCAATGTTTTCATGTTTATTAACGATTTTCCTGTTAATTTATTGGAAATATCACATTCTATTGTTGCCATCAATTTTCAATATAATTTGGTTGATAATCGAAACGACATATTCGTTGGGGTTTGCTGTTTGTTTAGTGTTGGTAATACTGGTCGACGAACTGACCAATCACATTCAACGTCTATCAAATTTTCTCGAATCGCTCGATTTCGATTGGTTGAATTGAACGGCAATTGTTCCAATTTTAACCGTTATCGTTACTAGTGTTTGTTGGACGTTGTTTTGTTTCGTTTTGGTTAGAAAATTGGTGAATTAATTACGAAATTTCGATCGAATTTAATCGATTTGGTGTGTTAATTAAAGTTAATAGTGTTATGTTTTAGTTTATTGATGGATTGGTGTTAAAATCGGGCGTGTAATTGGTATAATTGGTCGATTTAACAACGATGTCGTATGTTCGATGTTTGGCGAAGGAAATGGCCGATTTGGACGCGTCTAATGGGGCCAATAACGAGGACGAATTGAATTCGACGTCCGGTTGCGAGATGAGTTTCGATTTGGCGACCAGTCCGTCGAAGTCCGTTGAGAATTTGGCGACAAATGGTGATGATGACGGGGGTGTGGGGGAGTTTTCGACGCCGCCGTCGATCAAACACCGCCACCACTATCACAGTGGTAGTAATACGAAGATGAATTATAGTCCGCCCTATAAGCGGGTGCGGGCTTTGAGATTGTTCGATAGTCCGTTGACGCCGAAGACGATTCTACAGAAGTCCGATCAAAATCACGAACAAATAACGCCAGCACCGAGGGGGCGGTTGTTTTCAACGGAGAAGCCCCGTGGGGTGCCCAGTTGTTACGGTCGGCATGAGAGTAAACCGGCAGCTAATGTTAATCCGTTCACGCCGACAGGTACGCACGGTTTGGGGTTGAATTTGGACGAAATCCACCCCCAAATAGTTGCGATTTCGACAATTTCTCGTTGAATCTATAATTCTGATTTTAAGGGTGAAATTGATCTATAAATTGAATAGAATTAACCCCCGAAATCGCGCAAATTTGGGGTGTTTCTTTGAGCCTGTTGTCACTTGGAATTGTGCCTAATTAGGGGGTTAATTTGATTTTATTTACAGTTCTAATTTAATTGCTAATCAGAGTTGTAAATTTAGCAGAATCACCCCCAATTTGTCGATATTTTTGTAGTTTTTTATTGGGGTGTATTGATAATTATAATCTGATGTTTGTGGGGAAATTGGGGTTGACATTGGGTTAAATTTAGATAAAATCTACCCCCGAATAGTTGGGATTTTGACAATTTCTCGTTGAATCTATAATTCTGATTATAAGGGTGAAATTGATGTATAGATTGAATAGAATTAACCCCTGAAATTGCCTAATTTGGGGTGTTAACTTTTAGCCTACTGTCACTTGGAATTGTTTCAAATTTGGGGGTTAACTTGAATATATTTACAGGTCTAATTTAATTGATAATCAGAGTTATAAATTTAACAAAATCAACCCCTAATTTGTTAGTATTTTTCCAGTTTTTTATTGGAGTATATTGATAATTACAATTTGATGGTTGTATGGAAATTGGGGTAGAAATCGGGTCAAATTTAGACGAAATCCTCCCTTAAATAGTTGGGATTTTGACAAGTTTCCACTGAATTGGCAATTCTGATTTTAAGGGTGAAATTGATGTTTAAATTGAATAGAATTAACCCCCGAAATCGCCTAAATTTGAGGTGTTAACTTTTAGCCTATTGTCACTCGGCATTGTTTCAAATTTGGGGTTAATTTGGGGGTTAATTTGAGTGTATTTACAGTTCTAATTGTAGACTTATAAATTTAACAAAATCAACCCCAATTTGTTGGCATTTTTGCAGTTTTTTATGAAAGTTGTATTGATAATTATGGTTATGGTGAAATTGGGGTTGAATTTGGACGAAATCCACCCCGAATAGTTGAGATTTTGACAATTTTTCGTTGAATCTATAATTCTGATTTTAATGGTGAAATTGATGTATAAATTGAATAGAATTAACCCCCGAAATCGCCCAAATTTGGGGTGTTCTTTGAGCCTATTGTCACTTGGAATTGTGCCTAATTAGGGGGTTAATTTGATTTTATTTACAGTTCTAATTTAATTGCTAATCAGAGTTGTAAATTCAACAAAATCAACCCCCAATTTATTAGTATTATTGCAGTTTTTTATTGGGGTGGATTGATAATTATAATCTGATGTTTGTGCGGAAATTGGGGTTGAAATCGGGTTAAATTTAGATGAAATCCACCCCCGAATAGTTGGGATTTTGACAATTTTCCACTGAATCGACAATTCTGATTTTAAGGGTAAAATACGACGATTAATTGATGGATAAATTGAATAGAATTAACCCCCGAAATCGCCTAAACTTGGGGTGTTAACTTTTAGACTATTGTCATCCGGAATTATTTCAAATTTGGGGTTAATTTGGAGGGTTAACTTGAGTGTATTTACAGTTCTAATTGTAAAGAGTTGTAAATTTAACAAAATCAACCCCAATTTGTTGGAATTTTTGCAATTTTTTTATTGAGGGTATATTTCTAGTTGTAATCTGATGATTGTGCAGAGATTGGGGTTGAATTTAGACGAAATCCACCCCCAAATAGTAGGCATTTTGACGATTTCCCAATGAATCGACCATTCTGATTTTAAGGGTGAAATTGGTGTATAAATTGAATAGAATTAACCCTCAAAATTTCCTAATTTGGGGTGTTAATTTTGAGCCTAATGTCACTTGAAATTGTGCCAAATTTAGGGGTAATTTGAGGGTTAATTTGAGTGTATTTACAGTTCTAATTTAATTGATAATCAGAGTTATAAATTCAACAAAATCAACCACCAATTTTATAGAATTTTTGTAGTTTTCTACTGGGGTGTATTTATAATTGTAATTTGATGATTGTACAGTAATTGGGGTGGAATTTAGACGAAATCCACCCCCAAATAGTGGGCATTTTGACAATTTTCCATTGAATCGACAATTCTAATTTTAAGGGTGAAATACGAAGATTCATTAGTGTATAAATCGAATAAAATTAACCCCCAAAAACGCCTACTTTGGGGTGTTAACTTTGAGCTTATTGTTACTTGGAATTGTGCCAAATTTAGGGGTAATTTGGGGTTAATTTGAGTGTATTTATAGTTCTAATTGTAAAGAATTGTAAATTTAACAAAATCAACCCCCAATTTGTTGGAATTTTTGCAATTTTTTATTGGGGGTATATTTATGGTTGTAATTGATAGTTTTTCAGAAATTGAAGTTGAATTTGGCAGCAATCCACCCTCAAAGAGTTGGAGATTGATTTTCTATAATTGTAACAAGAATTTTGTTATTTTGGGGGTTGATTTGGGGATTATTGTGGTTGTAATTTGATTTATAGAATATGGCGATTGTTAGAATTCTAAATGTAATAAAATCAACCCCCAATTGTTTTGAATTTTAGCAAATTTTTATTAAATTTCGAGAATTTATAAAAGTGTAAATTGAATAGAATTAACCCCCGAAATTGCCTTTAATTTGGGGTGTTAACTTTTAATCTATTATCGCTTGGAATTGTTCTAATTTTAGGGATGATTTGGGGGGTTATTTTGAGTACTTTTACAGTTCTAGTTTAATTAATGGTCATAATTGTTAATCATTACAGAATCAACCCCAAAATCGCCCCAAATTTATGGTATAATAAGAGTCTAAAAATGTAACAATTTTAAGGGTGAACGTTAATTCATAAAACGTTGAAATTATGGTTTAAACAAGCCTAGGGGGTTGATTTTTGTTGAATTTAGATTTGTACTTTATTCGCAACAATTTAATGTTTTGTTTGTTTTATCAACCCCCTTAAATTTGGCTTTAATTTTTATAATTTACATAAACAAAATGAAGGTCTAAAATTACCCCAATTTAATAGTTTTAATGCTATTTGGGGGTTGATTGTACAAATTAACCTTGTTTGTTTCAAATTTTGTGATAGTTTGAATGTTGTTTGGGGGTTGATTGTATCAGTTAGTGTAAATTTCTTGTTATCAATATCAAGGGTAAAGTGTGATTGTTTCAATGTTATTTGAAGGGCAATTATACAAGTCAGGGGTGATTTTCTAATCAAAATTTGGGGGTTGTTTATACCAAATCTCTTGTTTTAAGTGACATGTGATAGTTTCTATGTTATTTAGGGTTTGTTTATACAAATTAGGGTTGATTTTGTTGTTTTCTCGAATTTTCTAGTGCCAGGAGTAAATTGTGGTAGTTTTAATGTTTTTTTAGGGGTTAATTGTACAAATTAGAACGGATTTTCGATGTAAATTTGGATGTAAATTATGTTAGTGGTTGATTCTATAAGTTAGGGTGGTTTTTTATAATTTATTTGAGCTTTTAAATAATATAGATCTAAATTTTAATGATAATTGTACAATTTGGGGTAGTTCTTTCGTATTTTTCTAATGTTAGATGTAAATTTTGATTGTTTCAATGTTATTTGGGGGGTTCATTTTACAAATTAGGGTGCATTTTCCACTTTTTTTCAAATTTTCAAGTTTCCGACGTAATTGTGGTAGTGTCAATGATATTTAGGGGTTGATCCATTCCTGATTTTTAAGTGTTACATGTAAATTGTAATAATTTCATTGTGGATTATCCAAATTGGAGTAGTTTTTAAATTGTTTGGGGGTTGATTGTTCGATTTTTTTAATGTTGTCGATTTGAAATAATTTAAATGCTTTTATGGGGTTAATTGTAAAAATTAGGGTGGTTTTTAAATTTATTAATTACAATTTTTGTATTTGATATAAATTATGATGGTTCCAATGTTATTTGAGGGTTGATTTTATAAATTAGGGTGAATTTTTATATTTTTTTCTCGATTTTTTTTTATATTAGATGTAAATTATTTAGTTTGAACATTATCTAGGGGTTGATTACATAAATTTCTATATTTCTAATGTTGCTGACAATTTAAATGTATTTTGGGGGCTGATTGTTTAAATTGGGGTGTATTTTATAATTTTAAACAATTATGAAGATTCAAATACAAATATTAATGATGATAGGGTTAATTAAGGGTTGATTATAAAAATAAGGGTGAATCTTCTTTCAATTTTTTCTAATCTTAGTTGTAAATAGTAATAGTTTTGGGATTATTTAAGGGTTAATTTTACAGATTAGGGCGGATTTTTATAATTTTAAACTATTGTGAAGATTAAAATTAATATTAATATAAATCATGATTGTATTAATTTGGGGTTGATTATACAAATTAGGGTAGTTCTTCTTTCAATTTTTCCAGTTTTATAAATTATAAGTGTTTGGATTATTTAAGGGTTGATTATAGAAATTAGGGCGGATTTTTATCGAAATTTCTAGAATGTTGTTTAATTTGAAATAATTTAAATGCTTTTAAGGGGTTGATTATAAAAAATTAGGGTGGATTTCTAATTTATTCGTTACAATTTGTTTTGTATTTGGTGTAAATTATGATGGTTCCAATGTTACTTGGGGGTTGATTATGTAAGTTAGGGTGAATTTTTATATTTTAACCAATTGTTGAAGATTTAAATATAAATATTAATGATTGTGTTAATTAGGGGGTTTATTATACAAATTAGGGTGGATCTTTCAATTTTTACAATCTAGTAAATTGTTATAGTTTCTAGATTATTTAAGGGTTGATTGTCTAAATTGGGTGTAATTTTATAATTTCAAACGATGTTGAAGATTTAAATACAAATATTAATGTTGATAGTGTTAATTAGGGGTTGATTATAAAAATTAGGGTTGACCTTTCAATTTTTCGAATCTTGTAATAGTTTTTGGATTATTTAAGGGTCAATTTTACAAATTAGGGTGGATTTTTATAGTTTTTTTTTTTTCGAAATTTCTACTTCCAATTACAAACGGTGTACGGTGGTTTAGGGGGTTAATTATACAAATTAGGGTGGATCTTTCAATTTTTCCAATTATAAATTGTTATAGTTTTTCGATTATTTAAGGGTTGATTGTACGGTGAATTTGTATGATTTTTTTCTCAAAATTTCTAGTGTCAGTTACAATCGGTGATTTAGGGGTTGGTTATATAAACTAGGGTGGATCTTCTTGCAATTTTTCCAATGTTACTTGTTAATTGTTATAGTTTTTGAATTATTTAAGGGTTGATCGTCTAAATTAGGGTGAATTTTTATAATTTTAAACGATTGTTGGAGATTTAAATATTAATATTAATGATGATGGTGTTAATTAGGGGTTGATTATACAAATAAGTATGGATTTTCTTTCGATTTTTCCAATCCTACTTGTAAATTACAATAGTTTTTGAACTATTTAAGGGTTGATCATACAAATAAGGGTGGATCTTCTTTCAATTTTTCTAATATTAGTTGTAAATGGTAATAATTTTTGCATTATTTAGGGGTTGATTGTACAAATTAGGGCGGATTTGTATAATTTTGTCTCAAAATTTCTAGTTTCAGTTACAATCAGTGATTTGGGGGTTGATTATATAAACTAGGGTGGATCTTCTTGCAATTTTTCCAATGTTACTTGTTAATTGTGATAGTTTTTTGAATTATTTAAGGGTTAATTTTATAGGTTAGGACGGATTTTTATAATTTTTTTCTCAAAATTTCTAGTTCCAATTACAAACGGTCATTTAGGGGTTGATTATACAAATTAGGGTAGATCTTTTAATTTTTCCAATTGCAAATTGTTATAGTTTTTTTATATTATTTAAGGGTTGATTGTACAGATTACGGTGGATTTTTATAATTTTTCCTCGAAATTTCTAGTTTCAGTTACAAACGGTTCATTTAGTGGTTGATTATACAAATTAGGGTGGATCTTTCAGTTTTTCCAATTGCAAATTATTAGAATTTTTGGATTATTTAAGGGTTAATTGTATAAATTATGGCGGATTTTTACAATTACACACAATAATAGTTTGGGAATTATTTAATGGTTTAATTATACAAATAAGGGTGGTTTCATTTTCAATATTGTGATAATTGGGGTAGTTTTTAAATAATTTTTTTGTTTTTTTTTCCAGGCATGATGTTAACAAAGAAACGTACCCGTTCACCCCATTATTACACCCGCATCCCCAAATTAATATTAAACGATTGTGAAGATTTAAATACAAGTATCGATAATATCAATATTGATAATAACAATTTTAATGATAATATTGATGATGATGATGATGATGATGATGAAATTGAACAACCAACAAAACGTGTAGCTTTACAAGAAAACAATATATCGCGTTATCATCAAGAATTCCATGAAATCGAATTGATCGGTATTGGCCAATTCGGTTCTGTATATAAATGTATAAATCGTTTGGACGGTTGTATTTATGCTATAAAAAAATCAAAAAAACCGGTAGCCGGTAGCCAATTAGAGAAACGTGCATTAAATGAAGTTTATGCTCATGCTGTATTGGGGAAACATCAAAATGTTGTACGTTATTATTCAGCATGGGCTGAAGATAATCATATGATCATCCAAAATGAATATTGTAATGGTGGTTCATTGGCCCAACGTCTATACAATGATCAATATTTAAATGAGCAACAATTGAAAATTTTATTATTGCATTGTGCTGAAGGTTTACGTTATATCCATTCGGAGGGTTTAGTCCATTTAGATATAAAACCCGATAATATATTTATAACAAAAGAGAAACGTTTACATTACGATTCGTCATCGTGTGATGATGGTTTTGAAGATTATCAATTTGATGATAATCAAAATTTCGATGAAATCACCTATAAAATCGGCGACTTAGGACACGTTACAAGCATCAATAATCCACAACAATTAGAAGAGGGTGATAGTCGTTATTTGGCAAAAGAAATCCTCCATGAAAACTATACGAATTTAATCAAAGCCGATATTTTTGCTTTAGGTATAACAATTTTAGAAGCCAGCGGTTATAAACCAATCCCCAAAAATGGTGAAGAATGGCATCAATTACGCAACGGTTATATAAATTTAACTAGAATACCACAAAAATTAAATCCTGATTTTATCAATTTAATCAAACAAATGCTAGATATTGATGTTAATCAACGACCTACGGCTATACAAATATTACATCATACATTTCTACAACCGATTGGTAAGAAAACTAAAGCCCAATTGCATCGTGAATTGAATGCTGAAAAATTGAAGAATGAAATATTATCGAAACAATTACAAGAGGCGGCTAAATGTATTAAACAAATAGCACCACAAGATAATAATAATAATAATAATAATACAAATAATAATAATAATATTGTTGGTAATGGTAAACAATTGAAATCGTTGAATCGTATCAATAATCGTCTATTGGGTAAAAAAGTCAATCGTAGTGTTAGTACGACGACATTTTGAATTTCGACTCCATTTTTGAATTTACAATTAAATAGAGAATAGATAGACTGATATTTGTGGTGACTATTAAATATCAAATTGGCTGTTTAATTGTCGATGATTACGATTGGTTGTAGTGGAGAACAAACGAAAATCTCATGGATTGATTTGATTTGTAAATAGCCCAACTATTATGATTATTATTATTATTATTATTAATTAGTGTTAATTCTTATTGTAATAGTTTTTCTATAATTTTTTTATATTCGTCTATTATGATTATTATTATTATTAATGGTAGAAATTTTGTTATGTTTAATGTGATAATTATCCGATTGTCTAGTTTCTTGTCTATTTAATTAGTTCCGTCATTTATCTCTCATTATTGATGATTGATTAATTAATTGATTGATTAATTGGTTGATTATAGTTAGGTATTTTTTAACATTCCGTGTAGATTTGTTGATTAGTATGTTTTTTACAACTATTTTGTCCGTTTGTTTATTTTTCTAAATGGTTTTGTTCGAATGGTGGAATCGAAGATTAATTGTTTGTAAAAAATGAACTGAATCTCAAATAAAAGTTTGTATTTTTCGAATTTGGCGCCGATTTTTTGTTTTTTTTTTTTGTTCGACTATTGGTTTTAGGGGATTTTCGTTGATTAGTCGATTAGGGTTGGTATTCGAGTTTCTATTTGAATTTTGAAATAGCCGCCTTTTTGCTACCAACTGTTGAGGGTGAGAAGTGAAATTGTTCAAATTCAGCGCCGGTTTTGGTGTCAATTGTGTTCTTTTTGTTTGTGTAAGACTACTTGATTGTGGTAATCTCGAGTACGGTTGGTATTGTTCGATTTTCAATTGTTTGAATTTGGAATTAGCCGCCATTTTACTACCAACTGTTGAGGATAAGAAGCTAAAATTGATGTCGATGTTAATTTGACATACTTGATTACAAAATTAACATTGAATTTTGGTAATAATTTAGGGACTTTTTTAGTGTGAATTTGGCGGTTGGTACTGTGAATTTTCGATGAAAGTCAACGATTTGGTGGAATTTTATCACTGATTTTACTGTATGTATTTCAAATAAACCGCCATTTTAGTACCAACTGTTGAGTGTAAGAAGCGAAAATTGCTAAATTTCTTGTATTTTTGACAGTTGATGTCATGCTAATTTTACTGACTCGATTAGTAAATTAGAATTTAATTTGATTGACAGCAATTTAGGGATTTCTTATTGTGAACTTGCAGTTGGTATTGTGAATTTTACATGAAAATCAACGAATTTCAAGTTGTTAAACCTAAAATTTCCAACAATTATACAGTTTTATGGTGATTTTTCCGTGTGTATTTCAAATAAGCCGCCATTTTAGTACCAACTGTTGAGTATAAGAAGCGAAAATTGGTAATTTTCCTGTATTTTTGACAGTCGATGTGGATGTCAATTTTACTCACTTGATTATTAAATTCAAGCTCAATTTAATTGTCGGCAATTTAGGTTTTTTTTATTTTGAATCTGCAGTTGGTACTGTGAATTTTCGATGAAAATCAACGATTTGGTGGAATTTCAGGTTGTCAAACCCAAAATTTCCAACAATTAGAGTTTTATCACTGATTTTAGTGTATGCATTTCAAATAAACCGCCATTTTAGTACCAACTGTTGAGGATGAGAAGTAAAATTGCTCAAATTCAGCGCCGGTTTTGATGTCAATTGTGTTCTTTTGTTTGTGTAAGACTACTTGATTTTGGTTTTAGGGAATTGTCGTGGTTTTGTCGAGTAAAGTTGGTATTATGTTCAATTTTTTGTTGTTTGAATTTTGAGTAAGCCGCCTTTTTGCTACCAACTGTTGAGGATAAAAAGCTAAAATTGTTGGTTTTCTTGATGTCGATGTTAATTTTACATATTTGATTATAAAATTAATGAATTTGTTTGTCAGAAATTTAAGGATTTTTTTTTATTGTGAATTTAGCGGTTGGTACTGTGAATTTTCGATGAAAATCAACCATTTGGTGGAATTTTAGAAATCTCAGGTTATCAAACCCAAAATTTCCCAACAATTAGAGTTTTATCACTGATTTTCCTGAATGTATTTCAAGTAAGCCGCCATTTTTAGTACCAACTGTTGAGTATAAGAAGCAAAAATTACTAGTTTTCTTGTATTTTTTGACAGTTGTGATATTAATTTTACTGACTTGATTATTAAATTAGAGGTTAATTTGATTGTCAGCAATTTAGGGATTTTTTATTGTAAACTTGCAGTTGGTATGTGAATTTTACATGAAAATAAACGACTTGGTGGAATTGGAAAAATTTCAAGTTGTTAAACCTAAAATTTCCAACAATTATACAGATTTATGGTGATTTTACTGTGTGTATTTCAAATAAACCGCCATTTTAGTACCAACTGTTGAGTATAAGAAGCGAAAATTGGTAATTTTCCTGTATTTTTGACAGTCGATGTGGATGTCAATTTTACTCACTTAATTATTAAATTCAAGCTCAATTTAATTGTCGGCAATTTAGTGTTTTTTTTTTTATTTTGAATCAGCTGTTGGTATTGTGAATTTTATAAGAAAAATCACGACTTGGTGGAATTTTAAAAATTTCAGATTAAACCCCAAACTATACAATTTTATGGCTGATTTGACTGTATGTATTTCAAATAAACCGCCAATTTCGTACCAACCGTAGGTTTCAAAAAGCTCACGTTGATGAAAATTGCTCGATCAATAACGACAATGGACCTCAATTTGTTTGCTGAATGTTCAATGATTTAGGAATTTTTTCTCTATGAATTTTACAGTTGGTATTACCAATAAGAGTTCTCGAACATACTCGTAATTACCGTTATTTCTGGTTCTATTGATTTCTTAAAGTTGGTGTAATCTACAAATCTAGTAGTTCTTTTATTGGATTTGAAATAAGCTGCTATTTTAGTACCAACAGTAGACTAAGAAACGAAAATTACTAGTTGGTTGTTTTTTCAAAAATCTATTGATTTTACCTATTAGATTACCAAACTGGACGTTCGTTTGTTTCACAGCTAACGATTTAGGGATTTTCTTACCACGAATCTAGCAGTTGGTATCAAGAATTCTATACCGGAAACAACGATTGGTAAAATCTGATAAATGTAAGATTGCTAAATTCAAGATTTAGAACAAATATGTAATTTAATAGCACACTTTATTGGGCGAATTTCAAATAAACCGCCAATTTAGTACCAATTGTAAATTAATTTAAAGATAGAACGAAAATTACCGATTTTTGTTGAATTTTTCTAGAAATTTTAGTTGAGAAAATTGCACATTTTTGGTAGAATTACACTTTCATTTGTTTATTAAATATTCAAATATTTAGGGATTTTTATTTGGAACTAATTTCCCACCAAGACACCTGAAAATTCAAACTTAAGATCGATATTTTCGCTTACATTGACTTACAATTAGTTGCAATTTCAAATAAAGCGCCTTTTATACCAACTGCAAGTTTCGAAAATTACCAGACTCAATTGGCGGATTTTCGAATTTTGTTGAGCTTAAATGAAATCAAAGAAGTCGCAAAATTCGCGATTGTTTCAATTTCAAATAAACCGCCATTGTTACCAACTTTACAGTTTAAAAAATAAAATCACTAGCTAAAGTGAGAATTCTAGAAATTTAAAAAACTCCAAACCAATTCCAATCAATCATTTGTTATATTTGAAAATTCACCAATAATTGAAAAACAACGTTGCCAATATTTCAAATAAGACGTCAATTCGGTACCAACCAATTTTTGGAAAATTTAAAAGTTACCAGATTTTGACAACACCCCTTCTAGATTTATTTAGTAAATAATTGAAGTTTACAGATTTTATTTCCACAATATTTTGTTAATAATAGTGGGAATTTCTTGACTAAATACGGTTGAATTTGGGAATATTTGTTTTTGTGGTGTTGGCAATTGTAGTTTCTTATATTGTTGTAAGATTAGTGCGCATGCGTATTGTAATTTTTGAATTTTGTTGAAATAAAAAAATTTAAATCGGCCATTGATTCAATTTCAAATAAACCGCCATTGTTACCAACTTTACAGTTTAAACAATAAAATCACTAGCTAAAGTGAGAATTCTAGAAATTTAAAAAACTCCAAACCAATTCGAATCAATCATTTGTTATATTTCAAAATTCACCAATAATTGAAAAAATGCAACATTGCTAATAATGCCAATTCGGTACCAACCCATTTTCGGAATGTTTGAAAGTTACCAGATTTTAACAACACCCGTTCTAGATTTATTTGGGAAATAATTGAAGTTTACAGATTTTCTCCAATAAAAATGAACAAATTCGAATTATTTACAATTTTTTTAGGTTATTTCTACAATATTTCGGGAAAATTAATTGGAATTTCTCGAATTATTACGATTGAATTTAGTAATATTTGTTTTTATCGTGTTGGCAATTCCATAGTGAGATCCTCTAATTGCAAGAAGGACTTTTTGAATGGATGCGCACTGGACTTTTGGTAAGTGGGGGGGGGGGAAAAAGCACGTGTTGTATATCTATATATATAGGCGAGAATTGCCGAACACACTTCGGACCTGCGCCTAAAAAGATCTTCTTACAGGCTTTCACCAATAGTTGGTTATATTGTTAGAAGGCTAGTGCGCATGCGTATTATAATTTTCGAATTTTGTTCAGCTAAATTGAAATACAAGAATTTAAATCGACGATCGTTCAAATATCAAATAAACCGCCACTATGACCAACTTTACAGTTTAAACAATAAAATCTCCAGATAAAATGGAGAATTCTAGAAATTTTAAAAATTCCAACCAATTTCCAACATTCCAATCAATCATTTGCCATATTTCAAAATTTCTAATGTTTGTCAATAATTATTTGAATAGATACAGTATAAGAATATTTTAAATAAGGCGCCAATTCGGTACCAACCAATTTTTGGAAAATTTAAAAGTTACCAGATTTTGACAACACCCGTTCTAGGTTTATTTCGTAAATAATTGAAGTTTACAGATTTTCTCCAATAAAAATGAACAAATTCGAATTATTCACAATTTTTATAGGTTATTTCCGCAATATTTTGGTAATAATAGTGGGAATTTCTGGAGTAAATCCGGTTGAATTTGGTGATATTTGTTATTGTGGTGTTGGCAATTCTAGTTGGTTATATTGTTGTTAGGACGAATGCGCATGCGCATTACAATCGTTAGGTTTTCGCTATAAACCGTATCCCCACTCAGTTGTTTCGGGTGCACCATGTTCCCCGTTTCATCACAGTTTAGACGACGTTATTATACAAAGCGCAATGTACCTGCGCCATTACATCGAACAAGAACTCTATCAAGTTCTATCAACAATATTATTCAAAATTTCTATAATAAATTCATATTTAAATGCAGAATAACGTAACAGAATTAACGCAGAGATTATTACGTGCCCTCGACAAAAATTATAATGTAAGATTTTCAATTATTTATCCGCCAAAAAAATAAAAAACTAAAATCAAACCAAACAAAACACAATTCGACGAAATTTTTGTTAAATCAGACGAGTGAAAATGGTTATGTGTGTGTGTGTGTGTGTGTGTGTGTATGACAGACTTGTCCGTATATAAATCAATTCGTATGTGTGTGTGCGTTTTATAAAACGTTTGTCGATATTTAATTGCGATTTTCGTCGAATTTCCCATCGAAATCCATCGAATTTCCTCGAATTTTCCGATTTTCCCCACAACGAAAATCCACAATAACCTCAAAATCGACGAATTGAAAAACAAATGAATTCTAAAATGGTGGTGGTAACATAGAAACGGATAACTTTGATAAAACGTCAATGTTTTTTTGGCATTTGTCTCGCAAATCACAACACTCTTGATTTTTGTTCGATTGAAATTCACACACACACACACATAACCTACAATTATCGATATTATCAATTATTATTATTATTTTTTTGATTGATATCGGGGTGTTTGCAATTTTTGGTAATAATTTTCTGGTAAATTTGCAGGTCATCGACATGCCAACAGTTATCGAAATTGTTTCACTTTTGGAAAAAGTCACAATTACCAAAGAATTATTGGAGGTAATTACCTAATTATTATTATTATTATTATCAAAATTTGAATAATTGAGAAATAATAACAAGTAGGCTGTTATTTAAGCCACCATTTATTAATCGATAGTCGTTTTTTCTTCAATAGTCTACTCGATCCTATTATATTATAATAAATACAAATCTAGTAGGTTGTGATTTTTCTACTATTATTATTATTATTATTATCATTATTATTGTGTATAACCTATAAACTTTATAATGGTTATTTATAATTTTTGTCAATTTTTTATTTTATTCTAAAACGTATCAAGTAGGTTGTAATTATATTTAGTCGTTTGTTTTTTTAATTTTTTCGAAATTTATTCAACATTAGTTGGAAAATCTCAATTTTCTAAATATCAAAGTAGGCTCGATTATCATTTAAGTTGTTTTGTTTGCAATTCTAACCTAAAATTATAATTACAAAAACAATTGATTGTAATTAGTAATTGTTTGATCAACTCAAATTACCGAATTTATTTAAAAAAATTATTTTAAAATAAAATAAATTTTATTATTAAAACAATAGTCAATAACCTACTTGATAATTTTTGTAATTTTTATGGAGTGTACAATTTTTTTATTTCACCATTCAGTTGGCTTTGATTTTCATTATTTAGGTAATTTGATTCATTTGTTTATTTCGATTGAAAACAAATGTCAAATATGATAATGTATGGATCAAACTACGATTATGTAAACGAAATCATAGCCAATTAGAGAATCAAACAATTTGGTTTAATACAATTACATTATATCGTAGATTATTTAATATTTTATAAAATTTGATTAAGTATTTTGCAAATGAATGAACAAAGCTACGATATGTAATTAAAAGCATGGCCAACTATTGCGGAATTTTGAAAAAGATTGAACCAAGTTACGACTATTTTATCAAATTGTATTGTACACTCTGTATAATTTTCAAAACGATTAAAAATCAAATTGGTTGTGGTTTAGAGAGAGATAGATAGATGATTATTGTTATTATTATTATTGTAACAAATAGTTGAATCAAGCTACAGTTCTACGTAATTAAAATCATGGCCAACTATTTTATAATTTCTAGAAATTTATATTAATCTAGTAATTTCTGATCGATAGTCAATTATTTTTTTCTATAAAACGACTAGATTTGTTATAATATATAATATATCAAGTAGACTATGATTCAGATATTTTTATTTTTGTTTTATAGGTTTTACCACAGTTATTTTACGTCATAGTTAGCTATGCTTTTTTTTTAAATTTACAGTGTCTTAGATTTGTTCAGCTACTTGAAATTTGACATTCGTAAATGTCAAATGTAGTGAAATATGAATAAAGTTACGACAAAAAAAACTTTGGGGTTAAATACTCTGTAACAGATAGTTTGAAATGTCGTAGCTTTATTCGTTTATTTGGTAAATACATAAACAAATATCAAATGAAGTATAGTATGAATAAAGTTACGATATAACATAAGAGAAATATGGCCAATTTTATAGTTAAATGTGTATTTTGTACCACGATAATATACCTCATAGTTGGTTATGTTTTTCGTATGTAATGTCTTAGATTGCTTCATACATTTAAAAATTGCATTAATACACGACAAATTTGGTGAATTGTGGATAAAGTTACGACAATGCGTTAGAAAAATTGCCAACTACAAAAAATTATTTATCTTGTCATGGATTATGTAGTGTCTTAGCTTGATTCGGTTATTTGTTTTTTCTTCTAATTCGAAAAATGTCAAATTTAGTAAAGTATGAAACAAACTAAGACTCTTACAAAGTGTAATACAGTATTACACGTCGCAGTTGGCTGTCTTTCGAAACTAGTGTCTTAGATTAGTTCATTTATTTGCAAAATACATTAATAAATGTCAAATGTAGTGAAATATGAATAAAGTTACGATACTACATGAGAAAAACATGGCCAACTTTAGGATTAAATATTGTACAAATTGTATCAGATTGTTTGGAATATAATGTCGTAGCTTTATTCGTTCATTTGATAAATACATAAACATATATCAAATGAATTAAAGTATGAATAAAGTTACGACACTATGTAAATTATAATTAAATACTGTTGTGTACTTGTATAACGATAATATACCTCACAATTGGCTATATTTTTCATACGTAATGTCTTAGATTGGTTCATACTATTTAAAAACTCCATTAATACACGTCAAATTTAGTAAATTGTGAATAAAGTTACGACATTATTTTAGAAAAACTACTGCACAAAAATGGTTTGTCTTGCCATGGGTTACAAAGTGTCTTAGCTTGATTCGGTTGTTTGTTTGTTTGTTTTTTTTTTTAATTAAAAAGTAAAATTTCGTAAATTATGAAACTAGCTACGACTTACAAGACGTAAAACAGTATTTCATGATGCAGTTAGCTATGTCTTTCGAAGCTAATGTCTTAGATTAGTTCATTTATTTGCAAAATACATTAACAAATGCCAAATGTAGTGAAATATAGATAAAGTTACGACATTACGTAATCAGAATATGGCCAACTGCTTTATTAAAATACTGTTGTATAACGTGAACCTGTCAGTTGTTCATGTGTTTTGTTTGTAGTGTCTTAGATTGGTTCATATATTAGATAAATATTTTAACAGACATGAGATATAGTGAAATATGAATAAAGTTACGACACTATGTTAGAAAAACATGGCCAACTGCTGCACAAAAAATGATTTATCTTGCCATGTATGGGTTACGTAGTGTCTTAGCTTGATTCGTTTTTTTTTCTAATATTAAAAAAAAAACAAATTTAGTAAAGTATGAAATAAGCTAAGACTTACAAAGTGTATAATAGTATTTCAAAGTCCAGTTGGCTATATCTTTAGAACTTAGTGTCTTAGATTAGTTCATTTATTTGCAAAATACATTAACAAATGCCAGATGTAATGAAAAATGAATAAAGTTACGACATATTGCATTAAATACTGTTGTATATCGTGAATTTGGTGGTTGTTTATGTGTTTTGTTTGTATTGTCTTAGATTAGTTCATATACTAGATAAATACTTTTACAAACGTGAAATATGGGTAAAGTTACGACATTAAGACTATAGAAATATGGCCAAGTTTATAGTTGTATCTTAGATTAGTTCATTTATTTGCAAAATACATTAACAAATGCCAAATGTAGTGAAATATGAATAAAGTTACGACATTACCTAATTAAAACTTAACCAACTGTTGTATATCAATCTGGCAGTTGTCCGTGTATTTTGTTTGTAGTGTCTTAGATTGATTCATATACTAGATAAATACTTTAACATGAAGTATGGGTAAAGTTACGACACTATGTAATAGAAATATAGCCAACTTCAAAATTAAATGCTATTGTATATTTTAGTATCACGATAATTTACCACACAATTGGTTGTATGGTTCGAATCTTGGATTAGTTCATACATTTTAAAAAACCAAATACCAAATATAGTGAAGTATGGATAAAGTTACGACACTACATAATCAAAATATACCTGGATTAAATATAGTTGTATATCCTCAATCTGATATTTGTATGTAGTGTCTTAGATTGTTTCATACACTTAATAAATACTTTAACAAATTTGAAA
Organism: Mylabris phalerata; assembly: GCA_020740385.1. Lineage (NCBI taxonomy): Eukaryota > Metazoa > Arthropoda > Insecta > Coleoptera > Meloidae > Mylabris > Mylabris phalerata. The sequence goes on along the minus strand of JAJEOX010000142.1, from coordinate 2,636,819 downwards.
TATAGTAAAGTATGAATCAAGCTACGACACTACATAAGAGAAACAGTTAAATAGTATTGTATATTATGTTGACACAATAATTGGCCTCATAGTTGGCTGGGTTTTTTGTATCATATCCTCTTTGCAGTAGGCTATGACTTTGTGAACGTATGTCAGTTTCTTGTTTCAACTTCCTTTTATTTTAAGCGATTGACGGTAATTCGGATTATTTAGTTGAATTAAGAAGCCGACCTACGTTCACAAAGTCATAGACTACTGCGAAGAGGAATAGCGTGGCCAACATGGTATATAGTGTCTTAGATTGTTTCATATACTTTATAAATACCTTAACAAACTAGAAATATAGTAAAGTACGAATCAAGCTACGACACTACATAAGAGAAACAGTTAAATAGTATTGTATATTATGTTGGCACAATAATTGGCCTCACAGTTGGCTGGGTTTTTCGTATCATATGTGCCCATTAGTCTCCGCAGTAGTCTGTGACTTTGAGAACGTATGTCGGCTTCTTAATTCAACTAAATGATCTGCATTACCGACATCCTCTTATTTTAAGAGATTATTGGTAATGCAGATTATATGGTTGAATTAAGAAGCCGACATACGTTCTCAAAGTCATAGATATATAGTGTCTTAGATTGTTCTATATACTTGATAAATATTTTAACAGGCATGAGATATAGTGAAATATGAATAAAGTTACGACATTATGTGAGGAAAAACATGGCCAATTGCGATATATTTGATTTAATTTCTTGTTTTATTGTTTATTTATTCATATGTTTGTTTTGTTTTGTTTTGTTTTAGACCACCCGATTAGGGAAACATGTGAATGAATTACGTCGTAAAACTAATAATGATGCATTATCAAAGAGGGCCAAAGAATTAGTGAAAAAATGGCGGAATATTGTTTTACCTGAACAAAATGGTCATTTAAAAACAACAACAACAACAACAACAAATCAACAACAACAACAACAAAATAGTGGTGATGATGATAAAACAAGAAAACGCCCAATTATTGGATTTGGATCAATAACACAACAACAAACAATAGAACAATCAACAACAATAAAACGTCCAAAAATCAATGGACAAACAACCGAATACGATTTTAGCGACAATTCAAATTCGAGTTTTAAAGATATGATTAATCCAACAACAACAACAACAATAACAACAATATTATCAACAACTGGGACAACAACAACAATAACAACTCCACCTAAAAATGTGATAAATACAACTGATCTAAATTCTAGTAATAACAATAATAATAATAGTAGTAATAATAATAATAATAATAGTTTAATAATAAATCATCAACAACAACAACAACAACAGGATGAACCACAATTAGAACAACAATTACCAAAGAAACGTGGCCGTAAAAAAGGTTCAAAAAATCATAAAAATTTAATTGATGAAGCCGAAACATCATTTAGTAATAAATTAGCTGTATCGCGTGGTGGACATTCAAAAGTTAAAACAACACAAGAACTAATTGCCAGTTTACAAAATAAAACAAACTCTATATTTGCTAATAATAATAATAATAATAATAATAACAACAATAATAATACAAATAATAATAATAATAATAATACGAATAAAATAAAAGAAGATCTGAATATTAGGGCAGCTAAATTAACTGAACGTGTGTCGATTATTGATCAAAAATTAAATACAAATTCGAATCGTTATAAAAATTCACAAAAAAACAAAACAACATCACCGACAACATCAACAACAACAATAGAATCAGGTAGTGTTATCAATGATAAAAATCTATTATTATTAAATAACAATGATAATGATGAAATTATAATAGTTGATGATATTGATACAGCAACAACAACAACAACATTATCAACAACAACAAAAATCGATGATGATGTTGATATTGATATTGATGTTGATGATAATGAGACTGATAATAATAAAAATGAAATTATTATTAATCATAATAATATTAATAATAATAATAATAATAATAATACAAATAATTTAAATGATAATATTGATGATAATCGAATTAAATCATTAAGTATCGAGGAGGCATTGAAATTATTACCACCAATTGATAAAAACGTGTTATATGATGATGATATTAATAATCAACAACCGATATGTACGTGTATATTGAGGGAAATTGATGATGTTGATAGTGTTGTTGTTGGTATTGATGTTGTTGTTGATGATAATTTAACAATAGAACAACAACAACAACAATTATTAGAACAACAACAACAACAAAAACAAAAGAAACATTATGAATTTATTGAAACAATCGATTGTCCAGCACGTAATTATTTAAATAATAAATTAAATAAAAATTGTATAAATTTAAATGATTTACATACGAAATATTTAGATAATATTAATGGTAATTATAGTTTAAATAATACAAAAAAATTACCAGAAATGACCAATGATGGTTTATTATATGTGAATGTAGTGCCTAATGTAAATAATGAAACAATTCCAAAAGATGTTAAATTAATTAATAATAATAACAATATTATCAATAATAATAATAATAATAGTAATGATAATAATGATAATAATGACTTTAATTGTGAGAATTTCCAAAAATACAGCATCTCAGAAAGTGAACAAAACACTACCAATAATAATAATAATAATAATAATAATAATAATAATAATAGTGATAATAGTGTGAATATTACAGATAATGATAATAATGATGATGATAATAACAGGACAAGTGATATTATTATCGGTAATAATAATAATGGGGATGATAATAGTGGGCGGACATTTTGTGAATGGCATGAAGTTGTCGATGTACCATCATATAATGGCGAAATTTTGAAAATTTTGCCTTATGTTATCATAGATTAAACTCTTAATTAATTAATTAATTAATTAATTAATTGAAATAATTATTTAACAAATTAATTAATTAATTAGAAATTATATTTAGAAAAATTTATATACCACGATATTTTATTATAAAGTTGGCTGTGTTCGGCCATTTTGAATCAAATTACTATATTAAGTCATGGCCAACTATCAGACGTTTTGTTCGTTAATCGTTTTTTCTTTATTCAAACATTTAGCAAATCTATTGGTGTTGTATGAATCAAGTTACGATATTTAGTATTAAAATCATTGCCAACTATTAGGCGTTTTGTTAATGTAATATCGTAACTTTATTCATATATTAAAAAAATTGAAAAAATATGAAATGCTGTATGATTAAAACTACAATACTATGTTGATTATATTGAAATTATAGCTTACTTTTTGGATAATATTGTGTCGTAACTTGGTTCATACATTTGGAAAATTTATTGGTTTTGTATGAATCAATATTAAAGTCATGGCCAACTATGAGGCGTGTTGTTCGTCAACATTGTCGTAGCTTTATTCGTAAAAAATATAATGTCAAGTGGTGATAGTTACGGTTTATTGTCTAATGTCGTTGCTTTGTTCAGATACTCAAATTGAAGAAATTTAAAATGTATGAATAAAACTACGTCGATTATATTGAAATTATAGCCTACTTTTGGATAATATTGTGTCGTAACTTGGTTCATATATTTGGAAAATTTATTGGTTTTGTATGAATCAATATTAAAGTCATGGCCAACTATGAGGCGTGTTGTTCGTTAACATTGTCGTAGCTTTATTCGTAAAAAATATAATGTCAAGTGATGATAGTTACGGTTTATTATGTAATGTCGTTGCTTTGTTCAGACACTCAAAAAATTGAAGAAATCTAAAATGTATGAATAAAACTACGATACTACGTTGATTAAGATTAAAATCATAGCCTACTTTTGGACAATATTTTGTCGTAACTTTATTCATATATTTAGAAAATCTATTAATGTTGTATGAATCAAATTACGATATTCCGTATTAAAATTATGGCCAACTATTTGGCGTTTTGTTGATGTAATGTCGTAGCTTTATTCGTAAAAATACCATAATGTCAAATGATTAAAATCATAAGGTTGAATATTTGGGCAATATTGTGTCTTAGCTTGATTCGACCTTGCTGAAATATCAATGAAAATCAATTAATCAACGACATTATATTAATACCAATCTATTATTGTGTAATGTCGTAGCTTTATTCGTACGTTTGAAAACACCAGTATAGTATGAATAAAACTACGACACTATGTATATAAAAGTCACAGCCAACTTCTTTTTTTTTTATTAACGTAGCATCGTAGCTTTATTCGGGAAAATATCTACAATACAATCTGAATAGAATTACGATATTAAGTATATTGCCAATTAGTGAACGTAGAGTCGTAGCTTTGTTCGGACAATTTGACATTTGATAAATGTCAAATTTGGTGTAGTCTCAATAAAACTACGACATCAAGTATCAAAGACATGGCCAACTAGGACTTCAATTCGGGAATACTTAAACAAAAGTTTAATAATATGAAGTAATCAATGGAATTACGTACCAAAGACCATAGCCTACTATTATTTGGTAATCTATCGTGGTATAGTCGATAATAAATAAAAAAAAATGATGTAATTTGTAAAGTGCTAGTCTGTTTTTCTTTTGTTTATTTGTTTGTTTGTTTTATTATTATTTTTTTTAATTTAGAATTTGTTTTTAAGTTTTATTTTTATTTACATTGTACAGATTATCATCACCCACTTGATTTTTTTTTTTTGTTTATTGTTATCATTTTAGTCCCCTTATCACTTGATGATGATAATGATGAATTATAAATAATATTTAAATTGTGGAAATTATTGAAGCACTTCCGCTTTCATAATTGTATATTTTATTATTAATTATCAATATTATTACTATTATTATTATTAATAATAACAATTATACCCGTATCTCGAAATTGGCTGTAATTTTGGTTCGTGTGTCGTAGATTGGTTCATATTGGAATAAATGACATTATTAAAAAACAAAAAATCATAGCCAACTTCGTGATAAAATACCGTGGTATATCTGTAGAGTATCGAATAATATTCCAAGTCGAAGTCGGCTGTGTTTACCCATAGTTCAGTTGTCAACTGTACGAATAAAGCTACAACTACGTTATGGCAAACATAGCCTACTTTGAGGTGGAATACTGTTGGATATTCTGTGTAGTGTTAGACAAATGTTTTCCTCAAGTGTTTTATGGTTATTATTATTATTATTACTATTATTATTATTATTATTATTATTGATTGTCAATTGTTTTGTAATTGGCTACTTGTTAATTTATTCCAAGATTTTCGTAATTTTCGTTTGTTTTCCGTTATTTTCGGGAAATTTCGATGGAAATAACGTGTTCATTTGTTTCTCTCATAGCTTATTTGATTTTTTCGATGTAAATACAATTTTGTTTGTTTATTTAAAATCTGTATAGAAAAAAATAATTCAGTTCTTAATCTATTCTCTAGTGCAGGATTTAAGACAAATATACCAATTATTATACATATATCTATCAATATAATTATTAAAATTAATATACAAAAAATAATAATATAAAAACAAACTCTCGGATATCAAGACATTGCATTACGGAAATTATTGATGTAATGTACGTTGATGATATTAAAATATGCCTTTTACGAGAAAATAAAGATATTTTCTATTTAATACGTGTATTATTGTCATTAACAACAAATTTTCGAGTATATGGTTTGCTTTAATTCAAATCGTAACGTATACGGACCGCTTTACAATCGGATTCAATCAACAGATGGCAATGTTGTCAAGTCGAATTGAGCCCGCGATTTTTAAACTTGATCATCACTTTCAATTATTTTAATTTTATTTATCTATTATTTTTGATTTATTATTTATTCAATTTGCGATTCGTGTTGAAATGGTGATGGATCGTATTAGATTCGCATCGATTTGAATCGGTGTAGGTGGCAGATTTCAACACTTTCATCAAATTCAATTTTGTAAATTCGTTACAATTTTATCGTGTTATCAATCGGATTTGTCTACAAATTACACGGTAATTAGCGTGTTAATACTTACATTTTAGATGAGATGCCGTGTAGAAGATGGAATCGGCCCTATTGGAATATAGATGATTGTTCATTGTAGTTTAGTTTCGAATGTACCGATATTAACACGATAACGGTTGAAAATCGACTGATTTGAATTTAAATAAGAAATTAATAAATTAAAATAATTGGGGAATATAGGGGGATTTGGCAACGTTGAGATCAGTTTCCTGTACCTAACCTATACGTCAATTTGGAAGAAAATCGCAATTTGGCAACATGGACCAATACTAATTATTAATTAATCAATTTCTGTAATGAACTTACAATATTTTGGAAATATTTGCAATTTTTCTGAATTATTTGAGAAATTTCATAAATTGGGTTTATTTAAGTTTAAATTTTTGAGGTTGGCTAACTTGTGTTCAACGCATGCGCCTTTATTCAATTGCCGCCATCTTGTTTATTTGATTTTAAGGTGAAAATTGTGCAAATCGTCGAATTTTCGGCAAAGAAAATGCGAATTTTTCTTTTTTCCAATGTTTAAAAGACGGGAAATTTGTTATTTCTGGGTTAGTGGAGAGCTACTAATAGTTAAAATGGTTAGTCAGTGGCGCCAACTGTTGAAATTAAATGCTGAAATTGTAGTGATTTTGGGTAATTTTCGCCAAATTTGCGCAAAATTCGCAATAATTGTGAGTTTAAATTTATAATTTTCTGTATTTTTCAATAATTGTAGATCTAATTTGCTAAATTAACCGATTTTTAGGGATATTTAATAGGTTGGTACTGCTACAAGACTCGATAGAGGTTATGAAATTGCGCATGCGCAATATTTTTGTATCGTCGACTGTGGCGTCCTTTAATCTCGATAATTTCGTTAATTTTCGTCATTTTGATAAGAAAAACAACCGGAAAAAACGAAAATTCAACAATTTCCACGATTTGAATTGAAATTACGATGGAATAATTGTTGAAAACCCACCACAATGGTAAAGAAAATTTGAGGTTATGTCAACTTTCAATTGTTTATTATAATTTTTTTCAAGGATCCAAACGTACCACCACCGGCTTTCGCACCGCCACCAATGGCCGCAACGACACCACTAATGCCACCAATTGCCGGTTTTCCGCCACATCAACCAATGATACCGCCACCGTTCAGTGTACCACCACCCGGCTTTGGTGGTAGTAGTGGTGGTGGTGGTGGAGCACCGGCCGGTTTTCCACCAACACCCCAGACACAAGGCGGTGATCAACAATGGACAGAACATAAAGCCCCAGATGGACGGACTTATTATTATAATTCGATAACGAAACAGAGTTCGTGGCAGAAACCCGACCAATTGAAAACACCATCGGAAGTACGATTTTTTTTCGATTTTAATCGGAGTGTACTATGCTATTTCAAATGGTAGTAGGCTGTGGTTTTGATAAGTTGAGTCGTAACTTGATTCGTTTGTTTGTCTTTCGATTGCCTAGTTGATAAATGTGGTCAAAAATAAAGTAGGCTAGGATTGTTTGCTAAAATCATAGCCAACTGTGTGTTTAAGTAGTGTGTTAAATTTAATAAAAGAGCGCTACAACTATCCGTTAAAATCATAGCCAACTATCAGTGAAATAGCATTGTATACTCTGTGTAGAAAGTAATGATCGTTTTGTCTTTTGTTTTTTGTAGTTATTATTATCGCAGTGTGCATGGAAAGAATATGTTGCTGATAACGGTAAAATTTATTACCATAATGTTAATACAAAAGAATCTAGATGGGTGATTCCCCCAGAATTGGAGGAGATTAAAAAGAAGATAGCAGCCGAAGAGTAATATTTGTTTTGTTTTTTCAATTGTTTTATTCATAAATTATTATTATTATTATTATTTTTGTAGAAATAAACCAATTTCTGCAACAGGTACACCCAGTGAAGTAACAAGTCCAGCACAATTACCATTAAATCACATAACCTCAGCATCAAATTCACCAAAATCAGGTTAATTTCAGCGATTTATTAAACAGAATGTACTACAATATTTTTATATCGTAGTTGGCTGTGTTTTTGATTTAATAGTGTCATAGATTGGTTCATTTTTATCAAAATTTGACATTTAAAAAATGTACGAAGGAAACTACGACACTATACAAAAGACACAGGCAACTGCGATTGTACAATTGATAGAAATTACAAGTGATTATTTTTATAGTTACAGTTGGCTATGTATCAGTTATATAGTGTCGTAGATTGGTTCATATTTTATCGAAATTTCGAAACAAACTACGACATAATATACAGAAGACAGCCAACTTTTGGGTGAAATATTAATTTGTTGGGGATTTTTATTTTTATGTTACAGTTGCCAGTCCTGGTGGTAAAAGTGCTTTAGAATCAGCAATGGCTGCTACATTAGCTGCAATTTCTCTACCAAATCCACCAATAAAAACCGGTAATTATCAAGTATACTATGGAAATTTACCATACAGTAGGCTGTTTTTATTACAAAGTGTCGTTGATTGATTCACATTGACATTTGATATTTAAGTGATTAAGTTGCGATACACGTTGTTAACCAAAAAAACAGCCAACTACCAGATAATTAAATAAATTAAATAATTCCTAATTTTTATAATTAAATCAAGTATACCATGGAAATTAACCTCAAATTTGGCGTTGTTTTTTTTATATAGTGTCGTAGATTGGTTCATATTGCTAGACATTTGTCATTTAAGTTATTGAATAAAGTTACGACACGCGTAACAAAAAACCTAGCCAACTAAGAAATAATTAAAAAATAATTGATGATTTTTATAATTATATCAAGTATACCATGGAAATTCACTTCACAGTTGGCTATGCTTTTTTATATAGTGTCGTAGATTGGTTCATATCACAATAAATTTGACATTAAAGTGATTGAATAGAGTTACGACACACGTTGTAACAAAAATCATAGCCAACTATGAAATAATAATTTAAAAAAAAAAAGATTTTTATAATTGTATTGAGTACACTATGGAGATTTACCTCATAGTTGGTTATGCTTGTATTACAAAATGTCGTTGATTGATTCATATTGCACTACATTTGACATTTAAATGATTAAGTTACGACACACGTTGTAACTAGAAACATAGCCAACTATGAGGTAATTAAAAAAACTCGATAATCAAGAATACCATGGAAATTCATCTCATAGTAGGCTATGCTTTTTTTACATTGTGTCGTAGATTGGTTCATATTTGTAATCAAAAACATAGCCAACTACGAGGTAATTAAAAAAATCTAAACTTGACTTTTTTAATTATCAAGTATACTGTGGAAATTAACCTTATAGTTGGCTATGCTTTTTTACATAGTATCGTTGATTGATTCGTATTTAAGTGATTGAATAAAGTTACGACACATTGTAACAAAAAACAGCCAACTGTGAAATAATTAAAAAAAAAAAAATGATGATTTTTATAATAGTATCAAGTACACTATGGAAATTTACCACACTGTAGGCTGTTTTTATTACATAGTGTCGTTGATTGCTTCATATTACAATAAATTTGACATTAAAATGATTGAATAGAATTACGACACACGTTGTAACCAGAAACATAGCCAACTATGAGGTAATTAAAAAAAATCGATAATTATATCAAGAATACCATGGAAATTCATCTCACAGTAGGCTATGCTTTTTTTACATAGTGTCGTAGATTGGTTCATATTATAATAAATCTGACATTAAAGTGATTGAATAAAGTTACGACACACGTTGTAATCAAAAACAGCCAATTACGTGGTAATTAAAAAAAAAAAATTGTGAACTTGATTTTTATAATTATGTTAAGTATACTATGGAAATTCACCTTACAGTAGGCTATGCTTTTTTACATAGTGTTGTAGATTGGTTCATATGGCTAGATATATTTAACATTTAAGTGATTGAATAAAGTTACGACATATGTTATAACCAAAAACATAGCCAACTGCGAGGTAATTAAACAAAAAAAAGTAAATAATTTTTATAATTTTTATAATTATATCAAGTAAACTATGGAAATTCACCTTACAGTTGGCTATGCTTTTTTACGTAGTGTCCTAGATTGATTCGTATTGCAATATTTGACATTTAAGTGATTGAGTAGAGTTACGACACACGTTGTAACAAAAAACAGCCAACTATGAAATAATTAAAAAAAAAATGAAGTTTTAAGTACACTATGAAAATTTACCAAACAGTAGGCTATGTTTTTTAACATAGTGTCGTAGATTATTTTATATTACAACAAATTAGACATTAAAGTGGTTGAATAGAGTTAGGACACACGTGGTACAAAAAACATAGCCAACTATGAAATAATAAAAAAAAATGATGGTTTTTATAATTGTATTAAGTAGACTATGGAAATTTACCTCACAGTTGGCTATGCTTTTACTACAGTGTCTGTGATTGATTCATATTGCACTGCATTTGACATTTAATTGACCGAATAAAGCTACGACATACGTAACTAAAAATACAGCCATCTGTGAGATTTTTTAGAAAAAATGAGAATAATTTAATATTTTGTTTTTTATAGAACCAGATAGTTTAAATAATCATTCAGATTCAATAAAAGATCAACAAAATTCCAATCAAAATGAGATAACAACAACATCGACAACAACAACAACAACATCATCATCATCATCATCAACAATGCCTGTATTTAAAGATAAAAAAGAGGCAATGGAGGCATTTAAAGAATTATTAAAATCGAAAAATGTACCATCGAATGCAACATGGGAACAATGTGTTAAAATTATAACGAATGATCCACGTTATGAGACATTTAAAAAATTAAATGAAAAAAAACAAGTTTTCAATGCTTATAAAACACAAAAACAAAAAGATGAAAAAGAAGAGAATCGTTTAAAAGCGAAAAAATCAAAAGAACAATTAGAAGAATTTCTATTAAATTGTGATAAAATCACATCATTAACGAAATATTATAAATGTGATGAGATGTTTTCACATTTAGAAGTAAGTAGGCCATGTTTTAATAATTACATTATGTCGTAACTTGATTCGGTTATTTGTTGGTTAATTTATTCATTAAAGTCACAGCCAACTGTCACTCATTTCATTAAAATCATCGCCGCCTACGATTCAATTTATTAAAAAATCATAGCCAACTAAGAGGTGAAATATCGTTGTGTACCTAATTCATCTCGTAGTTGGCTATGAAGTGTCGTAGCCTGATTCATTTGTTTGTTTTTTGATTGAAACAAAGTCATTCACTTTAACAAAATCATAGCCAACTAAAAGAAATATTGTTGTGTATTTTGTTTGATCTCATAGTTAGCTTGATTCATTTGTTTATTCGATATTTAAATAAAATATACAGAGTATTCCATCTAAATTGTACATTTTAGGTTTGGACTAATGTCAATGATTCAGATCGTCGCGACATCTATGAAGATGTAATGTTCACATTATCGAAACGTGAAAAAGAAGAGGCGAAAATTTTGAAGAAGCGCAATATGAAGAAATTAGCCGAAGTCTTAGATAGTATGACGAAAATTAATTACGATACAACATGGTGTGAAGCACAGGCATTATTATTAAATAATAATGCCTTTAAAAATGACGTAAATCTATTGGCTATGGATAAAGAGGATGCATTAATTGTATTTGAAGAACATATACGTGTATTAGAAAAGGAATATATTGAAGAGAAAGAACGCGAAAAGAAACGTATGAAACGGCAACATCGCAAAAATCGTGATCAATTCTTAGCATTATTGGATACATTACATGAAGAAGGTAAATTAACATCAATGTCATTATGGGTTGAATTATATCCAATTATATCGGCTGATGTACGATTTTCAGCCATGTTGGGTAAGTTGAAATTACCTGTATATTGTTACGAATTCAAATTTGGCGCCTATTTGAACCAATCAAAAGGCGTAACCTTGGTTGGAATCCAATTCAAACCAATCAAATTGCAATATTTGTAATGAAATAGCGCGGATTTTGAATTTTATTATATCGGGTGTCTCGATTATTATTATTTTTGGTTGATTGAAATTTTAGGTCAACACGGTTCTACACCTTTGGATTTATTTAAATTCTATGTTGAAGATTTGAAAGCACGTTTTCATGATGAAAAGAAAATTATTAAAGAAATTCTACGTGAAAAACAATTCGATGTAAAAATCGATACAACATTCGATCAATTTGCTACAATAATTTGTGAAGATAAACGTAGTGCCCAATTGGATGCTGGTAATGTTAAATTGACTTATAATTCATTATTGGAAAAGGCGGAAATTAAAGAGAAAGAACGTTTAAAAGAAGAATCGAAACGGATGAAAAAATTAGAGATGAATTTTAAAAATTTATTACGTGAATTAAATATCGATTTTGAATTGAATTGGGATGAGATACGGCCGAAAATTGAAAATGAAGAGGAATTTCTAGCGTTCAATTCAGATACTGAACGTATACGGGTCTATAAAGTAATTTTCTTTAATTTTTTTCCATTTTAATATACATTAGAACGCTTATAACAAGAAATATTCGGATATAACGAAATATCGTTATATCCGTTTGGACGTCTTATACGGTATAGGATGTATAGTTGTTTATAATCTTCCAGTTTTTTATACTTTAATATTTATAAAATCGTTTATAACGCCAAATATTCGGATATAACGAGGAGTTTTGTTATAAACAGTATTGTTTTAACGTCTTATACGGTACTGGATATATAGGTGTTTATAATTTTCCCATTTTTTGTACTTTGCTATATAACGAGAAATATTCGGATATAACGAGCGGTTTCGTTATTAAACAGTCTTGTTTGAATGTCTTATTCGGTACTGGCTGTGTAGGTGTCTAAAATTTTCTCATTTTTGTACTTTGGTATACGTAAAACCGCTTATAACGAGAAATATTCGGATATAATGAGGAGTTTTGTTATAAGCAGTATAGTTTGAACGTCTTATACGGTAGTGGATGTGTAAATGTCTATAAATTTCCCATTTTCTGTACTTTGGTTATACGTAAAACCGCTTATAACGAGAAATATTTGGATATAATGAGGAGTTTTGTTATAAGCAGTATTGTTTGAACGTCTTGTGTGTTATTGGACGTATATGTGTATCATTTTTTCGTGTTTTTTTATTCCTTTTTCATATACGTAAAACCGCTTATAACGAGGAATTTCGTTATATACAATCTTACGTGGACGTCTTAAACAGTACTGGATGTATAGATGTTTATAATTTTCCTGTTTTTGAACTTTAATGTACATAAAATCGCTTATAACGAGAAATATTCGGATATAACGAGGATTTTTATTATTAACAGTTGTTGTAACAGTAATTGTTTGAACGTCTTATACGGTATTGGATATATAGGTATCTATAATTTTCTCGTTTTTTTTGTACTTCAATGTACGTAAAATCACTTATAACGAGCAGTTTTGTTATAAACAGTCTTGTTTAGACGGCTTATACCTTACTGAACGTACGTGTGTATGATATTTGTACTTTTTATTTTAAGTTACGTAAAATCGCTTATAACGAGGAATTTCGTTATAAACGTGAACGTCTTATATGTTACTCAACATAATGTGTTTATAATTTTCCAATTTCTTATACTTTATAGTACATAAAATCGGTAATAATGGAAAATGTTCGGTTATAACGATGGAATTTCGTTATAAACAGTCTCATGTGGTTTTTTGATATAAATTAATCCAATCGGATAGACAGAGATGGTTGTGAGAGTGAGATAGATGTCAGTTTTTTTTTTCATGCATCTCAGTTGGCTATGCTTATTAGAAGTAGTAACGTATGAACTAATCTACGACTCGTATTTGACCAGAACATAGCCAACTGTATAGATAGAATGAGTTGTTTGTTATTTCGTGCAATATTGAAAGTTGACCATGCTTATCAGAAACAATAATCAATGAATCAATCTACGACATTAATAATAAATTAATTATGAATTTTAGGATTTTCAACATGAAATGGAAGAATCATGTAGTCATCATCATTCAAGATCGAAAAAATCGAAGAAAAAGAAAAACAAAAAATATCGTACATCAAGTAGTGATTCTGATAATGAGAAATTAAAACAAAAAACAATAAAACGTTCACGTAGTAGTTCAAATAATTCGGATATAACGGAAGAGGAATATCGTAAGAAAAAATCGAAAAAGAAACATAAACGTAAAAGTCCATCAGTAAGTTACGCCCACTGTATTATTATTATTATTATTTTACTATTATTATTATTCTTATATAAAATAATTTTAATCTAACATAGTTGGCTATGAATTTTTGACAAATGATCATAGCTCACTTTCTACTTTAAATTTCATGTATTTGTTGGTTAAAAATAAATGAGCGAAATCAAGATACTTACGTAAGTCAAATCATAGCCAACTATTTATTTATTTTTTTGTAATAATCATAGTTGGCAATGATTTTACCAGTAAACGTATCAAACTACGACTTATGTAACCACAAACACGAATTCTTTAACTAGCAAACAAATAAATGAATCAATCTACGAATTATATGACTTAATCATAGCCAACTATATAATTTTATTGTAATTTTAATGATTGTAATTATTTAATTAAATTTTAGAGGACACCATCTGAAGATATGAAACATCCAATTAAAAGTGGTGGTGAATTGAGTGAATCGGAATTGGAGAAACAACGCGCCATGTTGTTGGCAAAATTAAAAGAACCAGAAAGTGATTGAAAAAATTAAACAAAACACCATCATTTCTTCCATTTTCATTTTCATCATCATCACCATCATTATCATTAAGGTAATTATCTTCATTATTAATTAAAGAAAAAAAAAAATTAAAATACGTTAATTAATAATTGGTGATTCAATCTGAATCCTCCATTTTGTTGCCATTCTCCATTAATCCTATCTTTGTATTGGTTGGATATTAACCAATCAATTATCGACAATTTTAGAATAACCAATGAGATGGGGTTTAAATCAAACAACATAGGTGATTTGATTAAATTTATTTGAATTTTTACAATAACAAATATAATTAAAAAATTAATTATACAAAAATAAACAAATTATATTACACAATGCCGTTAGAATAATAGAATAACCCCAAAAAAAAAATTGAAGAATGATTAAAATTTGATAAAAAATGGCACTTAAAACAATAGAAATTTGATAGTTTTCCGATAATAAAAGTCGGCTATGAATGGAACAAAAGACGATCAATTTTTGTCTTTTTCTTTGGTTGTTGTCTCGTATTTTCATTCATAAATTCCTCTCAAATCCATAGCTAACTTTGTTTTATTGAATAATATTGATACGTATATACAGTAGGCTATGTAAAATTGTTTAAAAACAAATAAATATTTGGTTATTTGAAGGCTTAATCCACCAGATTGAGGGGGCAGGGGAAATTGATTAAAAAAAAAGAATGTGGACTCAGTCTTTTACTTATAATTATTGTTATTATCATTATTATTATTATTATTATTATTATTATTATTACTATTATTATTATTAGCTATATATTAAAAATATAGTGATGTTTAAAATAATATACACCACCACCACTAATTTGATAAAAATTATAATTATATACAGGGTGAATTGAGCAAATTATTGGAAAATTTGGTCGATATGGCAACATTGCCGCTAGATTTTACCAACTAATTGCCCCAAATTTATTTGAAAAAAAAAATAATAATAATGCGGCTTAAAATCACAGCCGCCATTTTCCGTTATTTAAACATTTGAACAATTATCTCTATCTTTATTTAGTCTTAATTAATATCAATCAACTGTCTTTTTCTATTCGATTCATCTGTAACAAAAACGCAATTATTGGCCTACTAGATCTGTAAAATTGTTTAAATATTCGTAATGGACAACGATAGAGTGGGGTAAAAGTAAGACAAATGACGATCGGATTGATTGACCGTCTTTTATTTATTTTTTAGTATGTCAAGACATACTTAATTATTATTAAACAAGTAAACGTTGGAATTTTCTATACAGGGTGTTTTGTTTAAATACGGTTCGATTACAATGGAGCGGATATTTCAATAAAATTTTGACATAATTTCAATGGTAGAATGATTATTAAAAGTATATCCGTCGATTGAAATAATAGAACAGATGAAGATATAAAAAACAAAAGAAACACTTACGATTTATCGTCGACTACGATTTCCGTTCATTTGTGGTACAGTTGTTACAATAACTGGACCATTATGGTGGTGATTATTTAAGGGTAGATTACGATTTTCGTACATATTCCGGGGTACTTCGGAACGTTCCAATTCATCACCGGATAGATCCAAATCTTGTACCATTTGCATGATTTCCCGTTCTTTTTTCATATCTTCTCGGTCTTCCATCTGTCAAATTTATAACCTTAAAATTATTTCAATTAGGGGTTTTTAGACTTACATCTCCATTGGGGATGGGGGTGGCGAATTTTAAATTCGCCAACGATCCATAACTACGACTCCGATGTTCTTGTCGTATCGAATAACTGAAAGCCCGTTCGTTTAAATGCCCTTTCTTCCGATAGATGCCGGTATTAAATGGACTGTCATCGTCGTTATTCTTATTACCCCCACCATTTATGGGAGGGGATAACGATAGGCCTAAATTTGGATCGTCTAAACCATTCATACTTTGTGTCAGTTTTTTGTTCAATTTGTTTTTTTCTCTTCGTTTTTTTGTGTTATTATTATTATTATTATTATTATTATTATTATTATTATTGTTATTATTTTGGGCTTCCATAGTGGCATAATGTTGCATTAAATATGCCTCATGTGGAAAATTAATCGGTTGATAACTGGCAATTGGTGATAAGGCACGATTACTTGGCATATAAATTGGTTCTTCAACTGTTTGTTTTATCGATAATGACGATGATGATTTCTTTTTATTTTTCGTCATTGTTGTCGGTATTATAACCGGGGGTAATGGTACTAAAGGGGGCGGTATTGGCCGGGCTGGTATTAATACTTTACCCCTCGGCCGGTGCGAAAACGTATTACCATGGGGTTTGAAAAATTTCGGATTTGGTAGTGTTTGTGGTGGTGGTGCCGGTGCCATAACATAAACCGGCTGGGGGGTGGTCAATTGTCGGGTTGATTTCAACATAGTACCGGCAACACTGTTCGCTTTATTACCCCCACCGCCATTGAGTACCAATGATGAGGGGTAGTAGAGGTCTTCACGGCTGGCGCTCAATTTTTTCGATTTCTTTTTTTTATCTTTAGCGGCCGTTGTAGAGGGTGGTGTTGGGGGTGGGGGTGGTACCGATACCGGTTGGGTGATTTGTCTTGGTCGATTTGGACGGTTTATTGTCGATGTTGAATAGACGTCATAGATGGTATCGAGGTTGTCTTGGGAGCCGGCCCATATTTTATGATTTTCATCCCCATTGTAGATGCTGACGTCATCTTTACCATTGCCGATGGTATTGATGGTCATTGTTGAACCGGATGTTGATCTAGTCATCTTCCATTCTTCGCCCTAATTTATTTATTGAAAGAAAAAAATATACATAGTGTCCCTCCTAACTACCATATAAATATGGTCCATTCGAAGATTTGTGTACTCACTTTGTCTTTATTTGTTGTTGTTGTTAAACGTTCCGAGACTAAAGTACCATAAATACTACCAGCTGTATCGACTTGTTTAGCATACGATGAATCAGCATAAGCATGAAAACAACAACGTACTAAAGCATTAGCTGCTACTTCACGTTTACAGATAAATGCATGGCATTCTAATACTTTAATGCCAGTTGTACGACGTAATATTGCAGCAAATAATGGCGGATGTATTGGATTTGGTGTACGTGCAAATGGTGAATCTAATGGTAGAAAACGCGGACTTGGACTATGCAATGTGTTCTTTTCCGGGACTAGAACATACCTAAATTTAGACAGATATATATTGAAAAAAATTAGTTTCTATTTTCTATGTTTGTTGTATGTGGAGAAATCGGTTTTTCTTTATTTTTCTAAAGTAGGACATACTGTGGAATTCTTTTGGTTCGTGTTAATTGTTGCTAATGTTTATTAATTGCTGAGTCTTGAATTTCATTGAAATCGGTTGGTAAATACGGCGGCAATTGACGATTTTACATATTATACGATACAACCTGTATATTTTTGCCTTTTAATAAATTTGATCAATTTTATGGTAGAAATTCGAGGAAAATATATAATTTTATCGATATTCCGTATAGACAATACTGGTGAGTTGCTAAATCCCAAATTTTGTCGAAATCGGTCAATAAATATGGCGACAATTGAAGTTTTACATGTTAGATAAAACACGATGTTTTGTGTTTTTATGGTAGAAATATCGGAAAATTATAAAATTTTATCGATGTTACTCATAGACAATGTTGTCTAGTTGCTAAATCTCGGATTTTATTGGAATTAATTGATAACTACGCCAACATACTACAACTACAACAACATGTATATTTTGTTAATTCGTGAATTTTCTGCCAGAAACACGGGGTAAATGTGGACTTTTATCGATGTGTTTTATTGACAATAGTAGTGAGTTGCTAGATCTTGAATTTTATCGAAATCGGTTGATAAATATGGCGGTTAATTAATGATTTTACACGTTAGACGATAGATCCTGTATATTTTTCGATTTTATTAGATTTTATGATTTTATAGTGGAAATATAGCGAAATTGCGAAATTTTATTGAAGTTCTCGACAACAAGGCTTGTAGGTTGCTAAACTCTTGAATTTCGTCGAAATCGCTTGATAAATATGGTTACAATTTAGTATTTTTTACATTACATCGATTATACTGTATATTTGGTTTATTCGTGAATTTTATGACAGAAACACGGGGAAAATGTGGACTTTTATCGATGTGTATTATTGACAACAATAGTGGGTTGCTAGATCTTGAATTTTATCGAAATCGGTTGATAAATATGGCGGTTACACGTGATTTACACGTTACACGATAGGTCCTGTATATTTTTGAATTTTTAATAAATTTAATGATTTTATGGTGGAAATATAGAGAAATTGCTAAATTCGATTGAAGTTCTCGATAATAAGGCTTGTTAGTTGCTAAACCCTTGAATTTCATCGAAATCGGTTGATAAATATCGCGGCAATTGAGGTTTTATACATTACATCGATTACACTGTATATTTAGTTTATTTATAAATTATTCGGTGGAAATATAGGGAAAATATATAATTTTATCGATGTTCCTTATACACAGTATTGATGGGTTGCTAAATTTGAAATTTCATCGAAATCGGTTGGTAAATATAGCGGTAATTGTTGATTTTACATATAACATGAAACATCCTGTATAATTTTTCGTTTCTACAAAATTTTTGATTTTTATGGTAGAAATTCGAGGAAAATCTATAATTTTATCGATATTCCTTATAGACAATATTGATGAGTTGCTATATCTCAAATTTCGTCGAAATCCCTTAATAAATATGGCGTCAATTTGTATTTGTAAATATTACAAGAAACACGCTGTATATATTTTTTCTTTTTGATTTTATTTATGATTTATATATGGTAGAAATATGGTAAAAATGTGAAATTTTCCAGTTATCTTTCTTATATAAAATTAACCTTAAGGCGTTTTTAGCCATGTTTAAGTTGTGTGTACCAACCCAACATACAAATAACCAACTAAAGAATGTTGACTTTTTACCTTGAGAGAAAGAGAGAAAATATACCGCTAATGTCGACGAAAACAAGTGCATAAGGGGGGGACTGGCTAACGTACGCGGGGAACAGGGGGCGCGGCTAGCACTGCATACCATCATTCAATAAATAATAAAAAAAAAGAAAATCGAAAAAAAATTCTAACCTGACTGCTGCACAATAATGGAGACTTTCAATCGGGAAAAATCGTGTAATTTTCTTATGATTTTCATCAACATTCTCCAACAGTATTCCATTGGACCATACACTCAACCAACTGTCAATACCACGTGCCCCTGTGGCACCCTGATCCGGGTATAATTCCTGCAATGGTTCCTGGATACCTTGTAGACCGTCTTTTGTTTGTTGTGGTACTGAACTGCCCAAATATAAAACACGACAACGACAAATTGGCGTTGATTCCGACATTTTTTTGTTTATTTGTTCCAATTGTTTTCCAATTTCGTTTGTTTTCAAACAAAAATCAACATATCTGTGGAATTTCATAGAATTAAATTATTTAGAAAAACAAAGAAGCCTATGATTTGCTGCTTTATAATCAACTATTATTAGTTATATAAGCAACAAGTAGGCTTTTCTTCAGTTGTTTGAATTGAAAAATTCATAGTTGACTGTGTTTTTTTTATTTTAATTTTGAATAATTTGAAAAAGGCAAGGCCTACTATGTTATATTGTTCTTATTTATTTGTAATGCTAAAAACTTGATAACAAATGAATAATCATCAAGGCTACTTGGATTTTTACCATTATTATTCTTTAATTTTTTCTAATATTTTCTATTAAAATCTAGTAGTTTAGTTTCTATGCAAGTTCGTTCACTTGTTTATTATTTCAAACGATTGTCGATTGTTCATTTTTTTTTTAATTCTTTTGTTTTTCTGATGAACAAATTAATTAATTAAACCATAGCCAACTTGGGAATTTTTCTTCTATTTTATTATCATTATTATTATTAATTATTAATAATAATAATAATAATAATGGTTATTAAAAGAAACAATAATGGCGTCTTGGTGACGTAATTTCTTAATAAAATATGCAATTTCTATAAATATTGATTGATAAACAACTGAAAAAATTGATGACGCGTCTTTAATTTTTTTTCGTAATTTGTTTTTTTTTTTTTTTTTTAATTATTTCCGCATACTATCTAGTTACCTTTGTAGGAATTTGTTCCTCTTTTTTTTGGAATATAGAAGAATGCTACGATTTAAAAAAAAAATTCACAGGTCACTTGATTTAATTGGCACACAGACATACGAATTTCGTCACTTATACCACTATTGAAATCACTAATTTTGACTTTAAAAATAAAAAAAAAAAAAACAAAGTCGACTATGGTTTTATGAGAACGATTCGATTTTGTCACACTATTCGCTCACTTGATTTTCCGTTTCTTGTTAGTTTTTTTTTTTTTTTTTTGTTTTCTCTCTTTACGTTGTTGTTGTTGTTATTCGTAGGTATCGTGTCTACCGAGGGAATTCTTCGGTTTTTTTTCTTGTTCTTTTCGATTGTCTGTTGTTAATTCGATGTGGAAAAGTATATGGTGCGTTTCTACAAGTTTGAGAATGGTTTAGTGATGGGGCTGAAGGGGGGTAAGGTGGTACGGGGGGCCGCCTTTTTTCCCGTTCGTTCTTATCCACGTAGTCAGGCGTACATTCAGAAAAAAAAATTCTATAGAAACAACAACAACGACAGGTAAAGTTGGAGAATGTCGACTGAGAATTACACGATTGCACGAAAACCGTTCGGTTTTCTTTCGATATTTTACGTAAAGACTTGAGGAGCGGTGGTGGTGGTGGTGGTGGTGGTGGTGGTTGTGGGGAGGGGGCAGGTTACCCACATTTTAAAAATCTAGGTGTGTTTCGAAAAGACGTGGAGGCAAGGTGAAAATAGAAAGGTGTGGCGATTCAAATTTGGCGCCATAATCTGTATTTAATAGAGCGCCATCTATTGTCGGAATCAATCGATAGTAAATCTACTCGACAATAGATGTCGCTAATGTATCATTGAATATAATTTTTTAATATTTGTAATTATACAGAATGATTCAATCAGTCGGTACAAATTTATAATTATAAACCAGAACCGTATTCGAATATTTACAAATATACAGAGTGATTTATTTAAGGCGGATTTTATCAATATTTCTAGTAATAATTGTGTGATTTTAATTAATAACATTTTTAACTTCCCCGACCGGAGGGTAGGGAAGTTATTAGTTTCGGACCAAAATTTCGAATTCGAGATTTCACCAGATCTTTACGTTTTGAGGTCCCCTGAACACGTTTTTGAAGTTTTTAGCTTGATGTCCGTGTGTGTGTGTGTGTGTGTGTGTGTGTGTGTGTGTGTGTGTGTGTGTGTGTGTGTGTGAGTCTGTCGGTTCTCCAACGATTACTCAAAAACTGTTTAACCGATTGAGTTCAAATTTGGCCTGCACAAACTATTTGGTGGCCGTTCGAGTTGATTAGTTTTTGGTGTCAATCGGATCACGGGGGTGGAAGGGGGAGGGGGTTGATTAAAAAAAATTCAAGATAACATATTAATTTGATATCACCAATCGAAAGGGCATGTGCTTTTATGTCCGAAACAATACCCATCATGTGCAATGTTCTTTTCTTTTTTTAAATAAGGGCACAAAATTGGCAAAATGGTGTAGTCCACAAATTCAAATTTGCCGCTTTCTATAAGGGATCGGTTGCCATAGAAAAGAGTTGTTGTTAGATAGAGAGAGAGATATATATCCTTTTCACGATTCAATTGCGAAATTTTGAAATGACAGTTTAGAAGGTTATCCAACATAATTTTTAAAGCGTAGTAAAATTTATAACGGTAGTTTATAAAGACAGAATGATATCTACTGTTGGTATCACTGAAGGCATAAAATCCTATGCGTGTGTTTACATTCTTTTGTCATTTTTGAAACATAACCTCAGAATATTTGTTTTCAAGCGGTTTTTGTGTTTCGGTAAGTGCTTTTTCAATATATAAATGTTTTAAAATAATATAAATTTTAATTTTTCCCTCAACAATTCAATAGATATGATTTGATTTTTTCCATGTTTTTGTTGGGACAACCGTACTACTTTTTACTCTGCGCTGAAATTACAGTTCTGTTGTTTTGTCAAAATTTCGCAATTGAATCGTGAATCGAGTTTATGAGAAAGTTGAATTGAAAAGGGTGTGTGGAACTAACGATCAGTGAACAGAGTTCTGGTTGACGAGGTGCAGGTTCCTCATTGAATTTTTCGGAGGTTGTGAGATAGCCACGGTTCTCGAACCCGATTTTGATTTTTATAGTAAGTCAGTTTTTTTTTTTAATAAAGTATCTAGAATAGAAAAAATAGTATAAAAAACTCTTGCTACGGTACTCGTTTTTTTAAAACTCGGACTCGTGCATTAATTGCCGACTTTTGACACTTATTTTTAATAACTATTCTAATTCATGATTAACTATCCGGAGTGTGTCGGGGAAGTTATTAGGCCGCTTTTTAGATTCGGCCCCTTCCAAATTTTTCTTCATCAAATTATTATTTCGACGAATTATTTGATGGTAGTTAGATTATAGTGTGCTGTGAAAATTTTATCATTTTTCAATTATTCGTTTGATTTTTACATAATTGAGTGTAAACGTTTAAAAAAACACAGTAATTCGCCTCTATATTTCATTATTTTATGATTTTTCTCAATTATTATCAACTTTTGGGCAGTTTTTATGGATATATGTAGATGATTTTATGATTTAGATTTGATTCAATTAAAAAAACATAGTAATTCGCCTCTCTTTATGGATCCTCTTTTTTATTGTTTTTTTAATAATTATCGAATTTGATGATAAGACACAGTAATTCGCATCTCTATATCATTATTTCTTTATTTTTCTCAATTATTATCAATTTTTGCACTATTTTTATGGATTTAAATGAAATTATTTAATTAAAAAACCTAGTAATTCGCCTCTTTTTATAGATCCTCATCTTTTATTGTTTTTTTAATTATCAACTAACTTTTGAACTATTTGTATTAGACGTTTTATTTAATTGATAAGACCTAGTAATTCGCCTCTTTTTATAGTTGATTTTTTTGCATTACTATTCTCAATGATTGTCAACATTCGGGCATTTTTTATTGATTCATACGTAATTATTTAATTGAAAAACATTGTAATTCGCCTCTTATTATAGGTCTTCATGTTTTATTGTTTTTTTTTTAATTATCAACTTTTGAACGATTTGTGTATTAGACGTTTTTACTTAATTGAAAAGACCTAGTAATTCGCCTCTTTTTTAGTTTATTTTTTTTTGCATTACTATTCTCAATGATTGTCAACATTTGGACATTTTTTATTGATTCATACGTAATTATTTAATTGAAAAAACACAGTAATTCGCCTCTCCATATCATTATTATTGTATTTTTTTCAATTATTATTAATTTTTGAACAATTTTTATCGATTTAGACGAACTTATTTAATTGAAAAAACACAGTAATTCGCCTCTCCATATCATTATTATTGTATTTTTCTCAATTATTATCAATTTTTATGGATTTAGACGAACTTATTTAATTGAAAAATATAGTAATTCGCCTCTTTTTATAGATCTTCTTCTTTTTATATTGTTTTTTTAATTATCAACTTTTGAACGATTTGTATCAGATGTTTTTACTTAATTGATAAGACCTAGTAATTCGCCTTTTTTTATACTTAATTTTTTTCAATTGTTCTTTCTTGATGATTATCAACATTTGGACATTTCTAATTGATTCATACGTAATTATTTAATTAAAAAGACCTAGTAATTCGCCTCTTTTTGTACTTTATTTTTTTCCATTACTTTTCTCAATGATTATCAACTTTTGCACAATTTTTATGGATTTAGACGAACTTATTTAATTGAAAAAACTCAGTAATTCGCCTCTTCTTATAGATTATTGTTTTCGATTTTTTTTTTCTAAATTATTACCAAATTTTAACCAATCCGCATCTATTTAGTGGGAATATTGTAGTATAAAATCGATAAATAACTGGGAGGCGACTGATTGAAGCATTTAAAATTGTTTATTTTTACAAAAATTCAACAATTTTTCATATTTTTTCTAGTTTTCTACATTTTCTATCACAACTACTCGCCAATAGATGTCAATACATTCTCACATTATTGTCAATAATACGAATATTCAATAATAGATGGCGCTTTACCATTAATTTTCAATACAATAATTCTTATCACGTACCATTGATTAATATTGATAATTAAATAATAACTGTGGTATAGATTATGTAATTTCAACATTCTTGCATTTGTTTTTTTTTACTTATTTGATTTTTTTTTTAATTTTGTATATTAATTAAAAGAAAACAAGGATCAAGTTGGCGTATTGAAAGGGCGGCGGCCGGTTATTTTCACAATCAAATTGAAAGAGATGGCGGTTTTTTTGTAAGTTCTTTTGTTTTTTTTTTGTTGTTTTTTGTTTTTTTTTTACATATGCAGGTCAATTATAGGAAATTTATAAATTTTGATAAACTTTCACAATCATTGATTTTTCTTATATTTTCATCCAAAAAGAAAGTCGCCTATGGCTCTATATATTATTATAACAAATGACAATCACTAGAAGGGTGTGGCTTAATCATCTTTAAACATTACGATGGTGGGGAGTGGGGGTACGTTTTTTTGGGGACATACGGTATATGTCCACATACCGGATTCTTTTAACGATTTATAACGAAAATTACACGCACACATTGATGAAAAAAAGTAGGCCATATTGAATCGTTGCCGTAGGTCGAAATTCTTCATCTTTATCTTTCACCATATCTCCAATTATATCGTTTTTGTCTATTTTAATCGAAAAAAAAAAAATTGAAAAAAATCAAAGAAAACGAGACTTTCTACCGGTCATCGTTTTATTTAAAAAAAAATTTCTTCTAACAGTAATACCAACATTAGAAAGCGAAATGTTGCCGATAATCAATGAATTAAAGAAATGAACGATTAATGAGAGAGATGGCTAGAATACTACAATACACTAAAAAAAAAAGTAGGCTGAGAAATTGTAACAATTGAATGGGAGATGAATGAACGTCTTGTAAATCAAATAGATCACAGTCGCCTTTATGTCATTAAATTACGAACAATTGACGACATAAATGGTGACTTTGTTGTTTTGTTTCATTTGTTTTTCTCTATAATTATTCTATCTAGATTTAGTGTGAAAGTTTAAATTCATCATCATCGATGGTTGTGCAGATTCGTTCTTGAGAATTCTTTGACCTTTCACATTTCTTTCATGATTTTTCGCATAAATTCCTCGAATATTCGATAAAATAACGAAATGCGGAAATTGGACGGTACGAGGTTCAATTCTCGATTAAAATCAACAGGTTTTTTTTCTCAATTTATTATTATTTTTTTTGATAATTATAAAAAAATGTCGGTAATTAAGTGAAATTTCCATCTTCATTCAATCGAATTTCCATCCTTTCACTTCCTTATCGTGTACAATTGATTCTAATCTAAATCGATGTTTGTTTGGTTATTTAAAATGCCGCCATTTTCTTTCACTTAACCTCCATTTAAGGTTATGTCAATGTTCTAATTCACATCTCTAGTTTTTTGTTAAGTTTATGGATTTATTGAACTTGATTTCTCAAGGTTTCTCTTCATTTCGGATACACCGCCATTTTGTAATAAATAATAATGATAATAATAATAATAATAATAATAATAATAATAATAAACTTCCTATTGTCATTGTAAGGAAACAAAAGTTAATTACGGGAACGCACTAATTGTCTTCCTTTAATGACAACAATAATCATTCAAAAATAATAATAATAATAATAATAATAATAATAAATGATGGTAAAACATGTGAATATCGTAAATTGTGGTTTGTCTCGACGTTGTTTTAAGGTTGGGGAAAGTTGTAATAGCCCTAAAGCTATCTAACCACCTATTTTACCATCATCATCATCATTTATTTCATTGAAAAAACCCAAAATCATTAAATTTAAAGAAAAATCCGACAACATTGTAATTTGTGTAGAAATTCGAAAAAAACCGATCGAAAGAAAAACTCAGTTACCTCTGGAAATATCCGGCCTATTCGATTTGATTTTGTTTTACTTCTATCTTTTCCATGTAGTCTTGGATTCTCAATCTAATTAGATAGAGATGATTGTATCTTATTTTATAGTTAGTTAGATAGAGATGGAAATTGTGGAATGTTTCTTTTCTAACTAGTTACAAACATATTTATTTATTAATAGTGATAATCTAGAGACAGATGGTTTTGTTTTTTGTTTTTTTTTTGTTTGTGTTTTGGTTGTATAGTAGGCGCTGATTATCGTCGGTTTTCTCTTGTTCCTTTTTACATTCATTCATAGTTGACTAGATTTTCATGTTTTTCTTCTTTTTGTTTTTTTTTTAAAGGAAGATGAGTCAAATTGACCTCACCGACAAACCTTAACAATTATCGGTTGACCTCAACCTCGGAAGAAGGTCACTTGATTCTAATTAAATTATTATTTTTATTATCGATAATCGAGTATGTTGGCAAATTTAATTGTTTTTATTCGCTTGTTTTCTTTTTAGAAAGTTCCGATTATTATTATTATTATTATTATTATTATTATTATCATCGGATATTGAGGAAATAAGGAATGATTAAGAAATGTGAAATTATTTTTTTTATTTCCGTTTCCGAAAAAAATCCAAGTCGCCTATGGATGGTCTTCTTTTTGTTGTATATACAGAACCAGCCACTTAAAACAAGTACATTTCTAATTATACCGTAATTCTGCAGTAGATCTGAAAACAAATTTCAGGATACTCCATACGAGTAGATAGACTATAATTTTAGTGCTCTAACATTAGTGTAGGTGGCTTGGAATTATAACAAATGAAAATCGAAACTATAATTTTAGTGCTCTAACATTAGTGTAGGTGTCTTAGAATTATAACAAATGAAAATCGAATTTTTGACAATTAAATCGTGGAAATAAAGCCGTTGAAATCCTGAAAAAATTATTTTTCAGGATAGAATTCTCGTGTGAAATTCGAACTGAACGTCTTTGATTTCGGTAGAGTTGAAAAGAAGCCTCAAAAACGCCAAATTTTAGTATTTTTGCTGTATATACAGAACACGCCACTTAAAACAAGTCCATTTCTAATTATATCGTGATTCTGCAGTAGATCTGAAAACAAATTTCAGGATGCTCTATACGAGTAGATAGACTGTAATTTTAGCTTTCTAACATTAGTGTAGGTGTCATAGAATTATAACAACTGAAAATCGAATTTTCGACGATTAAATCTTGATAATAAAACGGTTGAAATCCTGAAAATTTTATTTTTCAGCCTAGAATTGTCGCTTGAAATTCGAACTGAACGTCTTTGATTTCGGTAGAGTTGAAAAGAGGCCTCAAAAATGCCCAATTTTAGTACTTTTGTCGTATATACAGAACACGCCACTCGTAGGTGGTTTAGAATTATAACAAATGAAAATCGAATTTTCGACGATTAAATCTTGATAATAAAACCGTTGAAATCCTGAAAACAATATTTTTCAGGATAGAATTCTCGCCTGAAATTCAAACTGAACGTCTTTGATTTCGATGGAGTTGAAAAAAGCCTCACAAACGCCTAATTTTGGTACTTCTGTTGAATATACAGAACACGCCACTTAAAACAAGTACATTTGTTTATTATATGTTTATTCTGTAGTAGATTTGAAAACAAACTTCAGGATACTTTACACGAGTAGATGGATTTTAGCCTCCTAATATTAGTGTAGGTGTCCTAGAATTAAAACAAATGAAAATCGAATTTTCGACTATTAAATCTTGATAATAAGTCGCTGAAATCCTGAAAAATGTGTTTTCAGGATAGAATTGTCGCCTGAAATTCAAACTAACCATCTCTAATTTCGCTAGTGTCAAAAACACGATTAAAAACGCCCAATTTTAATACTTTTACTAGACATACAGAACCCGCCACTTAATACAGTTTTATAAAATCTTAACAGAAACACAGAAATCAATCATTTAGACATTAAAATAAGACACGAAATATAATCAATAAAAATCGAGTTACCCGTAAAACAAATGAACATCACCAATTTGACAGTTATGTAATATTTAATGACTTAATAATTACCATTTGATTATACAAATAAACCATCAATTTTACACAATTTTCAATAAATTTGTTTTATTACGTAATAATTTCATTTGTTCATTTAATTTTTTTTCACATACATATGTAATTTAACCGATAGACAAACGAATAAATTGCTTAAGTAATCAATTTTTCGCTAACTAATGATAATAATAATTGTAGGTTATGTATTTGGGTACAGTTGTATACATGAAAAATTCACCTTACACAATTTAGTTTGAATTTATCTAGAAAGCTGTGAAATTCGTGTTAAATAAATGTCGTCATTTTTCTCGGTTGGCGTTTGTATAAACAATTGAAAGACATTTATGTTTATTTATATATTTTATTTATTTATTTATATACAAATTTGTCTTTTGTTTTCTTCTATTATAAAATATACATATAGGTATACATACATACATACATACATGATACATATATACAAATTATATTTTATGTTGGTAATATCATGACAGATATAGGCTAAAAATTCATATTTTATAGGTTAAAATATGAAATTCTTTGACAGTTTATAGGTTAGAATCGAATTATACGACTTGTACAGTTGTATAGGCACTGAATGTAACTTTTTTATCATTCTTTTTACGTGTGTCATCCTTTTTGATGACACTTTTCAAATTTGTGTCATTCTTCAATGAAATATCACCAACACTACTCCATTTTGAATGAATCTTCGATTCTAAATGGAAATCTTTCAATTTCGACGACAAACCAAATAGACGATTACTTATCGAATTTGTTGTTGTTGTTGTTTGTATTTTTGGCAATTGATCAACATAACGATACGCCATTGGTGGCAAAAATCTCGATTCATTACGCATACGTTGTTGTGGTGGGGGTGTAATTGGCGCCAATTTTGAATTTTGTACCAATTTCGGCTTGAATTTCACCAATCTCGGTACAGAATTCGTCCACAATTGTTGTTCTGTTGTTGTTATCATGGGTTGTTTCGTTTTTGAGGTTAATAATGTAACGAAATTTGTTAATTTCGATCGATCTTTCAATTGACTTTTCGCAATAAAATCGTAATTTTTATTAGTATCAGCGTTAACGTTAACACGAACGTATTCACCGCGTAAAACATCAGAAATTGGTGGTTGTTGTTGTTGTTGGATAGGTGGCTGTGGTGCTGTACCTTTAATCCGTTTGCGCCGTTCGGGACGTTTCGGGGAATCACCGAGTAGATCATCGGCGGAATTCCAAACTTTACGCAAACTATTATGATTCGTTAACGTTACCGTTTTATCAGGTAATTTCACTAAATTCTCATTATTATGGTTATAATCAATATCTGGTGTATTTAAGTTGATAATGTTGGTAGTATTTGTTGTTATAGTTGAGGTTATGTCCGGTTCACGGGTTATTTCAATATGTGTAACACCATTATTGTCAGTACGTTGTAATAAATTGAATTTACCGCTAATTTTTAAATTATTAACACTATTACCAATATTACTATTATAAATATTACTAATTTGGTTATTATTGTTATAGGTTTTTTGATTGGTTAATGCTTTAAAGGCGGTAAAATTCAAATAGAAATTGCGCAATTTTAATAAATTATCAAATTTAAATACGAAAACCTCCTGTTTTATCACAAATAAAAGAACATCGGGTACACGTACGTCACTATAACAGACACAGTCGATTAGATTATATGATTCTTTTGTTTTTGTTGTTGTTGTTGTTAATTTGCGAATGTTGTTTGTTGTTGTTGTTGTTGTTGAATGATCACTGGTATCACTATCTGAACTTGCTGAGCCATTTGCACTATCAGTTTCACTTGTTTTTGTTGTTTTTTGTTGTTGTTGTTGTTGTTGTTGTTGTTGTTGTGTTGTTGTTGTTGTTGTTGTTGTTGTTGAGACAAGACTACCATCATCGCTCGATATCACCGAAACTGTATCAATATCCGATTCGAAACCTTCGTCATTTGTTTTTAGATCGTTCTTCAATTGTTGTTGTTGTTGTTGTTGTTTTTGTAAAATCAAATCCAAGTATGTTGGTGTCAATTTTAATTCATAATAAAATAAAGGTTGGCATTTCTGGGATTTCTCAACTAGACTGGCTAGTGATGTTGTTGTTGTTGATATTTCTCTAAGCAGCAACAAGGCTGGTGGCATCTTGATTTTAACGAAATTATCGAGTACATTATCTAGAAAAAAAAAAAAAACAAAAGAAAAACGATAATTAGATAATTACACTTCAATTCTCAGTTGGCTGTATTTTTGTTGACATACGAGTCATAGCTTACTTCATATTTGACTACATTTGACATTTTATTTCTAGAATAAGAAACAAATGAATGCTACGACACTATAACACAAAAGCATGGCCAACTGTAAGGTAAAAAAGTATTGTATTGTTCCTGTTGTTTGTTGTTTTTATTTGTTTCCACAGTTGGTCGTAGCTTACTTCATACTTTACTAAATTTGACATTTATTTTAGAATAAAAGACAAATGAATCATGCTACGACTATGTAATACAAAAGCATGGCCTACTAGAAGGTAAAAAAGCATTGTATGTACACTCTGTATTTTGGAGTAATACTCGATGATTTTATAACCTCACTGTCTTAGTTTCTTTTCTCCTGTTGTGTTGTTTTTCTTAAATAGTTAATTACACTTCACAGTTGGCCATGCTTTTTGGTTATAGCTTACTTGACTAAATTTGACATTTATTTTAGAATAAGAGACAAATGAATTATGCTACGACACACAAGCATGGCCAACTGCATTGTAAAATAGCATTGTATTTTAGAGTGGTACTCGATTATTTTATAACCTCGCTTTCTTAGTTTCTTTTGTTCTGTTGTGTTGTTTTTCTTAAATAGTTATTTTATTTTACACGCCACAGTTGGCCGTGCTTTTGGTCGTAGCTTGCTTTATACAGTTTGACATTTATTTTAGAATAAGAGACAAATGAATCATGCTACGACTATATAACAGAAAAGCATGGCCAACTGCAAGGTAAAAAAGCATTGCATATACACCCTGTATAAATTTATTTTGGATTGCGATTATTTTATTCGATTATTTTATAACGTCACTTTCTTATTTTCTTTTGTCCTGTTGTTTATTTTATTTTTTTTTACAGTTAATTACATTCCACAGTTGGCCATGCTTTTGGTCGTAGCTTACTTCACTAAATTTGACATTTATTTTAGAATAAGAGACAAATGAATCATCATGCTACGACACAAAACTATAGCCACCTCTGCAAAGTGAAATAGCATTGTATGTACACCTTGTATAAATTTATTTTGGATTGGTACTCGAATAATTTATAACCTCACTTTCTTAGTTTATTTTGTCCTGTTGTGTTGTTTTTCTTACAATTAGATAGTTAATTATATTCCATAGTTGGCCATGCTTTTGGTCGTAGCTTGTTTCATACGTCATCAATTTTAACATTTATTAGAATAAGAAACAAATGAATGCAGCTACGATCTACGTAAGAAAAAACCATGGCCTACTGTGAGCTGAAATGCCGCATTCATTCTGTACAGGGTTATTTTGTGGTGGTTGTAATATTCAATTGTTTTATAACCCCACTTATTATTCTGTCATGTTGTTGTTTTGTTCTTTTTTTTTTTCATTTGTTTAGTTTTCCTGTTGTTTATCGAAGCGAATCCGGGTAATATGACGAGACTACCGGAACGTCGTCTGTCTATCATATTGGTAGATTTTTTCTTCTGTCATTGTTGTGTTGTTAAACATAAATAAAACAAGCAGGCTGAGAAATATTTTATAATGCATCGCCTACTTTGTTTTAATATACAATATACAGTACAGGCAATCAATGTAGTAACACTGATAGAATAAATGACTTAAAAAAACAGGTTGTTGCATAGCAACCGTTTTTAATTCTCAAATAAAACACTATAGCAATACTATTTAATTTCACAGTTGGCTATGCTTTTTTTAAAGGCTACGTAATATCGTAACTTGATTCATACTTCACTAGTGTTAATATTTAAATGGAACACTCTGAAATAATGTTTTTATTTCACCTTATAGTTGGCTATGATTTGGGTTACATTGCATCGTTTATTAGAATTGATGTATTTATCAATGAACGAATCAAGTTAAGACGTACGTAACTAAAGGCATGGCCAACTATGGCATCCTGTGTTATTGCAATTTTTCTTTTGTCAAAACAAATGATTCATGATTTTCTCAATCTGATAATATTCATTGATAATAATCTTAAATGAATCAAGGTTGCTGTATTTATTATTGTTTCTATTTTTGCATAATTGTTTTGTTTTTTTTCTATTATTATTATTATTATTATTATTATTATTGTTATTATTAAAATCATCATTACAAGGAAGTTAATTTCCTTCGTGACAGGAAATTATTGTTTAAAATTTCACATAAATTAACTTCAAAAATAAAATATACAATTAAATTTTGTAGTAGGCTATGGATTTAAATACGTAGTGTCGTAACTTGATTCGTCTGTTCATTCCACCATTGACAGATACACAAATGTCAAAAGATTTGATAGTAAAGTGTATGAATCAAGTTACGACTTTACTTTTAGAAATTCACAGCCAACTATAAAATATTTCTAAAAATCATCTGCTACTAGATTTTCTATATTATAAATTAACAAATGAATCTCATTATTAATATTATTATGACTTCAGGGCTAACTAAATTTTATTTAATAGAAATTTCATAAAATCCGGTAATTATTGATTTCGCTTGTTTTTTTTTCTGTCGTCATTTGTTTCATTTTTGACACACACAGTGCGAAAATGTCAAGGTGGCTTGCTTCGATAAAGAAATTTCCAAAAAATTTGGGTGCTTCTTTATCACAGAAAAAATTGAGACAAATGAATAAATAAAACAAGTGCAACGACCGTTGTAATTAGCACAAAATCTAGGCCATGCCGATTCTGTCTGCTGCAATTCGGCCGAAAAAACAAATGACAGACTAACAGTTTTTCCCCTAAATAATAATAAAAAAAAAACAAATGAAAAACAAAAATAAAATCGAATCATGTTAACTATGATCGTATTCTAAGCATGAATCAGGTGATATAACCGTCTTTTGTTTTATCAATTGTTTTCCTAATTATTTCTATTATTAAAACAAGAACAACATTTGTATACACATAGTGTGCTTTGAATTGTAATTTGTTTCGTTATTTTAATTTTAAAATCAAGTAAACTGTGATCTGATTTATAAGAAACAAATGAAATCTGACACAACTCAAAGTACTATTTAATTATTTTTATATTAAAATAGTACCACCTGTCTAATATTACCATTAATTTCGTTTGTATGATTTTGTTCTTGTTTAAATTTTGCTCAATTTTAATTTTGAAGGTAGTACCTCGAAGGTACGACCGTGATTTATTTGTATAGAACTTGACCTAAATTCATGATCGATTAAATTCAAAATGATCAACAAGGATAACAGAATATGATTAACCTTCCTAAATGGATAAAACTGACACACACATATGCAGAAAGAAGAGTACTGCCGTTTTTGGTATTTAGCCTAGAAACCGGGTACCACCACCATTTTAATTTTGTTTCTGTTTTATCAAAAAAAGCAATTATCAAAGATAATGGTGATAAAATCGAGGTAAATTCGTAAAACCCATGGCACTATTTTTGTTGTAAAGTGGTACTATTGAAATAATGTAATTGAAAATTCTTATATTTGCAATATTATTAGTTTAATTGTAAATTTTGGATAAATTATGCTGGTACCACTTTAATTATCAGACAGTATTCCAATAGAATTGTCACTATGTAAAGATTTATATCACTGATAGTGGGTATTATTGATCAAATGGCACTGTAATTGAGTACCATCATTTGCAATTTAATTCGTTATTCTTTTCAAGCAGAAAAAGCTATTATAACTCTCGCATAATAATTCAACTGAAAAAAAAAGTTATAGTCCTAGTACCATTCTTATTGCAAAGTAGTACCATTAAAATGTGTTTAATACAACCGATGCACACTTTTTTTGGGATAATTTATGCTAATTTTATTACAAAATATGTACTGTTGTTTGAAAAAAAAACCATACCATTAAACTAGAGGAGTTTATTAATTCAGGGTACGACCTTTATGGCCAATTGAATCGTAATGTATGAGGAATATTCTTAATTTTAACAAAATAGTACTTTTCTCATGGGAAATCCAATTCAGTTCTAGTAGTAGTACCATAAATGTTGCTCTACTATTTATGAATATAATTAAACCTACAGTACCATCGATTGTTAATTGCTGATATTTATATTTAGTAGATTCCCGATTTTCTTTAAAAATTCGTCAGAAAAATAGTTGAATATCAATCTTATTATAAAGTAGTACCATTTTATAAATCAATACCAGAAATTATGGATAAATTAATAATAGTACATGACCGTTTACAAGTAGTACTATTAATAATTACCAATATAAAATGTCTACAATTTTTAACAGGATAATTTCAATATTTTTAATTAAGGGAAATTTTTTATAGTACTTTAGAACTACCCAAAATTGGAACTATAGTGTATATCGATTTTGCAAATACAAAAAATTTCTAGTAATCAATGCAAATATTGCCAATTTATGCTAGTTTTTCTTGAAAATTCTAGATAACATAATAATGGTAGTACTGGTACGCACAAGTACGATTCTTCCACAGGAGGACAATTTTATGATTTGAATAAGAACCATTTTTCTGGAATTTACCAATACTAGAAAATTCTGGTAAACGATACAAATGCTACTAGTGTTTTTTCTTTAGAAATTGCCGGCAATTTAGTAATAGTACTACTTTTATTACAAACGAGTACCATTTACAAATAGTACCATTAACGTTTATAATTACAAATATTACAGAATTTCTACAATTATAATTACGATAATTATATTGTTTTCAATTTGGGGGGAGAATTTTGTAGAAAAATTTCGTATAGTACCTTAGAACTATCCAAAATTGAAAATATAGTCTGCATCCATTTTGAAAATACACCACATTTAACACTCAAACAACACGAATTTCCACCATCATTTCCACCACATTTTCCACTGAAAAAAACACTGAAATATTCAACAACAAAAAAACAATTTTATTCAGTACCGGTAAGTAGTACAAAGTACTACTTTGGACACACAGAAACAGCAGTTGCACACACATACACAGTGAAAGAGAGAATATTCGTTACGTTCTAGATCGACTGAAACACCTGTTGCTACTAAAAAGAGGGAACAACAACAACGATCAAGTAGGCTGTTGTTGTTGTTATTTGTGTTGTTGTAGTACTTGTTTATGTGAGAGTAGTACCCACCACAGCACACTAGATTCAAACATGTATACGGTAACGAATAGAAATTCATAAGGGGAAGGGCAATTGTAGAGGTGGTGGGGTGAGGTAAGGGGAATGATAAAGAAGAGAGTCAAGTGAATGGAGCCGGGTTAGATCTCGTCTATTTACTATAAAATCAGATAGAGATAGAGATAGATAGATAGATAGATAGATAGATAGATAGATAGATATGATTATCTAAATTTGGCTATCTATTTTTAAATTTTTGAAATTTATGGTTAATTTGAGTGGAAATGGTGGGAATTTTCTTGGATTTTCTGGAAAATTAGAGAACTTTTATTATTATTATTATTATTATTATTACCATTATTATTGATAATAAACTTTCTCTTCTCTCTCTTTTTAACGTTCTTATAATTAATACTTGTATCTCTGTCTATTTGTTGTCTTCTCTCTCTCTCTCTCTATTTTTTCTTGTCTTTCTAAATTTCATTTAATTGTAGATGTCATCTCTCTTTTTTCTTTGGTTCTTTTTCTCTTTCGTCTATCTATTTTTGTATAATCTCTATGGTATTTCCTATTTTATCTCTCTATGTTTGAGTGAATAATAAAGTGAGAGTTAATAATTTAAATATTTTCTCTTTATTTATACGTTTTTCTAATATTTTGTATCGTTTATTCCATTATTTTTTTATACAGAGTGTCCCAAATATGTTCATTTTTCCATCGATCTATTCTCATAGATCTATGGGATTTATACAGGATGTCTCGATTAAGACGATGGATTTCTACCATTTTTGGTAAAATTTTCATCGTGAGTTTATACAGGGTGTCCTAATATAGTGGCAGATATTCTTTAAGAATAGTAGTGAGAAATTTTTACAGGGTGGCTCAATTGAGAGGAATCATCGATTTATACAGAGTGTCACAAAATAATAAATGATAGAAGTGACTATATATGAATATAAATTGATAGTTATAATTGAGCCATTCTGTATATTTTTACAAATTTGAAGATTCCTTATACAGGGTGTCCCAAATTATTTTGTTTCTTTTGGTGGAAATATTCCAAAGATTAATTGATTTCGAATTTGACATTGATGAATTCTTCCTTTTATTTTATTAATGATTTATCATAAAAACAAAATTAAAATGTCATCTATTTATAATAATGATAATGATAATATGAGAAATTTAAATTCGAAAAAAAAAACACAAATTTGTAACCTAGAACTTAGAATTTACAGTTGGCTTATTTGAAAACAATTGAATAAATATACATATATGTATAATAAATTTGATCTCGAAAATAGTAGAGAAACAACAGAAGAGAACAAAACAACATCTAATATTACAGATGACCTCTAAATTCCAACATTCATTTGTTTCTTAATTTTTTGGTAATTTATAGATAAAAACAAAAATAGTTTAGAATTAATTTGTTTCAAAGTAGGCTATGATTTAATGTTGGTTGATCAATATTTGAAGTCTACTCGGATCGATTATAGTAATGGG
The DNA here is from genome assembly GCA_020740385.1 of Mylabris phalerata. Classification (NCBI taxonomy): domain Eukaryota; kingdom Metazoa; phylum Arthropoda; class Insecta; order Coleoptera; family Meloidae; genus Mylabris; species Mylabris phalerata. The sequence goes on along the minus strand of JAJEOX010000142.1, from coordinate 2,599,140 downwards.
CAGAAAATTTAGGTTATAATTTTCTAACCTAAAATTTGTTCTATTTATTGGTAATTGGGTTAGAAACAAGAAATTCGAATTTGCGCCTGAAATTATAAATATTTTGGAAAGTTTTCAATATTTTAGCTCTATTTTGATTAATTAGCACTTTGACTAGCACTAGAGTTAGAGTGCTAAATGCCTTTGAATTGAGTGTTTCAGTTTTTATTTGGATGTTTTTTTGATAAAACTGCTGGAAATTTGATTATTTTTGGGTAAAATTAGCACTGTAATTATCCAAAAATTGAACCAATTTAGCACCCTAGTCTAATACTGTAATTTTCAGATTATTTTTCAGTTGACACTCGAATTTAATCGCCAGAAATAATCGATTTTTGACGTATTTTTTAGAAATTTTCAAAATTTTAGGATGAATTTACTGAAATAAATCCAGTTTTTGAGTGCTAAATTGGCATTGAAATCTCCATTTTTTAGCACTTTTACTCAAAATTTGACACTGTAGACCAACTATATCGATATTAGCCTTATTGTTCGTGCTAACTGGATAAATTTCAGTCAATTTAGTGCCTTAGACTAGTCCTGAGATTCCAAAATTTCATAGGATTTTTCAAAAATTTAGCATAAATGAATTTCCAAAATTTCTTGCATTCCAATATAATCATTCAAAACAACCAATTTTGAGTGTTTCATAAAATTTTCAATATTTCCATAGAAATTTACTGAAATCAATCCAATTTTTGAGTGCTAAATTAGCATTGAAATCTTCACATTTTAGCACTTTTACTAGAAATTCGATACTGTAAACCAAATATATCGATACTATCCTCGCTGTTCGTGCTAATTTTACAAATTTCAGTCAATTTAGTGCTATACTAGTCCTGAAATTTCAAAATTTTATAGAAATTTTCAAAAAATTTTGCACCCGAATACTAAATTTTCAGAATTTCTTCAGCTTGTATTCGAATTTAATCATTCAAAACAATCTCGAATGTATTTTTATCAAAAATTGTCAATATTTTCATACAAATTTACTGAAATAAATCCAATTTTTAGGTGCTATATTGGCATTGAAATCTCCACATTCTTAGCACTTTCTTTTGAAATTTGACATGGTAAATCAAATGTATCAGTACTAACCTTATTTTTGTTGCTAATTTAAGAAATTTCAGTCAATTTAGTGCCTTTGACTAGCCCTGAAATTCAAAATTTCGTAGAATTTTTCAAAAAATTTAGCACTAATCAAATAGGTACTAAAATTTCTAGAATTTCTTCAGCTTTGTAGGTATTCGAATTTAATCATTCAAAACAATCTCGAATGTATTTTCATAAATTTTTCAGTATTTTCTTGCAAAATTTACTGAAATCCAATTTTTTAGTGCTAAATTAGCATTGAAATTTCCACATTTTTGGCATTTTTACACGAAATTTAACACTGTAAACCTAACATACCGATACTGTTCTTATTGTTGCTGTCAATTTTACAATTTAGTGTCTTAGATTAGTCCTGAAATTTCAAAATTTCATAGAATCTTTCAAAAAAATTAGCACTAATCAATTTCTCAGAATTTTTCAGAATTTCTTAGAATTTCTTCAGCTTGCATTCGAATTTAATCATTCAAAACTATCAATTTCGAATGTATTTTCATAAAATTTTCAGTATTTTCTTACAAATTTACTGAAATAAATCTAATTTTTGAGTGCTAAATTGGCATTGAAATCTCCACATTCTTAGCACTTTCTCTTGATATTTGACATGCTAAATCAAATGTATCGATACTAATCTTGTTTTTGTTGCTAATCTTTCAAATTTCAGTCAATTTAGTGCCTTAGACTAGTTCTGAAATTTCAAAAATTTCATAGAATTTTTCAAAAAATTTAGCACCTTTATCAAGTACTAAATTTTCAGAATTTCTTCAGCTTGCATTCGGATTTAATCATTCAAAACAGTCTCGAATGTATTTTCATAAAATTTTCAGTATTTTCTTATAAATTCATTGAAATAAATCCAATTTTTGAGTGCTAAATTGGCATTATGATTTCCACATTTTTGGCACTTTCACACGAAATTTAACACTGTAAACCAAACATACCGATACTATTCTTATTGTTGCTGTTAATTTTACAATTTAATGCCTTAAACTAGTCCTGAAATCTCAAAATTTTATAGAATTTTTCAAAAAATTTAGCACTTATCAATTTCTTAGAATTTTTCAGAATTTATCAAGCTTGTATTCGAATGCAATCATTCAAAACAACCAATTTCGAGTGTACTTTCATAAAATTTTCAATATTTTCATACGAATTTACTGAAAAAAATTCAATTTTTGAGTGCTAAATTAGCATTGAAATCTCCACATTTTAGCATTTTTACTAAAAATTCGATACTGTAAACCAAATGTATTGATACTATCCTCCCTGTCCGTGCTTATTCTACAAATTTCGGTCAATTTAGGGCTATACTAATCCTGAAATTTCAAAATTTTATAGAATTTTTCAAAAAATTTAGCACCCTAATCAAGTACTAAATTTTCAGAATTTCTTTAACTTGTATTCGAATTTAATCATTCAAAACAATCTCGAATGTATTTTCATAAAAAATTTCAATATTTTCATACAAATTTACTGAAATAAATCCAGTTTTTGTGTGCTAAATTAGCATTGAAATCTCCACATTTTTGGCATTTTTACTTGAAATTTGAGACTGTAACCCAAATATACCGATACTATAGTTATTGTTCGTGCTAATTTTATAAATTTCGGTCAATTTAGTACCTTAGACTAATCCTGAAATTTCAAAATTCGTAGAATTTTTTCAAAAAAAGTCAGTTTTCTTTATTCGTTTCACATCGTGTAATAATTTATGTTAAATCTCTCACCTACATGGACATGAGAAGAAAGTTGTAATAATTTATTTCATTTAAATTCAAAATATTCAGTTTTTTTTTCAGTTTCCAACATTTCTTCCATGCCTACTTTATAAATAAATTCAAAAAAAAAATCAAGTGAAACTCTACAATTATTAATTGTTACAATAAAACAATTGACGAGTCAATTATTGTCCCCCTTGTCCACCCCTTTAATTATTCCCCCCGTTCCACCGGCTAGTTTCAGTCTAGCTGAAGTACCGGTTTCGGTCAAATCATCTTCGCGATTTTTCCAAATTTCAGTCTTGAAAACCAACAAAGTTGGACTCATTGTTTCAGTGTTGTGTGACTGAGATGGATTCAAAGTAATCCTGAAAAATTGTGGAAAAATTAGGCTTTGCCTATGTGTGTGTGTGTGTGTGTGTGTGTTTAATTTCCTTCCCTTCAGGCCCCGACTTCAGATCAAAAGCCGGCCACATTCTCTCTGCATGTCCGATAATTACAATCATACAGCCCACATTGTGTCTCAACTTTTACACATACAGGCTGTTCAATTTCACTACTTTTATTCTCTTATAGTTGGCTGTGATATTTTCAGTAATTACCGTCATGTCGTAGCTAATTTCGGCTACTTATTCTCTAGCATTGATGATGTGCCAAATGTAGTAAAGTGTGAACTATGTTATGGCACAATAAACGTTAAATGTAGCGAAATATGAAATAATCTACGACTATTAGTTGATAAATACATGGCCGATTGATAAATAAGAAATTTGGCCATTGTCAAGGTGAGATTTGGGCCATTTTTTTTTGTTTTTTGGCGATTGGGTCGATCATTGAAATCACCACCTGTTTTTTTTGAAAGCTTTCACTTCTTCTTCAATCGTTAATTGTATAGAAAGTTTTAATTAGTTCTAATGTTAGATTTTTTCGTATAATTTTTTGATAATATTTGATAAAAAATTTTGATAATTATATCTTCGAATTTCGATTAATTAAAAAAGAAAAATCGTTATTTATGAGATTAGTAGTTTAGTGTGTTGATCTAATATTGAAGTCTCTACGAATTTACAGTTGTTTTTTGAAATTTGTTATTTTCAGGGCTTATTTTTGATAATTTTGGTGGTTTTTTGGAAAATACAAAATTCGTGAAAATTTCTCTTGTAACTAATGTAAAATTGTAGAATTTCTGACCTAATTCAGTTTCAATTGGAATACTGAAGTTTACAAATTGTAGTTGAATTTTTTTCAGTTTAGATAACAAGTGTCGAGTTTTCTACCACCATTTTGCGAAATTTTTCAGTATTTAGTACCGTTTTTATCAAAATTTGTACCCACAATCGACTACAACTTCATTAATTACATTACAGTGGTTTTTGTGTGTTGATCTATCATTGAAGTCTCCACGTTTTTACAGTTTTTTTCGTCAGATTTATTAATTAAAGTTGGTATTTTTGGCTATTTTGATTGTTTTTCAGGAAATTTAACAAGATTTTTCTAATATTTTTGCAAATTTCGGCCATAATTGGTGTAAAATTGTACGATTACTGTTCTAATTTAGTGGCCATTGAAGTGTTCACAATTGAATTTTTTCAGCTACAACAAATCTAAAGTGTGTACTATTCTGAAAAAAATCGATATTTGTTGAATATTTTATGAAAAATTGTGGTAATTGAGGGAGTTACAGTCGATTTTGTGTCTTGATCTACTATTAAAGTCTCCACGTTTTTCCACTTTCTAGTTGGAATTCATTCACTTAACTGAATTTTTTCGATAATTTTGGTTTTATTTTGATAAATTTTTCAAGTTTTATCGTAAAATCGCAAAATTGGAACAATCGAAGCTTGAAAAAAATGGCTCCAATTCAATTAGTTGACCTAACATTCAAATCTCCGCTATTTTACAACTTTCACTCACAATCTATCATTACAAACAAACGACTGTAATTGATAGCAGACTTGATCCATTTTTTTTCCGAAAATCTCCCCCAAAAAAAAAATTTTCAAAAATCACCTCAATGGTAATCTAGTATTGAAATCTCCACAATTTTAACAGTTGAACGTCGATTTTAACCATAATTTTTTACAAAATCACAAAATCCAAGTCTATTAGACTGATATTAGTCGAATTTCAATTGATAACAAGCTAAAAACGATTCCAAAGGTAACCAGATTCAGGATTAAAAATTTAGAAATTTCTTGATTCAGCATTGAAGTCTCCACGATTTTTACAGTTTTAACAAGTGAACATCAACTTTAACGATTGTTTTTTATAAAATCTCGAAATCCAAGCCTACTTGACTGATATTACTCGAATTTCAATTGATAACAAGCGAATAAACGATTCCAAAGGCAACTATTTAATATTAAAAATTTTGAAATTTCCTGATCCATCATTGAAGTCTCCACGATTTTTCCAATTTTTAACAACTGAACATCAAGTTTAACCATTATTTTTTACAAAATCTCAAAATCCAAGCCCACTAGACTGATTTTAGTCGAATTTCAATTGATAACAAGCTAAAAACGATTCCAAAGGCAACTAGATTCAGGATTAAAAATTTTGAAATTTCTTGATCCAGCATTGAAGTCTCCACGATTTTTACAGTTTTAACAACTGAACATCAACTTTAACCATTGTTTTTGTATAAAATCTAAAAATCTAAGCCTACTAGATTGATTTTACACAAATTTTAATTAGAAACAAACGAATATAAAACAATTCCAAAGATCACTAGATTCATTAACAAAAAAAAAAGATATAGAAATTTAACAAATATTAACTTTTACCATTGAATAAATAAAATATCCGTTTAAATTAATGATTAATTAAACAATAAGATAATTACAACCAGCATAGCATCATTAATTTCTCTATTTTATATTTGTATTCGTAGAAATCCATCTATTTTCCGTATTTATTCAATGGATTCTATTTAAATAACTTTCACACATTAAAATAACATCTATCTATCCTTATCTAACACTAATCTATCACATGTTTCTATAATTAATTGTTTAAACAGCGCAGATAGCAAATATTTATTTTAAATTACGCGCCCAATTCTGTGTTTAAAAGTAGAGAGCGCCATCTAGTAGACAATAGCTCAACTGTATTATAATAAGCGCCATCTAGTGGAGAGTAGCTTAGTTTGCCATATTGGGTTTGTGCTTGGGCTATTTTCAGTTGTTTTGATATACGAGGGTTGTTTGTTTATCGATTTGTTATACAGGGGTAGTTTAAAATAATTTTTATTAATAAAATTAAATTTTATTATTATAAATAGACATTTTATTATATAATATACAAAGATATAAAACCAAAATTATATAAATTATATGGAATTTAAAAAAAAATATGGATAAATAGTTAGCTTTGATAAAATTTCGTCTTTTGTTTTATTATTATTATTATCATTTTGAATTTTTTAATAATTAATTAATCAAATAAAAATTGTAGAAAAAAGGCACAAATTTAGTTGTGTAATTAAAGCGCCATCTATCACTATTCTAAACAAATCAAAACCCAACCCTTATTTTCAATAGGGGTGGATGCTGGCAATACCAACACGGCCATTATTCGATATACTGTTGGTTCGATGTAGAACATCCCCGAAATTTTTATTTTTACCCCCACCACCACCACCACCACTTCCACCACCGCCAACATTACGTGTTTTTGTTGGTTCGACATAACTGTGCCGATAACCAACCCCATGACTACCACCCCCACCACCGCCACCGCCGATATGGTCCAAATCAATTGATGATTTCGAATAATTCTCATTGTCCAAATACGAACGGCGTTTTAGTTCTTTTGCAATTTCTGACGAATTCTTGCGGTGTTCCTCTTCAATCAAACTGAACATGGAACGCCTTTTTGGCTCGTATTTATCATATTTTTGATAATTATCACCATTATTGGTATTATAGCGGTAGTTGACGTCATCATTCTGTTGTAGGGGTTGATGGGGATGGGGGTGGTTATTTAAGTTTCTCGGCGCCGGTTTCGGCCGTTGATTCTTCTCATAGGCGGCTAGACTTTCGTGTCGTTTCAAAAACGGCTTCTTATCTTTCGTTATCATTGGTGATATTGGTGGTTCGTATTGGGTGGCATGGTGGTGGTGTTGGTGATGGGGGTGGTGTTGATAACGTTGTTGTTCCATTTGTAAGAATTTCTCTTTGGCATCTTTGAAACGATCACGTGGCGATGTTGTATTGTCATTGTCTGATAAGAGTGGTGGTGGTAGTTGGTGATGGTGGTGGTTGTGTGATAAAGAGGGTGGTGATGCTGAACGTTGTCGATATTGATAGGGTTTATCAAATTTTTCTTGTTGTTGTTGATATTTTTGACGTTGTCGTGGTATTGGTGGTTTATTTTCGTTATCATAATAATCATTAGGGTTGTCGTAATGATAACGTGGGGCGAAATCGGTAGATTTCGGACGGTACCTGTGAGAAAAAGGGGAAATTTTGATTATTTTCCAAATTTTGTTGGAAAAACTTGCACAAGTACTTGTACAAGTTTAATGTAATAATACAATATACAAGCTGTACCACCTAACTATGGTTACCTAATTAAGGCATAAACTTTTATATAGAGACGTAATGGGACACCCTGTAGAAACAAAGGCTACAATTTACTTGTACAAGTCGCAAAAATTGCCAATTTCGATATTACAACTTGTACAAGAAATTGGAAATGTTAAACAATGTTGTACAAGTTTTCAACAAATTTAATGATAAAATTTATTGGATAACTTGTTCAAGCTGATAATAAACTTGTTCAAGTAGCGAAATTTGTCCAATAATCTGTAAGAAATTGCCAAAAACATGGGTTGCTCCTCAGAAACTACAAGAACTTGTCCAAAAAATAACATTCAATAGGCAAAATTGATAAGAAATCGATAGAAATTGACAAAAGGCTTATCAAAAAGGGTAGGGCAATTAGATTGACTTGTACAAGAACTTGAATTAGTGCAGAAAAGCGCCAAAAGAGCCTTCTGACTTGAAACAAAGACTTGCTCAAGAAATAGTACTCATACAAGTACTTGACAGGCAAAAAGCTTGCCAATTATTGAAACTTGAACAAGAACTTGTACAAGTACTTGTCAAATAATCTAAATTGACGGACAATAAATACGACTTGTACAAGAATTGAAAACTTACCAAAAGAGGCCTTAAAGAATCGTTTAAGGCCTCTTTTGGTAAGTTTTCAATTCTTGTACAAGTCGTATTTATTGTCCAAGAAAACTTGTCAATTATTGAAATTTGAACAAGAAAACTTGACAAACAAATTAATTAAAAAATTGTCTCAATTTGGGACAAGAACTTGTACAAGTACCTGAATTAGTGTAGAAAGCTTGTCAAGAGAGGCATCTAACTTGAAACAAACACTTGCTCAAGTAATAGCACTTATACAAGTACTTGATGAACTAGAAACTTGCCAATTATTGAAACATTACACAAGAACTTGTGCAGGTACTTGTCCAATAATTCGAAATTGAGATAGGGAGGCAAGAATTGTGGGAGGCACAAAACTTGCCAATTATTGAAACTTGAACAAGAGAACTTGCCAAATAACCTGAATTTTGAAAGAAAAATTGAGACAAGAACTTGTACAAGTACTTGAATTAGTGTAGAAAACTTGTCAATTTGGTAAGAAAACTTGTCAAAAGAGCCTTCTGACTTGAAACTGACTTGCTAAAGAAATAACACTTGTACAAGTACCTGACGAATAAAAAGCTTGCCTATTATTGAAACTTGAACAAGTACTTGTTCATGTAAATTTGACTTTTACAAGAATAGAAAACTTGACACAAGAAGCCTTAAACTTGAACCAAAAAACTGTACAAGAAATAGGACTTGAATGAAAATTGCCAATTAGTCAAAAATTAATTTGTAAAACATGAACTTGTGACAAGAACTTGTACAAGTACTTGAATTAGTGTAGAAAACTGACTTTTCAAGCTTGCCAATTATTGAAACTTGAACAAGTACTTGTTCAATCATTAGAAATTGAGATAGGACAATAAATACTACTTGAACAAGAATCGAAAACTTGCCAAAGAACTTACCAAAAATTAATTAAAAAAAATCAACTTGAAGAAGTACTTGTACAAGTACTTGCCTAATCATTAGAAATTAATACGATAAATGTGACTTGTACAAGTCATTCAGAATACTTGCCACAAGAAACCTAAAACTCGAACAACAAAATTGTTCAAGAAATGGGACTTGAACAAGTACTTGACCGGTAAAAAACTTGCCAATTAACAGAATTTTGAATGAAAACAAACTTGCACAAGATATTATACAAGAAATCTTGTCAATTAGCCCCAAAATTAAATAATTTAAAAAAACTTGTACAAGTACTTGTACAAGAAATTGAAATTTACCTTAGATTCTCATCAAAACCATCATCATCGAAATATTTCCTCGGCTTATCATCATCGAATTTCCTATTCTTATCTTTATAATCATGACGACAATCATTAATCACACCACCATCATCATCATCATCATTAACATCATCACCACCATCAATATTATCACCATAAACATCATCAACACCATTGATACGATCATCAACAATATCATCATCATCATCATTACTATCATTATAATATCGTTGATGATGATGATGATGACGTTCCAATGATTTCTGTCGATCAAATAATTTCTTATCACCACCAAATTTCGATATGGGTTGCTCAAGATAACGCGTCAATTCGCGTTGGTATTGTTGGGATTTTATTCGAAGATTATTATCATTTTGATGATGATGATGATTATTATTATTTTGATAATGATAACGATGATTTTGTTGATAAGAACGTCTATCAGGTGATTGACGATCACGTGATGTTGTTTGTCCAGGTCGTGGCAAGGTCATTTGTGTTGTGGTGGTATTCTGTATCAAATATAATGTCGATTCGGCTGGATCTCCATTCCAATCTTCATCTACGATTCAAATCAAAATAAATAAATAAATAAATAAATAAATAAATAAATAAATAAATAAAAATAAAGATAGTAATGTAGGTTAGCCAGTTTTGTTTTGTTTTTTTTTTTTTAAGAATAAAGTAGGTCTTGACAGGTTTACCAACCTGTTGTATCGAGTTTAGCTGGAGGTTATGTTTTAACGCGAAATTTTCGTGTCATCTTCATTAAAATTCAAAATATACAGGAGGTTTCACTTTACACGGTCTCTATTGTGAATATTTCGTATTCCAATTAGTGGCTTTGTTTTAACACTGAATTTTGGTGCCGTCACTAAAATTCGAAATATAGAAAAGGTTTCATTTTACACGATCTCGAATGTGAATATTTCACACTCTAATTGGTGGCATTATTTTAACAACAAAATTTTCATATCATTAAAATACCAAATACACAGAGGTTTCATTTTACACGGTCTCTGTTGTGAATATTTCGTGTTCTAATAAGTGTCATTGTTATAACAGAAAATTTTCATGTCATCATTAACATTCAAAATATACGGGAGGTTTCATTTTACACGGATTCTGTTGTGAATATTTTGCGTCTTAATTGGTGGAATTGTTTCAACACTAAATTTTCGTGTTATCATTAAAATTCGAAATATACAGGCAGTTTGATTTTACACGGTCTCTGTTGTGAATATTTCGTGTTCTAGTTGATGGAATCGTTTTAACGCTGAATTTTCGTGTCATTAAAATTCCAAATACAGAACGTTTAATTTTACACAAATATCCATGTAGTTTCATTTTACACGGTCTCTATTGTGAATATTTCGTGCTTTAGTTGTTTGTAGCAGTTTTAACACGTATACTTTTATTAGAAATCATTTTTATAGTCCTATGTGAGATAGTTTATCTTCATTTTACACGGTTTATTGTAAATATTTTCGTGCTCTATTCAGTTGAAATTTACAAAATTTTGTTTATTGCTGTTTTAACACTCTTTTAATATTTCAATTCTAACCATAGATATAATTTAGAATATACAGGGTGTTTCATTTAATACGGTTTATAGTGAATATTTCGTGTTCTAATTGATAAAAATTTACGAAATTTTCGTTATAGCCGTTTTAACACTTAAACTTTTATTAAAACACCATTTTATTGTTCTATCAACCCTTTTTATTTGGGGTAGATCAACCCATTTTATTTATTTTAATCATAATCATAAATTTTTAGTTACTATAATTTAATTGAAGGGGAGTTTTTTAACACGATTAATACTTTCGAGATATTTTCATTTTTTTAATATACAGGATGTTTCATTTTACACGGTTTATTATGAATATTTCGTGTTCTAATCGATCGAAACGCACAAAATTTCGATTATGGTCATTTCAACACGTAAATTTTTTATTACAATATATTTTCATACTTCTAGCAACCCTTATTTCGTGGGGTTAATCACCCTATTTTCTAATTTCTCTTTGATTTTTTGATTCAACAATTAAATTAAAAGGCTAAATTATCACCCTCACAATTGGGGTTGTAGAATATTGAAATATTATTAGTGGAACATCCTGTATATAAACTTCGAAAAAAAACAAAAGACAAACGACAGTTATAGGCAACTTGATCCTGTTATTATATTAATCCACCGGAAATGACAAATTTAATCCATTTCCGTATAAAAGATTCATAGCTATCTAGATTCAGTTATGCTATTAATTGAATGGAATCCGCGTAAGAATTATAGTAGGCTGTGAAATTTTCCACATTTTTGTTTGTTATTCTTTTGTTTTGTTTTGTTTTTCCTTCTAAATTAATTAATAAATTAGAAACAAAAGAATATCGTGGTATAATAACGAAAATAACGGGTCATCCTAATTTAGTTTTTTTTTTGCATTTGTTTTTTTTTCTGTTAAAATGATTGGTGAATTTGTAAATCTGGGCGGGGTCAGTAGTTCGTCTTATTGGTGTTGTTGTCGTTATTTGAGAAAACAGGTGAGCCCCCAAGGCTATAGGCCATCTGGTGAAGAATGCGGAAATCATCATCATCATCATCATCATCAATGATGATGATGATTTCCAATGACATTTTTTTTTCGTTTTTGGAAAGTTTCCCTAATGAAAATGGCGAAATTGGTCTAGATTCAAGAGAGATCGAAGATGGCCAGGCTTGTCAAAAAAAAATTCGAGAGAAAAAAAAAGAAAACGAAAAGTTATAACTAAGGTGCGGCTTCTTTTCTACGAAAGGAATTCCATGGCTCTCTTTTTTTTAAGTTTAATTTAGAAAAAAACAATCGCAATTGATTTCAGGCAACGTGATTCAATTCGATTAAATTTTTTGTTTCTATTCAAAAAATTTGAATAAAATCGCCACCGGAAGTGGGTCAATATCCTACTTTTTCACTTGTTCTCTACAAATGTCCCACTAGATTACACATATTTATAAATCTTATACATATACAGAGTGTTCCACCTAATACGGGTTTTAAATTAAATTTTAACAAAACACCCCTTCGTGTTATATAAGGGAGTAAAAGTGGGGATATGGCAACGTTGAATTCAACACAAAAAAAAACTGTGGTACTCAACCATCTCCAAATCTAGTAAGAAAATGTGCAGTTATTTTTTTTGTAATGACGATGATGATGATGATGATGGTGATCGAGATAATTACCGTTTTATAATGACTAATTATAACAAACAAACGAACAAATGAACATGCTAGATTTTAATTGTTTCTAATTTATTTTTGTTTTATTTAAAAAAATAACTTGCAATTACTCAATTATTGGATAAATTAATCTGATTGGCTGGCTTATAACAAATCTAATTTGAAATTAACCAATAGAAATTGAATAATTTGAACCAACCAATCACTAGATTTTAATTGGTTGATATAGAAACAATAAATTACAATACAACCAATAGAATTATAATGCAAATAAATAGGCGTTTACTCGATTATTATTAGTTAGTTCATAAACCAATACAAATTCTAATAAATGGCGGCAAATAAAGTCGAACCAATAGAAACGTTTTTCCAGCCAAACAGTAATTAACAACTGAATGAAGACAATTTTGATATCATAAAGCTATTAAATTACTTTCTATAATTCGAACCAATCAATATTAGAGAAAATTAACAAAAGAATAACAAAATGTCAACTATACAATAGCCGTCTTGATTCAATTGAACCTGTCAGACATTGTTAGAAATCTAGAAGGTTAGATTTTTGTTTAAAATAGAGTCGACTATGAACGATAGTTCAATTGTCAATATTGAACAATCGAAAAAAAAAACAAAACTATAACCTTGACTTTCAATTGTTTTTTAAAATGAATTGTCGCCATTAATATGTCTCCATATTGGAAAAAATCCGTTAAACTAATAATTAACAGTTGTTGCATAGAAATTACGGTAAATTAACCATGAAAATTGGAAAATTTCGATAATTATCAAAAATATACAAGGTGTATCGTCTAATGTGGGATAATTGATTTTTTCGGTTAATTCAAAGAAAATTGGCGAATTTTTTGTTGAAAATCACAACATCTGAGTATATTCGATTGTTTTTATATGAAAACTACCAGAAAATTTTGATAATTTAGATAAAAATCACGATTTATTTATATTTTTTTTTTAGAATTTATTTCAAGTACCGTTAGTGAATACTGCCTGAAGTAATATTGTGACTTTTACTTTCCATAACGTTGACCTTTTGGACCAACGTGACCGTTCTACTACTAACACAAGTTAATCACGCGCCCATCTGTCCAATATTATCCCCCGCAAACCCTTCACCACTATTTCAACCCACTATATACAGCCTGATTCAAATATTGTGGATTTTTGTAAATATCTCGCAAACTAGTTTAGGTATCTTTGATTTTTTTTCACTATTATGTTGGTAAGACGATTGCGCAACTTTTTTCTTCTACAAAAATTTTTGTATCTCTTCAAATTTTTAAGATATTTCCATTTAAAGTCTAAGATACTACAGTTATACAAGTTGATTCAAATGTAGTGGGTTTTTTTGTAAATATCGGGAAAACTAATCGAGGTAGCTTTGATTTTTTTCCATCATTATGTTGGTAAGGTAATGGCGCAACTTTTTTCTCTTACAAATTTTTTTGTAACTCTTCAAATTTCGGCGATATTCACATTTAAATTATATATACAGTGTACGTCAGCTAAATTATAAAAGAATTAAAAAAAATCAACTCACCACTGGTACTGTGATTATCCATAGTATTATATCGTGTATCAGGTGATTCGGGTGTATCCGGACTTGGGGGATGATCCGAACCGATACCACTACTACCCCCACTACTTTCCAAACGTTTCGACCCCTTATTATTACTGTTATTATTATTATTATTATTATTTGTTATTATTATTGAGAACATTCTGGCCGACAATATTGGAGTTAAGGCAACGTCGCAATTCGATACCGGTCAAGTTGCCCTTCTGCCGATGGACTGTATCATAATCACGTGGTGGTAATAAAATTGGTACATTATTCTTACTTAATTTCTCACGTAATTCAGCCGCCACTGAATCGTACAATGTTGCCACATTACGATTCGTTTCATTAGTATAACTGAAATGTAATTGATTAAAACATTAGAATATAGTCGAACTTCATCGACTTGACTTACCGTTCTTCACTCGATTCACTCTCACGAGTTGATCGATCACTACACAAACTTAATTCGAATTTCTTCATCATCATTGGTGGTGGTTGTTGTTGTAATGTTGGTTGTTGATGCATTGTTGCCATTTTTAGGCGACTTTCAATTTCTGCAAATTTCTTTTGATTGTCCGGCCGATCGATTAGTGTTTGTAATTGTTGTTTTAACAGTGTTGCCGTTTCTATACTATCACATCTATAGGCATGTATATGTAATGGACATTTTGTTACAGGGTTGAATAATAATAAAATACAAGCAATTATGTCATCCTGTTGATAACAACACGTGATCGTATTATGGGGTATGAAGTGTTTGATTATTTCGTTTTTTGTTTTTGTTTTTTGTTGAACTGTCATCGTAGATGGCGCTGTTTGTTGTTGTTGTTGTTGTTGTAATGGCGTTGTGACATTTTGTATAATTTTCAAACCTTTATGTGACACTTGTAATGTCACTTTGAACGGTTCAATGTCACGTTCACGTTCTTCTAAATGTTTAATTACCGGCAATATGAATTCATTGCCACGTAGACCTTTTGATTCTTTTGCACCTAAAAACCATACGTAATAGGAGGATTTTTTTATATCTTTACGTAATTTCAACGCCATCTTGACAATTTATTTAACGTCAACATTAGGGAGTAAATATGGCACCGTTGTATTGGTTTTTAAAATAGATCCAAGTAGGCGAAAAATTAACACATTTTCCTGTAATTTAAAGAAAATATTATAATTTGGTACCTTAGTCTTGTAATGGACTATAATTCAATTCGACTTTAATATCCAATTTAACGCCGAATTAGTGTATAAATTAGTCTAAAAACTAGAAGGATACACTCTAATATTGGAATAGACTGTATTGTTGTCCAGATTCTCGCCATTTTGTTGATAAAAATTAGTTATTTTAAGAAAAAACGTGGAGACTTTAATGCTAGATCAAGATACAAACTCGATTAAAATAGTGCGTATTCCAATTTATAAGTATATTTTTATGAAATTAATGAAATTTATGCCACTGAGTACACGCACAACCCACTTTAGCAACCAATCAGTAAACAAATAAAGAAAAAACTTGAATTAAACACTCCAATTTTGGGTTAGACTATATTTACATCCATGTAAAAAAGTGACATTTGTTGTGCAATTAGCTCGATAAATAGGGTAATTTTCATAAATTATGATAAATATAGTCGTTTATTTTTGTAATTTATCAACAAATTCGCCATTTTATTGATAAAAATTAATTATTAAAAGAATAAACGTGGAGACTTTAATGCTATAGTAGGATACAAACTCGATTAAAATAGTGCTCGCTCCAATTTAAAAGTTAATTTTCATAAAATTACTGAAATTTAAATTTATTTATAAAATTACTGAAATTTAAATTCTTTACTACACGAGCATTTAAGACACAAATAAGGCTAAGAACTTGAATCGAGCACACTAATTTTATACTGTACTATATTTAGATCGATCAGATAAAAAGTGACATTTGTTGTGGAATTAACTCTATAAATATGATAATTCTGATAAATTCTGATGGATAAAGTCATCTAATTTTGTAATTTATCAACAAATTCGCCATTTTATTCATAAAAAGAGTATTACAAGAAAAATCGTGGAGACTTCAATGATAGATCACGATACAAACCTACTTAAAATAAAGTTCATTCCAACATTTAAGTATTGTGTTTAAAATTAATGGAATATAATCCATTACACGACAAAAATCTAACCTCAAATATATAATAAATGCACAAATTTCGGCCATTTTTCAAGTATCTAATATGGATATAAACACTGATTTATTGTTTATTCTAAAATTTGGGTACAATAAAAATTTCGTGAAAATTTGGGGGTTAGATGGAGAGAAAGCTAACCTCAATCTAGTAGTACTGACACGATTTTTTTTGTCATAAATTAAATTAAATAAATAAATAAATAAATAAATAAATAAATAAATAAATAAATAAATAAATAAATCAAGATAAAAGTTCTAAGAATGTGGAATTTTATTAAAATTTGATGATAAATAGAAAGAGACAGAAATAGTAATCATCTAGCAGAGAGTTCAATGTTAGGTCAACTTGTACGTATTTATTATATGAAACTAGTTTTAAGGCGCCATTTATGTTATTTTTTGTTTTTTTGTTTAAAAAAGAAACGATAGAGCTACAAAGAGGGAGGACAAAGGGCTATAAATAGCCAGTAGTCGCCGCCATTAAAATTACCAATAAATTATTGTTAGGTTATGTTTTATGTTGTTTAAAAAACGATGTGAACGCCCTCTTTTCAACAATTCAATCCAAAATACAAACAAACAAATAAATAAACAAAAGAAATCACCGATCACTTGATTTATATTATTAATATTCTAGTAGAATCGTGATAGAGTGATTTCGTGATTAATTAAAACAAAACAACAATTTTCGGTGAAATTCTCGATTTTCGACACAGAAATTAAGCGGCCATTTTGAATGTTTAAAAAATATAACCTCAAATTATAATAAATCATTCCATGGAGAGGTTGATGTTCTAGTTTTCTCCAAAAACACATCATTAGTTTAGAAAGATGAAGAAACAAAAAAACAACAAATACAGGGACCGCCCGAAAATTTAAACTTTCACATATCGATCTTTCTTTAAATCGAAAAAAAACAAAAACAAAAAATTGAAAAAACAAAAGAATCATTGAAAGAAAGTGAATGTGATTGAGCCACACCGAAAACTACATGGAACAAATGAAAGAAATGTCAACAATTTCAAGGCTATATTGATCTAACCTCTAATTATAAATTATTTATATACTAAAGTGTGGAAAAAAAACAATCGAAAAACAACCAACTACTAGATTCTCACGCTAATTTCATTTTAATTTAATTTAATTGTAGATGAAAATTAGTTTTGATTACAATTTCGTATAAGAAAATTCACAATAGAGCCGCCATTTTGAATAATTCATCCATATAAATATAAGAGTGATCATTTTGTTTTTTTCATTTGTTTTTTGACACGTAGATTGTGTGATAATTTGCGTGTTTATCAAAATTTGGCAAATATTGAGAAATTTGAGGTTATTAATGGCGTCGATTTGTCTCTAATTATATAATCTAACCTCTCACTTGTTTTTTATGGTTTTTTTTTTTCTATAATAGAATGGTAATAGGCCATGGTCATGAACTATCCACATTCACAGTTTGAAAAACTTTTGAAATAATCACCAATAATAATGATGATAATCGTTACATCATCTCTATCTCGTTTCAATTTCAATTGTTCTTTCAATTGTCCCACATTTCGATCAAAGCACAGTTGATATTTACCTAATTTCAATGTAAATCCAACAATCAAGAAGGTGTGAAATTTGATGGAAAATCAAAATATACAGAACACGCCACTGAAAACGAATTTAATCGAAATTTTCTAGGTTAGAATTGGAATTTATCGATGGAATTTTCAGGAAATTTCCAACACACATATATCTATGTATTGAATAGATTTCCATAGTTTATGTGATTTATTTAACATTAGAAATTGATAAAAATCTACCAATTAGGTTATGTAATCGGCCATTTTCTAACGGTTTATCTGGAAGATAGTGTTTTGTTTTTTTTTGGTATAATGCCTCCAGTGATGATGGCGTGTTTAAATACTGAAAAACAACATGATTTCCGGTTTCGTGCAACGACTACTTGATCTTAAATTGGTACTTTTTGCAAATAATAATAATAATAATAGTGATAAAAAATAATTTTCTAATAGGCTGTGGAAGGCGGAAAAAAAACATGTGAAAGTCTATACATGTGTGTAGGTGAACGATTGTCGTTTGTTATCCATCAAAATATTATAATCAAATTGCCTATGATTATACATATAAGTAGAGAGAGGAAGATGGAGAAAGGAGGAAAAAATTTTCGATAAATTTCCGCATTTTATGTTACTTGATTTTTTCGAAATTAATTAATTCGTAAACAAATGAATATCGATTGAATTTTAGACAGGTGACTGGATTTCGTTTTCGGGTCATTTGTTTGTAAATCGAGAGAGATGATCTAACAATTTGAAAACTATGACGCCATTTTGAATTAAGGCAAATCTAACCTTTATTTTTACTATTATTGTTACTATTATTATTATTATTATTATTATTATCAGTGTGATGGTAAGAAAATGGCGATTTTTTTCAAGGAAATCAAGATTCTTTCAGTTGAATTCTTTAGACGGTCTTTTTTTTTGTTTGGTTTGATTTAGAATAATCATGACATCAGAATGTTGACATTTCATTTGTTCGATTGCATTTTGTTTTGTGAAATTATTCAACAAAAAATTTATGTAATTTTCACATTCATTTGTTTCATCAATTCATATATTCAATTGTTTTAAATACAATTTGAATTAGAAACAGAGATAGACAGAATTTTTAGGTTATAAATGGCGTCATTGATGGTAAAAGTTGGCAAATTTGACAATTTTTTTCTAAAAAATTGCTATAACAGTTGAATACATAGATAGAGTGGGGGAATTAACAGATTTTGAGGTTATAAATGGCGCCGATATGACATTTTTATAGAAAAAATAGAGGATTTCTTGAAAAATCCAGAAAAAACCGTTTCTATTATAATTATCGTAGTTACCCTAGATTATAATTAAACAAAATGGAGGTTATAATAGTAATACAATAATAATAATAATAGAAATACTGACGAAAAAATCAGAATACCCACGATTTTGATGTAAGATTCAATTGTTTTTATTCTATTGTTTCTAATTCGTATTAATTACATTAAATAATTGAATGTAAACCGTAATTTGAATTATTATTATTATTATTATTATTATTATTATTATTATTATTATTATTATTATTATTATTGTCATAATTTTGACACTAGAGCCGGAAATATGGCGATAAATTTAAAATAAAAAATCAACCGGAAATTCGTTTGTTTTTTCGGTTTAAACGGAAATTGATAAACAAATGAATAAATAAAACAGTTGAATTACTTGAAGAAAACCAATGGTAAGTTGATGCGTCCACCTTCACAACTACACACATACACACACGCGCACATACAAATACAACCTTTAAATCAAAACAAAACAATAACGACCACTTACCACTAGATCTAGTAGTTTATTTGATTTTTTTTTCGAAATTTTATTACAAAAAATCAACAATCGTAGTAGTCGTGGTGGTAGAAAAACAAACGAAATCTTCAACTGTTTATCACAATAACTTGATTTTATTATAAATTATAAAAAAAAAAATCGGCACTTTTTAAATCCAGCAAATTATATAAAGTAGGCACTGATATTCACACGTTATTATTTTGTTTTTTATTTTGGTAATTAGAGCCAACTAGATTTACCACTTGTTTGCAAAATTAACTAGTTTTTTTTGTTTGTTTTTTGTCTTTTGTTTTGTCGATTAGACGTTGTTTCATGGTACAATTACCATTGCTGTCTGATATATGAACAGGTATGTCGAGTTGGCTATGGACATAGAGATGGTATAGTGGAAGTAGAGGTGGGCAGGTGTTGTTGTTCTAATAAATCCATCTTTGTCCCACTCGTTGCCCCAACTAGATTTGTTGTTTTAAATAAATATCAAGTGTGCGTATGAAAGGTCAATAATCCAACGATATCTTTGATAGTCTTGTAATTATAACCAAAAAATTATGGGAAATTTCCAAATTAACAAACGTATCGTGTATGAACGGCTTTAGTAACCAGGGCTATAATTATCCACACTATTATTTCGATATTATTTCTAAACAATTAGCGAATTTTTGGCAATTTTATTAGAAATTTGGATTATTTTCGTTTATTTCCAGTTGGGAATGTTGAAAAGATGAAATAAATTTAAGAAAATTGTTAAAAAGTGGGATGTGTGTCATGAATGTGACCTACAATTAGTCGCCATAAAGAAAGTCAAGTGTAGTTAGGCGATGAAAGTAATTCTGTTATAAATTTCTTCAATAAAAATCCAACAATATTACCATTATTATCATTATTATTATCAATTTTTTTGATAATATTTAAAATTATCAATTGTATTGATAGATTACGTCCTGTTATTATCCATAACGCCATCTATTGACTACTGTGTTGAATTAATAAAACAATATCTCACAGCAATGTTGATGATGTGGAGATTTTATTTGAAAATTTAATTAATAGAATTAAAAATTAATTTAAAAAAAGAACCAAATTGATAACGTAAGTATTCTATTGTTTTTCCGTTATATAATTCAAAATTATTTAATATTCATTTGTTTTTGTTTTTTTTTTAAATTATTTTATAAATCTGGGAATAAAGGCTGAGTGTGCTTGGTTTTTTTTTGTTAATCTATCTCTGATTGGTGGTTAAAAATTGAGGTTATGTTAGAAATATCGTTGTTTCGTTAAAATTATGAGCGAATAAATTCCGTTTTTATTCCAATTCAATTCGAATTTAGTGTAGGTGTTTAATTGTTTATTGTTTAATTAATTAATTAATTAATTGCTTGATTAGTTGTTTGATTGATCGGTTATTGTAACGAAGGTGGCTGATTTGTCATTTGTCAGAAAACAGTCGAATCAGGACCGTATTCCAAAGTAAGTGAGGTTATGTTGTAAATTTCCTTTGTTGTTTTTTTTTTTTTACCATTTATTCGTATAGAATTAGTTGATAACGTGTTTTTCTTATCAATTTTTAAATAAAATTAGCAAGATTATTTTGTTAATTGGGTAAGAATTATCGTTTAATTTATTTATTCAATTGTGTCAACTGTCAAAAATACGACAGGGTTGTATTTGGGGATTTAGGTTAGGTTACCGGAAAATGACAGGGCCGTATTTAGGATAATTGTGGTTTAAAATATTTGTTTAACGCTGATTCAACAGGGTTGTATTGAGGGATTTCGTAGACTATTAAACAGTGTGGTATTCTCTAACTTTTAAGCGATTCGTTACCATAACAACGCTTGAATAAGGTTAATCTTGTGAGATGGAAGAAGCTTTGTTCTAAAAGATTGTAGTCATGGCGACGAGTCAGGTTATAAATAGTTGGAGAATACGAGTGTTAATGAAATTAGACAGGGCCGTATTTGAAAATTTTCTGTATTCGACCAGGATCGTAGTTAAATAATTTTAGCCCCATTTCCACTAAATCAATGCTTTTTATTGTCTTTTATTTTCTAGAAAGAGACACATTTATATAAATAAGTGCATGTTTTGATAACAAATGGCTGGTAGTGGTGGTGGTGGTAGTAATAGTGGGAAAAAGACACATTTACGTACAAAAAAAACTGAACAAAACCCGTCCCAATAATAATAGTAATAATAATAATAACAAAATTAATAATAATAGTAGTAATAATAATAAAAATGAATTACTCTACATGACTAAAAATCAACTAAAGAACGAATGCCGGAAACGTGGACAGAAAACAACCGGCAATAAAATCGAGTTGGTATGTTGATTTGTTGTTTTGTTTTGTTTTATTTTGATAATTTATTAATTTGCCACCATTTTTAAGTAATATAACTCAGTTGGCCATGTTTTATTACGTAATAACAGCGCCATCTTTATGGTGGCCATTTTGAAACAAATGTCAAATTTATTAAATTGTAAAACAATCAACGACTTACGTAAATAAAT
Source organism: Mylabris phalerata (assembly GCA_020740385.1). Classification (NCBI taxonomy): domain Eukaryota; kingdom Metazoa; phylum Arthropoda; class Insecta; order Coleoptera; family Meloidae; genus Mylabris; species Mylabris phalerata. The sequence continues at coordinate 2,576,997 of JAJEOX010000142.1, read as the reverse complement.
CAAGGCCAACTAGTATAGTTTTATCTAAAATCATAGTCTACCCGATTAATTTCCATTATTAATGTTGTAACAAAAAAAAAATAATAATCACCTTATCATATTTTGCTGCTTAATCACTTGTTTTTTTGTTTTTTGTTTTTAATTGTCATTTAATTGACGTCATATTTTTCTAATTGTTTTTTTTTTTTGTTTTCTGTATAAATAGCTCCAAAGACTTGGTGTTAAAATGGCGACTAATGTTGGTACTACTGCTCCAACTCCAAATAATCGTAATAATAATAGAAATAATAATAATAAAAAACGGAATTTATTATTAAGTAACGGTATGTCGTCAATAGCAACAGCAACAACAAATAATCAAGGTGCTAGTGGTGATTTAAATGAAAAAACAAGAAAAGAAAAAGAGAAAAAAGAACGTTTTAGTTTAGTATTATGGAAACGTCCATTAATAACAATTGAATATTTTTTAAAAGAAATTCTAACCTTAGCACACAATTATGGGTTGAAGTAAGTCAATTTTTTTGGTAGCCATTTTTGTTGGTATTTAGAGGTTATGTTTTTTTTTAGAATTTTAGGTAATAAAATCTTAGTGTCGATAACAGCTTTAATACTAGTCGTTTCGTACCTGTTAGTCAATATTGATGGTCCACATCGTTTCTATCTATCGACTGTTTATAAAAAAATCTTATGGTGTCTATATTGGATCGGTTTGGGTAAGTTTTAATAATTGTTATCCCTTCTACTTTTAGGTGGGGATTTTTGTTATCCCCTCTACTTTTAAGTGGGGGATTTGGCTTTTTTTTACGTTTAGGTGGAAGTTCTTTTAAGTAGGGATTTGCCATTTTCTACACTTTTAAATGGGAATTCTTGCATTCCTTGTATTTTATTTATTTATTTTTAGGTGGGGATTCTTGCATCCCTTCCACTTTTAGGTGGGGTTTTGGCTTTTTTCTTTTCTATTTCCAACAAGGAAATGGACACAACTGTCCCTCTCCGATTTTGATAAAATTTGGTATACAGGTAGAGTTTCAAAAAATAGTCGATGCATTGTTTTTTAGGGTGCCCATATTTACTTTAACTGGGTGAAATTGCGCCTTAAAGTTGACCCCCAAAAACACATTTTTAGCTATATCTCGAGAACGAAACGAGATATTTTTGTATCACTTTATTTTTGAGTGGCAATCTCATCCCCTCTACTTTTATGTAGACATTTGTCTTCCTCTCTATATCCTCTCTGTTTTGAAATGAGTATTCTTGCACCCCTTTCAATTTTCGGTGGACATTTGAAATTTCCTTTACTTTTAGGTGAAAATTCTTGCACCTCTTCTACTTTTGGGTAGGGATTTTTACATTCCCTTTACTTTTAACTGGGGGAGTTGGCATTTCCTCTGCTTTTAGGTAGGAATTCTTGTATCCCTGCCACTTTTAGGTGGGGATTCTTACATTCCCTCTACTTTTGGGTGGGGATTCTTGGATTCTCTCTACTTTTAAATGGAGGATTTGGTATTTCTTGTATTTTTAGTTGGAAATTCTTGTATCCCTTCCATTTCTAGGTGGGGATTTGGTATTTACTCTATTTTTAGGCAAAAATTCTTGCACTTCTTCTACTTTTGGATGGGGATTCTTGCATTCTCTCTACTTTTAAGTGGGGGATTTGATATTTCCTCTACTTTTGGGTTGGTATTGTTGCATCTTCTCCACGTATAGGTGGGGACTTTTGCATCCTTTCCACTATTACTTGGGGATTCTTGGATTTTCTCTATTTTTAATTGGTGCTTGTCTTCTCCTCTATTTCTAAGTGTGGATTTTATTACACTCTCTATTTTTAAGTGAAATTTGACGTTTATTTAATTTTACATGGGATTGCTTACATCCCTTCCACTTTTTGGTGGGGATTTAGCATCTCTTTTATTTTTAAATGGAGAATATGCCATTCCCTCTACTTTTAGGTGGAGAATTTTGTTTTCTCCTCTACTTTTAAATTGGCATTTGTCACCCCCTCTATTTCTAGATGGGAATATTATTATCCCCTCTACTTTGAAATGGGTATTCTTGTACCCTTTCTACTTTAAGTAGGGGATTCTTTCATCATTTCTATTTTTAAGTAGGAATTTGCCATTTTTTACACTCTTTGGTGGAAATTCTTGCAGGGATTTGGCATTTTCTGTTCTTTTAGGTTGGAATGCTTGGATCCCATCCATTTTTAAGTAGGAATTTGCCATATCCAACACTTTTAGGTGGAAATTGCATTTTATCTACATTTAGGTGGCAATTCTTGCAGGCATTTGTCATTTTCAGCACTTTTAAATGAGAAAATTCATGCATCCTTTTCACTTTTAGATGAGGATTCTTGCTTCCCTTCCACTTTTAGGTGGGGATTTAACATTTCTTCTGCTTTTAGGTAGGAATTGTTGCATCCCTTCCATTTTTAAGTGGGGATTCTTGCATTTCTTCTATTTCTAATTGGCGCTTCTCTTCCCCTCGATTTCTAGGTGTGAATTTCGTTACACTTTTTACTTTTAAGTAGGTATTTTTGACAAATTTTCTACTTTTAAGTGAGATTTTGACATCTCTTCTACTTTTAAGTCTTAAGTAGAATTTGACATGTCGTTCTCTAATTTTACGTGGGAATTTTTACATCCCTTCCACTTTTTGGTAGGGATTTAGCGTCGCTTTTACTCATAAATGGAGAATATGCCATTCTCTCTATTTTTAGGTGGGAAATTTTGTTCTCTCTTCTACTTTTAAATGGACATTTGTCATCCCCTCTATTTCTGGATGGGAATTTTATTATCCCCTCCACTTTGAAATGGATATTCTTGTATCTTTTCTACTTTTAGTAGGGGATTCTTGTATTGCAACTATTTTTGAGTAGGTATTTGGCATTTCCTCTCCTTTTAAGTAGCAATTTTTACATCCCTTCCAATTTTTAGTAGTGATTTATATTTTAATCGGAGAATATGCCATCCTCTCTATTTCTAGGTGGGAATTTTGTTCTATTCTTTACTTTTAAATGGACGTTTGTCAGCCCCTCTATTATTATTATTATCCCCTCCACTTCGATATGGGTATTTTTATACCCTTTTTAGCTGGTGATTCTTGAACTCTTTTTCCTTTTAAGTGGAGATTTGCCATTTTGTCTGCTTTTAGATTGGAATTTTTACATCCTTTCCACTTTTTGGTGGGGATTTAGCGTCTCTTTTACTTCTAAATGGAGAATATGCCATTCCCTCTACTTTTAGGTGGGGATTTTATTGTCCCCTTCCACTTCGAAATGGGTAGTTTTATACCCTTTTTAGGTGGGGATTTTTGAACTCCTTCTACTTTTAAGTGGGGATTTGGCATTTCGTCTGTTCTTACACCCCTTCCACTTTCTGGTGGGGTTTTATATTCTAATTGGAGAATAAGCAATCCCCTCTACTTTTAAGTGGGGATATTCAACATTTAATTAATTTCCCTTTATAATTCTAGGTATTTTATCATCAGTAGGTTTAGGTACAGGCCTACATACATTCCTATTATATTTAGGACCACATATAGCTCAAGTAACATTAGCAGCATATGAATGTGAATCATTAAATTTCCCATCACCACCATATCCAGATGAGATTATATGTCCAGATGATAATAATCAACGTAATTTAATGGCTGTGTCAATTCTATCAATAATGTCAAAAGTACGTTTAGAGGCAATGTGTTGGGGTGCTGGTACAGCTTTAGGGGAATTACCACCATATTTTATGGCACGTGCAGCACGTTTAAGTGGTTTAGATCCAGATGATGATGATGATGTTGATGAATTGAAAGAATTTGAAGAATTACAAAAGAAACAAAACGATACGAATCAATTGACATTAATTGAACGTGGTAAATTATTTATTGAAGAATTAGTAAAGAAAGTTGGTTTTTTTGGTATATTAGCATGTGCCAGTATACCGAATCCATTATTTGATCTAGCTGGTATAACATGTGGTCATTTTTTGGTACCATTTTGGACATTCTTTGGTGCCACATTAATTGGTAAAGCTGTTATCAAAATGCATATACAAAAATTATTTGTTATCATTGCATTCAATGAAACATTAATTAATAAAGCATTAGAATTATTGCATCATATACCGATAATTGGTAATCGATTACAATTGCCATTTAAACAATTTTTAGATGGACAAAAACAAAAATTACATAAAAATTCAATTAAAGATAATCTAAATAGTAATAATATTGGTAATAATGAGAATATTTTAAGTTTTATATTTGAAAAATTAATGTTTGCAATGATTCTATATTTTATTTTATCATTAATTAATGCATTAGCACAGAATTATCATAAACGTATCAATAAAAAGAAAACAACAACAAAGTTGGCTAAGGATTAAACAACAAAAAAAAAAAACAACCACAAATCACTTGTTTCTAACCTATAAAACAAATAACAGTAATCCAACTCACAGTTGGCCATGATTCTATGTGTCAAAACTCAATTGAAGCATAGCCAACTATGAATTGAAATAGTCTTGTAGTTGGCTATGATTTCGCTAGAGTACGAACCAATCTACGACACTCCACAATTGAGGCATGGCCAACTATGAGTTGAAATACTGTTATTTAATCAAACAATATTCCATCTTGAAGTTGGCCATGATTTCTGTAAAATCCCCAATTGAAACATCTCGTAAATTCGCCATGATTTGTGTTAAAACATGAACCAATCTACGACTCTCCTCAATTGAGGCATAGCCAATTACGATTTGAAATAGTGTCGTATAATCAAACAAAAACAATCGGTCATGATTTGTCTAAATCTCGTAGTTGGCTATGATTTGTGTCAAATTACGAACTAATCTACGACATTCTTCAATTGGGGCATGGCCAACTATCAATTGAAATCATGTGGTATAATCTCCTCAATCGAGGCTTTTCACAGTTGGCCATGACTTATGTTAATGTATGAATCAATTTACGACACTCCACAATTGAGGCATGGCCAACTACGAGTTGGAATAGTGTTATATAATCAAATATTCCATCTCGAAGTTGGCCACGATTTGTGTTAAAACATGAACCAATCTACGACATTGCTTAATCGCGGCATAGTCAACTACGATTTGAAGTAGTGTCGTATTACCAAACAAAAACAATCGGCCATGATTTGTCTAAATCTCGTAGTTGGCTATGATTTGTGTCAAATTACGAACTAATCTACGACATTCTTCAATTGGGGCATGGCCAACTATCAATTGAAATCGTGTGTGGTATAATCTCAAACAAAAGATACACCCCAATTGAGACTTTTCACAGTTGGCCATGATTTATATTAATGTATGAATCAATTTACGACACTCCACAATTGAAGCATGGCCAACTATGATATAAGCAAATATTCCGTCTCGAAGTTGGCCATGATTTCTGTCAAATCTTACGACATTCCTCGATTGAGGCATCTCGTAAGTTGGCCACGATTTGTGTTAAAATATGAACCAATCTACGACATTCCTTAATCGAGACATAGTCAACTACGATTTGAAATAGTGTCGTATTACCAAACAAAAACAATCGGCCATGATTTGTCTAATCTCCTAGTTGGCTATGATTCGTGTTAAATTACGAACCAATCTACGACATTCTTCAATTGAGGCATAACCAACTATGAGTTGACATATAATCAAACAATACTCAATTTCGTAGTTGGCTATGATGTAAATTGGTCATAATTTGTGTTAAAATATGAACCGATCTACGACATTCGTCAATCGAAATATGAGTTGAAATACTGTCTTATAATTCGAAAGTATGAACCAATCTACGACTATCCTCAATCGGGGCACAGCCACCTACGACTTGAAATACTATTATTTGATTGTAGTAGGCTATGATAGAGTACGAATCTATTTACGACAATCCTCAATTGAGACATCTCGCAGTTGGCCGTAATTTAAGTTAAAGTATGAATTAATCTACGACATTACTCAATTGAGGCATAGCCAACTCGGAAATGAAATAGTCTTGTACAATCAAACATTAATACGCCAACTTACAAGTGTACGAATCAATCTAAGACACTCTTAAATCGAGACACAGCTTACTCGAGTTGAAATACTGTTGTTTAATCTAATTACCCTATCTTTGTCTAACTTATTTTATTAGAAAGAGTGAAATAACCGCCATTCATTCCTAGAGTCGTATTCAAAAACAAAAGAGTATTTTTCGGTAACACCCTGTATGTGTAAATAAATTTAAAAAAAAATCAAGTTTGCATATGTATATATATTTAATAGAAAAAAAAAACAATCGATAGTTTAGTAGTAGAATTTTTTGTCCTATATTTTGTGTGATTTCTTTTGTTTTATTTAATTAATTATTATTATCATTATTATTTTTTTGAAATTGATTGTTTTGTTTTTTTTTTGTTTATTTGTTGTATAATCATCCTCCAATCAATAGAAATAAATGTTTCCAGAATTTAATTATCGTTTAAATTTAAAATCCCCAAAGGATCATCATCCGGTTGGCTGTGATCTAATTTTTTTATATTACCACTCGGTTTGGACAATTTCCGGTCGGTTGTTGGTTTAATTTCCGGTTCTGTAACGAACAAGATAGATGAGTTTAAATTTGGCGCCTCTGTCCAACTATCGGTTGGTTGGTTGGTTGGGTTTTAAATATGGCGCCTGTCTGAGCCAATCATAAATTACATTGGAATTTTTAAATATCGCGCCTCAGTACCAACCAATCAATTGACAGACTTTCAAATATAGCGGCTCTCGAAGCCAATCAAATCACAACAAATAAATTGAAGTTTCTAAATATTGCGCCTCAATATCAACCAATCAATTGGCTTAAATATGGTAATGCGATATGAGTATAAATCGAAAACACCAATTAAATTAGAATTTTTGAAAATCGCGCCTCTATACCAACCAATCAGTTGAATGATTTTTAAATTTGGCGCCTACGCGAGCCAATCAAATAATAGTGCATCAATTAAAAAATTGACTTACTTTTCGAATGATTGGCGGTAGTTTTGAAAATATCATCATCCAAATCATCATCATCATCAAATAATGATCTTGTTTTTTTAACAACTGGTTGTTTTCTTGTTGTGAACAAATCTGCATCATTATTGTCATCATCATCATCATCGAATAATCCTCTAGTTTTCACCGTATCGACCTTTTTAACCTCGCTTTTTTGAATTTCCCCAAATAAATCATCGACTTTAGCAACATTGCCAGATTTCGAATTTTCATCATTTTTAAATAAATCATCAAAATTATCATTTTTAAATAATTCCGATTTCTTATCAATTTCTTCATTGATAACATCATCAATATCATTTTTGTTATCAATTCTATCATTATTTAATTTGAAATCTTTCGATGATGTTTCTAAAGCTGCCTTACGTCCGCGTCTTGTTGATGGACGGCGATTTAAAGGCAACCTTGCACGAGCCTATTTGTTATACAAAAATTAACACAATATAACCTCAAATTTATTAAAAAACTAACCTTAGTTACACTTTGTAGAACTTCAACACGATCAGTTGTATCGAAACCTGTACTAATTTCATTAATTTCCGTATTTCTAACCTCAATTTTTGATATATCGTTGCGTTTTAATGGTGGCAACCCACCTGGTATTAGAGCTGCCACGTTGATGTTGAGGTTATGTTTTAATTTACCAGGAGATTGGATTTTTTGATGATTATCATCATCATTATCATCCAATTTCGGTGGTTGATCGTCAATAACACTACGATTACTATAACAGAAATTATAACCTCACTTTTAACTTATCATCGGATAATTTACCTAATTTTTGATGATTCCGGTTTTATATCAACAATATCATCATCGAAAAGTTGTTGTGATAAGAATTTTCTACTAGAATTAAAATCATCATCAACGTCATCATCATTATCATTAAGAATTGGTGGTGTGGTATCAAATATGCTTGTATCAGGTTTCTTCGATTGTTTGTTTTCATTTGTTTGATGTGTATCAATGTTTAATTTGAATAAATCATCATCATTATCATCAATATCATCGAATAATTTCAATGTTGATGATTTTGAGGTTATATCTTCTGTTATTTTTGGTAAATCATTAAAAATATCATCATTCGATACTGATGGTGTGGTATCATCGAATAATTTCAAAGAATCATCATCTTCAATTTTAAATTGAAAAAATTAAATTAAAAGTGAGGTTATGTTATTGATAAAAACTTACTATTGAGCGAATTAATCGAGTCATCTGGATGGTTCGATTGTTCTGTAAATAAATCATTTTTATTATCATCATTATCATTAAATAATGTTGAGGTGAATTTTTTTGAGGTTATGTTGCTTGTAAAAAGATCATCTTTAAATAAATCATCATTATCATCATCATCATCAAATAGGCTAATTTTTTTCGTTTCTACAGTTTTATCATTGTTATCATTTTTATCATTGATAATCTGTGGTGGTTCTTCAATTGTTTCATCATTTGTCTTCTTATCATTATCTGTATCTGTATCTTCATCGGAGATTTGGCGACGTTTCAATAATTGTTGATTGAGCAACTCATTGCCGCCAAAAATTGAAATTCCACCAATCGGCTTCTAGAATTCAATTGTTTATTCAAAATTATAAATAAAGCAGAACATACACGTTGAAATTTACCTTAGGTTCTTCTACCGGTGGTGGTTCATCATTGAAGACAGGCAATTGGGATTTTTGGAATACAGTTGGTAATACTTTTGATGGTTCTTTTGTTTTGAAAATATCATCATCATCATCATTAAAACAATCCACTTTGTTCATTTGTTTGATTCGTATTGTTATCATTAATCGTTGGTTGTGGCTTACTTGATTTCGATGACCATAAATCATCGTTATCATCATCATTATCATCAAATAATCCCCCACCACCTGAGAATAAACCGTACCGATTGACTGGTGGTATATCGTCTAATGGGGGTGGTTCATCAAAGAAGATGTCGCCTATTTTTAAGGGTTGAAACAGTTTTTTAGTTCACTGTGGCTTTGGTTGTAACGTAGTGTCGTAACTTAGTTCGATTATATTTGAAAATTTGGCATCGACAAATGTGATATTTAGTAATTTGTGAAGTAATCTACGACACTATTTTTACGGGTTGAATTGATTTTGTAGTTGGCTTTGTTTTTGATACAACGTATTGTCGTAGCTTTCTTCGGATACTTGGCAAATGTCAAATTTGGTAAATTATGAAGCAATCTACGACATTATGTATCAAAGACATGGCCAACTATAAGATAAATTATAGTGGAACAGTTGGTATAAAATCTAGTAGACTATGACTTACGGTAATTGGTACTTTTAGTTGGTAGTTTCTGGATGGGGCGGGTATTTACTTCCGGTTCCGGTATAATTTCCGGTTTTTCTTCAATTATTCCAGTATTACCAACAACACGATCGAGTTTCTCAGCTAATTGTTGTGCAAAATTCGTCGTTGTTGTTGTTGTTTGTTTAATAATTTCATCACTACCACTTGTTGTTGTTGATTGTTGATCGTCTTTTGTTAATTGTTGTTTTGTTTGTTTATTGTTATTATCAAATTCTGAACTAGTATCAGATGACTTGATCTGTAAATAAAATAGAATATTACCCATAATACGTTGACTAGTAGATAGATGAATGGAAGACAATTGAAAAGAAATGTGCAAAAAAAAATTTTTTTTTGTGCTAGAAGAAATAGTTTCGAAAACAAAGGAAATCACAACCGTTAGATCCGGCTCGAAGGACCAGAAAATTTATGCCAGAAATAAAGGTTTGAATCAGTGGCGGTTCCTGACTTAAATTATTGAAATGAAAAGGAAGACAGGCAGAAAAATAGAGAAAGAAAGAACGACATGAAGCAGAAGAAGAAGTGAAGGAAAGATAAAAAAACTGTAAAAAGATGAAATGCCAAAAAAAAAAAACAACAGAAAAAAGAGAAACAGTAAGAAATAAAGAGAGGAAGACAAAGAGAAAGTGGAAACAATAGAAAAGAAAGACATAAACAAGGAAGAAAGAAGAAAGATAAAGAAAAGAAGAAGTGAGAGATACGACATCTATGAACGAGAAATGTGAAGAAGGACAGAAAAAAGACAAAAAGAAGGAATACTAAGACGGAAGAAAAGAATGAAAGAGGAAGAAAGATACCGAGAAAGAGAGAGATAGGCGGAAAGGAGAAAGGGAGAAAGGGCGAAACAAATACTGAAATAACGAGAGACAGAAAGAGACAGATATGAAAGAGAGAAAGAAAGAGAAAAGTGAAAAGAGAAAGATGGAAAAGGGGAAAAAAGAAAGAAAAAAAGAAGCAAAGAGAGAAGGATAGAAAGGGGAGAAAGTGGAAAAGAAAAAAAAGAAAAGGAGAAGGAAAGTAAGAATGAAAGAGAAAAAGAAAGAGAGAATGCGTAAAGAGAATGAAAGAGAGGCAAAAAGAGAACGGGTGGAGGAAAGAGAAACGGAGAGAAAAGGAAAGGGAAAAAGAGGGTAAAGCAAAAAAAGAGAAAGGAAGAAAGAGAGGATAAGAGACACAAGAGACAACGGTTGAAGTAAAAGGAGAAAGAGAGAGAGGAGAAAAAGTGGGTGAGAAGGAAAAAGAAAATGATAGAGAATCGAAAAAAGAAGATGTAGAGAGAAAGAGAGAAAGAAAGAAAAAGAAAAGGAAAGAGAAAAAGCAAGAGAGAGAGGAAAACAGAGAAAGATAGAAAGACAAAAGGAGAGACAGGGAGAAAAAGAGAAAGAGGCGGAGACAGAGAGGAAGAAAGAGAGGAAAGGAGTGACAGAGAGAGGGGACAGAACAAGGGAAGAGAGCAATAAATGGAGAAGGAAAGACAGAACGAGTGGAAGCAAGGGGAAGAGACAGGGGGAGAGAGAACGAGAGAACGAAAGTGGGAGGGGGAATGAATGACAGAGAGAGAGAACGAGAGAAGGAAAGGGAGAAAGAGAGGAAAATAAAAGAAGAGATAGAAAGAAAGAGGCAGATAAAAGAGAGAGAAAGAAAGAAAGGGAAAGAGAAAGAGAGGAAGAAAGAGAGATAAAGAAGAAGAGAGAGAGGAAGAGAGAGAGAAAAGTAATAAAGAGGGAAAACAAGCAACAAAGAAAAATAAATAAGCAACAAAGAGAGAGAGAGAAAGAAAGAGCGAAAGAGAGAAGTAAAAGGAAAAAGAAAGAGAGAAAAGTGAAAAAGAAAGAAAAAAAAAAGTAAAGAGGGTAGACAGAAATATAGAAAGGAGAGAAAGAAAGAAATAAAGGGAGAAGGAAAGAAAGAATAAAAGAGAAATAGAAATGGAGAAGGAAAGAGAGAAAGAACGAGAGATGAAAGGGAGAAAGAAAAAGAGAAGGAAAGAGAAAAAGAAAGAGAGTCAAAGAGAGAGAACGGGTGGAGGAAAGAGAAACGGAGAGAGAAGGAAAGGGAAAAAGAGGGAAACGCAAAAAAATAGAAAGGAAGAAAGAGATTGAAAGAGAGACAAGAGGAGAAAGAAAGAAAGAAGAGAAAGAGAGAGAGAAGGAAAGAGAAAATGATAAAGAACCAAAAAAAGGAGATAAAAGAGAAAGAAAAAGGAAAAGGAGAAAGAAAGAGAAAAAGCAAAGAGAAAGTAGGAAACAGAGACAAAGAGAAAGACAAAAGGAGAGACAGGGAGAAAAAGAGAAAGAGAAAGAGAGATAAAGAAAGAAAGAGAGGAGTAAAGAGAGAAAGAGAAAGAGAGATAAAGAAAGAAAGAGAGGAGTAAAGAGAGAAAAGACAGAGAGAGAGAACGACAGAAGGAAAGAGAGAAATAAATGGAAAAATAAAGACAGAAAGAGAAAAGGGGAAAAAAGGAAAGACCAAAAAGAGAGAGTCGATAAAGAGAGAAGGAAAGTGAGAAAAAAGAGAAAAAGAGAAAAAACGAGAGAAAGAGGGAAACAAGAAAAGAAATAGAGAAAGAAAGAGAAAGAGGAGAAGACAAAAAGAGAGACAGTGATAAAAAGAGAAAGAAAGAGAGATAAAGAAAAAAAGGAAAAGAGAAGGAAAAAGATGAAAGAGAGAAGGAGAAAGAGAGAGAGAAAGAAGAGGAGAAAGAAAGACAGAAAGATGGTGAGCGAGGGGAAGTGAGACAGGGAGAGAGAGAACGAGAGAAGGAAAAAGGGAGGGGCAATGAGTGACAAGGAACGAGAACGAGAGAAGCTAAGACAGAAAGAGAGAAAAACAAAAACAGAGATAGAAAGAAAGAGACAGATAGAGAAAGAGAGAAAGAAAGAGGCAGATAGAGAGAAAGAGCGAGAAAGAAAGTAACAAAGGGGGAAAATAAGTAACAACGAAAGAAAATAAGCAAAAGCGAGAGGGGGGGAGAAAGAAAGAGAGAGAGAGAGAGAGAGGTACAAAAAATAAGAGCAAAGAGAGAGAGAAACAGGAAGAGTGGAAGAAGAGAGAGAAAGAGCGACAAATAGAAAGAGAAAGAGAGAAATAAAGAGAGAAACTAAGAAAAATCAGCAATAAATAAGAAATACCAAGAAAGATAGAAACAGAAGAAATTAATAATTAATAATAATTCTAATTAACGAGCCGTCCACTGGAATGTTTAATTAATTTACAATCAAACACAAAACGATTTGTTACGCTCGGTTTACACACAAAATTAACCTAATTCAATCATTATTTATAGTTGTCATATAAACATACAGTATGTTCCATTTAAAACAATCACACAAAATACAATAATCACTTTATTTACTTGTGATCGATCGAAAATCAATTGTAAATCTGTCGATTCCGAATCTGATTCACTATAATTATCGGAAATCTTCTCCGTATCACTATCATCACTTGAATCCTCTAAACCAACATGCCATTTTTGATGCCATTCATCTGTACCAATCACATACGGCAATGGACGATTTATATACAAATCTTTCGGTTTTAAAATAACACTATAAAAGCATCCAAATTAAGAAATTATCATAGCCCACTTGATTTTGTAACAAAAATAATCGATCCCAGTGTGCTGGCAGTATAATTTAGTCTCGTAGTAGGCCATTTTTCTACTAACCTAAATCACAGCCAACTTCAAAATAAATTATCAAAGCACACTTGAAATTGTAACAATATGTAATCGAGTATGCCATGATTATTTATTAGCCATTTTAATTGAATTTGACATTTGATAAATGTCTGAATCAAGCTACGACACGATTCATAGCCAACTACGGGTTAAATTACCACAGCACATTTGATATTGTCGAACGAACCTTTGTAAATCATTTTGATCTTGATCCTTTATCACTAATTCGATCATTATCATCATCATCACTATCACTAACTGTAACTTGGATTTTATCAAAATAATGATCCAATATGTCTAAACCACGTGATATAGCCGTCGATATATCATCGCGATGATCTTCATCTCGATCTTCAATCTAAAAAATTACAACAATTTTAGTGTTTTTCTATCATTTTTGATGGAGATGAAGATTGAGATTGGACTTTTTTCGAATTGTCATCGATTTCCAGTTGGACAATTCCATCATCATCATCATCCTCATAGACACGACTTTCAATAAATTGCGTATTTCGTAGATTTTGGAAACGATTCTGGGCTATATTCAGTTGTAAATTCGTCTCCTCCAGATTGTTGATCAAATTTTCGATATTGTCGTTAGTTTGGTTGGTCTTCTCTAATAATTTCTACAATTTTAATTAATTAATTAATTAATTAATTGAGTAATTAGTTGGGTTAGTTACGTCAGCGAAATTTTGTAGAGAATTCAACAAGGCAACGTCGCCAGCTAGACTCCAATTGTTCGAATTCTCGATCATCTCATCCATGGACCATGGCCGATCCCACGATTTTATCATAGACATTATTCCAATTAATCAACCAATTAATTATTTAATCAATAATTGAATTAAATTAAATTAATTACATCGCAATTTGGATTAATTAACGATAACAACACAAATATTGAACAATAACAATTTTATAGGTTATGTGATTGTGACAGTTGTAGTACTACCAACGTGAGGCAACAATTACACTAAATTTACCACAATTTAAACGAGTTTATTAACAAAATTTGAGCGAAATTTCGAGAATTATCAAAATTTAAACCAAATCAATTGATTTTTATTGAAATTTTGCTAAATTATTACCTATTTTACAATTTTATTGCAAATTTAGGGTATTTATTGTCGAATTAAATTAATGTTGGTTATAGTGAGTGTCAATAGTGTCAAACTAGGATTAGAGATGGGTGATTGTGTGTTTTTTAATAGAAATATTGTTGATTTTTTGTGTAAAATAAATAATTGGACGACAATAATTCAAATTGTAAGTCTCAATTTAGCGATTTTATTACAATTTTCATTTCTACTGATGTGTTATAATTTATTTAATTTTACTAATTGAGAACAATCTAACCTCTAAATTTAGTTAACTAAACGTAGCCCCAAACTATTTATTTTGATAATTTCACAAATAAACCAATTTTAATCAATTAAACATCAAGTATTCTATCTAATTATTGTAACAATTGACAAATTATTGAAATTATTAGATTTCTATTGTAATATTAGCGTAAAATTCAGGTGTGTTTGCAATTTTATATACTTTAGTGTATTGTGTGTTGCCTACCCTACTATACGTTCTAATTTTAATTTTCTTAATTAGAAATGATTAATTGTCATAATTAATCAGTCATTATTATTACTATTATTGTTATCTAATCAATTACTAATTTCTAATAAAATTAAAACGGATACCCGAAAAATTCAGATAACACCTCTTATCAATTTCTACAGTTTCTATGATTTACGTATATACATATGACTAATCGCAGTAGACTTACATAAATATTGTTTGTGAAAACAGTTGAATTTTTACAACTTGATAAATATTTATATTTATTCAAAATTGCATAAAATCAAATTACCATCGATTCGTCATTTGTTACAATTCCGAAAAACTATCGTCATCTCTCTCGATTTTATTAAAATTGAAATCTTACATCTCTCTCTCTCTCTATAAGTAATTGAAATAATTTGAAAAACAGACGAATTTATTTTTTTTGTTTCTAAACCAACAGCTACTAGATATGTTTATAATATAATGTAGTTTGTGGTAACTTGATTTATAAAAATAGAATTTGTTGAGTTTAAATCATAGACGGCTGGTGTTAAATTAGATAGGTGGCATTTGTTTATTGACCTAAAAAAAGTAAGCTATTATTATCATTATTATTATTATTATTAATTTTTATTAATTCTAAACGAATTTATTTAGTTTCAAGTCAATACAGGGTGTATTTATCCGAGTAGGCTGTGTTTCGATTAATTGTGTCGTAGCTTTGTTCATATATTTGAACATAATTTCGAATTTTACAGAAATCTGAACTAATCTACGACACTGAATCACAGCCGATTGGGATTAGAAATATTTGAGTACACCCTGTAGAATTTCAAGACATGCGCTATAATCAATCAAGGGTGGCTTTGATATTTGTAGATTGTCACCCTGTTAAATAAAAATAAAAGAAATTCCATCGGAGGGTAGAAATACACTAGCGCCATTTGACGTTTAAAAAAAAAAAAACCACCACCACTAATTGGGGGTTGTTTGTACAATTAATCAATCAAAATTGCAAACAATTCTATCAATAAAACAAAAGACATACACCGATTGTGTTTTGTTCGATTCCGATTTGTTATAATGGTGACTTGATTTTCGAGTAAGTTTACTGGATTTTTGGTGTTGTTCAATTCGGTGATTAAATTGTTTAAGGGTTGATTTTAGGGGTTGTTTTTCGTCGATTTGGGGGTGGAAATTGTGGTGAAAATGCCTGGGATTGTTGTGTTCCGGCGCCGGTGGAGTGTCGGATCTGACGATCTAGTCGTACCTGGGGCTTTTTTGTTTACCGTACATCTAATTTGGTAATTTAATTTAATTTAATTAATTTCTAATTAATTTCAATCATTTGTTTGTTTTTAGGACTATAATTTTGATAGTTTTATTGAATTTAATTGTGTTCAATAGGGGTGTAAATTGTATTTTATTATTATGGATATTAGTTATTGGTTATTTAATTATTTTAATATTGTCAATGTTGATTGAATTGTGGATTTGTATAACTGCAATGAGGGGTAGTATTCTGGATACAACACCGAGGGCCTCTATGCAATACATTCTCTATTTAAGAGTTGGTAAGTTTGTTAAAATTCCCTATAATAACCTCAAAATTAAAAAAATTCAACACTGAAGTATAATTGGTTGCCTACCCACGATACACGTATAAATTGCCCCGAATTTAGGCAATTTCTTATACACCGATGTCTCATTATTTGCCCCATATTCGAAGTTTAACAATTCTTTTCTCAAAATAGACAGCTTTTTATGCAATAATGCAATATTGGTTGCCTATTTTGAGATATTTGTTGTAAATTCAGACAATTTACCATGTGGGCGTGTATGATTGGTTGCCCAATTATGGGGGAAACATGCAAATCACGCCTAGAATTAGACAAGTTAAAATACAGTAACATATAATTGGTTGCCTAATTATACGAATTTTATTGGAGATTCCTACATTAAGGCTTTTATGTGTTGACGTATAATTGGTTGCCTACTTACGATACACTTATGAATTGCCCCTAAATTTAGACAATTTCTAATACGTTGTTGTATATTTAGTTGTCTTCGAATGGAAAATTTACCAAATATATTCCCAAATTGGAGAATTTATAATGTAGTGGTGCATAATTGCATGCCTACTTGCCAGACAATGGCAAATAATTCTCAAATTTACGCAAATTTCAATGTGTTCGCGTATTGTTGGTTGCCTAATACGCAATTACTCGATATCCTAAAAGTTAGGCAATTTCTTATACACTTACGTATAATTAGTTGTTCGCTAATATACAATCGATTCGTTTTGATACAAGGGTGTATAATTGGTTGCCTACCTGTGGGTGTTTTGTAAAATACGAGGTTTATTTGAAAAGTTGATTACTCTTTTTTTATTATTATTAATTCTAGCGGTAATGACGATTGGAAGCCGGTTGGTTAACAACCGGTATCGTTTGGATTGTTAAATTCTACAATACGTGCCCGATTGAGAATGTCAAAGAGACAATTTTGGGTAATTTTTCGAACAGCACTTGATTGCAAATTAATGATTTTTTTTTTATTTTTTTGGTTTTGTTTTGTGAATAATCCAGGTATGGTTGTTTTTAATTGGTGTATTTTAATATCAGTATTGATAACGGTATGGTGTACGTATGATGCAGCCGGTCGTTCATGGGTGAAAATGAAACAATATCAACGTTCAATGCGTGAATCCGAATCGAAATTTCAATATAAACGTTCGGGGAGTACCCGCAATTGGCGACAACGGTACATATACAAATTCTGCCACTTTAATTCAAGATTTCTCGGTTGTTTCAATATTTGGAAAAATATGCGAATAGTCGTTGGAAAGCGGATTTTTTGCTCTACAATATCGATGGCGTTGTTTTGGAAAATTTCGAGGAAATTCCGAGTTATCGCGGGAAATTTCGGAGAATCTATCTTGTGACGTTATCCTAATATTTTCTCCATAATTTAGCTAATTTTGATTACTTTCAAACGGTTTAAACTGTTACTTATAGTAAATTTAAAGGGCTTTCTGAATTTGCAAGAAATTTTCCGATCCGGTTGTTAGTTTTGCGGAAAATTCGAAAATAAAACAAGTTTTCGGTAGAAACTTGTACGGGAAATTTGAAACTATTCTTACTCAATTTTCCGGAAAACTACCAACCGGATCGGAAAATTTCTTACAAATTCGGAAAGCCCTGTCAATTTGATAGATAAAACAGTTTAAATCATTCAAATGTACAAATTATTGGTTAAGTTATAGGGGAAAATCTGCGATAATGTCAAAAAATAGATGCCCCAAGATTTACCCCTATAGCTCACAATTTCCTGACAATTTCCCAAAACTAATATACCTATATTGTAGAGTAGAAAATGCCCTTTCCAACGAGTACCCACACATCGTCCTAGGTATTAAAACAACGGAATTATCGCCAATTAAAGATTTGTTAAAAAATACCGCCACCGCCACTGAAATTCTCCCTCCTGTGTTGTAGTAAAGTGATCCGAGCATATGAGGACAGTTGGCACCAACGTTGCCGTTTCTTGTTCTGTTGTGCCTCATCGACATCGGATCGTAATCGGAACTCATTCGCCGACATCGCCCGACTCTTATCCGATTTCTTCCGAGATTTGGACGTTGTCCCATCCGACGTTATAGTTGGCTTAGTTTTATTACGGAAATTCCAAAAAATCGAACGCAAAACAATCGTCGAACAACACAACAATGAAACGTATGAATTCCTATCAGGCGTACCAATCACACCACAAACCCAATTCTTATCACTAAATAATAATAATAGTGATAATAGTAGTGATATTGATAATGATTATGATTTATTTCAAAATGTCATCCATTTTGCCTATTATGCCGTACGGGCTTATGGTTGGCCAATTTATATGATTACGTCACCAACATTGGGTGTATGTCGGTTATGCAGGAATCTGCATTGTTGTCTCTTATCACCATTGTGTCGGAAAATTGATAATAACGTTGAAATCGTCCAAGATAATTGTTGTAAATGTAATTATGCTGCATTACAAACATTGAAAGATTTGGGCGATATTGAAATTATTTATGCCACTTATCATGTTGATATTGGTGAGACGCCATTTTTTATTGCATTGGATTATGATAAGAGGAAAATTGTGATCAGCATACGTGGAACACTCAGTATGAAGGTAGGTTTCGTGTTTTTTTTTCCCCAATTAGAATCGTAGTCGACTATGCTTTAGGTTATGTCACCGCGGCCATTTTTATTATTACTTTGACAGGTGTCAAATTTAAGAAAGTGTGACTCAATCTACGACATAACCTAAGCATAGCCAACTATAAACAGGAAAGATTGAGATATCCAGTAGTTATGCTATTAGAATCATAGTTGACTGTGCTTTAGGTTATGTCACGGCGTCCATTTTGATTATTACATTGACAGGTGTCAAATCTAAGAAAGTGTGACTCAATCTACGACACAACCAAAGCATAGCCAACTATAAACAGGAAAGATTGAGATATCCAGTAGTTATGTTAATAAGTGTCAAATTTTGTAAGATATGAAACAATCTACGACATTACATTATTTAAGCATAGCCAACTATGAAATGAAGGACATTTAATATGAAACTAGATTGTTTTGTTAATCGTAATTGGTTATGTCACGACGTTTTGTCATTCGGCCATTTTGATAACTACACTGACATATGTCAAATTTAATAAAGTATGAATTAATCTACGACACACATAAATAAAGTATAGCCGACTAAATACAAAGTTAATCTCTATACGATACGTTTTACTATAAAGTCGTGTTGAAAAATCTAGTAGGCCGCGATAATTAGGTTATCAAATGACAAATTCAACATATGAAACAATCTACGATACACGTAATTTGAACATAGCCAACTACACAATGAAAATGTGCTGTTTTATTAATCATAGTGGGTTATGTTTTACAGTATGTCGTAGCTCTATTCGGACATTTTAATAAATACATCGACATATGTTAAATTTAATAAATTATGAAATAATCTACGACAGATGTAACTAAAATTTAGCCAACTATGAAGTGAATCTGCAATGTGTTGCACTACAAACGGAACTATTGAGAAATCTAGTAGACTTTGATTCTATTAACAAATGTCAAATTTGTTATAGTATGAAACAATCTACGACACAGTTAACTTTAGTATAAGCCTGTTGTTTTATTAATCCTAGTTGGCTATGTTTTAGTTTATGTCGTAACTTTATTCAACAATTTTATAGCAAAATACTGACAAATCTAGTAAGCTTTCATCATTTTATTGACAAATGTCAAATTTGCTATAGTATAAAACAATCAAAGACATACGTAATTGAATTATAGCCAACGATGGAGTGATTATATAAAGTGTTTCATTTTAAACGGGATATTTGCTATATTTCTATGTGTAATGGTTGAAATTTATGAAATTTTAGGTTATAAACGTTTTAACCCTTGAATTTTCCAAATGGGGTGGTTTTATTGTTTTAACAACCCCCAATATAGGATGGTTTCTATTATTGCAATTGTTAGATTAATCAAAATATGTGCAACCCATACTTAACCTCAATTTTTCCAAATTGCACCTCCATTTTGTTGTAGGACATTTTGACCGATTTGAATGCGGAAATATGAAACAATCTACGACACACTTAACCTCAGTATAAATATGTTGTTTTATTAATCCAAGTTGGCGATGCTTTACTTTAGTCGTAACTTTATTCAAGTATTTTATAGCAAAATAGTGAGAAATCTAGTAAGCTTTCATCATTTTGTTGACAAATGTCAAATTTGCTATAGTATGAAACAATCAAAGACATACGTAATGGAATTATAGCCAACTATGGAGTGATTATACAAAGTGTTTCATTTTAAACGGGATATTTGCTATATTTCTATGTGTAATGGTTGAAATTTATGAAATTTTAGGTTATAAACGTTTTAACCTTTGAATTTTCTAAATGGGGTGGTTTTATTGTTCTAATAACCCCCAATATAGGATAGTTTCTATTATTGAAATTGTTAGATTAACGATAAAATATTGTGCAACCCATATACTTAACCTCAATTTTTCAACATTGCACCGCCATTTTGTTCTAGGACATTTTGACAGATTTGAATGCGGAAGGTGAAACGCTACCATTACAACCGCCCAAAGAAGACTGGTTGGGCCATAAAGGCATGGTCCAAGCGGCCCAATACATTCTAAACAAAATGGACGAAGAGGCATTAATCCAGCGGGCATTGAATTATTGCCCAGAACGTGGAACAAATGAATTTCAAATTGTACTAGTTGGGCATAGTTTGGGTGCTGGTACTGCCTCAATTTTGGGCATACTATTACGCCAACAATACGCAACATTAAAATGTTATTGTTATTCACCACCGGGTGGGTTGCTCAGTATGCCAGCTGTGGAATATACGAAATCATTTACGATTTCCGTTGTTGTTGGTAAAGATGTCGTACCGCGGATTGGTTTAAATCAAATGGAAGCATTACGCGCCGATTTGATTAAACGCAATCAAACGCAGCGTCGATCCTAAGGTACTTTCCGTAATTATAAACAACAACAAAAATTATTAACGTTAACGTAATTGTAGTGGAAAACGATAACGTGCAGTCTGGCGTGTTGTGGTTGTTCACAACCCACATCGGCAATTGAATTATCAACCAATGAGAATGATGTGGAGGAGTATATGCGCTCGAAACGTAACGCAAGATTTGTTGGTGGATTGCATCCATCTGATGCTACGATAGCGTTAACGTCCCATCAACCGTTATATCCACCAGGGAGGATTATACATATTGTACGACATCATCCGAACCGATCCGAGTGAGTACAATCTCTAATTGGGCGATATTCTAACCTCAAAATATCGGTTGCGCAATTGGAATTTAGCAAATAATATCGATGCTTTTTTATAATTTTCAATTGTTTCCAACTAGCGAACCAATCCGAGGGCACGCTCTCTATTTTGTTTATTCTAACCTCAAAATATTCATTGTAATGGTGGAATTTGATTGACGCGCGTGCGTAAACGAGATTTACCGAATAGTCTCGTTCTTTTATATATTTTTCCATTGTTTCTTAATATTTGGATTATCGTACGATATCATCCGAACAGTTCCGAATTAATCCAGTCTCAATGTGTTGCTGTTGTTTCGGTTACGTTGATATTCTAACCTTAAAAATGTTGATTTTTGGTCAGGGTATGTTGACGAAGATTATCGAATAATGGCGAAGTTCCAATTGTCTCGTTTTTTTTCTAATCAGACGACTTTACTCGAGTCAGTACAATGAAATTTGATTGAAACGCCTATAATTACGAGATTTACCGAATATAATCGATGTTTTTTTTATATAATTTTCAATTGTTTCTGATCATACAATTTTTTTACGATAACTTCGGAACTGCTCCTAGTCAGTACTGGTTCTATGTGTTGCTCATATAGATTTTGCTGATTTTATAACCTCAAAAATGCCCATTTCCGTTAAATCGACATATTTTTTTATTAGTTTTTCAATTGTTTTCTAATTATACCAACTGATGTGAATTAGTACTGTCTCTATGTGTTGTTCATATAGGTTATGTTAATATTCTAACCTAAAAAAGCGTTGATTTCGGATGATTTTTTAACGAAATTCGCCGTAAAGAGTCGAAATTAGTCGATTTTTCAATTGTTTTTTTTCTCCTTATAAAATATTATCCTCCACCCTTCTATGTGTTATGTATTCGTTTAAGTTAGGACATTCTAACCTCAAAAAATGTCGATCTTCGATAAACAAGCGTTTGGAATGATGCGCATGTACGAACGAAGTTAACCGAATATTGTCGGATTTTGTCGATTTTTCAAATAAACTGCCATCGTTCAAATGTTTTCCCCCTCTTGTGGTTATACGACAATAGCCGAATTGATCCGATTGTGTGCAATCTTTACGTATCAATATTTTCGCGTAAGTTAGGACGTCCTAACCTCAGAAAATTCCAATTGTCGATAAACAAACGAACCGACTTATACTGATACGCATGTGTGAACGGAATTTGACCGAATATTGTCGAATTTTTTCATGGGCGTTTTTCAATTGTTTATTTCCTCTTGTGATTATACGAGATTACCCGAATTAATCCGATTGTGTATAATTTTTACGTATTATATTTTCGTTTAAGTTAGGACAACCTAACCTCAGAAAAAGTCCATTTTCAATAAACAAAAGAACAGAGTCAAATGGATGCGCATGTACGAACGAAATTTACCGATCTCTTGTGATTACACGATATTACCCGAATTGATCCGATTGTGTTTACGTATTATGTTTTCACTTAAGTGAGGACATCCTAACCTCAGAAAATTCCAATTGTCGATAAACAAACGAACAGATTTAAAGTAACACGCATGTGCGGACCGAATTTGACCGAATATTCGCGAAATTTGCCGATTTTCCAATAAATTTAAATATTTTTATATATTTCTTTTAATTAATTATTGAAATTAGGCAGAAATTTTCGAAACGTGAACCAGTCTATCAAGCATTATGGGCGCAAAATATCGATTTCGATGAAGTTCTAATATCACCAGTGATGATCCAAGATCATATGCCCGATAAAGTGTTGGATGCCCTAAATAAGGTACAGTGGTTGCCTTGTTATCAACAACATGAACAACAACAAAATTTCGAAGATAATGAAGAACAACATGACCAACTACAACATGAACACAAACAACATGAACAACAAGAAGACGAAATTGATGTTGTGATCGCATGATTCAAAGATCATGCGCACTATTTTCCTATATTCAAAAAAACAGTTGTACGCATGCGTTGTAGTTACGTTAGCGTTAACGTCAATAGTGCGCATGATTCGGTTTGTTTTTGTCGTTTGTTTTTTTTTAAACGTAGTTGACTTGATTTAATAGATTTCTTTTAGGTTATCCGGCATTTGTTTTCTTTTATATCTACCTTGATCCTCTTCTAGCTTGTTGATTCTATTGGTGTTTTTTTGGATTAATTAACCAATTAATTTACGGATTAATTAATTGGTTAATTAATTTGCTATAGCAATTAGGGCTGTTTTATTTTATTTTTTGTTGTTATTTGTATTGATTTGAACAGGTTGAACGCGATATTAAAACAGCAATACACCAACATGGTACACCATCTGGGCCGGAAAATTCCCATAAACCACCCCCACCAGATACAAGGTATTGAATTTTTGTACCCTGATGAGCAAAAAATTCAACAAGTAACCTGGTGGTTCATTTGTTTATTTTTTTTCAAATTTTATTTTTCAAACACATACACAATTAAATTGACAATAAAATCAACCCTGTTGGTGTCTGTATATAGATAATTGAATGTCGCTTGGCGCGTACTTTCGAAAATTTGCCAAAACGCATGCGCATGTTGAACGTGTCAGAATTGTTCGTTTTGATTGGCCGAATCGGTACAATGGTGCAATTTCATTGGTTCAAGGTTGTAACGAATCCGGGCCCGAAAAAACCGCGCCGTTTATCGTTGAAATCAACAACGTTGCCAACTCAACAACAACAACAACAACAACAAACAGCGCCCTCACATCGGTTATTTTTGGAAACAAGTTTCACGAATCTACAGAGTCCGTCACCGACAACAACAACAACAACAACAGGAATTCCGCTGTATCCGTCACCGTTAACGTTAACGGCAAACAGTCCGCAATCGTTGAATCTGCCGCCATTGTTGCCAACAAGGAGTTTGAATTTGAATTTTAAGGCGCGCACGGTCAGTGTCGGTGATCGGTTGGATTTGATCCATGACGATTGGTTCGGTTTGGCACCGTTGGCCAGTCCGGAGAGTCTGTCGGAAGTTTCGAGTATTAGTTCGAGGACGATCAATGTTGTCCTGCAACAACATGGACAATTGCACGATTCGGCAACACCGCCGAAATTGTTGATGCGACGTACGCCGAAGATTAGCGGCGATTTGTACAAATGTGCGGATGATTTGAAAATTGTTAGAAATTTTGAAAAATTGAAAATTTTCGGTAAATTAGATAATAATAGTAGTAGTAGTAATAGTAATTTGAGTTATGAATCTGCAATTAGCCATAAAATTAATAATAATAATAATAATAATAATTTTGATAAAATTTTAATATGTGGTAATAATAATAATAATAATTACAATAATAATAGTAATAATGATAATAGTGATAATTATCAATCGGCTGAAGATATCTTAGATAACGTGTTAACATGTGCCGGTTGTAAGGATTTCTTTAATGATAACACGACATTTATGGAGACACATTTTGATTTTTTGATTGATGATCAGAAATTTGACGAACAACCAGCCGTACCAATTGAGGTTAGTATTTGTGTAATTTGCCTGGAATTTATGCAATTTGCTATACAATTTTATATAATTTTGTGGATTTTTTATAGAAAATTGTTGGGTTTTTCGATTTTTTACACTCTATCAACCCTAATTATAGGGGTGGGTGCATTTTCAACCCTCAATTTATGCATAAAATTATATTTTTGTGTAATTTTTTGAGTTGGGTTGGTTTGATATTTTTTTGGCATATTTTAAGGTTAAATTTTATCAAAACTGCACGAATGAGTTCAATTTTTTCGAATTAACCTGAAAGTACATAATTTTTTGTGCTAGAATTCAAAATTTTGAAATTTTAACGTCAATATTGTTTGAGATCTGAATTTTTGAACGAAACAGTGCAAAATTTTAATATTTGTGCAAAAAAATTTAAATATTTTAAAAACTATTGAAAATGAGTTAAATTTGCCGAACTAACCTAAAATTAGATTAATTGCCATGCTGAGATATTAAATTTTCATCATTTAAGGGATGTTAGTTTTGAAATAGTAGTATTTCAATTGAAAGTTGCAAAATTTTGAAAATTTGAAAATTGACCAAGAAGGCAATTTTTCAATATAAAACAATTGGAAATATTCAAAATTTTTGTTTTTCATGAAAAGTACATTGTTTCTAATACTAGAATTTAGAATTTTAAAATTTTAATGTCTATAATCTTTGAAATTTACAATTTTTAAAGAAATAGTGCAAATTTTTAACGTTTTTCAAAAAAAAATTGAAATATTTCCAAAATAGTCTTGTTAAAAGCTTTTTTGTTAGCAAAATAATTGAAAATAAATTCAGACTAATGAATTGAACTCAAAATACAATGTTTTTAGTACTGAGATACATAATTTTAAATGTTTAGTAGGCATAATTTTTTGAAATTTCAATTTTTGAACAAATAGTGGAAAATTTTTAAAGTTTGAACAACAAATTGAAATCCTGCTGATTGAAACATTTCAACATTTTTAAATTTTAATGTCAATATTGTTTGAAATATAAATTTTTGAAAGAAATAGTGCAAAATTTTAACATTTGTACAAAAAATTTAAATATTTCAAAAATTATCGAAAATGGGTTGCATTTGTCGAACTAACCTAAAATTATATTAATTCCCATGCTGAGATATTAAATTTTCTTCATTTAAGGGTTGTTAGTTTTTGAAATAGTAGTATTTCAATTGAAAGTTGTAAAATTTTGAAAATATGTACAAAAAATTGACCAAGAAGGCAATTTTTTAATAGAAAATAATTGAAAATATTCAAAAATTTTGTTTTTCATTGAACGTGCATTGTTTCTAATACTTGAATTTAGAATTTTAACGTTCATAATCTTTGGAATATCCAATTTTTAAAGAAACAGTGCAAATTTTTAACATTTTGTTTAAAAACTTGAAATATGTCAAAAAAATTTTATTTCAGCAAAACAATTGAAAATCAGATAAAATCAATGAATTAACCTCAAAGTAGTAGGATACAAAATTTTAAACTTTTAGTAGGCATCAATTTTTGAAATTTCAATTTTTAAACAAATACTGCAAGATTTTAAAACTTTAAACGTGCCAAAATTTTTGAATTTATAAGAAAGTGCAATATTTCAAGTGCCAGAATTCAAAATTTTAAAAATTTACCAATAATTTTCGAAAAACAAATTTTCTAAGAAAACAATTCAAAATTTTAACACCATACAAAAAATTTAAATATTTCACAAAATTGGTTAAATTGAACGTTCTATTTCAGCAAAATAGTAGGAAATTAGTTAAATTTTTTGCAAATTAATTGAAAATGCATCGTTTCTTATACTAGAATTCAAAATATTGAATGCCAAACGGCAATACAATTCAAATTAAAATTTCTGAAAACAAACAGTTTTCAATTTCAAATTTACAATACAAGTTTTAAAATGTAATAGAAACGGCTTTATTATATATAAATGGGGAAATTAGGGTGCACTAAGCTACATTAAAAGGGTTACTTGACTCTAAAAATTGAGTTTTATCAAAATTCAATTATTAAAACGTCTACAAACTATATTTGAACGTATATTAAAAACATTAAAGTTCCTATAAATGTAGGCAACTAATTATACACAACTGTATTAGGCTGAATACAGACGACCAACTATACACAACTAAATTGCATTGGCTAACCTCCCAGGATCTCGACAATAGCCTTGAATGTTGACAACCATTTATACACAGCTGAACTACTTTGAACATAGACAACCAAATATACGCAGATGTATTGGTCACTCTTCCATAAACATTGACAGTTGTTTTAAATGTAGGCAACCAATAATGCACAGCTGTATTACCTTGGACATAGACAACCAATTATACACAACTGTAATCTTTTGTTTAATATTCCAGGATTT
This sequence comes from Mylabris phalerata, assembly GCA_020740385.1. Taxonomy (NCBI): domain Eukaryota; kingdom Metazoa; phylum Arthropoda; class Insecta; order Coleoptera; family Meloidae; genus Mylabris; species Mylabris phalerata. The sequence continues at coordinate 2,549,635 of JAJEOX010000142.1, read as the reverse complement.
CGACAGTGATCTTCTACCAAATCTAGCCATCGATTTGAATCTAGACGAACAACACCGTTCGCAACAATTCATGAACCGCAACCAAACAACATCAAAAACAACAAGCATCGATTCCGGCAATTTATGCAAAACACCCTCCGATATAGCCACCAAAAACGTCACCTTCAACCCCCAAGTGATCAACATTGAGGAGAACCGTTGCACCAAATCCACCCAATCCAGCCCCGACCACAAACAACAACCACCCCAACAACAACAGCGCCGCAGTTGGAACAATTTATTCCAAATCAACAAGAACCGACAAAAATCGAAATCCGTCGAACTGCCCCCACAACAAACATTTGTGCCAAAAACAATCCTGTGTAGCTCATTTAGGAAACAACAACAGGAACAGGACAGTGTTGCCAATACGGCCCGTATAGAAACTTTACCGTTATTGAGTGGGATCAGTGCTGCCACCACTACAACAATAACAGAATCACCGAGTTTTACGATGAAACGGAAGAAATCATCGTGTGTGTATCCGGTGGAGGAGAAAACGGCCATATTTCATAGTGACACTAGTGTCTAAAAGTCCCCAAATTATGATACAGTACTACCAACTGTTAGTTGTAAAATTGATTATCAGTGTTACCAATTATTTGTTGATTAGTTCTAGTAATTATATTGTGTAGAGTTTATTATTTTCGAGCAGGATGGAGGGTTAGGGTCCAAAAACAATTGAATAAATTTACAGTACAAAACAATTGTTTTATTTATAGATATATGTTTTTTTTTTATTATTATTTTTTATATAAATGGAAAAATTACCAAATTTGAACAATTGTCGGTCATAAACGGGTCATATTTTTGATTTTCCGCAAATTCTCCAAACGTAATTCTAACCAAACAAACGGTACAACCGCTACAACTAGCAAAAAACTCAACAAATACAATTTATAATAATTACAAAGGAAGCCATGGAAGAAAAACGATAGACTTAAACCTAAAAAACGATAAAACGCCAAATTGGCAAATGCCGATTCCCAATTATCCGTAAAACAATTGGTCAATAGAGCTACAAATAGACCAACAAAAATTATAACCTCAAATTTATAGGTTATAGTTGGTACTTACAAAAATTGAGTATTTCCCAGATGGCGTTACATACACCCCATGCGGCTGATATGACATAGAACAGTCCCGGGTCGTCTTCGATCGGTTTCCATAGGATTAACACCATCAGGAGGCAGGCGTGGAACGTGAAACCGACACCGACAACGTAATATCGACGGATACTCTTGATAAGCATGCTCAATGTGGTGGCTGCGATTGCTTGTAACACGCCCATTGATAAGAAGACGAGGTTGAGTTGTTGGATGCCCAGGGTGCAGATGACGTACGACTGAAAAAATCCCAAATAAGCCTTTTTCGATCGATTACCAAATGAGCTACTAGCGCCCAAATTTTAGTAAAATCCTCTCCAAGCGTCCTCACAATATTCTACAAATTACACGCCAAATACGCCCCACTATAAAGTGGTAGGGATATCGCCACTATAAACTGGCAGGGATATCCCCACTCTAAAGTGGTAGGGATACGGCATTGATGTTAAATGGGGGACAGTGGAAGGATACCTTGGCAAAGTCGGCGTAGATGAAGGCCTGTTCGAAGCCAATGAACAAGGCTAATGGTGCTGCCAACCGTAATCGGGCGTCCCTGAACGATTCCCGTATCGATTTCAGTGCTGTTAAGCCAATTGGACGCTCCAATGGGTCTTGATAAATAAACGTATGTATGCGATCTAAACCGATTATTGTAAGAATTGTTGTTAAAATCGATAAACAACCATAAATTATCGATAATACAATTGTTGTATTATTCGGTAATATCTTGAAATTATTACTATTATTATTATTATTATTGTTTGTATCGATGATGTTGTTGTTGTTATCATCGATTTCAATTGTTAGATCGGTTTGATTGATAAGATTTGTGATGGTGCGTGGACATGCTTGGGCGCCACATAAACGGGCACCTTCATAAGTGTCGAAGAGGTTATCTAAAAGCGTATTGTAGCTGTCCATTGCTAAGTCTTCGTCTGATCTAGAAATAACACGAAAATTTATATAAAATGTGTAATTTTGGTTGCCTATTCGATATACAAATTTACTGCAAGCTAGGCAACCGATAATACAAGGTTTGTTTGAAAATTCCATATTTTGGCGATTACGATGTTAAAATTTTGAAATTTTCAATTCTAGTTCGGAAAACAATCGAATTTTTGGTTGATTCAAGAATTTTTGGGTCTGTTTTTATTGTTCTGTTGGAGAAAATTCGTTTTTCAAGTCAATTTTTGGGGTATTCAAATTTGCGGGTGATTTGTTAAAATTTTGCTGTTTGATTTAAAAAATTCTAGTAGTTCAAACAATGTATTTTTCGGTGAGTTTAAAATTTTTGACAATATTCCAATTGTTTTGTTGTAATTATCGATTTCTACAAAACAATTTTTGAAATATTCAATTTTCTGTGTGATTATTAAAATTTTGCATTATTTCATTGTAAAATTTATATTTTTGAAAATTTTGTGCTGTAAAAGTTTAAAATTTTGAATTCTGGCATACTGAAAACATTGAATTCTCTATTAAACAGCAAAATTTTAACAATTTTTCTATAATTGGGTTGTAACTAAACTTTCTAATCCGGCAGTTTTTGAGACGTTTCAAATTTTTGAACCGTGGTTAAAATTTTGCATGAATTTTTTGAATTAACACATATTTCAAAAATTATTGATGTTAAAATTTCAAAATTTTGTATTCTAGTAGTTTCAACAATGGACTTTTTGGCCAGTTCAAAACTTTTGACAATTTTCCAATTGTTTCATTGTAATTATCTCTTTCTTTGCGGCAATTCTTGAAATATTCAATTTTCCATATAAATCATTAAAATTTTGAATTCTAGCACTAGAAACAATGTATTTTTGCTAAATTTGAACAAATTCCAACCTATCTGCTATCGTTTTTGTTGGCTAAATTTAAAAATGTTCAATTTTTTTCAGCGAATTGTTAAAATTTTAAAGTATTTCTTTAAAAAATTTATATTTCAAAGCAAATTACCGTTAAAATTTCAAAATTTTGAATTTTAGTACTAGAAACATTGAATCTTCTATTAAAGACATATATTTTAACAATTTTTCTATAATTGAATTGAAAGTTAAAGTTCTAATTGGGCCATTTTTGAGACATTTCAAATTTTTGAACGGTTGTTAAAATTTTACATGACTTCTTTAAATTTACACATATTTCAAAAATTACTAATGTTAAAATTTCAAAATTTTGAATTAAGATACTTCAAACAATGTACTTTTAGGCCAGTTGAAAAATTTCGACATTTTCGCAATTGTTTTATTGTAATTATCTATTTCTTTACGGCAATTCTTGAAATATTCAATTTTCTGTATAAATTATTCAAATGTTGGTGTTAAAATTTCAAAAATGAATTCTAGCACTAGAAACAATGTATTTTTGGTAAATTTGAACAAATTCCAACCTATCTGCTATCGTTTTTGCTGGCTAAATTTAAAATTTCAATTTTTTCAGCGAATTGTTAAAATTTTAAAGTATTTCTTTAAAAATTTATATTTCAAAGCAAATTACCGTTAAAATTTGAAAATTTTGAATTCTAGTACTAGAAACATTGAATCTTCTATTAAAGACATAAATTTTAACAATTTTTCTATAATTGGGTTAAAAGTTAAAGTTCTAATTGGGCCATTTGAGACATTTCAAATTTTTGAACGGATGTTAAAATTTTGTATGACTTCTTTAAATTTACACATATTTAAAAAAAATATTGATGTTAAAATTTCAAAATTTTGAATTAAGGTAATTTAAACAATGCACTTTTTGGCCAGCTCAAAAATTTTGACGATTCTTCAACTGTTTTGTTGTAATTATCTATTTCTTCAAAGCAATTTTTGAAATATTCAATTTTCTATGCAAATCATCAAAATTTTCAAAATTTTTGCAGTTAGAACTTCAAAAATTCTGTATTCTAGCACTATAGCCTTGGTTCTTTCAGGTAACTTCAAAAATTTCAACTTGTTTACAATAATTTTGTAAAAACTCCAAAATAAAATCAATTTTTAATTCAAATTATTAAAATTCTAATATTTGTCATCATTTCAAAAATTTGAATTAAAAAAGGAATTAAAATTTCAAAAATTTGAATTGTAGCACTGCCAACAATATGCTTTTTGCTAGATTCAATTGTTCTCTTGAAACAAAAATATCTTTACCACCAATTTTTGAACGAATTTCCAAAAATTTAGCAGTTTCTTTCACAAAATGCCCCTATAATAACCAAATTTCTGATTCTAGTACTTGAAACAATCAATTTTTAGGTTCATCCAGAAATTTCAACTAAAACCTCAATGATTTGGTTAAAATTTAAACTCAATTCTCAACAAAATCTTCGATATTTGATTTTTAAAATTTATAACAAATATGTATTATTGGTGGTCTATACAATACCCAAATTTACTATAAGTTAGACAACCAACAATACACAATATAAACAATTTTACATATACTTTGCATAGTATTTGTATTATTGGTTGCCTACATTTCCAATTTCAACCACTCTATTGGTTATTGTAGCGGTCACATGACATCAATGGCGGTAAATTCGAACCACCCAACTCACCGATTATTACTGCTGATTGTTGGAATCGTAGTAAAATTGATAAAATTCGTATCATTACCATTATTATCATCCGCAATTCTCCAATTTTGATTATTCAAACTTATCGTATGTTGTATTAATAATGTTGTCAATAATGAACCGATAATTAAACCGATATCATTGGCGGCTTGATAACAACGCGCCAAACGGCGGATTATGCAAATTTTCCGTTTAAATTTCACATCATCATCATCCAATATCTCATTATTATCATCAATATTATTGTGATAACACAATTTCGTTGACAATATCATCAAATAGATATATTGCGTTATATATAATAGACCATAAAATATCCCGAATATTATCGAAATTGGTAATAATAAATAGATGATAGGGTATAAATGTGAAAAATAATAACAAATGAATATCAGATATGATAACAAGAAGATTAGATTTGTTGTAAATTTATGTAGAAAATACGGCCCAAATAGTACACTAATCGATGCAAATAGATAAACAATTGATAGTAATAAAGAACCATAGTAGATTTGATTCAAATGGATTTTTATAGTTGTCCACCATATTGTTATACTGGTTTGTAAGGTTAGAAATGGTAGAAATGTGGCAGTGATTATCAAATGATTGATACAAAAAATTAGAAAATTCCTCAACAATATCCGTTTCGAATAATTCACGGCCGCATCGTGATGATGATGATGATGGTGGTTATGATGACGATGATGATTGATCATCATCATCTGATTCGATGATGTTGTTGTTATAGTCGATGGACGTACTATAGCCAATAATCGCCGGACAGATGTCGCCCCAATCGAACTACTCAACGAATCTTTCCGTTTCAAATGTGTTGATGTTGTCGGTGAATACGGTGTAGATATTGTTGTTGTTGTTGTTGTACCCCCACCACCACCACCACCACTAATTGTCGTTGTTGCCAAATCGTCACAATTTAATCTAAAATCATGGTTGCCATTGATACTGTTGCGTATTTTACGTAAACGTGAATGTTCCGAATAACGGTGTAGGATTTTCGTACGCTCCTCTTCGGTGAATATTGGCATGTGATTAGGGCGTTGGGGGTGGTAGTGATGGTGATTATTCACTAATGTGAAATGATCACGGCCTAGTTCGTGTAAATTCGGCAGACTTCCCATTCCTTTCGGATTGTTTCTATAAAACAAAACAATGATTGGTAGTTTACCTCTCAATAGTGTCGTAGATTGGTTCATACTTTACTCAAATTTGATATTTGTACAAGTACGGACTAAGCTACGACACTACGTCTCAGACGCTTGGCCAACTAAAGAACTAAAATTCGTTGGTATACTCATAGTTAGCTTTGACTTTTATTAATAGAGAAAACATTTGTCTGAATCAAACTACGACACCATTTAATAAAATCGTAGCCAACTACAAACCAAATAAATAAATCACGATACTTGATTCATAGAAACTTATTATTCATTTATTTTTGTTAATTACAGCCAATGGGCTATATCGCAATTATATAGTGTCGTAGATTACTTCATACTAAGATTTTGATTTCTGTTAATTTTTGTCAATTGTTCGAACCAAACTAGGACACTAGATTGTTAGGTAGTCGTAGATTTCTTCATATTTTACTAAAATTTGACATTTGTTCAAACATCTGAAGAAAGCTACGCCATTGTGTCTCAAACACATGGCCAACTATGACATAAAATAATTAAAATTTGACATTTGGTCAAGTGTACGAACTAATTCAAGACACTAAATAATTAGTTATTGTCGAAGAATAATTCATATTTTTATACAATTTGGTATAATGTTCGAAACAAGCTACGACATTACGTCTCAGAGACATAGCCAACATAAGAGCTAAAGTTCAGTGGTATACATTTGTCTGAATCAAACTACGACACTATCTAATGAAATCATAGCCAACTACAAGGCAAATAAGTAAATCATAACACACTTGAGTCATACAAACCTATTATTCATTTGTTTTTTTTTTTGTTAATTTACCAGATAATTGGCCATGCCGCAATTAGATAGTGTCGTAGATTAATTTTGACTTCTGTTAATTAATTTGTCAATTGTTCGAGCTAAACTAGGACACTAGATTGTTACGTAGTGTCGTAGATTTGTTCATAGTTTACTACAATTTGACATTTGTTCAAGTATCTGAAGTAAGCTACGCCATTACGTCTCAAATACATGGCCAACTATGAGGTAAATTACTGTACATTCTCTATAATAATGTTTTGATTATTAAAATCAAATTACCTCAGACACCTGTTTGTTTAATTTATTCATTTGTTTTTTCTTCTCGCTCTCTCTCTCTCTCTATAAATATACAGGCTGTACCATTTAATTTGACAGTTGGCTATGATTTTCTATAGAATCAAAGCTTACTAGATTTAAAATATACATCAATTGACAAGACAAACAGTCGAATCAAGTTACGACAATTGTTTATTCATTTGTTCGTCTCTCTATACGTATATAATTGAAAACTATAGTTGCCTATGGAGTTTTGCGAAATAAATTATGGCACACTTGATTCACATAAAATTAATATTAATTAATGGAAAAATTGTTCATTTGTTTTAGTTTTTGTAATTTATTTCGTAGTTGGCCATGGTAATGTAATGTCGTAGATTAGTTCATACTTTATTAAATTTGACATTTGTTCAATTAACACAAGAAAAAATAAAGCAAACGAATCAAGCTACGACACTAGTTAAACAAAATCATAGCCAACTTGTTGATGTATCTACTATTAACATATCATTAATTTTAATTAAACATGTTAATTAATGTAACAAATGATTACGGATAGCACAGTTGACTTGATTTCCTTTCAAAAGATATTTTTTAAATTTAGAAAAACCTTCAAATTTAAATTCGATTTACGTATTTATTTATTTTAATGCTCGGATAATCTGAATTCATTTGTTTCTTTTTTAAATTATTTTGTTTTTTATACTTACCTTATACAACAAGGTAGACAATACTAATCATAGTTGGCTATGTTACAATTAAGTTAATGTCGTAGATTGATTCAGTTGTTTATATTCGATTTGAATAGTAGGCTGATTTAGTTGTTATAAACACAGCCAACTGGGTGTTGAAATTGTGGACACTCTGTATAATGAATTAAAGATGAAATTATTTTTATAATAGTCGACTAGATTTCCGGATTATTTTAAAATACCCTTGTACAGTTTAATGACATTATTTATTTCAATTATTATTCTAAATTTAATATTTATTTTAATTTCTTTGATAATTTGCAAATTAATCTTCTAATAAGAAGAATGTTGTAGTAATAGATAGTTGTAGTAGTAGTAGTGAGCCTTGGATTTTTTTCTCTCATTTGTTTTATACACGTGTATTTTATCCATTTAATGTCTCTTTAAAATTCCATCCAAATCATAGTATACTTTGTAATAAACTTTGTAACAAATGAATTATTAATAATGATTATGTTAGAATAAATCAAGTGAGCTTGTGTGAATCTATTTGATTGATTGGTTCAGTAAATGAAACAAACAAACAATTAATGTATTACCATGACAACCGGGGAATTGTTTGTTAATGATTGGTTACTATGATTGTTTATTTGTTTATAATCAAGTTTTCCAGAAATAGCGATTATTGTTGATTTTTGAATGGAAAACAAACGAATATCGTTGTTTTTAGGTTATGTCCACGACTTCTATGATTTTTAAATATTGCTATGCTAATTGTAGAATCAAGTTGCCTATATTTCAAATATCTCTATTTTTTCTCTGACAACCAATAAATTCGGTGTTACTATAGCAACGGATTGTTTATCTACGACAACTACGATATTTAATTTGTGAATTTTAAATAAATTTCAATCAGTCTCCCATGGAATACTACTTGTTTGAAATAGGAAATCTAGTTAGTTGTTGATGTTATTATTTTGTTCAATTTCTTCAAGACCAATCAAAATTGAGTTTCGTGTTTGTTTCCTAACCTACGGCTACTATATTTTTAAATTTACACAAAAATATTTAAATTGATTCAATTATTCTCAAATTAAGAGAAACAAAAAAAAACTCAAATGGTTTAATTATGGATGATTTTTGTTAGATTTTTAGAATTATTTTTGTTTCCTCCTTTCACCCCTTCTCGCATCTCTTATTATCAAATCGCTACTTATTCGATTGAATTTCCACAAAACTAAGCCAACTGTGATTAATTATATTAATTATTAAAAAAAAATGAATAACGAAAGGGACAAAAAACAAAAGCATATTATTCACAGCCAACCAGTCAAAAAACACATTCTTCCTCTTTGGGCGCAGTGAAGGGGTTATATAAAAACAATAGAAAAAACACAGGTATAATGATAATAAATAAATTTTAATTACGCTCAATGATCAAACAATCAAGCATGAATTGTTATAGGAAAAATAACAAATGAATAAGAACTAAAATAAATAAAAGTAAACCTAGTCGGCTGTGGACTTTTTCTAACCTAAAATAAAACAATAAACAAATGGAAATAAACAACGGAACAAATTGGCATTTCCGTATTGCCCCCAAGAAATCAAAAAATTCGAATCGAATAGGCTATGGATTTTTATAACCTAAAAAAAAAAAAAAAACAAACAAATGATAATAAAGGGGAATTTTCATACTTCCTCCATACAAATCGAAAAGTTACTAGAAATTATCAAGAAATTTAAACCGAGTAGACTATGGATTTTAATAACCTTAAAAACAAAACAAACAAATGATAATAATAGGGAATTTAGGGAATTTTCATATTTCCACTATACAAATCGAAAAGTCACTAGAAATTATCAAGAAATTCGAAATCTAGTCGCCCATGGATTTTTCTAACCTACAAAAATTAACAAACAAACCAGAAATTTAAGGAATTCCCAAAAAGAATCGAAAAATTACTAGAAATCATGAAGAAATTCGAAATCTAGTCCACTCTGGGTTTCTCCAACCTATAGAAATAAGCAAACAAATGAAAATAAACTGGAAATTTAGGGAATTTCCCCAAATAAAAATCGAAAAGTTACTAGAAATTATCAACAAATCTGAAATCTAATCGACTATGGATTTCTCCAACCTACTGAAATAAACAAACAAATGAAAATAAACCGGAAATTTAGGGAATTTCAATATTTCCCTATAAAAATTCGTAGTCACTAGAATTTGTCAAGAAATTCGTCGATTTTTTTTTTTTTGTTTCAGACGGAAATTTCGCCAACGGCCAAGGCCAATCACCTTGAACCTCACAATTGAACGTGCGTGAAAGCTTTAAAACCTACAATTTTTTTTTTTTTTTGTTTTACAGAAGGCTAGATCGATTGTTTTTTTGTTCGCGATTTGTCAAATCAAAATCAGAGCCACATGCCGTCTATTTGATTTTGTTTTTATTTTCCATAGTCGACTATTGCTATATCAGAACACCACGACATAACCTCTAAAACCGGTTCAAGGTTAATGCGAAATTGACCACCACAAAACTGGAATCAACCCACCATCGACTTTCTTTCAACATTCTCGATTTCCATCTTTGTCTATTCCATGGAATTGAAAGGAGATGATTAATTGGGGGGAATTCCTGAAATTGGTACAGTTGTAATCAAAAATATTTACCGTGTGAATTCCACTATGACGTCACCGATACCGGTTCTTCAACCCTTTTTCATTTCCACATTATCTGTTTGTTTTGTTTTTTTGTAAATTTGTTTGCATACTTGGCGATTTCCCAATCGTTAAACCAACCATGCGTTACACGGTAGTTGGCGTGTATTTTGAAACAACCGAAGACGGAAAAAAAAAACAAGCGAAAGATTGACGTAAACGCAACAATTTCAGTCGCGTCTAGATTGCGCAACCTTGGTGTTTGTGGAATAGAAACAAAAAAAAAACAATTTGAAATATTTGAAGTGAATGTCCAATGGAATTTAATAATTAGGGCGGGACTACGCCCCCTCAATTGATCAATTTTTGATTAAATTCAAATTACGCTAACGTAATCTTTAACGTTAACCTATACTAGGAAAAATGGCGGCACGTGTTACAATTAAACATAGTTGGCTATGGATCAAACTATTGGTTAATTGACAGTTGATTTTCAATTGTCTCCAAATTCATGGCTTACTATTTTAAATGGGAAATTACAAAAAAAAACAACAACGTAAACTTTATCGTTTCCTATACTAACAATAAGAAATATGGCGGCACGTGTTACAATTAAATATAGTTGGCTATGGATCAAACTATTGGTTAATTGACAGTTGATTTTCAATTGTTACTTATCAATTGTCTCCAAATTCATGGCTTGCTATTTTACTGGGAAATTACAAAAAAAAAGAGCAATTACAGGGTGATTTTTTGTGAATTTCCGTATTGATATATATTTAATATCGATTACGTTATCGTTATATACAAATTGTTATGATAATTAAACATAGTTGACTATGGATCATGTAATAGGTTGATTTATTTGATAGTCAATTGTTTCCAAATTCATGGTCTACTATTCTTATAAAAAAAAAACAATCAAAGAAATACAGGTTGTTTTATAGTTAAACGCAGTTGGCTATGGCAATTGTTGCTCATCAATTGTCTCAAAATCATAGCCTACTATTTTTCTGTAAAAAAAAAGAAACAAATACAGGGTGTTTTTTCGTGAATTGAAGATATTAATATATACATGTATAAACATCCGGTATGGTTCCGGTAAATTGATTAAGATCATTTTATTTCTTTTGTTTGTTTTTTTTATTGTCGTTGTTCTTATGTTCTATCTTTCAAGGTGACTACGATAAATTACCTTCACTGTTACTATTCTAATTGTTATCACTTTTACTATTTATTATTATTATTATTATTATTATTGTTGACAAAGTGTTGTATGAGTAATTTCAGGAAATATTAAATTGATTTGGTCATTGGAAAATTCGCAAACAGTCTTTTTTTTTTGTGAAAGTTGTCTTGTAAAAAAAAATCAACGCCGACTAGATTTCTGAGGTGAGAAAATGTATACAGGGTGTACAACACAGTTGGCTTTGTTTTTCGTTATATATTCGTATGTCTGATAGTTGGCCATGCTTTTGGTATACTCTCGCAGTTGGCCATGTTGCTCATTTTCAAAATGGCCGTCATTATAGAAGCATGGCCAACTATACAATAAAATAAATTAACAAACGTCAATTTGTTGTAAAATATGAACTAATCTACGACATTACGTTATCAAAATCATAGCCAACTTAGTTTTTACACTAAACACTCTGTATAGGGTATAAATCATATAAAAGGTTAGAATCATTAAAAAAATTATATAAAAAAAAATTTAATAGAAATGATATGAATTTTTAATGAATTTAAGGAAATTTAATGATGCAGATATACACGATTTACGTCTATTTCGGTTGTTTACCATTTGTTTTCTTGTATAACATTGAACACAACCTACTCGATTGGTAATCCCATTTTTTGCACTAGTGTTAAAAGTAGAAATTTGTTAATTTTGATCGAATTCCAATGATTTAATACGTGTTAAAATTGGTCGATTTGTGTTAATTTCGTAAATCCCTCTTTTAACACGTTTATTGTAATAGTTTTCTTTAATTAGAATGGTCTTGATTTACACGTTTTTTTATGCTATTAATGGTCGACTTGTGTAAATTTTAGAAATTCTCCCTTTTAACACTTGTATTATTAATAATTATAATTGTTAAATTGTGTCAATGTGTAAATTCGATTTAAACTCGATTTACACGATTTTTTCGTATTTAAATATAGGTAGATTTTATTTTAATACGAAAATTCTAATTAAATTTACAAATTAATTTACCGTGTAAACCGAGGTTATGTTTGTTTTAATGAATTTGACAATTTGGTTAATTTCCAGGTGGAAAATATCGAAATTCTCTAGAACCAACTACAAGTTAATTTTAACACGATTTGACCGCACTAGACAAGTAAACTATTGACAGGAATAAAATGGTCGTCATAGACAAGTTATTGCGTAAATTGATGATTATCTGTGGGTAAAGTAAATCATCGAATTTGTGATGTGTCTCATACTAATTTTGGTCATTCTTAGAAATTTCCCTTCGTAATCGAGGCACAATTTCGTCGGTTTTCCCCCTATTATCATTATTGAAGAATTCTAAGTAACTATAATTAAGACTCAATAATTTTTAATTTGATTTTATAAGAAATATTCAAATTATCAATGTGTTCCGGGAAAAAAATTAACGTAAAACTTAAACCGGTCAATTTATACAAGTTGACTCACCTTCTTTTTTTGTTTCTTTTAATTTGGAAAACTAAATGGGATTATTTTGTAAATAATCCGGACACATGTCACTTGATTTAATTATAAGGGTATTTTTTTAAATAATAATAATAATAATAATAATTACACTAAACAGATACACATAGAGATAAACACTGTGTAATGCGGACAGGATAGATTCGATCTTGACTGCTGCAGGGGTAGCTCTCTCTATATTTGGTTCATGGCCAACTGGAAATACAGCCATATTTACACACACATATACCACCACCACCGCCGCCGCCACCACCACCTAGGATCGATAAAATGGTCCTGACGAAGATGCTCCACCAGGAATACAAACAGGATTAGCAGGAATGGGCGGCGATTTTTCAAACAATTGACAATAACAACAAAAACCACGGCCACTTTGATTTTATTTGATTTTATTGGAAAACAATCGATTACAACCCCTGTTGTCATAGCACACTACTATTACTAACATCTTAACAACGCCACCTTGATTCTATTAGAACAAATTGAAACAATTGAAAGTAGCCTCCTATAACCCTCTTGTTTGAAAATGATTTTTTTTTTGCAAAAATCATAGCACACTATTGTTAACACGAAGATAACACCATCTTGATTTTATTTGAAACAAATGAAACTAGCCTACTTCAATTGGTTTAATTTGTGCAAAAATCATAGCACACTATTATCACTGCCACTATAAGGCCACTTTGATTTGATTTTTTGGAACAAATGAACAATTTGAACAATTGAAAATAACCTACTGCAACCCTTTATGATCTCTATTTTGTTTTTTTGCAAATATCACAGCACACTATTCTTATCACTACTGAAAACACAAATGAAAACAATTGAAACTAGCCTATTTCTACCGTTCTATTGTCATTTCTTTTTTTTTTTTTGCAAAAGTCATAGCACACTACAATCTCAATAACGCCACTTTGATTTTATTTAAAATAAATGAAACTTGAGGAACAATTGAAAGTAGCCTACTGTTACCCTTTCAATAATTTCAATTTTTTACAAATCTCACAGCTCACTATTATTATTATTATTAATATTACCACTATTACAAGGCAATTTTGATTTTATTTGAAAACAATTGAAATCAGCCTATTACAACCCTTTTATTTCATTTATTTTCGCAAATATCGTAGACTATCACCACTACAAGGCCACTTTGATTAAAAAAAAAAAAAAAAAACCAAACAATTGAAACTAGCCTACTGCAACCCTTTCTACAATTATAATTTCCTTACAAATCCCATGGCCCACTGCAATTACCACCACTACAAGGACATCTATGATGTCTTTTGTTTTCATGGATATCTAGATTTTTTGCAACTATTACTATTATTATCCTTTGGTGGTGGAGGGTAGTGGGGGGTCATATTCCACGAAAATTCGTCACGGCGAAGAAGACGAAAAATGAACAAGGAAGGATGAAGAGAAGAAGGAAGGAAGAGGAAAAAAAAACAAATGAAATGTTTGAAAAAAACCCATTCTCTCTCAGTTCAAGCTCAGTAGGCGACGATTTAAAAATTTCGTTGTCTAAGAAACCTGTTGCACAGTCGACTTTGGTTGTTTGTTAGTGGTGTTGTTGTTCGTGTTGTTGTTGTTGTTGTGTTGTTGTTCATGTTGTTCGAAATTAACCAATAAGGGTGAAAGAAACAATTGAACAAATCAAAGGTAATTCGATTCTTATTATTATTTTTAATTATTCTAATTTCATTTCAATTAAAATAATTGATTAATTTGATAAATTAAAAATTAATTTATTTAAATCAAAACAATCCAACTATTATTATCTATAATAATAATAATAATAATAATAATAATAATAATAATAATAGTAATAATAATTTTCTATAATTTTTCCATAGTAACGCCACTGGAATTAATGTCAAAATGCCTGTAAAAAAAAACAAAAAAAAAACAAAAAATTGACAAGGGTAAAGAGATTATTTTGAAAATTTCTCCCATCATTAAAAATAATAAGCGAAACAAAACAATAAAAAAATCAATTAATTTTAATAATTTTCAACAATTTTAATCGAATTAATTAACAAATTTAATTTAATTAATTAAATTCTTATTATTATTTTTTTAACAACCCTAAATCATAGGCGGTGTTGCTTAAAAGGCGCCATCTTTGAATTTATAACCTAAGAAACAATTATGACCTTGACATTGATTCAATTTTTTTTTCGGGGATATATCACGTTTTTGTTTTTTTATTTTTTTAAATCTCAAGTTGGCTTAATTAACACAAAAACAAATGAATAACGATTATATCCTTGACAGTTCGACTTAATGAATTAATTAGAAAAACAATACAATTGTCACTATTGTTTCTATCTCATTTGTATTCGAATTTTCCATATTTTCCATCTCTTTTGAACCATTGATATAGGAACGATAAATCGACTAATAATCGGATGATATGTTGAATGAAGATAGATAGAGATGGAGATAGAAAAATGCAAAAATTCTTTAACCTTGACAATAGAGAGACAGTTTTTGCATTATTACCTCAAAATCACCATTACAAATTCATTATTATTATTATTATTATAGGTATTTAGAAAGGTTTTATTGAACAGAATTCCATCTCTTTCTATTTTGTGGAAATCTATGGGTTTAGTAGGTGGTTAGAAAGAGATGGATATATAATAGGAATTATAATAATTATTGCCAATTACAAGATAAATTAATCATATTATAAATCATAAAGTAGGCCTTGCAGTGTTGTTTTTTCGTTTTTCTTTTATTCTTTGACTATTGTTTATGGAATTCTCTATAAATATAAATGACATTTCCGAGATAATTACTATTGTCTATCTATTTTTTGTCGTAATTCTATAGACGCAAAAATGGCAGGTCTAGAGGAAGATAATAGATATTTTAATCAATGATATTCGTTTGTTATCTCTTTCTATTTTGTATTGATAAAATGTCGTCTTAGCTCTATGGATTATGTGTAGAAAAAGATGGAGATTGTCTAATCAATGGATTATTGAATATCTTCTATCGCATTCTTTTATTGTAGAAAGAGATGGATATATTGTTTCTATAACTATCTATCTATAATTTTACAAGCTCTATGGTATTTTGTTAGAAAGAGATAGTATATAGAAAAAAATGGAAGATACAAAAAACAATAATATTGAATCTTCCATCTTTTTCCATACATTTCGCAAATCTTTATAATCAAAGCAAGCCATGATTAGGTGACGCTAACCAAATTGAGGTTAGAATTACAACAAATGTCACAATCAATCTAAGACATACGTACACGATTCATAGCACAAATTAACCTAATTTCAATCAAATTTCATTTGTGTAACGCCAATAAAACCAAAATGAGGTTAGAATTTAAGTGAACAAACGATAAAATCGATTAACGACATATGTTCTCTATTCAAAGCCCCGTTTAGTCCAAAATTATACCAATTTCCGTTCTATAAAGTTAATAAAACTCAAACCAAACAAAATAAGATTTTCATTTGTTTTTTGTGCAGATGATACAACTAAAGTGAGGTTAGAATTCAGTTGTACAAATAACAGAAACAATCAACGACATACGTTCCGTATTCATAGCAGAATTTAACCTAAAAATAATCTAATTGCATTTAGTTGACGTTAATAAAATCAAAATAAGGTTAGAATTTACTGGTATAAATGACATAATCAACGACACACGTTCCCTAATCATAGCATCTATAGATGATGCAAGTAGCATGAGGTTAGAATTAAATTATACGAATGATATTAATCGATTATCGACATACGTTCAATATTCATCGCACAATTTAATCGAATTTTATTCGAATTTCATTTATGTTAATAAATTCAAAATAAGGTTAGAATTTGCATTTATGAATGACACAACCAATATTCAGAGCGCAATTCGACCTAATTTCATTTGTTTTTCTAATTTGAATCAATCAACAACATACGTCTCCTATTCAATTTAACTTAATTTTAATCCAATTTCATTAATTTGAGGTTAATAAAATTCAAATGAGGTTAGAATTTACTGGTATAAATGACACAATGAATCTAAGACATACGTTTGCTATTCATGGACGATTTAATCTTGTTTTTTGTTTTTTTTGTTACAGATGATGCAACTGACACAAATTCTATCGTCGTTATACCAGCCGTACGTCTTAGCTATAGTCTCATTGGGCTATCTATTGGCCGAATTAGGACATTTTTTAATTGGTGTAACCTCAAAAGCGGTCGCCATTGATTTACATTATGGCGATATAGCCTGTCAATTGAATTCGACCGATTATTATTTAAGTGAGTTGCCAAACCAGTGCAATCAAGCCAACGATTCGGAAACTTGCCTATCATACGAACTGAATGGTACCAAATATTGTGAATGGAACTATAATGGGTTGGGCCTGGATTATCAAATTCTAGCCGGTCCGAGTTTCATAGCTGTCTATACAATTGTCGGTGTTATTCTAGGTTATGTTGCCGATAAATTCCATCGTGTACGTTTATTGACAGTGTGCACAATAACATTTTCGATTGCAATAATTCTAAGTGGTTCAGTTAAAGAATACTGGCAATTGGTGTTGTTGCGTATGGTGTTAGCGGCCGGTGAAGCCGGTTGCAACCCACTAGCTACCGGAATTCTATCCGACATCTTTCCGGAAGAGAAACGCGCCCTGGTTATGTCAATCTTCAATTGGGGCATCTATGGAGGTTATGGTCTGGCCTTCCCGATTGGTCGGTACGTGCCGCCAATCAACGCCTGGAATTTGGGCTGGCGTGTCACCTACTACGCCACTGGAATTGTGGCTTTTATCGTCGGTATTCTAACGATAACAACGTTAAAAGAGCCGGAACGGCAATCGTTTGATAAAAATGATAATACACAACAACACCAACAACAACAACCGGATAAAAAGATAACAATATGGATGGTAATGGCGGATTCTCGGGTGATTATGTTGTGTATAGCCGCCTCGATACGCCACTGTGGTGGTTTATGTTTCGCCTATAATTGTGATTTGTATTACGCCCAGTATTTCCCCGATTATGATTTGGGTTGGTGGTTGTTTGCTGTGACGATTATTATTGGTAGTATTGGCGTTGTTGTCGGTGGTGTTATTTCCGATAAATTTGTGGCTAAAATGGGTGTACGTAGTCGGGCGGCCATTTTAGGTATTAGTCAAATATTGGCAACACCGTTCGCTTTTGGCAGTGTCTATTTTAATCCAACATGGGCGATGATTACGTTGGGTATTTCGTATTTTTTCGGTAAGTTACGCCACTGGAATTACTGTCAATAGTGTCAATTTTTTGAAATTTGCGTTGTGGCTAAGATTACAGCGGTAAATTTGAATGTTTTCGACTGACTAGTTTCAAGTTACGCCACTGGAATTGATGTCTATTTTTACAAATTTGAGTTGTGGCTAAAGTTACAACATTAGAGAGTAGGCAGTAAATTTGAAAATTTTCAGCTAAATATTGTCATTTGTCAACCCTGACATTTGTGGTTAAAGTTACACCTTAAAAGCGGTAAATTTAAAACAATTTTGAGTTACGCCACTGGAATTACTGTCAATAATGTCATTTTTTTTTTTAATTAGTAGTGTGGTTAAGGCTACAGTGGTAAATTTGAATGTTTCCGACTGAATCGTTTCAAGTTACGCCACTGGAATTACTGTCAATAGTGTCAATTTTTTGAAATTTGCGTTGTGGCTAAGATTACAGCGGTAAATTTGAATGTTTTTGACTGACTAGTTTCAAGTTACGCCACTGGAATTGATGTCAATTTTTACAAATTTGAGTTGTGGCTAAAGTTACAACATTAGAGAGTAGGCAGTAAATTTGAAAATTTTCAGCTAAATATTGTCATTTGTCAACCCTGACATTTGTGGTTAAAGTTACACCTTAATAGCGGTAAATTTAAAACAATTTTGAGTTACGCCACTGGAATTACTGTCAATAATGTCATTTTTTTTTAAATTAGTGGTGTGGTTAAGGCTACAGTGGTAAATTTGAATGTTTCCGACTGAATCGTTTCAAGTGACGCCACTGGAATTAATGTCAATTTTTGAAATTTGTGCTGTGGTTAAGGTTACATCATCAGAGAGCCGGCGGTAAATTTGAAAATTTCCATAATATTAAGTTATTCCACTGGAATTGCAGTCAATAATGTCAGTTTTTGAAATTTGCGTTGTGTCTAAGGTTACAGCGGTAAATTTGTATTTTTCCGGCTGATTAGTTTCAAGTTACGCCACTGGAATTACTGTCAATAAGGTCAATTCTTTCGATATTTTTGTGGCAAAAGTTACAACATTAGGGAGCTGGCGGTAAATTTGAAAATTGTCATTTGTCAACCCTGACATTTGTGGCTAAAGTTACACATTAATAGCGGTATAATTTAAAACAATTTTGAAGAATTTCAAGTTACGCCACTGGAATTACAGTCAATAATGTTGTGTTTTTTTTTTGTTAATTTTTGGTGTGGTTAAGGCTACAGTGGTAAATTTGAATGTTTCCGCCTGAATCGTTTCAAGTTACGCCACTGGAATTGATGTCAATTTTTGAAATTTGTGTTGTGGCTACAGCTACATCAATAGAGCTGGCGGTAAATTTTAAAATTTCCTGCTGAATACTGTCATTTGTCAATTTTAACATTTGTGGCTAAAGTTACACTGTTAATTGCGATAAATTAAAAATTCTTTGCTAAATAATTTCAAGTTACGCCACTGGAACTAATGTCAATTTTTGACATTTGCACTGTGGCTAAGACTACAACGGTAAATTTGAATATTTCCAACTGAATAGTTTCAAGTTACGCCACTGTAATTACTGTCAATAAGCTCATTCTTGTGTAATTTATGTTGTGATAAAGGTTACAACATTACAGAACTGGCGGTAAATTTGAAAATCTCCATCTGAATATTGTCATTTGTCAACCCTGACATTTGTGGCTAAAATTACACCTTAATAGCGGTAAATTGAAAGCAATTTTGCAGAATAATTTCAAGTTACGCCTCTGGAATTACAGTTAATTATGTCATTTTTTAAATCTGTGCTGTGGCTAAGGCTACAACGGTAAATTTGAAAGTTTCCAACCGAATAATTCCAAACTACGCCACTGGAATTACTGTCAATAATGCCAATTTTTGAAATTTGTGTTGTGGCAAAGGTTACCACGTTAGAGATCTGGCGGTAGATTTGAAATTTTCCAGTTAAATACAGTCAGTTGTTAAACTTGATATTTGTAGCTAAATTATATTATTGAAGGCGGTAAATTTAAAAATTTTTTACTGGATAATTTCAAGTTACGTCACTGGAATTTATGTAAATTTTTGAACTTTATGTTGTGGCCAAGGCCACAGTGGTAATCCGATCGAATAGTTTCAAGTTACGCCACTGGAGTTACTAATCTAGTCAATAAGGTCATTTTTTTATATTTATGTTGTGGCTAAGGTTACAGCATTAAAGAACTAGCGGTAAATTGGAAATACTGTCATTTGTCAATCTTGAAATTGTGGCCGAAGTTACACGGTTAATTGCGGTAAATTAAAAAAAAGCTAAATAATTTCAAGTTACGCCACTGGAATTACAGTTAGTAATGTTGTTTGATATTTGTAGTGTCAAAGGTTACAACAGGCGAGATATGGCGGCAAATTTGAAAATTGTCAGTTCAATCATGTCATGTCAGTTTTGACATTTGTGTTGTGGCTAAGATTACAACATTAATAATTTGAAAGTCTAAAGTTACCTATCATTAATGGCGGTAAATTTGAATTGTGGCTAAGATTACAACATTAATAATTTGAAATTACTGTCACTTGACATTAGTGTTGTGTCTAAAGTTACCTATTATTAATGGCGGTAAATTTGAATGTTCCAGCCGAAATGTGGTTTGGTATCCTCTTCGCTATATTGGTCGAAATCGTACCATTACACGTCCGGTCCACTACAGTCGGTGTATTTCTATTCGTCATGAACAATATTGGTGGTAATTTACCGATTGCCGTCGAACCAGTATCGAAATCAATCGGTTACCGTGAAAGTCTCTACATTTTCTATGCCGGTTTCTACGGAATAAGTAAGTTTGCAACACAAACAAATTAATAATAATAATAAATAACCTCAATTGGTTGTATTCTAGGCTCGATTATGTTCCTATTGACGGTATTCTTTATGGAAGGACCACCGAAGAATAACACAAATGGTACAACAATGGCGCCGAAAGATGTCGGCCATATCAATACAACATTTACAACAGCTGATGAAACAGCATTGCCAACTATAACCTCACTTGTTAGAAATATTAAAGATGAACGTTATGAAACTAGTAGGCTATGAATTTCAAGTATTATTTCTTTTGTTTTATTGCCTCCATTTTGTTTATAATTTAATGTATTTAAATAATTAAAATAATATTAATGGTAGGTGTGTTTTATAAACACAAATTAGAAGAAAAATTACAAATTTATAATTAAAGACTTGTTGTATAGAATTTTGGTTCATTTAAATTATAAATAAATTAAATTGAATTTTAAATTATTGTAACTACACAATGAGGTAGTAGAGTGATCATCCTGTCAAAAAACGTGTCCACCTATGGTGGCAGACATCTTGGATAGTGGAGACGCAAACGAATTGAAATAGTTGATCGACAACTGGTGAACTGGTGGTTTGCATCTAAACTAATGTAAATACGTATTGCTGGTTGTATAAAATTAGGTGTATAATATTGGCACAAATAATCGCGGTTTCAAGAATCACAACCTTGTCTAAAACTTTGACCAACTTCCAAATGAGCTACCGGGTTCAAATTTTGATAAAATGATCTCCAAGGAACCTCTTCTAAAAACCCCCTTGAATTTTTCAAATCGTTCATGCTTAGAGATAGCAACATTTAATTGCAACACGCGGTATGTTCGTATGTTTCTCAATTTGCATCATTTTATAGAATATGATGCTAATTTAGACCATATTACTACTACTACTTTGGGACTTAATTGTTAGTTAATCATTCTGTGTTTTACAATACTATAATTTTTGCGATTATTCTTTATTTAATTTTGCAACAAAAGTCTCAGGGAAAAATTTTTAAACAATCTAAACTTATTTTCAAACTATTTAGACCTAGAAATTTGGTAGAAATCACGGTAAATACAAAATATTTGAATATTATATTTAAATTTATTATTTACAAAATCTACAATATTCTAAAATTTTACAATTTTAGCGTTACGTAAACTAACGCTTTCAAGTTATCTTGTTTTTTGCGGTTTAAAAACGACACGATTACAAGTTACGTACTCCTGTACGTACGGCCAAACAGCTTTTTTCCAATTTTTGATAAGAATACAACAAAGGAAACGATTACTTAACGTTATTTTCGAATCTAGTCAGTGCCTGCCTTTTGTTCATTCGAATTTTCATCATCGAAGTGTTAACACCGTTTCGAAAATCGGTCGTGAAATCGGTTGTTTTGTGCAATTTAATAATAAATTGTCGCGATTTTTAAAAGAAAGTGTCGCGTATTTTGATGGCCCCGTTGAAGTGCTACCGTTTCTAAAAATTCAATAATTCACGTATTTTTTAAAACAAAGTGCCTCGTATTTTGTTGAACGTTGAAGTGTTGTCGTTTACAAAATTTAATAATAAATTAATGCGATTTCTAAAATAAAGAGTTGGTGTTACCGTTTTGAAAATTTAAAAATAACTTTACGTACGTGTTTAAAACAAAGTGTTGGTGTTAGTGCTTCTGTTGGTGCCAATCTGGACGAAGGAGTGAACAGTAAGTCATCCCTTGGATTTGGGCGATAAGAAGTCAACGAAAGGGTAAGTTGAAATATTTGAACAATCGTAATTAATAATGAAATTGAACAAAAAACTCTAATCAAAAATGAGTTTTCTGTTCTATTTCGTTAATAATTTAATCCCATATTTGTGTAATGGATTCTTGGTTTATAAATTTAATCATAATTAAAATAATTTTTCAAGTTAAATAATTTTTCAATTACTAACGGTTTTTTTTTCTGTTCTATTACAGTAGGTCCGAACAGCGAGGGACAGGAGGCGTTGTAGCAGAGGGGTAAGTACTTTTTTGATTTACTTCGCGATCGTTTCAAGTCGGGATATCCCAAGATGAAAACGGGATATAAAATAACATCGGTTCGGTTCGGTTCGGTTCGGTTCGGTAAATGAACAAACGCGATTGTAGGTATAGGAGGGAACGCGCATTAGGCACTTGTTAGGCACTTGTTAGGCCCTTGTTAGGTACATCAACGTACACAACCCCCCATCATTCTTTCCCTTGAAATCTCATAATATAGAATAATTTTTTTTCAGGTAATTTTTTAAATTAAACTTTTTTTTTCAGAACATTTATGCTTGTATTTACATGCATTTTATTTTTAACGAAAAAATGTTTCTTATGTTTCAGATTGTCTGCTTCAATCCCTTGAAATTTCCCATTATCCTTCCCCGGGGGAATGGCCATTCCTATTGCATGAAATCCTACTAACATAGAATTAGTTGGGTTAATGTTGTAGTGTTTTTGTGTTGGTCTGTTAGTTTATAGGTATTGGTATTGATGGTATTGGATAGATCCACCGCTACTACTAGGTTCAGTTGTCGCGATTATCCAAGCATTGACTCCGTCGTATGACTGTGCAGTTTGTGGTGTGGTCTTTTGGCTAGTCGCTCTAATAATGCTCAAATATTTTCACAGGTTGTGCGGTTTTCGGAGCGAGAGATTGCGATAGGTAATTCGCATATCGTGAGGATGTCTAACGCATATATCTTCGCTGATTGTTTGAGGTTATTATTGTGACAATGATGCATTAACTTCATCACTTATTGTGCAATGATAAGACTGTGACAATAGCTTCGTAAGTAATCAATTTTTCCTTCATTTCAGATAGCTATCACTTTGCAATTTTCCAAGCATTGACTCCGTCGTATGACTGTGCGGTTTGTGGTGTGGTCTTTTGGCTAGTCGCTCTAATAATGCTCAAATATTTTCACGGGTTGTGCGGTTTTCGGAGCGAGAGATTGCGATAGGTAATTTGCATATCGTGAGGATGTCTAACGCATATATCTTCGCTGATTGTTTGAGGTTATTATTGTGACAATGATGCATTGACTACATCACTTCCTGTGCAATGATATGATGGTGACAATAGCTTTGTAACTAATTAATTTTTACTTTGTTGCAAATAATTATTATGTAGCATGGATATATCCAATACCATAGTGGATTAGGCCTACAGGGGATACCACTATAAAAAAAACGCACCATATGCTTTACCTCACAGGTGGTGTGGAAAGAAGCACATTTATTACTTTTCTATTCAACAATTGTAAATTTACAGAAAAGTCATGGAGATTTGAAACGATGATTTTGCATTATAGACTTTAAAAATAGGTCTTTATCAAATTTCAGGCGATTTTCAGCTTAGATTAATTTTCAATAAGCAACCACAAAAACTGTTGAAAGTTTTCGGTCTTTTGCAACTATAAAGGTGACATCTACTGATTTTTCCATTGAACTACAATGTTAAAACGACACCAACATATCGCCTTCCTTTTCTCAAGCTTTGGTCGACCAAAGCTTGAGAAAAGGAGGTCCCTATTGAACGACACACTCATAAGTTAGAGAGAGTGAGGAACAACTGTCAAAATTTCCCCAATTTTGATGACCAAATTGGTCTTATACAAGTATAGGGGATGCGCACTCTATATACCTCATTGTAACTACATCCAACATAACCTCAACAAAACAATTCACAAATATGTAGCCTAAGTCACAACTACTTTCATGAGAAAAGTAGTCTAATAGTAGCTCTAATTTTAGTTTGTAGCTCTATTCGTTTAAGTTGCATAGTTTTCCCGCTCTTTTTCGGTTTTCAAACAAAAATTCGAATTCTATAAAGTTGTAACTTTATTCACATCGACCTGTCATTTATATAATCGCCTAAATATAGCCCTCTTTACAGATATAACCAAATTTTTAAAAATTGGCACACGTTTTATTATTGAAAATCTCAATCCAATAGCCATCCGGATCGGTAATGAAGGCCAACCCTTTCATCTTACCATCATCGGGTTTTTTAACGAAATTCACCCCCAATTGTTCGAAACGGGCACATGCCTTGTACACATCCGGTACCATGATGCCGATATGACCTTAATTACCCGAATTTTAAAGATTTACCAAATATATTTAACAAACGAATTAATAAAACAACAGATTAACTCACCATAGCCGCGCGGATCTGAATTACCATTATGGTATTTACAATTATCATCATTCTCCGTACCCCAATTACTGGAGGAATAAAATTGAGATTATATTGCAACCCATTTATAAGTCAATATGAACCAAACTGCGACTTACGTATCCAAATCAAAGGCAAATCGAAATTTACGTCCACATACCGGGTGATTTACAACACCGACTTTAAAGATTTGGATGTGTGGTTTAGCAGTTTGGTTAATTGTGGAAATTAAGTTACGACATAAGTTGCCAATTCCTATACGTACTGGGTGAGTTCAATTGTCGCCTTTCTTGATAGAGCCCATTCGCTACGTTGCGCCGCACCTAAATCACCCTGTACACTAGATGGGTCTTCATAACCTACAAAATACAACGAGAATTTCATCGATGGAAAGTCGATTTTTTGCAATAAAATCATCCCCAGGACTTCCGTGTAGAATTGGAGGCTCTTCTTGGGGTCTTTAATCCGGTACATGGTTTGCTGGAAGAGAAAATCCTACCAAAAAAACAAATGAATAACAATCAAAATAGGCTGTGGAGATTTACTTTGGTTTCAATAGGGGGTGGTTTGCACAACTTATCGGCCTCATCGTTGGATATCGGCGGTTGTTCACTGGGGTCGGTCATTTTGTTCAAATAATCGCAAAACGAGAAAATTTTGGCGAATTGTAAAAACAAAGGTTGAAAAATAAATATAACCTCAAAAAGTAGACAACCAAACATACAACAATCGAGTCTAATTGTAGCGCACTACAAAAATAAGTTATAGAGAGTTATGCAACTAAATATACTCCAACAAAATTCCTAAATTGCAGTGGCGTAACAAAAATAATACATCGATAGAGTCAAAAATAGTTGTATACATTTTCAGTTGTTTTTCTCATTTTTTTTCCAATTTTCGTTGAGTTAAATACAATTATAATTGCAAATTAAACCTTTATTTATTGATTTATTGTCAATATGGCAACAATGCAAAATAGAGTAGTAGTCGTATATGCAACCAAATATACATCAACAAATCATAAATCGCAGTGGCGTACACTATTTTTTTACAAATATTAGATATGCAAATAAATCCATACAAGTAACAGTGGCGTGACAAGCAATTTCCAACTATTGTTTAGTAAACGTGACAACAATGTAAATAAACTGGTAGTGTATGCAGCCAAGAATACATCAATATGAGATACCAGTGGCGTAACGTTAGTTTCACGATTTTTTTTTTTAATACAACCAAATATAACAAATGGCAGTGGCGTAACATTTTACTGTTTTTAAATGGAATTTAATTTTTAATTGTCATCAAAATATTTTCTTTTTTTTGTTGATTTAGTAAAATGGCAACAATGTAAAAAATCTTAAATTACCCGTATATACAACCAGTTATACAGAAATAAATCAAAAACAACAGTGGCGTCACGTGAATTCTCAAAATTGTTTATTTTACATTAAAATAACAGTGGCGTAACGTCGAATTGTACAACAAATTGATGAAATATGCGCGATTTATTCGATTAAAGGAAGTTGTTATTGTTATCACCTGTTTTTATTTATTTATTATCGTGTTATTTTTCAATCAAATTCAATTGTTAATTGAAATCAAACTAGTATTTTCCTCTTTTTATTTAATTTATTAATTTCGTTTTTTTTATTGTTAGAAGGGCAACAATAAAGGACATATCGTTTAAATAGGAGTCAAGACTCATTCAATACGGGGCGTGTTAAAAAAGTCCACTCAACTCAATTAACCTAAAATTAAAATAAAAAAAATTTACGCGTAGATGGCGTTTTAATCGGTTTAGTCGAACAGATGGCGGTTGTATTGGGGGGAATTGGCGCGAATTTCAAATCTACCTATCGGATTAACGCGCGAATTCGTTGTATAGATGGCGCTAATTTGTGTAATTGCTTGGTTGAGTGGTGGAGATTGTGGGAAATTGGCGCCAATTTCGAATCTTTACAATCACCAATAGATTTGGTGGATTTGATGATTTGTTTCGTTCTGATTGGTTTAAGCGTTTAAATTGCGTTGTATTTAGGGAAATTGGCGCGAATTTCGAACAATCCCCGTATTTGACGCAAATTACCGTTGTTTATAAATCGAATAAAGGGGACAATTTATTGTAATTATCTGCCAGTTGATGTTAACGTGTCGTTAGTGTTGGTTTAACACGGAATTTGCGTCGGAATCGTGTAGTTTTGTTGTTTTACTACAATGAAGATCGTGTTAATTGCACTATTATCGATAGGATTGTGTTATTGTTGTGAATATTTCAGTTCGAATGACGAGACTAGATGTCATTCGATCGAATTCGATAGGGCCCAATTGATAAATCTGACGAAATTCGGGAATAAATTCGATTTTTTGATGGTGCGTGGCGAGATTTACGCGACAAATTTCCCCTTTCTGCCCGACATTAAGGAAATGACGATACGCTCGAGCAATATCTCCCGGATTGATCCGGATTTCCTCCATTTATTCCCGAATTTGGACAGTTTAACCATCAAATTGAACCACGGCTTCCCCAATCTGACAACGTCGATCTTCACGAAATGCTGCCAGAAATTGACGATTCTCCGCATTTACGACAACAATTTCCGCTATTTGGACAACGAAATCTTCCAGAAATTGCCGAATTTGCAGTTCTTATGGATCGAGAAGCAATATTTGGGCCCGTTGACCGGTAATTATTTCGCCGGTTTGACGAATTTGAGGAAATTACGTTTGCAACACTGTCAGATCCGATCGATCGAACAGAACGCCTTCGATAACCTGATCAATTTGAACAAATTGGAAATTCCCCTAAATCAAGTCGAGTATATACAGCCGGGGACGTTTAAAAATTTGAAAAATCTGGAAGAATTGAAATTGTCGGGGAATAGTATCAATAATTTTACTGGCGGCGAGTTCGATGGGTTGACCAACTTGAAGAAATTGGAGTTGATCGGGAATAAGATTAATTCGTTGAATGTGGAGAAGATTTTGGAGAATTTACCGAATTTGGAGCATATAGCGATCAAGTTGACCATGTTCGAGTGCGATAAGGCCAAATCGCTGGTCGATAAGATCCAGGAGAACAATATCGAAATCAAGAATGTCGATGAGGTCTTATCGGATTCGTGTCACGATTTTTGAATTGGTGTTTTTTGTTTTACGATTAGTTACAGTTGGTATTTATTGGCTATTCTAAATGTAGTAATTATTAGTTTTATCGAATAAATCCATCATCTATTGTTTTATTTTATCTATTTAACCTTCAATTATTTTTATAGTTGGCAACAATGCTCGGTTTTGACAGTTTCAGAGGCGCCAATTTTGAAATTATCGCCACAATATAATTGAATAACATAGAATTTGGTAATTTTTTTGCCCTTTAGTTGTCATAATTGATTATCAAATTATCAATTGTTTAATTTAGTGACATTTGCTTTGTTTTTATTGCAAAATCCACAAAATTTGGGGAGCTTTATGTTTTGATTTGACAACAATGTATTGTTGATTGTAGGAAAATGCGCCAAATTCAAAATTTTGACACATTTAGGTTATAATCACATTAATATTAATATTTGGTGATTTTATTTAGTTCAAATTTAGTGTATTTTTGTTTTTAATGTTGAGAACGGTTTGGGACAGGGTATTTTATAATGTGTCAGTCTTTACATTTCGCTAGTAATTTTCATAGGTTGGCGACATTGTTGTATTGTCATTTGAAGTAGCGCCAAATTCAAAATGTAGCTCTCTTTTAAGGTTGAATAATCAATCAATTGTGCGAATTTCAAATTTATTGCTTACTATCACATTAACTAATTGTAGACCTAATTACAGATCTAAATTTAGCAACAATTATATAATTAATTCTAATTTTTTTCGAATAATTTTCTAATTTAATTTAATCACAATACTTTTAGAGGTTAAAATCGTTGTTCTTGCTAATTGTAGCTCTCTAATTCACTAATAATCACAAATTCCATTAACAATTGATAATGTCGTTGTTATTGCTGATTGTAGCTCCAGTTTAGCAACTCATTGATTTTATCATTGTGTTGATAAGGGCATTAATGGTATATATTTTTCAGATGGCCGATATTTCCATTGGGAACATAATTTATCGCTTTCAGCCTTCGAATAGCCATTCCTGAAAATTTTGTGACTTTTGATTATCAAAAAAAAAGTCCCCAAATTGGTGCAAAACAAAAAAAAACACTAACCATTCATGGTAATTTAGTGACTTTTGGTTTTTGTTTAAAATGAAAATCCCCAAATACAAAAAAATAAAATAAAATTTATTTACAAAAAAAAAAAAAACAAAAAAATTATAAAAGACGAAATTTACGTAACAAAATATTCAAAAGAAAATCACGTTTATTACGCCAACTAAATTCACGTACAATACTGCCAACATAACGACCAGAACGGTAAAAATTCGCTGGACATTTCTCAATGAGATTACTAAAAAAATAAAAACAAATGAAATTCAAAAAGAAGCGGCAAAATTCGCGAACACAATCACGTCATCGACAATTCCTGCGCAAGAATAGCATGACGTCATTGCGTTCTCCACTATTTATTAATATAACGAATGCAATGACGTCATTGGCGATTAAAAAACGCAATACTATCGATAATTATCGGTAATTCTGCGCAAGTATAACGTGACGCCATTGCGTTCTCCATTCGTTTAATAGCAGCGAACATGATGACGTCATTGAGAGTTAATACTCGACAATTACGGCTTAATTTCAGTAATTAATGTATGACGTCATTGAATTCTCGACTGTTTAATAAATGCGAACGCAATGATGTCATTGAATATTATTGAATTTGCGCTAGTATAGCATGACGTCATGTGTTCTCGATAATGACGTCATTGGTGGTTAATGCGCAGTATTCTTGATAATTATCGTCTAAACTGACGTCATAGCGTTCTCAATGCAATAGAATCGTGTTAATTCGGTTACCTTTGTTGTTGTGAGCACGGACTGCGTTCTTTAAAACAGATCACTTGTACAACATTAAAGAATATGGCACCAATTGTATTTGCCGTTTCTGTATTGACATTTTGTAGACAACGTCGAAATGTCGCATCACAATCACAATGCGACCGTGTAAATGGTGAATCATTACAAATACCAAAACGACATTGGCCTGTTAATAAATTATTTGGACAATTGTCATGTTCCCGACAACATAGATCTTCTTTTGTATGGACATCACTGACGTCACTGTAATTCTTGGCAATTGTACCAGGTCCACACCATTTCGTACCTGGATAGATGAAACCACCTTGATGGGAGGATTTCACTTGATTCGTACGGCATACGTCGATCAGTTTATTGATGGATTCATCTGTCATTTGACGGACACGACGTGGGTCTGAGCTTAACAACATACTGCGAATTTTGCCACTGAAATGTCAAAAAACAATCACTAATGCTTCTAGTTCCAGAATACGGGCGTTGATGTTTTTCAAACAATAGCGCCCTAAAGATCAATTATAATAGTGATTGATGACTCTAGGTATAGAATATGCGCAATTATGAAATGACTGATGACTCTAGTTCTAGAATATGGGCAATTATTCTCAAATATCTAAGCATTAAAAGACACATTGCGAATATTGCCACTGAAACGCTACAATTAATGTCTAATGACTCTAGGTCCAGAATATTGCAGAATATTGTGACTGATGACTCTAGGGGTAGAATATGGGCAATTATAAGATGACTGATGACTCTAGTTATAGAATATCGCTGATTATTCTCAAATAACTACGCATTTAAAATCAATTGATTCTGTGAATGACTGATGACTGTGGGTATAGAATATGGGCAATTTTCAACTTACCGATCAGTGTGTACGTGACAATATGGCTGGCGGGTGGTTAATTCAATCATTTTCGACATTGTATTATCAGCTATCAGTACTGTACTTTCACCGAAACAAATCAATATTGATAAGAATATGAGCAATACCTGCATTGAAAATAATTCAAATTAATCATTCAAATTATAGAAAATTAATATTTCGAGTACACCCTGTATAATTCTATATACAGGCGAATCACGATTAACGCCTATTCAAAATGGGTTATAATTGTTGAAAATAACCCTTAACACCTGTAAACTGTCTCTAGAGACTATTCGTGTAGATCTAACAACCCCCACTATGGGGTAGTTTACCCTTTTTAAATAAAATTCACAATTTTGTAGTTTTAATTTAAAATTATCATATCTTCGAAATTATAAGGGTTAGAATATTGAAATTTTGTAATTAGATAGAGGAAATAATGTAATTTCCATTAAATCTAACAATTTCCATTGATTAGTTATTGTTTTAAAGAAAAAAAAATTAAAATTCTATTAAAACAAGAATGTTATACTCGGATTAAAACAGTATAGTGAACTACCCTTAAAGTAAGGGTTGTTACAATACTACAACTATTCTCTAGTGATAGTACAAATGTCAAAACTATTACCACCCTAATTATAAGAAAATCTACCAATTAAAACGCCTACTATATACAATAAATGATAATAAGTCACCCTGTATATATACAGAGTACGCCAACTAAACCATAGATTATAGCCGATTTCGACTATTTTTTTTAAATATAGCTAGACAAAGTGATTGTACGTTATCTAAGGGGTTGAATTTGTATAAATTGACAGATATAAGGGTGGAAATTAGGGGTTGAAATCTAGAATTAGTTTTTCTGTAATAACTCGAAAGTACTTTTGAATTTTGACATGATTCAAAAATTCAAGGGTGGGGCTCAAATTGGGACACACTATAGATTACCAAGTTAATAATAATAGTAATAATAATAATAATAATAATTTGAAGATTATCGAAAAATCGCCATCACGACCTGGATTAATTGTCAAAATTAATTTTTTTAGTGCTTGATCATTATTATTATTATTATTTTCGTAATTAGAAGGTAAAGAGGCTAAGACAAAAAGTAAAAAAAATTAAGAAACAACCTGTTTAGTGGATACACTTGACATCATTTTCTCCAATAAAGCACAAAGATGTAATAAGAAATCAAAAAAACAAAAAAAAAATTCCAAATTAAATTAAATTGTGGGACAATAAAGATGCTGAAATTGCGCAAATTTCGCCCCGGGCGAGGTTAAATTCGTATATTTATTCCATTTTTTTTTAATTTGTTAAAATTTATTTAATAAAAATTCAAAATCATCAACTTTAACCCCCTAAATAGGGCCTAAATGGGGGCTAAATGAGGCCTAAATGGGTTTAAATTTGGTCTAAATTTGGACGTTTACGGTTTCATCGGGGTGGATTTCAGCAAATTTCAGCAATTTGGCGATTTTCAGTCGATTATAATTTGAATTCATAGTAGGCCTACCTGCTTCATTGTTGTTTTGTTTTTCCCAATTGAATTTGTCACAATCTATAACAAAAAAACAGTTGAAATTAACACAAATACCACTACGATTAAGGTGTTGTTTTTTTTTTGTTTCAATAAAATTTCATTTGTTTTTACATAATTTTCATGTAAATCACTAAATAAACACTCAATTATCGCAACATTTAAACGATTTGAATAAGATAAAAATTTAAAAAAAAATCAAAAAATTTAAATAAAAATAAACAACTTACAACATTATCCAAATCTCCACTTTTTATGTTAAAATGATAATAATAATGATAATACTGATAATATGATTGGTAATAATAGGTGTGCTTTTGTTAATTCAATATGATATAATAACCGGTGTGTGATAATATGAAGTCTATAAGTATCGAAAAAAGAACAACTGAAAAATCCAGCAATATTGATCTTCATCTTGTTTGGCAGGCAACCAATTATACATTCGCTATATAAACTAGATCAACTACTCAAAACTAGATGTCGCTGACAATTTGTTTATAAATAATCACCATCTTGTGTCAATTTATAGAAACACGCAATTGTGACGTAATAATTATAGATTAGCGATTGGATTTGAAATTTAATCTAATTTAAAAAATCACCAATAACCTAGCAATACGTCATTGGAAACAAACCAATTGGTTATAATATAAAGGCGCCAATTTTAAAACAACCAATGATTTACAAGTGCGCCATTAAAACAATATTTTTAATGGTCATGTGATAATTCAATTACAATACCAACTGAGTGTAGATAAAGTAACTAGATGCATGAGGAATTAATTTAGTAAAAATTTCAACAAAAAAATCTAGTATGGATATTTGAGAATAGGCAACCCAAAATACACACATGTTAGATTTTTGTAACTATTTATAGCTCTATTGCTAGTTTTATTTATCAATAGGCTCCCAAAATTCGAGCAAAATATGCACAATTATCATTTAAAGTATCTAATAATTTAGAATTATTGATAATATTTGTATTATTAATTGTAAAAAATATAATTTCTTTAAAATCAAGAGAGAGCTATATTTAGTTGCTTTGTTATAGTCTATAAATACAACCATAGATGTCGCTTAATTTAACTATTTATAGCTCCTTATTTACAGGTTATTTTAAAATAAAATCAATCAATTATTTTATAAAATTACAAAAAATCGTAACAATTCGATTATTATCAGCAATATTGATTGTATTAAAGTGAATTATTAGGAAATATAATTGTTTTCTAGGTTATAGGAGAGCTACGTTTAGTCATTGATAGTCAATTGTCAAAGCAACAGGTTAGATTTTTGACAGTTCCACTCTATCAATTTTCAACAATGAGATCATAGAGTTCCGTTTCTTTTTTGTTTTTTTTTTTAGTAATTTTTATTTTATTCTCCTTTTATTTAATTAATTAATAATTTTAATAAATAGTTAAAATAATAGTGTGTGTATTCGTTAAATTTGAGCAATATGTTGTTAATTAAAGCAATATTCTTGTATTTTTTTATAAATTTAACCAACATTCTATCAACGCCAACTGCAACAACAATAAATCCAAATCAAACCGAAGAAATCAACGAGAAATTCTTAGATGAACCACGTTATTATAATTACGATGAATTAACCAATCTATTTCGTAAATTACAAAGCGAATATCCCGATCTATGTAAATTGTATAGTATTGGACGTAGTGTAAAAAATCGCGAATTATGGGTATTTGAAATTAATAAAAATATAAATAATCGTACATTATTAACACCAATGTTCAAATATGTCGCTAATATGCATGGTGATGAAAGTATTGGTCGACAATTAATGATCTATTTAGCTCAAT
Organism: Mylabris phalerata; assembly: GCA_020740385.1. Taxonomy (NCBI): domain Eukaryota; kingdom Metazoa; phylum Arthropoda; class Insecta; order Coleoptera; family Meloidae; genus Mylabris; species Mylabris phalerata. The sequence continues at coordinate 2,515,165 of JAJEOX010000142.1, read as the reverse complement.
ATTTACTTCTAAATTATCACAATAGTCAACGTATACGTGATATTGTCGATAATATTGATATACATTTGATGCCTAGTATGAATCCAGATGGCTATGAAAATTCACAGGTAACTAGAAAATTATAAATTATAGTTGGCTATGATTTGGTTACAATTGTAGATTGGTTCGTATACATTTGGAAAATATCAAATTTGATCGAGTATCAAAGTGAACTGTGCAATTATGTCAATTTTTCACAGCCGACTTTGTTATTAATTTAATAATTCACAGTTTACTTTGTTTTTGATTTTTGTTTGAAAATTATATAGTTGGCTATGTGTTAGTGTTTTGTAGAATGTCAAATTCAATAAAATTCGAACCAATCTACGACACTCAAACAAAATCATAGTTAACCACGATGTGGAATTAACACAATATTAAAATCAACTGTGCCAATTATATCAATTAATCCATAGTTTACTTAGTTTTTCATTTCCATTTTAAAATTGTAGGCAATATTTCATAGTTGGCTATGGTTAATTAAGAAGTGTCGCAGATTGGTTCGTTTGCTTTAACAAATGTCAAATTCAATATAGTGTGAACCAATTTACGACACTATGTGAAATCCATACAATATCAAAGTAAGCATTGACAATTATGTCATTAATTCACAGCTTACTTTATTTTTGATTGTTTTTTTTTTGAAAATTATATAGATGGCTATGTTTTCGTGAGAAAATGTCGTAGATTTGTGCAGACATTTATAGAATGTCAAAAATTAATCGAATATGAACTAATCTAAGACACTACGTAATCAAAGCATAGCCAATAATCCATAGCCTATTTAATTATCAGTGTCTATTATAAAATTATGACCGTTATTTTATAGTTGGCTATGTTTTTGATAACAAAGTATCGTAGATTGTTTCACACACTTGCTAAAAACAACAATAAATACCAAACTCTATAAATTATGAACCAATCTACGACACACTGAATCAAGACATAACCAACTTTGAGATAAAACACACAATAACAAAGTAAACATAATTATGTCAATAATGCACAGCCTACTTTGATTTTCAATTTTAAAATTATAGGCAATATTTCGTAGTTGGCTATGTTTTCATTATAAAGTGTCGTGGATTGATTCAAACGCTTCAAAAAAAAATTCAAATTTTGTAAAATATAAACTAATCTACGACACATAAAATTAAGGAACAGTCAAAGTAAACTATGACAGTTGTCAATAATTCATAGTCTACTATGTTATTAATTTCACTTAAAAATTATACGATATTTCCCAGTTGGCTATGCTTTGGTTATAATAGTGTCGTAGATTAGTTCACATGTTCAAGCTAAACGTTAACAAATGTTAAATTTCGGTAAAATATGAAATAATCTACGACACATATAAGTGACAATTAACTTATATCAAAGTAAACTATGGCAATTATGTCAATTCACAGCCTACTTTATTTTTATTTTTTCTAAAATTATAGGAGGGTTTGTGTGAATCAAAACCGAAATATGTTGGCCGTGAAAATGAGAATCATATCGATTTAAATCGGGATTTCCCCGATCAATTCGATTCAATTCGTGCAGGTATTTATTGAAAATAAAAAAAATTACTTTAAAATTGATGATTTTCGATTATAAATTTGGCAACAGGTACAATATTGGCTGGCCGTCAACCGGAAACAATAGCATTGATGACGTGGATAATATCAAGGCCATTTGTATTATCCGGTAATTTACATGGTGGTGCCGTTGTTGCCAGTTATCCCTTCGATGACTCTAAGTATACTGATTTTTATGATTTTTAATTTTTTAATTCATTTGTTTATAAAACTATAAATTCACTCAATTAATACGATTGACGACAATATAATCGAATAAAAATCCCTAAATTTAATCCATTTCGAATCTAGTGACTTTATCTATATTAAGTTGGTATTGAAATTAAATTGGTTGTTTTAAAATTTGGCGCCGTTATGTTGGAACCAATCAATGACGTATTGTTAGGTTATTGGTTGTTTTCAAATTTTGCGCCTTTATAGAGAACCAATGACATTTTCATTGGATAAAATCTAATATTCATTGAGTGAATCGAATAAACAATTGAATTAAAATTGTTTCTTTGATTGCTAGATTATATCGTGAATGTTACTTTAATTTAATCCGTTACGAATCTAGTAACTTTATGAATTCTCAATTGGTATTGAAATTAAATTATTACGTAACCATGACAATGTTTTCAATGACGTACTTGTAGATTAGTTGTTTTAAAATTGGCGCCTCTATAGAGGACCAATTGTATTGTTTCCAGTGACGTATTGTTAGGTTATTGGTTATATTGAAATATGGCGACCAATGAGATATTTTCTAAATAACAATTGAATTGATTTAAATATCTTTGGTTTCTAGATTGCATCGTGAATGTTGTAAAGAGAGCAAATCACCGGATAATGAATTATTTAAAAAATTAGCCCTACGCTATGCTGACAATCATCCCTTAATGCACAAAGGCAACGCTTGCCGTTCGGAATATTTCAATGATGGTATAACGAACGGTGCCTATTGGTACGAAGTGCGCGGTGGTATGCAAGATTTCAATTATATCCATTCGAATTGCTTTGAAATCACATTCGAATTGAGTTGTTGTAAATTTCCATCGGCAAAAACCTTAAAAACCGAATGGTATAACAATAAAGAGTCATTATTGAATTTCATTGAATCGGTCCAATGGGGCGTTAAGGGTGTTGTTAAGGATATCCATGGTGAGGCGATATTAGATGGCGATGTTGTCGTTGTTGGTGTTGATCACAATGTGACAACATCGAATCGTGGTGAATATTGGCGTTTATTATTACCGGGTGATTATGAAATGTACGCCACTGCTTACGGGTAAGTTTGGTTATTTTTTCGAAAAATCGCGCCATCTTTGTGATTGTTGATTGGTTAGAAACGCCCCGATTCGATTCTAACCAATCGTGGTAGTTTGCAAGATTTGCCCCCAAATTATATCAGAGTTGGCAAATATTCTGATTGATTATATCAAGTCGGCTTATTTTGCTAATTTTAAATTTTTTAATCAATCAAAATCGATTTGATTTAAAATTCGCGCCAATTATAACCAAAGATTTAGTTTATTGTAATTTTGAAAATTGCGCCATTTTCGTGACTGAAATCCGTGTTCAATCACCAATCGTGATAGTTTGTAAAAAAGCGCCAAATTTGAATGGTTCAATCATACGATCAAGTCGGTAAATATTAATTTTGATTGGTTGAAATTTGTTGTAATGTGGCTTCTATCAAGTCGACTAATTTTATATTTTTTAGTCAATTGTTTGTAATCCATTGACAATTTTAACTTGATTCAAATCGAATTATTTGAGGTTAGGATTTGATTTGAAATTGGCGTTTTATTTGAACCAATAAAATATGAATTGAATTCAAATATTTAAAGCGGCAATTTTAAATTTGCCATTTTTAAATTTGAATTTTCTCACCGAATCAAAATTGGTGCCAAATTTCAACCAATCACAGCAAACCTATCCAAAATATTCCCAATTCTAATTGGTTATAGTACATTAATACGTCACTATTGTAACCAATAGGAAGCAATAATCGTATAAAGAGCAGTAAATTCGAAAATTTTACAAATTTTTTGTTTTTTTTCTATAGTTTTCAACCATCGGATCTAGTACGTGTCCATATTGATAATGGTACAACAACAATACAGAATTTTACATTAAATCGTCTACCAATCGAAGGAGGTAATGTAGAGCGTAACAACAATAATAAAAATAATAATAATAAGTGGTACTGGTTCTAAAACACCATCACTACACCATAGAAAAACAATAGCAAACTTAATGCTGATTGCACATATTTTACTCAATCTATCTCTATTTGTTTGATCTTGAAATATATCGCTCTCTCTTTTCAATTTTCACTACTATTACTACTACTATTACATCGAATATATAGATTATTATGATTTATAGTAGGCTATGATAGAGTCGTAGATTACTTCATATACGTACTAATACATGACATTTTTCTATCAAATAATAACCGACCTAACCTTAAAAAATCACAGCCTACTTTAGAATGAAATAATTGAGCGTTACCGTATTTTATACTCAAATTTTTGAATGATCCATAATTTGTTCATTATTATTTTTATTATTTTTAATACTAACCACTCGAAATACATGTGTTTATAAAGAAAAAAAAAAACAAAAAATTGTACGTACTTTGTAAAATTTCCAATTAATTAATAATAATGATTTTTAATTAAGAAAAAATAAAACAATTTATAAGCATGTGTATTTGATTATTTCAATCAACATAACCTAACAAAAAAATCAATGCTACCTAGATAAGAAGCATGGTTGATGCTGTTTTGTTTCTTGGGCGATTAAAAATTTGAAATGCTGCTATTTTATTGGTGCTTGACTAGTTGACGCATGCGCCCAAATCAATTCTATTGCTACTAATATACAGTATGTCCCATAAATAACGCCAATTTTTTCAAAATCATACAGGTGTGTATTTTACTTTAAAGTTGGCTATGTGTTACCTAGATTGGTCCGAATTAAGTTACGACACTATTTTCGAAAGTCATAGCCAACTATTCGGTGAAATACCCTGTAGATTGTGTGTAATTGGGGTTTTTTCTTGTATATTCTAGATGGTTATAAACATTTAATTGTGAATTCTACCAAATTATATGACGATTATGGTTTTATGATAAGTGATAAGGAATTATTTAAACATCATCATTATGATGATTTGGTCGTATTTTTAAAGAAATTCAATCAAACTTACCCGAAAATTACCCATTTACATTCGATTGGTAAAAGTGTAATCGGTCGAGATTTATGGGTTATGGTGTTGGGCAACACACCCGACAAACACGTACCAGGTAGGTTCATTCATTCATTCATTCACTAAATTCATTCATTCATTGGTTAAAATAAAACAAAAGACAACTCACCCTTGATTCAATTTCTGTCGACTGTATTGATGACAATCACAGTTGGCGGTTTATATATCAATTGTTATCTGGCGGGAATTTTAACCGAATTTCCTTTGTTTTCTCTTTTGTTTTTTTTTTTCTTCAAATATAGGAAAACCCGAATTTAAATACGTTGCCAATATGCATGGAAACGAGATCGTAGGTCGTGAATTATTATTATATTTAATTAAATATTTATGCGAACATTATGGTACCGATATACGTATTACGACATTATTGAATACAACACGTATCCATTTAATGCCAACAATGAATCCAGATGGCTATGAAATGGCCCATGAAGGTGACCCAGATAGTGGTATAGGGCGTGCCAATGCCCATCATGTCGATTTAAATCGAAATTTCCCCGACCAATACGGCATAAATGACGTAAATATACGTTTATCTAGTAGGCTAGATGGTATTTCATATTGTCGTAAATTAGTTCATACTCTATACGATTCAAAGCCTACTATTACTACTATTAGTAAAAAATCTAGTAGGCTAATCTGACACAGTACGAATAAAGCTACGACTCTGTCTAATCAGAGCATAGCCGACTTTGATATGAAATACCATCGTATCGAACAATTGAATCATAAATTTGATAAATTTTCCAGTATAATCGTGTATTTGAACCGGAAACAAAAGCCGTAATGGATTGGATCTTATCAGAACAATTCGTGTTATCAGCCAAATCTACATAATGGCGCCCTAGTTGCCAACTACCCCTATGATGATAATAAAGAGGGTTATGGTGGTGTAGAGAATCCAACCCCTGACGATACGATTTTCCAATATTTAGCCCACACTTATGCCAATGCGCATAAATCAATGTTTAAGGGTAAAAATTGCCCCCAATTCCCCAAAGAACACTTCCCCGATGGTATTACAAATGGGGCGAAATGGTACATTGTGACCGGAGGGATGCAAGATTGGAATTATCTAGTGGCGAATTGTATGGAATTAACATTAGAAATAGGGTGTTATAAATACCCTTATGCTAGTGAACTACCCCAATATTGGTTGGATAATCGAGAGGCTTTGATTCGTTATATCGAACAAGTCCATAGGGGTGTGCGGGGGTTTTATTCGCAGTACAATTGGTACACCAATTCAGAATGCTCAAATTCGTGTTAATAACAATAGTCATAGTGTTAAATCGGGTAAAAATGGTGATTATTATCGGATTCTATTGCCCGGTCGGTATAATTTAACAATTGAAGCGTTGGATTATGAAAGTTATACAAATGAAATTCTAATTAATGATAATGAAACGTTAATTTTTAATGTTACATTAATGAAAAATGATCCATTACATTGGGCTAGTGCTTATGATTTTGGTATTGGTGATAATCAATATAGACCGAAATATCATCAAAATAATGAAATTTATTCGATAATGGGACAATTAGAGAATCGTTATAATGATATTTGTGAATTTAATAGTGGCGAGAATTTTATTTCAATGGCTATACATTGGTTAACGATAACAGATGGGGTAAGTTTGACAAAAACTGAAAATTGGAGTATTGTTGGTTGTCTAACTGTTATAAAAATTTGGTTGCATACCCATCAGGGGTAACTGTAACTCAGTTGAGTATTGTTGGTTGTCTAACCGTTGTATAACTTTGGTTGCATATCTATCAGGAGTATTTATCTATAACTTATTTTATAGTTGGCTATCACTTGGTTATCTAGTGTCGTAGATTACTTTATATTCTACTAAATTCAATGTTTATTCACCATTTTTGAGCGGATACTAAAAATTTTGATGAAATTGAGTGTACGTGTGTATTGTTGGTTGTATTGCTGTTGTGCACGTTTGGTTGCATAATTTAATGCGATTAATCGATAATATTGTTAAGTAGGCTTTATATTAGTTACGGAATGTCGTAGATTACTTTATTATTAAATTTATTGTTTATCCATGTAATTATGGATAAATGGCGCAATTTTGGTGTAATTGAGGGCATGTGTTGTTGGTTGCATACTCAAATGTGTAATATCGGTTGCATTACTATTAGGCGGTTTCAATTCGACTTTAACCTATCAACAGGCTATGTCTTAGTTTTTTAGTGTCGTAGATTGCTTCATTTTAACTAGATTTGACATTTATTAACGCAACTGTTTACAAATTGCATAAATATTGATGAAATTGTGTGTTTGTGTATTGTTAGTTGCATACTTACTGTGTCATATTGGTTGCATAACTATTGGATTGTTCTAATTGGAGATTTACCACTCAGTTGGCTATATGTTTGTTAATTTGTGTCGTTGATTGCTTCTTATGCTATTCGATTTAATGTGGATTCGTGTGATTATCGACAAATGGCCCAAATTTTGGTGAAATTGTGTTTATGTTGTGTTGGTTGCATACCAGTTAGACAGTTATAATTAGTGATCTTTCTTTCAATTGACCATATCTGTGTTATTTAGAGTCGTAGATTAGTTCATACGCTTCTGGATTTAGCATGTATTAACGCAATTTTAACAGAAAATGGAAGATCTGTTGAAATAAAGTGTATTTGAGTATTGTTGGTTGTATAAATGCAATATATATTTGGTTGCAAACCTATTAGGGATATTAATTTATAATTTATGTGGATGTCCGTGTCTTAGTTATTTAGTGTCGTAGATTATTTCATATTCTGGTAAATTCACACTTATTAACCCCTTTTGAACAGCTTTGGTAAAATTAAGTGTATTTGGGTATTGTTGGTTGTATAACTGCGGAAGAAGTTTGGTTGCATAATTCTCAAGAGTATTAATCAATAATATTGTATAGTTGGCTTTGTCCTAGTTACGTAACGTCGGAGATTACTTCTTATGCTATTAAATTTATTATTTATTCAACCAATTATCGACAAGTAGCCCAAATTTAAGTGGAAGGGAGTGTTTGTGTATTGTTGGTTGCATACTAATTGTGTAATATTGGTTGCATCACTGTGAAACGGTCATAATTTGTAATTCTTTTCGCAGTTAACTATTTCTATTTCACCAAGAGACGTAGATTATTTCATATGTTCGTAGATTTAGTTTTGAACGGAATTTTTAATCGATAATCCAAATTTAATTGAAATTTATTGTATTTGAGTATTGTTGGTTGTATCACCACCAGGGGTATTAATCAATAATTTGCTGCAGTTGGCTGTGTTTTAATTACGTCAAATTAATATCCATAGATTGCTAGATTTCTTCAACTAATTACTTGAGAAATCTTACAATTGTTCGAAATAAGTTACGACTCTATTCAATAAAAGTATAGCCAATTTGCACAATAAAGTAATACAGGCTGTATTATATTGGTTAAAATTTGGCTAGTCGTAGATTGATTCATAATTCACTAAATTTGACATTTGTTCAAGGCCTACTAGATTTCTAACCAACCAACAAATGCACCAAATTGGCAAATCTAGTAGCCTTCATAATCTACGACAACGCATAATCTAAACCACAGCCTCCTTCGAAAATAAATTTAAAATGAATTTTAAAATATATGAATCAAACTAGGACACAATGTTAGTAAAACACAGCCAACTGCGAAGTGAAATGATGTTGGCTGTCTTGTACAGGGTGATTTAAAAGTGATTTATTACAAAGTATTGTTGATTTTCTCTAATGGTGGAAAATATCATATCAACCCTATATTTTAAGGGTTGATAGAAGTATAAAAATATTCTCTCGTAGTAGTACAGGTGGTAAAACCGTAACAAAACAACTGTAATGAAAATCCACCAATTGGAAGTACGTTTATTTACAATAAAGCAAAATTTTAAACTACTTGTATAATTGGTTGCATGACCAATAGGCGTATTTATTTGGTGGTTATACAACCAATTATGTAGAGATTGGTAGAATTTGATTTCTAGGCTATAAACCAATAAATTTCTACAATTCATCCAATTTTTTAAGTAAACTCAACCCTATTTCTTCACAATTATCGAGTTTTCTTGTTGATTTTGTGTATTGTTGGTTGTATAACTAGTAGTGATTCTATTGTTTTCCCGATTGTAGCTTGATACACCCGATGAGACGAAATTTAAAATCGCCATAATTGGTAATTTGTTTACAACCCAACCAATTGGACGTGAATTAATCATCTATTTAGCCCGCCATCTATTGGAAGGTTATAAAATTGGTAATCCATTGATTGAGCGAATTTTAAAGAATTCAATTCTACATTTAATCCCATTGATTGATCGTTCATTTGAACAAATTTGGGGCGATTATCGGAAACAAGTTTTAGGCAATCAACGTTTAATGAATTTGAATCAATGCAATAATATTACCGTCGATTTTAAACAAATCGATCAACAATTATTGAATATCAATCGTAGCAATAATAATAATGAATTAACAACAATAACAAATGCATTTAAACATCTATTATTGGAGAATAAGTACGATTTTATTATCAATATCGAAGGTGGCGATTATGACGTAATGTATGTTGTTTTGTTCGAATTGCGCATGCGTTGTTATGACAACAACGCATGCGCCATCATTTCTAATCAAACATTTGAATTGTTATTGCAGATATCCACAACTAGATGGCGTTAAAGTGAATATTTATCGAAATTTCGCTGACGAATTCCTTAAAGAATTCCAACAACAAAATCACAATACTTGTCCATTGAGTACAACACAAAATAAACATACCGATCATGTATTAACGGATTTCCTTTATAACGAATATAATACACCGCTTATAACGACACGTATCAGTTGTTGCGAATATCCGGATATAGCGAGCATACCGTATATATGGCGGTATACACTGCAACCATTGATGAAGATGTTGGAATTCACAACTACAGGTAACCAATTTTTTGAATTTACCGCTTTAAATTTGGGGACTTTTATTTGTAATTGTTCCCAATCAAAGACTACTAGATTTCTCTGTATTGTGTAGTAGTGCTGGGAAAATCTAGTAGGCTTTGTATGAGAATTTACAATTACAGGTTAATATTTTTCAAATCTCCCGCTTTAAAATTTAGGGATTTTTATTTTATTCATAGTCTACTCGATTTGTCTATTTGTATAGTAGTATGCAAAAATCTAATAGGCTTTGGTTGTAGGTTGAGATTTTTCGAATTTCCCGCTTTCGTAGTTGGGGATTTTGATTTTGTTTTCAATTAAAGCTTACTAGATGTCTCAACATTGCGAAATAGTGGCCGTAAATCTAGTAGACTGGTTGAAAATTTAAGAGGTTAATATTTTTCGAATTTGCCGCGTTTGAATTTGGTGATTTTTATTTTATTTTTTAATCAAAATCGATTATATTCGTCTATATTGCAAAGTAGTGCTTGAAAATCGAGTAGGCTTTGGTTGGAAATTTACAATTCTTGCTTAATGTTTTTCGAATTTGCCGCTTTAATATTTGGAGATTTTCATTTTATTTTGTATTTTTCCAACCACAGCCTACTCGAGTTTTTGTATATTACAGTGAATTGTCAAAAAATCTAGTAGACTTTGGTTAAAATTGCAATAATAAATGTCAAATTTAATAGAATATGAAACAAGCTACGACATTACGAAATTAAGACAGCCACCTGAGATGAAATATTCATATTAGAGCAAAAGATGGTTATATAAAAACATCGACAATTTGAATTTCGCGCTTGTAAATTTAGGGATTTTTTGTGTTTTAACCAAAACTCACCAGATTTGACAATTGACACCAATATATGTCAAAACTAGTGACATATTAACTAATCTACGACAATAAATAAACAAAATCTAGCCAACTGCGATCTCAATTACCGCAATATACTCGATTTAAAAAATAAATATTTCAAATTTCTCGCTATTAAATTGGGGAATTTTTTGTTTCATCCAAAGCCTACTAAATTTCTCTACATCACATTAGATTATTTGGAATACAAAATATTAGTTGGCTGTACTCTTGAACAATTGACAACCACATGAACAAATGTCAAAATTAGTGACGTATGACTCAATCTTCGACACTATAAAATGAAAACACAGCCAACTATTAATCAAATTAACGTTGTAAAAAATCCAAAGTTGACTTGATTGAATTTTCAAATTATTTCAGGTATACAGGGTGTTATACAGGATGATTCAAAAGTACCGATGCGTAATGCAACCATTAAAATAAGCGAAATAGATCGCATCTATGACGTCACGAAAAATTTAGCATTCTATAAAATTCTATTACCACCCAATAATTATACAATGGAAATCTATTGTCATGGTTACGAAAAACTATTGAAAACAATTGAAATAATCGATGGACAATTGAAATATTCAACGATAACATTAAAACAAACAACAACAATAATTGATGACGATTTAAAGAAACCGATACGCATTGATGGTGTGGTAACGACAGGTATTCGAGGTTATGTTCGTGATGGATTGAACCAACCCATCAATCAAGCCCGTATTGTTATCGTCGAACGAAATCAAAGTGCAGTGACTGATAAGAATGGCCGTTATCAAATCGAATTAACACCAGGGAAATATACGATTAAAGTTGGTAGATCTGGTTATTTAACTGGAACGAAATTTGTTAATTTAGAGAATTTACAACACCAACATCCGGAAATTATCCTGTTTACACTCGACAAAAACGAATTCTATTGGGGTTTACCACGATTAGTTTTCATTATTATTATATGTATACTGTTGTTTGGTGTAATTGGGGTTTTGGTGTTTGGTTATGTGATGTATAAGAGACGTGGCAACCATGCGTATGGTTTGCTGCCCCAATCGAATTATAACCTATATGAAGATTATAAGGATTATGATGAGAATAAGGAGAAGGATCTGTTTATTAGGCCGATTATTAAGCAACAACAGCCGATAATGAGGCCGTATTTCGATGATGAGGATGGGGATGGAGATAGTGATAATGGGGGATTTTCCGATATTGGTGGTGCTAGTAGTGATAGTGATGATGAGATTGTTTTATTGCAAAATAAATAGATTTTTTTTAGTAATAATTAGATAACATTCCGTAATTTTTGTAGATTTCTAGCTAATTTTAATAAAATAACTTGTTGGTTAAATTTGTGTATAACTGGTTGCATACTCAATTCGGCATTCTCTTAATTTTTGGTGATTTTTTGACTATTTTTCAGTTGTTTTTAATGAAAATGTAAAGAAAATGCGTTTATTTGTTGATTTTATTGTTCATAAACTTATAAAAATTGAATTTTCTTCAAAAAAATGGGGAAAAATGAATTTTCTACAAAGCTTGTACTGATGTATAATTGGTTGCCTAACGCATTTCTCTAAAATATACATATATTCGTGTATAACTCGGAATTCTTTCTCACTATTTCGACATAGAATACCTCATTTTACGCGTCTTGAAACGCTCTTTCCGACCACGTTTACACGGTTTTAAAATTTTGACAGACAAACTAAAAATCAGTGATTTTTCTCGATTTCTAGAAGCAAATTCGATGAAAAATCCCATAATTTCTCACAATAATTCATTGTAATTGTTGCCAATTGATTTCTATATTGGAATATTCTTCTATTCGTAACAATACAGTTGACCAGTTGTTTCACATTTGTGAATTTAAATCTATTTCAATGGCATTATTTCAATAATTGACTGTGAATTCCCGCATACATTACTGTATAGTTGGTTGCCTAAACGTATACATGTCCATTTATATTATGATTAGTAGAGATCGGATTTTTGTTAAAACAATCACAATTCGATAATTACAGGAAATTTTCTATCACTATTTTATTGCAGAGTGGATAATTACAAGTTTGTGGTTATTATTTTTGCGCAACGTTGCAAATTGAGACCATTTTAAAGAATTATTGCTTGTTCTGCAAGATTAGATCCGCGTTCTAGTTATCCTTAATAATCCTCCATATTATGTGTAGTTAAATAATATGATTGAGAGCTACAATTAGTAGGCTAAAGTGACATCTAGTATCAATAGTTTTAACCTAATCGACAATCTTATAATAATCGGTTATTTCCCTAACTTATGGGCAAACATTTGGAAAAATATTGTCGATTTTCTAAAATAATTGCAAATTTCTAGTTTTCCAAGTCTTTTTTATTTAGAAATTGATAATCGCGCAACTGTTGGTAATACAGTTAACTGTAATTATTGACAGTTTGATTGTGTGGAAATTTGACAACGGTGCATTCTGTGTAAACATAACCTCATTTTTTTATTTACTACAACTTGTCAAATCTAGTTACAATAAGTCAATTGTTTATTTCTAAATTTAAAATAAATTTAAAATAAAATGGATAATTACAATAATGAAATATTGAAATTCAATGAAATTTGTCGTATTTGTTTAACGAAAACCACAGAAATGGTGGCGATTTGTAAAAATAACGAACATCCAACATCGATAATAATAATGCTATCATCCTTGGGTAACTTTGATGTAAAATCTAAATAATTTTCGACAAAAAAAAAAACAATACTTTATCGTTGTTGTTTTGTTTCATATGTGGCGCCCTCTAAATTAGTTGGACGTAAATGAGGATTTTCCGCAATTTATTTGCAACGATTGTGAGGAAAAATTGAAATTCTCCTATGAATTCCAACAATTAATCAAACGAAACCATGAAATTCTACAAAATTTAACAATAAAACCAACACCGGTACAATTAAATTAAACAAACACAGTAGCGCTACTTCTAGATCAGTTACGTTACTGATTTATATTTAAAATAAAAATGTCTTTTGTTTCAGACAATTGACGAACATTGTAATGATCTAATTGGCAAACAAAAACAAATACCACCGGAAACGATAGAAAAAACAAAAGAAACACATAAATTCAATTGTTTGAGATGTGGCCAACTTTGCCGTAGTAATCGTGCTTTAATAATGCACGTCACCTATGTACACAAGTAAGTAGATTCAATTGTTTTATTCTAAAATACACACACAATAAACAAACAAGTTAGTGACGTAAGTCGTAACTCAGATTCTAATCTAATTCTAGTAGGTGTATCAAACTTTCGATTGTTTTAAAATAGAAAAACAAGTATTCGTGACGTACTCTAACCTAATTTGATAGATGGATCAAGTTGGGCGATACGTTCGAAATCCATGGCCTATTTTGATTAATACGTATTTATCGTATCGGACAATTGAAGTATGACAATTAAATACGATGTTGTCGTACTTAACATGTACAATAAACAATTGCGATTGATTTTAAAGAAATTGGCTGCCATTATTGGTTGTTGATGGTATTTTAGAATTTTCATTAAATCCGTTAATTGTCGATAATCTGTCGTGTTTCTATCGAAATTCTCTTGTAATTTACCAATTGTTTTATATATTTCTTGATTTTCTTTCAATATTCGGTCACAAATTACAATTAAAATTGATTGTGGTACCTGAAAGCAAAAATCCCTAAATTTACTTAGAAATTGAACAATACGGCAACATTGCATATGTGCTTGGTTACAACCAAATCGACAGAATGTTCCATCTTATTTGAACTAATTCGAATTTAACCTAAAATTAATCGATTTAGATGGAACGTTCTGTATTTTAATTAAATTAATTAACAATAATTAAATAAATCTTACAATTGTGATAATTATCCATAGAACATCACTAATTAACATATAATTATGCATTTGTTTTATATGTTCAATTGTTAAGTTTATATAATAAATTAAATTAATTATGGTTATAATTATTAACAATAAAATAGGTCAACCGTAGATTAAATTGAAATTAATTAAAATTAGGTAATTAATGCGCGATAATTTGATTATTTCGTTAAGAAATCGATTATTATTTGAATATTGTTGTAAATTAATTAAATCCTTCAATTGTTTCAATTTATATAAAATAATTAATAAAAAATTATATAAAAAAAATTGCAAAAATAACCGTATAGATAAATAAATTAACTTAATTAAATATAAATATAATAGAATCGAGAAATTATTAAAATTATAGGTTAGTAATTCTCTATTATAGAAATTAATTATTATGACAATTATTATTGTTATTATCACTGATATTAATAGAAAATTGAAGAGGAACAATTGAAAATTGACCAATTTTTTCGAAAATCCAGCCTGCTGTGATTGTTGTTGTTGTTTATAAAAATTATTCAAATAAATCAAGTTGCGGTGCAATTTTAACCAATAATTCAATTGTTTCGTATTGAAATTAACTTGAATTATTATCAAAATAATTAGTAGACAATTGAATAATTTAGCTAAATATTTAATTATAAATAGAATTATATAATTTTTATTACCATTGTTATTATTAATGGTAATACTGTGTAAATAAATTGACGAAATTACCGAAATTATTAGTAATTTTATCGATAGAAAACAACGAAATTTATCCGTAATTGTTAATTTTTTTAAACAATTCCGATTAAAATCAAAATTCGGTACAATTTTAATTAATTTAGCGAAATTATAAATAAATTTTAAACAATTATAATCCGAATATATCAACATTATTATTGTTATAAAATCTAGAGTGTCTACGTGGACAAATGACAAACGTAATAAACAAATGAAAAACTATAACAATAACAAATCAAACTACCATAGAGGAAATTATTGAATAATTTAAACGAAAAATCAACATAGTAGGCGTATAATTTGTTTATATGCGTTAGTCATTTGTCGATTTTATTTACACTAGAAATATCGAGTGTGCTAGTATAATTTACTTTGTAGTTGGCCATGAATTTGCTATAATCGTAGATTAGTTCGTAATTTATAAAGTTTGACATTTATTGATTTTAAGTGTTCGAAATAAGCTGCAACACTGTAATTAAAAACAAAAACATGGCCAACTTCTCGGTAAATTAGCATACAAGGTGTTCCATCTCACTTGAATGTTTTTTTTCTCGACTAAAGTATTATCAATAATTCTAATAATATACAAAGTGTTCCGCTTTTTTTTGATTAAGACACTAATATAGAACACTTTGTATAAGTTGAAATAATTGGATTATATAGAGTGTTCAATATTATTTTAGCTTATACATAGTTGGCTATGATTTTAATACAGGGTGTCGTAGATCAGTTCATATTTGATTAAATTTGACATTTGTTTTAAATGTTCGAAATAATCTACGACTCTACTAAACTATAAAATAAATTATTTCCGTTATATGGTGTTCCATCACACTATTCAAATATTATTAATAATTCCAATAATATACAGGGTGTTCTTTCTTAAGAAGTTACAATAATTGGAAAAATTACAAAATATACAAAGTGTTCCATTTTCATCAATATTGTCGAAATGGAACACTATGTATAGGTTGAAATAATTGAAGTATACAGAGTGTTCAACGTTATTTTACATTATTGATAGTTGGCCATGATTTTAATACAGGGTGTCGTAGATTAGTTCATATTTGATTAAATTTGACTTTTGTTTAAAATGTTCGAAACAATCTACGACACCACATTATAAACTATAAAATAAATTATTTCCGTTACATGGTGTTCCATCGCACTTTATTCAAATATTACTAAAAATTCCGATAATATACAGGATGTTCTCTCTGAAGAAATTACAATAATTGGAAAATTTACAAAATATACAAAGTGTTCCATTGTCATCAATACTATCGAAATGGAACATTGTGTATACGTTGAAATAGCTCGATTATACAGGATGTACAACGATATTTCACATCGTAGTTGGGTGTGTATTTAGTTAATAGAATCGTAGCTTGTTTCGTACGAAATTTGACATTTTCCATTGAAAAAACTAACCGAATCAAGCTACGATTCTAAGTAATCAATACATGACCAACTGTAATACTAAAATATTGAACGACTCATTTGTTTAATTATTGTTTTGTTTTATGGTTTTTATTCTAGAGACCTACGTGATTATTGGTGTTCGATATGTAATCAAGTAGTCGACAATTTAATCGAACATAAAACAATTGAACATCAATTAAAAAACGAATATAAATGTGAAATTTGTTCGAAAATTTTCACAAGAAAAAACTGTCTAACTATACATCTACGTTCACATTCTGGTAAGTTGATAATTGAATTGGTCCACTGTATTTTTATGAATAACAAAAATCACGGCAACGTTGATTTGAAACGTAGTGTTGTAGCTTTATTCATACGTCATTCATTTTGACATTTATTAACCTCAATTTGTTTGACATTTGTTGACATCAATTTTCGAAATGTCCGAACAAAGTTACGACACTACGTTGAAAAAGATGGCCAACTTTGAGTTAAAATTCATCAATAGACATTACAGTCGACCAATAAAATAATATTGTATTTGTTGTTTTAAAAAAATGAATATAAATGGGAAGTTTGGTCGAAAATTTTCACAAGAAAAAACTGTCTAACTATACATCTACGTTCACATTCTGGTAAGTTGACAATTCAATTGGTCTACTGTATTCTTATAAATGTCAAAAATTACGGCAACACCGCAATTTAGTACGTAGTGTTGTAGCTTTATTCATACGTTATTCAATTTGACATTTATTAACCTCAATTTGTATTTGTTAACCTCAAATTTTCGAAATTTTCGAACAAAGTTACGACACTACATCAAACGAACATGGCCAACTTTCAGTTTAAATTCATTAATAAAGATTACAATCGACCAATAAAATATTGTTGTATTTGTTGTTTAGTTTTACGTTTACATTCATGTACGAAATGTCAACAAACTTTTACGACAGCGTCGAAATTACGCATCCATCAACGCAAACATAATCTCGTCGAGAAACCGTATAAATGTACGAAATGTACGCGCAATTTCACATTGAAAATATCATTAAAATTACATATGAAAAATCATCACAATATCAATGATGATAATGATCATGATGATTGTCAAAAAACGGAAACAAATATTGATCGTAATTGGTTAGAATCGAAGAATTTCTGTACGAAATGCAATAAGCGCGTGCGCAGTCTAGAATTGCACCAGAAAAAATTCCATGAAGATCAAGATCGAGATGCCGATAAGCAACAGGAACAAATCAAATGTTTGTGCAACTTGTGCGGAAAACAATTCAAGTAATCTTAATACCCACCCCCCCGTTCACCCCCTTTTTAATTAATTGAAAATTAAATGTCGAATTGTAGGACTTTATCGAAATTAAACGTCCATATGAGGGTACACACTGGTGAGACACCCTATAAATGTCAATTTTGTGACAAAAGATTCCAATCACGCAGCGATCTAGTTGTCCATGAACGTGTCCATACTGGCGAACGGCCGCACGTTTGTGATTTTTGTGGAAAAGTAAGAACAAAAAAAATCTACAAAGTGTTCCATTTCATTTTAAAAGACCACAATTAGGAACACTCAATATTCCATCGAATAGTTGGCCATGTTTTTCGATGACGTATATGGCCTTGAACAAATGTCAAATTTGTGTATGAATCAATCTACGACATTCGTTACTAAAGTCATGGCCAACTATGTAAAGAAATATAGTTGTCAATTATAGGTTAGATTTTGTTTTGTTTTTTTAGGCATTTGCTCAATCTAGTGTGCTAAATACCCATATGAAGATACATACAGGCCGTCCCGAAGTGTGCCATTTATGTTCGAAACGTTTCTGTCGTCCGGCCCAATTAAAATTACATTTACGCAGTCATACGGGGGAAAAACCGTATTTATGTTCGCAATGTGGCAAGAATTTCTATCAAAAAAGTCATCTAGTTGAACATCAAAAACGCCATAGTGACGAACGGCCATATATCTGTCAATATTGTAATCGAGCCTTCAAACAGAATTCGATTTTAAAAGCTCACATCCAAATACATTCAGGTGAGCATGTCGTTGATTTTATCAGATATACGCAATTGGGGCGTTTCCAATAACAGACCACGCCCATTATTTGTGACGTTTGTTTGAATTGTGCCAATAGTAGGCGTTGTTTGTCCATATTTGCTGTGTTGTCTAATTGTCATTTTTATCGTACATTTGGGGATTTGTTGGTGATTTTTAGGTTATAAACCGTTTACGTGTAAACATTGTCCGTATTCGTGCCGGAAGAATTATCGATTATTACAACATATGAAACAGCATGAAATTAATGGTTAATTTTAATGGAATTGAAAATGGATTAATTAATTGGAATTTTAATTTAATTCAATTAAATCAGTAGATGGAAGTTGATGTTTGTAGATGTGGCAATACTGTATTTTGTTTTTATTGATTGAATCGGACATAGATGGCTGTGTTTCAATACCACCAACTTGAAATCGAAAAAATTACAAAATTTTATTTTAATTCAAAATTCGGTTATATTGGCTAATTAATTAATTAAATCAATTGGAAAATTCTTTAATGTTGGTAGATTTAATGGAGAATTTGTAAATTTGACAACGTTGTCTTGTAAATTCTAATAAACAATATTAAACAAAGATGGCGTTTCTTAAATATCACCAACTTTATTTGAACTACTGTCGCCAACTGTTGGTGGCAAAAATTACTATTTTAACGCCGTTTTCACTGTGATAATAAAAGTTATTTTTCATTGTAGAACAATTCGTTTTTCTATAATATTGCAATATTTCGAGACAATATCCACTTTGATTATTATATAAGATCAATATTTATTTTTGAACTTTAATTTAGAGGTTAGTTTACAAGATGGCGCTTTGACATGTGTATTGTAACTACTGGTAGGTAATATGTCTCGCTGAAAATACAGGGGTCGTTTGAAAGTTTTGTTGTAATTAATTTAGAAAAAATGGGGCTTTATCGGTAGTTTTGATAAAATAAACACCCCTCTCACTACCGTTTAAATTATCACCAAACCCCACGACACCACCATCTACAATTTCCACCATCTCGTCAATAAATCTAGCCGGCTGTGCTCGAATTCCAACGTTGCCAATACTAGCAACAAACAACAACGTAGATCTGGCATGACTGCAATTATCTATCAACGAAATTAATCGATCCGCAATCGTAACGTTAACGTAATTACCGTCAATCTCCCGTTTGCAACCCGGCTGGTTCACACCGCCATTCACATAGAAATCCACATGACCAAATGGCCGTTTAAAACCGAAATAATCGATATCGGTGTGGATTGCGTCAACGAATTCCGCATCGTCGGCCCGTAAACGCAGATTGTCGTTTGTTAGACGATCGAAACCAGGACCGACTGCGTCCAATGCGGTGATTCGGGCCAATTTCCGGCCGGTTTTTTGCGTAGATGGATTTACCCACGAAGCCGGTTAAGGGACAACCCAAAGAGTGGCCTAAAAGAATTATTTTCAATATGGCAACACCGCGGATCGGTTAGGGTGTTTACCGAATAAATGGATTTGTTCCAATGGTAGCTTTGTTTTTATGATAAAATCGGCAATAAATTCACCGATTGGTCGGATATTAGCCGATGATATTTCGTATTCTAAATTGCCAGCTTTCGACCAATCAACGTAGAAGATATTGTGTTGTCCTTTTTTAAAGTAGCTCTGTTTCAATAATGGATACCATGGTGATTGGTAATTTGTTGTGTAGCCATGGAAAAAAAATTTCGTCGGTACATCCCCGTTGAATTCCCATAGCAACCCATCGTTCTCAATTAGAATACCATCGATTTGTGTTGAATTTTCAAAGAAATAATAGAAAACATCAGTACACGAGGCGTTCGCTAAATTATAATCAACAGTTGGTATCGAATCTAATTCTTGACGTGTATAAACTGAAAAATTAGGTTAAAATCGCCATATTGTCCAACCTAACCTCAATCTTTACGATATCGAGTCAGTCTATCTCTGTCATATGAAACTCAAATCACGTTCTTCTATCTTTGTTTATTGACACTAGATAGACTAACTGGACAATTGAAACACACCTACTACGGTTTGAGTAATTTCGAGACGTACCTGATTCATTAATTGTAATTAATTTCGTTAAAATTATAATAATTAGGGTGATTTTATTGAAATTATTCATTTTTTAATTAATTTCAACACAATTAAAATTAAATGGGTACAAATTTTTCAACAAAGGAAATTCTTATCACGAATTTGATAAGAATTATTTTAAACTTAACAATACGAAAACCCGGATGTCGATCCTTATCTTCATTAAAAGCCGTTAAAAAAACAAATTTATTGTTTTGTAGTGGGTAATTTAAAAAATGGCGCTTTTTCGTTTGTTTCCACAAAATAAACCCCCCTCTCCGCACCGGTTAAACCATCGCCAAAACCAACAATTCGGCCATTTTCAACAATTTCAATTGTCTCCCCATCAACGTATCTAGCCTGCTTTGCTTCAATTGCATTGTTGCCAATACTCTCAATAAACAATAGAGTTGATCGAAAATGGCTGCAAGTATCTGTAAATTAAAAAGTTCTAAATCGGATATTCCGCACGAATACCGTTAACATTACCGTCAACGTGACGATTACAACCCGGCTGGTTTTTACCACCGTTCACGTAAAAATCAACGTGGCCGGCCGGACGTTTCAAACCGAAATAATCAATATCGGTGTGTATGACGTCAACGAATTCCGCATCATTCGAACATAAACGCAATCGGTTGTCGGTTAAACGATCGAAACCTGGACCGGCTGGATCTAATGCTGTAATTCTAGGCAATTTCCTGCCGGTAAGTTCGTACACTGATTTACCGATAAAACCCGATAGATGCGCCCCTAACGAGTGGCCTATGGTTGAATAAACAAAAACAACAAACAATTGATTGATGCGATAATTGTGTTAATTACCGATAATGTGGATTTTTTCGATTGGCATGTTGGTTTTGAGTAGAAATTCCGCAATGTATCCGCCTAATGTTAGCGTATTGGCAGCGGAACAACGATAGGATAGATTGGCCGATTTCGACCAATCAATCAACAGGATATTGTGCGGTCCTTGTTTAAAATATTTCTGTTTCACAATTTCCATCCATGGTGATTTGTGATTGGCGTTATAGCCGTGTATGAGACATCTGATTGGTAGATTACGTTCAAATTCGAATTCGATTGGATTTTCGATGAAATAGGCGCGATTTCGTTCGTTGTTTTTAAAAAAATAATAAGCAAGATGTTGGCGTGACGTATTTCCTAGATTAAAATCGACTGATGGATAATTGGCGAATTGTTCAGGTGTATATACTGTAAATTAACAATAAATAGGCGATGAATGTAGAGGACGTAAGTCTTTACTAATACTGTACGTTTATACCTTTTTTGTTCGATTTTGGCGGCACACTCGATAGATTGCGGCCAATTACGAACGAATCTAGACACCTGTGACTAATTAATTAATTGATTGATTTGTAATTAATTAAAGGTAGAATTCGACTTACAGCCTTCTTGGATAGACGTTTAGATATTGTGAAAATTTGTGCATTTTGGGCGGAAAATTCGAAATTTCTACCAGAACAACGACACAAAATTGAATGGATCGTCGAAATTAAATGATCTAAAATTTATCGAATTTTAATCGTATTAAGTAGGGGAAATTTTCAAGATTTCATAAAAAATGACCTTTTCAAAAATTCATAAATCAATGTTCTTTTGTTTTTGTTTTGGTAATTAATGCCGTTGTTATGACTACTACAATAGGGTTGCTATAGTTACGCTATTATTCAATTATTTACCGGAAAAAAATATCAAGATTGTAGCCTAATTTCATTTATTTCATTACTCATTATTATTATTATTATTGTTATTAATTATTTTTTATCAACTAATTAATGATACAAGTCAAGGATACGATTTTGGTGGTTTTACAGGTGATAAAAGTCAAATAAATCGATCATTAGGCGTCAGTTCCGGTTAAATATTGAGAAAAAACTGTTTAAAATTCATTGAATCGCTAAAATTTATTTAAATGCGACTTAATTAGTAGAAGGAGAATTTGTTTTTTTTTTTAATTTAAATTTCTATTTAAATTATTTCGACTTTTATTATTTTAAATATGTAAACAAATCGATTGTTGTAATTTGAAATTGCGCGCCTTTATCCGCCATATTGTCACGACAACCAATCAGAACAACCGTATAGATAAATCAGTTTTGAATTTGAAATAGCGCGCCTTCAGTCGCCATATTTACACGACACCCAATCAGATCAACCGTGCAAATTGGTTCGAATTTAAAACGGCGCGCCTGTAGTCGCCATTTTGTTACGACAATCAATCAAAATAAATGAATTTGAATTTTTAAAAAACGCGCTTTAACCGCCATATTGTCACAAGAACCAATCAGACCAATCGTACGTATACGTAAGTCGATATAAAATTTAAAATAGCGCGCCTTAATTCTCCATATTGGCATAACAACCAATCGGATCAACCGTATAGATCGGTTTAAAATTGAAATAGCGCGCCTTTATTTACGCGACAACCAATCAGATTGATTGACTGTACAAAAAAATCAATTTAAATTTGAAATAGCGCGCCTTGAGTCGCCATATTTACACGACATCCAATCAGATCAACTGTGCGAATTGGTTCGAATTTGAAACGGCGCCATATTGTAGTCGCCATATTGTTTCGACAACCAATCAAAATAAATTGATTTGAATTTAAATAAACGCGCTTTAACCGCCATATTGTCACAAGAACCAATCACAAGTATACCTAAATCGTTATCAAATTTAAAATAGCGCGCTTCAATCTCCATATTGTAATAACAACCAATCAGCTCTCTGATTATGAAAACTCACTAGCAACGAAGTGGCTGTCATTTCGTCAAAATATAGGTTAGGTTCGCTCGAGTCGCAGGAAAGTGGAAGCGTATAGTCGAAGTGAACACCCCGTTGAGCCGTTGTTGCGAGGGTAATTGAGTGTAAAAACGACATTCCTCTTCGAAGTTACTAGGCACCAAGGGAAATTTCCCATCGTACTTCTCGAAGGAGCAGCTCACGGTCTAAATGCATTGCGAGCTGGGTCTCTCGATCGTTCTATCTCCTTCTATATTATAATAAATTTGTATGCGCTTCCTTTTTTAATTATGAATTATGGAAATAAACTTCAAGTTACTATTTTTTTTCAAAAACTATACAAAATTTGATGAAAAGTAACTATTACATTACAGAGAAAACATTTATAGACACTGTAATTGAATAATTTTTCTATTACAAATTTTCTTAGGAAAATTTACAATTTTAAAAAATTATCTGTGCTGGAATCTTTATTTCCATTAATTGGTCTAATTGAAGACAAAATAATGTTAAAACTACATAAAAATAATACAAAATTTCAAAAATAGGAATAATATTTGTTAAATTATTAGGTGCAAATTGTTCAAATTTAGCCGCGCACTCTTAAAATTTGTGCATTTCTTCGAAAATCGCTTTCAATATCTCAAATTTTGGCGAACATAGCCGACAGAAGATTTATTTAAGCTCCGCCCCGTTCGAAGGGTCTTGTGAGAAGGTCCCATGGAGTAAACGCAACGTACAAATACAAAAAAATTCCAAGTACACAGGTCTGACAACAAGAAAACAGCGCGATTGTAAAAAATTTTACGCAATAAACAATCTTCTCTATTTTGATTTACTTTTATAATTAATATTAATTAATCATAATTAATTTATTAATATTGATAAAATTTTATATTCATTATGGACAGAAATAAAATTTGATATTTAAAAATAATCAATTGGTAGTTTATTACTTAATTTTTCTGATAAAAATAAAAATACACGGAGTGCCTAAAAAAATTCTTATTATTAGTTTATATTTATTATTATTATTATTCAAACAAAATGCGGGAAACATCTGAAACATATATTTAATTACTCAACTATACAGCGTGAGCCAAGCGGTTGGCCTATTAGACGTTTAAAGAGTTCTAATTGATGAAAGTTTCTGAAATTTGGTATGCCACCATTTTTCCACTTGAACTACACCTGGAAAATATTTTTATTGTGCTATCAACCCCCGGTGTATGGGGTAGTGCACCCTACTTTCTTATTTTAAATAGAATGGTATATTTTTTATTGCATATTTAGATTTTATGATAAAAATGAAGTAGACTTTGATAACATGACCAATGGTCTAGTGGTAATAGTTTTTCAGGAATTTCGACTTTTTCAGAAAATTTTGATTTTATAGTGTTCGATTAAAAAATTCATATGTTTGAAGATATCGTTGATAGATAATCCAAATTTGGAAATCAAATAATTTAAATTATGTACTTTACGCCAGATTTTTCAGAAATGAATTATCTTTCAGCATTTAGCCGAAATGAATTTTTCTTTCAGCCAATTTTCAAAACGCAATATCTTTCTTATTTTAAATGGAATGGTATATTTTTCTTTACATGGTTGGATAGAGAAAAAAATTCTGCATCGAACTGTATTAGCATTCCCTATACCTATCGCTGATAGTTTTCCAGCTATTTAAGATTTTCAATTTTCAATAGTTTTCTCCCCATAGTCTGAAAATGACTAGTGTCTAGTTGTCTATGACTTAATAATTCGCTTATAAAGAAATGCATAGGAGGCTTAGCAAAATGACATTAACTGTCGCATTTGAGGTTAACAATGATTATTTTATGTTTTTTTCAGTGATTTCAGCCAATTTTTCATGAAAATTCAATCCAATTAATTTCGATTGAATTATTTGTAAATTTCTTCTATGATTTTTTAATTAAAAAATATAAAAATAATTAATTATTTAGATGTGAATTGTGACAGAAGGTTGTTTCGCCAAGCCTACTATGTTTTAGTATTTTGTTTCAGGGGGTAAATTATTAGAAATCGAAAATCTTGAATAACTGAAAAATTATCAAGAATAGGTATAGGGATTGCTAATATGATTCGATGCAGAATTTTTTTCTCTATCTCACCGTGGAAAGAAAAATATACCATTCCATTTAAAATAAGAAAGTTATTGGGTTTTGAAAATTGGTTGAAAGAAAAACTGATTTCAACTAAACGCTGAAAGATAATTTAATTCTATAAAATTTAGCATAAAGTACATAGTTTGGGCAATTTGATTTCCAAATTTCGATTGTCTAGCAACAATATTTTCCGAGATATGAATTTTTCAATCAAACACTACAAAATCAAAATTCTCAGAAAAAGTCGAAATTCCTGAAAAACCATTAACGCTAGACCATAGGTCATGTTATCAAAGTCCATTTCAATTTTATCGTAGAATCTAAATATGGAATAAAAAATATACAATTCCATTTAAAATAACAAAGTAGGGTGCACTACCCCATACACCGGGGGTTGATAGAACAACGAATATATTTTCCAGGTGTAGTTCAGGTGGAAAAACGGCGGCATACCAAATTTCAGAAACTTTCATCAACTAGAACTCTTTAAACGTCTAATAGGCCAACCGCTTGGCTCACGCTGTATAGGATTGTTTATTATAATGACTTGTCATAATTAATTAACTTCAAATGAATAATTAATTATTTAATAAATTAAATAAAAAAATGTAACACAAAAAAGTTAAAAAAAACAATCAATAATGAAACAATAAAAAGATTCAATAGTAATCACAGATTCAAAAAGAATTGCAAAAATTTGGAAATACTGAAGGACACCAAAGTGAACAAACTGTATGTTTAAATAATTTATTTCAGCGCTATTTATACAAATAAACAAGCATTTGCTCGACAGTTCGCATTTGTTCCAATAATTCAATCAAATGGACATGGAAACGAAAATTGCCGAATGTCTCTGCGGGATTTCATTACCCCCTACTGGTTCGAAGGGAAATCGTTTTCGCATCGACATTCGTAGTGAGATTTCATAATTCCACTGCTGATGAAATTTCGAATTGGAAATTTTGGTCCGAAACTAATAACTTCCCTACCCTCTGGTCGGGGAAGTTAAAAAAGGACGCGCATACGAATTTATTATAATATAGAAGGAGATAGAACGATCGAGAGACCCAGCTCGCAATGCATTTAGACCGTGAGCTGCTCCTTCGAGAAGTACGATGGGAAATTTCCCTTGGTGCCTAGTAACTTCGAAGAGGAATGTCGTTTTTACACTCAATTACCCTCGCAACAACAGCTCAACGGGGTGCTCACTTCAACTATGCGCTTCCACTTTCCTGCGACTCGAGCGAACCTAACCTATATTTTGACGAAATGACAGCCACTTCGTTGCTAGTGAGTTTCCATAATCAGGGAGCTGATTGGTTGTTATTACAATATGGAGATTGAAGCGCGCTATTTTAAATTTGATAACGATTTAGGTATACTTGTGATTGGTTCTTGTGACAACATGGCGGTTAAAGCGCGTTTATTTAAATTCAAATCAATTTATTTTGATTGGTTGTCGAAACAATATGGCGACTACAATATGGCGCCGTTTCAAATTCGAACCAATTCGCACAGTTGATCTGATTGGATGTCGTGTAAATATGGCGACTCAAGGCGCGCTATTTCAAATTTAAATCGATTTTTTTGTACAGTCAATCAATCTGATTGGTTGTCGCGTAAATAAAGGCGCGCTATTTCAATTTTAAACCGATCTATACGGTTGATCCGATTAGTTGTTATGCCAACATGGAGAATTAAGGCGCGCTATTTTAAATTTTATATCGACTTACGTATACGTGCGATTGGTCTGATTGGTTCTTGTGACAATATGGCGGTTAAAGCGCGATTTTTAAAAATTCAAATTCATTTATTTTGATTGGTTGTCGTAACAATATGGCGACTACAGGCGCGCTGTTTTAAATTCGAACCAATTTGCACAGTTGATCTGATTGGGTGTCGTGTAAATATGGCAGATCAACTGTGCAAATTGGTTCGATTTGAAACAGCGCGCCTGTAGTCGCCATATTGTTACGACAACCAATCATAAATATACGTAAATCGGAATAATAGCATAACAACCAATCAGATCAATCGTATGATTGGTTTGAATTTGAAATTGCGCGCCTTCAGCGGCTATATTGCCGCAAACACCAACCAAATCAATTGTAGAGTTGATTTGAATTGGCGCACTTTAGCCGCCATATTGTCACCACAACCAATCAGATGGCGGTATTATCGGCTGCGAATATATCGAGCGTCCCACAATTGTGTCCCCATTATCAAGAAATGATTTATTTTAAATTATTATATTTTCCAATACAAATATACAAATGTAATACAATGGACAAGGATAGAAATATATAAAACTGGGCTATAAACACGTATAGAAGCGTTAATTCTACGATTCAATCAAATATAATCGAACAATAAGAATTTCTCCAATGTTTGCGGCAATTCAAATTGATGAATTGATTCGATGAATTGTCGGCCATTGATTAAACGTCTCAAAAATATGCGCAATTGTCGTTTTAAACTCAATGGACAATTGGCCAAATCTAATAATTGTTGTTTCTGTTGTGGCATTATTGTATTGTTACGTTTAATCATACAACGATCAAATGATTCACTAGCATCCAATAATAATTGAAAGATCTTCGTATAATTACCAACAATAACATAATGTAATGAGTTTAGAATACCATCGGGATCACGAAATTGCGTCTTCATTATAACCCGTGCCCCATATTTTATCAATAGATTAACAACTGAATAATTCAAATTCTCATTACTTGCTAGATATTCAACAAGTACAGGACGTAATTGGGAATTACGATCGCAAATATCATTGTAAACTTTCAAATTTGGATCGGCACCGGATTTTAATAATAATTGTAGAATTTCGTAACGATTCGGTATATTATCAGCACAGGCGACATGTAACGGTGAACCAATTATCGGTGAGCTACAATTAACGTTAGCTCCTGAAAATTTACAAAATTTATTAATTTACAATAATCCCAGTAAACTATGGTTTATTCGATCGGTATTACAGATTACTGTCAAAATAACTAGAGGTCTGTATTACCGACCGGTTATAACAATCATAGCCTACTTGTTCAAATATTTACCAGATTCGATTAGTAGTTGTACAATTTTCGGATCACCTTTCAATATCGCTAAATCTAACGGACTCGGCTTATCAATACAGAATTCTTCATCATAATTCAATTTGGCACCCTGTTTTATTATCAAATTGATAATATCGATATTACCGGATAATACAGCATAATGGAGGACTGTACGATAATCGTGTCGTTCATCGGCAAACGCATTTACATCAGCTCCGTGCTTTAATAATAACAATACAGCCTCCATTCCCTATAATCATTCATTTGTTATTACTAGAATTCATTTGTTTCAAAGTCTACTAGATTTTTCGGAAATTGGCGCCATTATTTAGAAATTGTAGGAATTTCGCTGCAATGGCGCTAAAAGCCGGCGTTACTATGACAACAAGATCAAATCATCAATATTAGCGTTGTCATAGCAACGAATCGAATGTTATTTGTCAATTTAACCAACTGTTGCCAACTATAGAAATTGAAGATTTGCGTGGGTAACTAGCGCTATTGCGGCAGAAATTACAAATAAACCACAATAGAATGAATCTAGTAGGTTTTGATTTGTTTGTTTTTTTGTTGTTGATTACTTGTGGTTGTCGTACGGCCTTCATTAATGGCGTCAATCCAGATCGATCACGACTATCCGGATTAGCGCCGAATGTTAATAATAATTCTAAAAAATCTATATCGGTAACTAAATTAATTTCAGCACCGAAAAAATAACGTTTATTTGGATCGGCACCATGTTCTAATAATAAACGTGCAATTTCCATATGTTTATTACGTATAGCTAAACGTAATGGTTCATCACATTGTGTTGTACGTGGAAAATCCTCATCGGTATTTGGACGGAAATTCACTTTGGCACCGGATTTCAATAATAAACGCACCACATCTGTATAACTAAAAAAAAAAAAAAACAAAAACAAAAGACAACAATAATTAGTGTGTAACAACCTTAAATATTTATATTGAAGTTGGCCATGTCTTTGACAGGTAGTGTCATAGCCGCCTTCAAAACATGGCCAACTATCGAATTATCAAATTATAGTACAATCAACTTGACTTGTTATAATTCAATTGTAATGCCAACTACGTATAGATAAAGTTACTAGATTCGTAAGGTATTAAATTAGTTGAAGTTAGTGACTTTTATTCTGTCATGTTTTCGTCAAATTTCCATTAAATCGAAATTGTTTCACCATTATTAACGATTATCTATAAATTATTAATTAATAGGTTTGTTCCAATCGAAAATCTGTTAGGGGAATTTTCAATTTGTAACCGATTAAAAATAACCCAACAAAGATCTAATGATTATTGAAAATTGGCCAAAATTTCGATAATTAGCGTCCATAATGACAACGATTTTTGTTATAGAAATACTTTAAAATACAAAATTACGAAATCTAGTAGACGGGAAAACAGGACCGGTTTTGTTCGAAAAAATCGCCCCCCAAATAGCAGTAAAATATAATTATGGCATTTGGCCCAAATATTCGGAAAGTAGTGTCGTAGCTTTCTTCGAAAAAACAATCGACAACACTACAAAAAAACTAAAACACAGCCAACTATTGAGGTAAATTATAATACACCTGAAATAATGTAGTTTAATAAAGTTGGTATTATTGATAATTTGATATTCTACTGTTTTCATAGTATACTATTCTTTTGTATGAAATTGAAATAAACGAATCTAGACGCCATGGATTTCGATGAAAATGTACAATTTGTGGAACAATTGCAAATCAAAAACAAAATCGAATTATTGACAGGAACAAACCTAATAAAAAGGTATAAAATAATAAAAAACAAACGAATTTAAATTAAAGTCAAGTTGTTTAAATTAATTTCGATCAATTATAGATTGGACATATAGAAATCTTGTTATATTGACGTAAATTTGGGAAATATAAATTTTGTTATTTTGGAATCGAGCCAGCGCATTAAAACGATATTCGATATTTCCTTCGATTTTCGAAAATAAATAAAATAAAATAAAAACAAAAATAAAAATTAGAGTTCACAATAAGTGAATATTGTCGTAGATTAGTTCATATTTTACCGAAATTTGACATATGTCAAAAAACCCGGCCAACTATCGATATTTTCACCGTCATTTACACCAATTGTATCGAGTATGTAGCGCCAGTTGATTGGTTAATTTCGTAATGTCGCAGATTGGTTCATATTTTACTACATTTGACTTTATTTTTAAATGGCCGACTGCGACGTACATCACTACAGTTTCCACTAGTTGGCTATGATTTAGTTACGTTATGTCGTAGATCAGACATTTGTTGTTGTATGAACTAAGCTACGACACTATATTCGAAATTCATAGCCAACTTTGATTAATTTAAAATAATAGAGGAGTTTACCCGTGTTCAGCTGATAGATGTAGGGCGCTATAGCCGCACTCATCAACGGCATTAACATCACCGCCACGTGTCAATAACAATTGAACAGCTTCTTTATAACGTTGCCAAACGGCATAATGTAATGGACGTAGGCCTTGTGTTACCGGTTCATTGACTTTAGCACCACAAGCTAATAAAATTCGTATATCATCCAATGGTGCCATACGTATAATTGAATCGGCCAATTCCCTTTGTAAAGGGTTCGTTATACATTCAGCTGGCATATTTTCTAATTTATACAGTATGTCCCTTCGAACGGTGATCTCTACAAAATCAAAAATAAAAAAAAAAAAAACGTATTAGAAACGTATAAAACCTCAACCTTGACTGCAGTGGGCTATTTTTAAACAACCACATCAGAAACAGATGAACGTTAAAAAACAAAAAAAGCCAAAAACTGAACTATTTCCAGAAAGTCATTAGTATCGAACAGCTGTAACGCTAATTTTGCCAACAATGAACAAGCGAATTACACCTGCTTCTTTTGTTTTCTTCTAATCAAATTACCAAAAAAAATACTTACATTTTATCAAATTATCACTAATTATCAATAATAATAATAATAATAATAATTGCACAATAAAAACACACAAAATATTGGCGTCAATGGAGCTTGCACAGCATCACAACAACACAAAATCTGTGGGTTCGTTGTGTGGTTTTTTGCTATTTATATGTCCGTTTTACCCTTCCGCTCACAAGTTTTCGTACGTATGTACACATACAGGATGATCCACTGTGTTAACACAATTGAGAAATTTTCACAAATTCGATTTGTTCTAAGTGTTATGGGTTGGTACACGTTTTTAAATTAATTCTAACCTCAAATTATTAAAAATCTAGTAGACTTTACCATAATGTACAGTTTGGTTGTGTTTTGATTACGTAGCGTCGTAGATTAGTTCATCAGTTGTATATCTGGATAATTAACAAAATTCACAGCCGACTTTCTATAATTAATCAAATTTCTTCTACAATTCAAATAATCATAGTTGGCTAGATTTTTTAAAATTAGAATATCTGACAAGCTATTATTATTAAAATCATGGCCAACTACGATCATTATATACCTCTATAAACAATCAAATTCATAGACGACTGCGATTAGAAATAATCTTCTAAATCCCGAGGAGGCTATAAAAATTATTTCACATAACAATTGGCTACGACTTTGGCCGTAGAGTCGTAACTTGCTTCATATTTCACTAAATTTGACTCTTTTTATCAATTAAAAGGCAAACAATTGATTCCCAGTGTAATGGAGAAGATTCATAGCCGACTTTGTACAATTTTTCAAATTTCTTCTGCAATTCTAATAATTATAGTTGGCTAGATTTTCCAAAATTAGAATCGTAGCTTACTTGATATTTGACAAACAATTATTACTAAAATCATGGCCAACTACAACTATTGTAAACCTGTATAAACAATCAAATTCATAGGTGGCTGCGATTAGAAATTATAACTCCTGAACAGGCTGTACAAAGTTATTTCACCTAACAGTTGGCTATGACTTTGGTGAATAGAGTCGTAGATTGTTTCATATTTCATTAAATTTGCCTTTTTGTTCAATTAAAAGACAAACAAATGAATCAAGTCTGTTATCATGGCCAACTATAACATACTATTGATTCCAAGTGTAATAGACAAGTTTCATAGACGACTTTGTATAATTTTTCGAATTTCTTCTAATCGAAATAATTAAATAAAATCGACAAAAAAAAAACGGCAAAATACAATAAAAAATAATTAAATTTAACTTTAAAAATATTTAAAATAGGGCAAATTTGAGTAAATAGTTGAATAGAAATTCATTTGTTACAAACAATCGAATCAAGCTGCGATACTACTATCATAGCCAACTACAACGTAAAATAAACAAAATTCACAGCCAACTTTGTAGATCTATTCAAAATTTGTTCTACAATTCAAATCGTAGTTGGCTAGAATCGTAGCTTACTTCATACTTTACTAGATTTGACATATTTGACAAGCATTATTACTAAAATCATGGCTAACTTCGATCATTGTACACCTGTATAAACAATCAAATTCATAGACAACTGAGATTAGAATTAATTTTTTAAATCCTGAGGAGGCTGTACAAATTATTTCACCTCACAGTTGGCTATGATTTTGGTAAATTTGACTTTTTTTCTCAATTAAAAGAAACAATTGACTCTACTATCATGGCCAACTACAAGTATAATAGAGAGAATTCATAGCCGACTTTGTACAATTTTCCATATTTCTTCTAATCGACAAAAAACTGGCTAATTAAAATAAAAATTAATTAAATTTAACCTTAAAATAGGGAAAATTTGTGTAAATAATCGAATAAAAATTCATTTGTTACAAACAATCGAATCAAGCTACGACACAACTATGATCATGGCCAACTGTCACATAAAATAAACAAAATTCACAGCCTACTTTCCATAATTATTCAAATTTCTTCTACAATTCAAATAATCATAGTTGGCTCTGGGCCTTTCAAAATTGAGAATCGTAGCTTACTTCATACTTTACTGTATTTGACAAGCAATTACTAAAATCATGACCAACTACGATCTGTATAAACAATCAAATTCATAGACGACTGCGATTAGAAATAATCTTTTAAATCCTGAGGAGGCTGTACAAAGTTATTTCACCTCACAGTTGGCTATGATTTTGGTAAATTTCACTTTTTTTTCTCAATTAAAAGAAACAATTGAATCAAGCCTACTATCATGGCCAACTACAAGTATATAAGCCGACTTTGTACAATTTTCCATATTTCTTCTAATCGATAAAAGAACGAAAATAATTAAATTTAACCTTAAAATTGGGCAAATTTGTGTAAATAATTGAATAAAAAAATCATTTGTTACAAACAATCGAATCAAGCTACGAGTCTATTATCATAGCCAACTACGACATAAAATAAACAAAATACACAGCCAACTTTGTAGATATATTCAAATTTCATCTAGAATTCAAATAATTAATTAAAATCGACAAAAAACGAGTAATTATAATAAAAATTAATTAAAAATTGATTTTCAAATAATAAAAATAGTTGTAAATAATTGTAGACAATCGAATGGGAATTCATTTGTTACAAGAATAAATTTATAAAGCCTACTAGATTAGTGTAATTAATGGCGATAAGTAGGTAAAATTAGTGAATCATCCTGTAAATCGAGTAGTCTGGCACTCGATTTTCTTTTTGTTGTCGTCGTCGTTACGATTTTGTTTCTATTCGTAAAAAATAATATCAACATCATGTGGCCTATGATATTTTGAATTAGAATAGAACTAATTTCGTGTGTATTACTAGAACGGAAAATGGACCAAATTAATTGTTGATTGTTCGACATGATAATAATAATGATAATAACAACAACAAAAACGAATTACGTTTTCGTTATTTTTCCGTATAACTCAACGAAAATTGGCCAAAATTTTGGATTTGTGCCAAATACGAAGTTGTTTCCTTTGTTTGGATGCGAAATTTCAAACAAAGATCCACAAACAATCCCACCACTACGTCCCAATAATAATAATAATAATGATAATAATAATAACATTGATAATAACAAAGGTATTGTATTTTTAAGAACGAATCTTCGCCCTATTTGCGCTGTTCTAAAAAATAGAAAAAAATAAAAAAAAAACAAACAAACTCAAAGGTCACTGTCTTCTAATCGGATTCAAAAATAGCAATTTCCAATTTCAATAACAATCCGTTTCTTTACAATCGGCAAATTTCCTCAATAAATTCCGATAGAATTCCATTGATTTCTTATCAAATTTTCCATCATTGTACAAATTGATAAGTTCGTATGGATCATTTTTTAAATTGTAAATCTCATAGAAATCACCAATAAATTGACAAAATTTAATGATTTCGAATTGTTGAAAATTAATCACACATTTATAAGTATTATTTTTAGAATCTTGACATTTACACCAATTATCTAGTGTGCATTGCTATAGAAACAAAAACAAACAAAACACAATCGTTTATTAGTTATACATATCGAGTAGGCCACGATCATTTACCAAACAAACAATTGTATCGTAGCTTGATTCATACTAATTTATAAAACACATCAAGTACGAACCAATCTACGACACTATTTCATTGTAAATTTAATTATACCGGTAAGGCCATTCTAACCAATGGTTTGCTAAATCGATAGCAGTTATTTGCTATTTTAAACTGCTATTTGTACCAGTGATTGTTATTGAAAAATAACAGTTTTGTCCGTTGATTAGCAGATTGATGCAATTATTCGAAACGCCTTACCTGTATATATAACGGATCTTCCGCAATTTCAACGTTAACGTAAATCTATCGACTTACCGTCCAATTCGGTTGCGTCCTTTTGTGTAAAACACCTTGAATCTACGGTTTTTGCATCACTTTCACCATAATATTCGACGAAAATTGTACGATTACTATCACTATTATCATTATTATCATCAAAAAGATGATTTTTGAATGATTTACCATCAAATTTCCGATAATCAATTCCAATTAAATCGATAATTGTCGGTGTTAAATCCACTGTTGATATCGGATAATTCGATAGGGTTTTTTTCTTAATTTTCGGTCCTCTTATCATGAATGGTATACGAATATCGGTTTCGTACGGTTGGCGTTTATCCCAAGGTTGGGTAAATTGTCCTAATTATCGAAAAAAAAACGAACAAAAATAAGAGTTATTAGCCGGAATTGAACCCTGGTCTATTTTTGAATTGGTGCTAGTAAAGAAAGTGGGTTCAATTCCCGCCGAGGATTCGTTTTTTTTTTCTTAATTATTAGATAATATAATTAATTTACCGATATGATAACCGTTATCTGATAAGTAGATCAAATATGTATTATCGATAATTTGTAATTGTTGTAATTTTTCTGTAATTATTCCAATCATATCGTCAACTGATAACAAGGTACGTAAACGATTACGTTGTAGTTCATCTAAAATTTTTATATCATCCGGTAGATATCTAGGAGGCATTTCAACAATCCAGTGTTTCTAAAAATGTCCATCCATCAATCAATTTGTTGATAACAAGAAAAATCGGATCGTCTTTGTCGCACTCATTACAATTATCATAAGCGAGACAAAGATGGCGCTATAATCAAGTTAACCTAGAAAATTGCACCCAGTGTTTCTAAAAATGTTGATCAATTTGTAGATCAGATCGTCTTTGTCGCACTCATTACGATTATCATAAGCGAGACAAAGATGGCGCTATAATCAAGTTAACCTAGAAAATTGCACCCAGTGTTTCTAAAAATGTTCATTAATTTGTAGATCGGATTGTCCTTGTCGCACTCATTGCGATTATTACAAACGAGACAAAGATGGCGCTATAAGCGAGTTAACCTAGAAAATCGCACCCAATCCGATTACCATCAAAATTGATAAGACTTACGTCATTTGAACTGTAATTAAATGACGGATTTTTGACGGTTTTCTTATCACGGAAATAACGTCGATATTGTGGTGCCGGTGTGAACGGGGCATGAGACGCCGGTGGTGCCAACACCATTAGAAATTGTTCGTATTTTAGACGATTCTGTTTCAAGAATTCCAACGAATATTCCGTTATCTTATCAGTTAGATAAACATTAGAAAAAAACAATTCACTACCATTTATCGATAGAGTATAATTGTAATAGCGCGAATTGCCTTTCAAACCGATCCACCAATCGTAACCGATCGGTACATGCGCAGTACCACCGGATTTCTTCGATCCGTACTGAAATAGAAACAAAAACGAGCATATCAATGTGACATGCGGTATATACACCAGATACACGGTTAATTGTAGCGCAAACAACCGTTCAAAGCTTACTTGATTCAAATATTTGCCGGCATAAAAAGTGGTGTAATTTTTCTTCGATTTCAAGAGTGCACTGATTGAATTAATTTCGAAATTTGTTTGCCAGTGGCGGCTCGAACAATGCCCCTCAATCGAATTATTGCGAACGTTTAAATTGTGCGGATAATAGCCGGTGAGGATTGTACTGCGACTGGGACAACAAATTGGCGAATTTACAAACTAAAACAATCCGAATTGTCAGCGATTAATTGATTAATTAATTAAATTAATTACAGCATTGGTGAACGTACGCCCCTGGTTCGCTAGAATTTCTTGCGTCTTCCTCATTGGCACCAAGCCGTCTAATAATAAATCCTGATCGTCGGTTAGAATTATCACGAAATTCGGTAGTTTTCCTCCATTAATTGTTGCAATTATTGATAAATTTAAAATTATAAAAAATAACATAACCTCAAATTTCCGATACGCCGATTTTTCCAATAATACACTAAAATTCAAACAATTTATGATAATTAAGCGCTATTATTACTAAATTAAGTGTTATTATCATTATTATTGTTGTTTTTTTGTGGTAATTACCCCAATTAATTTAAATTTTTTATAAAAATAATTAAAATAAGCTTACCAATATTGACAGTAGGTGGCGCTCTATGATTGATGGTTTCTGTCAAAAGTAAAGCAATGTTGCCGGATTTACCCCAACATTTCATATTTAAATTCGAATTTTCTTCTATAAAATCGAAGAAAATTCTTATTTAAAAATCAATATAATTAATTTTAGTTTAATTTGTGTTAATATTGAATTTGTTTATAATTAATTAGAGTTAAATTTCGGTTTGTTTGGATGACTGTACTTTAGTACAAATTTCGCCGATAGATGGCGGCTGTTGTGTCGAATGACCGAACATACCGCACGTCCCAAAATTATCGGCCACTCTACAATTAACCCAATGATAAATCAATTTAATTAATTAATTAATCAATTAATTACAAATAGTTTTATTTGTACTACAATTACTGTTTTATAAAATTAAATATCAAGACGATCGTGAATTTGTTGAGGTGTCCGAGCTGGATCGGCGCCGTTTCTTCTTCGATTTCTTCCGACTTTTCGAATCATGTTTACTCTTCGAATGTTTCCTAAACAAAATTCAATTACCAACATAATTTAAGAAAAAAAAATCCCCAACTACCGTTTGTGTGATTTTTTCTTTCGTTGAAATCGCCGATTATCGCCATCCTGATCGCCATTATCACCACCACAATCATCAAGATCATCGTCATTATCGTCACTTGAACGGTCTTTGATTGGTTGTTGTAAATCCGCCACCCGACTACCACCACCACCACCACCACCACTGATATTCGGGGTGGATTTGATGATATTCTCGTCGTTGGTAATAGTTTGGTTTTCCGCTGATTTTAATGCAAGAAATGCGGCAGCTTTACGTTTACGTTCTAATTGTAGTGCACGATTGTCACGATTCACTGATACTAATTTCTCACGTGCCGCCATTGCTAATTTATCTTTAATTTTATCTTCGGCACGTTTAATATCGCGCTTTTGATCATCCAAATCGTCAGTCAGATCGATCATTTCTAATATTGGATCGTCTGTATCAAAAATACCACCATTATTACCACCTTCACTATCATTATTATTATTATTATTATTACTATTATTACTACTACTACTACTATTATTATTACTACTATTATTAATTTCTATTGGTATAGTTGGTATAACTGTATTGTTTAAATGATCGTCGTTTTTTTCAATGATCACTTGATTCTCGATGGTTGTCTCATCATCGCTCTCTTCGATTGGTAGGGCACTTTTTATCTCTTTAGGTCCATCGTCTTTGGGTTTCTTTATCGAAAAACTAACAGGAGCTGAAATTTATCAAATTATTATTATTATTATTATTATTAACGAAATTCGGTTATAACGATATTATAAAAGTTGACTGCGTTAATTACGTATAGTCGTAGATTGATTCATACAATCATATAAATGGCAAATTTTGTAAAATATGAAACAATCTACGACACACTACATTGTCAATTGATAGTTAGATAAATTATCGTGTTATTTCTGTATCATAACTCGTTATAACCGGATTTTTTTTATTTTTAAGATATTTAAACAAAATTCGATTATAACAAACGAATAGTGACTCAATTATAGTTCGTTATAAACGAATTTTTGTTATTCTAAGAATATACAAACAAAATTCGGTTATAACGAAATTATACAGGATGAACACCAAGGTATTTTATCACGTTTTTGGAATGTCAAATTTAGGAAAAAAAAGAATCAATCTACCACAAACGTGACCCAATTTCGAGGTAGAACCGTATTCTCTAACCTTTTGACGATTTGTTACTATGACAACCGGAAATCTGCACTGTCTGAGAATAAAACTTCAATCTCACTCCTTACAATTACATTTTAAGTACGTTTAAAAAAAGACAAATTTCAAACAATCTTCAATGATGTCATGGTAACAGATGGTAAAAAAGTTAGAGAATACCATTGATCAGCTCGTTATAACCGAATTTTCTTTAATATATTTAAACAAAATTCGGTCATAACAAGTGAATAATGAATCATTATAGTTCGTTATAAACGGATTTTTGTTATTTTAAGAATATACAAGTAGAATTCCGTTATAACGATATTATTCATGCTGGACACCACAGGTATTTTAGCACGCTTGCAAGATGTCAAATTTAGTAGAAAAAAAGAATCAATCTACGACACTAAATAACTAATTTCGAGGTAAATTATTAGGGTACAATCGTATTGTCTAACTTTTTGACGATCTGTTACCATGACAACTGGAGATCTACAGTATTTAAGAATAGAACTTCTATTTCACTCCTTACAATTCCATTATAAGAACAATTGAAACAATCTTCAATGTTGTCATGGTAACTGGTAATGGTTAAAGAATACGATTGATGATGGCTCGTTATAACCGTATTTTCTTTATTTTAAGATATTTAACGAAAATTCGGTCATAATAAGCGAATAGTGAATCAATTGTACTTTGTTATAAACAAATTTTTGTTATTTTAAGAATATTCGGTTATAACGATATTATACAGGATGGACACCACAGGTATTTTATCACGCTTTTGGGATAGAATGCCGTAGTTTTAATATTTGAAAAATGCATAATGTTAAATTTAGTGAAAAAAGAATCAATCTACGACACTACATAACCAAAACATGGCCCCAATTTCGAAGTACAGTTGTATTCTCTAACCTTCTGACGATTTGTTACTATGACAACGGAAAATCTACACTATTAAAGTATAAAACTTCTATCTCACTCCTTACAATTCCATTATAAGTACAATTGTCATCGTAACGGATACTTCAAGAGTTAAACAATACGATTGATAGCTCGTTATAACCGGATTTTCTTAAATATTTGAATAAAATACGACTATAATCGAAAATTATAGTTCGTTATGAGCAGATTGAGTTAGAGCATTGACAATTGGTAGTTTGTTATAGCCGGATTTTCTTTATTTTTAATAAATTTAAACCAAATTTCGACTATAATAATCGAAAATTATAGTTCGTTATAAGCGGATTTTTGTTATTTTAGGAATATTTAAATAGAATTTTATAGTTTTATAGTTTGATCACACTTTTGGGATAGAGTGCCGTAGTTCTATTTTAATATTTGAAAAATGTATGTCAAATTTAGTAAAAAAAATCAATCTACGACACTAAATAACCAAAACATGGCCCCCAATTTCGAAGTACAGTCGTATTCTCTAACCTTCTGACGATTTGTTGCTATAACAACTGGATATCTACACTATTAAAATATAAAACATCAACCTCACTCCTTACAATTCCATTATAAGTACGATTGTCATAGTAACGGATACTTGAAAAGTTAGAGAATACGATTGATAGCTCGTTATAACCGAATTTCCTTTAACATTGAAATAAAATTCGCCCAAAATCGAAAATTATAGTTCGTTATAAACGAATTAAGTTACAGAATTGACGATTGATAGTTCGTTATAACCGAATTTTCTTTATTTCTAACAAATTTAAACAAAATTCGACTATAATAAACGAAAATTATAGTTCGTTATAACCGGATTTTGTTAATTTTCTAAAT
The DNA here is from genome assembly GCA_020740385.1 of Mylabris phalerata. Classification (NCBI taxonomy): domain Eukaryota; kingdom Metazoa; phylum Arthropoda; class Insecta; order Coleoptera; family Meloidae; genus Mylabris; species Mylabris phalerata. The sequence continues at coordinate 2,473,917 of JAJEOX010000142.1, read as the reverse complement.
ATTTACCGATAATTTTGCGATTTTCTTTCAATTTCTGCGGCGCAATTGGCACAATTTTCACCTCCCGTTTATCACCATTATTATTATTATTATTACTATTACTATTATTATTAGTTGATTCTTTAATTTTATTCCGATAATATTGATAATAATCGTGTGTTTCATTCAAAAATTCAAAACGTGGATCACCTTTAGCTTTAACAATCTCTTCAAATTGTTTACCATTTTTAGCAACATAACTAGCCATTTTATCGATAACTATACGAATTTCCCCGATTGGTATTTTATAATTATCATTATTATCAATATCTGTATTATCTAGAGTATCATTATTATCATTATCAGAATCTGAACCGTATTGGGCTAATGATAATAACGGTTTTTTAAATTCTGTATCATCTTTAATTTGTTGTTTCGGTGATAAATTCGTCACAATTCTTGTCTCTTCTATTGTTGTCGTTGTTGTTGACGATTCTTGTTGTTGTTGTTGTTGTAGATTTGTTAAATTACTCAAATTATTAACAATCTGGGCATACGGATTTGTTGTTTGTTGTTGTTGTTGTTGTAAATATTGCGTATAGGCCATTTGTTGTATATAATTTTGTATAGATGGATCTAGATGCATCTCAGGTGGCTGTACTTGTTGTCCACCATTTTGTTGATATTGCGCCAATTGTTTATAATATTCATAATATTGCGCAATATAATAATATTGATAATATTGTTGTTGTTCGTATGTTAATTGAGAGTAGGCTTCCTGATTCTTCGGCGGTACACCATAGATTTGTACATTTTTATTATCAATCATTGTTGTTGTTGTTTGTATCAATTGTTGTTGTTGTTGTTGTTGTTGTTCGTTTAAACTGCCTTGTATACGATTGACCAATTGTGAATAAGCACAATTAGCTGACGGTTTATATGGTAATGTTGGTATTGAACTTGTTTGTACATCAACATGAACATCATCAACATGATCATCCTGTTAAGAAAATAAAATAATTGGAAATGTTACATTATCAAGAAATTGTTTACCAATACGAATTAAACAAAAATCACCCCATCCCGGTTATTTTTTTTTTTGTATTAGAAAAAATCCCCCAACCCCGCTAATAGATAAATAAAGAAATAAATAAATAAATCAGCTTCTAAATATTATTTGAATTTTTTTTTAAATAATCGGTCACAACAATCACCTTAGCACCTGCAAACAGAAAAAAAAGTCATTAGTTGTTCGACACTTTAAAAAATTAAACATTTCTAAAATTATCAAAAAAAAAAAACGATTTCGAAATATTCAAATAAATAAATCAATAAATAAATAACTATATCTAATGATATTATTAGAATTTGAAACAATTGAAACCTACCACATTTACTGTTGTTGTTGATAATAAGCTCGGATGTAGGTAATGATCATCATTTGTATTATTATCAGCATTATCTTCATCCTTTTTCGTATCTAATTTCAATTGAAAATCGGTTATTAGTGATATCAATATTATCAATTCTACAGGGTGTTCTATCTAGTAATACATATGAATAATATATGTAGAAACGGTAAAGTTGATTGGGACACTCTGTATATAAAATCGTTTAATTTTTGTAAAATGAAATCTACAGAGGTGTTGAGTTAAAATTAGAGCATTTCTGTTAAAATTTTGAGTATACCCTAAAGGCTATTTGAATAAAATTTGGCCCTAGTGGCTAGAATAAGTGCAATTTTAAGGCTAAAATTTTCAATATTGTTATTCAATATTCTTGTTATTTGTTCTAATTACAAAATATTTGTGAATTCGAGACTTGTATGATCAAAATTTTGTAAAAAATAGCGCTTATTCTAGAATTTTTGGAAAAAAAAATTAGCACTTTTGGTTCAAAATTTAACGTGTAGTCTTAAGGACGATATTTTTGATATTTTTGTTCTCAAAATACTGGCCTATTTGTAAATTTTTTGGGTTTTAACAAAATTTTGGAAAAAATTTAGCTCTTTTAGTCCACATTTTGGGCTCTCTTGTGAGGATATGTACTGTTCTAAAATCATTTTTGATATACCTTCTCAAAATACTGGTCCACTTACTATTTGACCTAGTTATAATCAAAATTTTGAAAAAAATTGCTGTTATTCTTGAATTTTTGAGATTTTTATATGGAAAATTTCGCTGTATTTCGAAAAATTTTGATTTGTTTGAATCTAATGGGAATTTTTAAAAAGAAAATTAGCTCTTTTAGTCCAAAATTTGAAGATTTTAGGCTCTCTCGTGGAGATATGTGCCACCCTAAAATTTTTTTTGAATACCCCCTCAAAATGCTGGCCCATTTACTATTTATACTAGCTCTATTTTGAAAATATTCCAGGATTCTAAATGATTACAGTCAAAATTTAAAAAAAAAATAGCACTTTTAGTCCGATTCATTTTTATTGCAGTTCTAAGGCAAACATTTTTGATATTTCCCTTTTTAAAATACTGGCCCATTTGACTTCTTTTTTTTTTGGTTACTACCAAATTTTGACAAAATAGCCTTCTTATTCTTGAAATTTTGAGATTTTTAGACGGAAAATTTCGCTGTATATTGAAAAATTTTGATTTTTTTGTATTTAATGGAAATTTTTGAAAAAAATTTAGCTCTTTTGGTCCAAAATTTGAATATTTTAAGTTCCCTTGTGAGGATATGTACTGCCGTAAGGAAATTTTTGATAAACCCTCTCAAAATATTGGTTCATTTGCTATGTTATCTGTTTAAAATCAATTTTTTGAGAAACAATAGCCCTTATTTTTGAATTTTTGAGGTTTTTATATGACAAATTTTGCCTTTTATTCAAAAGTTATGATCTGTTAGATTCTAATGGGAGTTTATGAAAAAATTTAGCTCTTTTGGCACAAAATTTGAAGATTTTAATTTCTCTAGTAATATTATGTACTCCCCTAAAAAATTGCCGTTATTCTTGAATTATTGAGATTTTTATATGGAAAATTTCGCTGTATTTCGAAAAATTTTGATTTGTTTGAATCTAATGGGAATTTGTGAAAAGAAAATTAGCTCTATTTAGAAAATATTCCTGGGTTCTAAATGATTACAGTCAAAATTTAAAAAAAAAAATAGCACTTTTAGTCCGATTCATTTTTAGTACAGTTCTAAGGCAAACATTTTTGATATTTCCCTTTTTAAAATACTGGCCTATTTGACTTTTTTTTTGGTTATTACCAAATTTTGACAAAATAGCCTTCTTATTCTTGAAATTTTGAGTTTTTTAGATGGAAAATTTCTCTGTATATTGAAAAATTTTGTTTTTTTTTAATCTAATGGAAATTTTTGAAAAAAATTTAGCCCTTTTAGTCCAAAATTTGTAGATTTTAAGCTCCCTTGTTAGGATATGTACTGCCTTAAAGACACTTTTTAAAACCCCCTCAAAATATTGGTCCATTTGCCGTGTTATCTGTTTAAAATCAAAAAATAGCTCATATTCTTGAATTTTCAAAAGTTCATGACAAAATTTAGCTCTTTTGGCCTAAAATTTGAACATTTTAAGTTATCTAGTGATGATATGTACTGCCTTAAAAAACATTTTTGATATACTCTCTCAAAATACTAGTCCACTTACTATTTTAACAAGCTCTATTTAGAAAATTTTCCTGATTAATCAAAATTTTGAAAGAAAAATAGCACTTTTAGTCCAAAATTTGACGCGCAGTTCTAAGACAAACATTTCTGATATTTCCCTTTTTAAAGTACTGCCTCATTTGTTATTTTATTTGGTTATAATTAAAATAAATAGCCCTCTTATTCTCGAATTTTTGAAATTTTTGTACGGAAAATTTCGCCTTATATTGATAAGCTTTGATTCGTTTGAATGTAATGGAAATTTTGGAAAAATATTTAGCCCTTCTAATCCAAAATTTGAAGATTTTAGACTCTCTTGTGAGGATATGTACTGCCCTAAAGACATTTTTGATATACTCCCTCAAAATATTGGACCATTTACTATGTTATCTGTTTAAAATGAAATTTTTGATAAAAAAGCCCTTATTCTTGAATTTTTGAAATTTTATTATGAGATTTTCAACGTATATTGAGAAATTTTGATTTGTTTGAATCTAATGGAAATTTTTGAATAAAATTTAGCTCTTTTAGTCCAAAATTTGAACATTTTGGGTTCCCTTTTGAGGATATGTACTGCCCTGAAAAATATTTTTGATAAATCCCCTCAAAATATAGGCCCATTTGCTATGTTCTGTTTAAAATCAAAATTTTGAGAAAAAATAGCCCTCTTATTATTGACTTTTTGAAATTCTTGTATGGAAAATTTCGTCTTATATGGAGAAATTTTAATTTGTTCTTTTAGCTCTTTTAGTCCAAAATTTGAAGATTTAAGGCTCCCTCCTGAGGATATGTACCGCGTTAAAAGAACATTTTTGATATATCCCCCCAAAATACTGGCCCATTTACTATTTTAACTGCATTCTAAATGATTCCAGTCAAAATTATGAACAAAAAAATAGCACTTTAGTCCAAAATTGTACGTGCAGTCCTAAGGCAAACATTTTTGATATTTAAACAAATACCAGCTCATTTTCTATTTTATGCAGTTATAATCAAAATTTTGAAAAATTAGCCCTGTTATTCTCGAATTTTTGAGACTTTTATATGGAAAACTCCGCCTTATATTCAGAAGTTCTGAGCTGTTGGATTCTAATGGGAGTTTTTGAAAAAATTTAGCTCTTTTAGTCCAAAATTTGGATATTTTTAGCTCCCTGGTGACGATATGTACTGCCCTAAAGAACATTTTTGATGTACCCCCAGTTACTTTTATAACTCGATTCTAAATAATTAGTCAAAAATTTGAGAAAAAAATAGCACTTTTAATCCTAAAATTTACATGCAGTTCTAAGGTAAACATTTTTGATATTAAAATACAGGCCCATTTGCTATTTTATGTGGTTATAATCAAAAATTTTAAACAAATAGCCCTTTTATTGTTGAATTTTTGAGACTTTTATATGCAAAATTTCGCTCCCCATTGAGAAGTTTTGATTCTAATGGGAGTTTTTGAAAAAATTTAGCTCTTTTAATCCAAAATTTGAAGATTTTAGACAGCCTGGATATAATTTTATCAATATTTAACCCTTAGAACGATATGTACTGGCTTAAAAAAACATTTTTAATATAACCCCTTCAAAATATTGGCCCATTTATTATTTTAACTGGCTTTATTCAGAAAATATTCCTCGATTCTAAACGATTAGTAAAAATTTGGAAAAAAAGCGCACCCATTCTAGAATTTCTGAAGCAAAAGTGCTAATTTCTTTCAAATTTTGATTACAAAAACCTACTCAAATCTTCAAAATTTGGTCTAAAGTACTAAATTTACCACAAATCCTCCTCCTGCGTCCATATTTCAAGAACTTTCAGGCCATTGGAGATCAACTCAGCAAAATTAGACCCTTGTAGCTCATTTGAAACTAGATTGAAGATGTTTATAATATTGCTTCGAAAATCATCCAGATATTATCATTGATTTGAACGTCTTTTGACCAACTTGGAAGCAAGCTACAAGGCCCAAAATTTACCAAAATAACCCCCAACGACTCTCCTATAAATCCCCGCTATAATTTTCAAAACATTCGTCGAATAACAGGAACTCTAGTCTTAGACCAGCACCTCTGTATAATTTCAATCCGAGTCAATACAGTAGAGAATCTAATCGACTATACCCCCATAGAAAACCAAAATAATTACCATTTTTATTACTAATTGTAGAATTAACTTGATATAATCCATTCTTTATAGCCGATAAAATATGGCGATAATATTTATACAATCGATGGCCTTGATTTAAGAAACCAAATTGTGGATTATCCGCTTGTTTTGCTTTAATTAAAATCTCCATTTGGGGCCCCTGTTTATGTACAAATGACGCTGTCTTCTCAATACGAGCATTCTCTTTTACAGTTGTCGGCTAAAAATCACAAAAATAACCTCAATTTAGAGAAAATTGAAAAATATTCACAATTTCTATATCGACTGGGATATCGAGTTGGGGAGGCGGCATAAAAACACCACCCCCATCCCCATCGTCATCGTTATTATCACGTGCCGTCGGACCGATTTCTTGTTGTTGTTGTTGTTGTTGAGTGGGTTGCTCCGGTACATCGTAACTATATTGAAACTGATTGGCTCTCTGGCGTTTCTCTTCTTCTTCTATTCAAACGAATTTAAATCGATAATAACACTAGAATTATCGTAGAATAATACCTCTATACATCTTCTCTTCTTCTTCATTGATTTCTAAGGCATAATAGCGCTCTTTATCGCACAATTGTTCGATTTTCCGTTCCGATTCATTCAAACCTAACCAACGCATCGCATCGTAACCCTCCCGACTGGCCTCGTACGGTTTAATATCCGACAACGCTCCACGACCATCATATCTACAAGGAAATTCGAACAAATCAACAATCAAATTATTTCGATCACAGAAACTAACCTATCAATTTTGAGGTTATCATCACCCATCCACGGTATCAGATGTTTACCTTGATCGATATACTGGGCTTTCTCATCGTCACGGAACAATTTACAAGCATAACCGAATACGAATAGATCATCGTGGTTATCTTTGGGTTTGTTTTTACGTAAAATACCCGATTCGGACGTGGTACCGACCCATTGCGCCATATTTATTTATTATTGTTGATGTTGATTTGTTTTTACCTGAAATGGCGATACTGGCGACATCTAGCCTAGCAACGTTGCCAACCACCAATCGAATTATCGAGTAATTTTTGTCAAATTAATTGAAAATAATAACGCAAAATCGTGGATTAAATTATAGAAATTACCAAAATTAATGCCTATAATTAGCTAGTAATCGATTATAAATTATTTATTAGAGGTTATAGTTAATAAATCGAGATTTTTAAATCTAAATCCATCTATTCTATTTGAGTTCAATGGAAGTACTGCCAATCGGCTCGAAAGTTACTAAATTTACCCAAACCTGAGCGCCCTCTATTACTTTACAATTCAACAACAAAACGCGCGGAATTCAAATAATTTACCACAGCTTACTTAGATAGTAATACTTTAAATATTAATTACAACTATAGTAGTAATAATAGTAATATTAATAAATGCTTTAATAATTTGATTTTGTTATAAATATAGAAATATACAAAAAAAAAAACACCTTTAAGGTACAAAATGTGCACATAATAAACCTCGAAAAATAGAGCAATACTTCAACAAAAATTAGGGATGAATTTACAAAGAACAAGGGTGAATCTTATCTTAATATTGCTTAGAATTTCATATTTAATTTAGATCCATGCGTTAGTACTGATAGGGGTGTTTTCTTTGGTGTTTCAACGTGATTATTGTTGTTAAACGTATTGTCATTGAGTTTCGCCATATTTCCTGTAATAATAACAGCAGAAAAAAAATTAATAATTAGAATATTTGGGGCTAAAATTCATTAAGGGTTGATTAATAAAATTGCCTATTGTTAATTTAAAGCCTACTTAAATTCAAGGTAAAACCTCAAGAATTTAGCTAAAAAAAAAGCCTAAACATGATTAAATATCTCCATTTTATAAAACCGGATGACAGCCCTTTATTTGGGGGTGCAAAATTTGCCCCAAAATTAATGATTTAAGTCAACTTTAATCTACTTTAAATCTTAAAATGAAATTGTCAATTTAAACATAGATAACTCAATAATCTTACTACAAATCATAAAATTATCCCCATGAATTTCCCTTATTCCCAAATAAAGGGTAAGAAAATTGTAGAATTGATGATATACTAGTTGAAAAATCGTCTTAATAAACCCTTAAAACTATAAAATTTACCCTAAAAATCCAAACCAACTTAAATCTCTCTTTTTACTTGTTTAATAATTAGAAAATTGACTAAAACATCAAATCTACCCCAAAATCTGGTCAAATCTTCGTTATTTATAACCTGATAAGAACCCCTAATTTAAGGGATAGAAAAATTGCAGAATCAACCATAAAACTGGTGATTTAATGGTCCAAAAATCGATGTAAAATTATAAAATTTACACCAAAATCTACCCTGTTAAAATCAACCAGACCTACTTAAAGTTCCCTTATTCGTAATTAAAAAACAACCCGTTCATAGAGGGTAGAATTGACGACTTATTAGTCTCAAGTCTACTTTAATTTTAAAATTTACCAAAAAAGAAACTCAAAATCATCCGAACTTATTTGAATCTTCTGTCTTTACAACTGAATAACAACCCCTTCTTTGGGGGTAAAAATTCCAAAAATTGCCTCAATACTCTATCAACAAATTTTGCAGAAAAAAAAGCCCAAAATTCCGCCCTAGAATACAAAAATTTCCATAGAAATCAACCAAAACTAGTCGAATCATTAATTTTTTTCTACAATTCGATAACAACCCCTTATTTATACATAAAAACGTTGCAAAGTTTGTCCCAATCATTGACCCAATGGCCACCCTTAAAATTACAAAATTTACCCAACAAAAAAACCTTGGAAATCTACCTTGAGTCACGAACATTGATCTTGAAAACAACCGAACCTATTTGAATTACCCCCTTTGCAATTTTACAACAAAAAAGAGGGTAGAAAAATCAAAAACTTGTAGATTTACTTGTCTAATAATTTTAGTGGTTAAAAAATAAAAATTTTCCAAAAAATTGTCAATTTAAACATTGATCATTCAAAAATCTTCCTGCAAATCATAAAATTACCCCCAAAATCTCCCTAATTCATAACTGAGTAACAACCCTCTAATAGAAAACTGTAGAATTGATGATTTATTAGTTGAAAAATGGTCTCAATAATCCCTTAAAACTATAAAATACACCCCCAAAGTCGTCCAATCCAATTTAAATCTCTTTTTACACTCCCTAATTTAATAATTAGAAAGTCTCTATTTAATAATTAGAAAGCTGACTAAAAATATCAAATTTACCCCCAAAATCTCACTAATTCTTAACTGAATAACAACCCTCCAAAATTATAGAATTGACGATTTACAAGTTGAAAAATCGCCTCAAAAATCCCTTAAAATTTTAAAAATTCACCCCCAAAAGTCGTCCAAACCAATTGAAACCTCTCTTTTTACTTGTTTAATAATTAGAAAACTGACTAAAAATATCAAATCTACCCCCAAAATCTAGTCAAATCTTCGTTATTTATAACCCCAAGAGAACCCCTTCATTAAGGGGTATAAAAATTGCAGAATCAACCATATAATTGCCGATTTAATGGTCTTAAACCCATTTAAAATTAAAGAATTCACCCCAAAACGCTCAGAATCTACTCTGTTAAAATCAAAACTTCCCTTATTTGTAACTCAAAAACAACCCCTTCATAGAGAGAACTGTAGAATTGACACAAAATCGTCTCAATAATTCATTAAAATAATAAAATTCATCTCCAAAATTCAAACCAATTTGAATCTCTTTTTACACTTTTTATTTAATAATTAGAAAATTAAATAAATAATCTCCCTATAAACATCAAATCCACCCCCCGAAATCTAGTCAAATCTTCATTATTTATAACTGAATAACAACCTCTGACTTAAGGGGTACAAAAATTGCACAGTCAACCATATAATTGACGATTTAATGGTCAAAAATCGATTTAAAATTATAAAATTCACCCCAAAAACGCCCAAAATCTACTCTATCAAAATCGAAACTTCCCATATTTGTAACTAAAAACAACCCCTTCATAGAGAGAACTGTAGAATTGACGAAAAATCGTCTCAATAATCGCTTAAAATTATAAAATTCACCCCCAAAATCCAAACCAACTTAAATCTCATTTTATACTCATTGTTTAATAATTAGAAAATTGACTAAATAGTCTACTTAAAAACACCAAATCCACCCCCACATCTAGTTAAATCTTCGTTATTTATAACTGTATAAGAACCCCTTATTCAAGGGGTAAAAAATTGAAGAATCAACCGTATAATTGACGATTTAATGGTACAAAATTGATTTAAAATTATAAAATTTACCCCAAAAACTCTGTCAAAATCGACCAAACTTACTTAAACTTCTCTTATTTGTAAGTTAACAACCCCTCCATAGAGGGTAAGACAACTGTAGAATTGACGAAAAATCGTTTCAATAATCACTTAAAACTTTAAAATTCACCCCCAAAATTCAGCCCAATTTAAATCTCTTTTTATACTCATTGTTTAATAATTAGAAAATTGACTAAATAGTCTACTTAAAAACATTAAATCCACCTCCAAATCTAGTCAAATCTTCGTTATTTATAATTGGACAAGAACCCCTTTCTTAAGGGTTTCAAAAATCGATTTAAAATCATAACATTTACTTCAAAAACGCCCACAATTTACTCTGTCAAAATCAAAATATTCGTAACTAAAAAACAACCCTTCATAGAGGGTAAGACAACTATAGAATTGGCGATTTATTAGTCGAAAAATCGTCTCAATAATCCCTTAAAACTATAAAATACACCCCCAAAGTCGCCCAATCCAATTTAAATCTCTTTTTACACTCCATATTTAATAATTAGAAAACTGACTAAAAATATCAAATCTACCCCCGAAATCTAGTCAAATCTTCGTTATTTATAACCCGATAAGAACCCCTTCATTAAGGGGTATAAAAATTGCAGAATCAACCATTTAATTGACGATTTAATGGTCTAAAATCCATTTAAAATTAAAGAATTCACCCCAAAACGCTCAGAATCTACTCTGTTAAAATCAAGACTTCCCTTATTTATAACTCAAAAACAACCCCTTCATAGAGAGAACTGTAGAATTGACAAAAAATCGTCTCAATAATCCCTTAAAATAATAAAATTCATCCCCTAAATTCAAACCAATTTAACTCTCTTTTTACACTCATTGTTAAATAATTAGAAAATTGACTAAATAGTCCACGTAAAAATATCAAATCCACCCCCAAATCTAGTCAAATCTTCGTGATTTATAACTGGATAAGAACCCCTTCTTTAAGGGTTCCAAAAATCGATTTAAAATCATAAAATTTACTCTAAAAACGCCCAAAATCTACTCTATCAAAATCAAAACTTCCCTTATTCGTAACTAAAAAACAATCCTTGATAGAGGCTAAGACAACTAAAAAATTGGCGATTTATTCCTTAAAATTAGATAATTCACCCCCAAAATCCAACCAACTTAAATCCCTCAATTTTTACATTCAATACAACCATAGGGTCTCCTAATTGAGGCCCAAAATCAATAAACAAACAAATAAATAAATACAAACCTGTACTTTTCGCTGAATTCTTCAACTTCTTAGCCTCACCACCGGTCCTGGGGGTTGCCATCAATTTCCTTTTACCACTTAGTGGAGTTTTCAATAGATTACTAGTCGATGGGAACAGATTCAAACGGGTTGTCGCACCACCCCCCAATCGCCAATTGAGCCTTTCACGTTCCATCTTTTTCGCACCCAATTTCCCCTTGCATCCCTTATACAAATCCAAATGCAACGATTTCGGTTTCCGTCCGAATTCATTGCGCAATATTTTGATTTGACTGTCGATATTCTCGATGTGTTTAACACGCTCATTCGTATATCTTCGTACCGATAAATGTATCGATAAAAGTACGATTTGGGGGATGATTCTGACTTCGCCAAATTCACCTCCAATTCGCCCAAAAGTCCAGCTGATGTTTGTTCTCATGATCGGCCTCCGGCAGGGCCAATTGTAGATCTGTCGAGAAACTCTCCAACCGGTCCATAATTCGCATCAATTTATCCAAAAATCTCCCCCGAATTGGGTCCATTTCGAAGATCAAATCCTCGTACAAACCGGCGATATTGTCGATTAATAAACGGCCAAATTCGTCAATTTCAAGTTCGTTTCCAAGACAGTCCGACTCCACCGGTCGCTCCGAATGCTGCAAATCGAAAATTGTTGGAATTTCCAGAAATTTGCGAGAAATCGAAGGGAATTCGCCCCTATCGGGGGGCGTACACAACAAAAATCGCCCCGATAACCCGCTATTTTTATCAAATTACCGGTTCTTTGATAGTTTTCGAATCATCAAACTAACCTAACTGATCGACTTACATGGCCCCATCGAGATCGTCGATTTCGTCGAATTTTCGTGCACACACAGATTCGCCCTTCATTTCCGACAAGAAAACACAATTTTCAGCAATTTCTTTCAGTTTATCTCCATGAAATCGTCTTCAAAGTTTCAACGGTTTTTCAGACTTGTTTTCGATTTGAATGGCGAAAAGAAAATGTCGCCAACATTGCTACCAACCTTGCAATTTCAAACTATAAAAAAATATTATAATTAATTAATTTTCTACAATAATTACGCCAAATTTTCGATAATTTTTGAAATATTACTCATTTCTATTGTTGATTGATTGCAATATTGACGATAATTTCATAAGATTGATTTTTCGTAATTGGGGCTACTAATAGTTGTTTTAAATAACCAACAACTCGTTTGTAACGTTGCCAAGTTGCACAATAATTCTCTAATCTTGCGCCATTATTTCAAATTTCTCTCAAATTTCCAAATTAAAATTAAAATTGGTTATCAAAGACTCGACAATTATCAATTAATTACCACTGATTTGTTCTTATATTGCTAATTTTGGTTATATCGTAATTTAACCTCAATTATTTCACATATAGTGAAGTCATTTGTTGCGGATACTTATTGAGGGTTTGTAAAAATCGGCAAAATTCTCGATTATTTCCGGGTTGATCAACCTCAAAATTAAGGCAATTTGCGAATAAATTGGTAATTATAAAATTAGACTTCAAATTCTGAGACTTATCGTTACAATATGGCAACGTTGTTTTGAACTGTATCAACGGTATCTTTGATTACAAATCAATCTAATTAGGAAATATTTACAATTATCGTTAATTTAATTCGATTTAATTCGAAAATTGGTCCAATTATATTACTAATAATGATAATATTCAAATATTAACAAATAAATAGAATCAAATAGGCCACTATTATTATGCAGTTACGAAACACACAAGTATATGGTTGCCTACTTTTAGGCGTATACGCATTAGAAATTCTAATTTAATTAGAAAAATAGGCATAATTATTGTAGATTTATGTAAGCGTCTCGTCTAGATGTACAGACGACTTAATTAATTGCAAAAAATTACAATTATAGGCGGTTTTTTACATACCACCGATAAAATCAAGCTCAAGGTGTGTTTGATTACAGTGGTACTTCCAGTAGGCCTAATTCTGTATTTATTATCACCAATTAAAGAGAAAACAATACAAAACTAGACAAAATGAGTACTAAACAACCCTTATATTAATTTTTTAATGTTATCAACGTGTGTAGTTTCGAAAAATTCATATGTGAAGAGGTTATACGAACAAACGTTCAGTACCTGATTTTCTTAATAATTAAACGAATATCGATAGTTTTCCGTGTCTTAAACGTATCCAGTTAACTCAATAGTAGAATGAAGAAGAGAATTTTCTTTATTTGTTTCATTTTTCCGGAACAGTACATAAATCAGAGTCGACTGTGTTGATTTTCATCGAAAAATGCGAATAATTCGAGTAAATTAAAACAATTTTTATTAATAACTTTAGTTTAGATTTATCGATAAATTGTTGGTGATTTTAACCGATTTTCTTCGTATTTTTCCCGGAAAATTGACGATAGAATCCTAGAAATAATTTAATTCGAGTTTGTTGACGTCATTTTGGACCAATCAGAAAAATCGCGCTCAACTATACTTAAGGTTATCTTTCTTATTTAATGTTACCTTTCTTAATGTTATCTTTGCAATCACAAGAGTAGGGGGTTAGTTCGGGGGTAACTGTTCTTTTGCTAGTTCCCCCGCTACCCGCAGTTTCTCCGTTGCAGTGATAAGAGTCAGTCGTGTTGACCGGGGGCGGCTTTTTTTTATCGGAAAATATTGAAAAATCTCGTGAAAATTCAAAAAAATTTAAAAAAAAAAACCGAAAATCAACAGGCTTCAATGAAAGTTTATCGATAAATTCGCGATTTTAATCGGTTTTAATCGATTTTTAAAACTAACCGTTAATTTAATCAAGTAGTTTCTGAATTAATCGTAAAGGTGTTTTTCATTTGTTTATTCCACGGCCCAGTGGATCGGTCAGAATTAGACGTGTTTTATGGATAGTTTGTATTGGAACGGGGAAAATTCGGGTGAAAAATCGTGAAAATTAAAATCAGTGAGCTTTTTCGATCGCTTATCGATCAATTATTGGCGATTTTGATCAATTTTTCAAACTAACCGTTAATTTAATCAAGTAGTTTCTGGATCAATCATAAGGGTGATTTTCATTTGTTTTTTCCAACGTGTAGCTTGATCGGTCTGTGTCAGTCGTCTTAAATGCGTCTTTTTTTTTATCGGAACTTGAGAAAATCGCGTGACAAACAAAGAAAATTAATATTACTGAGTGTTTTTGGTGGCTTTTCCGATTTATCGGTAAATTATTGGCGATTTTAATCGATTTTCACATTGACCGTTAATTTGAAATTTGATCTAGTAATTCCTGGACCAATCAGAACGATTAACAATGCAGAACTTTTCATTTGTTTCTTCCAACGTCGTCAAAATCAGCCATCTTTAGTGCGTCTTCTTTATCAGAACGCGGAAAAATTGTGTGAAAATCAAGAAAATTATCAGTGAGTTTTCTTAATCGCTTATCGATTAATTATTTGCGATTTTAATCGATTTTTTTTTAATTTTTTTTTAAGATTAACTGTTGATTTGATCAACGTAGTTCCAGGACCAATAACAAGGATGTCTTCAGTTGTTTCTTCCAACGTGTAGCTTGATCGCTCAATGTCAGCCATCTTTAGTGCGTCTTTTTTATTATCGGAGCGTGGAAAATCGTGTGAAAAATCAAGAAAATTGTTATCAGTGAGTTTTCTTAATCGATTATCGATAATTATTCGCGATTTTAATTAATTTTAAGACTAATCGTTGTTTTGATTGAGCAGTTTTGTAATTTTATTTCTTTTTTTTTAGGCTAGCGTCACCTGTGTTTTGTGCGTTGTTTTTACCGGAATTTGAGAAAATTCGTCTGGAAAACCAAGAAAATTATTAATCAGTGAGTGTTTTTGATCGCTTATCCGGCTTATCGATAAATAATTGGCGATTTTAATCGATTTTCACATTGATGGTTAATTTGAAATTTGATCAAGTAGTTTCTGGACCAATCAGAACGGTTAACAATGTTGAGTTTTTCATTTGTTTCTTCCAACGTCGTCAGTCAGCCATCTTTAGTGCGTTTTCTTTATCAGAGCGTGGAAAATTCGTGTGAAAAACGAGAAAATTGTTATCAGTGAGTATTCTTAATCGATTATCGATAATTATTCGCGATTTTAATTGATTTTAAGCTTAATAAAATAGTTTTCCCGGTAGTTTTCAGTTGATTAGAGGAGACGCCAGGCGTCGGTTAGAGCAATTTGTGTTGCTTTTTATCGTAAAATCGCCAATATTCGTATGGAAATCAAGAAAATTAAAATCGGGGAGCTTTTTTGATCGCTTATCGATTAATTATCGGCGATTTTAATCGATTTTTAAAACTAACCGTTAATTAAATCAAGTAGTTTCTGGACCAATCATGAGGGTGTTTTTCATTTGTTTCTTCCAACGTGTCAGCCATCTTTAGTGCGTCTTTTTTCTCAGAACGTGGAAAATTCTTGTTGAAAATCGAGAAAATTATTATCAGTGAGTTTTTTTAATCGATTATCGATAATTATTCGCGATTTTAATTAATTTTAAGACTAATCGTTGTTTTGATTGTGCAGTTTTGTAATTTTATTTCTTTTTTTTTAAGGTCAGCGTCACCTGTGTTTTGTGCGTTGGTTTTATCGAAGCGTGGAAAATTCGTGTGAAAAACCAAGAAAATTATTATCAATTATCAATTAAATTATTGGCGATTTTAATCGATTTTCACATCGACCGTTAATTTGAAATTTGATCAAGTAGTTTCTGGACCAATCACAAAGGTTAACAATGCAGAGCTTTTCATTTGTTTCTTCCAACGTAGTCAATGTCAGCCATCTTTAGTGCGTCTTCTTTATCAGAACGCGCAAAAATCGTGTGAAAATCAAGAAAATTGTTATCAATGATCGATTATCGGTAATTATTGGCGATTTTAATTGATTTTAAGCTTGATAAAATAGTTTTTCAGGTAGTTTTCAACCAATTAGAAGAGACACCAGGCGTCTGTTAAAGCCACCCATGTTGATTTTTATCGTAAAATTGCCAATATTAGTACGGAAATTGAAGAAAATTAAAGAATCGTGATACAATCAAGTCGAGCTATAAATCAAATGTTTGAACCTTAATAGTGGTTTTCTGGTACCGATCGCAGGATAAATCGTGTCTAATTTCAAGTGGTGCTTCATTGGTGATTATAAAAAGTAGTGAAACGTAGTGTTAAATAGTAGTGATTAGACTGTTTGTGTCTGTGTTAGAGTGTTAGTGTAGTGCCCTTATGGATGGACGAGTTGGTCATCCCATGGAGTTGTAGGCTAGGCGTCAATTCAACTAAAGGGTAAGGCAAATAATCCAAATGTTGATACCCAAATTACTAATATTTTTCTTCAATTTTTGTCTAATTACAGTAGGTTCGAACAGCGTGGGACAGGAGGCTGAGTAGCAGTGAAGTAGTGAGTACCATTCTATGTTTCTATCGCGGAAAATTCGTGTTATTTAGGGCAGTGAATTCGTTGTGTGATAAAGTGAGGAGTGTTAATAGTGCATTTGTATAACGACTTGGTAGGTAAAATTAAAGATAATCACTTCAATTTATTTTAGATAAATTTCTGTAAGCATTGGATTTAATTACAATTTTTTTGTTTCAGGATGTTTCATTGTAGATTTTCTGGTAATATTTTTTTGTGTTTCAGCGTATCTGTATTCATATGTAGCTACTTTATTATGTTTTAGGGTCATCAAGATTTAACCTTGAATTTTTATTTTATTTCAGGTAGATTCCTGTAAGTACTGAATCTAGTTTTCATATTTCTTTTTCAGCATGTTTAATTACTTTTTTCTTTGTTTTTCAGGAAGTTTATAATGATAAATTTTAATTTATTTCAGGTGATTTTTTGTAAGTATGTATTGCTTGTGTCAGGATGTTTAATTACTAATTTTTATGTACAATTTTTTTGTATTTCAGGGTAAATATGGTGGTGAATTTTATTTTATTTTAGGTATTTGTAGCGGGGATGAAATCAACAAGTGTCTAAATTAAAGTTGTGCTTAGTTAGTGATTATAAAAAGTAGTGAATTCAGTGAGTTCAACTGAGTGATTATAGTTTCAAAACGTAGTGAATTTGTCTTGGTGTCTGTGAAGTAGTCTTGGTGTTAGGGAAGTAGTGTTGGTGGTAGTCAGTGTCAATTGGTGATGGTCAGTGTCAGTGTAGTGCCCTTATGGATGGACGAGTTGGTCATCCCATGGAGTTGTAGGCTAGGCGACAGTTCAGCGAAAGGGTAAAACAAACAATCCAAATGATACCAACATTTTAATTTTTCTTTTTTTTTCTTTTCGTATTACAGTAGGTTCGAACAGCGAGGGACAGGAGGCTGAGTAGCAGTAAAGTAGTGAGTACCTTTCTATGTTTCTATCGTGGAAAATTCGTGTTATTTAGGGCAGTGAATTCGTTGTGTGATAAAGTGAGGAGTGTTAATAGTGCATTTGTATAACGACTTGGTAGGTAAAATTAAAGATAATCTGTTCAATTTATTTCAGATACATTTCTGTAAGTATTGGATTTAATTACAATTTTTCTGTTTCAGGATGTTTCATTGTAGATTTTCTGGTAATATTTTTTTGTGTTTCAGCATATTTGTATCCATAAAATGTAGCTACTTTATTATGTTTTAGGGTCATCAACATTTAACCTTGTATTTTGATTTTAAGTACTGTACTTCAGTACTTGAAGGTAAGTACTGAATCTAGTTTTCATATTTCTTTTTCAGCATGTTTAATTACATATTTTTATCTTTCTTTGTTTTTCAGGAAGTTTATAATGATAAATCTTAATTTATTTCAGGTGATTTTTTGTAAGTGTGTATTGCTTGTGTCAGGATGTTTAATTACTAATTTTTATGTACGATTTTTTTATATTTCAGGGTATTTATAGTGGTGAATTTTATTTTATTGTAGGTATTTGTAGCGTGGATGAAATCAACAAAAGTGTCTAAATTAAAGTCGTGATTAGTTAGTGATTATAAAAAGTAGTGAATTCAGTGAGTTCAACTAAGTGATTGTAGTTTTAAAACGTAGTGAATTTGGCTTGGTGTCAGTGAAGTAGTCTTGGTGGTCAATGTCAGTGTCAGTTGGTGGTAGTTAGTGTCAGTTGGTGGTGGTCTGTGTCAGTGTAATGCCCTTATGGATGGACGAGTTGGTCATCCCATGGAGTTGTAGGCTAGGCGTCAATTCAACTAAAGGGTAAGGCAAATAATCCAAATGTTGATACCAAAATTACTAATATTTTTCTTTTTTTTTTCTTTTCTAATTACAGTAGGTTCGAACAGCGAGGGACAGGAGGCTGAGTAGCAGTGAAGTAGTGAGTACCTTTCTGTATGTTTCTATCGTAGAAAATTCCTGTTATTTAGTAGTGCATTTGTATAGCGACTTGGTTGATAAAATTTAAGATAATCAGTTCAATTTATTTTAGACAAACTTCTGTAAGCATTGGTATTTCTGTAAGTACAATATTTCGGTTTTAAGATGTTTAATTGTAGATTTTCTTGTAATATTTTTTTGTGTTTCAGTATATTTGTTTCCATTCATAGCTACTTTATTAAGTTTTAGGATCATCAACATTTAACCTTGAATTTTGATTTTATTTCAGGTAGATTCCTGTAAGTACTGAATCTAGTTTTCATATTTCTTTTTCAGCATGTTTAATTACTTTTTTTTTGTTTTTCAGGAAGTTTATAATGATAAATCCTAATTTATTTCAGGTGATTTTTTGTAAGTATGTATTGCTTGTGTCAGGATGTTTAATTACCAATTTTTATGTACGTTTTTTTTTTATATTTCAGGGTATTTATGGTGGTGAATTTTATTTTATTGTAGGTATTTGTAGCGTGGATGAAATCAACAAGTGTCTAAATTAAAGTCGTGATTAGTTAGTGATTATAAAAAGTAGTGAATTCAGTGAGTTCAACTAAGTGATTGTAGTTTCGTAAAACGTAGTGAATTTGGCTTGGTGTCAGTGAAGTAGTCTTGGTGGTCAATGTCAGTGTCAGTTGGTGGTAGTTAGTGTCAGTTGGTGGTGGTCAGTGTCAGTGTAGTGCCCTTATGGATGGACGAGTTGGTCATCCCATGGAGTTGTAGGCTAGGCGACAGTTCAGCGAAAGGGTAAGACAAATAATCCAAATGATGATACCAAAATTACTAATATTTTTCTTTTTTTTTTCTTTTCTATTTACAGTAGGTTCGAACAGCGAGGGACAGGAGGCTGAGTAGCAGTGAAGTAGTGAGTACCTTTCTGTATGTTTCTATCGTAGAAAATTCCTGTTATTTAGTAGTGCATTTGTATAGCGACTTGGTTGGTAAAATTTAAGATAATCAGTTCAATTTCTTTTAGATAAACTTCTGTAAGTAGGTGTTGCATGTAATCACAATTTTTTTGTTTTAGGATGTTTAATTAATCCATTTTCTTGTATTTTTTTGTGTTTCAGTATATTTGTTTCCATAAAATATCGCCACTTTATTAAGTTTTAGGATCATCAACATTTAACCTTGAATTTTGATTTTATTTCAGGTAGATTCCTGTAAGTACTGAATCTAGTTTTCATATTTCTTTTTCAGCATGTTTAATTACATATTTTTATCTTTCTTTGTTTTTCAGGAAGTTTATAATGATAAATCCTAATTTATTTCAGGTGATTTTTTGTAAGTATGTATTGCTTGTGTCAGGATGTTTAATTACCAATTTTTATGTACGATTTTTTTTATATTTCAGGGTATTTATGGTGGTGAATTTTATTTTATTGTAGGTATTTGTAGCGTGGATGAAATCAACAAGTGTCTAAATTAAAGTCGTGATTAGTTAGTGATTATAAAAAGTAGTGAATTCAGTGAGTTCAACTAAGTGATTGTAGTTTTAAAACGTAGTGAATTTGGCTTGGTGTCAGTGAAGTAGTCTTGGTGGTCAATGTCAGTGTCAGTTGGTGGTAGTTAGTGTCAGTTGGTGGTGGTCTGTGTCAGTGTAATGCCCTTATGGATGGACGAGTTGGTCATCCCATGGAGTTGTAGGCTAGGCGTCAATTCAACTAAAGGGTAAGGCAAATAATCCAAATGTTGATACCCAAATTACTAATATTTTTCTTCAATTTTTGTCTAATTACAGTAGGTTCGAACAGCGAGGGACAGGAGGCTGAGTAGCAGTGAAGTAGTGAGTACCTTTCTGTATGTTTCTATCGTAGAAAATTCCTGTTATTTAGTAGTGCATTTGTATAGCGACTTGGTTGATAAAATTTAAGATAATCAGTTCAATTTATTTTAGACAAACTTCTGTAAGTAGGTATTTCTGTAAGTAGGTATTTCGGTTTTAATATGTTTAATTAATCCATTTTCTTGTATTTTTTTGTGTTTCAGTATATTTGTTTCCATAAAATATAGCCACTTTATTAAGTTTTAGGATCATCAACATTTAACCTTGAATTTTGATTTTATTTCAGGTAGATTCCTGTAAGTACTGAATCTAGTTTTCATATTTCTTTTTCAGCATGTTTAATTACATATTTTTATCTTTCTTTGTTTTTCAGGAAGTTTATAATGATAAATCCTAATTTATTTCAGGTGATTTTTTGTAAGTATGTATTGCTTGTGTCAGGATGTTTAATTACCAATTTTTATGTACGTTTTTTTTTATATTTCAGGGTATTTATGGTGGTGAATTTTATTTTATTGTAGGTATTTGTAGCGTGGATGAAATCAACAAGTGTCTAAATTAAAGTCGTGATTAGTTAGTGATTATAAAAAGTAGTGAATTCAGTGAGTTCAACTAAGTGATTGTAGTTTTAAAACGTAGTGAATTTGGCTTGGTGTCAGTGAAGTAGTCTTGGTGGTCAATGTCAGTGTCAGTTGGTGGTAGTTAGTGTCAGTTGGTGGTGGTCAATGTCAGTGTAGTGCCCTTATGGATGGACGAGTTGGTCATCCCATGGAGTTGTAGGCTAGGCGACAGTTCAACGAAAGGGTAAGACAAATAATCCGAATGATGATACCAAAATTACTAATATTTTTCTTTTCTAATTACAGTAGGTTCGAGCAGCGTGGGACAGGAGGCCGAGTAGCAGTAAAGTAGTGAGTACCTTTTTATATTTCTATCTTGGAAAGTTGGTGGTATTTAGTGCAGTGAATTAGTGTGGATAATTAGTGGGAGTGTGTTATAATTATAGTGCTGTGTAGCTTAATCTGTGTTACAGGTAAGTGAAATAATCAACACATGTCTAATTCTTTCCCAGGATGTTTAATTATTGATAATCATTAATATTTTTTTCTTTCAGGATATTTCGTTTTAGATAACTTCTTGTAAGTATTAAATCTAACGTCAGTATTTCTTTTTCAGGATGTTATTTACATGTATATAATTTTATTATTTTTCAGGATATTTATAATGAAAAAATTTAATCTCTTATGTTTCAGGATCATTAGCTTTAATCCCTCAAACTTTATTTTATTTTAAGTAAATTTCTAATTAATTTTTTTCTCTTTCAGGATGTTTAATTATTGATATTCATGTATAATTTGTTGATTTTCAATTCAATTTGTTGCACAATATGACTGTTCGTAGTGCCCTCCATCAACTGAGAATGCTGTTTGGCAACTGAATTTTCTTCAATTTCTATTTTGTGGCACCCACTTGCGAGATCTAGAGTGGTAAGTAATTACATTTTTCGAGTTTATCTAAAATATCGTCGAATATTTATCGTTGATGGTTTTTTCATTCAAACTTCGGTAATTTAAGACCATACGCCATTCTTTTTGCCAGATGCGTCCATTTTCTTCTGAACAATCCATACGGACTTAACCATGGGGAGTGGCTCGATCTTATAATGCCTTTTTCTACAGGGTCGTTTACTTGTTTTTGAATTTCATCTTTATGTATAGGGGCATATCGGTATAATTTCGCATCAACTGGTATTTCATCGTTGGTGTTGATTTGGTTGGTGAAAGTTAGTTTAGTATTTGGGAGGTGTAATATGTTACTATATGTATTCGTTTATTAATTGCTTTTTCTTCTTCATTAAGGTGATTACTTCGGATAAATTCGAAACCGTTGGTTATTTTCTTATTGTCATTTTCGGTTGTACCTATACTGTAGTTTTCCGTTAATGATTCGAAGTACAGGTTTTTCTTGATTGTAATTATGATCGGGTGGTTGTTGTTACTTGACAGAAGTAACAGCCCTCTTTGTTGTTAATTATGCTTTCTGGCATCTTTACACCCTTTTGTTGTTTTCCGGCTAATAACTATTCTCCGTCTTCCAATTCGCTTCCTAATTGTATTATTTTTTGTGTGTTGAAATCGGTTCTCTATTGAAATGGAATTATTATAGTTTTGTTGGTGTTGTACAGGCATGTTTCTTCATAGTTAACAGAAAGGTTTAATTCCTCTGTGATTTTATTCTCGATGATATCATCATAATATGTATGAAATGGGAATCATAGATTCGAATTTTTTGTACCTTGTGTGCCACGCTATTCCTCTTTGCAGTAACCTATGATTTTGTGAACGTATGTCAATTTCTTGTTTCAACTAAATAATCTGCATTACCGACATTCTCTTGTTTTAATAGATTGTCGGTAATGCAGATTATTTAGTTGAAACAAGAAATCGACTTACGTTCACAAAGTCATAGACAATGATTTCTGTTATGCTGGATTATCTCCTCATATTGATGTGAGTTTAATAGGTCGGATGGGTTTGGTTGTGATTTGGAATTGATCGGATAATTGAAACATTGCAACCGGTGTCGATTTGGAATTTTTGGTCAAAAGAAATGTATGTGAACATAAGGTAGAGAGCTGAATTGGATATTGTTGATGTTGATTTTTATGTTTCTATGTTTTGGGAGGCTTCCTTTTCAAATTTTTTTTTATCTTCGTTTTCTTGCTATTGGTATTGTTGTTGCCCATAGAATACCACTTTGTAGGTGGTTGGTCGGTTTGTGATTGCGGATTCTCCTCTAATTGGTGTTTGTTGTTCTTGTGATGGTTTTCCAAATTTTCATTGCGGGAAATTTTGTCTGTAAAAATTGTTTGGTCCGAGTTGAATTCGATGGCTTTTGATTTGTCCTTCGGTTAAAAGTTTGGTGAAAAGGATTCTTATTGTTGGTGGGCGGTGCTGTTGTTGTGGAGATTGTTGTGGATGATTTAACATTGGAATTTTCTGGATTTTTTTCTTTTGGTTTGGTTTACCTCAGTATTGTTGGTTGGGTTGTGTTAGGTCCATGTTGAATCGGTTGGCTAAGGAAATTTCATTTGTAATTCGGTCGGAACTTTATTGGCAAGGATTGTTATTGTTGTGGAGGTTGTTGTGGGTGATTGGAAATTTCTGGATTAATTTCTGTCGATTAGGGTCACATCAGAATTATTAGTTGGGTTGTGTTATGTCCTAATTGAATCAGTTGGCTTTGGAAATTTCGTTTGTAATTCGGTTGGAACTTTATTGGCAAGGATTGTTATTGTTGTGGAGGTTGTTGTGGGTAACTGGAAATTTCTGGATTAATTTCTGTCGATTAGGGTCACATCAGAATTATTAGTTGGGTTGTGTTATGTCCTAATTGAATCAGTTGGCTTTGGAAATTTCGTTTGTAATTCGGTTGGAACTTTATTGGCAAGGATTGTTATTGTTGTGGAGATTGTTGTGGGTAACTGGAAATTTCTGGATTAATTTCTGTCGATTAGGGTCACATCAGAATTATTAGTTGGGTTGTGTTATGTCCTAATTGAATCAGTTGGCTTTGGAAATTTCGTTTGTAATTCGGTTGGAACTTTATTGGCAAGGATTGTTATTGTTGTGGAGATTGTTGTGGGTGATTGGAAATTTCTGGATTAATTTCTGTCGATTAGGGTCACATCAGAATTATTAGTTGGGTTGTGTTATGTCCTAATTGAATCAGTTGGCTTTGGAAATTTCGTTTGTAATTCGGTTGGAACTTTATTGGCAAGGATTGTTATTGTTGTGGAGGTTGTTGTGGGTAACTGGAAATTTCTGGATTAATTTCTGTCGATTAGGGTCACATCAGAATTATTAGTTGGGTTGTGTTATGTCCTAATTGAATCAGTTGGCTTTGGAAATTTCGTTTGTAATTCGGTTGGAACTTTATTGGCAAGGATTGTTATTGTTGTGGAGGTTGTTGTGGGTGATTGGAAATTTCTGGATTAATTTCTGTCGATTAGGGTCACATCAGAATTATTAGTTGGGTTGTGTTATGTCCTAATTGAATCAGTTGGCTTTGGAAATTTCGTTTGTAATTCGGTTGGAACTTTATTGGCAAGGATTGTTATTGTTGTGGAGATTGTTGTGGGTAACTGGAAATTTCTGGATTAATTTCTGTCGATTAGGGTCACATCAGAATTATTAGTTGGGTTGTGTTATGTCCTAATTGAATCAGTTGGCTTTGGAAATTTCGTTTGTAATTCGGTTGGAACTTTATTGGCAAGGATTGTTATTGTTGTGGAGGTTGTTGTGGGTAACTGGAAATTTCTGGATTAATTTCTGTCGATTAGGGTCACATCAGAATTATTAGTTGGGTTGTGTTATGTCCTAATTGAATCAGTTGGCTTTGGAAATTTCGTTTGTAATTCGGTTGGAACTTTATTGGCAAGGATTGTTATTGTTGTGGAGATTGTTGTGGGTAACTGGAAATTTCTGGATTAATTTCTGTCGATTAGGGTCACATCAGAATTATTAGTTGGGTTGTGTTATGTCCTAATTGAATCAGTTGGCTTTGGAAATTTCGTTTGTAATTCGGTTGGAACTTTATTGGCAAGGATTGTTATTGTTGTGGAGGTTGTTGTGGGTAACTGGAAATTTCTGGATTAATTTCTGTCGATTAGGGTCACATCAGAATTATTAGTTGGGTTGTGTTATGTCCTAATTGAATCAGTTGGCTTTGGAAATTTCGTTTGTAATTCGGTTGGAACTTTATTGGCAAGGATTGTTATTGTTGTGGAGGTTGTTGTGGGTAACTGGAAATTTCTGGATTAATTTCTGTCGATTAGGGTCACATCAGAATTATTAGTTGGGTTGTGTTATGTCCTAATTGAATCAGTTGGCTTTGGAAATTTCGTTTGTAATTCGGTTGGAACTTTATTGGCAAGGATTGTTATTGTTGTGGAGATTGTTGTGGGTAACTGGAAATTTCTGGATTAATTTCTGTCGATTAGGGTCACATCAGAATTATTAGTTGGGTTGTGTTATGTCCTAATTGAATCAGTTGGCTTTGGAAATTTCGTTTGTAATTCGGTTGGAACTTTATTGGCAAGGATTGTTATTGTTGTGGAGATTGTTGTGGGTAACTGGAAATTTCTGGATTAATTTCTGTCGATTAGGGTCACATCAGAATTATTAGTTGGGTTGTGTTATGTCCTAATTGAATCAGTTGGCTTTGGAAATTTCGTTTGTAATTCGGTTGGAACTTTATTGGCAAGGATTGTTATTGTTGTGGAGATTGTTGTGGGTAACTGGAAATTTCTGGATTAATTTCTGTCGATTAGGGTCACATCAGAATTATTAGTTGGGTTGTGTTATGTCCTAATTGAATCAGTTGGCTTTGGAAATTTCGTTTGTAATTCGGTTGGAACTTTATTGGCAAGGATTGTTATTGTTGTGGAGATTGTTGTGGGTAACTGGAAATTTCTGGATTAATTTCTGTCGATTAGGGTCACATCAGAATTATTAGTTGGGTTGTGTTATGTCCTAATTGAATCAGTTGGCTTTGGAAATTTCGTTTGTAATTCGGTTGGAACTTTATTGGCAAGGATTGTTATTGTTGTGGAGATTGTTGTGGGTAACTGGAAATTTCTGGATTAATTTCTGTCGATTAGGGTCACATCAGAATTATTAGTTGGGTTGTGTTATGTCCTAATTGAATCAGTTGGCTTTGGAAATTTCGTTTGTAATTCGGTTGGAACTTTATTGGCAAGGATTGTTATTGTTGTGGAGATTGTTGTGGGTAACTGGAAATTTCTGGATTAATTTCTGTCGATTAGGGTCACATCAGAATTATTAGTTGGGTTGTGTTATGTCCTAATTGAATCAGTTGGCTTTGGAAATTTCGTTTGTAATTCGGTTGGAACTTTATTGGCAAGGATTGTTATTGTTGTGGAGATTGTTGTGGGTAACTGGAAATTTCTGGATTAATTTCTGTCGATTAGGGTCACATCAGAATTATTAGTTGGGTTGTGTTATGTCCTAATTGAATCAGTTGGCTTTGGAAATTTCGTTTGTAATTCGGTTGGAACTTTATTGGCAAGGATTGTTATTGTTGTGGAGATTGTTGTGGGTAACTGGAAATTTCTGGATTAATTTCTGTCGATTAGGGTCACATCAGAATTATTAGTTGGGTTGTGTTATGTCCTAATTGAATCAGTTGGCTTTGGAAATTTCGTTTGTAATTCGGTTGGAACTTTATTGGCAAGGATTGTTATTGTTGTGGAGGTTGTTGTGGGTAACTGGAAATTTCTGGATTAATTTCTGTCGATTAGGGTCACATCAGAATTATTAGTTGGGTTGTGTTATGTCCTAATTGAATCAGTTGGCTTTGGAAATTTCGTTTGTAATTCGGTTGGAACTTTATTGGCAAGGATTGTTATTGTTGTGGAGATTGTTGTGGGTGATTGGAAATTTCTGGATTAATTTCTGTCGATTAGGGTCACATCAGAATTATTAGTTGGGTTGTGTTATGTCCTAATTGAATCAGTTGGCTTTGGAAATTTCGTTTGTAATTCGGTTGGAACTTTATTGGCAAGGATTGTTATTGTTGTGGAGGTTGTTGTGGGTAACTGGAAATTTCTGGATTAATTTCTGTCGATTAGGGTCACATCAGAATTATTAGTTGGGTTGTGTTATGTCCTAATTGAATCAGTTGGCTTTGGAAATTTCGTTTGTAATTCGGTTGGAACTTTATTGGCAAGGATTGTTATTGTTGTGGATGTTGTTGTGGGTGATTGGAAATTTCTGGATTAATTTCTGTCGATTAGGGTCACATCAGAATTATTAGTTGGGTTGTGTTATGTCCTAATTGAATCAGTTGGCTTTGGAAATTTCGTTTGTAATTCGGTTGGAACTTTATTGGCAAGGATTGTTATTGTTGTGGAGATTGTTGTGGGTAACTGGAAATTTCTGGATTAATTTCTGTCGATTAGGGTCACATCAGAATTATTAGTTGGGTTGTGTTATGTCCTAATTGAATCAGTTGGCTTTGGAAATTTCGTTTGTAATTCGGTTGGAACTTTATTGGCAAGGATTGTTATTGTTGTGGAGATTGTTGTGGGTAACTGGAAATTTCTGGATTAATTTCTGTCGATTAGGGTCACATCAGAATTATTAGTTGGGTTGTGTTATGTCCTAATTGAATCAGTTGGCTTTGGAAATTTCGTTTGTAATTCGGTTGGAACTTTATTGGCAAGGATTGTTATTGTTGTGGAGATTGTTGTGGGTAACTGGAAATTTCTGGATTAATTTCTGTCGATTAGGGTCACATCAGAATTATTAGTTGGGTTGTGTTATGTCCTAATTGAATCAGTTGGCTTTGGAAATTTCGTTTGTAATTCGGTTGGAACTTTATTGGCAAGGATTGTTATTGTTGTGGAGATTGTTGTGGGTAACTGGAAATTTCTGGATTAATTTCTGTCGATTAGGGTCACATCAGAATTATTAGTTGGGTTGTGTTATGTCCTAATTGAATCAGTTGGCTTTGGAAATTTCGTTTGTAATTCGGTTGGAACTTTATTGGCAAGGATTGTTATTGTTGTGGAGATTGTTGTGGGTAACTGGAAATTTCTGGATTAATTTCTGTCGATTAGGGTCACATCAGAATTATTAGTTGGGTTGTGTTATGTCCTAATTGAATCAGTTGGCTTTGGAAATTTCGTTTGTAATTCGGTTGGAACTTTATTGGCAAGGATTGTTATTGTTGTGGATGTTGTTGTGGGTAATTGGAAATTTCTGGATTAATTTCTGTCGATTAGGGTCACATCAGAATTATTAGTTGGGTTGTGTTATGTCCTAATTGAATCAGTTGGCTTTGGAAATTTCGTTTGTAATTCGGTTGGAACTTTATTGGCAAGGATTGTTATTGTTGTGGAGGTTGTTGTGGGTAACTGGAAATTTCTGGATTAATTTCTGTCGATTAGGGTCACATCAGAATTATTAGTTGGGTTGTGTTATGTCCTAATTGAATCAGTTGGCTTTGGAAATTTCGTTTGTAATTCGGTTGGAACTTTATTGGCAAGGATTGTTATTGTTGTGGAGATTGTTGTGGGTGATTGGAAATTTCTGGATTAATTTCTGTCGATTAGGGTCACATCAGAATTATTAGTTGGGTTGTGTTATGTCCTAATTGAATCAGTTGGCTTTGGAAATTTCGTTTGTAATTCGGTTGGAACTTTATTGGCAAGGATTGTTATTGTTGTGGAGATTGTTGTGGGTGATTGGAAATTTCTGGATTAATTTCTGTCGATTAGGGTCACATCAGAATTATTAGTTGGGTTGTGTTATGTCCTAATTGAATCAGTTGGCTTTGGAAATTTCGTTTGTAATTCGGTTGGAACTTTATTGGCAAGGATTGTTATTGTTGTGGAGTTGTTGTGGGTAATTGGAAATTTCTGGATTAATTTCTGTCGATTAGGGTCACATCAGAATTATTAGTTGGGTTGTGTTATGTCCTAATTGAATCAGTTGGCTTTGGAAATTTCGTTTGTAATTCGGTTGGAACTTTATTGGCAAGGATTGTTATTGTTGTGGAGGTTGTTGTGGGTAATTGGAAATTTCTGGATTAATTTCTGTCGATTAGGGTCACATCAGAATTATTAGTTGGGTTGTGTTATGTCCTAATTGAATCAGTTGGCTTTGGAAATTTCGTTTGTAATTCGGTTGGAACTTTATTGGCAAGGATTGTTATTGTTGTGGATGTTGTTGTGGGTAACTGGAAATTTCTGGATTAATTTCTGTCGATTAGGGTCACATCAGAATTATTAGTTGGGTTGTGTTATGTCCTAATTGAATCAGTTGGCTTTGGAAATTTCGTTTGTAATTCGGTTGGAACTTTATTGGCAAGGATTGTTATTGTTGTGGAGGTTGTTGTGGGTAATTGGAAATTTCTGGATTAATTTCTGTCGATTAGGGTCACATCAGAATTATTAGTTGGGTTGTGTTATGTCCTAATTGAATCAGTTGGCTTTGGAAATTTCGTTTGTAATTCGGTTGGAACTTTATTGGCAAGGATTGTTATTGTTGTGGAGATTGTTGTGGGTAACTGGAAATTTCTGGATTAATTTCTGTCGATTAGGGTCACATCAGAATTATTAGTTGGGTTGTGTTATGTCCTAATTGAATCAGTTGGCTTTGGAAATTTCGTTTGTAATTCGGTTGGAACTTTATTGGCAAGGATTGTTATTGTTGTGGATGTTGTTGTGGGTGACTGGAAATTTCTGGATTAATTTCTGTCGATTAGGGTCACATCAGAATTATTAGTTGGGTTGTGTTATGTCCTAATTGAATCAGTTGGCTTTGGAAATTTCGTTTGTAATTCGGTTGGAACTTTATTGGCAAGGATTGTTATTGTTGTGGAGATTGTTGTGGGTAACTGGAAATTTCTGGATTAATTTCTGTCGATTAGGGTCACATCAGAATTATTAGTTGGGTTGTGTTATGTCCTAATTGAATCAGTTGGCTTTGGAAATTTCGTTTGTAATTCGGTTGGAACTTTATTGGCAAGGATTGTTATTGTTGTGGAGATTGTTGTGGGTAACTGGAAATTTCTGGATTAATTTCTGTCGATTAGGGTCACATCAGAATTATTAGTTGGGTTGTGTTATGTCCTAATTGAATCAGTTGGCTTTGGAAATTTCGTTTGTAATTCGGTTGGAACTTTATTGGCAAGGATTGTTATTGTTGTGTGGATTGTTGTGGGTAACTGGAAATTTCTGGATTAATTTCTGTCGATTAGGGTCACATCAGAATTATTAGTTGGGTTGTGTTATGTCCTAATTGAATCAGTTGGCTTTGGAAATTTCGTTTGTAATTCGGTTGGAACTTTATTGGCAAGGATTGTTATTGTTGTGGAGATTGTTGTGGGTAACTGGAAATTTCTGGATTAATTTCTGTCGATTAGGGTCACATCAGAATTATTAGTTGGGTTGTGTTATGTCCTAATTGAATCAGTTGGCTTTGGAAATTTCGTTTGTAATTCGGTTGGAACTTTATTGGCAAGGATTGTTATTGTTGTGGAGATTGTTGTGGGTAACTGGAAATTTCTGGATTAATTTCTGTCGATTAGGGTCACATCAGAATTATTAGTTGGGTTGTGTTATGTCCTAATTGAATCAGTTGGCTTTGGAAATTTCGTTTGTAATTCGGTTGGAACTTTATTGGCAAGGATTGTTATTGTTGTGGATGTTGTTGTGGGTAACTGGAAATTTCTGGATTAATTTCTGTCGATTAGGGTCACATCAGAATTATTAGTTGGGTTGTGTTATGTCCTAATTGAATCAGTTGGCTTTGGAAATTTCGTTTGTAATTCGGTTGGAACTTTATTGGCAAGGATTGTTATTGTTGTGGAGATTGTTGTGGGTAACTGGAAATTTCTGGATTAATTTCTGTCGATTAGGGTCACATCAGAATTATTAGTTGGGTTGTGTTATGTCCTAATTGAATCAGTTGGCTTTGGAAATTTCGTTTGTAATTCGGTTGGAACTTTATTGGCAAGGATTGTTATTGTTGTGGAGATTGTTGTGGGTAACTGGAAATTTCTGGATTAATTTCTGTCGATTAGGGTCACATCAGAATTATTAGTTGGGTTGTGTTATGTCCTAATTGAATCAGTTGGCTTTGGAAATTTCGTTTGTAATTCGGTTGGAACTTTATTGGCAAGGATTGTTATTGTTGTGGAGATTGTTGTGGGTAACTGGAAATTTCTGGATTAATTTCTGTCGATTAGGGTCACATCAGAATTATTAGTTGGGTTGTGTTATGTCCTAATTGAATCAGTTGGCTTTGGAAATTTCGTTTGTAATTCGGTTGGAACTTTATTGGCAAGGATTGTTATTGTTGTGGAGGTTGTTGTGGGTAACTGGAAATTTCTGGATTAATTTCTGTCGATTAGGGTCACATCAGAATTATTAGTTGGGTTGTGTTATGTCCTAATTGAATCAGTTGGCTTTGGAAATTTCGTTTGTAATTCGGTTGGAACTTTATTGGCAAGGATTGTTATTGTTGTGGATGTTGTTGTGGGTAACTGGAAATTTCTGGATTAATTTCTGTCGATTAGGGTCACATCAGAATTATTAGTTGGGTTGTGTTATGTCCTAATTGAATCAGTTGGCTTTGGAAATTTCGTTTGTAATTCGGTTGGAACTTTATTGGCAAGGATTGTTATTGTTGTGGAGATTGTTGTGGGTAACTGGAAATTTCTGGATTAATTTCTGTCGATTAGGGTCACATCAGAATTATTAGTTGGGTTGTGTTATGTCCTAATTGAATCAGTTGGCTTTGGAAATTTCGTTTGTAATTCGGTTGGAACTTTATTGGCAAGGATTGTTATTGTTGTGTGGATGTTGTTGTGGGTAACTGGAAATTTCTGGATTAATTTCTGTCGATTAGGGTCACATCAGAATTATTAGTTGGGTTGTGTTATGTCCTAATTGAATCAGTTGGCTTTGGAAATTTCGTTTGTAATTCGGTTGGAACTTTATTGGCAAGGATTGTTATTGTTGTGGAGGTTGTTGTGGGTAACTGGAAATTTCTGGATTAATTTCTGTCGATTAGGGTCACATCAGAATTATTAGTTGGGTTGTGTTATGTCCTAATTGAATCAGTTGGCTTTGGAAATTTCGTTTGTAATTCGGTTGGAACTTTATTGGCAAGGATTGTTATTGTTGTGGAGGTTGTTGTGGGTAACTGGAAATTTCTGGATTAATTTCTGTCGATTAGGGTCACATCAGAATTATTAGTTGGGTTGTGTTATGTCCTAATTGAATCAGTTGGCTTTGGAAATTTCGTTTGTAATTCGGTTGGAACTTTATTGGCAAGGATTGTTATTGTTGTGGATGTTGTTGTGGGTAACTGGAAATTTCTGGATTAATTTCTGTCGATTAGGGTCACATCAGAATTATTAGTTGGGTTGTGTTATGTCCTAATTGAATCAGTTGGCTTTGGAAATTTCGTTTGTAATTCGGTTGGAACTTTATTGGCAAGGATTGTTATTGTTGTGGAGATTGTTGTGGGTAACTGGAAATTTCTGGATTAATTTCTGTCGATTAGGGTCACATCAGAATTATTAGTTGGGTTGTGTTATGTCCTAATTGAATCAGTTGGCTTTGGAAATTTCGTTTGTAATTCGGTTGGAACTTTATTGGCAAGGATTGTTATTGTTGTGGATGTTGTTGTGGGTAACTGGAAATTTCTGGATTAATTTCTGTCGATTAGGGTCACATCAGAATTATTAGTTGGGTTGTGTTATGTCCTAATTGAATCAGTTGGCTTTGGAAATTTCGTTTGTAATTCGGTTGGAACTTTATTGGCAAGGATTGTTATTGTTGTGGATGTTGTTGTGGGTGATTGGAAATTTCTGGATTAATTTCTGTCGATTAGGGTCACATCAGAATTATTAGTTGGGTTGTGTTATGTCCTAATTGAATCAGTTGGCTTTGGAAATTTCGTTTGTAATTCGGTTGGAACTTTATTGGCAAGGATTGTTATTGTTGTGGATGTTGTTGTGGGTAACTGGAAATTTCTGGATTAATTTCTGTCGATTAGGGTCACATCAGAATTATTAGTTGGGTTGTGTTATGTCCTAATTGAATCAGTTGGCTTTGGAAATTTCGTTTGTAATTCGGTTGGAACTTTATTGGCAAGGATTGTTATTGTTGTGGAGATTGTTGTGGGTAACTGGAAATTTCTGGATTAATTTCTGTCGATTAGGGTCACATCAGAATTATTAGTTGGGTTGTGTTATGTCCTAATTGAATCAGTTGGCTTTGGAAATTTCGTTTGTAATTCGGTTGGAACTTTATTGGCAAGGATTGTTATTGTTGTGGATGTTGTTGTGGGTAACTGGAAATTTCTGGATTAATTTCTGTCGATTAGGGTCACATCAGAATTATTAGTTGGGTTGTGTTATGTCCTAATTGAATCAGTTGGCTTTGGAAATTTCGTTTGTAATTCGGTTGGAACTTTATTGGCAAGGATTGTTATTGTTGTGGATGTTGTTGTGGGTAACTGGAAATTTCTGGATTAATTTCTGTCGATTAGGGTCACATCAGAATTATTAGTTGGGTTGTGTTATGTCCTAATTGAATCAGTTGGCTTTGGAAATTTCGTTTGTAATTCGGTTGGAACTTTATTGGCAAGGATTGTTATTGTTGTGGATGTTGTTGTGGGTAACTGGAAATTTCTGGATTAATTTCTGTCGATTAGGGTCACATCAGAATTATTAGTTGGGTTGTGTTATGTCCTAATTGAATCAGTTGGCTTTGGAAATTTCGTTTGTAATTCGGTTGGAACTTTATTGGCAAGGATTGTTATTGTTGTGGATGTTGTTGTGGGTAACTGGAAATTTCTGGATTAATTTCTGTCGATTAGGGTCACATCAGAATTATTAGTTGGGTTGTGTTATGTCCTAATTGAATCAGTTGGCTTTGGAAATTTCGTTTGTAATTCGGTTGGAACTTTATTGGCAAGGATTGTTATTGTTGTGGATGTTGTTGTGGGTAACTGGAAATTTCTGGATTAATTTCTGTCGATTAGGGTCACATCAGAATTATTAGTTGGGTTGTGTTATGTCCTAATTGAATCAGTTGGCTTTGGAAATTTCGTTTGTAATTCGGTTGGAACTTTATTGGCAAGGATTGTTATTGTTGTGGATGTTGTTGTGGGTAACTGGAAATTTCTGGATTAATTTCTGTCGATTAGGGTCACATCAGAATTATTAGTTGGGTTGTGTTATGTCCTAATTGAATCAGTTGGCTTTGGAAATTTCGTTTGTAATTCGGTTGGAACTTTATTGGCAAGGATTGTTATTGTTGTGGATGTTGTTGTGGGTAACTGGAAATTTCTGGATTAATTTCTGTCGATTAGGGTCACATCAGAATTATTAGTTGGGTTGTGTTATGTCCTAATTGAATCAGTTGGCTTTGGAAATTTCGTTTGTAATTCGGTTGGAACTTTATTGGCAAGGATTGTTATTGTTGTGGATGTTGTTGTGGGTAACTGGAAATTTCTGGATTAATTTCTGTCGATTAGGGTCACATCAGAATTATTAGTTGGGTTGTGTTATGTCCTAATTGAATCAGTTGGCTTTGGAAATTTCGTTTGTAATTCGGTTGGAACTTTATTGGCAAGGATTGTTATTGTTGTGGATGTTGTTGTGGGTAACTGGAAATTTCTGGATTAATTTCTGTCGATTAGGGTCACATCAGAATTATTAGTTGGGTTGTGTTATGTCCTAATTGAATCAGTTGGCTTTGGAAATTTCGTTTGTAATTCGGTTGGAACTTTATTGGCAAGGATTGTTATTGTTGTGGATGTTGTTGTGGGTAACTGGAAATTTCTGGATTAATTTCTGTCGATTAGGGTCACATCAGAATTATTAGTTGGGTTGTGTTATGTCCTAATTGAATCAGTTGGCTTTGGAAATTTCGTTTGTAATTCGGTTGGAACTTTATTGGCAAGGATTGTTATTGTTGTGGATGTTGTTGTGGGTAACTGGAAATTTCTGGATTAATTTCTGTCGATTAGGGTCACATCAGAATTATTAGTTGGGTTGTGTTATGTCCTAATTGAATCAGTTGGCTTTGGAAATTTCGTTTGTAATTCGGTTGGAACTTTATTGGCAAGGATTGTTATTGTTGTGGATGTTGTTGTGGGTAACTGGAAATTTCTGGATTAATTTCTGTCGATTAGGGTCACATCAGAATTATTAGTTGGGTTGTGTTATGTCCTAATTGAATCAGTTGGCTTTGGAAATTTCGTTTGTAATTCGGTTGGAACTTTATTGGCAAGGATTGTTATTGTTGTGGATGTTGTTGTGGGTAACTGGAAATTTCTGGATTAATTTCTGTCGATTAGGGTCACATCAGAATTATTAGTTGGGTTGTGTTATGTCCTAATTGAATCAGTTGGCTTTGGAAATTTCGTTTGTAATTCGGTTGGAACTTTATTGGCAAGGATTGTTATTGTTGTGGATGTTGTTGTGGGTAACTGGAAATTTCTGGATTAATTTCTGTCGATTAGGGTCACATCAGAATTATTAGTTGGGTTGTGTTATGTCCTAATTGAATCAGTTGGCTTTGGAAATTTCGTTTGTAATTCGGTTGGAACTTTATTGGCAAGGATTGTTATTGTTGTTAACTGTCGATTAGGGTCACATCAGAATTATTAGTTGGGTTGTGTTATGTCCTAATTGAATCAGTTGGCTTTGGAAATTTCGTTTGTAATTCGGTTGGAACTTTATTGGCAAGGATTGTTATTGTTGTGGAGGTTGTTGTGGGTAACTGGAAATTTCTGGATTAATTTCTGTCGATTAGGGTCACATCAGAATTATTAGTTGGGTTGTGTTATGTCCTAATTGAATCAGTTGGCTTTGGAAATTTCGTTTGTAATTCGGTTGGAACTTTATTGGCAAGGATTGTTATTGTTGTGGATGTTGTTGTGGGTAACTGGAAATTTCTGGATTAATTTCTGTCGATTAGGGTCACATCAGAATTATTAGTTGGGTTGTGTTATGTCCTAATTGAATCAGTTGGCTTTGGAAATTTCGTTTGTAATTCGATTGGAACTTTATTGGCAAGGATTGTTATTGTTGTGGATGTTGTTGTGGGTAACTGGAAATTTCTGGATTAATTTCTGTCGATTAGGGTCACATCAGAATTATTAGTTGGGTTGTGTTATGTCCTAATTGAATCAGTTGGCTTTGGAAATTTCGTTTGTAATTCGGTTGGAACTTTATTGGCAAGGATTGTTATTGTTGTGGATGTTGTTGTGGGTAACTGGAAATTTCTGGATTAATTTCTGTCGATTAGGGTCACATCAGAATTATTAGTTGGGTTGTGTTATGTCCTAATTGAATCAGTTGGCTTTGGAAATTTCGTTTGTAATTCGGTTGGAACTTTATTGGCAAGGATTGTTATTGTTGTGGATGTTGTTGTGGGTAACTGGAAATTTCTGGATTAATTTCTGTCGATTAGGGTCACATCAGAATTATTAGTTGGGTTGTGTTATGTCCTAATTGAATCAGTTGGCTTTGGAAATTTCGTTTGTAATTCGGTTGGAACTTTATTGGCAAGGATTGTTATTGTTGTGGATGTTGTTATGGGTGATTGGAAATTTCTGGATTAATTTCTGTCGATTAGGGTCACATCAGAATTATTAGTTGGGTTGTGTTATGTCCTAATTGAATCAGTTGGCTTTGGAAATTTCGTTTGTAATTCGATTGGAACTTTATTGGCAAGGATTGTTATTGTTGTGGATGTTGTTGTGGGTAACTGGAAATTTCTGGATTAATTTCTGTCGATTAGGGTCACATCAGAATTATTAGTTGGGTTGTGTTATGTCCTAATTGAATCAGTTGGCTTTGGAAATTTCGTTTGTAATTCGGTTGGAACTTTATTGGCAAGGATTGTTATTGTTGTGGATGTTGTTATGGGTGATTGGAAATTTCTGGATTAATTTCTGTCGATTAGGGTCACATCAGAATTATTAGTTGGGTTGTGTTATGTCCTAATTGAATCAGTTGGCTTTGGAAATTTCGTTTGTAATTCGATTGGAACTTTATTGGCAAGGATTGTTATTGTTGTGGAGATTGTTGTGGGTAACTGGAAATTTCTGGATTAATTTCTGTCGATTAGGGTCACATCAGAATTATTAGTTGGGTTGTGTTATGTCCTAATTGAATCAGTTGGCTTTGGAAATTTCGTTTGTAATTCGGTTGGAACTTTATTGGCAAGGATTGTTATTGTTGTGGATGTTGTTATGGGTGATTGGAAATTTCTGGATTAATTTCTGTCGATTAGGGTCACATCAGAATTATTAGTTGGGTTGTGTTATGTCCTAATTGAATCAGTTGGCTTTGGAAATTTCGTTTGTAATTCGATTGGAACTTTATTGGCAAGGATTGTTATTGTTGTGGATGTTGTTGTGGGTAACTGGAAATTTCTGGATTAATTTCTGTCGATTAGGGTCACATCAGAATTATTAGTTGGGTTGTGTTATGTCCTAATTGAATCAGTTGGCTTTGGAAATTTCGTTTGTAATTCGGTTGGAACTTTATTGGCAAGGATTGTTATTGTTGTGGATGTTGTTATGGGTGATTGGAAATTTCTGGATTAATTTCTGTCGATTAGGGTCACATCAGAATTATTAGTTGGGTTGTGTTATGTCCTAATTGAATCAGTTGGCTTTGGAAATTTCGTTTGTAATTCGATTGGAACTTTATTGGCAAGGATTGTTATTGTTGTGGAGATTGTTGTGGGTAACTGGAAATTTCTGGATTAATTTCTGTCGATTAGGGTCACATCAGAATTATTAGTTGGGTTGTGTTATGTCCTAATTGAATCAGTTGGCTTTGGAAATTTCGTTTGTAATTCGGTTGGAACTTTATTGGCAAGGATTGTTATTGTTGTGGAGATTGTTGTGGGTAACTGGAAATTTCTGGATTAATTTCTGTCGATTAGGGTCACATCAGAATTATTAGTTGGGTTGTGTTATGTCCTAATTGAATCAGTTGGCTTTGGAAATTTCGTTTGTAATTCGGTTGGAACTTTATTGGCAAGGATTGTTATTGTTGTGGATGTTGTTATGGGTGATTGGAAATTTCTGGATTAATTTCTGTCGATTAGGGTCACATCAGAATTATTAGTTGGGTTGTGTTATGTCCTAATTGAATCAGTTGGCTTTGGAAATTTCGTTTGTAATTCGGTTGGAACTTTATTGGCAAGGATTGTTATTGTTGTGGAGATTGTTGTGGGTAACTGGAAATTTCTGGATTAATTTCTGTCGATTAGGGTCACATCAGAATTATTAGTTGGGTTGTGTTATGTCCTAATTGAATCAGTTGGCTTTGGAAATTTCGTTTGTAATTCGGTTGGAACTTTATTGGCAAGGATTGTTATTGTTGTGGAGATTGTTGTGGGTAACTGGAAATTTCTGGATTAATTTCTGTCGATTAGGGTCACATCAGAATTATTAGTTGGGTTGTGTTATGTCCTAATTGAATCAGTTGGCTTTGGAAATTTCGTTTGTAATTCGATTGGAACTTTATTGGCAAGGATTGTTATTGTTGTGGATGTTGTTGTGGGTAACTGGAAATTTCTGGATTAATTTCTGTCGATTAGGGTCACATCAGAATTATTAGTTGGGTTGTGTTATGTCCTAATTGAATCAGTTGGCTTTGGAAATTTCGTTTGTAATTCGATTGGAACTTTATTGGCAAGGATTGTTATTGTTGTGGATGTTGTTGTGGGTAACTGGAAATTTCTGGATTAATTTCTGTCGATTAGGGTCACATCAGAATTATTAGTTGGGTTGTGTTATGTCCTAATTGAATCAGTTGGCTTTGGAAATTTCGTTTGTAATTCGATTGGAACTTTATTGGCAAGGATTGTTATTGTTGTGGATTGTTGTGGGTAACTGGAAATTTCTGGATTAATTTCTGTCGATTAGGGTCACATCAGAATTATTAGTTGGGTTGTGTTATGTCCTAATTGAATCAGTTGGCTTTGGAAATTTCGTTTGTAATTCGGTTGGAACTTTATTGGCAAGGATTGTTATTGTTGTGGAGATTGTTGTGGGTAACTGGAAATTTCTGGATTAATTTCTGTCGATTAGGGTCACATCAGAATTATTAGTTGGGTTGTGTTATGTCCTAATTGAATCAGTTGGCTTTGGAAATTTCGTTTGTAATTCGATTGGAACTTTATTGGCAAGGATTGTTATTGTTGTGGATGTTGTTGTGGGTAACTGGAAATTTCTGGATTAATTTCTGTCGATTAGGGTCACATCAGAATTATTAGTTGGGTTGTGTTATGTCCTAATTGAATCAGTTGGCTTTGGAAATTTCGTTTGTAATTCGGTTGGAACTTTATTGGCAAGGATTGTTATTGTTGTGGATGTTGTTGTGGGTAACTGGAAATTTCTGGATTAATTTCTGTCGATTAGGGTCACATCAGAATTATTAGTTGGGTTGTGTTATGTCCTAATTGAATCAGTTGGCTTTGGAAATTTCGTTTGTAATTCGATTGGAACTTTATTGGCAAGGATTGTTATTGTTGTGGATGTTGTTGTGGGTAACTGGAAATTTCTGGATTAATTTCTGTCGATTAGGGTCACATCAGAATTATTAGTTGGGTTGTGTTATGTCCTAATTGAATCAGTTGGCTTTGGAAATTTCGTTTGTAATTCGGTTGGAACTTTATTGGCAAGGATTGTTATTGTTGTGGATGTTGTTGTGGGTAACTGGAAATTTCTGGATTAATTTCTGTCGATTAGGGTCACATCAGAATTATTAGTTGGGTTGTGTTATGTCCTAATTGAATCAGTTGGCTTTGGAAATTTCGTTTGTAATTCGATTGGAACTTTATTGGCAAGGATTGTTATTGTTGTGGAGATTGTTGTGGGTAACTGGAAATTTCTGGATTAATTTCTGTCGATTAGGGTCACATCAGAATTATTAGTTGGGTTGTGTTATGTCCTAATTGAATCAGTTGGCTTTGGAAATTTCGTTTGTAATTCGGTTGGAACTTTATTGGCAAGGATTGTTATTGTTGTGGATGTTGTTATGGGTGATTGGAAATTTCTGGATTAATTTCTGTCGATTAGGGTCACATCAGAATTATTAGTTGGGTTGTGTTATGTCCTAATTGAATCAGTTGGCTTTGGAAATTTCGTTTGTAATTCGGTTGGAACTTTATTGGCAAGGATTGTTATTGTTGTGGAGATTGTTGAGGGTAACTGGAAATTTCTGGATTAATTTCTGTCGATTAGGGTCACATCAGAATTATTAGTTGGGTTGTGTTATGTCCTAATTGAATCAGTTGGCTTTGGAAATTTCGTTTGTAATTCGGTTGGAACTTTATTGGCAAGGATTGTTATTGTTGTGGAGATTGTTGTGGGTAACTGGAAATTTCTGGATTAATTTCTGTCGATTAGGGTCACATCAGAATTATTAGTTGGGTTGTGTTATGTCCTAATTGAATCAGTTGGCTTTGGAAATTTCGTTTGTAATTCGGTTGGAACTTTATTGGCAAGGATTGTTATTGTTGTGGAGATTGTTGTGGGTAACTGGAAATTTCTGGATTAATTTCTGTCGATTAGGGTCACATCAGAATTATTAGTTGGGTTGTGTTATGTCCTAATTGAATCAGTTGGCTTTGGAAATTTCGTTTGTAATTCGGTTGGAACTTTATTGGCAAGGATTGTTATTGTTGTTGAGATTGTTGTGGGTAACTGGAAATTTCAGGATTAATTTCTGTCGATTAGGGTCACATCAGAATTATTTGTTGGGTTGTGTTAGGTCCTAATTGAATCAGTTGGCTTTGGAAATTTCGTTTGTAATTCGGTTGAAAGTTTGTAGGCAAGGATTGTTCTTGTTGTTGGTGATGTTGGTGTCATTGTTGTTGAAATTGTTGCGGGTAATTAAACATCGGAAATTTCTGCATAAATTTCTTTTGATTCGGTTTGCTTGAAGATTGTTGGTTGGGTTGTGTTATGTTAAATTTTTACAAAATTTGTTCTAGTTGTTTAATAGTTTTTCCATCTTGAAGTTCATTTCAAATTTTTGAGTTTTCTGGGCCCGAAATTACAGATAATCATATCTTGAATTTGATAGATACTAATCTGTCGTATTTCAGCATTTTGTTGTTCACTAATTATGTCTTTAAATTGATTAAGTAGCTCTTTAATTTCTTTAAATAATCTTCGAAGCTCTTTTTTGGATTTTTTTTAAACGATTTCTTGTTATGATTCTGATATTTTTTTGTATTCCAAATTGATTTTGTGGGTTTTTTTTTTAAAAGTTCCCAACTTTTGCAATCATTTAAGCTGCAGGAATTCGGCTTGTCCTTGTATTTTAGATTCAATAATTAACTAAATAAGGTCCTAGTTTTAACATTTCCTTTTCATCATGTTTAATTACCTACATATTTTTTGCTAGATATAGTTTCACAGGTAAATTTTTTTAAGTATTGCAATTAATTTGCAATATTTTTTATATTTCAAGGCATTAACGACGATGAATTTTATTTTATTTTAGGTTTTTGTAGCGAGGATAAAATCAACAAGTGTCTAAATTAAAGTCGTGCTTAGTTAATGATTATCAAAAGTAGTGAATTCAGTGAGTCCAACTGAGTTGGGGCTAGGGAAATAGTCTTGGTGGTCAATGTCAGTGTCAGTTGGTGGTAGTTAGTGTTAGTTGGTGGTGGTCAGTGTCAGTGTAGTGCCCTTATGGATGGACAAGTTGGTCATCCCATGGAGTTGTAGGCTAGGCGACAGTTCAACGAAAGGGTAAGACAAATAATCCGAATGATGATACCAAAATTACTAATATTTTTCTTTTCTAATTACAGTAGGTTCGAGCAGCGTGGGACAGGAGGCCGAGTAGCAGTAAAGTAGTGAGTACCGTTTTATATTTCTATCTTGGAAAGTTGATGGTATTTAGTGCAGTGAATTAGTGTGGATAATTAGTGGGCAGTGTGTTATAATTACAGTGCTGTGTGGCTTAATTTGTGTTACAGGTAAGTGAAATAATCAACACGTGTCCAATTCTTTCTCAGGATGTTTAATTATTGATATTTATGAATAATTTTTTTCTTTCAGGTAACTTCTTGTAAGTATTAAATCTAACCTCAGTATTTCTTATTTTTCGGGTTATTTATAATCATAAAATTTAACCTTGTATGTTTCAGCATTAACTCAATCTTTACTTCGTTTTAGGTAACTTCTTGTGAATATTAAAGCTAACCTCAATATATCTTTTTCAAGATGTTTAATTATTGATATTCATGTATAATTTGTCGCTTTTCAGGCTAATTATAATAATAAAAAATACTCATTTCTATGTTTTAGGATTATCAGCTTAATTCTGTAACCTTTATTTTATTTTAGGTATAATTCCTGTAAGTATTTAATCTAACTTTAATATTCCTTTTTCAGCATGTTTAAATGCATATTTCCATGCCAATTTCTTTATCTTTCAGTATATTTATAATGATAAATTTTATTTTATTTTCGGTAAATTTCTGTCAGTATCGAATCTAATTATAATTTTTCAAATGTTAAATTAGAGCGGCAACTGTCAGAGAAACGTCAAATTGTGAATCTAGTTGCTGTAATTGGCCAGGACAAAAGGTCCTTTTTAAGGATTTTATGGACAAAATTTCGACAAAACGCACTCATAATTGAATTCTATAGGTGTTTTTCATGCTATATGTGAAATTTCATAACGATCGGATAAGTATTGATAAAAGCATGTAAAATACACATTTACCAAATTGCGTAATTACCAATTATTAAGGTTATGTAGATTATAATTAATTGAATTGAATTTAAGGTTGTTAAATCTACTGAAAAATTGTCGACTTGGCAACGTTACTAGTAAGTCACTAGTTTTGGTGTATTAAGTGTAGCCAACTTTATTTTAGGTTGTTTAGATTCTAGAAAAATGATAGATTGGTTTTAGAAAAATTCGTAGATGTTTTAATTTTATTAATATTGGGGTAATTATATTGGAATTGTGTTATTTTTGTGATTTTATTGTTGTGATTAATTTATAACTGGTAAATTTAGAGTTTTTTTTGTGTTATGATTAAAGTTGGTAGTATTGTCTGTCAATCTTGTAAGTGCGTCATTTGTTGTTTATATTAAAAATTTTCGGAAAAACGCTAAATTTTAAGAAATATCATTGAAAAATATGTAAGTATCAATAATTTATGGATTATTTTGATAAATTAATTGAAATTAATCGAATTCTCTAGGATTATTCTACTTAGGTAGACATAACCTGAAATAATGGGTATCGATTTCGATATATTGGAACATTGTAAAAAAGTCCGTGCCGATCACGGTCCACCCTACATCTGTCCAATCAAGAATTGCAAACGCACCTATAAATCGGTTTGTGGTTTACAATATCACTTGAAAAGTTACGATCATGATAATCCAACACCGGAAACACCACCAATAACAACAACATTAACAACGGCAACAACGCCGAAAAACCATAAAAAAGGCAACAATCGCAATGCACGCAGTAATTCCACAACGAAAACGCAAAGTAAATCGTTACAAATCGTCCAAAATACACCGGAACCGTTAACGTACGAAGAGGCCCAACGATTGGTCCAATTCGAAATCAACGGACAAGCGATACGTTCGAATATCAATGAGACTTTGGATGTTGTAGCGAAAGATGAATTAGTCGATGTTGATTTGCCGATAATTAATGAAAATCAAGGTTTAATTAAACGTTTAATTATCAAAATTGTAATAATTTTGGGTTTTTTTTTAGAACCTCCAATACAGTTACCGGAGGCGAATTTTAAAGAATTGGATAATTATAATATTTGTGATGCACCACCACGTCCTAATGCTTATATCCGTTTTATTGAGAAGAGCGTTGAGGAATTAGATGGAGAAGTATGTTGGAATATTTATTATTACTAAACAGATACGTCACAAATTCGGTTCATTTGGTAAAGTAAGCTGTGCATGTTAATCTAATTAGACTAGTAGGCTATGAAATCACATAACCTTATAATTTACGAGGTTATATAGCCCCTATTGTTAAACAACTGATTTTATAGCCTACTATTGGACACTTAATTGACAGACACAGCTTACTTTTCGAAATATTGCGCAGCAAGACACACATTCGCACTATTTCCAAAGTAAGCTGTGTCTGTCTATTAAATGTTGAATAGTAGGCTATGAAATCACGTAACCTCATAATTGACGAGATTATATAGTCTTTATTGTTAAACAACTGATTTCATCGCCTACTATTGGATACTTAATCAACATGCACGGCTTACTTTTCGAAATATTGCCTCAATTTAGTTATTACGACACTAATTTTGGTTTGTTTATACAGGTCGAATATGATGTAGATGAAGAGGATACAACATGGTTGGCAATAATGAATGAACGTCGTGAAGCTAGCGGTTTAAATCCTGTGTCTGTGGATTCATTGGAATTATTAATGGATCGTTTAGAGAAAGAATCTTATTTTCAGGTATTATTGGAAAAAAAAATTGTATAATTATCGGGTGTACTGTGGTAATTTATTTCGTAATTGGCTATGATTTTAGTATATAGTGTCGTAGATTGTTTCAAATTTTATTCAAGTTGTTCGGCTCATTTGAAAAAGCATTTCAAGCCGTATAAAAGAGACGTATGTTTTTTGGAAAATGTTGGGGAAATTTTGAGTTATAGATGAAAATCTAGAAGTTTTTCCTTATTTTCCCGCAATTTAGTCGATTTCCGGATTGGTTCAGTATTCCGGAAAATTCATTTTAAGAGTTGAATGTTATATTTGCTGAAAACTTATAGGAAATTGGCTTGAATTGGGGAATATTTTAGGCATTTTCCTAAAATTCTAGCGGAATTCTTTAGCTATTTTCCCTCGTTAAATATAATTGTTTTAC
The DNA here is from genome assembly GCA_020740385.1 of Mylabris phalerata. Classification (NCBI taxonomy): domain Eukaryota; kingdom Metazoa; phylum Arthropoda; class Insecta; order Coleoptera; family Meloidae; genus Mylabris; species Mylabris phalerata. The sequence goes on along the minus strand of JAJEOX010000142.1, from coordinate 2,429,038 downwards.
ACCGGTTTTTTTTTTCGATTATACGCGATTTTTTGTGGTTTAAAATGATTCTATTGTTAGAAAATTTGATTTCCTAGGAAAATTGTGTAGAAAATAGCACTATTAATTCAAAAATTACCGGATAGATGGCGTTATTGTTGATTTAGAGCTGACTATCGTATGTTGGGTTGCCTATATTTTGCTTGGATATCATTCAATTAGTCGCGCCATCTCTCCGGGAGTTTCCGAATTAATAGGGTTGTTTCCCACACAATTTTCCGAGGGAAATTCAATTTTCTGATAGCATAATTTTAAACCACCAAGAATTGGGTACAGACTGAATAAAAACTAATCAAAACAATTATGTTTAATAGGTGAAAATTCAAACGAATTTCCCTATAATTACAGGAAAATCCTCGAATTTTCAAAACTTTAATTTTTCCCTACATCAAACCAATTTCTCGTCTATCAAATTTCCGAAAATATGGCATTCAACTCTCCCTATTAAATATTACTTGAATTCTATATGAAATTTTGTCGATTTTCTTAATTTTCCGGAAAACTACTGATCCGACAATTTCTCACATATTCGGAAAACTCTTCCAATTTCCCATCGATAGACTCTAAATTCATTGCAAACAAGTTCAAATTGACTGAATGATGAAGGAAAATAACCAATAAAACATGCCTCTAGATTTTTATTTATAACTCAACATTTCCACAAATTTTCCAAAATTAATCGACTATTTCTTATAGAGCTTAGAATTCTCTTTGAAATGAGCCCAAAAAATTGAATTTCGGATGAAAAATGGCAGAGATATCGTTTATCGAACATTCGATATTTTTAAGCATCTGAACATAGCTACGATTCTACATACAAATTCATAGCCAATTTCGACTTAAACTATTTGATTTAATTGTTGTTAATGTGTGTATTGTTAAAGGTCTATCACAGTAATTGTAATGATCAGGTTTGCACATTATTTGGATAAATTCCATTGTTATTTTGTTTTTGTTTTTCTCTGTTTTAAAGTTTTTTATTCAAAATTTCAGGCTTCAGTTAATGGCCATACTGGTGCTGTTGTTGTCGATGATGATGCCGTTTGTTGTATTTGTATGGATGGTGAATGTCAAAATACCAACGTTATTCTATTTTGTGATATGTGCAATTTAGCTGTACATCAAGATTGCTATGGTGTACCATATATACCAGAGGGGCAATGGTTATGTCGACGGTATGTGATTTATTATTTTTCCATTGGAAATTTGTTAAATTTTTGTCTTTTTGTAGATGTTTACAATCACCAAGTAGGGCGGTTGATTGTGTCCTATGTCCAAATCAAGGTGGTGCTTTTAAACAAACCGATCAAAGTCAATGGGCGCATGTTGTTTGTGCCTTATGGATACCGGAAGTACGGTTTGCTAACACCGTTTTCTTGGAACCTATTGGTAAAATTCTTTTACTCTTCTATCCGTGATTACAAACGAGAAATCGGTTTTTAAGCATTGTAATTGGGTCTTTTATAAATAAGGAGTAATGACGTCACAAATTCTCACTATTTGGAAAAGTAAGCTGTGCATGTCAGTCCACTTTGCCTAGTTTGTTGGCAAGTAGGCTATGAAATCACATAACCTCTTTACTTACGAGGTTATGTATTCTTTATTGTTAAACACCTGATTTCATGGCCTACTAGACAACACTTTATTAACATGGACAGAGATGCACAGCTTACTTTTCCAAATAGTGAGAATTTGTGATGTTATCGCTCCCTATATGGGGTGAAACGCCTCTTTTCAGTTATAACTAAAGTGAGGCGTTTCATTACCGTCTTGCATTATTTCGAAAAGTAAACTCTGCCTGTCAATTAAGTGTTGATTAGTAGGCTATGAAATCAGTTGTTTATCAATAGGTGCTATATAACCTTATAAGTTATGAGGTTATGTGATTTCATAGCCTACTATTTAACATAGAATCAACATGCATAGCTTACTTTTCGAAATATTGCCTGACTTATTACAAGTGAGAATTTTTTTTTAAGCTTTGTAATCGGGTTAATTTATAAAGTTTAACTATTGTAGATTCAATTGAAACAATACCAGCGGCCCGTTGGAAATTAACTTGTTATATTTGTAAACAACGTAATGTTGGTGCTTGTATACAATGTCATAAAACGAATTGTTATCAAGCCTTTCATGTTACATGCGCCCAACAAGCTGGTCTTTATATGAAAATGGATACGGTTAAAGATTCTGGGGGTGATTCACAACCGGTACTTGTACAGAAAATTGCCTATTGTGATGTACATGCACCACCTGATAGTAACTATAACCTTAAAAAAACACTAAATACCACATTAATTCTAACAATAAGCTGAGATTTTACGAGAATAAGTCTATTTCTATTAATTGAGGTTATATTTTTGATTTATAAACAAATCTAGGTTATCATCAGTAAATACAAATTCACAATATTTCGAAAAGTAAGCTATGTATGTTAATTAGATGTTGATTAGTAGGCTATGAAATGGCATTACCTCATAATTGTCGAGGTTATGTGGCTTCTATTGATAAACAATTGATTTCATAGCCTACTAGTTAACATTTAATTAATTTGGATTGAAATGCACAGCTTACTTTTCGAAATATTGCAAGGCAATATTAATCATCAGAGATACCATTGTAAGGGCTTTAAAATCCGCCATGTTTCTATATTAAAGTTACTAACTTTTAAATTGTAAAGTTGGTAGTTGATTTAAAATTTTCTACTACACGAAATGGACTTATGTTTATAATTCACAGTCTGTTGTGGAATTATTGTGATATTGATAGAATTATAGGTTGATTTTTTTGTGTTTTTGAGGTGATTCAAAGAAGGAAGATGCACGTATTAAAATGAAAAATGCTCGTAAATTATTGGCAAAAAAAACGTACAACAGCACCAATTATTTTAATACCAACAATACCACCAGAACGTATCCAAGAGATTGGTTCATTAGTTACAATAAGTAAAAAATCACAATTTATTCAACGTTTAATCGCCTATTGGACATTAAAACGACAATTTCGTAATGGTGTACCATTATTAAGACGTTTACAATCGAGCATACCACAAACTAATAATAAATTACGCGATAATATCAATTCATTAATGAATAATACAATAACAAATAATACAAAACCTACAAATAATGGTAATAGTAATAATAATAATAACAATAATAATAGTAATACTAATAATAAAAATGATAATAATCGTATTTATAATGGTTTATATGATAATATTGATACAATTGAATTGTATAATCAATTGAAATATTGGCAATGTTTACGACAGGATTTAGAACGGGCACGTTTATTATGTGAATTGGTAAGGAAACGTGAAAAAATCAAATTGGAACAAATTAAAATTACAGAAAAATGTTTAAATATTCAATTAAAACCATTGGAAGCAAGTTTGAAAATTGTCTTAGATTTAATACAAGCTAAAGACACTAATGAAATATTCACAGAACCGGTTGATTTAGAAGAAGTAAGTATTCAAATTGTGATAATAGATGGCGTTATTACTATAATCAATTGGCTATGGTGTCGTAGATTGTTTCATATTTTAGTAAATTTGATATTTGGTAGGATATTTTAGGTGTGTATGAATACAGTTACGATTCATTATGAGGTAAATCTAAGTATCCAAATTTAATAATAGAAGGCGTTCTTACTATAACTTGAATCAAGATGATGTGGTAATTTATTAATTTGTAATAGGCTGTAGTGTCGTAGATTGTTTTATATTTTGCTAAATTTGATATGTTGTAGTATATTTTAGGTGCGTCTGAATAAAGCTACGATTCCTAACCAATTAGGAGGTAAATTCTTTTATTTATTGTAATTTACCTCGTAGTTGGCTATGTGTTTGGTAGATAGAGTCGTAACTTGATTTATACTGAACTATATTTAATATTTGTTTATATTTGTTCGAATAAAGCTACGACACTATGTAAGAAAATCAAAATCAACTCTGTATAAGTTCTAATTGGTGGAAATTATTGAAATTCGATTTTCTATTGGAACTACACTTTGAGAATATTTTCATTTTTCTATCAACCCTTACTATATAGAAGGAATTTTAAATTTTCTAAATATCGAGGGTTAGCCTGAATAACACAGTTGGCTATGATTTTGTAACTTAATTTGAACAAATGTCAAATTTTCTAAAATATAAAATTTTATGAAATAATCTACAACACTATGTCTCAAAATCACAGCCAATTACTGTAAATCACTTGAAAAAACAGCTGTAAATTACAAATTAATTACAAATTCCGATATTCTTAACTCACCCTGTAGTTAGAATTTATACCACAATAATTTACCTCAAAGTGGGCTATGTTTTTGATAATAACAATCGTAGCTTTGTTCATACTTAACTAAATTTGGCATTTGTTGATATTTTGTAAATGTACGAACAAAGCTAAGACTACTCACCAAAGTCATAGCCAACTGTTAATTAAAATACCAAAGTACGCTCTGTATAAATTCTAATTGATGGATATTCGATTTATAGAGTTGTTTTTCTATTTGAACTACCTCTAGATATTATTTTGATTTTTCTATCAACCCCTACTCTAGGGGGGGAATTTTGATTTTTTTATACAATTTTAAATTCTGTAAATATTGGGGGGTGGCTGGATAACGCAGTTGGCTATGATTTTATAACGTATTTCGAACAAATATCAAATTTTCTAAAATATGAAACAATCTACGACAATTACTTTGTAATTTATCTAGAAAAACAGCTGTAAATTAGAAATTAATTATAAATTTGGATATTCTTAACTCACACTCGAAGTAGGTTTTGATAATAACAGTCGTAGCTTTATTCATACTCAACTAAATTTAACATTTGATAAATGTTCGAATAAAGCTACGACTATTCACTAGAAATCATAGCCAACTGTTAGTTAAAATACACGGATACACTCTGTATAAGTTCTAATTGGTGGAAATTGTTGAAATTCGATTTTCTCTTTGAACTACCCTTAGAGAATATTTTCATTTTTCTATCAACCCCTATTATTTGGGAGAATTTTGCTTTTTTATTCAATTTTAAGTTTTCTAAATATCGGGGGTTGGTTAGATAACGGAGTTGGTTATGATTTTGTAACGTAGTTCGAACAAATGTCAAATTTTCTAAAATATGAAATTGTATGAAATAATCTACAACACACGTCTCAAAATTACAGCCAATTATTGAAAAACACTTATTGTTAGAAAAACAACTGTAAATTTCAAATTAATTGGAAATTCTGATATTCGTAACTCATTCTCGAAGTGGGCTATATTTCTGGTAATAACAATCGTAACTTTATTCATACCTGACTAAATTTGACATTTGTTGATAAATGTCCGAATAAAACTACGACTATTCACGAAAATCATAGCCAACTGTTAGTTAAAATACCATGGTACATTCTGATGGAAATTGTTGAAATTCGATTTATAAAGTTGTTTTTCTATTTGAACTACCCTTACAGAATATTTTTATTTTTCTATCAACCCCTATTATTTGGGGGAATTTCGATTTTTTATAAAATTTCAAATTTTCTAAATATCGGGGATTAACCAGAATAACACAATTGGCTATGATTTTGTAACGTAGTTCGAACAAATATCAATTTTTCTAAAATATGAACCAATCTTCGACAACTAATTAGTAGTTTAAGTAGGAAAAACAGCTGTAAATTAGAAATTAATTACAAATTCGGATATTCTTAACTGTTTTTGGTAATAACAATTGTAACTTTGTTCATACTCTACGGAATTTGACATTTATTGATAAATGTCCGAATAAAGCTACGACTATTCACTAGAAATCATAGCCAACATTAAACATTCTCATTAAAAATTGTTTTAGGTACCGGATTATACGACTGTAGTAAGTGAACCGATGGATTTGAGTACAATGCGTAAGAAATTAGAAAATCGTCAATATCCCGATTTGAAATCAATGGAAAAAGATTTCGATTTAATGATACAAAATTGTTTAGCTTACAATAATCGTGATACAGTTTTCTATCGTGCTGGTATAAAAATGCGCGATCAATGCGGTTTAATATTTCGACAAGCACGTAAAGAATTAGAAAATTGTGGCCTATTAAATGAAACAAATAATAATAATAATACTAATGATATTGATAATAATGATAATAATTGTAATGGTGATAATGAGGAATTATTATTAACAGATATTGATAAAGAATTGGAGAATTTACAAGATAAAACCGGTATTGATATAATCCAAAAATTAGAAGATCTATTACAGAAATGCCAATCGATTAAATTAAATAATGGACGTACCAAACGTATTAAATTAATACGAAATCAATTAACGAAATTAAAACGCTATTTAAATACTGATAGTTCACAATCTGATGATAATTTAAGTTTAAATGATTTAAAAAATTCCCAACAACAATCATTACAAACAACACAAACAAATAATAGTGGTGTTAATCGACGTACGGCTGTTTTATTCACAAGAAAAGCCCAGGCGGCTTTGAAAGATAACAACAATAAAAACAACAATGATAATAAACAAGAACAATCACCCTCTATATCAACTACAACAACACCAACAATCAGTACAACTACTACAACAACAACAACAACAACAAATAGAAGGAATAAACGTTCAAATAAACGTAACGATCAATCAACGACAACTACAACAACAACACAAAAAAAGTTAGACACCGTACCTGATAGTTTTAAAGTCTATCGTGCCAATACTGGTGATCATATCACTGATGATGATCGTAGTGATAGTGATACTAGTTTATCAACATGCTATTCACATGATATATCCGAAATTGATACAGATGATGATGATAATAATGATAGTAGTAATAGTAGTAGTAGTAGTGATAGTAGTAGTAATGGTAGTAATAGTGATGAAGATGTGAATGAAGATAAAACAAAATTGAAGAAAAATAATGAAGATGATAATAAGGATCAAGATAAAAATTTGAAAAATCAAGATAAGAAAATTGAATTGAAACCGTTACAATTAGTATGGGCGAAATGTCGTGGTTATCCATGGTATCCGGCATTAATTATTGATCCGAAAATGCCTAAAGGTAAGATTTAACTGTAATTTTGATGATAAAATCGTAAATATGGCAATATTGCTCTATTCAATTGTTTCATACAAACTATTACACATAGTTGGTTATGTTTTATTGAATTTAACGTGTGAATCAATCTAGGACCTATGTAACCAAGGCCAACTTTGAGGCAAATTATATGATATAATTTTTGTTTTTTGATAATTGCCATAATTCGATCTTATCGTTAAAAATTATCAATAATTTCGAGATTTTTAATAAACTCAACAAATATCCAGTTGACTAGATTTATTTTCTTTAGTAATTATCTAATTGTAGCTCTATTATTTAAACAATCGCATAAAAATCGTAGAACATAGTTGACTAGATTTATTCGTTTATTATCTCTAATGGTAGCCCTATTTATTATTTAAACAGTCGCAATAGGAATCGTATTGGCTATGACTATGACAATAAAGTTGGCTAGATTTATTTCTTTATTCATTATCTCTAATTGTAGCTCTATTTTATAGGTTATGTTCATAAGGGTGTACCAATACCATCACCACCACAAGAAGTATTAATTTTATCAGCAAATTATACCGAACATGTCTATTTGGTATTATTTTTCGATGCAAAACGTACATGGCAATGGTTACCTATGGAAAAATTAGAAATTATGGGCATTGATAAGGAACGTGATGAAGCTAAAGTTTGTTTTAATTATAATTAAATTTAAATTAAATTGAATTAATTAATTTCTAGGTGAATGAATCACGTAAACCAACTGATCGAAAAGCTGTACGTAAAGCTTACGAACATGCACTTCAATATATCCAACAAATTAATAATAATCCAGATGGCGATGTTGTTAATTAATTTAAATTTAATTAAAAACAACAAGAATAAATTCTATAATTTTACTAATAGTAGGTTGTGATTAATGGACGTATGTCGTTGATTGATATCTAGACAAACGTTTAGATATATTGAGATTATATAATGTAAACAGAGCCTACTCTGTTTTGTTTGCAGCTCCTCCACCATTTTTCCTATTAATTCAATTGTTATTGATAATTTATATCAATGATAAGGCAAGATTGCTTTTTTTATTTGTTTAAATATTCGAATATTTGATAATGGGATGTTCAATTGTTTGATTTCAATCTAGTACTTATGATTCAATTGTTTATTTTATCATCAAATCGATGTAATTGTTTTTTCTTTTTTTTATTTAATGAATGGAAATACAAAATTTTTTATTTCTATTCTGTTGGTAATTTGAAATTTGTGTCAGGGGCTGTTTAGAAAGTAACTGTTTTGTTTTTTTTTTTTGCTTTTTTTTATATAAGAAATTCAACATTCCTTGTAAATTTGAAAAATTTTTTTTCCAAAATAATTTATTCATAAAATTGAACAAGTCATGCTAATTATTAATTTTTCGTCTCGCCTTCTAGATTCACGACCATATGTGATGACTTAACAAAACGTTTTTTTGTTTTTTTCGTTTGTTTCTATTGAATTAAACCAGTGGCGTACCTGGCACAAGATTGACGCATGGATGAATCAAGTTACGACTACTCATCCGAATCCACAGGCGTGGTGAAATTCATTGAGAATTAACCAGTGTCGCAACTAATTGAAAATAATTTAACAATAACGTATGTTGCAGCTTGATTCATTTAGTGGATTGTTAAACCATCCATCTACGACATGTTTATTATCGACAATTGTTTTCAAAGCCTACTATTTAATTTTTTGTTATAAATTATAAATCAAAAAAATAAGATAATCGTTGAAAATTTAAACAAATGAATAAAAACAAAATTCTTTATCGTTGCGTGTAACAAACAATTTTCCGCCTAATTAATTATGTTTTTTTTTTTAGTTTAAATTAAAACAGATGAACAATCAGTGGCGTAGATTCTCCATTTTTTAATAATAATAATAATAATAAAGTTGGCAACCATGATTATGTAATTTAATCAATTTATTATTAAACAGAAACAAAATCGATAGTTTTATCATCACATGACACTGCAATTGATCGCCAACCAGTGGCGTCCTTTCTCCAATCAGTCGCCACAATTTTAATTAATTTATTGACAATTTTCTGCCGAATTTTTTAAAATAATCAATATTGATCGGATATTAGATTATGGGTTGCTATACCCGTAATTTATTGAAAAATTGGTGGAATTTCGTGATTTGTTTAAAATAATTTGTGATAAATGGTGATCGGATATTAGAATATGGGTTGCTGTAATTTGTGCAATTCCGGTACGCCTATGGTGGCCGTTTGCATCACCGCCACCAATTAAAATCTAGTCGGAATGAATTGGTAACGATAACAAGAAAACTATAGAACAAATGAATATACGAACAACAGAGAAAAAAATTAGCCAACCAATCAACTATCATTAATCGTTTGATTCACGTGTTTGGGAAAAAATCCAAGTTGTAGAGAGGCAAAAATTATTTAATTCTAGTGATAAGCCGGTGTAATTGATAGATTTCGTCAGTTTATGGCCAAATTCCAAGATTAGAATAGTGCATTTCTGGTAAATTATGGATCCAATAGGGTGAGTTTAGAAAAAAAAATTAATTAGAATTTGCGGGGTTCGTCCCCCACTTGGACGGAAAACCGGTCTTTGGCTTGGGGTTTTTTGGCAATAGAAATCCTAGAAATTTTCAATTTCGAAACGGATTTTTGACCTTGTATTTGCGCCTATTCAACTGTTTTCCGTTCATTATCACCATTATTATTATTTTGTAAAATTGTTGGATTTAATTTTAAAACGGTTAGAAATTGAAAATTTTGGCAAATTTCCCTATTTTCTCCGGTTTTTGATTAAAAATTATCTCAATTTTTTTTTTCTTAATCCAGCGCCAGTTCGTGTAATTTAAAGTGAGTATTTCCGGATCGAAACAAAGGAAATTCTAACATTTATTATTATTTTATTATTATCAGTGGTAATTTTTTAAATAAACAGCAAATTGATGATAAATATTGGGCAATTTTGGGCAGTCATACTTCGTTATCAAAATATGAAAAACGCAATTTCCGCACATTCCTACCACAGGTAAGCCGTTAAAGCTAACCATACACTATAAACGTACACATAAAGCAATCCATACATGGTGATGTTTGAATTGTACACAGTTGGCCATGCTTGGTTACGTACTGTCATAGCTTGCTACTTGTTTCTGAATGTTGTTTTTGAATTGAATAAGTGTCAAATTTGGGACAGTATGAAGTAAGCTAAGACTCTATTCACCAAAAAACATGTTCTCTTTTTACTACTCTCTTTAACTCTTTTTAACTACAAAAAACATAAAACCATCCATACACTATGACATTTGAATGCTACACTATAGTCGACCATCTTGGTTACGTACTGTCATAGCTTACTACTTATTTGTTTTTGAATTGCACAAATGTCAAAATAGTAAAATATAAAGCAAGCTACGACTCCATCCACAAGAATCATGGCCAACTGTCAGATAAAATACAGTTGTATCCTGTTAAAACAATCCTTACACGATGACGCATATCCTACCTACAAATAAATCATTAAAGCTTTCCATACATTATAGTTAAAATCATAAAGCAACCCATACACGATGCTATTTGAGTTATATACTGGTATTAACTGTACAGAGAGTATAACGCAGTTGGCTATGCCTAGTTTCACTTTTTTTTCAATTGAACAAACGTCAAATTGAGTAAAGTATCAAGTAAGCTACGACTTATTCCACAAAAGCCATAGCCAACTATGCCTATATCCTCTATAAACTATCCATACACGATGACATTTGAATTCGCTAAAGTCTAATCGTGTATTACAAACTAAACCAATCCATACACGTTGATATTTGTAATATTTCAGTTGTCTGCCGCTTTGATTGCCGGTAGTTATTATATAGTTGTTGGTGTAACATTGGCCTATTCGGCCATTTTCCTACCACAAATGAAATTAAATCCAGAATTTCCATTAACTGAACAACAGGGTTCATGGATAGCCAGTTGTGTACCATTAACTGTACCAATTGGTACGATATTAGCTGGATTTTTAGCTGATCATTATGGTCGTTTAAACACATTAAAATTGGCAACAGTGCCCGGTATTATTGGTTATACGATAATAGCATTGAGTCAGAATTTTTGGTTCGTCATACTTGGACGTGTATTTACAGCTTTCTCTATTGGTAAAATTTATAGAAAATTAATTAAACAGCAATATTGATAGTGTATGTATAGCTTTAGGTTCAGGACCTCCAATTGTGTATATAACGGAGATCGCACGAGCCGATGTGCGCAGCTCTTTAGTTTCCCTAAATGCAACATTGGCATCATTTGGTAAATTTTCTAACCTTGAACTTGTATTTTCGTTGACGTCATGGTGTTGGCAACCCATCAATAAACATCATGATGTTGACGTCATTGCATTCTTACTGTTTTCTTGTTTTTCCCCCTCTCTAAAGGTATGGCTTTGACTTTTTTGAAAGGATGGCTATTAACATGGCGTTCAGTTGCATGGATTGCTGTGATTTACACGATTATACCATTTGTTTTGGTCTTTTTTATACCGGAAAGTCCATCATGGTTAATATCAAAAAACCGTGTACAAGAAGCCCGAAACTCATTAAATTGGTTGAATAAAGGCCAAACGAAAGAGAATTTGACTGATTTACAGTTGGCATTATTGTTGAAAGAAAACGAAATGAAATCGTTAGAACAACAAAATTCTAACCAAAATTCGTATAATTTCCGGGATTTTTTGAAACCCACCTGTTATAAACCATTGTTGATATTGATTGGGGCGTTTTTCTTTCAACAATTCTCGGGGATTTTCGTTTTCTTATTCTATTCGATCAGTTTCTTTCAGGTAAGTCAATTTTTAACACGATAATCAATTTAACACGGTAATTTAACGTCACAATTGGATACGATTTTGGTGAACGACATTTTGACGTCACCAAAACATAACCTACTATAACACGCCGTGTATATCGAGTCTATCGTGGTATAGATCAATCTACGACATTGCTCAACTGAATCATAGCCAACTGTGTTGAGAATTGGATATAACGCTTGGTTGCGCACTATTAATTGTTTTTAATGAATTTTCCAGGCTGTTGGTACCAATTTTAATCCATATTTAGCAGCCATTTGTATCGGATTAGTACGTTTATTTATGTCATTGACCAATACGTATTTTTTAAGTCGTTATAAACGCCGTCCGATGATATTATTTAGTAATTTTGGTATGTTCCTATCGATATTTCTATCAGGATTATTCACGCAATTGAACCAGAACGGTGAATATAATCGTGTTAAAAGAGTCCCGCTCGAAAGACCTGTCGAGAGACTATCAAATCACCCGCCAACTACTAACCAATCAATAGTCTCGAAATTGTGATATTTCGCCAAAAATTCGGCCACTTTGAACGCAATTTTACGCAAAACGTGTAAATCGAATCCAATTATTAACCACTCAGAATTGTAGCTCTAACCTTCCTCTAACTATAGAATTTTATTGTATTCCATTCTACTAATTATAGGGCGAGTAATTTGAGTTTTACTGTTACTCTTTTTAACACGAAAATTGTGGCTTTTTTTCGAATTTCCGGAAAATTTACGCGAATTTTCCAAATACTATAGGGTTACAATTGTAGATAATCGTCTTACGGATCAAATGAGACCTCTATTATTCCGATATCTTTGATAGTTTTCGTGTTATTTGAGTTCTAGGCGGGTTTCGAGCGAGACTCTTTAAATTAACGTTGATTTTAACGGGTTTTCTTATAGGTATAACAAATTTACCATGGTTACCGGCTGTTTGTCTATTGTGTTTCGTGTTAACATCAATGATCGGTGTTATACCGGTACCGTTTACAATGAGTGCTGAAATATTCCCGTTGGAAGTACGGGGTGTAGCCAATAGTATAGCATTCGCTATCTGTAATCTATTTATGTTCTTATCAATACAGGCGTATCCATTATTGAATAATTTATTGAATGGTATTATCGGTGTACAATATTTCTATTCAATTAATATTCTAATTGGGATCGTATTTTTATGGATTTTTCTACCGGAAACTTTTAACACGAAATTGAGGGATATTGAGGAATATTTTAAAGAACACACTGTATATTTATTGAAACAAAAACAAGAGAATTCACCAAAAATACAATTAGATATATAAAATTTAAGTTGTATTTTTTTGAAAAACACCCTGTATATTAGACAGCCAAAATTGTATCGACAGTTACAGAATACGCTCCTCTACTATCCCCCTCCAGAAAAAGAAATCCCAGGTGTCTTCGATTGAAATGGATAATTTTACAAATAATTTTCCAGATACACCCTGTATATTAGTAAATAATCAATAATTGATAGAGTTACAGAATACGATCCGTTAAAAATCGCATCGATTTCGACCAAAATTTACCAACAATTACAAAATACGCCCGTTCAAATAATCAATAATTGATAGTTACAGAATACGACCTATTAAAAATCGCATCTAATCTTTGATTAAATCAAATTTATCAACAATTAGTGAATACGCCCGTTTCTCTAGAAACTTCCCCTACTATCCCGCGCCACCCCACTACCACCTCAATAGCCTACCATGATTTCCACGAAACATCTGACTTAAGTCGCGAATTATAACCGAATTGAAACAAAACACACCGAAAAAAAATCGCAACAGTCTTCGTTCGGAATTCGTACAGTACAGATCGCTATATCTCTGTTTTGTTCTGTTGTTTGTTTGTTTGTTTGTTTTTTTTTTTTTTGTTTTTTGAGAAAGCTATCGATAATGTGAGAAAATCTGAATAGAAGGCAGAGAAACAAAATATCAATTTTATCGATAAAACAACAAAAATTGATCAATTGTTTTGACTCAAAGTAGACTTGATTGAATAATCGTAGAGGGGCGAGTGCGTTTGTGCGAATTAATATCGATAGTCAATTGTCGTAAGCAAGTAGGCGAGAAAAACAAAATAGAATGGATGTAGGGTAAGTTTGTGTGTCATTTGTTTTTTTTTTAAATTAATTAATTAATTAATTAATTCTAATTGTTTTTGTTTTTGCTTCAATTATAAATTAACAGTGGCAGTAATTTAAAGTAAGTACAATTCAATTGTTTTAATTTTTAATTTTAATTTAATTTTTATTCAAATTAGGCGGTTATTTGTCTGTTTGTTAACTTGCAGTTAAATTAAAACCGACAGTTTAATTAAATTGCAGTTTCACTATTTTATCAACAAGTTAATTTTAACCAATCTTGATGAATCACTCTTTTATTTAAATTGTAACAGTAGTAATAACCGCCAACTTTCTATTATAAATCGCAATTTTGAAAAATTTAACCAACAGTTAATTTAACTATCGATTAGTTTACTTTGATTTTTCGATGTTTTAATTTCACAAATCAGTCGGAAATTTATCCTTGAAATAGTAATAAACCCCCCCCCTCTTTATCAAATTTAATTCATTTGTTTTTTAATTAAAAATCTACAGTTAATTTTATTTAAAACATTGTATTTGAATTTAACAAATCGTTAGTTTAACTAAGCGTTAGATTTTATCTAAAATTGGATTATTTAACTAATCCTCGATAATTAACCGGTTATCAATCGAATTGATTGCATTTAGATAACGAACAATTCGAATTTCACCATTGTCAGTTAAATTATCATAATAATCTAAATTCAATTTAATTTAACGGTTAATTTCTATCGATATTGATAAAATTGTCTAGATAACCTTGAAAATATTTAACCGATAGTTATCTAATAATTTACAATATTTTTTTTTCAATAACAATAGAACATCAAATTTAACAACTTGTAAGTTTATCTGTCAATTAATTCTTGGTTATTTAGATCAATTTATTTAAATTAAATAGAAACGAGTTAAATTTAACTAATATTGGTGAAATTGTAACATTTTAAATGTCAGTTTAATTAATATTCGATTTATTCCAATTATTATTAATTGACAAATTAAAAGAAGAAATCCAATGTTAAATTTAACTTGTAGTTAATTTAACTTTTGATACAATTTAACGGTTAACAATTTTGCGGTTAAATTTCAAAAAATTAACATAAATTTAATTATTTTTAGCAATGTTTACTAATATGAATTCAATTGTAAGTTAATTTAAGTAAGATTGATGAAACCCAAATTACATAATCATTAAATAATCGAAATTTAACTGATGTTGATGAAACTGTTTAAAATATGCCATTACATAATTTAACTGATGGTTAAATTAAATGCCAGTTTGTTTAACAATTATTAAAATTTAACAGTTGTTGAATAAACAGTTAAATTAAACTAATGGTTAATTTTCGTTTAATAATTTTAATGAATTGTTAATTATAACGCTTCGTTAAATTTAACTCGTATTAGTGGAATTCCAATATTAAGATTAATTGTAAATAAATTAAACTGTTGTTTTGACGATTAATTAACTGTCGGTTAAAATTATATAACAGTTAAACTAACCTAACATTATTTGAATTGATATAAAACAACGCAATTGTGATTGTATTGAGTTAGTTAACTGTGAATTAGTTTAACTGTTGTTGGTGAAACTGGTGTTTTTCGTTGTAAAAATGGTTTTTTTCCGAAAAAATAGCATTTTGGAGACTAATAAAGCAATAGAAAAGGAGAGAAAACGTGATGCTGAATTTCAGGAGATTCTATGCAGTACAATATCGCTGAGTCATTATGAAGGCAGAGCATTTAAAACTTTATTACCACAAGTATGTCTATTATTATCATTATTATTATCATTTGTCGTTTGTTTTTTGTTTTTTTGTTTTTTTTTTAGATAATGGCATCATCAATAGCGGCATTATTTCATATAGTTGTTGGAATCTCATTGGCTTATTCGGCCATTTTATTACCACAACTGAACGATGACCAATCCGATTTGAAGATAACAAGAGAACAGGGCAATTGGATTGGTAGAGAATTTTCGAAATTCTAACCTCAAAAATAATTTAATCTCTCTCTTTTTTTTTGTTGTTGTTTGTTAATTATAGCAAGTGTTATCACAATAACAATACCGGTAAGTGGTATGCTATGTGGCCTGTTAATGGATCATTATGGACGTTTAAATACAATCAAATTGGCCATGGTACCGGGCGTTATCGGTTGGATAATTATAGCAACAGCACAGAATGTTTTGGCGTTAATTATCGGCCGGATAATTACTGGATTTGCTGCTGGTAATCTTATTTTCGATTATTTATTTGTTCAATTGTAAATTGATTAATTTTAGCTTGGGGTACAAGTCCGGCTATGGTTTATATTACAGAAATTGCACGTGCCGATATGAGAGGATCATTAATTTCGTTTGCACCAGCTTATACGTCGTTAGGTATGTTACGCCACTGGCTTTTTTTTTTAATTTTAAGCTATAATTCAAAACATAGCCGGCTGTGATTTTTATTAATGAACAAAATTACGTCATAATCAAAGGCACAGTCAACTGGGATAATCTTAGGTATGTTACGCCACTGGGTTTTTTAAAAATTAACAATTATTCAAAACATAGTCGGCTGTGATTTTCATTAATGAACAAAATTACGTCATAATCAGAGGCACAACCAACTGTGATAATGTTACGAATGTTACGCCACTGGCTTTTTTTATAATTTTAGCAATAAATTTAAAACATAGTCGGCTGGGATTTTTATTGAGTAAACTACGTCATAATCAAAAGCACGGCCAACTGTGATAATCTTAGGTATGCTATGCCATTGGCTTTTTTAAAATTGACGATAATTCAAAACATAGTCGGCTGTGATTTTTATTTATTGAGTAAACTACGAACAAAACTACGTCATAATCAAAAGCACAGCCAACTGGGATAATCTTAGGTATGTTACGCCACTGAATTTCTTTAAAATTTTATCAATAATTTAAAATATAGTCGGCTGTGGACTCTTATCTATGAACAAAATACGTCATAATCAAAGGGACAGTTAACTGGGATAATCTTAGGTATGTTACGCCACTGACTTTAGAATTTTTATTAGCAAATAATTCAAAACATAGTCGACTGTGATTTTCATTAATAAACAAAATTATGTCATAATCAAAAGCACAGCCAACTGTGATAAGTTTAGGTATGCTACGCCACTGATTTTTTTTTAATTGACGATAATTCAAAACAGTTGGCTATGATTTTCATTTATGAACACAACTACGTCATAATTAGAGGCACAGTCAACTGTGATAATGTTACGCTACTGGCTTTTTTTTAAAATTAATGATAATTTAAAACATAGTCGACTATGATTTTCATTTATTGAGTAAACTATGAAGATTACGTCATAATCGAAAGCACAGCCAATTTTGAGCAATAAAATCGTGTTCAATTCGTACCTCGTTTTAAACGATTTGTTATAAAACGTATCCACCGTGTAAATCAAGGGATAACTTATTAGAATATACACATATTTGTATTTGTAGTCTGCCTTTTTAAAATTTTAAGGTTATAATTGGCTATTTTTATTTATATTTCGTTTTTTACGATTTATTGTTAAACACGTCTACCGTGTAAATCAAGGTATGAATCATACGAATATATTTCAATACAACTATTTAATATAATCTGTATAATTTGGAGGTTATTTTTGGAAATTTTAAGGTTATAATTTTCTAACCTTAAACTAGTCGGACAATACAATTATGCATATAAATCGCTTTAATAATAGTAATAATGATAATAGCAATGAGGAGGAATACAATGAATCTTCGATCAAAGGTTAAATTGAATCATTTGTCCTTAATCATTATTATCGTTTATGTATTTTTTTTGTTTTCGGAATTCATTTGTTTGTTTTATTCTAACATATTTTTAATGATAATTGCCAATGCTAACTTGATTGTAATTTACGATAAACAAACAATGATTACGCACACTTATGTCATCATAATTATAAAAGAATAAATAAGTGGGCTATGAGAGTAAAAATTAACTATTTTCTAGTTTACCGCCTAGGATGTCGTAACTTGATTCATCGAATATAAAGTGTGAACATGGCCTACAACACTAAATAATTGAAGCCATGGCCGATTCTATTATAGCCCACTTTGATTTTATAATAGTTGGCCATGGTTCTAGTAACGTAGTGTCGTAGCTTGGGTCGATTGTCAATAAATGACAAATTAATAGCCAACTTTGTTACAGGTTTTGTTTTGGCGTATTTACAAGGTTGGTTGGTAGATTGGCGCACAGTAGCCTGGCTGTGTAATATTTACGCAATTGTACCATTTTTATTATTATTTTTAATACCGGAAAGTCCAGCCTGGTTAGTAACGAAACAACGTAACGAACAAGCTAAGAATTCATTGATTTGGTTCAATAAATACCAACCACAACCGGAAAATAAGGTAAATTCCACTTTTCCACACTAGTGTGCAAACTCAAAAAATAGGTTAATTTAACGGATTTTATTACCGATTCTAATTTCTTAGTCGGAAACATTCGCCGAATTACATTTAGCATTGTTGATAAAAGAATTTAACGAGAAGAAACAAGCGAATCAACAACACAAAGGCTTTCGTAGTAAATTTAGAGAATTCCTCAAACCTACCGGATATAAACCATTATTATTATTATTGGGTTTATTTATTTTCCAACAATTCTCCGGCATCTATATCACTTTATTCTATTCGATAACATTTTTCCAGGTGAGTCATACGTTTAATTAACCGATCATTTAATCATTTTTTTTGTTTCAAATAAAACAAAGAGAATAGACACCGAAATCAGTTGTTAAATTTTCAAACAAAGGCGCCAATTGTATTGATTACCATTGGTTTAATTCGAATGACACGAAAATGGCGCCTAATTGTTGATTTTTAAATAGTGGCGCCACTTTTATGTGTTGTAATTGGTTAAATCACCAATATGGCGCCTAATTTAAATAATAATTGTCTTGATTATGGTTGGTTCAATTCGGATGACATTACGAAAATGTGGCGCCAATCTTATTGAACCGTAATTGGATAAATCAGCAATATGGCGCTAATTGTCTTGATTATGATTGGTTGAATCGCCAAAATGGCGCGTATTCTCTTTGTTTTTGTTATTTGAAGTATGCATTTGTTTCAGTGTTAACTTTGTTTTTTTTATAAGTATAGAAATATTAAATTTTCCGTTTTTTCTCTGTTTTTCCATTAATTTATATGGAAAATTCTCTAGGAAGTAGGCAGCAATATTGATCCATATTTTGCGTCGATTTTAATTGGTGGTGTACGTTTTTTTATGTCAATTGTAAATACATATATGTTGCGTAGATTCTGTCGACGTACATTGATAATTTTTGGTAGCGGCGCCATGGCTGTATGTATGTTCATATCCGGCCTGTACACCTATTGGATACAGAACGATATAACGAAATTGTATTGGATACCGATTGTCGCCATTTTATTGTATGTTGTCACCTCAATGGTTGGTTTATTGTCGATACCGTGGACGATGACGGCCGAATTATTTCCGATTGAAATACGTGGTTTGGCCCATAGTATTGTTTATAGTTCGGCGTATTTTTTCATGTTTATATCGATACAAAATTATAATTTATTGAAGGATTCGTTCAATGGTGTTGCCGGCCTACAATGGTTCTTTGCTGTAATCTCACTAGTCGGTCTAGTTTATTCGTTTGTTTTATTACCGGAAACGCACGGTGTTAAATTGAGAGATATTCAAGAATATTTCAAATACAACAACTTCTATATTGGTAGTGTTAAAAGGAAACAACAACGACAACAACAACAACAACAAGAGAAACAAGAGAAACTACTCAACAACAATGTTGTTTGATGCTACTTGATTTGATAAATAAGAATTTTCTAAATTAATCAAGAAACGTGTGATAATTAGAATTAAATTTGTTTCAATTACAATAATAGTGATGATAACAGTATCAATAAACAAATTTTGTAGATTAAATTGAAGAGAAGACTGCACTCTTTTATTTTGTATTTGATCAATACATTGATTAAATTTGAATTGTATTTGCAAATTTCCCGCCATCTATACTAGTGCCATCTACAATAAACAACCAACTTCACTAGGTAAACACTAAATTGCAACGATGCCAGATTTAATACAAATATTGAAGGAAACGAATTTATTCAAATTCATAACCTATAAATTAAAATTTGTTGCAATATTGCAAATCTAGTTGGTGCTGGAAAATTTCCAATCACCTACCAACTTTATTACACAAAAAAACAACTATATAGAATTGTTTAGTGGAATTTACATCCTTACATTGGTAGTATTGTTTTTGAATTTATATTTACAAATTTCCCGCCATTATGCGCCATCTACATAAATAACCAACAGTTGGCCGTACTTCACTAGCTACTATCTAAATTGCAATGATGCCAGATTTAATACAATTATCGAATGATTTTAATAAACTCGTAACCTATAATTGCAAATCTAGTCAGTACTGGAAATTTTTCAATCATTACCAACTTGATTACTCAAAAAATCTATATAGAATATAGTGAAATTTACATCCATAAATTGGTAGCATTGTTTTGACATTTATTTGGCAACAAAACGGCATATTACCCGCACCACTAGATTTACAATAGGCAACCAGTAATATTTTATTTAGTAATTGATCAATATGTATCATGTGTGCCATGCTATTCCTCATCGCAGTAGTCTATGACTTTGTGAACGTAAGTCGGCTTCTTGATTCAATTCAATAAACTGTATTACCGACAATCTGCTGAAACAAGAGGATGTCGGTAATGCAGATTATTGAGTTGAATCAAGAAACCGACCTACGTTCACAAAAATCATTGGTTACTGCAAAGAGGAATAGCGTGGTACACATGGTATTGATTAAATTTGAATTTGAAAATTTCCCGCCATCTATACTAGCGCTATTTACATAAACAACCAACAGTTGGCTGTACTTCTCCACTAGGAAGTCACTAAATTGCAACGATGCCGGATTTAATACAAATATCGAAAGAAACGATTTTATACAATTTATAACCTACAAATATATGAAATAAATGACATTTTTTAATAATCTACCAACATTATTACGCAAAAAAAAACAAAAATATCTATACAGAATATGGTGAAATTGACATCCTTAAATTGGTAGAATTGTTTTGATATTTATTTAAATTTTGTACAATTTGGCAACAACTAGATTTACATAGGCAATCAGTAATACTGTCATTTACAAATATCTGCGCGAAATTCGATTCTATCACAGAATTTAGGGTTTTTTTTGTTAAAATTCCATTCGAATACAGCACATTTTGGACATTTTTGATCAATTGCCGTTTAAAATTCCATATGGTAGTATCGAAAATACGTTCATTCTTGTATTGGCTACAATTTCTAATGTCTCTAACACAATCGGCACGATAGTGTTGTAATTGGCCGTATTCTATATCAATATTGATATTGTGACAGTTTTGATTTCCGATACAATTGCGTGCAAAATGGTTGTGTAATGTTAGAACACGTTCCGTATTAAAAAACGATTTGATGTAGAAACCGGGACGTGTATGGTTTTTAGCACGGTAGACGTGTTGTAACATGTGCATATATTTCGGTATATCACCGAACCATTCGTGTTGATGTTGGTGGCTGTCTAGAAAATAGATATTTCTAGCCTGATAACTTGTCGGTTGTTTATCAAAACTACCCCGATTGTATTTATTTTCCAACAATTCGATTAAATCGGACCAATTACCAATTTTCGGTATTATAACCTCATCTGTGTCCAATAATAGAATATAACGATACTGATTTTGGTGTTTATAGAAACAATCATTGTACGGTATCACTTCTTGTAAACGTCGTTCAATTGTTTTCTCCATTAGGAATAAATTTTGCAATTTCGGTAGATTCGAACGATCACCAATCAAAGTGATCGGTGTCAATTCGATTTTGTCATTTGTTTCATAATAGTTGAGGACTTTTTTGATGATTGGATGGACGTTGAATTCGTAGAAATTGATCTTGTCGGCTCCTGGAAATTCAAAATTAGCGCCAATTTTAGCTCAATGTATACACCAATAATTTCAAATTTACCGCCATCTATAATACAGCGGTAGCCAATCAATTCAACAAATTTTAAGCGGGAGTTTCAAACATTCCAATAGTGAGGCAAAATTCAAAATTGCCGCCCAATTTGATGGACCAGTAGCCAATCATTTATCAGATTTCAAGCGGGAATTTCAAATAATTCAAAAATACTCGATTGATATAATTATAAGCAACTAATTACACACGTTTTAAGCGGGAATTTCAAATATGTTTAGACTACTACAATTTTTAGAATAATTTTTGCAATAATAGCCAATCATTCATTCACATTTCGAGCGGGAATTTTAAATAACTTAAGTTTTCAATTTGCGCCTATTTTAACACAATTATAGGCAACTAATTATACATTTTTAAGCGGGAATTTCGAACGAACTCACCCAGAATCAACACTAATTCGATCCATTCGACCAAACGGATGACTTTATCCGGTTTCGGGTAGTTTAAAACCCTTCACACACACCATAAAATCGTGTTTCTTATCGACTACTTCTTGTTGTCTTATCAATAAATTATTGGTAATCTTATCACAAAGATCCTCAACTACTGTCACTGATAACGGTGGATTTTCTTGCTCGTCTGGCAGATCGCACGTTATCAAATAGGGTTGATAGTATTCGTTGCGATCGCCACCCCAACCCTTGGTGAAGATCCTCAAGAAATTCGCCGATTTCTCGACATTAACCCCATTTTTATACCAAAATAAACAGTACATCTGTATCGAATCGTTTAGACGATTCAACATCGATAAAATTCGAATTTTCGGTTGGTTATTTAGTAATTTTCGATCATCGAAGTAGGCATTGAACAGGTGTAGAGTACCATTTTTGGTTTCTTGTATTTGCCAAACTGTGGCGCGAAATTTCAAATCGTACAAATTCGGGTATTTACCGCACGTTTTATTCAATTGTAATTTTTTGAAATTGGTTTTATTTAAATAAAATGGCGGTATATTACCTAAATTATTATCAAAATCGTCGAAATTATCGTATTTATCGTAATTTAAAAGCGTCTCTTCTTCATCTACGTTCTTATCATCGATTCGGTTGAAATTAACACGGATTACCTTCGGTTTAAGTTTGTTGTAAATTAAACCACCACCAATCGATGGTGTTGTTGTTGTTGCTGATAAGAATAACAAAAAAAGTATCGTTGATAATATTATCAATAAGAAATAGGTGAATCGTTTTCGTAACATTCCTTATTTTGGGGCGATTTTCGACTAGTTTTAACACGGTTTTGTACGGGGTAAATTGTTTTTCGCACTAGTAAACATCTGATAACTGACTAAACTCTTATCAATTAATGAAATTATTAATATGGTGTATAGTAATTTTTTTTTAGCTAGACAAACATTCGAGATAACAGGTAATTTTATTATCATTTTATCTATTCATAGTAATAATGATTATAAAGATTAATTTACGCAAGATTTGATAAAATTGGATTCAATTGTCACAAAAACCGAAATTTCCAAACTGTGTGGACAATTTCAAATTCAAATGTTTTCGCGGTTGTTTAGGTCTGATAAATAAACAACAGGTGGCGTTCGTCAATGATCTAATTGTCGCGCAATTATCAATTAACCGTTAAAAATCTAGATTCCTTGGAATTCTATGGCGCCATTTTTCAAAATAATGCTGCTACCTGAATAGAGATGGCGCTAGTTTTCAAAGAGCACTAATTTCATTTTCCAAGTTTGTAGTGTTAGTTCTAACCGGTTGGCAACAGGTGACGCGTAACCGGAATGTAATTGTCGCTCGCTTGGTTGGTCAATGATCCCATGAATCGACAACAGATAGCGCTTAAGATCAATCTAATTGTCGCTCCCATTAAAACAATCGAAATTTCATCGGCAACGTTCGATTCAATCACAGAAGGCGCCGAAATTTCGAAAAGCGCGCATTTTTGAATTCACTTGTTTTCCCAACAAACGTACAACTGTTGACGTTCAATTTTAATCTAATTGTCGCTCTATTCTAAAATTATTTGAATAAATTTGAAAAGTGATAAGAAAAAATTAAAATATTGGTAAATTTTAATTTCTATAATTTTTTAAAATGAAGCACAAGTTTTGATTGTTTTCGTTCAACATTTCTACTACAATCTATTTTAAGAAACACATAGAAGGCATTGGATTTTCAAAAAGGGCGCTCTTTTTCGGTTCAAATGACAATAAATGGCGTTTAAGAACAAACCAATTGTCGCCCCAACAATTTAAATTCAATTGACTTTAAATCGTGTGTATTACTGGTTGTCCAGCTTACATAACAATTAGTTTACTATAGACAACCAGTTATACACAAATAGCTCTTAACTCACAAGTATTACAGGTTGCTTGCTTTGCAATACAATTAATTTTACAGGCAACCAGTTATACCGAAATCGATTATTTGTAGTTCTATACTTCCTCATCATCACTACCACTATCATCGCTGTCTTTTTTGATAATCCCCAACGTTTTAGCAACACTTTTAACATTATTGATAACCTCTTCTTGTACTAAATTAAAACTCATCGCCAACAATGCTATACCAAACAATAAATACAACGAACATAGGGCTATACTAATTGTAGCCCGATATCCATCTTGTTTAACACCTTTGGCCGGTACTAAATCACCGAAACCGATCGTTGTTAAGGTTATAAAACAAAAATATGCCGCATCTAATAATTCCCAATTCTCCCAGGAACGAAATAGGAAAGCCCCAGCGATTATATAACTGATAACAAGAAAAACACACAACCATATCGGTACCGGACGTGTACGTGTACGTTGTATATCGTAATAATCACTAAAATAGTAATAATCACTATTATCATCGTAGAATTGGCGATGATCATCATCATCATCATCAGTATCCGGATCGTCCAAATATTTACTCCGATGACCGTAACCGAGTGGTGTCATCATTTTCGGACTAGTATTGTGTCGGGCTATAATAGAGCTACATTTAGTATAACCTCAAAAATTGCGTCAACTTACGTGGTGATCGTTTGCGCTTCGGCCGGTTCCGGATCGGTTCGTTTGACGTTTCCACTGGCGGCAAATCCAAATATTTCTGGTGTTTCGGTAGCGATTTAGCCCGCCTTGTTTGAATCTCTAGATCACGTGATGTAATTCCAGGCGTCTGATTCGTCAACATTTCGCTCTGATCAATTACGTATTTGTTGCATAGAATCGGTGTACGGGCCAATAAGATAGGGTCTAATTCGATCAACATCCCTTTGGGGAATTTTTTCCGATCTAAACTACCCCCAATCGGTAGTGGTTGTGGGGGTTGTTGTTGTGGGGGTGGTTTTGGTTGGGATCGTCTCAGTGTAATCGTGGTAGCATCTGAATAACGCGAAGTTGAGTGGCGTTGTAAACGTGGCAAACTGGATCCACGCCGGTAATTTTCCAAACCATCCCTTAAATTGGAGTGGTTTTGGTGGTGCTGATGGTGGTGATAACGTAGATCGGTATCCGAGTGTGAATACGGTAGAGATTCTGATAAGGGTATGCCACTATCAGCGGAACGTGTAGATGTACGTACCGAGCGCCGCATCGAAGTAGTCCGGGACCGTTGATAACGCAAACTTTAACAAATGAATTCCAACAAATAGGCTTGAATTACACGATTTTTTTGTAAACTTACTCTGAATAGCGTGAATTAACACGATTTAGTGATCGCATTTTACGCTTCTTTGGTTTCTTTGTACACATATAACAACAGACACGCCAATATAGAAAACGAAATGATGTTGCCATAATATCGCCGATATTCGATAAACATAAGAGCATCAATGGTATGCCCAGAATTGCATAGAATATTGTTGCAACTTTACCCCATGTTGTTTTCGGTGCTATATGACCGTAACCTAGAAAATTTCAAAATTACCGCCGGTTTCAACCGGATTGGTCAAAACGAATTCAACCAACCAATCAGGTTGGCAATTGAATCGACCGCCATTATACATAAATTTGGTTTCGTCAATTCAAATCGACCGCCATTTTTGAGCGATTCTCATTGGCTAACGCGTATTATTGATTTGAATTCTTGTATTATAATTGGTTATCACTGTATTGTGATTGTTTCCAAAGGTATCTTGATCGGAAATTTCCAAGTTGGGAATTTATCTGAATTTATTCATTTTTTTAATAACAAAATTATTTGTAATTGTTTTGTTTACAACGATAACTAGATCAAATTTAATTATTAATGTAATTGGTGTTATTTTTGAGATTATTTTTAAATGTTGAGATTGGAATTTTGTTACAAAAATTTGAAGGTTGGAAAATTTTTAAAATAGCCGGAATTTTGCCCGATTCTCATTGGTCAAATCGATCAACTCAACCAATCAGAATGTAGCGCACGTACATTGGACGGAAAGTTTCGAATTTTGTTTTCAATGGCAACTTTGTTAATTTGAGATACAATTATTGTTGAATAATTATAGACAATTAAATTCCTATTCGTTTATTTTTTTCAATTATTGTTTTGAATTGGTAACTAGATTATCATTTATCATTGTTGAGAATTGAATTTGGCGCGATTTTCTCGGCTAGTTATTGGTTAATTCGTGTCAACAACCAATTAGAATCGAACAAATTCGAATGGAACGCTCCAATTGGTCAACGATGACAACAATCAAACTTTCACAGGTGATTTGATGTGGAATTCCTAGACAAAAATAGGGTTAAGGCCGATTAAACTATTAATAAATTCGAATTGATTTCGGAACTAGACAAATTAGGAGTTTTATTCGAAAAATTTCGTCATGTTAACGGATTTTCCGTATTTATTAACAGTAACATTGACCAAATTATTTGCAAGATCTTCAAATTATCATTCCAGACATGCTCATGGCCAACTTAAATCACACAAAAAAAAAACAAAACAATATCCATACAGTGAAATAAAACCAATTATTTGCAATGAAATCAAAGAGCCTATGATTACGTAAATTATTCAATTGTTCCAACAGCAATCTTGATCGTTTTTAAGACAATAATTCTAAGTGAGCTTAGGAAAAAAAACAAAATCACATATGTATTGGGGTCAATGTTAATCTAAAACAAAAGATGACGGTCAACTGTCATAGACTACTATGATTTTTCGATTATAATTAATATTAATGGCAATCTAGTAGGCGTTCTTCTATCAAATTTTATTTTAATTCAATAGTAACAAGTGAATATCGCTGCAATATAGGGGTGGTATTCATTCATAAAATACCCCCACTACTCCAATTCCCCTCTATTTTGTCTTGTATATAAATAAAATCGATGGATCAATTTACCATTATTCATTCAAATTTCGATTATATAATTAGAGAATAAAAGTGATCTAGTTGGCTATGGTTTGTAAATACGGTAAGTTTTTGTTTTGTTTTTTTAATTGATTGATCAAAGTTGGCGAAAGTTGTCTATAATTATGTCACGGTATTCGAGTCGACTATGGTTTTTTTTTCTTCATTTGTTGTTTTTCCAATTTTCAGTTGTTCTATTGTTGATTTTGGGTAATTTCGGTTGGGGTGAAGACGATAAAAAATGGAAATGGGGTGATAATAATCGTTCAAATTCGGAGGGTAGACGGTCACGTTACGAGGTAATCGAAGATGAAGTACCCTTAGGTTCTTATCAGAATTATCACGAATACCAACAACCGAATGAATTTATACCAAACGAACGGTAATTGTTGATTAATTTGATTAATTTTGTTAATTAATTTTTGTTAATTAATCTAGTCCGGGTGGTATTTATAACAATTACAACCGCCCCATCGATGGTAACTATGGTCATGGCCATATTGATAATTACCGTCCGGACAATACGAATCCGTCGGTGTTAACCGGTCCTGTACCATCATGGGTCAGAGAGGGCCCATTCAAAGATTACGACAAATGCCGATGTACGGAGAAATTCAATTGTCCCGCCCCTGGTGTCTCCTATGGTCACTGTGATGTTGGTAAACAATACTGTTGTTTTGTCACAAATCGTCGTAATCAAGCCGGCGGTCCAAATCCATCCAGACCCATACATTCCATCGACAATGGGGTGTTAGTGGGTCCGGATGGTCCCTACGATCTACCACCGGGCAGACGGCCAGGGGGTGGCTATTATCGACCGAGACCCGGGGGCGGTTATCCCGGTGGTTCCCGACCGGTCTTGACAGGGCCTGGAGGGCCCTATGATCGACCCAATTTTGGTATAAGTGGCGGTAATGGAGGGGGTTATGGTGCAACCTATGGGCGATCAGCCAAATCCACATAAAGACTGTTATTGATCGAAATTGTTTTGTTTAAATAAAGTAGTTGTTAGATTTAATCTGATTGGTTGATTGAAATAACTTTGAATTTATCTGCAATCGTATTGGTTGTTCAATTTAGATTTAAACCAATAACCAACAATAGCGATTTTGATTGGTTAAATTGAAACGATTCGAATTATCCGCCTTTTTCTACAATCCTAATTAGTGGACGCAATAAATTGTATCTGATTGGTTGATATATCTGCAACTTGATTGGTTTGAAATCGATTGTGATTGGTAGTACTCGATTGGTTGAAACCAACTCAAATTCGATTGGTTACGCTAGAAATTCGCGCCAATTCCCCCGATTCCCATTGGTTATTGTATTAATTGCCAAAAATCAACTTACCAATGGTTGTAATGACTATGATCGAATAGAATAGGGCACCAGTACGCGTCCATTGCACCTTTTCCGTATCCTCCTCCCCATCCCAACCGTCTTTTGTCATCGCTTTCAACAGAGCATTCTCGAATTCTTTCAAATAAATCGACGCACCCGTGGTGAAATTCTCCAATTCTAACACATCCAAATCTAGTGTCAATTTCCATAGATGATCGGTGATATTATTACGTATTCTAGTGATATTTCGTTTAACCTTAAAGAAATAAAAATCCCCAAATCTTCTATTCGAATTCTAACCTCAAACTTACATCTTTTTCGTGTTCTTTCTCTAAAGCTTCAAATGTGAACGCACCCAATGCACAATACGATATCACCATTGATATCAGAGTGATATGTGATACTAGACAAGTGATTGTTTTCCATGTGTAATGCAGGAAATTCGAGCAGGCTGATGGTTTTTGTTGGTAGTCGACGATTTCCGGATCGGAACGGTAGCGGGATGACATTTTTTTTTTTTGTTTTAAATCCCGAAAATTACTTAATTCGAACCGAATTGAGTCACTAAACTACAGACGTGTACTGTTGAGGCTATTTTTGTGCGATTTGGAATAAATTTAAGTGGTCTATTTTAAGAAACTATAAATAAATCGTAACATATGTCTATAGAACCATTTAAACTTGGCGCCAATTCTCGATTTGTGTCGGTATAACTGGTTGCTTATATTGATTAATTTAAAAATCTATAGATTTACTAAATTTGTGATTTTAACGGAATTTTTGTGAATTAAATTAACAATTTTAGCAATTTTTATTCAAATTTAATTAATTAATATTGGATTTGTTGTAAATATTTTAATTTAAAACTATTTGATTAAATGTAGCCCTGATACACGTCATCAACGCATGTTTGTTCAAAAGAGAGAGCAAGAAGATGAAAAAGCCAAAGACAAAGACGGAATAATAATAGAAGTCTACAGTAAGAGGGAGAGAGATAGAGGGAGTGAAAGGGCAAGAGCAAAAGAGAAAGAGGAAGAACAAGAGAGGAAAGATAGAGAAATAACAGGAGCGGTAAGAGAGGAACGGAAAAGGCACAAAAATCTAAAACAAAGAGAAAAAATAACCAAAAAAAAAGAATAAATAAGAGAGATCGAGCAAGTTTAGTCTAATTTAATTTGAAATACGGCCCTGTCTTGATTTGGTGACATTCTGGTGACTTTTTGTTTTGTCGTATTGGTAGTGGCCACACCTATCGCCGACCAATCACAATCATCGATTCCTTGCAATTTCAAAAATGGCCGTTTAGATGTTTATACGTAGGCCGGTTATTAGTTTCTTTAGATAAATAAATCGAATTTCTATTTAAAAAAAAAAAACTTAGTTTAATTTCAATTTTAAATAAAAATGTCGAGTGAATCTATCAAAAATGTGAGTAAATTTCTGTTTTTTTTTTTGGTTTTTTGGCGATTTTCTCAAAGAGAAATTCTTGCAGTTTTCCAGTTTGGAAGCACCAGGTTATGTTGGTTTTGCCAATTTACCGAATCAAGTGCACCGGAAATCGGTCAAAAAGGGCTTCGAATTCACATTGATGGTAGTTGGTGAAAGTGGCCTGGGCAAATCGACATTAGTTAATGCTTTGTTTTTAACCGATTTATATCCGGAACGAGTCGTCCCTGATGCCATCGGTACGTTTGTTTTCTGTTATTCATTTGTTTATTCACAGATAACTCGATTCATTTGTACACAACCAATTGAATTGTTTTGCTCTATTTCATAGTTGGCTGTGTTTTGTGTCGTAGATTGGTTCGTACACTTGAAAACATATCAAATTTAGTTAAATATGAAGCAAGCTAAGACTAGTCTTCAAACTCATGGTTAACTGCGATTTTGTTTCGTTTATTCGTTTATTTATCCACAGATAACTTGATTCATTTGTATACAACTAATTTAATTGATTGTTTTGCTCTATTTCATAGTTGGCTGTTTTTGTGTCTTAGATTGGGTCGTACACTTGGAACAATATCAAATTTAGTAAAATATGAAGCAAGCTAAGACAGTATTCTTCAAATTCATGGCTAACTGCGATATAAATTGTTATAGATGCAATGGTGACTTGATTGGGGTTATTTTTTTCGAATTTATTGCTTTGTTCTACACTGTAGTTGGCTGTGTTGTTGAAATTTAGTAGAATATGAACTAATCAACGACACTATTCAAATCTATAGCCAAATTGTGGTAACTTGATTAGGTTTATTGTTTTTAGAATTGATTGTTTTCTTTTAGATTAGTTATGTAGTAGTTGGCTATGTTTTTACAGTATCGTAGATTGATTCATATTCTAGAAAAATGCGTTTATAAAAGTCAAATTTATGTAAAGTATGGAACAATCAACGACACTTGTTCAAATTCATGGTTGACTGCGATATAAATTACCATCTAATTGATTATTTTGTTCTGTAGTTGGCTGTTTTTACAGTGTCGTAGATTGATTCGTATACTTGGAAAAATATCAAATTTAGTAAAATATGAAGCAATCAACGACACTATTCTTCAAACTCATGATTAACTGCGATATAAATTATTATCCAATAGATGCAATGGTGACTTGATTATTTTTTCCGAATTTATTGCGTTGTTCTATGCTGTTACAGATTGATTCGTTTGTTTAAAAAATGCGAAATTTTAAATTTAGTGGAATATGAAATAATCAACGACACTATTCTTCAAATCCATAGCCAAACATTGATTAGTCTTTGGTTTTTAGAATTGATTTTCTTCCATAGAGTAGTTTTCTAGCAGTTTTTCTAGTTGGCTGTTTCTATAGTGTCTTAGATTGATTCATACACTTGAAAAAAATCAATTTTAGTAAAATATGAAACAAGCTAAGACTATTTTTCAAACTCTTTGTAAATTATCAAGCAATTTAAGCAATAGTGACTTGATTAATATTGTTTTTTTTCCAATTTATTCTTTTATTCTATAGCGTATACTGTGGTAATTTAAATTATAACGTAGTATCGTAGCTTGATTCGACCACTTAACAAATGTCAAACTATTCGCACTATTTGGAGAAGTAAGCTGTGACTCTTAATTAGATGTTGAAGTAGGCTATGAAATCACATAACCTCATAATTTTCGAGGTTAGGTAGCCCCTATTGATAAACAATTGATTTCATCGCCTACTATTCAATACTAACAATGGGATGCACCGCTTACTTTTCGAAATATTGCAAGACTCATAGCCAACTGTGTTTATAAATTATTAATCAATTTAAGAGCAGTGGTGATTTGATTAATGTTGATTTTCTGGTGGTGTTTTTTTTCTTTCAGAAAAAATGAAACAAACAGTAAAATTAGAACCATCAACTGTTGAAATTGAAGAGCGCGGTGTTAAGTTACGTTTAACCGTTGTCGATACACCCGGTTATGGTGATGCCATTGATAATACTGATTCATTTACGGAGATAATTCGTTATATTGATGAACAATTTGAACGTTTCTTGCGCGATGAATCCGGTTTAAATCGTAAAAATATCATGGATAATCGTATACATTGTTGTTTCTATTTTATATCACCATTTGGACATGGTTTGAAGCCATTAGATATTGAATTTATGAAACAATTACATAATAAAGTTAATATAGTTCCTGTTATTGCCAAAGCTGATGTATTAACAAAGAAAGAAATGCAAAGACTGAAACAGAAAGTTATGGATGAAATACGCGATAATGGCATTAAAATTTATACATTACCCGAATGTGATTCAGATGAAGATGAAGAATATAAAGAACAGGTTCGATTTATATTTACAATTATATTACAGGGTGAATCAAAATATTTGGCCTATTAGAAGTATAAATTCTAATTAGTGATGGGTTGCTATTTCGATAATTGCTATTTGTAGCTGTGATCGCTATAGTTACAACTGTTATTGAAAACTGTATCGGAATGAGCTAATTTCGATACATTTGTCTCTCTTTCTCTTACTCTCGCTGTCTCTTTTGCTCTATTTACACCTGTCTCTTCTTTTCTCCCCCCCCCCCCCCCTCTCTGTCTCTTGTTTAATCAACACCTGCTCCTCATCGTCCCGCTCTGTCTTGTTTGTCCTATTTTTCTCTTTCTGTCCGTTCCCTCTCTCTGTCTCTTGCTCTATCTGTTTCTCACCGCCTGCCCCTCTCTCTCACTCTCACTCTACCTCTTTTGACCACCACTCACTCTCTCTCTATCTCTTTTGACCACCACTCTCACGCTCTCTCTCTCTCCTTCTCTCACTCCCTCCACCTCCCTCTCTGCCTGTTTCTCCCTTCTTCCTTCTCTTTTTCTCGCTCACCATTTCGTTTTCTCTGTCTCCCTCACATTCATTTCTTCTCTATTTCTATCTCTCGGTGTCTCCGTTTCTTTCTTTTCGTTTCCTTCATCTCTTCCTTTCTTCTCTTTCTCCGCTCTTTCTTCCCTTCTTTATTCCCTTTTTTCTTCTCGTCCCCTCTTTCTTTTCTCTCCTTCCCACCCTTTGTTTTCTCTTTCTCTTTCCACCTTCTTTTCTCTTCTCTCTCTCTTCTCTCCCACTTTCTGCTTTCTCTTTCTATCTTCCCTCTCTTTCTTTCTTGTCTCTGATTTTCCTCTTCGTCTCTTTCTCTCTCTGCCTTCTCTTCCCTTCTATCTTTTCTCCCCCTGTCTTCTCTTCCTCTATACCGCCCTCTGTCTTTTCTTTCTCCCAGTCTCTTCTCTTCCTCTCTCCCTTGCTCTGTATTCTCTTCCGCCCTCTGCCTTTTGTCCCTCTCTCTCTTTCGGTCTTCTCTTCCCCCCTCTCTCTTCTCTCTCTCTCCTCTTGCTCTCTCTCTTCTCTCTCCTCTTGCTCTCTCTCTTCTCTCTCTCCTCTTGCTCTCTCTCTCTCTCTCTCTCTTCTTTCTGTCTCTCTGCCTTCACTTCTTCTCTTCCTCTCACTTTGTCTTCTCTTCCTCTCTCTCTCTCTCTCTCTGTCCCCCCTCCCCCTCCCCCTTCTTTATCTCTCTCCCGCCTTCTCTCTCCGTCTTCTCTTTCTCGCTCCCCTGCGTCTTCTCTTTCTCTCTCTCCTTCCCGTCTCCCCCCCCTCTCTATCTGTTTTCTCTTCCTTTCTCTCTCCGTCTTCTCTTCCTCTCTCTCATCTCTTCCTCCCTCTGTCTTCCCTTCCTCTCCCTGTCTTCTCTTCCCCTCCCAGCCTTCTTTACCCCTGTCTCTCTCTCTATCTGTCTATTTTAGCCCCTCCCCCACTCTCTTTTGTTCTCTGTTGCTGTCTCTGTATGTGCCTTCCTTCTCCTTCACTTTGTCTCACTTTCTTCTCTCTCTCTTTGCCCCTCATTCTTTTTCTCTTATCTCCTTACTTCTTTCTCCTCGTTCTCTCTTCTCACTCTCTTTGTTCCCTCCCCCCTTTGCTTCCCTTTCTTTTTTCTCTCACCCCCCTCTATTTATCTCTTTGGCCCTCCCCCTATCTGTGTCTTCCTTTCTTCTCTCTCTCTCTCTGCCTCTCTTTCTTTTTCCTCTGCCTTTCTTCCTCTTTCCCTACAATTCCATTGCCTACTTAAATCTTGCAAACGTCAATTGTAACGTTAACGTGTACTAGTTTCGAAATGGGGCTATTATGGCCGTAATTTTTTTTATTTTTTGATTGTTTTGTTCTGTTTTTTTAGGTGCGTCAATTAAAGGAGGCTGTGCCATTTGCTGTATGCGGTGCAAATACATTATTAGAAGTACGTGGTAAACGTGTCCGTGGCCGTTTATATCCATGGGGTGTTGTTGAAGTTGAAAATCCAGAACATTGTGATTTTATTAAATTACGTACAATGTTAATAACACATATGCAAGATTTACAAGAGATAACACAACAAGTACATTATGAAAATTATCGTTCTGAAAGGTTAGCAAAAGGAACACCACCACCACCACCACCCCCATCTACTACTACCACCACCATTAGTACTACAAAACGTAACAATAATAATACAATGTAAGTTTTAGAAATTTGAATCAACGAATGAATGAATTAATTCTTTTGTTATTGTTTGTATTTTTGGTGATTTGGTGGTTGGTTGTAGGTATTTTCATTCATAAAAAAAAAAAAAACAAATTCACTGCTATTTTTCAATATAACTGTTATAACTAAAGGGAGGCGTCGCAATATTTCGAAAAGTAAGCTGTGTCTGTTAATTAGATGTTGATTAGTAGGCTATGAAATCAATTGTTTAACCAATAGGCGCTACATAATCTTGAAAGTTGAGGTTATGTAATTTCATAGCCTACTAGTCAACAACTAATTAACATGGAGTGAGATGCACAGCTTACTTTTCCAAATTGTGAGAATTGGTGACGTCATCACTCTCTATAGGGGGTGAAACGCCTCTTTAATTATAACTACGATAGCATTTTAAATAATAGCAACCCCAGTTATTGAAAAATAACAGTTTAGCCCATCTCTACTGTACGGGATAACCCATTTAAAATGTCCAATTTTATTGTTTTAAATGGTTTATTGTGCATGTATTTGTTCGAAATTATTTGAAAATCGATTACAATTCAAAGTTTGGTAGCAATATTGGAATAAGGGTAGCGAATTTAGGTGTAATTTTAAGTATAAATTTCCAATTTTAGGTTACAATTCCTATTTATAAAAGGTCTTGTACGGTATTTCTTCTTGCAGTAGTCTATGACTTTTTGAACGTAGGTCGGCTTCTTGTTTCAACACAGTTATTGACATTACTGGCAATTTCTTATTTCAACAAATTATAGAATAGTTGAATCAAGAAGCGGACCTACGTTCACAAAGTCATAGGTTACTGCAAAATTACTGATAATCTACGCACTAAGTTCATTGCCATGATAGACTCGATACAAGTTGAATTTATGGCAGCAGAGTTCTAAAGTTCAATGCAACTGATAAAAAAATGCATTTATTTGCAGTTGCATTATTTCCAATAATTCTTATCGTTAAAAATAATTATCAAATTTATATAAAAATACCAAACTTTTTGTTGTAATAATTTGGAATTTTAACGATATTTATGTGAGGTTATGTTGTAGAATTGTCGACGAAAAGGGGGTGAGTAGTAACGATAAAGATCGAATTTTACAAGAGAAAGAAGCCGAATTGAAGAGGATGCAAGAGATGATTGCAGCCATGCAGGCGAAAATGCAACAACAATAAAACAAAAACAACGATTTTTTTTTTGTTAAACAACAACATATCTTGCGTTATTTGTGCTGATTATCTCTCTAATATTCGATGTAACACGATAATCTTCAACACAGACGGACGTATGTCTGATTCTTGTCGGTAATACAGTAATCTATCGACAGTACAGTAATCTGTATTGCCGACAGTCGGTTGAAACAAGAATCAGACTTACGTTCGCTAAGCGACAGCCTACTTGTGAGGAAGATTACCACGGTATATCCCCAATATGGTTTTATTTCTATTAATTTTTTGTTTTATTAATTAACAATTGAAGTACTTATCAAGATGCCTTCCCTATTATTATAAACGTACTTTGATAGATAAGAATCTCTGGAATATTTTTGCAATTACGTTGAAATTTTTTTATATATATTTAGATATAAATGATGGAGTATATTAATCGATATTTTAAATAAAGATTTTCTTAAAAAAAAATTAAATAAAAATTAAAGAATCGTAATTCTCCCCGAATTTTATTAAATAAAATAATTTACAATTTTTAAATACATAAACTCTTCGATAATTACCAACTAATTTTAACATTTTTATAAAATAAAGTACGAGATTTATAAAATTATACAATAAGAATAGAACGAACAGTATTGGTGCTACAGATGGGCTAAATTGCTGAATTTCAGCGGTAAAATCGGCTACTATTGCCACTTTGGTGTAAGATAGGCAACCAACTATTCATTTGTATTACGAATTGTGGGTTGCCTATATCACAACAATACTATTTGATGCAAAATAGGCAACCACTTATTCGTTTATATTACGAATAGTTGGTTGCCTATATTACAACAAAATAGACCATTATAAAGAAATGCAATTAAAATTCCAGACAAACAATCATCAGTCTTGAATATTAAGTACATTCTTCTAAAATTGAACAGTTCTTCAATTGGAAAACAAGACAATAGAGAGTTTATTAAAAAAAAAAAACAGTATAAATAAAAATAAAAAATCTTAAATTATCCAGGACATAAACCTTATTAGTATTTCTATTGATTATTACAATTATGATTAGTATTAATACCTGTAATCCATTCGAAATTACACAAATCGAAGACCAATCAATTAGCCGGTAGGTAGCGTGGTTTTAGTGAAATTTGGACCGTGTAGCTCACAAAACAACGCTACTTCCTCACATTATACCGATAGAACAACCGATTTTCCGTTGAGCTACACGGTTCAATCAAATTCGGCTAAAATCCTAGGGATTCCCCCCGATAGACTCATCTTCGAATTGTGTACTTTCGAATGGATTATTCGGTGGAAGTTTACGAAATAAACGAAACATAAATAACATCACTTAATCATCCTCATCGTCATCGTTTACAAATCATTTTTTTTATAGAGAAACAAATACAACACACAATCCGTGTAAATAGGGTTGTTTCCTCATTTATACCACCCATAGAGTTTTAGGGGTGGTTTTTGTGTGCAATTCTAATTAAATATTGCAAAATTAACCGATTGTTTTTTGGGGTGTAAATAAAGATATCACTTGATTTCTCTTATCAATCATGAAATTCAAATGTTCAGCCTTTTTTTGTTTTTTTGTTTGTTTGTTCGTTTGTTGTTATTTGGATACGTTTTTGTTTAATTTGAGTGGATTTTGAGTTGTTCTAGCTAATTTTTTTTTTTTTGGTAAATCGCAATTTCATTGACAAATTGTTAGTTTTTTGTTTTTGATTTTAACAATATCAAATTGTCTTTGAAACGTATTTACCGGAAGATTTAAATTTTGTTTGAATTACAAAAAAAAATCGGTTTATTTGGTTATAACGCCATCGTTTCTATTATTCTCGGATTTGTTCTCGGTAATCCAGGTTTTCAGTTGGAAATAATAATCGAGACGCGACATTGCATACTCCTACAATTACAATTAATCGCCAATTAATTAATTAATTAATTTAATTTAATTATACAGAGTGAGCCAAGTGGTTGGCCTATTAGACGTTTAAAGAGTTCTAATTGATGAAAGTTTCTGAAATTTGGTATGCCACCATTTTTCCACTTGAACTACACCTGGAAAATATTTTCGTTGTTCTATCAACCCCCGGTGTATGGGGTAGTGCACCCTACTTTCTTATTTTAAATGGAATGCTATATTTTTTATTCCATATTTAGATTCTACGATAAAAATGAAATGGACTTTGATAACATGACTGATGGTCTAGCGTTCATAGTTTTTCAGGAATTTCGACTTTTTCTGAGAATTTTGATTTTGTAGTGTTTG
Source organism: Mylabris phalerata (assembly GCA_020740385.1). Lineage (NCBI taxonomy): Eukaryota > Metazoa > Arthropoda > Insecta > Coleoptera > Meloidae > Mylabris > Mylabris phalerata. The sequence continues at coordinate 2,390,753 of JAJEOX010000142.1, read as the reverse complement.
ATTGAAAAATTCATATCTCGGAAAATATTGTTGCTAGACAATCGAAATTTGGAAATCAAATTGCCCAAACTATGTACTTTATGCTAAATTTTATAGAATTAAATTATCTTTCAGCGTTTAGCTGAAATCAATTTTTGCTTTCAGCCAATTTTCAAAACCCAATAACTTTCTTATTTTAAATGGAATGGTATATTTTTCTTTCCACGTTTAGATAGAGAAAAAAATTCTGAATCGAATCATATTAGCATTCCCTATACCTATTCTTGATAATTTTTCAGTTATTCAAGATTTTCGATTTCGAATAATTTACCCTCTGAAACGAAATACTAAAACATAGTAGGCTTGGCGAAACAACCTTCTGTCACAATTCACATCTAAATAATTGATAATTTTTATATTTTTTAATTAAAAAATCATAGAAAAAATTGACAAATAAATTAAATTAAAATTAATTGGATTTTCTTTTCATGTAAAATTGGCTGAAATCACTGAAAAAACATACAAAATAATCATTGTTAACCTCAAATGTGACAGTTAATGTCATTTTGCTAAGCCTCCTATGCATTTCTTTATAGGCGAATTAATAAGTCACAGACAACTAGACACTAGTCAATTTCAGACTGGGGACAAAACTATTGAAAATTGAAAATCTTAAATAGCTGGAAAACTATCAGCGATAGGTATAGGGAATGCTAATACAGTTCGATGCAGAATTTTTTTCTCTCTCCAACCACGTAAAGAAAAATATACCATTCCATTTAAAATAAGAAAGATATTGCGTTTTGAAAATTGGCTGAAAGAAAAATTCATTTCGGCTAAATGCTGAAAGATAATTCATTTCTGAAAAATCTGACGGAAAGTACATAGTTTAAACTATTTGATTTCCAAATTTGGATTATCTATCAACGATATCTCCAAACATATGAATTTTTTAATCAAACACTATAAAATCAAAATTTTCTGAAAAAGTCGAAATTCCTGAAAAACTATTACCACTAGACCATTGGTCATGTTATCAAAGTCCATTTCATTTTTATCGTAGAATCTAAATATGGAATAAAAAATATAGCATTTCATTTAAAATAAGAAAGTAGGGTGCACTACCCCATACACCGGGGGTTGATAGAACAACGAAAATATTTTCCAGGTGTAGTTCAGGTGGGAAAACGGCGGCATACCAAATTTCAGAAACTTTCATCAATTAGAACTCTTTAAACGTGTAATAGGCCAACCACTTGGCTCACGCTGTATATTTAAGGGAAACTTACCCAATATCCGAAGGGTATGTGGGAGGTTTCCGCATTGATAACACTCCATAAACACCAAAATAGATGCGAGGCTAATGTGAATATTTCAACTTCTCTCATTACCTCTTGGGGATTTTCATTGGTGCCGCGCTCTTTCAAATAGGTTTCAATGAATTGTAAGCGTTGTGTTTCGGTTGGATAATTGTCGGGGTGTACGGTGAAGAATGGATGATTCTTTTCTGTATAATCGTAGATCCATTCCATGAAATGATTGGCTATATCGAAGGCTCGATAGTTGTACGAACAATATTCGAAATCTACAAATTGGTTGAAATGGAAATTTTAATGGTTTCGATTTGGAAAATTGGCAATGTTTAATTGTCGTTAGTTTCTAGGTTTATTAGTCGATTTTAATGATTTTAATGGTGTTAGAAAGATTATTTTAAGGTCTATAGAACGATGTATTTTATTTTGGAAAATTCTAATAAACTTTGGAGTTATAGGGGAAATTGTAGGGGGTTGTATTTTGTTGTAATTTCTTATAATTGTCTATATTTTCCCTTATAGTTTGCGTAATTTTGTTGATTTTCCGATGAAGTTTTAGGTTTTGTTGTGAAATTTACAGAGTTTTCCAAATTTGCAAGAAAATTTCCAATAGATTTGTTAATTTTCCGGAAAATTCCTAAAATAGTTGACTTTATTCTAATGTGTTTTTTACAATTTGAACGATAAATAATTGTGGAATATTTCATTTGAAACCTTAAAGAGTCTAGCAATATTGGAAAATGCAATTTTGGAAAATCGGAAAAGTTGCGAGAAAATATTCCAATAATTACAACAAAATTGCGTTGTTATTTCCACTTAATAAACGTAATTTACAAGAAAATCTACAATAATTTATAAAACACTTGATTAGAGTTCGGAAAATTGCGATTTTTGTTGGGAAAATTCTTGGGAAATTCGTTTGAAAAGCCACCTCGTTTGTTTGAAAATAGAGTGGCTTTACTGCAACAGATATGCGGGGGTAGTTATGATGCCCGAATGCGTTTTTTAGTTCTAAGAGTGTAATTTTGACTACTCAAGCATTAGGTGAGTTGCTAAACTTGAATAACCAGATTTATAGATTCGTTTATAGATTTCAATAGAGGTTAGGTAACTTTGGGTACTCGAGTTTATACCATTCTAACATAGAAACATACATTACAGGCACACTATTGGAACAGAATTGCTCGATTTTCGATCGAATTTTCCGAGATTTTCCAAATTTTCCAAAGATAATAACAACTGTTGGAAAGATAAGCAAATCTTCTATGAAGTGTCTTATAATTTACTATATTTTCCCCTATAATTTGAACAATTTTCTTGATTTTCTGATGAAATTATAGAATTTGGTGGAAAATTGAAAGCGTTTTCGAAATTTTCCAATCGAATTGTTCGTTTTTCGAAAAATTACAAAAAAATACGAATTTATTCCAATAATTTAAACGATAATTTGTGAAATATCTCATTTGAAAGCTTAAACATGATGGGAAAACATAAGGTCGGAAAATTCAATTTTGGAAAATTGGAAAAGAGAATTTTCCAACCATTACAGCTAAATTCCGTTGTTATTGCCACTTATTTAACGTAATTTATAATAAAATCTCCAGTAATTTATAGAACATTGTCTTAGCCTTCGGGAAAATGCGATTTTCGTTGGGAAATTCCGGAAAATTCTTGGAAAATTCGTTTGAAAAGGCACCGCATTTGTCTGAAAATAGAGCGGTTTTATTCGAACCGATTTGCGGGGGTAATTATGATGCTGAAATGCATTTTTTAGTTCTGAGAGTGTAACTTTAAGTACCCACTCAATAGGTGTGAGTTGCTAAACTTGAGTAACCAGATTTATAGGTTCGTTTATAGATGCCAATTAAGGTTAGGTAACTTTGGGTACTCGAGTTTCTACCATTCTGACATAGCGACATACATTGCAGCACACTATTTGAACAGAATCAATCGATTTTCAATCAATTTTCCAAATTTTCCAACGTTAATAATTGGAAAATTAAAAGTTCTATAAACTATAGGAAATTTGTGTTGCAAAATAATCGAGTTTAAAACGTAAAAATGACACTTAAAAACAAGAATTTTGGAAAATTTCACGAAACTTTTCCAATTTTCTAAGATCGAATTTTCCGACTCTACCATATCTTCCACCTATCTATAAGCGTTTAAATGACAAATTATCCAATTAATTATCGTTAAATTTGTCGACAAAAAATTGGAAGAAAATTAGCAACTATAATTGTAATTTTCCAGAAAACAAAAAATTCGATAGGAAAAATTTCTTGCAAATTTGAAAAACCCATCAAATTTCCCAACAAATCCTACAATTCCACCACAAAATAAACAAAACTAGACAAATTATAAACGAAATTATCAAAAATTGTGAATTACAACAACAAAAAAACATCCCCTAGAATTTCCCCAATAACTCGAAAATTTACCCGAATTTCCCAAAACAAAAAACACCACTCTATAGACCTTGAAATACCCATCCAAACACCATTAGAACCACAAAAATCCCTCAAGAAACCCACCCGAAATATTCTCTCAAACATTGCAATTTTTTTAAACTACAAAACTACAAAATAATTATTACCAATAACAACAATCCTCCTCTCGTCTTCACCATTATTATTAACAGGCTCACTATCTTCCTGTATTAGAATATTACCCTCTTGCATATCATTATGACAGAATACAACCGGACTATTCTCCATTTCTAAACGTTGTTTCAACCAATTCGCCTCCAATCTTAGATCGATATTGCGCAATTTCTTTGCAATATCCGGCAGATTGCCAGTACGCAATAATTGTTGAGAATTTTGTAACCAACGATCGATCGTATCCCACAACCAACATGGATCTTTATGCAGTGGCACCTGGAATTTGGCCATAAATACCGACATTAATACAAATTGAAGCACATCGATTTCAATTCAACTACTACATAGTCTCAAATAATAATAATTATCCATAATTGAAATATTTTCAAATAGAAATACAAAGATAATCAACAACAATCGGTAGAAATTATAAATAAATTAGTGAGATAACGGCAAATTCCGGGAAAAAACCGATTAGAAACAACCAGCAATTGAAAATAATTAAATCGAATAAGACGAATTTCTTGTTGGTTATTCTAAAATTACAAAAAATTGTAGAAAACTTCGTTTGAATTAATCAAACTTACCCACAGATGGTGATCTAATTTCTAATCAGAAAATTAAAAAAAAAAAAAATAACCTAAAACAAATCGAAAAAACGAAGCCTTCATTTCGATATTTCCATCAACCGACTGATAGATGGCGGTGTTTTCAAATCAAATCACCCGATACTAGATGGCGCTCCGTTCCTTCAAATACATCAAATTATAACCAACAAAAAACACGAACTGCCACTCATTTCCATACCGGTTATGCAAATTTCGATTATCGAAAAAAAAGATTGCTTATTGTTTCTATTTTCAGGTTTTTTCATTTGTTTTAAAATTTATTTGTTTTTTTTTTTTTTTTAAACTTGTACATATTCGTTTATTGAGTTTTTTTTTTCAAATTTTTTAAATTTTTTTAAATTTTTTTGTAAATTGTATTAATTAGGAATCCTACTAAAGATTCAAGTTGGTCCCAAGTCATTAATTTTTTGGTCATATTTTTGAGTTGGAGGAGATCTCAACGAACGAGATGAACAGCCTCCGGTGTCCCCACACACTTGCTGTAGTAGTAGTAGTAGTAGTAGTGGTAGTAGTAGTGGTAGTAGTAGTAGTGGACGCCATTTTTATTTTCAACACTATAAAAACACCTGTTGTGTCTTAATTTTTGTGATAGAACAACACGAACGAACGAACAATGTGCTAGAACATAACAACAACAACAAAATCCCCATATGTGTGTAAAGATGAGAAATAAAAAAAAATTATTAAAAAAAAAATGGTAGTAATTAACAAATAATATAGGCCGCCTATGGTTTATCCTTAAAATCCGTCCAATTTTTAGTGATAAGAATGTAATTATTGATAAGGGAATTTTTTAAACTTCCACTGACCTACAAAATCCCGAAGAAATGGAAAATTACAAAACAAATATTTGTCATTATCAGTTTCGGTATTTTTCCCATTATTTTAAAATTAAAACAATAAATATTCATCAATTGTCAACGATTCCAATTATTTTCAATCATAATAATCGACCAAGAAGCTAGAATTTCAACAATTCCACCAGATTCTAACCTCAATTTATCGAATTGACAGCTAATTCTAACCTCGAAATTGTCAAATTGACAGCTAATTGTAACCTCAATTCCACCAATTCTAACCTAAATTCTAGCTTCATAGCCTATTTGATTAGAAATAATCGTTATTGTTTAAAGAAAACCATAGGCGTCTCATTATTGTTTCGTTTTTTTATTTTTTTTTTTTCATCTAGTTGCATTTTTAATAAAACTGAATTAACGACCACAATACCAAATTAAAATTAAAAAAAAAAATTAAAATTAAAAAAAATAAAAAAGACCAATATACCTTGATGATTACTACAATCGAAATTCGTGAATTAATTAATTAAAAAAATAACCTTCCTGTTGTAGTAGTTTTTCTGATTGTGTTTTGTTTCAAAATTCTCAAAATAGAATTGAATAAATCAAAAAAAATTTTTTTTTTTTTTTGACAAATTGAAAATTTCCTAATCTTACCTCCATACTATGTATAGCTGCCATTTTCTGTGCAATTTGTTTCGATAATTTCTCATCACTTAATTCTTGTAATTTTAATGGACGTGCTTTAATATATTGTTCAATACGACCACCGGGAAAGATACCGTGTAATTTTGGTCCTAATCCACGTTCTGATAATAATGTAAATATAACACTTTCTGTTATTAAAGCTTCTAATGCACGTTCACCATGTGTTTGTCCATAAACACGTATTAATACCTCTTGGGGTTCATCGGAATCTTTTGTTTCTTTCGTTACAGATTCTGGTAATGATATGTGATATAATAAATTCGATAGACCACCACTATAAAAACAACAACAAAAAAATTTAATTAAATACCAAAGAAATAAGCATTAAATATACGAAATTAAACATTGAAAAGACACAATCCTTCACCTCTTCGTTTATATTTTCAACTTTGTTTCTCAATTTTGAAATAAGTACGCAAAATTCGGTTATATATAATGGAATTAGTTCTTCAAACTTCAAAATTAAACAATGAAAAGGCAGAGTCTTTCGCCTCCTTGCTCTTATTACGAATCAAAAGTAAACAAACTTATTAAATCCAAAGAAAGACTCAATAATGTTACGAATTATACATGTAAATTTCAAATTTAAACACTGAAAAGGCACAGTGCTTCACCTCTTCCTTTTCATTATCAATTTGTTTCTCGATTTTGGAACAAGTATGCAAAATTTGGTTAAATTTAATGGAAATGGCTTTGTAAACTTTAAAATTAAACAATGAAAGGACAGAGTCTATTCGCCTTCTCACTCTTCTTACAAATCTAAAGTAAACAAACTTATTAAATTCAATAAAATATTCAATAATGTGATGAATTAGCCTTTCAAATTTCAACATTGAAAAGGCACAGTCCTTCACCTCTTCGTTTTTATTTTCAACTTTGTTTCTCAATTTTGTAACAAGTACGCAAAATTCGGTTAAATATAACGGAATTAGTTCTTCAAACTTCAAAATTAAACAATGAAAGGGCAGAGTCTTTCGCCTCCTTGCTCTTATTACGAATCTAAAGTAAACAAACTTATTAAATTCAATGAAATATTCAATAATCTGACGAATTAGCCTTTCAAATTTCAAATTTAAACTCTGGAAAGGCACAGTCCTTCACCTCTTCGTTTTTATTTTCAACTTTATTGTTTCTCAATTTTGAAACAAGTACACAAAATTCGGTTAAATATAACGGAATTAGTTCTTCAAACTGCAAAATTAAACAATGAAAGGACAGAGTCTTTCGCCTCCTTGCTCTTATTACGAATTTAAAGTGAACAAACTTATTAAATCCAAAGAAAGATTCAATAATGTTACGAATTATACATGTAAATTTCAAATTTAAACACTGATTTTGGAACAAGTATGCAAAATTTGATTAAATTTAATGGAAATGGCTCTGTAAACTTTAAAATTAAACAATGAAAGGGCAGAGTCTTTCGCCTTCTCACTCTTATTACGAATCTAAAGTAAACAAACTTATTAAATTCAATGAAATATTCAATAATGTGACAAATTAGCCTTTCAAATTTCAAATTTAAACATTGAAAAGGCACAGTCCTTCACCTCTTCGTTTTTATTTTCAACTTTGTTTCTCAATTTTGTAACAAGTACACAAAATTCGGTTAAATATAACGGAATTAGTTCTTCAAACTTCAAAATTAAACAATGAAAGGACAGAGTCGTTCGCCTCCTTACTTTTATTAGCTTATTACGAATCTAAAGTAAACAAACTTATTAAATTCAAAGAAAGATTCAATAATGTGACGAATTAGCCTTTCAAATTTCAAATTTAAACATTGAAAAGACACAATCTTTCAACTCTTCCTTTTTATTATCAATTTTTCTCGATTTTGAAACAAGGATACAAAAATTCGGTTAAATTTAACGGAATTGGCTCTTAAAACTTCAAAATTAAACGCTGAAAAGGCACAAACTTTCGCCTTATCACTCTTATTACGAATCTAAAGTAAACAAACTTATTAAATTCAATGAAAGATTCAATAATGTGACGAATTAGCCTTTCAAATTTCAAATTTAAACATTGAAAAGGCACAGTCCTTCACCTCTACGTTTTTATTATTAATTTATTTCTCTATTTTGAAACAAGTAGGCAAAATTCGGTTAAATGTAACGGAAATTAACTCTTTAAACTTCAAAATTAAACACTGAAAAGAAACAGTCCTTGGCCTCCTCACCTTTATTATCAATCTAAAGTACATAAACTTATTAAATTCGATGAAATATTCGATAATTTAGCAAAATTATCAAAATTTGGTTAAAAATTCTAGGATGTAACAGAATTAGCACTTTAAACTTCAAAATTAAACAATGAAAGTGCAAAGTCTTTCGCCTCCTCGCTCTTATTATCAATCTAAAGTACACAAATTTCTTAAATTCGATGAAATATTCGATAATGTAACGAATTTATAAAATTCGCTTAATAATTCCATAATGTAACGGAAATAGGTCTTTAAACTTCAAAATTAAACAATGAAACGATATAATCTTTCACCCCTTTACTCTTACTATCAATCTAAAGTAAACAAACGTATTAAATCTGATGAGATTCAATAATGTAACGGAATTAGCTGTTTAAACTTCAAAATTAAACATTAAAAAGGCATAATCTTTCGCCTCCTCGCTTTTATTATCAATCTAAACTTATTAAATTCGGTGAAATATTCGAAAATTGAGCGAAATGATCAAATTCGCTTAAAAATTCCACAATGTAACGGAATTAGCTGTTTAAACTTCAAAATCAAACATAGAAAAGACACAGTTTTCCGCCTCCTCACTCTTATTATCAATCTAAATTACACAAACTTATTAAATCTGATGAAAGATTCGATAATGTAACGAAATTATCAAATTCGTTTAAAAATTCCAAGATGTAACGGAATTTGGTCTTTAAATTTCAAAATTAAACAGTGAAAAGCCACAGTCTTTCGCCCCCTTGCTTTAATTATCAAACTGAAATACACAAACGTATTAAATTTGATGGAAGATTCGATAAGGTAACCAAATTAACAAATTCGCTTAAAAATTCCACAATGTAACGGAATTAGCCATTTAAACTTCAAAATTAAACAATAAAAAGACACAATCGTTCGCCTCTTCACTCTTATTATGAGTCTAAAGTAAACAAACGTATTAAATTCAATGAAAGATTCAATTATGTAACGAATTAGTCATTTAAATTCCGAATTTAAAGATTGAAAAGGCGCAATCCTTCGCCTCTTTGAACTTATTATCAAATTTACTGTCTATTTGCAATAAACAAGTACACAAATTTACTAAATTCGATCAAAGATCGAGATTTAAATTCCGACTTCTTTAGAATACATTAAAAATCGCTGATATTGTACAAAAAAAAAAAAAACTTATTACAGGACAAATTCCAATTTTTTTGAAATAAACAAATAATTAAAAAAAAACACGCAATAATTCCTCGATAATACTCAAGTGATAATTAAATCAATTGTTCTAATCTATAAACGAGACTAATTATAAATTTCTTAATTTATGGGTTTTATTTTGTGAAAAAATCATAAAAATTAGTCATTAATAAAAAATTTATTAAACTAACTATAAATATTTGGCCATGGTCTAAATTTTTCAAGATCAAATGCTCTTTATCCAAAATTAATTTAAAAAAAAAAACAACAAAGTTTTGTTTATTTATTTTTCATTCAATGGAATTTTGGAAATTCCAAAATGATTCAGTCATATTTGCTGTGTAAGTGACGAACAACCGGCCTGTTTTTTGTTGTTTTTTTTTTTAATGCATTCTTTACAGATTATTTCGAGATTGGTATTTTAGGTATGGCAATTTCAATAAATTTTCAGTTAAAAATAGTAATTTCAGTTTTTAATTTCGTTACAGTTGATTGGTTAGAAAATATTTTATGAATAACAACAAGTAGCTACAATTAGAGATGGCAATGGAAAAACAAATAAATTCAGTACTTTTCCACCAACCAATGATTAATAATATCTTTTGTTTTTATATTCTCAATTTCGTCATTTAATCGCAATTAACGAGAATATAACGGAATAAAAGTCCCCAAATTTTACAAATTTGTAGCTACGAATCTAGTAACTTTATCTATATTTAGTTAAATTATCACATGACCATATGTCTAAATGATTGGTTATTTTTAAATTTGGCGCCCCTATATTTGAACCAATTGTATTGTTTTCAATGACGTATTGCTTGGTTATTGGCTGTTTTCAAATTTTGCGCCTTTCTATTAGAACCAATGGGAGTGAGTAAATCGAATATATCAATATTGTAAAGAATTTATGAAATTCCATATTAATAAAATGTCAGTTTATTAATAATTAATAAAAATTGATCAAGAAAGTCATGGAAATCCAAGAGAAATCAAGTTACAAAAGAATCTTAGGCCGGTTGTTCTTCAAACAATACCCGATACCATTCATTATTAGATGATGATTTTATTATAGAATACAACTCGTTGAACAACGTGTAAGATCTCTTAGGAAAGGCCATTTTTTCCGCTACAAGATGGACGTATTTGTTTTGGAAAATTTGGGGAAAATTCCGAACAAATTGGAAAATCTACAGGACATTTTCTATACAAGGTAATTGTACGTGAAAAAATCAATTTCTACTTGCTAAACATACAGCAGGATTTTTCCACAAATATTCTATCGTTATCAAAAATTTTGTTTATTTTCCAAAGGAAAATTACGTGGAAAACACCTGTACTAATAGTACCTGTACAATAGTAATCAGTATTGTTTGAATTCTTGGAAATTTCCCGAGAAAACTCACAAGAAACCATCAATCAACTCAAATATTAGCCAAAAATAAAGAAAAATTCTCCAATATTTCCCCCTACAATTCAGAATTTCCTTAATTTCCCAGAAAAACCAAAAACATCAAGATTGTAGACAAAAAAAACGCCCTTTCCAATGGGATCCATTGCGTACTAACACGTGTTAAATTAAGGGAGAAATCGTCGATTAAACCTAACCTTTTTAAATCGAACATCAAGAACAACCGGGCTCGATTTGATAACATTGTAATAGGAAAAAAAATGATAATAATATTAAAAAAATGTCAAGGATACCGCAACAAAACAATTTCCTTGCAATCAGATAAGTTTAATTATACGCAATTATCTTTTTATTTGCGATATAAATTACGTGTTTACACCGGGATTAAACGTCTAAAAATTCCGAACGAAAAAAACAATAATTTGACAAATAAGTGCAAAATTAACTTAAATCATTAAAGTTACTGTTAATTATTTTATAATTTTTTTATCGAGATGACGTATTAAAAAACAAACGAAACATACTTTGAAATATTCATCTGTGGAGTATTGCGTAATATCCGATATTACAGTACAACAATTTTTTTAATTATTTTGATAATTGAAATTAATTTAAAAAAAATTCTTTTGTAATTGTTGTATATTTAAAATAATGATTCAGTAATGTTGGAATGATAACAGAAATATTTGATATATCTCAGCAATTTTTTTTGTGTGCAATTCTTCTACGTATCAGGCACAATTTCGAAATCATCAAAATAAATGACAAAATCAAAATTATTTATTATTGATTTATCGAAATTCCAAAATTAAACCAATTTGATTAAATATTAATCGAAGAAGGCATTGATTTTGTTTTAATTTTAAACACGCACATAGTATTATGGCAATTAACCAAATCGTAAGAAAAAAACTTGATTAAAAATAAATATACGTGTTTATAATAGGTTAGTTTTAATGTATACTTAATCTATGGAGTTACGGTCGACTTGACTTCAAAAATACACCAATTACAATCAATTATAGAGTTGATTCGATTGAATTTTTCCAATAAATCGCCCAAATTTTGCCAAAAGGATCTATAAATGCGTAAAATTTCAAATTTTAATATACACCCCATCTATAGAGTTACAGCCGACTCTACTTTGGCAATACTCTAATTCTAATAAAAAAAAATGAATGAGTTAAGATGAATAATACGTATGAATATTAATGCGTAACTTAGAAATAGGCTTTTTGGCCCATTTTCAAATAAGCTACAAAGTCCAAATTTTGATAAAATGCTCCTCAAGGGCTGTTTTATAAATTTGTAAAATATTCATCAAATCGCTCGAGAAATAATGGAATTTTTAATACTTTTAATTCAACAATACTTTAATTTTTAATGCACACCCTATCTGTTGCGTTACAGTCGACTCTACTTTGACAATACTCTAATTATTATTAAAATGTATCGAGTTAAGTCGACTGAAATTTCGTAATTTATTAAAAAAAAAAATCGTAATATAGTCAGAAACGGGCGTTTTTGAGCAATTTTTAAATAAGCTACAAGGCCCAAATTTTACTAAAATGAACCTCAAAGACCCTCCTATAAATCTTGAAAATATCAATCAAATTACACGTTAAATAATAGGAATTTCTATATGAATTATAGAATTTTAATACAACACCCCTCTATTTCAGTCAATTTTTAATGTATACCCAATCTATAGAGTTACAACCGACTTTACTTTGAGAATACCATAATTATAATTAATTATATAGAGTTTAAGTCAATTTTCAATGTACACTCCATCTATAGAGTTACAGTAGACTCTACTTTTGCAATACGAATTGTAGTTAAAATAAGTAGACAGTAGAGGTACACGTATCAAGTCAAGTCGATCAAGTTTCAAAGGACGGAATCTAAATTTATGAAGTATAAATTTTTAATACAACACCTCTATATTTTCAATCAATTTTTAATGTACATATACCCTATCTATGGAGTTACGGTCGACTTTACTTCAAAAATACACCAATTACAATCAATTATAGAGTTGATTCGATTGAATTTTTACTATAAATCGCCCAAATTTTGCGAAAAGGATCTATAAATGCGTAAAATTTCAAATTTTAATATACACCCCATCTATAGAGTTACAGCCGACTCTACTTTGGCAATACGCTAATTATAATTAAAAAAAATGAATGAGTTAAGATGAATATTAATGTGTAACTCAGAAATAGGTTTTTTTGGCCCATTTTCAAATAAGCTACAAAGTCCAAATTTTGATAAAATGCTCCTCAAGGGTTGTTTTATAAATTTGTAAAATATTCATCAAATTGCTCGAGAAATAATGGAATTTTTAATACTTTTAGTTCAACAATACTTTAATTTTTAATGTACACCCTATCTGTAGAGTTACAATCGACTCTATTTTGGCAATACTCTAATTATATTAAAAATGTATCGAGTTAAGTCGATCGAAATTTCGTAATTTATTTTTAAAACGTTCTTGAGCAATTTTCAAATGATCTACAAGGCCCAAATTTTACTAAAATAATCCCCAAAGACCCTCCTATAAATCTTTAAAATATCAATCAAATTACACGTTAAATAATAGGACTTCCTATATGAATTATAGAATTTTAATACAAAACCCCTCTATTTCAATCAATTTTCAATGTACACCCCATCTATGGAATTACAGTCAACTCTACTTTAACAATACTTCAATTCTAATTAAAATGAATGAGTTAAGATGAACAGATTTCATTTCAAAAATTGTGACATAATGAGAAATGGGCTTTATTGACCGATTTTCAAATAAGCTACGACGTCCAAATTTTGATAAAATGCTCCTCAAGGGCTGTTTTATAAATTTAATGTAAAATATTAACCAAATCGCTCGAGAAATTACGGAATTTTTAATACTTTCAGTTGAACAATACTTTAATTGTTAATTCACACTTTATCTATAAAGTTACAGTCGACTCTACTTTGGCAATACTCTAATTATAGTTAGAATGAATGAACATAAACGTATCGAGTTAAGTTGAGCGAAATTTTGTATATAATTTCTTAAAAAAAAATAAATCTTAACATGGTTAGAAACGAGCATTTTTGATGATCTACAAGGCCCAAATTATTAGAATCATCCCCAAAGACTATCTTATAAATCTATAAAATTCCAAATTTTAATATACACCACAACTGTAGAGTTACAGGCGACTCTACTCTGGCAATATTCTAATTATAAAGAAAAATTAATGAGTTATGAACAAATTTCATTTCAAAAATTGTGACATGATCAGAAACGGGCTTTTTTGACCAATCTTCAAATAAGCTACAAAATCCAAATTTTGATAAAATCCTCCTCAAGTGCCGTTTTATAAATTTGTAAAATATTCATCAAATCACACGAGAAATAATTGAACTTTTAAGAATTTGATTACAACAGCCTTTCGATTGAATTTTTAATATACACCCTATCTATAGAGTTACAGTCGACTCTACTTTGGCAATACTCTAATTATAGTTAAAATGTATCGAGTTAAGTCGACTGAAATTTCGTAATTTATTAAAAAAAAAATCGTAATATAGTCAGAAACCGGCGTTTTAAAGCAATTTTCAAATGATCTACAAGGCCCAAATTTTACTAAAATAATCCCCAAAGACCCTCCTATAAATCTTTAAAATATCAATCAAATTACACGTTAAATAATAGGAATTTCTATACGAATTATAGAATTTTAATACAACACCCCTCTATTTCAGTCAATTTTTAATGTATACCCTTATCTATAGAGTTACAGTCGACTTTACTTTGAAAATACGCAAATTATAATTAATTATATGGATTTTAAGTGAATTTTTAATGTATACTCCATCTATAGAGTTACAGTCGACTCTACTTTAGCAATACGAATTGTAATTAAAATGAGTAGTAGTACACATATCGAGTCAAGTCGATCAAATTTCAATAGACGTAATATAAATTGGTTAGTGGCAAAATTTAACGATTACTATTTTGTTATTTCGCAATGTTTATTCAACAAAAAAGAAGATGACATTTATGATAATGTGACGTTTATGGAATTATTTCGATTCAATGACGTGTTATATAAAACTTTATCCTATTTGTTTTGTTTTCAATATTATTGTTGTTTTGATAAGATGCATTTTATTTAATAAAATGTCAAATGATATCAAAGAATGAACAAAAAAAAACCTGTTATTTGGATTAATCAACATTTATAATTAAAAAAAAAACAATATGAGAAGAAATACTCTATCAAAAATAATTTATAAGAATAAACACACCCCTAATAATAGATAGAATTGGAAAAAAAAGGGGCAAATAGAGAGTATCTTTAAAAATACGGAACCAAAAATAAACTGAAACAAGATCATCACACGCTGTTCTATTTTTAGTAAATTTTCTCTTTTAAACTAGTAACTTTATCTAAATTTAGTTGGTATTGTAATCAAAATCTCACATGACGTATCAATGATGTATTTCTCAATCACTGGTTGTTTTGAAATTTGACGCCTTTCTAAACAACCATGTGTTTTGTTTGTTCAATGACGTTCAACGAGATTATTGGTTATTTTTAAATTTAGCGCCTTTATATTACAACCAATTAGATGTTCTTAAATGAAGACTTCTATTTAGTCAATAAATCGAGTATGCTATATTAAATTCATTCACTTAATGGAATATGAACGAATAAAAGTCCCTAACTTCCAGATTAAAGCCGGATTTACACAGAAAAAGTCACTAGAAACAAAAATTCTAGTTGTAAATCGAAAATTTCCATTATTTTTGAGTTGTGTAAACTTGTCTGTAAACTAGCTAATAAGTAGCTAGTATTTAGGCGCGTAATTTAAATCACGCACATTTGAAAAATATAACCTTTTAAAACGATAGTCCATAATTTTATTTATAATAGGAACGTGACTTTAATTTACAAACAACCAATCAAATAATTGCGATAACTATTCATATAAAAAATGCAATTTCATTGATTTATATGTTTAGTTGATTTATTACAATTAGTGGGATTTTGCTCGTAAATATTTTCGACAATTTAGAAAAAATTTTGATTTTGATATTTAAAAACCTTGACAATATTTTATGAATCGTTGAAAATTATAAAATTATTTATTGCAATAATTTTATATTAACCAACCCCAACATTACAACGATTATGTTCTCTTATTTAGTTAAAATTTTATCAAAACAATTCGATAAAATACTGGAATACAAATATTTCAAAAATGATAAGAGATAATGGAACGATTATTGGATTCGAAATACAATTCTACATCTGTGTAGGTCAATGGAATTTTGAAAAATTAGCTGAATTTACTGAAATTTCTAAAAAATTCGATTTCTATCAATAAATGGATGGTTTCAATAGAACACACTTTATGTTTAATAAAAATTAACAAAACCAATTGGAATTCTTATCAAAAGATAGACGGAAATTGACTCTATAATTGGTAGTTATTGTAAATTCAATTGTCTTTTCAGTTATTTTGAAAAACCACATCTAAAGTAGGCTATTTTTTTCCGGAATTATTCATTAAAATAGTAATAATATTGAATAAAATGAGGATCCTATCCAATCTAATCGACCATATTAATGGGAATTAATGGATAAATTAGATAAAATTATATTATTAGTCATCATTCTATATGGTCTACTGTAAATCAATTGGATGAATGAGTTTAAAAATTAAGATATTTGACGACATCCGGTTTTGTTTGTTTATAAACTGTGGATTTTTCAATGGATTTTTAATCGCCATATTTAATATTACTCTCAATTAAATCGGTTAATTTGGCCAGAGTGAGTGACTAGTGATTTTCAATTAGAAAAACTTCAATTTTTGATAATTTAAGCGAAAATTTAGACTCTATTAGAGCGTTTAAACAATCTACGATTGGTGAAATGGATATTTCATCGAATGATATTAATAAAATTATAGTTGGTAGAGTTTTTAATTGGACAAAATGAGTGACTAGTGATTTTTAATTCAAAAAATGCTCTATTTTATAAATTTTAACCGACAATTTTATGCTCTATTGGAACTTTTAAGCAATCTACGATTAATGGACATTTTATCGAACTATATTAATAAAATTTTAGTAAGTACAGTTTTTAATTGGACAGAATGAGTGACTAGTGATTTTTAATTGAAAAAGAATTCATTTTTTATAAATTTAACCGAAAATTTGGGCTCTATTAGAGCGTTTAAGCAAACTATGGTTGGTGAATTGGACATTTCATTAAACAATATTAATGAAATTATAGATGGCAAAATTTCTAAAGAGTGACTAGTGATTTTTAATTGAAAAAAGGTCCAATTTTTCAAAATTTACCATGTATTGGAGCGATTAAGCAATCTACGATTGGTGTAATGGACATTTTATTGAAGGATGTTAATAAAATTCTAGATGATAGAGTTTTTAATTGGACAGAATGAGTGACTAGTAATTTTTAATTGAAAAAAGCCAAAATTTTTCAAAATTCAATCGAAAATTTATACTTTATTATAGCATTTGATCCATCTAGGATTGGTGAAATAGACATTTCATTAAACAATGTCAATAAAATTATAGATCGTAAAGTTTTTAGTCTGACAAAATAAGTGACTAGTGATTTTTAATTCAAAAAAGGCCCTATTTTTTTATTTAACCGAAAATTCAAGTTCTATTAGAGCGTTTAAGCAATCTATGATTGCTGAAATGGACATTCCATCGAACGATATTAATAAAATCATAGATTGTAAAGTTTCTAGTCTGACAAAATAAGTGACTAGTGATTTTTAATTCAAAAAAGGCTCAATTTTTAACTTCCCCGACCGGAGGGTAGGGAAGTTATTAGTTTCGGACCAAAATTTCGAATTCGAGATTTCACCAGATCTTTACGTTTTGAGGTCCCCTGAACACGTTTTTGAAGTTTTTAGCATGATGTCCGTGTGTGTGTGTGTGTGTGTGTGTGTGTGTGTGTGTGTGTGTGTGTGTGTGTGTGTGTGTGTGTGTGTGTGTGTGTGTGTGTGTGTGTGTGTGTGTGTGTGTGTGTGTGTGTGTGTGTGTGTGTGTGTGTGTGTGTGTGTGTGTGTGTGTGTGTGTGTGTGTGTGTGTGTGTGTGTGTGTGTGTGTGTGTGTGTGTGTGTGTGTGTGTGTGTGTGTGGTGTGTGTGTGTGTGTGTGTGTGTGTGTGTGTGTGTGTGTGTGTGTGTGTGTGTGTGTGTGTGTGTGTGTGTGTGTGTGTGTGTGTGTGTGTGTGTGTGTGTGTGTGTGTGTGTGTGTGTGTGTGTGTGTGTGTGTGTGTGTGTGTGTGTGTGTGTGTGTGTGTGTGTGTGTGTGTGTGTGTGTGTGTGTGTGTGTGTGTGTGTGTGTGTGGTGTGTGTGTGTGTGTGTGTGTGTGTGTGTGTGTGTGTGTGTGTGTGTGTGTGTGTGTGTGTGTGTGTGTGTGTGTGTGTGTGTGTGTGTGTGTGTGTGTGTGTGTGTGTGTGTGTGTGTGTGTGTGTGTGTGTGTGTGTGTGTGTGTGTGTGTGTGTGTGTGTGTGTGTGTGTGTGTGTGTGTGTGTGTGTGTGTGTGTGTGTGTGTGTGTGTGTGTGTGTGTGTGTGTGTGTGTGTGTGTGTGTGTGTGTGTGTGTGTGTGTGTGTGTGTGTGTGTGTGTGTGTGTGTGTGTGTGTGTGTGTGTGTGTGTGTGTGTGTGTGTGTGTGTGTGTGTGTGTGTGTGTGTGTGTGTGTGTGTGTGTGTGTGTGTGTGTGTGTGTGGTGTGTGTGTGTGTGTGTGTGTGTGTTGTGTGTGTGTGTGTGTGTGTGTGTGTGTGTGTGTGTGTGTTGTGTGTGTGTGTGTGTGTGTGTGTGTGTGGTGTGTGTGTGTGTGTGTGTGTGTGTGTGTGTGTTGTGTGTGTGTGTGTGTGTGTGTGTGTGTGTGTGTGTGTGTGTGTGTGTGTGTGTGTGTGTGTGTGTGTGTGTGTGTGTGTGTGTGTGTGTGTGTGTGTGTGTGTGTGTGTGTGTGTGTGTGTGTGTGTGTGTTGTGTGTGTGTGTGTGTGTGTGTGTGTGTGTGTGTGTGTGTGTGTGTGTGTGTGTGTGTGTGTGTGTGTGTGTGTGTGTGTGTGTGTGTGTGTGTGTGTGTGTGTGTGTGTGTGTGTGTGTGTGTGTGTGTGTGTGTGTGTGTGTGTGTGTGTGTGTGTGTGTGTGTGTGTGTGTGTGTGTGTGTGTGTGTGTGTGTGTGTGTGTGTGTGGTGTGTGTGTGTGTGTGTGTGTGTGTGTGTGTGTGTGTGTGTGTGTGTGTGTGTGTGTGTGTGTGTGTGTGTGTGTGTGTGTGTGTGTGTGTGTGTGTGTGTGTGTGTGTGTGTGTGTGTGTGTGTGGTGTGTGTGTGTGTGTGTGTGTGTGTGTGTGTGTGTGTGTGTGTGTGTGTGTGTGTGTGTGTGTGTGTGTGTGTGTGTGTGTGTGTGTGTGTGTGTGTGTGTGTGTGTGTGTGTGTGTGTGTGTGTGTGTGTGTGTGTGTGTGTGTGTGTGTGTGTGTGTGTGTGTGTCGTTTCTCCAACGATTACTCAAAAACGGTTTAACCGATTGAGTTCAAATTTGGTCAGCACAAACTATTTGGTGGCCGTTCGAGTTGATTAGTTTTTGGTGCCAATCGGACCACGGGGGTGGAAGGGGGAGGGGGTTGATTAAAAAAAATTTAAGATAACGTATTAATTTGATATCACCAATCGAAAGGGCATATGCTTTTATGTCTGAAACGATATCCATCATGTGCGATGTTCTTTTCTTTTTTTAAATAAGGGCACAAAATATGCAAAATAGTTCAGTCAACCAATTCAAATTTGCCGCCTTCTATAAGGGATCGGTTGCCATAGAAAATTCAATTGCAAAATTTTGAAATGACAGTTCTGTGGTTCAGTCAAAATTTCGCAATTGAATCGTGTATCGAGTTTATAAGAAAGTTGAACTGAAAAGTGTGTATGGAACCACCAATTAGTGAACAGAGTTTTGGTTGACGAGGTGCTGGGGTGCTGGTTCCTCATTGAATTTTTCAGTGGTGGTGAGATAACCACGGCTCTTAATTCCCGATTTTGATTTTTATAGTAAGTTAGTTTTTTTTAAAACTTGGACTCGTGCATTAATTGTCGACTTCTGACACTTGTTTTTAATATTCTGATCTAATTCATGATTAACTATCCGGAATGTGTCGGGGAAGTTATTAGGCCGGTTCTTAGATTCGGCCCCTTTCAAATTTTTTAAATTTTAACCGACAATTTAAGCTCTGTTAGAATTTGTAAGCAATCTACAATTGGTGTAATGGACATTTTATTGAAGGATAGTAATAAAATTATAGATGGAAGCGTTTCTAAATAGTGACTAGTGATTTATAATTGAAAAAAAAGCCCAATTTTTCAAAATGTAATCGAAAATTTAGGCTCTATTAGAGTGTTTAAATAATCTACGATTGGAATAATGGACATTTTATTGAAGGATGTTAGTAAAATTATAAACGGTAGTTTTTAATTGGACAGAATGAGTGACTAGTGATTTTTAATTCAAAAAAGGCTAATTTTTAAAATTTTAACCGACAATTTGGGCTCCATTAGAGCGTTTAAGCAATCTACGATTGCCGAAATGGACATTTCATCGAACGATATTAATAAAATCATAGATTGTAAAGTTTCTAGTCTGACAAAATAAGTGACTAGTGATTTTTAATTCAAAAAAGGCTCAATTTTTTAAATTTTAACCGAAAATTTAAACACTGTTAGAACTTTTAAGCAATCTACGATTGATATAATGGACATTTTATCGAACGATATTAATAAAATCATTGATAGTTGATAGAGTTTTTAATTGGACAGAATTAGTGACTAGTGATTTTTAATTCAAAAAAGCCACAATTTTTCAAAATTTAACCGAAAATTTCGGTTCTATTAGAGCGTTTAAGCAATCTACGAATGATAAAATCGACATTTTATTACAAAATTATAGATCGTAGTTTTCAGTCTGACAAAATAAGTAACTAGTGCTTTTTTTATTCAAAAAGGCTTTTTTTAATTTAACCGAAATTTAGGCTGTATTAGATCGTTTAAGCAATCTACGATTGGTGTAATGGACATTTTCTTGAGGGATATTAATAAAATTATAGATGGCAGAGTTTCTAAAGAGTGACTAGTGATTTTTAATTCAAAAAAGGCTAATTTTAAAAAATTTTAACCGGCAATTTGGGCTCTATTAGAACGTTTAAGCAATCTACAATTGCTGAAATGAATATTTCATTGAACGATATTAATAAAATTATAGATCGCATAGTTTTTAATTGGACAGAATGAGTGACTAGTGATTTTTAATTGAAAAAAGCCTCAATTCTTCAAAATTCAATCAAAAATTGAGATTCTATTATAGCATTTAATCAATTTAGGATTGGTGAAATGGACATTTCATTAAACAATATTAATAAAAGTTTTTAGTGACTAGTGATTTTTAATTCAAAAAAAGGCCCATTTGTTTTTAATTTAACCAAAAATTTAGACTCTATTATAACGATTAAGCAAACTATGATTGATGAAATGGACATTCCATTAGACGATATTAATAAAATTATAGATCGCAGTTTCTAAAAAGTGACTAGTGCTTTTTAAATTAAAAAAAGGCTCAAATTTTTAAAATTTAATCGAAAATTTAGGCTCTATTGTAGCGTTTAACTATGATTGGTGTAATGGACATTTCATTGAACAATATCAATAAAATTATAGATCGCAGTTTTCAGTCTGACAAAATAAGTAACTAGTGCTTTTTAATTCAAAAAAAGACTCATTTTTTTTTTAAATTTAACCGAAAATTTAGGCTCCATTAGAGCGTTTAAGCAATCTACGATTGGTGTAATGGACATTTTATCGAGCGATATTAATAAAATTATGGTAGAGTTTTTAATTGAACAAAATGAGTGACTAGTGATTTTCAATTGAAACATTTTCTATCTGTCAAAGTTGAATAGAAAATTTCGCCTCTATTATAACAAAGTCAATAGAATTATAGATGAGTGAGCTTTCAAAAATTTACAATCAATGCAAACTGTAGTCAAGTTGACTCGATTCTTATCGTTTTAGTATAATTCGATTTAATTACAATTTAGATAAATTGTAAGAAAAATCATGAATCATCAAATAAAATTATCACTTTTTCGTTTCGGATTCAAATTATTGAACGAATAAAATTATCACTAGACTAGAATAAGACACGTCACTTATCAATACATAAACGACAATAATAGTAATAATAATAGTAGTAGCAATAATAATAGTTGTGATAATAATAGACTCACCTAATGTGTTTAAAGCCGATATTCTGGGCCGTCACTGATTTCCATGCACCGGACAGATAGTCCCGACAAATTCTCGACGCCAATTCCCTCATCTCCATTGTATCGCCGGACATCTGTTTAAAAACCAAATCCAACCATGTTTTACCCAAAATTTTCGTACTATTGCGTTGTTGTTGTTGGGATTGTTGGATTTTAGTTAATTGTCGCGCCTGTACCGGTGGTGGTAATCTAATCAAAGCATTACGACAATTTTTCGTCACCGTAAACATCCCCTTTTTTAATAAACTAAATTAATCCCCGATTTTTCGCCTTTAAACGATTTACACGACAATCGTAACAATAGCAATCGATAATTGTACGTCGGCGTATCAACGACATGTTGACGGTGAGGAGGATGGGTGGTGATAAGAGTGAAACAACCACCCCTCGGATTCAACGCCGCCACTGGCGCCGCCGCCGCCGTTACCGTAACCACCACCACCATTACAAATCAACGCCAACTAAGATCCAACAATTGTAATTTTTTTTATAAAAATTGTAAAAACGCACCTTCTTTACCACCATTTTTCTCCCGATTGAATCAAAATTCGTTCCAATTACGTGCGAACAAGAAAATTCTAGATAAATTTTGAAATCAAGGCGAAATCTTTGTATTTAGTTTTTTCTCTATAATTTTCGTTAAATCCAAAATTTTAATACAATCGTATTGAAATTATATCGGAAATTCTATAAATTTAGAAAATTTATAATTTCTACAATTTTTTTTGTTTAAAAATCTCTAAAAAAATCGCAAACTTTCCGCAACAAGTTTAGGTTATAAATGACGTTCAACTAGTGACGTTCATTTGTTTTGTTTTATCGACGTCATGTGACAGCAATCGTACCAACTGTTCTAGAGTATTCTAGGGGATTTCGTTCTAAATACAGCGGCGTCACATGGTGTTTACGTAATTGTTGATTTAGCGATTTTGCTTCAAATTTATTTACAATTGTTTCACAAATTGAGACATAAAAAATAGATTAACACACGTGAATTTACGATAATCAATAAATTTAATCCATTTTATTGCATTGTCTAGCGCATTATCGATAATTAATTGCAACAATAACCGGTATTAACACATTAAAAATACCGAAAATATAGAAATAAACAAAAAGTTGTAATAAAACAACAGGACCGGCTCTAGAATATTAAGCCCCCGTGAGCTAGAGTACGCCCACTAGTTTTTAAAAAGTAATAGAATTATTAGATTACAACAGGACCGGCTGTCAAATATTTAACCCTCTATAGATTTTATTGTTAAAAAAATTGGAAAATTCTATTATATTCAAAAAAAAAACACCCTTACAACTGCTAGATCAATTTTAATTATTTAAAACAATTGCAATAATGCCAAATGATAACAAAGGAAATGATAATTTCAAAAGTGTCATTTTTAATTCCAGCCTGTTTCAGAAAACCACCAGTCGTATTCTCTAAATTGGTTTCGTTACCATGACAACGTTGAAGATCAACTGTCACTTTTAAATAACCTCTCTTGTCTCTTTTCGATTATCCCAGTGATGAAACTGGAAAGAGTTGTCATTGGAATTTCGTTCGAATAGACTTTCGGCGTTGCTATAGTAACGAATTGTCGAAATGTTGTAGAATACGTTTCAGAAAAACATCTCTCAGTTGTATTCTCTAAATTGGTCGCGTTTCGTTACCATGACCACGTTGAAAATCAACTGTTACTTTTACTGAAGAGTTGTTATAGGTGTTTCGTTCTAATAGACTGTCGATTTTCAGCGTTGTTATAGCAACGAATTGTCGAAAAGTTATAGAATACGACCGGATCATTTCAAGCGCATAAAAGACGGAAAAATTGCACAATTTAGTCTGCAATTCAAATCAACTGTTATCAGAAATTTCCCATAAAAGGTCAAATTTTGTATGTTTTTTTTTTTTGATTACAGAATACTAAAAAAAATATAATTTTTCCCGTTATTTTGGCATTACTGCAATTATTTAAAAGGAAACAGATAATAGGTATAAATGAAATTCATTGTCATTTTGGGTGTTATCACACCACAATTGATAACAAAAAAATTTCAGACTTCAGCACAATCACACTGTACTTTAGTTTAAACATCGAAAAAGTAACAATTTTCAATTTTTTTTTGAAATTCATTAAAAATACAACGCTATTTAAGCCCGCAGTAGGCTATGACGTTATGAACGTAGGTCGGCTTCTTGATTGAACACAGTAATCTTCATTACCGACATCCTCGTGTTTCAACAGATTGCCGGTAATGCAGATTACTGTGTTGAATCAAGAAGCCGACCTACGTTCGTAAAGTCATAGCCTACTGCCAGCTTCGACCTTTGTTGAAAAAAAAAAACTAAAGAAATGAATAATTCGAACAAATTCCTAATAATAAACAACTGATTGTGAGATAAAACAGTTGAATTGTAGTTTACGATTTTACAGTAAACTAAATAATGACAGAATAAAAGTCCCTAACTTTAACCAATTGAAACCCTTACGATCTAGTAACTTTATCTACACTCGGATGGTATTGCAATTATCACGGTACTATTCAAATTTGGCGCCGATTTCCGATTGGTCGAAACTCAATACCAATACAACTCCATTAAAATCACCAAAATACTCGATATAACCACAAAATAAAACAAAACAAAACAAAAAAAGACAGGTCCATATTCTAAATTTGTCCTAATTTGAATACAATTTAATTGTACCATCAGCACCGGCCGAAAACACCCACGGTTGTAACGGATGGAAATGAACATCGAAAATACCAAAATCATTATTAGTTTCATGGTCTTGTAGACGTTTCAATGGTACTATTAATGGATTCTTTAATAAATCACTAGAAGAAGAAAAAAAAATAAAAAATTACAAAACAATATTACAAGAAAAAATTTCGAAAAGTAAGCTGTGAATTTTAATTAATTGAAGACTAGTCGGCTATGAAATCAATTGTTTAACAATATAACCTCGACAATTATGAGGTTATATGATTTCATAGCCTACTAGTCAAACTAGATTGAGATGCACAGCTTACTTTTCCAAATTGTGCGAATTTGTGACGTCATCTATAACCGTTTAACCCTCTATAGGGGGTAAAACGCTTCTCTTTAATAATAATAAATCAATTAACTATCAATATTTCGAAAAGTAAGTTATGCCTGTTAATTAGTAGGCTATGAAATCAGTTGTTTATCAATAAGGGCAACATAAACTCGTAAGTTGCGAGGTTATGTGATTTCATAGCCTACTAGTCAATATCTAATAGAAAAGTAAGCTGTGTCTGTCAATTAAGTGTTGAATAGTAGGCTATGAAATCAATTGTTTATCAATAGGAGCCACATAGTCTCGTCAATTATGAGGTTATGTGATTTCATGGCCTACTTGCCAACATCTAATCAACATAGAGTGAGATGCACAGCTTACTTTTCCAAATTGTACGAATTTGTGACGTTATCTATAGCCGTTTCACCCTCTATAAAGGGTGGAAAGCCTCTTTTTAATAATAAGAAAACCAATTAACTATCAATATTTCAAAAAGTAAACTATGCCTGTTAATTTGTTGTTGATTAGTAGGCTATGAAATCAATTGTTGATCATAAGTTGCGAGATTATGTGATTTCATAGCCTACTAGTCAATATCTAATCGAAAAGTAAGCTGTGCCGGTTAATTATCTGTTGAATAGTAGGCTATGAAATCAGTTGTTTAACAATAGGGCCTGTTAATTAGGTGTTGAATAGTAGGCTATGAAATCAATTGTTTATCAATAGGAGCCACATAATCTCGTCAATTATGAGGTTATGTGATTTCATAGCCTACTTGCCAACATCTAATTAACATAGACTGAGATGCACAGCTTACTTTTACAAATTGTGCGAATTTGTGACGTCATCTATAACCGTTCAACCCTCTATAGGGGGTGAAACGCCTCTCTTTAATAATAAAACCAATAAACTATCAATATTTCGAAAACTAAGATGTGTCTATTAATTAGGTGTTGATTAGTAGGCTATGAAATCGAATGTTTATCAATAGAGGCGACATAAACTCGTAAGTTGCGAGGTTATGTGATTTCATAGCCTACTAGTCAATATATAATAGAAAAGTAAGCTGTATCTGTCAATTAAGTGTTGAATAGTAGGCTATGAAATCAATTGTTTATCATAAGTTGCGAGGTTATGTGATTTCATAGCCTACTAGTCAATATCTAATCGTAAAGTAAGCTGTGCCGGTTAATTATCTGTTGAATAGTAGGCTATGAAATCAGTTGTTCAACAATAGGCCTGTTAATTAGGTGTTGAATAGTAGGCTATGAAATCAATTGTTTATCAATAGGAGCCACATAATCTCGTCAATTATGAGGTTATGTGATTTCATAGCCTACTTGCTAACATCTAATTAACATAGACTGAGATGCACAGCTTACTTTTCCAAATTGTGCGAATTTGTGACGTCATCTATAACCGTTCAACCCTCTATAGGGGGTGAAACGCCTCTCTTTAATAAGAAAACCAATTAACATACAATATTTCGAAAAGTAAGCTGTGCATGTTGATTAATTGTCCAATAGTAGGCTATGAAATCAGTTGTTTAACAATACGGGCTATATAACCTTGTAAATTATGAGGTTATGTGAATCCATAGCAATATCTAATCGAAAAGTAAGCTGTGTCTGTTAGTTAGGTGTTGGCTAGTAGGCTATGAAATCAGTTGTTCAACAATAGGGGCTATATAACCTTGTAAATTACGAGGTTATGTGATTTCATAGCCTACTATTCAACACTTAATTGCTTACTTTGGAAATATTGCGAATTTATGACGTCATTACACCCTATAAGTGGTTAAACGCCTCTTATAATCGATTAACTTACTTGTAAACCATTCCATGGCAGATGATAAGGCTCTTATCATCGGAACCGGACGCAAATAATGGGTACCGTTTATGGAAGGCTACACCACGTACAGCGGTACCATGTAAACGTAATGTTTGATAAGGTTTTGTACTTAAATCTAAATCGAACCATAACATCTTCCGATCATAGGTACCAACTAATAGATTATCACCAAGTGGATGTATTGCCATTGTTGATATCCATTTAGAGTTAGTCAATAATTTCTTCAACAACGATTGTTTAACTAAATCATAAATACGAACGTGTCGTTGTGTGGCTACAAACAAAAACGGTTTGGTCGGATGGAATAAAACCGATTGGACTAAACCTTTCGATTTAGTGAACGGTAATTGTGATCGCCGCCGACTTAATTGATTGATCAAAACTGAACGATTCAATCCATCTGGCATTAGTGTAGCGAAATAATCACCCCGGCCATGCCAGACAACCTGTGAGACTTCTTTGAAATGTTTTAAAATAACACGTGACCCACGTGTATAGAAATTATCATCCGGTTCCAACCATTGGACAGTAGTACGGATACGTTCCGGTATAATATCATCGGATTTTGGTAAATCTTTGAGTACCGTATCGGTTTTTTGTCCAATCAAAAAATCACCAATATTTGGATTAAGTAGTACGACTCGAGTACCGGCGGCTATCAAAATTAATGATAAGGCTTGATTCGGACACCATTCAACTGAACGGACGACACTATCAGTTTTGATGGTTTTCAAACAACGACCGGTATTGATTTCCCAAATTTTTACAGTACCATCATCGGAACCACTCACTAAATATTGTCCATTCTTATCAGTACTGATACTACGTACCATATCGGTATGTCCGGTATAATTGATAGCGAAACAATTAGGGAATGGTTGTAGATCTTTAGGGCTCGGTAATTTCGGTACTAACGATTCCGGTTCTATATTTAATTTCATTTTAATGCCCCTCGGACACAGATAAAGGTCCAAACAACGTAAAAATCGCTCTTTGATAAATCGCTGATACGCCGGTACTTCCCTTAATGAATTATATTTTTCGGGGATGAAATGCAATTTACGTTTCCACGGTGAATTGTGTTGTTTATGCCACAATTTCAATTCTTTCTCATCGAATAAATACTCAGGGGGTGGATTATAAGATTCCGCATGGCCGGGTAGAAATCGTTTAGGGGCGGCTATATGTTTATGTATACGTCGCATCTCCTCTGCCTGATCGTCACTTGTCCATAACATATAGAATTGAGGTTGTTTTCTGGCGCGTAATTTCGCTTGTTCGTCACGTGTTTGAATCCAGCCCATCTTTAAAGCGTGGACTAATTTCGAAATTTTTTTCGAATCACTACAACTCGGTAGAAATGATCGTTTATGTTCGGGTATTTTCCGTATTGGCATCTGTTCGATTTGATTGGTGAACCATTCGATCCACGGTTCGTAATCGTTGAAATTAATATCGGGGATTTTTTGTTGATTTATTCGTTTAATTAGATCGATATCGGTGTCGGTTAAGATGATATTTTGGCCAGTTTGGGGATCTTTAACTGTACGCCAGAAATCCGGATCGTCTAGACGTTTTAAAAAATTATCCAAACGATCGCCAATTTCCGGTTTTATTAGCCGATTACCATCCCAATCATAACCTAAATGTTTATATTCATCGTACCAATTCTTCGGTATATTACCGACAGTATTGCGGATATCCTCCTCATCGGACGTATCGAAATCGGCGTATTCATCCGACTTTTTCGCAATATCTTCATTTTCAGCTATTTCTTCCTCTTCTTCTTCTTCATCACCATCTTCAATTTGCGCCCCTTCATCTTCATTTTCAGCGCCTTTCTTCTTCTACTTCATCATTCTTCATCATCATCATCACTTTCATCATCATCATCACTATCTTCATCTTCTTCACCATCGTCTTCTTCTTCACCGCCCGACGATTCGATCTCCCGGTCCGAATCCGAACTATCCTCATCCTCCCCATTGACAACATTCAATAATTCACCCTAAAATCGGCTTTAATTAACCAAAAAAAATCGAATAAACTATCCTAACCTCACTTTCTTCTTCATTAACCTCACTTTCTTCTTCACTAACCTCACTTTCATCTTGGCCGGATTTTCGTCCGTTACTTTCCGGTTGTTTATCGATTTTCCGTTTACCACCGACCGTTCGACGGCCCATCTCGACGAAACTCACCAAAATATCCGCAAATTTATACAAAAATTACGATTTTTCAACGGAACATAAAAATCACGATTTGTTAGGTTATGTTGACGTCGACCACGTCGGCTATGTTGGCGGTAAAAGTCACTAGAAGTTACTAGATTTGGTGGTTCAAGAATAGTAACGTTGCCGGATTGTGCATATCCCCAACAATTAGATAATTTTAAAATATTAATTATAATTAAATTAAATTAAATATTGCCAATTATTCAGAATTTTGAAGAATTATAGATTGTTCTTTTAATTTAACAAACTTATTTAATATTTTTTAAAGAATTCAACAATTAAATTATGCAACCAATTATTCAATCCCGAGAGTATAACTAGTTGCATATATTAAATAAGAATTAAATTTTTATTCAATTTTATTAATTTTTAAAGATAATTTACCACATTTTCGAGTATCGAGTCTGTCAATTTAAAGAAATTTCGAAATTTTCGTTTAATTTGTCTTAAAAATCTATAGACAAGTTATTATAAGATAGTCAACTTGGCTTTATTCTGTAATAAGTTAAGCAACCAATTATTCAATCGAGAGTATAACTGGTTGCATACCCTAGAAGTGATTATTACAAATTTTAACCAATTTTATTAATTTTTAACGAAAATCTACGCCATTTTCATCTATCAAGATGGATAATTCGATTATTGTCGAAATTTTCGAATTATTTGTTCAAAATAAAATGTATAATCAGACTATAATCGGATAGTCAACTTGGCTTTAATTTGATTATACGCCATCTACTGGGAGAAACAATAAATTTGCGTATAGTGACGTCACTGGACTACCAAATTGTCAATTAATTTGTGAATTGTGTCAATAACCCCACAACTTTCACAATTGAAGATTCGCTTTTGTTGCAGAACATCGACTGGTTGAAGATGACCGTATGACGTCACCCCACTACCAAAGTGTCAATTGAAATTTCCTTGAAACTGCCGATTTGTTACGCTGCAATTTCTCAGTGGAACACTTTCGAAATAAATAAAAAAACAAATAATCGAGTGGGATTAAAGAGCAAGTTTCACTCAATTTTAATTGTATGACTCAGATTTTGGCTTCTTATCAGTTTCGAATGGATTGAGCAATAGGGCGCCGCCCACGGTTGGCCCCGTAACCGAAATTCGCAGAAGAAATCGGCAATCAACTAGACAACAATCGGAGGAAAAATGATTAATTTTGAAGATCGAAAAGAAGAAAGTTATGATCGAATATTGCACGTGAAAGTTCTATGCGTAATCGCTAATCTTCGTTGCTTTGAAATTAATAGAATTGACCCTAATTGACGTCGAAAAGGGGCTAATTTCTATCGTTTGATTGACGATTAATTAACAGGAGATTTGCGGATAATGATGGGAATTGTTGAAATTGCCACCGTTTAAAAGTGAATATTGCAAAATGTCGGGCGATATTGACCCACTTTCGTTGGGTTTGGTAGGAAAATTCCGCTAACTCCCCAACTTTAGTCGGAGAAAAATCCGGTTTTTGAGTGAAATTCCGCAATAAAATGGCAAATTTATCGAATTTCTAGTTTGTCTAATTAAATTAATGTTAAAAAAACTATGATGGTATTCTATTATGGTCTATATTCGGATAAATTCCGACTTCCTGGCTCCCACCAATATTCAGATTTTGCCACATTTTCTCCTCCAATTCTGCGCAATATTGGTCGAGTTGGGGGCGACTATAAAACACTTTCTGCTGCACGGCTGGTCTTCAGTTGGACGCACAGTGCTGGCGGCTGGACCGAAATCGCTAAACAAAAATCCGAAAAATAACCCTAAAAATGAAAGTTTTCGTGCTCGCGCTCTGTTTAATCGCCACAATCCGTGCCGACGGTGATGACAAAACCGCAGAAAGATCGAAGACGTTCAAACGGCTCATCCCGGCCGACGTCCTCCGAGGTAAGGTCCGGAATTCAAGTGATCGGTGGACCGGTTCTCCAACCGACCACACCCCGAATTTGCGCTCGACGGTCGACAATTGGAACGGATTCACACTTGTGACTTTCAAAAGACCGGAAATTTTCGGAAAATAACCCCCAATTGGCACGGTTTCCGCGTAAAATACGGCCACAATCGCGCAAATTAACGATTTCAACACGCTATTACAACCGACGACAGCTTCACAATTCGGCAATTTCCGAAAAAACTTGGCACCGCAAATTTCGGAATTTTCACAAAACCCAAAGTCTCCAATTAGCACGATTTCCGCGTAAAATACGGCCACAATCGCGCAAATTACCGATTTTAACACGCTATTACACAAAACCCCCCGGAAGATTCAAAAAAAGGCCCCAATTTAGCACCGCAATCGAACAACACGCCAAACTGCAAATTTCGAAATTTTCGAAAGACCCAGTCCCCAACTTAGCACTATTTCCGTGTTAAAACGGCCCAATTTATAAACTATTGTTAAATTTGCAGACTTCCCCGGCATGTGCTTCGCTAGCACCCGTTGCGCCACAATTGAACCGGGCCACAGTTGGGACTTGAGTCCGTTCTGTGGCCGGTCCACTTGTGTCGTCTCCGAGGACAAACCGCCACGTCTCCTGGAATTGGTGGAGGATTGTGGACCATTACCGTTAGCCAATCCCAAGTGCAAACTCGATGAAGGTAAAAATTAACCCTCTAACAATCAAACCCTCTAATAATCGTCATCTATCAATAGAGAAAACAAATAAAACTGCCCCGTTCCCGGCCTGCTGTCCGAGCTTCAAATGCGAAGAAGGTGCCAAATTGGAGTACCCCGAAATACCGACAGTGGCACCAGTACCGGCCGAATTGGCTAACAAAGATGAATCTTCAACAACTAAAGCTTGACAACTATTTACAATAATTATCATAATAATAAATTCTTTGTCTTTCATTTAAACAACAAAAAAAAACGCTGTAATTATAAAAATAGTAGCCCCCTTGTTAAGCTAATCCAACTCTACCATCTTCTAACTTTGTAATAAAATAATTTATTGAAATTTGTGTCTTTATTCAATACTAATTAACACCAAATTTAGCACCAAGGGTTAAAATTTATCCAAAATTGGCGCAAATTCAACCAGATTTAGCACCAAGGGTTAAGATTTCTATTAAACACAACTAATTAACAGCAAATTTAGCACCAAGGTTGAAATTTACCCAAATTTGACATAAATTCGTCCAGATACTTAGCACCAAGGGTTAAGATTAGTGTAGTTTTCGATGGAATTCGAATCACCGGTTATCTACCGACTGAATTATTGATGGAAAAAAACCGAAAAGTGAAAGCGATTGGATTTTAAATAACAAACTCAAGATGATTTCAAAACAAGATTATTTTGCTTGTTTTCTTGGTTCTTTAATAGGTGATTCTTCCACTTTTTCTTTACATTGTTTTTTTGTTGCTTTCTGTATTTAGTAACACGTTTCTATTGGTGTACTTTCTATTTCCTTTTCCTACATCTATTCCGCTCTAATTAGTCTCGATTTTTTTCGTTCTAATTCATACTACAATAGAAAAAAGGCGGATTTTTCGGGGACGTTCATTTCAATTAAACCTCAAAATCAGTTGTGGGAAAATCGATACAGTTGGCTATGATTTTCGTAATTCAATCAACTAATCTACGACATTAGCCAACTGAGACTACAAATCGTTGACCATCCCTGTTTTTGTTGGTTTTCTTGGGGGGAAAAAAACCAAATTTATTCCAACCACACAGAGGAAAATTACACGATTTTGGTTTTATTTGGACGACCTTGCTGGCTTTTGGGAATTTCGCCGGCAATTGTGACTCATTTCATATATGTAGGTACAGAAATTATTCACGCAATTCAAACAATAATAATCACGTCCGAAACGAAACAAAACAAAAGAAGGAAAAAACAAAACAACACACAGACAAGGCTAATAAACAGGAAAGAGGACAATCACACAATTAGAAACTGTCTAACCAATTACCATCAATATTTCTACATTTATTTTAATTAAATTACATCCACAAATAAACACCATTAATCACAGATATACAGCCGTATTCTCTAACTTTTCAACAATTCGTTGCCATGACAACTGTCACTTTTTGAATAAACCTCTATCTCACTCTTAACAATTCTATCATATTTGGAATTGAAGAGAGACAAGAGTAAAAGTGACAGTTGATCTCGAAATATTGTCATAGTAACGAATCAATAAAGTTATAGAGAATACGACTGTTTAAATTAAAATTGAAATTAAATTAAATTAAATTTTAATAGGGTATTTGGTTTTGATAATATTGGATCATATCATAGGTTTTTGTACGGAAATTAAGGAAACTATTACGTATTATTTGTAGCATATAGGCTGCCGCTTCTTTATCACTAGCACCCGGACTAAAACGGCCACGTAACAATTTTATAGTCTGTCCACGGAAACATGGCAAACCGGTATCTAACATTAATGAGACCAATGAGATTATCGCCTCCTGATATGGTCTAAAAATATTTTAAAAAAAGGTAAATTTCAAATTAAAACTAAATTTTACTGTCATATGTCCAGAAAAATTTGTCATATGTTCAAAAAAAAAACTTTGTCACACATTAAACTATGTCACAATAATTTTGTCACATAAAACAGGTGAATTTCGGGTATGATTGTGTGATAAACATTTTTGGTAGATTTCAAATTAAAAATCAATTTTTATCATATGCCCAAAAACTTTGTCATATGTCAAAAAAAAAATTGTCAATGTCCAAAAAAATTTTGTTACATATATAAAAAACTATGTCATAAATACAAAATTTGTCATACAAACAAATAATTTTGTCACAACAAAAAGGTGAATTTCTAGCACAATTGTGTGATAAAGTTTTTTGGAAGATTTCGAATTAAAAATAAACTTTTATTGTCATATGTCCAAAAACCTTGTCATATGTCAAAAAACTGTGTCACATGCCCAAAAAAACTTTCACATATCTAAAAAAACTTTGTCACACACACAAAACTATGTCACAAATATTTTCGTCACATCAAAAAGGTGAATTTCTGGTATGATTGTGTGACAAAGTTTCCTTTTATTGTCATATGTCCAAAAACGTTGTCACATGTCCAAAAAAAAAATTATCACAAGTCCAGGAAAACTTTGTCACACTCATATAAAACTGATCATACAAACAAATAATTTTGTCACATCAAAACGGTGAATTTTTGATATGATTATGACAATGTTTCGAATTAAAAATAAACTCTAATTGTCACATGTCCAAAAAAACTTTGTCAGATGTCTAGAAAAACTTTATCACATACACATAAAACTTGTCATACAAACAAATAATTCTGTCACATCAAAAAGGTGAATTTCTGGTATGATTGTGACAAAGTTTCGAATTAAAAATAAACTTTGATTGTCATATGCCAAAAAAACATTGTCACACATCCAAAGAACTTTGTCACATGTCCAAAAAAAAACTTTGTCACATAAAACTAAATAATTTTGCCACATCAAAAAAGGTGAATTTCTAGTATGATTGTGGGACAAAGTTTTTTGGTACATTTCGATTTAAAAATAAACTTTGTCATATGCCCAATAAACCTTGTCACATACACATAAATCTCGTCATACAAACAAATAATTTTGTCACATCAGAAATGCGAATTTCTGGTATGATTGTGACAAAGTTTTGAATTAAAAATAAACTTTGATTGTCACATGTCCAAAAAAAAAAACTTTGTCACACACACACACACACACACACATAAATTTTGTCATATAAACAAATAATTTTGCCACATCAAAAAGGTGAATTGATCGTGTGACAAAGTTTAGAATTAGAAATAAACTTTAATTGTCACATATCCAAAGAACTTTGTCATGTACATACAAAGAAAACTTTGTATATAAAACTGTCATAAACAAATTTTGTCACATCAAAAAAGTGAGTTTCTAGTATGCTTGTGTGACAAAGTTTCGAATTTGATTGTCACATGTCCCACTGTCACATATTCAAAGAACTTTATCACTTGTCCAAAAAAACTCTGTCATATAAAACTATGTCACAAACAAATAATTTTGTCACATCAAAAATGTGAATTTCTAGTATGCTTGTGTGACAAAGTTTTTTTGGTAATTTCGAATTAAAATCAAACTTTGTCACATATCCAAAAAACTTTGTCACACACAAAACTATGTCATATCAAAATGGTAAATTTCTGGAATGATTGTGTGACAAAGTTTTTTTTTGGGTTATGTGACAAAGTTTTGTTCAATGTTGTAATGAAAAAGCTTACCTTATTGCTAGATAGGCTTGAACGCATAAATCTGAGAACCATTTAAATGGTGCCGCTTCCATTTTACCACCCATTATCATTACCATTTCATCAGTTAATTTAATATCCGGTTCAAAACCTAAATTACCACCCGGGATGATTCAAACATAAAACCAAAATCAATATGAATTATATGACCATTTGTATCTAACATTATATTGCCATTATGGCGATCTTTTATTTGTAATAGAAAACCAATGACACTATAGGCAGCCATAGAAATAATGAAATTATGACGGGCCGTTTGGAATTCACGTGTACTCTCATCACCATATTTCTTTAAGAAATATTCATACATACCGATATCGGTTTGACGGCCTAATTGATCACGTGATTTAGCATTTGGTACACATTCAATAACGCCACACTGTAATTTACAATTGGAATTGGCAAAAATTTCGATTTATATACCGTGTGTTTCATATAAATGTGGCGAAATTTTGGGTCACTACCTGTTATTTTTCAATAACAGTTAAGAAAATTGCGATAGCAGCTACAAATAGCAGTTTAAAATAACTACTATTGAAATAGCAACACTAATTATTGAAAGTTAAATGCAACTAGTCATTCGCCTCTCCAATCTTAATGGGATAGATTTTTGTTATTCGCCTCTTTCTTCTGGAAAAACAATTCTTCTCGGACATCGTAAAATATCACTAGTTATTCGCCTCCCCTGTTACACTTCTATGTCAATGGCGCGATTGCAGCTACAAATAGCAGTTTAAAATAATTCCTATTGAAATAGCAACACTAATTATTGAAAGTAAAATGTGACTAGTTATTCGCCTCTTCATGGGAGATGTTTTTGATTTTCGCCTCTTTATTCTGGACAAACAATTCTTCTCGAATATCGTAAAATATTACTAGTTATTCGCCTCCCCAGTTGTATTTCAATTTCAATAGGATAGTTTTGTTTTCTTTTTCGCCTCTTTATTTCGGCAAAATTAAAAAAGGCACTGTTCTCGGACATCAGTCGTGTAAAATAAAATGTGAGTAGTTATTCGCCTCCCTTGTTATATTTTAATTTTAAAGGGACAGTTTGTTGTTTCGTTTTTAACCTAATTAGCTTGGAAAAATTGAGACAATGATCGTGTAAAATTGAAATACGACTAAGCTTTCGCCTCCCCAAATGTACTTTTATATCTTTCAAATATCCGTATGATGGTTTTTTAGGGTTATTAATTTTAACAAATGAGAAAATTTTGATGTGTTTTGGATGAGAAATTATTCATTTTAGGCCTGTAAAATGACTCTTCAGGTTAATAAGGATTCCCAAATCGGCTATTGAGACACTTCCGTTTTGAAATTAACAAATAAACTAGTTTGAAATGATACAGGGAGGCAAAGAATTTTTACATTTCAATGTTTCCTTTTGAAATTGCGACTAAACTATTGTGATACTCGGAGGCGAACGGTTTTTTGTATTGTAATGTTTGACATTGATATTAAATTATAGGGAGGCGAAGGATTTTTCCATTTCAATGTTTCCTTTTGAAATTGCTACTAAACTATTGTGAATTGATACTTGGAGGTGAACGGTGTTTGCATTTCAATGTTTGAAATTGATATTAAAGTATAGGGAGGCGAAGGATTTTTACATTTCAATGTTTCCTTTAGAAATTGCTACTACTAAACTATTATGAACTGATATTTGGAGGCGGTTTTTTTACATTTCAATGTTTCAAATTGAAATTAAAGTATAGGGAGGCGAAGGATTTTTACATTTTAATGTTTCCTTTTGAAATTGCTACTAAACTATTGTGTTACTCGGAGGCAAACGGTTTTTTTTTGAATTTAAATGTTTGAAATTGATATTAAACTATAGGGAGGCGAAGGATTTTTACATTTCAATTTTTTTTTTTTTTTTGGAATTGCTACAAAACTATTGTGAACTGATACTCGGAGGCGAATGTTTTTTTCTTGCATTTCAAAGTTTGAAATTGACATTAAACTAAAGGGAGGCGAAGGATTTCTAAATTTCAATATCTTACGCTCAATCTTGTATTGTTTAGTGAGCTATAAAGTTCAAATTTTACTAAAATATTCCCTGGGAACTAACCCACAAAGTTATCATCCAAAAATTAATAATATTTAGATGAAACACCCGGTATTAATGATTGTTAAAAAAAAAATTAAAAAAAAAAACTTACACCAGGTGCTGTAGCTACAACTCTATATGGGAACAGATATAACTCTAAACCGACCGTTTGGAAGATATTTTTGAAAATACCAATAACTTGTAATGCCAACATATCTTGACGGACATCATCGCCAACTTTAAAAATCGCAGCCTGCCATAATTCCGGCCCTAAAGTCGTTAAATTCAACTCGCAATTCTATAAAAA
The DNA here is from genome assembly GCA_020740385.1 of Mylabris phalerata. Lineage (NCBI taxonomy): Eukaryota > Metazoa > Arthropoda > Insecta > Coleoptera > Meloidae > Mylabris > Mylabris phalerata. Next base: position 2,352,829 of record JAJEOX010000142.1, on the reverse strand, counting down.
AAAACAAACAATCGAATTTACAACACAACATAGTAGGCTATGACTTTGCGAAACAAACAACCGAATTTACAACACATAGTAGGCTATGATTTTACAACGTAGTATTGTAGCTTTGTTCATAATTTACTGCATTGTTAAAAACAACAAAGCCTGCTAGATTTGTTAGCACTTGGTGCTAAGGAAAGTTTCGAATTTTGGCCGCATTGGCGCTCGAAATGGTCACATAAAAAGACACAAAATTCATCCATTTAATGGAAGAGTGACGACAATATAACAGAATAAAAGTCCCTAAATTGTTATCAAATCTTACCAACTGTTGGTGAAAAACTTATAGCCAACCGTAGAAATAAACGGCGCCAAAATCGAACAAATGAATCAAACTGGAAACAAAGATCTAGTAAACTTTGAAATTTTAAAAAGAGGCAGCCATCTTGTTCTTTTGTCAAACCTAACCTGACTTGCATTTGACATTACGGCCGCCATCTTGTTTTTGCCTCAAACCTAACCTGATGAATCTAGCAACCGTTGCATTTGACATTTGTTTGAACAAAGCTACAACCTACGTTCTACTTACTTCATTTGCTGAAATAGTCATCGCTAAATTCTCCATTTCATTAATACCACAACGGATGACTTTAAAACGTGCTAAATATGGTGCTTTTGCTGCACTCTGCATCGGTATACCACTTTTATAATCAATATCAAGTACCATCGCTTCTGGATTACTAGGTAGATAACAACCTGGTTGGACTTTAATACGACTTAATGCCTCTAAACAGGCACGACGACGTTCTGAACCTTTTGGATATGGACGTATCTCACCGGATATACTTGTAATTTTATCAAAGAAATCAAATTCACGTTCGTAGAATTTCTTTGCTGGACCAGATAGTTCATCCAATATTGTATTCGATATAGATTCCAAAACATCAAAGAGTATAGCTAATTTAAAAAACAAAAAAACAAACAAAAAAAACAGTATTTCATATCATAGTTGGCTAGGTCTTGGTTTCGTTATATCGTAGATATATACAACAAGGCCTGTTAGATTTCAAAGTATTCTACTGTCAATTTGATAGAATACCAAGTTTTGCCACTGTGGCGCTGCTAACAGAACAAATCTTGAATTCTGATTGGTTACAGATTTCCCGCCAAATACACACAACAAAATGGTGGATTTAAATAAAGATAGAAAAACTATATCTATGTGAATCAAGTCAAATTAACAAATCTGTAATAAGCAAAATAGTGAGAAATCTAGTAGGCCTTGAACTATACTAGAACAAAAGTCACAGCCAACTGCAAATCGGAATAAGATTAGACACTCCTGTATAGCACAAGAATAAATTGCAATTTTTTTTATCAAGAAATCGACTTTTTGTTGGCTATGTTTTGATTAAATAGTGTCGTAGATTGATTGGTACGTATGAAAAATGCAATTTACAAATGTCAAATTTTGGAAAATATGAAATAATCAACGATAGTAAAATGAGAACAGCCACCTTTGAATAAAGTTTACACGTGCATAGCCAACTTTGGAAATTTTGTGGCGCTTTCAATTGTCTTTCAAGGAAAATTTGATGCAACTAAAATTGAAATTTGATTAAAATTATAAAATTCTTCGACAGAAAAACATAAAAAATATTCCAACAAATTTAAATCACCCTGTATAATTGCTATTTCATCTCGAAGTTAGCTATGATTCACTGGTATTTTCCAATTGTTTGACAATTCGTTACCATGACAACAATGGAGGATGATTATAATTATAAAGACTACGATAGAAACGTTGTCATGGTAACGAATCGACATTTGAATAAATGACAACTTTTTTTTGAATTATACAGAATATAATTGGCTATGTTTTGATTAAATAGTGTCGTAGATTGATTGGTACGAATGAAAAATGAATTTACAAATGTCAAATTTTGCAAAATATGAAATAATCAACGACAGTAAAATGAGAACAGCCACCTTCGAATAAAGTTTACACGTGCATAGCCAACTTTGGAAATTTTGTGGCAGTTTCATCAATTGTTTTTCAAGGAAAATTTGATGCAACTAAAATTGAAATTTGATCAAAATTATAAAATACTTCGAGAGAAAAACATAAAAAATATATTCCAACAAATTTAAATCACCCAGAATAATTGCTATTTCATCTCGAAGTTGGCTATGATTCACTGGTACTTTCCAATTGTTTGACAATTCGTTACCATGACAACAATGGAGGATGATTATAATTGTAAAGATTACGATAGAAACGTTGTCATGGTAACGAATCGACATTTGAATAAATGACAACTTTTTTTTTGGAATTATACAGAATATAATTGGCTATGTTTTGATTAAATAGTGTCGTAGATTGATTGGTACGAATGAAAAATGCATTTACAAATGGCCAATTTTGGAAAATATGAAATAATCAACGATACTAAAATGAGCACAACCATCTTTCAAGTTTATAAATACACAGCCAATTGGAAATTTTGTGATTTTCAATTGTTTTTCAAGGAAAATTTGATGCAATTAAAATTGAAATTTGATCAAAATTATAAAATTCTTCGAGGGCAAAACATAAAATTAAAACTAAAAATATTTTAACACATTTAAATCAGCATGTATTTGGTATTTTCCAATTGTTTGACAGTTCGTTACCATGACAACAATGGAGATTGATTGAAATTGTAAAGTGTAGACTAGGAACGTTGTCATGGTAACGAATCGACAAACATTCACAGAATACCATTGAATATCAAATTTATGGAGTAAGCTACGACTCAAATCGCTAAACAAGCAGTACATCCTGGATATGTTTTGAAAAAATCGACAAAAAAATCAAATTAAACGTAAAAAGTGGAATTGTTTGTGTTTCGTTTATAACTGTTTGTTATTCAATCGAACGGATTTTTTTCGATTTCGCTTTAAATTGAAAGTAAATAAAACCACGGAATTATTTATAGAAAACATTACCAATAATAATAATAATAATTTTTCCTTTAAAATTACAGTATTCGTTTAAAAAAAAGTTCAATTAAATAATCATACGATCATTATAATTAAATGCCTGACTCTTTCATTATTTATGTCTTCCTTTCTAAATGATTGTTGGAAATTCTATAATCAGTCCCACACCCATTGACCGTAACAAACAATTATTTATTGAAATTTATTTATTTTTAAATTTGATTCATTAATTATATCGTGGAGAATTTCCAACACAAAAAAAACCTAATAATATCGAGTATACTATGATAATCTACCTCATAGTTGGCTATGGCTTCGATATCGTAGCTTTGTTCGGCTATTTAACAAATGTCAAATTTGATAAAATATAAAACAAGCTACGACATTACGTACAAAAATCATAGCCAACTACAAAATAAATTATAATAAGTACTCCCAATATACAGACTGTTGCAACTAATAATGATTTAAAATAATTGAATGTATGCAACCTTGATGTGTTATTTTATTGGTTTGAGGCCTATAATGAGTTCATTATAAATGTCAATACTATAATTTTATAGATTTTGTATATCGAGACTTACCATCTTTTTGTTGCATATCCTCATCAATGTACATATTCGTTTTCATATTCCAAATTAATTGATGGGCGACAATTTGGGATTTTTTCGCTATGTAGGTTATAAATTCGGTTACATAACCCATCTGGGAAATTGCAAAAAAATTAATTAATCAATAAAAAGACTAATATTAATAATAAAGAACAATACACATCCCTATTCATCAATGGCCAACAACACTTTTTTTAATCAAAAAGACTATAATTTCATTGAGAATTGGCTACGAATTTCGGTACGTAAGTTGTAGTTTGATTCATTAAATTTTGTATTAATAAATTAAAAACGAAAAACTCAAATTCAATTGAGAATAGGCCACGAATTTGATAACGTAAGTTATAGTTTGACTTATCAAAATTTTACATTAGTAGAATAAAAACCAAAAATTAGATTTTAATTGAGAATTGGCCATGAATTCGGGTACGTAAGTCGTAGTTAGATTCATCAAATTGTGCATAAATAAACTAATAACAAAAAAGTTTCTTTTAACTGAATATAGGCTTAGTAATTTGAGTACGTAAGTTGTAGTTTTAATTATAAAAATTACAGTTAAAAAACAAAAAGTAGTTTGTAATTGGCCACGAATTTCGGTACGTAAGTTGTAAATTAGTTCATTAAAATTGTGTATTAATGAAATGAAAATCAAGAAATCTATTTTAACACAGAACTGGCATTGAATTTCGGGTACGTAAGTTGTAACTTGACTCATCAAAATTCTGTATTGATAAACTAAAAGATTGGTGTATTTCAATTGAGAATTGGTCACGAATTCGGGTACGTAAGTCGTAACTAGACGCATCAAATTGTGTACTAATAAACTAATAAAAAAGTTTATTTTAACTGACTCTAGGCTAGGAATTTGAATACGTAAGTTGTAGTTTCATCCATAAAAATTAATAAAAGTCGCTCTTAATTGGCCACGAATTTCGGCTACGTAAGTTGTAACTTAATTCATCAAAATTGTGTATTAATAAAATAAAAACCAAAAAAATGCATTTCAACTTAAAAATGGTCATTGAATTTCGAGTACGTAAGTTGTAACTTGATACATTAAAATTCTGTATTTAATAAATAGCAATTTAATAAAAAGCAAACAGTATATTTCAATTGAGAATTGGCCACGAATTTAAATACGTAAGTTGTAGCTTGACTGTTTAGATAAATAATCAAAAAGTAGATTTTAACAAATAATTGGCTACGAATTTGTATACGTAAGTTGTAATTTCACTCATCAAAACTGTAAGAAATTAAAAACGAAAAAATAGCCACGAATTTAGGTACGTAAGTTGTACTTTATTTCATCAAAATTGTGTATTAATCAAATAAAAACTAAAAAATATATTTTAACTCAAAGGTGGCATTGAATTTCGAGTACGTAGGTTGTAACTTGACTCATCATCTCATCATAATCCTGTATTTAATTAAAAAGTAAATAGTATATTTTAACTGAGAATTGGCCACGAATTTGGATACGTAAGTTGTAATTTAACTCATCAAAATTGTATAGTGATGAAATAAAAACCAAAAAGTTGATGTCAATTACGAATTGACAATAAATTCTGGTACGTAAGTTGTAGCTTTACTCATCAAAATTGTAATAAATTGAAAACCAAAGAGTAGCTTTAAATTGGCCACGAATTTCGGTACGTCAGTTGTAACTTAATTCATCAAAATTGTGTATTAATCAAATAAAAATCAAAAAATATATTTTAACTCAATGGTGGCATTGAATTTTGAGTACGTAAGTTGTAACTTGACACATCAAAATTCTGTATTTAATAAATAGCAATTTAATAAAAAAGCAAACAGTATATTTCAATTGAGAATTGGCCATGAATTTGAATACGTAAGTTGTAGCTTAATTGTTTAAATAAAAACCAAAAAGTAGATTTTAACAAAGAATTGGCTACGTAAGTTGTAGCTTTACTCATCAAAATTGTAATAAATTGAAAACCAAAGAGTAGCTTTAAATTGGCCATGAATTTCGGTACGTCAGTTGTAACTTTATTCATCAAAATTGTGTATTAATCAAAAACCAAAAAATATATTTTAACTCAATGGTGGCATTGAATTTTGAGTACGTAAGTTGTAACTTGACACATCAAAATTCTGTCTTGAATAAAAAACAAACAAACAAACAAACAAGTAGCGTATTTCAATTGAGAATTGGCCACGAATTTCGGTACGTACGTTGTAATTTGAGTCATCATCAAATTAAATTGTCTATTAGTGAACCAATAAATCAAAAAAAAAGTAGATTTTAATCGAAAGTTGGCTATGACTCTGAGTACGTACGTTATAACTTAACACACTTGAAAAAAGTAAAAATTTTACTTTCATCGAGAATTGGCAATGAATTTAACTACTTCTGTCGTAACTTAACTAATTATAATCATCATTTTCAGACAATAATTAAAGGAAAAAAAAAACTACTTAACCTACATTTTTCTAATAATAATAATAATAATAATAATAATTGGGTGTAGCTATAATAAATAAATAAATAAATAAATAAATAAATAAATAAGAAATTGAACAAAGAAAAAAAAATCTTATGTATTGTTATTGTAACTATTGTCTTTGATTATTTGCAACAATAACCTTGAATTAAAAAAAAAAGAAAAGGTAAAAAATCCATGAAAGTAAAAAGATCATTATCATCATCATCATCAACAATAATCATCATCATTCAACCGTATATCGATGAATTAACAAACTAATTACGAATTTAATTATTACAGTAACACAAATAATTTTAATTAGCCATTACTATTTATGTCTAGGAATTATAGAACATAAATAATAATAATAATAATAATAGGAAAAAATTAGTCACACTAATAATATTGTAGCAACAGTATAGCAATCGAAATTAATTAAGCAATTAATTAGAGAAATAGAAGATGAGGGGGAAAATAGAAATCGAATTAATTCAATTACCTAAACTTCTAAATTTCAAAAAAAAATATGAAAAAATTAACGAGAAGTAATAAATTAAAAATTAAAATCGATAATTAGCACAGATAGTTCAAATTTTACTATCGAATGAAAGTTTGTTTATTTCTCCTTCAAAAAAATCAAACATGTGTGTTAAAACATTTGAAACAATAAACAAAAAAAAAAAAAACAAAAAATTAAACAAAAAAGAGTCATAATAGTAAAAGTAATTGTGATAATTGATAGAAAATTAAATCTGTTACACTATTTGAAATGAAGGACATCAACTTTTCCTATATACAACAACAGTTGCTAATTTCTAACACTGATGTGTGACATTTTTTTTGCTCTATAAATTTTACCTTCCATCTCGGAAATACGTTTGATATTTATAATTTCTGGTTTAATCTAAGAACCGGTTCCTATTTCTATAATTTAGTTTAAATTTAGATGTCGGTCTAAATTCGATATTTAAAGGTGAACGTGTTTAGTCTATTGTCATATCAAATGTCCTTTTTTTTCAATTTTATAACCTTAAACTTCAATGTTAATTGTTTTTTTTTTTTATTTCCCGTCATTATCAATTAATTTTAGTTCTAAATTTAGTACCAAGGGTTAAGCCAATTGGGTTTAAATTTCGTTTTTTTTTTAGCTTAAATTTGTATAATTTTCCAATTTTCGATTTCCTCTAGTTTATTAAACAATTTTTGGCTCGAAATTTAGTACTAAGGGTTAACTCAATTCGGGTTAAAAGCATATTTTTTAGCTCCTAATCAATTGTAGCTCTAAATTTGGTACTTAGAGTCAAGTCAAATAGGCTTAAATTCATGATTTGGATCCTTTTATAATCTCCAATGTCAATATTAAAGTCGTACTTCTTCGGTTATTAATCAATTGTAGTTCTAAATTTGGTACTACGAGTTGAATCAATTAGGCTTAAATTCTTTTTTTTATCGTTTTATAAACCTAAATTTTTATGTTACCACTGTACAAACTACAATTTTCTACTTCCCTTAGTTTACTGAACAAGTTTAGCTCTAAATTTAGTACCAAGGGTTAAGCCAATTGGGTTTAAATTTCGTTTTTTTTTTTGAATTTTTATGTTACAACTGTACAAATTCCCCAATTTTCTACCACTTCTAGTTTAATGAACAATTTTAGTTCTAAATTTAGTACCAAGGGTTAAGTCAGTTTGGTTTAAATTTCGATTTTTTTTAGCTTAAATTTGTATAATTTTCCAATTTTCGATTTCCTCTAGTTTATTAAACAATTTTTGGCTCGAAATTTAGTACTAAGGGTTAAGTCAATTTGGGTTTAAAATCATATTTTTTAACTCCTAATCAATTGTAGCTCTAAATTTGGTACTTGGGGTTAAGTCAATTTAATTTAAATGCACTTTTTTTCCAATTTGATAATGTTATAGTTCAAGAAAGTCATTAAGAATCAATTTGAGTTGTACATTTGGTATTTAGAGTTAAATCAAATAGGCTTAAATTCATGATTTGTATCCTTTTATAATTTCCAATGTCAATATTAAAGTCGTACTGTATTTTTTTACTCTTTCGGTTATTAATCAATTGTAGTTCTAAATTTGGTACTACGAGTTGAGTCAATTAGGCTTAAATTCTTATTTTTTTATTGTTTTATAAACATAAATTTTCATGTTACTATTGTACAAACCCCAATTTTCTACTTCCCTTAGTTTACTGAACAAGTTTAGTTCTAAATTTAGTACCAAGGGTTAAGTCAATTTGGCTTAAATTTCGATTTTATCTTAAATTTTTATGTTACACTTGTACAAATTCCAATTTTTCACTTCTCCTAGTTTATTAAACAATTGTAGCTTTAAATTTAGTACCAAGGGTTAAGTCAGTTTGGCTTAAATTTCGATTTTCTTTTTTAGCTTAAATTTGTACAAATTCCAATTTTCTACTTCCCCTAGTTTATTAAAGAATTTAGTACCAAGGATTAAGTCAATTTGGCTTAAAATCATATTTTTTTAGCTCCTAATCAATTGTGGCTCTAAATTTGGTACTTGGAGTTTGATCAATTTGGTTTAAATGCATATTTTTTTCCAATTTGATAATGTTAAAAGTTCTAGAAAGTCATTAAGAATCAATTTTGGTTGTACATTTGGTACTTAGAGTAAAGTCAAATGGGCTTAAATTCATAATTTTTATCCTTTTATGAGCTCCAGTTTCAATATTGAAGTCATACTGTATTTTTTTTTTCAATTTTCTTCGTTTATTGATGAATTGTAGTTCTAAATTTGGTACTAACACTTGAGTCAATTGGGCTTAAATTTCTGTATTTTTATAGTTTTATAAACCCAAATTTTTATATCACAACTGTACAAACTCCAATTTTCTACTTCCCATAATTTATTAAACAATTTTAGTTCTAAATTTAGTACCAAGGATTAAGTTAATTTGGCTTAAAATCATATTTTTAACGTTTTACAATCGAAGAAAGCGTTATTTTCAACTTTCTCTAATTATTTCAATACTAAAATCATAGTAGTTGTAATTTTTTTTTTAGTTCCTAATCAACTGTAGCTCTAAATTTAGCACTAAGAGCTAAGTTAATTTAGGATTAAATAATTTTTATCATTTTATAAGACTCAAATTTCAATGTTAAAGTTGTAGAAATTGTCTACTATCACTAATAACTAAGCGATTTTAATTCTAAATTTAGCATTCATTATCAAAATTAAAAATTTGGCACTCAAAGTTCAAAAATTGGGTTTAAATTCTTATTTCTGATCGTTTTAGAAACCTAAATTTCATTATTAAAGTCCTAGAAACTGTTAACTTTTACTTCCTTTAATTATTTCAATGTTAAATTCGTAGTAATTGTAATTTTTTACTTCCCTAATTTAGTTGCTAATCAATTGTAGTTCTAAATTTAGTACTTAGAGTTAAGTAAATTGGCTGTATTAGCTTAAATCTCGATATTAACGTTCTACAAACAGATTAAGAATCAATTTTTGTGGTACATTTGGTACTTATTGTTAGTACTTCAGTTTCAATATTAAAGTCGTACTGTTTTTTTTTTAATTTTTCGGTTATTAATCAATTGTAGTTCTAAATTTGGTACTTGGAGTTAAATCAATTAAGCTTAAATTCATATTTTTTGATGTTTTAGATAGCGAAATTTCATTTCAGAGTTATAGAAACTCTAATTTTTTTACTTCCCTTAATTACTAATCATTTCTAGTTCTAACTTTAGCACTTAGAGTTAACTTAATTGGGCTTAAATTCTTATTTTTTATCGTTTTACAAACAGTAATTTTAATATTATGGTCAAAACTTCTACTTCTCCCAATTACTAATCAATTGTAGTTCTAAATTTAGCATTAAAGAGCTAATTACTATTCAATTGTAGTTCTAAATTTAGCACTAAGAGCTAAGTAATTGGGCTTAAATGCATTTTTAATCATTTGATAAGCCTCAAATTTCCGTGTAAAAGTCGTAGAAACTGTAATTTTTCACCGTTCCTAGTTACTAATCAATTGTAGTTCTAAATTTAGCACTAAGAGCTAAGTAAATTGAGCTTAAATGTACTTTTTTAGCATTCTATAAGCCTCAAATTTCAATATTAAAATCATAGAAACTATAATTGTTTACTCTCTCTAATTACTAATCAATTTTAGTTCTAAATCTAGCACTAAGAGCTAAGTCAAGTTTAAATCAGACTGGATAAAAAATCATACTTACTGTATCGTGACGTATAGCCTGCACCAATTGTGGAATATAAAACAATACAGCATCGGCTTGATAAGAACTCAAAGTTTTCACAGCATATTGGGCTGTTATCGGATGCGGTGGAAATTGTCGACTAAAGTACGCTAAAGCCTAAATAAACACCAATTAATTAATCCAATTAATTAATTAATTAGAGAGAGAGAGAGAGAGATACATACATGAATTGGTGATATTCTAGCCCATGTTAACATATGTACCAATTTCGTATTATCATTCAAAATATTATCAGTTGTTGCTAAATATTGTAAAGCTTCCGGTATATGTGATACAATGATTGGATTTTGTAAAACTTGATGGCGTATTTCGTTGATTATTGCATCATTATTTTTGAAACGTTTTGGTAAATAAATGGCTAAAATTGGTGATATATCCCATGCTAAACGTGTATAATCATGCCATTGTTTATCATTGATTGTTTTCGAACGCCATGTTGCTATATTATCTTCACCTGGTATTAATAGATCTGGACGTGATGTTGGATTATGCCATACAATTAAAAATTCAATTTCTACAGCCTAATTTGAGAAAAACTATCAATACTTTAATCAACGATAATTCGCGTGTTTTTCAATCGATTTTAATGATTCTAATGGTGTTTGAAAGAGTATTTCAAGCCCTATAGAATGGTGGTTTTCGTTTTGGGAAATTCTGGGAAATTTTCGAGTTATAGTGGAAATTGTAGGGGACGTTTTTTTGTTGTAATTTCTTATAATTTTCTATATTTCCCTTTGCAATTTGGCCAATTTTGTTGATTTTGTAATGAAATTATAGGTTTCGATGGGAAATTTGATGGGTTTTTCAAATTTGCAAGAAATTTTCCTATCGAATTGTTAGTTTTCTGGAAAATTACAATTATAGTTGCTAATTTTCTTCTAATTTTTTGTCGACAAATTTAACGATAATTAATTGGGTAATCTCTCATTTAAACGCTTATAGATACGTGGAAGGTATGGTAGAGTCGGAAAATTCGATCTTGGAAAATTGTGAAAGTTTTGTGAAATTTTCCAAAATTCTTGTTTTTAGGTGTCATTTTCACGTTTTAAACTCGATTATTTTGCAACAAAATTTCCAATAGTTTATAGAACTTTTAATTTTCCAATTATTAACGTTGGAAAATTTGGAAAATCTCGGAAAATCGATTGATTCTGTTCAAATAGTGTGCTGCAATGTATGTCGCTATGTCAGAATGGTAGAAACTCGAGTACCCAAAGTTACCTAACCTCTATTGGCATCTATAAACGAACCAATAAATCTGGTTGCTCAAGTTTAGCAACTCACCTATCGAATGGGTAGTCAAAGTTATACTCTCAGAACTAAAAAACGCATTTCAGCATCATAATTACCCCCGCAAATCGGTTCGAATAAAGCCGCTCTATTTTCAGACAAACGCGGTGCCGTTTTCAAACGAATTTTCCCAAGAATTTTCCGGAATTTTCCAACGAAAATCGCATTTCCCGAAGGCTAAGATAATGTTCTATAAATTACTGGAGATTTTGTTATAAATTACGTTAAATAAGTGGCAATAACAACGGAATTTAGCTGTAATGGTTGGAAAATTCTCTTTTCCAATTTTCCAAAATTGAATTTTCCGACATCTTATGTATTCCCACCATGTTTAAGCTTTTCAAATGAGATATTTCACAAATTATCGTTTAAATTATTGGAATTGATTCGTATTTTCTGTAATTTTTCGAAAAACGAACAATTTGATTGGAAAATTTCGAAAACGCTTTCAATTTTCCACCTAATTCTATAATTTCATCAGAAAAGCAAGAAAATTGTTCAAATTATAGGGGAAAATATTGTAAATTATAAGACACTTCATAGAAGATTTGCTTATCTTTCCAACAGTTGTTATTATCGTTGGAAAATTTGGAAAAACTCGGAAAATTCGCTCGAAAATCGAACGTGTTTTTGAAAGTCTAGCGATTGTGTTTCAAATAGTGTGCTATAATGTTTGTTTTTATGTCACAATAGTATAAACTCGAGTACCCAAAGTTACCTAACCTCTATTGGCATCTATAAACGAACCAATAAATCTGGTTACTCAAGTTTAGCAACTCACCTATCGAATGGGTACTCAAAGTTACACTCTCAGAACTAAAAAACGCATTTCGGCATCATAATTACCCCCGCATATCGGTTCGAATAAAACCGTTCTATTTTCAGGCAAATGTGGTTCTTTTTCAAACGAATTTTCCAAGAATTTTCCGGAATTTCCCAACGAAAATCGCAATTTTCTGAACACCAATCGAGTGTTCTACAATTTTTTGTAGATTTTGTTGTAAATTACGTTAATATGTGGAAATAACACTCGAATTTGGTGGCAGTGATTGGAAAATCGTCGTGCAACTTTTCCAATTTTCCAAAATTTAATTTCCATGCTTTCCCACCATGTTTATGCTTTCAAATGTGAGGTTTGACGAATTATTAGAATAAATTCGTAATTTTTGTAATTTTCCGAAAAATGAACAATTCGACTGGAAAATTTCTTGTAGATTAGGAAAATGCTTTTAATTTTCCACCAAATTGTAGAATTTCATCGGAAAATCGGGAAAATTGTGCAAATTATAGGCAAAATTATAAGAAATTACAACAAAAAAAACATCCCCCTACAATTTCCCCTATAATTCAAAAACGAATTAAAATTCCACAAACACGTTCCCTTTTCAAACGAATTTTCCAAGAATTTTCCGGAATTGCCCAACGAAAATAACAATTTTCCCGAAGCTAATAGAATGTTCTATAAATGTTGTAAATTACGTTTCATAAATAATAATTTAGTTGTAATTATTGGAAAATGTTCGCCTAGCTTTTCCGATTTTCCAAAATTGAATTTTCCGAGATTATCGCCATCTATAAACCTCCAAATAAAATATTCCACAATTACTAAACATTAAAATTATATACAAAAAATTGGAAGCAAGTCGCCAGCTATTTCAGCAATTTTCCGGAAAATTAGCAATTCAACAGGAAAATTTCTTACAAATTTGGAAAACCCTTCAAATTAACCAACAAAATCCAAAATTTCATCAGAAAACCAACAAAATTGCGCAAATTATAATGGAAAATATCGAAAATTATAAGAAATTACAACAGAGTGCATCCCCCTATAATTTCCACTATAACTCGAAAATTTCCCCGAATTTCCCAAAACGGAAAACACCACTCTATAGACCTTGAAATACACATCCAAACACCGTGAGAATCATTGAAAATGCATGCAAAATACACGAAATAAAAAGCCTTAAAGTATTACCAAAAGCTCCAAAATTAGGTTGCGTTTCTTCAAATAACATTTAACGAAATTATCAGCCATCGGTATACGTTTCGATTTCGTCGAACGTTTACTTAATGTCGCCGTACTTGTTGATAACGGTACTGTATTTATCCAACCACTAGCTGGACGTTGTTGAAAATCATTACCACTTTTAATCATTTCATTATTCATACCACTAGTTGTATTAGTTGTTGTTAAAGTTGTATTGAATTGATTTGTACCAATATCTAAATCACCAACATCACTAACTTTTAAATATTTCTTATCGGAATGTAGCGTTTGCCAAAAACGTATCAATATCATTATATCTTCACGTAATTCGGTTGAATTTTGAATTGGACAATCGATGGGTTTACAGAAATAATCCAAACAACTACAATAGATACGTTCCCGAAGGACGTTCTTCGCTAGACATTTCGGTAGAATATCGCCTTGTAATAGCGATAAACCACAAGTTAATAACCTAGAAAGATTCGAAATTAATAGAAATTAACACAATTAATAATATTTGTGATTTTTCAATATCAGTAATTGCAACTAATCCTATTTTGGCGCGATATAGGCAATCAACTATTCGTAACACACTCAAATAGTTGGTTGCCTATCCTATATCAAATATAGTCGTGTATAGCAATATAGGCAACTAACTATTCGTCATAAAAACGAATAGATGGTTGCCTATACTACCAGATATATTGTATACAGCGTGAGCCAAGTGGTTGGCCTATTAGACGTTTAAAGAGTTCTAATTGATGAAAGTTTCTGAAATTTGGTATGCCGCCGTTTTTCCACCTGAACTACACCTGGAAAATATTTTCGTTGTTCTATCAACCCCCGGTGTATGGGGTAGTGCACCCTACTTTCTTATTTTAAACGGAATGGTATTTTTTATTGCATATTTAGATTTTATGATAAAAATGAAGTAGACTTTGATAACATGACCAATGGTCTAGTGGTAATAGTTTTTCTGGAATTTCGACTTTTTCAGAAAATTTTGATTTTATAGTGTTTGATTAAAAAATTCATATTTTTGAAGATATCGTTGATAGATAATCCAAATTTGATAATCAAATAGTTTAAACTATGTACTTTCCGTCAGATTTTTCAGAAATGAATTATCTTTCAGCATTTAGCCGAAATAAATTTTTCTTTCAGCCAATTTTCAAAACGCAATATCTTTCTTATTTTAAATGGAATGGTATATTTTTCTTTACATGGTTGGATAGAGAAAAAAATTCTGCATCGAACTGTATTAGCATTCCCTATACCTATCGCTGATAGTTTTCCAGCTATTTAAGATTTTCAATTTTCAATAGTTTTCTCCCCAGTCTGAAATTGACTAGTGTCTAGTTGTCTATGATTTAATAATTCGCTTATAAAGAAATGCATAGGAGGCTTAGCAAAATGACATTAACTGTCACATTTGAGGTTAACAATGATTATTTTGTATGTTTTTTTCAGTGATTTCAGTCAATTTTACATGAAAAGAAAATCCAATTAATTTTAATTTAATAATTTGTCAGTTTCTTCTATGATTTTTTAATTAAAAAATATAAAAATAATTAATTATTTCGATGTGAATTGTGACAGAAGGTTGTTTCGCCAAGCCTACTATGTTTTAGTATTTCGTTTCAGAGGGTAAATTATTCGAAATCGAAAATCTTGAATAACTGAAAAATTATCAAGAATAGGTATAGGGAATGCTAATATGATTCGATGCAGAATTTTTTTGTCTATCTAAACGTGGAAAGAAAAATATACCATTCCATTTAAAATAAGAAAGTTATTGGGTTTTGAAAATTGGCTGAAAGAAAAACTGATTTCAGCTAAACGCTGAAAGATAATTTAATTCTATAAAATTTAGCATAAAGTACATAGTTTGGGCAATTTGATTTCCAAATTTCGATTGTCTAGCAACGATATTTTCCGAGATATGAATTTGTCAATCAAACACTACAAAATCAAAATTCTCAGAAAAAGTCGAAATTCCTGAAAAACTATGAACGCTAGACCATCAGTCGTGTTATCAAAGTCCATTTCATTTTTATTGTAGAATTTAAATATGGAATAAAAAATATACCATTCCATTTAAAATAAGAAAGTAGGGTGCACTACCCCATACACCGGGGGTTGATAGAACAACAAAAATATTTTCCAGGTGTAGTTCAAGTGGAAAAACGGCGGCATACCAAATTTCAGAAACTTTCATCAATTAGAACTCTTTAAACGTCTAATAGGCCAACCACTTGGCTCACTCTGTATAGCGATATAGGCAACCAACTATTCGTTTGTATTGTGAATAGTTGATTGCCTATATAGCGATTACTGTTACTTAAATTTAGTGAATTAGCAAATAAAATTACTTAAATTTCACACCAACCGCCGAAACGTGTCTAGTTTGACACGGTGGATCCAAACCAACACTCATTGTTAACGAACGATGTATTAAACTAGCCAAAATTTCAACTTTTTCATAACTATTATACTTTATCGTTTCAACTAATTCACAAATAAATTGCACCCAAATTCTGTGCGGTTTAATAAACGGTGGATCCGGTTGTAAATGGGCCCCCTCATAAACAGCCAATGGATTACAACGTATCGTTTGTAAACTGAATAAACCCAAACGTTTCTGTACGGTACAATTCCATGCCGATACCATTTCTTGTAGAAAACGAACTTCTAATTCCGGTTTTGATGTAATTAACCATTGCCAACATTCAATACACGTTTTCATTGAATCAATTGTGAATAATTCAACTTGACTCCAGGCGATACAATGTAGAAGATTACGATCGAAATTCTTCGATGTTGTTGATATTAATAGAGCTGTAGCTTGCCATAATGCATCGCGATGTTTAATATCGGAACGTTCCCGACACGCCGACCATACATTTTCGATAATTTTATTCGTTAAATTCCGATTAATTTCATTCAAATTACTACTCGTAGTGTTGTTGTAGACGATCTCTTGCATTCCCGTAATCTTGCCAATATATTTCGAACGCATTGCTGTCGTCGACATGAGGTTTGATGAATCGCTTTTAACACATTTGGGACGTTTTTCGATTGTGTGTGAACTTAAAGCAGCATTGTAGAGATTTAATGGACCGAAATGGATTGCTGATTCTAATGCCATTGATAGGCCACTATGGTGCCAAATACCACCTGATGGTAATTGATTTATATATTCTTGGATGTATGAACGGGTCCATTGTGGTGCCCATATCATTGCTTCTTTAATTAAACGTTCAGAATTACCAGCGAAATCCTTGACGACAGCCTAAAAAATTAGCGTTTCTAATTAATTTTGCGAATTTTTGAAAAAATTTAGGGAATTTATTACGGTTGGTATTGATATAACTAGAAATTCAAATTTAATCCAGTAGCCTTTGGTTTTAATAATTCGCCCTAAATAAACACATAGTAGGCTTAATTGAGGTTAGAATTGAATATTTTACATGTTTTTCAGTAATTTAAAGAAATTTTACATAAATTCATTAATTTTGGTTTAATTACAACTAATTATCAATTTCTTCTATTATTTTACGTTAAAAATCTACAATTCGATTATTTTGAGGTTAATTGTAACAATTGAATTGACCGCTAAGCCTTCTATGTTTTAGTATTTTTTTTTCAGGAAATTAGAACTCGTTAAAAAACGATTTCTTGTTAATTTGCCATCAAAAATTTTGTTTTTGGGTTTATTAGAAAGAACATTTCAAGTTGCCTCTAATTTTGGAAAATGTGGAAATTTTGAGTTATGAATGGAAATTTAGAAATTTTAATTTCTCCATAACTCAGTCAATATTGATTTGTTTGCAATGAATATGGGTCTAAATCGATAGGAAATTGAAAGAGCTTTCTAAATATGTAAGAAATTCGGCAATTGGTTCAGTAGTTTTCTGGAAAATTACGAAAAATTGCAAAATTGCTACTAAATAATTTCAAAATTACCAGGAAAATCCTCAACGATAGCTTACAATATAAAATTATCGATTCTAATTGTTAATTTTGGGAATTTTTCAAAAATTTAGGGAATTTTATTACGGTTGGTATTGCTGATATGACTAGAAATTCAAATTTAATCTAGTAGCTTTGATTTTAATAATTCCCCATAAATAAACACATAGTAGGCTTAGAAAAGTGACAAATGTCACAATTGAGATTAGACTCGAATATTTTACATATTTTTTTAGCAATTTTAAGACATTTCACATAAAAAATCCATTAATTTTGGTTTAATTACAACTAATTATCAATTTCTGCTATTATTTTACGTTAAAAATCTACAATTCGATTATTTTGAGGTTAATTGTAACAATAGAATTGACAGTTACTTCGCTAAGCCTTCTATGTTTTAATTTTTTTCTTTTTCAGGAAATTAGAACTCCTTAAAAACGATTTCTCGTTAATTTCCCATTAAAATTTTGAGTTTTTGGGTTTATTAGAAAGAACATTTCAAGTTGCCTCTAATTTTAGAAAATGTCGTGAAAATTTTGAATTATAAACGGAAATTTAGAAATTTTAATTTCCCCATAACTCAGTGAATATTGATTTCTTTGTCATGAATATGGGTTTAAATCGATAGGAAATTAGAAGAGCTTTCCAGAAATGTAAGAAATTCGCAAATCGGTTCAATAGTTTTCCGGAAAATTATGAAAAATTGTAAAATTCTGCAAATTTGCAGTATTTGATTAAAAAATCCATATCTTTCAAACTATTGCTAATAAATAATAAAAATTTGAAACTCGAATAGCTAAAACTACATACTTTAAATCAAATTTTATAGAATTCGATTATCTTTCAGTAATCGACTGAAATTAATTAATAAATTCAAACAATTTTTAAAGCTCTATCTTTCTTAATTTACACGAAATACTATATTTTTTTACACGGTTAGATAGAACAAAAACCGATATTTATCGATATTCGATATTATCTAAAAATTTTTCAGTAATTTAGAATTTTCAATTTTCCTATCTGAAAATAGGTAATATCTAGTAGCTTATGCTTTGGTAATTCTACTATAATAAACGTACAGTAGGCTTAGCAAAATAACAACTGTCACAATTGAGGTTAATATTAGAAATTTTGTTTTTTTCAGCAATTTCAACAAATTATTCATGAAAATTACAATTAATTTTAATTTAATTAACAATTTATTCTATTGTTTTGCCATTAAAAAATCAACAATTCATTTAATTATTATGTTATAATAATAATAATTGTGACAACTGAATTGACAGTTGTTAAGCCTTCTATGTTTTAGTATTTTTCAATATTGAAAATTAATTAAATTTAATAATTTAAGAAATTAAAAAAAAACCTAATCTATTATGACACGAGTAATTAATTGAGTAATAATTCGTCTCTATTTTCTATTCTACACCCGTTTTTTTGAAAAAATAAATTCTCAAATTTTAGGGACTTTCGTTACGATTGGTATTACCGGACAAGACAACTAGAAATTCAAATATTTAAATCAACTCTACCCATGCTACTAGATCATAATCAATTTAAAAAAAAAATTGATTAAAAATAAAGCAATTTGCTATAAAATACCCAAAAATAGATATTCCGGATTTAACAATTATAACCTC
Organism: Mylabris phalerata; assembly: GCA_020740385.1. Classification (NCBI taxonomy): domain Eukaryota; kingdom Metazoa; phylum Arthropoda; class Insecta; order Coleoptera; family Meloidae; genus Mylabris; species Mylabris phalerata. The sequence continues at coordinate 2,333,661 of JAJEOX010000142.1, read as the reverse complement.
AAAAAAATTGAGAAACAACTCAAATAATTACCTCTCTAGCCTCTAAAGTGTCCATCAATTGTATCGAATACGGCGTCAACGGTATCCGTAACGTTGTCGTAGATTGATTCGTATCCAATTGTAACGAATACGACAATACTTGCAGAATATCCAACATTGTCCAAATAACACGACGACTCCACAACAAATGCGGAAAACGATCCACCAAACTAACTAGGAATTTATCGGAAACTCGCCGTATTTGTTTATGTGGATCATTGAATTGGACCAATAGAAATTGGGCGTGTTTCTCCAATTCCAATTCACGTGCCGAATCTTTCGGTTTACATTTCATCACATCTAGGAATTTCTCAAAGACACGTTCACTAACCGACGAGACACACAACCACATACCCGATTTATCTTTTTGTAGAGCCGTATCGCTCAAATATTCGGTGATTATGGGGACTAAACTTGGTTCATCTGAATATTGGACGCTAAAATTAACGGTTTTGAGTAAATTAATCCGAATAATTTATAGAATTACCGTAAAGTTTCCACCCAATAGACGCTCAATAAGAATGTTGATTGAGCAAATGATAGTTTATTAACATAAGCTGTAATATCAGTTGGGTGTTTTAATAGATCTAAAATTTGATTGCGCAACTCTTGTAACTCAGTCAGCGATACACTCTCATTACGTACAGCACTAGTGTATTGTAACTCCCTCATTTCGGAACGACTTGACGTTGGCGATACTAGAGTTGGTGATTTTACTGCGATTTCTTTAACACCCTCATACCATTCTAACGGCCATAAACCACTATCACTACATGTAAAACCCATAATAACACAATATAACCAAAAATCACGAAACAATTTATGTATACGAGGTTTTGGATTTTTAATTGGCGGTAATCGTTTCAATAATACCGCAATTACCGGTATTAAAACACCCAAATTGCCAGCTGAACTGGATGCTTTTAAAGCATTCGGTGATTTCTCACTAGCACGTTTACCTTCCAAACCTAATTGTACGAATAATTCCAATAGACGGCCTAATAATTCATTCATCTGTGATTGGCCTTGTACGTTAGCAGCAATATTAGCTAATGCATTGATAACACAATTAGAAACATGCCGATATTGGCCTTTATCAGTTTGATTATTACCACTATAAGTGGCATTACTACTTTCAACCGTGATCATTGTGAACATCTTCATCACTACTTCATAGACGTGCGATTCACATTGTGCTATTACCATACAGCCTAATTGGTCGACAATTAAACCATCTAATGGTGATGGTACACGACAGAAACGTTGTTGGAAGAATTGTAATATTGTATCGGTGGTTTTTGGTACATTTTTCATTGATATTGCTACATGTCCTAACATATAAACGATATTTGTTGATATTAATGTTGATTCATTGTCGCTAATTTCAGCTGTAAATAAACGATTTGATACAGATGCAACTAATGCACGTACACAATCTGCATCTGTATTATGGGCAGCTTCTAATGCATAACATAAATTCTCAATTGCTGCATCACGTAATTTTTCAAATGCTATTTGTGTTGATGTTGTTGTTGATGTATTCTTTAATGTATCCAAATTCGATGAATTTGCTAGAATTAAATACAAAAACTATTGATTTAGGGCTACAATTAGTGTTGAATTTTCTATACAGAGTGAGCCAAGTGGTTGGCTTATTAGACGTTTAAAGAGTTCTAATTGATGAAAGTTTCTGAAATTTGGTATGCCGCCGTTTTTCCACTTGAACTATACTTGGAAAATATTTTCGTAGTTTTATCAACCCCCGGGGTATAGGGTAGTGCACCCTACTTTGTTATTTTAAATGGAATGGTATATTTTTTATTCCATATTTAGATTCTACGATAAAAATAAAATGGACTTTGATAACATGACCTATGGTCTAGCGTTAACAGTTTTTCAGGAATTTCGACTTTTTCTGAGAATTTTGATTTTGTAGTGTTTGATTGAAAAATTCATATCTAGGAAAATATTGTTGCTAGACAATCGAAATTTGGAAATCAAATTGCCCAAACTATGTACTTTATGCTAAATTTTATAGAATTAAATTATCTTTCAGCGTTTAGCTGAAATCAGTTTTTCTTTCAGCCAATTTTCAAAACCCAATAACTTTCTTATTTTAAATGGAATAGTATATTTTTCTTTCCACATTTAGATAGAGAAAAAAATTCTGCATCGAATCATATTAGCATTCCCTATACCTATTCTTGATAATTTTTCAGTTATTCAAGATTTTCGATTTCGAATAATTTACCCTCTGAAACAAAATACTAAAACATAGTAGGCTTGGCGAAACAACCTTCTGTCACAATTCACATCTAAATAATTAATTATTTTTATATTTTTTAATTAAAAAATCATAGAAGAAATTGACAAATAATTAAAATCAAATTAATTGGATTTCATTTTCATGTAAAATTGGTTGAAATCACTGAAAAAACATACAAAATAATCATTGTTAACCTCAAATGCGACAGTTAATGTCATTTTGCTAAGCCTCCTATGCATTTCTTTATAAGCGAATTAAGTCATAGACAACTAGACACTAGTCAATTTCAGACTAGGGAGAAAACTATTGAAAATTGAAAATCTTAAATAGCTGGAAAACTATCAGCGATAGGTATAGGGAATGCTAATACAGTTCGATGCAGAATTTTTTTCTCTCTTCAATCATGTAAAGAAAAATATACCATTCCATTTAAAATAAGAAAGATATTGCGTTTTGAAAATTGACTGAAAGAAAAATTTATTTCGGCTAAATGGTGAAAGATAATTCATTTCTGAAAAATCTGACGGAAAGTACATAGTTTAAACTATTTGATTATCAAATTTGGATGATCTATCAACGATATCTTCAAACATATGAATTTTTTAATCAAACACTATAAAATCAAAATTTTCTGAAAAAGTTGAAATTCCTGAAAAACTATTACCACTAGACCATTGGTCATGTTATCAAAGTCTACTTCATTTTTATCATAAAATCTAAATATGGAATAAAAAATATACCATTCCATTTAAAATAAGAAAGTAGGGTACATTACCCCATACACCGGGGTTGATAGAACAACAAAAATATTTTCTAGGTGTAGTTCAGATGAAAAAACGGATGCATACCAAATTTCAGAAACTTTCATCAATTAGAACTCTTTAAACGTCAAATAGGCCAACCACTTGGCTCACGCTGTATGGTTAAACAAGAACAAATTTTAATGATTGGAAATGTCTGAAATTTCAAATTTGTAGTGTTTGATTAAAAAATCTGTATCTTTGGAATTATTGCATTTGAACAATCAAAATTTCGAATTTTAGTAGTATAAGTATTGTACTTTCTAACAAAATTTATAGAATTGGATTATTTTTCAACGTTTAACTGAAATTAATGCCCAATTTCAGGCTATTTTTGAACTCTAGCTTGCTTATTTTGAAAATCAAGTATACTATGCTTCTTCAATAAACGCATAGAAGGCTTAGAAAATTGACATTAACTATCGCAATTGAGGTTAGAATTGTATATGTTACGTGTTTTTTTCAGCAATTTTAGTAAATTTTCATGAAAAAAAATTAAGCAAATTAATTTTAATTGAATTAATTATCAATTTTTCTAGTGTTTTTTTTTCATTAAAAAAAACCTAATAATTGATTATTTAAATGTCAATTGTGACAATTGAATTGACAGCTATTTAGCTAAGCCTTCTATGTTTTAGTACTGGTTTTCAGGAAGTAAATTAAAATTGAAAATTTCAAAATTACTGAAAATTTGTTAGTAATAAAGAATAGGAAATGTAATTTAGTTTTTTTTTTACAAAATTCAGACTTATTGTCGACTTTTTCAAATATTGTGATTTTTACGAAATTTGAAATTTTCTAGAGCTGAATTTAAGAAAATCCATATTTTTACAAATTTTACAATTAAACAATCAAAATTTGCAATTCAAATAGCTAAAGCAATATACTTTAAATCAAATTGAATAAAACTTAATTATCTTTCGACGTTTAGCTCAAATTCATATTCAATTTCAGGCAATTTTGAAACTCTAATATCGTATTTATTTTCAAAGAAACACTCTTGTTTTTTTTACACGGTTGTAAAGAGGAGAAAATTCTGTATCGAACTATATTAACATTCTTTATAATTATCGAATAAATTTTCAGTTATTAAAAATTTTCGATTTCCATGCCTGAAAATGCCTAATATCTAGTCACCTATGATTTTATAATAAATAAATACATAGAAGGCTTAGAAAATTGACATTAACTGTTACAATTGAGGTTAATATCGAATATTTAACTTTTTTCCAGCAATTTCAGCAAATTTTCATGAAAAAAAAAAATGAAATCAATTAATTTTAATTGAATTAATTATCAACTTCTTCTATTGTTTTTTTTTCATTAAAAAAATCTAAAAATAATTGACTATTTAAATGTGATTTGTGACAATTGAATTGACAGTCGTTTTTCTAAGCCTTCTATGTTTTAGTATTGTCTTTCAGGAAGAAGATTGATTAAAATTAAAAATTTCAAAATAACTGAAAAATGATTAGTGATAAGTATTCTATAAAATTTATTAGAATTTTGATTTTATAATAATAGTTCGAAAGATTTGAATTTTTTTAATCAAACATTAAAAATTTAAAAATTCCTGAAAAACCACAATAACTACCCTTAAATTGAACTATATTATCTAGATTTGCAATAAAATTCCATATAATCAAAGCAAATAGGTTGCTCAACCCTATGTACCGTGGGTTGCTGGAGCAACAAAAATATTCTCGAAATCGTAATTCTAACCTAAAAATTGATTGACTTTTATATATAGAGACTTACCGGTTGTTTTAGTTTGTTGTTGTTCTTTTAATTTCTCACTAGTTTGTCGATGTAATTTTGATAAAATTGGTGATGGTGTTATTAGAAAATCACGTAAACAATAAATTGATGTTGATGCAATATTTGGAAATTTCCTAGCTAATTTACCTAAACCTTCTAAACATACCATTAATAATGGCATATGGGCCAATACTAATTTATAACCATGATTTGAATTGATTTTCTCACTTAAACGACTACACAAACTATCAGCACCTAAAAAAAAAACAACATTACAAAATAAATTCAACAATTTCCAACTATAAACAAATAAAATTAACACAATTTTTAATGTTAGTCAATAATTATCAACAAATAAACAAGAAATCAAAGAGTACGTTAATCAATTTATACTACCAAATAGACGTATTTCTTTGATTGGAACGAGTATATCAACAATAAAAGAAATGAATTTACACTAGCAAATAGACGTATTTCTTCGATTAGACCGGAAATTCTCCTGTATTTATTGAACAGGATATAACAATCTAAACGTACCCTTTTCTACGTTAACAATGAAAAGAAAACAACAAAAGTGGGAAAAACTATAATACTAACGGGTTTACCACGGTAATCCTCTTTGCAATAAGCTGTAACTTCAAGGACCACAATGCGAAAAAAACGCAGAATTTTCAATGAACATTTTCACTCAAATCAGCCCAAAAATTTGAATTTTGAGTGATAAATGAAATTCATTTTCTTATTTTAATCGATTGCCGATAATACAGATTACTATAAATTCAATTATCATCCAATATTTCATTGAAAATAAACTTTCTAAATTCATTTGAAATGCTATAGACAATTTGTTTTGAAAGAAATCTACATGTCGGTAACAGAAAGCAATCTACATTACCGACAAACGATTGAAACAAGAAACAGACGTACGTCCAACAAGTTACAGCCTACTCGACGAAAATCACTGGTATACCCGATAATTAGAAGCTAGGAAAAAATCAATGATTGATACAAATTAATAATTGTTTAGTGAAAATTGTCCCGGAATTTTTGATGATTTAAAAATTTAAAAAACAACAAATCAAAATCACACAAAATCTTTTTGATCACCTATTACTGTAACTAAAAAATGTACCAAAGTACTGAAATTATACTCATTATCAACTGGAAAAATAATCAACCCTATTGTAAATTTGAAATTAAATTAAATTAATATAAAAAAAAATACCTGTTTCATCCCCTATTGCCCATACTAACAGATCAACACAAGCAGCATTCGCCATTACATTCACTTTAAATTTATTAACCAAAGCAAAATTACTCTCCCTATCCTCTTTTTCGCTAGCATCATGATTACGACTTTGTAATTCAGTTTGTCCATTCAAATACAACCCTGTAAATACAACAAAAAATATAATAGGCTAAATTTCCGTTACATTATGTCGTAGATTGGTTCACAATTCATAAAATTGAGGTTAATTTCTCTACATAACCAACTATATAAATTACAATAACAGTTGGCTATGATCTACAATATCTTAGATTAAGCGATTTGTGAAATAAGCAACGATCTACGTTACCTTTAACGAATTCTTGGACTTCTTTGGTGAAACCAATCGGTAGATTAATTTGTGGTTGTAATAATTCTCTCATTAATGTCACAATAACTAGATTTATTGTTTCCGAATAGGTTTTATATGGGAAAATTTGTATTTTACCAGTTGAATAGATTTCTAATGATTGTTCATCGATAAAATTCAATAAATCTTTGGTTAATAATTTCTTTGATATCTCCAATATTACTTCTAAATCTTTTAATTCGAAAATTATCGGTTTTATTTTATCCTTATTTTCATTATTATTATTATTGTTGTTGTTGTTGTTGTTGTTGATAATAACGTCTTGATTGATGCGTAGATGGGGGAATTGATTGAAACTCGAGCCGAATTTAGAGAAGAAATACGTCGTTGCATCATATTGATTCACCATTGTTGTTGTATTTATGAATTTCTCATTATTTTTCGTTATTGTATCATAACCTTGGGTTATTGCTAGAATATCAACAGTTGCTGCTAAATTTCCCGATAAACTTCTCGGTATAATTGAACGAAAATTACTAAAACTCTTCTTATTTGTTTGTGTACAATCTTTAATGGATATTTGTTGTTTCAATTGAATTTTCGGTGGTACCGGTTTCGGAAATAAACGACAAATTAACGGTATACCATTGTAACAATAACGTCCTAATGCACGGACTAAACCAATTAATACCGGTAATGTTGTTTTACATAGAAATAATTTAATTGCACTATTATTATCATTGTTATCTTTGATTTTTTGTATTGAATTTGTTAATTTTATTAAACAATCAATTTGTGTATCGATTATTTCAATACGTAATTCAATACATTTTACAGCTATATCACTCAATAATGTATGTAGACAGAAACTGAATTTTTCAGCTACTGGAATACCTGAAAAATACCAAAATTATACGTAATTAAACTGAAAAATCGATAAATCGAGTCAACTATGACATCTTTTTAAAAATATAATCAAAATGGTTGCTATTTTTCTGTCTTTAAAAAACAAATGAGTAATCGTTTGACAATTGTTCTATAATATCATAGTTAACTTGATGGGATACAAATTGAATTAGCAGATAAATCAAGTCAACTATGGTATATTACAATCAATATAGCTGTTTTCAACTGTCTCCTAATAATCTTTCTTCACAAAACAATTGACTAATCGTCTGGCAATTGTTCTATCATATTTGTATCATAGTTAACTTGATATAGCCGAAATTTACACATTATAGATTTAAAATTAATAAATTAAGTCAACTATGGAATATTTCAATCAACATAACTGTGATCTTTTCTATTGTTTCTCAAAAATCTAATCAAAATATCTATAATTTGTATTTTTTTTATTCGAACAATTGAATAGTAAACAAGCAATTGTTCTATGATGTTTACATCAAAGTTAACCTGATGTGGTAGAAATCGAAAAATTTACAGATATACTAAAAATTGATAAATCAAATCAACTATGACATATTTCAGATCGATATAGCTGTGAACTTTCCAAAAATCTAATCAAGATGGCTGTAATTTGTTTTTCTCTGCAAAACAAATGAGTAATCGTTTGACAATTGTTCTATATTTGCATCATAGTTAACTTGATGGTAGAAATAAAAAAAAAAAACAACGACAATAAATCAAATGAACTATGGCAGATTCTAATCCAGATTGCTGTGATTTTATCAAATGTCTTTTAAAAATATAATCAAGATAGCTGTCATTTGTTTCTATCTATTAAACAGTTGATTGTTAGTCAATTGTTCTACAATTTTCGATCACAGTTAACTTGATGTAGTAGAAATTGAAAAATTTAAAAATACACTAAAAAAAAAATGGCTAAATCAAATCAACTATGGAATATTTTAATCAATATAGCTGTGATTTCTTCAATTGTCTCTTAAAAAACTAATGAAAATCGACAAATCAAATCAACTATGGAATATTTTAACCAACTATCTCTGAAAAATTTAATCAAGATGGCTGTAATTTATCATCATTAACGAAACAATAGACTAATTGTCAGGCAATTGTTCTATAACGTTTCAATCATAGTGAACTTGATTTGGTAGAAATTGAGAAATTTACAGATAAATCAAATCAACATAGCTGTGATTCTTTGAACTTTTTCATCGAAACAAATGACTAATAATCAGACAATTATTTTAAACTATTCACATCATAGTTGACTTGATACTGAATAATAATTTGAAAATCCAATCAAGATGGCTTGATTTTTTTTTTACGAAACAACTGACTCATGCAATTATTATACAATATTTGAATCATAGTCAACTTGATTTAGTGAAAATTCAAAAAAAATTAAATTACGTATAAATTGAAGATAGATGAATCAAATCAACTGTGGAATATTTCAATCAACATTGCTGTGATTCTATCAACTGTCTCTCAAGATGGCTGTAATTTGATTTTATCTACCAAACAATTGACAAATCGTCTGTCAATTGTTCGTTATTTGTATCACAGTTGACTTGATTTGTATGAAATTTAAAAAAATTGAATTTATTTACGATCAGTGGGGTTTAATTTCAATTCATCAGGCCATGTAGCTCGTCCTAATGTTTTAGCTAAACGTAATAAATACGGTACAATTATATTTTTATGTTGTAGACCGGATTCTAATAAATAAATGCCCAATGCAATTACAGCCTCTTGTTGGCGACAATTTATTCCAATTACACCATTTGACGACTCTGTCGGGCATAATGAGAACAATAGTTTCACCTAAAATGGTATAAAAATCAACAACAAATCGATAAAATTATAAAAATTTGGAAATTACCCGATCCCATGGGGCATTCTCGATTGCAGCCAATGATCTAGCCAGATGTTGAACAGTTTTATGGAAAAATAGCTTATCATCTTTGGCCATTTTTTCTTTAATTTTTCTTATTCTATCCAATCGATTACGTAATTTTAATTTATTTTTCTCTTAAATAATTAAAATTTACAACAATTGACAAATGACAGTCAGCTCAAATTGGTACGTTTAATCACCCCTAGATGTCGCTAAATGTCGAATTTTCTAAATTTCACTACTACCCAATTAATAGTGATTATTATCATTAATCGGTGATTGATCACGTTTCACCATTATCACCGTTATTTTAATCAATATTTTGATAATTGTGACTTATTTTTTTAGGTTATATTGATTTGGAGATGTTTTGAAAGTTCTACCAACTGCCACGATTTTCATTTGTTACCAACCGTACTTGATAAAAATTACTAAATTAATGTAATTTTATAATTAAATTAAATTAATTAACGAATTATTATTGATGAAATAATTTTAAATACTCACTTGTTTATTCGGCGCAAATTAGGTTATGTCGACGCATTGTTACCAATCTTCCACCAAAAAAATCACTAATTCTTATAATTCTTGTTTTAAAATCGCTATTTCCGAGTAATTGGTTCTTAATTATCAAAATTAGAATTAGAATTAAACATAATCAACTTTATATTATAAAAATGCTACTAACCTAAAAATTACTAAATAAAACTCACCAATTTTGATCAAAATTTCATCGTCCATTCGAATGATTAAATGGTGATTGCCATCATTAATCGGTGATTGATCACTTTTCACCATTATTTTCGTTATTATCATGATTATTTTGATAATAATTGTGCGTTATTTTCTAGGTTATATTGGTTTAAAAGTTCTACCAACTGTCACAATTTGCGCACTGCGCATGCGTGAAAATCTATTCCACGCTCTGCGGTGTTGCCAATACGCCATTTTCACCAATTTTATTTAAATATTTATTACTGGATTAACTGCCTAAATGGATGCAGATTTTAGTAAATTTTTTCATAATTATGATAATAATCGACACAATTTTCTATAAAAAAATCCAATTTTTGTTCTTTCCTAAAATCGAATATTTTAGTTGGAGTAATTTTAGTTGCCTATCGAGCATGGCGCACAATTTTTGAGTATAGCGCCATCTATGGTACAGTAGATTTATGATTATTTGACAGGCGACAGGACCATACTTGAAACAAATAAGGCCGCCGAATTACAATTAAAATCGTCTATTTTGTGTATAAAAACAATAACAAATAGATTTAAATTAAGCCTATTTCTTTATCGAAATCCTCATCGCTAATCTTCTTCTTTTTCAATTTCTTCAACAATCCAATATCTTTAACCAATTCATTATAATCTTCATCGCTGATAGCCGGCCGTTTCTTCTTCAATTTCTTCTCATTCGATTCTTCATTACAATTCGTTTGTTTCAATTGACGTTTAGCCCGCTTCAATTTCTTATCTTCACGTTTCCGTTTCGATAACGACCAAGCTTCCGTTATTGCCGCTTTCTTTTTCGTATTCTTCTTAATTGTCGGCCATTTACCCGTCTCACGATAGATTTGCAAATTCTTCAAACGTACTTCTTCCCTTTTTCGATCCGAATACGGCACGGAATTCAAATCGAAATCGACAACTTCTTGAAAACCATCAATTTGACGACGTTGCTTCAATTCGGGCATTTTCGGCAATTTGAGCAACCCATAAGTTGTCGCCATATAACCTAACGGCAGTTCATTTAAACGCAACAAAAACGAACATTCGTGTTTCGTATAGGCGCGTATATGTGACACGTAAGCCCGAGTGGCTTTCTCCATCAATTCCCGATTGGATTTCAGGAGATTTCGAATTTTCTGTTGATAATCGTCGATTTTATTGTCGGTGATTGGATCGTCGATTCGATTCAATTTGACTCGTTGATTCTTTTCGATGAAATCAACGTAAGCGGATTCGTTGTTTAATAGGAGAATTAGAGCGGAACCTTGGCGATTTTGACGGGCTGTACGGCCGACCCGGTGGACGAACGAAGAGGCGTCGGTTGGGGGGTCCCACTGCAACACCCAATCCACCTAACAACAATTTTATTGAAAAAAATTGCAATTTTTCAGTAGCTACCGCTATTGTGATCGAAATTGGTGTAATATAGGCAACCAACTATCCAAAGAATCTTAAATTGACGATTTCTATTTAATTTTTCACTCAAAGTCAAGATTTTAGGCTCATTTAAAAGAGCACTTTAGACTGTACAAGAAAGACTCGATTAATTTTGGAAAATTTGTGGAAATTTTACGTTATCGATGAAAATCTAGAAGCATATTTTCCCCCATAATTCAGCCAATATTAATCTGTTTACTTTGAATGCCGAATGTATTGATTGTAAATTGAATGAATTTTCCAAATATTTGGAAAATTCCGGATCGGTTCGGTTGTTTTCCGGAAAATTAAGAAAAACCGTGATTTCAAGTTGGCTAATTGTTAGTTGCCTACCTTGACACAATATGAAATCCAGTTTAAATAGTTGCCTATATCTGAAATCGATTTTAAATTGAGTTACAAGTTGGCTAATAGTTGGTTGCCTATCTTAGACAATTTAAAACCGGGTTTAAATGGTTGCCTATCTTACACAATTTGAAATCGTATTTAAATCAAGAAATCTTGGGAATAATTTGTTTACATAGAATAAATAGAATGCTTATTGATAGAAAATTGGAAGAGTTTTCCAAATATTCGAGAAATTCCGGATCGATTCGGTAATTTTCCGGAAAATTGAGAAAAACCGCAAATTTCAAATTGGCAAATAGTTGGTTGCCTACCTTGCACAACTTAAATCTGAGTTGAAGTGGTTGCCTAAATTTAAAAATTAAATTTAAATGGAGTTCCAAGTTGGCTAATAGTTGGTTGCCTAACTTAGACAATTGGAAATCGAGCCTAAGTGATTGCCTATATTTGAAATCGAATTTAAATCTAGTTACCTCAAGAATCATTTGTTTACAATGAATATCGTGGCTATTTATAATAAACTGGAAGAGTTTTCCAAATATCTGAAAAATTCTGGATCGGTTTAGTAGTTTTCCAAAAAAAAAGAGAAAAACCGTGATTTCAAGTAGGCTAATAGTTGGTTGCCTATATTACACAATCTAAAAGCGAGTTTAAATGGTTGCCTATATTACACAATTTGAAATTGAATTTAAATCTAGTTACCCCAGGAATAGTTTGTTTGCATTGAATATTATGCGTATTGATGCCAAATTGGAAGAGTTGTCCAAATATTTGAGAAATTTCGAATCGATTCGGTAGTTTTCCGGAAAATTGAGAAAAACCGTAATTTCAAATTGGCTAATAGTTGGTTGCCTATCTTCCACAACTTGAAATCGAATTTAAATTGAGTTATCTTTGGAATAATTTGTTTATATTAAACATTGTGCTTATAGATAGAAAATTGGAAGAGTTTTCCAAATATTCGAGGAATTCCGGATCGTTTCGGTAGTTTTCCAGAAAATTTAGAAAAACCACAAACTTTGAAGTTATGAATAGTTGGTTGCCTATCTCACACAATTTAAAATCGAGCTTGAATAATTGCCTATCTGACACAATTTGAAATCGAGTTACCTCAGGGATATCGATGCCTCTAGCTACGACATCCGTACATAACAACAACGCCCTTTCCGATTTCCGGAAATTCTCCAACACCTTCTTCCGTTTATCTCTCATACGTCCATGGATTGCAAATATTGTGAATTCCTGTAATTTCGATAGAATTTTCGGGAATATTTCCGACCAATAATCGACACAAGCACAAGTCGGCAGGAAGACCATCGCCTTTTTAACATCGCGAATTTGTAAAAACTCCAATAAACACGCCAATTTACCACCATCACGTGTTATAATATAGAAATTCTCCAATAATTGCGGTGTACTTTGGGTCAATCGACTACTAACACTGACCAAAACCGGATTTCGTAGACCAGCTCGGATTAAATCACCAACTTGTTTCGTTTGGGTTGCCGAAAACAAGCCGGTGCGGCGTTGTTTCGGTAGATAACTCAAAATCGTGTTGATCGAGTCTTTGAAGCCTAAATTCAGAAGACGATCGGCTTCATCCAGGATTAAAATCTCCTAAAATTCGGCACAAATTAAACGTTATTTGCGAATATTTTCAGGATAATTACTAGCGATTTTAGCGCTGTAGTTAGATTCAATTGATTCTGGCGTGTTGTTAGAAGGTCCAAGAAACGGCCCGGTGTACAAATCACAATATTACCACCCCTAGTCTCATAGGTTCGAATATCGTCGTCTATATGATTACCACCAACGAAAACCACCTTATTTAACCCCTAAAAACCGACCAATTAACAACAAAACTACACGTATAATCCGATAATAATTACGGTAATCGATTCGAGTAATTTTTGCGTAATTTCGGCTATTTGTAGCGCCAATTCGCGTGTTGGCGATACAATGAGGGCGCCGATTTGGTGTTTACGCCACCGATTCCGCTTCAATATCTCCAAAACCGGAATCAGGAACGCCAAAGTCTTGCCCGAACCTAAAAATCCACTCAATTACCCCAGAATTTCAATAAAAATTGAACAAATCCAACCTGTTACAGCCTCGCCGGCGACGTCTTTGTTGCGCAACAATAACGGTATCGTTGCCGCCTGTATCGGCGTCATTGTCGGGAAATTCAACGTTTTTATTGCCGTTTTAATCTCATCGTGTAGATTTATTTCCAGTTGTTCCCAAGTTTTTGGCATTTTTCTTGTAAGTTAACCTCAAATTATCACGCTGTTGACAAATCGGCCATTTTGATTGACAATCAGACTTCTCTCTCTAAATTATTACAAGACGTATTGAGATATCTCTGTCAGATTGCGCATGCGTCGGTTAAAAATCATGGCTACCTGGAATTCTAAAGGTTGCTATACACGATTGATAATTCCTTCTAAAAAATATTAAAAAAATGTATAAATTTTCTTAATTTCTTTAATGATGATTTCTTACAATAATTTGAGTAATTTTTTTTAATAATCAGCATTTTTTCGGAGTTATTTAACGAACGAAATTACCCTAAATTAGTCTAAACCTACCTTAATTATAACAATGACAGCTAATACGGCGCATGCGCTAGTAACTGATCAATAATTGTAACCAACCTGACTCGACAAAAACCACTAGAATTGACACGAATAACCTAGAAATTATAAAAATATCGACAATTTTGAATAATTCCACGATAAATCCGATCTAGAATCTACAATTTATCAGTTTTTAATCGAATTTAGTGTATTTATATTAAATATAGGTGAGAAACTTCCATTTTAGTTTTGGTAATTTGAATTTCCCGCCCACTAACTGTCAGGAAATCTAACCTCAATTCTTGTTTATTTAAAATTTCAAATTGTGATAATGTGATTAATCCTGTTATCAATAAAGAAAAATCGATCAATTTCCAATTATGTTGTCTACAATTAACGATGATTCTATCGTATGGACGTACAAAGAGATCGATAATAAAATCGTTGATTATTGTGGCATTTCTATTGATAATATTGGCGATTTTCAGCCTCTATCAAGTCGGTAGTCTTCGATTTTCTATCGGAAAAACACCCATAAAAACACCCAAATTAATACTGTTATAGATGTTCGCGTATATTGTGGATAATTGCGAGAAACTACCAATAATTGATGTGGTCTACACTTGGGTGAATGGAAGCGATCCGAAATTTCAACAAGATCTACAATTCTATCGGCGACAATTGACGAAATCACAACAATCACAAATCGATACATCACCGCAACGCTATAGCGATCACGACGAATTGAAATATTCGTTACGATCACTAGAACAGAACGCCCCCTGGATTAATCACGTCTATCTTGTAACCAACGGCCAAATACCGAATTGGTTGGATTTGAATTACGATAAAATCACGATTGTCACCCACAAGGAAATCTTCGATATTCGAGAATATCTACCGACATTCTCCAGTCCGGCTATCGAAGCCCATCTACATCGGTAATCGAATTAATTTAAACCAAAAATCGATTAAATTTAATTGAAATTTATAGAATTCCAGGCTTATCGGAGAATTTCCTCTATTTCAACGACGATATTTTCCTACAATCACCGATCTATTTCGATGATTTCCTATCGGATAATCACGGCTATTTCATTTATTTATCATGGCCTTTGATGTATTGTAATGAGAAGAATTGCCTATGGAATTATATCGGTGATGGTCATTGTGATGTGATTTGTATGACGAATGATTGCCAATTTGATGGCGGTGATTGTGATCAAGTATCACAACAGGTATAATCGATGTATTGTTGGTTGTATAACCATGTGTTATCCTCGTCTAACTCGTTGTATCCGCGTATAGTCGTCTTTGTTTGATTGGTGATATGCAGCCAGTAATACTTTCATTTTGCGGATATAATCGGTGTATTGTTGGTTGTATAAGCACTCGATATATCTCTATTTAACTCGTTGTATCCGTATATGGTTATCTTTGTTTAATTGGTTGTATGCAACTAGCAACACTTGCATTTTGTAGGTATAATCGATGTATTCTTGATTGTATAATCTCTTGTTATCTCTGTTCAACTCGTTATATTTGAATGTAGTTGTCGTCTTTGTTTAATTAGTGGTATGCAACCTGTAATACTTATGTCGACGTATAACAACTTATCTCTGTCTAACTCGATGTATTCGTATACAGTTATCTTTGTTTGCTTGGTGTTATACAACCATAATACTTCGGTAGATATACTCTGTGAATTGTTAGTTGTATAACCACTTGCTATCCCTGTCTAACTCGTTATATTCGTGTGTGATTGTCTTTGTTTAATTGGTGTATGCAATCAGTAATACTTATATAGCTGTATTGTTGACTGTCTAACTACTCAGTTTGTCTCTTTTTAACTCATTGTATTCGTATATGGTCATCTTTGTTTAATTGGTTGTATGTAACCAATAATACTTGTTACTTGCGTTTTGCAGGTATAATCGATGTATTTTTAATTGTATAACCGCTTGTTATCTCTGTTTAATTCGTTGTAACCGTATATGGTTATCTTTGTTTAATTGGTGATATGCAACTATTAATACTTGCATATGACAGCTCCAATCGGTGTATTGTTGGTTACATGACCATTTGTTTTTATCTATGTTTAACTCGTCGTATTCGTATATAGCCGTCTTTGTTTAGTTGGTGGTATACAACCAGCAATACTTATGTTTTGTCGGTTGTATAACCACTTATTATCTCTGTTTAACTTGTGGTATTTGTGTGGATTGTCTTTGTTTATTTAGTATATGCAACCAGTATTATCTATTTCGTTGTATTGTTGGTTATATAACCATTCAGTTTATCTCTATTTAACTCATTGTATTACTATATGGTTGTCTTTGTTTAATTGATGGTATGAAACCAGTAATACTTGCACTGCGCGGATAATTGCTGTATTGTCGGTTGTATAACCGCTTGTTATCTCTGTCTCGCTCGTTGTTTTCCGGTGTAGTTCTCTTTGTTTATTTGGTAGATGCAACCAGTATTCCTTCTGTCGCCGTACTGTTGGTTGTATAACTACTCGGTTTATCTCTATTCAACTCGTCGTATCAGTATATGGTCATCTTTGTTTAATTGATGTTGCGTTTTGTAGGTATAACCTATGTGTTGTGGGTTGTATAACCCCTTGTTATTTCTGTTTAAATCATTGTATTTGTGTGTAGTCGTCTTTGTTTAATAATCGGTGTATTGTAGGTTGTATAAGCTCTTCTTATCTCTGTGTAACTCATATTTGTGTATACTCGTCTTTGTTAAATTGGTGGTATGCAACCAGTAATACTTATGTCGTTTTATAACCGCTTATCTCTGTCTAATTCGATGTATTTGTATATAGTTATCTTTGTTTACTTGGTGATATGCAGCCAGTAATACTTACATTCGGGGATATAATCGGTGTATTGTTGGTTGTATGACGATTTGTTTTTATCTCTGTCTGACTCGCTGTATTTTGTGTGTAGTCGTCTTTGTTTGATTAGTGGTATGCAATCAGTAATACTTGTGTTTGTGTATCTAATGTCCGATTATGGTGTAATTTCTTGTTTGTTTTTCGATTTTAGGCGCAAATTTCGGCAAAATATCAGCGTACAAATCGCTAATACCTCTAATAATCTTCCAATTATTGATGGTTTTGATAAGAAAGAAACGAATTATGATAAATTATTGAGATTATTGGTACAGAATCGGTCGGATCATTTGAATATTGTCGATTATTTTCGTCAATCGTTCAATAATAATTTGAATAAAATATCGGAATTTGTTGAAGAACACAATCGTCGTCTTATCTATTTGAATAAACGTAATCGTAAATCGAAATATAACAATAATGATATAAAATTCAATATCGATACGTTCGGTAGATCGTTACAATATACGAATCGTGTATTGAATCATCGTTATGGTATAAAGATCCGTAAAGTACCAGCCCATGCGCCGATTCTTATCAATAAATCGATAATCGAAGCATTACAGATGGAATTCTTCCATGAAATCACGCAGACAATTCGCAATAAATTCCGTAATTTCAACGATTTCCAATATTCGTTCTCCTATTATTATTATTTGATTAATAAAAAACAACAATTATCGATCGAGGAGATTTTCAATGATTTCGATACGGATAAATCTGGGTAATTATCGATTATTATTCGATTATTAATGGTGAATTTATCGAATATTTTTAGACAATGGTCGTCGACGGAATTACGTACGGTTTTGGTGAAATTGTACGATTTACCGTTAAATGAGCAAGTGTTTGCGCATTTTTGGTCGATTTTGTTGAATTGTAGCCATCAAGAAACGGTAATGGATGGGTTGTTGTATAATTTTTAGGTTAGAAAGTAATGGGATACTTGTTTGTTGTTTGAGGTTCGAGAAATCGTTATTTTTAATCGTCGATATCTCGTGTGTTTTTCAATCGATTTTAATGATTCTAACGGTGTTGGAGGAGTATTTCAAGCTCTATAGAATGGTGTTTCTTGTTTTGGGAAATTCTGGTGAATATCGAGTTATGGGGGAAATTGTGAGGGGGTGTTTTTTTTGTTGCAATCTTATAATTTTCTTTATAATTTGTCCAGTTTTGTTTATTTTGTAATGAAATTGTAGATTTTGTTGGGAAATTCGAAGGGTTTTCCATATTTGCAAGAAATTTTCCTATAGAATTGTTAATTTTGTGGAAAATTACAAAAATAGTTGCTAATTTTATTTGAATTTTTTATCGACTAATTAAACGATAAATAATTGTTATATCTCATTGGGACGCTTATAGATAGGGTCGGAAAATCCGATTTTGGAAAATTGGAAAAGTTGATGGAAATTTTCCACAATTCTTGCATGTTTTTGGTGTCATTTTCACATATTAAACTCAATTATTTTGCAACAAAATTTACAACAATTTAAAGAACTTTTAATTTTCCAATTATTATCGCTGGAAAATTTGGAAAATTGATTGAAAATCGAGCGATTCTGCTCAAATAGTGTGCTGTAATGCATGTGTCTATGTCCGAAAGGTATAAACTCGAGTACCCAAAGTTACCTAACCTCTATTGGAATCGATAAACGAGAATATGGGAATATGGGTACTCCAGTTTACTCGAGTTACTCGAGTGGGTACTCAAAGTTACACAATCAGACTTAGCGAACGCATTTCGGCATCACAACTACCCCCGAAAATCTGTTCGAATAAAGCCACTCTATTATCAGACAACTGCGGTTCTTTTTCAAACGAATTTTCCAAACATTTTCCGGAATTTCCCAACGAAAATCGCAATTTTGCGAACACTAATCGAGTATTTTATAAATTATTGTAGATTTTCTAGTAAATTAAGTTTAATAAGTCGTAATAACAATGGAATTTAGTTGAAATTATCGGAAAATTCTCACCTAACTTTTCCAATTTTCCAAAATTGGATTTTCCAAGATTGCCCCACCCTGTCGCCACCTATAAGCTTTCAAATTAAATATTCCACAATTAATTATCGTTCAAATTGTAGAAAACGAATTGGAATAAAGTCCACTATTTTAGCGATTTTCCGGAAAATTAGCTCTTCTACAGGAAAATTTCTTGCAAATTTGGAAAACCCTTCAAATTTCCCAACAAATTCTAAAATTTCATCAGAAAATCAACACAATTGCGCAAACTATAAGGAAAACTATAGAAAATTGTAAGAAACTACAACAAGAAAACATACCCCAAATTTTCCTCAATAAATCAAAAACTAATAGGAATTACCCAAAACGGAAAACGCCATTGCCTAGAGCTTGAAATTCTCTTTCCAACACCACTTGAGTCATTAAAATCGATTGAAAAACACACAAAATAACGACTATTAAAAACTAGCGATTATGTTTCCGTTACAAATCACCAATACTGTATATAAAACATTTTTAAAAGAAATATAACAAGTGTCCCAATAGAATACTCGTTATAGTTTTCTAATTGTAGTTGACACGAATTACAAAAGATTTAATAACGAATTGTACGATTCTATCGAGAATTCTACAAAACACCATCGGTACACGCAACAAATACAATTTCGATATTGTCGACAATGTCGATGAGAATTTCGTTACTTTTAAAATGTTAACATCCGATAAGAATGAAGTTTTAGAATTGCTGGACAACGTCCGGAAACACCCGAAGTAACCAAACTTCCGACAACAATTTTCGACGATTTCGTTGATTTTTTTTTCGTGAATTTTTCCAGGAAATTCGTCTGCCTCAACGACAATATGGACCCGAATCGTTGGCAAGACAACGAAATCATCAAGGAGATCATGCACGATTTCTATCAATCCCAATTTCCGCATCCAAGCCGATTCGAATTGATCGCCAAACAAGTTGTTAGTTCGCCAAAATTGGCCAGAATCAGGCGGATATTTTTGAATTTTATTTATTTATTTATTGGAATTTATTTAATTTATTTGCTATTAATGATATGCCGGCGTTTTAGAAATCGTCTATGTTCAATACTGAATTATTTCCTACTGTATTAAATAAAAAATTCACCAAGCTAGATCATCTGGAATACCACCTGGATAATTGCCAGTCAGACAGGCCGTACAATGGCCGATTTCTTCTTTACCATTCTTGAGATTCTTCTGGACGGCTTTAACTAAACCCTCAACACTTAAATATTCCAAACTATCGGCACCTATTGATTTTCATTAATCAAATTAATAAATCTACAGCTGTATTCTCTAATTGTTTGAAAATTCGTTACCATGACAACACTGGAGATCAACTTAGTTATCATGACAACACTGGAGATCAACAGTCTTTTTTTAAATTGTTTGTTCTATTCTTGTCTCTTTTCAATTGCCCAACCGATTGAATTGTAAAGAGTGAGATAGAGGTCTTATAGAAACAGTAGTGTAGTGTAGTACAGTGTGGAGTGTAGTGTAGTGTACAGTGCAGTGTAAAGTTTAGTTGATACTACTGTGTATAGTTTAATGTAGTGTATAGTGCAGTGAATACTTTAGTGTAGTGTAAAGTTCAATGTAAAATTTAGTGTAGTGAATAATTATATAATTATAGTGCACAGTGCAGTGTATAATTTACTGTAGTGTACAATTTAATGTAATGTACACTGCAGTGTAGTGTAGTTTATAGTGCACTGTATAATTTAGTGTAGTGTAGTGTATAGTACGGTGTAGTGTAGTGTGGTCATGGTGATATTCTCTAGCTTTCTGAGGATTTGTTAGCATGACAACGCTGAAAATCCACAATCTCTTTTGGATAACTTATTTTATTCTTGTCTCTTTTCAATTACAGATACGACAGAATTCTCATGGTAACGAATCGCCAAAAATACCAAAAAGTTAGAGAATACGACTGCGAATGTATGGTTGATATTCTCTAATTGTAAATATTGATTCATTACCATGACAACACTAATAATCAACTTTTGTTTATTAATTATCTATTGTCTCTTTTCTATCAAATATATTAGAATTGTAAAGAGTGAGATAGATGATCAGCGTTGTCATGGTAACGAATCGCCAAATATTACAGAATACAACTTTTAATTAAATCAAATTTGAAAAGAATTACCAACAACTCGGGCAATATTCTCGAATTCTTCATTATTAGCAATCAATTCTTGCCGTGTTGGTATATTGATACCCATATAACACGGAAATTTCAACGGTGGACTAGCTACACGTATATGGACTTCTTTAGCACCGGCCTTTCTTAACAATTTTATAATCGGTCCTATTGTATTGCCACGTACAATAGAATCATCGATTAATATTAAACGTTTACCGGTAACGTTAACAGAAATCGGACCTATAATACAACCGTGTTAAAATTGAACACTAATTTAAAAATCGTGTTAAATCAAACTTACTGAATTTTAACGAAACGTTCTGTTGTCTTAGACGATTATTGGGTTGTATAAAAGTTCTACCAACATAACTATTTTTTGTTAAAATCTCCCCAAATGGTATTTGTGATTGTTGGGAATAACCGAACGCGGCAGCATTACCCGATTCGGGTACTGCACCGACAATATCCGCGTTAACTGGATGTTCGATTGCCAATTGTTGGCCGCATTGTACACGAACCGTGTACACTTCCTGCCCTTCAAAAATACTATTCGGCCGTGCAAAATACACGTATTCGAATATACAAAACGCTAGATGTTGTTGTAAATCGGGCCGTTGTACGGTATCGATAGTACGCGGTCCATTCCGTGTTAATTCGAGAATTTCGCCGGGGACGATTTCGCGTACGTACTCGGTGACGGTCAGGAATGCGCACGATTCGGACGAGACGACCCAACCGTCGGTCTTTTGGGCGGCCGATACGATTTTCCCCAAACACAAGGGACGGTTGCCGTACGGATCGCGGACGGCATAGATCCGGTCTTTCAACATCAACAACAACGAGTAACTCAATGGGGCTAGTTGCATTAGATGGCGGATGCGCGCCGGCCAATCGGGGCCGTTTATCTCGCCGTCCGGCGGTATCAAACACAGCGCTTGCGTTATCAATTCGCTGTCGCTGTGCGTCGATAGACCAATACCGCGATCCAGGACCAATTTCCGTAAATTACCAGCGTTTTTCAGTTGTCCCATTATGGGCTATCGCCAGTGCGCCATGCATGGAATGGACGACGAACGGTTGGCAATTGATCGGAATTGAAGCGGCACTGGTCGCATACCGGGTATGTCCAATGCCCAGATGACCCGTTAATTTCGTAATTTTATCGTTATTGAAAACGTTGCGGACAAGACCCATGCCTTTGTGTATGTGGAAATCATCGCTGCCGTCACCGATAACCACGCCGCATGATTCTTGACCCCTACAACAAGATAAAGATAGAATACAATCGTTACAGTTGCTATAGTTACCGATGTTGTAGGGCTTCTAAACTGAAACAGATAATTTGCGCCAATTCCGAATTGTTTGATGGATTTTCATTGGTGATAGCGCCAAATACGCCGCATTCGTGAGTCAAACCAGTCGATAAACAATCCATGGTTATCTAAATTTAAATTGAGTGGAAAAACAATAAACAACAGGTGGTTTTGATTGTTTGAGGTTAGATTTTGATAACCTATTCGCACCTCGAATCAAAACACGTGCGGATATTTGTAGCCCATTAAATATGCAATAATTACAATATTTTCAAATTAAATGATCCAATCTGCAATAATTGAAAAAAAATTAAATTAATTTTTGTTGTTTTTCCGTAATTTGTTTGATTTTTCTCGTGTAAAAACGGCAATTAGGGCTACAATTAATTTCACAAATCTCTAATCGTGTTAACTTTAGCTACCAGTCACTAGATGGCGCTGAAATTAATCGTAAAATTCACAGAATACTGCGATTTTTATTAAACATCCTACTACTAACTCATCTAAACAAAATCACTAGATTTAAGCGGGTCATTTGAATTTCGACCATCGGTATCTAGTTTTATGAATGGAAAATTAACAATAACAACAGGTGGCTTTGATTGTTTGAGATTAGATTTTGATATTTGTAGCCCGCTATAAAAAAAACAATAATTACAATATTTTCTAATTAAATTATCAATCTGCAATTAATTTGAAAAATTAGAAATTAATTTTTGTTGAATTTCATAGCTTTGTTTGATTTTTCTCATACAAAACTCAATCAGGGCTACAATTAATTTCGTAAATTAATTCTAATCACGTTAACTTCAGCTACCAGTCGCTAGATGGCACTGAATTTAATTGTAAAACTAACATTATTGCGATTTTATTCAAATATCCGACTACCAACTCAATCAAAATCACTAGATTTAAGCGGGTCATTTGAATTTCCACCATCGCTACCAAGATTTATGAGCGGAAAATCAACAATAATCAGGAGGTGGCTTTGATTTGATTTGAGGTTAGATTTTGATAACCTATTCACACCTCTAATCAAAATACGTGCGATAGTTGTAGCCCTCTATTAATTTTTTGAAATAATTACAATATTTTTTAATTCAATTATCCAATCTACAATTAAATTAAAAAAATTAGAAATTAATTTTTGTTGTGGTTCATTGATTTGGTGCATTTTTCTCGTAGAGTAGTCATTGGGGCTACAATTAATTCCGTAAATCGACTCTAATCGAGTTAATTTCAACTACCAGTCGCTAGATGGCATTGAATTTAATCGAAAATATTGCATTTTTAATCCAATACTACCAACTCAATCAAACAAAACCACTAGATTTAGGCGGGTTATTCGAATTTCGACCATCGTTATCTAGATTTACGGGTGAAAAATGAACAAAAATCAACAGATGGCTTTGATTGTTTGAGGCTTGATTTTGATATTTGTAGCCCGCAATAAAAAATACAATGATTACAATATTTTCAAATTAAATTATTCAATTTGCATTATTTTCAAAAATTAGAAATTAGTTATATTTCGTTGGTTTGTTCGAATTTTCTCGTAGATTATTCAATTGGGGCTACAATTAATTTCGCAATCATTTCTAATCGCGTTGACTTCAGCTATCGATCACTAGATGGCGCTGAATTTAATCGTAAACTCAGAATACTGCGATTTTAATTAAACATTCAACCAAACAAAATTCCACTAGATTTACGCGGGTTATTTGAAATTCGACCGTAGTTATCTAGATTTATGATGAAAATCCACAATAATCAATAGGTGACTTTGATTGTTTGAGGTTTAATTTGATAAATAAATTGCAAAAATTACAATATTTTCTAATTCAATTATACAAATTGCAATTAATTTAAAAATTAGAAAATTATTGTATTTCTTTGATTTGTTGGATATTTCGCGTAAAAAACTAAATTGGAGCTACAATTAATTTAGCAAATAAACTCTAATAGCGCTAATTTCAGCTACCAGTCGCTAGATGGTACTGAATTTAATCGTAAAACAGAATACTGCAATTTTTACAAATATCCAACTACCAACTCTATCGAACAAAACCACTAGATTTGGGCGGGTCATTTAAATTTCAACAATGTTTTCTAGATTTGAGTGGAAAATCAACAGGTGACTTTGATTTTTTGAGGTTAGATTTTCATAACCTATTCGCACCTATAATCAAAACACGAACAATATTTGTAAATAGGCAATAATTACAATATTTTCGATTTAAATTATCCAATTTGTAAATAATTAAAAAAATTAAAAATTATTGTATTTCATCGATTTGATTGATTTTTCTCGACAAACTACAACTAGGGTTACAATTAACTGCGCAATCAACTCTACCAGTCGCTAGATGGCGCTGCATTTAACCGCAATTACTGCAATTTTAATCAAATACTACCAACTTAATCAAATAAAGCCACCAAATTTAGGCGGGTTATTCGAATTATTTCAGGATATTGAAGAGAAATTTAAATACGGTTTAAAAAGAGTAGATTACAATCAATTCACGATAAATACATCACCAATTGCACAAATATAACAAAATTAACGAATTAATACATTTGTTAAAATTAGAATTAAATTAAATTTGTATAGAAATATCATCACATTAATTTTCTTTTTTTTTTGTTTTGGATTATCGTAATCGTCATGGACTTATTTCAAATCAATCGGATAACAAATACCGCATTGTTTCGTATTTTCCGGTAAACAATCATGATGGAAAACATGTTTACAATTGAAAACTGTTATATTGGTTATTGTTGGATTTCTCGGGTAATCCCGGTCGATGATTAAACGATGACAAGCACCACACATTGTCTCATCACAAATCGATATACCTTTCTGTTGGGTCCGGACTAATTTCTTTAATAAATTAAAATAATCAGCGACTAAGATACGTTTACAACCATCCTGTACTGATACTTGTAGATTGTATTGATGCAACATTTTAATTAGTGCATTCTTTAAACCAGGCACTTTTATATTGTTTTGTATTTTTTGTACTAGAACCGTTGGATCAACATATGTACTAATTGTTTGTAATAGAAATGTTATAAATTCTGGTTTATTTAATGAATAATTGATTAGATCATTCCATAAATCCGGATCGTCGTGTTCTTGACAAAATTCAATTGCATATTCCATATCGTTCAATTGATTTATTATCAATTCTAATGCAATTTTCGTATCACCAATACGGCCCAATAAATATACCATTTCTGGATAGAATTTCTCCCGTTGGCAGATATCTAGAGCGTCTTGGATTGGATAATGGTCGGATTTTTTCAAAAATGGTAATAATTTATCACGGGCAAATATCGAATATAGTCGTACTAAATCTTTATGGTATTTACCTTTCGGATTCTTCTTATCGTATTCGTCTAAATACTAAAATTAAATTCAATTAACATTTTAAATAATTATGTTTATATAAAAATATTTTATACTCGATATAGATGTAGTTCGTTTGTACGTAATTTCTCTACGATTTTATCCGATGCTATTGTATTCTTCTCTAATAATAATTGTATAGTTTGTTTATAATCTAAATCCATTAAATCGATGAGCATGTCTTGGATTACACCATACAGATTGTGTGTTTGTATCAAAGCAAATACGTCTTTGTGCTTAAGCCTTAAAATTGGTTATTTGAGGTTATTTTTATATTTAGAGGTTATTTTTATGTCATGTTGGCATGGAAAACCAAAGAATTTTGTCACATAATCAAAAATCTATGTCATATTAAAAAAGGTGAATTTTTGTAATATTATTTCTGTGACTTACAAGTAAACCTTACGAAGTCGAAACTCCCGATTTTGATGATTTTTTGTATAAAAGTACTTCATTCTATTCTAAGCGATGTGTGTTATGTCATTCGTGCCCATACGCAAGTTTAAGGGAGAAAATGGGGGTTGAAGTTACCCCTGCAAAATCAGTTTTTGGTTAATTGATAAAAATAGTAATTCAAATAAAAAATTGGATCATTATATAAATAATACAAACAAAATAAAATAATTACTGAGCAGAATCACTAATAGAGATAAAATATTTTTTCATAAATTTATATTAGCGTAATTCATTAAGGGGTAGTTTGGGGTAGTCATTCATCTATCATTTGAAAGGTCCTTCAAATGCCTTCAAAACCCACATAGATTTGACTTCAAAAAATTATATACATAGCCAAAATTCACCCCTAAAGTTGCAACACTAAAGAATTATTTATGGGGTAAAAATTGAAAATAATGAAAAACCCTCGAACGGGTAACTTTTATTTTATAATTTTCTACCACTACAAAAAATTTCGTATTGGTATGTTTTACCATGGGGTGTAAAATTGCAAAAAACCGTAAAAAACCGCACATAAGTGCCTGTCATTTCCACCCCCAACAAGATATTGACAATTGATTTCTACCACGTTGTAGCCCCCACAAATGTCTCTATCTTTCAGTTTTTGAATCATCAAAAAATATTGAACCGTTCTAGAGGTATTGACCAAAAACTGATTTTGCAGGGGTAACTTCAAGCCCCATTTTCTCCCTTAAACTTGCGTATGGGCACGAATGACAAAACACGCATCCCCTTAGAATAGAATGAAGTACTTATATAACAAAAATCATCAAAATCGGGAGTTTCGACTTTGTAAGGTTTACTTGTAAGTTTTTTTGAATTCTATGACAGTTTTTTCGATAATATGAAAATCCGGAAAATGTCGATTTTCAATCATCGTTATCTCGTGTGTTTTCCAATCGATTTTAATGATTCTAACGGTGTTGGGAAGAGTGTTTCAAATTGTATAGAATAATGTTTTCTATTTTGGAAAATTTTAATTCGTTTTTGAGTTATAGAGGAAAATTGGAGGGTATATTTTTTGTTAAAATTACTTATAATTTTCTACATTTTCCCCTATAATTTGCCCAATTTTCTCGATTCTCTAATGACAATATAGAATTTGGTGGAAAATTAAACGCATTTTCCAAATCTACATGAAATTTTCCGATCGAATTGTTAGTTTTCTAGAAAATTACAAAAATTACGAATTTATTCTAATGAATTGTATAATACGTCATTTGAAAAAGCTTAATCACAGTGAGAAAGCATAATAATGTCGGAAAATTCAATTTTGGAAAACTGGAAAAGTTAAGCGAAAATTTTACAATAATTTCGACTAAATTCTGTTGTTATTTCCGCTTGTTAAATAATTTACAACAAAATCTGAGATAATTTATAGAACACTCTATTAGTATTCGGAAAATTGTGATTTTCGTTGGGAAATTCGAGAGAATTCTTGGAAAATTCGTTTAAAAAAGGTACTTGTTTGTCTAAAAATAGACCGGCTTAATTCTTATTAGATTTTGATGTATTGAGGACAATTTAGGGGTTTTCTTGTTGTAGTTTCTTACAATTTTCTATAGTTTTTCTTATAGTTTGAGCAATTTTGTTGGTTTTCTGATGAAATTATAGATTTTGGTAGAAAATTGGGAATGTTTTCTGAATTTGCAAGAAATTTTCCTATAAATTTGTTAATTTTCCGGAAAATTGTTAAAATAGTTGACTTTATTCGAATTCGTTTTCTACAATTTGAACGATAATTAATTGTGGAATATTTCATTTGAAAGCTTACAGATGGCAATTTTGGAAAATTGGAAAAGTTAGGTGAGAATTTTCCAATAATTTCAACTAAATTCCGTTGTTATTTCCACTTACTAAACGTAATTTACAAGAAAATCTACAATCATTTATAGAACTCTATTAGTGTTTGGAAAATTGCCATTTCCGTTGAGAAATTCCGGAAAAATCTTGGAAAATTCGTTTGAAAAAGGAACGTGTTTGTCTGAAAATAGAGCGGCTTTATTCGAACAGATTCTCGGGGGTAGTTATTCTGGTAAAGTTTTGAGTTATAGTGGAAATTATAGAGGGATGTTTTTTTGTTGTAATTTCTTATAATTTTGCCTATAATTTGCACAATTTTCCCGATTTTCCGATGAAATTATACAATTTGGTGGAAAATTAAAAACGTTTTCCAAATCGATAAGAAATTTTCCAATCGAATTGTTCATTTTCCGGAAAATTACAAAAATTAAGAATTTATTCCAATAATTTGTGAAACATCCCATTTGAACGCATAAACATAATGGGAAAGCATAGAAATTAAATTTTGGAAAATTGGAAAAATTGCGCGACGATTTTCCAATCGCTGCAACCAAATTCGGGTATTATTTCCACATATTAAACGTAATTTACAACAAAATCTACAATAATTTATAGAACACTCGATTAGTGTTCATAAAATCGCGATTTTCGTTGGACAATTCCGGGAAATTCTTGGAAAATTCGTTTGAAAAAGAACCGCTTTTGCCTGAAAATAGAACGGCTTTATTCGAACCGGTATGCGGGGGTAGCTATGATGCCGAAATGCATTTTTTAGTTCTGAGAGTGTAACTTTAAGTACCCACTCAATAAGTGAGTTGCTAAACTTGAGTAACCAGATTTATAGGTTCGTTTATAGATTCCAATAGAGGTTAGGTAGTTTTGGGTAGTCGAGTTTCTACCATTCTGACATAGAGACATACATTACAGCACACTATTTGAATAGAATCGTTTGATTTTCCAAAAAACGTTCAATTTTCCAAATTTTTCCAACGATAATAATTGGAAAGTTAAATATTCTACTAACTATTGCAAATTTTATTGCAAAATAATCAAGTTTAAAATGTGAAAATAACACCCAATTTTATAAGAAAATTTCTTACAAATCTGAAAAACCCATCAAATTTCCTATCAAAATCTACAATTTCATTACAAAACAAACAAAACTGGATGAATTACACGTGAAAATATAGAAAATCATAAGAAATTACAACCAAAAAATATTCCTCTATAATTTCCCCATAACTTGAAAATTTACGAGAATTTTCCAAAATGGAAAACATCAACCTATAGTCCTTGAAATACTCTTTCCAATACCGTTAGAATCATAGAAATCGATTGGAAAACACACGAAACTAATACAATGTTCTATAAATTATTGGAGATTTTGTTGTAAATTGCGATTAATATGTGGAAAAATAAACACACGAATTTAGCCGTAATTATTGGAAAATTGTCGCGCAACTTTCCCGATTTTCGAAAATTGAATTTTCCGACATTATTATACTTTCTCACCATGCTTTTAAGCTTTCAAATTAGATATTACAGAAATTATCGTTCAAATTATTAGAATAAATTCGTATGTATTGTAATTTTCCGGAAAACTAACAATTTTATAAGGAAAATTCGTTGCAAATTTGAAAAAACGCCTTCAATTTTCCACCAAATTCTATAATTTCATCGGAAAATCGGAAAAAATTTGCAAATTATAAAGGAAAATATAGAAAATTATAAGAAATTACAACAACAAAAAAACATCCCCTAGAATTTCCCCAAATAACTCGAAAATTTACTCGAATTCTCCAAAACAAAAACCACCATTCTATAGACCTTAAAATACCCATTCAAACACCGTTAGAATCATAACAATCGAGCAAAAAACACACGAAATAACAACGATTAAAAATTAACATCTACCCAAATAACAATACTTACTTCAAATACATCGATAAACTCTTATCGTAACGTTTCTGATAACTATACAATATAGCTAGAGCTTCTAAATAGACATTCTTATCATTTTCACAAACTAATAAATGTTCTAATACAGCATTGATAACAGCACAAATATTATACAATTCCGGATTCCACTCTTTCACCAATTTTAAAAAACCCTACAAAAAAAAACACCCCCAAATTAAACTAAACTAACAAATAATAATAATAATAATAATACCTTCGAATCTAATTTAAGAAATTCATACAATATCATCTCGTAAATATGCGGATTTAATTTACAATCAATCGTCCGAGGTATATATGGACTAACTGAACGTAATTGATGGACACTAGCGAATTTATAAATTTGTTCCTCCCATATTATCGTATTTTTACCAAAGATTTTCAAACATAATTTACCAGCTTGATCGTACGATTCTTTATTTAATAAATAATCCAAATAATCAATACCCACCGATAATATTGTATGTTTATAAATATTCTGTTTACGTAAATTTTGACTATTGTTCAATTGTAATAATTGATTATTATTATCGGTATTTTCGATTAAAATATTTAATGCTTCCTCGTATTTGTTGTGTTGTATGAACCATTGGATACGATCATCTAAATCGTACGGACTAGCTATAACGATATCTTTTGGTGCAACAATAAAGAAACGATTCTCATCTAACAATACATTTAGATGATAATCATTAATTTGATATTGTTCATAGCCACGTAACGATAAACTATCAGTACATATGTCGATATAATCATTATCACGATATTCGATAATATACAATTGTGGACGTAATTGATTATTCTTATCATCATCGTAATCTTTAGGTAAACCCAATAAAACCAATTGTTGTTCTAACGGTGATATACCACAAATATAGAATTCAGTCTGAAATGTTGATATAGGATCAACGATAAATTCAGGTAGATCACGATTAACAAATTCGTAATTATTACGTTTTCTAATACAACAAACACGAACTGTATCAATCCAACCGATTAATAATAAACGTTTATCGTACGACCAACATAAATTACAACGATATTTATCTATAGTTAGATTATTATGTTCATCCCATTTGATTAAACCAAGTGAACATTTCGAATTAATATCATAAATACGAACGCCAATATTATTACTCCAAGCTACGAAATTCTCATTACTCCACGATAAATTTTTGATTAAACCCTCACTATCGCACAATATTGTTGAACGTAAATTACCCAAAAATGTACGTTCATATAGGGTTAATTTATCATCACCAATTATAAAACGTCGATTCACCCCGTATTTATAATATAGTGGATCTAGGGCTATTGTTTTAATTAAACGTCCAATATTCAATTGTATACTGTTCTCTTTTGTGAATAGACTATGGATAATAATTTTACCATCATCACTACACGTTGCAATATATTCACCACTTTGATCGATCGATATATGATTGATACTAACTGTATGCGAATGTAATAATTCGTGATTTTCGATACTATTACCTTGATGATCTAATAGATAAATGTAGCCCCAATGGGTGCCGATACAGATGAATTTCGAATGTACACCAATACATGTGACGCTTGATGTTAATAAAATCTTTTGTAAATCATTGGAGAGACGTACGTATTTTAATTTCGGTTCAATTTCATCATCGAAACTCTCACTATCACTACATTCCTTGATTAACAAAAAAAAAAAAAAAAAACAAACATAACCTCAATTATATATAACCTTAAATTGTGGAAATATTTGAATTAATTTACTTACATTACCGCTAGCTTCCGACATTTTCGATGATTAATTGGAAATTACGTGAATTTTCATTATTTTTATCAATTTTCTATTGCTGATATTTTCCAGAAATAAATAGTCGCCATTGTGGAAAATCACCAATCTAGCCAACTGTAAGAAATAAATTACACTAAATCTTTGATGATAATCCATAAAAATCACTAAATTAATTACAAAATTTCTAATTTTCGATAATTCTAATTTTAGTAATTAATTCAAATTGTTTTATTGATAGCGAATCGATTAATTTCGATATAAACAACAATTTAGTGATTTTATTGTTGTTGGATTGGTGGCATCTAGGGTGTTACAATGTCAACAAATAAATCGTTAATTATAGCTCAATTGTTTAATTCAAATAAAAATTGTTAGAAAAAATAAATTTTGATATAAATATTGTTATCAATCCAATTAAATATAGCTATGATTAGAATAAATAACTAAATGTAGCTCAATCTGTACAATAATCTCTAATAAACAAATCGAGTCGGCTTAGATTTTTATTTACAATCAAAATAGGCGGTGAAATTATGTCAATTGTCTTCGATTATCGAAAACAAACATAACCTCAATTTGTGCGTTATCAAATATTAAAACAAATGACTTACATTACCGTTAATTTCCTGCATTTTCATAATTAATTGGAAATTACGCAAATTTTCATTTTTTTTATCAATTTTCTATTGCTGGTATTTTCTAGAAATAAATAGTCGCCATTGTGGAAAATCACCAATCTAGCCAACTGTAAGAAATAAATTACACTAATTCCTTTGAAGACAGAAATCACTAATAATTACAAAATTTCTAATTTTCGATAATTCTAATTTTAGTAATTAATTCAAATAGTTTTACTGATAGCGAATCAATTAATTTCGATATAATCAACAATTTAGTGATTTTATTGTTGTTGGATTGGTAGCATCTAGGTGCTACAATGTCAACAAATAAATCGCTAATCACAGCTCTATTGTTTAATTAAAAATTGTTGGAAAATATAAATTTTAATATAAATTCTAACTAAATATAGCTACGATTATATAAATACCTAAATGTAGCCCAATTTTAAAAAAATCTCCAATAAATCGAGTTGGTTTCTGATTTCTTTTACAATCAATTATCGAAAACAAACATAACCTCAATTTGTACGTTATCATTATTGAAACAAATGACTTACATTACCGTTAATTTCAGGCCATTTTCCGTGATTAATTGGAAATTTTGGAAAATTTGTAATTTTTTTTTTGTTTTTACGACAATTTAAATTCTTTTTTCCTATAAATAGATCTCCGCCATTGTGGAAAACTCCACTTACGCCAACCTATAAGAAATTAATTATACTAGTTCTTCAAGAAAATCGTCAAGATCACTAGAATAATTATAAAATTTCAATTTTTCAACACAATAAGAACTCTAATTAACGTAATTAACGCAAATATTGCTTAATTGACTCAATATCAATTAATTTCGACATAATTAACAATGGTTTAGTAATTTTATTGTAATTGGATTGGTGACATCTAGGGTGCTATAATGTCAACAAATAAATCACTAATTATAGCTCTACTGTTTAATTGAAACTAAATTAATTCAAATTAATTTAAAATTGTCCGAAAATATAAATTTTGATATAAATATTGTAATCAATCCAATTAAATATAGCTAAGATTAGAATAAATACCTAAATGTAGCTCAATTTGTACAAAAATCTCCAATTAACAAATCGAGTCGGCTTAGATTTCTTTTACGATCAAAATAGGCGGTGAAATTACGTCAATTGTCCTCGATCATCGAAAACAAACATAACCTCAATTTGTGCGTAATCAAATATTGAAACAAATGACTTACATTACCGTTAATTTCGTGCATTTTCCATGATTAATTGGAAATTTTCAAAAATTTGTAAATTATCATGACTTTTGTTTTAGACAATTTAAATTCTTTTTCCTATAAATAAATGTCCGCCATTGTGGAAAACTCCAGTAATGCCAACCTACAAAAGTTATTTACACTAGTTCCTTCAAGAAAATCAATAGAAATCACTTCAATCCTTATAAAATTTCAATTTTCTATCAAAATAACAATTCTAATTAACGTAAATAACTCAAATTTTGCACAATTGACACTATATTAATTAATTTCGACTTAATTGACAACGGTTTAGTAATTTTTGCGTCATTGTATTGGTATGATCTAGGGTGCAATATGTCAATTAAAGAATCGCTAAATTTAGCCCTCTGTACTTTCTAAACAAATAAACATCGGCTTTAGAAATTATTATTATTATTATTATTTATTTATTAATTTGTAAATTTCAAATATTATCTTTTCAGCTAAATACAGCCGATAAAATATCTAAATGTAGCTCCATTTAATAACAATCTCGAATTAATAAATTAGTTGGCTTAGAAAAATATAATTAGGATCAAAGTAACCAGCATAATTACGTCAATTTTACTGTATATCGAATCAAATTACGACATACGTTCTGTTTTCAATGCCTCTGATTAAATATCGAGATCATCGTCGGGATCTTCTTCATCCCAATCGTCATTATCATCGAATGTGTAATCGATTCCGACCGGAACTCTCACCTTTATCCCTAAAAAAAAACAATTAACACAATAATTTAGAATTAGAATTAGAAATTACTTCGGTAAATAGGGTAGAATTAAATTATTTCGCGACTCTTTATCCTTATCGCTCAGACTTATTTTAAATGTCGATAAATTCTCAGGTAATTTATCATTATTATCAATTTTATCCGGATTATTTTCAATTAATTTAATCGTTTCGGGTATTTCGATTCGATCAACCAATAAACGTCCATTATCAAACCAAAACTCTTCGATATCTCGAACAATCTTACGATTACTCTTCTTGAACGTGTACGATAACCGATTTCTGGTCGTACGATCCGATTTCGTTTGTAATTCGATCAAAAATGTCGACAAATACTCGAAATATCGTCGGATACAATCACGATCATCGACCAATACCAGATCGGTATGCAATACGGCAACAATCTGACGGATATCTACAATCAAATTCGATATTAGATCGGATCGGATCGGATCGTAACGGCTTACGATTCGAATTCTTCAATTGTTGTACGATCCGATAGCTTCTACCGAGACCGTATTTGTGGATTAAATGGATTAGAGAATCGATAAAGACGATACAATCGGTCTGATCGAGATCGGTTACGATTCGATCGATATCTAGATTTGTATCGAACCAATCGCCGTAATCGCTACTGAAATCGTAACAATTTATATTCGAATATTGTTGTTGGATTCGTTTGAAATCGTATTGGAGTACGAAATAGTGGCATTGGTGGTTAGTTGAGCGTATTTTTAGGAGATAATCGATCAGATTTCGGGCCTTCAATTCGATCGTATCTGAAATCGGAAGAATATAGAAATTTTGAGGTTATAGAATCATTTTATACCTTCGATTAATACAAATTTCGAATACGGTACTGTATTTAAATGCGTTGTTAACATTATTTTAATTTAAATTCGATTTTATCGAAAAATGTTGTTTTTAGAATTATAGGTTATGTCAACTGATAGCTAATCGTAGCTCAATTAAACGAATATCAATTTTTATCGAAATTTCTTATTAAAGTAGAAAAAATCGACGATTATTGATTGTACAAGTGGAATTTGTTGATTTTTATGATTTTTAATCGTGTAATTAATTAATTTAAATTATTAAAAATCCTGATAGAAATTTGGCAACGTACGGTTTGAACTGTACGAAAACGCTGTTGTTGGTGATTTTTGATTGGTAATATTGGCGGCATTGTCTGTCAATTATAACCAAACATCAAAATTGTTTAATTGTGTCGAGT
Source organism: Mylabris phalerata (assembly GCA_020740385.1). NCBI lineage: Eukaryota > Metazoa > Arthropoda > Insecta > Coleoptera > Meloidae > Mylabris > Mylabris phalerata. The sequence goes on along the minus strand of JAJEOX010000142.1, from coordinate 2,297,686 downwards.
TTATTAATTTTATTAAAATAGAAAAAATCGACATTTATTAGATGTGGAAGTCGAATTTGTTGATTTTTATGATTTTTGATGGTGTAATTGCGTAATTAATTATTTTAAATTATTGAAATCATGTGTGGAAACTTGGCAACGCTGCTTTTGATCAATACGACAATGCTGATTTGTTGGTGATTTTTGATTGGTAATATTGGCGACATTGATTGTCAATTATCAATAACCTAACTTTTTAAAATTGTTTATTTTGTGTGGTTGATTAGAAATTCGAAATGGAATCGTTTTTTAAACGTAAAACAACCCCAGGTTTTTTCGTAATATTCAATTTTCTTTAAATTGATTGTTTTTCATTGTTAGAGGGTGAGAATTCGAAGCGTCTGAAGCGCGAAAATTGCCCCCATGCGGAGCGTTGTTACCGCCGAAATCCCCACCATTTCAAAGAATACGACCACCCCCATTGTAATAACCTACAAAAATCCATCAATAAGTCAATAAAATTACCGTTTTTTAGTGGTGGAATTGATCGAGAATAAGGGTGAAATTCCGGCCGATTATCCCCAAGATAAACAGGTTTATTTGGAGCAAATTGCCGTATTGAAACCGTTAATATCGCCGAACAACCACCGGGAATCCCCGACGAACACCCCCAGTACCAGTAGTGGGGGTAATAATGGGCGAACAATGTTGGAGAGACTACAACAGAATCAACCCTATTCGATTTTTTTCACGACAATTCCGAAATCACCGCCAACTTTACAACATTGCAATTCCGTGACGTTTACCGGTAAAATCCCGGTTTATAACCTCAAAATTTTTAATCGTTAATTTTAGATCTTCTCTGTCCGAGTTTGGGCGATTTGAAGGGCTCGTTACAGATCAACTTCATGATCGACATAGCCTGGTTGATGCAACAATATAAAACTAGAAATTTACAGTAAACCAAACAATTATTCTCGAATAACACAAATTAATCGTTACGATTCCAGTACTAAACCATTGACGATTCTTTATGGTGACGATTGGCCGGATATGAACGAGTATATCGAACGATTTCTGCCGAATGTGACGCAACATTTCGTCAAAATGAAAGACCCCTTCGGTACCCACCATTCGTTAGTTACAAATCGAAATTCCCCAAATTTTGAGGTTAATTTTTTTTTTTTTTTTGAAGGAAAATTGGAATTTACGCCTATAGTGATGATTCAATTCGTGTAGTTGTATCGACTGCCAATTTGTATTACGAAGATTGGAATCATTATAATCAAGGGTAAGGGGTGGTTTTGGGTTAAAAAATCGATAATACTCCGAAATTTGTATTTCGAAGATTAGAATCATTATAACCGAGGGTAAGGGGTGATTTTAGGGTAATTTGTTGAAAAAAATCGATACAATTCCGAAAAAAAGTCGAGTGTCACTACCCGGGATTGAACCCGTTACTTACAAATTTCCACACTCTATTATTGCCAATATTGGAGTATTATCGATGAATTTTTGTATAATTTCGATATTAATTTGTACAAATTAGCCTCTGGATAGGGCCACGTTGCAAAAAATTACCCGATTCCTGTACGGAGAACGATGGGGAATCGTCGACCGGCTTTAAAATTTCGTTAATTAATTATTTGAAACATTACAATCTAGCGTGCTTGAAACAATGGATTGATTATGTCAAAATTACCGATTTTAGTGAGGTTAAGTGAGTTTAATTGAAACGAAATAATCAAGGGTGCTATTTTGTGTAAATTTCGGGCCCCTTCAAATAGAGCGAATCCGGTCCTGTTAATATAATGAGATATTATTATAGATACAATGGTAAATAGATTCGATTCGGTGATTTTTATTTATTGCAAAAAATTAATTATTATTCTAATTTAAATATCGGTAATTATATGGGAAATTGGTTTGATAAAATTAATTGTTTTTTTGTTATTGTTTTTTTTTGTTTTTTTAATAATTTAAATTAATCAATTTAACCTTGGTAATAATTAATTTGCATTAATTTCGGTACAATTGTATCGATTATAATGAAGGGTTTATAGGCTCAAATTACACGAAATCCACCTTTGATTAATACGATTCGTGTTAATCGAATTCATACGATTTTAGAGTATTTTTGATAACATCAGTACCCGGACGACACTATCCTAAAGATGCTGGTAGTCATTTAACACGAATTAATGATCTATTGTTGCGCCACTGTGATTTACCCCAAAATTTCGGTGGTGATGATGATAATAATAAAAATTTGGCAACATGGCCGATTTTATTACAATCGTCCAGTATAGGTTCGTTGGGTAAACAAGCAAATGATTGGTTGAAAGGTACATTATTACGTTGTCTTGCTGGATGTAAATCAACGAAATTACAATTAAATTCGAATGTTTTGATGAAAATTGTTTTTCCGACTGTACAGAATGTTTTGAATGGTTATTTTGGGCCGGATAGTGGTGGTTGTTTACCATATTCGAAACAAACAAATGAAAAACAACGCTGGCTACAGAATTATTTGCAGTAATTGTTTTAATTTAATTAGTTAAAAAAAATGCGAATGTTTAATTATCGATATTTCGTGTGTTTTTCAATCGATTTCTATGATTCTAACTGTGTTGGAGGAGTATTTCAAGCTCTATAAATTGGTGTTTTTCGTTTTGGGAAATTCTGATGGATTTTCGAGTTATGGGGGAAATTGTGGGGGGATGTTTTTTTGTTGTAATTTCCTATAATTTTCTATATTTTCACGTATAATTTTGTTTATTTTGTAATGAAATTATAGGTTTCGATGGGAAATTTGATGGGTTTTTCAAATTTGCAAGAAATTTTCCTATTGAATTGTTAGTTTTTCGGAAAATTACAATTATAGTTGCTGATTTTATTCCAATTTTTTCTAGACAATTTAAATGATAATTTTGTGTAATATCTGATTTGAAAGCTTATAGGTGGGTGGAAGGTGTGGCAAAGTCGGAAAATTCGATTTTGGAAAATTGGAAAAGTTGGTGGAAATTTTCCAAAATTTTTATGTTTTTGGGTGTTATTTTCGCGTATTAAACTCGATTATTTTGCAATAAAATTCGCAATAGTTTATAGAATGTTTAATTTTCCAATTATTATCGTTGGAAAATTTGGAAAAATCTCGGAAAATCGTTTGAAACTCGAACGTTTTTTGAAAGTCGAGCGATTCTGTTCAAATAGTGTGCTCTAATATATGCCTCTATGTCTCAATGGTATAAAATCGAGTACCCAAAGTAACCTAACGTCAATTGGAATCTATAAACGAACCTATAAATCTGGTTACTCAAGTTTAGCAACTCACCTATCGAGTGGGTACTCAAAGTTACACTCTCATAACTAAAAAACGCATTTCGGCATCATAACTACCCCCTCATATCGTCTCAAATACAGCCGCTCTATTTTCAGACAAGTACCGTTCTTTTTCAAACGAATTTTCCGGAATTTCCCAACGAAAATTGCAATTTTCCGAACACTAATCGAGTGTTCTAGAAATTATTGTAGATTTTGTTGTAAATTACGTTTAATAAGTTGAATTTAGTCGTAATTATCGGAAAATTTTCAATTTCTCCAATTTTCCAAAATGAATTTTCCCACATCACGCTTTCCCACCATGTTCAAGTTTTCTAAAGAGATATTTTACAAATTATTGGAATAAATACATAATTTTTGTAATTTTCCGGAAAACTAACCATTCGATTGGAAAATTTCTTATAGATTTGGAAAACTCCATCAATTTTCCACCAAATTCTATAATTTCATCGGAAAATTGGGAAAATTGTGCTAATTATAGGGAAAATTATAAGAAATTACAACAAAAAAGCATCCCTCTAAAATTTCCTCGATAACTAGAAAATTTACCGGAATTTTCCAAAATGGAAAACATCATTCTATACTACTTGAAATACTCTTCCAAACGCCGTTAGAATCATTAAAATCGATTGGAAAACACACGAAAAATCGATGATTAAAAATTAGCAATCGAAAATATACCAAGTGTTCTAACTCGGTTATAAATTGTCAACACAACAAATATTTACCAAGCAATATTCTAGAAATTGATAGAGTACTCCTTGAGGATAATTTTGGCGAAATTTGAACCTTGTAGCTTATCGTTTCTAGCAATCACGTGATGAAAACTGTCACAAAATGACAATTGGGCGTATTCTTGAGCAATTTTGACCAACTTTCAAATGAGCTACAAGGCCCAAATTTTGCACCAACAATCTCTAGAGTCTTGCCTATAAATCTAAATATCTATAGGTGGAACACTCGGTATATTACAGATCCGGTCGTTAATTATCAACTCTTCCAGTCAATGGAAGGCGGATCGTTTGGGGCGCACTAGGGCCATGCCCCACATCAAGACTTATTGCCGAATATCGCCCGATTTTAAACATCTAGCTTGGTTCCTCCTGACGAGTGCCAATCTATCCAAGTCGGCATGGGGTGGTGGTCTACAGCCGAAGACGAATTCGACATACGTCCGTTCGTATGAAGTTGGGGTGCTATTCCTACCGAAATTCTTCAATGTTGATTGTTTCGAAATCGATCAAGTCGCCTGTAAAGACGGACAATTGTTCCCATTTATTTACGATTTACCCCCAATTCCGTACGGTAGTGATGATTATCCTTGGTGTAATTAAATTAGAAATTTGCCTAATTAATTAATTAATTGCGTAATTGTTGATTTTTGGGTTAATCTAAATGATAAAAGGGAAAATTCCAAATGAAAGTTGTTACGTTATTGTTTTGTTTCTTTCATAATCGTCAGTGTTTTGCCCCCGATTCTGGGGTGGATTTTGTCGATTGCCACCCCGAATTTCCACCAATTTGCCCATCGGCCGTATTTCTCGAATAATTTCGTCGATTTCAACGTTTATTTGTCGTCTATTCGCGTAATTTAGACGGTTAGGTAATAGACTTTCTTCCTACTTTCTCTTAATATTTCATTCATTTCCGTAAAAGTGGGCCATGTTGTCTACACAGTCAGTTCATCTTGAATTCTTCAACAATTCGGTCTTTTTGCTCGGCAATTCTGCGATCTTTCAGCCATTTTCAGCCGTGATTTTGGGGGCGACAATTCGACGACATCCGCCCGGAATGCCCGCATTACGGCAGTTTTAGAAGAATTTCCAGAAATTGTTGGTTTTCCAGGAAACAAACCAGCTTTCCCGACGAAAATCAGGTGAGTTCGATTTTCACTCAGTAGTTTTACTCGATTTTCCGGCGTATTTTCAACAATACTAGCGATAAAAATTGTGTGGTCCTACTAGACAGGTGGTGATGTAATTTATTTGAAATTTACAGAAATTTTCGAATTTACACCATCTTATGTAAGATAATCTCACTTTTTCTAGAACGTTTTGTTTTTTAATTGTGGGATTTTCCGGATCAAAGTGAAAGTTTTTCTCGGAAACGCACCATCATTGGTTGTTTTGAAATTTGGCGCCACCGTAGACAAATCAACTGTTTCCAATGATATATTGCTAGATTATTGGTTATTTGAGGAGGCGAATAACTAGTAACATTTCAATTTTACAAATTTTATCAGTTGGTAGACCTGAAATAGGACATTTGAGGAGGCGAATAACTAGTCCCATTTCAAATTTACAAATTTTATCAGTTGGTAGACCTGAAATAGGACATTTGAGGAGGCGAATAACTAGTAACATTTCAATTTTACAAAATTTGTCAGCCGGTAGAGCTACAATAAGGCAGTCGAGGAGGCGAATAACTAGTCCCATTTCAAATTTACAAATTTTATCAGTTGGTAGACCTGAAATAGAACATTTGAGGAGGCGAATGACTAACCACATTTCAATTTTTTTTAATTTATCAATTGGTAGATCAAAATTAGAACAGCTGAGGAGGTGAATTGCTAGTCACTTTTCAATTTATCAGTTGGTAGGCCTGTTTATGTTGGATATACCACGGTAAGTAGTGTCGTAGATTGCGTCATATTTTATTCGACATTTTTACAAAATTTATCAGTCGGTAGACCTGAAATAGGACAGTTGAGGAGGCAAATAACTAATCTCATGTCAATTTTACAAACTTTATCAGTCGGTAGACCTAAAATAAGACAATTGAGGAGGCGAATTACTAGTCACATTTCAATTTTACAAATTTTATCAATTGGTAGACCTAAAAGACAAATCGTAGAAATAAAGGACAGTTGGTAGAGCTGTTTCTATTGGATATACCACGGTAATTTATCTCAAATTTCGATTAAGTTATGTCGTAGATTGCGTCATATTTTATTTGACATTTTTATAAGCTTTATCAGTTGGTAGGCCTAAAATAGGACATTTGAGGAGGCGCATAACTAGTCACATTTCAATTTTACAAATTTTATCAGTCGGTAAATCTAAAATAAGACAGTTGAGGAGGCGAATTACTAGTCACGTTTCAATGTATCAGCTGGTCCACCTGTTTCTGTTAGATATACAATGGTGAGTTGTGTCGTAGATTACGTCATATGCTATTTGACATTTGTACAAAATTTATCAGTTGGTAGACCTGAAATAGGAGGGCTGAGGAGGCGAATAACTAGCCACATTTCCATTTTATAAAATTTATCAATTGGTAGATCTAAAATAGGTCAGTTGAGGAGGCGAATAACTAGGCACATTTCAGTTTTACGAAGTTTATCAATTGGTAGACCTAAAAGATAGATCGTACTTCTGAAAGACAGTTGGTAGACCTTATAAGACAGATGAAGAGGTGAATTACTAGTCACTTTTCAATTTATCAGTTGGTAGACCTATTTCTATTGGATATACTACAGTAATTTATCTCAAATTTCGATAAAGTTCTGTCGTAGATTGCGTCACCTTCTATTTAACATGTGCCAATGTATTGAACAAGTGTCCGATTAAAGCTACGACACTACCAAATTCATAATCAACTGTTGAGATAGAATTTTTTGTTTAAATTTGTCACCAACTAGATTTTCAATTCAATTTGTCGCTTTTATCTGTCGATAATCCAACAGAAAGTCGAGTAAATTTGGCAACTATGCTTCGAAACAGCGTGATTTATGTGTCAGTTAGCTGTACCTTTAGTCAGTGTCGTAGATTGATTCATTCGATCTAAAAAAAATCGTTTTATTAGCGCCATTATTGACGTTAATAATTTGAAATGTGCAAATCCTTCGCCTCCCTGTTTCGGCCATTGTTCGTTCAGATTAATTTCTAGTAAATTCACTCATTTAATGGAAGATTGGTTAGAATATGACGGAATGAAAGTCCCTAATTTTAATTTTAGTAATTTACAAATGCAGTAAATTTATCATTTCCTAGTTGGTATAACGTGACTATAATAAAAATGGTGTACTTTTAAATTATTGATTGTTTTAAAATTTGGCGCCTTTGTAGACAAATCAAGTGTTTTGTTTTCGATGATGTATTGCCACATTATTCGTTTCAAATTTTGAGGAGGCGAATAATTGGTCACATTTCAATTTTACAAAATTCATCAGTTGGTAGACCTAAAATAGGACAGTTGAGGAGGCGAATAACTAGTCACATTTTGAATTTTACGAAATTTACCAGTCGAGAGAACTAAAATATGACAATTGAGGAGGCGATTAACATTTCAATTTTACAAAATTTATCAGTTGTTGGATATTAAAGAGGACAATCGAGGAGGCGAATAACTAGTCACATTTTGAATTTTACGAAATTTATCAGTCGGGAGAACTAAAATATGACAATTGAGGAGGCGAATAACTACTCACATTTCAATTTTACAAAATTCATCAGTTGGTGGATATAAAATAGGACAATTGAGGAGGTGAATAACTAGTAATATTTCAATTTTACAAATTTTATCAGTTGGTAGACCTAAAATAAAACAGTTGAGGAGGCGAATTACTAGTAACTTTTCAATTAATCAGTTGCTCCACCTGTTTCTGGTAAGTTGTGTCGTAGATTGTGTCATATTCTATTTGACATTTTAATGTATTGAACAAGAGTACGAATAAAGCTACGACACTACCAAATTCATAGCCAACTATTCAGATAGAATTATTGTTTAAATTTGCCGCCAACTAGATTTCAATAAAAAAAAAACCGTCAATTTTACGATTCATTGAAATTGTCACTAGAGTTCGCTTGTGTATCGGTTTGTAAGAAGGCGCCAAATTCAAAATTGTGTAAATAATCCAATAGATTGCCGAATATTGATCAATTTTCGTACATTAACAAAACAAATATTGATTTCTCTCTCTCTCTATCTCTCTCTATTTTTATTTCCTATATAATCATAATAGCTTGGAGGGGTTAGATAGATAAGGATAGATGATGAGTTTAGGCGACGTGCTCAATTCGTACAGATGGTGGGGGTTTCTTTGATTGTTTTCCACTACATATACAAATATATATATATGTAGAAAAAACAAAAGTATAATAGAGGAGTGCGCAACTTGATTTTTATTTGTGAACCAACTATCAATGACAGCAGCGTTTCGATGAGTGCTATTTAAATTTAAATCAATTCTAAATCAAATCTAGTGTGCCTTAAATTTCGATAAATCCCCTATAATTTTGGTAAGTTGCCAACAATTTAATAAATTGATTTTCGAGAAAAAACAAACAAAAACAAATCGCTCGATTTTTTGTTTTTTCTTTCATATTTCTATTGGATTATAAACGGTGGAACAGTCTGTATATTTCCGTTTAAATAATTCGAATCTAGTTAGTTTTATAATATAAATAACAAGTGACAATCGATACTTTCGTTTGTTACAAATCGTCGCAATCTTGATGAATATTTGATTTGTAAAGAAACGTAATGACAGGATAAAGAAAGCGAGAGAGGAAAAGATGGAAAGAGATGAAAGTCGGGGGTGGGGTGGGGTGGAAAATTGTATCATTCACCTGTTCGATTTCTCATTAAACTTATCAAATAATTAATGATGGAACGCTACTATTATTATTACTATTATTATTAATGTTATCAATATTATCAGTTACAACCTACATAATTCTTCTATACGTTACGACAAATAAATAATTAACTTTTTTTTTGTATTATTATTGATCAATTATCAATAAGCAATTAATTCGTTACGAATTCATAATACACAACTGAATAAAGATTGCAACATACGTTCACGAAAATTATTATAACATTAAATATTACGATTAATCTAGTAGGTATGTTTACAATTTTTGTTTTATTATAGTCTTTTAGATGGAACACTCTGTATATTAACAATTTGATATTATACTGTGTTTCACGATATTTCTCTATGATTTTTGTGAACGTAAGTCGGCTTCTTATTTCGAACTTAGTAATCTGCATTACCGACAATCTGTCAAAAATAATAGCGTCGATAATGCAGATTACTGTGTTGAAACAAGAGAAATCATAGGCTACTACGAGGAGAAATATGGTGAAACACCCCATTTTTATACAGAGCGTCCTATCTAATAATGCAATTATTGTTTAATTAATAACAATGCAACAATACAATTGATGACGTAAGTCGTAGATTGATTTATATTTGAGTAAAATTTGATATTGGTAATCTATTTGGAAACAATTGAGCCAAGCTAATCTAGTGTGTAACGATCTTTAGATAAAAACAGAGTTGGCCATGATTTTGTTTTAAGTGTCGTAGATTGTTTCATACTCGACTAAATTTGAAATTTACGTATCAATCAAATTTAACCGAGTCATAGCCAACTATTAAATGACTCTTTATATAGAATGTTTCATTTTAGAGTAATCTATACGATTTTTTTTTGTTTTTTTCAGTAAAAACCATGGGCGTATCAACAGCACAGGAACTCTATTATGATTCACCACCGAATTTCTATGATACCAACAATAATAATAGTTCTATTATTAATAATAATAATAATAATAATAATGACTTAATAATTAGTGAAAGTATAACGGATTTTTATAAGAATTCGGTAATTTTTTTGACGGGCGCCACTGGTTTCGTTGGTAAAGCCGTTGTTGAGAAATTATTACGTACATGCAATGAATTGAAGACGATTTATGTTTTAATGCGACCGAAACGTGGAATGCTGGTGGAGCAACGGCTTAACGAACTCTTCAAAAATCCGGTAATTCAAATTATTAACCTCAAAAATTCGAATAACTAACCTCAAAGATCAAATAACTAACCTAAAAAATTCAAATAAATAACCTAAAAAATTTAAATAACCTAAAAAAATTGGCTGTACAACTGAAATTTCCTAAAGTATGAATAAAGCTACGATTTTTTACAATTAAAGCACCAGCCAACTTTGATATAAGCGACACCCGGTTATTTTCGAATAACAATCCTACAGGGTGTATCAAAGTTGACGGTGCAATAAGAATAACAATAAAGTTACGACGTTTGTAAGCCAATTTTGAGATGAAATCCCGTTGGACACTCTATATCTGGGACACCCGGTATATTGTTTAATTGAATTAATTTTTTTTTGAAATTGTAGGTTTTTAATTGTATCCGTGAGAAAACACCTGAACTGTTCGATAAAGTCCAAGCGATTTCCGGTGATGTTGCCCAACCAAATCTAGCCTTATCAGATAATGATCGTTATCAATTGATTGATAACGTTAATATTGTTATACATTCAGCTGCTACTGTTAAGTAAGTTACAGATTGATAAAAATCGGTCGACAGTTGGCTATGGATTTAGTGACGTAGCGTCGTAGCTTATTTCATATTTTACGAAGAAAGCTACGACACTGTTTCCAAAATGCATGGCCTACTGTTAAGTAATTAGCTATACTTGGTATACAAATCTATTTGACAGAAAAGTTACTAGTTTTACCAACGTAAAGTCTCTAAAATTACCAATAGTAGAGCTACATTTAGATTTGATTCATTTATACTTTTCCTAAATTTGGAGCGTTACATTTAGATTCGATTCATTTATACTCGGTTCACAGATCTAATTAAATTTTTCAATTGACAGAAAAGTTACTAAATATGTAAAATATATTCGTAAATACCAACCTAACACGTTCGAAATTACTAGATTTTAACCTATACACGAAACTAATTTGTAATTTGATAGAAAAGTTACTAGTTCTACCAACCTAATGTCTCTAAAATTCCTAAATTTGGAGCGCTACATTTAGATTAGACTCATTTATACTCAGTTCATAGATTAATTGAATTTTTCATTTGACAGAAAAGTTACTAGATATGTAAAATGAATTCGTAAATACCAACCAAACGCGTTCAAAACTACTAAATTTGCAATTTAACAGAAAAGTAACTAGTTCTACCAACCCAACGTGCCTAAATTTTCTAAATTTGGAGCGTTACATTTAGATTAAATTCATTTATACTCGGTTTACAGATCTTATTGAATTTTTGTATTTGACAGAAAAGTTACTAGATATGTAAAATATATTCTTAAATACCAACTTTACACATTCAAAATTACTAGATTTTAACCTATACACGAAACTAGGTTGTAATTTGACAGAAAAGTTACTAGATATATAAAATACATTCGTAATTGCCAACCTAACACATTCAAAATTACTAGATTCTAACCTGTATACGAAATCAATTAAATTTGTAACTTGACAGATAAGTTACGAGTTGTAGATACCAACCTAACGCCTCTAAAATCCCTAAATTTCGAAATTTGCTATACCGAGTATACTTTATAACCTATAAAGGGTGCAGTGTAGTAAAGTGATTTTTCCTCACGCAGGTTCAATGAGGATTTAAAAAACGCGGTAATTTTGAATACATTAGGTACAAAACGTGTAGTTGAATTATGTTATAAAATGAAACAATTGAAAAGTTTCGTACACGTATCAACGGCCTATAGTAATTCAGATAAGGCGACAATTGATGAAATAATCTATCCACCACCCTATGATCCGGATACAATAATCAATTATTGTGAACAATTATCGGATGAACAGATCCATCAATTATCAAAGAAACTATTGAAAAAACATCCGAATACATATACGTTAACAAAAGCAATGGCCGAACACATTATAATGGAGAGTTCATCGATACTACCAGTGGCTGTGGTACGGCCATCTATCAGTGAGTAGCAACACACTCAATTCTAAAAAATTTTGAGGTTATTTTTTTTGACATTTCAACAAATCTAACCTCAATTTGTATGAATTTATAGTAACGGCAGCTTGGAAGGAGCCATATCCTGGGTGGGTTGATAATGTTAGCGGTATAACCGGGATTTTTATGGAATGTGGCCGTGGTACGATAAAATCGATAATATGCGACGACCAATGTGTAATGGACTTAATACCGGTTGATATCGTTGTTAATACGATAATAACAGCAGCCTGGCATACGATAATGAAACGTTCGAATCTAATGCGTATTTATAATTGTACCAGTGGCAATATGAATCCAATAACATGGAAACAATTCGGACAATTGACACACAAATATTGGTTGCAATACCCAAGTAAATATGTCACATGGTATCCGGGATTTACCTACCGGAAAAATCGTTATTTACACATAATCTATGCGACTTTCTATCATCTATTACCGTCCGTGTTCTTAGACGTATTCCTCTATTGTACACGACGGAAACCAATGTTAGCACTATATAACCTTAAATTGTTAATTTTTCGATAATTTCATGGTTATTTTTAGGATGTTGAAAATCAGCCGGAAATTCTACAGTGCCTTAGATGCCGGCAAATTCTTCTCAACAAACGAATGGGATTTCAAGATATCAACAATGAATACGCTTATCAATGACGTCAATTGTTCGAAAGATGGGAAATTATTCGAAATCGATATGCGCTACACGAACGGTTTCGAATGGGATTTGTATTTGAGAGATTTCACTTTAGGCGTGCGGAAATACGTGTTAAAAGACGATATTGATAGCCTGCCAAGTGCCAAAATTAAACTCAACAGGTTGCAATTATTATAAAATTACCCATAATTCCGCTAATTATCGATTTTGTAGGCTATTCTGGTTCCAAAAGGTGTGTCAAGCTCTGATGGTCTATACTCTAATTCGCACGGTGGCACGTTGATTGATAAACGAAAAGACAATTCTAAAATGGGGGCTAATCAAAATGGGGTTAGAATTTTTACAATTATACAAAAATTATTTATTATTGTAGTTTATAGATTTTTAGCACTAACTATACATGGTTAAGGCCATTAATTTCAAAAAGAACAACAAAAATAAATAAATTCACCAATTTTGTTCGATTTTATTTTAAAATCCAGTGTATTTGCGCCTTAATAACGCACGAGATCGTATGCGCCCAGCCTTAGTTTTACTGTTCAAATGTATAGTCGGTACAATGATTTTCGAATTAATTCGTCACAAATTTTTCTTTTTCGGTGGTAATATTGGAATTTATCTATAGAGGTCGCTTCTATTTTTATCGAAAAACTATAATTTTATTGGTATTTTATTTAATTTGTCTACTATAATAAAATAGAGAGAATATGCGTAATTCGTGGATGTACTATAGAAAATTTATTGACAGTTGACATAACCTACAATTATCGCGGATAACCTCACTTTTTCCAACAGTTTAATTTGATGAAAATCGGCAATGTTACGCCGAATTTTCCATTTTCACCACTATCGACGACTGGGGAAACTCGAATTTCGACGGTTTTTCCACAATTCTCCAACAATATTGCCGGTAATATCGAACCAAAATCAACCTAACCTCAAATTTGGGTATCGCCCGAAATGAGCGTAGAAAGCTGCAAATTTCGTCGAAATTGTGTAAAAAAATCTACACGGACCGGGAGAATCAATACGCCTATGAGATGCTGCCGAAATTGCCCGAAATCAACGAGACGATCGTCGCCGAACCGGTCGACAATCTATCGGATTTCGATCGGATATTGGATCGGAACTATCGACAATCGAACATCGTCGAGATCGTACGGACTTTCAAACGATTGAATCGATTCGCTTGCGATCACAATGTAGATCTGTCCAATCATTGTTACGATAATCTAGTCGACGGTTTGATCGATAATTGTGAATATTTAACTGACCAACTACTGTACGAATTGTTGGCGATTATCGGTAAGTATCCGCAATGCGATACGATCCAATCGCACAACTATTACGACATTTGGTGCTGTTTGGACGACATCTGTTGTTGGAAATTGTCGAAATGGCCGATCGAACAGATGTTCCGATACGTTCTGTTGTGGTACGATTTGAATCTGGGCCGGCTGTGCGATTTCACCTACGAGGTGATCGATCGCAGTCTGCGTCGCATCCGACATCTGACCCGTGACGATCTGTTGCATCTGTTCTTCTGTTACAATATCTGTCGACGTCAGAACGTATCGTTCGATATCGAAGACAAATTGAGTCGGATCGTTGGCGAATACGATGTCGATGAATTGGCGATAATCGCAATGGGTTATTTTAAGACGCAAAGCAAAATCAAATTGGAAGCGATCTTGAAGGAGATGATCCGGAAGGTTTACGAGAATACGGCGATCATCAATGAAATCACATTGGCTGCGATACTTAAAGTTTGTAAAATATTACGATTATTGTAGTTGGCTGTGATCTTCGATCTCGTGTCGTAACTTAGTTCATCTAGTACCAGATTTGACATTTATCCAAGGTCAAATCAATTGTATGTATACAGGGTGAACCGCTTGAACTAACCTCTAATAATATGTGACATAACCTCTAATAATATGTGACATATAGGGTTGAGCAACTCATGTAGCGATATATTTTCTATAGATAGTTGAGGTTAGAAAACACCCAGTATAGAGCAACTCATTTGAATATACAATAAAAAGGTACGATTCCATTTAAAATAAGACAGTGGATTGCTCAACCCAATATACCGATATATTGTAGAAGTAGTTCAGGTTAAAAAACACCCACTATTGTGTCGCAGCTTGGTTCACACACCAACAAATTTGACATTTATCCAAGCTCAAGTCAATTGTGCGTATACAAGGTGAATCACTTGAACTGACCTCTATTAATATTGGCATATAAGGTTGAGCAACACATTTAAATATATAGTAAAAATGTAGCGATATATTTGCTAGAGGAAGGTGAGGTTAGAAAACACCCAATATAGAGCAATTCATTTGAATATACAGTAAAAATTCCATTTAAAATAGGAAAGTGGGTTGCTCAACCCGATATACCAATAAATACCATGTGTACTACGCTATTCCTCTTCTAAGTAGGCTATGACTTTGTGAACGTAGGTCAGCTTCTTGATTTAACTCTATATAATCTGCATTACCGACAATGTTGAAACAAGAGCAAGTCGGTAATGCAGATTACAGAGCTGAATGAAGAAGTTGACCTACGATCATAAAGTCATAGGCTACTGCGAACAGGAATAGCGTGGCACACATGGTATTGTAGAGGTAGTTGAGGTTAGAAAACACCCATTATTGTGTCGTAGCTTTGTTCACACTCCACCAAATTTGACATTTATCCAAGCTCAAGTCCAATTGTGTGTATACAGGGCGAATCACTTGAACTAACCTCTAATAATATTGCCACATTGGGTTGAGCAACTCATTTAAATATACAGTACAAATTCTACTTAAAATAATAAAGTGGTTTGTTCAACCCGATATACCGATTTTCTAGAGATAGTTGAGGTTAGAAAACACCCATTTTTGTGTCGCAGCTTAGTTCACACTCCAGCAAATTTGAGATTTATCCAAAGTTAAGTCAATTGCCTGTATACAGGGTGAATTTCTTGAACTAACCTCTAATAATATCGACATATAGGGTTGAGAAACTCATTTAAATATACAGTAGAAATGTACGATTCCATTTAAAATGAGAGAGTGGATCGCTCAACCCGATATACCGATTTTCTAGAGGCAATTGTGGTTAGAAAACACCCAGTATAGAGCAACTCATTTAAATATACGATAAAAATATACGATTCCATTTACAATAATAAAATAGGTTGCTAAACCGGATATACCGATATATATTGCAGGTAGTTGAGGTTAGAAAACACCCATTATAGAGCAACTCATTTGAATATACAATAAAAAGGTACAATTCCATTTAAAACAAGCAAGTGAGTTGCTCAACCCGATATACCGATATATATTGTAGAGATAATTGAGGTTAGAAAACACCCATTATTGTGTCGTAGCTTTGTTCACACTCCACCAAATTTGACATTTATCCAAAACACAGCCAACTATACACAATTAAATAACAGAAATTAAAAATTGTTAAATTTTAGGTTATCCGACTCTCTCAATATTTACCGTTAACCACCGATTTGGATCTGATGTTGGATCGTTTATCACCGGAAATCGACCGCCTATCCGACATGACGTGTCTGCACATCGCCTTGATCGGAAGCAGCATCCAATACAAACACGACACCACCCTACAGTTGACCAGTTCGAAACTGTTATCGAACTTGCCGAATATCCGTCTGAAAGACATCGAACGCATCCTATTGGCCAACGTTATGTTCGATTCGGATCCGTGTGACGGTTTCTACGAGGCGATCGTGGACGAATTGAACAGACCCAATCGCCAATCGGAGATCCTCCAATACAACCGCTGTCTACCCATGATCCTCCACTATTTGAGCTATCGCAACATCTACATCTACCCCCTTCTAGATTCGATACTAGACGATGATTACATCACGGAATTGTACGGAAAATCGTCGAAATCCACCCCTCTACCACTGTTCTCTCTAAACCAATCGATCGGAATCGAATGTCCCGATTATAGAGGTAATCGTCTGCAGCCGTATCGCCAATATAAAATCGTCAAATGGCTGACGGAATATCCGCCGAGTTTCGACCAGAAACGTCGAGCAACCCATGCGGACCGTTTATTCTTGGATTGTTGCAAAACCTTAGAAATGTTGTTAGGTTATCGTCCAGATCTGCTACATATCGATCATATTCTACCGCATTTTAGTAAGGCCGATATTGTTTTGTGTAAAAATCGTCAAAATGGCGAATTCATCGAACCGTACGGTTTTCAAAATTATGTGTTGGGCGATACGAAATTTCCGTTCAATTTAGACGAACACGAATGGTACGCGGTTGTGGTACTAGTGCCGAATTTGACCGTACGCCATACGAGCAACCCACTGGGTACGGTTCGTATGAAATTGCGTCAATTGAAACGTATAGGTTATAATCCGATTGTGGTGCCATGGTTGGAATTTCCGTCAATGACAGTCGATGAGAGGTTAGAATTTTTCAAGCGACATCTATCTCTATAAGTTATAATCGACAATAGTGGTACCATAGTTGGAATTTGTGTTAATGACAGTTGTTGAGAGGTTATAATCTACAATAGTGGTACCATAGTTGTCATTTTGTCCAGTGACAGTTGATAGGTTAGAATTTTAAAAGACATCATTTTTTGTTTTATTAAATTCGAATTGTACAAAATACAACAATTAATTAATTATTTATTGTAATTTTTTAATAAACTTTTAATTGATGGGTTTTATCAAAACCGGCTGAATGGCCGGCATTACGTACAATAAATGTGGTACCATCATAATGCATACGACGTTCACCGCGACGTACAAATAAATGTCGTGTTTTACCCATCGAACCAGTACAATGGATGAATGGTGTTGTTATTGAGGCTGAACCATTTGTTGGTGACGTACGTAGGGCGAATTTTTTACCATTACGGCCAATACTTTAATTAAAAATGTTAACTTGTCAGTTGTCAAAAAAAAAACTTTGTCACTACTGCATGGCAATCCAAAAAACTTTGTCACAAAACCAAATAATTTTGCCATAGCAACCAATAGTTTCACTTAAAAAACCCCACCTGTCTTGATGTGACATAGTTTTTTTGATAGTGTGACAATGTTTTCAATTGTCAAAAGAAAAAACTTTGTCACTATTGCATGGCAATCCAAAAAACTTTGTCACAAAACCAAATAATTTTGCCATAGCAACCAATAGTTTCACTTAAAAACCCACCTGTCTTGATGTGACATAGTTGTTTTGATTGTGTGACAACGTTTTCAATTGTCAGAAGAAAAACCTTTGTCACTACTGCATGGCAATCGAAAAAACTTTGTCACAAAACCAAATAATTTTGCCATAGCAACCAATAGTTTCATTAAAAAAATTGTCTGTCTTGATGTGACATAGTTTTTTTGATTGTGTGGCAACGTTTTTCCGATAGCCATACCGTCGTGACAAAGTTTTTTGTAACAATAAATGTTTGTTGAGTGTATTTATTGTTGTTATTACAATCAACAAACTTTCATTATCACATATCCAGAAAACTTTGTCACAAAATCAATTAATTCCACTTAAAAACTCACCTCTTATGATTGTAGTTTTTTGATTGTGTGACAATATTTTTTGCATTTCCATGCCGTTGTGACAAAGTTTTTTGTATTAATAAAAGGCTGTTGAGTGTATTTGTTGTTGTAATTACAATGAACAAACTTTCATTGTCACATAGCTAAAAAACTGTCACAAAATCAATTAATTTTGTGATAGCAATCAATAATTTTACTTAAAAACTCGCCTCTCTTGATGTGATATAGTTTTTTGATTGTATTACAAAGTTTTTTCGATGGCCCTACCATTGTGACAAAGTTTTTTGTAACAATAAATGTTTGTTGACTGCATTTGCAGTTGTAATTACTATTAACAAACTTTCATTGTTACATATCCAAAAAATTTTGTCACAAAATCAAATAATTTTGTTATAGCAACCAATAGTTTTCCTTAAAAACCCACCTGTCTTGATGTGACATAGTTTTTTTAATTGTGTGACAAAATTTTCAATTGTCAAAAGAAAAAACTTCGTCACGACTGCATGGCAATCGAAAAAACTTTGTCACAAAACCAAATGATTTTGTTATAACAACCAATAGCTTCATTTAAAACCCGCCGGTCTTGATGTGACATAGTTTTTTTGATTTTGTGACAAAGTTTTTCCGGTAGCCCTACCGTCGTGACAAAGTTTTTTGTAACAATCAAAGTTTGTTGAGTGTATTTATTGTTGTTATTACAATCAATAAACTTTCATTGTCACATACTCAAAAAACTTTGTCACAAAATCAAATAATTCCACTGAAAAACTCACCTCTTATGACTGTAGTGTTTTGATTGTGTGACAAAGTTTTTTGTAACAATAAAATTTTGTTGAGCGTATTTGTTGTTGTAATTACAATGAACAAACTTTCATTGTCACATATCCAAAAAAATTTGTCACAAGAAATAATTTTGTCATAGCAACCAATAATTTTACTTAAAAATCCGCCTCTATTGATGTGATATAGTTTCTTGATTGTGTGACAAAGTTTTTTCGATGGCTATACCGTTGTGACAAAGTTTTTTACAACAATAAAAGTTTGAGTGCTTTTGTTATAATTACAGTCAACAAACTTTCATTGTCACATAGCCAAAAAAACTTTGTCACAAAATCAAATAATTTCACTTAAAACTCGCACACATGACATCGTTTTTTGTCGATTGTATGACAAAAAAATGTCGATTCCCGTACTATTGTGACAAAGTTTTTTGTAACAATAAAACTTCAATTGTCACATAACCAAAAAAACTTTGTCACAAATTCAATTAATCGTGTCGCAGCAACAAATAATTTCACTTAAAAACTCACCTTCTTGGTGTGACAAAATTATTTGATTTTCTGACAAAGTTTTTTTGGTTTCGTGACAAAAGTTTGTTGTTGGTGGTATTTTTTTTTTTTTAATTGAAATAATTCATAGTTACCGTACTAAACCATCAATTGTTTGCGATATACGTATATTATTTATTATCCAATTGTCTGTATTATCATCACTTAACCAATATGTTGATTGTTGTAATACATTTAATGCATCATTTATTAATTGTGTACCAGATGGTGGACAATCATAATCAAGATTTGTTGTTGGTAAACTGGAAAATATTCAAATTTACCGCTATATTATATCATCGATGATAATGCCATCTAGCAATCACTATAGCAACTATTTTGACAGTTTTATAAAATTTAAAGCATAGCCAACTTGGGGGATATTTGGAAATTGAGATTCAATACAATTCAAATTTACCGCTAAATTTACAATAATAACGCCATCTATCAATCAACGGAGCAATTATTTTAGACAGTTGTGAAGTATGAACCTAGCAACGACTGTAAAACACCAAAGCAAAGCCAACTTGTGGATATTTAATTAAAAAAAAAAAAAAGAAATCAAGTGGGTAACTGTTTATATTTTCGTCTGTTTGGCAATTATTTGCTTATAGAAATCTAAAGCAGTTACTACACAATCAAGCATGAATTTTGTTTTTTATGGCGCATTAAATATCGATAAGATTCAAATTTACCGCTACATTTAAAACAATAACGCCATCAATCACTATAGCAACTATTGTTATAGAAGCATAAAGCGGTCACTACACAATCAAGTATGAATGTTGTTTTGTTATGGTGACAATTCAAATTTACCGCCACTATATTACAGTATGGCCAACTCAACAATATTGAAAATTGCTTGAAAAAAAAAGTTTAAATTATCGTCGAAATATAAAGCGATCACTACACGAGTAAATATAAATTTCGCTACATTTACAACAACGCCATCTATCAATAATTACAAGGACTAACTAGTAAACTCACTAAAGCACGGCCAACTTTGAGAGATTAGATTGGAGAAAAATGAATCTAGTTGGTTTCTTTATATTTAAAGATTAGAGAAATATAAAGGGGTTACTACACGATTAAGCATGTATTTTGATTGGTTTATAGCGCCAATTTTCAAAAAACTAGCGTATTTGAATATTCAAATTTACAATAATAGCGCCATCTATCAATAACTAGAATACACCAAAGCATGGCCAACTTTGCCATATTGGTGGGTTGCAATAGATGAATTTAGTGTGTAACTGTCTTTACATTTTCGTGTATAATGCGACTATTTATTGAGATATAAAGCAGTTACTACACAATCAAGCTTGAATTGGCTTATGGCGCGAATTTTGAAAAATAATTTGCAACTTACTGATAGAAAACTTGTAAGGTTATGTCGTTATTTAAATCGGTAAATGTATCGGTTGTTGTACGTGTACCAGCTGAATCGACCAAATAAACTAAAGCACATTGGTCACTTGTAAAACTTACACCTTTATACCACATTTTCGCGTATCTATCGAAAAATTTTGAGGTTGGAATTCGAAATTATAGGTTAGAATTGGGAATTTACTTATTGTTGCCTTGGTTATCATTTGCTAATATTTCAACCCTTGAGCCGTATTGTAAAATTCTACCATTTGGGTGGATTAAAGCCGACGAACTGCCAGTCGAATTCAATGATAAGGCGATCGAATTCTTCAAATTCGTTATTCTTATCGCCTGATCCAACGATATATCGATACGGATACGGTCGTGTAAACGTAACGATATTATACCATTCGGTGATATTATCGTACCATTATTACCGCCCATATAACCATCATCGTTCGATAAATTCTATAAACAAACGAAATTTGGAAACAATTGAACAATTGTGGTATTCTATACGTACATTGAAATCATCCGGATGGTAATTCTTAACAATTATAGGTTTCGGTATTAAAGGCGACCATACATCGTCGTATTTGTTGATAGAGTCCCGTGGTGTACTGCCACCGTTACCACCACCGCCACCACCTCCACCACCACCACCGCCACCACCACCAAGACTATCACTGGAATGTGTTGTGTAAATACTGCGACTGCGCGGCCGGTGTAAATTTTGACTTTCGCTAATTTTCAACAGACTTTCCGAAAATGTTACTGCGAATTTATTTTTTTTTTTTATAATTTTTTTGTTGAAAAAAATTAATAAAAATACCTTTAGGTTTGAAGATTTTATTCATTTCTTATTTGTTTTATTTATTTTTTAATGGAATTGTTATTAACGGTTGTTAGGGGCAACATACAATTGAAATCATAGCTGACTTGATTCGAAAAATTCCAAAACAACAAATCCAAACGTGTATGGACTGTTACACCAAACAAATCAATCAACAGCGCCATCTACTCAGTATATCTCAACTATCTGACAGTATATGGCCAGCTTTAGAAATAGACAATATTAATGATGTTAATATTAAAATATTATGGCAACAAATCTGAACGTGTAAGGAGAGTAGTTGATTTAAAAACAACGCAATCTATCTAAAACAACGTTGTTCCTACAGTACGTCCCAATAATGCTGGTTTATTATTGACACATATCTGATTGTATATGGACGGCTTTAAGAGTATATTATACTCAATGGCGCCATCTATGTTACAAATAGCGAAATATAGTGTTTGAATGAACAAATCTGAAAGTGGATGGACAGTTTTAGATAATTACAGTTTTATAGTTTCCGAATTTGGAATTAATATTGTGACAGATTTGAGAGTGCATGGATAGCTTTATTATTAATAATAGCGCCATCTATGGTATCGAATTTCAAATATCTTCATTTGTTAAATTTAACACTACTCTTGTATTGCATATTTGATAGTATATGGACAGCTTTAGTGAGTGTATAAAAAAACAGTAATAGCGCCATCTATCATATTAACATAAAAGCATTACTCAAGTTATCAAATCTGAACGTCAATGGACAGTTTTAGATAATTGTAAAATTTCTACAGTACGTCCCAATAATTCGCTACATTGAAAATTATTGTTGTAACAGATTTGACAGTTTATGGGTAACTTTAGTGATTACTTTATTTAAAAAAAATAATAGCGCCATCTATGATTTTAAATCGTAAATATCGTCATTTTACAAATTAACATTACTACTGTAACATATCTGATAGTGTATGGACAGCTTTAAAAGTATATTATACTCAATGGCGCCATCTGTTACTAATAGCGAAATATAAATAGTGCTTGAATGAACAAATATGAAAGTGGATGGACAGTTTTAGATAGTTAACAGTTTTATAGTTTCCGAATTTGGAATTAATATTGTAACAGATTTGAGAGTGTATGGATAGCTTAATTATTGATAATATGTTATCGAATTTCAATCTTCATTTGTTAAATTTAACACTACTCTTGTATTGCATTTTTGATAGTATATGGACAGCTTTAGTGAGTGAATAAAAAAACTGACTAACAATAGCGCCATCTGTCATGTTAACATAAAAGCATTCAAGTTATCAAATGTGAACGTCAATGGACAGTTTTAGATAGTTGTTAAATTTCTACAGTGCGTCCCAATAATTGTTGTAACAGATTTGATAGTTCATGGATAACTCTAGTGATTACTTTATTAAAAATAATAGCGCCATCTATGGTTCAAAATCGTAAATATTGTCATTTTTCAATTTAATATTACTACTGTAGCATATCTGATAGTGTATGGACAGCTTTAAACAATATACAATTTGAATACGTCTACCGGTAGCGACATCTACGGTTAAAATATTTAAATATTACAGAAAACTGTAATTCTATTACTATAGGAAATTTTATTTTATTCTAATTTTTGTTGGTAGAATTGATGAACAATTGACAAACAATCACATAATTAACCATAAAACACGAATTTCAATTATTTTTATTTCAAATCAATACACCACAGGTGATTAGGATAGAAATTTGATTGTGGATGGGTAGCTTTATCTTATTTGCATATAAGTAGCGCCATCTATGTTGTTACGCGTAAAACTTTACGATTCTATAGCGTGTCCCAATAGAATCACCCCTCAGTGTTTTTTAACAGAAAATTAATGGAAAATTAAGCAATTTGATTTATTTAAAAATTTATTTGTTTACTATCATCAATTGTTATCATTATTATTATTTACAATAAAATTGAATAAATTCCCCAAAAATTTCACCATTCTACGACACCCGGTATATATTTTTCGATTAATTTCTCATAGTACGGCCATAAGGCTTCAATATCGGGTACATCGGTACTTTTCGTATACAAATCGTATTGGCTACAACAAATAGGTTAAGTTGAAATTAGGTTATGTTTTATTTGAGGTTATTTTGACTCACTTGAATTTGAGCACCCATTCCATGATCGTCTCATCGCCATCTTTCATCAAATGACGATAATCACCGCCCGAATGCCACGGATAGAAACTATGATAACGTATCATGGCCAACCCTTCTTTCGGTATTGTCGACTGATTATGGATTAAAACCCGGTAGAGGTACTCATCATGGCCCCAGGACATCAATAAATTTTCTATACCACAATTGGGTTGGTACATACCGTATTTGGTGCTGTTTTATTGGCGAAATTGAGGTTATATTCGGGGTAATTTCTAACCTATAAACTCACTTGAATTGCGGATTGGCGCCATCTTTGTTGTCGTTGAAGGACGTTTGTCGATAGACGACACTCTGGCCCCATTCGCAGCCAACTGGGAATGTGTCGCCGACAACCGCCCATTGGGGTTCCCCGTAAAACGCCATCACTTTGCCCAAATCGTGGATTAATCCGGTCAGTTGGAACCAATCCTGATCGGGATAGTCGTGACGTATACGTTCAGCTGTCTGGAAAGCGTGCACGATATTCGGGATATCAACATCCGGATCGCTTTCGTCAACCAATTCGTTCAATTTCTCCAAAGCCTCTCGGATTGTTGCTTTGAAATGGTTGAATTTCGTCCATTTTTCAATTTTCCCTAAAAATTGAGGTTATTTTATCGGTTAATTGTAATAAAAAGAATTGTGGGCTCAACCGGGATTTGAACCCGGGACCTCTCGCACCCAAAGCGAGAATCATACCCCTAGACCATTGAGCCATCCTATCTCACTCATTATAAAACATCATCATAAGAAACCGGCCTTTGTGATTAATTTAAGTGATATGAAAGTGATTACCTTTAACGAAATCTACAGTTTGATTTGTGTGCATTTCATGGTAGGTTCTCCGGACGCGTTCTTTGATCGGATCATTTTCATCGACACTATAATCACGAAATTGGGCGACCGGTTTTTTAGCAAATACCGGTTCGGGACGTAATAGTTCCGATGGATCGGTGAGTTTGATTGGTGGTTGAGTCTCCTGGAAGCGCGAAATTTGAATTTAGTGATTTTTTCGCCTTAGATTGGCCGTAT
Source organism: Mylabris phalerata (assembly GCA_020740385.1). Lineage (NCBI taxonomy): Eukaryota > Metazoa > Arthropoda > Insecta > Coleoptera > Meloidae > Mylabris > Mylabris phalerata. Next base: position 2,272,624 of record JAJEOX010000142.1, on the reverse strand, counting down.
TAATTCCATTTTTAATCCGATAGATTGTTACAAAGATTAGATTTAATCGTAAATTGGTGAATTTTCCGTCTAATTACAGGAAAATTATAATATTTTAGTTATTTTTATCACCAGGTGGAATTTTAGTGATTTTATGATGGTTATGTTTGCCTGTTGACCATAAAATTGGCGCTAAATTTGAATTGTACTTGGAAAAAAGACAAAGGAAATTTCCCCAGATATAAAACAGTCGGAAACAATTGAAAAAAAGAAAACAACATTGATAACTATTGGGAAATTTTGATAACTTATGACAATTCACATGCTTCTTGATATTAATTTATTCCAATACTGCAATTGTTTAAATTACAAATAATTAAACAAAACCCGAATTGTTAACAAAAATTATAAAAATTAACCCAAAAATAATCAAGTTTTCGTGATTTTCATCACCAAATCTTAGTGATTTTATCACGGTTAAGTTTGCATTAATCGTAATAAAAGTGGCGCGAAATTTGAATTGTCTTGGAGAAAAAACATCGAAATTCGCTTTAAAAAAAAGTCAACTATGGAATTTCTACCAGAAGCATTCGTTATAATACGAAAACAATTACAAAAGAAACCAATTTTGATAATAATTGGAAAAATTTTGATAACTTACGATAATTCATATGCTTCTTGATATTAATTTCTCCAATTTTGCAATTGTTTAAATTACAAATAATTAAAAAAAAAACAAAAAAAAAAACAATTATTAACAAAAATAATAAAAAAAACCCAAAAATAATAAAGTTTTAGTGATTTTCATCTTAGGGATTTTATCACGATAATGTTTGGATTAATCGTAATAAAAGTGGCGCGAAATTTGAATTATCTTGACGAAAAAACATTAGAAAAACCAATAAAATATCGAAATTCTGTTAAAGAAGAGCCAACTATGGAATTTCTACAAGAAGCATTTGTTATAATACGAAAACAATTACAAAAAAAAAGCAATTTTGATAATAATTGGAAAAATTTTGATAACTTACGATAATTCGCATGTTTATTATTATTATTATTATTATTATGACTATTATTATTATTACTTCAAATGTTCTATATTCATTCACAACATTAGTTTAAATGATTGTTTGAATTTTTCGAAGCAGCCTTTTTATATTGCGTATTGCTTACGACAACGTATGATCATTTTATCGGAATTATTAAACAAAATTTTAATCACAAACAAGAGAAACAACAGAAAAAAAATCAATGCTCTCTTTAAATTAATATATTCTTCAATTAAATTGGCTGATAATAAAAACAATAATAATAATAATAATAGTTATAATTTAATCAAAAATTATCTATTGCAAATTTTATTATTATTATTATTACTATTATTATTGTTGTTATTTGAATAAAGCCGGTTGTACACTGGTTTAATTATCGCGTGGGAACTCACCTTAATCCTGGATTTTAATTTATAAAGTGGATAAAAGATTGTAGACAAAACTCTATTAATTTTTTTTTTAGATTAATTTTAATTATTATTCAATTATAAAATGATAAAAATTTAATTAATTTTCAGTCATTCCAATTCTAGTTAATTTTATTTTTAGGTTATCTAAAAAAAAACAACAAAAAAATTCCATTATAACCTCAAAATTTCTACTGTAATTTAATCTAGTTGGCTGTAATTTTCGAATTATTGTTTTATTGGCGCTATTTTCAAATCCCAATCTTTACTAACAAATAATCAAAATGGCGGAAATTCGGAAACAAAAGACCAATCAACAATTAATAAATTTTATTTTATTTTAAATCAAATTAAACAATTAAAGCATTAGTTGAACAAAATACTAAATTTCCCCAATTAAATTCATAGTTGGCCATATCTGTACGTAAATTAAGTCGTAACTTGGTTCATACTCTACTCAATTTGACATTTGTTGGAAAACCAAGTGGTATTACGTCATAGCTAATTTAGTCATAGCCAAGTATACGATGAAATATCGCAATACCTGTAGATTTTAAGACAATTAGGTCGTAGCTTGGTTCATACTCGATTCAATTTGATAATTGTTAAGCATCTGAATCAAGTTACGACACTATTTAAGTTGATCATAGCCAACTGTGCGTTGAAATATTTTGTACACCCTGTTGTTCTTATCAAAAAAATTAGGGGTTATCGGTGGGATTTCATCATATTCGATGATAAGAATTTAAAATTGAAAAATTAGAAATATCGAGAAAGTCATTTAAATTTTTCTCGATTAATCCCAGTTTAATTAAAAATAATTATTAGTTTTCCATTATCATCAATTATCAGTATTTTTAATTATTATTGTTATTATTAATATTGCAACTTATCAAATTATCAATTTTTTGATGAACTCTTCGATTTTGTTTTCTCATCATTCATAGCCTTCTTTTTTGTATGCACTGCAAAAAAACAAAAATTACAAACGTCATTTGTTTTTCAACCGTTGATTGATAACAACGAAAATAACAACGCCATCTACTAATTTTACCTGTAATTAAAGCCGGTTTACCCCCTGGTTGTGGTTGTTGTTGTTCATCAATAGATGGCGCCACATTTAAACCATAACTGACTTGATAAACCGGCAGGGGAATCACTGTAGACGACACGGGTACTAGATCTAAAATCAAACAATCAATATTACCACAACAATAATGCCACTAAATTAAAATCACTAGATTTGTAAATGTGTAGGTGTTTGATTTAGCCACGCTTACTAGATTCTAAATAATTCGATAATTAATTAATTACCTACCTGGTTCTAGTAATTTATTTTCGTTATATTTATAAACAGTTGGTAACGTGTAAATTTGATAAATACACAATAATAACACGATAATTTTAATAAACATATTTCTTATAAAATTAACAGGTGGCTTGATGACTAGAACACAAAAACAAATGACTATACGAATAAATGACGATCGATTAAAAAGAGATAGTTGTAGAAAAATCGCATTTTTCTACAACTTCTACATATTCTATCTTTGTTTATTTTATAAAAGAAAAATATAAATCCATCCTTGTCTATTGGATGGTTTTTCATTGAAATATCCCACAAAACAGGTAATTAACATTTTATGTAGGTTACTTTGGCGACTTTCACTTGTTTTATTAATAATGGTGAATGTAAAATAGAGAGAGGAACAAATGAGAATCGACCTTCGTTTACTACGATTCTAATATTTAAATCGGCGTATAGATCAAGGACAATTTCTATAAAAATAGACAGAAATAGATAGATTTGCAAATATGAAGTTAATAAGAGATGGAATAATATCGAACTTAATTGTGCCATCTATCGGTGATCGATTCAAATTAATTTCAATCAACGCCATCTATCGTTAAAATTGAGGTTATGTGTATCAATAATTTAGTGTTTTTTTCTTCTATTTTTGGTTGTAATTGTAAAGAAATCACCAATAAATAATTCAAAATATCCCCATGATTACCAACTTAAATAAAAACAATGAGGGTGGATAAATGAGCAAATGTCGTGTTTATATATCGTATTGACAAACCTTTAACTATTGATTCATTTCATATATTTATTTATTCATTAATGTTTCATTTTTGTGTACATACAGGGGGATAGGGGGTGGATTTCTAGAAAATAAAACAAATAAATATCGATAAATGAGGTTTGTTCCAAACTCCAATGGCCTTGAATCAATTGGAATAAACCTAATAAATTTGCAATTTTTCTTGTTTTATTACCAATAAATGGCACGTGCCATTTGTTTATCGCCATTTTGTTCGAATAAACAATTGAATTTAAATTAATGTCAAATGTCAAATTGAATTAATTGCGCAATTTCTTTAAATTTCAATTGTTTACACTCTCCTCGGATTTTGTTTTGTTTTTTATATCAAAGTCAACTTGATTACTGTTATTATTGGCAATAATAATGGGGAATTAACTATTTGTATAGGTGGCTATGACTTTGATTGTATATTGTCGTAGATTGATTCATATCCTACTATTACAAATATCAAATTCATGTATGGATCAATCTACGACATTACTTAACTAAAGTCATAGCCACCCTGTTTGTGTTGTATATGAGAATTTAATGGAAGAAATAATGTGAGTAAAACGAAAAACAAATGATTATAAAAGTTAAATAACGAGAATTCTTTATTAAATATATCAACGGTTAAATTTATTATTCCATAATATGTAAATAATGGAAATTTTGTGTTAATATTTATTTTAATTTTCTCATTTCCGTAATTTACTTTGTTATAGAAATATTTAAGAGAAAATGGAAAATATATAGGGTTGTTTTAAGAAAATCCACCAATTCGGCAACTATGTATTAAATTTGTAAAATCAACAATAGATGTCGCTTTGAATTCGCCATATTGCCAATATTTACAATCAAAACTATCTTGGCAACTAAGCTTCTGTAAACAATCTAAATGACAGTTGTTGCAATGTTGCCGAATTGCATTGAAATTAGCAACAATGCTTTTTGTTTTGTGTAAACAACCAATAGATGTCGCTTCTATTTGACAATTTAGTGACTTCTTTTGTTTTTATCGAGTGTATCTTGATTATAAATGAAAATCACCCCTTATAAAAAAAAATTATAACCAATTTCTATCTTTTTTACGATATCTAGGTATTAAATATAATTCGATATTCAAATGATAATGACCATTTAATGGTTGAAATGATATACAATATTAAATATTGCATGTTTGTTGGTAATAAAAAGTTTTCTATAAGGGTGGTTGATTATTAGATGGTTACAGGGGGGTGGTTGAGAAGAAAAGACACAATACAATACAATTTTACAATAGTCGGTGATGTCCACTCTAGTAGCCTATGGTCGTTTAACACGACAACCAAAATAACAATCAACGGGGATTTTTCGTTTTTGTTTTTTGTTTTACAGTTGGTATTGTTACCGAGTCTGATGAAAATTCAGCATGCAATCGTAGTAGGCGGGGAAATTTTTGAATGTCTAATGACGTGGCTGGGGCGATAAAATGGCGCCAATTTCAAAATTACAACAAAAATTAAAGAGAGATAGATGAAGGGAGAGAGCAAGAGAGATGGATGTTTATAATATCGGGGTATAGATCACAACTGTAGGGATTTTTCTTTTTTTACAGTTGGTATTATTACAGTTTAGATGATATTTTGAAATCTTAAAAGTCTGATGACGTGTCAATGGCCACAAACAGAGAGAAAGAGAGAGAGAGATAAAAAGAGAGAGATAAAGAGAGATAAAAGGGGGAGATAAATGGGGGAGATGGATAAGGAGAAAGGGGGAGAGAGATAAAGAAAGAGAGAGGATAGGAGATAAAAAATGACAGAAGGAGAGAGATAGAGAGAAGGAGAGAGATATAGAGGAGGGAGATAGAAAAAGAGAGAGAGATACAGAGGGGGGGGATAAAGAAAGAGGGGGAAATAAAGAAAGAGTGTGTGTGTGAGAGAGGAAAGAGGGGTGGAGAAAAATTGTGAAAGAGGGGAGAAGAGAAAGAAAAATGGAGAAGGATAGAAAGACAGCTAAAGAAGGGGGGGAGAAAGAAAGCTAAAAAAGAGGGAGGGAGGGAGACAGAGAGCTAACGAGAGAGAGGGTAGCTGAAGAAAGAGAGAGAAAGAGAAAATGGCGACTAAAGAAAGAGAGAGAAAGAGATATAAGGGTGAGAGGGGTGAAAGGGGGCGAGAAGGAGGGTGATGTATATAATTTCGGGATATAGTTTCAATTATAGAAGATCTAATAATACACCTGAAATGGGTCCCCAATGACTAAAGGACACACAATACTAGGTATACAACCATTACAATTACTGAAGCCCTGCCATTATTTATATGACACGACATATAGGGAGGGGGTTGGTGGTGTAGAGACATGACAAGAATTAATAAAACAAATCATCTAATATTTGAGTAAATTCACTCCACAGTTGGCCATGTATTTTAGTTGTTAATGTCGTAGATTGATTCATACTCTACTATAAAATTTGACATTTGTAAATGTCAAATTTCAATAATCTGAAGAAAGCTACGACACTACCTACTAAAAACATAGCCAACTATGAGAGAAATCACCTAGAGTCGTAGCTTTGTTCGAACATTTGTCAATTTAGCAAAGTGTGAACCAAGCTACGACAATATGTAATAAATTACCTTAGCACACTAGATTTGTAGATTTGTTAAATTTAGTGGATTTTTATAATATTTAACCCCTTTATTAAAATACCAATTCAAAGATAGAAGGGTTGAAATAGAATAGAATCAATTAGGGGGTGTATTTGCTATTTTCCGGTATTGTTTCTAAATACCGGGTGTATCGGTAACCGATCTATGCCAATTTCATCCCCTTTGTAATGTTCCACTGCCGCCACCACCACCACCACCACGACTACTACTATTACTACAACTACCGGGGGCGGTAATCAATATATATACAGTATAGTACTTCTATCATCCCTCTTTCATGTAGATGTAGATATTTGTTATTTACAAACGGATAACAACAGGGATGCAACAATCGACAAAAATCTACCCTTATTTAATTTGGTCTAATCGTAGTTCAATTGGAAAGATTCGTATTTAAAAATGTTACCAAATTATAATCGTAAAAATCCCCTAGAAAACAAACAAAATCACGTGATTATTGTAAAATTACGCATGCGCGTAACACGGCGCATTCGCAATTTTTCTCCAACATTTGGAAATAAACAAAAGAATCTTTCAAATGGTAACGTGATTGTTTTGACGTATTCATAAGTACTTGGAAAATAATTGAAAAATCGCCAAATTATACCAACAAAAATCCCCTAGAAAATTAACTAAAATTAAAGTTGGTATTAAATATAAATTGGCCGTAATTTTGGTGAATAGAGTCGTAGCTTTGTTTATACTTTGGTATTTCTTCAATTCAAAAAAAAAAAAAAATTAGAAATAAAATCAAGCTACGACAACACCTGGCCAACTGCGAGATGTCTAAAAATAAGCAATTTTTATTTTTTATTGGGCATGCGCAATACTAAAATTAATGATTATACCCGGCGCATCCACCATTTGTTCATCAAATATTTGAAAATAAACAATTTTTCCAACGATATCGCGATTTCGAAAATTTTTCAATAAATATCATTTGTAAAACATGGAAAACAACTGAAAATTTATGCCTACTATGATTATAAAGCCATCTAATTTTTTATTTGTTTGATATTAATTAATTTTTTTTCTTGTCATTTGTTTTTCTTTGAACTCCATTTTGTAAAGAGAAAATAATAATAATAATAATAATAACAATGTTGTAAGATAAATGAATGTGTGTGTGTGTGTGTGTGTATGAATGAATGTAATAAACGCCATAGGCGTTCAGATCAAGTCGTCTTTGATCTTCCATTTCCACACTGTTACCAACAGATAAATACTAAAATATACACATATATATAGATATAATATTGCATAGATAGATAGATAAAAAGAAACAAGAGAAAGCTCAACTTACAGATGTTTCTAACACATTTTCAACTTCTTTATCAAATTGTTCATAAATTCTTCTTTGTATACTATCATTATTATTATTATTATTATTATTATTATTATTATTATTGTTATTATTATTATTGTGGTTGGTACTACTGGAAAAACCCTGAAAACATTTAATTACACCAAGTCATGAACAGATATCGCTTCCATTCTATTACAAGGGTAGCAATCTAAGAATAAAGGGGATGATTGTAGTGGTGGTGGTGGTGGTATTTATATCTTGTCTTAATTATGTCCAGAATTAGGGGTTGGTTGGCAATGTTGCCAACATATACGTGTTGTATTGTTAATTTCCACATAGCAAATCTAGTGACAGATAGACAAGACAGTAGACAATCGTGATGGTGGGGCGAAAACAAAAAAAAAAAAACACCCATAATCCTTAATTAGATTTGTTGTACATTTTCTATCTTTGTTCTTTCAACATTTCCAATGATTGAAAATATGAGAGCAACAAAGATATACAGAGCGTTCACTATTTTATCAAATAGTTGGCTATGATTTAAAAATCCATCTACAAGTTGGCTATGATTTAGCCATTTACGATCGCAGTTTGTTTCCTTTTAGAAATCCATCAGTATGAATCAAGCTACGATATTACCGAATAAAAACAGTAAAAGATGAAATATACAGGGTGGACTATTCCAATTAATACAGTTGGCTATGCTTGAATCGTCGATTGTTTTCCGTTAAAAAAATCCATCTTGTTAGTATGAATCAAGTTACGACATCTGTAGACTAAACACAGCCGACTATATGATGAAATAAAATTGTACACTCTGTATAATAAACAAAAATAAATAAGAACTCACAAAAAATAAAATATAATTAATTTCGAATGTACAACAAAAACAATTGAATTTAATATGAAAATTAAACAACATTCATATGTTTTTTTTCACAAACAAAAGAATTGAATTTCGGGAAATTCATGGAAAACAAAACAAAAATAAATACGTTTTTTTATATAAAGATCGTTACAGACTAGCCAATTTGTGTTGGCGAATTTAAGACGTAATGTCGTAGCTTGATCCAGTTATTTCAAGATGAACAAATGTCAAATTTATGAACCAATCTACGACACTTGAAACAAAATCGTGGCCAACTTTATGTTTGATATTGGAACAAAGTTGGTCATAATTTCTTTAATAAATGTCAAATTTAATGGCGTATGAATCAATCTCGGACTGTCAAAACTAAATCTTAGCCAATTTTATGGTTAGAATTTAAGGGTGGGAAAATCGGTGTGTACGCCCGCCTTAATACAACCCCCAGTGAGAAATCTTTACAGTTTTCTACTTGTAAATATTTGCGTTGAACGACTTCAGGCAAAACAGACACGTGATTGAATAATAAAAGTATTTTTAAACAACATCAAAACCAACCCCATCCCCCAATTATTGATCAACCCTTATTTTACCTACCCCTTATTATTGTTATAACAATTTTATTTTGCTATTCTTGTTTGTTCTAAAGTAATCTTTTTACCTGGAAAATGTGGAAAATGTTTTGTCTGTTGTTGATGTTTCCATTCTTTAACAATAAAGGGCGAAATAATGCTAGTGGTGGTGGTGTATATTTACATCAAAACCAACCCCCATCCCCCTTAATATTATTTAACCATACGTTATACCAGCCGCAGGACATTTTATAATAAACATGAGTGTATGTAACTGAAATCAGAAGCGTGTATGTCAATTTGATTGAGGGTTGTTTTTGCTTATATATATACGGATAAAATAGACAACATTCAGGGGGTGGTGATAACCGGGGGTGGGTGCTAGTTAATATTCTAGCAATATTCTACCAACAATTTTTTGTTTTTATTGTTTTTTTTTAAACAATATTGAATATTTTAAATTTAGGGGTGGGTATTTCAACATTTCCTCTCTCTTTATCTCGAAATCATCCCCTTTATAATTCCAACAAAATAAACGTTAACAGTTTTCTTCTATTTATTAAACTGAATGAAGTTCTTGACAAGTTTACGTTTACTTTCAACATGAATAAATGATGAATAACGTTCTGATAGTAGTTTGTTGATACGATAAGGGGTTGGTATAGGGGGTTAAAATGGTTCTAGTAGCTTATCAGTGTGTGGTTGATGTGGTGTTAAAGTTGCTCCATCTAGTCGGCCGGGTTGTTGTTGTTGTTGTTTCGTAACTTTTTACAACAACATTTCAGATGTCTTAAAACAACGTGTTAAATTCGGACCGATTTGAAACAGGACCGTACTCTAATAATGGACTACCACATATGCACCAATGCGCAATATAGTACAGTTTTAACAACAAAACCGTGTTGTAATTGTCTTAATTCGTGCCAATTGTAGAAGTTCTCCAATTTATTTTAAAAGAAACCCTCGAATTGCACGATTTACAGAAATAAACAGAACCGTACTCCAATGATTCTCCCCAAATATTGTGTAATTTTCAGCGGAATGAGTACAGTTTTAACACGAAAATGATGCAATAATCGGCCTAATTCGTGTAAATTATTGAAATTTCGTAATTGAACCTATGTTAATTTATTCCAATTCAATTTACAAAGAATATTACCCTCGAATTGCACGATTAAAAAAACTAGTATAATTTCCACAATTAACCAAATATCCATATATAAAGTACAGTCTTAACAAAAAAAATAATCGTGTACTAAGTGCCCTAATTCGTGTAAATTATTGAAAAAGCAGGATCGTACTATAATAATTTCCATGAATAAACTGTGCACGGCACAACTTACCACGCATACAATATAAATTTAACAAAAAGTCGTGTACTAATTGTACTAATTCGTGTAAATTTATTGTTAATTCATTTTAATTCAATCTACGAGTAACATTATCTTCAAATTACACGATTTTTATTCGAAAAACAGTGCACTATAATAATTTTCACAAATAAATCACTATTATAGTACAGTTTTAACAAAAAAAAATCGTGTACTAATTGCATTAATTCGTGTAAATTATCAAAAATTTCCGCTTGAACCCTCAAATTGCACGATTTTTTCTCTAATAATTTCTAAAAATATACCATCGTATGTGCACTGTTGTGCAACTTGCAGCGCATACAGTACAGTTTTAACACGAAAATCGTGTAATAATCGGTCTAATTCGTGTAAATTATTGAAAATTCCCAATTACACCCCTGTTAATTTATTTTAATTTAATTTGTAAGTAATATCATCCCCAAAATTGTACGGCTTTTTTTTTTGTTTACACTAGGGTGTAATTTGAGGGATCAATTTTTAATATCGTTGCCAAATTTGATGGATCGATTTGAAATAACACTAGGGAGCAGTTGTTTTTTTTTTTTTATATATATATATGTATCATCGCCAACTTTGTTACAAAATAATAAAATATTCAAGTACCATTAAATTTTATTATGATACTCGATCCGGTTTCAAGGTTATTAAATTTATATACCAACACATAATTTATCTAGAGTTGGCCATGCTTCAATTACAATGACGTAGTATCGTAGATTAGTTCATACTCAATAAAATTTGACATTTGTTTATGTATTTTTTGTGATTGAAGCTACGACAACATAACCAAAAAGCACAGCCACAGTACACTCGATTTCTATATTTAAACAACAATAATAATAATAATAATAATAATAATGGCCACAGTCTACTTCGATTTTGATAATGATAATAAAACTACCCTCAATAATATTAAGGGTAGCGCGTAATGGTTGTAATAATCATATATCGACTCTTATTATTGTTTGAAGGGTGAGTAATTGTGGGAAATTTCCAAAATTCTTCATCTAAACAACATTATAAGGGGTAAGAGGGTTGGAAATATACAAATTATTGGAATATTTCACCCTATACGACCAAGAAGTTGGTTGTTTTGGTTGACTAGTGTCGTAGATTGATTGGTACGTTCGCTGAATCAAGCTAAGACATTACGTACTAGAGTCAAGGCCAACTGTACATCCTGCATGCTAACAAAACTAATCAACTAATTGATCGTCCAATATTTTAAAGTGTCACCTTACAAGGGGATGATAAAGATTATTTTTGTAATTAGTACAATATAAATCGATAAAACTCGTCATTTTAAGGGTAGAAACAAATGACTAACAAATCAAATTCATTATAGAATAGTTGGCGTTGGATTTGCAATTATAATCATAGATGGCGCTTTATAACCTAATCATGCGCAGTTTACAAAATGGCGGATTTTCCACCCCCGCGACCAACAGATTAAATGTAGCACCTCGGGCTAGTTATCATTAATGGCCATATATTAGGGGGTGATTTAACTCACCCTTAAAATGCCCAATTTACTGGCAGTTATTAAAATTTCTGTTCAGCGACCTAGAAAAATTACTTTATACAAAATAATACACATACATATAATAAAAACAACAGAGATAGAGTAGATTAAAACTAAAGAGAGAGATAGGGATGGAAAACAAAAGAAAACAAGAATATAAAGTGGTAGAAATCAGAGTAGGCTGGAGGGTAAATAACGTTTTCCTTTCAAATTAAAAACCATTTTATCTGAAATTCTATAAGCGCTTCTGTTTTTTTTTTTACCCTCCACCGATTTTCATCTGTTTACTTTTTTTAGGTTATATTCGTTCGAAATCAAATTAAAAATCCAGTTGACTTTGATTTGAAACAATACACGCACGAGAAACAAAATTAAAAACGAACAAAATGGCCGAATTTCCATTTAAATATAGAGAATAAAAACAAATGACATATATAACATAACCTATTTGTATATAAAAAATGGCGTCGACCAATTGGAAATGTGTAATTGTAACAAAAACAACATATTTAATGGTAATTAGATTCGATTAATAAATTAATGAGGTGATTCGATGAAAAACCCCCAACAACCCCCTGAATTCAACCCCTATTTAAATGTGCATACATGTGTGTAAGTTGCGGGAATTGTACATATGTTATCAATTATATGGTTACTAGATTTATGTAATTGTAGATAATACAATTCGCGATATAAAGGTTAGAAAATTATAACCTTAAAATTTTTGATAATTAAAAAAAAAACAATAACGAAAATTATAGCTGTCTATGATTGATAATCGAAAAAAATTCAATTCATTTTTTTTTTTAAAGAATAACGTTCATTTGTTTGAGTTTCCATAGCCAGACAGACGATAAAAAATAAATAAATTTAATCAAACAATGAATAATTGTGTATCGGTCATTATGACATTCATAATACAAAGGGGTGGTGGTATTGGGGGTTGTAATCGACATAAATCGATAACAATAAGGGTGGAATATTTAAATGAAACGTCAAAATTCTTGATATTTCCTTTGTTTATATCAAACTTGATCGTCATAGTAGGTCTTTTCGATAATTACCGATAAACAAAAGAAATTTAATTAATTTCAATACCAACATTGTAATAGCAAAAACACTAATTTCGGCGAATTTCGATGGGACGCCGTGTAGAATTCTATTGGAATATAACAATGACGTCATCGACTAGAAACGAACGGATATATTCGCGCAGATTCGGGTAGAATCGTAAATACTGTCATTAATTTATAAATTATTAGATTATTGAAATTAACTTCTGCTAATTTTAATCGTTACCAACATTAAAATAATAAAATCACTACTATTATGAGTAAATTAGAATTCGAGGTTATGTATTATTGTAACCTAACCTAACAATGACGTCATCTATTTGGCGATAAATTTCGATAATTTTGTAAATTATCAATAATTATTTCTATATTTACCTGTTAATTGTTGAAATCATCGGATTTTCTTTGTTAAAAACCGCCACATTGGGACATCGGATAGAATCGATTTGTGTGAAAATCAATGACGTCACACCTAAATACGAAACTAACAAATCGGCAATTATCGGCAATACGAACCCAACCGAATCGGGTGCACAATTCCCATTGCCGACAACACGAATTCAGTCTGTTTCTAACCGTTGTTAGAGTCGGATTGGTACGGAAATTGTGGGAAATTTAAATAAATTGTTTAAAAAAAATTAACAAAAATCTAAAAAAATATAATTCCAAATAGTGAGCTTTGTCAATTTGTTCGTACGCCATTTTGAATTGACCGCCAATTGTTTTGTAATCAAAGCCGACTATGTTGAAATATACGCGTACCGGTTATAATTCGTGTTTAATGAAAAACAATAAAATAAGTCTACTTGATTAAATTGGAACGTAACAAGAGAAATAAACAAAAAAAAAAACAAATTGTGGTATCTAGATTGTGTTTGTTTTCGGTTTTTTTCTGTGCGTTTAAATTGTTTTATAATCGTGCGCATCTAGTAAGCTTTAGTAATAATTGAAATAAACAAGCGACTATCGAAATTTTAGGGAAATTTATTGGAAAATCACTATAATTAGTAAATTTCTATAATCATGTGAATTTTCCCCATTTATTTGTAACATTCTATTGATTTTCCGTTGAAGAATTTCCAAGTGGTGTGTTGTTTTCTGTGTGTTTATATTAAATTTGTGTTTGTGTATGTGAAATTGTTTTAAGGGTGGTTTTCCATCAAAAAAAAAACAAAAACAAAATCTTTTTTAAGGGTTGGAATGTTTGGAAAATTGGCGAATTAATCAACCACCATTATAGGGTAAGTTTTCCAAATTCAAAATAAAAATCTAGTTGGCTCTATATAAACAATTCCGATCGGCTTTTGTTATTATTACCCGCCATTATTAACAACTACAATTTTCAATTGTTTTACGGTTTAAAGGTAGGCATAAATAGATAGATTGTGATAAAAAGAGATAGATAGAAATTAATTAACCGCATTGTTTATCTAACAATTTAACCTAATCACCGACACAATTTCCTCTATCTATTTCTATTCTAATTGTTATTTCTATAAATCTATCTCTATCTAATATTGGAGAAAATGGAGTAGTTTTTCGAAAAAAAAACCGCAGGTAACTATGTGGATGTATAATAAAACACCTGGCCGTCTTGATGTTCTTTTCAAAAAAAGCTACGTTGCCACATTTCCACAATTGTATGGAATCTTCAAATAATAATAATAATAATGATGACCTTTAAAGGTTATAATTATATAACCTAAAATTCTAATCTGTTGTTGAATAATAACAATAATAATAACAATAGAGGAATTCCGACGCTATTATTGATCGTTACTAATAGTTAATGGTATTTTAATAATTAAGTAGGCTTTCTATACACACATAGTAGGCATAGTAATAAAGGGACATCCGAATTATTATTATTATTATTATTAGTTGAGGTTATGTTGTTAAAACGAACCGCCACTGGTGTACGGTAAGTTTTTAATTCAAAATTTGCAAATTAGAACGAGATAGACGATGAATAATACATTTTGATTGGTTATTAAATGTATATCGAGTATGCTATGACATTGGTGTATTGGGACTATACCGGATATGTTTGTGATTCAGTTGTTTTACAATTTTCCCCGACAATAATAATAATCAAGCCGCACATGAATATTGGATATTCTTTTGTTTGTTTGTGTTTTTTTTTTGTGTACAGTCAATACTGCAATTTCAACAAGTTGTAAAGGGTCACTTGATCTTTAATTAGTTTTAATTTCCGCCATTTTGTCGATTGTTTTGTTTTATTTATTCATTTGTCCCGATATATATATATAGAAAACCTGTCTATATTAGAGTGATTACAATCGCTTATTTAATTAATCATTCTGTTTCATGGGTATTATTTTAAAGGATTTAATATTCGCCCAATTAAATTTAAATTAACACACACATAGACAAACAAACAAAATCCAATTCGATTCTAGTTGGCGTTGGAAAATTCAATCCACCATTTTTCTTAATATCGACAACATAACCTCAATTTCTATAACGAGTCGTTGTTTTGTGTGTATAATTTGAAATCGGAGCTTGCTATGGAAGCTTAATTAAACAAAAAAAAAATCGATTTCCATAGACAACTTTGATTGCAAATTCAACGGTATACATAGAATCATAGCCTGTTTCGATTGTTTATTTTGAGAAATACACAAATCAAGCTACCTTTTTTTTTGTTGTTGTTTTTTTATACATAAATTCATAGCCGACTTATTCATTAAAGATAATGGAAACATTTAAAAGACAGCCCACTTGGATCTGTCATTAGAGTACGTCTAATTGGTGGAATTGAGATTTACTTGTTTTTTTGTTTCAATAAAAAGAGATAGAGGGTTAATAGTTCTAATAAGTTAGATAGAGATAGATTTATAATTTAATTAGTCATAAATTAGTGTATTTAATTGGATTTATTAAATGGAAATTCACTAGGGGGTTGAAATTGTAGGAAATCTCTCTATTTTTCATCCACCCTTAATGGTTGAAAAATAGATAAGTTAAGTGATTCTTAAGTGGGCTCTTATTTTACTTTACCTTATCAAATCGTTGTTCGTTTTTTTTCTCCTACCCCTTTTATAGAAACTACTACCCTTGAAAAAAACCAGTGATAAATGCCCCTTTCAGTATTGTCATCATCATCATTCATCTATCCAATCAAAGACACAAGGGTGTGTAAACTAGATCAAGATTAATGAGGTGTTTCCGTTGTTAGTTATTTAAAACAACAACAACAAAAACCACCCCTAATTATTTTTATTGTTTTCCAAATGAGGGTTGTTTTCAAGGAAATCATCCAATCTTATTCCTTATTTTCATATTTTAAATTCTATTCTACAATATAATAGTAGGCGGTGTATTGATAACATAAGTCGTAGCTTGATTCGTTTTTGATAATCGATGATTATCTTTTGTCAATGGCATGGCGAACTTGTATTTTATTTAAAAATGAATTCTATGATTCGGTTAAGGTAGGTTCATAAGGGATATACAAGTTTCTAACCTCTAAAAATTGACATTTGTGTATTTTGTTAAATTTTCAATAAATCTCATTATCGATAATAGGCTATGAATTGACGACGTAAGTTGTAGTTTGATTCAATTATAACTGTCAAAATATAAATTAACATGGCTAACTTGTATGTTGATTGAAAATTGAATCAGGTTAAGGTCGGTTCCTAAGAGGTTTCATGTGCATGTTTTTTCTTCTTCTAACCTCTAAATTGATTGGGCGCCATTTTGTTTTCATTCTATAAGCGTAATGAAGATTGAAATTGACAGTTGTGTATTTTAAATGGCGCCTCCGGTGTTATACTCCAGGGTATATGCCTATGTGTATACATTTTAGTAATCCTAGTGAGCGTTGTATATGTATATATATATATATTTTTTGTTTCGTTTGTTTTATTGTTGTTCCGGATTGGTTGATTAAATTTATCGTTCATATACCTTATACACACACATACACCAACCCATATAGATGAAATACTCCACTATATGATATCATTGTTGAATCAGTTGAACAAAAGAATATATGATAACGGTGACTAGACTAAATATTTGCTTATTCCTTTGTTATTTTGAGAGATTATGGTTATAGGTTATGCTATATAGACATATACAATAATAATATTCAGTCTTTTGTTAACATATCTTTATCTCTTTTTACTATTATTATAATCAATATATCTATCTTTATCTAATTGACCTGATTTTTATCCATCTATCTATGTATACAGCAACCCATCCATCCATGTATCTGGTCTTTAATACAAATTCCCGTTGTAAGTAAAGTTCATAGAACTTCAATCGGGGTGGAAACGGGCGATGGTTGGATAGAATAGGGGTTGGGGGGGAAAAAAAACCGGAAAAAACCTTTAATATTATCTTTCCCTAGCCGTTTTTCAATTCAATTTATCGGTTCGGTATCTACAACATAACCTCAATATTAGTAACATACAAACGTCTAAAATCTATACATATATAGATATATTGACAGTTAGTTAGATAAAGATGGAGTTATGTGGAATTGATGTTCAATTTTTCTTTGTCTTTGCCAACTGTTTTGAGAATTTTCAAGTGTTTCGTGTCCTTGTCTCCACCATTATCTCCCTATATCGCCATCTTTCTCTATTACGTAAATATAACAACGACCATCCACAGCCGCCGTCTTTCTAATAATGATAAATTTCAAATCAATCGGAATTGAATCAATCAAGTTAGTCGAGGACTTGATTGTGAAACATTCCTACAAACAATATTTCGATTGTCCAATATACGAAAAAAAACAAACAACAGAAGATATCAATCTATCTCTTTCTAATCGATTTTAATCAATTCGCAACAATAATAAGTTGGAAAAAGATAGATTGATATTGTAACAAACGAAAAACTAGGGGGAAGATTGATGAATTTCATTTAATAAACGACATATGTACGTCTTATCGTTCAAAATTGATAGTGATAACCGAATAAATAAAGATAGAGACTATATCTCTTGTTCAACTTGTTAAAATAAACAAATACAGAATAGTTGGCTGTGATTTTTGAGTAAAAGTCATAGCCAACTATTGTATTATTGTCAAATTTATTACAATTACAGCACCATCTTGATATTTGCTAGAATTGAGGTTAGAAAATTATAACCTTCAATTTTTCTTATTTTATTTTGTATGAATTACATTTGTTCTGATTATACAATTCCGGTGTAAATTCTTCGAATTTCCTACTAAGGGTTGAATTGGGGTTGAGTGGTGGTGGTGGTAGTAGGGGTGATAAACAGTAACAGCACTTTGTTAACATCAAACGGATGGTGAGAGAGTGGTGTACTACTAGAACAAATTGAATTTTGACTTGTTCTTTTGTTTCGTCATCTTGCATTTGTTTTTCAACCCTTATTTGATCAAAATTACAAGAAAAAAATTGATTCAAAAATAATTTATACCAGTGGATAACCATTAGTGTTATCGCTTTAATACAGCTCGAAAACTATCGTAATCCTACCATAAAGCCACCCCCCGACTACCCCCCACTATTTACCACGACTATAACTACAACAACCCCCATATATAAGTCCGTCTATTCTACATTGATCAATAACACATTCATCCCTAAGGGTGTTTTGGATCTTTTGCAATAGGCCCTACAATTTACCCCTTCGACCTTTAAGAGACACACACACACACAGGGGTAGTAAGGGGTTGTTGTAGAATTTGAAAAAAAAATCATATACATTTATATGCAACGTAATGAGGCAAATGACATGACACGTGCTACCGTACAAAATATAAGGGTAGTTTTTCTCTATATATAGAGGGTTGAATTATATAGATTTACACATTGTGACAAAACTAGAATTGGGGGTTGATTGTTGATACGAGGGTTTAGTTAATCGTCAACAATTTTCGAGAAAGAAAATTATATAATCCGCTAAAACTGGATATATCTTCTAATTCAACCCCTAATACTAAACTACCACTAAACCATCTGGAATTTTGTAGAATTAGGGTGGTACGAACAAAAGTCTAAATTTTGTATAAATATCGTAGATGGAAATTGAGTAGTGTCGTAACTTAATTCATACCACACCAGATTTGACATTTGTTGATCTGTCAAATAGTCGAACAAAGCTACGACACTACCTAAAAAAAAACATAGCCGACTATGAAATACCGAGGCGTATTTCTTATAAAGTTTGTCCCAAGTAACAATTGAAAAATGTCGAAATCGCTCTATCTGCGCATATGTCAATTGTTTCGAATTGTTGCTTGGAACAAAGTTATTATTTAAAAAAAAACAAATAAAAAAAAACAAAAGAACGTATTTCGTTTAAATTCAGTTTGGAATCGATTAAATCTAAACGATTGTCTGTTGTCTGTGTTTTTGTTTGTTTTAACCTCCCTCCCCCCCCCCCCTCTACGCTCTATTTCTGTCTCTTTCCCACACCTACTAGAGATATTAACCTGTCTTTTTTTCTCTCTTTATCTTTTGTTTCCGTTTCCGCTTTCCGCCTACTACAGATTGTTTGGCGGTTGGATTCAAAAAGAAAACAAGCGTTAACGATACACCGTTCATGCGGAAATGAAAACAACCCCCAAACCAACTACCCCTAATATAAAAAAAGACAATCTCAACTAATAATAACAAAAAACACGATTTTATTTCAATTCAATTATCTCTAAAAAAAATCACCCCGTGACACCTTTTCTATCGGTTGTCTAGTCTTCAATAGGGGTTGAAAGGGGTGGTTTTTCTCGATTCTTTCGGGGTGGGATTTTTCGGTCTTATCGTACGAAAATTTGTGTTGGGTTCTGTATAAATGGGGGGGATGAGAATAGTAAGGGTGGATTTTTATCAAAAGTTAAAGTGACCGATGACGACTATCTGGAAGAAAATCCACCCTTGTAAAATGCGGTCTTTCTTCGGGTAGATCGTTTTTTTTATTTTTATTATTTTCTAGTTCTTAGTGTGATAAAATTTTGTTTGTAAGGGGTAGTTTTGGACACAATTTTCCATCTCACTCTTCCATTTTTGAATGATAAGGGTAGTTTTAAATCTCATCTCTTTCTATTTTTCTAAACGAAAAAGAGAGATGGAAAATATAAAATTGTACAAAAACAAAAGAGATAGACGATATTATAGAAAGAGATAGAAATAAAAACAGATAACTCGATAAAATATGATTGCAGTTTATTGTTTTATGCCACGCAATAAGATTTAAACAAATGAATTATTTCATTGTGAAAAATTCCATAGCACACTTCGAAATTTATAAAATTGAAACAATAAATCAATCATTAAAAAATATAGAGGGTAGTTTATAACGAGAAGGGGTGATTTGTAATATTTAATCATTAAAAAAAATCCCTATATCAACGTTGGCAACGGTTTTAAAACATTTGTCGTAGCTCTATTCGGATATTTAAAAATTACAACTTTCATATAGTTGGCCGTGAGTTTTGGTTGTAGCGGCCATTTTTTTAAATGGTCGTTATGTCAAATTTGGCTATAAAGTAAATGAGCCAAGCTACGACATATTGTAACTAAAAATATGGCCATAAAGATTATTATTTTAAAAAAACACCCCTTTTTTGGGGTTGCTAATTTGCAATTGTTTTCTGTTACAGATAAAATGTCGAATAACAAAATGTCGGAGATTAATCCAACATGGATACTCATTATTCTATCATTAACAATTTCATCCATACAAGGTAAGTCTTTTGTTTTATATTTGTTTTAATTCTCCACCCCTACGCGATTCTTACCCTTGTTATTAAGGGTGGAACTGTTGGAATTCTCAAATTTCACAACAATCCAATTTCTCTCATCCCCTAAATGACTAATCTTTATACATATATGTAAAATGTAAGTTTTTAAAGAATAATCTACCCCTAGTTCATGAATCATCCCTTAACGTGTGAATATTTATGGGAACAATTCCGAGGGAAAATTGTCGAATCTTTATGTTTATTTTCCACTTGATTTTCATTCGAAAATTCTTTCGTCAAAGATGAAATCATCCCCTTGTTTCGCCACCTTGTTATTTTTGCACCCCTTAACACCCCCATCGCTGCTAAAACAAACAAATACGAAAGCCTTCAAGTCACATTTCAGGCACGTTATTCTATTTCGATCATATCAAAATCGTCTTTTGTTTATTTTATTACAACCCCCTAAAAACAAAAAAAAAAAAACAAACAATCGACGCAATCTAGATTCGTTAATTTTTATTTAAAACAATTGAAATGAAATTCCATAGTAATCAATTCATCTCTTTCTAATTTGATACAATTGTATCAATCTATCTTTTTTTAATTGTTTCTATTTCTCTATACAGATTCCAAAGTTAACTAGATTTAGTTTCAACTTCTTCATTTGTTAGGACAAATGAACGGATACTTTCATATAGTTTAATTGTTCAAATTATAGTTATGACCACAGCTACCTCGATTTTGATTAATAATAGTAGTCGTAATAATAATAATAATAATAATAATAATAACCTATAAACTTTACTTAAGACATTTCCTGTATTATTATCATTATTATTATTGTTGATTGAATTCAATAGGTAATAAATCAAGTTGGCAGTTAATTTAATATTATCTACCAGTGGCGTGCGTGTATTTTTTTTTGTTTAAAATTAATTTTTATAGCCTTCTACAAGTTACGCTACTGTTTAATTCAGTTGTTTTGTGATAGTTACTTGACCTTATTTTCCAGTTTTCTAGTGGCCGTTGAAAACTTTCAAGCCTACTTGAGACTTTCTTTATTTCTTTCTTTTGTTTTGTTTGTTTTTTTTTAACTTCATTTGTTTCAAATATTATTAGATAAAAATAATAATTGTATAATATATAATTTTACCCCAATTTACACGGTACTTGTTTTACACGCCATCTATTGTACACTGGTATTAATTTACACGATCTTATTTAATGCGCTCGATTTCGAGTTGTGTTTAAAAAACCGTTTTATACCGTGTATACAGACTCAATTAACGCGATTTTTTATTCATGTTAAATGAGCCAATTTCGGATAAATTAAATGAAAATAAAAGTTGAACAAAGTCAGATATGTTTATGGGAAATCGATGTGTGTAAAGTACAATGTATTCAGTTAACGCGATTTTCTTACGTGTTGAATGAGCTGATTTCGTGTAATTTGAGCGAAAATGACAGTTGAACAAAACCAATCATGTCATGTATGATGGATAGATTGTTAGCGCAATTTTTATTCGTGTTAAATGAGCCTATTTTATGTAAATTAAACGACAATAAAGGTTGAACAAAGCCAAATATGCTTATGGAAAATCGATGTATGTAAAGTATAATCTATAGATTTAATTACCACGATTTTGATGCGTGTTAAATGAGCCAATTTCGTGTAAATTAAACGAAAATAAAAACTGAACAAAGCCAGATATGTTTATGGAAAATCGATGTGTGTAAAGTACAATGTACAGACTCAATTAACGCGATTTTGATGCGTGTTGTATGAGTCGATTTGTAAATGACAGTTGTACAAAACCAATTGTGTCATGAAAAGCCGGTGTATGTGTAAAATACGATAGATTCAATTAACGCGATTTTTATTCGTGTTAAATAAATTGATTTCGTGTAAATTAAGCGCCAGGTCAAAATAGTAAACTATTTCATATAAATCTACCCCTATCTCTCTGTTGTATATTAAGGGTTAATAGTGGTAGAAATTCCTTATCTATACAAGGTAGTTTTATTTCCGGTTATGATGTAAATTCAACTGTTACCACCCTTCGATTTCCTATTTCCTGGACACTATTAGTTTTTTTTTTGTCTTTTCTATTTCAACCACCCACCCTTAGGATTTTAATCGATTACAACCGGATATTGTTGATTATTATCACTAGAATCATTATCATTAAGTTTGAATGTTGTTTTTTCTTATCAATAGTATGTAAATAAATTTTAAGGGGTTGTAGAAAGATATGTGTGAGAAAACCAGAAAATGGGGTGGTAATTTCAGATTTGTTTAACCACAACAACCACTACATATTTTACAATTAACCCTCTACTTCGTCTATATATTAACAAAACTAAATCAACCCCTTGACGTATGATAGTTGTGGTGGTTGTAGTAATTGTTAATAAGGGTTGAAACTTTGACCAATTCAATCAATTTTTAATTTATTTTATTATTAATATTAGAGGGTTGTATTACCTACCATCTAAGTGTCGGAATTCTTCTACACCAATATAATTAAAATAGGGTTGGTCGTTTCAAAGGGGGTTGATTACAATTCCCACACATTATGAACGTGAATTCATCACAACCCCTTTCATCTTAATCTTCAATTCTAACAAATCAAAGTTTATGATGCTTTTTTTTTTAATTTCACCCCACCAAGTAATGGCGGCGGGGGTGAGTATGTGTCACAATTTGATTAAAACTTTGCGGGTAGTTTCTTGTATGTTTTATGTCGTTCATTTCAACCCTTAAAACATGTATATGTTGTGTATATAGTAAGTTTAATTAAAGTTGAGGATTTTCGTGTTAATATAAACAACCCCTTAGAAGTTCCACCCCAATTTTTTTTTCGTCTTTTATTGTTGAAAGTTGAACTGATTTTTCGACGACAATAGAATTAAAACCCCTTTATTTTAAATATTATAATAAATTATTGTTGAGTAGATTTTTCGATAAGGGTTGGTAGGGGGTTAATAGTTGAACAAACGAATTTTTAAGGAAATAAAAGGACACCCCCTGGAGTTGTATAAATGAATGAATCATAGGTGTCCTGTTGTGAGTGTTTGAATTATTGAAATCAACCCCCCTTCTCGATAATAATAATAATAATAATAATAGTGATAATTTTGAATCAACCCTTAAATAACCGAAAAAATGTAACAAATTTATAACGTCATTAAAACCAAACGCGAATTAATTCAAGTGAAGGGGTTGTTATCAGTGTGACATAGAAGGGGTGAAATTGAGATTTTTAAGGGTGGTTTTGTTGGGGGTGTTAGTAATAATTAATATAAATCCTGCACCTTTTCTTTTCCCTGAAGTAATCTGTAATGTTGAATGATTCAAAATGGTGGTGGAATTGAACAAGGATAGTGCTATACGGATAACGAAAGACAAACAGAGATAGATAGATTGCTAGATTTAAGATAGAGATAGATAGATAGATGGATAGAAAGTTAAGTATCTTGTAAATGATCTTAGCAATTTGTATGATTGGGGTAGTTTTATTGTTGCAAAGACGATTTTTTTCAGAACTACCCCCGCATCCAATCAACCCCTATCGAGATAAGGGGGTGACTTTTGTTCTTTTCTTACTTATTGGCTAAGGAATTTTGATGATCGTATCATTTTCTCCACATATAACAAACATCTGTTCTATTTCTATCTCTGTCTAGCTCTCTATTTTTTTTCTTAATTTTATTGTCATTGTCGTCTGCACAGCACTTTTATCGTATAGTTGGCTATGAACGATAATAGAAAATTCTCGAATTGTTCATGTGTTGATATACTTCCATCTCTCTCATACTCTCTTGAATTCCTATCGATCTATCTCATTCTATTCAACAATAACTATCGTCAATTACTAAAAACTTCACTCTATTGTTAGATCAGATCAATAGAGATAGAATCAGGAGTGTGTAATATTGTCTTTCTTTTTCTTTTTCAACCCCCATCCCCTTATCTTAAAATTCACCATCTTTATCCAATACGATTGATAAGAGAGTGATAGGGGTAGATTGTAGGGTAATTTCACCCAATTCCTTTTGTCAAGTCTTCAAGTATCTCAACTGTACTATTTATAGAAGTCTAAGGGGGTTGGAAAAAAAAATATGGGGGTGGAATTGTGAAACAAAAGCACTACTGCACTAGAACAACAACAACAATACAAGTGATATTTGCTTGAATTCACCCTTCTTTTTTTTACCGCCCTACCCTTATAGTTTTATGAAACAATTGAAGAATTGTCAAGAGGGTAAGATAACTGGGTCAGTGGGGTTGTAGACGTTGATAATCTTTGCTCGAAATCCACCCCTTTTAGGAGTTTTTTCCGGCAATCTTGGATGTTTTTGTTTTTAGTGCAAAGCAAATTTTAACCCTAGGGTTGTAAAGGGTGGTATTTGCTCAAATTCACCCTTTTTGACTGTTTTGCAAGAGGTAAGGAGTCTGCCGTTTTCGATTTTTTTTTATTTTCTTAAATTCACCCCTTTAAGGTTTATACCCTTATTTTTTTGCCGAAAATTGTAACTAGGATATTTTCAACCCTTTTTTGATCTTGGTAAAATTTCAGGGCTAATGAAAGAAAAATGAGCCAATTGGGGGTAGAAATATTCCTGGTTTAAAGCAAACTTGATTCTTAAGGGTTGTAAATGGTACTTGTCTAATTTTACCCCTTTTTGGACAATTTCCAACCCTTTTTAAGTTTTTTGCAAAACTCAGAGATAGTGAAGGAAACCAAAAATGAGTCAATTGGAGGGTAGGAACGAGATTATTTTGAAGCAAACTTCATTCTTACCAATTATTGGGGTTTGTATAAGGGTTGGAAATAGTATTTGCCCGATACTACCCTTATTTGAGCTTTTTCCAACCCTTTACTGGCTAAGTTTGAGGAATTAAAAAATACAAATGAGTCAATTAGAGGGTAGAAGTGATTTTCAAGCAAACTTCATTTTTATAATTGTCTAAGGGTTGCAAATAGTTTTTATCCAATTTTATCCTTATTTGGGTTTTTTTCCACCCTTTTTTCGGCAAAAATGAGCGAATTTGAAAGAAACTACAAATGAGGCCATTAGAGGGTAGAAATAATCTTGTATTGAAGCTTATTTTACTCGTTCCAATTATTGGGGTTTCTATAAGGGTTGCAAATGGTATATACCAAATTTCACCCTTCTTGCCGTTTTTTCCACCCTTTTTTTTTGTAAAAACTGTGGAGTTTTTAAAGAAAACACAATTGTGTTGATCAGAGGGTAGACATTTTATCGATAACTTGAGTCGTGTTATTTATTGGAATTTTCAAAGGGGGTGCATGTAATTTTGTTGAAATCAACCCTTTTTGTAGGGTTTTTACCCTTATTTTTGTTAAAAATTGTAAAATTGTGAAAAATTGGATTAATAGATGATTAAAATTGTTCTCATTTAGACACTTGATATACGCTTGAAGGGTTGAAGTGTTGACTATTTTTCCCCATTTTCACCCCCTTTTTTAAAAAAATTCAACGTTGATTTAATAGAAAACGTTCCAATGGTGAAATTCTAAAGATTCTCTACAACAAATATAATCACAAAACGTTATCCTTCTTAATCTCCAATTACAGAACTGAAATCCGGGTAACCGAAACGATGGGGGTGGTAGTGGTGGAATATAAGGGATGAAAATGTTTCGACTATAACAACAACCACCTTGTACAATTCTATCAACTATTATTAGTTGGCTACTGTATTGCTCATCGTTTTCTGATCAAATAGGGGTTTGGGGGTTGTAGTACCTAAACAAACAAAATCTCAACACACCCCCACAACTACCCCTTTTCAGTCTAGGCGTTCTCTAACGTTTCCGTGTTACGATCAGACACTTGTGTAAACTGATTAAATGTTATTTGACAATGAAATTGCCTACTGTATATCTAATGTTTTCACACCACCCCCACCTCCCCTAAAAACCACCCTTATTTTATATGGTGTCAGGTGATTTATTGATTTTGATTTCAATTATAAGACAATTTTGTTGAGATTACATAGGGAAAAATTTGAGGTATGTGTGTTTACTTAAGAGATTAAACCAGAATGGGGTTATAATCTTTTCCACCCCCTACCCTTATACTTTGTCTTTACCCTTGACTGGGTACGGTTGTGTGTGTTTAAAAGAATGTGACCTGGATTTTTGGACAGTTTCCTTAGAAAAAGTATAGCCATTATTCGTAACGAAAAGTATAGTTACAATTCCTACCCTTATTTCGGTTCTTCCACCCTCTTATTCCTTGTTAATGGGACGATATATATTGTGATGATGGGGGTAGTTGTAGTAGTCTTAACACTAGTGGTTGTACGACAAAATTGCAACTTTTCCTTCCATCGATCGATTTATACTATAACTGATTAACTATAAATCCACCCCTTAAATTCACCCCCTACAACCCTTAGTAACGACATGAACGACAATTGTATGCCATTCGATTAACTTCATTAATTCCCACTTATTGTTGGATTTTTATCACGATTATCGGCAAAATTCAACCCCCGAACACCGAACCTACCCCCCCAATTGAGGGGTTGATTACTAACTACCCCATAACTTCTCAACAACAAATCATTATATACGGTAATCGTTTATAATTAGAAGCGTAATTAAGGTGTTGGTCTTAACAGTTCCCAAAACCGTAACCAACCCTTAGTTAAACCTACCCCCGAGTATGTCCCAAAGGATTCTCTAATAACTTGTACAATGTATAAGTTGTTTTGGAGTTTATCAATCATATTTTTTTTTGTCTTAATTTAAGGGTGAATTTTCCCCATTTTATTCGTATACTATATCTGCCGGCAAACATTGGATTTCATTAAATTTCGTACAATTTCCATCCCCTTCCGTTCACGGGGGTGAGTTTCTCTATTGAATAAGGGTAAATCCTTTTGTTTCTCGTGTTGTTTGTTAGAATCTAGTGTGCTTTGCTCTATACAGAGACGGACTTTAATTGTATACAAAACCAACAAATTAGCTGAACATTTATACAGGGTGTACTAAAAATGACGCCAAATTTAGTCGACTGGGATTATTTTCGTAACATAAGTCGTAGCTTTATTAATATTTCACTACAATACTTGAAACCGATTGGTGGATTTTTCAAATTGTTGAATTAATCTACGACATACGGTAATTTTTGCTAATTATTAGAAATAATGTTGTTCACCCTGTAGATAGGTTAGAATTAATTAATATTAGAATGACAATGTTGTATAATTTTCATAGAAGTGATAGGAATTCAAAATCAAGTCGGCTTTTCTCTATTGAATATTAACAAATTTAATATAAGGTATGTTCCAATAGGTTACTATTACAGTTGTCAGTTGGAACAAACCTATTAATTTATTTTTTCTACAGGGTGTACAACGATTATCCACCTCAAAAATGGTTATGGTCTGTCGTAGATTGATTCATACGCTTGAACTTACCTTCAAAAACGTCAAATTTATAACCTCAAAACAAATTAGAGAATTTATACAGGGTGACGTAAAATGTTGGCCATAGATTTTGTTACTTATGTCGTAGTTTGGTTCATATTTGATATTTATTTGTGTACTTTCAAATAGCTACGACATACGAAAATCTAAACCAATTGTGATACAGTCGTCATTTGGAACAAACCTATTTTACAACCCCAAAATTCCGAGGGTGTATTTCTATATATGTGATATCGATCCGGTTTTCTGCAACATAACCACCATTGTCCACCCACCACCTTCCGTTTCTCATGTCTTGCTGAGATTCATTGTTTCACATCCCTTAAAACACTCTCACCCCCTCTTTGGTTACAAATTTAATAAATCGTAATCAGCTCGAAGGGATGAAACAATTAAAAAATATTACAATTTTCTTTCAGGTAATCAATCATTTGGGGAAAAAAAACAATAATACATAAAACTGGTGGATATTAAGGGTGTCTATCACCCCATTTCAATATCTCTATAGCAATAATTTTAATAAAAATAAGGGTGGTTTTGGATAATTTTTCGATATGAAACAACCACCCGTAATGAGTGTTTATGTTAATGTTATTAGATTGAAGTTATGGGGGTGGAAAATTGGAAAACTTTTAGAATTATTGTTTTTTTTTCCACCACCCCTTGTCCAATTTTTGTTAAAATAAATTGTTGGCAATACTGGAATTGACACGATATTAAATAGAGGGTGGTTTGTACTTCAATAGTAGTAGTAGAAGAGAGAGAGAGGGTGTGTTTAATTAACTGTTGATAAACTTACCCCATTAGTAATATTGTTATTATTATTATTACTATTACCACCCCTATTTTCGTTTATTTTTATTTTTATTTTAGTTTAATCGAGAATATGTGGTTTTGGTGTGGTTGACAGTCAATCGTATTGACGTTACAGATTTCCACCCCCCGCAACAACATTTCAACCCCCTTGGCGCACTAATTTCCTTGACATTTCCATTAATTACATTGTTATTCCACTAAATTGATAATGGCTGTAATCGTTTTATTGTTAATCGATAAATTCAATAAAAGTTTTAGAATTTATCTTCCAACCCCTATATATAAAAAACCACCCCCAACCACTAACACTATTTTAATTGAAGATTAGTTGGCCATGACGTCGATTATTACAGTTCACAGAATGTATAACGTAGTAGGCTGAGTTTCGTCCAAGCAATGTCGTAGATTGATTCATACATCAATAAATGTCAATTTTAGTGAAATATGAATAAAGCTACGACGTGACTCTGCAAATAAAATAACAATATAGCCTATTTTATTGCGGAAAATTAATTTAAAATTATTTGTCAAATATCAAATTTTAAGGGTTGTTGTTGTGTTTATATAAATATAGCTTATACAACCCTTATATGAAATAATAAAATTTCATTATAAGGGTTGATTCGAGTAAATAAATTATTCATTATTTATTTTGTCCGTACTAAATTACGTTATTATTAATAATAATAATGTTAATAATTTAGGGGATTTTCTTTTGACATATTGTTGTTGTTTATAAATTAATGTTGGCAACTTTCCACCCTTAGTGTCAGTAGGGGTGGTGGTGGTTGAACTTATAAGAAAGTCAAATTTTTTCCATTTTTTCTCTTATAACGCTTCCAGGAATATAAACGGGCCAAATAAGGGATGATGGTGGTGGTGGTTGAAATGACTAAAGTTTTTTTCAGTTGTTTTCATTCTTATGTATAAGGGATGAAAAATGTTTGGTTGGAAAATGAGGAAATTTTGCGAAATTATTCGAATATACAATCGAAAAAAAATAGGGGTTGGGGTTAATATTGTAAGTATCATTTACTAAATTATAAAGGCTGTAAATTTTTCAACCCTTAAAAATAGTAACACGATTAAAATTTGTATAACAATATTTGAGACACGTGAGGGTGCTTAATTTACATCCGCTTCACTATTGTTTATTTTAAATGGCAATTTTTCACCCCCAGCCCCTAATTCAACACAATTTCTACTTAGATTTATTTGATTGTTTATTGAATTAATGTTGATAAATCAGTTGTTTTTTTTCGTTCAAATTTTTATCAACATACAACAACCATTTCATCCCCTATTCCGTTATCAAAAGGGTAGAAAAATTATTTATAAAACATCTATGATGATCCATTAGAATAATGATAAGACAGTCTCTAGAGGGGTAATTTTCGTAGGGTGAAAATGATAAATTAATTCACCGGAAATTTTGTTGTATTTTTAGATCGCAGTTAGCCATGACTTCGGTTATGACGTATTGTCGTAGCTTTGTTCGGACAATTGATAAATGTCAAATTTCGTAGAGTATGAACTAAGTTACGACACTACCGTACTAAACTAACTACGCAATCGCAGTCTTGAGTCCAATAAATTCAGTACCGTAGGGGTGAATTTAGTCATTTTAATAGACAAATAGGGGTTGTTGTTGTTATTATCATCAAATTAAGGGTTAATAATGTTGGAATTTGGTTGTTTTGATTTGTTGGCGATTTAATCGTGCGAGAAATTAGAAATTTTACGCCCAAAATTTCGATTTTTATAACGGAATTGTCCAGCAAACTACCCCTTATAAAGAAAGGGGGTTGTAATGAAATTTCATCATCGAAACGATTATAAAAACCACAGTTATTGATAATATTGTAGGGTTGTTTTGTTATAATGATTGAAATCATCCCTCTATCTAATATATGATTTCCACCCCCACTGCTACCACCCTCTCGTCATCTTCTTCTAATATTATAGGGTGTAACAAAGTGAGATTACACGCCACTCGTACGGTCTATTAGCACCATCACGTTATAAAGGGGGTTGTTTTCTATACTGTATGTTTGCAATATGTGCGGTTGGAGGTGCGGTTGAGTCATGGGGGATGAAACTAGAAAGAGAGGGGTAGTATAATAATAACATTGATTCGCTCTTGATCTATTTATTACGCATGAATTGGTTGGTAGAATTTTCAATTGTCGATTGACAGGAACGAATTTTAAAAAAATAAATCTAAAATAGGGGTGGAATTATAAAACTACCCTCTAGTAACAATTTTATTCATATGATTTATACCACCTATTTGATTTTTTATACTTTGTGAAAATAGTCTAGTTTAATTGTAAACCTTCAATTTTTTTTTTTTGAGGGGGATGAATCTACCCCGTATTTGAATGATATATTGACAATAGTTTCAGCCACTTATAAATTCTATTCAGCAACAATTCGTAGTATTGGAAAATTCACAATGTACTGTGAACGAATTCAATATCATGTAAAAGGGGGATGATTGACATTCCCCTATTTATTTTATTTTTTTCTACGACTACTACCCTCCGTTATAGAGAATATAAGGATCACTACACTACACTCTTTAAAATATCATCCCCCTTGTATATCAAAACCACCATATGTTGTACACTACAATATGAGTAGAAATCGAAGAATTCCGAACATGTGCACCCTTATTCTAAGGGGTGGCTGTACTACTAGTAGTAGTGGTGGTGGTGGAAAAAATGTAGCATTTTATACGGATACGCTTGTAACTTTTACTATATTGTCTTGTTTTTCTTTGGGACGTGTTTAGTAAGAGAAATTTTAAGGGTAGGGGGTGGCAATTTCACAAAAATTACAATTGTTTGCTATATTTTTCCAAACCCCTACCCCCATCACGATGAAATTTAACCCCCGCGACAACATTGGAACGTGATTTATTGATACCAACAGGAATTCTATCGTAAAATCCACCCCCGATTGTTGCAATATTTGATGATTTAGTGAGGTGTTTTATAGGTTATGAAATTCTAACCTTAAAATTCGTACAAAAATAACAATTTAACATATATGGCTATGTTTTTATTTCTTAGTGTCGTAGCTAAGTTCGGCCATTTAACAATATAGGTTAACAAATGTAAATTTGGTGTTGTATGAATAAAGTTACGACACTGGTGTGTTGCTATGTTTGTTGATTTATAGGTTATAAAATTCTAACCTTGAAATTCGTACGAAAACGACAGTTTAACATATATGGCTATGCTTCTATTGCTTTGTGTCGTAGCTTAATTCGGCCATTCAACAATTTACATTAAAAAATGTCAAATTTGGTGCTATATGAATCAAGCTACGACACCGGTGTGTTGCTATATTTGTTGATTTATAGGTTATGAAATTATAACCTTAAAATTCGCGCATCATGTACAGAATTGTCGTAACTTAGTTCGAACGTTTACAATCTTACATGCTTAATTTGGTGCTATATGAATAAAGCTACGACACACTTATTAAAAACAGCCAACTGTGAAGTATATCCGATATAACCGAAACGTAACCACCCTTTGAATGAAAATAAATACGTAAATAAGCTGGAATCCTTTGAAATACAGCCGTTTTAAGATAGTGGAGGGTGGTTTTTGGTAAAGGGGTGGTTGTGGTGTATGCGAAAAATAGAAGCTGTTTCTGGATTTAAAAGCAGATTACGTGTTTTGATATGAATGTTGCGTATCATTTTAAGTGGCGCGCTTCTATTCAACATATCTTAGGGGTGGGTTTTAGGGGTGGTGGTGGTGTTAAAAAGCACGACTATAACAACAACAACAACGTCAAGTTGGTTGAAATTTCTAAATGTGTTGACAGGGAAATCAACTCGAATTCACCCCCATTCTATTCATCGAATTTTAGGGGTTGTGGGGGTAGTGATAATAGTTTGATAATATTACTATTATTATTGTTGTTATTATTATTATTAGAGGAATAGTTGGAAATTGTTTTCCAACAATGAATTTCCTTAAGTTTGTCTTTGTATCAACCCCATATTGGTGGTGGTGGTTGTCGCCAGGTTGGTGGTTGTGGAAATAATTCACATAATCACCACTTATCTGCGATATATCAACCCTTAGGAGCATTTTAGCACTTATATTGAAAAAGTTTTGAGTACTCATACTAACCGACCCTCGACTGTACAAGGGGTAACATCCCTCAGGGCGTATTTGCAAAAAAGTCGAATTTTTCGTTTAGAATTGTCAACTTTAAATCATCTTTAACCCCTTAAAATATACAAAAAATAAACAAAAAAAAAAAAAAAAAGCGCGCGTGTTGTGATCGTAAATTTTGAATCATTAAGAACCGGAAACGATTTCAGCTGTCTTCACATAGCTTATTTTAAAAAGTATCCATCAAGTAGGCTAAAGATTGCTCTGATGTGGTTTTTCAAAAGAGTGAGCGGTGTAAAAACAAATGAAAAAAAAAAATGGGGGTTGTTGACGATAATAAAATAGGCAAGAATGTGTGAATTTATAAAATATGTTTCACACATGTCAACAATGTTATTTATATTTATATTGAAAAACAAATGAAACAAACAAAAACAAAACACAAACGAGACGGAAATGTTTTCTTAAATCAAGTTGTCAACTAAACGAATTCAATGGGTGTTAAATCTGGCGTAACTAGATGACGATTTTTCTTTTCATTTGTTTGTTAAACACACGTTAACTTGATTAATTCATTAGTTTTGTTTTTTTTTTTATTTGTTATCGATAATTGATTTGGTCAACATTTTATTGCGCAATCATGAAATTCTATTGTTTGATTAGTGAATTTATTGTTTTGTAAATTAATTAAATTTTCATTAAAATCAATGATAATATCGGAACAAATTAAATATAAACATTATTTTCACCACCACCACTTTCAACCCCTAATTTATTACACATATCTAATAATTAATAATTAATATCAATTGTTTTGATTTGAGAATTTTTAAATAGAGCGCGTTTTTTTCAAGTTTAACGCAAGCGCCATCTACCGATCACCGCCTTTTTGTTTAATGGACGATTGACGCGAACATGACCGAAAAAAGTCCCTAACTCCTACTAATTTACTGCCTTACGAATTAGTAACTTTATCTACACTTGGTTGGTAACGTAATTCAATTATTACATTGCTATAACAAATTGGTTTTAAAATTTGGCGCTTTTATTCAATTTATTCTATTGTTTGTTAGGTTATTGGTTATTTTCAAATTTTGCGCCTTTACATTAAAACCAATAAGATTCTTTCGGGTGTAATTGTTGTTTTTTTTTCAAATATGGCGCGTTTTTACGACGAATGCGCTTTTGAATCATCTAGGGGATTTATTTTTCTAATTTGGTAATCATGAATTTTACGCCTACTTGTTATTTAAATTATTAACATTTTAATAATTTAGTAATCAAGAATTTCTTCTTTTAATTGGTAGAAAAACAAGTCTACCAACATTAAATCAACAACTAATTAAAATCTGTTAATTAACTGTATTTAAACTAACACAGTTATATAGATACTTAATTTAAATCATAACCTCAATCTAACACATAACCTAATAATTATTAGATAGGAAAAAGAAAACAAAATGGCGTCAATCTTGTTAATTTTCTAGGTTATATCATCTAATTATAGCTCTCTACTAGAAAATCGCCAATTTTAGAAAAAACAAACATTTTTAATTTATCAGAATTCGATAGAGTTGGCATTGGAAATCGTTCTATCTCACTCGCACATATACATATTGATGTTATGGACACTTTAATTAATCAAAACCTGTATAGAAGGGTAGTTTCATCCCCTATCTCGATTTCGACAATACTACTTGGATATAGACGATTGAAATCATCAAAAATCTACCCCTGTATGAAAAATTACCGTATGATTTGATAGTTGGCCATGACTTTGACACGTAATGTCGTAGATTGATTCGTATGTATTACAAAGTGACGTCATTGTTTAGCGCTTGCGTACGTGTTAAAAGATTGACGTCACAGTAACGAGCCGCCTTTGATTCGAATTCAAATCGAAAACAAAAAAGTGAGGTTAGAAACATATTAAGTGTCGTGTATACTAGATTTATAAAAAGTATTTACAATGAGCGAGATAGAGATAGATTGACCGATAAAAGGATAGAAAATCCTTTTAAAAAGTTGTGTTATTGTTAGGAAATAAGAGAGATAGAGAGAGATAGAGTATATCCCTTTTGTATGTAAATTTGTACAAGTTCCGCATTCTATACAAACAACATTTAACTCTATCTATCCCTTT
Source organism: Mylabris phalerata (assembly GCA_020740385.1). Taxonomy (NCBI): domain Eukaryota; kingdom Metazoa; phylum Arthropoda; class Insecta; order Coleoptera; family Meloidae; genus Mylabris; species Mylabris phalerata. Next base: position 2,237,480 of record JAJEOX010000142.1, on the reverse strand, counting down.
CTAATTTCCATCTATCTATGTTTATATGTCTATGTTTGTGTGTATTTTATTTAAAATTCACCACATTGGTGGAAAGTTGTAAAACGTAACACCCTTAATTTCATCTTATCTGCTTCCATAATTCAATCAAGAAGGCTTTATCGTGATTTACATAAAATAATTAACGGACATTCTGTTGTTTGTTGTTGTTGTTGTTGTTATTGTAGAATAGAAGAAACAAACAAAGAAAGCAAATCGTTAGGGGTTGAGGGGGTGGTTTGTTGATAGCAAAGGGGTGTGAAATTACACAACAAAATACAAATAGAAAAAGACAGATTTATATATAATATGGACGATAAAAACAAAACACAAAAACAAAAAAAAAAAAACAAAACAAACAATATACATACATGATGATAGTGGTAGTAATAATAATAGGGGTTAGGGGTGTTGAAAATTTGCGATAAGCACAATAAAAATTATACATATTAGAGTATAATAAAACAACAACAAAAAGGGTTGAAAAACAATTGAATCTATAAAAAATTATTTATAAGGAAATAATTTTCACATCTAGTTACCTCAGTTTATTACTCATATTACCAACATTATCACAATTACACATCGAATTGATAAGAATGAATCATTGATAATAACAATTGAATTGTTTGCATTACATAGTTGGCTATGATATTTGTAATTTGACATTTATAAATGTCAGATTTGACATTTACAAATGTATGAATCAATCTACGACATTATACTTACCAAGAAAATATAGCCAACTATGAGTTAAATCATTGATAATAACAATTGAATTGTTTATGTTACATAGTTGGCTATGATTTGATTTTGTCGTGGAATTTGACGTTTACAAATCTATGAATCAATCTACGACACTACGTAGCAAAAAAGCATAGCCAACTGCGAGTTAAATCATCGATAATAACAATTGAATATTTATCATTATTAATTTGTACGTAATAGTTGGCTATGCTTGAATTGTGAAGATGTGTTTTTGAAAGTATGAATCAATCTACGACACTATATACTAAAGATTAGCCAAATTGGGCGTGCTCTTATTACCTAACGTATGAACAAAGCCACGACAGACAAAATTAGATTTTACAATAATTCAGGATGAACTTTAATTGGCTTAAATTTAAAAAAAATTACGTATATAATTTGGAAAATTTTATAAATTTTTAGAAATTGAAATTTGTGAAGGCACTTCGATGTCGCCCTGTATAAAATGTCAAATCTATGAGAAAGAGACCGAAAATCAAGAGATAGGAATAAAACTTGACAGTTTGATAGATGATGCGATGCTATAAAATTACAAACACATATACAACCCCTATTTTCCACCCCCTCAAACTTACCCCTGTAACTATCATCAATTGTAAATCTTTATTCTACTCTTGTTACAGATTTGTTGTTTTAAATCTGAATCTAGTATGCAAATATTCACAAATATACAGGGTGTTTACAAAAAAATACTGACGTGACGTATGTCGTAACTTAATTCGTATCTTTAATGAAAAAATTTAACTAGAAACATGGCCAATCGTGATTTTGTCACACAATCATAGCCACCTACAAAATTACACTATTGTAAAAAATTCCGATGACCCGTTATCATCATCATCATCAGAGCCTCCTTGTTAATTTGATGATAAATTATGGATTGAAATTCGATTCATTTAACGAGAAAAGTTAATGCAACATTCTAAACCATATGGTGATGACAGTTTTAGAAATGATGATGATGATGATGATGTCTTAATTCCAAATGTCATCCGATATTTCCTCATTCCTTTCTAGTTGGCGTTGATTTGGTCGGTTGTCATTTATTCTGTCATAGTTTTAGAAACTTAAATCACGTGTCAACACACGTGTGTTTACTTGTTTTTTGTTTCTGTCTTGTATTTTATTTATGTCAATCGTAGAGACATTTGAAACGGCTTTAAAAAGACGTACGTCTGAGATTAATGTGTTGACAAAAAAAAACTGTTTGCTTTCTAAAAATATCGGTGGATTTATAAAACAGATGTCTAAACTAAATTTCGTTTAAAATTAATTAATGTCGAAATTTTGGACGATTTTAAAAACAGCCGTGTTAAGTGATACCGTGTTAATTTTATAATTAATTGTCTGTAATGTTTAAATGTTCGTCTATAATCAAATTAACACGATTTATAATCGGATAATATAAAAAAAAATTCGGGATTTCGTATCAAATTTTGGAAAATTCTTCCATTTGTGATAAGAGACACCTTGATAACTTACACAAAATTCGAGCAAATTCAATGAAATTTTGTACACTGATAGAGGACACACTGTAGAATTCGTTTGTCAAATCAGTTTTATTATAGCTATCTTTGTTTAAAAGATAATCGCAAAATATTGGGTATCTCTTAAGAAATTTTAAAAAATTCATCAATTTTAGTTAAGTGACACCTCAATAACTTCCCCAAAAATCGAGCAATTCGGATGAAATTTTGTACACTCGTAGAGGATATGCTGTATAATTCGTGTGTCAAATCAATTTCACTATATCTATTTTTGTTTTAAAGATAACATCAAAATTCTAGTATCTCTTAATTTCGAAAAATTACCCGATTTCGATAAGAGATACCTCGATAACTCCTACAAAATTCGAGCAAATTCAATGAAATTTTGTACACTTATAAAGGACACACTGTATAATTCGTTCGTTAAATCAAATTCATTATAACCACCATATTTATTTAAAACATAACCTCTAATTCCTATTATTCTATTTTATTGATGATTATTTATTTAAATAGAATATGAATACATCTATCAATATTAATGATGGATTTTATTGTCAATTTATATTCACAATTTATTATTCATTTTGCACAGAACAGGGGTTCTCAAACGGTGTTAAATTCTACTCACCCCCCACCCCAGGGACATGAATTTTAAATTTATCAAATACATAAATTTCACCGTTTCAATGGACGATATGAGAATGTTTTACTACCACTGTTTGGAGAATTGTGTGATACCAGTGGTTCTCAAACTGTTCCCAAGAAACAACCCCTAAGTATTTGAACAACCCCATAAGTGCTTCAAGAATTGTAATTTATACAAAAAAAAATGCTATAGATTTGAAAGTTTTAAGAGACACTGTTTTAAATTATAGCAACTATACATTATAGGGAGTTGGAATATTAAACTTAGGGGTAGTTTATGTTTATTACAAATATAATAAATTAAAAAAAATTGCTTTTAAAGTAAAAATCAATAAATCAATAATGCGCGTCGTTGACATTATAAACGATCGTCATCTGTTCAAATATGGGGGTGTATAAGAGGGTAAATATACATATCATCCCTTATTCTTGTGGTTACTGTATTGTCTGTTTTTTGAAGTGGTAGTGATGGTGGTGGTGGTGGATACCCTCGACTTGTTACAAGTTCGAAAAGTCAAGTGACAGTAATTGTTTAAGACTCACCCCAATTCGAGGTGTTCGAACTGGATTGAGAGGGGGTGGCAGGGGGGTGGAAAAGACTTATATACAAGGTTATCCACCCTTAGTTCGTGTATTGTCTCGATTTAACGGATTTTCTGTGTAGTACATTCGAGTAACTCAATTTTGATAAAATTTACATTTTTTTCTGGTGCAGAGGGGTAAGATCGGGGGTGACTCCCCTCTATTTCCCCCTCTCTGTTTCTCACCCTGTTCAATGTTGAGTATTCTAATTAAAATTCCATTCGTACATTGCTGCACTGTTGTGACGGCGTACTAGAAGAAGACGAAATCATCAAGTTGGCGTTTCTTATTTAGTAGGGGTGAAACAACCCTCTATACGTAAATTATTTCCAAAAACGATAGAGAAAAAATACGGTGAAAAGTCGATAAAAATCGGGACTTATTATTTCCTTCTAGCATTTATCGTCGACTAACCCACCCCCTATTCCTACCACCACCGCTACCACTACAACCCCCAACATTAGCATCATTATCATTAGAGAGTGACAACATCAACACTTCCCCTAAGTCGCATGTCTCATTAGCTTGATAATTGGGTGTTAAACATTTGCGTCTCATATAACTACCCTTATATCACCACCACCACCCTCTGTATTTAACAGTTGAAAATCGACGATTTCTTCATTTTTTTTTTTCAATTAAATTGCCGACGAATCTGTCAAAATTAGCACCGCCACGGAGTAAATGATTTATGAATTTTCTGAACAAATGTTCAAAGGGGGAGATTACGAAATGGGGATGAAAAACGTTTGGAAGAATTCTTGAAAATCTCTTTCGAAATTAGTGAGAATAAAAGGGTGGAAATTCTCGTTATGTAACTGTGTATATACAGGGGGTGAGATATACAATTCCAACTCAAGTTGGCCATGGATTTCGCTACTTATGTCGTAGCTTGTTTCACTAGAAAACATCAAATTTCGTACAGTATGAATCAAGTTACGACACTACGTCACCAAATCCACAGCCTACTATGGACATGAATAAGTACACCCTGTATGTGTGATGATTTTTAAAATGAAACACTTCAAGTAGTTGTGTTGTTGAAGAGAAGAGACGATAAATGGGTTGCTATTAAAGTTGGAGTGAGATGAAAAATATGGAAAAAAAAATAGAAAGAATGAATGAATGAATGAATAGGGGAAAAACTCAAGGGTAATTAAGGCTTTAAAAACTCTCTTCTAAAGTTGGATGCAATAAATTTTACACGGTACTCTGAAGTCAAGACAAGAAGAATCATGAATAAACATTCTTTTGTTTAATATAGTTTCTTTTCAATTGTTTTTTTATATCTCTGCCATCTATTTTTTTTTTATTTCTTTGTTCTAAAACCATTAAAAATGATATTATCACCGATTAACAATGAATACTTTATTAAATTAGTTAAGAGACACCTTGATAAGTCTTGAAATAATCAACGCTAAGGGTTGAAATTCTCACCCCTCATAGATTGTTGTGTTAATAATGCAATAAAAAAAGAATGACACAAATATCTTTTATAGTTACAAAAATATCAACAATTCAATTATCATTGTTTAAAAATGAATATTTTTAAAAAATGGTCAAGAGACACCCCTATAACTCTTTAAATAATTAACGCTAAGGGTTGAAATTCCCATCCCTGATAGATTGTTGTATTAGTAATGCAATAAAAAAAGAATGACACAAATATCTCTTATAGTTACAAAAATATCAACAATTGAATTATCATCGATTAGATATGAATATTTTTTTAGAATAGTCAAGCGACACCTCTATAACTCTTTAAATAATTAACGCTAAGGGTTGAAATTTCAGCCCTTAATTGACAGTTATATTAGTAATAGCACAAAAAAAGAATGACATAATTATCTCTAATAGTTACACAAATATCAACTATTAAATTATCATCGATTAAAAATGAAAATTGCCATTAATTAGTCCTGAAACACCTAGATAACTCTTGAAATAATTAATGTTAAGGGTTGAAATTTCCACCCCTGATAGACTATTGTAAGGGTAATGTAATAAAAAAAGAATGACACAATTATCTCTCATAGTTACAAAAATATTAACTATTGAATTATCATCGATTGGAAATGAATATCTTTTCTAAAATTACTTAAGAGACACCCCTCTAACTTTTAAAATAATTTTCGCTAAGGGTTGAAATTGTAACCCTCAATTGACAATTGTATTAATAATAGGACAAGAAAAGAATGGCACAATTATCTCTTACAGTTACACAAATATCAACAGTTTAAATATCAGCGATTAACTTTGAAGATTTTCTTAATTAATTAAGAGATATCTTCATAACTGTTGTAATAATTAACTTGAAGGGTTGAAACTTCAACCCTTAATAGATAGTTGTGTTAATAGTTGAATAAATAAAAGAATTATGCAAGTATCCTTTAATTGTAGCCTCCAAGTTTACAAAAAAAAAGTTTAAAAACCTTCAATTTAAGAGATATCATAAGTGTACATTAAGAGATACTTGTGTAACTTCCACTATAATCTTAGTGTAACTTTCAAATTTACAGAATTGGTACAGTTTTTTAGCAATAATCGAACAAAGAAAATTTGTTCAAAAACCCTCAATTTAAGGGATACCATAAATGTACATTAAGAGATACCATAAGTGTACATTAAGAGACACCCCTGTAACTTCCAAACGAATGGTCGGATTTCGATGAAATTTTGTACATTATTAGTTTTGATATTTTGAAATGCAACTATAAGGGAATATTCATATTTCATATATATGACACGATTATGGGGGTTGTAAATTTCGATTACAATTACAATCGATTGGTTGGTTGTATATTTTAATGTGAACGATAAATATTCACAAAAGCCCGACACTGTACGTTAATGTCAAAAAGATAAAAACCGAAACAACCCTTATTTGAGGCAGGGGGGTTGTTGTGTCACTAGTTTCTCAACAAATTCATCCGGACAGGGGTAATCTATAAACGCCATCTTGTGTATTAGTTAAAAATGTTATACGAGCTTGAAGTTGACATTCCATCCGGTCCATGAATATGGATGAGATGGCACTTTAACCACCAAACCACCCTTATGTATATTTTTTGTTGTTGCTACCAATAGGGGTAGTGAAAGTTGAAGAAAACCGGTGGACTCTTATTTTAACAATTATTGTGTCTTTATGGCGGTGAAACAGGACAAGTTGTCGAGTCTACCTAAGGGATGAGGTAATAGGGTGGAAAATGATAAGATTTTTTTTTGTTTTTTTTTATTAAAATGTCGAGTCATTTTGATAATTAAAAATTTAAATTCTTCATCTTCCATTACTTGAGAATAATAAAGTTAACGGGGGTGGAATTAAAAACTTCCCTTGATTCTTTGATCTTTAACTGGAAATTATTTTTACCAACTTTTAAAATAAGGGTAGCGAGTCGGAGAGGGATGGAGATTGTAAAAAATAAAAATTACGAAAAAACTACCCCTAGTAGAGTAGGATAAAAAAAAACGAAAACAACAAGAAATCAAATTGACGACGAACGTCTTCTAGTAAGAAACTTTTCTACCAATTTCTTGATATCTTGACAGGGTTGAAGGGTGAGTTTTACAGACATCCACCCCCGTACACACTTATACACAAGAATAGGGGTGGGAGTTTGGTGTGAATGACTGTAGAAACGAAATACTCAATTTAAATGGAAGTTACTACCGTTAGTGGTGGTAATGGGGGTGGTGGTGGTTTTGAATAAGACTCCAACTTTCTTTAAGGGTAGTTAGTTTAGTATAAATTTATTCCCACTGTCCTGACAGATAAAAACGTTTCAAGATAAAACGTAACGATAATTATCTTAATAGGGGGTTGTCTTAATCTTGTAAATGCGTTTGAAATGTCACCACCACCACCATCAACCCCTGTGTTTTTCCATAGCCACTCTGTTAAATTGGCCGGCGAAAAATACAACACTCCAAGGGGTGTGTTTGTGTATATCGGGTAGTAAACAACAATCGATAAGCAAAGTGATATTGATCGTACCAAATGATCGGCTTACATCCCTTAAAGAGGGCTGTTTTATCATTTAACAAATTTTTTTGTAAACTGCAAATTCACCCCCGATTCCACGTTAGACATTGACCGATTATCCACCATTATAAACTGTCATTTGTCTACAGTTCTAGTAATTTATACAAGATCACGTGCAAACTACCCCCTTTGAATTTCTAGTTATCCATAATTTGTTTGTTTTTTTGTTTTTTCGTCTTTTGTTTCAATTTTATTCATTCAAATTTTAGTCGCTTTTATTATACTTAATTATAATCAAATAACACATGAAAGGGGGTGGTTTTTTATAGGGGATGATTCTAAATTTCTAATGTGTTGTTAATTAATATTAGTAGGTTGGCAATTGTGGATTGATTTATTAACGTGAATATCTCAACTTCATCCCTTGTACATAGATTTTCTTTAAGGGGTGGTTTTCTGTATATGTGTACGTGTTTGAATAAAGTGAACCACCTACAGTGTGAAAATTAGATTTTAAATTCAATTGAGAAACGAATTTTATTAGATGGTGGTAGTAGTAGTATTTTCCCCTTTACACCCCCTTAACAACCCCTAATACTACAACATCGTTTTTCTCAATCTGTCTCGCTTGTTCTTCAATAGTGGCAGTCCTGTACACACCAATGAAGGGTAAATACTTTGTTGAATTCGATGAAATGGAAGAAGTGGATGAATTTAGGGGGTTACATCGACCGTAAAAGGGTTAAAACAAAGTACAAGAATAGAAGAACGAAAAGGGGATGAAAAAAAAGTAGAGAATTGTACAAGAATTCAATATTGGAGTGTGGAATGAACAGAAAAGAAATTAGCAATATAAGTAGTGGCGGTGGTAGTAGTAGTAGGTAGCTAGGGGGTGAGTGGAGGGTAGGGGTGTTTTTTACCCTTCTTGTCTCTTTCTCTTTTGCTTCTTGATAGAATCGGTCTGTTTGAAGAATTAATTACGAATTGGTTGTTCTCTAGTGGTGATTTTTTTTTTTGTTGAAGAACCACCCCCAATTTCCTTTCAGATTTAAATTGAATTTTAATTGCAAAACGTCAACCGGGGGTGATGGATCAAACAGATTATGATCTTTGGGGGTGGTCCAGTTGGGTGTCAACTTTCAAAATTTTATAATTCTGACCAAGTTTTAAGTGTACATTCTGAGTGTCAATTAGGGGTTGATTCTGAGGTGTAATCTGTAGATTTCTGAGTAAGGGGTGGAAGCAGATTTTTTTTGAGCTTCTGTTTTTCTTGATTTATTTGTCTAGGCACCGTTGTGAGCATTCTTCTACCGATAATGTAAAATTGTTACAAAAAGTGTACATTTTCATGTTTAATGTACAAATTGTACATTTCTGAGCAGAAAGACAGCTGAAGGGTTTTTTCTAAGGACTTTTTCCAACTCATTTAACTGGGGCATGACATAATGTAACATTTGAATTGTTACAAAAAAAATTTAGTTGTTACAAAAAGTGTACATTTTTATGTTGTGTGTACAAATTGTACATTTCTGAGTACAATAAAGGCAAAATATTTTCTCTGAGTGCTTTCCCAACTCATCTGACTGAGCATCTCTTATGTTTTACTGCAAATGTAACATTTGAATTGTTACAAAAAGTGTACATTTTCTCATTTAATGTACAAATTGTACATTCCTGAGGATAATATAGGGGCGGATTTTTTGTAACTTTAATTTTGATTAATTGACATATTTTTGATGGAAATTCCTGACGGGTATTGTTTGTAAAATTAGAATTTTTACAAAAAAAAAATGTACACACGATAGGGGTGGTTTTGATATGGAATTTTTTTTTGGTTATTTTGATTAAACTTTTATTAAAAATTTTCATAATAAAATCGAAAACTTTCCAAATTTTTTCGATTAAACTACTCTACACTGTACTTTCCCGATGTTTACACCCCCAACCCCTATAAAAACCACAAAAAAGTGTTAAAATTCCCATTAAACTTTTATTCTATTTCGAAAAAAAATCCATCTACCCCTTATAGTTGTTGATCTTTGTTGAAGTTTTTTTGTTGTTGTTGTTGTTGAAGGGGTGTATTTGTTACACCACCCCTATCGTTTCAATTCGCTCAAAAGCCATTTTGTCCGTTCTGTAAAAATATTCTCAACTCTCCTACAATTTAAGGGTTTTATTTCCTTGTTTCGTAATATATAAGGGTTGGGGGTGCGTGGTTAGGGGGTGGTTATAAAAAACCACAAATTTAGATAAATCTCGTTTTGAACAAATTGTAAACGACGACTTTATGGTGGTGATTTTTTGGAAATTTTTCAACCCCTAAATCCAACCCTCCCCTTCCCATCATCATCACCGCCTACTCGAATTCGTAAAGAAATCCCATATAGGATTTCCTCTAGTGGATTTCAAACATAATCTAGTGACAACAGAACAGTTCTCTAGATCTTGTTTTGTTCGTCATCGTTGTTGTTTTGTTTTTAGAATTCTTTTGTTTTATATCCCAGCGCATCCACCAAAGCCTACTAGAATTGTTGCGAAAAAAGCGCATTTTTGATTCATTTTTCCCCATTTTTACACACCCCAAATTGCCAATAATAACGTAATATTGAGTACTATAAAACTTCCATTATAGTACTGCAATAGAAAATTGTTTTCCATCAAATAATAGTAATAATAACCATAAAAATAACAACAATATAACAAATTGAAAGGAAATGAAAATAGTTGGCGGAAAAATAAATAAATGGGGGTTGCTATTGGTGGTGGTCGTGGTGGTTGGGTAGAATTAGGGTGGAAATTTGAGACTTTTTCCAAATGGCCGCGATAAAAGTTGGTAATAAAACACGAAATAAAAATAAAATACAGGGTGTATTTCACATTTATAGTTGGCCATGCTTCTTTGATCGTCGTTTGTTTTTCATTCAATTATATCAAAATCACAGTCTGCTATGAGGCAAAATAGCATCTCATAGTTGGCTATGCCTTTTGATTATAGCTTGTTTTTTTTAATTGAATAATGTCAAAATCACAGTCAACTACAAAAAAAATCATCACATAGTGGGCTATGCGTCTCGATTGTAGCTTGTTTTCCATCAAAAAATCACAGTCATCTAGATGGAGAAACTAGAATTTTCATAGTTGGCTATGCTTTGATAGTAGCTTGTTTTTTCATTGAATAATGTCAAATTCACAGCCAACTAGATGAGAAAATAGCATCTCATAGTTGGCTATGATTTTTGGTTGTAGTTTGTTTTTCATTCATTTAGTCGCAAGCATAGCCAACTTCGAAACTAAATAACATTAGACACCCCGTATAAAAATATTTCTAATTTCATAGAAATTCTATTGCATCCCTTAATTCAGGCACCCTTAGTTTTTTAAAAAATTGCACACAAATTCACTACTTAGAAAAATTATAAAAGGGGGTTAAATTTAAATTTACTCCCTTCCCCCAAATCAGTTCTGTTATTTGTACAATAATTTGTCGACTAATTTTGGGGGGTAAATTACAAATACCGCCTCTATCTAAAATCAATTGTCGAACAATTTTGGGGGTGAGTTCTCCATCACCACCATCACGACTGTCCAAAATCCAATTTTATTCAAACATCAAAGGGGGTGGAAATATTGATTGAATTTTTCAAATATTTCGCTACTGTTTATCTAACTTGTGTACAATTTTTTCCAAATAATAGGGTTGATATTTTGTTTTATTATTACAACCACCACCATGAAAACTCACCCCTTGAAACTGACCTCGAAACTTTTCTTTCAACTTGTTGTTGTTGTTGTCGATAAGTTTATGGCTTGTTATATCAACCACCTACAATATGATAAATAAATCCACCGTCTATAGGGGGTGGTTATGCGGTATATGTAGCGGGGGTGGTGGTGAAATTCCAATTTTCTAATAATATCAACTTAAAACGGTAACAACAGTAAAATAAGCAATGCATATGCAAGGGATGCTACCACAATTTTGTGTTGCTATACCATGATCAAGAAAAGGTCGTCAGGGTTGAAATAGAGGGTTGAAATATACACATATATATGTGTTAGTGTGTTTCAGTTGAAGTAACCGCCCCTTCCTGATTAAGTCTAATATTGTAATTAAGAGTCGAACCACCAAAGCACACTACCTATCTATATGTAACAAATAAGGGATGAAATCTTCCATCCCTCTTTCTCTATCTAACCTATATACCGATTGGAATTATCTTGAGATAGTCTCTCTATCTTTGTCGATTATTTGATGTTGTTACGTTGATAGAATTATTTCCTCTCTTACGTTTTAACACACAAACTCACCCCCTATGTTTTTCACACCTTCACAACACCAACACCACCTTAAAATTGAATGAATTCGGGGTGGGGGTTGTATGTCAATCTAATTTCAGACGAGAGACGACTTCATTAATTGTGTACATGAGACGAATTCCATCTCAACAACAACAACAACAAAACAAAAGAATACAAAAAACTACCCTTTGATAATGATAATAATGATAATAGTGTAACGATAAAAATCTAAAGTTTGAAATTTGATAGTGGAAACTAATTAAAAAACTTCCATTACACGGGCTTGATAATATGGAAGTTTTAATGGCTTTCAATTATCATAGATGGCGTTAGTTTTGATTAGATTTAGCGCCATCTATCGGTCAATTGGTGTGTTAAAAATGACGTATTACAACAAAAAATGGACGATTAAATTTGAATTGATTTTGAATAACTGAATATAGAAGGGTTGGAAAAAATGGGGTTGTAAGGGGTAGGAAAACCACCCCTATTTTATATACAACACAGAATCTCTATATAGATTTAATTATACTGGAACAAAATACATATTTTTATATTCATATGCAAACGATGTATGGTTTGTAAATACAATAATGAATAAATATCTGGGGGTATCATTTTTGAATTATTAAAAAAAAGATAATTACCCTAAATCCCTTTTGAATATGGGGAATTAAATTTTTATTCATATTCAAAAGTAACAAAAAAAATGGAGGATTGAGGTTATACACAAGTATGGGGGATTTACACTTGTGTGTGCCTGTGACGTAGTTGATTATGGTAAATGTCATTCCAGTGGCGTACATTTGGGTTGATTAATTGCCTTTTAATGTTTATCTAAATTGTTTTATTAATTTATTTATAGTGGAAATAAATAGGGTTTAGTTGAACGAGCCGCCACTGGATGGATTATAAAATTGTTGGCGCCAATTTTTTTTAATCTAATCGGATTTCCGGTTTGCCTTGTTACGATTTGAATTGTGGCGCGATTTTCAAAATGTTGAACCAATCACGTTCATGAATCGAATAAGTTATATTGGCGCGAAATTTGAAAATACCCATTTTCCTTGTTGATGAATTCCATCCAAGTTGACTATTAATTTGAGGTTATAATGGCGCGAATTTCAAAAATTCCACCAATCATCGTTTACCATAGCACTCTTTAAACCTAATTGAAAGATTAATAATGACAGTTTATTTGGCGCGAATTTTAAAAATTCCCACCCCTATTTCAATTTTTGTTGAATTTTTTATATCCATCCATATCTATCCTCTTATATTGCCTCCCTTTTGACTTTTCGTCCAACTTTGTTAATTTCCACCATTAATTATTGATATTTCTAGAGTAGAAAGCCATTAACGTTGTGACAGTTGTCGGGGTTTTCTTTTCTTTTTTCTACTACCCCCCTTACTTTCAACCCTCAATCACCCCCCTCGCGCCAACATCTGTCCATCTATCGATCTATCTTTGTTAGAATTCTAGATTTTTTTATACATCTAGCTAACATTAAGGGTAGGTGGTGAAAAACGATAGTGGTGGGGGTAGTTGTAAATATTTCACAGGGAATTTGACACAACCACCAACTAAACGAAAACCAACCAGCCAACTATAGATAAGTTAAAGTTCATTGCTACTATAGCATCAGCACAAAACTGAATAATGGGGGTGAAATCAGGGGGTGGGAATTTTTATTTATTTAGGATCCACACGGAATTTTTATCTACTACTCTATTTTTTTTTTTTTTAATATAGGGTATAAATACAATTTTATATAATTTACATCTTAGTTGGCTGTGTTTTTTATTTATATGTCGTAGTTTTATTCGGATGTTTAACAAGAAACAGAGCCCTCTAGGTAGATGGTTGGTAATAGATTTTCCACAGTTGGTAACCTTGAAAAAAAATGGCGGTCGTATTTCTTTCCTATTGTTGTATTGAGTAGGCTTTGGATAAACCTAACCTCAAATTTAGTAGAGTATGAAGTAATCTACGACACTATCAACGACATACGGCGGATTAAAATTGTACACCCTATATTATTATTAGATTTATCAACATCATAGAAAATAAGGAAGTAGAGATAGATGTATAATCTCTAGAGATATAGAGAAAAATATCTATTTCGATATTCTAATGTTTTATAGAAAATAGACGAAATTGTTGTTAGAAAAGCACGTTTACAGTAATAATAGTAAATTCAGGATAATACTAATGTGTTAGATAGAAATAGAGATATAATAAAAGAATCTATAGGGTGTACAACTATCAGTCGTATTCTATAACTAATTGATGATTCGTTACCATGGCAATTATAGACGATCAATATCAAAACTTTCCTTCTATCTTATGTTTTACAATTTTCTAGACATATTTGAAAAGAGACAAAAACAAAACAAATGACAGTCATCTAGCTAGCGTTGTCATGGTAACAAATGTCAATATCTCAATAGGTTATGTAATTTGGCAACGTTGCTAACAACTGTCAAATTGTTGTGAAATATGAATCAATCTACGATACTCGGTAATCAAAGTGAGGCGAATTAGGGGTTGTACACCCTGTATATATAAAATAGAGATAAGAATATTTTAACAACAGAATATCGACTCGATAGTTTTTAGTAATGCCACTTGTACAACTCTATTTCTTCCTCGTCTCTATTTACCTTTATTTTATATCGTTGGAATCCATTTTGAAACTTATATTACTCGAGTACCTGTGTTCTGTGTGAATTCTTAATAAGAACACTCTCTTATATTTTTTATTTTTATTTTTTTGAATTTATTCACCCTCTTCTTATCGATGAAACTTTAATTAAATCCCTAGTGATAAGAATTGTAAGTTTGAAAACTACTCCAATAATCATTATGGATCAATTAGGGGTTGTTCAAGTTCAATTGTTCCCACCCTCAATCCTTTAATTAATCAAACAATCAACCCTTAATATCGATTTCGTTTAGTGGAAAATTTCAACTTTAAATCGACCTACAAAAAAAAAATCAATTATTCTTATAGTCCAATTAAGGGATGTTCAAATTCAATTGTTCCAATCCATCCCTTAATTAATTAATCAGTTAGGCAGTTTTTAAAAATTATAACTTCACCACTTTAATTTTTTTTTTTTTTAATAAAAAACCTTGCTCAATTAAGGGATGGTTTGGTGGTTTCCACACCCAACCCCCGTTTTGTTCATTCGATTTTCTAGTGTTGAAAATGGTAGCTACACTGTACTTTAAATCGATCAAAATGATACAATTAAGGGATGCTAAGATCACCATATTAAGGGATGTTAAATCATTTCTACCAGCATCCCTTAATTAAATTAAAAATAAATCCCTAATATTGATCTCTACTGATAAAATCATATACAATCAAAATTAACAGTTTTTAAACTACAATTATTATGGCTCAATTAAGGGATATTTTCACCCCTATCACTCATTCAATCAATTAATCAATCCTTTAGGGGTAAATTTTAAATCGATCAAAATGACACAATTTTTGAACAATTACAACCATAATAACCCAAGGGATGCTTAAATTCTACTATTTCCACCCCCAACCCTCAATTAATTAATGGTATAAATTGTAGCTACAAATTCCTTTAAATCGATCAAAAATAAACAAATTTTCCAACACTGATAATCGTTATAGCTCAATTAAGGGATGTTACGATTTATTTGTTTTCACCACCATCCCTTAATTAATTTAATTAAACAATATTGACAAATTATTCCATTAAACATATATACCCCTTTATTTTATTATTATTATTACTAGAACAACACCCTCTATCTCTATATTTGACGCGATATAATTGACATTTGTAAGAGGAGGTAGTTTTGGGGGTGTATAATAGTGTTAGAATAGCCAGGTGTTTGCGGTACAATAATCCCCACATTATTCAATAACAAAACAACCCCTTGTCGATTTTACTAGACTATAAAGACATTTATTGTATTGTTAACAAATTTATTTTATTGAATTCCGATAGAATAACCACCCTTAAATAGATAAGGGATGGTTTATTATTATCATCATCATTAATTCTACTGTTGATTCGAAATATTTAAATTTAGCGCCATTATTCCGTCTTTTTTGTTTTTCTTTTTTTTTTGCAACGCCGACTTTTCTATTTGTTTTAAAATTAATCTAGTTACTTTTGAGAATAGAAAGAGAAACAGTTGGTAGTAGTGAATTTTAAAAGGTTCCAAATCCTAGTTAAGACCCATTCAAATTCGGTAGATTATAATAAAGTCACGTACCATCATTATTAATAATTGATAACTAGAGTACGGATATAGAAAAGGGGTGGTTGTCAAGAGGGGTTGTAAGGGGGATTAAAAAACAATCAAGTATTGTTTACATATTGTTACCGAAAGATAATCGGCTCTATCCTTGGATTTATAGTAGAATGAAAACAAAAGAAATTCAGTTGGTACAATTGTTTATAATTGGCGGCAATTTCGTGTATTTAAATTCTAGTTATTTTTTTAGGGAAACAAAAACAGGCTTGCCAATATAAATGTAACAAAATTTCCAACATTGTTATAAAAGTTTACGAAATTCTCGTATGTTTCATTTAATTAAATACAAAAATGTAATTCTATCTCTCTTCAACTTTAACATTTTCCTATTCGTTATTCAGAGTTACCAACATAATTGAGCTTCAATTCCATTGTTATTTGAAACAAATGAAATCTAAACACAGTTGAAGCTCACTTGTTCAATTATCGGTAGAATGGAATTATTTTTCACCCCCCCAAAAAAAAAAAAAAAAAAACAAAAAAATCTACGTCTCTATCTTTATTTTTCTTGTATTAAAAACGAAAATAGTCGGCTGTGCTAATTTAAAATCGTTTGTTTATTGTTGAAATTAATAATGGCGGAATTGACAGTTGTACCAATTTAATTTAAACAAATCTAAAGTCGACTAGATTATTTCTTTGTGAATGATTTATGTCAAATTAACAGTAGTACCAACTGAATTTTGTGGAATTATTTCGAATTTGGGGATATTTATTTATGGATAATTGGGGATTTTTTTTGTATTTTATGCGATCTAGAGTGTGTTCATTAAAAATTGACAATCGTGTATATACAAGATGGCGGTTATAAATATTCTCTATGTTGAAAAATTGAAGAAAAATCGTATATACAGGGTGTCTCTAGAGAATCGTACACTTTTCTATCTCTCTCTAATTCATTTATTTAAATGGTTGAATAATAAAAGATAGAAGATTTACAATAGAACTAAAAAAAATAGAGGCGATAGTTGTTTATCTCTTTCTAACTCATTTATTTCAATGGTTGGATAATAAAGGATGGAAGATTAACAATAGAAATTAAAAAAATAGAGGGTTAATTTATTATTAAAAATTCATGATTTTGATCACTCTATCTTCATTTTAATCTCTGTGTTTCTACTTTTTTTTTTTGTACAACTGGAACAAAACAACACCAATGACATGCTATGAATTAATTATAGGCGACTATATATTTTTTTATAGATAGGGGTGAGTTTCATATATGTAATACAAAAGGGGGTGAGAAAAATACAGTTATGGAAATATTGAAAAATCGAAGTTTCTAATTGTGTGTGTCGTGTTTTATTATTATTGGTGGTTGTGCGCAATTTTATATCAAAAAAAAAAAAAACACCCCTATTTCTCTCTTTTCAACCCCCTTTTTAACTTGATCCAATCGAACTTAATGGCTTCTACAAAAATTACAATACGAGTATTGTGGCCGTGTTCAGATCACGTATGTCGTAGCTTTATTCGCGAAATGACAAATGCGGTGAATAAAGTTACGACACCACCAAATGTATTGACAACGGAGATTTTCCATTTTACAGTTGGTACTACCGATTGTCATCATTCATTTGTTATAGTCGAAATTTGGTAATTTTTAACTGTAAAGTTGGTACTACTGCCCGGGCGATTATCTTTTGTTTTAATTCTAGAATTTTCCATGGATAATTTGATTTAAACGAATTCTATACGGCGAAAATATTTAATCTAGTGAGATGATTTAGTGGAAAATCAACTAAAAAAACAAAAAAAAAGAGTGAGATAGAAAACTTTAAAATTCCCCAACTCTTATAATTATTCAATTAAAATCCCCCATACTCGGACTTGGATATCTTGATCGAAAACTTTTCTATCTTGAACCGAAAAAAGACGACTTGATTTTAGACAGTTGGAAAAACTCGAACAGTTGAAGATAACACAATATTTTCCATAAGTTAGACAGAGATAGATATAAAAATCTATGGCAACTTTTCTATAATAAAGAAACTTTGAATCGATTCGTGTTGTTTTGTTTTGTTTTCTTTTTAAACAGGGTAAATGTTTAAATAATCTCAAGGGTTGTCGCCACCACCACCCCCTATATACAGACACCCCTTTCGGAATTCACTTTATCTAATTTCGTTTGAAATATTTCACTTTCAGTTCGTGAAATTGCCGCCATTTGTATTACTTGACAAGTTCAAGTCGTGATACTAATAATAAGTTGACTGACAACAACAACAATGACATTTGTAAAACAAATGAACAAGTGATATGGCGCCTTCTGAAATAGAAGGGTTGTTTTCAGTTGTCACTAGACTTTATTACAATTCACCACCATCAAAATTGGCTATACTTCGAAAATATTTAAACGAGTACTATAATGATGCCTATTATAGCATTGATAACTATAACGAATTTCTTATAGTATGTAATGATTTCGAAAAAAATTAATTACAAGAAAACGATTGGAGATAATCGAATTTTGTAAAATTTATCAAAAACTACAATATTTCTACTATCTAGATACAAAATTTCAATTTCTTATCATTTATAATTTAAAAACTATGGGGTATTTTTTGGTAAATTGAGTAATCTCAAAATTTTTCCAAAAAATCCAAATATCTTGAAAATTATCAAAATTACACCACAAGTTGCATTATAAAAGTCCCCTCGAATTTTATCATACAACCCAAAAATGCAATAAAATTATATAATTGTTGGTAAAATTAGAAATAAGGGTGAACTACCCTTAATAATGAGGGTAGTTAGAATAACCGAAATATCTCCAAAGGGTAGTTTGGGTGATAAAACGCCGATAAATGAAATTTCATCAATTTCCACCAATTAGAATGTGAGATATTTGTAATTTTCGTTAATAAATAGATCACCCTGTATAAAATTACATTGACTACGTTTACACCGTATTGTTGTTATTAATTGACAGTTATTTACGTAGTATCGTAGATTGATTCATACACGACTAAATTTGACGGTTATTGATGTGTTTTTGGAGTGTACGAATCAATCTACGACACAACTAAGAAATTTGTAATTTTAACTACGTTTACGTCATTTAAAATGCGAATTAGTTATAAATAATAGATTTTCAACATAAAATATACTCGAATATCACATAGAAAATACAATTTTCTAACATCAAACAGGCTTAATGTATATTAATGGCTTTAAAACGAATTTAAGGATATGTATTTATAAAAGACATCCCTTTCTATTTAATAAAATAGTGCCAGTTATTTTAGAATTTCGAATTTAGTTAATTGAATAAATTTCAACATATAGTTGGCTATGGAATTCAATTACGGTTATGTCGTAGCTTTGTTCGAGCATTTGAAAAAAACAAAAACAAATACAAAGCATAGCTAACTATGATCTCTTTGTTCATTCTTATTGTTACAATTTTAGTGTATTAAACGAAACATAGTAGGCTATGAAAAAAATTACTAAGCATAGGTAACTATGATCTCTTTGTTCTTTCTTATTATTATTAAAATTTGGATGTATCAAGAGACACATAGTAGGCTATGTATTCAAGTTTCTATGAATCAAGTTACGACAAATTTCAACAAATCCATAGCCTTCTATGTTATACAATTTGTATTCATATACATGTATATTATTTATTATCACTATTATTATTATCATTATTATTATAGTTTATATTAAAATCTAGACAGGTATTAAACAAGTTTTAGTAACTAGAAAGTTTTGATAGTTGTATGACATAAAGACTTTAATACCAATCTAGTAGTCGTAGTCTTGTCTAATTTTAGAATAATTGAATGAATAGAATTCTTCAGGTGCATCTAATTATTCTAATTAATTAATTGATTAATTAATTAGAATATTAGTAAATTCTATACAAAGGTAACTAGATAGTTTACAATATTTGTGAATGTTTAACAAATCTAGTAAACATAGGAAATCCATTAAATTTTGTTATGTTGGCGACAGGTTCAAATAAACTCTCTCTATCTCTGTCTTTTAAAATATACAAACACAGCAAACTAGATTTATTTTTTATATTATAGCTGTATTTGTTAATTATACAGGGTGTGTCGGAAATTATGGTTTTTCCGAAAATTTGGCAATTCTAATCGGTGGAATTTAACGGAATTTTGTTTATCACTATTTTATCAAGTAGACTATCACTAGATTATAGTTTGATTGTTCTAACTACCCCTATTATCAGGGGTGGAATACTTGTTTTTTAAAATTTGTATTTTTTATTGCATTTTTAGGTTATATAGTGGATTTTAAGGGGGGTTTTATAATATGATTTCTAGTCTAAAATTGATAATTTTCGAGTTATTTTGAAATTTTTGGTGAAATTCTAATTTTGTGGGTTTACTTTAAAAATTCATATCTCTGAAAATTCAACAATTTTAAGGTTAGAATTTTGGGTTATAATAGTTTAAAGTCTGTATTTTTCGATAAATTTTCCAAAATTCTATTATTTTTAGGAATTTGGTTGAAATTTCGTGTCATTTTTAGCTAATTTTGCAACTTTCAAATACTGTATATTGTTAATCCCCACCGTTTTGGAGTGGGGATAAATGTCATTAATCAAACTAGAAGTCATATCTGTTTATAACCCGCCTACTATAAAACAATGAGTACGTTTATTTTTTATCATCATGCGAAATATTTCATAAATTGTGTCACATTTATTATTTTCATATGTGATGATAAGTGTGTTTTGATGATGTACAGATTCGCCATTTTTTTTCCACATTTTTGATAATAGAAGTGTAACATTGTTGGAAGGGTTGGGGGTTGTTGCCGGTAAGCTAGAAATAAATCAACCTACAATAGGGGTGGGTGATTGGCGGTATAAACCGCCAATTTTGACACAAACAAACCCCCATTACTAATTTAAATTTCGAGTTCAAAGGGTAGTAGGGTAGCAGTCTCAATAATTCCCTTTTATTTCAAAAACTAAATTGATGGATTGTTATTTTGTATATGTGTTTATATCTTTGTATTCGTTCTATATAAAACAAAATACAATCGAATTCAATTGTTAACCACCCTTCAAATTGTTAGTAGTAATAGTAGGGGTAGTTGTAGAAGAATTTAACAGTGATTTTACACAAACAACCACCACCACCCCCGAAAATACAGTTATAAAAGCGAATGAAACAACGAATTCAATACTGTTACTTTACCACCTAGTAAACCACCCCCTGTTACAACCGACTACCACCACCTACTACAACCCTTATCGTTCTAGTTTGTCGGGAAACTTTTTATAAATTCCCAACACTCGGTCGTATATTAAATTTCTCAAGTTTGCCATTGGCCACCCCATGGGAGAATATTTTCGGCGACTGATCTTTACGTTTAATAACAAAAAGGTCGATCGGACACGTGAAATTCTCCTGTATAATTTTTTTTTTTGTTCTAATTCCATTCTTTAGTTATCATTGTTATCACGAAACAATTGGAAAAACAACGAAAATCCAAACATATACAGAGTTGGCTATGAAATTGGCGATGTTGTTGTTTTGTCATTGATAAACGTCAATTGGAATAGAACAGGATGAATCAAGTTACGACCCAAGTCACTAAGAGGCATAGCCAACTTGATAAAATATGTCAACAATCGAATTCTACTCATTATTCGAAAATCCACTCAGTTGGCTATGGATTTGTTAAACTAGCTGTTTTTCATTAATACTAGTCAGTATGAATCAAGCTACAACCTAAGTAACTAAAAATTATAGCCAACTTGATAATATCTCTTTTCCAAAAATATATACAGTTGCCTATGGTTTTAGTAATTCAATTGTTTTTTCATTACTAACAAATGTACGAAACAATTGAAAGAGCAAATAGTATCCAAATATATACAGAGTTGGCTATAAATTTGGCGATGTTGTTTTGTCATTGATAAACATCAATAGGAATAGAGCAGAATGAATCTAGTTACGACTTCAGTCACTAGGAGGCATAGCCAACTTGATAAAATGTATTTACAGTCAAATTCTACTGTTTTTCAAAAATATTCACAGTAGCCTATGGATTTGGCAATTCAATTGTTCTATTGAAAAAATGTATGAAACAATTGAAAGAGCAGAGTATCCAGGTTGGCTATGAATTTAATCACGTATTTGTTTTTTTGTTATTAATCAATGTTAAATGTAGTGTAATATGAATCAAGCTGCGACCTAAGTTCCTAAAAAACACAGCCAACTTGTACGATGTAATTACACAGGTGGTAGATTGGTGTTTTGTTATCATTGTTGATAAGAGCCAAACAAAAATCAAGTTTCCTTTGTAATTGTTATTTAATGGCCATTGTTAACAAAAGAAATTATAAGCCAACTGGGATCAGTAAAATGTAACAATTGTAAAAAATTCCAGGTTACTTGATGTAACATTAAAAAAATTATTTTTTGTTCGTTTTAAGTCAACAACAAAAAAAAAAATAAATTTAGACAGATATTTCTTAACTTAATTCATACAAACATTTGATATTTATTCATATATATTTTCCAAGGCTTACTTGATTTTGTAAATTAACTATCTTGGATTATAAAACGTGTATCAAGGCCTATTTGATTTGTATTAAAATTAGATTAAAGCTTATAAATCAAGTAGGTCTTGTAAATTATAGTATTTAGTATCAGAGTTGGCTATGTCGTTTGTTTGTTTTTTTAATGACGTAACATCGTTGATTCATAAACTTCACTAAATTTGATATTTGTCTTCCAGAGCCTACTTGATTTTCGAACTCAACACTATCCTTGATTTATTTATTTTTTAAATATACCTACCACAGCCTACTTGCCATTTTCTTCTAGAATTAAAACCATACAGAATCAAGCAGGCTTTGTAATTTTCTACATATAGAACAGTTGATTTTAACAACGCCTACTTGATGTTTTGTTTTTTTTGTAGTGGTGGTGGTGGTGGTATTAAAATATTAGGTTAGAAAATCAAGTCAGTTTTGTTGTAGTTGTTTATGCGAACAGTTGAATAACAAGCATAGCCAACTGTATTTCTTTTGATTTTTTTTCGAAAAGATTCAAGTAAATTGTGATGTGAATGGGGTGGAATTTCACTGGAAATATTCTTTCTTAACGATGACACATAACAACAACAACAACAACAATAGGGCCGTATTCTTTGATATTATAAAAGGAATGAATAAAGTAACGTATGTCGTTGATGAGATGTTTTGAAGAAAATCGTTTGTGTGTTGTTTTTTTTTTTGATATAAAAATGTTGAAGATTTGTTGTTTGTTGGAACAAATTGGTTAAATCGAGCTCTCGATTGTAATCCGAATGCAAAGTTGGAGGATTAAAGTGAAAAGAGATAGAATAAGATCCTTTTTATTGACATCAGCAATTGTTATACTAACAATATAGATCATAGTAGGCATTCTACAGGGTGTACAAAAATAATCATCAAGTTGGCTATGTTTTTAATCGTTCATTGTTATTAGTCGTAACTCGATTCATACTTCACTACAATTTGACATTTGTTGGCGTTGTTGTCAAATCTCCAAACTAAACCACCATATTAGTGATTACATGGCCAACTATAAAATACACTCTGCTATTTTTTTTTTTTTTTTGATAATGATGTTGATGTTGGGAAGAAAATATGGCGCCACATTATTACCACGTGAATTCAACAATAAAGAATCGGGGGTGGATTTAAATGAACAACAAAACCAGATCTATCATCCCTTATTTTTGTTGTTGTTGTTTTGTTACGGGTGAGGCTTCTTTGATGAGCATCATCTATTTACTGCCACGTCATAAAACTATTAGCACTAAATACACGTGTGTCTGTGTGTGTAAAGCTTATTTTATGGTTTATTTACCGATTTAGACACGTGTCATCCAATAAATACCCTGAAATAGAAACGTTTTATTCACCCCCATATTTACAACAACAATAACAAAAGAATAACGTTTATTTTTTGGTCCATTGTTGCCATTATTTCAGTTTTACCATATCAATCAAAGTTGGCTGTCTGTTTTGTTTGATATAGAGTCGTAACTTGATTCATATACTTTTCAAAATTTGATATTTATTCATTTATTTTCCATAGTTTACTCGATTATAAAATCGTATAGAATTTTATTGCCACACAAAAATCACTTCTATCATCACATAGTTGGCCATGTTTCCTTTGGTAATTTGATTCTATATAAATTCGTGATTTGTTCATTTATTTGTTCATTTATTGATTTTAAAATGCAGAGCAAGCTAGATTTTGAAGAAATTCTCAACTCTAAGTTTGCCCAATCAAGTAAGCTTTTTTTGGTTATATCATCTCATAGTTTACTGGATTTGTTGTATTTTTCAAAGTCTACTCGATCCAACGAATTTATGTCAAAAAAGTACCAATTTTAGCCACATTGGCGCTAGTTACTCTAACATTTGATTGATCTACCGAATTAATCAATTAATCCAGCATTCTTTGATATAAATAAATGAAAAACAAGTCGTAACTTAGTTCGTACTTTATATTTTGACATTTGTTGAAAAATGGAGGACAATACTAGAATCATGGCCAACTATTGATGGGTAATTGGGGGTGAAATTGTTTATTAAAATTGAATTTTAAATTAAAACTACCCTTATTTTGGGGTAATTTTTTTCGATACAAACCACATTGTTTAAATTTGAACGTTATTTAATAATCAAGTGTGCAAGTTTAAATGTAAACAATATAATAGGACGACCCTTCCGTTTATATCGATCGTTTCACAGTTAGCCATGATTTCCTCTTTCCTTCCTTCCTTCCTTCCTCTTGTCTTTCCGTTCCTATACACTCATATGTAATATCAAAATATAATAGAAAACAATTGAATAATTCAATAGATTGGAAGAAATCATCCCCTATAGAACAATTAAAACAAAAAAAAATCTACTACCCCTTATTTTGTTTCGAAAAATATTTACACACTATTATCGATAAGGTTGAAGTATTAGAACGTGTATTTTGGGAATTGTTAGAGTATTGATGATGATCGAGGGTTGCAAAACGATAATCTTGAGACTTACCCCGTTGCACCACCCCCTATAGTGCAACAACAACAAGAAAAAAGTTGTAACAAAGTCGGAGAATCAAACGAAAATATTGATAAAGTTAGCTCCGGAATGGGGTGTTAGGGGTTGGGGGTTGTTGGAGAACAAAAAAAAAACACGAAAGAACAGGGGAATAATGTAAGAATATTGATGACGTTCCGGAGGCGTGTACAGAATCACAGATTACACTGAACACGAACATCGAGTATATTCATCAACCCCTCGATGTAGAAGAAGAAAAAATAAAATAAAATAAGGGATGAAAACGCTAGATTGAAAGGGATGAATCCGATATTTTACTATAAAGGCTGAACAATGGCAGTTGGCTATGGTTTTCATTATCACACATAGCGTTGTATCTTGATTCAGCTGTTTTTTTTTTGCAAATGTCAAATTTCGGTCGAGTATGAAATTAGTTACGACTCTCATCAACAAAAGCATGGCCAACTATGACCTACTTGTTTTTTTATCGAACAAATGTCAAATTTGGTAAAGTATGAAACAAGCTACGACTCGATTCAACAGATTCATGGCCAACTATATGATCAACTAGTATTGTACACCCTCGATATCGATGTTGTTTTGTTTTCTTTTGTTAATTTAATACTTGGAATATTTGATAATCATTGAAATCAATCCTCCTCTGAAATCCAGATGAAATGAACAATTGATGTTGTTGTTTTGTTGTTGTTATATTGGCAATACTCCAAAATCCATAGACATATAAACCGGGGGTAAGCACCCTTATAATATACCTCTACCACCCCCATATCCATTGTGAAATCGTAAACGCAAAGGGTGGTATGACAATTGAACTATGAGCAATTGTACCCGACAAACTACCCCCAACTCGACCACCCCCAATCGCCACTTCCTTCATTATAACATAATTACCCCCATTAATAGATACAAGTAAAAATTGAAGACAATAACGACCATCCCCTAATAAGGGATGTTTTCTTCTTGAAAGTAGTTGTGGTGGTAGAGAATTGAGAGTAACATGGCAAATATCCTCGGCTATTGAACGACTAGACTACTACCCTTAGTTTAAGGGTAGTATGTGGAAATGTAATAGTAGGGGGTGACTTTACCACATTCCCAGCATACTTTTGCATAACATTCCGAATAGAATTCTATTAGAAAGCCAGTTTTAACCCCTTGATGCACTAGTGGTGGTTAGTATTTTTATTATTTTCGAAAAATAATCCAATTTCTACCCCAATTTCAACTACCCTATGTTTTGATGTTGTGACAGACACCTGAGACGGGTTGTAATTTAAGAAGGCTTACAAATTTTCCACCCTTAATGATTGCCATTAACTAATAGTGTCTAAGCTTTTCTGGTAAAGACCACCCCTAAAATTAAAACAATAATTGTGTAAATAATCCATAAGGGTAATAAAACACCAAAAAATATATTTTCAGAAAATGAAGCAGAATTTAAATTATTATATTACTATAATTATTACTATAGATAGTTGGTCATTTATGGGGTAGTTTCAACCCCTTGGATCTTCCTTCGCATATTCCCTGCATACTTTACGAAATTACTTTAAATGTACAGAAAATTTGTGGGGTAGAAAGGGATGGAACATTGGACAGATTTATACCACAATAACGGGGGTAGTTTCTGTTTAATTTCCGTCAGGGTTGTAGACGACGGAAAAAATTCCAACAATTTTTTTGTTACTCAAAGTTGCAAACAACAAAGTTGGTTGTTTTCATTTTTCACCCCGTCAAAATAATCACCCCTTTTTCGATAAAATCCAGGTAATAGAGGGTATTTATGGTAATTACCAAGGTGTTTAGGCCAGTACAGGTCGGCTCGATTGAACAACATTTGACAGTTCTTAGTGACGTCACTTGGATACAAAAATGGTTATTTTCTTGGAGAAATTCATTTTTTTTAGAATTAATGTGAGAATTTATAAAACTAATTGAAAATAATAGTGGTGGTTAATTCTCCCACCCTTATATTTCTACCCCTACTACACCTTGCATACTTGATATTAAAGAGGTTAACGATAATGAGATTCTATTAAATATTCCACTAAAACTAGAACGATTTAATATTAATCGAATAAATTCAAGGGTTGTTTTTCTTAAAAAACAACCCTCTATTCCTACTTATTCCACCCGGATAGATTGTCTTTTGTTTAAGTGTTTAATCTGCCATTTCCGTTTGCGACTTATCCGCTTATACTGAACGACTCATTCATTCATCCATTCAGCATACAAACGCACACACATAAAGAGTGGAAACTCACCCCCTATTTTCTTTTCAGGGTTGGTTTCATCGAAAAATCAAAATAAAACCGACACCAGCTTTGATATTGTCACAAATTTGTTATAAAATGGGGGAGTTGCACAAATAATATCGTTGTTTTTTTTTTATCAAAACGGATTTGTACGGTGTTTAGGGGTTGGGGGTTGGGAAAAGTTTGATTTTGTTGTTGCCATTGAAGCATCTTTTAGAAAGTAGTAAGAAGATTTATTATAATCAGTGTTGCCAACGTATTGTGACGGATTCAATAATTCCCACCACCACCACCACTAAAACTCACCCCTATTTTCATCAACATCATCAGTACACCTTTATCAACTTACCGTTGATAGTATGGGGGTTGTTTTGTGTCTCTTTGTTGGATTGTTTGACTATAATTGTAATGCATGCAATTCAATGTGTTGACTATTACAACTACCACCACCACCATCCCTTAATCAACATTAAAACTTTATTAATTACATGCAACTATTTAATGGAAATTCCGCTTTTCTTTCGGTTTTTGCCGTCTCTTGGGGGTAGTTTTTCGGTTAAAAATTCGATTGTTTTTGTTGTTAATCAACCCCTTGTTGGTGACAAACTTTAATTAGTATAGTGTCGTTATCGTCGCCATCTTATTATTATTTGTCAAGACTTCACCACCATCTAGGGGTTGTTGTTGTTGTTGTAGATGGAAATTGAATTTGTTACCATCATATCATAACATTCTATAATAAACACCCTGTTTTATTTAACTTCCAACTAAACTTAAACCACCCCCACCCCCCAAATTCACCCCCTAGTATCATTCTTGTTATATGTCAAAATGACGCCTATACAACAACCCCTTTGAAATTTAATTAACAAGCATATAATTTCGAAAAATCTGAACGATTCTTGGTGGTTTTATACAGGGTGATTCAATTATACAACCACCATTCACAAAACGGGGGTTGAACAATATTTTCTAGAGGTTGTTTGTAAAATGAAGTTGTGTTATTGAATCACCCTGTATAAAAACAACAATATTTTAAGGTGCAATTGTACGATAGCGGGCGTATAACGCGCGACATTTTCGCGTGTGTAACTAGCTTTAGTTTTAGTAAAAACGAAACAAACCACTTTTATAAATAAATGTTCATCATTTCAAATCACCCTGTATAAACAGCAATTGTTAAGGTACTTCTCTACGATAGTGCGCGTATAACGCGCGACAATTGTGGGTAACTCGCTTTAATTGGGGGCAGATATTAAAATTTCCCTGCCAACTTAATGAATATCCAAATCTGAACCGCCTCATTTCGAATCACCCTGTATATAAAAAAAATAATTCCTAAAGGTGCGTTTGTACGATAGGGCGACTAACGCGCGACATTTTCTAGTATTGCTGATTTAATAAATCTAACCATCCCATAATCTTGAATCACCCTGTATAAAAAACAACGCAACATCTTAAGGTAGATTTACACGATAGTGCGTATAACGCGCGACAATTTTTCTACGCGCTAATATCTTGCGTGTAACTGGCTTTAGTTGGAGTGAACTTAATGTTGAATCACCCTGTATAAATAAAGTGGACGTATAACGTGCGACAATTTCTCGTCCACACCTGGCTTTAGTTCTGTTACGGATATGTTAGAAAAACGGCCGACAACTTTTTCACCAGTACTGCCAACTTAATAAATGGCTCAATCTGAACGTGTTGTTTTTATACCAACCGCCATTTACTACAATGGGGTGATTGTTTTTCTTTTTTTTTTTTTTTTTTTTTGTTTTGTTAAGTTGTTGTTTTGTTCCTTATTCTGTCTCACTATTGGACGATTTCCGTTCGGAATGAAGAAAGAAAGGAAGAATGAATGAATGAATGAATCAACGACAATTCTTCACAAACAACAATACGAATTGAAAATGAACCCTATCTATATCTCCATCTTTATCTTTCTTAATATTTTATACGACATTTTAACCGTCTCTCACTATTATTATTATTATTATTATTATTATTATTATTATTATTATTACCACTGTACACATGCCGAAATAATCAAGTAGGCGATTGTTTCACAAATGCTTTTGTTCGAGAGGGTGATGTGAGATTGTCGTTTTAAATTTGTACGTCTGTAAACGTATCTCCATCTCTTTCTATCTCATCCCCACTACCTCTATCGATGTATGTACTAATAATGGTAAAGAAAGAGATAGATTGATGTTACTTGATTTCGAATTTATTGCTCGATTGTTTGCGTATAATAAAACAGAGTATGCGGTGACATATGAAAACAAAATAGAAAGAGATCGAACGATATACGACCACGTAAATTATAGGGTAGTTGTCAATTGTTTTCTCTAGATTTCCCCCAATGTTTTTTTGTTTTACATTCTTTTGTTTTTTTTCTAACGATTCTTTAACAATATATCGATATAACCGGAATTGTGGAAAAAAAGAACGCGATGGGAATATTTTAACGGTTTTTCCCACACTAATATTCGATATTTTAATGGTTTAAACCATGTTCGAATTTTAAATTTTCAAATTTACCGCCAATTTCCCAACGTGCATCACTACCGTGTCTAATTGTCAATATTCATAGTATTGTTGTCAGATTTACGTCATATTATTGTAGATTTGTCAACACTGTCTATTCTTTTGTTTTTATTACCAAACTAGCAACATTTACGGGGTAACATCTTAATTCCATTGCTAAATTTTATAACGACAATAAAGTTGAAGGAATTAGATTTTAT
Organism: Mylabris phalerata; assembly: GCA_020740385.1. Taxonomy (NCBI): domain Eukaryota; kingdom Metazoa; phylum Arthropoda; class Insecta; order Coleoptera; family Meloidae; genus Mylabris; species Mylabris phalerata. Next base: position 2,207,327 of record JAJEOX010000142.1, on the reverse strand, counting down.
TATATCTAGACGGCGATGTTAGAACCGAACAAATGAAGAGACGAAAAAACAAACCAAACTTGTGTGTGTTTATATAGGCTACGGAATCGATAAAGTGTATTGGTGCCTTAAAATGACTGATTATAGACGTCCACAACAAAACTTGATCGTTATTTTTACTAAAATTGCTTTATTTCGTTCGACATTATTCATTTGATCAACTGTAAAACAACAACAACAAAAAAAAGCATACTAGATTTTTATGTTAAATTAATGAAATGGCAAATATATGAATTGGAAATACAACCGCCATAAAAATAATTCGTGTATAAACAAATAAAAATATTTTTAGGTTATTTTTATTATTCTTTTGTCTTTCATCTATATTATTGCATAGTTGGCCATGCTTTGGTTACATAATGTCGTAGCTTAGTTCATATACTCGAAAAATAGATTAATATACGTCAAATTTGGTGAAATCTGAACTAATCTACCGACATTACATAACAAAGACACCGCCAACTATATTGTTGTAGAATATACAGGATGATTCAGTAAATTTTCGAATTTTTCGAAAATATACCGACCGTTTCGTTTAATTCGAAATTGTTGTAAATTATACAGGGTGATTTTAAACTAATCAAGTTTTAACGAAATCTAGTAACCCATTTTATGAAGTTTTATTCTTTTCGGTGGCGTTTTTTCACCCCCTGTGCAACCCTTTTTCGAATTGATAAGATAAGAAACAGTGAGTGGTTTATTTCAAACTTCGATATAATAACGGAAGATGTAATGGAATATTAGATTAATTAGCGTTTCCTTAATTAGCACTGTACACAAGGCAATATTTGCATTTGAACTAGAGCTGTGTGTAAGGGTAGTTAGTAGTGGTGGTGGTGGTGTGACAGTCGGAAGGGTAGGTAGCTGTAGTAACAGTTGTAGGTGGTAGAAACACCACCACTATCAACATCATCCCTATTTCCAACTCTCATATATACAAACTTCAAATTGCTCCAAAATAGGTTATAAATTTAAATTATAGGTTAGATAAATTTGAAGGTTAACAATAATAGAAACGAGACGCCACTGGTAATTTTTTTTTTGTTCTAATTGAATTGCAACGCCATCTATCAATTAACGTTTATCTGTCATTTGTCATTTGAATATTTGAGGTTAGGTTTCCTATTATCCGACAACAATGTTAATTATCTCATCTATGTATAGATTTATTAATTGTTTGATATACAAGTGTTATCATTGTTTTGTAATTATTGACTTATCAATGAAAACTGTTGTAACACACAACCTTTAATCAATCCCTATAAATTGATAGCAACACACAATAGATATGTGTGTTGCTGTATGCGTGTGTGTCTGTGTGTGAGTGTTATTAAATTTAAATTTTCCATGACATACCAGATTAGAATTTTCAATTATTAAAATATGTTTGTGATAATATTGGAATTTATGTTGTTATCATTATTACAAAATTCTCGATGAAATTCCCCAAATTGATAAAATAATAATCGATATCTGATTGGTTATTTTAAATAAAATGCGCCGAAAATCGTGAATATAACCTCAATTTTCAATCGTTAAATGTCAGTTTTTCTAGGTTATAAAATCCAGTGTTGCAAAAATTATTGAATTTGTTAAGAAAAAGATGAATAGATAGATTGATAGGATGGGAGGAAGAGGGAGAGCGATATCTTTTTCTATCAAAAGTTGGCATCATTGATTTAGTAATTTTTTGAAAAATTTTATCAGACATTTTTCAAATGGAAACTTTAAATTGCGCGCCATAAATTTTAAAGATAACCTCACTTTCATTAAAATTACTAAATTACCAATCTTAGAACAATATTTTTGTTGGTAGCTCTGATAATACTAGCTTTTCTTTTCTTTTCTTCCTTTCTTTCTTTCTCTCTTTCTTTCTTTTTTTCTTTCCGTCCATCTTCACTCCCTCCCTATTTCTATTTTTCTCTCTCTTGCTCTCTTTCTCCTTTCTCTCTCTCGATTTCTTTCTTTCTTTCACTCTCTCTCCCTCGATTTCTTTCTTTCACTCTCTCTCTCTCTCTCGATTTCTTTCTTTCACTCTCTCTCTCTCTCTCGATTTCTTTCTTTCACTCTCTCTCTCGATTTCTTTCTTTCTCTCCCCCCTCTCTCTCGATTTCTTTCTTTCTCTCCCCTCTCTCTCTCGATTTCTTTCTTTCTCTCTCTCTCTCTCATTCGATTTCTTTCTTTCTCCCCTCTCTCTCTCGATTTCTTTCTTTCTCTCCCCCTCTCTCTCTCGATTTCTTTCTTTCTCTCTCTCTCTCGATTCCTTTCTTTCTTTCTCTCTCTCTCTCTCATTCGATTTCTTTCTTTCTTTCACTTTCTCTCGATTTCTTTCTTTCTCTCCCCCTCTCTCTCTCTCTCGATTTTTTCTTTCTCTCTTTCTCCTTATCTTTCTTTTTTCTCTCTTTCTCTCTTTCACTCTCCCCCTCTCTATTTCTTTCTTTCGCTCTATCTTTCTCTCTCTCTCTCTTTCTTCCCCTCTCTCTCTTTCTCTCTCTCTCTCTTCCTTCTTTTTCACTCTCTTCCCCTCTATTTCTTTCCTTCTCTCTCTTTCTTTTTTTCTCTTTTTTCTCTTTCGTTTTTCCTTTCTTTGTCTTTCTTTCTGTGTCTTTCTTTTTTCCATTATTTCTCTTTCTCTATGTAAGTCCCTCTCTATTTCTTTGTTTCCTGCTCATTGTCACTCTTATTTCTTTCCTTCCGTCTTTTTCTCTTTCACTTCTCTATTTCTCTCTCTCTTTTTCCTCTTTCTCTCACTCTATTTCTTTCTTTCTCTCCCTCTTTTTAGATTTCTCTCTCTCTCTCTCTCTCTCTCTCTCTATTTCTATTTCTTTCTTGAATTCGTGAATTCAGTAAAGTCCACCAAATATCCTCACCCCTACACTTTAGGGTTGTTTTTCTTTTTACGAATCTGTTTTATGTTTACCGGGAAAAAAAAACCACCAGCGTGATCGCATGGGGTGAGTTTGTTTTCGATCATTTCCACTACAGATGACCACCACCACCACCACCACTACCACCCTTATCGTGTGTCCCAAGGGATGATGACACAACTAACGACAAGGTTCGTTGTCGTCGGCATCGTTTTGTAGTCAATAGTGGTGGATGTTGGTCCGGTAATACAAACAAAGATTAAATCTGTAATAGGGATGGGGGTGGATAGATAGATAAATAGATTGGAGTAAGATAGAGTGATAAGGTGGTGGTAGTAGAGGGTGGAAAAATCCCTTAGAGACTCCGACTGGACATGGATGAGATTTATTCGTCTTTTTTTCATCCCCTTGGTTGTATTGTTGTTGTTGTACACTGGTGGTAGATAGACATTGAAAAACGAAAGATAAGGGATGAAAGATGAGAGGGTGTCTATGTGATACTTGTGATAAGATATCAAAGATGCGTTTTCTAACTTGTCAGCGGTAGTTCTAAAAATTAATATTATTATCACTACCCTTATTCTTCATCATGGGTTGCTATTCTCCATGTTGAAATTTGGAGGTTATATTACTGTAAAAATGGCGCCCTAAGCTATAATTATGTCATAATTCATTCAATTAACCTAAAAATTTAGAAATTCCTCGTTTGTTTTATTAAATTTCCAAGTGTTTGAATAAGGGTGGTTTGACAAGAGGGTGGTGGTGGTAGTGTGTTCAATTTTTATGAATTCAAGAATCAATACCGTTACCATGGCCATCTTTTAAACATTTTGTGTCATCATACAACTTCGACTTTCACCACTACCCTTGAAACTACCACCACTATCACCACCGCCACCCCCACGGTCTCTATCAACCCCTTAGTGTTGTGTCCCAATTCACCATTAAATATTGAAACGCCATTAGTCTGACTATATACACATATATGACGATGAAATTTGGGGGGTGAAAACGTCGAATTTGACCCGTTGAAACTACCCTTAACCACCAATTTTTTTTTGCCTTAACCCCCACATTTATATAATTTTACATCTCTATCTCTCTCACCCCCGTTTATTTTTATATATCATTAGTCTTAATTTCGTTAATTAAAAACTCCAACCCCCTTTTGGAGGGTAATTAATATCAATTAATTTAAATGCGGCAATGTAGCGAAAAGATCCCAGGTAGGCCATGGATGTGGTTACAGTAACAACAATAATACCCCCCACCACCACTACCGCCATTACGGGGGAAAAAACAAAAAAAAATCGCGCTTCATTTGTTTTCATCTCAAGCGTAGTAATATTAGAATTAGATAAGAGATTTGAAAAGAAACAAAAAAAACCAACCCCGTAGAAAAGGGGTAGAATTGTGTGAGTCTGAATTAAAAGTTGAATCTGCGTTTTTCAACCCTCCCCATCCCTTAATTTTGCGCCTTTTTTCGGTGTTATTTGTTATTGCGCAAGCGTTGATTCAATTGTTTTTTAACTTGAGGCGGTTAATTTCTTTTGTTCTCTCTGTCTGGTTTTGATGGTGGTAATGTAATTTTGTAATTAATGAAAATACAGTTATAAGGGTGGCATATAGGGGTGAATCGCTATAGTATAATTAACCCCTTTTGCACCCCTACACAATAACAAAAAAGAAATATTTTTTTAGGTTATAATTCTATTTTATTTGTTATCATTTTTATCAAAATAGAATAAAATCTCACCTAGGGGTTGATTTCGATTGTTATTGATAATAGAAAGGGGTGAAATTTTAATTCGTCAACCGGCGCCGAAATGTTTGTGACCCAATTCCGGAAATCACACCGGCAACAATAGGGGTTGAAAAAATTATAGGAATCCACCAGTTTAAAATAATGGCAGCAACCCTTAAAGACTTGTTTTTTTCATAACCCCAGAGAATTCAACAAAAAGAAGTTTGAAAATCCGCAAAATAGTTGCAACCTTTATAGAATTGCCCTAGAGGGTTGAATGATGAATTTTAAGAATTCACCACTACTACAAAATAGTGGCGGCAACCCTTAAAGAGTTGTGCATTTTTTCACCACCACCACCCCCGGGAAGAAAGACACCAGCTGTACAACTTTGGCTTGTTCGGAATAATAAGTGCCAACTTAATTGGGGATGTACCGGAGAAATAGGGGTAGCAAAAAAAAACAACAACAAACCACTAGTGTTTTCTTCCAATGTAACGTATACTGGCGTAAAGAGGGTGGTATGGCCGGTGTGAGGGTTTAATTAAAAATGAACAAGGGTGAATGGTGGGGGTAGATGGAAGACTGAATGTAATTATACCCTCTACATCTTTAATATACCCCCAGTTTGTTTTAAAATCAAAGTAATTCATATTTAGGATTTTTTGGGGGTGGATAATTAAGGGTAGTTGGGTGAATTTTTATATTTTTGAGAGAAAGATTAATCAGGGTAGTTTTCTATACCTCCAGTTTGTTTTAAAATCAAAGTAATGCACATTTAGGATTTTTTTTGGGGGTGGATAATTAAGGGTAGTGGGGTGGATTTTTATATTTATGGTAAAAAAGAATCAATCAGGGTAGTTTTTTGTTTGTATGTCTGTATATAATAAACAAAGAGAGATTGTCGGAAATGGGGATGAAACTAAATTGGCAATTGCTTCAAGTTACCTCTCATTCACCCCTAAAACGCACCCTTAAACTGTCAGACACTATATCTATATTTAGTCGTGTTTCTGGCGGGAACAATTTACAAGAAAATCCTTCAGGACTTCACCCCCAACCCCTCAATCGAACTATCTATACATCCATCCTTTTCTCACTCGACTTACATCTATCTATCTTATATCAATGTCTCTATCTATCTATCTCTATCTCTGTCACACCAACTATCTTTTAATACATCTATCCTTGTCGCACTCTATTTACATCTCTATCTATCTTGTATCAATGTGTTAATCACTCATTCAATGGTATATATGGCCGTCTTTTTCTAACAGTTTGATGGAATTCTTCTAGTCTTTTGTACAAAAATAAAAGGGGTGGTTTTAATCGAATTCAACCACTACCACCACCATTTAAAACGAGACAGAGATAAGGGTACAAATCGGCTACAATTATCCCCTTGAATAGAATAGAGAAATACAGAGAAAAGTGGTTGAAATGATGGTGGTAATTTCGTCCACTTTATTACTATTTTCATCCCTTAAATCCCTACTTAAAATATACATCCATCTCTTTCTAACTTATATTATTCGTATATGTCTTTATCGTTCATATGTTGGTATAAGCCTACTTTGATATTTTGCTTTGATGCGAACTGTTAGTGATGATGTTTAGGGGGTGGTAGTGTTAGGGGTGGTGGTGGTTGTACACCCTTGAGTATAGAGATTATATCTTTCAGTACTCTTGAAACATTAATGGTTTTTTGATTTAAGCCCGGCATGATGTTATACATTCTGATAATACCACCGTAGGGGTTGAAACAAAAAAAAAACAACTAAATCCTGAAATAATAACAACAACGAAACCAACCCCCAACAACACAGAGAATTATTTAGTTTCAATCAGTTATTAAATCATACCATCGCTATTATATATCTGCATAAAGGGGTGGTTTTTTGTTTTACTCTACAATAAGGGTTGAAATTGGAAATAAAAATTATTTTATAATCGAGTATATAATAGCGACTATTACAATTATACAAAACCACCACCACCACTATTACCACTAAAATTTCAACCCCTTTCAACCAAAACTACAATTATCCTAATTGTAAATAGGGGATTTCGGTTAGTTTGGTTGGTAATAATGTCCACTATTAACAAAATTCTATTGATTCGATTAGCCAAGACACAATAATTGCGGTTTGAACACAAACTAACGATTAGAACGCCATCTATACACTCACAATCTTAATTATAAATTAAAAAAAAAAACCATAGTTGGCTATGCACGTAATGTCGTAACTTGATTCATACTCGTATATTTGACATTTGTTGACGTAACTTTCAAAATGGCCGCTAAATCACAGCCAACTTGATGCAAATTAAACAACCAAATATATTTGAATCTAGTACGTATGATAGTGGGCGGAGTTATTATCTGTCATTCATTAAAACACCCCTCCCCACCCTTATAACGATGTAGATTTAATCATGAATGAAACCGAATTCTATTCTCACCCCCTCTCTCTCGTATTCATTTGTTTGTTAAATAGTCGTGTGTAAAATACCGAAAAAAAAACATACGAATTCCATTATTATTCATTTGTTTCCTGGTTTCATTAAATCGAAGGGTTGAATTGTGATAACGATAATAGGGGGGTTGAAAATTAAAAGTAATCTTCTTTTCTCCACTGTTGTATTATATAAAATAACGTAAAGTTTATTGTATTTCCGTCACGCCATCTACGTTTTATTATTAAACTTGTAACAGGGCGGTTGAGGTGGGGGGGTGAGTTTTTTAATCACCACCACCCCCTATATATCGCCATCTTTGTCTATCTTTCTACACAATCTTCTCAAGTTAATTTATTATATGTTTACATTAACGCGGTTTACTTTCCATGTAACCGATACGATTAATCTTCTTTACCACCACCCCCATTTACACCACCCCCACAACCCCTATTTCTTTTGTTTTAAATGAAATGAAAGAAAAATCTATACATGTATAAGCACAGATTGTTGGATAAATCTAAATTACTACCAAAAACGCACATAAATCATTTAGGAGTACGGTAAAGTACTTTTCCGCATCAATAAAATTATGCAACTATTCGTATTGCCGGTACTGTATAAAATTCTAAAATATGCCAAATCCAAAGGGGACACCTGGAATTTTTTTTTTTTTTTGAATTAATCCATAAAACTGGGTGAAATATAAAAGTGGAAAATGTACTTGAATTATGTTAGAAAAAAAAAACAAAAGGGGTGAGAAAACAAGTGAAAAGTGGATGAAAAACAACAATAACACCTACTAGAAAGCTAATGATACTCACTTGTTCGTGCATACGTAAAGATGATGATGATGATGATGGTGATAATAAAAGAACATCGCACTTTTCTTTGTTTTTCTCCTAGTATAAAAGGGGTTGAAAAACAGAGAGGGTGAAATAAATTGTCCTTAAAAGTGAATACAACAACAACAGTAAATAAGGCAAGAATAAGGGTAGTTTTGTGTTGTGGCGCCACCAACTTTCCAACACGTCTCCTTATCGTTTACTATTTTTCCACCCTCTACCCCCTTCTGCATTACAACCCTGTCCAACTAAAATTAACAATATTAGAATCGAAACAACATCAACATCATCCCGCCTATTGAAACAATTGCTAAATTGTAGAGTCTACCGAAAATCTAACTACAACCCCCAATCATCCCTTATTTTATTTTATTTCTATCATAATCAACACCCTTTGATCTCTGGTTTAATTTTATACATTAAATAGTTTTAAGGGTGGAATTTAGATTAGATTTATGATAAAATGATAATTAAATCTATAAGTTGTACTACAATTATATAATAAGGGGTTGAATTTTCTTTGTTAACAATAATAATAATAATGATAATAATAATGGTGGTAGTAAAGTGAAATATATAGAAGTTAAGGGTTGTTGAAGTAGTAGAGAGATAGCTTGGAGGCATTCTAAAAATCAAATCAAACCCCTTTGCTGTACAACCCCTATTTCTCTATCTCTGTGTGCAATTCATCCCTATTTGTACAGTTGTGTGTTGAATAACGGTGGCCAGATTTCCAAAATTACATCAAATATAAATGAAACTTTATCAGAATATTACTGAAAGATAAAAGCAAAATAAGGGGGTAGATTTTGGGGGTGGCATATTAAAGGGGGTTGGTAATAGTTAGTTAGTGACATTTCAGAAGAGTTTGTGAATTATAATTTAACAATGTAATGTTTTAGAGTGGTTTATATATAAAAGATATTTGTGGATGGTAGACGGGGGTTGGTGGGGGGTGATTGAGGGTTTTTAGTATAAGGATAAATAGGGGTTGTTTAAAAATTTACAATATTTTATGGACTGATGTTTCGGTATCAAAAAATAAATTTTTACAACTTGAATTTAATTATAATGTTACAAATATTCTAAGAGAAAAGAAAATATAGACAAATTTAGGGGATGATTTTATTTAAAAATCCGTATATAGATAAAAATTGAATTTTTCGAACATTTTCTAGTTGGCATATCTACATTTAATGTCAAATTCAATTTTAAAAGACGAAACTTGAGTCAAAAATCCAGGGGGTAGTTCGCGATATTAGGGTGAATTATATCTACAGTTATTAGAATTGAAAGTTTTCATCGTTACTACCCTTAAATGGACTTGAAATGGTAGAATTTGCAATTGCTACAATTAGATTTATGTAAAAAATCGAGTAAGAGGGTTAAATTTTCAAAAAATGTCTATTAGAGGGTGTTTAGATTTTTTAGCGTCAAATAGTAACAATTTAGGGATGGAAATATACAACTGAGCAGAGTTAGAATGTTAAGGGTGGATTTGTAAACAAGGGTGAGTCATTGTAGGGGTTTTTCTTGCTATCAACTAGCCCAAGGTGCTAAAATTTAGCCCAAAAATCGTTAATTTGGCTAGAAATTGATCAAAATTAATCAATTTCGGGATCTCTAATTGATCAAACTTCGGAATGGGGTTGTAAATAAAATAAATAATAGGGTAAAGGGTGAAATTTTCAAATTTTGTAAATTACAGTTCAAAGATCGAAAGTCTCTTTTTGAAAGTAAAACTGTCAAATAAGCAACTGAGCAAAACGTAACAATGCTAAGGGTTGATTTCTAAATAAGGGTGAGTCCTTGTAGGGTTTTTTTTGCTATCAACTAGCCCAGCGTGCTAAAAGTCGGCCTAAAAGTCGACAATTTGACTCAAAATCGATCAATTTTGCAGTCTCTAATTGACCAAACTTCAATGGGGTTGTAAATAAAACAAAAGGGTGAGGGTTAAATTTACAAAAATTTCAAGTAGAGTACTACAGGGTGGTCCTGTTATAAAATCAAAAATTTCTTTCCTAAAAAATAGAGATAGAAATTGAGCAATTGAGCATTAAGGGTTGAATTCTAATCAAGGGTGAATCGAGTAATTTGAAATTTAGTTACAATCCTTAAAATTTTGAAATTCCCAGAGAAATTCCAAAACCCGTGTAGTTTCCAATACAGACTCCCAGGCCTAAACAAAAATCCACCCCTATGAGCCACCCTCCCTTGCCGGCAAATTAGCCATGTGTCGGTTGCATGCCAATGGGGGTGTCTTGGAAATAGAGCCATATATTTTAGACATGACACCTGTACCTACAGGTAGAGGAAAACTACCCCTATTTTGAATTATCACGAATAGAAATGCATTACAAAACAATTAAAATACAACCCCTAACGCTATTTGTGTTATATTTTCTTCAAGTATAACTCACCCTCTTTCTGCTAAGGGTTGAAAAATTGTCAACTTTGAAGATGAAGTGATCTAAAAGAATTGAATTAATAAAGATTGTTACTTTATTGTAATTTTGTTCAAATTTTCGAACAACAGGGGTTGAAAATATACTACAATACGATTTATTTAACAACCCCCGCACAATAAGGGTAGAAACATCGGGACAACTGTATGTAAAGATAATTTTTCGATACGAGAAAAACTCAGTACTACCAACAGCAATCTTGTAAGAAAACCACCCCCTCCATCATCATCCCCCTGATCATCATCATTGTAGAGAACACCAGGTGTATTTTGCCAGGATCAATTTGCCGCGTAATTTAATGCGTCGTCTTACATATTTCAGATTTATAGTCGTGCTACCTAAACCAACCCCCTAACCAACAAACCCCTAGCGCCAGACTATTAAATGTCGCCCAACACAAAACAACCGCTATACACGACATACAAACATACACGAATAATTCCAACCAGAAATAAGGGAAATTCATACAAAAATGTCGTTATTTTTCCACCCCCACCCCTATATTTCCTATTTACGCTTAAATTTTGTTTAAATATTTATCAGTTGTCAATTAAGGGTTGTTGGAAATAATTCACGCATGCGCCACTATGACATCATTGGTTTATACGCATGCGCACTACCCTCACTTCAACTATTGCATTTTTACGGTGGAATTGGGGTGTATTTAGGGGGTGATATTTCAAGTCTCTCTGGGGTGATTTCGCACTGTTGCCGAATTGTGTTATATTTTCATTTGTTTGTTTTTTTCTTTTGTTTTGAATTTTATTATTATAGCTGTTCAAAGTCTATATATTTTACCGTTTTATCTCTCTCTCTCTCTCTCTCTCTCTCTCTCACTCATCCATAGACATAAATACATAGAGGGAATCTATCTCTGGAGAGAGGGAAATAAATTTTTACGATAAGACAACTACGAAATTAAACGACAAGAAAATAGATGTTATTACATTATATAAGTCTTGGGGTTTTTTACTATTCCACTAAATTTATGTTGGTACTATTATTCTTGTTATAATAATAATAATCATTGTTGAATAGTGGGTCGGTGGGGGGGGGGGTGTTAAAGTTTATCAAAATCCTTTTCTATCTATGTTCATATACAAACATTGAACAGCTTAGTGGTGGTTTTAAGTTGGTAGTCCTGTTTTTCGTTTTATTTTTCGACGAGTTACCAACTGTTAAATTATTCTAAACACTCACATGTTACGTGTTAAATTTGTACGTGTACATACAGGGTGTTTCTCTTCGTTTCCATCTCGATTGTTCTGCATCTCTCTCTCTCTCTCTCTGTGTCATCTCTGATCTCTCTCCCAATCACTCCTCCCTCTATTCTTTCTCACTCTGTCCTCTTTTCCCTTCATCTTCTCTATCTACTCTCTCTCTCCTTTCTATCCCCCCCCCTGACATCTCTCCCCTCGCTCGATCTCTCTCTGTTTTTTCTCTCTTCTCTCTATCTTCTCTCATTCTGTATTCTTTTCGCTCTCTTTTCATACGACTCATTCCTCTTCCTGGCCCCCCTCTATCTCTCTCCCCTCATCACCTCCCCTCTCGTTCTCTATCACTCCCCCTCGCTCAATCTTCTCTCTCTACCCTCTCTTTCTCCATTTTCTCTCCCTTTCCCCTCTACCCCTCTCTTTCCCATCCCCTCTCTCTTTCACCACTCCCTTCTCACTATCCTCTTACTCTCTCTTCCTTTTCCCCCTCTATCTCTTTCCTCTCTCTCTTTCTCCCTTACCTCTTTCTCATCTCTCTATCTTTCCTTTATTCTCATTCTATCGTCTTTTTATCCTTCCTTTATTCGCTTTTTATCCTCTCTCTCTTCTCTCACCCCTCTCTATCCCTCTCTCTATCTCTTCTCTCACCCCTCTCTATCTCTTCTCTCACCCCTCTCTTCTCTCGCCCCTTTGTCCTCTGTCTTCACTCACCTCCCCTCTATCATCTATATCTCTTCTCTCCGCTCTCTTTCTTTCACCTCTCTCTCTTCTCCCACCCCTCTATCCTCTCTCTTCTCCCGCCCCATCTGTCCACTCTCTTCTCCCGTCCCTCTGTTCTCTCTTCTCTCGCCCCCCTGTCCTCTCTCTTCTCCCGCCCCTCTCTATCGTCTGCCTCTTTTCCCACCCTTCTCACCCCTCACCTCTCTCTCTCTCTCTTCTCTCCCCTGCTCACTCAGCCCCCCCTCACTTTCTCCCTCTTTTCTTTTACCTCGCACTCTTTTCTCTCAGCCCCTCTGTTTGTCTCTCTCTCTTTCTCACTCTCTCTCTTTTCTCTCACTTTTGTCTCCTCTCACCCCTCTTCCTTTCGCTTGTCTCTCAACTCTCTTCTCTCACCCCTCTCTTCTCATCCCACATTTTGTCCCCAACCACCCCATTCAGTTTACTCACTACTCTCCTATCTCTATCTCTACTCACTTTTCTCACTCTTCTCTCCCCTTTCTCTCTTTCCTCTCGCTCTCTTCTCTCTCTCTCTTCTCTCGTTCCTCTCTCTTCTGTCTTTATCTTCTCCATTTTCCTTCTTTTTTCTTCTCTCTCTCCATCCCTGTTTTACTCATTTTCTCTTCATCTATCGCTATCTTCCTCTTTACGCCCTTATCTCTATCTATTTCTATCTTACATATTTATACAGAGTGTACCACGAAAGTTGGCCGTAATTTCCATTACATAATTCGTAGCTTATTCCATATATTTATCAATAAAATTACATCAAATATGAGTTAAGTTACGACTTCACATAAACAACTATAAAACAAAATATTTTACACCCCATAAAAATGGTATTTAATCTAATAGTAGGCTATGCTCTTAGTTACCTAGCATCATGTCTTAGCTTTATTCATCTGCTTATAAGATTCAACAAGTACAAGTATGTACAAAAATAATTCACCTCACAATTGGGCCATGCTTAGATTTCATAGTGTCGTAACTAAATTCATCTATTACAAGAATTTGACATTTTACAAATGTATGAATCAATCAACGATACTGTTCAAATAAACCCATAGCCTTCTAGGAGTTAACCCACCATTATATTTATGTATAATTCCGTACAATATGAACGACAACTACAACAATATTATTCACGCTATATTTTAGATAAAAATAAAACTAAGGGTTGGTTTTAAGGGTTGTATAAAGAGAAAATACAACCTATATGTATATGTGTTCTTTCCTATTTCTAGAAACCCGTAATGACATTGCTAAATCGTTTTAATCTGGTTTTGTAATGATTCTAGAACCGTACAACATCTGCGTCTCACAATCCACCTACCCTCAACCCTCAACAACACCAAAACCACCCCCTAAAAATAAGGCGACAATTTTTTTTGAAATAATAAGGGCTACAATTAGGATATATTTGAAATTTTCGACAAGGATAGATTGATTGATTGATAGAGATAGGGAATTTATTGTTGTTAATGTTGGTAGTAAGGTGTATTGACGTCATCTAGAGAATCCGCTTAGATGTTGTTTTATTGTTGTTGTTTCTATTAAAACAACAATAATATTGTGTGTGTTAGACAGAGATAGATGTAGATTAATTTATGTTGTTGAAACACATCAACACGTCTGTAAATGACGCCTGAAATCTCTCAACCACCACCTACCCTTAAAATTACAACCCCCTCGACTACACCCCTACGTTAATCATTATCAAAATTATTAATTCTAGACGATTTTTTTGTTTGTTTATAATCTAGGTGGCTGTGAATTTAAGAAATCATGGCAAGGTAGATGGTTCCTTAGTGGTGCACCCAATCAACTTTATATCAATTTGACACATATTGAAACAAAAGGTGAATGTTATGAAGAACAGGGCGACAAATATCTGATGCATGACAAGTAAGTCAGCCTACTTGATTCAATTTTTTTACAATTTTAATAGGAGTTGACTATGGTTCTATTAAGTAATGTCGTAGCTTTATTCATACTGCACTACAACAGATATGGCCAATTTTGAGTTGCAGCTGGCCATGACTTGGTTAAATAATGTCGTAGATTGATTCATATTTTGCGACAAATTTGACATTTATTAAAGCATGGCCAACTGCACAATATCATTGTATTGTTGATATTAGAAATAGAAAATATTCAAAATTGAATTTATCGATTTAATATTGTTGAAATCTAGTTACCTGTATAATATCCGGATGAATTCACAACAATACCAACCGTTTTTATTATTAAAATTCCCAATTTTATTACTATGGAATAAAATAGAATAAAATAACCTAACTTTTTAAACGCCATCTTGTTATAATTCACCGATATTTAATAATAAAAAGTAGTACCAACTTGGTATAAACAAAATCACTAAATATACATTCTATAATAGAAATTTAGGGATTTTTATGTCGTTATTTTGATTTTCTATCATTCTATTGGCTTAATTTTTGAATTGTGCGCCATTTAACAGATTGACATATGATAATTCTAACCTTAAAATTTATAAATTTCAGTTGGCTATGCTTTCTCAATTTAACTAACAAAATCATAGCCGACTACTTTATATCTTTTATACTTGTATAGGTTAGGTTTCAATTGTTGTAATTGTTTTATTGTTTCCATAGGAGTGATGATTGTTATCGTTGTTTGGTAATCCACGAGAAACATCCAAGTGTGCTGCAATATAAAGAAAGTAATATCTAGTTTTCATTTGTTTAATTTTTGATTATAATTTTGTTTTTGTTTTTTTTCAACTAATTGTAGCTTATTGTGAAATGAAAGCATCGTTATCAGAGATTTGTTATCGTATAACTGGTGATGCCCCATTGAATAGTTTATTTAGGAAATATCCAGAAGCCAAACCAATACCGTGTCCATTTAAAAGTGCCCCATTTACATTTAGTTATAGTCGTGGTTCTGGTGATTGTAATAATCCACCAAGTAAAGCTGAAAGTTGTACAGATGATTCACGTTTAGTATTAAAATATCAAGCATGTCCTGATGTTCCATCAACGGAAAGTAACGGTAAGGGCCACTTAAAACACCTGAAAATCTAATTAAAAGACCTGAATACAACTCTTCAAAAAATGCAATCTTTGATCCAAGATTTCTCGCTTGTTTTCCAATTTGTAATAACGTGTAATAGCTCATTGAAAAGAGCAATTCAAGCTCTAGGGCACTATAGATTTTGTTTCCCGAAATTTTATCGAAATTCCGAACTACAAGCGAAAGTCTTGACGCCTGTTTTATATTTACGTAAAACAGACCGACTTTAATCCGAGATTTCTCGCTTGTTTTTCAATTTGTAGTAATACGCAATAGCACGTTGGAAAGAGTAATTCAAGCTGCAGAGCACTATAGGTTTCGTTTCCGGAAATTATTTCAAAATTCCGAGCTACAAACGAAAATCTAGAAGTATATTTTCAAATTTCCCTATAATTGGAAATTGCAGTTTTTCGTGATTTTCTGGAAAACTACCGAACCGATTTGGAAATTTCTTACAAATTTCGAAAGCCGGATCAATTTTCTACCAATTCTATAAAAATCATTATAAAATCTACAATATTGACCGAGTTATGGAGGAAAATATGGAAACACTGTAGAAAATACATATCCTAAAGTTTTCCGTTATAACTCCGAATTTTCGCAGAATTTTCCAAAACGAAAACTGCCATGTTGTAGAGCTTGAATTGCGCTTTCTAGCGCTATATTGCACTTTACTATAAATTGAAAAACAAACGAACAATTTTCGATGAAAGTTTCGCATTTCTATAAGATTACAGTTAGGCGGTTTAAATTATAAATTTGACTCGATTAATTGTAGTGGAGGAGTTAGTTTGTCTGGCCGTATGGAAGGAAGGTTCCACGCGTTATCTAATCGGTCGTATTCTGCAAGATAATCGCCGGACGGACTCCGATGAGGAGCAGTATCGTTGTTTTATCTATCAACGAACATCCGAGAATAGTAAAACTGTTTACAATATTGCCCAAAGTGGTGAGGCTACTTGTAATGGGGTCATGAATGTCTTCGAAGGCAGTCGCACAATGAAATTCACCACAGGTAAAGCCCCATTTGACCACAATCCGACCAGTTAAATTGAGCTTCTTTGTTTTGGAAATAGTCGATAATCACCACAATCGTTGCAAGTTCCCGGTTTGGATCACCGATCACCATACATGGCTCAGTTTGGACCACCATAAAACCTACAAATTCTCCCAGAGGAATGCCACGTTGAAGATAATGGACGATGAAGATACCAACAACAACAATAACAACAAAATCCAGCAACAACAACAACAGATTTTCCCCCAATTCGACTTCAAACAGTACGGTTTCGAGTCTCAGGATCAGCGTAAAATCAATTCGGAAACGCGGGTGGTTTGCCACAACATCCTCGAAGCCCAAGAACAGAAGAAAGTCCAAATTGTGGCCCATATAACCACCGGCTGGTAAGTCTCAACACCCCGATTTAACACGATTTAGCCTCAATTTAACACGAAAATTACAGCGATAGTGGCTATGTCTGTATGGTGTTCTATAAACGCGACACGAACGTCATTGAACTACAACAATCGGGTACGTTTTCCTTATCACACCTTATCAAACCACCCCCAAAAAAAACGAAATAAATTCTAGATAAGACCTATGAGAATCCGGACGAAGCTTGTGCCAATTTCGACCCGACAACTACCCCTTATACAACCCTTATCAGTAAGTTTGTTTTTTTGTATTGAAAATCGAAATTATTGAAATTTTCGAAAATTTAGCCACTTTCCTCCACCCGAAGAAGTGTCCACATCTGGGTCGGTATACCTTGGCGAAACAACCGAATCTCAATGATGATAAGCGGAAGAAACGTCAACAACCCGGTATGGTGGTGTTTTTTTTTTATAGTTGATGTTCTATTTTTTTTTTTTTATTTGATAAATTGTAATCTAGATGGCCCTAATTCAATCAATCATCCGCAAACAAATGAATGTCTATCACATGATTATGATGCTCTAGCTGTTGGCTGTAGTGGTGGTTCACATGAAATGGAGTTTCGGTCGGCTTGTTCAACATCTTCAATTAACGGTAATTTGACTTATTTTATATAAAATTTTATATTAATTATCGATGGATTCTTATCAGAATTCATATATAGGTACTACTGATAACGGACTATAATCGTGTGAAAGAATTTTTAAAATCGGTCGTTAAAGTTCGGAGATATTCACCGTTAAACTAGACACTTTATATGGATATTTACTAAATTTTAGCATATTCCTATTATATTATAAACTTTTTTGTATCAAATAAACTTGAATTTTGATGAAAGCTCGTATTTAGATAGTACTGATAATAGGCTACAACCACGTGAAAGAATTTTACAAATCGATCGTCAGAGAGCGAACATATTCGCGGTTAAATAGAATGCTTTGTATTAAGTGTATTTTTATCAAGTTTAACATATTTTATATAAAATTCCTTATTAATTATCGATGGATTTTTATCAGAATTCATATATAGATGCTATTGGTAATGGGCTATAATAGTGTGAAAGAATTTTCGAAATCGATCGTCAAATTTTGGAGATATTCACCGTTAAACTAGACACTTTATATGGATCTTCTGTTTTATTAAATTTTAGCATATTCCTATTATATTATAAACTTTTTTGAATCAAATAAACATGGATTTTTATCAGAATTCATATATAGGCACTACTGATAACGGACTATAATCGTGTGAAAGAATTTTCGAAATCGATAGTCAAATTTCGGAGAAATTCGCGGTTAAATAGAACGCTTTGTATTGATTGTATTTTTATCAATTTTAACATATTTTATATAAAATTCCATATTAATTATCGATGGATTCTTATCAGAATTCATATATAGGAGCTATTGGTAATGGGCTATAATCTTGTACAAGAATTTTTAGAATCGATCGTCAAATTTCGGAGATATTCACCGTTAAACTAGACACTTTACATTGATCTTAATTTTTATCAAATTTTAGCATATTCCTTTTATATTATAAACTTTTTTGTATCAAATAAGCATGGATTTTGATGAAAATCTGTATTTAGATAGTACTGATAATCAGCTATAACCACGTGAAAGAATTTTTAAAATCGATCGTCAAATTACGGAGAAATTTACCGTTAATGTAGACACTTTATATGGATTTTAATTTTTATCAAATTTTAGCATATCCAGTTATATTATAAACTTTTTTATATCAATTATATATGGATTTTGATGAAAATTTACCCGTAGATAGAGCTGATATTAAGCTACAATTAGGTGAAAGAAATTTTAGAATCGACCGAGAAATTTCGGAGATATTCACCGTTAAAGTTAGCCCTTTAAATTGATATTAATTTTTTATTGAAATTTCAGCATATTCATGCCATGGTAATTGGGAAGAAAATGGTATTTTTTATGTAATAACATCACCAATTGCCCGGAAATCAACCGATGCATTACGCTATTGTTTCATTTATACAATAATAACAAAACAATTGAATAAACAACAACAAACACAAACAACAACGATAAATGAAAATAATTTCGGTAAAACAATTGAAACACCAATATTACGTTTATCTAGTGTCACGGAAAGTTGCCATCGGCATATTATACCCGGTGTTACCGGTAATTGGGCATTCAATTTCACCAGTAATGGTAATTCTATACTTTTTTTTCACCCGAGTTATATGAATTTTAGGGTTTTTTGTTTCTGTTATATCTAGGGACTTGCGCAATGGACAGTTTGAATGGTAGCCCAATTTTGGTACCGACAATTTTCCTTATCTTATCAGCAACGATTGCCGCCATTGTTATAAGATGATGAAGACAACAAATCGTATTGCACACCTTATCAGAGTATTAAATGTTTTTTATACACGTCATTATTATTATTATCAAATTATTATCATGATTATTATTATTGTTGTTTTGATAATAATGATGATAGGAATCAAAATAAATGTTGGCTTTATTTAAATTTCGCGCTCTTTTGATTATACAAGTATATAGAAAAAATGGCGGTTACAACGTTGAAACAATAAAATCCCCTAGATTTGAACCAAATTCTAGTTGATTGAGAAATAATTATAGAGCTTAAACGGTACAACGAATTTATTTTAGGAATTTTTTTTTTAACGAAATGCTTGTATAATTAAAAGAAAATTCCCCTAAAGTAGCACAAATTTCTATACATATATATACATATATTTAATTAATTAAATGTACATAAATTTTAATTATTATAATTATAATTATTATTATTATTTATTTTAAAGAAAATTTAATTTTAGATGAAGAATTTTATAAAAATGAAAATACTGTGATGGAAAGTAGCTTGTTGACGAATTCACTTTATTTCAATGATAATAATAATTGGTTATTTTAGTTCCTTTCAGCTTAGAGTTGGTAGTCTTGATTGTCAATGTTGGAAATGGCGGGCGATTTGAATTGTTAAATTTTAATTTACCAAGAATTGAACCCTCGCCACCGAATTTGTTGTGAACATATGAATAGATGTTGCCTCTACCACACCCCCCTTCCCTTACAATTTATATAAATATATAAGAGAAATTTAGAAAAATTCTAAATATTTAAAACTAAATTTAAAAAAAAACAAAACAAGCTATTATCTGTTGTAGACTTTTATACAAATTTTTAGAACAAAAGAAAATCGTGTAATAAGAGGGAGAAGAATTGTAGAAAATCGGGTAATTTTCCTAAATCGTTCCATATACAGATCCGGCATTTTACACTGTTGCATAATTGACAATTATGTATCGATTTATAATAGCCAGAACTGTATACAAACGAAACTATTATACAGATCCGGCATTTTACACTGTTGCATAATTGACAATTATGTATCGATTTATAATTGCCAGAACTGTATATTAACGTAACTATTATACAGATCCGGCATTTTACAAATAATTGGACATGTACAAATATGTACCGATGTCGAATTGCCTGTACTGTATACGAACAAATGAAATAAAATTCAGGTGTTGTTTGATTGATTAATACTCGGGAAAAATAAAAGAGCAGAATTTATTTTCGAACAAAAAAATAAATAAATAAACAAATTGGAATTGTAAAGTTTCTTTGTAAATAGACAAGATGGCGCTAGTTTAGAAACAAATGAAGGATTTTATGAATGAATGAAACAAAAGAAAACAATTTTTTTGTACACACTTCACTACCACACAAGTGGTGTATTTTATAAAAATAGTAGGCTATGGATTTCTTAGTACATGTATTTCGTAAATTGATCATCAATTATATAGAAATGAATGAATCAAGTTACGATATACGTACTACAAAATCCATAGCCTACTATATAATGGAATAGTATACACATAAAGCCAAGTTTTCATTGTAAAATAATGTTTATATACATATATATTTGAAAAAAAAAACAAAACACTATATTAATGATAGCTACGATTTTCAACAAATAAAAAACATATTCATTATTATTATTATTATTAACAAAAGAATGATATTTTGGGAAATTTTATTTATTTTCGAAAAAAACAAAACAAAATCGGATTAATTGCAAACAAAGTAGGCGCCATAATTGGAAACAAAACAATATCTATAGTTATCTCTCTCAAACTTGTCAAATTTATATCGTTCATCTCTTTTTTTACATCGGCTACGATTTGAGTAGTGTCGTAGATTGATTGGTACATTTGTTAAATGTCAAATTTGGTCCATATATGGATCAATCTACGACCTTCAAACGTTAAGCACAGCCAACTATGATAATATGCCTACTTTGATTAGTAATACAATTTTTTTATGATCAAAATTTATTTCCATTATTGGAATTTGTTGACCATTTTGTTTAATAAATAGCCTACTTGATTACAATAATGGTAATAGTTTTTGATTATAACCTCAATTTTAATACTTTTTTTATATCAAAAATGGAAGAAAACAATTGAATTTTTTGTATATTGTAAATATGTGTTCATATAAGTGTTTTATTGTTTTCTCTTTTTATTATTATTATTATGATTACTATTATGATTATTATTATTATTACTATTATTATCACTATTATTATTACTATTATTATTGAAAGAAATTATTGAAAAAATGTAAATGTATTTATATAAAAAAGACTGTGACGCTCCTTTTTTTTTCAGTTGTTTTTGTCGATTCGCTTTTGTTTTTCGTTTTGTTTTTTGATAAATTGCAATTTTCGTGTGTAATTCAGACTTTTTCTGTGATTTTCGTGCTTTTCGCGCTTCTTTTCGAATTTCTATTGTTCAATTTTTTGGGGTGTCTTGATTTTACGACTCCATTTTAACAATTAACGCCATTTTTTTTTGTTTTTTGTTTTTTCCATCTCTTATTAAATAGTGTGTCCAATTTTTGCTTATCAATATTATAAGGGGGTTATAATTATTATATTTTGACTACGAAAAATAAATTGGAGAAAAATTATTCATTTGTTTTAATTTTAATAAAATAAAACAAATTTCAAGTCAAAGTTGGCCAGGTATTCGATATATCCGAAGATTAACTGAACCAAGCTACGACTCGATTTCAACAGAAACACAGCCAATTTTGAGGTTAGTAAATGGAAAATAGTTAGCCATGATTTCATCAATCATATCCGAATATCAAACGACTTGATTTAAACAAAACCATGGCCAACTTTAAAGTTAATACAATTTTCGGGTTAATATAGGCAACCAATTATACAAATTACCCGCTATTGTATCACTGGTTGCATAAGTTACATTAAGATTTTTGACCTTTATGTACTTTTAAATGGCTTATCAAACTTACATTTCTTGTAAATTTTTTGTCACAATTGTGACATTGATAATCTTTCGCCTTATCGCAATGCCCGATCGAATGCATTTTCAAATCCTCCTCTTTTATAAATTTCTTATCACATTTATGACACTGATAAGACTTATCGCTTTTATGTATTTCCATGTGTTTTTTCTAACCCAACTTTTTGTGTAAATTTTCTGTCACAAATGTCACATTGATAATCTGTCTTATCGTTATGTTCAATCGAATGTAATTTTAAATCTTCCTCGTTTGTATATCTTTTATCACATTTGTGACACTGATAAGACTTTTTAATTTTATGTATTTTCATGTGTATTTCTAAACTAACTTTTTGTGTAAATTTTCTGTCACAAATGTCACATTGATAATCTTTCTTATCGTTATGTTCGATCGAATGTAATTTTAAATCTTCTTCGTTTGTAAAGCTTTTATCACATTTGTGACACTGATAAGACTCATCATTTTGATGTGTTTCCATGTGTATTCCTAAACTAATTTTCTGTGTAAATTTTCTGTCACAAATGTGACACTGGTATTGTTTTTTTCTACCGGTATGTCGTAATAAATGCGTCTTCAATTGTCCTTTTTGTACAAATCTCCCATTACAAAAGTTACATTTATATGGCTTATCACCTTTATGTATCATCGAATGTACATGTAAATTTTCTTTACGTGCAAACTTCTTATCACAAATGTTACACTGATATTTTTTCTTACCAGTGTGTTGTATTGAGTGTGTTTTTAAATTGATCTCTTGTACAAATCTACGATTACAAATGTGACACTGATAAGGCTTATCATTTGTATGGATTTTAATGTGCGTTTGTAAATTACCCTTCTGTAGAAATTTCTTATCACAAATGTTACACTGATAGTACCTTTTATTGACATGTTTTAATGAATGTAACTTTAATTGGCCTTTTCGTTGAAATTTCTCTTTACAAATGTCACATTTGTACAATTTCTTATTTTTTACAACTGCCTTATCACAAGTGTCACATTTATAAGATTGTACACGTGTATGTGTTTTTGAATGGAATTTTAAATTACTTAATCGTGTAAATTGTTTGTCACAATTGTTACATTGATAAGGTTCTTTATTTATATTTTTCGAATTCTTATCATTCTCTTTTGTTGTCTTATCATGAACAACTGATTCTCCTGATAAGAGATTCTTATCGTTTTCATCATCTGAATCACTACCTAAAATATTACAATTTTAACACTATAACTCGTATAACACGGATTTTTGTACAAATAAACTTCAAACAACACGAATTCTATCATTATTTGGTCGTATTCTCGTTACCATGACAATATTGAAAATCAACATAACCTGTTTTTATTGTTGTCTCTTTCCAATTATACCAATGAATCAATTGTAAAGAGTGAGATGGAAAGTGTGTTTATAGAGACTGTCAATTTCTAGTGTTGTCATAGTAACGAAATAACAAAAAGTTAGAGAATACCATTGATTGTCTATTTAAAATTATAAAGTTGGCCATGAATAAATGTCAAATACAAATGAGCAGAATCAAGTTACGACACTAATTAACGAAAAGCATAGCCAACTCAAACAACACGAATTTTATCATTAATTGGTCGTATTCTTGAATTGTTAACGATTCGTTACCATGACAACAGATCAACATAATCAGTTTGTATTGTTGTCTCTTTCCAATTGGACCAATAATTGAATTGTAAAGAGTGAGTTAGAAGGTACACCGTTGTCATAGTAACGAATCAACAAAAGTTAGAGAATACCATTGATTGTCAATTTAGAATTGCACAGTTGGCCATGATTTCCATTGGCAACTAGATTAATGAATGTGAAATACAATACAGTATGAATCAAGTTACGACAATGATGATAATAAAGATCATGGCTAACTGTGTTGTAATAAGAAACCGTGTTAAATCAAGATCTTACTTAATCGTAATATAATCTCATCAGTTGGCGAATTTTTATGGAAATCTTCGAAATTTTCTTGATTTTCTTCAATTTCATTTTGTAATAATTCATTTGTTTTCAATATTCTTTTACGATAATTATAAATAATTTTCAATAGATTAAAACAATCTAAACAAATGAATTTTGTATAGGGATCATCTTCAATAATCTAAAAATTACAGTAATTAATTAATTGATTAATTAATTAATTGTAAATCAAGATTGTCTTGATAATTTTAAATTCGATTGTTTTAACCGTTGACATAGCCTACTTACTTTTAAATTTGTAAATATTTCAATAATTGTCGGAATTGTTGGATTTGTTTGTTGATTTTGGAAAATATTAACACAAAATTGGCGTGCTTTTCCACTATTACAACAACGACAATGTTCCATAATTAATTTCACAATTAATTAATTAATATGATTTACAAACAACAATCAATAGGGACGCGAAATTAAACCAACATAACCTCACTTTTATTACAATGTTGCCGGTTGTATCCCTACTATTATGGGAATCGCATTATTCACAAATAAATTAGTTTTAAAATTGAAATATTCTAAAATAGAATTAATTAATAATTTTTAATTATAAAAATACACGGAATTATCGTGAGAATATCAATTATATTTAGAATAATTGTGGTTAATTCGACAATATGGTAACAAGGTAGCTGTCATGTTTGTACTAACAGTAACAAAACGAAATTCCCCTAGAATTAGGCGGTATTGTGGAATTTTCCCCGAATTTTCCTCAATAACGAAAATTCGCCAATTACAACAAATAAAATGAGTGAAAATGAGGAAATACCCAGTGATGATATTCTACACATCTTAATCGCCACCGATATCCATTTAGGTTATCTAGAAGACGATCCGATTCGAGGTTAGGTATTCAATTGTTTCCAGCACTCTTTGATTGGTTTTTGTTTTGTAGGCGACGATACTTTCGAAACGTTCGAAGAAATCTTGAAGATAGCCGCCGGTGAGGATGTCGATTTGATTTTATTGGGCGGCGATCTGTTCGACGACGCCAAACCGACCAATTATTGTATGAATCGTTGTGTTGATTTGATAAAAACGTATTGTTTCGGGGATAAACCGGTCCGATTTGCCACAATATCGGATCAATCGTTCAATTTCCCAACCGGCCGTGTCAATTATGAAGATCCAAATTTGAACGTATCGATACCGATATTCACAATACACGGCAATCATGACGATCCGATTGGTAAAAAACAAATATCCCCAATTAATCTACTAAGTACGTCCGGATTGATCAATTATTTCGGCTATTGGAAGGATATAACAAATATCGAAATCTATCCGATTTCGTTGCAAAAAGGCACAACTAAAGTGTGCATTTATGGATTATCGCACGTTAAAGATCAACGTTTAGCACGGTTATTCCTCGACGATAAAGTCACAATGAAACAGATTAACACGGACAATAATCGCGATTGGTTCAATATATTCGTGTTGCATCAGAACCGTGCCGATCGAGGCATCAAGAATTTCATCCCCGATACGGCAATACCGGATTGGTTCGATTTGTGCATTTGGGGCCACGAACACGATTGCCGCATCGATCCGATCCATCTGAATCGCACCGAAATCATCCAACCGGGCAGCACTGTTGCCACATCACTGTCGCAAGGTGAATCGATCAAAAAACGCATCGGAATCGTGCACGTCTATCGCGACCAATTCAATTTGGACACGTTCGAACTAAAAACCGTCCGTCCCTTCATTTACAACGAATTATATTTGAATAAACAATCGATAAATAGTGTTGAACAAGTACAGGCGATTGTTAACGAACGTATTGAAGAGATGTTGTTGAAAGCCTCCGATTTACAACGCGTGTTAAAAAATCCATTACCCCTAATTCGTTTGATCGTTAAATACGATAATGATCGGTATATTTTTAACACGATTAAATTCTCCCAACAATATTACGAAAGAATTGCCAACGATGATATAATCAAGTTTGTTGCGATTAAAACAAAGAAATCGTCAAAACAACGGAATAGACATGGCAACACTGTTGATTGATGATGGTGATGATTATGTTGATGATTTGGAGAATATTGATGATTATCTTCAAAAATATTTAACAGGCAATGATGAATTACAAATCTTATCAGTAAACGGTTTAAATGAATCGATAAAACGTTATATTAATTGTAAAGATGCGGATTCAATTCCGTACATTATTGATTATCAAATAAAAGAAACTTTAAAACAAGTGAAGAATCGCCAACCGGATGAGAAACAATTGGATACAATATTGGAACAATTGAAGGTTATACGTGAACAAAATGAAGAAGATTTATATAATCGTCTATTGAATGATCCGAATCGGCCCAAATCAACGACAATTAACACCAATGATGATGATCATTCTAATATTGATAATAATGTCTCTAATGATGATCGTGTTGTTATTGTTGATGATGATGATAGTGGTGGTGGTGGTGGTAGTGTGGCGTCGACTAGTAGTGGGAAAACAGGGAAAGGTCGGGGTAAAGGTTCAAGGGGTGGTCCTGGATCTAGAGGTAAACGTGGCAACAAGTGATTTTTTTTTGTTTGTTTTAAATACTATTTTGTTAACGTAAATTCAACCAATAAAAATCGTTCATTTGAATTGTTGTTTTAATGATGATTGGGATGTTGGGAATACGACACAATCTCCGTTTGGATTAATGGCATTGTTGTCGGTTCTACATGAAATTCTGTATGTCTTTTGTTTTTATCATCTTTAAAGAGTAGTAGTGTTTATTGAATTACAACTAGATGGCGCTTTTTATTAAAATAAAGAGGCGGTAATTTTAAAATTTCTAGCACTGGAAAATATAGAACTCTTTTTCCTCTTCTATCTCTCTTCTGTCACTGTCTCTTTCGGTCATCTTTGTGCTCTCTCCCTCCTTCTCACTTTCTCTCCCACTCTCTCTCCTTTCTCTCTCTCTTTGCTTTCTGTCCCTCTTTTTCTAGCCCCCTCTACTTTCTCTCTCTCTCTCCTTCCCCTCTCTCTTTTCTATCCCTCTCTCCCTCTCCTTTCTCTCCCACTCTCTCTTCTTTCTGTCACTCCTTCCTTTCTCTCCTTTTTCTATTTCTCTCTCTCTCCCGCTCTCTCTTCTTTCTCTACCTCTCTTTCGCCTCTCGCCTTTCTCCCCCTTCTCTCCTTTCTCTCCTACTCTCTCTCCTCTCTCTTTCTCCTTCTCCCGCTCTCTCTTTCCTATCTGTCACTCATTCTACTTTCTCCCCCCTCTATATTCTCACACTCTCCTTCCCCCCTCTGTCCTTTCTGTCCCTCTCACTCCTTTCGCTCCCTCTCACTTCTTCCTCTCTTCTTTCTGTCTCTCCCTCCTTTCTTTCCTTTTCTATTTCTTTCTCCTCTCTCTCTTTCTGTCTCCCTCTTTTCTCTCCTTTTCTATTTCTATCTCCTCTCTCTTTGCTTTCTCTACCGCTCTTTCTCCTCTCTCCTTTCTCTCCCTCTATTTCTCCCCCCTCTCTCTCCCTCTTTCCCAATCACCCCTTCTTTCCTATCACTCATTCCTATATCCTTCACTTATATCTCTATATGTCTTCTCTTTCCTTTATATCATCTCTCTCTCTCTCCTTCTATCTTTCACTGTCCCTCCTATTATCTCTTTTTCTCTCCTTTTTTCTCTCTTTCCTTTCTTTCTCTTTCTCCCAATCACCTTTCCTCTTTCTCACTCATTTCTATATCTCTCTCTCCTCTCTAGTCATCCTCTGATGTCTCTCCTCTATCGCTACTCATTCCTCTCACTCGTCATTCCTCTCTTTCTGTATCTTTCTTTCTCCTTTCCCTTTTCATGCCACTCACTCCACTCACTCATCTCTTGCTTCTCTCCCTCTCTCTCTCCTTTTTCTCCTCACTCTCCTCACTTCTCTCTTTCCTTTCTTCTCTCTCTCTCTCTCTCTCTCTCTCTCCACTCACTGCTCTTTCTTTATCTTCTTTCGTAGCTGCCTTTTCTGTCTTTATCAGTCTTCCCATCACCCTTACCGTTCTCTCCATTTTTCTCTCTCCATTCCTCTAGCTCTATTTCCCACTTTGTTACTTCCTCTATCTGTCTCTATCCCGGTTTAAACCTCTGCTTCTACTTTTTTATTCTCTCTCTTTGTCTTTCTCTTTATACCATTATCCTACTCTCTCACCCCCCCCTCCCAATTACTCATACTTTTCTCTCTCGCTCATTCATCTCTCTCTTTCTTTCCTCTCTCTCACTCTTCTATCTCTATTTGTCCTCTCTTTCCTCTATATCCTGTCTCTCGTTTATTGCCTCTCTCCCCTCTTATTCCTCTGCCTCTTCTGTCATATTGTATCTCTTTCCACTCCTTTATCCTCTTTCTATCCTCCTCTCCCTTTCTTTCTCCTCTCTCTTTTCATGCCACTCACTCCACTCACACCTCTGTTTTTTCTTTCTCTTTGTCCTCTTTAACCTCGCTCTCCCCACTTCACTCCCTCCACTCATTCCCCTCTCTTTATATTCTCTCGTTCTCACTTCTATCTCCACAGTCCTCCCTCCCTCTTTCTCACTTCATCCCTCTCGCTCTGTTTCCCCTCATTCTGTCTCTATCTTCCCCACTTTCTTCCTTCCTCTATCTCTCTCTCTCACTCACTCTATCTCTGTTTAAATCTCTCATTCTACTTTGTTCATTCTCTCTCTTTAGTCTCTCTCTTACTTCCATTATCCTATTCTTTCATTTCTCTCTCTCTCTCTCTTTCCCTCTCACCCCACTCTCTTTTTCTATCTCTCTATTTTGCCTTCCTTGCTTCCCAATTCACACAAATTTGTGAGATTTCTTTTCGAAAAACATCTGTTTGTAATCCACTCCTCCTCGCCCCCGCCTCATAAATCTTTCAATTTTGTCGAAAATGTCGACAATTTTTTTCTTTTTCTTTTTTTTTTGAATAGAACACATCCACCCCGGAAATCCATCAATAAATCATCGATGGAATAGTCGAAGGGTGGCCATTTAAAGGGAGGAAACACACAAATACTATGATAGAAATCGAATATATAGATTATTAGAAAAACAATTGAACAACTGTAGAATTAATCAAATATGGGGTAAAAACAAAAAAAAAAAAAAACAACAACAACAACAACGGGACATCTGTAGAAATCCAAGTGTGCTATGACTAATACCAGCCAACTAGACTTAATTAAATACAGAATGTCCAATTAAATTTCAACCAATAGTAGGCCATGTAAAGTGTCTTTAAATTCATAGCCCACTATAAGATAAAATAGTAATATTTAACCCCGAATAGTTGGCCATGTATTTGTAAGGTAACTAGATTTAACTAATACGCTTCCATTCATAAACAATTGTAGTAAATTAAATGAAGTAATCTGCGACCTACGTACCCAAATCTATAGCCGACTATTATAGAACAAATAGTACAAATCACCCTGTATATATTAGCGAAGAAATCAATTGAATTCGTATTTAGAACTATATTTAGAATTTGATTTATTTAAAGCAATTGTTATATTAAAATAACATCATTCATTTGTTTTTATTTTTTGTTTGTTTTTTTAATTATTTTTCATTAATTTTTATTAATTGATTGAAATAAAATGGCGGCCGACTAATGTTTGATGATATCATCGATTCAATTAACTTAATTAATGACTCGTCAATAATTAATTAAGCCGAAAGAGGAAGTGAGATAGAGATACATCTACAATTGAAGAGAAAGAGAGAATATCACAAAAAACAAACAAATAAACAAAAGACATTAATTTACTTATTTTAA
This sequence comes from Mylabris phalerata, assembly GCA_020740385.1. Taxonomy (NCBI): domain Eukaryota; kingdom Metazoa; phylum Arthropoda; class Insecta; order Coleoptera; family Meloidae; genus Mylabris; species Mylabris phalerata. The sequence continues at coordinate 2,177,400 of JAJEOX010000142.1, read as the reverse complement.
CACGGCAATTTTCGGCACACAGTTGGCTATGATTCTCCTATGTAATATCGCAGCCTTCTTCGGACACTTATCAAATTGTCAAATTTTGTAAACGATGAAACAATCTACGACCTACTAATAGAATTTTTATTGAAAATCGTGTAAATTTCGGTAAATTCTCGAAATTCTGAAGACAAAACAGCATCTGTTAAAAATATCACACGAAATTAAGTCAATTAGTTTGTGTATTTGTCTATGTGTGTGTATGTGTGGCGGTAGTTTAGCATGTGAGGCGGTTCTTTTCTAAATATTTCCACAGTCTTCCTTTAACACTTGTTGCTCTATAAAGCCACCCGAATTTATCCCTCAATTAACAACAAAAACCATGGATTTCCCCCAATATCACCATGGTGACAACAATAAACAATCGTTTAGTGGCAATAATGGCGGTAATTGTGGCAGTGTTGGCAACACAAAATTAAAAAAAAATAAAAATCACCACAACAATGACGATTATAATCCACCGATTAGACAGAGAAGCCAAGCGAATGCCCGCGAAAGAGACAGAACACACAGGTAATTAATTAATCAATCCAATTAATTATCTAATTAATTAATTAAGCAAATTTAGTGTGAATACGGCTTTTTCAACATTACGCACTTTAATACCAACCGAACCGAAAGACCGTAAATTGAGTAAAATTGAAACGTTACGTTTAGCCTCCAGTTATATCTCCCATTTGGGCACCCAACTAATTGCAGGTAATCACGGATTAATTAATTAATTAGTAATTAAATTGAACAATTAAGGACCAATCGACCAACCCTGTTTACGTCTATCACGTATTGATGATGAATCAAATAATCGTTATCAAGTATGTACGTTCTGTATAGCCCATAGAAAATCACCTGTAAGTAATTCTAATTAACCCAATTAATTATATAATTAATTAAATTATAATTATAGAGGGGTAATGATGGTTTTAATTGTAATTATGAGGAGATTTATTTGAATCCACCGACTACTACTACAACAACAACGACGACAAATGAATTAACAACTCTATATTATCAATAATTTCGAATTCTAATCGTAATTAATTAATTAATTAAGTACTTAATTTGTATAATTGGAAATTAATTCAAATTGGTGTATTTTGTGTTGCCTAAAATACGCCGAATTTACTAAATAAGGATAGCTTTATTAATCGTGTTGATGTTAGAGAGAGATGCAACATTTAGGTTATTTGACATTGTGTTGGTTACCAGTGATTACCAAAATGTATTATTTATAATTTTATTACAATTAAATTTTAACAATTTTAAAATCTATTAAATAATTAATTTGAATTTAAATCGATTTTAATTAATATTTTTATCAATATTGAATTTATAAATATTTAAATTTGATTAAAATTAAAGTTATTACCTGTGATTTGTTGACGACTACTGTTTTAACATCGAGATTAAAGTACGGACCTAGCCTACTTTGATTATTCGAAATTTGACATTCGTCGAAACAACATTCCTATATTTATTATTTTTGAACTAAATTTCCAGTTAAAATAACAATTGTGATAATTATCGATAATTTCGATTAAATTAGGGTGAGTTTTATTGATAGAAATCGATTAATTTCCGTGAAATTTCCAACCGCACCCTCGTCGAGACGAAGCGGACATAACCTCGAAATTTTCATTTGTTTTATTATTTTTTTTGTTGCTCTTATTTGGTTGTTTATCGGGAAAATTGCGGATTTTTCGTGGGAAATTGGGGGAAATTCGTGGAAAATTGACGAATTTTCAAGTGTCGATGAGTCATTTCATTTTTCTTTTCGGTTAATCATATCAGTGGAATTCGTGGAATTTGATCGTACGTCAACTTTCTTTTGTTTTGTCGTTGTTAAAACAAAATTTAATAAAACAAATGAATTTCGAAAACAAAACAAAATCGTAAATAACTTGATTATAAAAGTTTTAATTTTAATCTCACTTGGCTTGTTTTTTTTTTAATTGTAATGTCGTAACTTTATTCGAACAATTACTAATAAATCCCAAATTTGGTGAAATATGAATCAACCTACGACATGACGTAGCAATGACACAGCCAACTCCAATTTAATCAATTAATATTAAAATAGAGTTGGCTATAATTTTGTCTTGTTAATGTCGTAGCGTTGTTCATACACTTAAAAATTGCTAAAACATCCAATTTTATCGAAATATGAAGTAATCTACGACACTATTTAACAAAATCATAGCCAACTGTGGAATTAAATTATAATCTAATATTTATTTATAGGTAGATAAAATTGTGAAAAAAATGAACGATTTAGATAAACAATTGGCTGAATTAGCGTTAATTAATAAATCCGATTTATTACCGAATCCATTGAATAATGGTAATAATGGCGCTACAATTAGTAGTAAGAAAATAGCACCGGCTGTACCACCAAAACCGAAAAAAACACAACCTCAAGTAAGTCGAGCTACAATTAGTGGTTAATCATTGAAATTAATCGAGTCTACTATGATAATTTGATCGTAGTAAACTGTGACTCGTTATGAACGTATGTCTATTCTAATTTCAACTATTTGTCGGTAATGCAGATTACTGTTGATATTTTATGAATCAAGTCCTACTAGATTTTACATTGAAATCTAGCATGCTTTGGTTATTTACAATTGACATTTAATTCGGATAGGAATCGGTATTATCGACAAATATATTTAAAATTGACAGGTCGGTAATTGTGACAGTAATCTGTATTACCGATAATCGTTTGAAATAAGAATCGACTTACGTTCATAGAGTCATAGCCTATTATGTTTTGTATATTTTACAGGTACCTCAATCTTACCCCTTGAAACAGACGTTAGAACCCTCATATTCAACGAAATTATATACGAATTTAACAAATAACACCAATACATATACGAATTTAATAAAACCGAGTACAAATCTTGTACCGAAAGCTTATACGAAACCTGCCGAACATGTTACTTATAGTAATATACAGATAGGGTCGAAACTACCCCAACAAATACAACCCCTACAACAACAACAACAACAACGCAATCAAGACGGTTTGATTTACAGCAACTTAATTCATCAACAACCCCAACCCCTACAACAACAGCAGCGGATTTATAGTAATCTACCCCCGAACAATAACGATGATTTACCACCCCCACCGCCACCATTGGATTTAACAACAAATCTAAACGATTATGCACCGATTACAATAAATACAAATCTACCACCACCACCCGATGATTTATTACCACCCCCGTCACCGGTTAGTTCGAGTTATAGTGAATTAAGGAGGGCGACACAACCGGCCGGTGGACAAGATTTTAATAATTATAGTTTATCGCAGGTAATTTAGGGGTAGTTTTTTTTTTCTAGAATTGTGTAGATTTTGGAGGCTTTCTTTAAGGGGTAGAATTATTTGTAAAAATTACGAATGTTTGATTACAGATTTTTCCGTTATTTTTAACTCTAGAAATACGTATTAGGGTTAGTTGGAAAGACAATTTCAAGCTCTATGGTTTGATATTTTCCGATTTGGGAAATATTGGGGAAATTCTAAGTTATCGAAGAAAATCTAGAAGTTTATATTTTTTATATTTTCCCCCATAACTTAGTCTATTTTCATTTGTTTGTAGTAATGATGGTACTTGAATGATAGCAAATCGAAAGGGCTTTCCAAATATACGCGAATTTTCCCGATCGGTTTTGTAGTTTTCCGGAAAATTGGAAAAATAACGAAAAATTAAAATTGTACAAAATTGCCTTAAAAGATTTTCCCAATTTTCTAGAAAATTATCAAACGGATTTGGAAAATTCTTGTACATTTAGAAAGCCCTTTCCATTTGCTATGATTTAAGTACCAACATTACTATAAACAAATGAGTATAGACTGAGTTATGGGGGGAAATTCAAAAAAACATAAGTTTCTAGATTTTCACGAATAACTTTGAATTTTCCCAAATTTTTCCAAAACAGATAATATCACGGCATAGAGTTTGAAATTCTCTTTCCAACAAACTCCAATACTTGTTTTTAAAGTTGAAAATAAAGGAGAAATCTTCAATCAAACATTCGCAATTTTTTAATAATTATCCGGCCATTTTATATTAACAATTAATGCTTTTTTGTTTCCATTCGCTAACACCTACTACTACTACTACAAAGTATGCTGATTCTGATTCTTTATACGGATATGGGGACATTTCGCAGGTAATTCTAACCAATTCCACCACTTTACTTAAATTCTAACCTCAATTACGCTAAAATAAACGGTTGAATTTGAAATTTTGTTGAAATTCCGCAGTCATCATCGACATACGAATCAATTTACGAACCAATCAACCCCCGTCCACCCAGTCAGATGTCATCCAGATCAAATTATTCGTTATATGCCCCTTATGTTAGTGGAGCAACCAGTACTTTAACTGGTCCAAGTCAATCGGCCAGTCGGATTGGTCTAAATAAAGAACAAGAAGTTGATAGTTTGACTGATTTGATGGTCCAAAGTATGGATAATGAACACGATCAGGATGTCTATGGTGTTTGTGTTAAATGTGGCGAAAAGGTTGCTAAATTTTTTTGTTTAAATAGTTTTCTAACCTAAAATTTTTTCTAACCTATATTTGTAGATTGTTGGTGAGAATAGTGGTTGTACGGCTATGGATCAATTATACCACACGAAATGTTTCACGTGCCACCATTGTGCTATTAATTTACAAGGTAAACCATTTTATGCCCTTGATGGTAACCCTTATTGTGAAGAAGATTATCTTGTAAGTTAAATTTTCATTCTATTTAAACTAATTGGCGTCTGAAAAATGTCAATCTTTGACACAATATTTCTCCTGTATTTTCTAAGGAATTTAAATGATTCAAGTCTTATTTGATAGAGAATTTCAAGGCGAAAGGCGCTATGTTTTCCGTTTTGGAAAATTCCAAATAGTTTTCAAGTTATAAGGGAAAATGTGGGGGCATGTTTTTTTCTTGTTATTTCTTATAATATGCTATATTTTCGCTTATAATTCGGGTAATATTGTTGATTAAGCATTGAAATTGTGGGCTTTAGTAGAAAATTGAATACGCTTTCCAAATCTGAAAGAAATTTTCCAATCGACTTGCTAGTTTTCCAGAAAATTGATGAAAAAGTTGAACATAATTTCTACAATACACAATCTCATTGAAAAGTTATTGTCAATTTTTAAGACAAGATTTCTCATGTGTTTTCCAACCGATTTCAGTTATTCAAGCGGTGTTCGATAGAGAATGTCAAGACGAAGGGCGCTACGTTTTCCGTTTTGGAAAATTCCATCTAGTTTTCGAGTTGTAGAGGAAAATGTAGGGCTTTTTTTTCTTTCCAAATTTGCAAGCAATTTTCCGATCGGTTTGATAATTTTCCGGAAAATCGATATAAACTTTAAAATATTCCGCCAGTAGCAAGATGTAGAAAAAAATTGGATACAATTGCCAACTTTGCTATCAATTTGCTGGAAAACTACCAAACCGATCGGAAAATTGCTTGCAGATTTGGAAAGTGCGTTCAATTTTCTATCAAATTTATTGCTTTATAAAGGATATTGCACGAATTATAAGCGAAAATTTAGAAAATTATCAAAAATGGTAACAAAAAATCTAACCCTACATTTTCCCCAATAACTTTGAAACTAATTGGAATTTTCCAAAACGGAAAACTTACGGCCCTTCGGCTTGAAATTCTCTATCCAACAATGTTTGAATCATCAACATCGCCCAGAAAATACCTGAGAAATATTGGCTCAAAGATTGCCATTTTTCAACGGCGCTAAATCGTCCAGTTAATTATTGATTTTAATCAATTACTAGAATTATTTAATTAATTTGAATTGTAGAATACTTTAGAGAAGTGTTGTGTCTGTCAAAAACCAATCTTAGATCGTATATTACGTGCAACTGGTAAACCCTATCATCCGAAATGTTTCTGTTGTGTTGTTTGTGGTAAAAGTTTAGATGGTATACCATTTACAGTTGATGCAACAAATCGTGTACATTGTATTGATGATTTCCATAAAATCTTTGCACCACGTTGTTGGGTATGTAAACAACCGATAATGCCCGAACCGGGTGAAGAAGAAACTGTACGTGTTGTTGCATTAGATCATAGTTTCCATATTCATTGTTATAAATGTGAAGATTGTGGGTTGGTACTATCATCAGAAGCTGAGGGACGTGGTTGCTATCCACTAGATGGGCATGTTTTATGTAAGAATTGTAATGCAAAACGTGTACAACAATTAACCAGTCATATGACAACGGAATTGTAGATTTTTTTCCCGTGAAATTAGGGGAAACACATTCCATAAGCGCTACAATTAGCTAGCATAACCTAAAATTGATGTTTTTTTTTGTAATGAAAATTTTTGAAAGTTTATATATATCGCTTTGCAGCTTTTATTAATGTTATTCGATCGATTATAGTTTTGATTATATTTGAATAAATGTGCCAATTTGTGGGAGAAACCGTTTTATAACCTCAATTTTTGGTGGATTTTAAAGTTACCAAAATTTCGTTGGTGTTACTGTGGGTAAATTCGAAATTTCCAAAACTACTAGATTTCCCAATTTAGTAATTATCGGATTAAAACAGAGCGACAATTAGTAAACTTAACCTAGAATTGGCGATTTTTGTATTTTGATAATCTAAATCTCATCAATTTTGCTTATCAAATTCTTATCAATGCAATTATAGTTTAGATTAATTCGAGATTTTCACTAATTTGTGCAATAATCTGGAAATTCTAGAAATAAAACAACATAACCTCAATTTTGGTAGATTTTGAAATTACCAAAACAACGTTGGTATTACTGTTCAATTTCTAAATAGTTCCAATTTTCCGTTATTTTAATTGGAATGGTAGGAAATTCGGGGAATCCCGATAATTCGAAGAATTTCAATATAAACTAGAGCTACAATTAGCGAATCTAACCAAAATTGTGGGTAAATTTCGAAATTTCCACGATTACTAGATTTTTCAATCTTCTAGTAGGCATTGGAAATTCCTCAATTTAGTAATTATAGAAATAATCAGAACTACAATTAAGAAACATAACCTAGAATTGGCGATTTTTGTATTTTAATTATCTAAAATTCATCAGTTTGGCTTATCAGATTCTTATCAATGCAATTATAGTTTAGATTAATTGGAAATTTATACTAATTTGTGCAATAATCTGGAAATTCTAGAAATAAAACAACATAATCTCAATTTTGGTGGATTTTGAAATTACCAAAATAACGTTGGTATTACTGTTCAATTTCTAGATAGTTCCAATTTGCCGTTATTTTAACTGGAATTGTAGAAAATTCGGTGAAATCCCGATAATTCGAAGAATTTCAATATAAATGAGAGCTACAATTAACGAATCTAACCAAAATTGTTGGCAAATTTCGAAATTTCCACGATTACTAGATTTTTCAATCTTCTAGTAGGCATTGGAAATTCTTCAATTTAGTAATTATAGAATCGAATCAGAGCGACAATTAGTAAACTTAACCTAGAATTGGCGATTTTTATATTTTAATTATCTAAAATTCATCAATTTGCCTTATCAGATTCTTATCAACGCAATTATAGTCTAGAATAATTCGAAATTTTCACTAATTTGGCGATAATTTAATGATATTGTAGAAATAAAACAACATAACCTCAATTTTGGTAAATTTTGAAATTACCCAAATAACGTTGGTATCACTGTGCAAATTTTAAATAAATTCCACTTATATTTTAATGGAATTAAAGAAAATTCGGGGAAATTTCGGCAATTTAAAGAATTTCAAAACAAATAGAGCTACAGTTAACGGATCTAACCTAAATTGTGTAAAATTTTGTAAATTTAGTAGAATCAAACGTCAGCAATAATAAAAATGAGTAATCGAGAATATTTACCAATAGCAGAAAAATCCCCAAAATTCTAGTTGGCAACAATAAAACCACCAAATCTCCATCTGAATCGACCACACAATTTTCGTATCTAGTCGTCTATGTTTATGAGTAACCATAGTGATTTTCACCAAAAATGGTGGACTTCTCTAGTGTAATTCGATAAGGGGAAAAACCTTGTGCTCTCAATAATAGAGCTACAATTATCAAAGTAAGTCGCATTATTTAATTTAAACCACACAATTGAACAATTATACGAAAATCGGTGGGCTACAACTAACCGTTTTAACCTAAATTGCGTAATATTTCGTAAATTCCGGGACCAATAACAACGATTCGTCAACAAAATTAACAATAATCATCGAATTTTCACGAATTGCGTTATAAATAAATAAAATTGAGTAATCCAATTAAAATAAATATTAACGCACGTGTTAATACCAACATTTGACGGTTGTCCAACGAAAATTACCAAAAAATCCAGTAACTTTCACTGCAGTTGGCAGCAATAAAACCACCAAAATTATATCGATCTTTGTCGCTACCGTACGATCGGCGTATACGGTTGTCTTTGTTTATCTTGTAACGATGGTGATGTTGTTGATTTCGTCAATTTTCGATAAAAATGGTGGAATTTTCTACCGTCCGACAAGGGGAAATCCCTTGTAATTTCAATAAAATCATGCTACAATCGTCGAAATAAATCGTAATATTCAATCAAAACAACAATAGGTAAGTTAATTAGATTCGTTTATATAAATTGATTGGTCTATTGGAATTTTTACGAAATTTTTAGTTTGCAACGTATGTTTGTTTGGTTATGGAATTATATGAGAAACAATTGCTAAAAATCGATATAAAAGGTGATAAGGCAAATTTCAGCATCACAAACGATACAAATTATCAAACATTGGGCTTTAATGATGATGGTTTATGTGTAATTCGATTAATTAATTGCACCGATAAAACAATTGATAACATGGATATTGATAAGAAATTTATAAGTAATGATAATAGAAATAGTAATAATAATAATAATAGTAGTAATAATGATGCGATGATAGTGAAAATTGATCCATTTAATGGTAAAAAGTACGTCTATATGAATGGTAAACGTTGTGGTGAATTGTTGCCAGTTTTGGCACAAAACAAACAACCAACAATTGGGAAAACACACGGTATGTCAACAGCAGCGGCAACATCGCGTATTATCAATTTAAAATTGGATGCGAAAAGTTTGAACGTGTTAAAAGTGAAACAACATCCACCGCCGATTTTTAAAACGGTACCCACATTACAAATCGACAATAAAATGAAGACTCTATATAATTATAAACGATCACAGTCTACCAGTACCGATCATATTAAATTAATCGATAAATACCAACAGACTGATTTTAATAATAGTGATGGTAAATTAAAACACGATATTGGTATTCAAACAACAACAACAGATTCGTTTTATAACGAACATTACATCAATATGTTGATAAATGATGATGAATTTCTACAAATGGATCCGTTTAACGACGCCAAACCCGTGTTAAAAAAGTACATAGATCCGAATAAACCACGCACTCAAGAAGAGGTGGCTAAATTGAATTTTTTTAACGATATCAACCGTGCTCTAATATTCGATTGTTCCGGAAATTTGTAAGTTTACTAATTTTTCAAATGTTTTCTTTAATAATTCGTTGTATTGTAGACCAATTCATGATAGTGTAATGCAGAGCGATGTTAAATTAGTTAAAAAGAATTGCCTCATTTTACACGCACGGAAGGAATCGATAAATATTTGTAATTCACAAAATTATGTAAGTATGGCGGATTTTTTTTTTAGGTTATGTTGACATAATTTCGATTTTTTTCTTGATTGAAGGCAAATTTTACGAAAATTCACGAATTCTTATCAGTGTTGATAAGAAATTTTCCTTATTTGTTTTAATTTTTTTTGCGTAATTTATCGAATTTTATTATCGTCTTGTTATGGGGAATTACATTGGGGGAAATACCAAATCCCCCCCCATTTCGCTAGAAATTCTCGTTTTTTGCGGTGAAATTCTCTTATCAGTTGCAATCTTTCCCCATTTTTTTTTTTTTTTTTGATAATAAACTGGATCAAGTAGGCGGATCATTAGCGCCATTGACAATTGACAAACAATTTTTGTTGCTAGATGTTTTTTTTGTTAATAATCGCTCTACATGGTGTTTCATTTACATTACTAGTTGGCTTTGATTTTATAATGTGGATTGTTTATTTTTTTTTAATTCAATAAATGACAATTAATCGAGTATGAATAAAGTTACGATTCTATTCAATAAAATCATAGCCAACTGTGTGGTAAAATAACCGATTAATTACACAGGAGGTATATTTGTGTCGTTGATTGATCCATATTTCTACTAAATTTGATATTAAGTATATGAATTAATCTACGACACAAAATTTTATTATTATGTCTAAAATGGGGAATTCAATTTGTAAACTGTCACTTTTTTTGATGAAATTTCTTATTAGTTGAAGTTTTCCAATAATATTATAGTAGGCCATGATTTTATATTGTCGTTGATTCGGTTGTTTATTTTTAACAAATATCAAATAACAAGCTATGATTCGATTTAATTAAAAAAAAAAAAAAAAAAAAACAGTCGTATTCTATAACTCTCCAAGGATTCGTTAATATGACAATGCAAGGCAAGAATAAAACAAAATCTATTGTTGTCATGGAAACGAATCATTAAAAAGTTATAGAATACGGTTGTTTAATCAAAAAAAACAGTTGTAATATTGATATTTTAAATACGAGAGTCGTAACTTATTTCATATTTTACTAAATTTGATATTTATTGAATGAAATAACAGAAAACTGAATCAAGTTACGACATTACCAAATTTAAAAATAAAAGATAACCTCTATTGATTTTTGTCAATTTTTGGTAGTATTTGGTTTCGTAGTTGGCCGTGACTTTATAGTGTCGTAAGTTGATTCAATTGTTTATTTTTAAATAGAATAAATGTCAAATTTAGTGGAGTATGAATAAATCTACGACTCGATTTTATAAAAAACAGAGTCGTATTCTGTAATTTTCCAACGATTCGTTACTATGACAATGCTGAACATTGAACAGAACTTCTATTTTAGTCGTTAGAATCCCATTTTATGTAGAATTAATTAGAGATAAGAATAAAACAAAATCCATTGTTGTTATGGAAACGAAGCGTTAAAAAGTTATAGAATACGGCTGTTTAATCAAAAGACAATTGTAATGTTAATACTTTAAATACGAGAGTCGTAACTTATTTCATATTTTACTAAATTTGATGTTTGCTGAATTAAAGAACAGAAAACTGAATCAAGTTACGACGTTATCAAATTTAAATAAAAGATAACCTCTATTGATTTTTGTCAATTTTTGGTAGTATTTCGTTTCGTAGTTGGCCGTGATTCGATTGTTTATTTTTAAATTGAATTTAGTGAAATATGAATAAATCTACGACTCGATTTAATTAAAAAAACACAGTCGTATTCTGTAACTTTTGAACGTTTCGTTACTATTACAATGCTGAACATCGAACAGAACTTCTATTTCACTCGTTATAATTCCATTTTACATATGTAGAATTAAAAACATAAGAATAAAACAAAATCTATTGTTGTCATGGAAACTAATTGTTAAAAAGTTATAGAATACGGTTATTTAATCAAAAAATAGTTGTAATATTGATATTTTAAATACGAGAGTCGTAACTTGTTTCATATTTTACTAAATTTGATATTTATTGAGCCAAAGAATAGAAAACGAATCAAGCTACGACATTACATACTAAAATCATTGCCTTATAAAAAATAACCTCTATTATTTTTTTGACAATATTTTTATATTTTGTTTCATAGTTGGCCGTGATTTTATTGTCGTAAATTGATTCAATTGTTTATTTTTAAATTGAATAAATGTCAAATTTAATGAAGTATGAACAAATCTACGACTCGATTTAATAAAAAAAAAAACAGGGTCGTATTCTCTAACTTTTTAACAATTCGTTACCATGACATCAGTAGTTTTTTCGAACAGAAAAGATACAAGTGACTATCAAATTTTATCGTTGTCATGGAAACGACTATAACTGTTTAATCACAAGACAGTTGCGTTAGAGTCGTAACTTGTTTCACTTTACTAAATTTGACATTTGTTGAACTAAACAATAGAAAACGAATCAATCTATGACATTACAATCTAAGATCATTGCCTTATTAAAGATAACCTCTATTAATTTTTGTCAATATTTAGTAATATTTCGTTTCGTAGTTGGCCGTGATTTTATGGTGTCGTAAATTGATTCAATTATTTATTTTTAAATTGAACAAATGTCAAATTTAATGAAGTATGAACAAATCTACGACTCGATTTAATTTAAAAAAAAAAACGGTCGTATTCTCTAACTTTTTAACAATTCGTTACCATGACATCAGTTGTTTTTTCGAACAGAAAAGATACAAGTGACTATCAAATTTAATCGTTGTCATGGAAACGACTATAACTGTTTAATCACAAAGACAGTTGCGTTAGAGTCGTACAAAATGTGACATTTATTGAGTTAAAGAATAGAAAACGAATCAATCTACGACATTACAATCTAAGATCATTGCCTTATTAAAGATAACTTCTATTATTTTTTGTCAATATTTTTGTATTTTGTTTCGTAGTTGCCCGTGATTTTATGGTGTCATAAATTGATTCAATTGTTTATTTTTTAAATTGAATAAATGTCAAATTTAGTGAATAATGAACAAATCTACGACTCGATTTATTTAAAAAAAGAAAACAGGGTCGTATTCTGTAACTTTTTAACAATTCGTTACAATGACATCAGTAGTTTCTTCGAACAGAAAAGATACAAAAATAAAACAACTGACTATTGATTTTGATCGTTGTCATGGAAACGACTATAACTATTTAATCATAAGACAGTTGATACTGTAGAGTCGTAACTAGTTTCACTTTATTAAATTTGACATTTGTTGAGCTAAATAATAGAAAACGAATCAAGCTACGACTTTACAAACTAAAATCATTGCCTTATTAAAAAATAACCTCAAATAATTAATTTGTTGTTTTCTAATGTTTCAGACACCATTACATTTGGCAATACTGTATAATGTTAGTGATGATGTATTATTAATATTATTAAAATATAAAGCTGATATATCACTAACAGATAATGATGGTAATACAGCACTACATTTAGCTGTTGAATATAAACGTATGAATTTATTAAAAATTTTATTAGATTATACAGTACATGTACGTTTCAATTTAAATACATTCAATTATGATGGTTTCACACCATTAATATTAAGTTGTTCGAATCGTTCATATGATATAACGAAATTATTATTAGATAAAGGAGCTGATCCGAATGTACGTGATATGAAATCAGGACGTACAGCTTTATTTCATGCAGCTGAAGCCTACGACAGTATGTATCATCTATCAATGTATACCATCATATTCCTATTTACAGTAGCCTATGATTCTTGTAAACGTATGTCGCCTTCTTATTTCAACTCTATAAATCTACATTACCGACATGCTCTTAATTCAATAGTTTGTCGATAATGCAGACTATAAAATTGAAACAAGAAGTCAACATACGTTCACAAAAATCATAGGCTACTGTAAATAGGAATATGGTGGTATACGCGGTAGATATTATGATTATATCAAGTGTACTATGGTAATTTATAAATGTCGATAATACAGATTACTATCGATAACTCGGATAGTAATCTGCATTACCGACAAATTCAACTTACTATACTTACTCTATGTTTATAATACCAACATTTCGAAGTTGGCTATGGTTTAATTACTAGTGTCGTTGATTAGTTCATACTTTATATAATCATAATGATAGACACAGCCAACTTTATGTTGTATTAGTGATATCCATGCTGTCTAACATTAATTCATAGTTGGCTATGATTTCTTTGAATGGAGATACAAATTAACGAGTCAAATTACGACATACGTTACCAATTCAAAGAAATCATAACCAACCATCAATTAATGTTAGATAGCATAGAGATCACTAATAGAACATAAAGTTGGCTGTCTATCATTATGATTATATAAAGTATGAATTAATCAACGACACTAGTAATTAATCCATAGCCAACTTCTAAATATTGTTATTATAAATATAGTGTTAGTATAGTAGGTTGAGTTTGTCGGTAATGCAGAAATTCAACAATATAGTTGGCTGTAGGTATATTTATATTGTCGTAGATTGGTTCATACTTTACTAAATTCGATAGCCAACTCTATAACAGAAAGAAAAACCGTCACACTTACAGGGTGTACAATATTATTTCATAGTTGGCTATGATTTGTATAAAAAAACAGTTAACAAACGAGTCAAGTTACGATAAACGTTACCAATTGAAATACGATTGTACACTCGGTAGATACTGTCTTAGATTGGTTCATATTTTATTGAATTCATAGAGAAACAGACAAATGAACTAAGTTACGACAATGTTAACCAATTGGTTGATTTTATAATGTAGTTGGCTATGTTTCTAATGTCAAATTGAATTTTGAGGTTAGAAATATAGCCAATTTTGGTTTTCTAATTTAATTATTATTAATTTTTATTTAATTTGAATTTCAGTAAATATCGTCCAATTATTGATTAATTATAAGGCAGATACGAAAGTACGAAATTTCGTTGGTACCAGTCCACATGATGCAATGTTCGAATTAGATGATGTACCAAGTAAAATAAAATCGTTAATTTTAGGTAAAGAACATATACGTTTACAAAATAAACGTAAATTATTAGATCCACAAAAAATTGCCGTAAATAATCGTAATTTGAATAATTTTCGTACACGCGATAAGAATGGACAATTGAAAAAAACAAAAATGGAATTTACACCGGTATTACAGAAAGTTGAACCACGTTTCCAAGCTGTCTTGAATCGTGTCCAATATAAAAATAAATTTTAGGTTATTTTTTTTCCAATTTAGCAACTATTTGTAAATTTCTACTTTACCGACACAATGGCGTACTATAATTTTAAATTTTAGCGTTATTATTTCAAATAGTGTCCTGTTTTATCGACACAAATTTGTACATTAATTTAATTTATTAATTGTAAGTCTTGAATTAGTTTAGTTTAAAATTTGCCTCAAATTCAATTGCTTTAATTTAATTATAAAATTGTTAAAAGAGGGGCGTTATATTTAGATATTAGTTTGTAAATTTCTGTTTTATCGACACAATGGCGTCAATTTAATTGAATTGAAATTTTGGCGCGGATTTTTTGAAAAATTTACCCTAGTGTCCTGCTTTATCGACACTTTAATTTAATTTTTGTTATTAGTGTAAGAGGAGTCTCGTAATTATAACCTCAATAAAAATTAATTCTTCAATTCTTCAATTGTTTTAACGATCGTTAATCGAGGGCGTGTTGTAAAAAACATTTCACCCAAATAGAAATCTTTTTATCGACATTTCGTGTTGTATAATTACTAATTTCAAATCACGTGTTAATAAAGGGCGTGTTATTTGAGATTATTATTAGAAATTAACTTATAAATTCCTGTATTATCGACCAATTTAATTTCAAATTATAAGTCACGAGAGCTTGTTTCACCGTGCTAACTACATATACATGGCGATTTGTTAATAAAAACCGTGTTGTAAGAAAGGAGAGACGGTTAGCACTCCCCTAGACAAGGATGGAAACACATATACGGCCAGGACGAGCACATCCTGGCCAATGTTTTTTCTCTAATTAAATTAATTAAAACAAAAGCTAATAATTTATTCATTTATTATCATAGTTATGTTGATTTATAGTTGACATCAACTGTTTTTTTTTTTTGTTTAAATTTTTGTTTATAATTGTAATTTGGTTGAAATTAAATTCACCAAATTTACACATCCATTATTACTATCATTATTATTATTATCAGTAGATTTAAAGAATTCCGTGTTAAAACTTAAAATTTGTACAATATTTAAAAATATCCCCCACTCCACGCATGCATCTCTCTCTTACAACCGTAATCTACATCACACATCTCTCTCTTAATACACAAACACGCACAGACTTATATAATGGAATATAATGCCTACTATGATTCTATTTACAAAAATAATTTGATTAAAATTAATAATACAGAAAAAGATAGAGATCTAAAATGTATGTATAGATATTAAAATAACAAAGGATAGACAATATCCTCCAATAATATCAAAGGATTTATAACAATTGAATTCTACATATTTATAACGAAATATACCAGCATACTCGATATAAAGTAATAAAAAAAAAACAACGAAAATAAGGCGGGCAAATTTAAAATTTAGTGTCATTTCTATAAAACAATTGAAATCGTTTGCAAATTATTCCATGACTAGATTGATTCGGATCGAAATTAAAACCGTTTGAAAAACAATTTGACTAGAATTTAAAAAAAAATTAATGAATGCACCAATAGTTGGCCGTGATTTTGATACGTCAGTCGTATTTTAATTCATACATTAATCCTGTTGTAGATTGGTATGAATTAATCTACAATCAAAGCCAGTGTCGTAGATTAGTTCATACTTCAATTAGATTTGACATTTGTTTTTTTGTTTGTACCAAAGACATAGCCAACTTGTACATTCTACAAATAATAGAAAAGACACTCAAATTTCAGCATATCTACATCACATTATTACTATTATTATTATTATCATCATCAATTATTATTATTATTATTATTATGATTATTATTAAAAATAAAATAATTCTATTGATATATAGGTATTGGTGATTTTTTGTTTTTTCTTCAATTGTTTTTGTTGGTAATCCTAGCTAGGTCGACTGACAACAACAACAGGCTTGACAACATATTGTGCATTAACCAATGGTACAACTTTACCATTCAATTGTTGTTGTGTTGTTGTTGTTGTTGTTATAAAATGTGTTGATACTAATGGTGTTAAATCGGTTAGATTTTTTGGTACTATTGCTAATTTTTGTAATACTAATCCTTGACTAACTGGATAAGTTACTGGTAATACAGATAATGCTGTTGTTGTTGTTTGTTGTACAGATTGTTGTTGTTGTTGTTGTGTTAACTGGAACAAAAGAAAAAAACAGTGTGAAGTTAGCTTAATTGTTTTAAAATCAGATAATTTGCCTCAGTTGGCTGTGTATTAGATTTGACATTTGAAAGGCTTGCTTGATTCCTAAATATTTGGTTTGAATCAATTGAAAATTTGGTGAAAGTTCGAATTTTGACCGCATTGGCGCTCATAACCTCCACAAAAAAAAGTAAAAATCAATAAAACCAAAGTACCTAAATTTTAATAATTTAGTAATTTTCTAACTTTATATACATTCAGTTGGTATTGCAATTTAATTATCACGTAACCATTGTATTGTTTTTCGATGACGTAATTGATGGTTTTCAAATTTCGCGCCTTTGGTTCGAAAAAATCAAACATTCCGTGAGAACCACCATTTTGTTTCTTGTCAAATATTACCAACTGTTAGTGGAAAATCTATCGCCAACTTTATAAATAATTCAAACACTACTGCGCGATTTTTTTGTAATATTAGAGAATCTAGCACACCTTGAAGTCTATGAATCAATCTACGACATAATGTAACCAAGATACAGCCAACTGTCAGTTAACTTGATTCTATATTATTGAAAAAAAAAAATTATAATGGAGTGTTAGATCACAGTTGGCTGAATTTTTAATGTCAGTGTCGTAGCTTTGTTCGAACGCTTAAAAATTACTAAAAACTTACAAACAGTTGTTTCTTTATTATTCATATCAAATCAATCAAATTGGCTATTATTGTTTTTTAATGTCGTAGCTTAGTTCCGATATTTAAAAAATCAATAAAAATGTCAAATTCAAGAAAATATGAAGCAATCTACGACACAACATGTCCATACATGGCCAATTGTGTGATATAACTTGATTTTTTATTATTTAATAAAAATTAAGTTGGTTATGATTTTTTTGTTTTACTGTCGTAACTTTGCTCGGATACTTAAAAATTTGGCAAAATATGAAACAATCTACGACACTATATAACCAAGACTTAGCCAAGTACGAGATTCTTTATTATTTAATATAAAAACTATCGTATTTTACCTCACAGTTGGCTATGATTTTATTGTCGTAGTGTCGTAGCTTTGTTCAGATATTTAAATATCACTTACAAATGTCAAATTTAATAAAATTGTTGAGACAATCTACGACATGATGTAACCAAAACACAGCCAATTGAGAGATAATTTGAATCTTTATTATTTCGAAAAATTGTAATGCGGCTATGATTTTCTTATTTTAGTGTCGTAGCTTTGCTCGCATACTTAAAAATTTGGTACAATATGAAGCAATCTACGACACCACTCAATCGAGTACGATATTCTTTACTATTTAGAAAAAATATCGTATTTTACCCCATAACTTGTTGGTTATTGTCTTAGTCGTAGCTTTATTCGAACACTTAAAAAATTAAAAATTTGGTAAAATATGAAATAAGCTACGACCTACCTAAATATTACACAATCAATTGCCAGATAAGTTGCTTCTTTATAATGAATTGGTTATAATTTTTCAGTTTTAATGTCGTAACTTTATTCATATGTTTAAAAATTTACTAATGTCAAATTTCGTAAAAGATGAAGCAATCTACGACACGACACAACCAAGACATAGCCAACTTCTTGATTATTTTGTTGAAATAAAATCCAATATAAATCACAGTTGGCTATGATTGTCCTATTTTAGTGTCGCAGCTTCGTTCGGACATTTAAATATTACCAATAAATGTCAAATAAAAATATGAAACAATCTACGACATAATGTAACCAAGACAACCAACTGATTGTGGGAGATAATTTGAATGTTTATTATTTAGAAAAATTATAATGCGGCTATGATTTCTCAATTTAGTGTCGTAGCTTTGTTCGAATACTTAAAAATTTGGCAAAATCTGAAGCAATCTACGACACTATATAACCAACTTCTTTATTATTTTACTGAAATAAAATCCAATATACCTCACAGTTGGCTACGATTTTATTGGTTTAGTGTCGTAGAGTCGTAGCTTTATTCGAACACTTAAAAATTATTGAAAAAAAATAACAACAGCCAACTTTATTATTCATAAAAAATCAATCAAGTTATCTATCATTGTTTTTTAGTGTCGTAACTTTATTCATATAGTTAAAAATCACTAACAAATGTCAAATTTCGTAAAAGATCAAGCAATCTACGACACAATATAACCAAGCCATAGCCAACTACATAATTTTTTTTTGCAATAAAATCCAATTACAGTTGGCTATGATTTTTTAATTTTAATGTCGTAGCTTTGTTCAAACAACAAATTTTACTAAAGCATCAATTATGTTACTATAGAAACAAATCAAAGCCAACTGTGTTTAAAAAAAAAAAAAAAAAAACATATCCAACTTACCTCTTTAATAGCAGCGCCTACTTGATTTGTTGCTACCGAAATTTGTGTTTTGTTCGGTAACAATGGTATCGGGATTCTACTATCATTTTGATTATTATTATTATTATTATTACTATTATTATTATTATTATTATTATTATTATTATTGTTATTATTATTATTATTGATATTATCATTTTTATGGTTAATTTCTTCCGTTGTTAAAGTTGTTGTTATTGTTGGTAAAATTTCTGGTAGAATTTTCGTAAAATCGACATTATCGTAATGTTGTTGGATATCTTTCTTTAAAATAGCCAAACGTTGTTGTGCCGATATCTTATCGCGTGCTAAACGTTCCATTTCGTGTTCTAATTCGCGTTCTTTACGTTTCAAAGTCTGTATACAACGCAATGCCGAATGTAAAATACTCAAATTCGACGTCTTTTTTTTCATCTTGCTGTTGGGGCAATTGTTTCTTCAATATATCGAAACACTCCTTCAAATGGGCCCGTCGATGTTTCTCCAATTTATTATGAACCTCCCTTGTGCCAGCACGAAATATCATTGGTGGCTGTTTACGTTTTGTTGTTGTTGTCGTTGATGATGTTGTTGAAGTTGAAATTGGCGTTGTTGCCGTTGTTACCATCGTGTTAATTACAGTATTGGAAATTTCGCTTGTTTTAACACTACCATCAACGTTGATTTGATTCAAAATATCAAAACTGTTGTTTAGAAAGCGTTGTTGCCGTTGTTGTTGTTGTTGTTGTTGTTGTATTTGTATACCGGTTGTTAAATTTGGCAAGCCTGCAGCCACAATCACGTTACCATGGTGTTGTTCTTTTGTTTTTAAGCCATTTTGATTTATTATCGAATTATTATTATTATTATTATTATTATTACCATTAGTTAATGTTGTTGTTGTTGTTGGTACCAAATCGGTTGTTGTTAATAAAACGGCCTGTTTAGTTGGTATTTGTGTTGTTTTTATTGTTAAAGGGGTTGGTATTATTGTTGTTTCGATAATTCTCTGTTGTTGTTGTTCTTTTAATTCTTGCATTTCTAGAAATTTGGCCGCCTCCAACAACGTATTCAAACTCATTTTGATCCAATCTAAAATCAATTAAACCATCATTATTATTGATAATAAATATAAATAAATAAATAAATAAAACGCCATCTATTAGTCGATTGTTGAACTAAACAACACGTGGCATTAGCGCAACATTGTTGTCAAATCGGCGAAATTCACCAGAACCAACCGAAAAATCTCCAAATTTTCCGAAAAAATCTACAATTGAACCACAAAAAATCAAAATTTAGGGAAATATAGGAGTGGCATAGACTTGACAACAATGCAAACATCGATACGCCCGGAATCCATGTTGCCAAATTCCGCTATATAAACCAAATTTATTCCAATTATCAACGATAATTAGAAATTGAACGCTCAAATTGTGGAAAATTCATGGATAAATTGTACAAATTTCGCTTAATTTCCCCCAAATTACACGAATATTGACGTGTTCGTAACGAAACGAGGGGAATACGGTGAATGACGGCAACACCGTCTAGATTACAACGTGTCAATTTCCAATAAATAAAAATCGGCTGATTTTCCCCCGAATTTTTGTAATTTTGTCGTTTTAGGGGTGAATTTTGGTGGTTTTTACGGTTATTATCACTATTATTATTATTATTGTTGCGATTTTAAAAATATTATTGTTGATTTGGGGTGAAGTGGTGGGGCGGCCACTTTCCAATTTGACAACCAATCAGAAAAACGCACATGCTAACGTCACGAGGTAGCCCGGACAATGCCCCGTATACAGAAAACTACACCCAATTAGAAAATTTTTCTATAAATTTAAGGAAATTCTACCCGAAAAACAACGCCCCAATTATTTTCGAATTTGTTTATTTCCAAAAAAAAAAAAAAAACAAAAAACAAAAATTGTAGATCGATCGACTTACCTGTAATTTTTCGATTTTCTATTGTTTATTGTATTAATTTCTAAGCCTTCTGGGTTATAAGTTTTTTTTTTTGAAAATCGATGAATGAGAGGAGAGTGTCAATGAAAATGTGGTAGTTGTAATAGGAGTAGTAGTGGTGGTGGTTATAGTGGGGATAATGGTGCTAGAGGGGAATCGGTTGGTGGCGGTGGTAATGGTGGGGGTTGATTGTAAAAATTCGGAAAATCGTCATCTAATGATGATCTCAGGTGGCTTTGATTTGACACAATTCCTTGCCGATTACCAACAGGATTGCCAAATTTCCCACGGACAATCACCAATTGCCGATTGAATTGGGGGAAATTGCGGAAATTTGAAGGAAATTCACAAAGCAACACAACACACAGTCTCCTCGTTTCTAGTTAACTGTATTTATCTTCAATACGTGTGTATTTGTTTTTGTATATGTGTGTGTGTGTGTGTGTGCAACAACGCTGACTACAGCCACCAAATCACGTGCACGTTTCGCTGTATCGACCAATAGGAATGCGCGTGATTCGATCTCGTCCCCCAGGTACCCGATTGGGTGGCTGCAGATTCAGCTGCAGTCAATTGTCTATATTTAAAAACAAAAAAACAAACAAACAAACAAAATTTCAATTTATAATCATAGTAACACCATCACAAAAACAACACACAAATCTCCAAAATTAAGGGTAAATTGATTGTTTTCCAACACTTTTCACCATTCTAATGTCGTCAATACAATGAAAATGTGAAACTCGGTGTGTTGTGTGTACTGAATTTTATGCCAAGTGGTAGTAAAATTTCGGATAGAGTGGGGGTTATAATAATAATAATAATTCGGGTGGAGTGGGGATGGAAAGTCCGCGTGCCTACAGCTTGTGTGTGGTGCGTAAACGGTATGCGCACTAATCTGATAATGTACAAACAAATAACTATCGGAACGTTGCCACATCGCCCGAATTTCCTCCAAATATAACCACAACAAAGACCAAATTACAAAAAAACAACCAAATAGAATTTCAATATTACCAACCTATTTATTGTAATTAAATCATAATTTTCCAAAATATTTCCAATAATTATAATTTAATTTAAGAAAACTTTTAGTAATTTTAGTGACTTTATTATTCTAGAGTTTGTAGATTGGTACAACTGGTGAAGTCGTTTGACATTTGTCGTTTGTTTTGTTAAAAGTCGATTTTCAATTGGAAATTGTTCGATTTTTCCGGATTTTCCACGAATTTCCCGTTAAAATACGAAAATGTCACGTCCGTCCGGTTACGATTCGCACAGTGAAGGTCCCGGCTTTGTCGGTATACGATTCTGTCAAGAATGGTTAGTATAACCTCAATTTTGAGGTTATGTTGTTTTTCAATTGTCCTCATTTATCTTATCATTTATATTCTTTTGTTCACAGTAATAATATGTTGTATCCGAAAGAAGATAAGGAGAATAAAATTCTATTGTATGCTTGTCGAAATTGTGATTATAAACAACATGCCGATTCGAAATGCATTTATGTGAACAAAATTATGCACGAAATCGAGTAAGTTTCATTATTATCAAGTAGGCTGTATTTGATAATGTCGTAGCTTATTCCATTGAAAAATACGAAAATTTGTAAACAATCAAGTAAGCTATGATTTTATGTCATATAAGCATAGCCAACTGTGATTTGAACATATTAAGCATATTATGATAATTTATTGTGTAGTTGGCTATGATTTTGGGAAGTCGTAGATTAGTTCATATTCTACTAAATTCGACATTTATTAATCTGTTCCGTAAAGTTACGACATTTTAGAAGAAAATCAATGCCAATTATGAGGAAAAATATTGATTTCATCTAGTAGGCGATATTTGGTAACGTCATATCGTAGCTTATTTCATCTGTCTGTTGTTAAAAAATATCAAAACTAATAAAGTATGTAGTAAGCTACGACACAAGTTACAATTTGAACATATCAGATATTCAACGGTGATTTCTTTCGTAATTGGCAATGAGTAAGATACGTTTTGTCGTAGATTAGTTCATAATTTATGAAATTTAACATTAAATTAACCTATTCGAGTGATTGAACAAGAAAAATCATGGCTAACTACAATAAAAGTTGAATGATAAAAACAACCCCAATTTTTTTTTAATTAGAAACCCCCAATTAAGGGTTGAATTTTTGATTTAAAAATCGCCAATTTAATTTCTACTCCTTTATTACACCTGTCATTACCCAATTGAAGTTGGTTTTTATATTTTTCATAATTTTCAAATTATAACCTCAAATTTTAATTAATTAAATTTTGTAATTAATTAGTGAATTAACACACATTGTACCTGATGTTATATCCGATCCAACATTACCAAGAACTGAAGATCATCATTGTCCGGAATGTAATCACAGGTAAATTCTAATTAAATTAAAAATTAACTAAATTACTAAATTAATTGTAATTAATAATTAGGGAAGCGGTATTTTTCCAAGCTCAAACACGACGTGCTGAAGAGGAAATGCGTCTCTATTATGTTTGTACGAATCCAATGTGCGCCCATCGATGGACCGAATAATTCTACAAATTAATTAAATCCAATTAGTAATTATAAATTTTAATTAAAATAGCGCCATCTATTGTTTTTTTATCGAGTAATCAAGTCGGTAAAGTAGGTGTTTATCGAATAGATTACGACATCTATTGTCATTACAAATAATTTGATAGTAATATATTTTATAATTTAATAATTAGTAAATTTTAGATTAATTTTCCATAATTTACAATTTTTCCTAATTATAATTGTTTAATTTACGCATAATTATTAATTAGGTTATAATTTGAAGCGCCATCTATTATGTTAGATGTCAATTAGAAAAATTGTCGGTAATTGCGCGTCAATAACGAACATAACCTCAATTTGTTGTAATTTTTTTGTTGTTGATTTTTAACGATAAAATAATGGCCTCACCGCTATATACGCCGATTAAAAAACATAAAAAACACAAATCAGAGAAACGTGAACGTTTAGATAGTCCAAATGATCGTCCGCCTGGTTTGAAATTAATTTTAAAAGTTGGCAATCAACCGACACCCGAACATACAACCGAATTTGGTTATAATTTAAATACAACAACAAGTACATCAACCCATCAACAACAACAATCAACGTATAATGTACAAGATGATGGTATGCTCGACTCACAAGATCCATATTTTCTAACCTCACGTTCCCATCATAAGAAGAGCAAAAAGAAGAAGAAGAAGAAGGATAAGAATAAGGATCGTGAACGGAAACACCGCCACCACCATAAAGAAAAGAAACGCAAACGTGACGAATTAGACGGTTTGTTTTCTAAATTAATTAATCAATTAGGTTAATTAATTAATTAATTAATTAATTAAAGTTTTAGATGATGAAAATCAACCGGATTATGCTGAAATTGTCGGTGATGGTAGTCCAACACAACAACAATTATTACAACGGGAGCCACGTACTTGTGTTTTAAGACAACGTCAAGAACGTACACCATTACAGAAGATGTTGGACCAATTATTGACTCTATTAGAGAAAAAAGATCCACAACAATTCTTTGCTTGGCCAGTTACTGATAGTATTGCTCCCGGTTATTCATCGATTATTACCCAACCGATGGATTTTAGTACGATGCGTCAGAAAATCGATGATAGCCAATATGACAGTTTACAAGTAGGCTATATTTTTATATTGTCGTAGCTTAGTTCGTACATTTGGACGTTACTATGACAATTGTAGAGATCAAAGTTGCTTTGATATAGTTTCTATCGTATTCTCTCCAATTCGATTATATGGGTAATTAGAGAGAGAGATAGAAATAAAACAATCCAACGTTGTCATAGTAACGAATCCAATATGGTTGATTAAAAATTTCAATAACACTATCTAGTTGGCTGTTTTAGGTTGTAGTTTTGTTCGTAACTATGACAACGGTAGATAATCACAATGACATAATTTCTATCTCATTCTTTACAATTCATTTATGGGTAATTGGAAAGAGACGAAAATAAAACAATCTCTAGTGTTGTCATAGTAACAAATCCAATACGTACGAGTGTAGTTGGCTGTGTTTTAGTTTGTTGTAGTTTTGTTCTATCCATTACCATGACAACGGTAGAGATCAGAGTCACTTTGACACAATTTCTATCTCACTTGTTACAATTCTATTATATGTAAAATTGAAAAGGGACAAATAAAACAAACTCTAATATTGTCATGGTAACAAACAGTACAATTCTCGATAAATTTTGATTAACAATAACTCATTGCGTAGTTGGCTATGTTTTAGATTGTCGGACGTTTAGAAAATATATTTATTCGTTACCATGACTACAGTAGAGATGAGAATTGTTTTCATAGTTTCTATCTCACTCTTTACAATTTATTCAAATGAGTAATTGAAAAGAGACAAGTATAAAACAATCTGAAGCGTTGTTATAGTAACAAATCCAATATACAAGTTGGCTATGGTTTATGTTGTCGTAGTTTTTCGAGACATTTTAAAGGCAAATCTAGTTGTATTTTCTATTTGTTACCATGACAACGGTAGTGATTGTTTTGATTCATCTTCTATTTCACTCTCTCCAATTCGATTATATGGCTAATTGAAAAGAGACAATTATATAGTTATAGTAACAATTTATCAAAGAGTTAAAATCAATGCCTACTAGATTTCAATTTGCAATTGATATTTTAATTAAATAGTCAACTCTAATTCTAGTAGACTTTGATTTTAAATTGTTGTCAATTCGTTACTATGACAACATTGGAGATTAGCAGTCTTTTTGAACAGATCTTCTATCTCACTCTTTACAATTCTATTAATGGTTAATTGAAAAGAGATAATAATAAAACAAATGACTATCAATCTCTAGTGTTGTCATGGTAACAAATCGTTAAACAATTAGAGGTTAACCAAATCATAGCCAACTATGAAGTAGAATATTGTTTTATATACAGTGTAATCTTGGTATGTCGCACAATCAATTTACGACATACTATAGTAAAGTCATAGCCAACTATGTGATGGATTATTGTTTTATATACAGTGTAATTTCTATAATTTGATATTGTTTTGTAGGATTTCATCGCTGATTTTCGTTTAATGTGTACGAATGCAATGAAATATAATCATATTGATACAATTTATTATAAAGCAAGTAAGAAATTATTACATGCCGGTATGAAATTAATGCAACCGGAGAAATTAAGTTGGCTAATTAATTTAATACCGAATTTAACAAGTGAAGATTTAGGTTTTGAAATAACACAAGAATTACGTCAGAATCGCTATAGTAATTATAATAATACACAAACAATTAATATTATCAATAATAATAGTAGTAATAGTAATAATAATGGTAATAATGGTAATAATAGTGGTAATAATAGTATGATGGGACAAGATGAAAATTATGATAGTGGTGATCAATTAATTAATGAAAATTTTAATAATAAAAAACGTTTACCAAATACAAAATTTGAAGCTATACCGGATGATTTAACACCAGAAGAGATTTTAGCTAAATCACAAATTGCAGCAAGAGAGGCACGGGCTAAATTGAGTAAGTCTTTTATTAATTTTGTAGAAATTTGAGTGTTCTAGTCATTCGCCTCCTCTATTATTTCTCTATTTTTCAATCAAATTTATTTATTAATACCCATCAATTTGATATTAGAATATTAAGAAAACAATTGACGAACGTAAGTCGTAGATTGTTAGTAAAAATTAAGATTTACGTTCTATTCTCGGCGCCAATTTGAAGACCAAAACAAAAATTCGTTGGGTTTATTTAAAATTGATGGTTGATAAATTAACGAATTAAGTTACGACATAATTCGATAATATTACAGAATTCATTATTGTAAATTGTTTGAAAACGTATATCTTAGATTGTTCTATTGATACATGTCAAATTACAACATACGTTTGTAATTTACTCGTAAGATTAGAATTTAATTTTACCTTTTTTCATTATTTTCAATCAATTAATTGACAGTTAACAATTTAATGAAACGTATGTCGTAGCTTGATCGATCCGTTGTTGATTATGATTTTCGAAAATATTACAAATATAATTTATATTCGATTATTGTCAATTGTTTAAAATCGTATGTCTTAGATTGTTGTATTTTTATACATGAATTAAGTGGCGACATACGTTCAGTTTTTATTAATTTCAAATGTATAAATCTACTAATGGAAGTAGTGATGTAATATAGGCAACCAATTATTCATAATACGTATGAATAGTTGGTTGCCTATATTACTGTTGAAAATTAGTTTACTCTATTAGTGGTGATATTTTTTATAAATTAGTGCCACTTATGCGTTGAAATAATCAAGTTACGATATACGTTTGTGATTAATTGTCAATTTTCTTGATTTTCTTGTAGTATTAAAACGTGGTGGTGCCAGTATGGGTTATTTAAAACAACGTAAAGATGGTACGACAAATTTAAATATTTTAATTGGTGGTGATGGTGTTATACCAGGTACCAAAAAACGTCCCGTATTATTAGGCCAATTATGTGGTAAATTACAAGAGGGTAGTGGACAATTACAGGGTTTCCGTGAGGATCGTCGTAATTTAATTAAACCAATCAAACCATTATATTATGGTGCATTCGGTTCGTATGCACCAAGTTACGACTCATCATTTTCAAATTTAACAAAAGATGAAAGTGATTTAATCTATCAAACTTATGGTAGTGATAATGCTGTACAATATGCTGAAAGTATATTGGATTTTGTTAAAGATAACGATTATGCAACCCATTTGGTTGATAGTTTATTGGATTTATTAACCGGTGGTGATCATAGTAAAACCAAATCGGTGATACAACAAAATAAGAAATTACGTGAAGAAGAGGACACGATTGAGAAATTATTAACAGTAAAACCGTACGATCGTGTTAAAATCAATAAAAACGAATTACTAACCTTAAAAGATCTAAATATCGATATTGATTTTTTGAATAATATGGAAAATGAATTCCAACAAGCCGATGAACAATACGAATTACAACAACAATTAGACAATATGTACGAATTATTAGAGAAATTACATAAACAACAATTCCAACGTTTATCACAAAATATTCCAATGCAATCATTGAATCAATGCACCCAACCACAAGACGATGAAATCCAATTGGCCAATAATATCACCGATAATCTTACCGAAATTATCAAAAAAGTCCAACCTGGTGATGTGGCACCTATTGCCGGTATACGTAAAGCACTTGGTGTTCCGAATTTACCCGAAATTGATAATAATGGCGGCGGTACTAATAGTACGAATGATGTGCCCGATTTGGAATCGGAATTACGACAATTCTTAGAGAGTGAACCGTCATTAACACAAAGTCCACTACGTGATGATAAAACAATCGAAGAGATTTTAATGGAGTAGTTTTTAGGTTGGTTTTTTTTTTAATTTATACAGTTGGTAATCGTGTTTTTCGTGTATTTTAATCAATATATTCATGGAAATTGTAGAGGTCTCAAATATCCTACTCCGGTCCTGACTACTATAAAACGACTAGAAAAGAATCGACTATTATTTGTAGTGAATTAGACAAGGATGGTGCTTAATTTTGGTTTATTTTAAATTTAGAGTTGGTAGTTCTGCTTCAATAAAACGAACGACAATACTTGAAAATTTGTACAAGAGAGATAAGGATAGACGATGATTTTAGTGTATTTTTGGATTAATGTTGGTGGAATTGTTCGAAATACACTAAATTAGGGGATATAACCTCAAATTTTCGTATGTTGGATTTTATCGATTTGAAAATAATTTCAACCCTTATTTGTGTTATCAATTTTGTTTAAATGATTTTATTGTGTGTTTTAATCCAATCGGTCAGATATTTCAACAATATGGAAACAACAGTATTGGATTATTTTGTAAAATTGGATTCGATTGGTCGACTATTTTCAAAAATTAGACGGTAATTAAAATTATTTATAATTCATTAAAATTAATTAAAAATGATAATTTTGTAGATTAGATTTAATTAAATTTACAATAATATTACCGGGTAGGCAACCAATAATGCACCGATTTCAAATTGAAATTCCCGCATTTTATCCGACAATTTTACGAGATAAGTCACGATATACGTCTCTATAAATCGTAATTGAATTAAAATAGCTTCGATTACAACAGGTATATCGATTCTTATACCATACAACAATACAATTTAGGGGTGTATTTTGTGTAGGCAACCAAACATACACTAATTGCGCAATTTTTATTAATTACCATGGAATTAACAATTACATTCGATCTTTCTGTTGGTTATAATTAATTTTTGGTAATTTCCTTTTTATCCAAGTTGGTACGCATGCGTATTCTGTTGTTTTTTTTTGATAATCTACAAATTCCCGGCAGTATTCAAGTTGGCTATAGTCGTCGTGTTGTATATTTGATTTGCTTTTGTTTTGATTGTAGAAAAGGATAGACAAACAAAACAACCCCTAAAAGTTTATCCTTCTCGTAGCCGTAATACCTTTAATTTATCGAAATTATTAGAATATTTCAATTTTGTTTTTTAATTTATTTATAAATAATAATAATAATTATTATTATTGTTGTAATAGTAATAATAGGGTGTGATAGTGGTGGAACTAGAATATAATCAAGGTGGTTGTGGTATTTTCGATATCGAGTTGGCTTTTATTCTGTGTTGTATGTTGTTTTTCTTTTTCATTTGTTTTGATCGACATTAGAGTTGTATAGTTTATAAATACATCGAGGGTGGCTATGATAGAACAACTGGATGTCGCTCTAATTAAATAGGGTTAGTTTTATTTTAATTATTATTATTATTATTGAAGTAGAATTTGAAATATTTTTAAAATTATGCAAATTATTTCCAAAAATTCCGTTATAATTTATTATTTAATAAATAAATAAATGAATAATAAATTGTAAAATCCGGTCCTGGATTTAAAAGAAAAACAAAAACAACTGAATTAATTTGGGAAAAAAATTGAATAACAATAATAATCATAGTAGGCTATGTGTATTTGTACGATTTTTAACGGAAATAATTACAGATAAAGGTAGCTCTATGCCCTAATAATTTCATTAAATAACTCTTTCTAATTTTAATACAAACAATAATGTGCTAGATAGAGATAGATTGATATATAGGAAATTATATTTATAAAATAATAATAATAGTAATAATTATAATAATAATAATAGAATAGAATAGTTTTAAATTTTGCGTGACGGCAATTGTTTCATGTTACTCTTTTATTAAAAAAAAAATAATAGAAAAAAACGATATCAAGGTTGGCTTATCTATTATTGATAATAATACGATTAGAAAGAGATCGTTATATAACGATATTATTGATTTTCTTACCCTCACTCTATTTATATCCCTTTGATATTTGTAGCCCCCGATTAAATTCTATTATACTAACAAAGTTGGCTATGGAATTCGAAAATTTAATGGTAACTTGATTCGATTTGTCGATAATACAGTTTATTATAGACTGATTTTTAATTAAATTATAATAATTGGGTATAAGTAGGCTGTTTTTCTTTTATTGTGGGTTACTATGGTGATTGTTGAAGGATTCGGTGCTAATTTTAAAAATTGCATTCGTCTAAAAACAAAAAAAATCAATAAATTAGCATAAAGTTGGCTATGGATTTGGATTTGTCGTAATTTGTTTCGATCATTTCCGTTATTTACAAACTGAACAAAGTAGGCTGTTGTTTTTTCCTGTTTATGGGTTACTATGGTGATTGTTGAAGAAATTTGGCGCTAAATTTAAACAACAAAAAAAATTTAATTACACCATAAAAACAATCGATAAATATTTATCTAAGAATTGATAAGAACATTACACATTGATAAAGCGGACAATAAAAAGTTATAAAATATAAACTAGAATTACACCTGTCGAATACGTGTGTTCTAATTGAATTAAAATTTAACGATTTCTTTGAATAATTCGTTATAGAAATGAGTTTAATTAGTATTTTTAAAACTAAAGTTAATTGATTTCTAATTAATTTAATTTAATTATTAATTATGTGTTGTTTTTTTTGTTTGTTTAGAAATCAACGCCTACTACTACAACTACGCCAAAATTATCAACACGAAACAAAACAACATCCATCTATAGCAGGTAACTTGATTTTATAATTTTAATTGCTATTATTGTTGTCATTATAAATAATATCATGAATCGTATTACAACCGGAAATTCAATTGTTCTTCCTGTATATTATAGTATAGTAGTAGAGTTAGACAAGGATAGATAGACGGAAGTTTAGGATTTTTTTTTGTTATTGTTATTACGTATGCAGTCTGTATCCGTCAATTATTTTTGAATGAAATTGAATTGAATGAATGGAAATTATAGAAAATTCCAACAGAATAAGGCTAATTTACCGTTATCAACTGTAATCACGCTCTTAATAATAATAACAATAATAATAATGATTCATAGCACACTAGATTCGTTCTAAATTGTTCGAGTATAGGCAACACAATATACATCAGAATTGAATTTCATTATTATCAATATAGGTGTATAAATTTAAATTTTAATCAAATCTGTCGTGTTAATTTTATTGATAATATCAAGAATTTCGTTAATTTCGGTTAATTAATTTAATTTTAATTATTGATGAAAATTGTGGGTGTTTTTGTTGGTTATAATGTTTATTTAGATTGTTGTTTTGTATGTGGGGGTATAGCTCAGTGGTAGAGCATTCGACTGCAGATCGAGAGGTCCCCGGTTCAAACCCGGGTGCCCCCTGTACTATTATTTTTCCTTTTTTTTTCCCCTTTTATATTATTAAAATTATATAATTTTGAGTTTTAATTAAATTTTATCAATGATTGTTAATTATACTGTTTTTATTGTGGTATAAAAAAATAATAATAATGAAGATGATTGGCGAGATAAAACCAGCCTCTTATTGGAGCTGGAATCGTGTAATGTCGTTGACCAGAACGAGGGTCGCCGCCACTCAAATGATATTGTGATTTATTTTTAAAATATAAATAGAAAAAAATGAATGTTAATGAGAACAAAAGAGATAGATAAAGATAGAAGGTCAATCAGTTGTTAAGTCCAATTGATTATAAATAATAATAATGATAATAATAATAATTATTATAATAATAATGATGATGATAATAATAATAATAAAGATCCTTGTTCCATTCATTATTATTTATAATGACTGATTACAATAATTTTACAGGGCCACAACATCGAGTCATCTGGATAAACAAAAACCTATCAATAAACAAAAAAATAAAGATGCCCATGGATTACAACAGGTAAAAATCACACTATTATTATTTGTCATTTGTTTTATTTGTTGTTGTTTTTTTTTTTCATTTGTTTTAATTAAAGAGAAAACCCATCTCTATATCAGCATCATCTCCAAGTCTACTAGATTTGAAAAATAATGATGAACCGAACAAAACAACAAAGATAAAAAATAAAAAAAGACCAATAAGTACATTTTTTACTACAACCAAATCTAGAAGGTATAGTTATTTTCTTTTGTTTTTCGTTAACAATGAAAGAAAAATGGACGAAATCATAGCCTACTATTCTAATTGTTTTTTCGACTATTGTTTCATTCATTTGTTTATCATAGCAAACTTTATTTTTCTTCAATCAATGAAAGAAAAATAACCGAAATCTTAGCCTACTCTATTCTAATAATCGATTATTTATAGTTGTAACCTTGCATGGCAAACTTGATCCAATTTTCAAGGTATCTAATTCTAATTAAATTAAATTAAATTAAATTAGTTAATTATGATAATAAGTAGAACTTTGACATTGATTTTTTTTTTTTTTTGTTTTAATTACACCTGTGAAGGTGAAGCTTCATATATCCGTTATCGAAGCGCTATGTTGACCTCAAATAGAGCCGGTTTGAGTGCAACAGGTGTTCTTTTTTTCTTCTTTAAATCTACAGAAATTATAAAAATTCCCATTACGGTCCTGTCTATATCGCTATCTCACTCTCTCCTATACTATTGTATAATAAAATCATGGCCTACTTGAGATAATTTCGTTTGTTTTTCGATTAAAAATTGTCGTTAATTCGTCTTGGAAATGAGTTTAAAATTATTGTAGAATCTAGACGGCCATGTTGTAATAACAACAAACAACTAAACAACATAAACACATTGGCTCTGTGGCCGTATTACCCCCCACTATTACCGGTTCAACAACGAGGAAAAAAAAACAACACAACACGATTTTCAATTCTTTTTCTACAACCAACCGTCGCCTTCTTGATAAAATCAAACTGATTTCGAATTGAATCAAGGTGGTTGTGTGTATATGTGCTGCGTTCTCATTTGTTTATACCTACGTGTCTATGTGTTATTCATTTGTTTCATTTATTTATTATTTAATTTAATTTAATTTAAAATAAACAATAATTGGATAAATAATTAGAAATAAAATAAAATAAAGTAAGAAATGTGGCGCCTATTAGATCGTTATCATTATAAAAATGAACGAAATATTTCAAAATTAAATCGATCAAGTTGCCAATGAAATTCTAAATTAGTGTGTTGTTTTTGTGACAAATCGACGCCTACTGTGGTAATTTCAATTCAGTTTTTTTTTTTTTTTCAATTTTAATGATGATGATTTTTGGAACTTTCACTCGTAATTAATTAATTAGAAAAAAAAACAAAATTAAGGATTAAGAGAAAGGAACTAGAAATTTTATTTGTTTAATTTTTTTTTAGTTAATTATTAACAATGACCTAAATACCATTAATCTAGATATCTCTGGAAATTCGTTTGTTTTTTGGTTACAAATAAGGGACGCTATTGGTGTGAAATATAAAACAACGGAAGAAAACATTTGAATAATTTCTAAACCAAGGCCATCTATGTTTATTTTAATTTCGAATAGGAAAAAAAATTAACATAACCTAATTTTTTTCTATTATCAAAGAAATCAAGAAATTTATCGATATGGTATAAACAAAAATGGCGACAATTGTGTGTATTTTACCATATATGGTAATATTTGAAAATGATAACAAGTATTAGTCATTTGTTTTTTTTTTTGTTTTTTTAAATTTTTGAGAATTTAATTGTCGAGAAAATCGAATATTCCGAGAATTACCAACATATGTTTGTCATTTGTTTTAAATGTGAGTTGGTTGATTATTTTCGAATCTAGTTACCATATGACCGACATTTTTCAATCGTCATTTGTTTTATTGTTGTTTGACATAGTCTACTATGATAATAAGATTTTCGATATTATCATTTTATCGTTGTTTCCACAGTCTACTATAATTAAGTTATATTTGTCATCTGTTTTATTATTTGTATTGGTTTTTTATCGAATCTAGTTGCCATATAATCGTCAATTGTTTGTTTGAAACGTGGTCTACTATGATTATGTTAGATTCTGTAGAGTTCATTTGTTTTATTATTTCAACTATAGTCTACTATGATTGAGTTTAATTTAATTAAAATCATCATCATTATTATTATTATTGCGATTATTATTAATTAGAATTATAATTACAGGCTATAAAGAGAGAATTCGTCCATTTTTCTGTTATTACTATTATTTGTAGTTTTGTTTTAACAATTGAATAAAAATGAAGAGTATCAAAGCGATATTTCGTAGAGGACAACAACAACAACAACAACAACAAACAACAAGAAATGATGATGATTTATCACGAACATCATCAGTTAATAATTTGAATGTTGTTGAAACAACATCATCAACAACAACAACATCATCAAATAAAACAACAAAGACGAAAAAATCCGATTCAAAAGATCGTTTAGATAAATCTAGTGGTGATAGGAAACAACATGAACGTAAAATATCATTAACAACATTACAACAACAACAACAACAGGAGCACCAATTAGAAATCGAATTATTACAGAAACAATTGACACAAATGGCCAATGAGAAGACGAATTTGGCTTTACAATTGGGTGAACAAACTGGACAAATGAATTGTTTACAGAATGAAATTAGTAAATTAAAAGTAGATTTCGTTTGTTTGTTCTTTTGTTTTTTTTTTTCGTTGTTAATTGTATTAATTTAATTTTAGATGTTACAAGAACAAGCGAATCAACAATTAGAACAATTAATCGATGAGAATACGATTTTACGGAATCGTTTACGTGATGTTGCCCATTCACCATTATCAGATAATGAGAAACAACAATTATTATTGTATGAATCAAGACATCATAGTTCAGCACCGGCTTCTATAGCAACCAATGTAAATTGTTTTAAACAAACAAAAGAATTCATTCATTTTGTTTATTCATTCATTCATTCATTTTTTTTTGTGGGTTTTAGTTGATTGATGATGGTGGTAATATTATTGTTAATAGTACGACAATTAGTGGTGGTAATGGTGGTGATATAACAACATGTCCAACACCTGAATGGGATAAACATAGTAGTAGTAATATTAGTGAAGTTTCTGTTGCTTGTCTACAAGATAAAATCAATCAAATGCAAGAAACACACTATAGGTAATTTGGAAATTTTATAATTTTCATCGATAAATTGCAAAATTCCATGATTTTCTTCGATCAAAATACTCTAAATTAGTAAAACAATTGAATATGCGCCTAAATCTAGACAACCAGTTATGTGCAATATAAAACATGGCGGTAGTGTTATACAACCAACAATACATATGAAGTAAATTTATGCCAATGTAGGCAACCAATTATACATTCGGGTTATACAACCAACAATACACATACAATCGCTAGAGATTGGCCTATTTGAAATACAATTCTAAATTTATGGATTTTTTTTAAAATTTCATGTATGTACATTTGTTTTTCCGTCTGAACTACCACTAGAAAATCTCTGTTGTTCTACCAACCTATATTTATATAGAGGTTGAGCAAACCACTTTCTTATTTTTAAAGGAAAAGTCAATTTTTTATTGCATATTTAGATTCTATGGTGAAATTGAAGGGGACTTTGATAACCTAACCTATAGTCTAACATCAATAGTTTTTCAGTAATTTTGATTTTTTCTGAAATTTTCGATTTTGTAGTTTTATCAAAAAACAGATCATATCTTGGAAAATATGGTAGCTAGACAATCCAAATTTGGAACTAAAATAGTTCAAATTGTGTACTTTACACTAGATTCGATAGAATTGAATTATCTTTCAGCGTTTAGCTGAAAATTGGTATTCTTTCAGCCAATTTTCAAAGCGTAACAACTCTATTATTTTAAATAGAACACCCTATATTTCTTTACATGCTTCGATAGAGAAATTAATTCTGAATCGAACTGTATTAACATTCCCTATACCTATTCTTGATGATTTTTCAGTTATTTAAGATTTTCAATCAACTAATTTCCCTCATGAAAGAAAATACTAAAACATAGTAGGCTTAGCGAAACAACTTTCTGTCACAATTAACCTCGAAATAATTAATAAATTTCATATTTTGTTAATAAAAAATTATCCAAGAAATTTATTAATAATTAAATCGAAATTAATTGGTTTGAATTTTCATGAAAAAATGGCTGAAATTGCAGAAAAAAACCCGTAAAATAATCGTTGTTAACCTCAAATTTGACAAATAATGTCATTTTACTAAGCCTTCTATGTTTTTCTTAATTGACGAATTATAAAGTCTTAGGTAACTTGACAGTAGGTACTTTCAAATAATGGGGAAACTAGTGGATACTGAAAATTCTAAATTACTGAAAAACTATTAGAGATGGGTATAGGGAGTGTTAATACAGTTCGATTCAAAATTATTTTCTCTATCCAACCGTGTAAAAAAATATAGGTGTTCCATTTAAAATAAGAAGTTATTACAGTCTTGAATTTGACCTGAAAGAAAAATTTATTTCAGTCAAACGCTGAAAGATTTCTTAATTGTGTAAAATCTAGTGAAAAGTACAATATTTAAACTATCAAAATTCTTAGTTTCAATTATTTAAAGTCATTAGTTTTAGAATTATGAATTTTTCAAATAAACACTACAAAATTAAAATTTTCAGAAAATCAAAATTCCTGAAAAACTATTAACACTAAATTATTAATCATATTATAAGAGTCCCTTTAAATTTCAGCATAGAATCCAAATATGCAATAAAATATACAATTTTATTTAAAATAAATGAGTAGGGTGGACTACCCCATATACCGGGGGTTGATAGAATTACGAAAATAATGTCTAGGGGTAGTTTAGATGGAAAAACGGTTGTACACGAAATTTCAGAAATTTCCATTGATTAAAACTTATATTTTAAAGTAGTTAGCTTCTTGGCTCAGTATATGTGTATTGTTGGTTGTATAACTCTTAAATTTTAGGGGAAATTCAGTATTTTCAAATAATCTAATTGAATTTTCTAAACACTACAGAGTTGTAATTGTAGAAAATCAAATTTAGAATCGAACAATACCTCTACGAACCAATTATCGTTTCGAATTTTCGAGAAATTCAAATTCTACAATTTTCGATTGATAATTTTCAAACGATTTTCTAATTGTTTTATAATTTTCCAGTACAAATGAAGAACTTCAAGCAACTTTACAGGAATTAACCGATTTACAAAAACAATTAATCGAATTACAACAAGATAATGAACGTTTAATTGAAGAGAAAAATCTAATGTTCGAATCATTATGTCGACAAACTGAACGTTTAAATGACACTAGGAATGAAGTTGAAACATTAAAACAATTATTATTCGATGATCAACAACAACAAAAACAACAGAACGAAACAATTGATAATCAACAACAACAACAACAATTAATTGATAACAACAATGAATTATTAGAATTATTGAAAACAACACAAATCGAACGTGATGATTTATTACAAAAAAATCAACAATTAAATGATAATTTGAATGATTTCGATAAGAAATTTCGTTTAAATAATGATGAATTATTGAAATTCGATGAACATATTAAAAAATTAGAAAATCTATTAGAACGAAAAACCAAAGAAAATCAATTAATTGAACAAGAATTGTTGAATTTGAAAGAATTATTAAATAATAAACAAATCGAATTGAATCATATTAAAGATTTATTTGATACAACCAAACAAAAATTAAATGAATATGAATTGGAGAATAAACAACAACAACAATTATTACAACAACAACAACAACCACAACAACAACAACAACAACAACATATTGATAACGATGAATTTATGAATGAAAAATCTGATATTGACGAACTATTATTGGATAATTTACGTAAAGAAAAGACCCAATTAGAACAAGATCTATTAAATTTAAAAGAACAATATCTATTCACTTGTAATGAATTAGAAAAATTACACGAACAACTATTATTACAACAAAATGAAACAACATTAATTCGTAATAATTCGAAAACTATACAATCAGAATTAGAATTTAAATTAGAACAATTATTATTAGATAAAGATAAATTAAAAAATCAATTAGATGAACAATATCATTTAATAAATGAATTAAAATTACAATTACAATTACAATATGATGATAAAAATAAATTGAATCAATTATTAAATGAACAACAATTGAATTTGAATGAAGCTGAACGGAAAATTGTTAATTTAGAGAAGGAATTGAGCGATACGAAACGTTTACGACAAGAACAGGTTAGTTTCAATTCAAATCTACCGCCATTTTTAAGCTACATTTAGATTACAATACAATTGACAACATTGCTATTTGTTGGTGTGTTTAAATAAACCGCCAGTATTTGAGCTACATTTAGTTGAATTAAAAATGTAATATTGTTGATTCTACAGGGTGAATCAAGAGGTTCATCTATTGGTGGAAATTTCTAGAATTTATTATACAATTGTTTTTCCACTAAACTACCCCTAGAGAATATTTTAGTTGTTCTATCTACCCCCGGGGTAGTGCACCCTGCTTACTTATTTGAAATAGAATTGTATATTTTATTGTAAATTTGGTTTTTATGGTGAAATTTAATTTTTTCAGGAATTTTGATTTTTTCTGAAAATTTTGATTTTAGTTTTTTGAAAAATTCATATTTCTAAAATTATAGCGTTTAAATTATTGAAATTGAGAATTTTGGTAGTTTAAATATTGTACTTTTTACTAGATTTTACACAATTAAGAAATCTTTCAGCGTTTGGCTGAAATAAATTTTTCTTTCAGGTCAAATTTAAGACTGTAATAACTTCTTATTTTAAATGGAACACCTATATTTCCTTACACGGTTGGATAGAGAAAATAATTTTGAATCGAACTGTATTAACACTCCCTATACCCATCTCTAATAGTTTTTCAGTAATTTAGAATTTTCAGTATCCACTAGTTTCCCCATTATTTGAAAGTACCTACTGTCAAGTTACCTAAGACTTTATAATTCGTCAATTAAGAAAAACATAGAAGGCTTAGTAAAATGACATTACTTGTCAAATTTGAGGTTAACAACGGTTATTTTACGGGTTTTTTTCAGCAATTTCAGCCATTTTTTCATGAAAATTCAAACCAATTAATTTCGATTTAATTATTAATAAATTTCTTGGATAATTTTTCATTAACAAAATTTGAAATTTATTAATTATTTCGAGGTTAATTGTGACAGAAAGTTGTTTCGCTAAGCCTACTATGTTTTAGTATTTTCTTTCATGAGGGAAATTAGTTGATTGAAAATCTTAAATAACTGAAAAATCATCAAGAATAGGTATAGGAATGTTAATACAGTTCGATTCAGAATTAATTTCTCTATCGAAGCATGTAAAGAAATATAGGTGTTCTATTTAAAATAATAGAGTTGTTACGCTTTGAAAATTGGCTGAAAGAATACCAATTTTCAGCTAAACGCTGAAAGATAATTCAATTCTATAGAATCTAGTGTAAAGTACACAATTTGAACTATTTTAGTTCCAAATTTGGATTGTCTAGCTACCATATTTTCCAAGATATGATTTGTTTTTTGATAAAACTACAAAATCGAAAATTTCAGAAAAAATCAAAATTACTGAAAAACTATTGATGTTAGACTATAGGTTAGGTTATCAAAGTCCCCTTCAATTTCACCATAGAATCTAAATATGCAATAAAAAATTCACTTTTCCTTTAAAAATAAGAAAGTGGTTTGCTCAACCTTTATATAAAATAGGTTGGTAGAACAATGAGAATAGTTTCTAGAGATAGTTGAGGTGGAAAAATAAGTGTAATCCAAATTTCACAAACTTCCCATTATAACTTCTATTTTAAATAGGCCAAATTGACTCAACTTATATATTGAGGTTATAGTGTATCCCAATAATGTTAACCGTTATTAAAAGCGAATTTACACTAATTTTCTTATGTCAAGGAGGAAGAATGGGAACGTTTCCAGAACGATCTATTAACCTCAGTACGGGTTGCTAACGATTTCAAAACGGAAGCCCAACAGGATCTACAACGTTTAATTATGGAAAATAAAGCAGAACGTGAACGTATCAAACAATTGGAAGCCCAAATTGATAAACTTAAAGGTAAGTCCTACTAATTTCTATCGAAA
The DNA here is from genome assembly GCA_020740385.1 of Mylabris phalerata. Taxonomy (NCBI): domain Eukaryota; kingdom Metazoa; phylum Arthropoda; class Insecta; order Coleoptera; family Meloidae; genus Mylabris; species Mylabris phalerata. The sequence goes on along the minus strand of JAJEOX010000142.1, from coordinate 2,136,459 downwards.
TTTCGTTGAAATTCTTTAAATTTATTGATTTGAAAAGAAGGCAACGTTGCTACAACAATGGAGCCGCCATTATCCACAAACAATGAGGTTAAGGTAAAAAGGCGCGATAATTCAAAAAAAATTATCATTAACAACAACAACAACAACAACAGAAACAAAGAAACGTCTATCAAAAGAGGAGGAGATTTTGTTGAATAAATTGAGACAATTATATAATGAAATTGATCCGAATTTAACTGATGACCAATTAAATATTGAACAACGTGTTATAAAAAAATTACAAAATTTATATGAGAATGATTTGAATTTTAATAAAAAAAAGAAACCAATTGCAAATAAACCAAAAGATTTATTAGCAATTAGTAAACCATTATTGAATTCGGTTATATTAAATCCGAAATTAAATCAAATTGCCAATGATCCAAATTTACGTAATGTTGAACGTATATCGTTGATTAATAATAATAATAATAATACGAAAATAAACGATGATAATAACAATAATAGTAGGAATTTAGATGAATTCTTGGATGATTTAGAGAAATTCCGCAACAGTCATAATGATAATCAATATCGTCATCAACAACATCAAATCATTAAAGTAAAAAGTGAGGTTATATTACCGATAACACAAACAATTGATGACAATTTAACAAAAAGTAAAAGTCTCAGCCAGATTGATTATTGCAACAATAATAATAATGATGATGATGATTTAAATAAATTACGACGCTATAGTAGTAAAAATGATTTAACCAAAATCAGTAATATTAGTAATAATAATCATAATAATAATAATAAAAAGAGACAATCGAATTTTAGTGATAACAGTAAAAAAAAATACGACGATATTCATTTTGTTTTCAATGATGACAATAATGACAATGATATTGATGATTATAATCAAAGAGAACCGCCCACTTTTAGTACTTTCCTCAATGACAGTTCCCCCCACCCAAGAAGAGTGGGGATTGATTATAAATAAACAAAATCTAAACGATAGTCTAAAACGTGAACATAACTATCTTGATTTCGATGATGATGATAATAATGATGATAATCAACAAATAATGGAAGCTCCTATAGAATTTCGTGATGATGATAATGATAATATTGATATTAGTGATAATATTGGTAATAATGATAGTAAAATTTTCGATTTCGTCGATAATTACGATCCGTCAATTAATGATTTAGATGATTATGATAAGGAATATCGTCGTAATACCCAAAAGAAATATAAAAAAGTCATCAATGAGATTAAAGGTAAATATCAAGAACAAAATAGTGATGATATTAATGATAATAGAACAATTGAATTATCATTATCACCACCATTATCATCATCATCAATCATTGATATACCAAAATATGAACCAGTTTATACAGATAATGATATTAATTCTACCATAAAAATTAATGAAATTAAATTATATGAAGATTATAGGGGTGGTTTAAGGAAAAGTCTATTTACAATACCGAAAATTGATAAGAATGATAATAATTATGATACATTAGATAGAGTGGCAACTTTTCATATATTAAATAACGCCTCTTTATTGGCCGATCAACAGAAAACAATAAAACAATAGATTTTATATCAATTTCTATAAAAAATAGGGGTTGTGGGGTAGGTATTTATGGGATATCCGATATGTTTTATTATAAATGTCAATAGATAGAGATAGAAAATCGTTTTTAATGTAAAATCTGTATAGCGCCATCTCTTTCTATAATGAATTTGACGTAAGTGACGTAATCATTGTAAATAACCATAGGCGTCGCATATATTTACAAATTTTTATAATTTCAATTTTTAATAAAATTTTAATTGAGGTTATTTGTTTATTTTAATTGAAGTACAATCAACCAAACAATTACAAGGTAATTAGTTTTTTTTTTAAATTAAATTTTGTGATTGTCTTTTGTAATTGTCTGGGCTTCAATATTGTTTGTTGTTTGTTTATTGTTTTATGTTCTTTTTTTTTTTTGATCAATTAATTAATTGATGTTGTTTTGTTTTTCTTAATTGTAGTCGTATCAAATGAAACAATACAACCGCAATTATCACCACAGCAACAACAACAACAACCAGTGGCGGCGTCAATATCACAGCCTACTACAATACAATTTCAACAACAACAACAACAACAACAACAACAACAACAACGGCCCACTAGTTTTCCAATTGATGATTTAACAACAGTGGCGGCGGTACGTCGACAGAAATTGAACCGTCAAAATAGCCGACAGAGTGTCAAATCATTGATTGAAAGTATCGAGAATGCTGGAAAATCTACAATTAATAATAATAATAATAATAATGGTAATAATAACAATAATAATAATAATAATGTAATATTAAGGAATACAATAATAACAACACCAACAACAACAACACCGTTATCAAGATCTAGTTCGAATTCTTCGTTGAATTCGACGAATTTTAATCAACAACAACAACTTGAACAGGAACAACAGAATGAATGGGTGGAGAATTCGATAAAAACACCCCTAAAAGAACAACAATCGAATAATAAATTGAATCGTAATTGGGGTAAAAGTGTTATTACAGGTTAGTTTCCATTATTATTATTATTACTATTATTATTGTGGTTGTAATTGTTTAATTTTAGATACTTTAACGAAAAGTTTCGATTATTCACGACGCAATAGCTATTCAGATTTGAGTAAGTATTTGAGGTTATAAAAACTGTTAAAATTCAAGATGGCCGTTTAAGATTTATTTAACCAAACTTTTTAACTGTCACCTAACCTAACTTTTTAATTGTTGTCTAAATTTCTCTATAGGTGAACGTAAGGATCCGTTGAATGGGTTGGTAAAAAATGGTGGTTCAAAACGTAATGCCCTATTGAAATGGTGTCAAAATAAAACTGTCGGTTATCGTAATATTGATATAACGAATTTTAGTAGTTCATGGAATGATGGTTTAGCATTATGTGCATTATTACATACATATTTACCAGATTCAATACCATATGATAATTTACAAACAAATGAAAAACGACGAAATTTCCAATTGGCTTTTGATGCAGCTGAAAGTGTCGGTATACCAACAACTTTAGTAAGTATATATACATATACAGTTAAGGCAATTGGAGTAGAAACACAATAACAACGCCATCTATCAGACACTATAGTAGATAGAGTTTATTTTTCAACAAGTTACAGAATACCAGCCAACAATTGGTCTTGTTTAAGTAGCGTCGTAGCTTTGTTCATATGTCACTAATTTGACGTTATTTCCATTATAAAACAATCGAATCAATCAACGACAATACCAGACAATTTATTTCTTAACAAAAGTTACAGAATATCAGCCTGTACCGCTTATAACTCGCAATAATTACAGTTGACCATGTCTTTAATTGTGTTGTGTCGTAACTTGATTCAATCTCTTGAAGAATTCTTTGATAAATGTCAAATTTGTTGGAGTATGAACTTAGCTACGATACTACATAACAAAGACATGGCCAACTGCGAGATAAATCACCATGATGCAGTCAATATGGCTTTAGATTTTACAGATAGAGTCGTAGATTTATTCATATTCCACTAATTTAAAATAAATAAACAATCTGAGCTAAGCTACGATAATTTATTGTTTAACAACTTACAATATATGGACCTATATAGCGATTGATTATGCCTTTAATTACATACTGTCGTAGCTTTGTTCGATCAATTAAGTAATATTAATGATGAAAGCTACGACACTATTTATTTGATATGAACAAACGAACATTCCTAATAGTTGACAAATCAACAAATAATTGAATTAAGTTACGACAATTGATTTTTTTCGTTTGCAGAATATTAACGATATGGTCCAATTAGAACGTCCCGATTGGCAACAAGTAATGGCATACGTTACGGCAATTTATAAACATTTCGAAACTTGAATTGTATGACTGATTTATTGAAAATTTTCATTAACCAGACATATTTCTGTGATAAGTTCGTGTGTCTTATTTTCAAATTAAAAGAAGAAAGAAAGAAAAATAATAACCAAAGACTTTGAGTCTTGTTTAAAAAGATCCGTGTATTGTTTATTATTGATGTCGAATCATTATCATTATTAATATTATTTTTATTATTATCATAATAGGTTGTATACACTATTTCGTTTAGTAGTAGGCTGTGTAGTTGGAAACGTAGCGCGCAGCTTGATTAATTTGACATTTATACGTTTCGATATTCATGGCCAACTATTAATTGGAATATCAAAGTACACTCCATATTAATAACAAATATTTTCTATAAATATATATCAAATGTGCCATGATTTATCTCACAGTTGACTATGCTTTTTTACATTTGTTAGTACATACTAAATTACGACCTACGTAAGAAAATCATAGCCAACTGCTAGATAAAATCAAATGGTACACTCTATAATTTAGACTAATTACTGAACAAATCTAGTTTGTCTTTGTTTTTTTCAATTCCAATGAATACTAGATTTGTTGGGTAAATTTTGTTTATAATTAATGTCTAGTCATTGTTATTATCAAATTTTTGTGTTTAATTCCAGTTAATTGTAGCTAACATTTTCTATAATCGTAGTTATCGCGAAAAAAACGAGTATTTAATGGACGAAATCCGGAAAATAAGACTGTTTCTACACTATTTCTTCAACTTTAATCCAATTATTATTATTAATTATTTCATAGTTGCCAATTTTCTTTTGTTAAATTATGGTAAATAAAATTTATAAATCGATACACACTGTATAATTCTAGTAGCACGTTTCAATTGTGACATCCTGTATTATAATTCAATCTAGAGTTGTGGCGACCTCTGGTGGATTTATCTGGGTGTTAGTTGGTAACAAAACCAAATTCCCCTAGATTAGATTATTATGATCGACGCCATTTTCGTATTTGTCATCGTTAATTACAATACGCAATTAAATTGAACAAGTGATTTATCCAAATACAACGAATTTTGCATTTAATTAATAAAATAATTTCGATTAATTTATTTGGTCAACAATAAATAAACAGGTGAGTTGATTGATTTGTGTTAATTGAGAGAAATTTCGGTAGAAAAAATTGACTAATCAGCTGACGTTTCGAGTATTTATCAATAATTTTAGGTTTTTTTTTTGTATTATTTCCTATAATCATCATCAGTGTTATCATGATGATTCATTTGTTTCTTTCGATAAGTGCAGTTGTTTTCAATTATTGTATGTGTCTAAGATTACTAGACGATTATTTTGTTATAGTTTTTTTGTTATTCAATTGTTGTAATTGTTGGTGTCTAAGATTACTGTACGATTGTGTTTTGTTACGTTGTTCTTTTGTTTCCAGTTTTTTTTAATAGCATCATGGCCAGCCGTAAAAAGGTATTATTGAAAGTGATAATATTGGGTGATTCTAGTGTTGGTAAAACATCATTAATGAATCAATATGTGAATAGGAAATTTTCGAATCAATATAAAGCAACAATTGGTGCTGATTTTTTAACAAAAGAAGTAACAGTCGACGATCGTACTGTAACAATGCAAATATGGGATACAGCCGGACAGGAACGTTTCCAATCGTTGGGTGTTGCCTTCTATCGTGGTGCTGATTGCTGTGTATTAGGTAAAAATAATCATATTACCATTGATAAGCAAAAAAACAAAAAAAAAAAAATCGAATATAACACAGTTGGCTGTGTCTTTATGTCATTGAGTCATAGCTTACTAGACACTTTAGTCGACTTGTTTCACATAAGTTTCAAATATTGTAGTTGGCTTCTTTTTTTTTAGAACATAACATTGAGTCATAGTTTGCTAGATTTACTAATTTAGTTTTCAAATAATTGAACTAAACTACATCATTACATATTTGTTTTGATTATTTTATATGAGATTATAATCAAACCACCATTGGTCAAAAGGAAACAAAACAAATACCACTATAACTGTATCTTGTTGTAGTTGGCTATGCTTTAATGTCATTGAGTCACAGCTTACTTGATATTTTACTCGATCTGTTGTTTCACAAATTTCAAATATTGCAGTTGGCTTTTTTATTTACATAACATTGAGTCATAGCCTGCTAGATTTGCTATTAATTCATTTAGTTTTCAAACAATTGAATTAAGCTACGACATTATATATTTGTTTTAATTACTTTATATTAGATTATAATCAAATCACCATTGGTCAAAAGAATTGTTGTAGTTGGCCATGCTTTAATGTCATTGAATCAGCTTACTTGATATTTTATTCAATTTGATATTGGTGTATATGGTTTTTCAAATATCACAGTTGGCTATAATGGTTTTCAAATATCTGAACAAAGCTACGACTTATTACAATCTATTTGTAGCTCGCTCGATTTCTCAAATTACCATCGATAAAAAGAAACAAAAAAAAAACTGTATCCTATCGCAGCTGGCTGTGCTTTAACGTCATTGAATCATAGCTTACTTTATATTTATTTAGTTTTTAGACAACTGAACTACGATTCTATTATATTATATTATAGTCTAATTGTAGCTCACTCTATTTAATTGGTCTATATTAGATAATAATCAAATTACCATTGGAACTAAAACAAAACAAAATCGATTATAATTGAATCTTATTCTAGTTGACTGTGTCTTTATTGACATATAAAATCGTAGCTTTCTAGATATTAATTTTGTGTTAAATTTGCTATTCAAACATCTCAATTGGCTGGGTTTTTAATAATAGAGTCGTAGCTTACTTCATTCTTTATTAGATTTACTATTGGTTCATATAGTTTACAATTGTATGAACAAAGTTACGACTCTATTAATTGTAGCCAATTTAAATGTTAGGTTAAATAATTAATCAAATTACCATTGATAACTATCTCAGTTGGCTGTGTCTTTATGACATTTAATAATAGCCTACTAGGTTTGTATAATTCTCAAAAAATCACAGTTATCTAAATCTGTATAAAATAGAGTCGTAACTTACTTCTTACTATTTGTCAACATAATTTTCAGATATCGCAGTTAGCAATGACTCTCTAATATAGAGTCGTAGATTAGTTCGTGTTTTATTAAAATTTGAGGTTAGTTCATCTATGTATAGTTTTCAAGCTATAATTCGATTATATTACAGTCTAATTGTAGCTCAGTTTGATTGTTTTGCCGAAAATTAAACAAAACGTTGGCTATGATTTTATGACGTATAGGCATAGTTTACTAGATATTTTTATAAATTTACAGTTGTCAAATAGTTGAGTCAATCTACGACTATATATTTTAATCTAGTCTAAATGTAGCGCTTTTTTTTTTTAAATTGCTACATTATAAAGTCGTAGCTTATTTCATACTTGCTATGGGTAAATATAGTTTTCTGGATAAAGCTACGACTATATATTACAGTCTAATTGTAGCTCAATATGATTAATCAAATTACCACTGAAAATTTAACAAAACAACTATATATATAAAATAGTTAATCCAAGTTGGCTCTGTTTTTTTAACATTGGTAAAGTCGTAGCTTATTTCATACTTTTCTAGATTTATTGTTGGTTTATTTTGTTTTTTTTTTCCCAGTCTAATTGTAGCGTGCCATCAGGTAGTAACTTTATCTGAACGAAGTTGGCTGTGACTCAATGACATAAACTCATAGCTTACTTGATACTTTATTAGATTTGTTATTAGTTTTCTTTATAGTTTTCAAACATAACAGTTGGCTGTGTTTTTATATTTTGTTATTGGTTTCCATATATTTGAAGTGTCTGAACTAAATTACGACACTAGTCTAATTGTAGCTTAAATTGTGATTGTTTATTTTATTAATTTTTTTCTCTCTTGTATATGTTTTTAGTATTTGATGTAACAGCACCGAATACATTCAAATCATTGGATAGTTGGCGTGATGAATTTTTAATACAAGCATCACCACGTGAACCTGAAAATTTTCCATTCGTTCTATTGGGTAATAAAGTTGATTTAGAACCGCGTGCAATTAGTGCAAAACGTGCCCATCAATGGTGTCAAACCAAAAATAATATACCATATTTTGAAACATCCGCTAAAGAAGGTTTAAATGTTGAACAAGCCTTTTTAGCTATAGCAAAGAATGCATTAGCCCAACAAAATTCAACTGTCGATCTATATAATGAATTTCCCGATCAAATTAAATTGACACAAACAAATAAACCGAATAGTAATGGTGATTCGTGTGCCTGTTGAGTTGTGTTTTTTTTTTGTTTCTTAAAAAAAAAAAAAAATTATAAATATTTCGAGGGTTACAAATTATTCAAATTTCCAACAAAAATAAAGAAAATCTCAAAAAAATTCAAAGCTTTCTAACAAATTATCACCAACAATCCGGGTTTTCCCCCCCACGATTTGGTTTCAAATCAAATTGGCGTTGATTTTGTTTTGTTCTGTCTTATGTCACTATGTTTTCTGTTTTATTAACAATTTAAATTTAGCGCCAATTCGTTTATCTCTCATTATGTGATAGCCGATATAAAAATTAATTAATTAATTAATTGATTAAGAAATAAAATATTTGAGAAAATTTTGGATAATTATCAAAGGTACCTTGATTTATATAAATATGCTTAATCTAATATAATATTAATTAAATATACATATATATACATATAGTTATCGTTTAATTATTCACGATGAAATTTATTATAAATTATTTTTATTATCAATATTTGAATGTTCCATATTATAAATTATTATTATTATTAAATCAATGATGTCATGGAAGAAAACAATAGAATTGCAGTTTTTTGTCGTTTATTCCATAGATTACTTTGATTCTTTTAAAAATGAATTGAAATAAATATCACAATTGATTGTAGTATAAATATATTAATTTTAAGTAAATAAAAATTTGTATATTATAGAAATATATAAATAATGATAATTTTATTTATAATTAATTCAAATCGGGCTACAATTAACCTAAAAATTGAATTTATCAACGTCATCTATCGTTAATTGTTAATTTGTAATATTCGTATCCGAAGCTACAATTAGACACGTCAATTCGATCTACTAGCGTCATCTATTATCGGTTTTTTTTTTTGTAAATTTGTTAATTGTCTTTATAGAGTCGTAACTTATTTCATACTTTATTTGTTATTGTTATTTATCTTTCAAATTTACTTATTGTAATCAAATTATAGCTCATTTCATTTTTATAAGCAATTGTTTACTATTCTTAGAGCTACTATTAACGCTAGAGTCGTAACTTATTTCGTTCTCTACTTAACTTACATTGGATTTGTGTCATTTTTGTGTCTGAAGAAAGCTACGACTACACATTTTTAAAATCAAATTATAACTCACTAATTGTTATATATTTTTTAATAATTGATCAAATTACCAATGGTAACAATAAGACAAATGACCATCGATTTAATAATAGTATCTCATCATAGGTGGCTATATCTTTATAGAATCGTAGATAACTAGATAATTTTCTAGATTTACCATTTATCTAGTTTTTCTAACCTAAAATTGCATAAAACTAACCTAGAATTAGCTGGGTTAATGTTTTGGTATATCGGTAAATTGAAGCCTAAATCGGTGGTAAAAATCAATCGGTTTGTAAACGGGAAATTGATTGTAATTACGTTAACGTTAACGTTTCGATTGCGGATGAATTAATTTCGTTGATAGATAATTGCAGTTTTGCCAAATCTACGTTATTGTTTATTGCTAGTATTGGCAATGTTGGAATTCGAGCACAGCTAGCTCGATTTATAGATGGGGAGATGGTTGAAATTCTAGTTGGTGATAATTTATATTTATATTTTATCAAAACTACTGATAAAATTCCATTTTTTTATAATTTAATGAACTCGGTATAAATGCAACTTTTCAACCGACCCCTGTATTTTAAGCAAGACATTTTACCTACCAGTAGTTCCAATGCACATGTGTCAAAGCGCCATCTTGCAAACAAATTTCTAAATTACAATAAAAAAATAATAGATATGGATCTTATTAGTGAATATTGTGTCGAAATTCTGCAATATTATAGAAAAACGAATTGTTCTATAATAAAAAATAATTTTTTCGTTTTTTGAGGATATTTGTTGTAAAGATGGGTGCGTTGGTTGATGTCAAACTAAATCTAGGGATTTTTAGTTTTCTAGTGATATTTATTTTAGAGATGTGTGCGTTTGTTAGTGTGTCACTAAATCTAGGGATTTTTATTTTTTTACTGACATTTATGTTGGAGATGAGTCCGTGTGTACGTATTGATTGTTTTGTATTTATTTCTATAATTTAACGTAAAATTAACTGAACAAATCTGATTTTAACTATTGGAATTATTAAAAGGATTTAATATGAATATTGAAACAGTTTCAAAGTGATAATAAGTAATTTTTAAGGCGTAGTAATTTAACCTCAAAGATGAACCTAACCTCAAATTTGTCGTCGTACTTGAAACGAAACGGGACACAAATGGAACGATTTAGAAGAGAACGAGTACGTTTGTTTTGCTATACCATCGAAATAATTGTCCGGAAATTTTTCGATCGTGATAATCTTGATTGTTTAAAAATTTCCGCAAATTATGTACTTTTCTAGTAATTTAATCGAACTAATTAAAGTTTTCTGTTTACAGGAGTTATCAAGACCGTTATTTGAGCGCCATCTGTTAATTGCAAGATGAGCTAATTTAGTTACGTCATCTATTAGCCGGACGTTTACTTAAAACAACGATGGTGCCATCTTGTAGTGAAACAATGAAGTGGACTGACTAATATTCAAGTGGCGTTATCTACTGTGGAATATATGAACTAAAATGTCAACACTGAAGAATTGTTGAATTTTTAATGAAGTGACCATTGAATTTTGTTTTTTTTTTTGATCATTTAATTAACCAAAAATGGTGTTGATGAATTGGTAAATTATCAGGTTAAATTTAGTGTTGATTTTTTCGAATTTTAGGTTACTTATTGTTGAATTTTATAGTTTTGAATCGTTCGAGAATTGATATCAATTGAAAATGTAAACGGGAACGATTTACGCTATGGAATAACACATCATATACCATGTGTGCCACGGTATTCCTCTTCGCCGTAGCCTATGACTTTGCGAACGTATGTCGGTTTCTTGTTTCAACTCAATAATCTGCATTGCCGACACTCTATTGAAACAAGAGCATGTCGGTAATGTAGATTACAGTGTTGAAGTAAAAAACTGTCTTACGTTCAGAAAGTCATAGGCTACTGCGAAGAGGAATAGCATGGCACACATGGTATAGATTTAACACCTTGATTTATGCAGCACAATATACAAGTATCTTTGGAGTGTGTATATTATGTTGCATACATTATAATACTTGTAATTTTATATATTTTTGCGGATGAAAGAAGTTAATTTTAAATTCTAATTGTTTTGAAAATGTGAATAATTAACAATAGGTCAATAAAATTTTAGTTTCGTTTGATAAATCGTTTAAGCAAATTATTTGGGCTTACTGAATTCCTCTAATATTTCCGAACATTGCAAATTTTGAAAATCTACCGCTATTAGAGAATTTCTAGCAGTTATTCCGTAGATTTAAAGAATTTTTGCATTACATGACAACTAGGCACATACATATATACACAATTGGGGACAGTGTTGCCAAATTGTGCGAAAATTCTTCAAATTTACGGAATACCTCCAACCAACTCCTAATATCCTAATACCAACGAATTTTTAAAATTTTGGAAATTTATTGGTATTAGGATATTAGGAGTTGGTTGGAGGTATTCCGTAGATTTGAAGAATTTTTGCACAATTTGGCTAACCAACATAGAAAATTGATGAACAATGTTGCCAGATTGTGCGAAAATTATTCAAATTAACGGAATACCTCCAACCAACTCCTAATATCCTAATACCAACGAATTTTTAAATTTTGGAAATTTATTGGTATTAGGATATTAGGAGTTGGTTGGAGGTATTCCGTAGATTTGAAGAATTTTCGCACAATCTGGCAAGTGAGTGTCCAAAGCTTGGTAACAGTGTTGTCAGATTGTGCGAAAATTCATTAAATCTACGGAATACTTCTAAATACACTCCTAATATTCCAATATTAAAATTTTTCAACGGAAGTTATGTTCTCAGATATTCAAAATATTTCAAATAACAAATATTTGAAAGAATGTACAACATTTTCGTTTGTTAAACAATTTATTAGTTGATTATACAAATGTTTACCAATTCTACATGTGACATTTAACGATTTCTTCAAAATTTCAAAATCGAAGTTTAGATTGGTAAAATCTACAATCATACTGTTTTTTTTCTTCAATAAAAATAAGTAAATAAACAAATATTCTCATCAAATAACAACATTAATTGTATCCAATTTGATTCAAATTTAACATAAATTGTTTTAAAACTCTACAAAAGAGAATCAAATCAAATTTAAAGTAATTTACAGCATACTTGCTTCATTTAAAAGAACAAATTGAACAAAAATTATAACTATTGTAATGTAGGCAACACAATTTACAGTTTTTAGTGCTTGTATATTGTGTTGCCTACTTTTCACATATTTGTGCACCATTTATATACTACGATTGCTAACAATGTCATTCTGATTTTTCTAAACAGACTTATTTAATAATAACCAATGAAGAATAATCTACAAATCATCAAAACCACCATTTCTATATCCAACATCCTTGTTGATGGATCTGTAGACCAAAACTTCACAATTTTCGAACTAAAATAAGTATGCTTGTTCTTAACAAAAATCAGTCACAATCATACGTCTCTTCTTCAATAATTAATAAATTGTTCTCTTTTCTATTAGAATTAAATGATAGTAAATTTCATCCTTTCTACTTCCAATTCCAATCAGAAATCTTCCACATTTATATTTTTAGTTAAAGTTGTTTCCAAACGATTGAGACATCTACAAAATTCAATAATAACCTACAAATCGAATAAATCAATGCAAAATATAAAACTTCAATTACTTGATAATTTACCAATTCATAAACATCATTTTTAATTAATTAAATAACCAAACAACAGGAAATTCGTTAGAAATTTAGTCAAAAATTCAAAAATATCATAATGTAGTTGATTTTTGCAAAACTAGATAGCATTACTTGACTGACAGTCATTATTAGTAATTCTTCTCTGTACCAGATGACACTATCATGCATTTATTTAATCTTCTTGTTAACAGATGGCGTTCAAGTCACGTAATTAAAGATCTCTACAATCGAATTTTGAAACAATTTAAACATCAATTTCTAGCAATATTTACCTGTTTCTGTTTAAATTTTACCATTCTATGCTTTATTATCATAGTCATTATTGATAAGACGGGAATTGAGTCAGAATATTACGATATTTTGCAATCATTGCTGACAACTGCTAGAAAAGAATTTTATTAAAATAACCAAATTTCGAATAGAAATTTAACAAGACTTACCTGAAATTGTATTATTTTTAAAACACTTTTTTTCTAATAATCGTTTAATTTTTCCGTTGTTTGAATTCATATACGTTGATAAATTTTAGGTTAGGTTCATTTTTGAGGTTAGATTACCATCGTTCTAAAATCACCAATTTCTTCCAATTATTACCTTGCAAATATTGAAAAATTACCACCAATTCTTTTCTGGAATCATCTGGACAATAAAAATTGATTTTTTTCTGTTGATTTTTGTAAAATTATAACAACAAAACCGACCACAAAACACTGAAATTGACATTAAAACTTGCCAATAATGCGCATGCGTGCTACAGAGAGTATACACGAGAAAGCTCACTATTTGTCGCTCTAATACAATGACATTTTGGTTGTTGGGTTTGGCGATAATTTAAACGGTAGTGAGATGGGAGATTATTTTATCAAAACTACCGATAAAATTCTTTTTTATAAATTAATGAAATTCAAATAAATGCAAATTTCAACCGACCACTATATTTAAAGCGACTTGTTACCTACCAGTAGTTACAATACACAACGTGTCAAAGCGCCATCTTGCAATAAACTTCTAAATTACAGTTCGAAAATAATAAATATTAACTTTATATAATAATCAAAGTGAATATTGTGTAGAAATATTGCAATATTATAGAAAAACGAATTGTTTTACAACAAAAAACCAATTTTAGTACGACAAGAAATTAAATAAATAGCACTGAAATTGTAATTTTTGTCACCAACAGTTGGCTATAGTAGTTCAAATAAACAAATAGACCAATGTAACCTCAAATATTCGCTAATTTTATTTGGCGTATTTAAGCGAATTTTGTTGTTTTTGGGAAAACTTTCCAACCAGAAAATTGAAAAACGAATTGTTTTACAACAGAAAATCAATATTATCATCACATTGAAATAAATAGTAGCGCCGAAATAGTAATTTTTATCTTCAACAGTTGGCTATAGTAGTTCAAATAAATGAACAAACAAACCAGCATAACCTCAAATTCTTGTCAACTATTTAATTTTATTCGGTATATTTTAGCGTATTTTGTTGTGTTTTTGAGACAATTTCCGGCCATAAAATAGAAAAACTAACTGTTCTACAACAGAAATAAATTTACTCATCACAATGAAACAAATGATAGCCTCGAAATAGTAACTTTTGCGCCCAACAGTTGGCTATACTAGTTCAAATAGACGAACATAACTTCAATTTTTATTCGGCGTATTTTAGCGAATTTTGTTGTTTTTGGGATAATTTCCGACCAGAAAATTGAAAAACGAATTGTTCTACAACAGAAAATAAATTTTATCATCACATTGAAATTAATAGTAGCGCCGAAATAGTAATTTTTGTCCCCAACAGTTGGCTATAGTAGTTCAAATGAATGAACAAACAAACCAGCATAACCTCAAATTCTCGTCAACTCTCCAATTTTATTCGGTATATTTTAGCGTATTTTGTTGTGTTTTTGTTTTCCGGCCATAAAATAGAAAAACTAACTGTTCTACAACAGAAAATAAATTTTCTCATCACAATAAAATAAATAATAGCCTCGAAATAGTAACTTTTGCGTCCAACAGTTGGCTATAGTAGTTCAAATAAACGAACATAACCTCAAATTTTGTTCGGTGTATTTTGGCGAATTTTGCGATAATTTCGTGTGGAAAATGAGCGATTCCGACCCGGAATTGGTGGGTCCATCGGTACCGCAACGTTCAAACGTTGGCGAACCCGTACGGAAGAAACGCCGCCATCTCGTCCACGAGAGCTTGTATTTGGACAATTTACCGAAAGCGGAATCGTACGAACGCAGCTATATGCACCGCGATGTAATCACCCATGTTCTAGTAACGAAAACCGACTTTATTATCACGGCCTCACAGGACGGGCACATCAAATTCTGGAAGAAGATCGACGGCGGTATCGAATTCGTGAAGCATTTCCGCAGCCATCTCCAGCAGATCATCAAGATCTGCAACAATCAAGATGGCACGTTGTTGTGTTCGTGTTCGATCGATCGGACGATCAAGATCTACGATATCGTCAATTTCGATATGATCAACATGTTCAAATTGGATTTTGCGCCGAATCAGATCGAATGGATTCACAATAGTGGCGATCCGATCCAGACGCTCGCCTGTACCGATTCGAATTCGACCCGAATCGTGGTCTACGATTGCAAATCGGACAGTACCCGACCTCTACAGATATTGGACAATATCCACAAAGAATCCGTACAGTTGTTGGCCTACAATTATCGATTTGAGACGGTTATTTCGGTCGATAAAGCCGGAATATTGGAGTATTGGGCGAATTTGAAACACCAATTCGAGGTGCAACCGAAATTCGTCAAATTCACCTCGAAATTGGACACGGATCTGTACGAATTCGTCAAGAATAAAACGACGATTTGTTGTTTGAATTTCTCGCCGGATGGCCGGCGATTCGCCACGATCTCCACGGACCGTCGCATCAGACTCTTCAATTTCCTGACCGGAAAACTGGTAATCATCCCTTAAATTTGGCGGAAACCAATAATTACCACAATTATAGGTTCTAGTGCTCGATGAAACCCTGCCACGGTTCACCGAATTACAGCAAACAACCCAACAATTACCGAATATGGAATTCGGTAGACGGATGGCGGTTGAACGCGATTTAGAGAAATCCGATTCGATCAATTTCATCAATATTCTATTCGATTACAGCGGAAATTTCCTGCTATATTCAACATTATTGGGCATTAAAATCATCAACTTGTATACGAAGAAATGCGTACGAATTATCGGTAAAAACGAGAATTTGCGCATTTTAAATCTAGCGCTCTATCAAGGTAAGAATCTGGCAACACAGCCAACAATCGAACTACCAGTAGTTATAAAATCACAGAATCAAACAAACCCGACCAATCAACGATTCGAATCGGTGTCAATCCGTTAAAACAACATTGCCAGATTTACAATAATCGGCTATATTTATAGAAATTACAATTATTTGATTTTCTTCAAAACACGCCGGAATACTTGCCGTTCCTGTTCGAAACCTTCAATTAGATTCTTCTTATCGCTTTCGAGAATTTCAATTTTCTGTTTCAATAATTTTTCATCGCCCGGTTGTTTCCGATTGAAATCGATCTGTCTTATCAGTTCATTTTCAAACCATTGTTTTAACAATTTGATATTATCCTCAATACATGTGCGGGTTGTTATCAGTTTTGTCTGTTTGTGTTGTTGGCGTTGGAGCAGTTTCATCTCGCGTTCGTAATCGTTTTGGAGGAGTTTCTTCTCGTTCTCGACCGTTTCTAGTTTTAATTTCAACAAATTATATTCGTATTGGGCCAAATCTTGAACGTTGATCTTCTGTTCTAAAAGGAGAATTTTCTTGTTTAATTCCTTGTTGGTTCTTTCTAAATCGACATTATCGCTGTCGATTTTGTTGTATTTGTTGGTCAATAGCTGTAGATCGTATTGTTTCTTGGTCAATTCGTCCTGTAATTGGGTGGTTTTCTCGATTAATTCCTGGATTATCAGTTTGTTGTTGTTCAATTTCTTGATTTCCTCCAAAGTTCGATTGAATTCAATCGTTTGCGTTTCGAAATTGTTGAGTAATTTCGATTTTTCGCCTTCTAATTTATTGATTTTCATCTTCAATAATTCACTATCAGTGACAATAATGCTGTTGTTGTCCAAATATTTTTGGTATAGAATTTTGAATTTCTCCAATTCTTGGTTTTGCTGTTTCAATTCTAGATTCTCATTCGATAATTCTTGATTGTTCCTCTTTAATTTGTCTAGATTTTCGTTTAAATCTTTAATTATAGCATTTTGTTTGATCAATTTCTCATAACAATCTTTAAAATTCTCATTATCGAGTAATAGTTGTTCTAAAATCTTCTTATCCACTTGTATTTCAAACATAACACTCTCTAAATTGCTCATATCTGGAAATAAACAAGCCGGATTACTATCCGGAAAAAAGTGGAAACTTTGATGGGCTATTTCTCTTGTATTTTTCACCGGAAATCGAAGTTTTTGGACTTGTTGGAAATCAAATTTCAAGGTCTATCACTTGGAGTTTACAGTTTTGGAAAATTTCTGGAAAATTTTGAGTTATACACGAAAATCTAGAAGCGTGAATTTTCCTCTATAAATCGGTCTATATCGATTTCTTTTCTATAAAAATAGTGTCTATTGATGGTAGATTGTCACAGCTGTCGAAATATGTTAGAAATTTTCCGATCGGTTCGGTAGTTTTCCGGAAAATTAAGAAAAACGGATTTTAAAGACACTTGAATGTCGTGTAATCATTAACTAAGTAGCGCATAGATGGTGTCGTCTTCCAAAAATGGTAAGTATGTGTTCTACTTTATCAACATTAATGCGCGGTTGCCAAACTTGTTTATATATTTATTAAACAACGCCTACTTTAGTTGAGTTAATTAGCAATGTTTATATGGAAATTTCTCAGTTATTTTCCGGCGGATTTGAGTGATTTAAACGGAATTTGAAAGAGTATTCCATGCTGCTTCTAATGGTGGTTTTGATTTTCCCAAATTCCGACGCAATTTTGAGTTATAGAAAGAATTGGTGTGTTTTCTCGAATTTTATTCAATTTTTTATATTTCCCCCATAACTTGAACTATATTGCTTATTTTTCAATGATTTTCACGTGGTTTATAGCAAATTGGAAGTATTTCCCAAATCGGTGGAAAATTTTCCAATTATAATGCTAATTTCGCGGAAAATCGATGCAAATTTGGACCAATTTTAAAATTATAGAATCGACCAGGATTCCTAATTTTCCGGAAATTAGCCGAACCGGTCGGAAAATTCTCACATATTTGGAAAACTCTACCAATTTACTATCAATTAACCCCCATAATCGTTACAATCAACTAAATATAGACCGAATTATGGAAAGTAGAGGCTTGTAGATTTTCATCGATAATGCAGAATTTCCAGGAAATTTTCCAAAACTATAAATTCCAAATGATAGAGATTGAAATTATCTTTCCATCGAGGGGAAAAACTCGAATTTCCCGTGGAAAATTCCAGAGAAATCGCCAATCAAAGTTGCCAATTTACCAAAATTGTGATTTCGATTGAAGGTTCAGCGAAAAAAACCAAAGCTGCTGTAACTTTAGAAATAGAAGCATCAAATAATCCAACATTGGAAGCGATACAACCGGATCCGACAATAATCTGTACAGCTTACAAAAAGACCCGTTTCTATCTGTTTACACGTCGCGAACCCGACGAATTGATAACGACAACAACGAACCCAACAACTGGCCAACAACAACAACTGCAAGATCGCGACGTTTTCAACGAGAAACCATCAAAAGAGGACCAATTATCGATCACCGAAAATCCAACAATTCAACGTTTATACGAAACGGCGATAATCCATACGGTTTTTGGCGATATTCACATCAAATTGTTCCTGAATGACACGCCGAAAACCGTCGAGAATTTCTGCGTGCACAGCAAAAACGGTTATTATAACGGCCATATATTCCATCGGATCATTAAAGGCTTTATGGTGCAGACGGGCGATCCGACCGGCAATGGGACGGGCGGCGAGAGCATATGGGGCGGTGAATTTGAGGACGAAATCCGGCCGAATTTGCGCCACGACCGGCCGTACACGGTCAGTATGGCGAATGCCGGGCCGAATACTAATGGTAGCCAGTTTTTTATAACGTTGATACCGACACCATGGTTGGACAATAAACATACGGTATTTGGGCGTGTTTTTAAAGGTATGGAAGTTGTACAGAATATTAGTAATGTGAAAACGAACACGAAAACTGATAAGCCCTACGATGATATACGAATTATATCGATTACGGTTAAATAATTAACAATTGTAACAGTTTATTATTAAATTAATGTTAATTACCTGCTTATTTATTGGAAACCTTGAAGGTGTCAGTTGGTGAATTCCACGCAAATCCAATACAAAGATTACGCTACAATCTTATCTAAATTCGTTCGAATTTATACAAATAATTGGGACGAATAGAGGCAAAAACGGTCTAAAATTAAAAATTCAACATAAACAATGATTTCACCGCTATAAGTACCCACCCATTCCCGATAATTAAGGTCAATTTTATCAATAATCGCTATAAATTTATATTCGAATCGGTTAGACAACCAACAATACGCCAGCTATACTCAACAATCAATAATGATTGATGGGTGGCGCCACTAATCATTCGAATTACCCGCCAATATTTGAACAATTGACACGTTAAATATAGCCCCCTTTAATTGACGATTGTCGAATTATAAAGACGCCTTAAAAATGATAAAAATACGAAAATCAATTGATAAGATGAAGCCGAATTTCGATTAAATTAAATCAGTTTACTCGAAAATTTATGCAACCATCAATACATCGCATACTTCCTTATAGTATACACAGGTGGCGTTACTTCTGTCAATTTGATCACGTTACATGTAGTTCACTTTATTTACTTATCAAATAATTAAAAATTCTTTAAAAACCTCAATAATCGCCATAAATTCACATTCAAATCAATTTATGCAACCAACAATACATTATCATACTCAATAATAATTGATGGCGCCACTGATTATTCGAATTACCCGCTAATATTTGAACAATTGAAACGTTAAAAATAGCCCCCTACAAATCAATTTACCTGGCTATTTATGCAACCATCAATACACCGTGTACTTCTCTATAATACACATAGGTGGCGCGACTTGTCAATTCGGTGATTCGGATACTTTGTTAAATGTAGCTCGCTTTATTATAATCGTCAAATAATTTAAAATATCGCAAAAAAAATCGTTAAAATTGATACGAAAATGATACAAATAAATTAATAAATAAATAAAAACTCGTCGGAATTGATTATTTCTGTGGAATTACCAAATTCTCCTTATTTCCATTATTATCGATATTTCTTTGTTGTTTTGGTGTATCATCAATACCGAACGGACTGTACAATTTCGTCGGCGTACGTCCTAGAATTTGTTTAGCAAATGTATGGGGAGTATTCGGCGTCATTGGTCCTTCCTCCAATATTTGTCGGCGTTTTGTCGATGTACGGAACTTCTAAAATTGAAAATACCAAATTAAAGTCGTATTCTGTAATTTTTTTAATGATTCGTTACCATAACAACGTAGCAGAATTCAACCAAGACCTACTAGATTTCCCAGTATTGTCACAACTAACAAATCTAGTAGGCTTATATTGATAATAAATAAAACATAGTTACCTGTGAAATTGTCCCGATTGTCGTCCGTACCGTATTTATAGTTTTCGTAATTCGTTCACCACCATTCCGGATAATACGTCTGGTATTATCTTGTATTGTTATCACTGATAATACACTCCGATTATTACCATTATTATCGGTGGATTTATTCGAGAAATTTTCAAATGTATGCTGTAGACGTCGTCGACAATTTTGTATATTACGCGTATAATTACGTTGATTGTTTTTATTATCAGTTGATGATGACATTATTGTTATCAATATTTTAACAAATAAAAATCGAATTAATTAGTGATAAGAATAATAAATAGAGATTTTAGGTTGGAAGAACCGTTATTTGACCACTATTTTGATTTTCAAATTAGAACCGTCAATAAACACCACCACCAATCTGATGACACAAAAATCACCAATATTGAGTATATTGGGTTGCCTAATTATAAGCCGCTTAATTAACAAATAATATTTATAAAATTATAATTAAATTAAATTAAGTTTGATGATAATTTTTGATTGTGAATATTGCAGATTTTCTTTATTTTAACGGAAAAATTGTCAATTATTAGATTTAGTTTGACACGGAAATAAGTTGGCAGAATTGATTGTGACTCGAAGAAGAAACAATAGGTGGCGCTTTTGTTGACATAACCTATTTGTTTTATTCTCAATAAAGAATAAAAGGCGAAAATATCGAAATAATAACGAGAAAAACGATTGGGCAAATTAATTGCCAATTTTTAATAATCAATAATTTGCAATCGCAATCACCACCACCAACCAGATAGAACAAAAAGCACCAATATTGCGTATATTGGGTTGCCTATATTACACCATTATAAGTCGCTTAATTAACAAATTATATTTATAAAATTATAATTAGATTAAATTAATCATAATAACGATTTTTGATTGTAAGTATTGTAGATTTTCATTATTTTAACGGAAAAATTGTTAATATTAGATTTGACACGGAAATAAGTTGGTAGAATTGATTGTAACTCGAGCAAGAAACAATAGGTGGCGTTTTTGTTGACATAACCTATTTGTTTGTGATTGTTTATTATCGATAATGAATAAAAGGCGAAAATATCGAAATAATAACGAAAAAAACGACGATAATGGCTTTGCAGATTGGGTAAATTAATTAACAATTTCCAGTAATTGATAATTACGAATTATTTTAGGGTGGTTATATGGAGGCGAAAAAATCGAAATTAATCCAACAATACCATGAATCGACAGAAAACGAACAAATCCAACAAATTTCGAATATTTTTAAGGGTGTCAATTTGATTGTAAACGGCTTAACGAACCCCAATTCGGATGAAATTAAGAAATTGATGCAACAACACGGGGGTGTCTATCAAATCTATCAAAATTCGACAACCACACACATAATTGCATCGAATCTACCCAATGTTAAAGTAAACTAATCCGTAAATTTCGTACGTCGTAGCTTTATTCATATTGTACCATCAAGATAGTTTGCAGTAGGCTGATTTGTTATTTCACAGCACACTACTCGACATTTGTTTTGTTTGAACTAGGCTACGACAACTATTTGGTAGTTTAATGCAATTTTTTCATTGTAGATCACCAAATTGGGAACAATTCCGATTGTGAAACCATCCTGGATCACCGATAGTATCGAATTGGGCAAATTATTGGACTATCGTCGATATTTATTGTATACGAATCAAAGTGTATCGCAACCGCGTTTGAATTTCCCGCCAATTACCCAACAATCAAAAATTAAAACAAGTTCCGATCCGAATTTCGTCGAGGAATTCTATCAGAATTCCCGTTTACATTTAATTGCAACTTTAGGTACGGAATTTAAAGAATTAATAACGAAAAAACGACAAGAATCCGATTTTAATTTCCCCAAATTACACGAATTAATTGAGAAAAATCCGAGTATTGATAATCGTAACAATTATAAATATCCGATAATTATGCATATTGATATGGATTGTTTTTTTGTTTCGGTTGGTATTAGAAATCGGCCGGAATTGAAGGATCTACCGGTTGCTGTAACGCACGCTAGAAATCCAAATAAACCCAATAATGAAGAAATTAAAAATCTCGATCGTAGTCTAATTGAAGGTGAATTGATCGATAGAAATTCATCCCTCTCGGAAATTGCTAGTTGTAATTATATTGCGCGTAAATTTGGGGTGCGTAATGGTATGTTTTTAGGGGCGGCTATCAAATTATGCCCGAATTTAATAACAATCCCCTATAATTTCGACGATTATCGCCAAATTTCCAACATTTTATACGAAACTTTAATCGATTACACCCTCGATATTGAGGCGGTTAGTTGCGATGAAATGTACGTCGATTGTAGTTCGATTATCGAACAAACCCAATTAACAATCGAAAAATGGTCGAAATTTATCCGTAATGAGATTCTGATTAAAACCGGTTGTACATGTTCGACCGGTTTCGGTAATAATCGTTTATTAGCTAGATTGGCTACAAAACGGGCGAAACCGGCCAATTGGTTCTATATCGAAACGGATTTTTTAACCGAATTTATGTCGAAATTACCAATACAAGAACTACCCGGTGTCGGTTATGCTACAATATCGAAATTAGATCGTTTCGATATTAAAACTTGCGGGGATTTATTGGAGAAAATCGCCGATAATAGTGTGAATTTGGAGGTTTTAAAGCAGCAATTGGGGCGGAAATTCGGCGAACAAATCTATCAACAGGCGCTCGGTATCGATACGAATCCGTTAAATTTCAATTATGAACGTAAATCGATTAGTGCCGAAATTAATTACGGGATACGTTTCGATAATCTACCCGATTGTCTGAAATTCTTAGAGAATCTCACCAATGAGGTGTGTCAACGTTTAAACGATACACGAATGAAAACGAAATCTATCCAATTGAAATTATTGATACGATCGAAAGATGCACCGATACAAACGGCGAAATATCTCGGCCATGGTATTTGTGATATTGCCAATAAAACGATTAAATTGAATCAAGCTATAAACGACCCGAAAATCGTTTTGAAACACATCAGGGAATTATTCCAGAAAATCAACCCGGTATTGAGCGATTTACGAGGTATCGGTATACATTTGAATAAATTAGAAAAAACCGGTGATAATTTAAATAATAATCGTAATAATACAATTGATAAATTCTTTAAATCAAAACGACAATCGAGCCAGAATTCGGTGAGAAAAACAGAAAAAATCGACTATGGTGTATTGGGGGAATTACCGGAGGATATCCGTGAGGAGATCATCAACGAATATCAATTGAATATCACGAAATTTGAGGAGGATAATAATAATAATAGTAATGATATTGATAATGGGGTGATTGATGAGGAAATATCGCCATTTCTTAATTTACAATTAACAGAAATACGTTTAATTCTATTAGATTGGTTACGTACAGAATTAATACCAAAACAATACGATATAAATATGTTAATTAATTATTTCGAACAATTAATTAATCAATTTAATATCGAATTATTATTAATTATAATGAATTTTTTATATCGTAATCTATTTAAATTGAATTGCCAATGGCATTTGGCTTATAAACAAATTTCAAATCGAATACAAGATCGATTTGTTTTAATTTATGGACATCGATTGAAAATACAACGGAATTTTCAATGTTGTACGAATTAAATCACGACATACGTTCCCCCATTGTATAATTAATTAATCAATTAATTAATTGGTTATTTAATTAAAACCTACCTATTGTCATGTTGTTTCTCATTATCTTCAATTATTTGTAGTAGGCGTTGTTTTGTTTTTTTGTTATTCTGACATGCGCAACAAACTAAACCGTAGAGATGTTTAGATGAGTATTCCTAGAATATAAAAAAAATTGTAATTAATTTAATTTAATTTAATTAATTAATTAAATGAATCGAGTGTATAGCGGTATTTCACTGTAATCGTAGCTTACTTCAGCTGTTTGATTGGATAAATGTCGATAATTGTATGAATCAAGCTACGAGTCTACCATATAGTTGTTTGTTTGACAAAAATCAAATATATGAAACAAGCTACGACCCTGAAATTGTATCCAGTTGTTTATTTAATTGGATAAATATTGAATATTATATGAAACAAGCTACAACTCTGAAGTAGTATTTAATTGATCAAATGTCAAATGTTGTATGAAACAAACTACGACTTTGCAATCAATTGTTTTGTTTGGTTTAAACAAATGTCATCAATCAAACTACAACTGTGAAATAACATTCAGTTTGATTGATCGAACAAATATCAAATGTATGAATAAAGTTACGATTTTGAAATAGCATTCAATTATTTGTTGTTTCATACAACATTGTCAATTGTTGTACGAAACAAATTACGACTCTGAATTATCGTGCTACAGTCGTATTCTCTAACTTTTTCACGATACGTTACTATGACAACGACAATTTTTTTGAATAGAATTTCTATCTTTTTGTTTAGAATTCCATCATAATTGGAAAAAGACAAGAATAAGGGTTATTTCGAAAGAAACTGTTGATTTTCAGCGTTGTCATAACAACAAATCTTTAAAAAAAAATAATTAGAGAATACAACTGTCCACTTGTTTAATTGAACAAATGTTAAATACTGTATGAAATAAGATACGACTTTGAAAAAAAAAACCTATATCAAATGTTGTATGAAACAAGCTACGAGTCTAAAAGAGCATTCACAGTAGTTTTCTGCAACTTCTTAAAAATACGTTACTATGACAACGATCAAGAATGATCAAGAATATTGAAAAGAAACAAGAATAAAGCAGGTTATTCAAAAGGGACTGTTGATATTTAGCGTTACCATAGTAACTAATCTCTAAATTAACTACAGAATACGACTATCGATTTATCTAATTGAATAAATATCAAATGTTATCTAAAATTGAACAAAAATCAAATATATGAAACACGCTACGACTCTGAAATAGTATTCAGTTGTTTATTTAATTGAACAAATGTCAAATATTTTACGAAACAAGCTACGACTTTGAATTAATATTCATAGTCGTATTCTCTAAGTTTTTGACGATACGTTACTATGACAACGATGAAGAATGGTAGAGCTTCTATTGAAAATAAAAAAAAAACAATAAAGTAGGTTATTCAAAAGGTACCGTTGATATTCAGGGTTGTCATAGCAACGAATCTCTAAATAAACTATAGAATATGACTATCGATTTGTCTAACTGAATTGATATCAAATGTTAGCTGAAATTGAACAAATATCAAATATATGAAACAAGCTACGACTGAAATAAAATTGTATAGCCCTGTATAAACTTACATTATGTTCACGTATCCATTTTTCTAATTCCATTTCGGGTAAATAATAAGCTTTTATATAATTTTCAACGTATTCCCGATGTGGAATTGGACGTAATTTGGAGATTTTCTCGAATTTTATCAAAAATTGTGTAAAATCCAATTGCATTAAAGCCCGCCCACCATTTGAACATCGTTTAGCTTCACTAAAACTATAAATTCGAATTAATTTCGATTCAATTTCAATAATTAAATTAAATTTAAATAATTAAATTCTGTATACCCTTGTACTAGAGTGTGCGTTATTATATGTGCAATACATTCCCATATTGTATTATAAACAATATCGTCCAATATTAATTTCTCTTCAATTAATTCATTTAAACGTAATTTAAATAATTGTATTTCCCTTAGAATTATATCAATATAATTGTTATGTTGTGACATAACGTCACGTACTTCCCAATTGATTTTCGTGATTTGCGATAGAATTTGTCGAAGATCGAATATACGAGCCACCACTGACATATAAATCGGTTTGCGCAGATCTACGGCACTGGCGATATTCTAAAAACAACAATTCGAAACATCCTGTATAAATATTTGGTTGGTGTATTATGTGTTGCATACTCAAATTTATAAACAATTAGTTGGCGGTACAAATGAACTAATCTACTCTATCATTGTTTAACACACATAAAAATATAGCGATCTTTCTCTATATTGTTGTAGATTTGAGGTTATGTTGTATTATCAAAAACAATTAATTGTAAAACTAGTTGGCGGTACAAATGAACTACTCTACTCCATCATTGTTTAACACACATGAAAATATAGCGATCTTTGTCAATATTGTTGTAGATTTGAGGTTATGAAAATGGGTGATGATAATACGATAAAAGTTGGTGATTATTTGGTAATAAAACGGCAGAATTATTTAAAATTGCACAAATTAAAAGATAATAGTACGTTAATTTTGGGCAATTTCAATATATCAACAAATAATCTAATTGGTCAACAATATTTTGATACATTCCAAATTAAAAATGATACACGTGGTAAGAATTATTATCAATTGGAAAAAGTGACAATCAACGACGATAATAATACGAAATTGATAACAAATGAATGTGGTAGAGATAATCGTAATATCGATGATGATGGTCAATCATCGCAGAATTTAACCCAATTCGATATCAATCGATTAAAAGAGGAACAATTGAATTCGACTAGTATCGTTGGTAAATTGATAATAAATTCGAAAACATTCAACAAAAAAACCGAATATAGCCAAGAGAAATATATTAAAAAAAAAGAGAAGAAATATTTCGAATATATTGAAATCAAACGACCAACTATACGATTATTGGCGTCGATTTTCTATCGTTTAGAATCGACAACAACTATAACGAATAAAAATTTAAATTTACGTCTCGATGATTTATCACAAATTCTAACCTATTCGAATATACAAACGAATGGTACACATGTATTGTACGATTGTGGTAGTAATGGGTTGCTATCGGCGGCAATTTTAAATCGAATTGGACGCAATACTAACGGTTGTTTGATAAATTTACATCCGGGCAATGAATGTCAAAAATTGGCCCTATTAGCGATGCAATTTCCAAACGAACAATTACAACGTTGCATCAACGTTAATATCTATTCAGTATTGCGTTGTTATTATCAAAATAAATCGAATTATGATGATGATAATACAGATGAACCGGTTGAGAAACGTTTAAAATTAGAGAATTGGCAACAATCGAATCTTAAAGCTTGTAAATTATTGAAGAATAACGTGGATTCATTGATAATAGCGACAAAAGATCATCCGAACAATATCGTAAAAGAATTGATACAATTCTTGAATATCAATCGGAATTTGATTGTTTATCATCAATTTAAAGAATCATTAATTGATTTGTATCAATTTTTAAAAGATACAAATCAATTTATATCGATTCGTATTTTTGATAATTTCATGCGACAATATCAAATTTTAAAAAATCGTACACATCCTGAAATGAATATGACAACAGGTGGTTATATTCTAACAGCAATTAAATTAAATAAATAATCAAATTAATTAAGTAAATCAACTTACTTGACTGAAGAATTGTTGTAGCATTATTTTATTCGTTTGTGGTATTAATGATTCTAAATAATCGTGTAAATATTGATATTGTTTTGATAAAAATATCAAACTTTCAGTTGCTATAATTCGTTCAGTTAAACCAAATAAAGTATCATTTTGATTTAAATTAACAAGTATCGATAAATTCGGTTTTTGTACACGACTATCATTATTACTAATTGTATTATTATTTATATTACTATTACTATTACAATTATTAATAGAAAAATCATCATCATTATTTGTATTATTATCAATAACAATATCGATATTATCACTTGCATTATCACCATCAATATTACTTTTATTTGTTGTATTATCATCCAAAATTAGTGTATCCTGGATTTTCTTCAATGTTATTGTTAATTCGGTTGAATATAGAGATGAACTCGATACTGTCTACAATAGAAAAATCAATTAATAACTCTAATTGCCAATTCTGTATATTTAATAATTATAAAATAATGGCAATTTGCATTTGAAATATAACTGTCAATGTTGTTTTCAGTTTAAATTGCCAGTCCTATATACTCAATTAATAAAGACAAATATCAATTTAAAATGGAAGAGTTGTTTCTATTTCCAATTGCCAATCCTGTATAGTCAATGGCAATTTAAATTCCAATTGTTTCCAATTTAAATTGCCAATCCTGTATATAATTAATAAACACTAATGGTAATTTAAACGAGATTTGATTCTAGTTCAAATTGCCATTCCTGTATATTTAGTCATTACACGTTAATGGCAATAAATGGCAAATTTACATAACTGTCAATATTGTTTTCAGTTTAAATTGCCAGTCCTATATACTCAATCAATAAAGGCAAATAGCAATTTAAAATGGAAGAGTTGTTTCTATTTCCAATTGCCAGTCCTGTATAGTCAATTGATAAACACAAACGGCAATTTTAGTTTGTAACATAACTGTCAATGTTGTTTCCAATTTAAATTGCTAAATCTACACATTTAATCAACAAACATTAATGGTAATTTAAATTAATATTGTTTCCAGTTTAAATTGCCAATCCTATATACAATTAATAAACACTAATGGCAATTTACACTTGAAACATAACTGTTGTTTTCAGTTTAAATTGCCAATATGACTATATAGGAGTAATCAATAAAGAGAAATAGCAATTTAAAGAGGAAGAATTGTTTGTAATTCCACTTCTGTATAGTCAATTAATAAACACAAATGGCAATTTAAACTTCAAGCATAACTGTCAATTAGCAATTTTAATCGGAAAATTGGTCAATTTTATATAGTGAATCAATAAACACTAATGGCAATTTAAACGAAAATTGTTTCTAATTCGCATTGTCATTCCTGTATATTTCATCAATAAATAGTAGTGGCAATCCAAATTTAAACATTACGAGTTATTTCCTAAAATATAACGAGAGTTGTTTCTAGTTCGGATTGCCAGTTTTGATGACTTAATCAATAAATAGATGGCAATTTAAACTTGAAACATACCTGTCAATGTTGTTTCCAATTCAAATTGCCAATCCTGTATAGTCAATTGATAGTCACAAATAGTAATTTAAACTTGAAACCTAACTGTCATTGTTGTTTTCAATTAAAACTGCCACTCCTATATTCACAATCAATAAAGACAAGACAATTTAAAGTAAAATTAACCGTTGATTTTAGCTAAAATTGCCATTTCTGTAGGTTTAATTAATAAACTCGAATGGCAATTGAACTTGGTATTCAAAGGTATTTCTAATACAATTGCCAATTCTGTATATCTCATCAAATAAACATAAAACAATTCAAGAATACATCGACAATTGTGTTCAGTTCAATTACCAATCCTGTATAGTTCTCATTAACAAACAGTGACGGCAATTTAAAGTTGAAACACAACTGTCAATGTGTTCCCACTATAATTTGCCAATTCTGTACACATTTAATTAATAAACATAAATGACAATTTAAACTTGGAACCTAACTGTCATTATTGTTTTCAATTAAAACTGCCCCTCCTATATTCACAATCAATATAGACAAGGCAATTTAAAGTGAAACTTAACAGTTGATTTTAGCTAAAATAACCAATCCTGTACGTTTAATTAATGGCAACGTGAATTTGAAACATAACTTTCAAAATTATTCCTAATACAATTGCCAATCCTGTATAGTTCTCATTAATACACAGTGATGGCAATTTAAAGTTGAAACATAACTGTCAATGTGTTCCCACTATAATTTGCCAATTCTGTACACATTTAATCAATAAACATAAATGGCAATTTAAACTTGGAACCTAACTGTCATTATTGTTTTCAATTAAAACTGCCACTCCTATATTCACAATCAATAAAGACAAGACAATTTAACTTACAACTTAAGCGTTGATTTTAGCTAAAATTGCCAAACCTGTACATTTAATTAATAAACTCTAATGGCAATGTGAACTTGGTATTCAAAGATATTTCTAATGCAATTGCCAATTCTGTATATCTCATCAAATAAACATAAAACAATTTAAGAAACACATCGACAATTGTATTCAGTTCAATTGCCAAATCTGTATAGTTCTCATTAATAAACAGTGATGGCAATTTAAAGTTGAAACACAACTGTCAATGTATTTCCATTATAACATGCCTATTCTGTATACTCACCAAATCTGATGTGAAGAATAAATGTATCGAATATAGATAGTAATCGAACAATTGATTCATACAGGTGATAATTTGATAAGAAATCGGCTGTAATAATTTCGACATATGTAGATATTTGCCAATTTGTCTCAAAATACTCAACATTGTATTCGTTACTATCAATTCTTGTTTTTTATTATTGTTATTATTGAGATTTTTATTATTTTTATTAAATCTCCTATTATTATCAACATTATCATCATCAATATCTTCAACAATAATATCATCAACGTCATCATCACTATCATTGGAATAATCATCATGATCATCTACTAGAATATCCTCATCATTATCGATGATTATCATCGAATTTATATCGATAAGATCATCGAATGGTGTTATATCATTTTGATATTTGATAAAGAAATTACAACAACTATCTTGCGAATGGATCGATGAACAATAATCGGAATTGGTTGTCGTTGATTGGTACGTCTGTTGGAAATTCTTCAATTCTCTACGCAGATAACGGAATTCGTGCAATTTTAATAAATTAAAATTACTCTTAATCGGTAAAGATTCCCAAATTTCATTCTCCAAAAAGATTCGCAATTCATCCAAACACAATTGATGATAATTAAAGAAATAATTGATACTTTGTTGTTTGATTGATTGTTGTAAATCGATCGATTTACTCGAACAAAACTCATCACCGATCAATATCAAACGATTGATGATCAATAGAATTTGTACGAATTCATCGAATTTTAATTTGTTTAAATTGACGTTAATCAACAAATTGGAGACTTTCCGTTGGACATCGTCCCAAATTTTCACCAAATTCTGGCCCAATTTTAACTGATATTCGTCGCTAATTCGACGATTATCACCGTCATTATCGGCGAATTGATGATATTTGATCAATTGATGATAACTTCTGATGATTTTGAAGAGCACCTTGCATAAATCTAATAAACAAGCGATGAAAACCCGTTGGTCGATATTCTGGCACAAGATCTTGTATTGATTCCGGTTATTTTCCAATAAATTCAAACTTTTCGCTATCCGAACATACCTACCAACTGTACGAATCGAACTATTATAGATTGCTGTAATATAATTGACATGTAAATTATCAATTATAGTAATTTCGGATTTTTCTAATAAATTATAAGCGCGTATCAATCGTTCGTATTGTTCACGATCGAATTTATAGCAAATTTTAATCAAAACCGTCTCCAATTGGCCATCGGTATTCTCCAAAATCTCCTCGAATTTCCCCAATAATATCGCAATACAATTGAATTCTTTATAGCGAATCGCCATCATTTCTAATTGTTTCAATTCAATTATTAGATTCGAATAATCTTCGGTTTTAATGTAGCGTTCAATACGACAATCGAAATTGTACAATTGTCGTATGATCTTCAAATAATTCAACAAACGATCTAATAGACGCCGTTTTCGATAATTATTCAATATCAACAACAATTGTCTATATTGTAGATCGATTATCGATAAATTCCGGCGACTATCGCGGCATATTTTCAACGTTTTTTTAATCTCATCAAGTATTGTTTTGATATTTTTGAATTCATCGAAACATTGTTGTTGATGTTCGAGTATCAATTGTAGGACTTTCTTCGATACAACTTGGTGTTGTTGTTTTAAATTCTTGAAGATCCCTTGGATCTTCATACAATCCAATTGTTCGTATTGTTGTAATTTCGATAGTTCATAACGGCAAATATCGTAATTTGGATCGATCGAAAAATAGGCGGCTTCAATACTCTCGAGAATATCCTGATCGGATGGTCGATTCAATTCCGATACGGTTTTACTATTGATCGACATTAAAATCGGGTTATTTGTCGGTTTTTCTTGGTTTTTTACCGTTGTTGTTGTTGATAATTGGTGATTTAATTCGGAGAAACCCATCAAGGGGATTTTTATGTTGTTACCACTGCCATCACTGCCCTGAAATTTGTTGTTTTATTAATTTATAATACGATTTAATTTAATTACCTGTTTGTTGATTAAACTCAATAGTTTATGTTTAAATTCGTCCATTGTTTATTTAATTTTTGATAAAATTGTTTGTTTTCACCACTTTCGACATTTGTGTCGAAAATTTGACAGTTGTCACAATTTGGTTATTTAATTTGGCTATATTGGTAGTACTGATGACGTTTGATTCGAGGCGCCAATTCGAATTAATCGTTTGATTTATTACACAATTTAATAACAATAAATTCCGAAATCTTATCAAATTTATCTTCATCTCCATTATAAATCTACAAAATATTCTATAATTCTAATAATTAACTGAAATTTAAAGTCATGAACAATGTGTTATTTTAAAATCGCGCCTTATTCGATTGAATCTAGTAACTTTCTAGGGACATTTATATTGACGCCATCTTGACGAATCCAAGGCGGTAAATTCAACTTGAATTGTTTTATTGATTTGTAATTCAATTACCTGTTTGTTGATTAAACTTAATAATTTATGTTTAAATTCGTCGTTATTTTTAGATAAAATTATTTTCACTAATTACGAGATTTGTCTGTCGAAAATTTGACAGTTGTCAAAATTTGGTTATATTAGTTCGACTATATTGGCAGCACTGATAACGTTTGTCTCGAGGCGCCAATTCAAATTAACCATTTGATCTATTACACAATCTAATAACAATTCCGAAATCTTATCAAATTTATCTTCATCTCCATTATAAATCTACAAAATATTCTATAATTCTAATAATTAACTGAAATTTCAAGACTTTTATTTAAAAATTGCGCCTTATTCGATTGAATCTAGTAACTTTCTAGGGATATTTATATTGACGCCATCTTGAATCTAAGGCGGTAAATTCAACTTGAATTTTATTATTTCAATTACAATTTATTAAAAAAAAAAAAAAACAAAAAGACTGATCTTTGGTTTACTTTCCGCCCTTATTAACGAAATCTTCACCCTTCTGTATATTTTTCTTCAATTCCGGTATAGCCGCCTTGACTAATTCCTCTTCGAATTTACTCAATTTACCCAAACCCAAATTCTTTTCAATACCATTTTTACCCAACAACAATGGTGTAGAGAAATATGTACTTTCAGTAACATCCGATTGTACATAAGCACATTCGATAACTTTCGTATCACCTTTAAGGGCGCGCATCAATGAAATTGTAAAACGTGCACCAGCATAGGCCATCGATAATGTTGCTGAACCAGCACCGGCTTTAGCTTTTACAACTTCAGTACCGGCTTCTTGAATACGTTGGGTAATTTCTTTTAATTCTTTCTCTTCAAATTCAACACACGGCTGAGCTTGGGAGATTAATGGGATAATTGTTATACCAGCATGACCACCAATTACTGGTACTTTCATTTTGGCAACATCCACACATTTAGCTTCGGCTATGAAAGTATTGGCACGTACTACATCTAAGGTGGTTATGCCGAAAATACGACGTGGGTCTAATTTACCGGCCTATAATTTTAAAAATTAATCGTTCAATTTAGAGCTGGTTGAAAAAATATTTCAAGGATTCATAGAGGAAGCCCTGGAGATCATTTTATCAAAATCAATGTAATACGTTTATATTGAAATGTAGAAATCCTTCGCCTCCCTGTGTCGGTTCACAGTAGTTTGATATCAATTTTAAACATTGAAATGCAAAAAGTCTTCAACTCCGTGTATCGGTTGAGTAACAATTTCAAAAAGGAAGATTGAAATGTAAAATCCTTCGCCTCCCTGTATTATTTCATAGAAGTTGATTGTCAATTTCTAAACCAGTCGATTGGGGAATCCTTATTGGCCAAGAGAGTGATTCTACAGGTTTAAAATGAATAATTTCTCTTCTTTGTTGAAATTAATGAGTCAAAAAGAGCCATGAAGCATACAAACCGATATTTGAAAGATATAAAAATACAATCGGAGAGGCGAAAGCTTACTTGTATTTCAATTTTACACGATCAATGTCCGAGACAAATGCTTTTTCCATTTTTTCCAAAATAGATAGGTGGAAAACAAAACAAAAAACAATGGCAATTTTAAAAGAAAACATTGAAATATAAAATCCTTCGCCTCCCTATCATTTCATAGTAGTTTATTGTCAATTTCACAACCAGTATCTCTCAATAATCAATTTGAGAATCTTTATTGAACAGAAGAGTGATTTTAAAGGCCTAAAATGAATAATTTCTCACTCTTTTGTTAAAATTAATGACACTAAAATAGCCATCAAGTACAATTGGGGAGGCGAAAGCGTAGTTGTATTTCAATCTAACACGATCAATATACAACTAAGGAGGCAGATAACTACTCACATTTTACTTTACACCACCGATATCCGAGAAAAATGCTTTTTCTCTCGATTTTTTCCAGAATAAACAAGCGAAAATGAAAAAAATTGTCTCATTAAGATAGAAATAGAACTAAGGAGGCGAATAACTAGTGCAATTTCACTTCACACTACCGATGTCTGAGAGAAATTGTTTGTCCGGGATAGACGCGAAAAACAAAAACCTATCCCATTAAAATAGAAATACAAGGGAGGCGAATAACTAGTCAAATTTTACTTTCAACGCGATTGATACAGTCGGATCTTGAAGTCATTCTTAGTAGAAAAAAACACTTTTTGATAAACTTCCCAATTAGCTATAAGGTTCAAATTTTGGTAAAATAATCTTTAAAGAGCGCCCTATAAAAATCCCCATTTTTTTTTTAATTGCCCGTAAAACAACAGGACCTCCCAAATAAACTATACTGCGTTTTTCATTGAAATGCTCTCAATTATTATACCGATTGGACGATTTGAAAAATATTTTGTAGATTTGTAAGGTGCCTCACAAAGAACATTTTGGCGAAATTAGAACTTTGTAGCTCATTTTTGTTTTTCGTTTTTCTAGAATGAATATCGTCTCATGTGCTTCTTCAAGTCGTGGAAATCACATTGCTAGATTGAAGCGGTTTTTCACCAACTTTCCCAATGAGCTATACAGTTCAAATTTTGCTAAAATACCGTACAAATCTTCCAAATCATATAGGAGCATTTAGATGAACCACGCTGTATATTCGTACTTTTTTCATAACTTCACAGGCGATCGGTACGGTAGAATTGACCGGATTCGAAATGATTCCGATCATAGCATTTGGAGCAACTTGAGCTGCCGCTTGGACGATATCGCGTACAATTGAAGCGTTCGTATTGAACAGATCGTCACGTGTCATGCCAGGTTTACGTGGTACACCGGCCGGTATGACGATAATATCGGCACATTTCAAAGCATCACATATACTATCAGGACCTAGAAAACTATAAACGAATATTTAAATTAAAACAAATTAATTAAATAGAAAATCGTGAAGTGTACCCTGTAACTTTAGCCGGTGTTTCGATGTGCGATAAATCGGCAGCAACACCAGGTGTATGGACGATATCGTACAAATTCAATTCACTGACCAATTGGCATTGTTTCAATAATAACGATAATGGTTGGCCTATACCGCCGGCAGCCCCAGCTACAGCCACTTTGAGGTTATTCTGAAAAAAAGACAACCATCAGCAGATTAAATCGAAAAAAAGAAATTCTTATCAATGCGGTTTACGTAACAAATAATTTAACTCAAATCAAAATTAATTGCTTCTACTGACCTGTTTTGTGGTGCTAAAATTACGTGCATTGATCAAAATCGGTCTAACTGTACGGCTAAACATTTTCTTCTATGATTATTATTTTTTAGTTCAATACAAATCGATTTAAAAATTGAATTCCGGCAGTAATTAGAACACTGAAATGCACACTGTGACCTTCTCTAGAGGTTGAGAAAATACCACCGAGATCAGTCAAATAAATGACGTAAATCGGCAGATAACCAAAAATAATCACAACTAATTGCAGCCCCACAAATTGCACTTCAATTAAATACTCACGATTAACGAATCACGAGTTCCACCGAATCAGTCAAATAAATGACGTAAATCGGCAGATAACCAAAAATAATGACAACTAATCGTAGCCCAAAGATTATAGCGCTCGTGGTGTGAATATTACATGGTAGAACAGCGCAGATGGCGTATTTTGGTATGTTTTGCGCATGACGTCATCTTGGTCAAAAATGACATTTAAGTTTGAAGAATAGCTGTGATAATTTTAACCGGCGAAAATGTGAATTTCTAACTCGCGATTTCTGGCTTGTTCTTCAGACTACGACGACCGCAGATAGATTTTTGGAAAGAGCATTTCTTGTAGCCTCTAACAGTTCTTTCCGTTTTTTAAAATGTTGAGATAAATTTGAATTACAGTTGAAAATCTAACAACATGTTTTTTTCGTATTTTTGTACAATTTCTTGTATTTTCTCTTATAACTTGGTCAATTTTGATTATTTTGCAAAAATTCTTGTACTGTTAGATGGCAAATAAAAAATACTTTTCAAATATTCAAGAAATTTTCCAATTCCACCGTTAGTTTTCCGGAAAATTAAGAAAGTGTGTGGGAGGAGATATAAGAATTTGGGCAGTTTTTATTTTACAGCATTGATCAACCACTTCATTCGAAAACTAATACAAAAGCCGAGGGTAATGTGAAGCCCTTTTTGTGATATTTTGAAAATTGCCTGAATTATCGTGGAAAATTCGAGTTGATTTTCTAGCACTGTTTTCACTTATAAAAATTAATAGTACTAATAATAATGAATTGTTCTAGTAATTTGGTAATTATGTGGTAATATAATGCTCGAATTTTCAAATTTTTGAAAATTTATTATATTATTAAAAAAAAAAAACATACAAACAGTTATAGGTTATGTTGACATGACCAAGATGACGTCAAATTGTGCGAAAGAGATGGAAATCATATAATAATCACACCACATTTGCGCTACAATTAACGATCAACAAATCCACTAAATAACAGTGCCGTTCGTTTACTCCATCAATTATACGATAATTACACCGTAACAATTGCGCATCAATTAAATTCGACATTAATTAACACTATAATTATCGGAATTAGTTTAAATTATTCAAATTTCGAAATTAATTTCTAAATTATTACTAGATTACCGATTAATATTACTATGTGACGCCATTGTATCGCCGCCATTAGCAACCAACTACCAACATTAAACGAACGAAATTTACCAATACAGTTATCAGAAAATTAGTTCAAATAACGTTAATTATGAGTTATAGTGAGGAATATATCCGGGAAAAATTAAAAAAAGAATTGGACGCAATATTTGTTGTAAGTTAAATTATAATTTAAACATAATTTCCAATAATAATAGAGTCATAAAATTTGTACAAATGGCAATACTGATTTTTATCAATTGTTCAACCGGTGTCAAATTGAAAAATAACCTCAAAAATACGTGTCAATTTTAAAAATAATAATGGGTTATATTCGTTTAACTTGTGATATTTGGTTGATAATATTCGGCGTATTATTTTCAATATTATTACGTTTATGTACAATGTTGCATTCGTATAGTGGTGAAAATCAACCACCAATGTACGGTGATTATGAGGCCCAACGTCATTGGATGGAGATTACAATAAATTTACCAATAAATCAATGGTATAAGAATACAACTGATAATAATTTAAAATATTGGGGCTTAGATTATCCACCATTAACAGCCTATCATATGTTTTTATTGGGCAAATTAGCCAAATTCATCAATCCGAAATATGTTGAATTACATCAAAGTAGAGGTTATGAAAGTGATGATCACAAATTATTTATGCGATACACCGTTTTAATTGCAGATTTATTGGTTTTTATACCCGCAATTATCGTATTCTATACGAATTGTCGTGATATTTACTATGATCATCGACAATATAACGGCAAGAATTGTAAAAAAAACCGCTTTAAAGCCAAACAATTAACACCAGCTTTATCGATAATTGTAGCTCTAATCTACCCGGGTTTAATACTAATCGACCATGGACATTTCCAATATAATTGCGTATCTTTAGGTTTATTAATATGGGCCACTATATTCCTATTGAAACAAAACAATATAATCGCATCGATATTCTTTTGTTTAGCTCTAAATTATAAACAAATGGAATTATACCATTCGTTACCGTTTTTTCTATATTTATTGAGTAGTTGTGTACCAAAACCGGGTCAATCGCTAATTAACGGTTTAAATAAATTAATTAAAATTAGTTTAACTGTTATTGTAATGTTTCTATTGATTTGGTTGCCGTTTTTGTGGAATTTCGATGATTTCGTTGCGGTATTACAACGACAATTTCCGGTAGATCGTGGTCTATTTGAGGATAAAGTTGCAAATTTTTGGTGTATTTTCAATATTTTCTATAAATTAAAATTGAATTCTCTAAATACATTACGATTTTGTTTATTTTTAACGTTATCAATGTTGTTTCCATCCTGTATTGATTTGTTTCTATATCCGAATCGTAAGAAATTCGTATTGTCGTTGATTAATTCATCGTTGACGTTCTATTTGTTTAGTTATCAAGTGCATGAGAAATCGATATTGTTAGTAACAATACCGGTATTGTTGTATTTACCAAAAGAACCATTTATTTGTTTTTGGTTTTTATTAATTTCGCTATTTAGTATGTTGCCTTTATTAATAAAAGACGGTCTATTAATAGCAACAATATCGTTATTGTTATTATTTGTGGTGATTTATCGTTGTATTGTTGAATATTTCTATCGAAATTCGAACATTGATAATAATTTGATTGATTATTATCGTGATTTATTCAATTCAATCTTCGATATTGAATTGAAGAATTTGAAAAATCATAATTTATTGAATAATATTTATAAACAAATAATAAATAATCGGAATATTATCAAACGGACTTTGTTAAATTTCTTAATTATATTATCAATAATTGGTTGTATAGTATTATCGTTATTATTAATATTATTAAAACCACCAAAAAATCTACCACATTTATATCAATTGTTGATTTGTGTATATTGTTCGATACATTTTTTAGGGTTTTTTATTTATTTTAATATAAAACAATTTAAAATACCACAACAATTCGACGATATTGTTAGAAATGTTAAATTGAAAGATTCCTAAATTGTTGTTTTTAATTAATAAAATTGAGTTAAAATAGATTTAATTGTTGTCATTTTACCTGTAGATTTATAGTTGAGTGAGATTTTTCCAGTCGACTAGGCCCTATTATTCATATTGTTGTATATTCTTGTAATTTGTAGCAAATTAAACCGGTTATTATCAACAAATTATGGTTGAACTTGTGTATTTCAGACAGCTTGGCTCGAATATACGATTTCTGTTCAGTCGACTTGACTTGTTCTACATTATTATCACCTGTTATTATTTTAACCATTAAATTGTCGAATTATAATTACCTGCAAGTTATAGTTGAGCTTGCATCTTTCAGTCGACTCGACTCAATTATTCGAATCAATTTGGGATCAATTAAACCATCAAATTATGGAGTTATTATCAATAAATACCAGTTAGTGTTATAGTTGAACTTGTATATTTCAGACAACTTGGCCCATATATTCGATTTCTGTTCAGTCGGCTGAATTATCGAGTTATTCTTAATAATTACTTGCAAGTATTATAGTTGGGTTGAAATCGTTCAGACAACTTGACTCAAATACTCAATTTCTATTCTGTCAGATTTTTTTGTTCTTATTTATTTTTAAAATCATCAATTAATGAATTAAAATATTAAGTTATCGAGTTAATAATAATAATTACCTCTCAATGTTATAGTTGAGCAAGTTTCTTTCAGTCGACTCGGCCCAATTTGTGATTATTTAAATGATTAAATTATGCAATTATTATCAATAACTTCTTGTTATGTTATAGTTGAGTTTAAATAATTTAGACAACGTGACTCGAATATTCAATTTCCTGTTCTACCGACTGTTCTTGTTGTAATTTATTTTTAAAATCTTCAAATAATTAATTTAAATTTTAATTTATCGAGTTATTATCAATAATTACCTGTAAGTATTAAAGTTGAGCTTGTATCTTCCAGACGGCTTGGCTCAATTATTCAAATTGACGTGTTTTCTATTATTCTTTACCAATTTGTAATTAAGTAAACAATTATTTTATCGAGTTATTATCAAAAAATTATAGTTGGACTTGTGTATTTCAAACAGCTTGGCTCAATTATTCGATTTCTGTTCAGCCGGCCTGACTTCATTAATTTTGATCATCTACAATTAATTTTAAAAATATTCAACTTTTGTTCAATCCACTTATTATTATCATCTGTAATTAATTAAATCGAGTTATTATCAATAATTACCTATTATTATTACAGATTAGCATAAATCTTCCAGTCGACTCGGCTCAAATATTTGATCTCTGTTCAGTTAGCTTGACTTATTCTTTATTCATTTATATCATTTGTTATCAAAACTATTAAATTATCGAGTTATTATCAATAATTACCTGCAAATTATAGTTGAGCTTGTATCTTCCAGTCGACTCGGCTCAACTATTCAAATCCAGTTGTTTTTCATTCATTTGTATTAATTTGGGATCAATTAAAACCAGCAAATTATGGAATTATAATCAATAAATACCAGTTAGTATTATAGTTGAACTTGTATATTTCGGCCAACTTGGCCCAAATATTCGATTTCTATTCAGTCGGCCCAACTTCATTAATAAAACGGTTGAATTATCGAGTTATCAATCATTACCTGTAATTATTATAATTGGGCTTGTATTTTTCGGTAGACTCGGTTCTATTCGAATTGGGATCAAATAAACCATAAAATTATCGAGTTATTATCAATAATTACATTCAAGTTATAGTTGAGCTTGTATCTTCCAGTCGACTCGGCTCAATTATTCGAATCGAGTTGTTTTTTATTCATTTATATCAATTTAGGATCAATTAAACCACCAAATTATAATTATTATCAATAAATACCTGTTTGTGTTATAGTTGAACTTGTATATTTCGAACAACTTGGCTCAAATATTTATTTTCTGTTCAGTCGGCTTGACTTTATTCATTTCTATTGTTTACAATTAATTCTAAACTTGTATCTTTCAATCGATTTGGTCCAAATACTCGATTTTTGTTCAATTAACTTGACTGGTTCTTCATTTTTATTACCTGTCATTAAATTATCGAGTTAT
Organism: Mylabris phalerata; assembly: GCA_020740385.1. Classification (NCBI taxonomy): domain Eukaryota; kingdom Metazoa; phylum Arthropoda; class Insecta; order Coleoptera; family Meloidae; genus Mylabris; species Mylabris phalerata. Next base: position 2,094,601 of record JAJEOX010000142.1, on the reverse strand, counting down.
TATCAATAATTACCTGCAAATATTATAGTAGGGCTTCTATATTTTAGTCGACTCGGCTCAATTATTCGAATTAGTAGCAATTAAACCATCAAATTAACGAGTTATTATCAATAAATACCAGTTGGCGTTATAGTTGAGCTGGAATTTTTTAAACAACTTGGCTCGAATATTGTTCATTTTTATCATCTGCAATTAATTAAAAAATCGAGTTATTATCAATAATTGATAGTATTTAAAGAAAAATTACACTTTATCGAATAAGGAAGCAATTTGGGCAAAAATAGTCGACTTCTAACTGTTAATTTGACCCAACTACAACAATTTCAAAGCACTAAATGATAACAATTATAAATAACAAATGACGTAAATATCGAACAATAGAGAAACCTTTTTAACATCACATTAAAATACCGGTGATAACAGACAATTGTTATTAAAATTGTTGTTTTTTTATTCTAGGAAGTGATTGATGAATCGGACGGTTGTGGTGGTAAATTCTCTTGTACGATAGTATCGCAGAAATTCGATGGTAAACCGCTATTACAACGCCATCGTTTAGTCAACACAATCCTACAGGAAGAATTGAAGAATATTCACGCTTTTTCACAGAAAACTTACACACCACAACAGTGGCAACAACAGAATAAATAATCACAAAAATGACACCCACTCCATCTACCAACATTAAAAGTAAGTCCATCAATCGAATAAAAACGTACGTCTATAATTGATTCGATCCACAGAAATTGTCTTCAATATTTCGGCACCTGGTAAAATTATTCTACACGGCGAACATTCGGTTGTTTACAACAAATTAGCATTAGCTGCAAGTTTAGACTTACGTACACATATTCAATATAAAGAAATTGATATTGATACTAAACAAATTCGGGTAGATTTCGAGGATTTATCGCAGAAAATCGAGTTGAATATCGACGATATTTTGGTGTTATTACAAAAACCTTTACCATTATTGGTTGAAGAAGATTATAATTGTACAAAACCGGAAATTCTGGATCATTTACAATTATTGGGGATGATAAAAGAGTTTCTAAAAGGCCGGCAATTCGATGATAGAGTAGAATTATCGTTAATATCACTACTGTATTTATTTTATGGTATTTTAGTATCCTATAATATCGAAATAGTACCGTTTTCATTGTGTGTACGTACCGATTTAAGTATCGGCGCTGGTACCGGCAGTTCCGCCTCTTATCTCGTTACATTAACGGCAATTCTAATCAATTTAATCAAAATTAAACAACCCAAATTGAAGATAAATCAACAATCGATCGATAATATTGATGATAATTGTCGATTTAACAATTTCGAATTGGATTTAATATCACGTTGGGCGTATTGTGCCGAACGTATCATCCACGGTACACCGTCCGGTATCGATAATACCATCTGTACGTACGGTTCGATGGTCGAATTTCGTAAAAATATCAATTCGAAAGTGATCAAATTCAATCAACAACTACCATTATTGTTGATCAATACGAAAATCCAACGCAATACACGATCATTGGTGGATAAAGTGGCGAAATTGTACAAAAATCACCAAAAAACTGTCGCGAAAATCTTCGAAGCTATCGATGAACTATCACAGGAAGCTTCATTTTATCTGAAACAAATCAATGGTGGTCAAAATTTAGATGATAATTACGATAAATTAATGGTGAGTTATTTGGAAATTTGTTATAATCAATTAATTGTGCAATTCTAGGAATTATCGGGGATTAATCACAAACTCTTGTGTAGTTTGGGGGTTTCCCATGCGAAATTGGAGGAAATTTGCCGGATTTTGAGCGAATTTGGATTGAACGGTAAACTGACAGGCGCCGGAGGTGGTGGTTATGCTATTTGTTTATTACCACCGAAATACAATAATGAGAAATTAATACAAGAAATTAGAAACAAATTAAATTCAATCGATTGTGAAACAATTTACACTAATCTAGGGGGGTCGGGTGTTCAAATTAATTAATTAATCAATTAATTAAACAATAAAATTAAATTAAAATCAATCCGTATCACTAGTATCGTCTACGATTTGTTTAGCCTGTCGTCTACGTTTCGGTCGATCTATCTTCGACGTTGTCGCTGATTGATTCTTTGCGTGATCATCATCACTATCATCATCATTATTGTGGTTATTATTCGATTTACGTTTACGATTTTTCGGTTTTTTGCGTCGATTACGATTGTTAATCATCGGTTTTGTAATAATAGGCGGTTTGGTTCCATCATTTTCGAAAACTGTCTGTATATTGGCTTCAATTTCGGCAACAATAGGCTAAAATTAATAAAATTTTATAGAATTTAAATTGTGGTATAAAATAGATAATATCACCCGAAGATCCGGTTTGCCCGGTTTTATTTTATTGCATTCGTTTAGAATTTGTTTGATGAATGTATAGACTTCTTCAATATGTAGAATGTTTTTGTATAGACCGAAATTATCTTGTAATTTCTTTAATGCCTTATCACTATAAGTTATCAGTGATAGACAATACATGATATTTCTGGCATCTTTTTCATTATATTGTAGATTTAATTTTACAACAAAACGACCAACTAAAGCCTCCATATGTTTTGTATTATTAACGAAATCGAATAGAAATCTAGCAAATTATTAAAATTAACAAATTATAATTAAAAATAAATAAATAAATTGAAACAACTTACTTCATAATATAGCGTAGATTTTCTTCATTTAAATTTTCCATTTTGATTAAATGTGAAAATATATCCGGTATTAAATTAGCTAAATTATTGTCTTTTTGTGATAATTGTATAAAGAATTGTTTACCTAATGAACGTATCTCATCGGTTTCATCAATTAAACATAATGCCAATTCTGATATATAATTTGATGTACGTATCATATCACGTAATATTAAATTTGATATTGAAAAAAATGCAAATTTCCTTACACGTACATTATCATTTTTTAATTGATCATAAATACGTCCAATCCATGGTTCTACATCATTTGAAAAACGTGTTATTAAATCAACACAATGTATTAATATTGTACATTTAATTTCCGGTTGATTTGTACGTTCTAATATCGTAAAAAATAAACGAATATTATCTTTACAGAATTTGTTTGATATTAACATATATCTGTAAATAGAAAAACGAAAATTAATTAAAATATCACGATATATCATTTTAATTCGGTTATAAATTCCGAACCAATCTACGATTAAGGTAAATTACAGCTAAATTATTACAAATGTTTCATTTCAGTTACGTTGGTTTAGTTAAGTATGAACCAATCTACGACTGACGTGATTAAACATATTTCACTTCAATTATTTTGCAGTTTGACTTTGTTACTAAAATATGAACTAATCTACGACTCAAATGAAAGATTGCTAAAAATAGTTGACCTCAGCTACTTTTTAGCTTGATTTAGTTACTAAAGTATGAACCAATCTACGACTAAAGTAAAATACTGTTAAGTTTCACTGTAATCTCATCTATGTTATAGGTTGGTTCTATTAATAAAATCCGAACTAATCTACGATTGAATTAAAAGATTGCTAAATTAATAAAAATATTTCACATATACCCTGATTCAGTTACTAAAATATGAACCAATCTACGACTGACGTTAACTACTCATAAATTATTACAAATGTTTTAATTCATTTACTTTTTAGCTTGATTTAGTAACTAAAGTATGAACCAATCTACGACCAAGGTAAATTACAGCTAAATTATTTCAACTATTTCATTTCAGTTACGTTGCTTTAGTTAAGTATGAAGCAATCTACGAATGACGTGTTTAAAAATATTTCATTTCAATTACTTTGCAGCTTGATTTAGTTACTAAAGTATGAACCAATCTACGACTAAATTAAAACATTGCTAAATTAGTAAAAATTGTTCACATGCAGCTTGATTCAGTTATTAAAATATGAATAAATCTACGACTGACGTGCAATACTCTTAAGTTATTAAAACTACTTCAGTTCAGTTATATTCTAGCTCGATTTAGTAACTAAAGTATGAACCAATCTACGACCAAAGTAAAATACCGTCAAGTTATTAAAAACAATTCATCTCATCTACGTTATAGATTGGTTCAATCTGAATTAATCTACGACTGAATGAAAACACTGCTAAATTATAAAAAATATTTCACCTCATTTACAAATGCAGCTTGATTCAGTTACTAAAATATGAACCAATTTACGACTAACGTGAAATACTCTTAAGTTGATTAAAATATTTCAATTCAGTTATATTGTAGCTTGATTTAGTAATTAAAGTATGAACCAATCTACGACTGAAATGGAACATTGCTAAAAATAGTTCTTAGCTTGATTCAGTTACTAACCAATCTACGACTAAAGTAAAATACTGCTAAGTTATTAAAACTATTTCATCTCATCTATGTTATAGATTGATTCAGTTAATAAAGTTCGAACTAATCTACGACTGAATTAAAACACTACCAAATTAGTAAAAATATTTCACATGTAGCTTAATTCAGTTCCTGAAATACAGAACAATCTACGACTGACGTGAAATACTCTTAAGTTATTGAAACTACTTCAGTTCAGTTATATTCTAGCTCGATTTAATAAATAAAGTATGAACCAATCTACGACTAAAGTAAAATACCGTCAAGTTATTAAAAACAATTCATCTCATCTACGTTATAGATTGGTTCAATCTGAATTAATCTACGACTGAATGAAAACACTGCTAAATTATAAAAAATATTTCACCTCATTTACAAATGCAGCTTGATTCAGTTACTAAAATATGAACCAATTTACGACTAACGTGAAATACTCTTAAGTTAATAAAAATATTTCAATTCAGTTATATTGTAGCTTAATTTAGTAATTAAACTATGAACCAATCTACGACTGAAATGGAACATTGCTAAAAATAGTTCTTAGCTTGATTCAGTTACTAACCAATCTACGACTAAAGTAAAATACTGCTAAGTTATTAAAACTATTTCATCTCATCTATGTTATCGATTGATTCAGTTAATAAAATTCGAACTAATCTACGACTGAATTAAAACACTACTAAATTGGTAAGAATATTTCACATGCAGTTTAATTCAGTTACTAAAATACAAACCAATCTACGACTGACGTGAAATACTCTTAAATTGTTAAAAATATTCCAGTTCAGTTATATTGTAGCTTGATTTATTAACTAAAATATGAACCAATCTACGACTGAAGTGAAGTATTGCTAAAAATAGTTGACCTTAGCTACTTTTTAGTTTGATTCAGTTATTAAAGTACGAACTAATTTACGACTGACGTTAAGTTATTAAAACTATTTCATTTCATCTACGTTATAGCTTGGTTCAGTTAGCAAAATCTGAACTAATCTACACTGCTAAATTATTAAAAATATTTCACTTTAGTTACATTGTAGTTGGATTTAGTTACTAAAATTTGAACCAATCTACGACTGACGTGAAATACTATTAAATTATTAAAATAAATTGTAGTTCAATTCACATTCTAGCTTGATTTAGTAACTAAAATATGAACCAATCTACGACTGAAATGGAACATTGCTAAAAATAGTTCACCTCAAGTTAATTTTTAGCTTGATTGAGTTATTAAAGTACGAACTAATTTACGACTGACGTAAAATACTCAATTAAAAATATTTCACTTTAGTTACTCTATAGCTTGATTTAGTTAATAAAGTATGAACCAATCTACGACTAAATTAAAATACTGTTAAGTTATTAAAACTATTTCATTTCATCGACGTTATTGCATGTTTCAGTTTAGTAAAAACCGAATTAATCTACGACTGCAGTTAAACACTGCTAAATTATTAAAAATATCTCATCTCAGTTACATTGTAGCTGAACCAATCAACGATTGACGTGAAATACTCTTAAATTAATAAAAATATTTCAGTTCAATTCACATTCTAGCTTGATTTAGTAACTAAAATATGAATCAATCTACGACTGAAATGAAGTATCGCTAAACATTGTTGGATGTCAGCTACTTTTTAGCTTGATTCAGTTATTAAAATACGAACTAATTTATGTCTGACGTAAGAAACAGTTACATTGTAGTTTCAATCAGTTACTACAATATGAACCAATCTACGACTGATGTGAAATACTCTTAAATTATTAAAAATATTTCATTTCAGTTACTTTGTAGCTTGATTCAGTTACTAAAGTATGAACCAATCTACGACTACTAAAGTTACCCTCAACTACTTTGTAATTTGATTCAACTACTAAATACGAACCAATCTACGACTGACGTAAAATACTCTTAAATTACTAACAATATTTCACTCTAATTTACATTCTAGCTTGATTTAGTAACTAAATACGAACCTATCTAGGACTGAAATGAAATATCGCTAAAAATAGTAGGATTTCACCTACTTTTTAGCTTGATTCAATTATTACATTACAAACTAATTTACGACTGACGTAAAATACTTTGTTAGTTGATTCAGTTACCAAAGTACGAACCAATTTACGACTCAATTGAAATGATTACTGTGCTAATGTATTCACAGCTTCTCCTTGCTCAGTTAAATCGTAGCTTGATTCAGTTACTAAAATATAAACCAATCTACGAAATACTCTTAAATTACTAAAAATATTTCACTTCAATTTACAATCTAGCTTGATTTAGTAACTAAGTATGAACCAATCTACGACTGAAATGAAGTATCGCTAAAAATAGTAGGATTTCACCTACTTTTTAGCTTGATTCAGTTACTACATTACGAACTAATTTACGACTGACATAAAATACTTTGTAATTTGATTCAGTTACCAAAGTACGAACCAATCTACGACTAATAAAAATTGTTAACCTCAACTAGTTTGTAATTTGATTCAATTACTCAAATACGAACCAATCTACGATTCAATTGAAATAATTACCGTGCTAATGTATTGACAGCTACACCTTGTACGATTGGATCATTATAAAGATTTGATTTAGAACAAAACTTTATCAATAATTCACTAAAACGTCCTAGAAAATTCTTCGATGATAATAAATCATTTTCGATAACATTCAATATAAATTCAGCATTAACATCTTCAGCTTGGGCACCTTCTAATATACTTTCTTCAATCTAAAAAAAAACCAAATTAATTAATAATACACATACGTTGATAATTTGAAAATTTTTAAAAACCATCGATATTTGTGATGAACGATTCTTATTAAATATACTTGTACGTTTATTATTGATTTGTTTGTTTTTTTGATTTAATTTACGATTCTCTTTTTCCGATTCATGACAATTATGTCGACGTTTTAATTCACGATAAACTGTATCATCTAAAAATGATAATTGTCTTAATGCTATATTACCAATACCGGAGAATAAACGTATTAAAATATAATGTGGATGATCAATTCTATCATTTAGTTTTATTGATATTTCGTTGAATAATTTCTCACAATTTGCTGATGGTTTTGATGAGGTCTACAATAAATAGAAAATGTAATTATCAATTGAATTAGGAATTTAATTAATAATTACTTTATAGATGAAATTGATAGCCTCACGGAATGCTTCTAAATAATATTGTACCGGTTCCATAAATAAATCAACTAATATTTGTATTAAATCATTGAATATATCATCATTGTAATTGAAACGATATGGTAATTGTTTACTTGTAATATCAATTTGTTCATTACATATTGTTGTTAATAGACGACATGAACTAGCTAAAAATAATAAATCATCTCTACCACGTTGACCAAATCCAATTGTTGATACTAATTTTAAATTCTTCTCAATTATTGATTTACGTCCCAATGATGTTATATATAATAAATCGGTAGCACTACATGATTGTTTATCATTAATATTATTTAGATTTTTTGTAAAATATTTCCATAACATATCAATAATATCATTACCAATCATACGTTTTTTACTCCAATTCGATAGGATATTTTTAAAATCATCGATACTTTCTACTGGTAAATTATCGAGTAGATTTATCAAATTATTCACTACTGTTGTTGTGTGGTCTCTGAAATTTGACAATTTTTAATGAAAATATAAAAGTATGAACCAATCTACAATAGCGAAATTATCGGTTTTACGATAGGTATAAAGCGGTATTTCAACACGTAATTATAATAAATTATGGACTAATCTACGATACGACAGCGAAATTAAATATCTGTTTTATAATTATAGCGGATTATAAAACAATCTACGACAACAATCAAGTTAAATTTGTTTTCAATAAGTGCACAATTACAGTAAATTATGAACTAATGCACGACAATGAGGTAAAATACTGTTTAATAAAGTATGAAATAATCTACGACATGCTAGTGAAGTAGAAAAGGATGTACAACAGTATTTCAACTAGCAATTATAGTAAATTATGAAGTAATCTACGACATGACAGCATCTGTTCTACAATGGATGTACAATTATCAAAGTATGCACCAATCTACGACAATAAGCAAGTGTTTTATTATAAGTGTATAACAATATTTGATCTTGTAATTATAGTAAAATATGAGCCAATCTACGACATGATAGCGAGATGAAATAGCCTGTTTAACAATGGAGATACATACAATGGTATTTAATCTCGCAGTTATAGTAAATTATGAAATAATCTACGACATAACAGCAAGATTAAATATTTATTCTACAATGGATGTACAACTAGCAAACTATGAACCAATCTACGACAACAACAAAGTGAAATGTCTGCTTTATTATAAGTGTATAACGATTTTTCATCTTGTAACTATAATGAAGTATGAGCCAATCTACGACATGATAGCAAGATGACATAGCCTGTTCAACAATGGAGATACAATGGTATTTAATCTTACAGTTATACTAAATTATGAATTAATCTACGACCGCCAGTGAAATATTTTCAACTTTAACAAAGTTTGAATCAATCTACGACAATACTATTTCATCCTGTAATTATAGTAAATTATGAAGCAATCTACGACAACAAAGAAGTGAAATTTCTGTTTTCAATCGGTGTACAACGAGATTTCGGCAGAGATATAAAATATTTGTTTTACAAAGTAAGAAGTAATCTACGATACGAAAAAGAAGCAATTAGGTTGTACAACAGTAATTCATCTCGAAATTATAGTAAATTATGGACTAATCCACGACAATGAGGTAAAATACTGTTCAATAAAGTATGAAATAATCAACGACATGATAGTGAAGTAAAAAAGGATGTACGACAATATTTCATCTCACAATTATAGTAAAATATGAACTAATCTACGATACGATAGCAAAATGAAATATACAATGGTATTTAATTTCGCAGTTATACTAAATTATGAACTAATCTACGACAGCAAGATGAAATAGAGTGTATTGATCTACGACAGAGGGATAAAATATTTGTTTTACATAGTATGAACTAATCTACGACACAAAAACGAAGTAATTAGGATATACAACAGTATTTCATCTCGTAACTATAGTAAATTATGAACTAATCTACGACACGACAATACTATTTCATCTCGTAATTATAGTAAATTATGAAGCAATTTACGACAACAAATAACTAAAATTTCTATTATCAGTAAAATACATGTTTAATAAAGTATGAACTAATCTACGACAGCAAGGTGAAATTTTTGTTTTACAAAGTATGAACCAATCTACGACACGAAAACGAAACAATTAACATGTACAGCAGTATTTCATCTCGAAACTGTAACATTATTTCATGTCATAAGAAGGGAAATTCCTATTTTTAATGGATGTACAACGGTATTTTATCGCGCAATTATACAAAATTATGAACTAATCTACGACAGCGAAGTGAAATAGTGTGTACTAATCTACGACAGCAAGGTAAAATATTTGTTTTACAAAGTATGAACCAATCTACGACACGAAAACGAAGCAATTAAGATATACAACAGTATTTTATCTCACAATTATTATAAAATATGAGCCAATCTACGACACGATATCTAAATGAAACATATGGTATTTAATCTGGCAATTATACTCAATTATGAACTAATCTACGACAATCAATAAAATACTTCTTCAATAAAGTATGAACCAATCTACGACACAGCAATATTATTTCATCTCATACTGAATGACGTAATGAAATTTGTTTTCAATGGATATACAACGGTATTTTATCCCACAATTATACTAAATTATGAATTAATCTACGACAGTAAATATTTGTTCTACAATGTATGAACTAATCTACGATATGAAAACGATGCAATTAGGATGAACAATATTTCATCTGGTAACTGTAGTAAATTATGAACTAATCCACGACAATGAGGCAAAATACTGTTCAATAATATATGAAATAATCTACGACACGACAATGAAGTAAAAAAGCATATACAACAGTATTTCATCTTACAATTATTATAAAATACGAGCCAATCTACGACACGATATCTAAATAAAATATATGGTATTTAATCTAACAATTATACTCAATTATGAACTAATCTACGACAATCAATAAAATACTTCTTCAATAAAGTATGAACCAATCTACGACACAGCAATATTATTTCATCTCATACGTAATGAAATTTGTTTTCAATGGATATACAACGGTATTTTATCCCACAATTATACTAAATTATGAATTAATCTACGACAGCAAATATTTGTTTTACAATGTATGGACTAATCTACGATATGAAAACGATGCAATTAGGATGAACAACAATATTTCATCTGGTAACTGTAGTAAATTATGAACTAATCCACGGCAATGAGGTATAATATGTGAAATAATCTACGACATGACAGTGAAGTAAAAAAGCATATACAACAGTATTTTATCTTACAATTATAGTAAAATATGAGCCAATCTACGACACGATAACAAAATTAAATAAACAAAAGTATTTAATCTCGCAATTATACTAAATTATAAACTAATCTACAACACAAAAATATTAGTTCATCTCGTAAGAAGTGAATTTCTATTTTCAATCAATATACAACGGTATTTTAACATAAAATTATACTAAATTATGAACTAATCTACGACAGCGAAGTGAAATAGAATGTAATAATCAACGACAACAAGGTAAAATACCTATTTTACAAAGTATGAAGCAATCTACGACACGAAAATGAAGTAATTAGGATAGACAACAGTATTTACTCTCGCAATTATAGTGAATTATTAATTAATCTACGACACAACAATATTATTTCATCTCGTAAAAAGTGAAATTTCTGTTTTTAATGGATGTACAACGGTATTTTATTGTGCAATTATACTAAATTATGAACTAATCTACGACAGCAAAGTGAAATATTTGCTTTACAAAGTATGAATCAATCTGCGACACGAAAACGAAGCAATTAAGATGTGCAACAGTATTTCATTTTGTAACTGTAGTAAATGATGAACTAATCCACGACAATGTAGTAAAATACTGTTCAATAATATATGAAATAATCTATGACATGATAGTGGAGTAAAAAAGGATGTATGGTAGTATTTCATCTCACAATTACAGTAAAATATGAGTCAATCTAAGACAAGATAGCAAAATAAAATATACAATGGTATTAATTTCGCAATTATACTAAATTATGAACTAATCAACGACAGCCAGTAAAATATGAACCAATCTGCGACACAACAATATTATTTCATCTCGTAAGAAGTGAATTTTTGTTTTCAATCGATGTATTTTAACATGAAATTATACTAAATTATGAACTAATCTACAACAGCGAAGTGAAATAGAGTGTAATAATCAACGACAACAAGGTGAAATACCTATTTTACAAAGTATGAAGCAATCTACGACACGAAAATGAAATAATTAGGGTAAACAACAGTACTTCCTCTCGTAATTATAGTAAATTATGAACTAATCTACGATATGACAGCGACAATAATGGATATAATTCGGAAAATATGAACTAATCAACGACATGACAATATTAAATTATGAACCAATCTACGATAACAAAGTTAAATATGCAAAAATCGATACTTACTCTAAATTTTTCGATGTTGTCGTCAAGAAAATCTTCTGGTAAGCATTAATTACAGCATCTTTACGTTCTTGTTCATTCTCTTTCATTAAATTCAACATTGTTAATATACCATCATTAGTATTATCGATATTAAAACGAAATGCTGTAATAAAAAATTCAATTGCACTATGCATATCACTTATAGTTTCTGTAAATAATAGATCCTTCATTGGTTCTAATGTACTATCAATTAATATTAGAAAATCTGTTGTTTGTTTACAATAAGTTATCTGTTTTTCTAATGTTTTAATCTTCTCTAAATCTTCTTTAGACATACCGAAATTTAAACGTAATTGATCCAAAGTATTGGTGATATTCAAATAAATTGTCTTTAATACAAACATATAGAAATCAACTTCATCGCCGTTATTTCTAGAAAAAAATAAATATTAAAATTAAAATCGATTAAATAAAATTAACAATTACTTAATTTGAGTTAATTGCTGATTATCGGTACATTCATGGTCTAATTTCCGGCATAATTTGAATGCTTTAACAAAATCTTGTTGATTCAATAATGTTTGTATTGTTTTAACATCAATTTGAACATTATCATCATCATTATCATCTTCATCATCATTTTCTAACTCAATTTTAATAACATTATGGAGTTGTTGTTGGATTTTCAACCATTTCTCTTCCATTTCATTCAAATATTTCATCTTTTCGTTAATGTATTGTTCTTCGATTTTATTCAACATTTCAGTCTTTCGTTCCAATTCATTCTGCATACGTTTCAATTGTAACTAAAATTTGAAAATTAATTCAAATTCGATTAGAATTATTAGAATTACATCAGCACCATAGGAATTATAGGATAGAAATATTGTTATAGATTGTATTGAAGCTTTACGAACTAAGGCAGTTTTATCGTAGAGATGTTTAATAATTCGTTCCAATAATTTATTTTGTAATGTCAACGGTATCGAATTATTTTCTTGTAAACGACTCAAATTTTGTATAACTTTTGAACGAACATTTGCAGCAACATCATCGATATGTTCAAATAATGTCGATAATAACATATCGCGTGATTCTTTCTCTTTTAAATTCAAATCATGTTTTGTTAATACATTCAATAATACTTCTGTATACATATTTAGAATCGACGTACGTAACGGCACCGACTAAAATCCAATAATTAAACAAATTATTTAATAAAATTACACAATTTATACTTCATGGTATAGATAACGGTCTAGATATTCCAATTCTGGTAGTATTAAATCGGGCATTGTTGTCGCTAAATTCGTTAGAAATTGCGAACAATAACGGGCACCCTAGAAATCAATTGATTAATTTATTAATTAATTAAATAAAATTAATATAATTTTACTTGTGTATCTTCATAACCATCCTCAGTTTGCCATTCGGTAGCCTCACGGATTAAATAATGAATTAATTCGTTACATTTGAAATGTTCGATTAGAAATTTAACACCATCGGCAACAATATTCGGTAAATGTTCGATAATTTTAATCGATTGTACTATACGTATAATAAAAGTTGTACCGTAATTGTGTGATTTAATTAAATTACCAAATAAACCGAAAATTTCGTTTAATAATTGATTTTTTTCGTGTTTTATCGATGGATTTCTCAATAGAATATAACCAATTTCGGCAATTATATTCAAAAATGTATCTTCAACTAATGGTGGTTGCCAAAATAAATTAATTTGTTGTTGTATTAGATTATTTAATAATAATAGAATTTTGGCTTTATTCAAATCGTATAATGTTGGATTATTTTTCGGTTTAATTTTCCCTTTAACAACTAAATCATGATTTGAATTATTCTTCTCATCTAAATATTGTATAAATTGGGTATAAATATAGATTAACATCTTTATTATTAACAACATTTTCGCTTTTAAATCATCGGTTAAATTGTCTTTATCATCCAATATATATTTGATGCGATTATTCAATTCGGCTACAGCTAAAATTGTGATTCAAATCGTGTATTAAAAATCGAATCAATTGTATCAATAATCGTACCACATTCCAGATCGTCATAGGCTTTTATTATCAGTTCTTTTGATAAACGATCAGAGTAGTGCAAGACTGAATAATAAACATCGAAATTCTCTAAAATATACATGACACTCTCCTCTTTCAAACAAATATAAGCATCTAGAAATCGAATATTTCGTTATTATTTGGAGACAAATTAAATAATTTATTACCTTTTAGTTTTTTTGGTATTTCACTAACACTAGATAGGTATTTTATCGAATAACCACTACGGAAATTATCGAGTAATTCGCTTCGATTTATCGGCAATTCGAAATTAATATCGACCATTTTTATCGTTAATTAATATTTGTTAATTTGATAAATTTGTAATAGTTTCAAACTAACCTAGAAAATTTAACGGAAAAACAAGCCGACTTGATTCCACATGTTTGAATTGTTTTCCAATGATTTGATTGGTTGTTGGATTTTGGTAAGATCAGGATTACAATTGTTGTGACAAAAAAATCACTAGATTTTTTTTCCAATTTTTCTGAAAATTTGGAAAAATTATCAATATTAATTATTAATATTGATATTAATTTTAATATTAATTATTAATAACTGATTTTTGTCGTCAATTTACTAAAGTTGTACTTATGGCACTTTTAACCTGTAAATTAACAATAATTGGTAACATTTTTATAGTGGAATTTCTCAATAGTCGTATTACTTTCTATTAGAGTCGAGGATATTTTCAATTTTTTATAAATTATCAATTTTCTTCTGAAAAAACTGTGGGAAAATTGGAAAAATTCGATGAACACAACAATGAAAAAACAAACGAGAATCAAGCCACTTTGATTAATTCAAAATTTTAAAGCAATCTGATTGGCTGCTCTTGTTACTAGGAACATATTAGCCAACAGTGACAAAACAAAATCACCAGATTTAGATAAAATCACTAGATTTAAAGCGATTTTTCCGCAGTTTTTCATTTAAATTCTGAAATATTCTAAAAAATTGCTATTATTACTGATATCAGTAACTTATTTTCATTATTTACCCATTATTCTATTAAAATTGTTATATTCACGGCGCTTGGTATTTCCAAATTAATAACAATTATCTATAGTGGCATTTTAATTAAGTAATTCTTCAATAATCGTATTACCT
The DNA here is from genome assembly GCA_020740385.1 of Mylabris phalerata. Taxonomy (NCBI): domain Eukaryota; kingdom Metazoa; phylum Arthropoda; class Insecta; order Coleoptera; family Meloidae; genus Mylabris; species Mylabris phalerata. The sequence continues at coordinate 2,079,416 of JAJEOX010000142.1, read as the reverse complement.
TTAATTAGAGTGGAGGAAATCTTCAATTTCTGTAAATTATCACTTTTACTTCTGGAAAAATTAGAAAACTTCTATTAACAACAATGAAAAAACAACTGAAAAGCAAAGCCACTTTGATTACTAGTTCATAATTTTGAAGCAATCTGATTGGCTATTCATGTTACTAGAATCAGATTAACCAACAGTGACAAAACAAAATCACCAGATTTAGTTTAAATCACTAGATTTAAAGCGATTTTTCCGCAAATTTTCAATTATATACTGAAATATTCAGAAAAATTATTATTATCACTATTATCAATAACTTATTTTCATTATTTTTCCATTAAAATTGATATATTCACGGCGCTTACAATTCCCAAATTAATAACAATTAGCTAGTAGCATTTTAATAAAGACATTGTTCAATAGTCATATTACCTTTAATTAGAGTGGAGAAAAACTTCAATTTCTGTAAATTATCACTTTTTCTTCAGGAAAAACTCTGGAAAAATTGGAAAACTTCTATGAACAACAATCAACAAACAACTGAAAAGCAAAGCCACTTTGATTAGTTCATAATTTTGAAGCAATCTGATTGGCTGCTCTTGTTACTAGAAACAGATTAGCCAACAGTGACAAAACAAAATCACCAGATTTTAGATTAAATAACTAGATTTAAAGCGACTTTTTCGGCAGTTTTTCAATTATTACTGAAATATTCTGAAAAATTATCATTATTACTGTTATCAATAACTTATTTTCATTATTTTTCTATTAAAATTGTTATAATCACGACACTTGGAATTTCCAAATTATTGAGAATTATCTAGTGGCATTTTAATAAAGAAATTGTTCAGTATTACCTTTAATTAGAGTGGAGAAAATCGTTGATTTCTGTAAATTATAACTTTTCTCTTGGAAAAACTGTGCGAAAATTGGAAAATTTCGACAAACCGAATGAACACAATAATGGAAAAACAATCGCAGCAGAGCCACTTTGATTATTAGTTCAAAATTTTTGAAGCAACCTGATTGGCTGCTAAGATTACTAGAATCAGATTAACCAACAATAACAAAACAAAAACACTAAATTCAAACTAAATTATCTCGAATAAATTAATATTTTAACAAGAATTTTTCAATTATTTATAATAAATGATTACATTTTCTATTTAAAAGTATTTTGTTCCATTTAATTTAGATTGATTTAAAAATTGGCGCTCTTGGTGCAATCATCTGATTGGTGGTCGTATCAGTACTGCCATTGTAAACTGAAATTCCCCAATTTATTTAAATTCAAATCAATAATTGAGATTTTTGAGCTTATTTAGAATATCGCCAGGTAGCGGCACAACTCTCTCTACTTTCGAAACTGGCGCGAAATCTAAATTCAAAATCTGGAATTATCCAAAATTAGTGCATTTTTAATTAAACAATTCAATGGAGTACTTGTGGTAGAGTTGCAATGATTATCGGTCGATAACTGGGCAAATTCGATACTGGATTACCGTGAAAAGTGATAGTACGGAGATTTTTCAATTGGCGCAACTTGAAAATTTCATCAATAGTCTCAATACAATTACCGTGAAAATAGAGGATTTTCAAATTTGGAAATTTCAAAATACCCTATTGGGGAAATAAAAGTTAATTCGATAATTCTAGTGAGATTTCAATCATACGTCATCGATTGATTTGATGTAATTGAACGAGAAATCGAGCCAACCTAAATATTGCGGATATTCAATGAGATTTTCAACCATCTGATCGACACTCTTGATGTCTTTCAATTTATTGTTGTTGAGCCAAATCGAAGCAGTCATGAATTTTTTGTTCTGATTGCTAATTTTCGGAATAACACCCAATCTTGACGAGCGAGCTTGGGTCATATCGATCTCTACAAATACGAGAAAAATTCCCATTAAAATTCGATATAATCGAACGAAATACTCACTAGTAAGTGTGGTGATCTTTCTGAATGAAAAATCGACCGGTGTACTATCAAAACCACCTTTATTTATCGACGATTTCTCCATTTTCTTCCTAATTGACAATCGAAATTTCAAAAATTACCGCCTACTTTCGAAACAGAAATCACCAACAGATGTCAGCTCTATTGCCAATTCAACAATAAATCCTCAAATTTCCCCATTCTCACATTTCAAATTAGAAAAAATACAAAATTAGCCTTATAATTTCCAAAAATACGAAATTTGATCAATAATCGTCGATAATTTTAAATAAATTTATATAATATTGAGTGGTGGAATTTGTAGATCTGGCAACACTGTTAAGTTAACCTCAAATTCTGCACAATTTCGAGTAATACTTTAATTCCAATTTAAAGCCTAATTAATTAATTAATTAAGATTGTAGTAATGTTGTCGATACTACGGTTAACATCGAATTTAACAAGAAATCTACCAATTCTGTGCAATTCAACCAAATCGTTTCATCTACTATCGAATCAGCCGTTGAAAATCGCCGAAAAATCGCAGTTTTTATCACCGAATCGTGTGAATCTATTGCCGAATTGCGGCTTCAAAGTCCGTGCCAAATTGAAGAAACGCTGTAAAGATTGTTTTATGGTGCGTCGTGAGGAACGTTGGTATCTCCTCTGTAAAACCCATCCGAGACATAAACAAATGCAAATTGTACCCGATCCGAAGACAACTTGGATATTATCGCATGCTACACAGGGTAAAATACGGCCGTGGTAGTTTAAAATATTAAAATGTAATTAAATTTGAATAAATACAATATTCGATTGGTGTAGTTTTGAATTTACCGCCGAATAAATCGGGGATTTTTGTTACCGATAGTTGGTAGTCCTTCATAAATGTCAACAATACTAAGGATAGTCAACGTTGCCGCTTTTCGATTATTTCCGTAAATTAGAGTATTTACAAAAATTTTGAAGAATTTTAACTTTAAATTTATTTATATTATTGATGAAAATGTGTCAAAATTATTAATTCTTAGTTTTTTGTTGTAAAATTTGTAAAATTATCAAATTCGTGTCGGAATGTAGTGCAACTGGCAACCGTGTAGTCGATTGTGTTTTGTTTTTTTCCACCTGAAATGTTGACGTTAATGTGATTGTTAAAATTCGTGTGATAATTAAGTACAAAAATTAATTAATAACTATGGCTGATATTCTATTTTATAAAATTATAAATAACGAAATCGATTTGGATCAATTTTTGGAATGGTTACAGAATAATCAATCGAAAGTAACATAACCTCACAAAAACGAATATAACCTCACAAATACAAAAATAACATAACCTCAATTTTTGTTACAGGAGATTTTCAGCGAATTTAAGTGTAATCAAGCCGATTTTATCGCGTATTTCCTCAATTTCATCCACCAGGACATACCGAAGTTGATTAATCAATTGAATTATTATCAATTTTATTAATTTTGAAGTAATTGTAGTTATTGTTCGAAATGGAGAGATTTTCGAAATTGTTACAAACAAAATTTGGACGATTCAACCGGTAGAATTGTGGAAATCGATAAATCGTACAGTTTTCCCATGGATTTGACGAATAATTCCGATTTGAATTGTAGTGATTTAGTGGCGAAAGCTTCAAGTACGCCAAAAATGGTAATTTTCGGTAATTTTATAAATTTTTGTTAATCGATTGGATTTTAGTCGAAAATATCGAATAGTTTGAATGGTAGTTATCTAAGTCCGATATCGCCATTGTACCAACCGAATTCAACGAAATCCCGTCGAAATAACCACGAAAAATCACCGATTTGTTTGGGTGATTTCATCATCGACAAACGTTTCTCATCGTCTTCAATCAAAAAGAAATCACAATCGACAAATAATTGTGATAATACGAAATTGAGACGAATTAAACCGACGAATTTGACCGAAAAATTGAATAATTGCGAACAATACGAGGGTAGTTTTAATTTTTTACAATACGATAATTGCGATATTTTACGCAAAAATCAGGAGAAATTCGTACAGAAATCGACGATAATCAAATTGAATCAGAATTTGAACGAAATTGAGCCGAAATTCGAACGGATCACCTATCGCAAACAATTAGATCGAATTATCAAAATCTACACTACTCTAATTAATTCGTTTATCTTCAATATAATTGAGGAGATTAGTTTTTTGATAACGCTATTGATTAAAAAACAATACGATGATTGTGGTGATAATCACGAATTGTTGGAGATAATGGAATTACAACAATTATTCCAAACGGTCCACAATTTGGTCTATTTCGTTGCGCAAATTCTCGAATCACAATTTGAGGTATTTGTGGTGAATTTCGATCGATTTACATTGAAATTGCTGATTGAAAATCAACGTTTAGTGGAATTTGCGCCCGAATTCGTTCGAAAATTATCGAAAATCCATCAAAATTGCGAAATTACAACGGTTTTAACGCCAATACCGTCAACAGAAATGGTGGTGTGTTTCAATATCGATACCGATAATCGTCAAAATTTTCCCAATGATTTATCGTTTCATTCATTCCGTAAACAACGCGATTTATTCTATGAAATTCTACAAATTTGGAATGTACAACATTCGAATGCCGATTGGAATTTCTTTATGTCGTTAACTGGAAAAATTCGTACTCTACTCAATTTATGTAATAATGAATCGATGAATTATCTACATTTGGTTCGATTATTCAAATTGGAATTGTTGAATTGTTCAATTTTAAATCAACAATTCAATGATGTTAATTTACCGATAGATTTGGCGAAATTGAATCGTTTAAAAACCCGTCTAACTACTAAAGATTCGATATTATCAACATCTCTAATATCGTTCAATGGCCGTGAGGAGTTCTTTAAAGATTTCATATTGGCTGCGAATAATTTGTATTTTAATCGTTATCTGTGCGATACGTTGATTAGTGAGATTGTGGAATTGAACGAGACGAATTTCAATGTTAGCGATCTAGGTGGCGATGTTAGAGGTGGGGTTTTTGTGGTTTTATTGTTGGTAATTTAGTTTATTTTTGTTTTGTTTTTTAGAGATACAACTGGATTTGTCGACGAAGAAATCGTACTATTGTTGTATAAAATCGTTGCGTTTATTGGCGAAATTTCTCGGTTTTATTGAATCATTGCCGTATCAAATCGATGCGAATTGTTTGACGCAGAATTTGATTGGTCAATATTTGAAAGTTCGCGGACAGGTCAGTATTCAATTGTTACAAAAATTAGTAATAGATCTTATTACGATACAGCAAGTTTTAATAGTTGAAATTTGATTTCTTGTTGTGCCACTTGAACTTTGTTTATTAGGGTTGAGCCACCCATTTTCCTATTTTTTGAAACTATCTATGGAAATATTGCGACTAGACGATTCAAATTTAGAATTCTAATAGTCTAAAATATGCCCTTTAAATTGAATTTTATAAAATTGAATTATCTTTCAGTGTTTAGCTGAAATTTGTATTTAATTTCAGGCAATTTTCAAATCGTCATATTTCGCATATTTTAAATGGAACATCCTGTTTTTTTACACGATTTGATAGTTTAATAAATTCTACATCGAATTCTATTGGTATTGTTGGATTATTTTTCAGTTATTTCAAAATTTCAGTTTCTAAAAGTGTCGAATCTAGTCGTCTATGCTTCAATAATTCGGTTACAATAAAAACTAAGAAGGCTTAGAAAAATGACATTAATTGTTAGAATTGAGGTCAATTTCTTTTAGCAAATTCTACGTAAAAAAAATTAATCCAATTAATTTGAATTTAATTAATTATCAATTTCTTCAATTGTTTTAATTAGAAAAATCTAAAAATAATTGATAATTATGGTGTTAATTGGAACAATTGTCTGAAAGTATCTAGAATCTAGTTGCTTGTGATTTAGTAATTTGCCGATATAGAAATGCATAGAAGGCTTAGGAAAATTGACGATCACAATTGAGGTTAATATTAGATATTTTCAGGATTTTTTCAGCAATTTTTACACGAAAATAGCAATCCAAACAATTTAATTTGAATGATTATTTATTCTCTTGTTTTCATTTAAATCTAAAAATAATCAATTTTTTTAGATGTCAATTGTGACAATTGAATTGACAGTTGTTTTGGTAAGCCTTCTATGTTTTAGTATTGTTTTTCAATTTCAGAAATCGAAATTTCTGAATAACTGAAAAAATTTTAGAGATAGATATTAGGAGATATATTTAGATTTAATTAAAAAAAAAAAACTTTAACCACCCAAATAGAGAAAAATACGGTATTCTATTAAAATTAAGCAAGATATTAGTGTTTAAAAATAGCCTGAAATTAAATACAATTTCAGCTAAACGCTGAAAGATAATGTAATTCGACATAATTTATTTTAAAGTATATAGTTTGGCCTATTTGATTTCCAAATTTGAATCGTCTACTAACAACAATTCCAAAGATACGAATATTTTTAATAAATACTGAAAAAAAATCAAATTAAATATACAATTCTATATAAAATAAGAAATTCGTGTGCACTACCCCATACAATAAGGGTTGATAGAAACTCGAAAATATACTGTAGTTGTAGATCAAATCGAAAAACAATTGTAAAACAAATTTCAGTAACGTTCATTCGAGCTTTCTATACTACATATACCGTGATTACTTCGTGTCGTAGATTGATCCATATAAATTATTAAGACGTAACAACTAATCTACGACACAATATAACCAAGACACGGCTATCTACAAATTGCTACTGTGCTATTATTGAAATTGATGAAATATAGGCAACCAACTATTCGCAAAATAAACGAATAGTTGGTTGCCTACATTACATCAAAATTCATTCGGTTTTTCTATACTTTACCTTGATTACTTTGTGTCGTAGATTGATTCATATAAATTATTGTAGCGTAACAACTAATCTACGACACAATATAACCAAAATACGGTTATTTTCGATATGCTAAACAGTATTAGTGCTATATTACTATTGAAATTAGTGTAATTTAGGCAACCAACTATTCGTAATACAAACGAATAATTGGTTGCCTATAGTATACCAAAATAGCAATAACTGTGATTATTGCTATTGAAATTAAGCAATTTAACCTATCACTAGATAAACTATTGACAATATTTGATGTTTAATCAAAGACATACGTTATAATGTTGTTTTTGTCTTCTAGGTACAACCGAATTTCGATATAAAAACAATATTAGAAGAATCAATACAACGTAAAACATTAATTCTATGTATACCATGGTTAACAATCTATTTATCAATGTTAGATTATATAACATTACGTCTACCATATTATCTAATAATTGGTAGAATTCTATTTGAAATCTATCAAAATTTCAACTATTTCCAATCGAAAAAAAACTATTATCTAATCAAATTCTGTTTAGGTTATCTATTCGAAATCCAACATTATCCAATTAACGAATACTATAATTATCTATTTTATGAAAAAAAATTATTAACAACACCTATAGATAATAATAATAATAATAATGACGAATTGATAACAATCGATAATTTGGATATAATCGATCAGAATTTAATGTTGGAATGTTGTCCGAATTTAAACAACATCAAACGATTATTATCAACATTAACAACAACAACAACAACAACATTAAATCAAGATACCAACATTACAATAAAACATGTAACACCAGTTACAACATTACATACAGTTGACGAATTGAATCGTAAACGTCTCCAACAACAATTAGAAGAGGCTTTTTTAAATGGTCAACCGATATCGATACGGAAATCAATCGAATTTATCAGCGAACGTATCGCTTCAATTTGCGTTAAATACATAATCAATATTATTATACCGAAATATAAAGATGATTATCTAAAGGATTATCAACAATATTTGATTGATAATAATCTGTTACAACAATCGATTGATAATTATAAAATGAAACAAATCAAACAATTACAACAACAATGTTACGATGAAATCTACGACTTATGTTCGGATAAAATCAAAATCTCCATAAATACATTGATTAGTTTCGATACTTTACAACAAACAAAAGATGTTTGTTGTAATATTACAAGACGTACGTGTTTGGAACGAATCAAACAATGGATTACATCGCATATTACAATATTAGGTAAATTTCAATTCTAACCTATAATCGATTCTAACCTCAAATTTTAGCAATTTTCAATAAAACCGATATTAATGATAATACAGATGATGGTAATAAAAAACGAAATAAACCGTTATTTGTATTACCACCTGAAGGTAATAATATTGAACATAATGATGGTACAATTAGTGCGGCACATTTATTGGAACAATTATGGGTATAGTAATAGCGCCATCTATTATTCAATTTTATAATTAATCGATTATTGTAGGATTTATCGATTATTATCATTGAAAATCCCGATAAAATCACCGATAATTATTTAATTAAACTATTAGATGATATTTTAACAAGTATTAATGGACGTGGTGATATTAATGAGTGTATATTGGCGACAATTTGTACAATGCTCGTCGATTTGGCGTTATTATTACGTAATTATATTCGATTATATATTTGGTCGATTGTTAGATTTGTTGTTTTATAGTTGCACATAAATCCGAATCGTTATCGAATCCGTTAATATTGGAGAAATTCTACGAGATTTGGCGATTATACTATTTGGGTACGAACGATTTGTTTAAAACCCTCTTATCGGTGCGTAATGTGAATCTGTTGGTACAATCGAAATGTGCGGATTTGGCTTGGTTGGAATTTGCGAAATTTTCCCTGTTTTTAGTGCGCAAACAATTGTTGAATTGTGATAGTTTCGAGCAACAATGTACGGGTTTGTTTCGTACCGATTGGAATCGGCGAATTTTGAAATGTTTGACCGATTATTTGAGGGAATTTGTACGGTTGTATCGGAATTCCGGTGGTAGTTCTGATGATTTTGTATTTTTGTTGGATTTTCTGTCCGATTATTGTGAAGATTTGTAGGTGTTTTATTTATTGAAATGTGTTCATTTTTATTATTTTTTTATCGATATTTAATAATAAAATTATATTTTAATGGTTTTAAGAGCGATATTTAAGCGAATTTTAGACGGCCATATTGGCGGCAATTTTAAATCCGATCCTATCTCTAATGCGCCTACTATGATTGATTTGTGATAATACAGTTGTTTGTTTTGTAGAGATTGAAATCAACAATCTTCGGAATATTTCGGTTATTTTCGAGATTTGGGATGAGCGACATTTAACCAACTAGAGGAGACGCGCCAATTTTGAATATTGCAAAATATGCTGAAGACTTGGAAAAAAATTGTTTAGAATGCGAAAAATTAGTCCAGAACAATTGTGGTAGAGCGACAATTAACCGACCAATCGTCGTACAGTTTGTACCGAGCGCATATTTTGAATTCAATCTTTATTTCTAATATGCAAAAATTACAGAAATTTTATAATTTCTAACAACGTAACGTTTAGAATCGGCAATTATCAAGTTATTTAACGGATCATTGAAACAAATGATTTTTGTAAAGTTGGTGTAGTTTAGAGCGACATTTAATTGCGGAAGTCGGCCATTTTCTGGACAAACCGGCGGCAATTTTGAATCCGATTCTATTTTTAATGCGCCTACTATGATTGATGTGTGATAATTATCCAGTTGTTTATTTTGTAGAGATTGAAATCGACAATCTTTGGAATATTTCGGTTATTTGGAAATTTGGAAAAGAGCGACATTTAACCAACTAAAGGAGACGCGCCAATTTCGAATATTTTTTAAAGAGTAATACTGAAAATTTGGGAAAAACTGTTTAAAATGCGAAAAAACAAGCCTAGATCATTTTTAAAAAGAGCTACATTTAATCGCCCAATCGTCGTATAGGCGGTAATTTTGAATTCAATCCTCATTTCCATTATGCAAAAATCATTGAAATTTTATAATTTCTAATAACGAAAAATTTAAAATCGGTAATTATCGATTTATTTAACAAATCATCCAAGAAATATTGATTTTATAAAACTGTGCAGTTTGGAGCGACATTTAACCCCGGAAGTCGGCCATTTTCGGGACGAACAGGCGGCAATTTTGAATTCAATCTTATTTCTGATGCGCCTCCTAAAATTGTTTTGTGATAATAATGCAGTTGTTTATTTTGTAGAAATTGGAGTCAACAAATTTCGGAATATTCGGCTATTTGAAAGAATTGGAAAAGAGCGACATTTAACCAATAGAGGAAACGCGCCAATTTTGAATATTTATTGCAAAATAATGCTGAAAACTTGGAAAACACTGTTTAAAATGCGAAATACAAGCCCAGAACAATTGTGGTAAAAGCGACAATTAACCGACCAATCATCGTACAGTTTATAGCGAGCGGTAATTTTGAATTCAATCTTTATTTCTAATATGCAAAAATTACTGAAATTCTATAATTTCTAAAAACGGAACGTTTACAATCAGCAATTATCGAGTTATTTAACGAATCATTGAAAAATACGATTTTATAAAACTATTGTGAATGGAGCTATATTTAATCGCAGAAGTCGGCCATTTTCTGGGCGAGCAGGCGGCAATTTTGAATTTGATCCTATTTCTAACCTGCCTACAAAGATTTATTTGTGATAATAATGCAATTGTTTATTTTGTAGAGACTGAAATCAACAAATTTTGGAATATTCGGCCATTTGAAAGATTGAGAAGAGCGACATTTAACCACCTGAAATAAACGCGCCAATTTTGAATATTTTTAACAAAATAATGCTGTAAACTCAGAAAAAAAACAACTCCGAAATTATTCCTGGAATAGTGGCAAGAACGACATTTAACCGACCAATCGTGTAAGTTTGTACTGAGGCGGAAATTTTGAATTCAATCTTTATTTCTAATATGCTAAAATTACTAAAATACTGTAATTTCTAAGAAAAAAAAAATAGAATCGGCAATTATCGAATTACTTAACCAATCAAAGACTTTTGTTTGATTTTATAAAGCTGAATTGGAGCGACATTTAACCAATAGAGGAAACGCGCCAATTTTGAATTTTTCCCACAAAATTTTGGCTCTACTTTAAATTATACTGCAATAAGTATTTACGGACAACAAATAATACTGAAAATTTTGAAAAAAAGTGTTTAAAATATAGAAAACAACTTCAAATCTAGTATTCGTATAGTTGCGGGAAGAGCGACATTTAACCGACCGATTGTACAGTTTGTACCGAGGCGGTAATTTTGAATTCAATCTTTATTTCTAAATATTATCGAGTTATCTAACAAATCATTGACGAAATTTGATTTTGTAAAGCGTCTGTAGTTCGGAGCGACGTTTAACCCCGGAAGTCGGCCATTTTTGAACGAAACGGCGGCAATTTCGAATCGATTCGTTTTCATTAGAATAATTAGGCTCCAATTTAAATTATAATCAAACAAATCTTAATAGATCACAAGTAATATTAGAAATCTTATAAATGGGGAATTTATTTGTTTAAAATACGAAAAAACTAAATTATTTTGGTGGGTTTAGGAGCGACATTTAACATCGGCCATACAGTTGGAAATGGCGGCAATTTCGAATTCATTAAAGCAACTCCATTGTGTAATGATTTAAAGACGACATTTAGGCGGCCACTCGTCGGCCATATTGTATTAATGGCGGCAATTTCGAATCGATTCATTTTCATCAGAATATATTAGCTCTAAATTATATTATAATACAATAAATGTTAATAAACAACAAATAATATTGGAAATTATATAAAAATCAGATAAAATTATTTGTTTAAAATACGAAAAAACAACTCCAAAACAACCGTATGTTCATTGAAATTATTTGATGTGATTCGATGCAATACCGGTATCAATTCATTATCAAGACTTTTCATATAAATCGGCGGCAATTTCAAATTATTACTACCAGCTAGATATGAAACCTACAAAATTCAACGATAATTATAACCTAAAATCTACAAAAATTGTCGAAAATAACTCACATTTTCAACGTGTAAAGTTGTCCGTATACCAATTTTATAAAAATTATTACTAATTAACAAATCTAAATATTTAACAAGTGCATTGCATGTCGCCTTAGCTATACTTTCCGATATTTTCGATATATCAACCGGATCATTACGTACATTATCAATATTATTAATATCATTATTATAATCATAATCACTATCACTATTTTTGATAATAAACACCTCCGTCCAACGGATCAAACGTTGTCCGTTATTATTCACATAATCTTTACCGTTATGGACCCGAATCGATGGTACCCCACTCAACGGCTGGTTATCAATCGGCGATTTTACACTAAAATCAAATAAAATCAACTCGAATTTAGTCAATCAACAGTTGGTTTACTTTAAATTGAAATTTGTATCCGGTTCGGTCCATTGGATTTCGACAATTTCATCGGTTTTCGAATTGATACAACCACATTGGATTGTGTGATTCTTCATATTGCGCAAATCATCACGGATCTTCACCATATGATCGGGTGTTATTTGAATCATTAAACCATCTTCAACAATACTCGATTTGGCCGTTAAACCACTCGATGATTTCAAAGCACCATTAAATACAATAAAACTAGCTCCAGTTACTAGAATCAAATCCAATCGTATTCTATAATTTTGGTGATTTATTACAATTACAATTGTCATGGTAACGAATCATCAAGTTAGAGAATACGATCTATAATTCTATCGAGTATACCACGGTAATTCTGTTTGTAGTAAACTGTCGGTAATATAGATCACTAACAATTGACAGATCGGTAATTGATAGTGATCTGTATTACCGACAGAATTTTAAGAAATCGACTTACGTTTTCTCGGTTTATTGTGGATGTTAATAGCGTGCGTTGTATATAAATTTTCGTTATTTTGAACATCCTGTATACAAACTAAATGCGAATCGGTTAACATACTAAAATTACCACCAAATGCTAAAATATAATCACTAGAATTGTTGATTGTTTTAATAATTTGTTTATAGCGATTTTTCGGTATTTGTATTTTTGTTATTTTCTCTTCCATATAAATGTATAAACCGTTAATTTTCGGTAATGTATAGGAGAAATTACGAAAATCAGCTAATAGATTTATTATCGTATGTCCAATTTCAACAAAACAACTATTACGATAACGATACGATATTATTGGACATGGATAATAACGGTATTCCGCACCTAAACGTAATAGTAAACGTAATGGGAATAATTTCGCCCATGGTGTCTCCCATCTGGAACCAAAAAAAATAAAAATTATTTTAATCGATTTACAAAATTGAGCGTAGCTTGATTCAGTTGTTAAGAAACGTCAAATCTAACTGAATATGAATCAAGCTACGACTCTACGATCAAAATTGAGCCTCAGTAGCAAAGTCAAATTACGTAGAGTGTGAATTAAGCTACGATTCTATAATCAAAATTGAGCGTAGCTTGGTTCTTACGCCAATATGAACAAAGCTACGACTCTGCGATTACAAATTGAGCCTAGCTTGAACAAGATACCAAGTCAAATTTAGTAGTGTGTGAATCAAGTTACGATTATGTTAATAAAATTGAGCGTAGCTTGATTCAGTCGTTAAGAAACGTCAAATCTAACTGAATATGAACCAAGCTACGACTCTGCGGTCAAAATTGAGTTTCAGTAGCTAACTCAAATTACGTAGAGTGTGAATTAAGCTACGATTCTATAATCAAAATTGAGCGTAGCTTGGTTCTTACGCCAATATGAACAAAGCTACGACTCTGCGATTACAAATTGAGCCTAGCTTGAACAAGATACCAAGTCAAATTTAGTAGTGTGTGAATCAAGCTACGATTATGTTAATAAAATTGAATGTAGCTTGATTCAGTCATTAAGAAACGTCAAATCTAACTGAATATGAACCAAGCTACGACTCTGCGGTCAAAATTGAGTTTCAGTAGCTAATTCAAATTACGTAGAGTGCGAATTAAGCTACGACTCTATAATCAAAATTGAGCGTAGCTTGATTCTTACGCCAATATGAACAAAGCTACGATTCTACGATTACAAATTGACCTAGCTTGAACAAGATACCAAGTCAAATTTAGTAGTGTGTGAATCAAGTTACGATTATGTTAATAAAATTGAATGTAGCTTGATTCAGTCGTTAAGAAACGTCAAATTTAGTCGACTATGAGCCAAGTTACGATTCGAGTTCGATTCAATCGTGAAGTTTACACTAAATTAATAAAAATTGAGCGTAGCTTAATTCATACACCAATAATCATTCAATTAAGTCGAATATGAATGAAGCTACGACTTTCTGATCAAAACAGAGCCTAATAGAGTTTGAAGCAAGTTACGATTAAAATTCAGACATCGACACTTAATTGAGTATGAAACAAACTACGACTTTATGATCAAAACTGAGCTTGTTTTAGGCACCAATAAATCTCAAATACAGTCAAGTATGAATCAAGCTACGACTTTATAATCAAAATTGAGCGTAGATTGATTCAGACACCAAATCATTTAGATCTGGGAAATTTTACGATGATAGAAATTTAGCGTAGCTTGATTCAACCATCGGGAAATATCGAGTATGAACCAAGCTACGATTCTATGATCAAAATTGAGCGTAACTTGATTCAAACGCCAAGTAAATTTAGTAGAATATCAATCAAGCTACAACTGGGTTGCTTAAGACTGTGCGTAGATTGACCCAGTTGTCAAAGTCAAATTTAGTCGTATATGAATTAAGCTACGACTTTGTCATTAAAATTGAACGTAGCTTGATTGAGCCAAAAAAATATCAAATTTAGTCGAGTTTCGAGCAAGCTACGACTCTGTAATGAAAATTCAAACACCGACAAATACAAAATTTCGTTCAATGTGAATCAAGCTACAACTTGATCATCAAAATTGAACTTAACTTGTTTCATAAACGTCAAATTTAGTTGAGTATGAACCAAGCTACGACTCTATGATCAAAGCCAAGCCTAGTACAATATAAAGAAAGCTACAACGGCATTGATTAAAACTGTGCGTAACTTGATTCATACGCCAATAAATGACAAATTTGGTCGACTATGAAACAAGCTACGATTCTGTCATCAAAACTGAGCCTAATAGAGTATGAAGCAAGCTACGACTGTGTCATTAAAATTGAACGTAGTTTGATTCAGCCGCAAAAAACGTCAAATTTAGTCGAATATGAACCAAGTTACGACTCTTAACATTAAAATCGAGCCTAGTTGAGTAAAAAGGAAGCTACAAGTCTATCATCAAAATTGAACTTAACTTGATTCATACGCCAATAAACGTCAAATATGAAGCAAGCTACGACAATGACAACAAAATTGAACTTGACTTGATTCATATGCCAATAAACGTCAAATTTAGTCGAATATAAAGCAAGCTACGACTCTATTATCAAAACGGAGTCTAGTAGAGTATGAAGCAAGCTACAACTGTGTCATCAAAATTGAACGTAGCTTGATTTAGCCGTCAAAAAACATCAAATTTAGTCGAGTTTGTGATTAAAATTCAAACATCAACATTTATTTAAGTATGAACCAAGCTACAACTTCATCATTAAAATTGAACTTAACTTGATTCATACGCCAATAAATGTCAAATTTAGTCGAGTTTGAAACAAGCTACGATTCTGATTAAAATTCAGACGCCTACAAGCTACAATTCCAATCATCAAAATTGAACCTAACTTGATTCATACACCAATAAACATCAAATTTAATCGAATATGAAGCAAACTACGAGTCTACCATCAAAACTGAGCCTAGTGGTTTGATTAAAACCGTGCGTAAGTTGATTCAGTTGTCAATAAACGTCAAATTAACTTTAGTCGTATATGAATCAAGCCACGACTCTATCATCAAAATTGAGCCTAGTAGAATATGAAGCAAGTTACAAGTCCATCATAAAAATTGAACTTAACTTGATTCATACGGCAATAAACATCAAATTTAGTCAAATATGAAGCAAGCTACGACTGTGTTGATTAAAATTGTGCGTAATTTGATTCAGTTATCAATAAACATTTAATCTTAGATGAATCAAGCTACGATTTTATAATAAAAATTGAACATCACTTGATTCATACGCAAATAAACACCAAATTTAATCGTATATGAATTAAGCTACAACGTCATCATTAAAATTGAACTTAACTTGATTCATACGCCAATAAATGTCAAATTTAGTAAAGTACGAAACAAGCTACGACTCTACCATCAAAACTGAGACTAGTAGAGTATGACGCAAGCTACAACTGCATTGATTAAAACTACTCGTATATGAATCAAGCTACGATTGTGTCACTAAAATTGGACGTAGCTTGATTCAGCCGCCAGAAAAATATCAAATTTAGTTGAATTTGAAGCAAGCTACGACTCTGCCATCAAAACTGAGCCTAATGGTTTGATTGAAACTGTGCGTAACTTGACTCAGTCGTCAATAAACGTCAAATTTAGTCTTATATGAATCAAGCTACGACTTTACCATCAAAATTGAATATGACTTGATTCATACGCCAATAAACATCAAATTTAGTCGTATATGAATCAAGCTACAACTTCATCATTAAAATTGAACTTAACTTGATTCATACACCAATAAATGTCAAATTTAGTAGAGTACGAAACAAGCTACGACTCTGCCATCAAAATTGAGACTAGTAGAGTATGAAGCAATCTACAACTGCATTGATTAAAACTCCTATATGAATCAAGTTACGATTGTGTCACTAAAATTGGACGTAGCTTGATTCAGCCGCTAGAAAAATATCAAATTTAGTCGAGTTTGAAGCAAGCTACGACTCTATCATCAAAATTGAATATGACTTGATCCAATAAATATCAAATTTAAATCGATTCGTTACCATGACAACGCTAGAACTCCCATCACTTTCCAATTAAACAAAAGAAAAAAAAAAACAGAATAGTAACAATTGTCATGGTAACGAATCGGTAAATAGTTATAGAATACAACCGTACATACCGATGTATTAAAATACCAATCAAATAAGGCTCATCCGGTAATAAATCTTGTATTTGTTGTAAACATTGAAATGTTGGCCTTATAAACAAGAAACCAACATGATTTTTTGAACCTAAAAAATTCTTATTATCATATTGTTGATTCAAACCCAAATCCATTTCTTTAATTGTTATCCCCTTAATCGAATTCAAATAAATATTGTTGATATAGAAGAAAATATCAATCGGTATTTTATCTTCATTATCCAATAATTCTAATAAAATTACAATCTCATCTTGACCGACATTGATCAAACCATTCGTTATAAAACACCATACGAATTTATTGATACAACAATCCAAATTTAAAATCTTCAAATTTAGAAATAAATTCAAATTTAAAGCGAACATCAATTGATCCGTCTTCAAATAATCAACGATATTACCGTAATTTTTCATATCAAATTCGCTATAAACAACATCGTGTTTTGTTGTAAATTGAACAATTGGCGGCAATCGCTCCAGATTCGACACCAACAGAAAACTCTTAGTCTCCTTATCAAGTTCCGGTCGTTCGATTTGTTGTTTCAATTGTTGCTGTTGATAAGAGAAATCGTTATCTAAACTTGTTAGATCACTACCCGGCCGGATGCCATCACAGAACATCACACTCTTATTCCTCCTCACCCGATTATTACCATTATTATCATTATTATCACCGTTTGTATTATTCTTTCGTTTCAACACGCCCACCGGTACCATAACCGATGGTGTTGGATTTGTTGTTTGGTCGACTTGTTGATGGGGCGGTATTGTCGAACAATATTCCAATGGATTATTGGGATTCGGTTGTTGTGATTCGTCGTGTTGTTTCGGTGAATTCTCCTGACTTGTACACGGTGTTGGCGATTGTTTCCGTGTTAAAATCTCATAACATTTATTACAAACTCGTGCTAATTCATCTAAATAATTCAATTTCAATTTCAAATAACAACATTTCGAACATAAAACTAAACCACAAGCCCGGCAATGATGCCGTCGTTTAATTACAGTAAATTTAATATCGCAATGTAGACAATTTGTGGCAACATTGTCGGGTATCCATAATGGCGCCTGATTACCCAACCAATCATTTTTATCCTCTTGTTGTTGCCGTGGAGATTCGTCATTTGTTTGGGTATCAATAGCATCATGATAAGTATCTTCATCTTCATCATTATTTTGTTGTTGTTGTTTTTTGTTGTAAATCTTCAGTTGAACTATCCGATATTGAAGCAGTTGTATCTTCATCTTGATCACTACTACTACCACTACTACTACTATTATTATCATTATCAATATTTTCTTTCTCTAATTCTTTATCGATATAAACATTATTGAATGGCGTCGATCCGGGACTGCCAACTAGATCGATTTTTTTATCGTTTATTTGCCGATCTTCACTTGTTGTTGTTGTTGTTGTTGTTAATTCCAAATCTCTAGGCCTATCTTGATTCTTTTCGTTATCTTCAATTGTTTCCTGGATTTCTTCAATTTCTTCCTGTTGTTGTTGCGACTCGTATTCCTGCTCTAATTCCTCTAAATATTGATTCAATTCACTCTCATCAATCTCTAGAGTATCATTAAAGCCGATTTTATCTTCATTTTTATCTTCAATTTCAACTTTATTATCTGTAATTTCTTCAATTTCCTCCGTTAAAATCTCTTGTTTATCAATATTTACTTCTACTTCATCTATATTATCATTATTTTTAATACTATCATCAATACTTGGATTATTATCAATTTCCTCATCTTCAACTATATTATTACTATTATTATTATCATTATTACCATCATTTTCGTTAATATTATCGATACTATCTTCCTTTACGTCATCATCAATGTTTTCTCTTTCTATTCCATGGGTTTCTCCGATTTCAATTCTATCGCCATCTTTGTTTTCTGTATTTTGTTTTGATTCGTTGTTGTTTTCAATTTCTTCATTTTCTTGTTCGTTTGTATTTTCTTCGATTTGACAATTCTCCTCAATTTCTACAGGATTTTCTTCGATTTCCTCCGGTTTTCCGCCGATTTCTTCATCTTTGACATTGATAATTTCAATTGTTTTAATATCGCTATTCAAATATTCGTTCAAACTGTGGAAAACATTATTGATGGAATGTTTTGTTGTTGTTGTTGGTACTGTTGTTGTTGTTGTTGTGGTACTGTTGTTGTTTTATTGAAATTGATTGGTACCGTTTGATTTCGTCCAGTATCAGTCAATTCGCTGTACTCAAAATCGTTCAATACTTGGTCCAAATCGACTGTATATTTATCCATAATGAAATATTTCGATAAATTTGTTTAAATAACTAAAAATAAATAATAATTAAGTAGTTTAATTGGGGAAAATTAATAGATCTTTATCAGCTGATTTGAGGTTGACATTTGTTGGTTAATTGACAGTTTGGTTATAAAACCAAATTCCCCCAACACCAAAAAACTACCAAATGAACATAGTTGCCAAATTTTGCAAATTTCTAGAAAGTTAATTGTAAATTCGGCACTTTATAGCTAAATTTTCCAATAAAATTTCCAAAATTATCGTCCTTAATTGCTAGAAACTTTTTTTTTTGCGTTATTAGTGAGTAAATGGTAAAAATTTACAAATATTGTTGAGGGTACATTTGGCAACTTGCACAATTATTGAATCTACCACTAACAAACTATTTTATTGTTTATTAATTTTTAAGATTATAATTATCAAAGAATAATTAGCAAAATTTCAATTCGAGTAATTAAATTGGAAAAACTCCAATTATTTCCGGATTAAATTCGAAATAATTCCAATAATAGTTCAACTGTTCAGTAGTTCGTCTGTAGATTCTAACCTAAAATTTTTTCAACAAAAATATTGATTTCCAAAATTTTCCAGATTATCCTAATTTTAACATTCAATAAAATAATTAAAAATAAATTATAATCAAGAAGTTTAATTAGGAAAAATTGCTAGTTAATATTTGTTGTTTATTTGACAGTTTGGTGATAAAACGAAATTTCCCCAACACCAATAAACTACCAAACTCGCATAGTTGCCAAATTTTGCAAATTTCTGACAGCTTAATTCTAAATTTGCCAATTTATAGCCCAATTTTTTAAGAAAATTTTCCAAAATTATTACCATTAATCACTACAAAATTCACTTTTTGTGTTATAAATGTTTAAATGGTGAAAATTTACAAATATTGTTGAGTGTACATTTGGCAACCTGCACGATTGTTGAATCTACAACACATTTAGACTACTTTAATTATTGTTTATTAATTTTTAAGATTATTATTATTATTATTAAATAATTAGTAAAATTTCTATTGAAATAATTAAAGTGGAAAAATTTTAATTATTTCCGAATTAAAATCGAAATAATTCCATAATAGTTCAATTGTTGAGTAGTTCGTTTGTCAATCCTAACCTAACATTTTCTCAACAAAAATATTGATTTCCAAAATTCTTCCGACTATGTAATTTTAATATTCAATAAAATAATTAAAAAAAAAAATAATAATTAAATAGTTTAATTGGGAAAAATTGCTAGATTTTTATCAGCTGATTTGAGGTTGACATTTGTTGGTTAATTGACAATTTGGTGATAAAACGCAATTTCCCCATCAATAACTAGCAAACGAACATAGTTGCCAAATTTTGGCAAATTTCTGACAGCTTAATTCTAAATTCGCCAATTTATAGCCAAATTTTTTGAGAAAATTTTCCAAAATTATTACCATTAATCCCTAAAAAGTCTCCTTTTTGTTTTATTAATGATTAAATGGTGAAAATTTATAAATATTGTGTGTACATTTGGCAATTGTACGACTGTTGAATCTACAACACATTTAAACTACTTTAATTAGTGTTTATTAATTTTCAAGATTATTATTATTATTAAATAATTAGTAAAATTTCTATTGAAATAATTGAAATGGAACAATTTTAATTATTTCCGAATTAAAATCGAAATAATTCCATAATAGTTCAATTGTTGAGTAGTTCGTTTGTCGATTCTAACCTAAAATTCTCTCAACAAAAATGGCGTTGGTCTCCAGAATTTTCCCGACTATTTTAACCAATTTCAGGTAATTAAACCCGATAATTATCAAATTTGTAGCCTTGAAGCTTCAATTGATTGCACATAAATCAAATTTCAATCGAATATTCAACGATTAAACCAGATCGAAAAATTGAACCTTGAAGGCTCAAATCCCAATAATTTCGCTATTATTTGGTTGAATTCGATTGATTTGATTGAATTGTAGACAAATCTACGAGACGCCAATTCGGACGATAATCCGCGACCATTTTCCACGGCCCAATGAACGCCGCCGTGTTCTCCGGCACGGTTGGAAGAAACGTATGTCGACACCAGGCGGACGTCGAGTTCTAATGAATCGTATACTAAAAGGACGCTTTGTCTATTCACATTGAGAATAGAAGCGAAATAATAATCGTAATTAGTTCATTAATTTTTATTTATAACATTACGAATCCAATCTAAATGCTTTGCTACATCGGTGAAGACCGCATAGTGTTGCGGATCGCAAACACCATACCCTTGTAGCGCCACACCAACACTAACAATACCGCGAATTTGCCAGATTCGATCCCGCCCGCTAGTGTTCGGTTTGGGTAGAATCAAACCGCCGCCACTGTCGCCGTTACAGACCGACGTGCCGTTATGGTAGCCGGCGCAGAAATTCTTCTCGAACGTGAACCGCGAGAAGAACTCCCGGTTCGAATAGATGCATTTAACCGTCGACACGATCGGCATTTCAGTTTGCATCAAATCATTCGATAATTCCCGGTCCTCGTTGAAGCCCCAACCGACAACGATGCCCACTTGGTCGATGATACTGTCCAATTCGATATTACGCCGATCCGTATCGTCCCATAGACAACACGGCCGGACGAAATCGCTAATTTGCACGCTCCTCGACAATTTCAATATCGCAATATCGTTAAATAAATTACTGTAATTGTATTGCGGATGGATGAAAATATCGGAAACATCCACATCTTGCACTTCCGGTCCGAATTTCTTCAAATTATATTTACCTAAATAGACCAGAAGGTCTTGCGCGTTTATCGGGTTGTTCGTTTGCGGTTTCGCCGTACAATGGGCGGCTGTTAGCACGTGTTTATCCGTGATTAGAGTACCGCCACACGTGTACATCAATTGGGCACCACGTGAATGATAGAGGGCGGCATGCCACGGATATTGGCCCTTGGTTGTGTTCTGTCCGTACGATATTAGCGGTGTCGGTTGGATGGCAATACGGCCGCATTCGTGTTGTTTTCTTATCATTTCGATTGGTAGTATTTGTTGTATTGGACGATTAAATGATTGTTGATTCACTGAAAAATCACCAGGAAAAAAATCAAAACCATTATTGTTGGGATCTTCAACTGACAAACCATTTGTTGTTGTTCTTTGAGTTGTTGTGGTTGAAAATCGATCAATTGGTCTATTTTCGCTAGAATTGAATTCAATTGAAAATTGTCTTTTTTCAACATTAAAACTTACTTTCGATTGCCGTAATTGGTGGTGGTTGTTGGAGATCGATCATTCGGTTTATTGTCGCTAAAATTCAGTTAAATTAGAATGGGGTTGTTTTTTTGGGGGTGGTTTATTCAGACTTACTTTCGATTGCCGTTATTAGTGGTGGTGGTTGTCGGGAAACGATCAACCGGTTTATTGTCACTGAAATTCAATTAAATTAAAATGGGGTTGTTTTCGGGGGTTGTGAGGGTTGTTAAAACTCACTTGCGATTGCCGTTATTGTTGTAACTGTGCACTGGTCGTCTGTAATTCGAAAATTTGCGTTAACAATCGATAAATCGGGTAGAATCTTTGATCGACGATTTCTCGTTCGTTTTTCATTGGACATTCAAGTGTTTAGAGTCGTTGGATAGAGCATTTCAGGTCGTATCGTGGGAGTTTTACCGTTTTGGAAAATTTTGTGGAAATTTTGAGTTATCAGTAATTTTTTCCGTTTAAAACTCGCTAAAATTGTGTCCTTTAATTGCGATTTTCCGGAAAACTGAGAAAGTTATCGGAAAATCTCTTAAATATTTGGAAAGCGCATTTAATTGGCTGTATAGAGCATTTTAAATCGTCGAAAAATTGACATTATTGTCTAATTTATGCGGGAAAATAACTATTAAAAAACATACTCCAAATTTTCGTCTATATTTCCGAATTTCCTTGGAGTTTTCCAAAATAAATATGTCCGTTTTATTGACAAACAAATACCCTTTCGAACGAGGTCTTATATGTTGTTACAGTTAATGAATTAAGGGAGAAAGCGTCGATTAAATATCCCATTTTGGCGAGTTGTAGTCTTTAAAAATGTGCTTTTGATGAGCGATTTCTAATTCGTTTTTCATTCGATATTCAAGTGCTTAGGCTCGTTGAAAAGAGCATTCCAAGTCGTCTCGGAAGAGTTTTACCGTTTTGGAAAATTTTGTGGAAATTTTGAATTATCGATAATTTTCTAGAAGTTTGTGTTTTTTCAAATTCCCCCTCATAACTTGGTAAAATTGTATCGTACAATTCAATTATGCGATTTTTCAGAAAACTAAGAAACTTATCAGAAAATCCGGAAAGCGCAAAATAAATGTGTCCGTTTTATTGACAAAGAATTTCCCTTTTGAACGAGGTCTCATATGTTATTACAGTTAATGAATTAAGGGAGAAATCGTCGATTAAAGATGCCCATTTTGGCGAGTTGTAACCGATTTCTCGTTCGTTTTTCACTCGAAATTCAAGTGCTTAGGCTCTTTGAAAAGAGCATTTCAAGCCGTACCGTAAGAGTTTTACGATTTTTGAAAATTTTGTGGAAATTTTGAGTTATCGATAATTTTCGAGAAGCTTGTGTTTTTCCAAAATTTCCCCTATAACTCGCTAAAATCGTGCCTTTCAATTTGTTCTTTTGCGATTTTCCGGAAAATTAAGAAGCTTATCGAAAGATTTCTTAGATATTTGGAAACCGCATTTTATTGACTATATAGAGCATTTTGAAGCGTTGAAAAATATACATTATTGCCTAATTTATATGGGACAATATTTTTAAAAACTCAAGAAAAACATACTCTATATTTCCGAGTTTTCCAAAATAAGTATGTTCATGTTATAGACGAAGAAATGCCCTTTTCAACGAGATCTCATGCGTTATTCCAGTTACTGAATTAAGGGAGAAATCGTCGATTAAAGATGCCCATTTTGGCGGAAATATACGGAAAAATATTCTTAAAAACATAAGAAAAAGATGCTCTAATATTTTCCCATATAATTCCGAATTTCCTCGAAGTTTTCCAAAATAAAACCGTTTTTTTTATAGACAAGGAAATTCTCTTTTCAACAAAATCTCAAACGTCTTTTCAAGTATTAAATTGAGGGAGAAATCGCCGATTAAAGATTCCCATTTTGGACGAGTTGTAGTCGTTAAAATGCCGGATTACAGCACAAAAAAGTGGAATTTTTAATCGACGATTTCTCAGTCGTTTTTCACGCGATAATCAAATATTTAGATGGATTTCAAGCTGTATTCTAAGAGTCATGCCGTTTTGGAAAATCGCTTAGAAATTTTCAATCAACAATAATTTTCTAGAAGCTTGGGTTCCTTCAATTTTCCTCATAACTCAGTTCCAAATTGGAGGAGCTTTCTAAATTTCCAAGTAATTTTTAAATTCCGGGAATTGCTTTATAATTACAGGAAAATCTCCAATTTCACCTGTCGATCAGTTTGTTCAATTTATAGGCGACTCTATTGATTAAAATTATCAGATCGAACCAATGTTTCCAGAAAATTGTCGATTACTCTAAAATTCCACAAAATTTCCCTAAAGAGTTGCACTTAAACTACTCTCTCCAACGACTCTAAACACTCGAATATCGAATGGAAAACGAACGACAAATCGCACTTTTCCAACGACTTCTAAGCCGATTTCGTAACTTAAACTCACTTATTCTGCCCTGGAGGGGCTCTATCCTGTTGTTTATTGTTTGAATTCCTTATATTATTGTTCGATTCCCTACAATTAACAAAATTTCAACAAACAAACACTGTTAAATCCAGTGACGGGCTAAATTGTTAAATTCCAATAACAATAATCGCTAATACTGCTATATTTAGCTCTAATATAGGCAACCAACTATTCATCTGCATTGTGAATAGTTAGTTGCCTATATTGCTATATTTCGCTATAATATAGGCAACCAACTGTGTGTAATTCAAACTAATAATTGGTTGCCTATATTAAAGCAAAGTAGCAGCTATTACTGCTATTATAGAATCGCAACTTAACCAATCACTAATTAAATCACAAAAAAATTACCTATTATCACTCCTATCGTTATTCTCGTTTAAATTCAACCGGATTTCGCTCAAATGCAACGTCGCCTCGGTTGTAGCCTCCACGAATTCCACCCCACATATCGTTTTGCCATTCAAACGGATATTCCGGACGCTCGGCACAACCCCGTCAGGGTTGTAAATAACGAAAAACCGGATTGTAATCGGCGGCCCGGCTTCCAGACGATATTTCGGATGGCGTATGATAAATTCACGATTATCCACATTCGTAGTGTTACCAAACCAATTCTAACAACAATCGGTTGGTCTTAGAATCCTTAAAAAAAAAAAAAACAATAAAACTTACGCCAAGTTGCAAAGCAGGCCGGTCGAGTATGATATGGATCCAGACACCGGTCAAATCTTCGTTTGTTTGTATGGTTAGAATGCCGTACCATCGATCCGGTTCGTTGGTATTGCGCGTTTCATAAGTGAAGATATGCGGACATGGTGATGATGGTGTTTGCGTCCAAATTTGGGGGGTCAAAGTCAGGATTATCGCCAATAACAGGAACATTCTAGAATTGCTAATTTTGATTTAATCAATTTGTAATAGAACACGACCTTATTTGATACAATTCCAATCAACATTCACTCTAATTTCGAGATTTTGTCAATTAATTCTTGAATTAATTGAAGGATTAAAAAAAAATGGTAATCAAAGAACTTGTTGTTTATTGTTTGAATTCCTTGATAAATCTTTTATTAAAATCGAATATTTCAATGGTCAAGGTCTAACTACTCATTAGAATTAATTCGAGAGTTTCCTCAATTTTGGAAAATTATAAAAAAATTCATACTCACATTATCCTGTCGGTTAATTATTTATAATTATAGTTAATTGATAATTAGACACAATAATTATAAGTTTCGATTTATTTCCAATTGATATTGAATTGTTGTTGATTATAAATGGACTGATCTTTGGACGAAAAACCAGTTTTGTTTACAAGATTCAAGACAATTCTTCATTAATGATTTTTTTTTTCTAATCTTTTTTGGAAATTCCCCAAATTTTATGATGCTCGTATATCGCAATTATAATCCAAGAATAATTAACGCATCGATAAAAATCGCAAATTCATCGTTTCTTATTGCAATTTAGACCAATTTCAATTTGAATTTAGCGCCAATTTACAGGTGTCTACACGATAATCGTCTAGCCAATTCACAGATGTCGCCCAATGCCAATTTTGAATCAACTGCCAACTATAATTCAACTAGTAACTTTCCAGAGAAGCGTTGGTAACATTGGCAAACTAATTGACATTCGTTTGTTTGCAATATAACCTCAAATTGTGTTTTTCTCATGTTTATTCTGCTAATTTGTTGACGTTATCAAATTTTTTTCCGCAAAGTTGACGATGCTCGATTGTCACAATTATAATTCATCGTTTATGTAAATTTGAATTTAGCGCCAATTTACAGTTCCCTACACGATAATCGTCTATCCAATTCACAGATGTCGCTCAATATTTAGTGGCAATTTTGAATCAATTGCCAATCTAATAATTCAACTGGTAATTTTCCAAAGAAACGTTGGTAATATTGGCAAACTTTGTTTGCAATATAACCTCAAATTTGATATTCGCAATTATAATCCAATAAAATCAATACAAATTGCAAATTCATCGTTTATAACCATCATTTTTCGAAATTACTGTAATTTATGAGGATTTAAATTTGAATTTAGCGCCAATTTACAATATTTAGTGGTAATTTTGAATCAATTGCCAACCTGATAATTCAACTGGTAACTTTCAGAGAAACGTTGGTAATATTGGCAAACTAATTGACATTCGTTTGTTTGCAAAATAACCTCAAATTTTATGTTTTTCACATGTTTATTTGGCCAATTTGATTGACTTTTATCAAATTTTATTGACATTTTTTGTGGAATTTACCGTTCATTTGAATTTCTCTCTTATCAATATTTTCTAATCAGTAATCACTAGATTTACCCTATTGGAATCACTCATAGATTAGGGATTTTATTTAAACAAATATCGGGTTAATATAAAGGCGCGAAATTTGAAAACAATCAATGAACGTCATCGAAAACAACATTTCATGGTCACGTGATGAATGCACACTAAATTAATTAAATTTAGGGACTTTTATTGCGTCATGTTTCCATCAATTACAGATTTCTACAATTATAATCTTTTAATGTAAGTAGATGTCGCTAATAAATTCCGATTACAAACAATTTGTAAATCAAACCAATAGATGTCGCTCTTATTCTTTTATTTTCATTAAAATTTTCTTATCTAATAATAATCAAATCGATAAGTGATAATTTTCAAATCATTTATTGTGTTATTGTTCGATTAGTGTTAATTATTACCGTTTATTATGTGGTGATTATTTGGAATTGGCGCCGAAATGGTGGTGGCGCCACTTGAATTTCCGGCTCCATCCCAACGCCAATTCGATTCATCTTCGAATTGAGGTCAACCACCTCCACTATTCCCCCCGATTGCCAACCGTCCATCGACAATTAATACCGGCCAAAGATCTAGATACCGTTGTCGTATAGACTACAATTGGTGATTGGTCGATTGATTCTAATCTCAATTGTGATTGGTTCTAGTGTGGCGACCATGTTTGTTCAGCATTCGTGTCAATATTGCCGAAACTGAACGAATCCCATTTGTGGTCTCATCGCCAAAGAGAACAGTCGGGGTTGTTAATGTTTTTAAAATATCATTTATATTTTTGATTTTATTTTATTTAAAATGTATACAAATTTTATTTATTTATGACAAATATAGAAACAGATATTTGAGACGATCTTAAAACACCATTTGTTGATTTGAGACACAATTTTGGTGGTCGATCGAACAGAATATGCGTAATTATGTTTAAAAAGAGATTAGGTCTTGTCCTTATCAAGTTTGATTAGAATTTTGTTTGTTTGGCTGATTGAATTCGAGGACAGGACGACGGACACGGATTGATTGATTGATTTTTGATCGTCACACATCTGGACAGTGCTTTTATAATAGTGATTTTTTTTTTTTAAACTATTGATTGAACCATCAACATATGCTAATTTACATGTAAATCGCCAGCTGCGGGCCAAATAGTGTTCTTCTTCGGGTAAACTAGGAGAATTCGAATTTGATTTAACAAAAAAACAAAACAAAATCGAATCAAAATTGATTTAAAAAAACAGGAATCATAGGAGGCTGTTGTTTCATAGACATCCAACGCCCAACGGTCGCCACATTTAATCTCGGTTTTGGGAAAATGGCGCTCGTTGAACAATGTGACAATGATCGAAAAAGGTTTGCATTTATTTAAAAAAAAAAAAAAACAACGAACAAATTCGACGATTTTCTTTAATTAATTACTTATTTAATTAATTTAAATTTAATTTAAAATTTTGTTGAAATTCTTGAAGCCTTGATACAAAAATGTGCTTACACAACATGGATACAATCAAGACGGCTAGATTTGTGCGAAATACGTTTGGTTCAATCGAATTTGGGGGTTGTTGCCTTACACAAATCCATCCCCTAGGAAAATCGCGTTTTTCTATTGCGATTAACGCGAATTTCCCGATTACCCACAGGAATTAATCGGGGGAAATAAAACCGGAAAACGGGGGCAAGTCGCCATATTTGTGTCTACCATGTTCATTGACAATTGCAACAAGGTAACTTGATCTATACTCGTAGAACAAAAGAGAACCTCCAATTTCGATCGAATTATCAAACCAATTTCCAACAAATTGATGGCCGAATTTGTCTAAAATTGAGGAATTGATCAAATTGTCCCAGTGTTTGTGTATTTGTTGTGTAAAAACGAAATTATTTTTGTATCAAGTCGGCCATTATCTTTTGTTTTTTTTTTTATTCTAATCCAATGGCTGTGTGCCAATCTGCAAATAACTCCATACTTTTATAACTTTATTTTATTTTAATTTGATTTTTTTTTGTATTTCTATCGGCAAATTGACGCAATTATCGCAATTTCTTGAAATTTTATCAAATCTATAATTAAATATAAATTCAAGGTCATTTTGGAGATAATTAGCACACAACCATTCGGGTGACGTCACCAAAAATTCAATATAACGGAAATTGAATTGCGCCATCTATCCGTGCGAATTTCGTTCAAACAAGCGCCAATTTTAAACTGTTTATGTTTTAATTCAGTGATGAAGAGATGAATAAAAACGAAAATCAACCAATTGAAGAGAATGAAGAGAAATCGCAACAAAACGACGATTTAGAAGATGGTGAAATTGAAGATGATGATGGTGATGATGAGACAATATCATCAACAATTCAAATAACACCGGTGGAAGGTGACAAAATTAAAAAAGAATGTGAATCGGCGCCGATAGCGGTGCATAAACAGAAAGATCGCGACAGGGACCGGGAGCGGGATCGGGAGCGCGACAGGAATCGGGATAGGGAGCGTGATCGTGATCGTGATCGACGTTCCAGACACGATGACGACAATAACAAGAAGACCAAACATCTAACCGAAGCGGAAAAGAGTATTTTGCATTTACGTAAACGGGAACGTATCCAACGCCAGAAATGGGAGCGTATCAAAAAAGAACAAGCAATAATGCAGGATACACCCGGTAAATTAATTACAAGAAAAATCAATTTTGTTGTTAATTAATTCGATTTTAGTTGTAGATGATTTTGCTATCAATTTAGAGAAGCAAATTGCTAGCGTTTTGAAGAAAGATAAGCAAATTAGCGATGATGAGAAGGAAGAAGAGAAGAGTCGAAGTAGTCGGAAGCGGAAAAACCGCGACAAAGACCGGCAAAAAGTACAATTTTCCACACCCATCACTCAATCACAATCTAATTAATTTCATAATTAATTTTAGAGTAAACAACGCCGTTTAGAATCGCCCTCGAAATCCGACGATATTGACGAGAATGAATTGTTGAATATCCGCGGTGGTAGTCCTTTGGAAATCCACCGGACCAAAGAACATTCATTATCACCGATGAAAAGTGATGATACTTACGATACGGATTCATCGGATGATCATCGGATACGTGATCGTGATCATCGTCCAAATAATAAACGTGATTATAATAATAAGAAACAAAGGAGACAGAGGGAGCGTGATCGGAAATTTCGTGATCGTAGTCGGGATCGTGATCGTGATAAAGATCAATCACAACAATCACAACAACAACAACAACAAGGACAACAGAGGCGTGGTGTTGAACAACATTTGAAAGATTCCCAAGGGGTTTGTGTGTTTTTCTTGCAAGGAAAATGTCAGAAGGTAAAATTTTCTTTATACAGGGTGAACTAAAAGGGTGGCCTATTAAAATGAGTAGGGGTTGAACAATCTGTTTTTCTATTTTCAATGGAATTATATTATTGTTTATGTGGTGGAATTTAAGGGTAGTTTGATGGTTTTTTAGGAATTTTTGATTTTTCTGAAAATTTTGCTACTAGACAATTACAATTAATTTTCCCCTGAAAGAAGTCACTAAAACATAGAAGGCTTAGTAAATCACTTTATTCAATTGTCATTGACATCTAGATTATTGTTTTTAGTTTTATTTAATGAAAAATAATTGAAAATATTTGATAATTCAATCGAAATTATTTGAATTATTTGTGTTTTCGTGTAAAATTTGCTGAAATTGCTGAAAAAACATAAATTTTCCAATATTAACCTCAATTACAATGTTAACCTCAATGACAGTTAATGTTGTTTTTCTAAGCCTACTATGCGTTTATTTTACTTGAATTATTGCATCTTCGGCGACTAGATTCGAGATACTTTCAGGTAGTGCGAAAATTAATGGAAATTGAAAATTTTAAACAAATTCCTTATCAAAATTCATAATCACTATAGTTTTTTGATAATTTTTCAGTTGTTTCAAATTTCCAATTTCCACCAATTTTACGCCTGAAAGAAAGTTTTTAAACATAGAAGGCTTAGTAAAACAACTGTCAATTCAATTGTCACAATTAACATCAAAATTATTAATTGATTTTAGATTTTTCTAATGGAAAATAATAGAGAAAAATTGATAATTAATTCAATCGAAATTATTCGGTTTCTTCTTTTCGTGTAAATTTGCTGAAAAAAGAAACATGAAAAATATCCGATATTAACCTCAAATGTGACGGTTAATGTCATTTTTCCAAGCCTACTATGCGTTTATTTTTAGTTGAATTATTGTGTCGTAGGTGACTAGATCCGGGATACTTTCACAAAGGAGGAAAATTAATGGAAATTGAAAATTTTGAACAAATTCCTTATCAAAATCCATAAACAATCACGATAGCTTTTTGATAAGTTATTTAAAATTCTCAATTTCCACCAATTTTACGCCTGAAAGAAAGTTTTGAAACATAGAAGGCTTAGTAAAACAACTGTCAATTCAATTGTCACAATTAACGTCAAAATTATTAATTAATTTTAGATTTTTCAAAAAAAAAAATAGAAAAATTGATAATTCAATTAAAATTAATCGGTTTCTTTTTTTCTCTCATATAAAATTACTGAAATTGCTGAAAAACTTGTAAAATATTCAATTCTAACCTCAATTGCGATAGTTGATGTCACTTTGCTAAGCCTTCTTTGCGTTTATTTTTAGACAAATTATCAAGTCATAGGCGACTGAATACTAGATACTTTCAGGCAGGGAAACTGATAATGTGAAATTCCTTATCAAAATCCATAATATAGCTTTTTGATAATTTTTCAGTTGCTAGAATTTTCAATTTCCACCAATTTTACGCCTGAAAAAAAATTTGAAAACATAGAAGGCTTAGAAAACAACTGTCAATTCAATTGTCACAATTAACATTAAAATTATTAATTAATTGTAGATTTTTCTAATGGAAAATAATAGAAACATTGATAATTAATTCAATCGAAATTACTCGGTTTCTTTTTTTTCCTGTAAAATTTGCTGAAATTGCTGAAAAACATGTAAAATATCCAATTCTAACCTCAGTTAGTTAATGTCATTTTGCTAAGCCTTCTTTGCGTTTATTTCTAGACAAACTATCAAATCATAGACGACTGGATTCTAGATATTTTCAGTTAGGGAAATTGAAAATCTGAAATAACTGAAAAATTATTAAGGGTAAGTTTAAGGGATGTTAATACAGTTCGATATCGAGTTTTTCTCCTATCCAACCCTAGAAAAACGGGTGTTTCATTTAAATTAAGCAATATTTTAAATAAAAAAAAAATTAAAATTCCTGAAAAACTACAAGAGGGTAGTTTGATAATTAAACTACCCTTAAATTTCATCATAGAATCTAAATATGCGGAAAATACAAGGTGGATATTCACTGAAGAGATTTTGTTTAGAAAAAATCTCATTGGTTCCAATATAAGGGCGCAAAATTTGAAAATAACCAATAACCTAACTATACGTTATTGAAAACAAAAGATTTAGTTTTCTATAAAGGCGCCAAATTTTAAAACAACCAATTTAAGTATAATATCAACTAAATATACTCAAATTTATTATAATAGATTCATAAGGTACAAATTTAGTAAAATTTAGGGACTTTTATTCCGTCATATTTTAGTTAATTTTCCATTAAATGATTAAATTTAGTATATTATAGTAAATCATGTAATTGAAAGTTTTGAATTTATTACCAACCCTATAGTTGAAGGACTAATAATATTTATATAGAAACGTATGGTAAAATTTCCATTCTTACGTTGGTATCACTAACGAACTAAACGATACTCGTTTGTTTCTAGATCAACAATATAACCTTAAATTTTAAGTTTTTCAACATGTTTCTTTATTGTTTTTAATGAATTTTATTTTAAACGACTTTCTTTATTTTGTTTTGTTGATTTTGATTACATCTAATTGAATTTTTTTGTGTAATATACCGTTTTATTATCGTTTATTTAAATTTCCCGCTATATCACTAGATTTACTATACAATTAGTAGTAAGAAAAGTTTTGAGAAATCTAGCAGGTATTGATCATAACTAAAAGAACTTTCAATTGTCTGCCATGACACCCTGTATAACTCGTTATCGTTTCCAATAGGCCATGGTTTTGGTTCACCCTGTACAATTTTAATTAAATTACTGAAATAATTTAAATTGTAGAATGATTGTCCATATTCGCATGAAGCAGCACCACCAATGAAATTAGAATTGTGCAAATTCTATTTGATGGATTGTTGTGCCAAAGGTGATAAATGTTCATATATGCATTCAGAATTTCCATGTAAATTCTACCATACTGGTCTACAATGTATACAGGGTGATAATTGTAAATTTGCCCATGGTAAACCGTTAACGGAGAATTTAAAACAAATCTTATTTAAACATATCGAAACGGCACCAAGGGAAATCTTGGGCACCGGTTTTCCCCGGATGAGCCGCGAGGAGGCATTAACAAAAATCAATATAACCCAACAGAATTTGATGTTGAAATATAACCTATTGAATCCAACAATACAACAACAACAACAACAATTGACAGAACAACAGAGTTTGTTGTTAATACCGGAATTATTAGGTGATAATTTGATTAATACAACAACAATAACAAATCCAACAACACCAACTACAACAAATAAAAGGAATCGTCCATCACGTTGGCAAGATCCAGATCCAATACAAACAACACCAATACAAACAACAATAATAACAACAACAACACAACCCGATTTGAGTACATTCAATATAAAACCATTCAATCAACCCTTCGATCAAGATATGCGCATTAATAGCAATGGCGATATTGATATGAGAACACTACAATTACCTATTATCAATAATAACAACAACAACACGAATTTGATAACAACAACAACAACAACAACAGCAACAACAACAACAAATACAAACCCTCTAACAAGCCAATTATTGAACCCATTGATAGCGCAAGTAAATCCGTTGTTATTATCACAATTACCCCAACAACAACAACAACAACAACAAGATATTGATATCAGAAATACAAATCTATTGGGGCTCAATTTTAATCCGATAAGTGGCGATATCGACATACGAAATGATCCAAGACTTTTGGCAACGAAAGATGTGGACATACGTCAATTACCCGGTTGTTTCGATATAAATCCCACGAATTTACAACAACAACAACAACAACAACAAAATGAACAACACACTGATACAGAAGATGAGATGAAATTGCAAATTGATATTAGTATTGGTGATAATAATAATAAAATTGATGATGATGATGATGATGATGATGGTGGTGATAATTTGGCGAATTTACCGAAAACCCAAAGGGATCTATATTTACGTATACAGGCACAACAGAAAGAACCGGATATAAATCAAGATACATTCGATATTGATGATAATATCAATTGGTATTCAGATGAGGATGATGATGAAGATGATGATGATGATAATCGTTTGACAATTAAAGAGAATGATCATGATGATAATAATAAAGATAAGGATGATAATGAGAATAATAATAATAATAATGGTGATGGTGGTGATGATGATGATGATGATGATGATGGTGATAATAGTAGAAGGTAAGGATCATTTTCGATTTGTTGTAGTTTAATTCATTTGTTTATTCAATTGACAATAGTATGAACCAATCTACGACTTGATTTCGTATTTATCGATTATTTACTGATTTTGACATATAATCTAACCTATTTTTATTGAATTTACTATAATTTAATGAAATTCCCTATTTTCTGTGAATTATCACTAATTATTACAATTAATTTCAAATTTTAGTCGTAGCTTGGTTCGACTGCTTGTTTCTCTATTAGAAAACTGTTAGTTGTGGTGAATTTGAAGTAGAATATGAATCAATCTACGACCTGCTTTCTAATTAATGATTTTGACTATTTTGCGCAATAATCGAATAATATTCGAATATTAAAAAATTGCTAATATTTAACACAGTATTACCAACGTTATTAAATTTATTATAGTTTAGTAATTGAAAATTCCCTATAAAATGCCAATAATTATTCATTATTACTATGGATGTTAAATTTTAGTCGTAGCTTGGTTCGATTGCTTGTTCAATAGTCAATAGTATGAAACAATCTACGACTTGATTTCATATTTATCGATTATTCACTGATTTTGACGTATAATCTAACCTAAAACTAGTACCAACTTTATTAGATTTAATATAATTTAATGAAATTCCCTATTTTTATGCGAATTATCACTCATTGTTACCATTAATTTCAAGTGTTAGTCGTAACTTGAGTCGACTGTTAGAAAACTGTCACTTATGGTGAATTTGAAGTAGAATATGAATCAATCTACGACCTGCTTTTTGATTAATGATTTTGTCTATTTTGCGCAATAATTGAATAATATTCAAATTTTAAAAAATTGCTAATATTTAACACAGTATTACCAACTTATTAGTAGTACCAACTTTATTAAATTTATTATAGTTTAATAATTGAAAATTCCCCATAAAATGCCAATAATTATTGATTATTGCTATGGATTTTAAATTTTAGTCGTAGCTTGGTTCGATTGCTTGTTCAATAGTCAATAGTATGAAACAATCTACGACTTGATTTCGATTTTATCGATTATTCACTGATTTTGACGTATAATCTAACCTAAAAGTAGTACCAACTTTATTGAATTTACTATAATTTAATGAAATTCCCCATTTTCTATGAATTAACACTCATTATTATCATTAATTTCAAATTTTAGTCGTAACTTGACTCGACTGCTTGTTTATCTAATAGAAAACTCCGGTGATGGTAGATTTGAAGTAGAATATTAATCAATCTACGACCTGCTTTCTAATCAATTAATAATTGAGATAATCGAATAATGATAATAATAATAATAATTCCAAATTTTAGTCGTAGCTTGGTTCGATTGCTTGTTCAATAGCTAATAGTACGAGTCAATCTACGACTTGATTTCGTATTTATCGATTAACCAATGATTTTAACCTAATATCGAATTGTATATGAATTTTTTGGTATTATATTGCCAACTTATGAGTACTACCAACTTTATTAGATTGAAAATTCCCTATTTTTATATGGATTATCCCTTATTTATTACCATTAGTTTCCCATTTTAGTCGTAGCTTGATTCGACTGCCTATTCAATATTAATTCGATTGCTTATACAATAGTATGAGTTAATCAACGACTTGATTTCATATTTATGATTTTAAAATCGATTTAAATTGGAATTTTGGGGTGTTATAATGCCAACTTATAGGTACTACCAACTTTATTAGATTTACTATAAATTAATGATTAAAATTTCCCTATTTTTCTATGAATTATCACTAATTATTACCATTAATTTCAAACTTTAGTCGTAGCTTGGTTCGACTGTTTGTTCTTCAAATAGACAACTGCCAGTGATGGTAGATTTGAAATAGAATATGAATCAATCTACGACCTGTTTTCTAATTAATTATTTAATCAATTGAATAATATTGAAATTTTATACAATCTACGACATACTTCTATACGTTTTTATCGATTTTTTCTCGTAGTTTTATTCGATTATTTATTCAGTAAGCAAAATATGAACCAATCTACGACTCATTTTCATATTTTTTATTAATTATAGTTGTAATTTGGTTCGATTGCTTGATGAGTAATCAATTGATTTAAAGTATGAGCCAATCTACGACGTACTTTCATATTTATCAATTAATTATTGGAAAATGGGAATAAAATATTGATGTTAATTAGGTTAGGTTGAAGTATTACCAATTTACAAGTATTACCAACTTTATTATTAAATTTATTACAATTTAATGATTGAAAATTCCCTAAAAAATACCAATAATCACTCATTATTACTATTAATTTCAAATTTAAGTCGTAACTTGATTCGACTGCTTATTTAATATCAATTCGATTACTTATCCAATAATATGAGTCAATCTACGACTTGATTTCGTATTTATCGATCAACCGATGATTTTAAAATCGAATTATATTGGAATTTTGAGGTTATAGTATCAACTTATAAGTACTACCAACTTTATTAGGTTTAATATAATTTAATGAAATTCCCTATTTTCTGTGAATTATTACTCATTATTACCCTTAATTTTAAATTTTAGTCGTAGCTTGGTTCGAGGGTTTGTTTCTCTATTAGAAAACTGCCAGTGATGGTAGATTTGAAATAGAATATGAATCAATCTACGACCTAATTTCTAATTAATTAATCAATCGAATAATCAAATTTTAAACAATCTACGACATACTTGTAGTTTTGTTTGATTGCTTGTTCGATAAGCAAAGTATGAACCAATCTACGACCCATTTTCATATTTTTTATTAATTATAGTTGTAATTTGTTTCGATTGTCTGATGAGTAATCAATTGATTTAAAGTATGAGCCAATCTACGACGTACTTTCATATTTATCAATTAATTATTGGAAAATGGGAATAAAATATTGATGTTAATTAGGTTAAGTTGAAGTATTGCCAATTTACACGTATTACCAACTTTATTTATTAAATTTACTACAATTTAATGATTGAAAATTCCATATAAAAATGCCAACAATCCCTCTCTATTACTATTATTATCAGTATTATCAATATTATTATCAATATTACTAGTTTGAGTAGTTAAATGTAGCCCCGGATCTAGGTTAGGACAATTATAACGGGCATTAATTTTCAATATATCACCACGACTGAAACCATCACGTTGTCCCATTTTTGTCGTCTTACTAGGATCCTTAAATTAATTAAATAATTAAATTATCACTGAATTTAATTTGAATTTGAACTAATTAATCTTACTAATGGTACAATAGTCGGTTGTCCATTAATTGAGAATGCTGTCGGTGAATAATGTAAAACTGAACGAAAATCATACGATACACCATACGAATCGGTTTCACCATTTTTGGCTTTATTGAAATTATTTTTATGTTGTTGTTGGATATTTGTCCATATGATTTTGACATAATCATCACGTTCATAACGATTTTGTTCGTGTAAAAAACCTAAACAATGCATCAATTCATGTAGAATTGTACCAATTTTCGTTGTACAATATGGTGAATATAAATTTATCTCTTGTTTTTTACCAATACGTCCAACTAATGACCAACAACCGGTATTACCATTAACTATATGGACATAATCGATATCGTGGCCGCTCTTTGGACGAAACCTAAATTATTAATTTAATTCAATTAAGGTTATAACTCGGGGGGGAAAAGTAGACTGTTCGAT
The DNA here is from genome assembly GCA_020740385.1 of Mylabris phalerata. Lineage (NCBI taxonomy): Eukaryota > Metazoa > Arthropoda > Insecta > Coleoptera > Meloidae > Mylabris > Mylabris phalerata. The sequence goes on along the minus strand of JAJEOX010000142.1, from coordinate 2,040,927 downwards.
AGACGATTTCTCTGTTATTTTTCATTCGAAATTCAAGTATTTGGGGTCATTTGAAAGAGCATTTTAAGCTCTATAAGAGAGATTGTATTGATTTTGGAAAATTTTTGGAAATTTTGCGTTATCGATGAAAGTCTAGAGGTATGTTCTTCCTTGTTTTGCGCCATAATTTGTTTATAATGAATTTAGAGTCCATTGATGGCTAATTGGGAGAGTTTCCTAAATATCTGGGAAATTTCCAAAAAACTGCTCTTTTAATTTGCTATAATTATTGCAAACTAATATTACCTGAATTATGAGGAAAAATATATTTCCAGATTTTCATTTATAACTCGAAATTTCCACAAATTTTCCGAAATTAATACCGCCTAGTTTATAGAGCTGGAAATAATGTTTCAAATGAGCCCAAAAACTTGAATTTCGAATGGAAAATGACAGAGAAATCGTTGATCGAAAATTCCAAGTCCGATTTACACAGCAAAAATCACTAGAAACAAACTGGATCGTTTTGGTTGTAAATTGGAATATTTATGCCCCGTTTTTACTTTAAATCGAACATATTTAACTCTCTGATTAGTGCAGTTTCCTAGATATTTTTGAGTTGTGTAAATCATTTCAAGCTCTATAAGAAACACTCCATTAATTTTGGAAAATTGTGGAAATTTTGCAATATTGATGAAAATCTAGATGTATGTTTTTCGTTATTTTGCACCATAATTCATCCAATATTAATTTGTTTGTAATGAATTTAGAGTCCAGTGATAGCTAATTGAAAGAGTGTTCTAAATATCTGGGAAATTTCCGGAATTTTCCGGAAAACTGCTGAATTGATCAGATATTTGGAAAACTTTCAATTTACTATAACCATTGCAAACAAATTAATATTGCCTGAATTATGAGGGAAAATAAGGAGAAATATACTTTTAGATTTTCATTTATAACTCGAGATTTCCACAAATTTTCCAAAATTGAAGACATCCTGATTGTAGAGTTTAAAATTGGTCTTTCAAGCAAGCCGAAAAACTTGAATTTCGAATGGAAAATAACAGAGAAATCGTCTATCGAACAGTCTATTTTTCCCCGAGTTGTGACACGCCCCTTAATTTTTAAACTACGAGGAGTTTAAAGTAGGATTTACACAGCAAAAATCATTAGAAACAAACTGGATCGTTTTGGCTGTAAATTGCGGTATTTATGGATGGTTTTTACTTTAAATAGAACATATTTAACTCCAGTTTCCTAAATATTTTTGAGTTGTGTAAATCATTTCAAGCTCTATAAGAAACACTGCATTCATTTTGGAAATTTTGGGGAAAATTTTGCGTTATAAATGAAAATCTAAAGGTATGTTTTTCCTTATTTTCCTCTATAATTGAGCCAATTTTAATTTGTTTGTATTGAATTTAGAGTCCATTGATAGCTAATTGAGAGAGTTTTCTAAATATCTGGGAAATTTTCGGAATTTTCCGGAAAACTGCCGAATCGATCAGATATTTGGAAAGTTCTGTCAATTTGCTATAATCATTGCAAACTTATATTACCTGAATTATGAGGGGAAATAAAGAAAAATATACTTCTAGATTTTCAATTGTAACTCGAAATTTCCACAAATTTTCCAAAATTGATGGCACCCGGCTTGTAGAGTTTGAAATGCTCTTTCAAATAAGCCCAAAAACTTGAATTTTAAGTGAAAAATGAAAGAGAAATTGTTTATTTTCCCGAGCTGTGACCCGCTCCTTAATTTTTAAACTAGCAGTTTAAAGTCGGGTTTACACAACAAAAATCACTAGAAACTGGATCATTTTTTGTTTTTTTTTTCAAATTTACGGTTTGTTTTTATTTTAAATTTAGCTCCCTAAATCCACTTTCCTAGATATTTTTGAGTTGTGTAAACTTGCCTGTAAAATAACCGATAGGAAGTTGGGATTTAGGCGCGCAATTCAAATCACACAATTAAAATTTATAAATTAGATGAATAATTACCGTATGCAGGTGTATTTGTGGTAGATATCCATAGCTTTCTTGATCATATCTCGGTCTTTTTGCGGGAAATTCGAATCGATAACATATGGTACAATACCATTAGGCCATAATGTTGTCTTATCAACTAGACCATTCCGTTGTAATGTTGTTGGAAATAGAATATCACCCTCATAATAGCCGCTCAATTCTTCCGGATTTTGTGTGGAATTTTCAAAGATTTCCTTCGATTTTTCTACGGGTTTACCGTAAATTGCCCCATCGAAACTATCTAAATCGATACCATTATCGTCGTTTAATGGTAAATTCGATATATTTCCAATTATTAGAAGGATTGTTAGAATTGTTAAGGTGATCATTGTGTGTGCGTTTTTTTGTATGGTTGAATGAGGAAATTGTCTTTGTTTTATAGTTGGGGAAATTGGGCCAATTTTTGAATTGTTTTAAATAAATTTTAGTATAACTACCGAATTATGATAAGATTAACGAAAATTCGTTCGATTAATTTAAATAATTTTCAATAAATTTCCAGTATGAATATAATGAGTCCGCCGCAAGTTAAACCGATTGATGTTGTTGGGAAATTGGGGGATTTATCGAAAATCGATATATCGGCGGAGGTGACGAAATTATTAACATCGATCGGACAAAATGTCACAACAACAACAACAACAACAACAACAATAACCGGGGGGTCAACAACAACAACAACAACAAAACCGATATTGAGAGATCCGCGCCAAAGTGGCGTATTAGCCGGGGATCCCCGCCGTTATCGCGGCAATTCCACTGAAGAACAACAGAAGATCAGCATCTACGATCAGGGTAGTTTTAGTGATAATGGTGAAACAACAACAACAACAACAAAAGATGAAGAATTATCGAGTCATAATCAACGACCGGATGTTGATTTGCGTAATCTCCAACTACCATTTAAAGGTATGTTAAATTATACTCCAGCTAAAGAGATCGATGCTAGTATCAATTCGCATTCACCGATCCAATGGAAAGTCCATATTGTCGATATACCCCGTCCGGATTATACCGGATTGAAATTGAACATTCAGGATGCTGAGAAAACCGGAGATCCACGATTGAGGAAGATCTTCCGGTTGAATAACGACGATAAAGATAGTCCGGCTAGTCCGCATGCTAGTCCGAAATCTAGTGGGACAACAACAATAACACCAAGAGTTGATCCGAGATTGAAGAAATTGGAAGAAACAAAACAGGAAACCGGAAATCTAACCTATAATCAACAATTGAATATTCTACAAAGTTCGGTATTCTTTCAGAGTTTAACCAGTAAACAAAAAGTGTTATTAAATCAAGAATTAGCCAATAGGAACGAACAAAACGGAACAAATGACCCGTTTTTAATCAGTTTATTGGCGAATTTAAATCTAATACCACAACAACAAACAAATACAACCCTAAATTTACTAAATGTGAATAAATTGAATCCGGTATTGTTGAATCAACCACCACCGCAACAACCCCAACAACAACAACCACCACCATTAATGACGCAAATTTTACAACCGGGTCTATTAGGCGCAGCTCCGGGTATACCGAATTTACCCGGTGATTTCCAAATAAATTTCGATCCGCGCAACGGTGGTCTATTGGGGAATGCCCCAACAGCACTACCGCCACCATTCGCACAACTGCACAACCCTATCCACCACCACCGCCACCACCACCACCATCCACAGGTGACGATTTCTATCAATCACCGGATTATCGGGGTGGTGGTGGTGGTGGTAATCGGGGCGATCGGAATGATCGACGGAATCGCGGCCGCAATTTCCGGAATAATTCAAATCGTAATTTCCGCAATCGCAATCGGAATCATCGGAGTCAAACGCCGCCGTAGTTGTTCAATTGAGTAATCCACGAATTGGTGGGTTGCTCGATTGGGCAACCGATTGGTGGGTTGCTCGATTGGACAGCCGATTGGTGGGTTGCTCGATTGGACAGCCGATTGGTGGGTTGCTCGATTGGGCAACCGATTGGTGGGTTGCTCGATTGGGCAACCGATTGGTGGGTTGGAAGACTGATTTTCTGTAAATAGGCGCCGGTTGTGTAAATAGTTTCGTGTAAATTGAGGCATTCCTTATTAAAATTTAAGGATAATTGCAATATTGTAAATAGAATTTAATCATTTAGATTGTAGCGATTGTATTCTATTGAAAAACAAATTATTTATTATTTTTCTATTATAATTCGATTATTCTAATGTATGTGATGTATTATATGGATTTTTTTTTAATTTTTAATTTAAATTCAAATAAAACTAATCGATAATGGTTTATTCGGCTAATTTTACAAAAATAATTACCTTTGATTACAAAAGAATCGGAATGTTCTAGCTTTTATCGTCATTATTAACCGTCAATTCCGACAATTTCCCAACAATTTCCCCGTCTTTCTGTTCATTATCATCGTCATTATCGCTACAACTATCGAAATCCTTATCACATTCGCCATTGTACAATTTACATTTAGTTTTAACGATATCCTTGGCCTCGTCGAATTTCGTTCTGAATAAATTTGCATCTAAAACAGCCCCAATTAATACAGAAAATCGTCGAATTATTTCCGTCAATTTTACTATCGATGGTGGCGAATTTGATCGCCAGACATTCAGCTTTCGGTTGTTCGTCGGCAAAGTCGGCCGGCACCGTGTACAAGAAGGCCCTCTCGTTGTTCGTGAACGGCTTCAACACGATCCACGGCGTTATAAAGTGATTGGCGCACACTTTGAACGTTTTATCCCTACGCATCACAATCCTCGCCGAATTGTTCGTTTCGTTCTGCAAGATTTTCAATTCACCAACGCCGCGCTCCTTCCATTCGTACGGCATTTCGGTTTTATCGAACCGAAACAATTTCGCCCGGATCTTCAACAGCACGCTTTCGTGCTCCTCGTGGGTCTTCACCTCGACCTCCGGCAATTGGATGATGGGCTTGAATTGCGGATCGTACGGCGTTTCGCTGTCGGACAGCGAGTTGTCGCTCAATTTCCGCTGGCGGTACTCGATTTTATCCGAATTGGCGGCCTGCAATAAGTGAGGTTATGTCGATAAACAACCGAATAATCGAATATTGCCAGTAAATTAGGCCGAATTGTAACCGGAATACTCACTTCGGACATTTTTCGGTGGTAATTTCGGCCAATTATCGAAGGAAATACACAAATAAAATTCGTTAACCTATAAGTTTTGAACGGAGAATTGCTACCAACTTTTACACAATTAAAACCACTAAATTGGGGGAATTTGCACAATACAACAATCAAATTTATCGAATTTCCAATAAAATCAACAAAATTCGCTTAGAAATTTCCCAAATTTAATACAAACAAACAAAATTACGCCGCATTTCAACACAACAGTTGGCAAGAATGTGTCACTAAATCAACCGCCATTACAGCGGCGCCACACCAAAATAACCCCCTTATAATTCGAAATATTCCAACAAACCACCAATAAAACCACGAAAATTTCCAACAATTACCACAAAAACCACCAAATTGACGCAATTACCGTACAATAATTAGAGATTATCCGATTTTTGTGTTGTTAAAAATCGCGAAATAGACGCCACTGGCGGTCTAGTAACCCTCTTTACGGTTGGCACACCTGTTTCGAATCGGGCGGTAAATTTGAATAACCGCCGATTCGGCGATATTCCCGAAATAAACGCCATGTGGAAATTGCTAATTTTCGTAATTCTATCGATTGGTGATTGGAACCAAGCGAAAATCCAAACGAAAATCACGCGCTATCGGAACGAATTGGTGAGAAATCATGGAATTGTTGTTTGTGAATTTACGGTGCGTTATCATCGTTTTAATGATAAGAAATTGACGGCAGTAATCGATGAAAATCCGATAGTGATCGGTCGAATAGCACCGAATAAGTACGAATTAACATGGATTGAAGATGGGTTGAAATCATCAATTAATACAATACGAATCTTTAATGATAATGTAGAGATTGGTACAATAATCATCGATAAACCACCATTGATAAGTTTTAATATTGATTACGGTGGAATTATACGAATTTTCTTTGTTTTTATAGCAATTTTTGCTATTTACTTGAAGAACAAAGTGTAGGGGGTTTAATTTTGTTAATTTGGCACCTCTTTTAATTAAACAGAGGCATTTCCCTCCCTACTGGGAGTAATTCGCACTATTTAGAAAAGTAAGCTGTGCTTTTCAATTAATTGTTGATTAGTAGGCTATGAAATCATATAACTTCTTAATTTAAAGGTTATAAAGCCCCAATTGTTGAACAATTGATTTCATAGCCTACTATTTAGCATTAGATTGAGATGCATAGCTTACTTTTCGAAATAATGCCTCACTTATAATAAATAATAATAATCGATTGTCTCTACAATTGATAAAATTAATGGAAGTTATCAATTTTATAAATCAATAAAAAATAAAATAGAATTTCTTGTGTTTGATTATAAACAACCATCTATCAAATATACCACGATATAATTCGCTTCGCAGTAAGCTGTGTTTTTGTTTCAATTGTTTGTCGGTAATGATAGTAATCTGTATTGCCGACAAGTAATCGACTTACGTCGACAAATCACAGCCTACTGTGATTGAATATTGTGATACAAGCCTATTAAACTATCACATAGAATAATACAAATTACCATTTGAATCGATATTGAATTTTGTAAAATCAATCGTTGAATTATACAGCAATTGGTTCATTTGTTGTTGTATTTGTTGTTGTTGCGGATAATGCCATTTTCGATAGCGTTGATAGGCTACGCCTAGGAAAACTGTTAGAGCTGCTGGTATTACCAGTTTCTGAAAATATCTTCCGAAAACTACAAAAAAAAAAACAACAATTAAATCATAATATCGAATAATAGTAGGCTGTGATTGTTATTTGCCGGTAATGCAGATTACTGTCATTGACAGGTCGGTAATTGGTAGTAATCTACATTACCGACATTTGTAAAATCACAGCTTACTGCGATTGAAAAGCGCCAATACAATCTCCTTATGCCGGAATCTGTGGATTTCTTCCATGGGGCATCGTCCGGTTCGTAGGGCAACGGCCCCTGGACCGGCGCCACTTCCTCCAATTGTGATTGTAATTTGGGCAACTCTTTCGGCCGATAAGTCTCCAATTCGTCCTCCAGATCGCTGACGCGCGCCTTCAATTCGTTCCGTTCGTTCAAGATATCCTTCAATTCTTGTGTAGTGAATCGGGGCCGATTCGGATCGTCCAAATCGTAGACGGCTTTATTGATCGGCAACGGCGGATCGTACTGGAAATTTCACCGAATTTAGTTCGAATTCTGGGGGAATTTGACGGGATTACTACGTTGACTAGATCTTCGTTCTCTTTTTGCGCCAGGCCGAGTTGTTGGCGTAAATTTGAAATGTCCCGCTGTTGGTCTTGGAGTTGGACCAGGAAGTCGGCGCGTTCTTCACACAAACTACGCACTTGATTTTGGAATGTTTTATGTTTGCGACGTAATTCTTTGCTTGTTACAGTCAAACGTTCCACTTGACTCTTCAACTGAAAAACCAAGAAAATTTACAAAGTTGGCCATGATTACGTAGTTCATATTGAACAATCATAGCCAACTATGCTACTAAAACACGACTGACCATCCAATTGTAGTGTCGTTGATTGATCCGTACGTTACTAAATTTGACACTTGAATCAATCTACGACACGTAACCGAAGCCAACTATATTTACGTTATCAATATCGCCGCATTTCTCCTGCAATAATTTCTCTTTCAATCGCAATTCATCGCGTTGTTTCTCCAATGTTGTTTTCAATTTTTGCAAAATATCACCACCATCACTATCACAATAATCACTACAACTCTGGTGATGATCATTGAATTTCGTTTGTTTACTCGGACTTAGATCTTTCAATAAACGCCGATTCTCCTCCTGTAATCGTGTCACCATTGTTAATAGTTCTTTTGTTTCATTGCGCCATTGTTCCTCGATTAATTCCAATTCTTTTTCGAAATTTCTTTCGATATTCCGCCTTCTCTAATTTGTCATTTTCTAATTGTTTGATTTTGAATTTTAATTCGTTCAATTGTTGATTTTCACGTTCATTGTTCGTTGCCAATTGTTCTAATAATTCTAATGCGTTAATAACGCGCGGCATCAATGATGTTACAGCATCCGCACCATATTGATCGATAATCCGTTCACATTCTTTACCAATCTCCGATGCAATATCATAAACATCAACAACAGTAATATCATTATCGATAATATCATCCATTCTTTTGTTTCTACGGGGCATTCGATTATTATAAAAATAAAAATTACAATATTAACAAATGAAATAATTTGTAGTTTTCCTTGAATTTTCGTCAAATTCTATTGATTTTTCCACCATTGATGACTGATTTTCAACTAAAACCACCAACTGAACAACACGAAAAACACCAAAATTCCCCTAGAAAATTGACAGCAATTTTGGGGAATTCTACCCGTACAATTGGTGCAACTGTAAATGTCACACCAGTGTTGTCACTAACACATAACCTCATTAAAAATTACGCAAATTAATTTAAATTAAGGTAAATTTAATTAATTTTAGGCTAGAATTATGAGAATTCTCCAATTTGATGAGTTATTTATAGAAAATTAGGTTAGAATTGTTGATATTCGTGTTATAATTATTAGTGAACGAACACCACTGGATTTAGTGATTTATTTAGTACTAAAGCAGCGTTCAGAATTTTTACAGATTATGGTAAAGGTATATTCACACTGTTTGTCGGAATAGTACAAAAATTGGTAAGATTTGATAATTGTTGAGAATCTAGTAGGTAGTAATTCTAGGGAATTTTGAAGGGTTAAAATTGGTATTATTTGTAATTCTACAATAATGCTAAATTTTTAACGGTAAAATACCGAATTTAGAACGATATTCCACTCGTAGTTGGCTATGCTTCAGTTATATAGTGTCGTAGATTGATTCATTGTTAAATTGACGTTTGTTAATATTGTTAGAAGTGTATGAATCAATCTTAGACGCTATGTGACGCCTACTAGATCGATATTATTGAATTAATTTTGAGTTTATAGAGTTTATAGTTGGCTTTATTTTGGTTTTATAGTGTCGTAGATTGCTTCATAATCTATTAAATTTGATATTTGTTAATAATAAAGTGTATGAATCAATCTACGACATTATATAAGCAAGGCGCTGCCAACTACGGAATGAAATAGTTGTACACTCTGTATAAAATTTCGAGAATTTGTGCCTACTAGATCAACAATTATTGAATTTCAGGATAATACAGTGCCATATTGATTTGTTTACTTTCTAGGGAATTTCGTTGGATTTAAGTTGGTAATATTTTTAAAATCAACAATATTAAACTTTTGTCAATAGTGTACAACAATCTACGCCATAATAAATCTAGTGATCTAGTCATAAATGTTAAAATGACAGATAACCCTACTTATTGGCAAGTAGTAGAAAGCGGGAAATTTAAATAAACGATAATAAAACGAAAATTACACAAAAAATCGGAATAAATCGCAATAAAAATCAATAAAATAAAGTAATCGAGGTATTCTAAAGCGAAATTCTTTAAAAATAAAGAAAGAGTTGGGTTAGAAAGCATAAAATTTGAGGTTATATTTTAGATCTGTAAACAAATGAGTATCATTTAGTTTGCTAGTGTTACCAACGTAAGAACAGAAATTGTACCGTATGTTTCATATAAAAGTTACTAGATTTTGGAACTTTAAAGTTGGCAATTATCGAGAATCTGCGCCTGCTAGATCAACAATTATTAAATTAATTTCAAATACAGCGCAGTATAGATTTATTTGTTTTCTAGGGAATTTCGTTGGATTTAAGTTGGTAGTATTTTTGAAATCAACAATAATAAACTTTTGTCAATAGTGTACAAGAATTTACGCCATAATAAATCTAGTGATCTAGTCATAAATGCTAAAATGACAGATAACCCTACTTATTGGCAAGTAGTAGAAAGCGGGAAATTTAAATAAACGATAATAAAACGAAAATTACACAAAAAATCGCAATAAAACGTAATAAAAATCAATAAAATAACGTAATCGGGGTATTTTAAAGCAAAATTCGTTGAAAATAAAGAAAGAGACGCGTTAGAAAGCATAAAATTTGAGGTTATATCAGTAAACAAATGAGTATCATTTAGTTTGTTAGTGTTACCAATGGAAAAATTGAAATTTCATATAAAAGTCACTAGATTTTGGAACTATAAAGTTGGCAATTGATTCAAAACTGGATTTATTATACAACGTTCGTGTTATATTGGAGCAGCCTGTATACAACACTGATTATCACTATATTATCACTGGTTTCTTAATGAATAAACATCACTTAAATTACGTAAATTACAAGTAGTGATAATTATACAAAGCATCGATGAATTTATTATCTTTTTTTTTTGTATTGCAGAGGTCAAATTTTGGTCAATAATTTAGAGTCGGCGCCGTTACAAAATCGCCCCGAAAACTGCCAAAAATCCCACGGAAAATCGCCGAAATATGGACGCAATTCCAACCATTTCCATTCCGAATTCGATAACAACCACTAGTTATCAATTACACAATTCTAACGTTCACATAAATCGGCTGAGTTGTTTTTAAAGATTAGTGCGGACTTGAAAGAAAAAAAAAACGAAGGCCAATTATCATTTATTGACAATTTATCGAGCAATAAACGTACGTATTTGTATCGAATGTCATTTTATGTCAAAACTATCACCACTTGTAGATAATTTTATTGGATAATCAGTTCGATTTCGAGTGGTTTTTCACAAATCGAACGAAATGCAACAAGAAATTCGCATCAATCTCGACGAGCCGCGGTACGATCAGGAAACTTACAGTGGACGTGCTTTACACTTCTTTGAAACAACAAATCCGTTGAATCTGTTCGTTAGTAACAAGCGATTAGAGGAGGCCCGAGATTTGGTCGTCAGTTACAGGTAATTCGAATTAATTGCCCAATTAATCAATTAATTAATTGAATCGATCAATTGTTAGGTGCGGTTTATCGTTGCCGGACGGTACCACCGAAGAGGACCTATGGAGGGCCAAAGTGCTGTACGATTCGGCTTATCATCCGGATACCGGTGAAAAGATGAATTTATTTGGCCGTATGTCGGCTCAAGTACCGATGAATATGCTGATAACTGGTGGTATGATGACATTTTATAAATCAACACCGGCTGTATTCTTCTGGCAATGGTTGAATCAATCGTTCAATGCTGTTGTTAATTATACGAATCGTAGCGGTGATTTACCACAAACTGATAAGTAAAATTCATTACCGAAATTTTGTTGGTTTAATTAAATTGATATTTTCTTGGATTTTAGACAACTTTTTACATCGTATGTTGTAGCAACTAGTAGTGCTGTATTGACTGCATTGGGTCTAAATCGGGCCTTTCGTGTAAGTTCTATTAAATAAGGTCTGTTGGATTTTCTTGGAGAAAATTTCAAATTTTCGCGCCTTTATCCACCATTTTTTTTTACCAGCTGTCACCAGCTGTTGGGGAAAAATCTATTACCAACTACGAATATTGAAAATCTAGCAAGCCTTGATATTTAACATCGAAGTTAAAGTATAAAACAAGGCCTGCTAGATTTTCTTGAAGAACATTTCAAATTTTCGCGCCCTTAACCACCATTTTTCTTGCTAGTTGGTATCAATTGTTTGAGAGAAATCTATTACCAACCATACAACTACGAATATTGAAAATCTAGCAAACTTTGATATTCAACGTGGACATTAAAGTATAAAACAAGGCCTGCTAGATTTTTTTGGTGAACATTACAAATTTTGCGCCTTTAACCACCATTTTCCTTGCCAGTGGCTTTCAATTGTTTGAGACAAATCTATTACCAACCATATAATAACTACAAATCTAGCAAGCATTGATATTTAACATCGAAATTAAAATTTAAAGCAAGATTTGCTAAATTTTTCTTTCGAAATTTTGAATTTCCGCGTTCGTAACCACAATTTTTTACGCTCATTGGTACCAATTGTTTGAAAGAAATCTGTTACCAACTACACAATAAATACAAATATTAAAAATCTAGCAAGCCTTGATATTCAACGTCGCAATTAAAGTATAAATCAAGGCCTGTTAGATTTTTTTTGGGAAAAATTTCAAAATTTCGCGCCCTCATCCACCATTTTTTTTTGCCAGCTGTTACCAACTGTTGGGGAGAAATTGATTACCAACCACACAACAACTACGAATATTGAAAATCTAGCAAGCTTTGATATTCAACGTCGACATTAAAGTATAAAACAAGGCCTGCTAGATTTTTTTGGTGAACATTACAAATTTTGCGCCTTTAACCACCATTTTCCTTGCCAGTGGCTTTCAATTGTTTGAGACAAATCTATTACCAACCATATAACAACTACAAATCTAGCAAGCCTTGATATTTAAGATTTGCTAAATTTTTCTTCTGAAATTTTGAATTTTCGCGCTCATAACCACTATTTTTTACGCTCATTGATACCAACTGTTTGAAAAAAATCTAATACCAACCACACAACAACTACAAATATTGAAAATCTAACAAGCCTTGATATTCAACATCGAAATTAAAGTATAAAACAAAGCTTGCTTGATTATTTTTGGGGAAAATTTCGAATTTTCGCGCCCTTAACCATCACTTTTTTGTTGGTTTGAGAGAAACTTACTACCAACCTTACAACGACAACAAATCCAGCAAGCTTTGATGTTTCAACATCGAAATTGAAGAATAAAATAAGGCCTGATAGTTTTTTTTGGGGGGAAAATTTCAAATTTTCGCGCCCTCATCCACCATTTTTTTTGCCAGCTGTTACCAACTGTTGGGGAGAAATCGACTACCAACCACACAACAACTACAGATGTTGAAAATCTAGCAAGCCTTGATATTTAACATTGAAAATGAAGTTTAAAGTTAGATTTGATAGATTTTTTTCGCTGAAATTTTGAATTTTCGCGCTCGTAACCGCTATTTTTCACGCCCATTGGTACCAACTGTTTGAAAGAAATCTGTTACCAACCACACAACAAATACAAATATTAAAAATCTACCGCGCCTTGATATTCAACATCAAAATTAAATTTTACGACTACAAATCTAACATGCCTTGATATTCAGCATAGGAATTAAAGCAAAAAGCAAGGCCTGCTATATTCTGTTTGTAACATTTCGAATTTTCGCGCCTGTAACTACCATTTTCTGGTCAATTGTACCAACTGTTGATAGAAAATCTAGTACCAACAACACAAATATAGCATAGTATTGGGAAATCTAGTAAACTTTGATGTTTAACATCAAAATTAAAGTATAAAACAGAGCCTGCTAGATTTTACGGCTAAATTTTTGAATTTTCGCGCCTCTAATCACCATCTTTTATTGCCAACTTTACAAATTGAAATAGTACTGGAAAATCTAGAAGGCCTTCACGATATCAAAATTAAAATATAAAACAAGACCTACTAGATTTTTCAGCGGAAAATTTGAATTTTCGCGCCCATAGCCACCATTTTTCTTGCAAATTAGTACCAAATGATAGTGGAAAATCTACTACCAACCGTACTTAGGTAGCGTAGTACTAGAAAATCTAGCAAACTTTGATATTTAACATCAAGATTAAAATTTAAAACAAGTCCTGCTAGATTTTTCGGCTGAAATTTTGAATTTTAGTTCCTATAACCACCATTTTTCTTAACTGGTACCAAATATTGATGAAAAATTTATTACCAACCGTATAAATACAATTAAGCATTAAAAGTCTAGCAAACTTTAACATTAAAAATTGAAATTAAAGGAAAATTTCGAATTTTCGCGCCAAAAGTACCATTTCTCTTCAAAATGGTACCAAGTACTCTAATACACCGTAGTGATTAAAATCTAGCAAGCTTTTTTATCTAATATTGAAGTACAAAACAACGTTACTAGATTTTTTGGGGAAATTTCGAATTATCGCGTCTATAACCACTTTACTCACCAAGTGGTACCAACTATGGAAACTCTACTACCAACTTTATAAATATACGACAGTATTGAAGAAAATCTAGTAGACCTATTACTATTGAAATTAAATTAATTCAAATTGTGTATTGTAGAGGGCGCCACCATTGATCGGCCGTTTAGTACCATTTGCAGCGGTAGCGGCAGCCAATTGTGTCAATATACCATTGATGCGTGCACAGTACGTCTATGATTTTCCAATTATTCCAATTCTCAACATCTAAATCATCATCTATTCAATTTTTCGATTTGTAGAGAAATAAAGAATGGTACCACTATTTACGATGAGAACAATAACAGATTGGGTAGTTCGAAAAAAGCCGCCCAAAATGGTATAAGTCAAGTGATAATAAGTCGTATATTTATGGCAATGCCCGGTATGACAATAACGCCGATTTTTATGAATTATTTAGAACACCGCGGTACTCTGTGCCGTTATCCATGGGTTAATCTACCGGCACAATTGGGCTGTGTTGGTTTATGTTTAACATTTGCTACGCCACTGGCATGTGCCGTTTTCAAACAGAAAGCACAAATGCCATATAAACATATCGAACCGGAATTGAGGGTGAGTTTTTTTTTTTTTTGGCTTTGTTGGTAGTACCGAACAATGACATCATTCAATTTGTAGGAGGAGCTTAATAGGAAGTTCGGTGAATGTCCACCAAAATATGTGTACTACAATAAAGGCCTGTAAGGTCGAAATTTTGTCTTCCCTATTTAAACAATAAAAAAGTACTGCCATCCTAAAAATATCCTTTCTGATCGATTCCTTTCTTGTTTTTCAGTTTGAGGTATTATCAGTGATAATTGTGACATAATATGGCAACTATGACAATAATTTGTTGTTTATGGTATTAGTTAAAGGTCTATAATTGTAAATGTTGATGAATAAATTCTTCTAAATGATTGATCAATAGTGTAAATCAATCGGTTTTGGTTTGGCAAAATTTTTGACATACTTCCCTAGCTTCAGTGGAGTGACACAGGCGTTAAAAAATGTCATAATATCATTTGCAAAACCTAGGGAGATGTTTCCTTATGTTTTTACTTGTCAAAATTCTCTACGAATGTCTAATTAGGACCATTTTGTAACCTGAGAAAATGTCAAAGGATATAAATGTCACTTTATTGAGATTCTTTAGTTACTAATAATTCCATATTTTGGCCACCTAGATGTCTCTAATCCTTTATAGTGAGTTTGGCTAATCATAACGATGGTTGGCAAAAATTTTGACATCCTTACTTAGTGCCACTAGTTGGACATAAGTGTAAAAAGTGTCAAAATCCAATTTGCATGACCTAAGGGAGGGACTTTTCCCTTACCACGACCTAAGAAGACGTAATTAATTGTCAAAATTTGTCACCAACAAATAATTAGGAAAAATTTTAAGTTTTCTGCACTCTGAGGCATTGTCAAAGTACATAAGTGTCACTTTGGTTAGGTTTCTCTTTGGCATTAACAATTAGAAAACAAGCCTTTGTAACTTCTTATGGGGTTGCTATTTTTTGATTATTAAAATTTTTCTAAGTCTTTGTAATTTGTAGTTTAGCTAGTCATAAAGACCTTACTTTAATTTTTTGAAATGTCATAATGTCATAGTTCGAATATGGCAGGATTTACTACAAAATCAGTTTTTACACCTTTCAGTGATGGTATTTTGTCACTTTTGTAAATCTTCAGAGTACCAATTATGATCATTATAAGGGTTGAAAAATAAGGAAATAAGCCATAAATCACTAGCTATGCTACAAGATGTGTAAATATTCAAATAGAAGGCCATTTCTGGACATATTCAATGCGCAAAGCATTACAAATATGATTATAAGATGGCAAAATAAATTCTCATATAATTTGTAAGTGAAAATACTGAAACAAGTTATATAAGCATTAGTGGAAAATGCTGTAATGCTGATGGAAAACAATGATTACAAAATTTCACGGTAAAAACATAATGAAGGCGTTTCTGGGACATAGTTAATGTGGCATATTCAATAAGCATACATGCACAATTATAAATCCTATGATTATGCTGTTTTCATGAAAAAAAGGCATTTTATGTGGCCATAATTTACTAGCTATGCTACACGATATGTAAATTTTCAAATGAAATATCATTTGTGGATGATTTCAATGTAGAAAGCATTACAAACATGATTATAATATGGCAAAATAAATTCCCAAAGATATACGAGTGAAAATTCTTACACATGCTATACCAGCGCAAGTAGAAAATGCTGTAATGCTGATGGAAAACAATTCTGTCGAATGCTTACAAAATTTCACGGTAAAAACATATCGAAGGCATTTTCGACCATAGTTAATGTGGCAAATTCAATAAGCATACATGAAAATCTATAAATCTCATGCTTATGCTGTTTTCATAAGGCATTTTATCTTGACATAATTCACTAGCGATATGTAAATATTCAAATAAAGGCCATTTCTGGATGTATTCAATAAAAGCATTACAAATATGCTTATAAAATGGCAAAATAAATTTTCCTATAATTTACGGGTGAAAATATTTAAGCATAGGTGCAAAATGCTGTAATGCTGATGGAAAACAACATGAAGGCATTTTTGGGCATATTCAATGTGGCAAATTCAACAAGCATGAAAGCAAAACTATAAATCCCATGCTTATGCCGTTTTCACGAGGACCAATAACTAGACCGGTCAGTTTACGTAACATAATCAAAGTGAAAAAAATCATAAACACGGGTGTAAAAATAGAAATTTTGATAAATTTTTTTGGATCAATAATTTATGGAGTTATCGTTAAATTTGCAAATGTTTTCTTAAATTTTGACACAATTTTATTTCGCCTAATTAAGATAAGAAAAGCAAAACATCAATTAATTGGTGTTATTATTGTGTTTTGTTTTTTTTTTTTGTTGATAAGAAGGAATAACCGAATAACGATTTATGGTATATCAATTTTTTTTGTTTCCTGAAATTGTCATATCAAAACCAAACATTTAGAAAGTCAAGGTTACTTACAGAATATATCGAATATCCCATTGAAGACGCTTCAAAATTTGGTTTTGTCATCGAATTTTGGCAATTTAATAAGCATTAATGTGACATTTATTGATAAAAGTTACATTGCCAATTAACTCGCTAGCGATAGCAATAAAGGTTGTGATTTTTGCCAAAAGGGCAATGATTTGCCAAAATAAGCATTGGCCTACAAATGTGAAAAATCGATAAGCATTGAACTGATTTTTGCCAAAATAGCAAAGATTGGCAAAATAATAAGCACAAATGTGACAAATCGATAAGCATTGAACTACAAATTACACTTTCGTAACCATTTATTACAAGAATTATTTGTTTACAAAATATTAAGCATTAATGTCCAATGCTTTCGTATTTTCACTATTATTACACTTCAGTGGGACATTCTGTACTTTTCTATGAAATAAATTGATCTAATTATAAGTCCATGTGTAGGTGTATTTTCGGCAGTAGATGATACCCGTTATCAATGCAGGAAATTTTGAAACCCGCAGTGATAGCACCTTGACATATATTTTTTTCCCCAAACATAACACGATTATAAATAGTAGTGCTCCTCTACGATAACGTTCAGTTGTTTTCATTCAAAGAATGTGGCAATTTCTTGTATTTTCGGCGATTTTTGCCGGCCTCACTACAACCCCAATAAGGTAAGTGGCATTATTTTTTCCCCCTAACAACGGTCAAAAATTTTGCAAATGCTTTTCGGGCAATTCCAGGGGCCAAATGTACGTCCCCAATGCACTCAAAAGTTACTACAAAACCGGTTCGAGTTATATCGGGTGAGTTAATTGGCGATGTGATAAAGGATCAGCATGAAATTTTGCATTATTAGGGGTGGCGTCAAGACGGTTTCCAGCGGTATCAAATCGATCAAATCGAGCTATGCGGGTGGATACGGGCATGCCCCAATGGGGGGTTGTTCACCGCCGTGCGAAAACGGCGGCAGATGCGTGGGCATTATGTGCCTATGCCCGACTGAATTCACCGGCACCCAATGCCAATACAGTAAGCATTTTCACATTTACACCAATTCGGCCGAATTTGGAAAATTTCACCCTTATTTCCAGGAAAAGACGATTGTAGTTTCAAAAAGACCCAATTCAACGGCGCTTATAAATGCTCGGGTGATGGGGAAAGCATAACATGCTCGGTGTCATGCCCGCATGGGTCATTTTTCGAGTACACCCCAGCCACTTTGTACACATGCTACTATCGAACCGGTCAATTTCAACCATCGGCCGTGCCACAGTGCATTTTGGGTAAGTCGAAATTTTCAGCATTTTCACAAATTTCCATTTCGATCAATTGTAGAAGACCCTAATGCCCGTTGGGTGAGCAGTGGGGTGAAAACGAAATCGATTAAAGATTCACGAATTATCCGAATCAATACAACAATGAGTGGTTTTCATGGTGTGAAAAATGTGCCAGTGAAACAGAGACGGATCCAGCCCCAACCGGGGGTGTGTTTCACATGGTCCGGTGCCCATTACAAGACCTTCGATGGCAAAGTTTTCAGCTTCTTGTCGAAATGCAGTCATGTTTTGTTGCGCGATAATAGCGACAATACGTTCGAAGTGATTGTGAAAAATGATCAGCCTAAGCGTGCGCTTATCATTAAAATTTACATGGGCGATAAGCAATTCTTTGTGAAGAAAACTGAGGATAATTCGGTGATTTTCGGTGATGGTACTAAAACATTACCAATACCGAGCCAAATTAATGGTTTGAAAATCTACAAATTAGCCCATTTTGTGATTGTTGCCATTGAGAATTTGGGCTTACAATTGAAATGGGATAGTGAATATTTTTTGCAAGTGAATGTTAATGAAAATCTGTGGAATAAAACTGAAGGGTTATGTGGCCGTTTAGATGGCATACCGGTTAATGATTTGCTGATGAGTAATCACAAGAAAACGAAGAATATCTTCAATTTGGCCACCAGTTGGAAGACTGATGATTTTGGGGATGTTTGCAGTGATATACCCAATGATCAGCATACGTGTAAAGACAATAAAGTGGCAGCCCTCAAAGCTACAAGTTTCTGTAAAAAACTGTTAAACGACGATAAATTCATCCAATGTCAAAAGGTAATTGATTAATTTTGAAATTTACCACCCCAATGATTGGGTGAATTTTTGAATTGGTTGCAATTTTGTAAGCAATGATTGTGATTTTTTTGAAGGCTATGGACACATCACTTCTTTTGGATGCTTGCAAATGGGATTATTGTTCGTGCCAAAAAGCTGATCCTACACAATGTGCTTGTGAGGTCATGAATATTTTTGTCAGGGAGTGTATCCATGAAGGCATAGTTAAATCGTTGAATTGGCGTGATCAAAATACCTGCCGTGAGTAGCCCTACGTAGTTAATAAAGTTACCTCAGATATTCTGAGGTTTTTCCTTAAGCGTTTACGTACTTTTGTTTTTATAAAAGTAAAGAAGATCCCTCAATTGTTGCAAAAACAGACCTCAGATATTCTGAGGTTTTTTCCTGAGTAGTGCTAAGGTCCAAAAGTAATTCTAAATTTTGCGCAATAGTAAGGTACTTTTATTTCATAATGTTTTCTATTTGTATAAAAATGAAGCAGCTCTTTAGCTATTGCAAAAAATTGACCTCAGATACTCTGCGATTTTCTGGAGAGTAGTCATGCAGTTCTCAGATCTGAAACTACCTCAAATATCCAAATTTCCTCAATAGTTTCTGTTTGTACATGAAGTAGATCCAAATTGTTGCAAAAATTGACCTCCGATATCTTGAAGTTTTTTTCTGGATAGTTATTCAGATCTCAAATCTAGAACTACCTCAGATATTCAAAATTTTCTTCACTAATTCAGCATTTTTGAACCACAACGTTTTCGGCTTGTTCAAAAATGAAGTAGCTCCTTTCACTTTCGCAAAAATTGACCTCAGATGCTTTGAGAGAGCAGTCATGCAGTTCTCCGATCTGAAACTACCTCAAATATCCAAATTTTCCTCAACAGTAATGGTTTCTGTCTGTAATTGCTGAAAAAATTGACCTCAGATATCTTGAAGTTTTCTTCTGGATAGTTATTCAGACCTCAAATCTTAAATTACCGCAAAGATTCAGAATTTTTCGCAATAATTTAGCATTTTGCATATCGTTTTCTGCTTGTTCAAAAATGAAGTAGCTCTTTTAACTTTTGCAAAAATTGATCTCACGAATTTTAGTAACTGACCTCAATTCTGGTAAGAAATTGTGCAAAACTATCTCAGATGTTTAGAATTTTCCTTCATAGTTGGATATTCTTGCCTCATAATAATGTTTTCTGCTCAACTATTGCAAAAATTGACCTCAGCTATTCTGAGATTTTTTGCTTCAACAAAGGTGGGGTGAAATTTTCAAAATATATGTTGCAAAAATTGACCTCAGATATCTTGAAGTTTTGTCCTGACCTCAAATCTAAAACTACCTCAGATATTCAGAATTTTCCTCAATAAGTTAGCATTTTGCACCTCGTTTTCTGCTTGTTCAAAAACGAAGTAACTGCTTTAGTTGATCGCAGATATTCCAGTAACTGACCTCAATTCTGGTAACTGGTTGCGCAGATCTCAGACCAAAAACTACCTCATTTTCCGAATTTCTCCTCTTGTTTCACAATAACTACTCAACTATTGCAAAGATTGACCTCAGCTATTCTGAGGTCTTTTGCTTCAACAAAACTGAGGTGAAATTTACAAAATGACCTTCTATCTTGCAGCAATCCAATGTTCCGGTGGCCGAATCTACAAATCCTGCGGCCAATCGCACCAGCCGACCTGTGGTAGTGTTTCACTAGAAGTCCAAGAAGATCAAAACGACTCAGAACCAATAACTGCCGACTCAGATACCTGCATTGAAGGCTGTTTTTGTCCAAATGGCACCGTCCTACAGGATGACCAATGCATCCAACCCAATCAATGTAAATGTAAATTGCGTGGCAAGAATTTCCAATCTGGTGAAATCATCAAGAAAGATTGCAATACTTGTACATGCGCTAAAAATGGCCAATGGATTTGTACAGAGATCAAATGCGATGCCCGATGTACAGTTGTTGGTGACCCACATTACACGACTTTCGATGGCAAGCATTACGATTTTATGGGGCAATGCTCGTATTATCTACTGAAGACCAAAGATTTGGCAATTGAAGCTGAGAATGTAGCATGCAATGGTGCTATTTCCAAAATTTTGGGCTTTAGTAGAGATACTACAACTTTTGGCAATACACCATCTTGTACCAAATCAGTAACCATACGTTTACCAAATGATGTCATCGATTTGAAACAAAACCATGAGGTTCTAGTGAATGGTAAAATTGTCGAAAAACTACCATACAAACTCAAGGATAAGCTTATCATCAAACGTGTCACTAATGTTTATATTGTGACAAAATTACCGAATGGTATTGCTATATGGTGGGATGGTACCACGAGGGTACACATTGATATACCAGCGGATTTCGAGGAGAAAACCAAAGGTCTTTGTGGTACTTACAATGGTAATCAAAAGGACGATTTTTTGACACCGGAAAATGACATCGAAACCACACCCATATCATTTGCCAACAAATGGAAAGTCGACGAGGAGCATTGTTTCGATTTGCCCAACATCCCCCTACCACACCCATGCGATGTTAATGCCCACAAAAAACCATTAGCTGAACAACAGTGCTTGGTGATCAAATCCAAATTGTTCCTAGGTAAACTAGAATGTCACAAATTTGTAACAATTGTGACACTTGTTCAATTACAGAGTGTCATTTGTATGTGGATCCGGAACAATTCTATCAAGATTGCCTGTACGATGTGTGCTCTTGTGGTGGTACCGAGCAACAAATGTCCAAATGCTTATGTCCAATAATTGCCGCCTATGCTGAGGAATGTGCACGGCAACAAAACTTGCAAATTGATTGGCGCAATGATGTGAAGCAATGCGGTATTCAATGCTACAATGGACAAAAGTACCAATTGTGTGGTAATTCGTGTCATCGTACCTGCTCGGATATCAGTAGTGAAATTTCTGCAACCGGCTGTAATCAACAACAATGCATTGAGGGGTGTACCTGTCCTGAGGGGCAAGTTTTGGACGGGGACGATGGGGAGTGTGTACCGGTTGAACAATGCAGTTGTAGTCGGAATGGTGACGATTACCCGGCTGGGTACCAGGAGGTACGCAAAAATTTGGGTGAAGCACAATTATGGTAAGATCCCCTTTTTTGGCACTTTTCCCATTCTACTAGCACGAATTCTAATGGAAAATCTTTCAGTACCTGTGTAAATGCTCTGTGGAGTTGTACCCCGGCAACAATTGAAGATTTGGCAAAGTACTCGGAACCAAGTGAGCCACATTTGAAATGCAACACTACCGATAATTTTGAATTTACAACGTGTAAAGATTTACAACAAATCACATGCAAGGTGAGCATTTTGTCACTTTTATTAGTTTTGTGTAACTCAATATGTGTTTAGAATATGCATGTGGAGCATCCGGTGAAAAGTGGTACTTGTAAATCTGGATGCCAATGCAAAAAAGGCTACATTCTGGACACAAGTACGGATCGTTGTGTAAACCCGCAAGAATGCCCATGCAGCCATGGTGGTAGGAGTTTCAATGAAAATGAACATTTCAATATCGATTGTAACTCATGGTAATGCTTCTATTTAGAGTAAATCGAACAATTTTCACTCAAATTTTCACTAAAATTTACAGCATTTGTAAAAGTGGCAAATGGCATTGTTCCCAATTCGAATGTCCAGGTGAATGTAGTACCTTTGGTGATTCCCATTTCAAAACATTCGACGGTAAACATTACGATTACCAAGGCCAATGTGATTATGTTTTTGCAAAAGGTTCAACAACTCTCGGGTCTTTCGACATATCAATCCAAAATGTACCGTGCAGTACCTTGGGTACTACTTGTTCGAAATCGATAACAATTCGTATTAGCCACAGTACTACCAACGAAAAATCAATTTTGACACTCACCAAAGATAAGCCATTGCCAAAAATAGGTACCGATTTGATACAATTACGCGAAAAAGGCTTATTTGTAATTGTCGATGTTCGTGAATTGGGCTTACAACTCCTCTGGGATCATGGTACTCGTATTTATCTGAAATTATCCACCCAATGGAAGAATAAAGTGAAAGGTCTTTGTGGCAACTACAACGATAATATCAATGATGATTTCCAAACACCTTCCGGTGGTTTCGTTGAGGTGTCTGCCAAAATTTTTGGCGACTCCTGGAAATTACAGTCGTACTGTCCGGAAACGTTGGAAATTCAGGATACATGCCGAAATTATCCAGAACGACAAATTTGGGCAAGGAAAAAATGTCACCTATTGAAATCACAATCGTTCGAAATGTGTCACTCGGAAGTACCGGTTGATCACTATTACGAAAAGTGTATTTTCGATACTTGTGCTTGTGATCAAGGTGGTGATTGTGAATGTTTATGTACAGCATTAGCCGCCTATGCTCACGAGTGTAACAAGAAAGGTGTACATATCCGATGGCGATCACAGGATCTATGCCGTAAGTGTCATTAGTACCAAATAATCACGTGATTAATGTACATTTTACAGCAATACAATGCGATGAGCATTGCTCATCTTACAGTCCGTGTGTTTCGATTTGCCCGATTGAAACTTGTGACAATTTATTGGAACAACAAAAGTACAAATTTTGCTCAGATGAACAGGAACAAAACAATTGCCTTGAAGGTTGTGATTTGAAAGCATGCCCACCGGGACAGATTTACACAAATTCCTCATATTTGGAGTGTACACCGAAGAAATTATGTAAAACTCCATGTTTGGTCATTGAAAATCGCACCTATTTTGAAGGTGACATAATTGAAGAGGACCAATGTCACAGTTGTCAATGCTTCAATGGGCAGAAAGTCTGTAAAGGGCAACCGTGTAAAAATTTGGAAATCACCGAAGAAATCCCATTGCAAGAGAAACCCTTGGATTTAATCCAGTGTAAATCTGGATGGTCAAAATGGATAAATCGCAATAAAATCGTGGGTACTAAAACAAAATCCCCAACAAAACAGAAAGATATTGAAGAAATCCCATCGATCAGATATTTGGTAATTGTGACATTTCTTGCCAGAAAGTGTAACTTTTCGGGATTTCTTGTAGAGTACTTTGGACAATTCCGCCGCCTGTGATCGTACCGATATGAAGAGTATCCAGTGTAGGACGGTACGTTCAAGAGTACCGTGGGACAAAACAGGATTAAAAGTCGACTGTGATCTGGATAGAGGTTTGATTTGTTATCCAGAAGCGGGCAAATCGTGTCCAGATTTCGAAATTCGCATCAACTGTCAATGTGGTACGTACAAATTGTGACAAAAAGCTGTAATTGTGACAAATTACATTTTTTTCCAGAAGAGAAAATCGTCAATACTGTCGTCAACTTTATCGAAGAAGTAATCGAACCATCAAGCAAGTATTGATTTCTTCTTTTTGTCATAAAACACAAACATTAAAGCAATACAAGTGTAGTTTTTGATCCAAAAAAGAAATATTAAAATTTTGCTCCGAAATTTTTTTTTTTCATTATTTTTGTTCCTTTTGTATTTTTGCAGAATGTCCACCAGGTCAAAGTTATGATGAATGTGCTTTTCATTGTGATAACTTATGTCATTATTATTCGTCAATTGTTAAAGAGAAAGGTTTCTGTCAAAATGGTGACAAATGCAGTCCTGGATGTATACCAGAAAAGAAACAACAAAAATGCCAAAAAGGACAATTCTGGATCAATCAACAGAACTGCCTGAATGTTGAAGATTGTATGTGCCGATCCAGGGACGGTAAATTGGTTAAGGTAAGGTATTGCCCAAAATCTCCCAAAGTCTTCAAAATGATTGCAAAATCAACCAAAATCCTTCCCAAAGTTTGGCAAAATGTCCAAACAAACTAGGGAACTCTTTATGGAGTACTCCAAATTGATCCAAATTATAATCCACAGCCTGGAACTGTTTACCAAGAATCTGAATGCGAATTTTGCCAATGTATTGACAATTTCTACACTTGCGACCAATCAGCTTGCATCGAAGAAGTGATAAGCGATATAATTGAACCGGAGGAATTCGCGGAAGAAACCAGAATTCTTCCAATCGAGGCCACAATTGAACAAGACGACGAAATTGTAATCCCCAGTACTACTGTAACACCACCAAATCAATGCGAAGATAATCAGTAAGTAAAATACCAAATTTGTACACCTTATTTTCAATCAAAAATTTTGCAGTTATGTGAATCTGATAAGTACCGAACCACAACTTCCTGATGACGCATTCACAGCCAGCAGTACCCTGAACAAGTACTTCTCCCCATGGAATGCACGTTTAGACCAACCGATAACGAAAAATTCCGGTGGTAGTTGGATGCCAAAACAATCCACGAAAAACGAGTACTTACAGATCAATTTAAAGAATTTGGAAGCACTCTACGGGGTGATTATTGCCGGTAGTCGATTGTACGATCAGTACGTTACAAGTTTCCGTATAACCTACACTACCGATGGTGTCAAGTACTTTTATGTTGTGGATAATGAAAAGCAAGTACCACAGATCTTCCGTGGACCTTTGGAACCAAAAACACCAATCAAATTGATGTTTAGCCAGCCGATTGAGGCGAAAATTTTGCGAATCAACCCATTAACATGGCACGATGAGATTGCTCTACGTGTTGAATTGATCGGTTGTCGGGATGATGTACCAACAACAAAATCGGTACCGAAGGAGTTGTTGGAAGTTGAAGAGATCAAAACGACCAGTGAGTACGTTGCCGAACCGATGGGTCTCAGTGATGGTATGTTTGCTGATGAGCAAATTATTGTTAGTTCCGAATTAAAACCGAATTTCAATAAGACTAGTATCAAGTTGCAAAAGACGCAAAATTTTTGGCAACCCTTGACCAATTCACCAAATGAATTTGCCCAATTCAACTTCAATGATAAACGAATTTTGACCGGTGTGGTCACCAAGGGTGGTCAAAATGGTTGGGTTACTTCCTACAAATTGATCCACTCATCGGATGGTGTCAATTGGAACCCATTATTGAACGATATTACCAATGAAGAGATGATTTTCTATGGTAATTATGACACCAAGAACCCACAAGTTAACTATTTCAAAAAACCCATAAAGACTCAGTATTTGAAGATTTTGCCAGTAACTTGGCAAGAGGATATCCAATTACAAACTGAACTTTTGGGTAAATACGAACCGTACCCGGTAGTACCAACAATAAAACCGTCCAAAAAACGGAAGATTCCAACGAAATGTAACTATTGCCCAAATTTGGACATTACCGAGGAAATTGAAGAGTTACCCAGTTGTAAATGTAACAATAACCTATGGTATGATGGTGAGAATTGTGTGGAACGTTCATTATGCCCTTGTATCATCGGAAATAATCACTATCCGGTTGCTACATTGTTTGAAAATCACGTTTGCGAACAATGCTTATGTCGCTTAGGTAGTTACACAAAGTTCAGCATTGTGTCAAAATACTAAATGAGTAGTTTTCAGGTGGGATTTCTTCATGCAAACCTAAACGCTGCCCAAAATGCGACCTAGGTCTTCGCAGTACCGTCACCACCACCTGTGATTGTACCTGTGAACCGTGCCCGGAAGGTACCACCTTATGCCCAACAAGCAACACTTGTGTCAACACCGAATCGTGGTGTGATGGCATTGAAGACTGTCCGGATGATGAGAAAGATTGTGAAATTGTCCAAAAACCGGCAGAACTACTCGTTAAAGATGAACCCCAACCGCCAATTGGAGCATGCCCGAAATTGACCTGTCCACCGGGTTTTCGAGTAGTTGAAGATCAAATTGTTGAAGAAAACGATGATATTACCGAAAATGAGTCGGCAATGTTTAGAATGTTCCGCAAAACGAAAAGTTACATTAAAACCAAATATACAGGCGTTAAATCAGCTGTAACAGGAAAAGGATGGAATTTGAAGAAACCCGAAAATGTGACACAATCGAATATCAAACGTATCTGTCCAAAATATCATTGTGAACTTGTTGACATCGAACCGGAGATTGTTGAGGGTAAGAAAGAGTGCCCGTTGATGAGTTGTCCGCCGAATTTCGTGAAAGTACCAGACCAACAAGCCGTCGAAGATGCTTGCCCGAAATTCTCCTGTGTACCACCACCACCTCAAGAAGCCGTTTGTAATGTAACTGGGAATCTGTTCAGTACTTTTGATGGGGTCGAATTCGAATATGACATCTGTAATCACGTTTTGGCACGTGATTTAATCCACGACAATTGGGCTATCTCATGTAAGTTGATTTGAGGAGGTAAGGCAAAATTTTTGACCAACTCTCTTTTGGTTGTAGTAAGGAAAAATTGTACACAACAATGCAGAAAAAGTGTAATAATCCGCCATCAAGATCACGTGATTGTATTCAATCCGGATTTAACAATTGAATATGACGGTTTTGTGTACACAATCGAACAAACGAAGAAGATCACTAAAGATTCCCAAGCATTTACAATTGATCGTTTAGGTAAAACTCTACTTTTCACATCCAACTATTACGGTTTTTGGCTACTTTTGGACAAACAAAACAACATCAAAATTGGTGTTGTGGCAAAACGGCTCGAAGAAATCGATGGTCTTTGTGGTTTCTACAACAATAACCCATATGATGATAAGAGGAAACCCGATGGTAAACCGGCTAGAACAACGGAGATTTTTGGCAATAGTTGGGCATTACCCGATCAGAGTCAATGTGACACGAAAATCTGTCCAATTGAACAACAAACAAAAGCATTAAAGATTTGCAGTAAAATCAAGTGAGTTTCCTAAAAGTTACACTAATTGTAGCATTATATGACACTTTCTGTGGTCTTAATTTTCTACAAGTTACACTTTCTTTACAGAGATGAATCGTTCAATGTATGTCATGATAAAGTCAGCATTGATGATTTCATAACGAAATGTATTGAAACGACATGCTCATGCTTGGAAACCAACAATGACGATCAATGTAAATGCCAAGCATTGGAGAATTTCGTCACGGAATGCTTATCAAATGATCCAGACCTTGATCTGCCGCAATGGAGAATACAACATGATTGTTGTACGTATTTTGTAACAATGTGACACAATGATAAATTGTGTAACAATGTTACATAATGAGACAATTGCTTAACAATGTGACACAATGATACAATTGTCGACAATGGCACAATTGTGTAACAATGTGACACGATGTTGCAATTGTGTAACAATGTCACAATGATACAATATCATTATTGACCGATCTCTCATATTTCAGCGGCAACATGTGAAGCCCCATTTGTGTACTACGATTGCTACCGACGCAAATGCGAACCAACATGTGACACAATCAATAATTTGGATGAAATATGTCCAAAAGTGTCACAACTGTGTTTTCCCGGTTGTTATTGTCCACCAGGTTTGGTACGTTACAAGAATCAATGTATAAAACCTTTGAATTGTCGTGATTGTGAATGTAATGTTCTGCCATACTTGAAATATGTCACTTATGATCAAAATGATTTCTTAATCAATGGCAATTGTACGTACATTATGTCCAGAGATGTTTTACAAAATACAAAAGGTGTAAAAACTGGTAGAAAACACCATAAATTCCAAGTTTTGATAACGAATGGTCAATGTCGTGATCATAGTGACAAAGTTTGTATCGAAAAAGTGACACTTTTGTATAAACAATTAACAATACAGGTGTTACACAATGATTTAAAGGAAGATTTGGTGATATTAGTCAATGATAAACCGACACCAATTAGTGTAAATTTTGAGAAATCATTGGAAATTCGCCGTAAACCCAACACTAAGCATTTGAAATTCTTTTTGAAAGATTTACAAATTGATATCAATGTGTACTATCCATCATTGGGTGTGTCAATCAAAGCACCATCGCACAAATATTCGGGTAAATTCGAGGGATTGTGCGGGGATTGTAATAAAGACCCGCAAAATGATATTCCCGATGATGTTGAAGCATTGACACAATTGTGGTCATATGCTGATGATCATGGAAAATGTAAAAACCCACTTGCCAAAAAGTGTAAACCTCCAACAACCGACCCATGTTTACAATTACTCGATGAAAACAAATTTGGACAATGTTTGAAATTGAACAAACCCGATTTATTTTTAGAATGGTGTCATCATGATATTTGTTATGATAATGCTGAATCATTATGTACATCAATTGAAGCTTATGCTAATGATTGTACAAGTTCCGGTTTTTGTACAAATTGGCGTACGCAAGATTTATGCCCACCGAAAACCTGCCCCATCGGTCAAATTTACAAAACATGCGAATTGGAATGTCAAAAAAGTTGCAATGATACTGATCATTGTGTACAGATACCAAAAGACGGCTGTTATTGTCCGGATGGTTTAGTATTGTCGAATCAGACATGTGTAAAACCGGAATTCTGTCAAATTTGTGATGATCAAGGCCATCATCACGGTGACATTTGGCAGAAGGATAAATGTACAAAATGTACATGCGATGGTGTACAAATGATTTGTGAACAACAACAATGTCCAAGTGAACCGATCTGTGAAACCGGCTCTATACTCAAGCGATTACCCACAAATGATGATGAATGTTGTGATAAAACCGTGTGTATTGAAGATATCAAAAATGTCACATGTACACCACCACAAGCATTACAATGTGGACCGGGACAAATGATGAAATTAGATAAAAAACCGAACGGTTGTCAACAATTCATTTGTGAATGTAAACCGATTGAAGATTGTGACAAAATTGATAATGTCACAAATGTACAATTAGATGATGGTTATGTTCGTGAAATTGACACAACCGGTTGTTGTCCAGTTGTGAAATTCGTGTGTAAAAAGGATTTATGTCCGCAACCACCGAAATGTCAACAATTCTACAATTTGGAACAAATCAATGATAATGATCAATGCTGTCCGAAATATCAATGTACACCACCCAAAGATAAATGCTTATATGAGACACAATACAAAATTGATAAGCATAATCAAGAGATTTTGTTGGAAATATATGAAAAACAACAACTGATTAAAGATTTGGATGAAACATGGTTCGATGGAGCTTGTCGGCAATGTAAATGTACAAAAACCAAGTCTGGTGATTATGTAGCATTATGTACAAAATTGGAATGCTTAACAATCGACCAATCACCAGATTCCCATGATTATCAACTCGAATACAAATTTAATCCACAGAAATGTTGTCCAGATATTGTCCGGACCGCTTGTAAGGATGATGCTAATAAAGTGTACAGTATCGGTGAGAAATGGACCAAGCATGATGACATTTGTACAATGATTGAATGTAAACAAGCCGATGATGGTAGTAATGTTAAAAAAGACACCCTATTGACCAATTGTAATAAAAATTGCGATTACGGCTATGAATATCAAGAATCGAAAGATCCAAATCAATGCTGTGGCCAGTGTAAATTACAACAATGTATCGATACTGATGGCAAATTACACCAAATCGATGATATTTGGTTCTCGGATGATTTCTGTACACAATACTATTGCATTATGGCCAATGATACACCACAAATACAGACGATTTTGGAGAATTGTGACAAACCTAGTGAAGATTTACAAAATGATTACAACTATAATGTTGTGAAATTCGATGGTAAATGTTGTGAGCATTATAGAAAAACTTCATGTAAATACAATAATAAAACATTAGAAGTTGGTGAGATTGTACATAATGATCGTGATAAATGTGAACAAATCGTGTGTAAATTGAATGACAAAAATGAAATCACTAAACAAACGAATATAGAAACATGCAACAAAGAATGTAAATTAGGTTATGAATATCGTGAAGCATTAGAGAAATGTTGTGGTGATTGTGTACAAACACATTGTGTTGTCAATGATCAAGAATTACATAAACCTGGTGATAAATGGCAAACTGATGATTTATGTACAACATTTACATGTGAATCGATTGGTGATCACCAATTAACGATCACAACACAACAAGAATCATGTCCATTCATTGAAGATTGCCCTATTGAGAATTTATACCAGAAAGGGTGTTGTAAACAGTGTAACCTAACATCTGAATCATTAAGTAAGTATAATAATCAAATGTTACATTCGATCAGCATTTGTAACTTGTATAAATCATCAGGTACTTGTACACCAACACCGGTAGCATTACCAAAAACTATCGGCTTAATTCAAGTCAATCACACTAAGCATGGTTTTTGTAAAAATAAAGAAGCAATTGTTGGTTTTATGGAATGTCAAGGCAGTTGTTATTCGGCACATGCTTATAATCCATGTAAGCATTAATGCTGAATTTTTGTAAATTTTTGATTAATTTTATTGTTCAATTTAGTAATCGGTCGTCACGAATCGCTCTGTGAATGTTGTCGTGGTATTAAATTGAAAATAATTGAAATACCGTTAGAATGCGATGATTATGTCACATGGACAAAGAAGGTATCGGTGCCAATTTCATGTAAATGTCAAGCATGTGGCAGTATGGTGAAAACGAATATCAAGTCCGGTTAAATAAGTGGACTTTCATCGAAATACAACTTGTTTTTGGACAATGCTGTAAAATAGTGTAAAAAAATAGAGCAGCAGAAATGTAATTTTTTTCTAAATAAAGTAACTTGTACAAACCAGATATATCATTTGCTCCAAATTTTGTGTCATTTTCTTCAATTCTGTTTGTGTCGTTTTCTCGGGTGAAAATGATGGAATGTAAAAAAGTATGAGCATAATGTAAATATCTTTAAATGTCGCTTTGTCACAAAAATCTCTGTCGTCTTGTGAAAATGATGTAACATAATGTACAACACATGAAAATACGCTATCATCTTACAAAAAATGCTGCAACTGAAAAGTGTAATGTGAATGTCCCAAAAATTGAAGATTTGTTTGATAGAAACTTCACTGTAACGTCTGTCATTTACAAAAACATTCTGGAATTTATAATGTGAAAATGTCATTTTCTTCAATTCCGTTTGTATCATTTTCTCGAGTGAAAATGATGAAATGTAAAAAGTTTAAAGCATAATGTAAACATTTTTAAAGTAACGGAGTTTCGTCACAAACATCTCTGTCGTGTGTCTTGTGAAAATGCTGTAACATAATGTACAACGCATGAAATGTTAAAATATGCTTCGCCATCTTACAAAAAATGCTGCAACTGAAAAATATAATGTAAATGTCTTCAAAATTGAGTGTTTGTTTGATAGAAACTACACTGTAACGTTTATCATTGACAAAATCATTCTGAAATTTAAAATGTGAAAATGTTGACATTATCTTCAATTCCGTTTGCATCATTTTCTCGGGTGAAAATGATGAAATGTAAAAAGTCAAAGCATAATGTCCTTATCTTTAAAGTAATGTAATTTCGTCACAAAAATCTCTATCGGGTGTCTTGTGAAAATGCTGTAACAATGTACAACAAATGAAAAGTGTCAAAATACGCTTTGTAACTTACAAGAAATGCTGCAACTGAAAAGCATAATGTAAAGGGAAAATGCTGAAATAATGTGAAAAGTATAAAGCGTAACGTCAATATCTTTACAGTTATGTTATTTCGCCATAAAAATCTCTGCCGTGTGCGTTGTGAAAATGCTGTAACATAATGTACAACACATGAAAATACGCTATCATCTTGCAAAAAAAAATGCTGCAATTGAAAATCATAATGTAAATATTTCAAAAATTGAGGATTTGTTTGATAGAAACTTTGCTGTAACGTCTGTGATTTAGAAAAGCATTCTGAAATTTGAATGTGAAAATGTTGATATTATCTTCAATTCCGTTTGTATCATTTTCACAGGTGAAAATGATGAAATGTAAAAAGTCTAAAGCATAATAAATCTTTAAAGTAATGTAATTTCGTCACAAAAATCTCTATCAGGTGTCTTGTGAAAATACTGTAAGAATGTACAACAAATGAAAAGTGTCAAAATACGCTTTATAACTTACAAGAAATGCTGCAACTGAAAAGCATAATGTAAAGGGAAAATGCTGAAACAATGTGAAAACTATAAAGCGTAACGTCAATATCTTTACAGTTATGTAATTTCGTCATAAAAATCTCTGTCGTGTGCATTGTGAAAATGCTGTAACATAATGTACAACACATGAAAATACGCTATCATCTTGCAAAAAATGCTGCAATTGAAAATCATAATGTAAATATTTCAAAAATTGAGAATTTGTTTGATAGAAACTTTGCTGTAACGTCTGTGATTTACAAAAGCATTCTGAAATTTGAATTGTGAAAATGTTTTCTTCAAAATATTTATATTTTTCACCACTAACAGGGAAAATGCTGAAACAATGTAAAAAGTATACGTAAGGATGATGGAAGAGTAGTGTAACTTGTAGATGAAAATGCTCGTTTGTCTAAATAGAAAATTTACAATATTTACAATTGCTGCCTGCAATAGAAAACAATGCTACAAAATACATGCTTATTGTTGTTGTAATTTTTTGGTGATTGATTCAAATATCAATTAACAATTATTTTATTAAACAAATTAAAATTGAAGCATTTTCACCAAATTCTAACATACACATTGAATTAATCTTTTCATAAACAATTTCAGTCTTCTGTAATAAGATTTATCTGATTATCACCATTAATAATTAATGTATAAAGATGTTCGAAATACAATTGTTTTGCATAATGGATTTGTTGTGCAACTGTTTTAGCTAATTCAATTGTTTTACAACGTACACGTGGCCGTTTGATTGGATCAGCATTTGTCAATAATGAACTACTTGTTGTACCATTCCTTATATGGATAATAATTTCAATATAATAACGATATTCTTGATTATCTTTTTCACGTTCTGTTATAACATTACATGTTTCTATATCATTTAAATCACAATCAATGACTGATATTAATTCAGGTGGATGGGTACTGGCAACAATGCGTAATTTCAAATTTGATATTATACAATGTAAATCCTGTGATGCACTACCCAATATCTCATAACCAACTAATTGTTCTTTGTAATTTCTAAAATGTGGGAAAAAGACAAGCATTTACATCAAATCTTGTACTAATTTAAATGAATATGACTTACTTATCATTGACAATATATAAATATTGTTGTCCTTGGCTTTGTTTTGCACTATATCGTGGTAGAAGACCACCAGGACCGTAGATACAACGTGGTAATCGTACCCGTTCCGGTACTGTTTTACTGTAAAATAAGAAACAAGATAATACTAAAGATTCATTTATATGAATCTTTAGTATTCGTTCTCAGTTTCAACCCAAAATATTAAATAATAAGCATTTTTATGTTAATTCTGGTTGTAGAGGATAGTTTCAGGAAGTGAGCATTTTGTCACAAATGTTACAAATATAAGGAAAATGCTGTAAAATTGCAAGAAAATTTTCACATTTACTAGTCAAGCTGGAATATTCTATTTGAAAAAATATTATGATAGATCAAAAGTGGCATTATTTTAAAATTTTGTTTTGACATTGCATATTAAGCATTTTCATATTAACAAATCTTCAAGACAATTTTACATAAGAATGAAATAATGCTTGCAAAATTATATGAAGAGCTAGAATATTCGTAATCAGGCAATGTAAATATAATATGAGCTTTTTATAGTAAATATTTAGAAATACGAGAGAATTTAATTATTTTTACACAACTGTATCATAAGCTGTATGAATTAAACATTTTCACAGTATCAATTTTTTCGAATGAGTCTTTCAAATATCAAGTTATAATAATTTATTAATGTGAAAAAGCATCTAAGAAGTTATCTAAATTAAGAGTAAATGAGAAGCTTTAAAGGAGGGAAATCAGCTGTAGCATTAGTTTTTTGTAACAAATGTTACACAAATCGGAAAAATGCTGTTTTATCATATTTTACACATTTTTCTTGGTTCAAAAATAGCTATTTAAGTAATGTTTGGAATAAATTGGAAATGCCATAAGTTTTGCAACTTTTTTCAAGCAAATTGAGCATTTTCACATCATTAATTTTTCAGGATAGATTTGTGAAGCAACAAAACAATTTGTTATTGTAAAAATGCTCTAAAAACATAACAATTTGTCAGTATTTGAGAAGTTATAAGATACAAAAAACCAAATTGTAGGATAAGCATTTTGTGAAAAAAGTTCCATTATGATCAACAACTACACGTCTCATTTACACTATTTGAACCAAAATTACCCCGAAAATGCTACAATAATGACAAAAATTCTCAATTACTCTATAAAATTAAACATTTTCATATCATCAATTCTTTGTGATAGATTTGCAAAAAAGGAAATTCGTGACTTTAAAAATGCTCTAAAATATAAGGAACTGTAAGTACTTGAGAAGTAGTAAGATACCAAAAGACTAATTGTAGCATGAGCATTTTATAATAAATCTTCCATTATGCTTTTTTGCACAACTACACGTATCATTTACACCAAAATCATGCTTACTTAAACCAAAATGACACCCAAAAATGCTATAATAATGGCAAAAATTGTCAGTAATTTTACAAAATTAAACATTTTCATATCATTAAAAATATACTTGAGAAGTTACAAGATACAATAAGCCTACTTATAGAGCATGATAATTTTGTAACAAATGTTGCATTATGCTCTTTTGCACAACTGCATGTATCATTGACACTATTTGAACCAAAATTACCCCCAAAAATGCCACAATATGAAAATGCTCTAAAAAGATTCGTGACCAGTTACAAGATACAATAAGCCTAACTGTAGCATGAGTATGTTGTAGTAAATGTTTCATTTTACCCCTTTGCACAGCTATGCGTGCAATTTACATTAGAATCATACTTATTTGAATCAAAATTACAAAAAAAAATGCTACAATAATGGCTAAAATTCTCAATCATTGTACAAAATTAAGCATTTTCATACCAAAGCAATTCGTTATTGTGAAGATACTTGAGATGGTTGCAAAATACAGTAAGCCTAATTGTAGGACGAACATTTTGTAACAAAATTAAGCATTTTCATACGAAGGCAATTCGTTATTGTAAAAATGCTCTAACGAGATACTTGAGAATTTACATAATACAACAAGCCGAATTGTATCATGATCATGTTGTATCATTTACACGATTTGAACCAAAATTACCCCCAAAAATCCCACAATAATAGCAAAAATTCTCAAATATTTTATAAAATTAACCATTTTCACATCATCAATTATTTAGGATAGATTTGTAAAGTAATAAGGCAATTCCATATTGTGAAAATGCTCTAAACAGCAGTTACACGATATAATAAGCCTAACTGTATCATAAGCATTTTGTTAAAAATGTGCCATTTTACCCTTTTGCACAACTATATGTGAAATGTACACTAGAATTGTGCTTATTTGAACCAAAATTACCACAAAAATGCTACAATAAAAGCAAAAATTCTCAATCATTATACAAAATTAAGCATTTTCATACCAAAGCAATTCGTTAATGTGAAGATACTTGAGATGGTTGCAAAATACAATAAGCCTAATTGTAGCACGAGCATTTTATAACAAATGTTGCATTATGCTCTTTTGTACAACTACACGTATCATTTTCACTATCTGAAGCAAAATTACCCCCGCAAAAATGTTCAAAAAAACTTACCAACGACTCGAATCCCGTACGGCCCTTGCCGTTTCCGATGCAAAATCCAACACACCAACCACCGGTTTAGTAACAGCCCCAACTAGACCTTTACCAAAACCAGAAAATACACCCGGTATACCATCTTGTTGGGCACCATCATAGATCTGTTTAAAAATACCCGTAGCACCACCCAATATACCAAAACCTAAACCTTTAACACCGGCAATCAAATGATCCCGACTTGTACTCGTACAAATCGTATTATCCAAATTATTATGCTGTCTTAAGATCTTCTGACGGATCTCCTCATGCGTATCATCCAAGATAATCCGCCCCAAACCATCCGAGATCGTTTCGGTTAATTTAACTGTTGAATTCGATAGACCGTGCGTTACATTTTTGAATAAAGATATGACATTGCCTTCACGAAGATTCGTAAAGCCCTCACTGACATCATTGACGAAACCCAATGGATTACCGAGGAAATCTACGGAGCCCAAAATTATACCCGCCTGCCATAGGAGTTCGTCTTTGAAATGTTTAATGATTGAATTGATTAGAAATGGGCCGGTTTCGAAAGGGTGCCGGCGATCGAACGGTTCCAACTCCACTGCAGCATCCTCGAATGTTATCAAAGTTAGATTCAATTTTCGTTTGATTTTTTGTAGATTCTTCGGTAATTTTGTCGTTGTAGTCTTCATACTCAAACGAATTTGGCCTAAAATGATCTGCAATACACCGAAATAATAACGTTTGATATTGTTGTTGTTATCATTGAAATTCGTCGATTGGATATCGGATAATTCATCATCATTCGATAACAATTCATCATCGTAGATCTTGTTGATACCAATGAAATCGAAGAATTTCAACAACAATCGCTCCTCCAACGATATCGTCAATTTCTTGAATTTGATGATGAAATATTTGAAGATAATCGCATTCAATTGTTGTTGTTGTTGTTGTAATTCACATGTGAAATCAATAGTTGGTAGTTTCGAATTCAATAAATTCTCACTAGTTGTTGTTGAGGGGTTTGTTGAAGCACCCCCTGTTGTTGTTGGGGGTGGTGTTGGATAGAAAATCACAGGCACTGGTGTTTCAAACAATTGATTATCAATCTGTACATAACCAATACTAACACAAAATTGTTTCATTTGTGTTGTAATTATAGCCTCACTAATTATATTCGAAAATAATCCATATAGTAACTCTTCATTATTTTTACAACAAATCAAACTAATTCCTAAACCCTCTAGATTCAATTGTAATTGAAATTCTCTATTATTACCATTATTATCAGTATCATGTGATAACAGGTTTGGTCGTTGATTCTTTGATATATTCACCCAATCGCGATCATCAGAGATGGCGTATAATTTCGTTTGTTCTTTCATATCTTTGATTGATAAGACACGTGTCGGACCGTCCATATCGATATGAATTGATAACAGACCAGAACCGGGACGTAAACGTTGACGACAAATTGCCTGTTCGATTGGTATACCTTTATCGGTTAAAATGTGACAGATTGGTTGTGGTAAGCCTAAAACGACCGAATTACCTGAAACAATTTGGAAAAGTACAATGTTGTAAGCTTTGTGAAAATTTGGTAGCATTGCTCCTAACAATAATACTGATAAGAATGCTTATAAACAGCTATTTTAGATATAATCATTTGAAACAATTCAAAAAGTAACGGTCATAAGCATTGTGAAAAATTTGTAGCATTGCTCCTATGATACTGATAAGAATGATTATGATATAAATGAGTAATTTTATAAACAACTAAATTCTCTGAAATAATTGAAAAAATGTAATTACAATCGTTGTGAAAAATCTGTAGCATTGCTCCTAATAATGATACTCATAACAATGCTTATAGATAGCTGTTTTAGATATAAACATAATTATAAACAACTGAATTGAAGCAATTCAAAAATTTGTTGTCGTAAGTATTGTGAAAATTTTGTAGCATTGGGCCTAATAATGATACAGATAAGAATGAATGTGATATAAATGAATAAAGTTATAAACAACTAAATTCTTTGAAATAATTGAAAAAAACGTTGTGAAAAAACCGGAGCATTGCTTCTAATAATGATACTCATAAGAATACTTATGAAAAGCTGTTTCAGATATAAGCATAAATATAAAGAACTAAATTGAAACAATTCAAAAATGTACTGCCATAAGCATTGTGAAAAATTTGTAGCATCACTCCTGATAATGATACTTATGGTATAAATGAGTAGATTTATAGCAACTAAATTGTCTAAACTAATTAAAATATGTAGTGTTCCAATCGTTGTGGAAAATTTGTAGCATTGCTCTTATAATCATTGCACTGATACTATACTTAAAAGAAGTAAGCATTCTCAAAATTACAACATTGTATGTACATTATGCTTATGGAATAAACGACAAAATTTTTACTAAAAATTCAACAAAAATGCTAACAATTTTGTAAATTATGCCTAAAGATGGCATAGTTTTAATAAATTGTCTTAAATTCTGCAACAGTAGACTTACAAATGCTTATATTGAAAATATTGTAAACATGACGTTAAAACTAATTAAGTATTGCTAATTTGACCCCCATGTCCATGGGAGACTATTTAACAATGCTTATATTTAAAGTAGTTGAAGCATCATCACAAAAGAAGCTTAAATTAAAAGAATCTGCTCTTAACAATTGCTAATTTGGGATAAAATGTTATGCTTCAGATATGAACAAATTCCTTTATAAACTGGCTAAAAAATGATTACTTACGCCCATTTTTGCCCAGCATAACAATAGAAGAGACCCAAATTTGATAGAAGCTAATGCCTCTATAAATAAGCCAAAAAGATAGCTAAAAATGCTTAAATATACGCTTATTTCCATAACAGACTATCTAAAAATGCTTTCATCCAAAATGATAAGCATAATAATAGAAAAAACTCATAGCTTCAATCAAAGATAATTGAACGATACTAATTGTTACTACAGACTGATCTCTCTATCTAAATATTGCTCAAATATGCCTGTAATTACCCACCAGATAAGCTAAGAATGCTTAAATACAAAAGATTAAGCTTGACGATAGAAGAAACTCAAATGAAGCTTATTGAGGGATTCTGCTATTGCTAATCCCTCTACAAATTAGCCAAAAAAAAAAACAAAAACGTTTAAATATGCCCTTATTTCCACAACAAATTATCTAAAAATGATTACAGCTTATATTTCATAAGCATGACAATAAAATGAGCTTCAATTTAATGCCTCAATCAAGATAAGTCAGAAATTTTGCTGTTGTTACAGACTAATCTTTCTATTTGAAAATGCCCTATCTCAGAATGGTTACATACCAAACAGTTTA
This sequence comes from Mylabris phalerata, assembly GCA_020740385.1. NCBI lineage: Eukaryota > Metazoa > Arthropoda > Insecta > Coleoptera > Meloidae > Mylabris > Mylabris phalerata. Next base: position 2,000,842 of record JAJEOX010000142.1, on the reverse strand, counting down.
GCATAATAATAGAAGAGGCATAAATTTAATGCCCCAATATCACAGTGAACTAATATTTCTGTTTGAACATGTCCTATCTCAACGGCACTAACTCAGAATAGTTAAATATAAAAGACTCTAAGCATAACAATAGAATAGGCATAGATTTAATGCCCCAATATCACAATGTTAATGAACCTCTCTATGTAAAAGATGCACAGAAAATATTCTAAGCAGAATATCAGACGAAACATAAATGTAATGCCTCAATCAAGATAAGAGAGATTTTGCTGTTGCAAGGAACTAATCCTTCTATAAATAAGCCAAAAACTTAACTATGTAGGTCTAAAGATGTCCTCAATTGAACAAAATACTATCTAATAATGCTTACAACCAATTCTGTAAGCATGAGAATACAATGAGCTTAAATTCAATGCTTCAAACAAAATAATTTAGAGATTCTGCTGTTGTTACAGGCTAATCTTTCTATTTGAAAATGCCCTGTTTCAGCGAGACCATCTCAGAGTAGTTGAATACAAAATATTGTAAGCATAACAATAGAGGAAGCATAAATTTAATGCATCAATCAAGGTAAGAAATGTTGCTTTTGCTAGGAACTAATCCCTCTATAAATAAGCCAAAAACTTAGCAAACTATGTTTAAATATGTCCTTAATTGAGCAAAATACTATCTAATAATGCTGACAACCAATAATTTGTAAGCATAACAATAGAATGGGCTTAATGTTAATGCTTTAATCCCGGTAAATGAGAGAATTTGCTGTTGTTATATAAAAATGCCCTATCTTAGAGTGGTTGCATACAAAATATTCTACGCATCACAATAGAAAAGGCATAAATTTAATTTAACAATATTGCAGTTAACTAATGTTTCTATTTAAAATGCCCGGCTCAGCAGGACGATTGCAAAATAGAACACAACAATAGAAGAGGCATAGATTTAATGCCCCAATATCACAGTTTTAATAAATCTTTCTGTCTAAAAATGTCGTCATACCCTGCAGACTATATCAGAATACTTGAAAACAAAATACGGATAATAATAGAAGAAGCAATAATTTATAAATAAGCAAGTTATCTTTCTATCTTAGCAGACTATCTCAAAATGGTTACGTATGCTCGGCATAACAATAGAAGAGGCATAAATTTAATGTCTCAATATCACAGTGTTAATGAATCTTTCTGTCTAAAAATGTCCTTGTTTTGCGGACTATCTCAGAATAGTTGAATACAAAATATTCTAAGCATAACGATAGAAGAAGCATAGATTTAATGCCCCAATATCACAATGTTAATAAATCTTTCTATTTAAAAATGTCCCCATGCCCAGAAGACTATCTCAGAATAGTTGAATACAAAATATTCTAAGCATAAGAATAGAAGAAGCTTATATTTAATGCCTCAATCACGTTAAAAGAGATTCTGCTTTTGCTAGAAACCAATCCTTCTATAAATACGCCACAAACTATGTTTAAATATGCCGTTAATTAAGCAAAATAATTTGTAAGCATAACAATAGAATGGGCTTAATTTTAATGCCTTAATCCCGGTAAATGAGACAATCTGCTGTTGTTATGTAAAAATGCACTATCTTAGAGTGGTTGCATACAAAATATTGTACGCATCACAATAAAAAAGGCATAAATTTAATACCCCAATATCACAGTTTTAATAAATCTTTCTGTCTAAAGATGTTCTCATGTCCAGCAGACTATCGCAAAATAGTTAAATACAAAATATTCTAAGAATGAAAATAGAAGAAGTATAGATTTAATGCCTCAATAAAGGTAAGAGATTCTGCCATTGTTAGTAACTAATCCTTCTATAAATAAGCAAGTAAACTTTCTATCTTAGCAGACTATCTCAAAATGGTTACATACAAAGTATGGTACAAAAGAGGCATAATTTTAATGCCCCAATATCATCGTTCTTCTATCTGAAAATGCCTCATCTTAGGAAACTATCTCAAAATGGTTACGTATGCTCGGCATAACAATAGAAGAGGCATAAATTGAATACCGCAATATCACAGTTAACTAATCTTTCCATCTGAAAATGCCCTATCTCAACATGGTTACATATGCTCGGCATAACAATAGAAGAGGCATAGATTTAATGCCCTAATATCACAGTTTTAATAAATTTTTCTGTCTAAAAATGTCCTCATACCAAACAGGCTATATCAGAATACTTGAATACAAAATACGAATAGAAGAAGCATAGATTTAATGCCCCAATCAAGAGATATTGCTGTTGTTAGTAACTAATCCCTCTATAAATAAGCAAGTAATCTTTCTATCTCAACAGATTATCTCAAAATGGTTACGTATGCTCGATATAACAAAAGAAGAGGCATAAATTTAATGCCCCAATATCACAGTTAACTAATCTTTCTATCGGAAAATGCCCTATCCCAACAGATTATATCAAAATGGTTATATATGCTCGGCATAACAATAGAAGAGGCATAGATTTAATGCCCTAATATCACAAAAAATGCCCTTACCTGGTCGCAAACCAAAGAAGCCATCCTGTGCCTGTACACACATATTATAATGTGCACAACATAAACGTCCATCATCGGTGAAACGCCACGTTTGTGTCGACTTACGTCTTGGATCAATCCGGCGCAACATCAATTTCGTATAAATATTCGGTTGTAATGCTGTATTCTCAATATCCAACACCCAAATATTACCAAATTTATTATACTGTTGTTGTTGTTGTGGTAATATCGGTGGATTACTACCCTCATGTTGTAGATAACCATCGGGTGTCATCCGCCACAATTGTGACCGTTTACCTTGTTGTTTCTTTGCCAAAACAATCTGATTATTTCGTATAACATCCAATACTAATTCTTGATTCTCAATTTCCGTTAATAATGGATTTAATTGTTGTTTATTTTTGATAATTTTCGAATTATTCGAATGTTTAAATGTACCACAAAAGGCAATATAGATGAAATTCTCATAAGTTAAACTATTCTGTTGGCCTAATTTATTTAAATCGTAATATTCAACAACATTACCCGGTGCTATCAACATCAACGTCTGTTTACTATTATAACGATTCTTATGTCTCTTATAATTACCACCAATAATTTGGTCATTATTACCACCATTATCATTAAAAAATGGTTGATCCCAAGCGTATGGTACACTAGTATGGGGCCGTATCAAACTGATCAAATCTTTACAATTCGTCTGGCCGAAACGTATTGATACTTCACTGAAATTATCAATACGGATCGGTGGTGGTAGTTTATCAGCATCGATAAAGATAATTTGAAAGGTTATGTTGTTCTTCAATAGAATCTCCAAACGTAAAAAATACATCCGCCCATTTATATCGCGTATATTGATATGTAACGAATTGATTTCATCGATTTTAATACCATAAGACCAACAACAATCGTTGATATTATCAATTGATACACACAATAATAAGGGTTGATCAATCCGTGGCCAATTGAATGGTATATGGGAATTTGGTATTGTTTTTATCAAATATTGTTGTTGTTGTTTATTCGCCGGTTGTTGTTGGTTTTTTATAAAACAATTCTGCGTAAACAACAACCGATAACTACTATGATTATACAATTGATAACGGGGTAATATCGTTATTATGTTGGTAGTTGAACGGTATTTCCCCCGTCCAGGACGTACTTCTATACCAACAATAAAAACCGTATCGCTCTTATTACCGTTATTATCACTAATATCATCGTTATTATTATTATTATTGTTGTTATTATTATCATTGATGACGTGTAATTTGCGTATTTGTACCCCCTTTTGTACATGGAAATTCGTACACCATTGTGGTTGGCTATTTTTGATAACAAATCGACCAATACGTGCATTGATTGTTGGACTGGCATCATGATCGGAGAAACTGAACAATAACGGATTGACCATACGGGCTAATTCGTGTTCATCAAATTGGCCGGCACTCTCTTGTTGGGTGCCAGCTTGACGGAATACTAACGGTAATCCTGTTTTATTTATTATCCAATAGGAAGCTGATATTGTTATCTATAATTCAAATTGTTTTGTGGTATTCTGTAATTGTTTGTAGATCCGTTACTATGACAATATTGTAGTATACCTAACCTAACTTGATGTATATTTAGTTGGCATTGGAATTGAATTCTAAATTGTTTTTAAAATCATTGGTTGTTTTCAAATTTGGCGCCTTTATATTGAACCAATTGTTTTGTACTCAATGACGCATTGTTAGGTTATTGGTTATTTTCAAATTTGGCGCCTCTATATTAGAACCAAATAAAATCCGACATTTAGTGAATGAATCGATTATAAATCAGTCTCGTGGTATTCTCTAATTTTTGTGTGATTCGTTACCATAACAACATTGGAGATTATTTTATACTTGTCTCTTTTCAATTTTACATTTGATACAATTGTAGAGAGAGAGATAGAAGCGCAATTCAAAACGACAATTGTCAATATTCAGTATTGTCATAGTAACGAATCGTTGCAAAATTAGAGAATACGACTCGTTTATTCCATTATTACTATTAATTTGATAAACTATGATGAAGATCGCCAGTCTTTTTTAATGGAGCTTCTATCTCACTCTATACAATTGCATCATTGATATAATTGAAAAGAGAAGCAAATATAAAATAAGTTATTCAAAAAAGATTGTTGTCATGGTAACGAATCGTCAGAAATTTAGAGAATATGACTATAAATCCATAATTCCATCATTTCTATTAATTTAAACAACTATAATTTTGTACTATCAGTTGTACTCTCTAACTTTTTAATAATCCGTTACCATGACAACGCTAAAGATCGCTAGTCTCTTTGAATAGACCTTCTATCTCACTTTTTACAATTCCATCATTGGTATAATTGAAAAGAGTGACAAATATAAAATAAGTTATTCAAAAGAGAGTGTTGACATGGTAACGAATCGCCAAAAAGTTAAAGAATACGACTAATTGTAAACAATCGTTACCGATGAAATTAATTACGATAATTGATGTATTTTAATACCTATTAACGCACACTTTTAATGTATTTTAAGAATAATAATCAAGAAAATGATCTACTACAATGTTGTCATAGTAATAGATCTACAATAAATTCCAGAATACGGCCGATAAAGAAATATTCCTAGGTGTCCCGCTTTGATTTTAATGAAATTTGAATATTTTCTGTTGAAATTTAAGCAAAAAATAACTATAAGGGTGAAATAGTTGCTGAAAATATAGGGGTGACTTTCTAAATTTTAGATACCTATATTAAGATAATAATTAGGGTAGAAATTATAGGGGTTGAAATCTTTAAAGCTGTTATGAAATGAAAATCGATCGACAAGAATTAGATTAAAATTTTTCGAAATATATTTAAGGGGTTAACATCCCTTAAACGATCAAAACTGCTAGATTTTTTTCTTTATATTTGAATTCATATAGGGTGGTTTTCTAATATTTTTTAAATATAGAGATTTTATTAATTGGGCAATGCGATTATTTCAACCCTTTAAGAAACGATTTCACCCTCTATAAAAATATTTTCCGCCGATAAAAAAATAGATCTCTTAGATTTCATCGAAGATCTATTATGTTGTCATAATAATGGATCTACAAAAAGCTCCAGAATACGATTGACAGATTCCCAGGTGTCCCTCTCCGATTTTAATGAAATTTGAATATTTTTCATTGAAATTTAAGAAAAACATCCACAAAACTAATCTTCAGGGGGTAAAATAGTTGTTCAAAATTTGAGGGCTAATTTTCAGGTTTTACATACCTATATTGAGATATTAGGGTAGAAATTATAGGGGTTGAAATCTATAAAATTGTTATAGAATGTAAATCAATCGACAAGAATTAAATCGTTTCCGAAATATTTGAGGGGTGAACATCCCTTAAACAATCAAGAGAAAACTGTCAGATTTTTTTTCTTTACAATTCAATTTATATAGGGTGGTTTTCTAGTAATTTTCAACCCTTTAAGAAACGATTTCACCCTATAGAAATATTTTCCGCAAGATCTACAATATTGTCATAGTAATGGATGTACGAGAAGTTCCAGAATACAACTGACAAAGAAACATACCCAGGTGTCCCTCTCCAGTTTAGAACATTCAAATGTTAGAGGGACACTTGGAATGTTGCATTGTTATTTGATTAAAATCCAAGAGAGACACCTGGACATGTTTCAATCAATGTTGTATTCTATAATTGGGGGAATTACCTTAAGTTTAGCACCACAATTCGGTTGTACACATGCTGTTAAATATAATTTTCGTCCACGTTCATCTTCTAAAATCAATCTTGATTTAAATTCAATATTACAACCGGCTGGTATAATAATTTTGTTGCTATTATTGAAATTCTCCAATTTTATATCAAATTCAATAATATCATCCAAATCTAAATTTGTTATCATAGCATTCGAACCACCATTTATACGTCCATTTATATTACAATTGATAAAATTATAATGTAAATCAATTGGTAATAAATTACTGAATTTAATTAATGGCAATAAGACAATGTGATGGCCAGGTTCTTGATTTTGTTGTTGTATTTCACGTATCAATTGTATACAAAAACGATATTTTAAACCTTTATGTGTATGACATGTACGTATTTCGTAGATTGTATCGATATAATTCGGCATTTGTAACCATGACAATATCGGTGAACAATACGTAAATTGGATATTTTTACTAATTGGTCGGATATTAATTAATGAATACACGTGTACTAATGGTATTGCCATTGTTTCATTACCATTCAATGTGTATGTACGACTAGCCGCCCATAATGCCACTAAAATCAATGATTAATTAGTGGTATTCTGTAGATTTTTGAACGATTCGTTACCATAACAACAAATAACCTCTAAAATATATCTATCATCTTTCAATTCGTTTGAATCTAATAGAATTGTAAAGAGTGAGATAGAAATTATGTTGTCATAGTAACGAATCAATAGAAATTCAAATTGTCATAGCCCTCTTTTTGGTTCAAATATATTGAATTACAATTTATACTCGGCTATGGCGATTTTCAATTTCGTTAAATTTTAAATCAAAGTAGACTATGGTAGAAATATTTTGACGATTTGTTACCATAACAACAGTCTTGAATAACCTCTAAAATTATATATCTATCTCCTTTCAATACTAATAGAACTGTACCTATAGAGTGAGATAAGAATTATGTTGTCATAGTGACGTATCATCAGTGATAGAAATTCAAATGTTATGACAAAATTGTCATAGTTCACTTTGAGTTGAAATTTACTGAATTACAATTTATACTAGGCTATGGAGATTTTCAATTTGAATTTTAATTAAATTTTAAATCAAAGTAGACTATGGTAGTAATATTTTGACGATTCGTTACCATGACAACTTATGTTGTCATAGTAACGAATCAATTCGAATTGTCATAGCCCACTTCGAGTTGAAATTTATTGAATTACAATTTTACCACTTTGTGCCACGCTGTTCCTTTTCGCACTAGCTTATGATTTTGTGAACGTAGGGCAGCTTCTTGATTCAACTCTGTAATCTGCATTACCGACAATCTATTGAAATAAGAAGATGTCGGTAATGCAGATTATTTAGTTGAAACAAGAAATAGACATACGGTCGCAAAGTCATAGGCTACTGCGAAGAAGAATAGCGTGGCACATGTGGTATACTCGGCCATGGAGATTTTCAATTTAAATTGTAATTAAATTTTTAATCAAAGTAGACTTTTTAACCGATTCGTTACCATGACAATTTATGTTGTCATACTAACGAACCAATCCGTGATAGAAATTCTAATGTTACAACAAAATTGTCATAGCCGACTTTGAGTTGAAATTTACTGAATTACAATTTATAGTTGGCTATGAAGAGTTTCAATTTGAATTTTAATTAAATTTTAAATCAAAGTCGACGATGATTGTAAATTTTTAACGATTTGTTACCATGACAACTTATGTTATGATAGTAACGAATCAATAGAAATTTAAATTGGCATAGCCCACTTTTGAGTTGAAATTTATTGAATTACAATTTATACTTGGCTATGGAGATTTTCAATTTGAATTTTAATTAAATTTTAAATCAAAGTCCACTATGATAGTAACTTTTTAACAATTCGTTACCATGACAATTTATGTTGTCATAGTAACGAATCAATCAGTGATAAAAGTTCAAATGTTACGATAAAATTATCATAGCTCACTTTGAGTTAAAATTTATTGAATTACAATTGATATTCGACTATGGAGATTTTCAATTTAAATTTTAATTCAATCGAAGTAGACTATAATATAGTAAAACCACTCATGTAGTAGTAAGTTTTGAATTTGTTGCCAACCTTGTAGTTCAAAGACTAATAACATTTATGTAGAAACGTATGGTAAAATTTCTATTCTTACGTTGGTATCACTGACAAACTAAACGATACTCGTTTGTTTATAAATCAACATAACCTCAAATTTTATGTTTTTATACATTTTCTTATTTTTAATGAATTTTGGTTTAAATTTAAATTGCCCGCTTTCAACGAATAAACAAATTCAACTATACTTTCCACTATATTCCTAGATTTACCATAGTAACTTTTTCACAATTCGTTACCATGACAACTGTCAATACTAAATAACTTGTTTTATTGTTGTCTCTTTTCAATTCTACATTAAATACTGTAATAGAGAGAGAAAGAGAAAGAGAGAGAGAGAGAGAGAGAAGTCTTCTATCATTGTTATGGTAACAAAATATCGACAAATTATAGAATACGTTTGGATAATTACCACAATTAGCGTGCGGTAATTGACTTTTAAATTTTTGAACGATTCGTTACCATAACAACAATAACTTCTAAAATTATGTTGCCATAGTAACAAATCACCACAAATCAGATGTTACGAGAAAATTGTCATAGTCTACTTTGCGTTGGAATTTATTGAATTACAATTGGCTATGGAGATTTTCAATTTGAATTTTAATTAAATTTTAAATCAAAGTAGACTAACGATTCGTTACCATGACAACTGTCACTACTAAATAGCTTGTTTCATTGTTGTCTCTTTTCAATTCTACATTAAATACTGTAATAGAAAGAGAGAGAGAGGAAAGTCTTCTAGCGTTGTTATGGTAACGAAATATCGACAAATTATAGAATACGTTTGGATAATTACCACAATTATCATACGGTAATTGACTTTTAAATTTTTGAACGATTCGTTACCATAACAACGATCTTGAATAAACCTCTAAGATTATGTTGCCATAGTAACGAATCATCACGAAGCAGATGTTACGACAAAATTGTCATAGTCTACTTTGCGTTGGAATTTATTGAATTACAATTGGCTATGGAGATTTTCAATTTGAATTTTAATTAAATTTTAAATCAAAGTAGACTATTTAACGATTCGTTACCATGACAACTGTCACTTTTAAATAAGTTGTTTTATTGTTGTCTCTACACTATAAAGAGACAGATAACTGTTCTAGTGTTGTTATGGTAACGAAATATCGACAAATTATAGAATACAATTGGTTAATTACCATGACTATCGTGCGGCAATTGACTTTCCAATTTCAATTCGACCATTTCTTGTAATTTATTTGTAATTAAAATGGCCGACCGGACTTTAATTAATTTCCGTGCTGTACCTTCTAATGAAATATCATAAACTATACGTGCTGGTGGTATATCGGATTGTAACTAAAATTGTAATTAATTTCTAATTAATACAATTTATAAATTAATTTGAAATTAATTACTCGATGTTGAATTTGTGCCGGTGTTGTACGAAAATAAACACCAACTTTATCGATTGTAACCGGTTGGATTGGTAACCAACCATCAATTTTACAACCAATTTGATGGATTTTCATCTTATTATGGGAATCTTGATGGCGAATTTTACCATGATTATAATTTCTATATGTAAATGGTATTGTTTGATTCGATTCAACAATAATCCATTCATTTTGAATATTTTTATAATAATCACAATTTGTACGTAATGATTGTAAATTATTTAAATCGGTTATTAAAGTTGTAAAATACAATAAAGAACCGGTTTCATTTTTTATAGCGTATGGTATAAATGGCGACCTACGTCTTATTGTTTTCGTTATTGTTGAATCTTTACTATTATTATGATAATCCTTTAACCAATTCTCTTTAACTTGATTGAATAATTCGATAATTGTCGATGTTATATTTATATTTAAACGTAACGTTGATTCGATTTTGAAATTTAAACGATTCCTTTGTAGATCTTTCGATAAGGATTTCTCCCACATTATACGACACCTAAAAATTATTAATTATCAAAAACATCCCAGTAGTCTATGACTTTGTGAACGTATGTCGATTTCTTGATTCAACTACACTATAACTGATTGTCGGTAATGTAGACTCCTGTATTGAAACAAGAAGCCGACGTACGTACACACAATCATAGATTATTGTGAGTTGAAATAGCATTGTACACTCTGTAGAAAAAACAACTGAGAAAAACTCACTTCCATGGTTCAATGAATGGTTCCCATCCGGATAATATTCGATTATAATAATTACTAATTAGGACACATTCTAGATAGCCTTGTGGATAAATTGGGTCGTTTTGATTGAATTCCGGTAGTAATTGTTGTAGATTGAATTGTTGTAAACTGAATTCTAATAATGGTACATCATTATCACCACAATCATCAATGATACAAATCGATATTGAATTGGCTTTAATTTCTATTGATTTTATATTTAATAATACACCAGTATTATTACTATTATTACCATTATTATCATTAATAATATTTGTATTATTATCGTCGATTAATTTTAGCATTTTGTGTTAGCCAAATTGCTGCATCATCGAGTTTATTATCGTTGATTTCTAAAGCTTTAATACAATCGTCGATTTTGAAGCCGAGACTTGATAATTTCCCCACTTGTTCTACAATTAATTAATTAATTAATTGATTAATTATCAAATTTTAATGAGCCGTATTTACGTTGCTAAATTTCAGTAGCAATAATCGCAGTTATTGCTATATTTTGTGTAATATAGACAACCAACTGTGCGCGTGTATTGTGAATAGTTGGTTGCCTATATTGCTATACACTACTTATTATGAGTTTAATGTAATATAGGCAACCAACTATTTGTAATATGGGTTAATAGTTGGTTGCCTATATTCCACTAAAAATAGAAATGATGGTCACTATTATTGAAAAATCAATTTCTCTGTCATTTCTCACTCAAATTTCAAGTTTTTGAGTTCATTTGAAAGAACATTTCAAGTTGTATCAGAAAAATTCCATAAATTTTGGAAAATTTGTGGAAATTTTGAATTATAGGAAAATTCGTTAGCGATCTCTCGGGGAATTTTTGAATTACTTGTGTTGTTTTCCACGCAATTTTCTGAGGGAAATCAAATTTTCTAAAAATTGCCCAGGTGCAATAAAATTATGTTCAACAGGTGAAAAATGGCTAAGGAATTTTCCCATTTTTCTCAATTTTCCGGAAAACCAACCCTGAAATTTCTCAGATATTTGAAAAGTCCTTTCAATTTGCTAACAACCCACTCGATAAACATTGTAAACAAATTAATATTGGCAGAATTATGAGGGAAAATAAGAGAAGAAACATACTTCTAGATTTTCGTTTATAAGTCGAAATTTCCACAAAATTTCGAAAAGTAATCGAGATTTTCTTATGAAACTTGAAATGCCCTTTTAAATGAGTCCAAAAATTTAAGTTTTAAGTGAAAAATGAAAGAAATTGTTAGATTTCAGTAGAAATAATCACAATTATTGCTATATTTGATGTAATATAGGCAACCAACGGTTCATAATACAAACGAATAGTTGGTTGCCTATCACTAGCCCGGTTATAATTAGTGAAAAAGTAGAATTTTCGATAAACGATTTCTCTGCAATTTTTCACCCAACATTCAAGTTTTTGGGCTCATTTGAAAGAACATTTCAAGCTACATAAGAAAGAATTGATTAATTTTGGAACATTTGTGGAAATTTCGAGTTATAAATGAAAATCTGAAACTATGTTTTTCCCTTACTTTCACACATAATTCAGGCTATATTAATTGATTTTCATCGATAACGCAAGATTTCTAAAAATTTTCCAAAATTAATACAATCTTTCTTATAGAGCTTGAAATGCTGTTTCAAATAAGCCGAAAAACATGACTTTCGAATGGAAAATAAGAGAGAAATCGTTTATCAAACATTCTACTTTTTTCCAACTCGTGACCCGGCCGCCTAATATTAATAATAATCAATTATTACCTCTAATTTCTTGATGTTGTCCTTGTTGTTGCTGTTGTTGTTGTGTTAACATTTGTTGTGGTAATGAATTCAATATTTTCATAAATATACACATATCATAATACGATAATTTGATATTTAAATATTGCAATTGTATATCCAAAATATTATTTTTATTGATATCAATATTCAATGTAACTGGATCAATGATTGATAATGCCGTTTCATCTTCCATATCGCCCAATATACATGAGAACATTTCACAATTGTTCAAATTACACGATAGGATTTTATCGAAATTTGTCGGCTTATAGGTTACTACAGTTGTTGACTGCAAAAAAAAAAGAAAAACACGAAAGACAAATCAATTAGAAATGTCGATAATTACTAGAACTGTACCGTAATCGAGTCTATTACAGTACAACTAGAATTCAATCGAAGAAAAACCAATTAGAAATGCCAATTATTACAAAAATTGTACTGTAATTGACTCAATTACAGTACAATTGAAGATATTCAAACTAAAAATGCTGATAATTCTAACAACTATATCGTAATCGAGTCTATTACAGTACACCACAATAAAATCATATTGAAGATTGTAGAGGCTGTATCGTAATTGATTCTATTACAGTACAACTACAATTAAATCGAAGAAAAACCAATTAGAAATGCCAATAATTACAAAAATTGTACTGTAATTGACTCAATTACAGTACAATTGAAGATATTCAAAGTAAAAATACTGATAATTGTAATAACTATATCGTAATCGAGTCTATTATAGTACAACTAGGATTCAATCGAAGGAATGTTGAATATTTGCAAAAACTAAAGCGTAATCGAGTCTATTACAGTACACCACAATAAAAGCATATTGAAAATTGTAGAACCTGTATCGAAATCGATTCTATTACAGTACAACTACAATTAAATCGAAGAAAAACCACTTAGAAATGCCAATAATTACAAAAATTGTACTGTAATTGACTCAATTACAGTACAATTGAAGATATTCAAACTAAAAATGGTGATAATTGTAATAACTATATCGTAATCAACTCTATTACAGTACACCACAATAAAATCATATTGAAAATTGTAGAACCTGTATCGTAATCGATTCTATTACAGTACACTTACCTTTAAAATAACAGCATTAGAGTCGGATTGTGCAGCATTCTCAACAACAACAATCTCCGAATCGGTAATATTCAATTTCAATTCGAAAGCCACATCGATTTTCCGATTATTCGCTAAATTATTAACAGGAATCGTTTCCAATGGAATATTCTCAATATTTTGAAACAAAAAGTTTTGTATATTCAACCACCAATCAAATATCGCCATTAATCTCATATTATTCAATAGAATCGTATATTTAAAATAATCCAATCGTTTCCGGCTATGTATTTCCACTTGTACTAAATCCCCATTATTATCATTTGTTGATCGCTTTATCGGTTTCAAAATATCCAAAAAAACATTCGTACAATCATGATTTTTACAATCGAAACGATTATCAGTAATTAGAATCTCCTGTGATATCAAATCAATATCTTGACTGAAATTACTGAAATTCTCCACAGTTAAATGGGATTTAATAAAATTGATACAAGTCAATGGTGATTGATTATAATTGTTATAAAGGCGTAATGTGACGTTTTGTAGATCGAATTTCAACGATAATAACGTCCAAACATCTCGAATATTCGGCTATAAAACAAATTAATTAATAAAATATTCGAATTAATTGGCAAAATTCAACAAACTTCAGCATTAAAAGGGGGCGGTTGTACTGATGCTAGAATATTTTCAGTATCTTCACTTAAATTAAACGCTAATAAACCACGAATTAATCGATATTGGGCTAGATCTATACAACAATCTAGTGTTGATAATTGGCCGGAAATCGACATATCTGGAACTAATTACGAATATTAATTTCATCAATTAGAGATGCCTTAAACTGCGTTCTTTCCATTAGCAATACTGTTATTTTGCTATAAGATAGGCAACCAATTATTCAGATTACATATGATTAATTGGTTGCCTATATTATATAGGCAACCAATTATTCAAGTTATATACGATTGAATTGTTGCCTATATTACACCAAAATAGCCATTGCTATTGAAATTAAGCAATTTAACCCTTTATTTACTCGAATTTACCATTATGGCATATTGTTGAATGTAAATTGCGTACGACTTGTAATAATAATTGGAATTTTTTCTGTAATAATGATCGACTATTTTTGATGAAAAACTCATCAATTTCATCATTTTCATTCTTATAGCCTGTATATAAATCGATATTCTCCAATTCGATTAACATTTTATCTAATAAACATTGTCGTTGTTGATTAGTCGATAATTCGAAATGATTCGTTAATAATAATTGGCCTAAATCAATAATTAATAAATCAATCGATTTCGAACTAAGTGGTAATAGAATTATTGATTGTTTTGCTTTTAGAATTAATGATAATTTAAAAGGTTGTTCGTCGATTAATTCGTCTTCTTCTGTTGTTGTTGTTGGGGTTGTTGTATTTCTTAAGGTTTTCATAATTGAATACAATTGTGTGAAATGATTGAAAAACGCTTGAATTTCAGCAATAAATCGTTTCGTATGAACGTACATTACCGAAGACATTTCCAATGTTAATTGAGCATCCGGTTGTAAATCTCCACTAATTTCACCCCTATAACAATAAAAAAATTATACAGGGGGTGGTTTATTTTCAATTAGTATTTCGTGCAATTATTTTTTTGAGCTACTTTGATTTTTATTACAATTCTAATAATCAATCGTATTCTGTAACTATTTGTAGATCCGTTACTATGGTAACGGAGATAATAATCCAAAAATCAGATATATATTGATTAAAAAAATTTATAAATTTGTATTATCCGTCAAAAATTAGTATGAACAAAGTTACGACATAACCAAAATGTAATAATCAATGGTATTCTTTAATTTTTTTACCTCTCGTTACCATGACAATGACAAATCGACAATCTCTCCAGATAGATCTTCTATTTGTGTGTATAATTGAAAAAAGATAGGAATAAAACAAATGATTATCAGTATTCAACGTTGTGATGGTAATAAATCGTCAAAAAGTTTGAGAATACCACTAATACAGTGCTATTTTATCTGGTAGTTGGCTACACCTTTTTTGATGTAGTGTCGCAGATTGATTCACATACATTAAAAAATATTAAATTAAATAACTAATCTACGACAATCTGTAATGAAAACATGGCCAACTATGAAGCGATCTACTGTACGGTTAAAAGAATAATCGAAAATTCACAGAATACCATCAATAAATATGAAAACAACACAAATGAAAAAGACAACAATAAAACAATCTCCAGTGGTTGTCATGGTGATGAATCGCTAAAAATTTGCAGACTACCTCCAGTTTCAAAATGTAAAGAATAAAAATAGTTAAATAATTCATTTATCTTTAAATACTACCGAGAATAAACCATTCAAATTAATAAAATTGACTACACAATCGTATTCTATAACTTTTTGATAATTCGTTACCATGACAACTGGAGATCTACTCTTTCTAAGAATAGTTTCCATCTTACTCCTCACAATTCTATCGTATGTACAATTGAAAAGAGACAAATATACAACAATCTCCAGTATTGTCATGGTAACAAACCGATTAATAATGTTGTCATGGCGACGAATTGTTAAAAAATCACATAATACCACCGGTACACTAATTTAGCAATGATATAAAGAATAAAAATTGTTGAATAATGCACAAATAAGAGATTATCTTTGAATATCACCGAAAATAAACCCCTCTGATCAATATAATCGACTATATAATCGAATTCTGTAACTTTTTAATAATTCGTTACCATGGCAACTGGAGATCTATTCTTTCTAAGAACAGAGCTTCCATCTCAGTTCTTACAATTCCATCGTACGTATAATTGGAAAGAGACAAATATACAACAGTCTCCAATATTATCAAGGTGACGAATCGATTAACAATGTTGTCATGGCGACGAATCGCGGAATATTTACAGAGTACCACCGATATAGTACTTTCAAGATGATGTAAAGAATAACAATAGTTAAATAATTCGCTTACAAGAGATTATCTTTAAATATTATCGAAAATAAACCACTCTGATCAATAGAATTGATTTTAAAATCGTATTCTCGAACTTTTCGATAATTCGTTACCATGACAACTTGAGATCTACTCTTTCCAACTCATCTCTTACAATCCCATGGAATGTATAATTGGAAAAAAACAAATATACAACAATCTCCAGTATTGTCATGGTAACGAACCGATTAACAATATTGTCATAGCGACGAATTGCTAACATTCATAGAACACCACTGATATACTAATTTCAAGATGATGATGTAAAGAATAGAAATTGTTGAACAATACGATTATTGGAGATTATCTTTAAATATTACCGAAACTAAACCAATCTGATCAATATGATCGATTATACAAATCGTATTCTGTAACTTTTTGATAACCCATTACCATAACAACTGGAGATCTACTCTTTCTAAGAACAGAGTTTCCATTTTATTCCTCACAATTCTATAGTATGCACAAATGAAAAAGACAACAATAAGAACAATCTCTAATGTTGTCATAGCGATGAATTGTTAAAAATTTACAGAATACCACCGATACAGTAGTTTAAAGATGATGTAAAGAATAAAAATAGTTAAATAATGCGCTTATTGGAGATTATCTTTAATTATTATGGAAAATAAACCACTCTGATCAGTATCATCGTATTCTGTAACTTTTTGAAAATTCGTTACCATGACAATTGGAGATCTACTCTTTCTACGAATAGAGTTTCCATCTCACTTCTCACAATTTTATCGTATGCACAAATTAAAAAGACAACAATAAGAACAATCTCTAATGTTGTCATAGCGACGAATTGTTAAAAATTTACAGAATACCACCAAAACAATAGTTTCAAGCTGATGTAAACAAAAATAGTTAAATTATCCGCTTAGAGGAGATATTTTTAAATATTACCGAAAGTAAACCACTCTGATCAATATAATCGACTATATAATCGTATTCTGTAACTTTTTGATAATTTGTTACCGTGACAATTGGAGATCTACTCTTTCTAATAACAGAATTTCCATTTCACTCCTTATAATTCAATCGTATGTAGAAATGAAAAAGACAACAATAAAAACAATCTCTAATGTTGTCATAGCGACGAATTGTTAAAAATTTACAGAATACCACCCATACACTAATTTCAAGATGATGTACGGAGTAGAAATTGTTGAACAATGCGATTATTGAAGATTATCTTTAAATATTACCGAAATTAAACCACTCTAATCAATATAATCGATTATACAATCGTATTCTCTAAATTTTCGATGATTCGTTGCCATGACAACTAGAGATCTACTCTTCTTAACAAAGCTTCCATCTCACTTTTAACAATTACATCGTATGTACTATTGGAAAGATACAAATATACAACAATCTCCAGTATTGTCATGGCGACGAATTGCTAAAAAATTACAGAATACCACCGATACACTAATTTCAAGATGATATACATAATAGAAATAGTTAAATAATACGCTTATAGGAGATTATCCTTGAATATCACCGAAACTAAACCACTTTGATCAATATAATCGATTATACAAATCGTATTCTGTAACTTTTTGATAACTCATTACCATGACAACTGGAGATCTACTCTTTCTAAAAACAGAATTTCCATTTTACTCCTTATAATTCTATCTATCGTATGCGCAAATGAAAAAGACAACAATAAGAACAATCTCTAATGTTGTCATAGCGATGAATTGTTAAAAATTTATAGAATACCACCGATACAATAGTTTCAAGATGGTGTAAAGAATAAAAATTGTTGAATAATGCACTTATATGCGATTATCCTTAAATACTCTTTACACTAGAATTAATAAAATCGATTATACAATCGTAAAGAACCGATTAACAATGTTGTCATGGTGACGAATAACTAAAAATTTACAGAATATCACCGATACACTAATTTCAAAATTATGATGTAAAGAAGTTGTTGAATAATGCACTTAGAAGAGATTAACGTTAAATCTTAACGAAAATAAACCACTCTAATTAACAATAATTAATAAATCGACTATACAATCGTATTCTGTAAGTTTTTAATAATTCGTTACCATGACAATTGGAGATCTACTCTTTCAAAGAATAAAGTTACCATCTCATTTCTGACAATTCAATCGTATGTACAAATGAAAAAGACAACAATAAAAACAATCTCTAATGTTGTCATAGCGACGAATTGTTAAAAATTCATAGAACACCACTGATATACTAATTTCAAGATGATGATGTAAAGAATAGAAATTGTTGAACAATACGATTATTGGAGATTATCTTTAAATATTACCGAAACTAAACCACTCTGATCAATATAATCGATTATATAAATCGTATTCTGTAACTTTTTGATAACTCATTACCATAACAACTGGAGATCTACTCTTTCTAAGAACAGAATTTCCATTTTACTCTTTATAATTCTATCTATCTAACACAAATGAAAAAGACAACAATAAGAACAATCTCTAATGTTGTCATGGCGACGAATCGTTAAAAATTTACAGAATACCACCGATATACTAATTTCAAGATGATATTCATAATAGAAATAGTTAAATAATACGCTTATAGGAGATTATCGTTGAATATCACCGAAAATAAACCACTCCGATAAATAAAATCAATTCTGTAACTATTTGACGATATGTTACTATGACAACTGGACATTGACACTCTATAAAAATAGAACATCCAACTCACTCCTTATAATTCCAACCATATAAACATAGAATTGAAAAGAGACAAATATAGAACAATCTCCATCCAATATTGTCATAGTAACGAACCGATTCAAGTTATAGAATACCGTTAATATTGCGAAATCGATTAAAAATCAACTCACCTAACATATTTGAATTGTAATGCTTGTTTACCAATAGTTAGAAAACGTTCTCTATACAATTTACCATGTGTTGTTAAATCTAATAATGACATTGAACCCAACATACCATCGATATATTGTTTAAAATCGATCATTTTCAAACGAATTTCAATATTCGAAATATTCGCTTTTGCAATTTCATTATCTGAACGTAATAGAATTATTGTTAATGATTTTATATTAATATCCATTTCTGTATTTTCACTATTTTCACATTGTTTAATTTGTTGTTTTGGTGGTGATATTCGATTGGATTTCCTCGATGAAGCACTAAAAAAATCCAAAACAACCATCCACGATTCGATATTAACAATCAAATCTAAACAATTAAAATCGATTGTTGTTTGTTGTTGGATCGATTGATAATTCTTATCGAAATCGGGCATTAACGGATCGATTATTGTTATATTGATAAGAACCAAATTACATTCAGATTCTAGACGTTTTGTTGTTACCATCGATATTGAAGTTGGTGATGGTGGTGGTGTTGTTGGACAACTCTCATCGATTTGTTGTTGTTTCTTCTTCTTCAATTGTTGTTGATTATCATTTTTGATAAACTTATCAACACCGAAAATCCGTTGCGTTTCCAAATGATCCGGCAACGAACCGTATGTCGTCTGATAAAAATCACCACAATGCTTAATATCAGGACAAGAATGCGAAATATTAATTTGTTGTTGTTGTTGTTCTATTGTTGTTGTTGATGATGATATTACCATATAACGATATTTCGAATTTTCCGGCTGTAATAAATCTTCCATCAATATCGAACGTAATGATATTTCGATATTAGTTTCGTAATTATTGATTTTCTGGTAAATCAAACCGAAATCATTGAATGTTAAATCGATTAAACTCTGTTCACCGATCGGGGAATCACCCAATAATTCCACAATGAAAATCGGCAATTTAAACGATAATTTTATACCGATTTGTTCGTGTTGTTTTGGTTGTTGTTGGGGTTGTTTTGTGAATAATTTCGCACGAATTTGTGGATCCATTTTTAAAGTTGGCACACCTGTATCTTCTTCGGTAATATCCCCCAATTGTTGTTGTTCTTCTAGAATTTGTTCGATTGTTGTTAAATAATCTAAAGTTATCAATAATTGTTCATATTGTGATCGTGATAATGATATTTTCAAATCATCCATTATAATACCGTTAATATCGATTGTTTCTTTAAATTTTAATAAATCATCGATATTCCGTTTGTATCGATGTTGTATTTTTAATTGGATCCGTGTATCGTACAATATCGGTTTGGCTATTGTTTTACAATTATATAAATATTCCGGTTTATTTATAAAATAATTCGAATTTCGACGTATCGTTGTATCGATATTGAATAGATTCATATCGCGAATTTCAATCAAATATTCACCGATTTTTGTATCGAATTCATCGATATTGCCATATTGTTGTTGATTATTAACGTAAATTTTACCTAAATGCGCCACGAAAACTTTCGGACTATTATAAGATTCCGGCAATATAACAATCGGACTATCCAATTCGATATCTAAATCGATATTATTCAAAAAATTCAAATAATCCCCATTATCGTCAATATCATGGCAAATATCATCAATATCATCGAAATCTATCGGTGTTGTTGTAGTTTTTCGTGGTTTCAATATCGAAGATTCCAATATCGATATCGATGATGATGTTGTTGTTGTTAATAATTTCGTACTAACTAGATTTAATGCCATATCAGTGGCGGCATTTCTTATCGATTTGGCTAAATTCGTTAAATATTGTTTGAATTCGGTGGCGCAAGATTTCAATTCTTTCAAAAATTTCGGCGAATGTGTATAATATAAAGATGCCATACGTACACAAATTTCGATATTATCATCGATTCTTTTGATAATTTTGAAATTAAAAGCCGTCTTATCACTACTGTTATTGTTATCATTGATATTATCGTCGATTTGTTTGGGTTTTATATAAATTTGTTGTTGTTGTTGTTGTTGTTGTTGTTGTTGTTGTTGTTGGGTTAAAATATCGCGGCCTACGCTTAAAATTCGTTGGTGCAATTGGCCCTCGGGTGTTAAATCTAAAATTTGTAAACCACCCAAACTGCCTTCAATATCGTATTTTTGTTTGTTTCGATTGTAGATTGATTGGATTTTTGCATCGCACATTGTCGCTGTACAAATTTTCTTACCACTATTGCCATCATTCTTGCAAATACCGCGCAATAATAGAATATTTAAACGATGAAAATCGAATATTAATTCCATCGAGCCTGTTGTTTGTTGTTGTTGTTGTTGTTGCGATTGTTGTTGTTGTTGTTGGGGTAATTGTGTGGGTTCTTCTAATAAAGATTCGGTAGATTGCCGGATTATTTTCGATAAATTCGATGTTGTTGTTGTCGATGTTGGGAAAACACGTTTAAAGAAACCCATCAATTCAACTATAGTCTCTTGATTTGCTGCAATTAATTGGATTAATTCGAGTTACTCAATTTCAATAGCAGTGATCACTATTACTGCTATTTTGGTATAATATAGGCAACCAATTATTCGTGCATAATACTAATAGTTGGTTGCCTATACTACACAAAAATGACAATAGTAGTGATTATTGCTAGTGAAATTCGAATGGAATTATCAAGTTTTCGTTAATTTTCGACAAAACGAACAAACCTACTGGAAAATCTCCTTCAAATTGCTATTTAAGGTAGGTAAATTGTAGAAAAATCGGTAATATTCGCAAAGTTATAGGGAAAAATACGAAAAAAATACAACCAAATATAAGCTCCTCGATTTTTTTGAGATTCAAAGCTTAATTGAAATTTTCCGAAATGAAAAACACCCCTAAATACTCCTGAAAATACTCTTTCTGATTCATTCAAATTTATTATCAAATAAGGAAGTTTTTCATGATTGAAAATTGAATCAAAGGAAAAAGATGTAATGTAAGTCCTCAAATTTTTGCCAATTTCTCAAAAAAAACGAACAAACCTATTGGAAAATTTCTTGGAGATTTATAAAGCTCCTTCAAATTGCTATGTAAGATAGGAAAATTGTAGAAAAATTGATAATATTTGCTAAGGTATAAGGAAAAATATGAAAAAAATTGAATAAAATACAAGCTTTTAAGTTTTTCTCCGTCATTTAAAGTCTAATTTTCCAAAATGCAAAACACCCCTAAATGCTCTTTTTATAATGTTGCTTGATTCATCGCAATCTATCATCAAATAAGGGAGTTTTTCATGATTGAAAATTGGCATTTTTCGAAAATTGAATCAAAGGAAAAAGATGTAATGTAATTCCTTAAATTTCCCAATTTCCCAAAAAAATTAACAAATCTACTAGAAAGTTTCTTGAAAATTTAAAAATCTCATTCAAATTGCTATTTAAGGTAGGAAAATTGTAGAAAAATTGATAATATTCGCTAAACTATAGAGAAAAATGTGGAAAAAATACCACAAAATGTAAGCTCCTAGATTTTGCTCAGCGATTCAAAGTTTAATTGAAATCTTCCAAAATGAAAAACACCCCTAAATACTCCTGAAAATTGCCTCAATTGTTACAATCAATTATCAAATAAGGGAGTTTTTTTTAACTGAAAATTGACATTTTTCCAAAATTGAATCAAAAGAAAAAGAAGTAACGTATGCCTTCAAATTTCTACCAATTTCCCAAAAAAACTAACAAACCCATTGGAAAATTTCTTGGTGATTTAAAAAGCTCCTTCAAATTGCTATTTAAGATAGGGGTAAATTACTCAATTTCAATAGCAGTGATCACTGTTACTGTTATTTTGGTGTAATATAGGCAACCAATTATTCGTGTATAATACTAATAGTTGGTTGCCTACATTATACAAAAATCATAGTAATAGTGATTATTGTTGGTGAAATTGGAGTCAAATTGTCAAGGTTTTCGTTAATTTTCCAGAAAACGAACAAATCTATTGGAAAATTTCTTGGAGATTTAAAAAGCTTTCTCAAATTGCTATTTAACAGAAGAAAATTGTAGAAAAATCGATAATATTCGCTAACGTATAGGGAAAAATATGAAAAAATACAACAAAATACAAACTCCTAGATTTTACTGTGTGATTCAAAGTTTAAATGAAATTTTCCAAAATGAAAAACACGCCTAAACACTCCAGAAAATACTCTTTCTAATGTCGCCTGATTCATTGCAATCTATCATCAAATAAGGGAATTTTTGATGATTGAAATTCGAGATTTTTCGAAAATTGAATCAAAAGGAAAAGAGGTAACGTATGTACTCAAATTTTTGCCAATTTCGCAAAAAACTAACAAACCTATTGGAAAATTTCTTTCAAATTGCTATTTAAGGTAGGAAAATTGTAGAAAAATCGACAGTATATGTAGAAAAAATACCACAAAATGTAAGCTCCTAGATTTTTCTCAGCGATTCAAAGTTTAATTGAAATCTTCCAAAATGAAAAACACCCCTAAATACTCCTGAAAATTGCCCCAATCGTTGCAATCGATCATCAAATAAGAGAGTTTTTTATAATTGAAAATTGATATTTTTCAAAACTTGAATCAAAGGAAAAAGATGTAATGTAAGTCCTCAAATTTCACAAGTTCTCCAAAAATTAACAAACCTATTGGAAAATTTCTTGCAGATTTAAAAAGCTTTTTCAAATTGCTATATAAGAGAAGAAAATTGTGGAAAAATCAATAATATTTGCTAAACTATAGGGAAAAATACGAAAAAAATACAACATACAAGCTCCTAGATTTTTCTCTGTAATTCAAAGTTTAATTGAAATTTTCCAAAATGAAAAACACCTTTCAATACCCCTGAAAATGATCTTTCAAATGTCGCCTGATTCATTACAATCTATCATCAAATAAGGGGTTTTTTCATGATTGAAAATGATATTTTTCGAAAATTGAATCAAAAGGAAAAGAGGCAAACTATATCCTCAAATTTCTGCCAATTTCCCAAAAAACAAACAAAATTTCTTGGAGATTTAAAAAGCTCCTTCAAATTGCTTTTTAAGATTGAGAAATTGTAGAAAAATCAATAATATTCGTCAAGCTATAGGGAAAAATATGAACAAAATACAATAAAATACAGGCTCCTAGATTTTTCTCTGTAATTTAAAATTTAAGTGAAATTTTCCAAAATTAAAAACACCCTTAAATTCTCCTGAAAATACTCTTTCTAATGTCGCCTGATTCATTGCAATCTATCATCAAATAAGGAGGTTTTTCATGATTGAAAATTGGCATTTTTCGAAAATTGATA
The DNA here is from genome assembly GCA_020740385.1 of Mylabris phalerata. Taxonomy (NCBI): domain Eukaryota; kingdom Metazoa; phylum Arthropoda; class Insecta; order Coleoptera; family Meloidae; genus Mylabris; species Mylabris phalerata. Next base: position 1,976,268 of record JAJEOX010000142.1, on the reverse strand, counting down.
CAAACGAAAAAGATGTAATGTAAGTCCTTAAATTTCCCAAAAAAATAACAAATCTACTAGAAAATTTCTTGAAAATTTAAAAATCTCATTCAAATTGCTATTTAAGGTAGGAAAATTGTAGAAAAATTGATAATATTCGCTAAACTATAGAGAAAAATGTGGAAAAAATACCACAAAATGTAAACTCCTAGATTTTGCTCAGCGATTCAAAGTTTAATTGAAATCTTCCAAAATGAAAAACACCCCTAAATACTCCTGAAAATTGCCCCAATCGTTACAATCAATTATCAAATAAGGGAGTTTTTTATAACTGAAAATTGACATTTTTCCAAAATTGAATCAAAAGGAAGAGAAGTAACGTATGCCTTCAAATTTCTACCAATTTCCAAAAAACTAACAAACCTATTGGAAAATTTCTTGGAGATTTAAAAAGGTCCTTCAAATTGCTATTTAAGATAGGGGTAAATTACTCAATTTTAATAGCACTATTACTGTTATTTGGGTGTAATATAGGCAACCAATTATTCGTGTATAATACTAATAGTTGGTTGTCTGTATTATACAAAAATCATAGTAATAGTGATTATTGTTGGTGAAATTGGAGTCAAATTATCAAGGGTTTCGTTAATTTTCCAGAAAACGAACAGACCTATTGGAAAATTTCTTGGAGATTTAAAAAGCTCCTTCAAATTGCTATTGAAGATAGGAAAATTGTAGAAAAATCGATAATATTCGCTAAGCTATAGAGGAAAATACGAAAAAAATACAGCAACATACAAGCTCCTAGATTTCTCCCTGTAATTCAAAGTTTAATTGAAATTTTCCAAAATGAAAAACGCCTTTCAATACTCTTGAAAATGATCTTTCTAATGTCGCCTGATTCATTGCAATCTATCATCAAATAAGAGGGTTTTTCATGATTGAAAATTGATATTTTTCGAAAATTGAATCAAAAGGAAAAGAGGTAAAGTATGTCCTCAAATTTCTGCCAATTTCCCAAAAAAACTAACAAACCCATTGGAAAATTTCTTGGAGATTTAAAAAAGTTCCTTCAAATTGCTTTTTAAGATAGAGAAATTGTAGAAAAATCAATAATAATCGTCAAGCTATAGGGAAAAATATGAAAACAATACAATAAAATACAACCTCCTAGATTTTTCTCTGTGATTTAAAACTTAATTGAAATTTTCCAAAATTAAAAACACCCTTAAATTCTCCTGAAAATACCCTTTCTAATGGTGCCTGATTCATTGCAATCTATCATCAAATAAGGGAGTTTTTCATGATTGAAGATTGAATCAAAGGAAAAATATGTTATATGTTCTCAAATTTCCCAATTTCCCGAAAAATTGACAAATCTATTGGAAAATTTCTTGGAGATTTGAAAAGCTCTTTTCATTTGCTATTTAATGTAAAAAAAATTGTATAAAAATCAATGATATTCGCAAAGCTAAATGGAAAAATATGGCAAAAATCCAATAAAATACAAGCTCTTAGATTTTTCTCTGTGATTCAAAGTTTAACTGAAATTTTCCCAAATGAAAAACAACCCAGAATACTCCCTGAAAATGCTCTTTCTAATGGTGCCCTATTCATTACAATCTATCATCAAATAAACGAGTTTTTAATGATTGAAAATAGGCATTTTTCGAAAACTGAATCACAAGAAAAAGATGTAATGTAAATTCTGTAAATTGGGAAATTTCCCAATTTCCCTAAAAATTAACACTGACTGGAAAATTTCTTGAAGATTAAAAAAAAAACCCTTTCAAATTGCCTTTAAAGGTAGGAAAATTTTAGAAAAATCGACAATATTCACTAAGCTATAACGAAAAATATGAAAAAACCACAACAAAATACAAGCTCAAAGTTGATTCAAAGTTTAATTGAAATTTTCCAAAACGAAAAACACCCCTAAACAATTCTGAAAATGCTCGTTCTAATGCTGTCCGAATCATTGCAATCTATCATCAAATAAAGGAGTTTTTCATGATTGAAAATTGAACCAAAGGAAAAAGATGTAATGTAAGACCTCAAATTTCCCAATTTCCAAAAAAATCAACAAACCTATTGGAAAATTTCTGGAAAATTTAGAAAACTCTTTCACAATTCATCCACTGTTGGAAAATCATTGGAAAAATCGATAGAATTTGTTTAAATTATAGAAGAAAATTTGAGAAAATTAAGAAAAATCACATGCCCCAAGATACCCTTTCCAATGCTACTATATTCATTACAATCTATTATCAAACAAGCGAGTTATCGTTTATTAAAAATTGGACAACGAATTATAAGCAAAAATATAATGTAGCGCTCAAATTTCCAAAAAATTAACAAATCTATTGGAAAATTTCTCTGAATTTTAGAAAACTCCGTTGATTTAGAATCAATTGTAAGAAAATCATTGAAAAAACGATAATATTGGCTAAATTATAGAAGAAAATATAGAAAAATTAAGGAAAAAAGCATACTCCAATATTATATTTTGTAATTCGTAATTCTCCAGAATTTTTTCCCAACGAAAAATGCTCTTAAAGACTTATTGAAATGTCTTTTTAATTAACGATGGGCTAAATTGCCAAATTTCAATAGTACAGTTCACTGCTATTGCTATATTTAGCGCACTATAGGCAACCAACTATTCTTTTGAATTACGAATAGTTGGTTGCCTACATTACATCAAACCTAGTAATTAGGCAACCAACCATTCGTGTGTAATACTGTTTGATTGGTTGCCTATATTATAACAAATATAGCAAAAATAACAATCACCACTATTGAAATTTAGCAATTTAGCCCATCACTAGATATTCGAATTTCTAATTTTTAATAAAATTCAACTTACCGATAATATCCAAATTATTAAATTGTATATTGGCAATTTTGATCGGTTCCCGACCGATTATTATAATGATTTCAACTGTTATCAACGCCTCATTATCGATAATTGCCGATTTGGGTAGATTCAATTGTTGGAATTGTGGAGATATTGACAGATTATTCAAAGCTTGTGATATTGTTGTTCCAGTACTAGTTGTGGCTAAATTAAGAATCGACGGATCCGGACTAGACGGTGATATTGGCGATGTTGGTTCACTATCATCACGTAAACTACCCGATGTTGAATCCATTCTAATAACCGATAAAAATCGAAATTAAAATCAATCAATCAATCGATAATTGAAGAAAACTCACCCGACATGTTTATGACTAGCTACAAGTAACTCAAAATCCGGCCCGTAAGTTTGTAATGCATCCACTAATAATAAACTATGTACAGTTAGGGTTACAGTAATATCGAATGGACGTTTTGTGAATATCATTCGAACACCTGATACTTGTAACTCGGCAATACAACGACCTCGACTTTGTAACTCAATCGATAAATTATCAATAGTGAATTGTAAAATCAACAATTTCGACATTTCCAAACTTGTAGTTGTTGTTGTTGTTGATGTTGTTTCACTTTCATCATCATTTTCATTATTATTGCGATTCTGTCCTGTATCGACTGGAATTTCTTGATAATCCTCTTGTTTTTCATGATGTTGTTGTTGTTGTTGTTGTATTGTTTTAAATATCGTCGGTAGACCATTATAACGGATATTATTGATTAATTGTCGTATTGATTGGATTTTATTCTCATTTAAATGTACAATTAATTTTGGTAAATTCGTTTGTATTATCAAATTCGGATATAATGGATCGTTTGTTTTAATTATACGTTTTTCTATATTTAATAGAATATTGAAACGATCCAATATATGTAATGTTGATGTACCTTTATTTAATGCATAACGCCAATTATCTTTAACTTTACCAATTAATATTTGTAAATCGGTTAATTCAATACAATAATGATCGTATAGATGTAAATGTAATGATTTTTCTGTTACTGTAGTTGTTGTATTTGTTATTGTTGTATTCTTTATATCGTTATTTTGATAATTTAATGGATCTAAATCTGTATCTTCATCATTATCGCTAGCTTCACTAGCTGGTGGTGTTGAACAAGGCGTTAAGAACATTTCTAAAATTGTTAAAATACACAAATTAATAGAATTATATCGGTTATACTACAATAAATATAGTGTCGTAGCTTTATTCGGCTACTTAAAAGTAACATATGAACAAATTTACGACACAATAGACGTTTACACAATTTTGTACATCGTTAATGCACACAAATTTCAAAGCATACTACGATAATTACAGTGTCGTAGCTTTATTCGATCACTAGAGTGTTAATAGTACAAGATGAACAAAGTTACGACATGACCGATGTTAAAAACATTTATAAAACCGTTCAAATAAAACAAATTTTAAAAAAATTTAAGAGTGTATCACGTAATTGTAGTATCGTAGCTTTATTCAGCTACTTAAAAGTATTAATTTATAAAATATGAACAAAACTACGACAAATTTACGAAGATTCTGTCGATTATACCACGGAAAATACAGTGTCGTAACATTAGTCGGCCTCTTGAAACAAAATATGAATTAAGTTACGACAAATTTAGGGAGATTGTGTCGGTTATACCATTATAAATAGTGTCGTAGCTTTATTCGGCTACTTAAAAGTGTTAATATGAACAAAGCTACGACAAATTTAAGGAAATTCTATCGGATGTACTATAGTAAATAGTGTCGTAGTTTGATTCGGCCACTTCAGTGTTAACAATACAGTATGAACAGATCTACGACAAAGGAGGCGTTAAAATTGGTAAAATATACAAATTTAACGGCATACCAGGATAATTACAGTATCGTAACTTAGTTCAATAAAAATATTAATAGTACATTATGAATAAAGCTACGACAAATTTAAGATTATGTCGATTATACCACAATAAATATAGTGTCGTAGCTTTATTCGGCTACTTAAGAATGATTAACGTAATATATGAACAAAGCTACGACACAATAGGCGTTTAAAACATTTCGAATATCGTTAAAGCACACAAATTTAAAGGCATACTACGATAATTACAGTGTCGTAGTTTTGTTCAATTATTTAAAAATATTAATAGTACAATATGAACAAAGTTACGACAAATTTAAGAAAATTGTGTCGGTTATATCACAGTAAATATAGAGTCGTAGCTTTATTCGACTACTTAAAAGTGTTAATATGAACAAAGTTATGACAATTTTAAGGAACTTCTATTGAATGTACTATGGTAAATAGTGTCGTAGCTTAATTCGGCCACTTCAATGTTAACAGTACAGTATGAACAGAGCTACGACAAAGAAGGCGTTAAAATTGGTAACATATATAAATATAACGGCATACCACGATAATTACAGTATCGTAGCTTAGTTCAATAAAAATATTGATAATACATTATGAACGAAGCTAGGACAAATTTAAGGAGATTATGTCGATTATACCACAATAAATATAGTGTCGTAGCTTTATTCGACTACTTAAGAATGATTAAAGTAATATGTGAACAAAGCTACGACATAATAGGCGTTTAAAACATTTCGAATATCGTTAAAGCACACAAATTTAAAGACATACTACGATAATTACAGTGTCGTAGCTTTGTTCAATTATTTAAAAATATTCATAGTACAATATGAACAAAGTTACGACAAATTTAAGAAAATTGTGTCGGTTATATCACAGTAAATCTAGAGTCGTAGCTTTATTCGGCTACTTAAAAGTGTTAATATGAACAAAGCTACGACAAATTTAAGGAAATTTTGTCGGTTATATTATAGTAAATCTAGTGTCGTAGCTATATTCGGCTACTTAAGTGTGTTAATATGAACAAGGCTACGATAAATTTAAAGAAATTCTATCGGATATACCATGGTAAATAGTGTTGTAGCTTTATTCTGTCACTTAAGTGTTAATAGTACAGTATGAACCGAGCTACGACAAAGAAAGCATTAAAATTGGCATATCACAATAATTAGAGTATCATAACTTTGTTCAATCGATCACTTAAAAATATTAATAGAGCAATATGAACAAAGCTACGACACTTTAAATACACACATTTATAAAAATTATGTAGGGTGTAGCATGTAACTACCATGTCTTAGCTTTGTTCAGGATCTTTTAAGTATTAATAATATAATATGAACAAAGTTTCGACAAATTTAAGGAAGTTGTGTTGGTTATGCCACGGTAAATACAGTGTCGTAGCTTTATTTAGTCAGTTAAAAGTGTTAATAGTCCAAATATGAACAAAGCTACGACACAGTAGACATTTAGAACATTTCTAGCATTGTTAAAATACACAAATTTTAGGAAATTTGAAAATTGAGTGTCGTAGATTTGTTCAATCTCTTGAATATATTAATAGTCCAAATATGAACAAAGCTACGACAAGTTAAATACACAAATTTAAGAAAATTGTCTTGATTATACTAAGGTAAATACAATGTCGTAGCTTTATTCGGCTTCTTAAAATACAACTATCAATAGTGAATAAATGAACAAAGCTAAGACAATTTAAATACACAAATTTATAAAAATTGTGTAAGCTGTAGCATGTAACTACCATGTCTTAGCTTTATTCAGACTTTTAAAGTGTTATAATATAATATGAACAAAGCTATGACAAATTTAAAGAAGTTGTGTCGGTTTATACCACCGTAAATATAGTGTCGTAGCTTTATTCGACTATTTAAAAGTATTAATAGTACAATATGAACAAAGTTACGACAAATTTAAAGAGATTCTGTAGGTTATACCATGGTAAATACAGTGTCGTAGCTTTATTCAGGTAATTAAAAGTGTTAATGGTCCAATATGAACAAAGCTACGACACAGTAGACGTTTAGAACATTTCTAACATTGATAAAATACCCAAATTTAAAGAAATTTGAGGGCGTACCACGATAATTACAATGTCGTAGCTTTGTTCAATAAAAATATTAATAGTACTAGATGAACAAAGTTACGACAGTTAAACAAATTTAAGAAAATTGTGCCACTTATACAACGGTAAATCCGATGTCGTAGCTTTATTCAGTCACTTAAAAGTATTGATTTATAAAATATAAACAAAACTACGGCAAATTTACGAAGATTCTGTCGATTATACCACGGAAAATACAGTGTCGTAACTTTATAGTGTCGTAACTTTATTCAGTCATTTAAAGTGCTAAAATTACAGTATGAACAAATCTAAGACAGTTGTAACACACAAATTTAAGGAAATTGTATCGGTAAATACAGTGTCGTAACTTTAGTCGGTCTCTTGAAAGAAAATATGAATTAAGTTACGACAAATTTAGGGAGATTGTGTCGGTTATACCATTATAAATAGTGTCGTAGCTTTATTCGGATATCTAAAAGTGGTAATATGAAAAAAAATATGATAAATTTAAGGAAATTCTCTCGGATGTACTACGATAAATAGTGTCGTAGCTTTATTCGACCACTAGAGTGTTAATAGTACAAGATGAAAAAAAGCTACGACATGACCGATGTAAAAAACATTTATAAAACCGTTCAAATAAAACAAATTTTAAAAAAATTAAGAGTGTATCACGTAATTGTAGTATCGTAGCTTTATTTAGACACTTAAAAATGTTAATAGCATAGTATGAACAAAGTTACGACAAATTTACGAAGATTCTGTTGATTATACCATGGAAAATACAGTGTCGTAACTTTATTCAGTCATTTAAAGTGCTAAAATTACAGTATGAACAAAGCTAAGACAGTTGTAACATACAATTTTAAGGAAATTGTATTGGTAAATACAGTGTCGTAGATTTATTCGGATATTTAAAAGTGTTAATATGAACAAAACTACGATAAATTTAAGGAAATTCTATCGGTTGTACCATAGTGTCGTAGCTTTATTCAGCCAGTTAAAAGAGCTAATAGTACAGTATGAACAAAGCTACGACAAAGGAGTTAAAATCGGTAAAATATACAAATTTAAAGGGTCACCACGACAATTATAGTGTCGTAGCTTTATCCAACTGTTTAAAATACAACAAATTTAAAAACAATATGAACAAAGACTACGACACTATTGATAAAAAAATAAAATTACCATCATCTTCCGTTGATTCACGACTAGTAAATTGTGGTTTTATTGTTGTATTAATTGGTACCATTTTCCCATTAATTTGTTCTAATAATTTATCTGAACGATTCGTCAATTGGAATCGTCCAAAATCAATAATTGCCATAATTGAATTTAAATCATTGAATTGTTCAACAAATATAATTTGGGGTGCTGTTATATCAAATTCTAATAACCATAATTTATGATCAACCAACTTATTATTACCACCACCATTATTATTAAATTGATGACCATTATTTAAATGACCATCAATTATATGTTCCCAATTTTTAATTAATTCCTTCTTTGTACGATTCTTCATCTCTTCTAAATTCGTATAGGTTAGATTTTTATGGTATGGTAACGATAAAAATTCAATTAACCAATTGATAGCGTTCGGTTGATAGACAATATCTAAACATTTCGAACGGATACACAATCTAGAAACCAACATTAGATCAGTTACCATGACAATTATAATTCGATACGGTTGCTATAACCCAAATTCGAATTGTCATGGCAACCGAACAACAAACACTTATACGATTTGATCGTAAAACTAACCTATAATCACAATTACTAGTATGCGGCTTTTTCTCATAGCCGATATAAAACAAATAATCCTCATCTTGTTGTTTTAAATCAACCCGACTAGCTCTAGGACTCGGTCCTTGTTGTTGTTGTTGTCGACCAATAAAACGTTCAAAACTCGGCGGACCTATCAATGTTGGAAATAACGTATTCTCTGTTATTTTATCTTTCAATAATAAACCACCCAATGATAATTCGATTAAATGGGATGAAGTTCGTGGTTTGCTCAAAATATTTAAGGTTAAATTCTTAAATTCTAACTCTAACATCACTGATTTATCACCAATTGTCTCATTATTTGTACATAAACTTAAACAACCGCGTTTTAAACAAAAATTGAATTGTCCAAAGACAATATCACGTTTTAAAAACGTATTATTCTCATTTGAATCTTGTAAAACTTGCAATAATTCCCCCTCTAATTCCGTATCGTTAGCATCATCGAATTGGGGTTGTTTTTGTGTTGTTGAATTCGAATACCAACCCATCCATTGTGGAAACCAACGTACCAACATATTTCTACCTATCGATTGATTGATTTGTTCATTTTGCGGTAGAATTTTGATATTTCTCATTGTTAATTCACGTAGAATTTTCAATTCATCAAAACTACGTTCAAATTCGATTTCATCTTTTTGTTTTTTCTCATCTGGCGTTAAAATTATATTCGGTTGTAACAAGATTTTCTTATAAATTCGAACATATTCAATATTTTGTTTGGCCAATTTCAAACAATCGATTAGAGTCAATTGACGACGACAAAATTTCGGTAATTGTTGATTTGGATAGAAACAATAAATCGGATAGAACCACCATAATTTCGGATTTTCTTTAATTGTAATTGTCGGTTTATATCGGCGATAACTGCGCAAACGATTGATTGTATCCAAACCTTTTACACATTTGATAATTTGTTCATATTGCCACTACAATTGAAAAAATAATCAAATTTCGGCGCAATATAGGCAACCAGTTATTAGTTTGTGTTGCACACGTATATTTGGTTGCCTATACTACACTCATAAGCTATAATGGGCCAATTTCTAGACTCACCCTGTATAATTTACAACTAAAATACTTACATCGATCAATATTAATGGAACTTCATCTAATAATAAATCACAAACTATACGTGGTGTATCAATTGAACGTAACGGTTGTTCATTACGATTCCGTTTGAAATGTGCCTGACAACTGACTGGTATTAAAATATAATTCTTTATATGTTTACGTGTATTAATCGGTGACATTGCTATAGCTAATTCACCTAAACTTAATTCAGATAATTGTTGATTATTTAATAAATCAATCCAATAGATGGCGAAATTTTTCAAATCGACTAATTTCAATGATTCATTGCCTTTTGTCCATGATGAGAAACCGGGTAGCCAATTATTATCACAACTTTGTGCAGTTAATGATTCCATTGTTATACCGAAAGCTATACATTTATTTGGTATACTGTATTTATCTTCATAACGGATGTGAACGTCGAGGATTTTCAACTGGAAATTAGTTAAATTAGAGTTGTATTCTGTAATCGTAATAAATTTGTTGCTATGGCAACGATTATCACCTATAAAACGGGCAATTTTTCAATATTTTGGTAAAATATAGGCAACCAACTATTAGTATTGCAAACGAATTGTTGATTGCCTATACAACATCGAAATCATATTGCTTTTGAAAAAATCAAGAACGTCGGTGATTTTTTTCATTTAAAGATTAGTTAAATCGTTAATTTAGAGTCGTATTCTGGAAGTTTTTTTTATCGATTTGTTACAATGTCAACGATTAGTGCCAATAAAACAGGCGATTTTTCAATATTTTAGTGTAATATAGGCAACCAACTGTTAGTATTACAATCGAATTGTTGGTTGCCTACACTACACCAAAATAATATAAATGTCAAAAATCCGTAAACGTGGAGTATTTTTTAATGAAAATGCAGTCAATTGGAGTCGTATTTTGGAAGCTATTAATTGATTTGTTACTATGGCAACGACTACCGCCAATAAAACAGGCAATCTTTCAATATTTTTGTATAATATAGGCAACCAACTATTAGTATTAAAAACGAATAGTTAGTTGCCTATACTACATCAAAATATTCTAAGTATCGAAAAAAACCGTAAACGTCGCGAATTTTCAAACTTAAAATTAATTAAATTGTTTAATCAGAGTCGTATTCTGTAATCGTAATTGATTTGTTACTATAACAACGATTAACGCCAATAAAACAGGCGATTTTTTTCAATATTTCGGTGTAATATAGGCAACCAACTATAAAAATTACAAACGAAAAGCTGGTTGCCTATACTACATCGAAATAATATTGCTATTGAAAAAACTAACAACTGTCCCTCTCCGATTTTGATAAAATTTGGTATACAGGTAGAGCTTCAAAAAAAAAATTTTTTTTGCTACCCATATTTACTTTAAGGGGGAGAAATTGTCCCTTAAAGTTAACCTCCAAAAGCACATTTTTAGCTATATCTCGAGAATGAAACAAGATATTGAATTCTATCAAAAACTGAAATATTATTTTTATTTTTATCCTCCAATACACAATCCAAAAAATTCTTCATGATATCGACTAATGATCATTATAAACAATTTTGTAACTTTCGGTTAGTCCTGATATGAAAATACTACTAATAATACAATTTGGACGTTATAATATATTGGGGGTTGCAACCCTTTAAATAGGGAATGAATTGAAAAAACTAAAAACAGGTAATTTTAGTTTTTCTATAAACTTTATGATTATGAGGAGAAAAACTTGAATTTTCTAAAATTGTGACTAGGGGGAGCAAAAAAGTACTACCCCACACGTATTTCTCACCCTCGGCAAACTAGAGGGTTATTTTCTGCTGGGTCATAATATACTATTGATTGTATAGAATATTTCAGTTTTTGAATGAATTCGAAATCTTGTTTCGTCATCAAAATATAGCTAAAAATGTGTTTTTAGAGGTCAACTTTAAGGAGCAATTTCACCCCATTAAAGTGAATATGGACAGTCAAAAAAATATAAGCACCGCCTATTTTTTGAAGCTCTACCTGTATACCAAATTTTATCAAAATCGAAGAGGGATAGTTGTATCCCTTTCCGTGTAAGAATGTCGACAATTACCGACAAAAAATTGGTTAAATCATCAAATTACAGTCCTATTGTGGAAGTTTTTTTATCCATTTGTTACTATGATAACTATAATCGCCAATAAAACTGGCAATATTTCAATATTTTGACAAATAATTGGCAACCAACTATTAGTATTGCAAATGAAATGTTGGTTGCCTATACAACACCGAAATAATATTGCTATTGAAATAATCAAGAACGTCGGTGATTTTTCATTTAAAGATTAGTTAAATCGTTAATTTAGACACGTATTCTGGAAGTTTTTTTATCGATTTGTTACAATGTCAATGATTAGTGCCAATAAAACAGTTGATTTTTCAATATTTTAATGCAATATAGGCAACCAACTATTAGTATTACAATTGAATTGTTGGTTGCCTATACTACACCGAAATAATATAAATCTTGAAAACCGTAAAGCTTGAGTATTTTTTAACTAAAATGTAGTTCATTGGAGTCGTATTCTAGAAGTTATTAATCGATTTGTTACTATGGCAACGACTACTGCCAATAAAACAGGCAATTTTACAATATTTAAGTATAATATAGGCAACCAACTATTAGTATTACAAACGAAAAGTTGGTTGCCTATAATAATAAAGTTGCCAAAATAATAAAGTCATTGAAAAAACCATGGATGTAGAGGATTTTCAATTTAAAATTAATTAAATTGTTAAATCACAGTCGTATTCTGTAATCGTAATTGATTTGTTACTATAACAACGATAAACTCCAATAAAATAGGCGATTTATTCAAGATTTTAGTGTAATATAGGCAACTATTTGTATTACACACGAATTGTTGGTTGCCTATTCTAGACCGAAATAATAAAACAATTAAAAAACGTAATTTCAGGGATTTTCAACCAAAAATTACTTAAATTTTTAAATTACAGCCGTATTCTGCAAGGTTTTTTAACGATTTGTTGCTATAACAACGATTTTCGCTTAAAAAACGGACAATTTTTCAATCATTTTGGTGTACTATAGGCAACCACCTATTAGAATTACAAACGAATAGTTGGTTGTCTATACTACACCGAAATAATGTTCGGTAAATTAAAAAATCGAGAATTTTCAACTACAAAAGAGTAAAATCATTAAATTACAGGCGTATTCTGGAAGTTTTTCAAAGATTTGTTACCGTAACAACGATTATCGCCAATAAAAAGGTAATTTTTCAAATATTTTAGTGTAGTATAGGCAACCAACTATTATTGCTGTAAACAAATTGTTGGTTGCCTACTGTATATTGAAAAAATTTAATTATTGAAAAACCCGTAAACGTTGAGGATTTTCCACTAAAAATTAGTTGGATCGTTGAACTAGAGTCGTATTCTTGAAGTTTTTCATCGATTTGCTAATGTAAAAACGATAATAACAGATAAAACTGGCGATATTTCAATATTTTAGTGCAATATAGGCAACCAACTATTAGTATTACAAACGAATTGTTGGTTGCCTATATTCTATCAAAATAGCATAATTACAGCTGAAAAATCATATCTCCAATGTTGTTATAGTAACGAATCGATTAAAAAAATTGGAGAATACAATTATTGATTGATTACTTGTAGATTTTCGACGATATCGGCAACCAATCCGGCCCCAAAACTCAACCATGACGAATAACTAGTCGTATAATAATTCGTATTTGTATCTTTCGATTCATTCTCTAAACGCCATTTAGCCTCAATTAAATCTAAAGCGTTCAATTTCAATTCGTGTGCGGACAATTTCTCCGATTCAGCATCCCACTGAAAACCGAAAACAACAACAACAAAAAAATAACCAAATTTTCCAAATAAATAATAAAATACTTCATCTAAAGGTAGCGGTGTGGCTACCAGGTAGAGTTGTTCAATTAAAATCAACCATGGTGCTGAACGTATCTGTCTAACCGGTATTTGTAGTTTAATTTTACCGATAAAACCCGATTTTATATCGATTGGTAAGCCCAATTGGCGTAGAGCATCCCGTTTCAACGGCAAATTCTCCAATTCAACCTTCCCTATAACAACAAATTTACAATTAGTATAATTATTGAGAAGCAACCCAAAAATCAACCCCTATTTACAAAATTTACAACAAGGGTTGTAATAGTGACTGAAAATCTAGTCGTCTGTCTCAATAATTAACCTAGAAATAAAAACAAAGAAAGCTTAACAAATGACAATTGACGACAATTGAGGTTAGAATCGTTCTTTTTTTTTGAGGAATTTTAGCGAATTTTCCGTGAAAAATCCGAAAATTCAATCAATTTCCATCGATTTAATTTTAATGATTTTCCATTTAAAACTATCTACAAATAACCTAATTTTGTAACAATTGAATTGACAATTGTTTTACTAAGCCTTCTATAGTTTTGTATTTGCTATAATTTCCATAGATTTCTAGAATTTTCGAAAACAATTCAATTTTACCTGATAAGAGTGCAATACTGAGCTGGTCGGTATTGAGATTCTCCACATATTTGCCCAAATAAGTATTCAACACCCATGCAACTAGACCTTCCAACATTATCGAATAGAATTACCAAAATACAACTATCCGGAATACCTAATTGAATAATTAATAATTTTTTTAATCATAATTAATTAAAATAAATGATAAGATCATGATATGTTGCAATTTTTATGAGTTTTCTCAATTTTTTTTGCATCATACTCACGTGAATCTCAGATCATAGTACAAAAATCATTCAATAATTATTTGAATTGTTCAATTTAATTAATCGTTTAATTTTATAATAAATTAGAAATAATTTAATTTAAATCGGGAATTTTCCGAGGAAATTCACGATAATTCGTAGAAAATTAGCACGCACTTTTCAAAACAAGAGAACAATTTGACAATTTGACACAATTTTGACAGATTAATAAAAATCAACATTGCCATGACCCAAACGATTATTTATAGCTCCCGGTGATTTTCCAAAATAATTAATTTAAATTACTTTAGAAAATTAAAATTAATTGTAATTAATTTACGGATTGAATTTAAATGAAATAGAATTATCCAATATTATAATAATTGTATAATTTTTTTATTGGTAAATTGAATTAGGGCTACATTTAGTTTAGATTGCCATTATCGAATGACAGTAGCGTAACCGCAATAATAATATATTTATTTAACTCAATAAAATCAATTAAATTTGCAAATATTCAATAAAACAATATTTTTTTCAATTAATTTGATTGAAGCTAATTTATTTTCTAATTGTGTTAATTATTTACTGATAATAACTTGATTAAAATTGAGAATATAAGTGCGCCACTGTTTTAACCTCACAATTGAAGCGTAGTTGTCGACATTATTGCAACATTGCCGGCTTGTCGCCAATTTCTACAAAATTAAAGGAATTAATAAAAAACAACAATACATTTTCAAATTTATTCGTTTCAAATCACAACAAATAACAGAGAATCAAGAGTGTATTTCGATTTTTTTTTGTTCGTTTGTTTATTAGAACGTATCATCTATCCCGGATCTAGTTTACCTAAAACAAAAGAAGAATTAATTAATTAAATCAGTCTATTAATTCAAAACAATTAAAAAAAAATAGAAATACACCAATTAATTATAATAAATATAAACTTATATTATATAAAAAAACAATAATTGTAGAATTTTAACAAAATCACAGCAATAATAATAGTAGAGTTGGGTGCAGTACAATAGAGACAAGGGTTCAAATCTCGCCGATTACAAGTACATTTTTTTCTGGAATTTCTACAATAAAACTGATAACAATCAGAAATTATCGGCAATTTTATAAGCGTGAATTGTATAGCCGTTCGTCACTAATTTTACCGGCTTCTTATCATCTAGAATGATATTAGAGAAGCCTCTATTATTATTATTACTATGTTGATTATTATTATTATTACTACTGTGATGTTTATGTTTATTGTTGCTATGATTATTATTATTATTATTATTACGACTATTATGATTATTGATCCATTTGTTTAATAATTGTTTTTCATTTGTTTCAGCCAACTCGAATTCGTGTAATAAATTGAATAAAATCCGTAATTCTTTGCGTATCTTTTGTTTATTATTCAATTTAATGGACATCTCATTGATTATGTTCTTTTGTAATTTTTCGTTGTTTTTTATTTGCCAAATTATACGACTAAAATCGAAAATAAACAAATTATAATCACCCCCACCACTATCTTTACTATGATTATTATTATCGATCGTTTTTTGTTTATAACCTAAAAATTTATGTAAATTGTCTAAAAAGGCCAACGAATCCTCAATACAACGGTTACGTTCATTGTTTAAATTGTCAATTAAATCAAATTCGATTGATTTATTATTATTAACAAATTCCAATTGTTTTAAATAATTGATAATCTTCATTTGTTTACTATTATTACCATTATTATTACTACTATTATTATTGTTGAGCAATTGTTCGTAATCTTCGACGATACGATTAATTAAACATTGTAATTTTTGTAAACGTATCAAATATTTAATTAATTTGTTGATAATAAATCTTGTATTATTATCATTATTATCATTATTTTGTAAAATTGTTATTATTTTCAATGAAATTTCATCTTTCAACTGTTGCAATTCACGAATATCATTCAATAGTGTTAATTTAAGGTTATTATTATTACACGAATTAATTAAACAATTCTCCCAATTAACAATGAATGATTTTTTTAAATTCTCCATTTTGTTTAAACAATTGAAAATCGATAGATAATTATTCAAATCGAGCGCCATTAATTCTTGTATTTCAATCAATACTTGTTGTGCACGTTCACGTATCAATTGTAATGATTGTTCCGTTTCTAAAAATCTCCTATCATTATAATTATCATTATTATCATCACAATTATCATTATTATTATTATTATGATTGATAATAGTCGTTTTTGATTTAATACGATCCATTAAATCGTCAATTTTAACACGAATATCATCACCATTATCGACACTATCGTCACTCTTATTGATAGTTTTCACCCCATTTTGTTTACCATTACTACCAAAATTCAAATGTAGAGGGCGCTTATTGCCGTTCATTTCGATAAATGGCCGCCCGTTATTATCCAAAATAATCTTCGGTGTTAGTTTTTTTATCACTAATCGTCTCTTATCAGCCCGCAATTCCGGAATTTTCACCTCTCTATTATCATTATTATCCTTATTATCATCATTATTATTATGATTGTTATTATTATTGTTATTGTTGTAATTGATGAGATTATCGAATTTCTCGCGCAAAAACTCGTGAATCTCGTCTTCATCGACAATTTTCAATATATACCGCATATAACGAGCATTCGTTATAACCGAATTATTACCTAATTGTCGTTTATAGCGAACATTCGTTATAACCGGATTATTCTCAAAAAGTCGTTTATAACGATTATTCGTTATAACCGGACTTCGTTTATAACGTAACGGTTTATTAACAAATCGATGTTCGTGGAAATCACCGATTAGATTCGATGCTATATCGAATAGATCCTTGCGGAAATGACGACGGAATTCGCGTAAATAACGTTTCGATTGAATGAAAATACCGGGGAAAGTGTGGAAAATCGGTTTGATTTGTTCACCGAAACGATGGAAATGTTGCAATAAACGTATCGGTGTATTCATTAAATAAAATAAATGCTGATGGGGTAATAAATGATTGAAATTTAACGGTTCTAAATAGGTTTGTTCGGTTATAACGTCATCATTTCGATCGATACGATTATGTCGATCTTGATCGTCATCAGTATCAATATCGTCATCTTCATCGATTTCTGTCACTTCTAAATAGGGCAATTCGATTTCACCGTCACCGAACAACACGGCTCGTTTAACACGATTTCTATTATTATTACTATTTCTATAATAATAGTAATTATCAAGGTCATTCTGGTTGAGTTTGCGCAGTTTCTGTACTAGCGTCTTATACGTCAACGGTTTAACTGTCAATTGTTTTCGATGACGTAACAATTTCGTTTGTAAAGACGGCTTCTTTTGTTTAGAATCATAGCCGTAGAACGGTTTAAAAAAATCCGGTATTAAATTTAATAAAAATCCGATGGAATTTTTAAAAAGAGGAATTTCGCGTTTTCTTCTCAACCGTTGTTGTTGTTGTTCTCGTTCTTCGTGTTGTTCGATATCGTACCTGCATCCACACGGCTCCACAATTTGTTCCAAAATTGGTCGATAGCTGAGTTCTGGTAATGATTGTGCCGACACTGTTTGAACATCCGGCCATATTGAAACACAAGGTCCATCAGCCTCCTTTGGACAACCTGTAAAATTATGCAACTTATTGTATATCCCTCGATTAACACGAATTATATTTTACCAAACCGTGTTAGAATGAATCGGTTCTAATTATTCCCTTCTAATAAATATACAAAGTTTTATATATCCCTCGATTAACACGTTTCACTTCACCGAAACGTGTTAAAAGAAATCCGGTTTAAATTAAACAGTTTCAATAAATATGCAAAATATTGTATATCCCTCGATCAACACGATTTTCACTTGACCGTGTTAAAAGAGAACCGGTTTTAATTAATCCGTTTCAACAAATATACAAAATATCCCTGATTTAACACGATTTATTACGAAAAATTTGTTTATTTACCTGGTGCTGGTAAGACAACACGTTCGGGCAACGTGTACAATCCGGTCAATAGTTTCGGTGGTAATGGTGGTGGTATTATTGGTGCTTGTATGTTTAGATCATAAAAACACGGTGTTTCTTTCTCTTCACATGTTGGTGTTACTTTAATCTAAAATAAATAATTTACCTTTAATCGTGTAAATTAATTGTATTTTATTATAAAATTAATTACCGTGTACTCGTGATTCTTCAATATTGGTGGTAATGATGGTGGTATAATCGGTGCCTGTACTGTATACGGTATTGGTTTTCTACAAGACGTTGGTACATCTTTATAGATCACTTTACAACGAGCAAACGGGGCTGAGACTACACGTAGATTCTTACAACACTAAAATAGAATTTGTATTTGAGGTGTAATTAATGTGCACGTGTACGGTCAGCTTTAGACTTACTTGTAAACATCCACAATTAGCGGATGTCCCAAATATAAAACTAACAATTAAAATCGAGATGGCTATTTTATTGAACATTATCAATAATCTAGATTGTTATAGAGACAAATGAACAATAAAAAATCGTTGTCAAATCATCGATTATATAGTAGGCTATGATTGTTTATATAAAAACAAAAAAAGAAAATTAAAAATAAAACAAAAGAATATTGTAATAAATAATTCGAGTAATCCGTGATATTTTACTATAATTATTTTTTTTTTTGTTTTTAACAGTTGAAATTAAAAAAATTTGAAGGTTAAGGTCGTTCATTTTAGTCGTTGTATTTTTGTTTTTATCATACGTGAATTTTCATAGAAAACGTGACTTTATTTCGAACAAAAATTAATTAATTAATTAATTAAAATAATTACAACAATAATAAAACAAATGATAAACGTAATTGTTTTGATTTAAAAATAATTGTCATAGTTGATAATAGATGGCGCATTTACATGTACGTTAACGTAAATTAATTGTTCCATGGCTATCTTGATTTTCTAGAATACAAGAATCATAGAGTAGGCTTTGGATTAGCGACGTATATCGGAGATTGATTCATCAATTCATCAATTCAATTTAATAGTCGGTAATTAAGTAATCTGTATTTCCGACAATGTACAAATCCATAGCCAACTTTTATATTGATAGAATTTATTGTTTACGTTAACGTTAAAGAGAGGCGTAATTATCAAGATTCTACGGTAACGTAAACGTATTCATAATCGGCTGAGTCGATTTAACGTTAATAGTGCGGATTATCCAATTTCGCAAATAAAATCGTTGTTGTTAATTATAGAAGACGTTAGCGTTAATTGTGCGGAAAATTACCTACATTTTTGTTGAATAACCATTTTTATGTTGGCAATAGAATTAAAAATGGCGCTAATTTTAAAATCGTTATTGTTCTCGAAAATTGCAAAGAACGTTAGCGTTAATTGTGCGGCAAATTAAGTGAAAAGTTGGCAATACTGTTTTTTATAGAAATAAAAATGGCGCAAATTTTATATTTTTATTTTATTTTTGTCTCTTTTCAATTCTACATATGATAGAATTGTAAAGAGTGAGATAGAAGTTATTCTAGAAAAACGTTGATTTCAAGCATTGTCATGGTAACAAACCTCTATAAAGTTAGAGAATACGACTGAACTTAAATTTAAATAAAATTAAGTCCAGTGACGGCTCGTCGGTCCTTTGTTACAGTCTCTCCAATTAATTAATTCATTAATTAATTAAAATTAAGTAAAAATATAAAATTATTGTTGATTATAAATTTAACGTTAAAGTGCGGAATATCCAATTTGAATTTCTGCGTTTCAATAGCTTAGAATATGGTTGATGATTGTAAATTTAACGTCACAGTGCGGAATGTCCAATCTGAATTTCTATATTGTTGCGTTTCAATAGCTTAGAACATGGTTGATGATTGTAAATTTAACGTTACAGTGCGGAATCACCGATTTGAATATGTAGGTTGGTACAGTGTTTTTCAAAAAGAATCTAGAATATGGCGCGAATTTTGAAATTTTTAGGTTAGAAATTACAAATTTGATTATTTTTCAAATAAATTGGTATATTTTTTATTAATTACAATTTAAATCAAAAAAACAACATTTTTTTTTAACAATCATCGTAGGTGAGTTGAGAGAAAATATTCCTGTTGGCATTCGAACAACACGATGAAGATGAGGATGAAGACCGAACGTACTGAATAGCTGATGGGATTGGTACTGGTGGTTGTAATAAATCATCTTCACATGGTATATATGGTGGCTGTTTTGGTACCGATAATCCGTTCAATTTGGGCAATTCGGCAACAACGACGGCACCCGGTACGAATCCGGCATTGTTACTGGTTGGATCCGGTGAGGCACACGATGGCCCATCATTTTGAATATCAATGAATGGAGCTGATTTTACTGGAAATTTCGAAAAAAACAAATTAGAAGTTAATTTAAGGGTAATTAAAGTGGTTTACTTTTAGCTGGACCGTAACCGATTTCGCCCAAAGTCAGTACTTTGGGTGCACCATCGGCCGTTATTTCTCTCTCCTCTTCCTCCAATGCTGCCAAATCTTCGGCCGCCTCCTCTTCTACGGTTTTCGTGTCGGCGCACGGTAATTTCTTCAATTCAACGATCTGTCCATTCAAACGGTACAATTTCTCCTCGGGGATATTCTTGACCTTTTTGGCAACTTTTGGTACCTCTTTCGGTAAAGACCGGAAGCCGTAAGCTAGCCGATCTTCGCTGTGCGTACACTTCTGTTGGGCTAAATTGTAGGCTAATTGTACCGACACGGAATCGGCTGGTACCGGTACTTCATCGTTGACCTCGTAAATCGCCTCGGCCGGTAAAGCTGGTACGATCACTTCGCGAACCGCCGGTTGGCCGGCTAGAACAACACCACCGGCATTATCACAACTGGTACCGCCGACAAGAAAATCAATGTTCGATTCTTGGTTAGAACGTTGCTGTTGTTGGTTCGCACAGCTGCAAACGATTCGTCTACAAGCGGCACATTTCGGTTTCGGTACCACCGCCGGTTTGACTAGGGTCGTATGACAGCTGCATGGGCCTTTGATTGGTGCCAATTTCGGCAGTGGCGGCACCGGGGCACAGACGACTTTCGGTTCGGGTAGGGCGGGCGGTCTCGGCAGTTCCAACGGTCGTACCACTAAGGGGGCGCAGCACTTCTTCTGGCAAATATCCTCGCCGGGGCCCAAACCGCAATCGTAGAACAGCGGAGTTGCCTGAAATGCTCATGAAAAAAAATACAAAAAACAACAAATTTTTCAAAATTTTACCGTTGTCAAGGTGATTAGAAGTAAACCGATGAAAATTTTCATTTTTTTTTTTTTGTTTTTCAGTTGATTTCAGATGGTATGGTACTGAAAACTGTTGAATTTCGAATGATTTCTGTCGATCAAGTTTCGATTTTTATATCGAATCGATTTTCGTTGTTGTTTTGTTTCGGACAAGGTTGATTATTATCAAACGTGATGTTTGAATCGATTGCAATTGTTTCTATAAAGCCACGTTTGACGTTTTCATTCACGAAAATTCCCAAGGACTTACGGTCAATACACCCGAATCTCACCCCAACTATACCCTCTATACCCTCATTTATACAGGATGATTCACTAGACTTGTCTATCATACAAAATATAGTTGGCCATGAATTACATAGAGTCGTAGATTCATTCATATTCTATTTTGGATTCGAGTCAATACACTCAAATCTTGGTAAACACTATACCTCTACTAATACAGGATGATTCACTAGTTAGGCTTGTTTATAGTACAAATCATAGTTGGCCATTTCTGAGTTACAGAGTCGTAGATTGATTCATATTTTATGTGATTCGAGTCAATACACTCAAATCCCTGCAGCACTATACCTCTATTTATACAGGATGATCAATATTTAGCTTTATTATATTTATACATTTGACCATGTTTGTTACATGTTGTCGTAGATTGGTTCATATTTTATGGAATTCAAATCTGACCAACAATGGATCTTTATTTATACAGGATGATTCACTATATATTATTATAGAATTCTTAGTTGGCCATGCCTTTTTTTCACAGAGTCGTAGATTGCTTCATATTCTATTACATTAGAGTCAATACACTCAAATTTTAATAACACTATAACTTATACAGGATGATTCACTATTTAGGCTTGTTTACTAAAAAAGGCCATACCTTTATCGCATGGAGTCGTAGATTGATTCATATTTTGTTTATTCATACAGGATGGTTCACTATTTGGCTTGTTTACCATAAAAATCAGTTTCTTTTGCTACAAAGTCGTAGATTAGTTAATATTTTATTGGATTTTGAGTCAATACACTCAAATCTGAGTAACATTATACCTCTACTTATACAGGATGATTCACTTGTTATGCTTGTTTATCGTAAAAATCATAGTTGGCCAGAGTCGTAGATTGATTCATATTTGATTCGAGTCAATACACTCACATCTTAGCAGCACTATACCTCTACTTATACAGGATGATTCACTATTTAGGTTTGTTTATTATACAATATATAGTTGACCATGTTTTTGTGACTTGAAGTCGTAGATTGGTCCACATTTTATGAGATTCGAATCAATTCACTTACATTTGACTAACACTGAACCTTTATTTATACAGGATGATTCACTATTTAGACTTATAGTATTATAAAATTCTTAGTTGGCCATTCCTTTGTTTCATAGAGTCGTAGATTGCTTCATACTCTATCAGATTAGAGTCAATACACTCAAATTTTAATAACACTATAACTTTATTTATACAGGATGATTCACAAATTTGGCTTGTTTATTGCACAATATACAGCTGGCCATGTTTTTATTATTTAGAGTCGTAGATTGGTTCATATTCTATTAGATTCGAGTCAATACACTCAAATTTTGGTAACATTATAATTTATTTATACAGAATGGTTCAGTACTTTGGTTTGTTTATTAGACAATTGGTAGTTGGCCATGTTTTTATTATATAGAGTCGTAGATTGGTTCATACTCGTTGAAATTTGAGTCAATACTACCAAATGTTAGCAGCACTATACCTCTACTTATACAGGATGATTCACTATTTAAACTTGATTATACAAATCATAGTTGCCTTTGATAAAAAAGTCGTAGATTAGTTCATATTTCATTAGATTCGAGTCAATACACTCAAGCTTTAGTAACACTATATGTTTATTTATACATGATGATTCACTATTTTGGCTTCCTTTGTTACAAAGTCGCAGATTAGCTCATATTCTATTGGATTTTGAGTCAATACACTCAAATCTGAGTAACACTATACCCCTATAACTTTAGGTATTTATACAGAACGATTCACTATTTAGATTTTTATCATACAATATACAGTTGGCCATGTTTTTGTTACACGTAGTCTTAGATTGCTTCATATTTTATAGAATTCGAATCAATACACTCAAATCTGACCAACACTATACCTCTACTTATATAGGATGATTCACTATTTAGACTTATATTATATAGTCGTAGATTGTTTCATACTCTATCAGATTAGAGTCAATACACTCAAATTTTGATAACACTATCACTTCATTTAAACAGGATGATTCACTATTTAGGCTTGTTTACAAACAAATGTATAGTTGGCCATAGCTTTATCGCATGGAGTCGTAGATTGATTCATATTTTACCAAATTTGATACTCGGCGTATTTTTCAATGAAAAACAAGCTACGACGTACGTAACCAAATTCATAGCCAACTACGAATGTATCAAGCCAATTTACCTCACAGTAGGCTATGCTTCTGGCACAATGTCGTAGCTTGGTTCGGCCATTTAGAAAAATACATTAACAGTTATCAAATTCACTAAAATAAGAACCAATCTACGACACTATGTAACAAAAACATAGCCAACTACTAGGTGAATTATCGAAGTACACTCGATTTTGAACACTGATATACAGTTACGGCATTTTGAATAGTAACATAAATAACTATTAAAACACGCCCGCTCTAATTTTCAATTATGTACAAATTTCAACGGCCACACCTGTATAACACATTAAAACAAACGCTTTAACTGTCATTTTTATTTATAACATAACCTATCTTTATTTTTACATAACCTACAATGATAACCTATACGAAACAAAAGAAATCAATTGAAATAGTAGACTTAAAATTACACGAAATCTTGGTGCAAAATTACAAACTCCTTATCAAAAGGGCAAAATTTCTAAAATTAATTAAATTAATTGACGAATTAATTGGAGACAAATCAGATAATTCTAGCACGGATCAGAACCATCCATAATATGGCGGCTGATGATGGCCGAACGTTTTTGTCGTATTATGCGCTGCCGCACCATAATTATCCATACAATTTTGACCAAACGGATTGAAAGTCTGGCCCAATTGGCCCAAATTCTGATGTTGATGTTGATTCGGACTGGAATTTCGACCAATTTGCTGTAAATTCCATTGATTATTCAATGTTTGTAAGTTGGTATTAGTATCCGCTCCATTACTATTACTGGCACCTAAATGAATCAAATTAATCAACATAGAGGGCGTTGTTCTATTTTATTTTTTAATTACCGTTATTAGTACCAAGAATGGTGGTAGTTGGTGTCATTGTATTGGTAGTACTGTAAGTTTGATTCGATGTTCCATTGTTGCCAATATTGTCGCTATTATCCTTAAATTGGCTCAAATTCTGGATTGAATTCAGCGATTGTGTTGGTAATTGCATTAAATTCGATGTTGGCGGTGGGGGTGGGGGATAAATCGAATGACTTGCGTACGGATTATGCGCAATATTCGTAATCGGTAGATTTGGAGATGTTGAATGTCCCGGCACTGGACTCGGATATAAATCTGGCATCACTGTAACAAATAATTAATTAAATAGATAAATCGACAATGGCGCCATCTACCGACCGGAAGTTGAAGCGGGCGCTGTAGGAACCCCACCAAAACTATCATCTGTCATTGTTTGACTTAAACCGCCATGGTAACGATCGCCGGTTGTTGTTGTTGCTGTAGCAACCGCCGCCGCTGGTGTCACATAACTACGTACTAGCGGTGTTGCCGCTGATGTTATCTGTTTCCTTAAACGTGCCCGACGATTACTGAACCACACCTGGATACGGGCTTCGGTTAATTTCGTACGTTGGGCTAATTCTTCACGTGTATAAATGTCCGGATATTGGGTACGTTCGAAAGCCTTCTCTAATTCGTCTAATTGATGGGCTGTGAAGGTGGTGCGCGAACGGCGTTGTTTACGCTTCAATGGGATACCCGGTTCACTGTCACAATCCGACACGCCCTCATTATCCGATGATTTTATATCGACTAGAAAACAAAAGAAGATCACCTGTTAATATGGGACACCCTGTATAAATTGGCATCATCGTTATTAACTACGCCACTGGTGAGAATCGACGATTTTATATCAAATAAAAACAAAAGAAGGCTACTTGTTCAGATGGAACACTCTGTATAAATTATAGATTATTATTAACTACGCCACTGGTGAGAATCAAAGATTTTATATCAAATAAAAACAAAAGAAGGCTACTTGTTTAGATGGAACATTCTGTATAAATTATTGTTTATTGTTAACTACGCCACTGGTAAAGTTGGCGATTTAATCAGCCGTATTCTCTAAATTTTTGACGATTCGTTACTATGACAATGTTAGAGAATTAACAATTGACAATTCCATCTTGTGTACAGTTGAAAAAAAACAAGTACAATTGTCATGGTAACGTATTACCGAAAAATTACAGAATGCAACTGAAAACAAAAGACTATGTTTATATGGAACATTCTGTATAAATTAATATTATTATTAAACTACGCCACTGGTGAGAAACTCGCTGAATTAAAATAATTATTTTTTTAATTTCTAAAATTGGCACACCTGCAATAAGTCACACTATTTAAACGTGTTAATCATCTAATTATAATTAAAATAATATAGATAAAAATCAAGACTACTATGGAATTAATTGTTCTTTTTTAAATCGATAGATGTCGCTGTATTCTAACCTAAAAACTCCATCGGTAAGTCTATAATTAACCGGAAGTTGAACCATTTATCTTGTCTACACAAAAAATAAACACCCCTCTATTATGACAAGAAAATTACAGTATTATTAGTGGGTGGATTCGTTACACTAAATTTATTTAATAATTACTACTTTATTAGAATGATAGTGCTATTATTAAATTTTTCTCACAATTCATCCAGTTACCCATGGATTTAATTAATAATAATAGCGACATCTATGTTTAACATAACAGCGCCATCTATAAAACATCAAAAATTTGATTGAGGTTATGTTGATTTTGGTATTTAGATTGATGATTTATCGACAAGACGTGGCAACATTGTCAATAATGGTGGTGATTTAAGTGAGGTTATGTCAATTAATTTTTTTGATGAGAAAATCTACAGGTGGTCCATTATTGTTCCCCAAAGTAATAGTGTTAATTCAGGGAGTTCTAATTTTAACACAACACAACAGGTAAAAATCGTGTTGTTCGGTGTCAGATAATTTGTTTTATTGATTGTTTTTTTTTTTTGTTTTTTAATTACAAAACAACAAACAAACTGTAACAAAATCTTTGGAATGGTTCAAATTTCACCAAGGGTGTTGTAAATATAACCTCAAAAAAAATGGAAAACATCTGCCAATATGAAATTTCAACGGTGGCTTGTTCACCGAATTCCAAACGAAACCGAAAGACGGCGGGCTAAACAAAAAAAAAACGACAACAAACTAAGAAAGAATAGAACGACAAATTATGTACGTCTATCCTTGTCTGGCTTATTCATTCAACAATTTGTTACGTCATTGGATATCTATTATAAGGTGAGCTTTATAGTTTACCGCCATCACTATGACTACCGCCACTGGTAACTTGATCTATACATACAAAAATATACACCTTCACTTGTTTCTCTATCTTGCTTTTTTTTTAATTTTTGATTTGTTAATGAAATTCCAGTTGTTTCTCTGATTAGAATTTCACCTAAAAATTGTGAAAACAAACGAACGACGAAATGGTAACTTTGATTTTAGTAATTTTCGAAAATATACCACATGTCCTATCTAAATTGGGTCTATTTGTGAAACAAGCGATTATATAATAGGTTTTTTTTGTTTATAATGTTGGTGAATGTGTCATTAATGTCACCTTGATTAGTAATTATTGGAATTCTTACAACAAATCGGAAATCCGTTGTTATGCTTGATTTGATCGTCATTTATTTCTTTTACAAAAAAAAAAAAAAACAAAAAACAAAACAATATAAAAATTACAAAACAATTGACAATTTTTTCCATTATTAGATAATCATACCGGTTACAGAGTGTTCCGTGGGCTATATTTACGACGTTTTTATCAAATTCATGCCAACTTTGGCGGGTACACTTTGTATATTGTTCGAACTTACCGTCACAATCACCGTTGGTGTTAGTGCTGGTGGCGCCACCTTTGCCACGCAATAGCCGGGAAATTGCCGAAACACTGGGCGCTGTACTGCGATCACAGATGCCTTCTTTGACAAGACGATCACGAATTTCCCAACTGAAAATCGATGGATTTTCACGTTTGTATTGTTCGATACGATTTTCCACTTCGGGTGTAGCAACCCGTGGTTTAGAACCACCAATAACACCCGGCCGGATTGAACCTGTCTCCTAATATTGAAAACAAAATTGAAAAAAAAAAACAACTCAACGAAAAAATTGGGTTATGCTGTGTTAGATGACACACCCTGTATAGACGTTTAACAAAAAAAAAACAAGTTTTGATAAGAATTATCATTTTTATCGTAAATATGAAAATTTGAGTATTAACCTCAATTATACGAAACAGCCTGTATATTGAGCAAATTTATCAAATTTAGGGTTAAAAAAACAAAAAAAATTATAATTTCAACCCTTAATACGTTCTCTATTCACCCTCCAAGTTTTGAGAAAAATTATCATCAATTTTTCCATAGATATGATAAATAATCACAATTAGGTGAAACTCTCGGTATATAAAATATGGAAAAATTTCGCAATATTTGCACTATTTTAATAACCTTTATTATCATAATTATCGTCTTATCATTAAATCGGATAAGCCATAAAATTAAAAATGCAGTATTAGGTAACACACTCTGTATATACAGCCTATTTAACAAATTTATCAAATTTAACATTAGAAAAAATTAAAATTTATAATTTCAACCCTTAAAACGTACCCTAAACCTTCATTTTTCGAGTTTCGATAAACATTCTTATCAATTTTACCATAAATATAACCATATTTGATAAATAACCACAGTTAGGCGAAACAACTTGTATATAAAATAGAATAAAATTTAAATCACCGCCAACTACAACCTATTAAAAAAATAACAAATTTAATGTTTAAAAAATAAAAAAATACTATTCCAACCCTTAATAGATTCTCTTTACATATTTACCCTCTAAATTTTGATAAAAATTATCATTCTTATCACAAATATGGCAGGATTTCAGTAGAACCGCAATTAGACGAAACAGCCTGTATCAATTTTGTAGAAATCTATTCTAAATCACCGCCAACTGTGCGCAATTTTCCCAATCTTTCTAATCATGATTACCTGTCTTATCATTACTGTATTTTCAAGAATTCCTTATCAAAACAAAAGAATATGCATCTATAATTATACCAATGCATGAATAATTGGAACATGTTGTGATAAACATTTTACGACCAATATTACTGATAAGATTTAACAATTTAACCATCGATAAGCCACCGTGATTTGTGCTGATTTTAAACCAATATACAAGCTGTTCCATTATAATAGTCGCATTTATACATTTGTAGGTGTATTGGTGAATTGACGGTGTATTGTGGAACGTTGTGTATATTTTAGTGATTTTCCTACAATTTCATTTGTTTATTATTATCGAACGGAATATATGAATCATAGTAGACTATGATTTTATGACAATTACTGGGAATAATTTTATTATTATTATTTAAATGGTTGATTTTATTATCGTTGTTATCATGTTTCGATTCAATTCTTCATGCATTTAATTAATTATTTTCATGTAAGTTCTAAGTAGTCTATGAAATGGCCATTAAAACAAGCTGTTCGTACTCATACGGGATTTTTTCGGGGCATTTAAGGGTTGAAATGCGGACAAATCAATAGGGGGTGATTATTCTTCATTGTTTATAATGAAATATTAGAGTTGTAAGAAAGGCCAAATTAACTGCAACAGTCGGTATAAATTTCGATTGTTACAATTATCGATATTTTCTTCCATTTGTGATCAAATTGAGTTGCTATAGTAGCCGTCGCTTCGAATTTAGATGGAAGTTTTGATAAATTTCTCAACAATTTGAATTATTTTCTATACCGAGTGTTCTAGTTAATTTTTTATTGTTGTCCACATCAAATTAAAGGTTATAAATGGATGAATGTTGGGAATTTTGTTGAAAATTCTACAAAAATATGTTGATTTGTATTTAATAAAAAGTAACATTTTAGCGAAAACAGCCTGTATAACGAGGTTTTCAAAAATTAGCTCAATTTTGTAGGTTTTTGTGGTTTTTAAGGTTGTAAAATTAAGGGTTGCGTTGCTAATAAATGTGGTAATTTAGGCGCAAAAAACGTACGTTTTATACAGAACGGCCTGTATAATTAGAATTTTGAAAATTTCTCGGGAATTACCCCAATTTCGTGGTTTTTAATGTTGTAGAATGATAATTAAGGGTTGAAATACGAATAAATCGTAATTCCGTCGACTCTAATTGGTAATTATTCGATTCAACTATTGTTTTTTTGATTAATTTAAACAATCCCATTTTAGCCGAAACGGCCTGTATAATAAACATTTTGAAAATTCCTCGAAAATTACCCTATTTAGTAAATTTTTATGGTTTTTAATATCAAATTAGGGTTGAAATACAATCAAATTGTAATTTCTCTTATTAGAATTTTGGAGATTTTTCGAAAATAGCCCAAATTTGCGACTTTTTCTACAATTTTTAGTAACGTAAGCTCATAGGGGTTGAAAATTATTAAAACGTGTGTTTTTTTGATTTTAAAGGCTAATTATTCGATGTAACAAATCTTTGGTGATTACTTAATTCAAATAAATCCATTTTTAGCCGAAACAGCTTGTATATTTTTGGAAAATTCTGAAAAATCGGCCGTTTTATAATCTTTTTGTAGTTTTTAATGTTCGTAAGGGTTGAAAACCAAATAAATGGTTACAAATGGATGAATCTTGTAGGATTTTATTGACAATTGTATAAAAAATTCAATTAAAACGGCCTGTATATCAAAATTTTTTAAATTTTCTCAAAAATTGCAGATTTTTTGTTGTTTTAAAAGTTATAAACTCATAATTAAGGGTTGAAATATACATGAATTGTGATTTTTTTTATTCTAATTAAAAAATGAATTTTTTAATGATTAATTTCAACCAACCTGCTTTAGCTGAAACGGCTTGTATAATAGGAATTTTGAAAATTTCTCGAAAATAACCCAAATTTTTACACTTTCGTAGGTTTGTACCAATAAAATTAAGGGTTACTTTAATTTTATTAAAAATTAACCTATACAGGCACACTTTATCCGAAACAGCCTGTATAATTAAAATTTTGGAGATTTCTCGATTTTTGTGGTTTTTAATAATTTTTACTCATAATTAAGGGTTGAAATACCTACAAATGAATTGCTCCTTTCAATGAATTTTATTTTAGCCGAAACAGCTTGTATATTTTGAAAAATTCCGAAAGATAGGCCAGTTTTATAACTTTTTTGTGGTTTTTAATGTTTGTACACATAAAATTAAGGGTTGCAAACCAAATAAATTAATGAATATTGGAGAATTTTATTGAAAATTGTACAAAAATAGTTGATCAAAACGGCCTGTATAACAAAATTGTTGGAAATTTACTCAAAAATTGCACATTTTTTGTGGTTTTAAAAGTTATAAGCTCATAATTGAGGGTTGAAATATAAATAAATTGTGATTTTTTCGACTCTAATTGAAAAATGAATTTTTTAATGATTAATCTCAACTAAACCGCTTTAGCCGGAACGGCTTGTATAATAGGAATTTTGAAAATTTCTCGAAAATAACCCTAATTTTTACACTTTCTTAGGTATGTACGCATAAAATTAAGGGTTATTTCAATTTTATTGTGGTTTTTAATCATTTAGACTCACAATTAAGGGTTGAAATGCAAATAAATTGCGCCTTTCAATGAATAATTCAAACAAGTCCGTTTTAGCCGAAACAACCTGTATAAAATATATTAAATTTTGGTTCTTCAATTGTTTATTCCAATTTTCTAAGGTAATACGATTATGTTTACTGAATTTTACCTGATATCTGTTAAGTATTTTACTAACACAACCATGTGAAACTCTCAATTGTCTTGAAATAACACAAGGCCGTATACCATTCGCTGCCATTTCAACAATTTTCAGTCTTATATGATTCGGTAATGGACGGCCATTGATAAAAACACCACCTAATTGATTGACACGACCTTGACCTATAAACAAAAGACCAAGAAAACAACAGAATTTCAAAGATAACCCGATTTTTATTGTTGTTATTGAACAAAATTTCACTAACGGTGAAAGTATGCCGTAATAAAACTACCCCCCGATTATTATTATTATTAGGGGGTGATTTTACGATATTTTTTGGAATATTAGTATTCACAAGGGCCCTATTAGAACCATAAACCATCGTATATTTTACAAGGAAATTCATGTTGTAAATCAATCGTAAATTATTGTTATTTCCTCGGGGGGGTTGAAGAGGGTGTACATTTTTGGAAATTTCTAAATACCTTGAAATGGATATCCGAAACAGTGCCTGTGCATAATTCCTAAATTTCCAGTAACAGTCATTGTTTTTCAAAACAACACAAACTACGGGAAAAAAACAACAAAACACCCTCAATTCACAAAAAAAAAATCACAAAATCAACACACCATTGCAATAAAACAATCATCTTTTGTCTGGAATTGTAACAAAACACTAATAAAATCATTTGTTTTCTACACTGAAAACTCATAGACGACACGATGTTAACATAGTCACAACACACTTGATACTAGAAATTTACAGAAATCACCACTAATATTGTTGTCTTGGTTTCGACACGATAACTCCACCCATTTATCATGCCTACTCAACAACTAGATTCACAATAGACAGATGAATATCGGTTACTCTCCAATGGTTGCTGCAATTTCAATTAACAATCGAGAATTTGACTGAAATTGCAAAAATATCGAAAGACAATTGAATTTTTTCCTCAACAAATCGAAAAAAACAACAAATTTTAATAAAGATTTAGGAAATAGTAGGCTTTGAAATGTAGTATGGTGCGCACGAGATAGCGTTAATGAAAGAGAGAGAGCGCGAATAAATATTGTAAACTCCGCCCATTTGTATTGTTCTGATTGGTCACAATTGGACGCCTCTATTCAGATTGACAACAATTCGATCTACACCAATAGTGATCGTTGATTTTCATTGATGAACGCCACGCCTACACTCTAAGCAGACAAAACAAAACATCAAATAGATCACTTGATGATAATTTAATTATAGTATAGGGATTTTCTTGATAATTATATTGGTAAAACTGCCATTTTCTGGTAATAATATTAATAATAATAATGATAATAATTTAGAATGGCAGATTTCATGGCTATTCGATTTTTTTCATGAAAAACTTCTCACAATTTTTTCTTGAATCTAATCGTAAATATTTAATAACAATACAGTCATGCTTCAATAATTTATTATCACTATTTCTAATTATAGTCAAGCTGCTTGAATTTAATCAACTTGGCTTGTTAGGCGCAATAAAGCGACATCTATCGGGACTTTTACAGTTGTCTCTTTCTAACACATACAAATCCCTATTGTTTTATCTCGTTTATGTTCTAATTCGAGTAGAGTCGAGTTGATTAGAAATTCTAGTCGGAGTATAGGTTGATTTGAATAAATTTGTGTGTTCCGTGGGAACTTTTTTTAGGTTATATTCGAAAAATCGGCGTGAATTTCGATTATTAATCGAATTGTTACAGTTGTTTTTATTGTTTTAAGGGCTAATTGAAAAGGGTTGTCTGTTAAATTATAACTACCCCCGAAAAAAATTGATTAATTCGACGAAATTCATAAATACAACCATCATCTATTGTCAATAAAAAGACGGTCATAAATTACCAATTTCCATCCCTTAAATTGTAGACACACCAACAGTTTTATTAGTCCATCTATCCATTTCATCCCCCTCAATATAACTGTCAACATTTACTACCGGTATTGATGGATGTCTGTGTTTTTGTATAGGGAAATTCTAAGATTTTGACAATTATTTTTTTTTTTAAGTTTGCATACTTCATCCCCAACAATCCGGTAAAACACCCCGCTGTACAAATCGATCACAGTAGCCATTGACAATATGTTGATCGTTTCAATTGTTACGCTTGTATATCTTGTCTATTTGCCATAGATAATGTGATTTTAAGCGCTTCATAAAGGAGGCGAATAGAAAAAAAATAAACAAAACACAAACGATTTGAAAAGTAAACATCAACGGTAACTAGATCTTAATTTACTACTCTTATTATTATTATTACTACTACTATTATTACTATTATTATTATTATTATAATCGAATTTAAATTGTGCCACCTTTTGGCTACTACTCTTAATAATAATGATAATAATAATGGTAATAATAAGAGTACCACCGACGGTGCAGCGAACAAAGAACGGTCGATGGGTTTTTTCTTCTCGAAAAAAAAATAAAAGTTAAATTCGACCGGTAAAAGTCGATTTTTAAGTCGCTTTGAATTGATATACGAAATTGTATCGAGATCTGTTGAAATTTCCAGGAAATCTACCAAACAATTGAATTTTATTCTTGTATTTCCGGTATAACCGGAAGTTCGACAATTCTTTAATTATCATAAATAGATTCTATATGAATTTGCGTATAATTTAGAAAAAATCCGGTTGAAATTCGTTGGTTATTTTACGAAATAATCGGGGTGTTTGTTTTAAATGGTGCACACTGTATAAATCGATAATTTATTAAAATTTGTTAAAATTAACGGAATTTTCGTGGAATTTTCCGTGTTTTTGGTTATTTTTTCCAACAATTATAGTAGCAGTAAAGTAATTTTGTCGTTCTTGTTATTTTTCGAATGTAATAAAGTCATAATTCTTCAAATGTTACAATAAGACAGCCCAGTTGGACTTATTATCGACGAAATTTAAGGCAATTTTGTTGAGAAACTATAGTCGGTCTACAATAATCCAGACAACTTGATTTGTGGCATTAATTTCGTTACATTTAACGATGATGACGATCTACTGAATTCCCATAATCGTGTAGAAAAATTTATAAATCAAGTTACCTTCGAAAAGTAGTATTTGCAATTCAGGATATTATCATCATCATCAAATGCTCTCTGTCAGATGGATACCCTCTATGATAACCTTTAGATGACATTTAAAGATGATTATTATCTATGGAATTGATTTGTTTAGATCGAATTTGTTCAAACGATGTAATTCTGGATATTGTCATCATCTTCAAATGTCAGATTAATCAATTTAACCGAATTGCTTGTAAATCGAGTCACCTTAGAAAAAACAGTACAATTCTGGATTTTGTCATCATCATCATATGTCCGATTAAACAATCTAACCGACTTGCTTGCAAATCAAGTTACCTTAGAAAAAACGGTGCAATTCAGGGCATTATCATCATCATCAAATGCCTAATTGTCAAATAGAGGATTAGCTACATTTAATGATGATGATGATTGCTTCAATAAAAATATTTATAAATCAAGTTACCTTAGAAGAACAGTACAATTCAGGGTATTGTCATCATCAAATAAAAGCCAAATTATCAAACAAATGATTAGCTACATTTAATGATGACGATCGACTGAATTGATTCAATCTATAACAAATATACTGATAGGTAAATCAAGCTACCTTAGAATAGATAGTGTAATTCTGCATATTGTCATCATCTTCAAATGTCGGATTAATCAATTTAACTGAATTGTTTGTAAATCAAGTCACTTTAGAAAAAACAGTGCAATTCTGGATTTTGTCATCATCATCAAATGCCAAATTCTCAAATTGAGAATTAGCTACATTTAATGATGATGATCGAGTGAATTGCTTCAATAAAAATATTTATAAATCAAGTTACCTTAGGAAAACAGTATTGTCATCAGTTTCAAATGTCAAATTGTCCAAGAGGCCGATGATGATTACTTTATTAATAAAAATATGTATAATCAAGTCACCTTAGAAAAGTGTACAATTCAGGATATTGTAACAATCATCAAATGCTCCCATATTCTCTATCAATTCAAATTTCTCCAATCTGTCAATTTTAATTGGACCTGTTTATTTTTGAACAACAACATTTTACGATGATGATTATCTGTAGAATTGTAATAATAAAGGATGCCGCTGTCGTGTCTCTTGACAAATTCTCTGGCGTTAATCATTAAGGGTATAGCAACCCACACACATACAGAGACACACTTATTTACGCACAAATAAATAACAAATCCATTAAGTAAATATAGGCCATATGTTCTCTGTTACGGATCTGTGCAAAGATTTTCACTTAATTTTCCACATCAGTCCGTTCACTTTAGTAATTAGTCGTCTTCTTTTTTTTTCGAGGTTTTTGTTTTTAATTTTTTGTTTTAATTTTGGACATTTGTAGATAATTACGCACACTAAGAGCAATTAAAAATAGAATTCCTCCACCCTGGACCTTACTTAATAATAATAATAATAATAATAATAATAATAATAATAATAACAATAATAATAATAATAATAATAATAATAATAATAATAATAATAATAATAATAATAATAATAATAATAAAACATCATTATTATTGAATTAATAAGTAAATCTAGATACCTGGATAGATAGATATACGTTACAATTAATTGTCTTATTATCATTATTATTATCTTAATATCTATATGTGTGTATGTTAATAATAATAATAATAATAATAAAAAAATGGCGATTTATACAGGGTGTCCGTTATTAGAATCAACCGTAGTTACAATATTTATAAAATTATATATAAAAATTGACATTAGAGTGAATTATTTTATAACCTCTAAACATATACAGAGTGTCCCGTTTAAATAATTTATTAAAAAATATACAAATATATATTTTAATTATTGGCCATACTGTAGATATACATCTGTTTTATAATACAAACAGTAGCATTTGTATGATTAATTTACTATACGGGTGGGTTTTGTGCACGGTAATTAACTTGAAATTAATTTAGTCTCGGCTGTCTATACACACTATATAATAATAATAAAAATAATAACAATAATAAAAATAATAATGGTAATAATAACTATAATAAAGATAATACGAGTTGTTTTCAACTGAAAATATTATTTTTTTCGTTATTTAAACTAAATATAACCTTAAAAATTTGTATAATTTAGCAATAATTTTGAGGTTAGATATTTTCGAAACAGTGGCGGTTCGTTTACATCATTACAAATCTGGTTGTAACCGGAATTAGTGATGTCATTTTTGGTTGTTCAACGCATGCGCATACGAGTCGCTACTGTGATTGAGGTTAATTCTGTTGTGTAATTTTTGAATAATTTGTTACCATAGCAATGCCGAGATTGACAGTCATTTCGCGACTATTGTCATGGTAACGAATCGTTAAATAGTTGGAGAATACGACAGATTTTAGCTCTTTTATTTAAACGGTACCTACTAGATTTGGTTAATTTTAAATGAAATTTACTTGATTAGGTAATGACATTTGATGATTTTGAGAGACAATACATTATTGTGCTATTCTAGTTGACCTTTAGTTGTTAGTTTTAAATGATGACTGTGTGTTGTATCCTTAAACTACCGGAGCTAACTTGATCAAAAACTTTTCACGCTTATTATTATCATTATTATTATTATTATTATTATTATTATTATTATCATTATTATTATTATTTGAAATTATAATCTTCAAGTATAGTGTGTGTTTATTCAGTTGTTGCTGATTATAAGTGTGATTCCATGGATTTTCGAAAAAAATATTTTGGTTTTTTTTTGGCGACCGGGGGTGTGGAGGGGTTACTAAAAACAATCGAAATTAGTGCTATTAGGAAATCTAAGAGTGGAGCATACTTGATTAATACTGGAAATAAATCCCAAATTGAGTGTTTTCTGAGGTTTCGGATTTCGAAAAAATTCTCAAAATTTCTCAAAATTTTAGTTTTTGAGATTTAGCAAAATCAAAAAAGAGTCAGAGGGTTACTGAAACGGATCGAACTTGGTTCTATTAGGAGAAAACAATCGAATGGGGAGTTTTCTGAGGGCTAAAAATCCTAAAAAAAACTTGAAATTTTTTCAAAATTATAGTTTTTGGGATCTAGCAAAATCAAGGAATAGTTAGGGGGTTATTAAAACGGATCGAAATTAGTTCTATTACGAAAAAAACAAACGAAGGGAAGATTTCTGAGAGTTAAAATCTCCAAAAAATTCTAAAAAATTATCAAAAATTTTCAAAATTCTAGTTTTTGTGATCTATCAAGATCAAGGAATAGTCACGGGGTTGCGAAATTTGGTTCTATTAAGAAAAAACAATCAAATGGGATGTTTTCTAAGAGTTAAAAATTGTCGAAATTTTTCAAAATTCTAGTTGTGGGATCTAGCAAAATCAAGAAATATTCAGGGGGTTATTAAAAAGGATCGAAATTAGTTCTATTAGGAGAAAACAATCAAATGGGGAGTTTTCTGAGGGCTAAAAATTCCAAAAAATTCAAGAAAATTGTCAAAAAATTTCAAAATTCTAGTTTTTGGGATCTAGAAAAATGGAGGACTACTCAGAGCGTTACTAAAACAAGTTGAATTTAATTCTATTAGGAAAAAACAAATGAATGGGAAGTTTTCTCAGGGATAAAAATTCCAAAAAATTCTAGAAAATTGTCAAAAAATTTTCAAAATTCTAGTTTTTGGAATCAAGCAAAATCAAGAAAGAGTCAGAGAGTTACTAAAAAGGATCGAAATCAGTTCTATTGGGAAAAAACAATGGAATGGGGAGTTTTCTGCAAATTAAAAATCCCAAAAAAATCTAAAAAATTGTCAAAATCTTTCAAAATTCTTGTTTTTGAGGTCTAGCAAAATCAAGGAATAGTCTTGGGGTTATTAGAAAGGATCGAAATCTGTTCTATTACGAAAAAACAAACGAATGGAGAGATTTCTGAGAGTTAAGAATTCTAAAAAAAATGACAAAATTTGTCAAAGTTTTAATTTTTCAGATTTAGCAAAATCAAGAAATAGTCAGGGGGTTACTAGAAAGGATTGAAATTAGTTCTATCAGGAGAAAACAATCGAATGGGGAGTTTTCTGAGGGCTAAAAAATTCTCAAAATTCTAGTTTTTTGGATCTAGCAAAATCAACGAATAGTCAGCATTTTGCTAAAACGGATCGAAATTAGTTCTATTAGGAAAAAACAAACGATTGGGGAGATTTCTGAGGGCTAAAAATTCCAAAAATTTCTCAAAATTTTTGCATTTGAGATCCAGTAAAGTTGAGTACTATTCAGGGGATTATCGAAGTGAATAGTGCTATTAGGAAATCCATTAATGACAGAAAAAAAATCCGAATAGAGTTTGCTGAGGTCTAAAAATTCCAAAAAATTTTCAAAAATTCTCAAAATTTTTTGTTCTTCAAGTCTGTTAAATTGCGTACTATTCTGTATATTGCCACCATCTCCAAATGTTTCCAAATTTTCTCAATTCTTAGGTAAAATTTACACTAATTACGCTATAAAGTTCTAAATTGGGTAACATTTAGTGATGATGATGATGTATTGAATTACATTTATGTCAAAAAGGACTAAAATTTTGGAAAAAGTACAAATTAGAGCCAAATCACTGGAAACTTGCGGAAAAGTTACCAATTGTAGCCGGGAAAATTCCCTAAATTTGCCCAAAATC
The DNA here is from genome assembly GCA_020740385.1 of Mylabris phalerata. Lineage (NCBI taxonomy): Eukaryota > Metazoa > Arthropoda > Insecta > Coleoptera > Meloidae > Mylabris > Mylabris phalerata. Next base: position 1,936,812 of record JAJEOX010000142.1, on the reverse strand, counting down.
AGCAGATAGTTGTCAAAATTTTTGACGATAACCAAGATTTTTGAAAAATCTTGAAAATTTTTGAAAAATTTCCAAATTGTAAACTTTTCAGTTTGCCGTCGGTAAATTGCCGGCTTCAAAACACCAACACATGTTTCAATATTTGTTTTTTTTTTGTTCCATTCAACATCTCCAATGCCCATTTGATTTTAACGATACCGGCAAGTTCACATTACACAGGCCAACATTAATTTTGAAAAAAATAAAAATTAAAAAAAAATTATAATGGACGGATTTTTTGAACAACTTACAATTTAAAACAACAAACAAACTGTGTGAACAAGTAATTTGAACTGTTGTCGAATTTAATGATCGGACCACCCTTGGAAATAGAACAATTGAAAATCGAAAAAACAACACACAATCTTTTCGCACAACACCGATGTCAAATCGGGCAAGTACAATGGCTCAATTCTAAAATAAATCGAATTTTTCCCTACAACCACCACCAAAATTGGAAATTTGTCAACATGTATTTATTCAAGTTGCTTAGCAACAATAGCAACAGAAACAAAATGGACGCTTGTTTCGTTCGCTAAAATTCTTTTCCACACTCGATTGTATTATTCTACCGAAAATCGACGTGTTAAAACCGGCAGATGAGTGTTAAAAGTCGATTTTCTGGGGTGTTATAATTTTTGCCCTCAATCACGCCCAAAATTAGCAATTTGTCGATAACCTCAATTATGTTTCTAAGCAACATAGATAAGAAAATGGACGTTTGTTTCATATTTTTATTTAAACGTGCGTTTATACGCATATTTTCACCGTGTTAAAACGGATAGATCCGTGTTAAATGTAGATTTACAACGCTTGTTTTCCTATTTTGATCACAACTTGCTCCAGAATTCTTTCCCGCATTCGGTTTCGTTGTTTATACACATATTTTTACCGTGTTAAAACAGGTAAATCAGTGTTAAATGTAGATTTAGGATGCTTGTTTCATATTTTTGTCATAATTTACTCTAAAATTCTTTTCCTATTTTGCTTTGGAAATAAAATCATTTCCACACTAAAAGTAGTGATGTAATGGAGATTTCCCAACTACTTTGAGTGTGGAAAATCTGGGATAATTTATTTTTTCGAAGTTGGTAACACTGTCGACTATCTCAAATGTCATTCTTTGACAGAAATGCAGACCACTTGATTAACGTGAAAACAACTTTTATTTATTTCAAATTATTATTCTTGAAAATTTTGATAACAATGTTCATATTTTATTTTTGATTTACCGGGAAGTAAATCATTGATACCATTTTCAACAATATCACGTAATTCTGGTGGAGTACACGATAATTCGTCACACATTTTTACTTTATTACAAGTCGTAATTAATATGGAGACTTAAACAATTGAAAATCAACTTGTTTACAAACAAAAAGTTGAATATCGTCAAGTAGAACTTTCATTTGTTTTATTTAATACCAACTTCTACAAAATTCCCTAAATTTGAAGGGTTCAATTTTTATTAAAAAAGGGTACAAAGGGGCGCAAAATAGGAAAAATAGTATGAAAAATTCGTTTCAGAAGTCAATTCCTGCACTCGACCATTAAAAAACTCGTGCTACCGCACTCGTTTTTTAATTTTGGTCTCGTGCAGGAATCATGGACTTCTGAAACTTATTTTTCAATATACTATTTCCGCACTCAGTTCTCTGCACACATTTCACCGTGTTAAAACGGGTAGATCAGTGTTAAATAGATTTGTAATTCGCACCCCCCGGAAATGACAATTTGTCAACGTATTTCGTCGCTATTGTGATGCTATTGTTGCTTAGCAACCGAAACAAAATGGACACCTGTTTCATCTATTTGTACCAAAACTATCTTCCATACGTGTTAAAACGTGTAGATCCGTGTTAAAAGTTGATTTTTGATAATTTCCGACAATTCTAGCCTTTAAATTTAGAAAATTTTATTGTATTACGTTTTATTTTCTTTATATATAAAATATAGTCCCTCTTTTAACACTTGTCTCATAAATAATTAATTGTTAAAAAAATCCTCAGGGGGGAAAAAAAAAAGCCGAAATTATAGATAGAACGGCGGGGTCCAAAAAGGCGGCATCTTCTTTCTAAAGCTTTTGTTATTATTCCGTTGTTTTTTTTCCCATCCTTTTCCAACTTGACTATCATCAAAATTTCCATCTCTTTCCATCATCATCATCGTCATTATTATCTTCCTCTTCATTCTTCAAAAGTTTTGACTCAATGAAAAATGAAGTAGCCGATATGTTAATAAACAACTTTGATCCTTATTATCAATACATAGATGGGCGATTTAATAATAATGATAATAATGATAATACAACATATAGATATATTTAATATAGGTATACATGTATAGACAGCAGGATCAAGTGGCCTTAGAAAAAAATCCAATTTATTTTTTTCATCATTTCAACAACAACAACAATAACAATAACAACAACAACACCCCCTCGTCTCTTTTTCAGACACCCAACCACCATTGCCACCATTCCAATACAAAAATACAATCATCATATTATCACTAAAGTACGGATATTCATCTCAAATCAACACACCATTATAAACAAAAGACAACAATAATGACGTATTACTGTACAGTAACCAATCGAATTTCGTATAGAATCAATCATAAAAATGGCGGTTGATTTGTTGTTGTTTGAAATAAACGAAAATCATCCGTACATTAGTGATGAAAATAATAAATGAATTACTATTACGACTACTATGATAATAATTGAGAATCGACGACACAAACGTGATATAGCAATATTTTAATTTGATTTTTTCTTCTTTCTCTCACTCCATCTATCTATCTCGTTCTGTCTCACTCATTATAGCCGTACTTTGTACGTTATAACCGGTAGCACTTTCAAATTGAACCGTAAAAAAATTGGTTCTATCTCATTATAATTAGAATTTTTTTTATATCGATTCAAATCTATACGATAGAGATGGAATAATTATTGATAATGTGTTAGAATGAGATAGAGTTAGATTAATTAAGCGAAAGCAAATAGAAAAAAACGACAACGGAACGAAATCAAGACGGCCTTGCTACCGGTCATAAGTATAGTCTAAAAATAACAAATTTTCGATTGTTATTAATATTATTTTCCCTTTTTTCCCCCTAATAATAGTAGTAAGTAGTAGGCTATGATTCAATCAATTGTTTGTTCTTATTTCAATATGTTGATTTATAGTGTTTTCTATTGTTAGACAGTTGGTAATCCTGTCTAGTAAATTCTCTATACTTATAATCAATGATGATATAGCGGAATTTAGATAAATTTTCTAAGAAGATTACACATTATCAATAAATAGTTATCAATATTTTTTTCTATTATACTATCACATAAAATTATCGATCAACTTGACTATTAATAATATTGACATTTATAGGTTAAGTTGATCGAATATTTGCTAACAAAGTGGGGGTAGGCTATGTGACGTCAAAAGCACGGCCAACTATGCTAAATTAATTAAAAATAATACAGTTGATCAATATTGTTACGCTCAACTTGACTTTTGTGATTCGTCTATTGGAATAGAACAATTGAATCTTTTGAATTTTTTATAGTCTTACATAAAAATATCGATCAACTTGACTGTTAACAGTATTGGCATTTGTAGGTTAAGTTGATCGAATATTTGCTAATTTTAGCATCTACTAGGCTATGTATTTGTGACGTCAAAGGCACGGCCAACTATAAGGGAAATTAATTGAAAACAATTAATATAGTTGATCAATATTGTTACGCTCAACTTGACTTTTGTGATTCGTCTATTAGAGTAGAACAATTGAATCTGTTGAAATTTTTATAGTCTTACATAAAATTATCGATCAACTTGACTGTTGACAATATTGACATTTGTAGGTTAAGTTGATCGAATATTTGCTAATCTAAATTGAGGTATTTTAGCATCTAGTAGCCTATGTATTTGTGACGTCAAAAACAGGGCCCACTATATGGTAAATTAACTGAAAATAATCACCAGTATAGTTGATCAATATTGTTACGCTCAACTTGACGTTTAATTCGTCTATATTGACGACAACAATTGAATATTTTGAAATTTTTTATAGTATAACATAAAAATATCGATCAACTTGACTGTTAACAATATTGACATTTGTAGGTTAAGTTGCTAATTTTAGCATATAGTAGGTTATGTATTTGTGACGTCAAAGGCACGGCCAACTATCTGGTAAATTAATTGAAACCAATTAATATAGTTGATCAATATTGTTACGCTCAACTTGACTTGTATGATTCGTCTATTAGAGTAGAACAATTGAATCTTGTGAAATTTTCGTATGTAGGCCAAACAATTTTTGCTCAACTATTCGATTTTGTTAACAATAAAAACGTGTCTATTGAGAATTTTAACCGACCGGAACCGACGCCATTTTTTCCAAATTTTCCAACATCCACTGTTTAATTTCGACAAATTCTGATAAGAATGGGGCGAAAAAAACAGAGATAGAGAGGGGGTAAATAGAGAGAACAGAAAAAACAACGGAAGAACTGTTTGTAACAATTGACTTGCGCATTCACCGGAAATTGGTTTGTATTGTTTGAAAAATCGAATGATAGCAGTCGGCTGTGACAAACAATTGTAATAATAACAATAATAATAATAATAGTAGAGAATTTATTAGAAAAAATCTGTCGATTTGGTTAAAAATTTTGAGGTTATAAATGGCGTCCGATACTCTAGACGAAATTTCCAATTAGAAAAACCGTGAGAATTTACAGTTTTTATTATGAGCGATCGTCTATTATTTATTTTAAACTATGACTTGTTGTTTTTCTATCGGTTTGGTTAGTTTTAAATAGAAAATAACCTAAAAAAAAAACAACGAACAATGAAATAACAATATCGCGGTTTTATTTCTAATATTTTCTACAATATGCTCTTGTTTTTTTCTCTCCAATATCGTCTATCTCTCTTTTCCTCTATCTATCTCTCTTGTTGTCCGTCTATCTATTGATCGATCAATCGATAGATCGTGTCATTTCTATAGAATTTCTATGAATATTTCAAATTATATAATGAGAAAATAAAATAGTGACCGTAAAATGGTTTGCTATTATAGCCGTCCAAATATAATGATGATGATGACAGTAGAAAACTACATTATGGTCTATTTTATTAGAAATAATCAACGAAATTCACTCAATTCTATCATCATCAAATGCCATCAATTGGATTTTATTTTATAGTTGGCCATGGTTTTACTATTGTCGTAGCTTGATCCGTACGCTACTACATCTGTCATTTTTCAATAAAAAACAAACAAACAATGTGATCTAGACACAGCCAACTGTATAAATAGTTGTACATACATTTGGTGATGGTTGAGATGTATGGAATATAAGATCCGATCTTTATTTATTATGATTTTTCTATGAATTTATCGATATTTTTTTCTTTTTCTAATCGTAATAAATCGGAAAAAATCGAAATCAATTGATTGATAAGCGAAAGTTTTCTCATCCAACCATCTGTTTTGTTATTATCATTATTATTATTATTATCATTATTATTATTTAGAAGAGTGAGCTAGTTACAAAAAAAAAAACAACAAAATAGAGGAAAAAAACGTTAATTTAAATAGTTACGCTTGATGAATTTTTCGACCGACATTGTGAAATTCAAACTAAACATTTTTCTATCGCTATCTTTATTTAAAAATATCCGTTGATAATAACAATGGCGGACAATAATAATGATAATAATATCTAGTTGACATTTACAAAGTGTTCCAAGTAATTGTCTTAAATTAGAATCGTTTACTTTAATTATAAACAATATCTACGTATTGAGATGGACCTCTTTGTATAAAGTCTCTATTCACTATTGTATCGAAATTTATTCCAATATAACGCACATTTTGTTGTTTCTATGAGGTGTTAATTATTCTCAAGCCAATCCTGTGTCATATAGTTACAAAGTGTTCCATATAATTGTCGTTAATTACATAAATTTGCAAATTTTAAATATCGACAGGGACACTTTGTATAAATTGTGTATACCTACTTAATAGTAATAAATTGAATTTAATTAGAAACTATATAAATTAAGATGGAACACTTTGTAGAATATGTCCGTTGTATCGAAAAATCCCGATTTCTTTCAATATAACGGACACTTTGTTGTTTCTATAGATGTAAATTCTTGTGAAGCCAATCCTGTGTTTTATACTTACAGAGTGTTGCATATAATTGTGGTTCATTACAATACAAATCTTTTATTTCAATCTAGATCGAAAAGGAACACTTTGTATAAATAATAAACAAACAATAGAAGTTCAGATGGAACGCTTTGTATAGACGTTTAGAATAAATCCGTTGTATTGAAATATATCTCGAATTATTTCAATATAACAGACAATTTGTTGTTTCTACAAAGTGTTCCATATAATATAAACTCGCAAATATTATTGAATATCGACAGGGAACACTTTGTATAAATATACCTACTTAATGATAATAAATTGAATTTAATTAGAAACTATATAAATTGAGATGGAACACCTTTTAGAATATGTCCGTTGTATCGAAATATATCCCGATTTCTTTCAATATAACGGACACTTTATTGTTTCTTTAGGTGTAAATTCTTGTGAAGCCAATCCTGTGTTTTATACTTACAGAGTGTTCCATGAAATTGTCGTTAATTACAATACAAATCTTTTATTTCAATGTAAATCGAAAAGGAACACTTTGTATAAATTGAGTCTACTTAAATTTACAAACAATAGAAGTTCAGATGGAACGCTTTGTATACACGTTTAAAATAAATCCGTTGTATTGAAATATATCCCGATTTCTTTCAATATAACGGACACTTTGTTGTTTCTTTAGGTGTAAATTCTTCTGAAGCCAATCCCGTGTCTTATACTTACAGAGTGTTCCATATAATTGTGGTTAATTACAATACAAATTTTTAAATTTTAATGCAGATTGAAAAGGTACACTTTGTATAAATTAAGTATACTTGAATTTTAAAAAAATTGTCCGCAATATTGATAAAAATCAACCAATTATTGCCAATATTACAAATTGAAATTGATTAAATTGTAACCAATAGGAATTCAGATGGAACGCTTTGTATACACGTTTAGAATAAATCCGTTGTATTGAAATTTATTGCGAATTATTTCAATATAACAGACAATTTGTTGTTTCGACAGAGTGTTCCATGAAATAAAAACTAGCAAATTTTGCTCTATATCGAAGGGGAACACTTTGTATAAATTGTGTATACCTACCTAATGATAATAAATTGAATTTACTTAAACATACTACAAATTGAGATGGAACACTTTGTAGAATATATCGAAACATATCATGATTTGTTTTAATATAACGGACAATTTGTTGTTTCTACAGAGTGTTCCATATAATTGTCGTTAATTACTTCTAAATTTTAATGAATATCGACAGGGAACACTTTGTATAAATTGTATATATCTACCTATGATAATAAATTGATTACAAATGGAGATGGAACACTTTGTAGAATATGTCCGTTGTATCGAAATATATCCCGATTTGTTTCAATATAACGGACAATGGGTATAAATTATCCTTAAAACAACCCTGTATTCGACCATTATTATTATTATTATAATGACTATTATTATTTATAACAGTCGTACCAAATTAACAACGGCAATTGTTCCTATTTATTCACCACTTTATGAATAATTTCTCATTAATTATAATATTTGTTTATGGATTTTTCTGCATAATCATGCTACCATTGGCCTTAACAATCATAGTAGTAATAATAATAATAAAAAAAAAACAACAAAATGGCCGATATATGGAGGGTGGGGTTCTTTTTATAATTGCACCAATCATTCGATAAGGGTTCAAAATCTAGTTGGCTTTGAACAATTTGACATAAAATTGAAGAACAATTTGACTTAAAATAGAGGATCTAGTTGGCTTTGAACAATTTGACTAAAAATTGAAGACCTAGTGGGTTTTGAACAATTTAACTTAAAATAGAGGATCTAGTTGGCTTTGAACAATTTGAATTAAAATAGAGGATCTAGTTGGCTTTGAACAATTTGACTAAAAATTGAAGATCTAGTGGGTTTTGAACAATTTGATTTCGCCGCCATTTTGTTTTCGGTAATTGTCCGTTATTTCGGCCAATTTTTGTGTAATTTGTCTGTTGAATTGCAATTTTTAAAAGAAATCAAATTTTTTTGGGTCTTCTATTCTTGACAATTCGATTCTAAATTGTTGTATAATATGAAAGTTACTCAATTTTTTTTATTTTAATTTTTTTTGGTACAGTTGTAGATTCTTTATTTGTAATAGTTTGAAACTTTCATGCCTTTCTATCTATTGGTCTTTATCTACAAAGTGTCCCGTTTTAAATCCAAACAAAAACTATAAATTTAAGCCGAGTTGTCTGGTTTTTTGTTCGTCGTCTATAAATCGGGCACAATTTCGGGAAATAATGAGTTATAGGTTGGTTTTTAATGTTGTCGTCATTATCATCATCATCTATCACTCACTCTATTCCAGCACAATTCAAACGATCAAAACTCATTAATTTCGGTGGTGTAGTCGAAAAAATTAGAATTTCAGGTAGCCGATCATCCATTATTCGAGGCGATGACTGTCTTAGAATGAGAGATGAATTGAAGTGTTGGCGAAGGGCCGGGGGGGTGGTGGAAAAAGGAACCGACACCTGTACCACTGTAGGCCGATAATTTGATGTTTTAATGAAGCCCCAAAAAGTCGCACCAACACACCGACAAAGGCGACCACCCTCTATTTTTATTTATCTATCAATTTCTCCAGAACAAAACACCGTCGAAAGAGCGAAAAAAGCGCAACGATATCAAAACTAGGTGATTGTGTCGATTTGTAATTGTGTAAGAGAATTTCTGTAAAAACATCGAAATAGAAAAAGTTTTAAAGAGAGAGAGAGGTAAAGGGGGAGCTAAATCGGTAAAAGTTGATGAAAGTTCAAAAATCTTCAACAGTCGATTGGTTTTGACCCCCGAAAAAAACAAATTTGGAAATAGAACAAGAATCTACAGGTGAAGCAATTCAAATCATTACATAAATCCCCCATTTGTATACGTTAAGTCAAGTTGATTTAGATCGACTATAAATTAGCTGGTTTGAATTGAGCGCCATTTACGGGCGTTTAAACGAATATAATTTACAATAATCTTGTGAATTATTCATACAAAAATTGTATAGTAATTAACAAAATTAATTTAATTAATCAATTTTAATTATCTAAAAAAAGATAATTAGCTATTATAAACGTGACAACCGTGTAAATTAGGGCGGCAATTACACAATTCAAACAATAATAAAACCAAATTTATTGATTTTCCAACATTTGCAATTTAAAGATAGCGCAATAATCGATAAATATTTCTAATAATTAATTAAATTTGCTATAATTAACAATAATTAGATTAAACAAAGTGTAGATTTGGCAATAATGCTAAATCTACCAACTGTAGTCGCCATCTTGTATTGAGTATATTGACTAATAATTCGAATATCGTTGAAAATCCAGCAATTAGAAAAAATTGTTTAATTAATTTAACTTAATTAATTATTAAAATTATTGGATAATTATAATAAATAAAATTTGCAATAATTTAGTTACTAAAATCACGTTACTAGATTTGAGTTGGTAGCACTGTTCTGTCAAACTTCATTCCAGTCGCCATATTGGTTATTAGTGTTGATTGTTTTCCGCGGAAAATTGTTGGAAAACGCTTAAATTTTCGAATTTTCCTGGAAAATCTCCAATAAAGAACGAAAATTAACAAATCAATATTTGTGGTTGTTAATCGGCGACCATCTAGTTGGGTATAACCTAATTTAAGTACAAATTTCTAAACGATTTAACCATCTAGTAGTCCTCTAGGAGACAAGGTAGATTTATTGTAATTTATGCCTCTAATTGTAGTTAAATTTTTATTTTTTAATTATAAATTATTTTTAATTGTTATAATTTTAATTAATTATAGAGGGCGTCGAGTGCGAACTTCAGATCGGTAGCCATATTTGACCAACTTCACTCCAGTTGTCGCCATATTGTTGGTCTGGTGTTTTCCTTGGAAAATCCACGAATAAAATTGGAAAATTTTCGGTTTTTCTTGAAGAAAATCGATTAAAATCGTAAGAATACAATGAATTCGTTATTGGGTTATGGTAGTGATAATGATTTCGATGATTCATCCGATGAAAAACAAACGGTAAGTTCGATTGTTTTCGCCCCAATCGTTCAATTGTTTATCAAATTTCGTTCAATTATCGATAGAAATCTAGAAAATTCCGATCGATATTAAATTTTGTTTGTTTTTAAATTAATTGAAATTTCGATTTATTAATTTTGTTAATTTGCTGTAATTAGTACGACTCAACAATTATTGACAGGACTGGAGAACAACGCCTGCTAGGAAAACGTTTGATAATAGTGAAGATGGTGGTAATAGACAATTGAAACAATCCGATGCCAACTATGATGAAGTTCAAATGGATCTAAGCGAGGTAATTTTAAAAATTTTCAAAATAGGACCATTTAAGAGAACAAAAAAATGAACCAAATTCCTTTTCATTTTTCTCATTTCTCTCAATCTTTTTCTTTAAATAATTTCAAAAAAAATTGGTATGTTTATTTAATTTTTTTTTTGTTTAAAAATATTCAAAAAAATAATATTAACTCACTCTGTTAATTAATTGTGTAAAGACGTAATGTGGTAACGAGAGCTCACACTGACACACTGATTGATTGATTGATTGATTATCAACCAACGAGTCCAAGATATCTCAACAACTCCCCCATGAAATTTTATAACGAACCAATTGAAAAGGGTGAGTATTTGTTTAAAATCGGGATAATTCATTAAATTTCAAACAAATAAGGGTTGATTATTAATTAATTAATTGATTAATTAAACGTCTATCAACCCTTTTAAATCTCGATTTAAACAAAACAAAAAAAAAGGATCGAAATATCCAGGTAACTGTATGAATTTTAGGCCGGGAAAAAAATCAAGTTGGTCATATTATTTAACATTTGTTTCCATAGCCGACTAGTTTTTAACAAATTTTAGTGTATAAGTGGTTGAATTCTAAGGATAGTAGATTATGGGGTTGAAATTGTGTATATCCCTTAAAATAAATCATTTATATGTGTTAAATCATGGCTAACTCAATTTTTTTTCGATTAATTAAAAATGAGAGTTTGATTAAAATCGATATTTTTAATTTTTTTTTGAACATTCCAAAGTAAGGATTGGGGAGTAAATGGTGGCATTTTCTCCGACAGGAATCGAATGATAGTTGTCCGAAAACACGTGAAAAATCAAGTGATCATCACCATCATCATCATCGTAATAATCACCGTGATCATCGTAGTAGTAATTCTAGACATCGTTCAAGAAGTTCCGATCGTGATCGTAATCGACGTTTAGATGATAATCGATCGAATCGTGATCGTTATGATAATAAATATCGTAATTCAACAACTGGTAATAGTCGTGATTTACGTGATAAACGATCACAACGATCATTATCAAAAGATCGACGTAATCGTAATAATAGTCGATCACCATCATCAAGAAAATCATCAAGATCACGTAGTCGATCACGATCCAAATCAAGATCGAGGGATATTAATCGTAAATTTGTGAATAATGATCGAACAAATGATTTATTACAAAAACAAATTCAATCTTCACAACAACAACAACAACAAAAACCAGCATTTATAACAACTGTTCCTACAATAACTCCATTAATTCAAACAACAACAACAACACGAATAGCAAGACCTACTTTACCGATAATGCAACAAACAACAAGTCAAATAAATAATCGTGGTGATGATGATAGAAGAGATGATCGGTTTTTTATGCCTGGTATAACTGGACGTTTTCGTGAACAAATCGAACGTAGAAAATTATTATGGCAGAAAAAAGATACAACAAATAATCCAACAAAAATCAATACTGGTGTAACAAAGAAAGTATGGGAGACTACAACATTCGCCCAAGATACTGATGGTAATATTTTTATATTATTATAATTTGTTTTGTCGATTGTACTGAAATTGTCAAATTTTTAACCTAATTTGACATGTGCAAACCACCAACAAGATGGCAACTATTTGTGAAATTAGGTTAGAAATTCGAGTTTCTAATGTTAGCTACAAAAATTTTAATTTTTACAATATTTTTAAATTCGGAGTAATTAAAGCCTTATTTACACAGAAACAAGAATTGAATGGTTTTGGCGCCGTAAATTTAAATTATTTTTAAGCTGTGTAAACTTGTCTGTAAATTAGCCAATGGGAAGCTAGCATTTAGGCGCGCAAAATTGAAATCCTAGTTTAAAAATTGTGTATAACTCGTGCGGAAATCGTTTTTGTCGTTTGGTTTCGTATAGGAATTGTCAACTTTTCTACCTCGTTTTTCAATCTATTAATTGTAATTTATTGTTTTTATTATAGGTAAAGTTGCGAATAAATTTAAACGTTTAATGGGTATTAAAAATACAACAGATGATCGAAATGGTTCAACAGTTGATGTATTAAAGAAACAAGAAGAAATGTTTAGTTCAATGGAACAACAATATGAAGTTGCTAGAACTGCAACACATACAATGCGTGGTGTTGGTTTAGGTTTTAGTAGTAATTATCCACGATAGTCGTCTGTGTTTGTTTATTAAAAGAAAAATTTTGGGTTTCTTTTATGCGAATTTTTAGTTTGTTTCTGCTTATTATTTCTAATATATGATGTGGAATTAATAATTGTGTACACTAGTGTTAGTTTATAGATAGTATAAAATTAAGTTATTTTAATTGTTAATAATTGTTTTCTTTTATAATTTTAATAACCTTTAATATTTGTATTTACCCAGATTTCCACTCCTATTGAGTCATTTTTGTTACAGATCCTCAATTTCCAAGTGTTCCACCTCAATACCTTGAATTTCCCGAGTACTGAGCTAGATTGGAAACAACCAGGATAGAACAACTTGTAGGGGAAAACGGTAGGTTATAATTTCTAATTTTTGGGACATTTCCTGAATTTGCGTGCATTACTACTACTTATTTTTTGATACGGTTTTCTTAGTTAATATTAATTGAGCACAAATTGAATTATTTCTCAAATATTGGAATAGCACTTGGTGTAATATAGGCAACCAACTATTAGTAATACCAGTTAATAGTTGGTTGCCTATGTTACAATGTATTAATATAGACAACTAATTATTTGTATCAAGGCCTGCTAGATTTTTTAGCGCTTCGCTTATAACAGGCCTGCCCATTTGCCTTCGTTCATTTTCCCGAGAGAAATGCGAACTTTGGCCGCATTGGCGCTAGTTACCGGAATATAAACCGACATAGCTATATTTCTCTATCTTTATTTAGATGCGCCATCTTTGGTTGCTTTGTTTGTTCGTTTTTGGCGGGAAATCTGTTACCAATCATAATTCAAGATTCGTTCAGGTATTGGCCCCACAGTGGCAAAAGTTGGCGTTTCATCAAGAAAGTTCTTCTTATGGAGTTCTCGCCAAATGGGCAGGCCTGTTATAAGCGAAGCGCTAAAAAATCTAGCAGGCCTTGATTTGTATTATTAGCTAATAGTTGGTTCCCTATATTACACCAACTGCTATTAAAATATCGCAACTCAGCCATATCTATAGCTATATTCGTACAATTATAGCCAGTTGATAGAATTTCTGATTTGTTTTTGAAAAAATTTTGGTTTTCCTATATTGCTCTGGAAAATGGGCTTATTTTGATGTAAAAATGGGTATTTTCGAATTATACTTTGAGTGGAAATATCTGGATTGGTTTGTTTCCTCAATGTTGGCAGTCGAATATTTCACTTGAATTTAAATGACAGCTGTTTATGGATAAATGTTAACTTTTGAAACTCGTTTTTCAATGCACTATTCTACGAAAAACTGCAACTTTCATATAATATTCAAACTTATGGGTGTCTATTTATCGATTAACGACATAGGCAACCAATTATTAGTATTACTGGTGAATAGTTGGTTGCCTATTTATACCAACTACTATTAAAAAATCGCAACCTAACCGCATTTGAAGTTATAATCGTATGATTATAGCCAATTGATTGTTAGACTTTTTGATTTTTTGAAGAAATATCATTAATTTTTCTATATTGTCCTGGAAATAGACCCATTTTGATGTCAAAAAGGATATTTTTGAACTACTTTGAGTGTCATATAAATGACAGCTGTCTATCGATACATGTCAACTTTTGAAACTCGTTTTTCAATACACTATTCTACGAAAAACTACAACTTTCGTACAAAATTCAAACTTATAGGCGTTTCTTTATCGATTAATTAAACGATAATTAACATTTCAAATTTTTATTCAACAATAACAATAACTTAATGAAAATTTGCCTAAATATCGTGTGACATAAAACAATAAAAGTTGTGCTAATTGGGACGAAAATTTTGTGCAAAATCGAAAAAACAACCAATCTATTCGACTTTTTTCGATTTGTTTCTATCACGTTTCACTAATAATCTCAATAATGGGCCGTAAATAAATGGATAGAATACGAAAAATATGATACCGATATAATTTAATGCAGCAAAACCTTGCCAATAACGTTCGAATTTCAATAGGGCAAAGGGCAATAGACACCAACCCATAAAAACGAATGTATAGACACGTAAGATGAGATGACGTACCAATTTGACACGGGAATCTTCAAAGAACTTCGATAATTGATCGTTATTGTTAACGATCGATTTAATCTAAAAATAAACACAAATTAATCGTATTCTCCAACTTTATGGAGATTGTCACCATGACAACGCTGAATTGAAACAAGACTGTAGCGTTGTCATGGTGACAAATCGCCAAACAGTTACAGAATACAATTCAAAATACTTACATCTCTTTCCATATAAATGACGATATATTCGAAGAAGAAACAAACATAATAACCGGAATGTAGACCATGCCATATGGCCAAAAATAATAACGCCGATAATTGGCTAATATGACGGTTATTTAGGAATTTCAGTCGTTTATAAACATATTGAGCAACCCAATGATTTGTATTAATATTGAATGATAAGATGTAATGATTAAATTCGGTCGTATTTTCGAAAATTGATATTTTGACATTTTGGCAACCGTTCCAACGTACATTACCATCATCATCGCAACCATTATGGGTAACACCAAATAAAATACAAGCACCCTCCGTTAATAACCAACACGATATATATTTGTATAATGTAAATCTACCCCATATACCAATCAATATTAATCGTCGTAAATAATTCAATTCAACAAATTCATCCGATAATAGATAATCATCATTGACGAATTGACCCAAAATTTGGAATATTAACAAATATAAACAACCTAAAGCGGCACGTGATAGGGCAGCTGTTGTTGATTTCGGTGGTATTCTAGGATTATCACTAAATTGTCCATTAACAAAATCCCGATAACGTTTCAAATTGAAATGTGGCCCAACTAGAAAACTCGGTGGAAATAACATATGGGCGAAAAATTCGAATATATCCGGACATTTATCCAAGGCGACTTTTTTATTTTCGTTCGATAATTGTTCGATTGGACGTTGACCATCGTACAGATCGAATGCTGATGCGATTAAACGTAAAACTAGAACGCATTGTGGCATTGTCCAATTGATATCGTAATTGTTCGTACTTGTATAATAATAACCTAAAATTTCGAGAAATTATAACCTAAATTTTTCGAAAAAATCGAATTTACCAAATAATAGATAGATTAAATTACAAATAAATACGATAGAGACACTCAAAATTGTGCCACCCAATATAAATAGAGTTAGATAAGTAAATAAAATAGCGTAGATTGCGTTCATTATATCGAAACCATAATTCCAATAGCCTAAACTGAATCCGGTTATAATACAATAGAAATGTTGTAAAATCGGCGATTTTCCATAAATCAATTTCCGATGTATCCATCCTAACGGATACCCTGTAAAAACAATCAATATTTATTGAATTATTGATCAAAATCAATACTATTATCATTTATTGATAATTGCAAATTTGAGGTTATGTACGAATTTTTAAGGTTAGAATTATAGTTGTTTTTTTTAAATAAGTACCTGTTAAAATTGATAAGAGTAATTTTAAAGCCGGTTCGGTAATGCCCAATTGTTGGCTAAAACTTGTTAAAAAATTATCAACACCCGTTATCAACATGATTCAGATTTTATAATTGACAGACATCTGGGGGAATTTATTTGGGACTATTTGTTGTGGTTGCCATGATTTCACACCATTCTAATTGTAGCCCTCTATTTATTATTTAATTAAAAAAAAACTCATAATTGATCAATTTATATAAATTATGTGGTATATCAATTATGTTTAACTATATTATAATAATTTTGAATAATTAGAATTTAAATTGCAATAATTTACGATTATTATTGTTGATGTGGCGTAGCTTTAGCCACAATTTTCAAAATTGGCAACAATGTTACCCACAATAGAGTGCATCTGTCAAATTCGGACATAAACACACTCGATTTTGGCAATTTTTCAACCTTATCAATAACGTAAATAATAATCCAATATTCTTATCAATAGAACTGAAAATAAGCGTTAAAACCATTTCGTAATGATACATTAATTAATACCAAAGGTAATTTTGTTGTTAAATTCAATTAATTAAATTAATTAATTCAATGGTATCTAGATAATGGATGAGAAGAAACGTTCGTGTAATTTTCGTCCAAATGAAGAGATGTTATTGGTCACATTAATCGAGAAGTACAAACAAATCGTGGAAAATAAGAAAACCGATACGATTTCGAATAATGAGAAGGCCGAATGTTGGCGTGCTATTGAAGAGGAATTCAATTATGCCAGTAAATCGGTGTATCGTACGGTGAAAATATTGAAGAAGAAATACGAAAATATCAAGAAGAATGTGCGGAAGAAATGTACAAATGATCGCATCAACGGTATGGAAATCGATGGTGATCCATTGGATACGACAATGGCAACATTAAATGAAGTCGAATTGAAAGTTAAAGCAATATTAGATTCACGTTTATCCTCATATGATGGTGGCGATTCCGAGAATAGTTGTAAGATTTGTGTTTAAGAATCGATTGGGTTTTATTCGAAATTTCGCAGGTCAGAAAATTGAGGAATTCCTGCCGATCAAACAAGAATTAGATGAACAACACGATTTGAATGTTGAACAACAAGAAGAGAAACAAGAACAACAACAAAATAATCCAGAGCCGGGTTGTAGTAAATGGAATAAACACCGGCCCCAGCGATTATGGCAGAGGCGTACCAAACATTTAGTCTCGTCTAAAAATGGTAATTCCATTATTCTCTACTACCACTATTAATGTTTTTGTTTTCCAGATAAATGTGTGAATAGCGAATTATATAATTGGTTGAAAGCGAAAGCCTCCTACGAACAGATGAAACGTGAACATTTAATATTGAAATATAATTTAATGAAAGAGAAACACAATTTAGAGATGCAAATGTTGAAAGAGGAGCATCAATTAAAAATGGAAATATTGAAATTGAATAAAAACAAACTTATATTGAATGATACTTGAGATATATAGGATTTTTTTTTCAAAGTATACCAGTTTGATTTAAATTTCGATTTTTCTCCTCAATTCCAGCCTAAATCCCGCCGATCTCCACTCATTTAGTCTACCTGTGTGAAGAACAACCGGCCAGTCGGAAAAATTAAAGAAGACAAAGTCTATTGCTGAAATTGGTTAGAAAAGGTAAGATTATCATATTAAACTGCTTCCGATTTAAATTGAACTAAATGTAGCTTTACTGGTATTTGTAGCTCAATTTAAGTCTAAAACAACACTCAAATCCTACTTTCCCTCCGAAATTTAGCCTAAAATCCATCTAATTGTAGATTTACACTTACAATTAGCCTAATTTAGGGCAATGATAAAGTTTTGAATTGCAAGAATATCTACATTATGTTTTTAAATGAGTTAAGTGTAGGTACAGTTTGATAATAGTCGAGTAAATACCCGAAACAACACAATTGGATGCTTTGATGCTTCAAAAATTGGACAACACTAGGAAAATTTCCAATCTGGATTAAAACTTAGGTAAATATTTATTTCTAAACTGTATTTTGGGGATTTTACATTTGAGGTGTTGTTGGTTTGTACTGTCACAGCCAATTCTGTATACTTTTTTTCTTTCTTCATAAATTGTATCGATTTGTCGTTTAAATTGTATCCGGTGGTATTGTAGGCCCTCCACTATCCGGTTTACTCTCCAATGAGAATGGTGGTATACGACAATCGAATGTATAACCATCTTCGCGTTCCATTCGAAAAGTGCCCCTTGAAAACAATACAACAATATAGAGATCATTTGAGCGAAATTTTGGCCATGTAGTTCATCGGAATATTCGTTTTGATAATGCATCTTTGAGTCATTCTTAATTGTTTTATGTTTGTAGTTGTTGGATGAAAATCATGGCATTGTTAGAAACGATAGTTTTTGATCGATTTCCCAATGAGCTACAAGGTTCAAATTTTGCTACAATTATCTCTAAAGGCTTCTCAAAAAGTCCATAAAATATTTGTCAAATTGCTCATCAAATAGGAGCTATACTTTGTTTTTAAACTAGGAGTAGTAATAACTAAAGCCGGATTTACACAGAAAAAGTCACTAAATACTGGCTGTAAATTTAAATATTCCTCGTTTTTATTTTAAATCCAACATATTTTAGCGTCCTGATTAGAATGCTATCACAACAATAGAATTAGGTATCTTTTAAAAATTATTTGAGTTGTGTAAACTTGTCTGTTAAATAACCAATAGATAGCTAATATTTAGGCGTGAAAATTTGAATCTACTAGTTTAAAAATTGAGTATAGGTCGATTTACGTGCTCAAAAAACTGTCAAAACTGTTTGATTGTATGACGAAGTTTTGTGCCGCTTGAAAACAATACAGCAATATAGAGATCATTTGAGCAAAATTTGGGCGATGTAGCTCATCGGAATGTTGGTTAAAAACGTTCAATTTGCTAATGTTATAGCATCTTTGAGTCATTCTTAATCGTTTTATGTGTAGTTGTTTGATGAAAATCATGGCATTTTGGATAGATTTCCTAATAAGCTACACGGTTCAAATTTTGCTTAAATAATCTCTGAAGGGCTCCCAAAAGATCCGTAAAATATTTGTCAAATCGCTCGTCAAATAAGAGCTATACTTCGTTTTTAAACTAGATGCAGTAATGACTAAAGCCGGATTTACCCGGAAAAAGTCACTAAATACAGGCTGTAAATTTAAATATTCTTCGTTTTTATTTTAAATCCAACATATGTGTGCCATGCTATTCCTCTTTGCAGTAGTCTATGACTTTGTGAACGTAAGTCAGCTTCTTATTTCAACTCAATAAACTGCATTACCGACAATCAGTTGAAACAAGAGCATGTTGGTAATGCAGATTACAAAGTTGGAACAAGAAGCTGACCTACGTTCACAAAATCATAGACTACTGCGAAGAGAAATAGCGTGGCACACACGGTATTTTAGCGTCCTGATTAGAATGATATCAAAACAATAGAATCTGGTATCTTTTAAATATTATTTGAGTTGTGTAAACTTGTCTGTTAAATAGCCAATAGGAAGCTAACATTTAGGTGTGAAAATTTGAACCTCTACTAGTTTAAAAATTTAGTATAGGTCCATTTACGTGCTCAAAAAACTGTCAAAACTGTTTGATTGTATGACGAAGTTTTGTGCCGCTTGAAAACAATACAGCAATATAGAGATCATTTGAGCAAAATTTGGGCGATGTAGCTCATCGGAATGTTGGTTAAAAACGTTCAATTTGCTAATGTTATAGCATCTTTGAGTCATTCTTAATCGTTTTATGTGTAGTTGTTTGATGAAAATCATGGCATTTTGGATAGATTTCCTAATAAGCTACACGGTTCAAATTTTGCTTAAATAATCTCTAAAGGGTTCCCAAAAGATCTGTAAAATATTTGTCAAATCGCTCGTCAAATAAGAGCTATACTTCGTTTTTAAACTAGATGCAGTAATGACTAAAGCCGGATTTACCCGGAAAAAGTCACTAAATACAGGCTGTAAATTTAAATATTCCTCGTTTTTGTTTTAAATTCAACATACCATGTGTGCCACGCTATTCCTCTGCGCAGTAGGCTATGACTTTGTGAACGTAAGTCAGCTTATTTCAATTCAATAAACTGCATTACCGACAATCTGTTGAAACAAGAGCATGTCGGTAATGCAGATTATGAAGCTGACCTACGTTCCCAAAATCACAGACTACTGCGAAGAGGAATTTAGCGTCCTGCTTAGAATGCTATAAAAACAATAGAATCTTGTATTTTTTAAGAATTATTTGAGTTGTGTAAACTTGTCTGTTAAATAACCAATATGAAGCTAATATTTAGGTGCGCAAAATTTGAATCACACCTAGTTGTAATGACTAAAGCCGGACTTACACGGAAAAAATCACTAAATACCAGTATTTAGTTATTTTTTCCGTGTAAATTTAAATTTATGGCCACATAAATTTAAATATTTGTCGTTTTTATTTTAAATCCAACATATTTTAGATTAGAGTGCTATCAAAATGATAGAATCTAGTAGTATCTTTTAACATTTGAGTTGTGTAAACTTGTCTGTTAAACAACCAATAGGAAGCTAATATTTAGGCGCGCAAAATTTGAATCACTCCTAGTTTAAAAACAAGAGTATAGCTCATTTACATGCTCAAAAAAACTGTCAAAACGGTTTTTTTTTTTTTTGAACATGTGACAAACTTACCACATATGTCCACTTGGTGCTTGTAAACTAACATGACTACTATATTGAAATGCTGGTAATGTACGTGTTAATGCTGGTTCTTGTCCAACAACACCACGTCCACGTACAGTTTCTAATGTACCAGATAATGAGAATATACGCCAATGACGTTCACGTAATTGTACACTTAATGTACCTAAATTTTCCAAACGTATACAATAACGCCACCAATATACAGATGTTGAATGTGATTCTCTATAACCCATATAAAATGGTATAACTGTTACACGTATATTTTCTGTTGTTTCTTTATGTACATCAGATAATTCTAACCATGGATGATTCTTATTTTGCCATGCTTTTAATGTTTCTTGTGCCTTAAATGGTGGATCTACAATTTAATTAAATTAATATCAAGTACACCATGGTGGCTGTGATTTTGTGAACGTATGTCTATTTGTCGGTAATGTAGATTACTATAATTTAGATAGTAATCTATATTACCGACAATTTGTCGGTAATTCACAGCCTCTATTGGATTAATTGTGTTATTCTATACCATGACCGGGATCGTAGGCTAGAAATTTATCGAATAATTCATGATGTAACGGTGATTTCTCGACACTTGTATACGGTATTATATCCTCATGGGCTACATAATCAAGTCCAGGTATTGCATAGAGACTTCTACTAGAATCTTGATTACCCAAAAAGGTTACAGCCTCAGTTTGGGCTCTCTATAATTAATTAATTAATTAATTAATTAATTAAAATAATGAATTGATATTACAATATAAGGACAATCTCGTTGATCGATCAATACTTGATAGAATGTATGGGTACGTCCGCGTACTTCTTTACCAACACCAACACCACCACTTAATTCATCATCAGTAGTAGTGTTATTATTATTGGTGTTGTTATTACGATTCGATGGTATATCACGGTCGAAAACACGAGCCAACCATGGAAATAGAACAACACCACGATAACCAAAGACACGATGTAGAATCAATTGGCCAGTTTCATATTTACCGTTAATTTTCGGTGCTTCTAAACGACCCACTTCTGCCAATCTATACAACAATCAAAATTAATTTTTCTAACAATTATCGAATTTATTTCAATTTAATTACCTGGCATAATATCGTAGATTATTGAATAAAATCGAATTATTTATAATAAGATTCGTATGTCGTTGGAATAGTATACAGAAATTTGCCATTATTGCGACGTAGTTTTCTCTTATAGATATAAATAATCATAAAGAATTTTAAAGGTTATGTATTATTATTAAAATTTATACGTTTTTTGTAATTAATTGAGATTTGAAAATAATTTATCAAGATTTAAATAAACATAATTTCTAGGTTAATTTTGGATATTTACACGAGAATTTTGTAGAATTTCGGCCCAAAATTTGTTTGTTTTGATACAATTTGACACTTGACAATTTGTAGTTGTAAATACCGACAATAGGTGGCGCTAATTTACAATTTTAATTAGTCACTATATACAGAGTGAACCAAGTGGTTGGCCTATTAGAAGTATAAGAAGTTTTAATTGATGAAAGTTTTTGAAATTTGGTATGCACCCGTTTTTCCACCTGAACTACTCCTGGGAAATATTTTCGTTGTTCTATCAACCCCTGGTGTATAGGGTAGTGCATCCTACTTTCTTATTTTAAATGGAATGGTATATTTTTTATTCCATATTTAGATTCTATGGTAAAAATGAAATAGACTTTGATAACATGACCTATGGTCTGGCGTTAATGGTTTTTCAGGAATTTCGAGTTTTTCTGAAAATTTTGATTTTGTAGTGTTTGATTAAAAAATTCATATCTTGGAAAATATTGTTGATAGACAATCCAAATTTAGAAATCAAATAGTTCAAACTATGTACTTTACGATAGATTTTTCAGAAATGAATTAGCTTTCAGCATTTAATTTAAATGAGTTTTTCTTTCAGCCAATTTTCAAAACGCAATAACTTTCTTATTTTAAATGGAATGGTATATTTTTCTTTACACGGTTAGATAGAGAAAAAAATTCTGTATTGAATCATATTAGCATTCCCTATACCTATTCTTGGTAATTTTTCAGTTATTCGAGATTTTTGATTTCTTATAATTTACCTCTTGAAACGAAATAGTAAAACATAGTAGGCTTGGCAAAACAATCTTCTGTCACAATTCACATTTAAATAATTAATTATTTTTATATTTTTTAATTAAAAAATCGTAGAAGACATTGACAAATAATTAAAGTAAAATTAATTGGATTTTCTTTTCATGTAAAATTGGCTGAAATCGCTGAAAAAACATGCAAAATAATCATTGTTAACCTCAATTGTGACAGTTAATGTCATTTTGCTAAGCCTCCTATGCGTTTCTTTATAGACGAATTATTAAGTCATAGGTAACTAGACACTAGTCAATTTCAGACGCGAGAAAACTATTGAAAATTGAAAATCTTAAATAGCTGAAAAACTATCAGCGATAGGTATAGGGAATGCTAAAACAGTTCGATGTAGAATTTTTTTCTCTATCCAACCGTGTAAAGAAAAATATACCATTCCATTTAAAATAAGAAAGATATGGCGTTTTGAAAATTGGCTGAAAGAAAAATTCATTTCAATTAAATGCTGAAAGATTATTCATTTCTGAAAAATCTAGCGTAAAGTACATAGTTTAAACTATTCGAGTTCCAAATTTGGATTATCTATCAACTATATCTTCAAATATATGAATTTTTCAATCAAACACTACAAAATCAAAATTTTCAGAAAAAGTTGAAATTCCTGAAAAACTAAAAAATATACCATTCCATTTAAAATAAGAAAGTAGGGTGCACTACCCCATACACCGGGGGTTGATAGAACAACGAAAATATTTCCAAGGTGTAGTTCAGATGGAAAACCGGTGCATACCAAATTTCAGAAACTTTCATCAATTTGAACTTCTTAAAGTTTTAATAGGCCAACCACTTGGCTCACTCTGTATAAAATTGAATTTTTATTTGACAAAAATTAAGTCAATTTGGGGATATTTTTCCAGTTGGCACCTACTGGTAGCATAGCCCGCTAGAATGCTACAAAATCGGTGACATAACCTCGAATAAAAGTGTAAACGATAAGAAAATGGCCCAACCGGTATTCGATTTTGAAAATGAACTTCCCAAGAAAACTACCGATAATAACGATGAAATATTTACTGATAATGAATTGAAATTACGTCCGTATTGTGAATGTAAAAATTGTACATTCTGGAGTACAAGTACGAATTGGGCACGTTTTGAAGATTATATTTTCACTGATAGTGATTGTAAGAAGAAAACAAGAAAATCAACTGACAAACAAACAACCAAACAATTATTATTTAACGAAAACAGTTGTAATAATGATGGTTTTGATTGTACAACTGTACAAACATTGAACCATACACAATATTGGAAAGATATCAAAATTCTACTACACGGGTAATTCTTAATTAAATCCAAAATTAATTATATAAAATAATTAAAATTATAGTCCTTTAATACCGCAACGTGTAACCGATGTGAAAACAATGAAATTCCATGAAACAATAATGAATTCTTTGAAAAAATTGGATTATCATGAAACTCGAACAGTACAATCGTTTATTTGGCCGTGTATTGAACAAAATTTAAATTGTCTATTAATTGATGATAATAAAAGTGGTAAAACTTTAAGTTATCTATTGGTGATTGTATCGAAAATCTTACAAAATCGTCAATTAGAACAATATCGTTTATTACAAAAACATAAAGGTCCAATTTGTATAATTCTATGTCCGACAATTGAAGAATGCGAAGATATCTACGATTTGTGTAAAAAATTCGGTATTTTACGCAATTGTAGAGTGTACCAATTATCAAATCCATTTGCAGAAATTGTAAGTTTTACGATTTTTAAAACTTTAATTCCAAAATAATTTGTTATAGAAATTCGATATTGATATAATGTTGACAACACCACCAATTCTAGTAGATCGTCTATCGAAACGTGCATTTACATTGAAAAAATTATGTTATTTTATTGTTGAAAATGGTAGTCTCATTATGGATTTATATAAAAAACAATTAATTATCTTATTTAATTTAATTAATAACGTATTAGAACATCGTAGTATTGATCAAATTATACAATTAATTATAACATCAACGAAATGGACGAATGATTTGAAATTAATTGTTGGTAAATTAACAAAATTACCAATAATTTGTATTGTAAATCAATTAGAAGCTGCCCTATATGGTGGTGTTGAATTTAATGTCAATATTATGGAGTCACATTTGAAGAAACAACGACTTCTAGGTATGTCCAATTTAAATTTACCACCAATTTTGTGGTTCATAATCGCACAAATAGATGGCGCTAATTTATACAGAGTGAATCTATTAGCCATTTAAAGAGTTCAAATTGATGAAAGTTTCTGAAATTTGGTATGCACCTGTTTTCCACCTGAACTACACCTGGAAAATATTTTCGTTGTTCTATCAACCCCCGGCGTATGGGGTAGTGCACCCTACTTTCTTATTTTAAATGGAATAATATATTTTTTATTCCATATTTAGATTCTATGGTAAAAATGAAAATGGACTTTGATAACACGACTGATGACCTAGCGTTAATAGTTTTTCAGCAATTTCGACTTTTTCTGAAAATTTTGATTTTGTAGTGTTTGATTAAAAAATTCATATATTTGAAGATATAGTTGATAGATAATCCAAATTTGGAACTCGAATAGTTTAAACTATGTACTTTACGCTAGATTTTTCAGAAATGAATTATCTTTCAGCATTTAATTGAAATGAATTTTTCTTTCAGCCAATTTTCAAAACGCAATATCTTTCTTATTTTAAATGGAATGGTATATTTTTCTTTACACGGTTGGATAGAGAAAAAAATTCTACATCGAACTGTATTAGCATTCCCTATACCTATCGCTGATTGTTTTTCAGCTATTTAAGATTTTCAATTTTCAATAGTTTTCTCCCGTCTGAAATTGACTAGTGTCTAGTTACCTATGACTTAATAATTCGTCTATAAAGAAACGCATAGGAGGCTTAGCAAAATGACATTAACTATCACATTTGAGGTTAACAATGATTATTTTGTATGTTTTTTCAGTGATTTCAGCCAATTTTACATGAAAAGAAAATCCAATTAATTTTACTTTAATTATTTGTCAATTGTTTCTACGATTTTTCAATTAAAAAATATAAAAATAATTAATTATTTAAATGTGAATTGTGACATTCGATTGTTTTGCCAAGCCTACTATGTTTTACTATTTCGTTTCAAGAGGTAAATTATTAGAAATCGAAAATCTCGAATAACTGAAAAATTATCAAGAATAAATATAGGGAATGCTAATATGATTCGATGTAGAATTTTTTTCTCTATCCAACCGTGTAAAGAAAAATATACCGTTCCATTTAAAATAAGAAAATTATTGCGTTTTGAAAATTGACTGAAAGAAAAATTTATTTCAGCTAAACGCTAACAGATAATTTAATTCTATAAAATTTAACGTAAAGTGCATAGTTTGAACTATTTGATTTCCAAATTTGGATTGTCTAGGAACAATATTTTCCAAGATATGAATTTTTTTAATAAAACACTACAAAATCAAAATTTTCAGAAAAAGTCGAAATTCCTGAAAAACTATTAACGTCAGACCATAGGTCATGTTATCAAAGTCTATTTCATTTTTACCATAGAATCTAAATATGGAATAAAAAATATACCATTCTATTTAAAATAAGAAAGTAGGGTGCACTACCCCATACACCGGGGGTTGATAGAACAACGAAAATATTTTCCAGATGTAGTTCAACTTTCATCAATTAGAACTTCTTATACTTCTAATAGACCAACTACTTGGCTCACTCTGTATACAATCATTGAATAGGCTTCTATTTAGCGGTAATACCGATAGATGGCGTTATTCATATAATTACTGAAATTTAAAGTTGAAATTTGGTTTTATCGTAGAAATCATCAAAGATAAATGGTTGGATTATCGTACGATTATATTTTGTGAACAAAATGAAATCGATATATTGAATTTATATTTAAAATTGAATAATATCGAAACAATTGTAATTTCGGATGAGTTAACATTGGAAATTATCAATGATCGAGAATTAGAATGGAATGATTTAACAAAAAACAGTTATAAAGGTATAAATTAATTGAAAAATTAATTAATTAATTCAAATTTTAATTAATTACAGTTTTAATTTGTACGGATCGTTTATTTAATGTATCGTTAAAAATCGATAATGTTAAATTATTAATTCATTATACATTCCCGGAGACTTGGAAACGATTTATTAAACGTTTCTCATCAATTTCATACAATCTACAATCACCAATTATCAAAAATAAGGTAATTATATTTAATTAATTATTATAATTGATTAATTTTTAATTATTAGCGAAAATCCGATTGTACTTCATATTTATTTATTGATGAATCGTGTAAATTACAATTACCGAAAATATTCAATCTATTAACACGATTAGATGGTATTCCAGATAAAGTTATCAATTATATTAATGTAAGTATTGTTAACTAGATGGCGTTATTTGTGTTTTTATATATAATTTTATAGTTATTTAATCGTGATCAAGAATTAAAAAAATTACAAAATCACCAACAATTATGTCCAATATTGAAATTATTAGGTGATTGTCGTTGTGATGATTGTGATTATCGTCATATAATTAATGATCAAATTGATATAACAAATGAATTACCAAAAAATGGACGTATTAGATTTGAAATTTTGAAAATTCTAAATACAACCCAATTTCTAATTCAAATCATTGATTATATTGGTTTAAATGATGAACATTATAATTATAAACAAGGTAATATTGATAAAATACAAAAAATCGATGATTTAATTTGTATAAAATCGACGAGAATCAATCAAATTTGTTTATATCAAACAACAATTAATCCACCAACTTTATTGTTGTGTAAAATTGTTAAAATATTCAATCAGAAATATGTTGAGGTGCAAATTTATGAGAATAATCAAACTATCGGTTGTCGTATTGATAATTTGTATCAAATACCGGACGATTTTAAAGGTATGTGAATTTTTTGAAATGACATTCCAAAGGTTGTCCAATAACGTTCTAAAATTTATCAAAAACTTATCAAAATTTATCAGAAACTATTGTTAACGGGACGAGGTACATCTCAACATTTTAATCGGCGAAAATGTGAGACTGTGAATTTTTAACTCGCGATTTCTCGTTCGTCCTTGGGACTACGATAACTGGACATAGATTTTTGAAAAGGGCATTTCTTATAGCCCCTAACGGTTATTTCCGTTTTTCAAAATATTGATACGAATTTGAATTAGAGACGAAAATCTAACAACATGTTTTTATTGTATTTTTGTACAATTTCCTAATAGTTTCTCTTATAACTTGACCAATTGTGATTATTTTGCAAAACTTCTTGTATTGTTAGATAGCAAATAAAAAATTATTTTCAAATATTGAAGGAATTTTCCGATTCCACTGTTAGTTTTGCGGAAAATTAAGAAAACTTCTGTACGCGACAACAGGTTTTCTCCCACAGTTTTTATTTTACAGAATTGATCAACCCCTCATTCGAAAGCTGATACAAAGCCGGAGTGCAAGATGAAGCCCTTTTTTTGAAATTTTGAAAATTGCCTGAGTTATCGCGGAAAAACCAAGTGGTTTTTCTGGCATTGTTTTCACTTATTAAAATTGATTATTTTGCTTTGAAATACATACGGTTAGGTAGACAATTTTGTCCTCTTTCCGATTGATGCATAATTTTTGTAAAAAATGTTGATTTCTCGAAGAAAATGGACAGAAATTCCAGTCTCTTTGTTTGTATTTTATCAAACAAGATAACCCGCCATTCTGGTAGACAGTGCGTGTTTGCCAAATCGAATTGT
The DNA here is from genome assembly GCA_020740385.1 of Mylabris phalerata. Lineage (NCBI taxonomy): Eukaryota > Metazoa > Arthropoda > Insecta > Coleoptera > Meloidae > Mylabris > Mylabris phalerata. Next base: position 1,907,953 of record JAJEOX010000142.1, on the reverse strand, counting down.
GTGTCTCGCTTTGGATTGAGTATCGATGGTTCCACAAACTTTCGATTAGGCAAACCCGCACTGTTTACGTGTAACGCGGGCAATCTTTGTAAAATAACGGCGCTGGATTTCCACTCAATTTTCTTCAAGAAAATCAACATTTTTTACAAAAATTATGCATCAATCGGAAAGAGGAGAAAATTATCTACCTAACCGTATGTATTTCAAAGCAAAATAATTAATTTTAATAAGTCAAAACAATGCTAGAAAAATCAGTTGGTTTTTCCGCCATAATTCAGGCAATTTTCAAAATTTCAAAAAAGGGCTTCGCATTCCCCTCGGTTTTTGTATCAGCTTTCGAATGAGGGGTTAATCAATGCTGTAAAATGAAAACTGTGCCCAAATTCTTAAATCTCCTCCCAGGCGTTTTCTTAATTTTCCGGAAAACTAACAGTGGAATTGGAAAATTTCTTGAATATTTTGAAAGAACTTTTCATTTGCTATCTAACAGTACAAGAATTTTTGCAAAATAATCAAAATTGGCCAAGTTATAAGAGAAAATACGAGAAATTGTACAAAAATACAAAAAAAACATGTTGTTAGATTTTTGTCTGTAATTCAAATTTGTATCAACATTTTGAAAAATGGCAAGAACCGTTGGATTCTATAAGAAATGCTCTTTTCAAAAATCTATTTCCGGTTGTCGTAGCCCCAAGGACGAGCGAAAAATCGCGAGTTAGAAATTCACATTTTTGCCAGTTAAAAATCTCGCAGCTACTCTATTTCTCAAGTTAGTTTTAAAAATCTAGAAATTGGACAACCTGTTAAAATTCCTAAATTGACAACAATAGTGAATCATCCTGTATATTCCAGTGGCGGAGGTAATATTAGCAAATCTAATACCACAATTCAACGATATAAATTTCAGTAATCAAACTTATCAATTATTAAAGACACGTTTAAATCGTTTTGATAATAATCAAATCAATAAAATCATATGGACAGCTGATATAAAATTACAATTATCACAAACATTATGGATTGATAATGTACAACAAATTTTAAATGTTTTAAAACATGATGTGGTTAAATTGGATTTAATTAAATTAATTCACGAAATGAATTTAATCGATAGAAACCAACAACAATTGCAAAAATTACGCGATCTATGCCATGATTCTAATATAGAATTACCACAATATAGCCGACCGATATGTGGTAATAATCAACAGGAGAAACAATTCAAAATTGAAGCCTTCTTGGATATGAATCGTACAAATTTCGTTTATTTTGTTAGTGGTGTTAATCCACACGAATTCTATGTACGTTTAGAAAAATTCAATAAATTATTGGTGAATTTAGAGAAAGAAATAACAATCGATGTGAATCGTGGTCTATTGGATTTAAATCGAAATGAAACGGTAAAAATCGGTAATTATTATACAACACGTGAACCGGATGGTATAACAAATCGATATACACGTGTACAAATTTTAAATATTGATAAGAAACAAGTGTTGTGCTATTCGGTTGATTATGGTGATGAATTTTTGTGTGAATTGAATGATTTAAAGAAATTACCACAGAAATACCGTGAAAAATTACCATTTCAAGCCATTCAATGTTGTCTACAAGGCATAAAACCGATCAATGATAATAATTGGAATGATAATAAAGCTATTGATTTGTTATATGATGATTTTATGTGGATAAATGATGGTAATAATGATGATAATAAATATCGTACGCTATATTTGAAAGTTTGCAAATATTATGAAACAAAAGACAATTACCGTACTGATTATAAATATGAGGTTTTATTACAAGACGAACGTGATAATGGACCAATTCTTATCAATCAATATCTAATTGAACATAATCTAGCCATTGATAACGGTATTGAAGAATATGATATTGAAACAATTGAAACTATCAAAGGAAATTGTGATGATGATAACAATATCGAAAATAATGACGAATCTGATGATCAATTCGAGTTAGTTACCGATAATGTTGATGAATTATTCAAGGTAAACAGCCGTATTCTCTAACTTGATCGAAATTGGTTACCATGACAATGTTTTCTATTAAGTTAACATTGTCATGGTAACCATAGGTGGCGTTATTGTCGTTTAGAAAATAATGTGGGATTTTCAAAATTTCAGATGTTGGTATCGGACGAATTACGCCAAAAATTATTGAAATTAATCGACACTAAACAAGAGGCTATCGAATTGCCAACTGTTGAACAAGAAAAAGATGAGAAAAAATCAACAACTTTCACAATACCAATCGAGAATGATGTTGAAACTTATTTACCAGAAATTTATTGGTCACAAACTGGTGAATTGGTTCGTTTAAAAATTAAATTAATTGGTGTTGTTAATTATAATTGTCGTATAATTAAGAAACATCTTTTTGTATTTAAAACAAATGTAGATGATAGGAATTATGAGGTGAAATTTGTATTGAATAATACAGCTGAGATTGATAAACATTTGGCAAAAGGTCAAGAAGTTGAGGTTTTCTTGAAGAAATCGTGTAAAAATTTGGAATGGCTACAATTGACAGGTGGTAAGAAACGGTATCGTAATATTCATTATGAGTTTCTCGATAAAGATCTGGATAAATATGATAATGATGTTGATAAGCAAAAGAAGATTTTAACTTTGGATATATCGGATAGTGAAGATGAAGAGAATTTTGATGATAAAGATGATCCAATGTATGTTGTTGAATCGGATTTGGATAGTGATTATGATTATGACATACCAGATTCATCATCTGAAGACTAATTTTATGAATGTAAGTCTTCCATTTATTATCAATTTGTTTTATAAATTTTTTTACTATTTTCGGGTAGAATTAAGGTTGTGTTATCAGTTTTGTTTTTGTTTTTTTTTTTGACAATTTGTTTTTATATGCAGTTTTTACAAATAGACTCTCGAATATATGTACGAGACAAAAGTATGTCATTTCGAGTTTCCCGCCATTATGTGTCAATTCAACTATCCACGGTTAGATGGCGTTATCTTTTTGGTTTTGTGGCGCCAATTGTGGGATTCCCAATTTTACACAAATTTCGAATTTCCCTCCATTCTCCAATCATCTAAATATTTCTATCAAACGTTAGCGTATCCAGTTGGTTAGTTATTCGATAGATGGCGCTATATTCTCGATCTATAATTGTTTCGTCAACTGTAATGTTACATTACTAATGTACTAGAATGTGGTTTTAAGTTTGATAGATGGCGCTATATTCACGATCTATAATTGTTTTTGAATTGTAAAGTTCTGTAATTTGGTCTTAAGTCTATCAAGTGGCCGCTAGATGGTGCTGTGTTGGTTCCTGTTTTGTCATCTCATGGTTAGTAGCATTGTTTGTCGGTAATACAGATCACTGTCGTTTATCTGGTCGTGAATTTCTTTCATAAAATTGTATGATGGAAAATTTCCTGCATTTTAGATGAAATATTTGGTTACTCTAACAGCAATCTGCATTACCGACAATAGATTACTGTTATAAACTCTTTTAAATTTGGTTAGATGGTGGTAAATACAGTTGATTCCTCAATAGATGATGCTGTGTTGCCAATCTGTAATTGTTTTGTAAACTGTAATATTACTTTAAGTTCCTAAACTTACTGCTAGATGGTGCTGTTGTCTTATTTTTTTGTGCCATCTCGTGGTTAGTAGTGTTATCATCTGTAGCACGCTATTCTTCTATAACTTTGTGAACGTAGGGCAGCTTCTTGATTCAGCTTAGTACTCTGCATTACCGACAATCTGTTCAAATAAGAGGATGTCGGTAATGCAGATTATTTAGTTGAAACAAGAAACTGACATACGTTCACAAAGTCATAGTCTACTGAGAAGAGGAATAGTGTGGCACATACGGTGTTTATTGTGAACGTTGGGATAAATTTATATAAAATAATGGTGGATGCGCTATAATAATTCGAAATGATGCCTTATAGTGGTGTTTTATAGTTTTTTCGCGGAATTTTAGTTGAATTTTGTGGTTTTTTTATTCAATTTCTTCATCACAGTAACCGACAGACCAGTGAACCTTAACAGTAACCTGCATTATCGACAAGTTATTAAACCGAGAAGCAGGCTTACATTAATAAAATCACAGATTGCTGCAAGGAGAACTACTGTGATATACCATGTGTACCACAGTATTCCTCTTCGCAGTAGCCTATGACTTTGCGTTAATGTATGTTAATTTCTTGATTTAGGTTAGTAATCTGCATTACCGACACACTATTAATTCAACAAATTATCGGTAATGTAGATTACTAAGCGGAATCAAAAAGCTGAACTACGTTCATCAAATCATACGCTACTGCGAAGAGGAATACCGTGGCACTTATGCTACTCATCCAATTTTTGTTAAATGGCACTGAATACAGTTCATTACTCAATAGATAGCGTTGTACTTCCAATTAATAATTATTTTGTAAACTGTAATGTGGCTTTAAGTTTTTAAAGTTACTCCTAGATGATAGTGTTGTCCAATTTTTTGTGCCATCTCGTGGTTAGTAGCGTATTGATTGCGGACATTCGTTTAGATTTACGTGAAATAATGGTTAATGCGCGATAATAACTCAAAATAATACCATACGATGGCGTTTTATAGTTTTTTGCAGGATTTTAATTGAATTTTGTGATTTTCAATTCGATTTCTTCATCACAATAACAGATTGACAAATGAAATTTAACAGAAATCTGCATTACCGACAAGTAGGTCAAACAATGAACAGATTGTTGCGAGGAGAATTACTGCGATATACTCATTCAACTGAACACAGTTAATTACTCAATAGATGGCGCTTTATTTTAATCTCTAATTGTGTCGAAAACTGTAATATGACTTTTAGTTCGTAAACTTACGGTTAGGTGGTAGTGTTGTGTTGCTTTTTATGCCATCTCGTGGTTAGTAGCGTAGTTATTGTGGATAATCATATAGATTTATGTGAAATAATGGTGGATGCGCGATAATAATTCGAAATGATACCATACGATGGCGTTTTATTTTTTTTTCTACGGGATTTTAGTTGAATTTTCCGGTTTTTTTATTCGATTTCTTCATCACAGTAAACGATAGACAAGTGAAGATAATAAATCTTATATGGATGATTTGCGTTTATTTACAAAGATCCCACAATTTTTCTGCTTTAATTGATTTGAATACGGTTAGAAGAGGGCCTGAAATAAGTTGAACGAATCTTTATTTTTCTATACTAGTAGATCAGAAAGTTAGATTAAAATGTGTGTTTATATGTGTGTGTGTGTGTTGTTTCGGAAATGTTGTTGGCGGTTCGTTTTTACTAAATGGAATGTTAAACATCTGTATAGTGGCGCCAAGTCTTCACTACAAAGACAACAACAGCAACATAGATGAACACAACACGGTCTTTAGCGGTAAGATCGTCGTCGGCAGACAACAAAACCGAAATAAATTTCAACAGAAATTCCAAAAATTGAATCGAATTGATGGAATTCGATATTGGGGTGAGATTTACTTGTACGAATCATTGTCGAATATGCAAAAAAAAAACAACAAACAAATAATTGATGATCTCGTCTGGAGAGGAAAAAATCGAAAAAAGTTCTCGATTCTTCCTCAATAAACACTATAATCATCTCCACCTAAAACTTCTATATTTATTTTAACAGGAAAAAAAAAACCAACACAAATTACCCTTATAAACAATTCATTTTAACCCGAATTCGTTCGGTATTTTAACCCCTAATTCTCCATCTTTATCTCAAATATACATATGTATTTATATATTAATCATCATAGTTGATAACACGATAATCATTGGTGTTGTTTCTAACTAAAAGGGTGGCCTATTATAAATCTATTATCGGATAGTGGACGATTTTTTTTATTATTATCACTATTATTATTGATGATGATGATGATCTGGCCACCTAGATCGTTCCCATCTTTTTCAGTTTTGTAATAATATTTTTCTTGTATCGAAGTAGTTATGTTAATAAGGGACATATCGTATAGAAGAAGGCGGGTAGATGTTGTGAACCGGCTTTTAAAACAATAGCAGACGGCGCCACGGTCTCCTCTTCTTCTCCAAGATAAATGGTCTCTAAGATGGGTAACCCTACTGTATCCTCAACTCTATTCAATCATCATCAATAATAAACCAAACGATTATTGATTTTGTTTAATTAATTCTCGGCTTATTTGGTGTTAAAAACGAAACAATCCGGTCCTGTAATTTGAGAGGGGGTGGAAATTTTGAAGAATCCGTGTCCTGTTGTAATTGATTTGGAATATTGTTGTTGTTGTTATCTATCGATTAACTATCAACGCAACTAAATAATTCAACCCTTATGAAATTTTCGATAATGATACGTTAGAATCCTCCTTATATGTTTGAATTTTCTAGTTATACAAACAAAACAGATCAAACCTATGATTAGTTTGTTTCCCTTATGTTGATAGATTTCGACAAGTTTTTTCAAAATTATACCAGTGGCGTAACTTGAGGGTAGTGACATCTATTTAGTTTAACATCAATTAATACGCGCCGATTAAGGTTAGAAAATTATAACCTCTTGACTTGAATATTAACCATATGTTTGTGTTATTTTTGGCGAAAACAAATAAATTCAAAATTGTTGTAGGGGGTAGGGAATTATGACAAGATTTGTCCAGGACAGATGGCAGGTGCCCAGTTTCTAGCCTATTAATGATCGGGTATGGGGATGATGACTGTAATTATGAAAGGTGCCTACCTACCACACTAAATTTATTTGTTTTTTAGTTGTTTTTTTCTTCTTCTTCCATCATCTTTGTCTGTATTGTTTGTTATGTGGGACTCTTTGGGGGGCCTTTTGGGTCCATTTAGGTGTACCAGGTCTTAACTAGATTCAATTTAGGACAAGATTATTGTTGTAGCAAATTGGCTATATGATTATGACTTTCTTGTGTGTGTGTGTGTGTGTGTGTGTGCGATAAAATCATGAGTTTTACGTGTTTGGAATACTGGACGTTTTTTTTATTCAAATTTGTCGCCGATGATGACGATGATGATGATCATCGTCATCATCATCATCGTCAGGATCACGACAAAGGCTTGAATATTGAAGATAGTCGTGTGGTGGTGGAGGAGTAGAATAATAAGCCCTGTTTCTGTGTGTGTGTGTGTGGATACATGTCGGTTGGACGTAATCATTTGTTGAGATCTATATGACCGTGGACCGTTTTATAAAAGGTTCGTTATAAATCTTGAAGCCATCTCGCGATGGACTATCTTATAAGTGGATCACCACCACCACTACTACTACTATAACAACAACAACCACCGTCAGTACAGATCTTGGCGCCATTTTGGGGGACCACCACCGACGGACATTGCGATCGATCTCACTTACACACACATACCCATACACATTTATACAAACACACACACACACAACTCGTTCTATAATACTACTTGCTTTTTGTACTGTCTTCCAAAATCATCTTTTTTTGTTCTTTTCCAGGCGAGACTCCTTAAATCTGATAGAAGCATTTATAATCGTATAAATCAACAATAAAAACGGTAGTAACAGGGTTGTTTCTATGCAAAAGCGTACCAGTCTGCCGAGGGGCCCATCGCTATTATTCATGGAAGCCTCCAAAGGTAATATTTTAATCGTTTTTGTCGTTTCTTTTTAATTTACTACCAGTTTTTCTAACGAATTGCGGAAAAAAAAGGCTAAATACTAACCTCAAAATGCCAATTTTCGTTAATTTCAATTCTAAATCTACTTTTGTTGTTTTGTTAGATCTAATAGATTTTTGAATTTTTTGAAAATTTTCGTTTCGCTTACAATTTTTAGCAAATTTCAGTTAAATTTCCGTTAAATTAGCTAATTTTCGTCAATATTGCAACCCATTTTCGCTTTACTATAGTTTAAAAGGCTACATTTTGACTCTTTAACTAATTTCAATTTCATTTCTTCGAAATTTTAATCAAATATTGTCGAATTTTGGCCCTGTTGCAACCCATTTGTGCCCCAATTCGTCAGTTTTAAGGGCCAAATTTTGACTCTTCAACTGATTTTTGTACTAAATTAGTGACTTTTTAATTAAATGAACAAAATTGTGAGATTTTGGTCTTTTCTGTGATTTTTAGATAGTAAAAAGCGAATTTTTTTTCGATTTAGACTAAATTTTTAAGTATTTTGGCTTTAAAACGTTGAGTCTCTTTATTGTTGGAAAGTTGCAGTTCTAAAGTTTCAATTTCTATTAAATTCAGTCTTCTTTAGAGTTGAATTTTTGCCCTAAAATTTAGCAAATTGTGCTGTTGAATCGTCAAAAGTTCTTTTCAAATTTCAGTCAAATTTTACATTAAATTTCTTGGAAATTTTAATCAAATTTTGTCCCTGTTGCAACCCATTTTTGCTCCAATTTTAAAGATCAAATTTTGACTCTCTTCAACTGATTTTTGTGCTAAAATAGCGACTTTTTAATTAAATGAACAAAAATTTGAGATTTTGTTTTTTTTTTGTGATTTTCGGATTGTAAAAAGCGAAAATTTTAAGATTAAGGCTAATTTTTGAGGTATTTTGGCTTTAAAATGTCCAGACTCTTTAAGGTTGTGCTTTAAATTTGAAAGTTGCAATTCTAAAGTTTCAATTTTTATTGAACTCTGACAACTTTAGAGTTAAATTTTCTCCCTACAATTAACTAAATTTTGTTCTTGAATTGTCTGAAATAGAAGTTTTTTCCAAATTTTAGTGAAATTTTGTACTAAATTCTCCAGTTTTTGTCAATGTTTAAACCCATTTTCGCTCTAATTCATTAGTTTTAAAGGCCTAATTTTGGCTCTAACTGCTTTTCTTGCCGGATTTTCTTCCTGAATTACAGTCATCAACAAATTTTGTTACTGAATCGTTAAAATTTGGAATTTTACTCAAATTTTGCATAAAAATCTCTAGTTTTTGTCAATATTGCAACCCATTTTGGCCCCAATTCATCAATTTTAAAGGCCAAATTTTGACTCTCTTCAACTGATTTTTGTACCAAAATAGCGACTTTTCAATCAAATTCTGAACAAAAATTTGAGATTTTGGTATTTTTTGTGATTTTCGGATTGTAAAAAGCGAAATTTTCTAGATTTAGACCAAATTTTCAGGTATTTTGGCTTTAAATTTTTCAATTTTTATGAAATTCAGTCAATTTTAGAGTTAAATTATCTCTCTAAAATTCAGCAAATTTTGCTTTTAGATCGTCAGAAATAAAAGTTCTTGACAAATTTTGCACTAAATTCGCCAATTTTTGTCAATATTACAACCCATTTCGCTCTAATTCATCAGTTTTAAGGACCTAATTTTAACCCTCTAATTGATTTTCGTACTGGATTTTCTTCTTAAATTACAATCCTTAGCAAATTTTGTTATTAAATCGTTAAAATTAGTTCTTTTTTTAAATTTTAGTGAAAGTTTGCATAAAAATCTCCACTTTTTGTCAATATTGTAACCCATTTTGGCCCCAATTCGTCAATTTTAAAGGCCAAACTTTGACTCTCTTCAACTGATTTTTGTACTAAAATAGCGACTTTTTAAATGAACAAAAATTTGAAATTTTGGTCTTTTTTGTGATTTTCGGATTGTAAAAAACGAACTTTTCTAGATTAAGACTAAATTTTGAGGCATTTAAAACATTTCAATTTTTATTACATTCAGTCAATTTTAGAGTTAAATTTCCTCATAAAATTTAGCAAATTTTGCTTTTGGATCATCAGAAATAAAAATTCTTGACAAATTTTACACTAAATTCTCCAATTTTTGTCAATGTTGCCATCCATTTCGCTCTAATTCATCAGTTTTAAGGACCTAATTTTAACCCTCTAACTGATTTTCTTACTGGATTTTCTTCTTAAATTACAATCCCTAGCAAATTTTGTCATCAAATCGTTAAAATTAGTTCTTTTTTAACATATTTACCCCAACTCATCAGTTTTAAATGCCCAATTTTGATCCTTTAACTGATTTTTGTACGTAAACTTCAATTTTGATCGCTCTTGTTGCGTGAACAATAAATTTTTATAGTCCAACATTTTTGATAAAACCCCAGTTAGATTCACAACCCCTGTATAACAAACTACAATTTTCAATAATTCAAGAGAATATTCAACGGTTAGAATCAATCGTGTGCATACATAATTACATTATTACGATCATCTCTACGGACTATGTACCTACTACTACGGTATCAATTGATTAGTTTAGGGAGTTAGATATTGATTAAGCCCCAATAGCGTGTCTATGTGTCTGTGTATATTTATAACGACTATCTCTAGGTATTTGTAACCGATCTTATATCAATAATTTTCTATTATAGTCAAAGACTTACACTGAAATAAGACAACTTAACACCCATATTATTTGTGATCAATTAGTGAATTTATGTCAAATTAAAGCCAAGTTGACTAATTTTATATAGATGGAGTATATGTAAAACAATTACAAAATCTATTTATGTATGTATATGTGTATCTGTATAAGGTCAACAGTGCATGCTCCATAATAATGTGACGGTGTTTGGTACACAAAGTGTCCACTTATATTTGAATAATTCGTATGCCTGTTACGTCCCACACACAAACACAAATACAAACAAACATACAACTAATATGTGTATGAAACATTAAATATACAGAAAAATATAAAGCATAAATTTTAAGTGTTTGCATGATAAAAAGAGGACATGATCTTATATGCATGAGAGTGTGTGAAAATTTTTCCCCATTTTGTTATTTTTGCTGAATTTCGAAAGAAAGCATACATACTTATAAACAAAACACGTAGGTTAACGTTTCTTTAGTGTTTATTTCACTCAAATTTCTATCAGTTGGTAATCCTGATCGTTTAATTATTCCAAAAATTATTGAAATACAATCTAAAATCGACTTATTTGTGGTAAATTTTGGGAAAACTTGGCGAATTTTGTGTGAAGAACAACCGGCTTTATACACAATTATACGAATGTTAATAAAATTCAACTCACACGTTTTTCTATGTTTAGAGTGAGTTATAAATGTATCAAACTATAACAGGATTACCAACACTTTAATCTTGTCACGTCTATTTATTTTTTATATTTTATTTTATTCTCCTCCATCATTATACAGGGTGTCTATTCTACAGCTAGTTTGATTTGATTTAACGCTTAGTTTCTCCAAATGTCAAAAAACTGTAAATTTTCGCCGAATTGGCGCCAAATCTAGAACTATTTGTACGGTTGGTAATCGATTTTCTACCAATAGTTGGTACGACTTGATGGGTACTAAAATGGCGGGCGTTAGAACTCGTACCAGCGCCATTGCGGCGGAATTTGCAATTTTTCCAAAAACAAAACAAAACCACCAACTCAGAAATCTAGAAAGCTAACGAAATTGGCGCAGATGAAACAAGCTACGACACTAGCTTGGCTAAATTATGGCCAACTATTACACCCTGTATGTAGAGATGAAAGAGATGCCGAAAGTTCGTGTTAAAAGTTTTGATTCGAATTTCGGTTAGATCGTGTTACTTTTCCATAATTATGAGACACTTTTCACGGTTTATTCTCGAACAAAAAAAAATAAAAATACATAATTTTTTTCTATTTTTGAACGCCATTCTTGGAGAGTCGTCATATTTGTGGCTCTCCCACGAACACATAGTTAACATTTGAACTTTCCACGTATTTTCTTCAAAGATAATCTTTGAAAAAGAGACAAGAAAACGTAAAAAAAAATCTAAACAAAACACTATAGTTTTGGTGTTATCAACGACAAATCAGGATCTTGTTGGTTGTTTAGACAAAATTCAACCGTTTTATCATTCAACAAACGTACTCTTTATCAAAAAAAAAATGTAAAAATTAATAAACAACAGGAGAAAAAAATAACTAACAGTGTTCCTGTTAAGTTCATTCATGAAAACGACCTAGAAAAGATACGTGCTCATGATAGAATACGATCATTTGCATAAAAATGATATTCCTGATGATCATAGTGACAATAGAACCAGTGGCGACTCGTTCATTTCATTTTAAATTGAATTGAAGCTTAAAAATTGAACGTGGAAAACTCAATTTTAGTATAAAGAGGGAAAATATAGGCTTTCTACTTTAAAAAAATCCAAATATTAGTCTTTTATTGGTTACAATTTCGAAGATAAAATTCAAAATTTCACCATTTTGATTATTGTCATTTCTGAATAACGAGCCGCCACTGACGTTAATCTAGTCTTTTACCTGTTTCAATAAAAAATACGCCATTATCATCAACATCATTAGAACAATTGTCATGTAAAGATAAAAACTGGAGTGTTATCTTGATTGATTGTTAACAATTATCATTATTATCATCACGTGAGAATAATTATAAATCGTTAATTTAATTAACTGTTATTGCAGCATTTATTTATTTATTTATTTATTTATTTATTTATTTATTTTATATGGAAATAAGTGGGTAATGTAATAATTTAACAATTTCTATGTTTATTACTCATGTAGGCGATCAACAAGATTGTTATCTAAATGTCCTTATTTTTTATTTTTGTTTTTGTTGAAAGAAATCTAACAATAATTTAGAAGTTTCCGCAATTATTTATAGTGTTAACGTTTACGTAGATTATGAAAGAATTACGTTCGATTTTCAATTAGATAAGTCTCAGTAATTTAAACGAAAATATTTCAGAGTACTATTCTCTAAAATTATTAAAACTTTCTATTGTTTCTCCAGAAAGACAATTCCCTTTCTTGAGACTTTCGAGTAACTCGAATTTTTCAAGGTGAGTCAATTTTGCTGTTATTTGAAAGTTTTTTAGACCTAAATTGATTAATTTATTTCTTCTTGGTCTCACTTTTAGGTTTTCTTAAGTAAAAATGTTTTTTTTTTGTATTTTTGAGTAAATTCTATAGGCTAGAAAATTTTAAGTTAGATTTAAAATTTTGAGTTCTGTTGAGGGAATTGTAAGTCTTTTGGCTATTCTGAGGTCTAGTTTAGACAATTTTTTTGAAATTTTTGGCTTCGTTAGGGTATTGAATTGTAAAATTTTATTTTTTGAACAGTTCAAAATATTTTTAAGTACTTTCTGAATTTCTATTGTTTCAGTTTTTATCTTTTGGTCCTTCAGAAAGAAAATTCTCTTTCCTGAGACTTTCGAGTAAACTACACTTTCGAGGTGAGTCCATTTTTTGCTAATTTTATTTGAATTTCTTAGAAGAACATTGATTAATTTTGTTCTTTTTGGCCCCAGTTTGTGGGGGATTTTTGAAAATTTTGGTTTTTCTTATTTTTGAGTAAATTGTAAGATAATTATGGCAGAAAATTTTAAGTTAGGTCTAAAATTATGAGTGTTGTTGGGAGAATTCAAAGTTTTTCAGTTTTTTGAGGTTTAGTTTGGACAATTTTTAGAAATTTTTAGCTTAGAGTATTTTTTTTATACAATTGAAAATATTTTTGAGTTTTTTCGGAATTTCTGAGTTTTAGTATTAAAATTTTCTATTATTGTTTCAGTTTTTATCTTTCTGGTCCTCCAGAAAGACAATTCTCTTTCCTGAGGCTTTCGAGTAACTACACTTTCGAGGTGAGTCCATTTTTTGCTAATTTTACTTGAATTTCTTAGAAGAACATTGATTAATTTTGTTCTTCTTGACCCCAGTTTGTGGGGGATTTTTGAAAATTTTCGTTTTTCTCATTTTTGAGTAAATTGTAAGATAATTATGGCAGAAAATTTTAAGTTAGGTCTAAAATTATGAGTGTTGTTGGGAGAATTCAAAGTTTTTGGGTTTTTTGAGGTTTAGTTTGGACAATTTTTAGAAATGTTTGGCTTAGAGTACCTACTGTTCTCTTAAACAATTTAAAATATTTTTGAGTATTTTCGGAATTTCTGAGTTTTTGTATTAAATTTTTCTATTATAGTTTCAGTTTCTACCTTTTGGCTCTCTAGAAAGACAATTCTCTTTCCTGAGGCTTTCGAGTAACTACTATTTTCCAAGGTGAGTCAATAATTTGTTAATTTTACTTGAATTTCTTAGAAGAAAATTGATTCATTTAGTTCTTCTTGACCTCACTTTGTGGGAGATTTTTGAAAATTTTGGTTTTTCTGTATTTTTAAAAGCTCAAGTTTTTCTTAAGTGGAAATGTTTCTAATTTTTGAGTAAATTGTAAGATAATTATGCCAGAAAATTTTAAGTTGGGGTTAAAATTCTGAGTGTAGTTGAGAGAATTCAAAGTTTTTGGGTGTTTTGAGGTCTAGTTTGGACAATTTTTGAAATTTTTGGCTTAGAATATTATTTTTCTAAACAATTTAAAATATTTTTGAGTATTTTCTGAATTTCTGAGTTTTAATAGTAAATTTTTCTATTACCGTTTTAGTCTTTATCTTTTGGTCCTCCAGAAAGACAATTCTCTTTCCTGAGGCTTTCTAATAACTACAATTTTTCGAGGTGAGTCAATTATTTGCTAATTTTATTTGAATTTCTTAGAAGAAAATTGATTAATGGAGTTCTTGATCTCACTTTATGGAAGATTTTTGAAAATTTTGGCTTTTTTAAAAGCTCGAATTTTACTTAAGTGAAAATGTTTTTCTATTTTTGGGTAAATTCTAAAATAATTATCCGCCAGAAAATTTTAAGTTAGGTTCAAAATTCTGAGTTTTGTTGAGTAAATTTCAGTTTTTGGCTATTTTAAGGTCTAGTTTAGACAATTTTTTGTAAATTTTTGGCTTAGTTAGGGTATTCAAGTGTAAAATTTTATTTTCTAAACAGTTTAAAATACTTCTGAGTACTTTCTGAATTTCTAAGTTTTGGTATTAATTTTTTCTATTATTGTTTCAGTTTTTATCTTCTGGTCCTTCAGAAAGAAAACTCTTTTTTCTGAGGCTTTCGAGTAACTACAATTTTTCAAGGTGAGTCAATTGTTTGCTAATTTTACTTTAATTTCTTAGAAGAAAATTGATTAATTTAGTTCTTTTTAACCTGACTTTATGGGGGATTTCTGAAAATTTTGGTTTTTCTCTGCATTTTTAAAAGTTTTTCTAAAGTAAAAATATTTTTCATTTTTGAGTAAATTCTATCGGCCAGAAAATTTTGAGTCAGGTTTAAAATTCTGAGTTCTATTGGCAGAATTCTAATATTTTGGACAATTTTTTGAAATTTTGGGCCTAGTTAGGACACTATTTTCCGAACAATTCAAAATATTCTTGAGTACTTTCTGAATTTCAGAGTTACAGCATTAAATTTTGCTATTATTGTTTCAGATTCTAATTTTTGGCCATCCAGAAAAAAAATTATCTTTCCTGAGGCTTTCGAGTAACTACAATTTTTCGAGGTGAGTCAATATTTTTCTAACCCTACTCTAATTTAAGCCCTCCCCAGAAGCAAATTGATTAATTTAATTTTTCTGAACCTCAATTTCTGAAGGAATTATTGAAAAACGTCCTGTTCTTCGACAATTTGAAAAATCCAAGTTTCTTATAAGTAATAAAACTTTAGGGTGGGTTTAACATTTTGAATTCTATTGAGAAAATTTCAAAATTTTGATTATTCTGAGGTCAAATTTGGACAATTTTTCTAAAAATTTTTGGCTCAGTTAGAGTCTTATAGAGGAAAATTTCTATACATAACTCTTCTTTTTCCAACGTTCTCAACTTCTCTGAGAAATTTGCTATAATTTTCACAATTGCTAAGGCCTTTTTTCCTACG
The DNA here is from genome assembly GCA_020740385.1 of Mylabris phalerata. Lineage (NCBI taxonomy): Eukaryota > Metazoa > Arthropoda > Insecta > Coleoptera > Meloidae > Mylabris > Mylabris phalerata. The sequence continues at coordinate 1,892,253 of JAJEOX010000142.1, read as the reverse complement.
AAATATACAAAAAAAGGACGGATAACTGAAAATCTCAATTCACTTATATCGATACCTATATTCCGAATATAGTCAATTACCATTAAAAATATCGTGACTGTTTACAATTTTTCCAATCGATTACCATTAAAGATAATTGAATTTAGTGAATAGTGTTGTTGTTGTTTGGTAACATTTCTTTTATAAGTGATCATCATCATCATCATCATCATGATATTGAATCACTCTCTCTGTATGTATTTAAAATCTTGATCAATACATATACAGGGTGTTTCATTTAAAATGAGTCTTTAAAGATAGTTTATATAAATAATGATCGGATAATATTTTCAAATTCAATCATAAACCAGTGAATTTAACAGATATTACGATAGATAATTTGATTCAAATTTAGAAAATTAATAGAAGAATTAATCCACCCAATCACTATCTATATAAATTATTGTTAATAGCCTATTTTAGATGAAACATGCTGTATATACTTACAGTATGTTGTAGTAGTAGTATAGTTTTTGATTCAGGGAATTTAACGACTATCGTTAGGATGCACTTAACGACGCATGACCACTGTTAGCAAACAATACATACACATATACATACACAAATAACCGAACATACGCAATCGAATAAGCCAAAAGGGACAAACAATAGAATTGTAGAGAGAACATTACAACATACGATCTAACAAACAATTGTAGCATTTAACCAGTCACATGATGTTATTGAAGAAGAAGAAGAAGAAGAAGAAGAAGAAGAAGGGTTAAAGGGGTGATAATAATGATAATAGTTTTGAATAATACTTTAGTAAAGATTAAAGCCATCCGGTATAATGTTTCAATACTTTTACAATCTGAACAATAAATTTGAAAAGACATCCAAAAATTTATTGGTCCACTGGAATTTATAATCAATGATTTAGGTGAGAATGCTGTCTTTATTATTATTATCATTATTATTGTTATATTGATAGTTCTTTGTCGGTAAAAGTCTAATTAGATGAAATTTGATCGATTGATCAGACAATTCTACTATTCAGTATATCTTAATCATCTCCAAATGTTGGTTCTATTCAAAAAGAATACAATATTCATGATTCTAATCAGATATTCTTCCAAATTGTAGTATTTGTATGAAATTTGGTGATGATTATTGCTGAATATTGCGGTTTACATGTTGTACTATTCTACATATCTTAATCATCTTCAAATGTTTATTGATTCTTATTGATTGAATACTACTTTTACTATCGTTTATTCTCTCTTTCTCTATCTTACTCTATCATGGGAATATTTTATAAAAAATCAATCTAATCATATCAATTGATTTGTTTTTATCATAATTAACTTACAACTGGAGAAGTTATTAATAGTTGTGCACGGCTTGCTAAATTGATTTAATAGATGACTAAAGAAAGGTTTACAATTTAGTGTTGATTAAAATAGTTTTGTATAGTTTATAAAAAAGACTTTCTAGAATTGAAATCAATAGGTATTACCAAAATCCAATTATCATTATTATTATTTTTATCAGTATTACTGTTAAAACGTATAACATGAAACCTTACAATAGAAAATTATATAGATCTGATATCAGTATTATGTAATCCAGGTTGTAATAATGATGATAATAACACTTGTTTTTTTTTGTGTGTGTTATTATCGATAAAGTATTATCGTTTGTTGATTGGTTGACATTTTGAGAAACACTGGTTTTAATGATAATAGAATTTTAAGTCGTTTTAATCAATTTTTTCAATGTTACGTCCGAAATTAAGCCTCTTACGGTTAAGGGGTTAAAAAAGTGACATTTGTTGGTTTTAATTTGTGTAGTTTTCTCTTGTTTGACAAAATCTTATCGTTTTAGGGGCGTATTTTGAAAATTTATAATTCTATGGGAAATTTTACAAGTTTTTAATGCTTAAAATTAGAGTTTTTTGAAAATTAAAGGGCTAAATTGACGATTTCTCATAGTGTTTTAGTGCTTGATTTGCGTTAATTATTGCGGTATTAATGGTTGTTTACTACAATTATAAAATTTTAGTGCTTAAAAATGGAGTTTTCCTCTAAAAAGTCCATTTTAACTCTTTAAAGGACTAGATATTCAATTTTGTAGTTTTCGGACTGTTTTGGTGCTTGATTTGGTTTAATTATAGAGAAAATTTGTCGGTTGTTTTTAGACTTATTTTGTACAATTTATTAGTTTTTTTGAAATTTTAGAGCTCGAAAATGGAGTTTTTTCTTTAAAAAGTCCATTTTACTCTTTAAAGCGCTAGATATTCAATTTTGTAGTTCTCGGACTGTTTTGGTGCTTGATTTGGAGGATTCTTCGTTTGTTTTTAGGATTATTTTGTACAATTTTAGTGCTTATTTAGTTTTTCTGAAACTTTAGTACTTGAAAACTGAGTTTTTTTAGAGTTAAAGAGCTAGATATGCAATTTTGTAGCCTTCGGACTGTTTTAGTGTTTCATTTGGTTTAATTATAGGAGGATTTGTCGGTTGCTTTTAGGATTCTTTTGTACAATTCATTCGTTTTTCTGAAATTTTAGTGCTTAAAAATGGAGTTTTTTTAGAGCTAAAGGGCTAAATATGCAATTTTGTAATTCTCGGACTGTTTTAGTGCTTGATTTGGTTTAATTATTGGAGGATTTGTCGGTTGTTTTTAGGCTTATGTTGTACAATTCATTAGTTTTTTTTGAAATTTTAGTGCTCAAAAATGGAGTTTTTTTAGAGTTAAAGGACTAGATATGGAATTTTGTAGTTTTCAGACTGTTTTAGTGCTTGATTTAGTTTAATTATTGCTGAATTTGTCGGTTGTTTTTGCAAGTAGACTATACAATTTAAAGGTTTTCTGAAAGTTTAGTGCTTCAGAATTAAGTTTGTTTAGAGCTAAAGGGCTAGAAAAGCGATTTTGTAGTTTTAAAAATATTTTAGTGCTTATTTAGTTTAATTATTACACTATTTGTTGAATTCAGGTGTCAAATTCTAGAACGAAACGGAGCAGTTCCAATGAAACTGTAGGGCTTCAAGATTATGTATTTGTGGAACAATTTAATTATCGTCGTATATTTTGTGGTTAATATTAGTGTATATTTTCTCAACTATAAGCTGTAAAAGTGGCAACTTTTCAATTCAAATCGACTTAAGACAGATTTACGTCCAAACTAATTAGATTATTCCAATATCCAACATTTTTGTCTAACACATTATATTCGTATAGAATGACGTCATTTCGAGATTAATACAAAAATTGTGGTTATTTTTTGTTTGTTTAAAAAATTATACAATTTCCAGTCGATTATTGACAGTTTGTCGGTTTAACGGTTAGAAATTTGAGCTGTATAATTTTAAATTATACCACAATCATTCAATTTTTTTTGGTTACTGTTGTTTTGTGTGTTGGTAAACATGAAAATTACCCAATTTTGTCTAATAAGAATCAATTGAATGTGTGCACCCAAAAGTTTACCACACCATCATCATTATCATCATCACATAAGAATAAAATACAAAACACCTCAGTCTAGTCATAATAACAATAATGGCATGTCAATATTAAACCACAAAAACTAACACTAACACGCAAATATAACTGAATTTCTGTTACAATCTTACAGGAATATTAAAAAAAAATATTAAAAAAATATACACTACAGGCAAGTAAACATAAAATCATATAAAAGACTAATTATGTTTTTATTTATAATTGCCAGAACTGTATATAATATTAAAATTACAGTTTATAGTACAAAATAAACAAAACAAAAAACAAACATGTAATTGATAATAAAACCCACTATTAGCTCGTTCATTATAATTTATAATAATAATAATATTAATAATATACCAAAATTAGAGAGAGAAAGAGAGAGTTTTATTCGAAACGGTAGCCATATGCTATACAGTCATCATTATTATTGTTATTATTATTAATATTATTATTATTTTGTAATGACAATGGTGCGGTTAACCGCAAGTACTATCATCAGCTCGATTCAAATGAACAATAATAACACACACATGTACACACAAACACATAGTAGAATAGAGAACTAATAAATTATAGATAGATAATAATAAGAGACAGAGAGAGAGTTAGTGTAGTTCACGTGAGAAATTTCTAAAATATTAGAAATCGTTAAAAACACAGTTGCTAATATTTTGAGTGATTTCAATAATTTGAGGTTAATGGCGTTTAATGGCGTCTTTTAAAATGTCACGTGTCATTGTTATAACCAATAAAATTTTGATTTGAAAAAATTCTAGAGACTTTAACCGTATTTAGTTGGCTATAATTTGAGATTTTATTAATGTCACTTTAATAACCAATTAAAATCAAGAAATTGTTGTGGAATATTTGAATTTTGATTGGTTAGAACTATGACACGATGATTTGTATAGAATACGATTTACAATGTTGTAGATGATTTTTTTAAAAGAATGGTTGTCAGTTACGGTTTTTTGATTATCTTTGACAATTTGTTATGTTTGTTGAAATAATAAATCTTTTGTTATTTGATCGTTTTGACATTGTTAAAAATTAGTCTAATTTGTCATTGATTATCATCATTATTATTATCATTGTTAAACAAAATAATTCGCACTAATAGATAGTGTTTTTTCTCTAACATAAAAAATGGGTATTCGATAAATATTTGATGTCAAATCTTTTATTGTGAACATTTGGAGATGATTGGGATCTCCTGAATTGAATCTCTATTGAACGATTCATTTTTGGGTCGAATTTTCATTTGAAGATGATTGAGATGGTTGGAATTAAACAAATAAATTGAGTAATTCGGTCGGTTTTATGTGATTTTTATATAAACAGATGAGCATTTGAAGATAATTAACGTATTCTGAATTGAAATTGTGATAGTTCAATTATATGAGGATTGTGTTTCATCATTTTCTGAATTATTTTTATATTAATAGATGATCATCATTTGATAATAATAGGTATTTTCTGAATTGTATCCCATCATAAAATGATCTTTTTTTGAACATTTAAAGATGCTTGAGGTCGTCTGAATTGAATAATTCCGGGAGATAATTCGAATCTTCTAAAATAGTCCTCTTTTACATGATTTCTAGATTGAATTTTCAATAGTGAGCTTTTGAAAATGACTGAGATTGCCTGAACTGAATAAATTAATGGAATTCTATTTCCAAACGAATCTTTTTTTGGTGATTTTGAAGATGATTGTGATCTCCTGAATTGAATTTATCACAGAACGATTCATTTTCGGGTCGAATTTTCTTACATAATGGTGAGCCTTTGAAGATGATTGAGATCGTCTGAATTTGGTCGGTTTTATGTGATTTTTTATATAAATATAGATGCGCATTTGAAGATGATTGACGTATTCTGAATTGAATAAATTATGAGGATTCTGGTTCCAAAATAACCATTTTTTGGACGATTTTTATATCAATAGATGAACATTTGACAATGATAGGTATTTTCTGAATTGTATCCGTCACAAAATGACTTTTTTTTGATATTTAAAGATGATTGAGATCGTCTGAATACCTAAATGTGGCATCTTTTCCTAAAATAGTCCTCTTTTACATGATTTCTATAATAACAGATGAACATTTAAAGATGATCAGGATCTTCTGAATTGAATCACAAAATAATTCATTTTTGGATCGAATTTTCAATAGTGAGCATTTGAAAATGATTGAAATAGCCTGAATTGAATAAATTAATGGAATTCTATCTCCAAACGAATCTTTTTTGAGTGATTTTGAAGATGATTGAGATCGTCTGAATTTGGTCGGTTTTATGTGATTTTTATATAAATATAGATGCGCATTTGAAGATGATTGACGTATTCTGAATTGAATAAATTATGAGGATTCTGATTCCAAAATAACATTTGACAATAATAGGTATTCTCTGAATTGTATCCATCACAAAATGAGCTTTTTTTGGACATTTAAAGATGATTGAGATCGTCTGAATACCTAAATGTGGTATCTTTTCCTAAAATAGTCCTCTTTTACATGATTTCTATAATAACAGATGAACATTTAAAGATGATCAGGATCTTCTGAATTGAATCACAAAATAATTCATTTTTGGATCGAATTTTCAATAGTGAGCATTTGAAAATGATTGAAATAGCCTGAATTGAATAAACTAATGAAATTCTATCTCCAAGCGAATCTTTTTTGAGTGATTTTGTAGATGATTGTGATCTCCTGAGTTGAATCACTTATGAATGAGATCGTTCATTCAAAATTTAGTTATTTTAAACGTGAAAATAATCGAAAATAAGGGGCATATTTAAGACTATAATCGAATTGATTCAGATAATTAATCGTCGGATTTCTGTGTTGTTGTTGATATTGTCTTGTTTCAATAAACGCCTCATTATTTTGTGTCTTAAATAGAGAGACATTAAAATATTTTTATCCTTTACATATACATATAAACATAGAGAATAATTTGATTTATATGTTGTCGGCGCTTAGACCTCCTACCTGGGCCCCCACTGTCTATGTGTGTGTGTGTTTGTCTGTCTGTATATTTGTACGTTTATTTCATAGGTAGAAAGAGATCTTTCTGCACATTTGAAATAAAACGATGCCGGTACAACATCATACAAGTAACCGAAAAGAAAACCCCCTACAACAAAACAAAACAAATAAAAAACAAAAACGATTGAAACTAAAAACCATAAATAATAAAGTTGAAATAAATTTGTATTTGTTCGTATTTATATGTGTATGTGTAAAGGGTAAAGGGGCAGGGGGCGGCAGCGGTGGCGGTTTCTTCTTTACATCTAAACACAGTAGTGGCGGCTTCACAACAACTACAAACAAACAAAAAATAATAATAATAAACGAGACTAATTGTAATGAAAAGAGACCAGTGGCGATTTCCGTTTATTACGATTTCTTTGATAATTTTAAAGACGTAACAAGAGATGCTGCTCTTTTTCTCCACCATCATTTTATTCATCTGTTTTTCTCTACTATTTGAAAAGCGAAATAAACAATTGAAGACTTTGACAGAATACTGTCTGATAAATCTGAAAAGGCAGTGTCTCCTCTTATTGCGTCTTTTATCCTCATATTCTACACTATTTTATTTTATTTTTTTCCCCCAACTGTTTTATACCCCTTATAAGAAATTGTATGTGTGTAGGGGGTGGTTGTATATCAAAGTGTCTCCTTCAGCTCTTGAACAAATAAGAAAGAATCATTCCGGGTGACGGTCGTTTTTCTACAACAACCCCCGATAAAGTGACACTACGCTAACTAAAAATTGCCATATTCTAGAACTATCACCTGCTTATTCATTAAAAAATATGCGCCTACTATATTGCGCAATAATACAAACGTATAGTGACGTCATTAAAATTGGGGTTGTTATCACAGAATTTGGTTGTAATCAACATTTATCGTTAGATCTACTATAAGAAAGAGATGTATGTGTCTTGGAGGGTGAGATATATGGATAGTGGTGGAGTAGCTGGCACCGGCGCCGCCACCAAGAATTGTGGCGTTTTGGTGGTGATGTGGTAGAAGGGGGGGCGTCACAAACAGGCGCCTAGCGTCGCGTCAACTGCTGACGCCGTTCCAAAGCGTTGCGCGTCCGTTTACAACAACAACAACCACTAAAAATAAAAAAAAAAAAACAAACAAAAATGAAAGAACAAGGATCAGAGTCGGCGACGAGTCCAAAATAAATAAACCCCCAAAAAAAATAAATAAATCGAGACAGAGATGGAGATTGTGGTGACGGCGATTTATTATTAGTGTAATTTTTCATGTTACGCCACGTATGTCGTTGCTTGAAGCGCAATGTAAGCTACTAATTATCCACGACACATCATCATATATCAAAAATACTGATACAAACGGGTTATTATCATTATTATTATTATTAATAATATTAATACATGAATTTTGCGCTACGTCCAAGATTTTCTAAAATTACCCCCATGCTAAATTTAGTGATCTCTTCATGGTTATTATTTGTCCAAATAAAAATCTTAAAGGGGTTGTTTTATCGTTATCTTGTAGTGGTCGTTTTACAGGTCAAGTCACGAATCCGTCCAACTTAATCACCTTGTTTATCCTGCTAATGATCGTTAGTTGAAAGGGTAGGATTTCTATAACTATCCTCCTTTTGTTGTATTGTGTTTATTTCCCCTATTCCGCCGCCACTGATTATTATCATCGTTATCAATGGCTGTAGGTTGTGTATTGACCGAATTTGACCGAAACGATAGAAGACCTTTGGACGTTTTAATTCGATTATCGAGATTTGTATTCGTCTAGAGTAATGTTATCCTTCTATCGAACATAACAAATTGGGGGATGAATTTAACACAAAAATTTAATTTAGATGAAATAATTCGAAAAAATTCTACAAATTTCTCAATTTCCTCTATAATAGTTATCAATCTGATTTACTAAGTTGAATATTATAAAGGGGGTTGTATTCTTATCATCGACAAATATATCCAATTTCATCACCAAGAATGCAATATTTTCTATCTCAGTTAAAATTTTATCTAATCAGTAAGAAATACCAAATAGGGGATGATTCTTCTACCACTGTTACTGTTATGTCACAACAACAACAACAGATTGAGGGGTAAATTTGGACAGATGGGGATCAGATACAATCAGATTACTATTCCAATAACAAGACCATGACAAATGCGGATAAATTGTCACAGACACCCTTGATTATATCACAAATACGACTCAATAAGGGTAGTTTTACACACGATAATTCGGCAATTTACCACCGAAACAAAAAATCGAAAATCGGGGAAAAAACCCGAATAGTCACCGCCTACTTTGTGAAATTCTTCATAGTTTTAAAACAAAAGACGCACACACACACACTAACACTAACACAGATGAGATGGAACAAAAGAAAAACAACCACAAAGCCGCCTGATTGGCCGTTGGAACATTCCACATGGGCGGTGGTGAATCTTGACAATTCCTAAGTACGAATAATGCGACATTTTTTTGCGTTCTATCTTAAATAATAATAGTAATAATAATAATATTGATGGTAATTGGTAAAAAATGGTGAACTAGGCCACGCCTACTTTCACACCTGTCCCACAGACGTGTATCGATTGCAATCGAATCGATCGTGATCGGTTCAAATCGGTAAGTGTTAGATGCGCGGACACGCCCCTTTTCTCATTCCGATCATTGTTGTTAGAAAAATTCGAAAAAAAAAATGGCATAGAAAGTTCAATAACCTCAATGAAAGTGTGCAAAAGGGGTGGTTGTCGTCTATACATATATGTTTATTTTTCATCAAATTTTCAAAAAAGCACCCTTAGAAATTGTTGTTTTTTCTTTTTGTTTATTTGTTGTTGACGGTGGTGGTGGTGGTTGTGATGTTCGTTTATAATTTACACACACACGAAGGGTGGAAAAATTGCGGAAGACCAGTAAAGAAGTTTAAGGGTTGCGTGCCGATATTGCCGTACATAACTACCACTTTACTAGTGAAACGTGAGTTAAAGAACTGCTCCTGTTGAATAATTTCAACCCCTTTGAACCGACTACCCTGTCGATAATATAATTAACTGATTATAGAATGATATTGTTAATAGAAAACGAAAGAGAGAACGAGTCACAACAAAAAAAACGCTATAGTATTAATTAAAACGATTTATATACCAACAGGGGTGGTTTTGCTGTTTGTATAACATTGAGAGAATTAGGGGGTTGGATAAAGATGTCAAGATTTCCCCGAGTTTTCTACAACAACATACACATTGTAAAGTCAAATGTGGTACTGTAAATCTCCTCAAACACCCGCCTTCTCGCTTTATTTGACATCCCTCTGAGGTGGGGTGGTGGTTGTAGATAAGGGGATGATTTCAAATGGGCAAAATTAAATTCTCTATCTAGTTCTTTGGTTTTTTTGTTCTACTGATTTTGTTTCAATTTCTTTGGTAACTTGATCGAAATTTGAACACTTGAAAATTCCAACATTCAACCCTTATTATTACATTTAGTGGTTGGTTTCCATTCTTATCTATCTACGTCTATATGTTGCTACGAATATCAATCGAGATAATATAGTTTTTCTCTATCTATCTATCTGTCTGTCTGTATATGTAGAACGAGGGTAGTTTTAGATAGAATCTTTTAAGGGGGTTGAAAGTAATCTTCCCCAATATTCTACAAATATTTAGTTTATAGAAATTAGGAAAAAACACGATTTAAGTTTTAATTAGCGTAATAAATGACGTTTTAATTAAACTGATTGAGATAATTAATAGAATCAACTTTGATCTTAATTGTTGTCTTCCTGTCCTTGAATTTTTGATTTATTTGCTTTTTTGACATGTCTAAGGGACTTTTTTTCTGTATTTTAATATCTTCTCAACACCCCTACTCAAGTATTTTTGGACTTACAACTCTTTTTGGGTGAGCAAAGCTCAGTTTTGGGCTTATCATGGTCTTAAGTAAAGGCTTATTTCAATTGTAGGAAATTAGGCAAAAATTTTGAGGTGATAAGTCTAAAAATGCCCGGATTTTATAAAATTTTGATTGAACTTTTAAAGTGTCAAATATGCAAATTTATGATAATCAATGTGGAATTCTTTGGCAAAATAGTGAATGAATTTGTGTTATTTCTGATCATTTTGCATTTACAATGATTCAAAATTGTGACATTATTTTGCAGATGTTATAATTTTTGGGTATTCTGATGAAAATTGGGCAAACACTGGCGCATTTTTAGGCAATTAGTTTGAAAATTGCAGAATCTTCAGTAGAATTTCAGATAGATCTTTTATCTCGATTAATTGTAGACTTTCAGTATTGAAAATGTGTCGAAATTGTGACATTATTGTGAAAATGTTACAATTTTATTTTTTCTAAGGAATATTGGACAATGTAGGTGACATTTTTAGGTAATTCGTCTGAAAGTTTACAGGAACTGCAGCAGAATTTCTGGATTAACCTTTTTGTTTCTTTTGTATTGTGTAATGTGTCAAAATTGTGACATTATTATGCAGATATTACAATTATTTTGAGGAATATTGGGCAAAGACTTGGGTATTTTTAGGCAATTAAGTTGAAAATTTACAGGATTTGCAGTAGAATTTCTTTTATCTCAATTAGTTCTAATCTTTCAGTATTGAAAATGCGTCAAATTTGTGACATTATTGTGAAGATTTAGTTTTGTGTTTTTTTTTTAAGGAAAATTGGACAATGTTGGTGACATTTTTAGGTATTTAATGAAAATTTACGGGAATTTCAGCAGAATTCCTGGGTTAACCTTTTTACTCTTTTTGTATTGTGTAATGTGACAAAATTGTGACATTATTATAAAGTTGTTATAATTCGTGGTTATTCTGAGGAATGGTGTTTTTTTAGGTAATTTACTTGAAAATATATAGGATCTTCAGTAAAATCTTGGAAGGATCTTTTATTATTATTAATTTTTATCTTTCTATATTGAAAATGTGCCAAAATTGTGTCATTACTATGCCAGTTTTACAAATCTTGGTTCTTTTGAGGAGTATTGAGTCAAAATATAATTGTTTTTACGTAATTAACTCAATAATTCACACAATCTTTAGCATAATTTTAGATGGACCTTTTATTTTTATTAATTCTAGTCTTTCACCATTGAAAATGTGTCAAAATTGTGACATTATTGTGAAGATGTTACAATTCTTGAGCGAAGATGATGCCACTTTATGTAATTAGTTTGAAAATTTGCAGGATTTTTTGTAAAATTTTGTATTTCTGTGGGTGTCAAAATGTTAAAGGGAAATTGTGACATTGTCTAAAAATTCGATACTTTGGCAAAATTTTTTGCTAAGGTTTTCCAACTTTATTGTTACTGAAAATGTAAATTTGGTTGGATTATTTTGAAATTTGTGACAAATAAGACGTAAATTTTGCAGAATTTTTAGGTAAAAGTGTAACAAATCTCGAAAAAGTGTCAAAATTGTGACATTATGAGAGTTCGCTTTTTAAAATTCTTCTTATCCGTTATCTATTGTTTTCCATCTTAATTTCTACATGAATATAGTTCGTGTACTGTATTCTTGTTGATACTTGTTTTTTTTTTTTTTTATAATGGTGGCTCACTTGTTGTTATTCTTGTCGATTGGTCAGCCATCAACAATCTCTTTTATACCTTTCGGCATGCGAGACGTTTTAATCGCGACTGTTAATGGGCGGTAGCAATACCATCAACTAATTACAACAACAACAACAATTAATGATGATGATGATGACAATATTCCAGAATAGTACAATTTTTATCGATTATTAGAAGGAAAATTGTAGAGAAAAAATTTACAAAAGAATTCGATTTTTCTATTTTCGATTTCTGTTCCGTTTGCCTATCACCATCGGTGCGGCGTGTCCCTTCGTTGCCGTTTCTTTGCCCGTTGATAGTACGCGGTGGGGCTCACGTTCTTGTTGTGGCCCCCCCGCGATGTAATTGCGAGCCGTTAGTGTGTCCGGTTGGGTGGTCTCGCTTTCAGTTCAACTCACCTCTCTTATGTATCTTTGCTTTGTATGTGTGAGTCTATCTCGAATATGCAAACGAATCGACTATTCAATAATCGATTTTTCTCCTTTTATTTTTTGATTTTTTTTGAGGGAGGACTTGGGGGCGAAATAGAGACACCACAAAATTCGACTAGAAATCGGATAAAGATAAAACGATTCGAATATCTAGTGACGAGTGAAATAACAAGTGAAACGTGCGGCTAAATCCTAATCTAGATCTCGGATGAAATTTCAAAAAAAAAACAACACAAACGGAAAAAATCGAACCATCTAATCAAGTTGGCTTTGATCGTAAAGACAAAGCCGACTTGATACAACACACCACAATCCCAAACGACAACCATCTAGTGTCGGCTTCGGTTTTTTTTTGTTTTAATCATCCGATATCGGCTCAATTAAAAACCAATGCAACAGACAAAGATCGATAGATAAATAAAGAATAGATAGAGGAACAATTGAAAAATCAACCCCCGTTCAGAGAAGCAACCCTTGTTTGTTTTTTTTTTTTTGTCTTCTTCGTCTGTTCGTTTCAATTAGAGAGATCGTTGAATCTCAATTTTAAATTCGCGACACGATTTTCGCGGGCCTCCCGACTCTAATCTTGTCAACCATCCCTCTGTTTTAAAACCCAACCACCACTAGCACATTAACCAACCCCTAAGTTTGACTTGCAGAACATCAACACGAAATTTAAACGACGGTCGCCAGTTAGTAGTGGTGATATTCATCACTAACACCACCATCTAGTTTGATAATTTAATCCGAATTTACACCACCCCTAATGACGGTGATGGTAAATTTGAATAATCAATCAATTGTTTTCGGGGAAACTAACAAAAATTTTTGCTATTTACATAGAAACTGACCCTTGGATATTTAAGGGTGGCTTTGAATATTTCCAATGACATTTAAGATGGATGATTGCGTTGTTGGCTAATAGATTTTTAACGATCTCACCCTTGATCTAATCTATTTTTTTTTAAAGATTGTTGAGCGAAATTTTCAGGGTAGTTTACGTATTCGAGGGTAGAATTTAGAGGAAATCCATTGATCTAATGTTGTTTCCTATTACATACAACATTCATATAAATTCAATATAAAATTGTGTGTCGTTTGAAATTTAGGGGATGATTTCTGGACACCACGTACATCTCTCCCTTTTACTAGCCGTTTCTATTGTCCGATTTGTATTGTGGGAAAATGTCTTATATATTTATAGGAATAACTAAGGAGCGGCATTTTGTGAAAGAATCGAGGAAATTAACTGTGTATTGTTTTGTTTCGATTTATGTGTGTGTTTAGTTGGCGGTGACAATTGCGGCAATTGTTTAAAAAACAAACAAACAAACATTTACCCTCTTTAATGTACAGCCATCTTGATGCCTATAGTTGCACAAAAGGTAGAAACAATTGAAAAATATCATCTTGTAAAGATGATGATGATGGTGGTGATCATTGTGGCCTTCTAGATGTGGACAATTGACTGATTGATAGTCGTTTGTTTTTCATGTTTTCGTATCGATAGAGGACTTTAACCTTAAATATAAACGTGTATGTGTGTGCGGCATGTCTGTTATTCAATTGTTTATATTATTGTTATTCACTTGTTCGTACAGAATGTGTTAATAGTAAATTCTAATTAACGTTGAACGTTTACATGGTAGGTGTTGTTTCGTCGATTGTTCCACATTGATGGGTTGATGGCCAACTAGATCAAATTATAAACAACTGCCACCAACATTGCGGCAATTGTTCTACATGGCTTGCTTTTCGGAATCAATCTATAGTTATAAAACAACAACAACAACAATAACAATGACCATTTTTGGAACGTAACGTGTCAACCATCAATCCTCGTGTTGTTTTCGTTGTTTGTTGTTTCGTTGTTGTAGATTTTGTTTTGTTTTATTGTTTGTTAATGTAGAAATTTCCGAGTAACCGATAGCCGGATTGTGGTCTATAAGAGTGTCCACGTATTGGCTATAAGTAACATTTATGACTTGAAAATATTCGGAACATTTTAATCGGGTGGATACCACCCGAAACTTGAACGAATTTCCGGCTTTACTTATCAATTTCATGTGCGTGCGTGTATCTATTTGGATGGTATTTGTGTTGTGTATAGCGGGTAGTTTTAGGGGTTGCACGGAGGGTGATTCCGGCAATAGCAACGGACTGTAAGGGAGGACAATTGTCCACAATCATCCCGCCGTATAACTTTAGTTGTGCTCGACTAAATCCAGAAACTGGCATTAAAACAGGCCCTTTGTCTATGCGGACAACTCTATTTATTTATTTATTTTATTTAATTTGAATTATTAACAAATTCTTAATTTGTTAATATTTCTTCAGTTTATTGTTCTTTATTCTCAATTTGTGGTGGTGGTGAGTTTAGGGGTGGCGGTGGCGGCGTTGCTAGGCTACCGCCGGACCCCCGAGATGACCTTTCAGCTCCAGATGACTGCGATTGGCACAAGTTGGCATTTCTTTCACACGCTAATACACCACCCTGATGTGTGGAATGTTTGACGAGAATATTCGACAACCCTTGGGTTTTCTTCAATTCTTCTTCTATTTCTTCTATCGTCTTCGTTTTCTCCTTATACAACGATGAATATTTCGAATACCATTGTTGTAATGTTAAAAATGCTGTTGATGGTCGAAATAGATGATGGACTGATAGATATATTTGTGTATGTGTGTGTGTGTGTGTGTTGTCAGACTGTAGATTATTAGTGGGGCTATAGGTGCTCAGTTGGGGGGCGCTTTGTTTCAAGGTGACAACTCCTAATCAGGATCGAAGATATGAGACTGAAAAATTGCATTCTTGAAAATGTACAGTTCGTTATATAGAAATCGTTGAAGAATTACGGTAGGGGGGTAGAACGGGGGAAGATTGATTGTTTTATTTTAGTTTATATTGAAAAAAAAATACCGACACAAAAACTACCCTTCATCAAAATTGTAAAATTTGATCTACATCCCCATCTTTACTAATATCCTTTTAGAAATTGATAGTGCAAAATCGTAATCTCAATCCGTATTTTCATCTAAATGATTATTAATGTCCGTTATAGAGAGGTAACTATTGCAAAATGGCAAATCCTGCAAAATAAGGGTTGAATTTGGATTTTTTTCTAGAATTTCTGCTTCTGTATTCGATTTTTCTTGCTCGCCAAACAAAATCTCGCTCCATAAAAACTGCAAAATTTGATCTACATCCTCATCTTCTAATAGTTGTGAAATCTTGATCTTCATCCGTATCTTTATCTAGTTATAGAATTTATAGATTTGATTTTGAATATTCTATTGTCTTATAAAAAGTTACTTTTCTTACTTGTCATTGGAAATCTTTTAATTGTAAAATTTGGTCTACATCCTCATCTTCATCAAATTTGTAATATCATATCTAATTCTTATAAATTGATAATAAAATACTAATCTGAATCCTTATCTTCATCTAAATATAAAAGTTACAGATCGTGGCATTTATTGAAGTATTTTGGAACACTTTTGCGTTGTTTTGTAAAAATCTACAAGCAGATTCTTATCAGTTTATTATATAAAATTTATTAGTGTCCGTTATAGAGAGGTAACTATTGCAAAATGGCAAATCCTGCAAAATAAGGGTTGAATTTGGATTTTTTCTAGAATTTCTGCTTTTGTATTCGATTTTTCTTGCTCGCCAAACAAAATCTTGTGCCATAAAAACTGCAAAATTTGATCTACATCCTCATCTTCTAATATTTGTGAAATCTTGATCTTCATCCGTATCTTTATCTAGTTATAGAATTTATAGATGTGATTTTGAATATTTTTCTATTGTCTTATAAAAAGTTATTTTTCTTACTTGCCATAGGAAATTATTGAATTGTAAAATTTAGTCTACATCTCTATCTTCATCAAATTCGTAATATCATATCTAATTCTTATAAATTGATGGTAAAATACTAATCTGAATCTTTATCTTCATCTAGATATAAAAGTTACAGATCGTGGCATTTTTTAACTATTTTGGGACACTTTTGCGTTGTTTTGTAAAAATCTACAAGTAGATTCTTATCAGTTTATTGTATAACATTTATCAGTGTCCGTTATAGAGAAGTAACTATTGAAAAATTTGAAATTAGCAAAATAAGGGTTGAATTGTAACAATTTGTACTTTTTCTAGAATTTCTGCTTCTGTATTTTACTTTTCCTGCTCGCTAAACAAAATCTCGCTTATGTCAACTGCAAAATTTGATCTACATTCTGATCTTCTAATACTTGTAAAATCTTAATCTCAATCTAACTGCAGCAAAACTGGAAATCTATAAAAATAAGGGTTGAATTATAATTTGTATATATTCTTCACTTTCTACTTGTGTATTCTACTTTCCCTGCTCGTCATACAAAATCTCGCTTATGTCAACTGCAAAATTTGATCTACATTCTGATCTTCTAATACTTGTAAAACCTCGATCTCAATCTGTATTTTTATATTTTTATTCACCAAACTACTGACTTTTGAATACTTTTCTGTTGTTTTATAAAAATTACTCCTCATACCCAGGTAAGAGTTGCCAAGGCTGACAATTGGGCAAGCCTTGAGCCAATGGTTATTTGCCAAGTCTGAGAGACTGAGCATCGGGCCAAACTTTGGCCCAAACCTGGCCCAATGGTTAGAATCATTGCATCCAAGCCTTGACAACTAAATATTGGCCCAAACCTGACCCAATGGTTAGAATCATATCCCCCAAAGCCTTGGAAACTGAGCATCAGCCCAAACGAGCAAGTAACTTGCTCAGTTTTAATAGTAAAATTTGATCTACATCCCCATCTTGACTAAATTTGCAATATCAAATGTAATTCTTATGAATTGATTGTTGTAAAATAGTGATCTCAATCCTTATCTTCATTTCGATTTATCTTTTGGTTGTAAAAATCTCCATGTAAGACATTTATTAAAGTGTCCGTAATAGGGAGGTAACTGTAGCAAAACTGGAATCTATAAAAATAAGGGTTGAATTATAATTTGTGTATATTCTAGACTTTCTACTTGTGTATTCTACTTTCCCTGCTCACCATACAAAATCTCACTTTTAATACTCGTATCATAGTGTTTTTTTTTGTGAATTTTTCTAGAATTGTCCACTGTAAAGGGGTAATTATTATAAAATTATTAAAGTATAGAAAATTGTGTATAACAACAAGTAAACGTGTAATTTCAACAAAAATAATTGACTACAAATTGAATATCATAAATCTAAATGCATGATATGATAACAAGTTAATAATAACTAACGTAATTGATGTTTATATTCACTTCTCTTATTGTTTTTATTAATTTTGCTCTTTTTATTCAACATCATCAACAACGGAACGGTCGTTATAGACAGGTGAAATTGAAACCATGTCATTTCTATTGAAAATATCTGATAAATGCCACTATCAACTCATATCAATTTAACTAATTTCGTTCGATTTTCATTTGTTTCTTTGTTTGATTGTTATTTTTGTGATGTGTTTTCTTGATCGGAGTCTTGATCTTCATCGTGAACAAACAGGCGCCTGTCTCCTAACCTGAACGAAAAAAAAAAAAATCTATTAAAGAGATGAAACCTTCCGCTCTTATAAATATCATGTCGGACAAGACATTGGTCACCAATTAAAACAGACACGCATCTACACACAAATACAACAACAAAAACAACTTTAAAACATTTGACATCAGATAATTGTAGCATGTGTGTGTGTGTGTGTGTGCGGCTCCTCTTTTCTCTCTATCCCATTATCACAACATTTTAATCTTAGCAATTTTAATTGGAGCAACCAGGGCCGGCTCATGGGGGTGACACTGAGCAGGACGTATTTGGTAAGCGATTCGAGAAATAAAATGATTGAGAATGAGCCAAAAATCCTCTCGTAAAGCCCTAAATTTGGGTATTTTTTGCAAAAAGTGCTCAATTTTTTGTGTGAAATTCGATTAAAGTGTTAAAATTTTCTGTTTTTCTACACTTACATAGCGATAAACTGATAGTAAATGATGAAAATCATGGGAATGCTTCATAATTTTCGAAAATTTTCAAAATAATATTACAGTGAACAAAATTTGATTGTCATTTGTCCAAAAACTTTGTCACATTTTTGACACATACTCGATTCACTCACTAACTATAAGATTTTATTTAGAAGAAATCTCATTGGTGCTAATATAAAGGCGTAAAATTTGAAAATAACCAATAACCTAGCAATACGTCATTGGAAACAAAATGATTGGTTTCCTATAAAGGCGTCAATTTTAAAACAACCAATAACTTAGCAGTGCATCATTAAAAACAATAATTTTATTACAGTTAAGTGATAATTCAAGTGCACATAAAGTAGCTAGATTCGTGAAGTATCAAATTGATTAAAGTTGCCATTTTAACACTCAAAATATACAAAATTTTGTTGCAGATTTAAATAAATAAATGAATAAAATAAATAAATAATTGTCGATAGATATGGGGTTGAAATCGATACGGAAGTGACTTAACAGGAAGTGCGTGTCGTAGGGGTGTAATTGTTTAGCGTACATCCGTCTCAGCATCCGTCTCTAGAATCCACCCTTTTATAGAAAATTCTAACAAGAGAGATAGATTGATGGTAATTTACCCTCCCTGACAAATTTTTATGGGTTTTATCCCGATGATGATAATATTCGAATAGAGTCATGTGATAACAATAGAAGGGGAAAAAAAAAGACGCAAAACAAATGAATTTTCGTTTTGGTTGCCGGTTGTTAATGTAGCGAATCTGTGGCTAATTGTTATTGGGTTGTTGTTGTTGCCACACGTCACCCTCTCTCTACAATAACCACCCTTAAATTGAAAATAAAGACGACAAAAAAAAAACGGATATGTGACACATAACAATTTGAATATGCAATCTATTTATGTTTAAAGAATTGATGAGTTGGCTTGTCGATTGTCAGTTGTTTGAATTAATGACCGTTTCCGATGATGACTTGATCTTTTTTTTTCGGTATTGAGATGAAATGACTTGAGTAGGGGTAGTGAAATTTAAATTAAAAGACGAAAAGAGAGGAGAAAAAAGTGTATAGGCACCGATGGTTTTCATTAATTAGTCGAGTGGAGTTGTGTAGTGGCGCCTGGATTATCTCTTCCGCCGGATCTACGAATTCTTATTTTGCCTTCTCTACATTGTTGTAATAATCAAGTGGTGTATTTTATTTTATTCCTCCAAGACTACCGCCGGTTTGGACTTGAACGAATTGGCCGACTTGTCATTTCGGGCATATTTCGGCGGTGTCAAAGACACACACACACACACACAGCCACATAAACACAAACGGACAGACTTACATGCATGGTTTCATCAGTATGCTGTTTTAGACGCCTATCTGTTTTTGTTGTTGTTATTATTGTTGTTGTTGTTACACTAATAGGGTGAGTTTTATATGTGTGCGTTTATATGGTAGACATTCGATATGCAAATAATCAAGGCAAATTGGCGAGATGACGCCGTCAAGACCATCAACTCCACACCGCTTCCTCTCCATCTTCTCCACCACATCCCCAATAACGTCCCTTACCACCCCCGCAACGGTCTACATGAGCGCGAATTGATGGCATCATCGTTCTATTGGTTTACAGAAAAAATGCTACAATTCCAAAAGGGACATATTTCATCTTGCAGTTGGCTGCAAATTAGTTATTTCGTGTCGTAGATTGGTTCATATTTTATTAAATTTCATTTGTCAGTGTTATAAATTTATATAATTTTCAAAAAATTCCTACAATTTTCAAAATAAGCCTTCACAATAGTCAAAATTGGCTTATAATACCGCTTAAAAGTAGCTAATTTAGAGATAAAAGCCCCATTATATGATTGGAAGATTTGAAAAATATCCTGAAGATTTGTTAGTTTCCAGGGAATTTTTTAATTAAAGTTGGACCCCGTAGTTCACTGAGAAATCGCTCAAAATACACTTCCAATTTTCACTAATCATCATTAGAAATGACCCAAAGATCCTCGTAAAGTTGCTTGTTCTCATCAAAATATTTTCCTAATCGCCCACCAATCAATAGGACTTCAAATTGTAAGCATAATTTTGAATCAACTACTCGGTATACAGGATGTTTCATATAAATCCGGCTTTTTCGGAGAAATTATCCGTTATATTAGAACAAATCGTGTTCAAACTGATAAAATAATTGTAATGCAACGGGCAAAAATATTGTCAATTGTAGAAATCTTGTTTGAACGGTAGATGTGCGTGTACAGGTCAATTTAGGGGTTGTTTCTATTTCATTGATATTGTAAATACAATTTCTCAGTTATTTAGTGTCGTAGATTGATTCACATTCTACCAAATTTGAAATCTAAAACTACAGTTTTCAAATGACCAAACACTACGACACTAAGTAACTAATTGTGAGGCGAAATACTTGCACAATTTCAATTAAAATTCCAATTAAACTACTGAAAAATTGACAACATTTCACACAAAAACCAATTGAAAGTCAATTAGTTGTCTTAATTTCTAAAGCTACATTCAAACTTGCACTATTTCAACCATTATTCAAATGGTAGAGTGTTATAAGTCAATTTAGGGGTTGTTTTTATGTCTTAAGTATTGTAAATACAATTTCTCAAGTGGCAATGCTTTAGCTATTTAGTGTCGTAGATTGATTCATATTTTACCAAATTTGTCAACTGAAAATGCAATCAAATGACCGAACAAAGTCACGCAACTAACTGTGAGGCGAATACTTGCACAATTTCAATTAAAATTCCAATTAAACTACAAGAAAATATATAAAATTTTGTAGAAAATGTCAATTATTTGTCTTAATTTCTAAAAACACATTCAAACTTGTACTATTTCTACCGGTATTTAAAAGATGGAGTGCTATACGCTTACACAATTTCGAAAAAATCTTCAAATAGTTAAAATTATGCGCAAAATACCGTGTGATCCATTCAAAACTCAAAATTTGAAGATAAATTCTATTGGTTGGACAGCGATTCGATTGTAGGGGAGTCCCAGAGAAGATTCTGGCAAAAATTGAACCTCGTAGCTTATCGAGAAATCAGTCAATACATGCTTTTTTGGGAACAATATCCCAATTTCCACCAATCAACTAAGCACATGAAACGATTGCGAATCACTAGAAGATTTTGGTAAAATTGTTTTATGTCTCTTTTTGTATTTTGTTCCTAAAAAGTTTTATATTTTCGGTAAATAATGAATGATTTTTTTGAAAATATCGGAATATGGCAAAATTGTCCGTTAATTTGAAACAAATCGGGTTTAAATTGAAGAAATAATTTCAATACAACGTCCGAATTAACAAAATTCCGCATTGTTGAATGTAGAAATGTTATTTAAATGTTTAGAGAGATGTGCGTGTACATACAGGTCGTTTAGGGGTTGTTTTTATTTCTTAAATATTGTAAATACAACTTCTCAAGTGGCAATACTTTAGCTATTTACTGTCGTAGATTGATTCATATTTTACCAGATTTGTCAACTGAAAATGCAATCAAATGACCGAACAAAGCCATGCAACTAACTGTGAGGCGAATACTTGCACAATTTCAATTAAAATTCCAATTAAACTACTAGAAAATATACAAAATTTTGTAGACAATGTCAATTATTTGTGTTAATTTCTAAAAACACATTCAAATTTGCACTATTTCAACCATTATTCAAATGGTCGGGTGTTATAAGTTTACATAATTTCGAAGAAAATTATAAAATACCGTGTGGTCCATTCAAAACTCAAAATTTTAAGATAAATTCTATTGGTTGGACAGCGATTCGAGTGTAGGGCAGTCCCAGGGAACATTTTAGCAAAAATTGAACCCCGTAGCTTATTGAGATATGCTTTTTTAGGAGAATATCGCAATTTTCACCAATCAACTGCGCACATCAAACGACTGAGAATGACTAAAAGATTTTCGTAGTTATTTTTGTATTCTGTTCTTGAAAATTTGTAGATTTTTGGTAAATAATGAATGATTTTTTGAAAATATCGAATTATGGAGAAATTGTCCGTTAATTTGAAACAAAATTGAAGAAATAATCTCAATATAACGGCCGAATTAACAAAATTCCGCATTGTTGATTGTAGAAATGTTATTTGAATGGTTAGAGAGATGTGCGTGTACAGGTCAATTTAGGGGTTGTTTTTATATCTTAGAATACTATAAGAGTGTTGGTCGTATCTATTTCCGTGTAAAATCTATTCGCTTTTGTTTTGTTTTGCCCCTTTTATTTGAGCATTGTATTTATCTACGTAACTATGTGTGTGTGTGTGTGTGTATTCACATTTTCTGAACTATGTTATAATAATAAAAGGGAGAGAAAACGGACACAATATGGACCGGACGAGCAATTTGCTAAAACGATCTCCTCAAAAACATCAAAAACTAGGGAAACTCCAAACCGGGGTGAGATCATTTATTTCTGTTACCAACCGTAGGGATAAATAGATAGATGTGTATGAATAGTTGAATGAATAAAAGAAAATCAACCCCTATTTGCAATATTTATTAAAATACATACACGGAATTACAATAATAATAGTAATAAGTATTTAGATTAAATTTCTATCATTTTTTTTTGCGCCGAAGGGTGGTTTTTCTTGGATTTTTCGATGAAATTTCAAACCATCCATCATTAGACGCTGTTTATTTTAAACAACAACGTTGATAATTAGAAAAAAATATAAAATTAATAGGGGACGAATATTAATTTCGGCAATTAAATAAATTGGGGATAGAGAATAGACAAAAATTTAATTTAATTACATCGTTTTAATTAAAGAAAAAATACAACAACAGTTTTTATTACCAACACAAATCATAGAGATCGTAAAATTTCCCCTATATCTCTCTATCCTTGTCTATCTATCTATTTATTTGTATTTTATAGAAATCGAAATGAGAAAAAAATGACGCTTTTCAAGAGATCAAGTGACCAATCACTAACCCCAAGATTTGCAATAAAAGAACGACTCTTTAGTTATTAATTTGGCAAAATTTGGAATATCTACAGGGTGGTTCATTTAAAACAGCCATTAGAATTAATCACCCTGTATTCAAATAGAATCCGTTCGTTAATTATAAGAAGCGTTTATGCCCTGTTCACACTCGATTTTATGGCGATTTTATTGAATTAATGTTAGTAATATTGTGAGAAAGGAAGTGCGGAGGGAGAGCGATTAATGACCAAGCTACGGATAGAATTTTAATGAATTCGATTGGAGACAATATAGAAGGATAAAACAGAAGAAAAAACGCCAATTGACAGGCAAAATGATAATGACGATGGTGATCGAACATCTTTTTACAAGATCGTTACAATACGATAAAGATCGAGATAGAGACAGTTTTAATTTTTTTTTCTTCTATTTCAGTTTGAGAATAGATGGTTTTTGTAACAAAGATAGAGATAGATAGATAGATAGATGGATAGATATAAAAATGATCTTGATTTGTTCTGTCTTCGAGTCGCTTAATTTATACGACATGTTTACATATGTCCAAGAATCGAACGGGCGCATTCTAATTGTCGGCATTTTAAGGCGCAGTCAAAGGGGCCCCCAATACAAAACACACACACAGCATGCCGTAACTGAACGTGGCGCCACCGGAGTACCAAAAAAAAAACACACACACACAAACCCACAGATGAATCTTTAAAGAGACAACGATGAATAAGGAGTTAAATCGCTACTTAAGCCGCTCAATCCGCGGGGAAGAGGCTAAAATTTGATAAAAATTTCACAATTTTCGCAATTGATAACAATTTGGACAAAGATAGAGATTATTCAACGTTAATATATTTAGATAGAGATGGTGTTATTGTCTTAGATAGAGATAGAGATTGATTTATTCTGGTCGAGTCGTGAATGTCGTGAAACGCCGCCGTGTCTTCGTTGTCTTCTTCTTCTTCTTCTTCTTCTCTTTTATGTTGCAGAAGAAAGAAGGAATGAACGAATGTGGATGGAAGACAAGGCAAGGCGGCTATATGGTGGCTGGTTTTCGACTCGGAACAGGCCCCGTAGTAACGAGATGCCGGGGTGGTCTCCTCTTCAAAAACTGTCCGGTGATATAGTTGTGCGCTTCATACACTTTTCTCTTGATAACTACTACTTTACTTACTTATAAACATGATTTATACGTATCTGGTTTAGAGATATTCAATTTTGATTCGATAGGGAGCGAAATTGGGGTGTTTACCACCCTCGACAACTACCCCATTGGAATTCTAATGATGTCTTATTTGGAAGAATTATTACGAATTTTGCAAAAATTAACAAATTTTCCATGAATATTAGAATTTTAGAAATTGGGCTATCTACCCTTAAATACTACCCCATTTGAAATCTATTCTAATCTTTTAGAATTCGTAGAAAAGCACCCTTTATGTATATTTGAGTTGGAGGAATATTTCTAAATTTGGTCAAAAATTAATCAAAATTACGAAAATATACTCGTTTTGACACCAAATTTCTTTTAATTACAGTCATCTGGACAGCACAAATGGCGCCTGTACTACCAACATAACCGTAAGTACCTTTTTTAATCATTAACACTAAGTAAGAAGTCGAAATTTTAACACCCCATTCGAATTTATGGTACTATAGTGTCAAAATTTTTGCAATTTTTGTAGCAAAATTTTGCATGAAACATTCTTCTATATTGCCGAATATTTTAATTTGGGGAATTGGGGTGTCTACCCTCGCACACTACCCCATTTAAACTACATTCAGGTTTTTCGAATTTTGGAAAAAAACACCTTTTTGACATAGTTGGGTGTTTAAATTGGAGAAATATTTGTAAATTTTACCAAAAATCAGTCAAAATTTCAATCATATTCAAAATTTTTCTAGATTTTATTTTCCAAAAATCCTACAATTTTTTCAAATTACAACTTCTCGACATCTGAAGACACTACGAATATCTCCAGTACTACCAACATAACAGTGAGTACCTTTTTTCTATAATCATTACTTAGAAAAAATTCAAAATTTTAACCCCCAATCGAATCTATGGGACTAAATGTAGTTTTATTATTTTTGCCATTTCGGTTACACTGTCTCTAGCCAATGATGAATTTTGGAATATTGCAGAATATTTTATTTTGAGAAATTGGGGTGTCCACCCTCGCTCACTACCCCATTTACATTTGGGTTTTTCGAATTTTTAAATTCTTTAAAATTTTTTGAAAATAATTTTTTAACAGCTGGATGTTCGAATTGGAGAGATATTTGTAAATTTTACAAAAATTTCAAAAATAGACCTTTAAAGTAGTCGAATTCAAAATTTTTGTAGATTTTATTTTCCAAAAATCTTACCATTTCTTTAAATTACAGCTTCCCAACATCTGAAGACAGCACAAATGAGACCAGTACTACCAACATAATGGTGAGTACCTTTTTTATAATCATTATTTGGAAAAAACTCAAAATTTTAACCCCCAATCGAACCTGTGGTACTAAATGTAGTTCTGTTATTTTTGCCATTTTGGTAGCACTGTCTCTACCCAACGATGAATTTTGGAAAAATTAATCAAAATCAAACATTCTTCTATATTGCAGAATATTTTAATTTGAGGAATTGGGGTATCCACCCTCGCACACTACCCCATTTAAATTCGGATTTTCCGAATTTGTAAATTTCTTAAATTTTTTTCAAAATAACACTTTTTTAACAGATGGATGTTTGAATTGGAGAGATATTTGTAAATTATACCAAAATTCCAAAAATAGACCTTTTAAAGTAGTCGAATTCAAAATTTTTCTAGATTTTGTTTTGCAAAAATCCTACAATTTTTTTAAATTACAGCTTCCCGACATCTGAAGACACCACGAATAACGCTAGTACTACCAACATATCGGTGAGTACCTTTTTTTGTAATCATTACTTGGAAAAAACTCAAAATTTGAACACCCTATCGAATCTATGGTACTAAAAGTAGTTCTATTAGGGTTAATATATTGTTAAAATTTTTGCCATTTTGGTAGTACTTTTTCCACTAACGATAAAATAGAAAGTTTCACTTTACAATCCCATCGGTAGTTAGGGGTAGGTATCCACTTAACGCGTTTAATGAAATGTTAAATCCTAAATAGTATAGTTTTTTTTGTTCGGGGTGTATACAGAGGGTATAATTCTATTTCTAACCGAAAACGATGGAATAGAAGAAAAAAAATAAGGGAGCACACAAATATAGAAGGCGCCTTTCTTCTCTATTATAGATCCTTTTTGTACAACTTATCTATTTCTACAATTTTCCAACAATAGACAAATAATACACCCCTAAATGAAATTTGCCGAACTAATCTCATTTATACACTCCTCGTACCTATATCTTGATATTAGATAATAAAAATGACCTATTGAAAGAGTGTCTTCTTCTTTTTCCATCTTCATCGTCCAATTCTTTATTTGTCGTCTAGTTCAACTGTAAAATTGGCCCCCAAAATAAAGCCCACCGATTTAATTGAAGCGAAAATAGACGAAATCTAAACAACCCCTCTTATAGAACACAAAATAGTAAAGTTACCGAAAAGTGCCCAACGATCTAGAAACATTTAATCTTGTTGTTTTGCCAAAAAGAGAAAAAAAATCTTCGATTGCAAAAAGCATCCAAATAAATCCACCCTTAAGTGGTGACAATTGCGCTACTATTCGGGGGTTGAAGAAAGCTAGTGGCAAAAATCTTTTGTACCGATTTTCAAGATTGTTTTCTTTGTCTTCTGTTTTTTTCTTGTTTTTTTTTTTTTGAAAAAGGGGTGTTTGTAGGTTTTCAACGCCTGCTATTTTATTATGAAATTTATGTTGTTAGTATGTTGATTTATGTTGTTGTTGTACCCCTTTTCGGTACTTTTATCGTAGAAGGCCGACAATGATTCTTGTGATATATGATGGCCACCATTATAAGGCGGGGGCTTAATTGCCATCTAGATAATTAATAAAAACATAATTGTGATTTTGATTTAATCAAAATCGTCTTCTACTTCTTGTTTTTTGATTAATTCCAATTCAAATTAATTTAATTCTAAATTCAATTGTTTCTAAATCTAAACAAAATAACAACGAATTATTATGATTATTATTATTTTTGATAAACAGGATGTTTTTTATTTATTTGGACAGTTAATGGTTGAATTTTGATTCGTCCGGAATTACTTAATTTAAGGTCTTTTTAATTTAAATCAATTAAAATTATTTTCGGTACTACAAAAGGAAAAAAGAGAAGGTTCCTCCTAATAGACTCTCTATTAACACGATTTAAATTAATTTACCAAATGTGCTGTATTCTTTTGCAAACTACCGGGTTATATCAAGACTACGTAAATCTAAAATAAAACAACTCAATTAGAGGTTTTTCGAAATGGACTCAAATAACACGATAGATTACATTCAAAATAATTGTCATATGAGGCTTACTTCTAACTTTAAAATAAAACAACCTAAGTAGAGATTCCTCCAAAGAAACCTTCTATTAACACGATTTAAAATAATTTACCAAATGTGCTGTATTCTTTTGCAAACTACCGGGTTATATGAAGCCTACGTAAATCTAACATAAAGCGGCTCAATTAGAGGTTTTTCAAAATAGACTCAAATAACACGATAGAATACTTTCACAATAATTGTTATGTGAGGCTTACTTCTAAGTTTAAAATAAAACAACCTAACTAGAAGTTTCTCTAAATAGACCCTCTATTAACACGATTTAAAATAATGTACCAAATACGTGCTATATTCTTTTGTCAACTAACGGATGAAATGACGCTCACTTTTACTTCAATCTAAAATAAAACAACTCAATTAGGAATTTTTTTCAAAATAGACTCAAATAACACGATAGATTACATTCAAAATAATTGTTATATGAGGCTTATTTCTAAGTTTAAAATAAAACAGTCTAACTAGAGGTTATTATAAATAGACGTTCAAATAACACGATAAAACCTTGCTAAATATGGCGAAATTGTTCAAAATTCCTCGTTTTTACAATCTACCGTTTTATATGCGGTTTGCTTACCATTAAAACGAAAATAAAACAGCCCAATTAGAAATTTTTTCGAATAAACTTTCTTTTCAATTTAAATCAATTGAAATTATTTTCGGTAGTACAAAAGAAAAAAATGGAGGAAGTTCCTCCTAATAGACCCTCTATTAACACGATTTAAAATAATGTACCAAACACGTGCTATATTCTTTTGCTAACTAACGAATTAAATAACGCTCACTTTTACTTAAATCTAAAATAAAACAACTCAATTAGGATTTTTTCAAAATAGACTCAAATAACACGATAGAATACATTCTAAATAATTGTTATATGAGGCTTACTTTTAAATTTAAAATAAAACAGTCTAACTAGAGGTTATTACAAATAGACGCTCAAATAACACGATAAAACCTTGCTAAATATGGGGAAATTGTGCAATATTCCTCGTTTTTACAATTTACCGTTTTATATGCGGTTTGTTTACCATTAAAACTAGAATAAAACAGCCAAATTAGAAAATTTTCCAAATAAACCCTCAAATAACACGATCGATTGCATACAAAATAATTTTCGCAAAATATGTTGGCATTGTTTTTATTTTCTAATTTTTTTTATTTTCTCAAACTACCGTGTTATATGAGACATATTTCTAAATTTAAAATAAATCAATTCAACTAGAGATTTTAACAAATAGACACAAAT
Organism: Mylabris phalerata; assembly: GCA_020740385.1. Classification (NCBI taxonomy): domain Eukaryota; kingdom Metazoa; phylum Arthropoda; class Insecta; order Coleoptera; family Meloidae; genus Mylabris; species Mylabris phalerata. Next base: position 1,863,000 of record JAJEOX010000142.1, on the reverse strand, counting down.
AACACGAATAATTACATTCATAATCATTCCCGTTGCTAAATTTGTCCAATTTTGCAATATTTTACTTTTACTACCGTGTTATAAGATCGTTGTTTATCTCTAAATTTAGAATAAAACAACTCAAGTGGAGATTCTTCAAAGTGAATCCTCAAATAAAACGATAGATTCTAAACAAAATAATATTTCCTCTAAGATATATTGGTGTTTTGCTATATTCTTTTTATGTTTGCAAACCACCGTGTTATATGAGATTTACTTCTAAATTTAAAATAGTTTCTCAAATAACACGATAAATTACATTGAAAATAATTTACCTAGCTAAATTTGTTCAGATTTTACGATATTCTTTTTATTTTAGTAGACTACCGTGTTATAATAAGACTAGATTTAAAATAAAAATAGCTCAATAGCGAAAAAGCTTAAATAAATTGCTAAATGTGTCGAAATTTGGCGGTGTTCTTTTAAATCTTGCAAACTACCGTGTTATATGAGACTTACTTGTAATGTAATTAAAAATTATAAAATTCTAACTAAAATTTACCCCTTTTTCTTGGGGCATCTCCAAATTATTTCCTTTAAAAAAAACGAGCTATCAAAAATTCGAAAGTAATCATTCAATGAATCATTATCACCATAATTATAATCATTACAGTCGTCATCATCATTAGTGAACAAATAACAAAATGCAATAATCATATCATTAAAATAAATAATAGTTGAAATTATAGAAATTTCAAATAACAACAAATAAAACACACACAAAAAACAAGAGAAAACAAAACAATAACAATAAAACTAATGAGTATCTAGTAGGTGGATAAATAGAATAAATAAACAATAGAATTAGAAAAAAATAGAAATAGAAATTAAGAAAATAATAGACATATGTATGTATAGATATTTACCTATCCATATACATATGTATAGTAGAGAAAAAAAAAAACAAAACAACAACAAAACAATCGACTATTAGTGTTCTAATATGAGTGACAAGTATACAACAATTGTCATGTTATATACCACCCTCTCACCCCTCCCACTGATCATACCAATCTACTACTCATCAACTGTCACAATAATTGCCCCCTAACAGTTGAATTACAATAAATTGTCATGTATTACAATCTAGTGTGCGTGTGTATTAATAAATATTTCGAGAAAATTTCCCTCTATCTATACTCAATCTACAATAATTGCTGTCAACTTGACACAATTACAACAACAAAATTAATAAATACGAAACTAACATTATATTTGTTGTTATTCTGATAGAAATATATCGGATTAAAGTCGACTATGGGGGGAAATAGTTGAATTGTGTTATTAAGTCAAGTTGTATTAGATTGACTATAATTTTTATTTGTTTGTTATTTTGTATAGGCATGTGAAGCTTGACTTCCGGTACTAAGCACATCATTTTTTTTTTGTTAGCCACGCCTACATTTCATTATTGTCATTTATTATCAATTTAGAATCGTCGAGCGCAAAATTTTAATGACATACAATTTGTTTTACATTTATATTGTTGTTTTTTTCATCTTTCTTGCACTCTCTCTTTACTAATAAATTATCAATATTTCTATTTCTATATTTAGGCCTCACTTATTTGTTTGTCTATTGTATTTACCACACTTATTTATGTTGTTTTTATATTAAAAAATAGACAAGAGAACATCGCGTGATGTCTACTAGATTGGCACAATACAAAAGTATCAAATGTTAATGCAAGATAGATAAGAATAGAAATCGTGTAATACAGATCCGTGTTATACAAATCTTTTATATTTTATACTACTTGAATTAACAAATTGTCATGTTATACGGGGGATTTTTCTAATACTACACAAACGTGCAAGTTGATGCTTAAATTTCGTGCACAATAAAACTTGCGGGTTAATCCTAGATATAGTTTCTTGTTAAAATATTCAATTTTCTTAATATTGTAGTTGTATTCTATGAAACCGTGTAAAATTAATCTGTCATGTTTAATATGAAACCAAGTAATATCCGTGTTGTACGACGTTACACAATATGAATAACAATTTTTATTTAATTTATTTTTCAATAATCTTTTGTTTATAAAGTCTTCTAATTGCGCGGTATTCACTTACATATGACAAAATGATTTGCCGTGTTCTATGAGGAATTTTTTATAAATTTAAATAATGTCACATAAACGTCCTATTAATATTCAAATTTCGTGTAAAGTGAGATTTCTTGGTTAATGACATTCGTGTTAAAATCTTCAATTTTTTCAACATTATACAATCCCGATTCTAGAGAACCGTGTAAAATGGAACTATCAAGCCAATGTACACTACAATATAAGAAAAATAAATCCTGTATTTTTTTTTTTTTTTAATTTAAAGTTTACACGGTATTCATACACATTAGCACACATCAAGGATTTATAGTGCTATATGAGGGATTCTTTATAAATTTAAATAACAATAATGCTACACAAATGTGCAATTTACTATTCAAATTTCGTGTAAAGTGAGATTTCTTGGTAAACAACAGACGTCATTTTTTGTTAAAATTCTTAATTTTGTACAAATCGTTTTCTAACAGACCGTGTAAAAATAACCGGTCGTATTGAAAAACAAACCTATTAATATTCGTGTTGTATGAGGTTTTATGTTGAAATTCTTAATTTTGTTCAAATCTAAGAAACCGTGTAAAACTAACCGATAGTGTTAAAAAACAAACCTATCAATATTCGTGTTGTATGAGGTTACCACAATCTATAAAAAAATAACCCTGTCGTTTATTTTATTTTTTTTAATTTAAAATTGTTTGAATTTTCTTACCAGATGTTTATAAAGTCATCTAATTACACGGTATTCACTTACATACACATACATATAAATAATTATAAGGAAAAATCAAGGCCTACTTTGTAATAACGACTAAATAGAATAACAAATGACAATTGCAAGAATATATAAAAAAAAGACAATTGATGTTTTATATGTCAACTTGATGGTAATGATGGGAAAATTGACAATCACCGAACGACATGATGATGATGATGATGATCATGATTGTAATGATGATGAAAACAATAAACAACAGAATAACGTAACACATATGGCGCTTGTTTCTCATATTTACCTATATATTATTAAAATACAGAAAGGGGGTTGATTTTTTGTTTCTGTTTTTTTTTTTTTAAATCTCCATATGTGTAAATAATAAGATAATTATAGATGAGATAAATGATAATAATAACAATTGACAATCGTTTAGTAAAATTATTAGTTGTTATAGAGGGGGCTGTGAGAATTATTGGAGAAATAAATGAAATAAAAAAAAAACAAAACATAAGCGAATCGCTATTTTAGTGTATTATAATTTAACATGTTGGTAATATGTGAGATTCTTCTGTTGTTTTGTTGTTGTTAACAATTGAATCGTCTCAGATTACTTGATTTTTTTGTTTTCGATAAAATAACCACAAATAGGGGGTGGTTTTATGTGTAGAAAAAAATACAACAATATTAGAGGGTTGTAAAACGGACATACATACAAAAATTATAATGATTACAGTACTGCCACCATACAATAATACAATAGAAATTAACATGTTATTTGATATTATTATTGTGTATAGGGTAGGGGGTTGATTTTTCAAAGACAGATTTCTAGTTGCTACCACCACTATCACCACCACCACCACCACTAGCAATTTTACCTGGATATTTATCCAAAATACAAAACAAATCACGACAATACAGAGAGAGAGGGTAGTTTGTACACCTTTGTATAGTGGAGAACTTACCCCATATTTGTATCCCCTATGGTTTTCGCTATTATTTGAAAAAATCACACTAGAACCAATGGTTGGGTTCCTATTTTTTTTTTATTGTTGTATTCTAATAATAGTAATGGTGTAGATACGTTTTTAAATATGTCCCAAAAGAGGGTGAAATCGCCGAGGGGTTGGATGGTGGTAAACAATACCGACAGCCATGTTTTGCGGGATTTCAACAAATAATGTTCGATTTTAATTTCTACCGTAACCCTCGAATTACGCGAATTTGTGCGATTTTTCTATAACAAATATACAAAGTGTTCCATTTTATCAACAATAATAATTATCTCGATTTAACGGACAAATCTATAATCGTCGATAATTGAGATAAATCCACCGATTAAATTTACAATCAACTAAACAAAAGTGATTTGAATTATTGAGAGGATATTAAATGTGGCTAGAGGGTGTTTTTGAACAACCCCCAAAAGCAAGTAAATCTGCTTTACCAGCAAAACAAAGATCAAGTGGTTATAACCTACAAATATGATGACTCAGTTGATAAATTATGATACAATTTAAATCGTTACAATTGATAAATAAAAACCACCCCTTATAGTCTTCAATTTTTTTTCTAATACATATTCAACTAGTTGATGGTTAAGGTAATAGATAATAATAGAAAGGGGTAAGTTTTGTTACATTTAGATAGGGATAGATTTATAAAATTAATATAATGGCGCATCACTACCACCACTACTTGTAAAACAACCACAGTATGCTCATTATCGCCACGGTGATATTCAAAGGGATGTAACAACCCTCTTTGTCTCTTTATGCGCACTTACTATTCATTTTTCTAACAAATATTACCCATCTTTCTCTATTTCTATTAATTACAATAACTCCATCTTTTTCGTTTTTAAGGTTACAATATTATAACCTCGAAATTAGTTTTTTTACTAGATTTCCATTTTTCCATCAAATATTACCCATCTTTCTCTATTTTCAGTAATTAAAATAACTCCATCTTTTTCGATTTTGTTAGACAAATTTTAAGGTTACAATATTATAACCTCGAAATTAATTTTTTACTAGATTTTATCAACATAATATTATCTAATTAACATTATTTTTTTATGGTTAATTATCAATATGGAACGGAGATGTATTTGTTAATTACCGCCAATTTTCGTCGATTTATTATTGTTTATATTTCTGTCAGATCAATCGAATGTTTATAGCCGCCTTTGATCAATTAACCTTAGAAATTAGCATTTTGTTGGTTGTTTCTTTTTTTTTGTCTTCAACTGATGTTCATTTGTTAATTCATGAATAATCCGCCATTTTTGTTAATATGGCTAATTATTTAAGACAAAAAAAAAATGAAGCTATTGTTTTATAGTAAAATGGGCGGATATAATTTAAACAAAAAAACCATTAAAGAAAAAATCGACATAAGTAGGTGGGTTATAATGACGTCATTTTATCAAATTAAGTCAAACATTAACTTTACTTATATGGTGGCTTAGTGTGTGGTACAATTTAAGTTAATGTCTCTTATTATTATTATTATTTTGTTTGTTATTATTATTATTATTAAAGTTGTCTTAATTTAGTAATTAATTGCAACATTTATCCGTTATATTGGAAGTTTTTTCGATTAGTCATATTAGAACAATTCTATTGGTTGATAGACATCTGTCAAATTGTCCAATAGAATTTAAAGAATCTTTTGTGATTGTTTTAGACGAAACACTGTGTATAATTAATTATTTTAGGTTATTTCCGTATAATCGGTATTTAAATTTTTTTTTTTTTAATTGAACCACTCTGTATAAATTATGATTGTTTTTTTTTTAATGACAATCCGTTATATTGAGAATATTTTCGATAAATCATTTTAAAATAATTTCATTGGTTATTGGAAGTTTGTTCAATTGACCAATAGAATTTATTTATAGGTCACTTAACCACAGGCCACTATGTATAATTAATTTTTTTAGGCTATTCCCATATAACGGATTAAATTTGGAACACTCTGTATTCGATTGATTTTCCAATAAGACGGTTACAAATGAATGGAATTTCGTTAGAATTGAACAGGACCGGCTTCAAACTAATTATTACCGCCACAATAATAATAATAATAATAATAATAGTGTGCGACAAAAACGTTGAAAATAACGTCACTAATGTGATATAATAAGCGTGAAACGTTACGCACGCATAATTTTATCTCTTATTTTCTAATAATAATAATAATGATAATAATAAATAGCCTTTTTTTATATAGAAATCTATCGTGGGGATATTTTAAAATATAACCTCAAAATTATAGGGTAATTACACAAACACACACATATATAAATACATGTATAAAAGAAATTTGCCGCAAACAAAAGACATCCGTTTTTCCACTGAAATAAAAATAAAAGAAGACCACCGCCAACTATATAATGTCAATCAAATAAAAGCGAAATGACGAGAAAAACAAATGACACGAACATACATATGGCCGTTAATAATTATAATTATTATTAATTTTGTTAAAAATATAATTATTATCATATGTCAACCGATATGGTTGATTAAAAACAAACAATTGATTTGTAATTATTTTAATACTTGTTTTTTTTAATTGTTGAAATCTAGTGTTTGTTCTTTTGTTAAATTGTCATATATCCATAGCCGTTGCGATTAAACGATAACTATACATTACATCCATCTAACAGCGATTTAAATGTGTAAAATCAAGTTGGCCACTTCATACCAAATATCACATAAAATACACACACACACACACACATATTAAATTTATGTGTTAGTGTTAGTGTTAGTGTATTAGTGTTAGTGTTAGTCGGAGGGAGGTGAATATGTGACACAACCCACCACCGCCACCACCACCACCACCACTACCACTTCCATTACCACTAAGCAAAAGAGACAGATTATCGTTCATCGTAAACTCCACCCACTAATACACAATTCCATCTATGTATGTGTGTATTTATGTGTCACATTCATTGTATAATTCTACCCCCCCACTACAACCATAGTTGGCTATATCAATATTTTTATAGCCACGCCCTTTATACCACAGCCGTCGCGATCAGTCGTCTTATGTCAGTTTAACTCGACCGATGTTGTTGAAATCCACTGTCTACTTTGATCTGTCATTTGTTTTTTTTTTTGTTCGATTTTTTTCTTCTTCATTTCTAGTTATCCATTATATTGATCTTCATTTATTTGATTTTTATTTGTTTCGATCGTAGTTATCTGTGAATTTTCAGTGGTGTAGACATGGCGAAATTTCCAAATTAAACCAATTAATTAATTAATTAATTAATTAATTGAAATAGATAATATTACCAATATTAGAATTAAAATGAATTTTCCATAGGTGATGCGATTTTTCTATAGAAAGATGTGAAAGTTAAGCGCAAACTCACCGACGCTATTTGTTAACGTCCCGACGCTGGTGGTTGTAGTGATGTTCAGTTGTTTCGAAACCACGGCCTACTCTCTTTCAATACGAGTCTAGATAGCGTTTTGTTCGTTTTCAATTCTAGAAATTAAAGTAAATTTGAAGGAATTAACCCCCGGTGTAAGTACAACCCCATTTCTCTATATTGTTTAATTTCGAGTAATTGGGGATGGTTTTATTATCGGCAAATTATTCGAAAAAAATTGGTGTTTTTTTTTTAGAGGATTTTTAAACGGAGGGTAGGTGAGATAATCGTGGTTAGAAATGGGAATTGTTAACAAATTCACAGCCACCTCTTTATTGTATTTTTTGAATTGCGTGTTTGTTTCATAATTACCACATTTAGCTTATCAAGATTTTGTATTAAATAAAACTAGAGGGTAAATTAGATCACCACCCTGTTGTTTATTTGATTTCTGTGATTTAACGGACGCATCATCCCTCTTCAGTTACAGATAAAATAAACAAACAAACGTCAACGACAGTGGTGGATGCGTCATTTTAACGCCAACAATATTCTTATGGGGTAGTTGTTTGTGATCATATTGCTATTTTAACCGCCACCAATTTAGTGGAGTTTCAGTTATCGGTTTTTGTGTTAGTAGTAGTGATGGTGGTGGTGGAGATTATTTGGGTTTAGAAGTGGTGTTTTTCACGTCTGATTTAATGTCGAGGGGTGTTGGAATGGTGGCGGCTGTTTCCGCCACCACCCACCACTACCACTATTGACGCCGCCACAGTTATTCGTAACAACAAAACGAAAGAAAAACGTCACCGTGTTGTTGTTGTTGTTGTTGTTATTGTGTTGTTGTGGTGGTGGTGCGTAGAAAAGTTGGAAACGGTGTTACAAAAACCGCTAGTAACGCCTCTATAGGCATAACCATCTAACTCCTGCCCACTAGAAGTGTGAAAAGTGGGGGAAAAATGTCGCCCCAGGATTGGCCAAAGCGCCAGAGCTGACACCGATTCGACCAATCATACTACACCCCCGTCATTAACACACTGTAGTGTCGAATCTGCGGCCTTTCAGCTATAGTCTTCGTTCGCACTCAACACGGGAAGGAGGTGTTGTTTTTGACACTCCCTGAGACACCTTGATCTGGGTCTCTTTTAAGTCTAGTTTAAACTTTAAAATACTCACTTTTATATTCAATATCGGCGTGTTTATTGAACGTTTAATTAATTTTGTGTTGGTGCGGTGTTTTTTAAACAAAATTGTGTAAAATTAGTGAACGAGTGTTTCATGTCCTAACAGCAACAGCACCCCTAATAAGATTGTTAAATTGTTAAATTATTAAAATTGAGTGGTTTTTTTTTCTGTTTGTTTCTTTGTTTAAATTTTAAAATTTTCTGTGCAATTGAGCCGGGGAATCTGTTGAAGATTCTGCCGCCACCGCCGCCCCCCAGATGCGTTTCGATACGACATTGGACTGCCCTTTGGACACCACCAACACCACAACAACAACAACAATAACAACACCACAATTAACATCAACAGCATTAATAAATAGAAAGAACGGCGGCGGCGGCATGGCCTATCATCCATTTTTACAATTACCAAGACAGACCGATTTTAGTGTTAGTTCATTATTAACAGCAGCAACAAATAATTCAACAACTGTAGCAGCTGCAGCAGCAGCAGCAGCAGCCGCAGCGGCAACAACAAATCAAACAACATCATCACCACCAACACCGAATTTCTTTCCATTAGCAGCGGCGGCGGCTTTCGGCGCCCAAAATCCGCACACTTGTTATCCGGGTACATTAATACCGAAAATCAATCATCCCCATCCGCATCATACATTAAGCGGTCATCATCCCTATACAACAGCTGAGGATGTTGTATTGGCGGCGGCAGTGGCCGCACACAACCACCATCCGGCTATGGTGAGACCGTTACGTGCCATCCAACCGGAAGAAGATGGTGTTGTTGATGATCCAAAAGTGACATTAGAAGGCAAAGATCTATGGGAGAAATTCCATAAATTGGGCACGGAAATGGTGATAACGAAGAGCGGACGGTAAGTCGAATTTTAACTAAAAACAAATCAAATAGAGAAACGGGAGAATTTCGAAATTATAAGACGCAAATTTGCCCCCATTATCTCGTTTATGAAAACATAAATTTATCGATAAAATTGAAATATTAAAAAACGCCATTTTTGTGGTAGTTGCCGGCCGACGACATCAACGGCGGCTTTGACGATAAAAACAACATTATAAATCAATTATTTTCAAAGAAAATTATTGCATCATAATCCACCACCCCTCCAAAACAATCGGCAAATTAGACCAAAAATAACCAAAGGTTACTATGATTATTACAACAGAAATAAACATTATTAGAAAAAAATCTGATCTAGTTACCAGAACAATGAACAAATTTAGATTAGAAACAAAAGACGACAAAAAACAAAAAAAAAAAAAACAAAAGCGTAATCTTGCCGACGGTCGGTTTGTTGACACAGACACACACAAATCAAAATTAAAACAACAATAAGATTATAATTGACATATTTATAATTATTATAACTGTTAATTAGAATTATTATTATTATTATTATCGTTATTAATATTGATGTTGTAATTAATTCGTAAATATTAACAACTTCATTATTTCTGATTAAATTGGAAAGTTTACTTACACATACACGAATATTTGTGGTATAAAACAAACAATAGAACGAAGTAAAGAAAAAAAGAACGAACATAGTAGGCGATGATTTTTACAAACAATCAAACAAAAGATAGTTTATGATCCGACGGCTACTAGATTATTACGACACAATTCTAACCCTGTTCAATAAAACAACAAACATTGCCTACTAGAATGTTTAAAAACGAAAAATTAATTAAATCGTGTAATAATACAGTCTAGTCATTAGAGAGGAAATGATAAAAATGGGGATTTCCCTAAATTTTTCCTTCCCAACCGCAAAACCGGATTTTCATTTGTTTCATTATTATTTTTTTGTTTGTTTTCCTCTGAATCATACCAGTGTAGGTGGTTAGATTTCGTTAAAATTTATTTTTAAACAAAAGACTATACTTTCAATTATTTTTTTTCAAGTCTTATTCCTTTTTAATAATGATAATAATTAATATTTATGAAGTTATGTCTAGTTATATCAAGCACGCTATGATAATCGAGAAAACAAAAGTTGTAGTGATAATAGACTAATTTTTGTTGGTTTGTTTTTTAATGTTCGGGGGACAAGGGGGCGGCAAAATTTCGATTTATATCCGCTCTATAGTTATATAATAAAATCAATGTTGTCGGATCTACTCTAATACCGGTTGGGTTGTTGTTGTTTCTCCTTGTAAAACAATTGAATTCCATCGAATTAACTCGTTTAATTAACGACCACAATCAGACATTTAATGTTCGGACGACGATGATGATGATGATGATGATGATGATGATGATGATGATGGGTGAATGAGGGGAGAAGGACGTAATATCATTTTTATTTTTTGTAATTCCCACAAATTACCATCACTTTTACGGGGTGATTTTCCGATTATTACCCATAAAACCATTAATTATTTAGTTTCTAGTTTCTTATAATTCCATACAGTTGGTAATACTGACAGTAATTGTATTATTACTAGATTTAACAATTTTAACAGGGTGATTTTCGAATAATATACCAACATAAATTTAGGGATAAATTTTAGTTCTAGTTCTTTATAATTTGGTAAAGTTGGTAGTATGGATAATCGCCGATAAAGTTGTATAATAAATTCTTATAATATGTCGACTAAATTAACACGAATCTGTGTGCAAAATGGCGAATTATTTGATTAAATTCAATATACAGGCTGTCTCTTGTAGACATTTAATAATAACACCCGATATTTATTTAAGGTTAGATTTTCGGTCTAGTTCTTTATAATTTGGTAAAGTTGGTAGTGCTGATAATCGTTGATAATGTTTTATAATAAATCTCTATTCTATGTCCGTTATATCGAAATGAATCTCTTTGCAAATGTCAAAATTAAATTTATTATTAGAGAACCCCCATTGTCCGTTAAATTGACATAAATCTATTATTATGAATTGTTAATTTCTGTTAAATTGCATTTTTATTGCTTTATAACGAAATTGTCCGTTATATTGAGACGAAACCGTGTTAAAAGTTGCAAATTTACAAAACACGGAATTAGATCAACACTTGTATTTAATTCGCAAAATTTGTCCGTTATATCGACATAAATCTAAATAATTAGTAAAAATACAGGCTGTCCGTTATATTGGAATAAAATTGCGAAATGCACTGTTCATACAGAGTGTTCCTTTAAAGTGTGTAAAAGTTTTTTGGTGGAAATACAAAAATAATGGCCTATAATTAATTTGATTAATTTAAATTTAATTTTAATAAAAATACAGACTGTCTCTTATAAATGAAAACAACAATTGTCCGTTATATTGGCACAAATTTGGATGATTTAGTAAAAATACAGGCTGTCTTTTCGAAAACGGACAACATACAGACTGTCTCGCGTCGCTGCCAAATTAATTTAAAATAACCTCATTTTAGTCTTGGTTGTAATGGATTTTTTCGGAATAAAAATGGCGGTTATTTATTTAAAATGGCTGCAAACTACCCAAATTGCGACTTAAATTGTGTAGAATTTAAAGTTGTATCGATCAATTTTCTTTGAACGGTCGGGGTTTAAATTTTAAAAAAATAGAAAAATAAATAGAAAAATAACACAGCAAATGGGGGTGGTTGAAAGACTTTGAAGTGAAAATACGTGGACTGTACATAATTTATAAAAGCGATCTTTCTAATGGAATGTACGACCGTTAGTATAGGGCGTTAATAATTAGGACTCTCTGTAAAAAGTCTCAAAGTACCTACCACTCTTACCTACTCTATAGTACATACATTGCACCCTATTAAACACACACATACACACATATACGCATATAAATACACCCCCATATCCGTATTACATACACATATACAACCCCATCAATATGCGCAACGTAGATTTTCTAATTTTTAATACAATTTTGTGCCGATATTCACTATATTTAAAATCTACCCCATTTTTCCAACCATTGTTGCGGCTATTATTAGATAACCCCTTTCTTGTTCTATGTCTATGTGTGTGTTAGTTAAGGGAAATTCGTGCTGATACCACCATTTTCCGAACTACAACAACAACAACGGGGTTGAAATTTATTGAATTTACCACGTAATTATTGTTCAAAGTTAACAAGAAGGTAGAAGAAAAAAACCACCCCCTTCTGTGAAACATCGAAAAAATGTGGCGCGGAAATGGACTTTTTACCGCATTTACCGTGTCGGTGGCGGTAGTGGTGGATGCTCTCCATCGACTAATTTCCGTTTAATTTCGTCTCGTTTCTTTTTTCATTTTCAACCCTGAAATTGTTAGGGCAAAGATGATTGTTTGTTTGAAATTAGCGCCGGATAATTGAGTTTAACACCAATTAGTTCATATGTTGTTTTCGGGTTGTTACCGGTTTGTGAAATTGAAATTAGTTGTGCGAGAACGACAGAGATGGAAGTTACAAAATGGTCCAAAAAATGACGGAATTTTCGATGCTGTAGGTCTTCTAAGAGATCGAAAATAATAGAAGAAGAAAAAAGAGAACAAGGGAGAAAATTAATTTTTTTCCAACGGCGTAAAATGAAGAAAAATTAGATGACAGGCATGGATAATTGGCGGTTAATTTTCTGTCTTCCCGTAATTTTTTTACGGTTGTTTTTTTCATTGTTGTTCGTTAGTTAGAACGTTAATCGTGCATTTAAACACGAAATAGAAACTTAACCCATCGATAAATCTAACATGTTTTACATTTCGGTTCAATTGTGTCATTTATACTACCCGCTTTTACAATATGTGCCATTTATTTGTATTAAAAGGCACATAATTAAGCTTTATACCCTTAAACTAGACATTCATCTATATCTACTACTAAATTTAACAATTGTGTCACATATTTACACAATTTCGCATTTGTGTCATTAGTGCAGTTTTACATAAAATTATACTTTGATTAAATCGTACAATTTTCTTTAATTACAACAACGATTTTATCATTGTTATTATGTGTATCAAAATAGTTACATTTTCTGTAAATAGTTACACATCGATTTGTAACTTTATATGCTCATATTTACATTTATTTGTCAATTAATGCAAAAATTGTGCAATCACACTTGTTAATTTACAACCATGTGTATAGAAAAAGTTACACTGTGATGAAATCTACAATAGGTTTGCAACAATTTTACACTTACTGTCATCAAGATTATTAATGTGACATTTTTTATAAATAATTACACAACAATTCGTAAAATTGTACCCTAATATTGCCGATTAATCCAAAAATTATGCGATTTTAATTGAGCACTATCGTTACTATTTTTTACATCATTTACACTAATTACTGAAAATAGTAAAAAAGTTACATTTTTGGTAAATTAACAATTACACTTGCCAATTTACAACTACGTATCATTCATACACTATTACCCAATTGCACTATTACCCAATTTGTACAGAAAAAGTTACACTCTGATGAAATCTACAGTGGGTTTATAACAATTTTACACTTATTGTCATTATTATTATTATTAATGTGACATTTTTTATAAATAATTACACAACAATTCGTAAAATTGTAGCTTAATATTGTCGATTACCCCAAAAATTGTGAGATTTTAATTGAGCACTATCGTTACTATTTTTTACATCATTTATACTAGTTACAAAAGTAGTAAAAAAGTTACATTTTTGGTAAATTAACAATTACACTTGTTAATTTACAAATTCATGTGTCATTCATGAAGTTGCACTATTACCCAATTTGCACAGAAAAAGTTACACTCTGATGAAATCTACAATAGGTTCCAACAATTTTACACTTATTGTCATTATTATTATTATTATTAATGTGACATTTTTTATAAATAATTACACAACAATTCGAAAAATTGTACGATCATATTGTCAATTACTCCCAAAAATGTGAGATTTTTAATTGAGCACTATCGTTACTATTTTTTATATCATTTACACTAATTACCAAAAATTATAAAAAAGTTACATTTTTGGTAAATTAACAATTACACTTGCCAATTTACAACTATTTACGTATCATTCTTGAAGTAGCAGTATTACCCAATTTGTACAGAAAAAGTTGCACTTTTATGAAATCGACAGTGGGTTTACAACAATTTTACACTTATTGTCATTATTATTATTATTAATGTGACATTTTCTATAAATAATTACACAACAATTCGTAAAATTGTACCTTAATATTGTCGATTGCTCCAAAAATTGTGCGCTTTTAATTGAGCACTATCGTTACTATTTTTTACATCATTTACATTAGTCACAAAAGTAGTAAAAAAGTTACATTTTTGGTAAATTAACAATTACACTTGCCAATTTACAACTACGTATCATTCATGGAGTTGCACTATTACCCAATTTGTACAGAAAATGTTACATTTTGATGAAATCGACAGTAGATTTGCAACAATTTTATACCTATTGTCATCATTATTAATGTGACATTTCTTATAAATAATTACACAACAATTCGTAAAATTGTAGCTTCATATTGTCGATTAATTCAAAAATTGTACGATTTGAATTGATAAATTTTACACTATTTCATTATCTACATAGAATCATTTACACTAATTGTCTAACATGTCTAAAAAGTGACATTTTTGATAAATTATCAATTGCACTTGCCAATTTATAACCATATGTCTTTCTTGAAGTTACACTAATACCGAATTTGTACAGAAAAAGTTACGCTTTCATGAATTCGACAGTGGGTTTACAACAATTTTACACTTATTGTAATCAAGATTATTAATGTGACATTTTTTATAAAGAATTACACAACAATTTGAAAAATTGTACGATCATATTGTCAATTACTCCAAAAAATGTGAGATTTTTAATTGAGCACTATCGTTACTATTTTTTACATCATTTACACTAATTATTGAAAATAGTAAAAAAGTTACATTTTTGGTAAATTAACAATTACACTCGGCAATTTACAACTACTTATCATTCTTGAAGTAACATCATTTCCCAATTTCTATAGAAAAAGTTACACTGTGATGAAATCTACAATAGGTTTGCAACAATTTTACACTTATTGTCATCAACATTATTAATGTGACATTTTTTATAAATAATTACACAACAATTACTAAAATTGTACCCTCATATTGTCGATTTATCCAAAAATTATGCGATTTTACTTGATAAATTTTACACTATTCCATTACCTACATATACTTATTTACACTAACTGTCTAACATGTCTAAAAAGTGACATTTTTGATAAATTAACAATTATACTTGTCAATTTACAACGGGTGTCATTCAAGTTGCACTATTATCCAATTTGTACAAAAAAAGTGACAGTTTGATGAAATCGACAGTGGGTTACAACAATTTTACACTTATTGTCATCATCATCATTATTAATTGTGACATTTTTTTTAATAGTTACACAATAATTCGTCGATATTGTCGATTAATAAAAAAATTCGATTTTAATTCAAAAAAAATTACACTATTCCATTACCTACATTATTTACTCTAATTGTCAAACATATATAAAAAGTGACACTCTGGAAAATTAATAATTACACTCGCCAATTTGCGCCTTCTAAACTCGTCATTTCAATCAAACAAGTTATACGCTTCGTTCATAAAGTATACTTGAGTGTAACATTAATGTAACTTCTAATTTTACACAAATGTAACAATTGGAATCTTATTTCTATAGTTTGATCGTCTATCTTTATTTAAATTATAAATTTTAAATGGAAATTACTATATCATAACATTAAATTGATCACAGAAACACCTTATTAACGATCAAGATCTATCTATCTATACATATACCGGATACAGATAACTTGATTTCACAATCAATACCAATTAGATAAGGATAGTTATAAGAAAGTATATAGGTTAGAATGAGATAGATAAATTACCATAGATGTAGTAGTACTAGTAGTTGAAGTAAGACAAAGATGATGATGATGATGATGATGATAATCGGAATCTTTAAAGGTGGTACCTTTCACGTGAACGTGGGTACTCTTCTTTACCTACCACGACCAAAGGTGCCTTGTTTTTTTTTTTGTTTTGTTTCGATTTTCATTTGTTTTATAGTACCAACCTGCCAGCTATATAAACAACATTGTTAAACTCACCAACATGTATATATCATAATAAGCAATGTTCTTAAAACAAAAAAAAAACGTATTCGTACAAATCATTATTGTATTATAAATTCGTACAGATAACATTAACAATAATTGTATTGGTCGATTGTACCTACATCACAGAAAATATGATAAATACTAAATTATACCTTATTGACATGGACGATAAAGGTGTATATTAAAGTTGAACAAATAAATATTGTTGATGTATAAGATTATAGTTGGATTGTAAAATATTTGATGGTCGATTTTAATGTGTCTATATATACATCTATCTATCTCTTTTCCTCTTATATAAAAGCGTATATTTAATCTGTTGTTTTTAAAACCCTAAACCTATAATTACTGAAAAAGTTCAGTTGTTTTTCACGTTTTTACAGCTTGTTTGTTTTCTCTTTTGTTTCATCGTCGTTTGTTTTTTTTTTTGTTTTTTGTTTTATTTGGTGATTACTATTCATTTTCGGAATTTATAGACAGTTGGCCATGCTTTTCTCTTATCTTTCACATCTTTATCTTAAATTCAAGGCGAATTATTCTTTCGAAAAATTAACCAATGATGATGTGTGGTCTTTATAGACAGGTGGTCTTAAACGATTCTAAATCATCAACTGTCAATGAGTCAGACCCCCAGATAACTCGTAAATCAAACAACAATCAACATTATTTCTTCTACAAATAATTAACACTAATTTTAGTAAATATTGTGACTTAAAGTTGGTACAAATCAAATTGTTTCATTTATACGAAACACTCTGTATATTAAAGTAATTGTAACATTTATAAGAGGACACTCTGTATATAAACTCGAATTTTGCCCTATTGTCAAATGGTGTAATTAATCCTGTAGAATCGAGAATTTTCTATAAATATAAGGGTAGGTATTTTTGCTTAAATTGAAATTTATTAGAAAATATTCGTGCATTTTTCCACCCCTTATTTCTTCTTGTTGTTATCAAATAAATAAAAAAACGAACATTCTTATCATTTTGTTATCATCATTCTTTGGTGACAATAAAGGAATATTTCTCAATCCGGTCTTATGCCATGTTTTATACGAATATAAGGGCTTGTATCAACCCCCCAACAACAACCACCAATATCAAACCACCCCTTTATAACAGATACATTTTTATATTATAATTTTATGAATTTGGGGTGTAATATTTGGTACGAATGAAAATTTACGTGTTGTTTTGTTGTTTTATTACCAACATTACCCAACAACAACAACAAACAACTGAAATTTGTATGAATTAAATTCTTGATTTTTATCTTGGACCGTTTCTTATACAGAAACAACAACAACAACATAAAACAACAAAGTATCTGATCATCGACCTGAAGAGTTACAAGATAATTGAGACAATTTTCTCACCCCAAAACCTATAATTATAGTATCAAGATCCGGTTAAGTAGGCCTTGACGATTTTTTAAAACAAACGAGCAATAGAAACAAACTAAAATCGGTGTGAAAACAATAGAAATACAATTAAGGTAATTTGATTCAAATTTTTACAATTAAATAACAACAAATACGCATGCGCCATCTATATTGACAGATAATACAACATTGCCACATTTAATACACGTATTTGTACGCCATCTATATTGACAGATATTACAATGTTGCCACATTCTATAATGATGATTATTACGAATTAATTAAATGACATCTTCATTATTAAAACTGGACAACCCTTATGTATCTATATTTCCAACTAATATACCACCCCTTATTTTTTTATCATGATAATTTTTATGTTTGTAATAGAGTTATTATCAAATCTACAACAATGATAATAACACAACAATAGAGTGATGGTTTCGTAACTTACAATTACAACCACGTAATTAATTAATTAAAAATTGATATAATAAATAGACTCCAGAGGGTGGTTTTTTGAGGGGTTGATAGGGGGGTTGTTTGAGCTTTTGTTGCGTGTATTACAATTGTAAATTCTTGATATGTAGATATATATATATATAGAGAGAGAGGGAATTTTTAATTGTGAATCTATAGAATTGTAAAATACAGGGTGGTGGTTGTAATAGTGGTGGTGGTTGTTATGAAGTGGTTAAAATAAAGACGAAACTTTTCCGGATAATTAATAATGAAACGATTAATCAATAATTAAACCAAGTTGCCAAGTGTAATTATTTAAAACAGTCGACGATCATGCTATATAATTATATACATTTCAACCCTTCAGTTTTTTCGGGGGTGAGTTTTTTTGTCTTGTTTCAAATAATGACGTGTCTGCACTTTATTTATTTTTTATTTTTTGTATTTTAGCGATTTGGTTAACCAAAAATCGTTGGTCATTTTCAACCCCCTTGTTTTCTCTCCATGATTTCAACCCTTTTCGATCATTTTTCGCTTGAATATTTATTTTATAAAAGACTGATTGGCCCTATTCCTGTTCGACTACTACTCGATAGTAGATCTTCAAAGTTTATCGATAAATGTGAGGGTTGTAGTAGTAGTAGTAATAGTAGTAGTAGTAGTAGAGTGGGGCACGATACTGCCACCCTTATCGCCTGTTTGGATGGTACTCAACAAAACTCCATCTTCCCTCCACACACACAGGAACTTCTCCAAGGGATGCGTTGACGCGTTCGGCCGTATATAAAATAGAAGAGCGTCACAAGGGATCGAACTCTACGTATAAGGGCGGGTTAGTGGTAGTGGTGTGTAATATAAGGGTAGTTTATTATATACGGTTGAGTTCGGGATATTTATAGGAGATGATTACAAAATTCCCTAAAGGTGTTGTTGTCTATGATCTTAAACTGATGGAAATTGATGCGAATTGATAGGAAACGACCAAATTGGGGGTGGGGGTAATCATTAAAATTTGCAAAAATGACGTTTTAGTTGCGCAGTTATATGCGCAGAAATCAAATTTCAAACCATGATTCAATTAAACTTCAAATCAAAGTAAACTGTGATTGATTTTTTAATTTTCAGTATTTTCAGTATGGTAACAAAGAAATTTTCATAGCACACTTTGATTTGTAGTTTAATTGAACATCTAGATACCTGTGTATACAGATAGACCAGTGTTTTTCAATCGGGTGGTTTGCAACATGTCTAGAGAAAAAAAAGGTTGAGATTGAGGTTATGTTAGTATATTGCGACCAATATGGCGCGTTAGTTGCGATTATTTGCAATTAATTTCAATATAAATTAATGAGTGATATTGAGGTAGTAAATCAAGGAAGCCGTGGTAGTTTGTGGTTTGCTCACAAAGAAACTTCCATAGCCCACTTTGATTGGGGGTTGGTAAAATTTCTTGAAAAAAGTTTGAGACACTAAAGCCTTAATTTTCAATTATTGAGGTTATGGTACTAGATTGCGACCAATATGGCGTACAAGTTGCACTAAAGTTCAACTAATCTTTGAGTTTTGGTAGAAACTTCCATAGCCCACTTTAATTCGAAATTTAATTGAACGCCTCCTCAAATTAGTTCAGGGCTTCTCAAACGGTTGCAGTTGTTGTAATTAAATTGCGATTATGGTACCATATTGCGACCAATATGGCAGCTAACTTGCGCAATTATATTCGCATAACCTTGTTGTTTTTTTTTTTTTTTTTGAATCGCATTTATGTCTTGTTAGAGAATTATAATCGTTAAAATTACAGATGTAATCAAATTTAATGACGGATTATCATCAACATTGATGATGTTGATGATGACTGGCATCAATTAAGCTCGTTTCTCACCTACAGTCAACTTTAAATATTTATCTAGATACCTGTGTTTAAAACAAAGATAGTGGTAATAAAACTAACAAGATATATAAGTATGAAGATGGGGTGTGGTGCAGGGTGAGAGGTGGAGGGGGAGGATAACAAGATCTGAACCTGAGATATACTGCAGGCTAATTTGGAAAACAAAACGTGAACACCACACACAAACACACACACACACACACACACACACTTACACAGGCACCGTTGATGTTGTGTAAACTGTAATTTTGCATAAAATACAACGTGATGGATGTGCCATAATTGCTAATGATGTTTAATGTAAATTTTATATATGGCGCCATTTTGTTATAATAATCGGACAACATTTTATATTAAAAAAAAAAAAAAAACACCCTTATATCTAGCCATCTATTTATCATATTTCGTTGTTATTATTAAGGGTGGCGGTGAACACGGGGCATTAGTGTAAGTTTAACGATCGACAGCTGTCCATGATCTATTCTGTAAACAACCCCTAGACTATAACCACCCCTCACCCCTTATAGAAAAACTAAGGGTAGTATTTTATTTGTAAAAATGTATAAACTAACAAGAGTGTGCTATAAATTTAAATCTATAGACCCTTTTAGAAACCCCCAAAAAAAATAAATTAAGATGATAATAAAACAACAACAAGATGATGATGAAGAACAAGGAAATTATAAATTCAGGCGCCGGGTTTTAATAATTTTTGACGAGCTTTAAAAAAGAATGAACGACATAAACATAAAAAAAGAACTCTATAGGTTATATATATATATACCTATATAGATATAGAGATAGTTTCGGTGAGAAAGAGTAACCTACCCCCTTGGCCCCGGATGGCATCCGACCCCCGCTGTGCAACCGACTGACGGGCGCCACTGGCCACTTACGCGCTCCACACTGAACAAATACCGGACAACCGTAATAGATACACTTTATTCTTTCTAACATATTCGTTTTAAAGCCAATTCGATAAAGATAGATGGATAGATACTACCTTTGATATGATTTATTGTTGTTAATGTAGCGGAAAAATCGTGTGTTTGTTTTAAATTGATTTGGGCAAAAATTTTGCCCAACTCTTGGTATGTTTTACTACAACAATATAGTTGTCCAAACTTATTTTAATCGACTATAGGGGTGGTTTTCTTGTATTTCTCTATACCTGATTCGTTCTAACTTATTGTCTTGAAAGCTAAATGGGTAGTTGGGTAGTTTCGATTTGATTTATTGTTAATATAGCCGAAAATCTTTAGAAAGATCGTAATTGATTTGGGCAAAAATTTTGCCCGCCTCTTGGTCTATCTTTCTACAACTTTTTTAATATAATAGAGGGTGGTTTTCAGTTGTCCAAACTGAGGGGTGTTTTTTTTTTGATTATTTTGATGGACTCTAGGGGTGGTTTTTCTAGAAAGGCAAAATAATAATTTCTCGGTTTGCGTGTGTTTTTATTGTGTTTGTGTTAGTGTGTGTGGTTGTTATGTCTTGTTTAGGCGCCTGCTAAGATAGCGACACCCTAGAATTATTGGAAGATAGCCCAAGGCGGAGACCTGTCGTAGCCTCCTATTATCCTACTGATTGTATTGTGATACCTATATATATAATACTTTTATATATATGTATAAGTATAACCTCCTATCATCAGTTTTCTAAATAATATATGTTTTTGTAAATACCATGTTGGTGGCATATTCACAGTAAATGTCTACAGTATAACTTGATTTATTGACTTGGATCGAGTTTTTTGATAAATCCTCCACCACCGCCTCCACCTTAAAAAGAGATAGGGCCAGACAGAGCGAGAGAGAAAAAAACAAACAAAAGACGATACAATCATAACAATAATAAACATGAACATATACAAGATCCATACTTAAATAAAATATAGCTATAAATAACAATGGAAAAATTTGCAGAAACACCCACAGTGCCATTCAAATTCAGTAGTAATTGATGTATTATGTCAAATTTTCTGCGAAATACTCGGACGAATGTCAAAATTTTTGAGAAATTCTCCCATTTCATGCAACAATATTCCATACGGTTGCCAAAAATGGCCCAAATACAGAGTGTGCCATGATACTTTAGCTCCCAGTAGGCTGTGCTTTAGTTATTAGTGTCGTAGCTTTAATCAGACACTGAATTTGTGTCAAACATGGCCAACTGCAAGTAAACTATCACTGTACACCTGATGTACTATTTTTGACACTATTTACATAATAATGTAATTGTGTAACTTTATCTTGAAAAGTACACAATTATAAGTGTACAAAGTGAGATTTTTCCAATTGAAATTTTACCATTTTACGCTTATTTTTGTAAAATAGGTTACAATACGAGTCGTCTTCTAAGATTATTGATTTGTACACTTGAAGTGTGTAACAAAAATGACATAATCTACACGATAAGCGTGTAAAAATTGCTATAATATTGTATGATAAGTCTGTACCTGTGTAACTTGTATAATTTGCACCCATAGAGTTTATATTTATATAAATTTCTAACCTTAAAATCTCAATTTTGGTTATTACTACATTTTAGTAGATTTTCAAAAATTGGGAAGTTAGCAATCCATTTTTTGGAGGTCAATTTTCTAATCTAAATTGTCAAGTTCTGTTTATTTTGCACATCCTCTAAAAAGTGGGTTGGTAATAAAATTCCCCAACTGTTGGTACTTGCAATTGTCCAACCTAACCTAGATTTAGTTAACGTCAGTCTTACTCGTGTACTTTTGAAGAATTTGTGGATTATTTTGATGGTTTTGAGTCAAAATTTATGCAAAATATCTAAGAAATTATAAAATTACGAACCGAGATTTTGACGTTAGACATTTTAAGGAACTTCTCAATAATACACATTTTTTGAGGGGTTAGAGATTATAACTAGTTTAAGAAAGGGTGCCGCCATATATTTACAAAAAAAAAAATGTCACAATTCTCCCGTTTCTCCAACACAATTCCGTTCTGTGACACTACCAGCATTCTGAGTTGCATTCTTTCATAACCCCAAAAATGTAACTTTTCTGAAAAAGTGTCACTTCAGCATTTAACTAGACTCAGACGGCTGGTAATTGTTTTGGCATTGCCCAAAATTGTACAGTTCAAGGTGGTGGACATTGAGCTATCCTGGACACGATGGAGACGAATTTTTTCCCTGCAATTTTTTATATTTTATTTTTGTTTTTTTGTTTTGTTTTTTTCAATTTTACAGACAAATGTTCCCACAAATGAAATTCCGTGTATCCGGTCTGGATTTAAAAGCTAAATACATCTTATTATTGGATATTGTAGCTGCCGATGATTATCGTTATAAATTCCATAACAGGTGAACTTATTATTGTTTTAGACAATAATTAGGCGAAACTAACACATGTTTTGTTTTTGTTTTGTTTTTGTTTTGTTGTTTTTTTTTTTGTTTTCTTTTTGTTTTTGTGTGTGTTTGCTTCTATAAACACTGTTTCAGGCGTATGTTTCCTGCCTTCAAAGTACGCGTTTCGGGCTTAGACAAAAAATCGAAATATATACTACTAATGGACATCGTCGCCGCCGATGATTGTAGATATAAATTCCATAACAGGTTAGAAAAATTTTGAGACAACCAAAAAGGAGCTTCTTATCAAAAACATATCTACTATTACTATTATTATTATTGTTATTAAGACTTATCAACAACAATTTATAACTCCTTACGTCGGGCAAAACGTGTTGACCCAAACAATATTACAATTTATTCAACTATCAATGGATGGGAGCCAAGTCAAAATTTTGGACAACTATCCGGACTTTAGTTAGATAGTAGTAATAGTGATAATAATAATAGTAAACAGTGGAGATGGAAGACAGATGCCCGAATTTTATGTTTTTTGAAAGGCACGAAGCATGCGTAAATTTGTTTTTTTATGTTGAAATCTTGTAGTTTTTGGAAATAACAAAAAAATTACTCCAAATATACCAGGTGTATTCCCAAAATAATCAATGAAAATAAACTGAATTTTATTGTATTTTTTTTGTTATTTCTGTTATTTTCTACTTATGTAACATTATAACAACCCTCTAAATTCTCACCCTTTCTTGTTTTTTTTTTTTATATCTATTTCTTTTTGTTTTGTTTTCAGTGTGTGTCTTTTGTGTGTATGATTTAGTAACTTTGCATGTCAATTTTTTTTTTGGTTAGTTTTCTGTTGTACAGTTGGTAATCATGTTTGGTGTTACAGTCGATGGATGGTAGCGGGTAAAGCTGATCCAGAAATGCCAAAACGGATGTACATCCATCCAGATAGTCCATCAACTGGTGAACAATGGATGCAGAAAGTTGTATCGTTTCATAAATTGAAATTAACGAATAATATCAGCGATAAACACGGATTTGTGAGTATTACTTTCATATTATTTCCCCAATTTTATATCTTCTATCTTTATCTATATTCCAATTGATAATAATACAACATAGACATTTAGATAGAGACACGTATACACTTAAATATTGATAGATTCTTTTAAAATTGGCGCTTCAATTACGGATTGGTTGAATTCGAATTGCGCGCACTCTATCCGCCAATCACTCGAATCTTTGATTTTTTTTTCAATCGGTCTATCTTTTTCTAATTCCAGTTATACTAATGCAATTTAGAACAGGTTAGAAAGAGACAAAGATATTGTAAATTGGCGCCTATAATTCGCTTGCTGATTGGTCCAGATTTGAATTTGCCAATCAATTCTCGCCAATCAAATCAATTTCTGATTGTGACAGTTAAAGAGAGGTTATAAAACACCACGAATCGTTTCATTAATTTCCAAATGACCTAAAATGGATAGAAAACGATTGAATTTAAGTGAAGTGGTGCGGTAAGGGGTGTAAAATGGTAGGAGATACCCGAAAGAAAAAAAAAACTGTTATTTTGATGGTGATGGAGTCTCCATTCCGGTAGCACCTTACCGTATCTTTTTTAGGGCAATTTAGATATCGGACTACAACGATTTCCACTCTATTCGAAATAAATATTGCCACCGTGCTCTTTACGAAAACAAAAGCCACACACACACACTCGGGAAAAAAACAGAATTTTATCGGTAAATGTTAAAAAATAGTAGGCGTAACGATGAAATGGGCAAAAATTCTCTTTTTTGGGTACGTAGTGTCGTAGATTACTTCATATTTTGTTAAATTTGACAAGTGTTCGAACAAAGCTAGGATACTACTAGGAAAATCATAGCCAACTCTGTCATACAGGATGTACTACTCTATTTTACTTCGTAGTTAGCCATGAATAGTCGTAACTTGATTCATACTCTATTAAATTTACCATTTGTCAATTGATAAACAAGTAATCGAAACAATCTACGACACTACTAAACAAATTTGGCAGTTGGCTATGTTTCTAATATGCAGTGTCGTAGATTAGTTCGTATATTACTAAATTTGACATTTTATAAATATTCGGACAAAGTTACGACACTACGTAAAAAAATCTTAGCCAACTCTGTCATACAGGATGTACTACTCTATTTTACTTCGTAGTTAGCCATGAATAGTCGTAACTTGATTCATACTCTATTAAATTTACCATTTGTCAATTGATAAACAAGTAATCGAAACAATCTACGACACTACTAAACAAATTTGGCAGTTGGCTATGTTTCTAATATGCAGTGTCGTAGATTAGTTCGTATTTTACTAAATTTGACATTTTATAAAAATTCGGACAAAGTTACGACACTACGTTAGAAAATCATAGCCAACTCTGTCATACAGGATGTACAACTCTATTTTACTTTGTAGTTAGCCATGAATAGTCGTAACTTGATTCATACTCTATTAAATCTACCATTTTTCAATTGATAAAGAAATAATCGAAACAATCTACGACACTACTAAACAAATTTGGCAGTTGGCTATGTTTCTAGTATGCGGTGTCGTAGATAAGTTCGTATTTTACTAAATTTGACATTTTGTAAATATTCGAGCAAAGTTACGACACTACGTAAGAAATCATAGCCAATTGCGCGGTATTACCAACCATATTCAAAATATTACACGTTGTACAAATCAGTTGGTCATAAGTGGAGTCGTTGATTGATTCATACTTTACAAAATTTGACATTTTTGAAAAACAACCGAATCAATCAACGACACTAATCAAAACAAATCTAGCAGGCCTTGTATCTAACATCCTATAGAAGACAAGAATTACACGATGATTGGCTATGAATTTGATGAGTATAGTCGTAATTTGCTCCATATTCTACCAAATGAACTAAGCTACGACACTATTCGATAAAATCATGGCCGACTTCTTGATGAAATACTGTTGTACATGCTGTGTATCTATTAGATTAGAAGAGTTGGCTATGAAATTGGTGAATAGAGTCGTAACTTGTTTCATACTAGATATTTTAACATTTATCCAAAATTGGCTGTTTTAATGTTGGAAAATCTAGCAAGCCTTGGATGGAAAAGGAAGCAATTGAACCAAGCTACGACACTATTAATCAAAAGTATGGCCAAAATCAGGTAATTTACCTGAAATAAAATTCGTTAATATTCCTCTTATCAGTAATATTAATCTGAAACTTATCAATAATTATGTTGTACGTATAGAAAATCAATTTTTATATCGGATAATGTACCGATGATGTGTTGCAACTTTTGAATTATTCAACATAAATTACTATTTGATAGGAATAATTGATAAGGCCGTTAATGCGTACAATTTATGCAGGGTGTACGACATTATTCCATATTGTTTAATAAAATAGAATCGTAGCTTAATTCATACAATATTTAACGAGAAAATAACAAGCCAAATCAACCTACTACGGTAATTTATGTAGCAGTCGGCCATAAATTGACGATCGAATGTCGTAGCTTTCTTCGAACACTTGATCTAACAACTAAATAGACAGAAAGTTATTGAATTAGAAAATTACCAAGTTAGGGATTTTTATTCCGCTATATTCTCACAATAGTAATTTCAACAAATGTCAAATTTAGTAAAATAAGAATCAATCTACGACACTATATAACCGAAATATGGCCAACTTAAATTTGATATGCGCGTATATTTGTGTGTGTTTTTGTATGTTTGTGTGTAAGAGAGAGATAGAATATAATAGCGGCCATTTTCTTGTACATTTACAACAACTACAACCATAATACAACCATTACAGAATACCAACAAAATAAAAATAAAAATGAATGTTGTCATACAAGCTCTCTCCCCCAAAACTTATGAATTATTCCGGATGCATTACATTTAAAAGTTGACAAACAATGCTTAATGATCGTTAATGAATATAATGTCCAACACAATAAATATAACCTAAACACATATACATACAAAAACTTAAATATAGACAGGCCATTATAATAGTCTTGGGGGTGAGATCGATGGCGGCCGATATATTTATGATTATTTCACCCCATTTCTAACTTTACCCCTACTACCGATCTATTGTGGACTAGCAACCCATCTCCGTTGCTTATTGATAGATTTTTCCGTATCTTATTTAAAATTCACTCCACCAACTGTACAACATCCTTTAATGTTTCAACATTAAAAAGAGACGATTTGGGGTTGTTCGGATGCTGTTAAATGCATAATATATTCACCTATTTCAACCTCCCTTTGTACCCTTATAAATATACGTGTATGTAATAAGACAGAGAGGGTAGTTTTACGAATAAAATAAGTAAATAACTACGAATAGTCCCGCCTTATTGTAATATGGGGTTGGTTTTTTTTATCCGTCTATGGTGGTGTTAAAGGTGAAATTAATGTGAAAACAATTGATCGATTTATTTTTAATTCGTTTTTCTTGTGTTAGAGTGAAATCGTATAATAAGGGGGTGTATTACTACAAGTTAAAAAGGGGGTTGAAAGCTTTAAGACATGTTTTAGATGCGGCCGTATAGAATTTACCACATAGAGAAGTTTATACTTTGTGAATTTGACGTAATGCGATTTGGGGTTGAGAGACGCGTTACTGATCTTCTTCTATCTGTATAGAGGGGTGGTTGACACGATCCGGGGTGTATCAAGAGAATTTACACGATTTACCCCTTTTCATTTTTATTTTTCCACTAATAACCAAACTATAGGCATAGATGGTTTTATTTTTTGATCGTCTTGTTTAGGGGTAGTTTTTGTTTTGTTTTTGGAATATAGCCGGATTGCGTGTTAGGCGACAATAAGGTGAAAACACCTCAAAAGCATTAGTGGCCATTTCGAAGTTGTATTAACACTCTAAAATTACCCCGGGACAGCCTCAACATGGGGGGTGTAAATTCAATGGAAATTGAACCGGGCGTCGGGACGCTTTAAGGGTGGTTTTTCTCTATATATATATATCTAAGCATATAGTATTTTTCGATATGTTCGGCACGAACATCGACCTTAAATGGTGGCGGTATTGTAGTGGCGGTTTGAGACTGGTGTCTGGTGCCGGTTGCCAAAAGGGGTAGTTGCGCACGCGATTCCACCCCTAACTTTTTCTCAATAAGAAAGCGAAAATTTTTCTAGACGCTGATTATTATTATTATTATTATTATTATTATTATTAAGGCAGGTGTCCATTTGAATATAGCCGATTTTCTAGCTTTAGCCGAATCGTAGAAGCGTAAAAGGGATGCTATTTGGGCGCCAGACCGGCACTCCTTTGACTTTCCGAATCGATGAGCCAAAAATTATACGGACAAGACACAGAAGGACGGGGCATATATCTATATACATATAGAAATATAACACCCCCCCCCCCCCGTCACCACCCCTCTAGTCTGCCACCACATATAAAGCAAGGGGGATGGAAACGATTGAAGAATATGGGCGAGCAAAAAATAAATAAATAAAAGAACAAGACAAGAGACGAAGATTTCAGAGCCTCCTCAATATACACACACACAGACAAAAATATATATATAGATAGACAACAGGGTGGTTAATCATAGTAGGCGACGCACACAAAATTTTCGCTTGGTTTAATGTGCAAGAAAACGTATAATTCGAAATATGTACAGGTGCGGGGGGTGGGGGGGGGTAGAAGGTGGGTTGCACCGAAGACTTTCAAAATAATAAAAAAGGAATCTACAATTTACGAGTCTCTGTCAATAATATTAATAATAATAGTATTAATAATAATAATAATAATAGTAATAATAACATCGTCATAATCAATGGGGGGGCTGTAACAACACTAGCACCATCTGTGTCTTCTATTTGTTTTTAAAATTATAACCAAACAAATATTAGATAAAGATGCAAGGTAGAAGTAACAATAAAAAAGAAAAAGATAGAAAATAAGAAGAAGATGAAGAAAGGTGGCCAGTGTGGTCAGGTATTGTGGTAATGATAGGTGGCTATGGATAAACAGAGGTTCATATACATAATTATATGTTTGTTTAGCAGACAGCCCTGGGCGTAGTTTGTATGGTGATGATTGATGGCGCCACTTACCACCCGTGCCAACTCGATATCCACACATAATATACAGACATAAGAAAAAAACAAAACAACAACAATATATAAATGCAATCTTGTTCAACTCAATCTACAAGCATATCTTCCATCTCTCTTATTATTATTATTATTATTATTATTAATAGTAGATTCTATAATTTTTGTCTTTTGTTATTTGTATTATATCAATGGTGTTATAGTCAAGGGCTAAATTTTCGGTCTAATTGGCATGATGATTTTTTTGTTCCTTCCAATTACCCCAAAACTACCAATTTCTTATCGAATTAACAACTTTTTACCACCGAGACTAGATTCTGTTTCGTATTACCACCGTAATGGCCTAAAATTAGCACTGAGGGTTAACAATACAACCAAAATCTACCAATTTTGAAGCAATTTGGGTAATATCGTGAAATTTTTTATATAACCAACAACCATCTTTATCTTACTAACGGTGGGGTTACAATTATTTCTGTGTTATTGTAGTAATGGGTCTAAAAATTGTGAATTTTGAGCCAAATTTTCGAAATAATCCTAGTTTGTTCCTCTCAATTACTCGAAATTTGTAAAATTTCGCCTATTTCACGAAAATTAGCACCGATTCTCTATTGTAAATTCCACAATGTTAGCACTAAGGGTTAGCAATAAATTTGAAACAATTGATTTTTTCACCCTTGAGTTTTCAATTAGGATTATTGATGGCTTTCGGAAATTCAATGATCGTTCTAGTGGTTGTAAAAAGATCAATTTTATTTATTTATTTTTTTTGTCCTAAGGGTTGTGTGAAGGAAATATAAAGCTGTTTATATATTTACCAATGGCCTCTACAGGGGCTAACTGATTGTAAATATTTGACCAATATCCCCCTTACTTGGATTTCAATGTTGTTCGAAAAAATTCACGGAAATCTATTAGAAATTTCCATCCCTTAAATCATTGTTGATTTTCACACAGATTTCCAATAAGGGTGAACTTGTAGAACTAACATCCGATACATACCATTGATAACAAGAAGCCTGACATATCACAATTTACAATTAGTTAGAAAAAGATAGAATTCGATAGATCAATTGATTGATTCCATTTAGGGGGTTAAAAGAAGAAAAGGGTACAAGTATCGATAAGGATTGTAACACAGGGTTAATAAGGGGGTAGTTTCCAGATTTAGCTACTTGAACATCAATCTTTGATACAACAACAACAATAACAAATTGAGATATCTCGGCGTTATCAGTAAATTAATTGGGTAGTTTTTTTGGTAGGGGAAAGTTTACAGGGACCAGTGGCGTAGTGTCAAATCATTGCCTACTAGTTATCGTTGATAATTAAAAAAAAAATTATGTAGATTTATCGAAACAAATGAATCTATCGCACGCCATTATCAACGCTTACTATGTATAATACATGTACAAATATAACAATTAATCAAAGAAAAAAAAATTAAAATTAACAAGTTTCGTGATAATATAAACAAAATGTTATCAATTACGGTTATCGTTAATTTGATGGTGTACGGGGCAGGGGTGTAGAATTTCAATAATTTCTATTTTTGTTTAATTTGATTTTCTCTATCTCTTTCTATTTATCACTCGATAAATTAAAATTACTAGTGTTAATTATGTGAGTTTCGGGTGAAATTTTTAATAACAAATTATTTATACACACGTATATATTTATACAGGGTGATTCACTAATTTTAGCTCTCTTATTTTAAAGCAACACAGATTAGTTGGAATTATTTAAAGGAAATTATCAAAAATCAATCAAAACTATACTTTTTAATGGAAAGTCCACTATTTTAGCTACCTAAATTCGAAATTTTACAATTTTGGGGCTTTTACTTTTAGAAATATTACCATTTTTTGGTAGAGTTCGTAAAATTCAAAATTTTCGGAAAAATTTCCAAAAACTATCACTTTTAGACGATAAATTGTACGTTAAAATCGACTATAAAATCCAAAAAATTCATAAAATAAATTAAATAAAGTTAGGGGTAGTCCACCTTTTTATATTAAGGGTAGCTAAAACAATAAAAATAGTCTCAAAATAAAGTTAAAGTGCTAAAAATCAAAAACTATCACTTTTAGACCATCAATTGTACCTTAAAATCGACTATAAAATCCAAAAATTTCATAAAATAAATTAAATTAAGTTAGGGGTAGTCCACCCTTTTACATTAAGGGTAGCTAGAACAATAAAAATAGTCTCAAAATAAAGTTTAAGTGCCGAAAATCAAAAATTATCACTTTTAGACCATCAATTGTACAAATAGTGACCTTAAAATCGACTATAGAATCCAAAAATTTCATGAAATAAATTAAATAAAGTTGAGGGTAGTCCACCCTTTTATATTAAGGGTAGCTAGAATAATAAAAATAGTCTCAAAATAAAGTTAAAGTGCTAAAAATCCGCGATAATGTAAATTTCAAAATTTTAACACCTACTTGTTGAAAAATTTCCATTTTTTGAGAATTTGAAAATTCAAAAATCCACCAGGAATTAAAAAATCAAAGTGACCTTTGAATCGATTATAAAATCCAAAAATTTACCCCCATATTCAGGGTTTTTAAAACAATACAGATAAACCTGATATAAGAGGAGGTCTATTCCTTGGTGAATTTTCTAATACAGATAAAGTTAGAGTGCTAAGACGGCTATAATCAAAATTTTCAAAAATACACGAATCACCCTGTATAAATTTTTAAGTATAAACAAGTAACCGCCATTTTTTCTTTAATTTGTCTATTATTAGCATAATTATTATTCCTATTATCTCTTTAATTTATAATAAATTCTGTCTAATCAGAATTGGTTTATTATTATTATTATTTATATTAATAATAATAATAATTAATAGCACCGACAAGTTGATGGTTAGTTATCACTTGTTGAGAATTTCGTTTGATATCGCCGAAAAATAAAATTGTTGTTGCTTGTTTTTGTTTGTTCTATTGAAGCGTTAATTGGGTATTGAATGACCTTTTTCTAATGATAACCTGTTCCTCTATTTCTCCAATATAACTATATATGTCGTTTATATCGTCATTAATTAATTTCGAAATAGACAATTAATTATGAAATCAATATGTCCTATTGAATTGTAAATTTCCCATAGAAAAATCGATTAGAAAACAAGCCAACTGTAACCCTAAGGGTTAAAAATTTTGAAAATTTTAACCCCATTTCTCGATTCTTGTATTTTAATCGAAGTGTAATCCACCATATTTTGGGCAATTTTCGAATATTGGAAGGTTATCTATAGTTGATTTAGGAAATTTCGTCTAAATTGTTAGCACTCTAACTCTAGGGGGTTAAATATTTAGTACTTTTGTATTTTTTTGGATAAATACTAAACATCGGTAGTTCTTTTTTCAATTAATTGGCGTACTTTTGATAATTAATACCACATTTTTTACACTGGTATCAAATTTTAGGGTGCTAGTAAACGAGCTAATTTTATCAAAAAAAATGATAAGACTAATTGCATCCGTTTTTCGATTTTGTTTAACAAATTCAATTACAAAAAAGTTCAACAATGTGGAAACAGGAAAGTTTTAAGATAAAAATCCATGTATAGAATCATGAATAATTACAATCATTATAATAATAGTAATAATGATGGTAATAATAATAATAATACTAATAACGAAATTCATGTTCGCTTGTTATAATTAATACCGTGTTGCTTTTTGTTTTTATTAATTCCAACTCGCTTACTTGATTCGGACAAGTTTAAATGCACGAATGTGCAATTTTAGCCACTTCATGGATTTTTTGGATTTCTTTTTTGAAATACTCGCTAAAAAAACAACAAATCAAACCACCTTAGACAGTTTTTCATGACATGTTACAACCGTTTATTCCTTACAGAGGCGTACGTTGTTGATTTTCCGAAAAAACCGCCGAATTTTCCCCAAATTAACCCCAAATGAAACGTATCAAAATAATTCTAAGCGCTTTGGGCAGTTTTTCGTGACGTTTTACAGCAAAACGGTTCGTGCTAGAGAGATCTGGTAAATTGCATTCGATTCCTTGATGTTTAGTACAGTGGCGTACAGAACGATTTTTACAGAAATTTGCCGAATTTTCCGGACAAATTCGACAAAATTAGCAAATTATGTGATTATTTTACGTAATTTGGAACAGTTTTCCATACCGTTTTACAGCAAAACGGTTCGTGCTAGAGACATGGGGTAAATTACATTCGATTCCTTGATGTTTAGTACAGTGGCGTACAGAACGATTTTTACAAAAATTTGTCGAATTTTCCAGAAAATTTCGACAAAATTGGCAAATTATATAATTTTTTGAAGTAATTTTCCATGCTGTTTTACAACAAAATGGTTAATGCTAGAGACATGGGATAAATTGTGTTCGATTCCTTATTTTTGACTACAGTGGCGTACGTTATTGATTTTTCGCGGAATTATCGAGTTTTTCCGGAAAATTCGGAAATCTATCTATCGAAAAACAATGTTAATCCGTTAGAAGCAAGCCGACTACAAAAGATTGTCGGTGGGTCTTTCTTTCTTTTTTTTTACTCATCTAGACGGGTATGGGTGTGTTTGAGTGGTGGAAAAATACCTTTAAACCCGTTAAATCACACCGAGATCATCCGTTTTGTCAAAGCTTGCCGACAACTATTGTTAAATAAATAGGTCTCTTCTCTCATTATAACCCCCCTAATATAATGTATAATAGAAGTATGGGGCTACTTATTGGGGGCATTAGGTGGTATAATATGTGTGTATATGTGTAGGGTGGTAAATACAAGATTTATGCGTGTGTTTGTGTGTCTGTCTGTGTGTTTTTGCGGTAGTCCTCAAGAAGGCTCTTTATAGCCTCTATTTAATTTGTGTTAGTATTAGTGTGTGTGCATTATTGTTGTTGTTGATGGTACAATTTCGAACAATGGAACAAGCCGCCCCCCTACCAACCCTGTCATTGTCAACTTGTCAAATTCTCAAGCACCTGTTTTGCCGACCTGACCACCAACCGGCCGTCCCACTACCCTTGATATTTCACTCCAGTTTTGTTTCTATCTCGTCTTAAATATCCTCACCTCTTACCACCTTTCCCCCCGACCCGTGTACCAAAATCCTCGATGTCTCTTTGAGACAGAACCCACTAGGGGGTGGTTGTTTTACCGAAACCGAAACCCCTTGGAACAAAAAAAAAAAAAAAAACAATAAAATTCGTGCGTTTCCATGGAATTATTTACGAGATTGTCGTCGTGTCGTCACTTTTTCTCGAAAATTTACGGGTGGAAATACCTGAAATTTTAACGATATCCCACTTTAAAGATTGTGGGGGATGATAAGAAAATGCGGCAGTTCTTTAAAATAAAAGCAGGATAGACTGATATAGATAAAGATAGAGAGGGGGAGAAGGTTAAGGAAACAACCCCCACCGGGAAATGTACAAATCTAAAATGCGGAAGACTAGATAATAATGATGATGGCAGAGGGGGTGAGGGGGTGAAAAAATCTACAATTTAATTGCTTTTAATTAGAATTAACTACTATTTATATACATTTATTATCAGGAAATGATTATACAAACAATTGCCGACCAATTTATTATTTATTATCGTCGCCTACTTGATTTTAAATTAATTAAAAATAAAACAACTGACATTATGATAATTTCCAATTGATTAAAAGCCGCCATTTTTTGTTTAGTTTGTTCTTACAATCTTTTCTAATTAATAGAAATGAGATCTTGACCAAAGTTGACTTGATAAAGTCACACCGGGGGCATAAAAATCATATGGAAAAGGGATAAAGACAACAATTATTGGGTGTCTTGATTTTAGGGTGCTAACTTCTTTTCGAAAATATCAACCCTTAATTTTCGTGTTTTTTTTTTGCAATTTTCAGTGATTTGTACGTAAAACTCTAATTTCCTCTCATCAAGGGGTATCATTAAAAACTAACATTAATGATAAAATACCATTTTAGCCCTTTTGCTGTTAGGCTAAATTATCGGGTGTCTTGATTTTTCTTCAATAGTACCAGTTTCGTTCAAAATATCATCGCTTAACTTGCTATTTTCGTGTTCTTGAACAAATTTTAAAGAAATAAAGGGCTATAATCTTGCATAAAACTCTAACTCCCTTGCTACAAGGGTGCTAGATTCGTTCTTATCTCTACTAGGGGTTGTTTAAATTCGTAACAATTGAATTAGATTTTTTACAATTTTTTAAACCCCATTAAAACCTCTCCTATCACAATTTTTTATATGATAGAAAATTCTAGCCCTCAGTGCTAAGTTTATGATACAAATCCCAACTGATAGATCTACAATTTTATATTTTTGATTATAAATTACGTTTGTACTCATTACAAATTAATATTTTCGATAATAATGAACCGAAAAACCAACCCTATTTAGCACCCTTATTGTATTATCATAGGGTTAAAATAGTGTCTATACGTTAAAATTTTGTTCTGCAAATTTGAACCTACTGTCAACGTCTAAGGGTGCATTTTTCTCACTCTACATGTACACCTATCTATCTATTTCTTTCTTATATCTATGTCTCTATAGAGAAGGCACTAAACAAATATGGCGGCACTATATAGGAAAGCTCCTAAAACAAATATGTACAAAAGTATTAAGACCATTACAATGTCTATTTAGTGAGATTTCTAGTTATGTTTACACAATTCAGTTGAAAGAGACAACGGCACATAGAAATAAAATAAATAGATAGCCTTAAAGAGTGAGATAGAGATAGGAACATAGCGGTCTTTTTTTTTGAACGAAAAGCTGTATTTTTCGCGTGATTGTAATATGAGATCATTGCTTTTTTCTTCGTCTTTTTTCTCCCCCTACCCCGTGATTAAGTAATTGTAAATAAACAGAGATAGCCTATAGATAGATAGATAGATAGTTTTTTCTCTATAGTAATTTTTGTTTTTTTTTTGTATCATTTTTGTTGGTACTAAATTTTCGTTTTGGTTTCAGTTGAAAGAGAAAACGCTAGATTTTCTGGTACGTAAATTTTCAATTATCACAATTAAAAAAAATTAATAATAATAATTGTTAAACCAACCCCATACACCCCCATTTCGCCCCGAATTAAACTCAAACGGTGACTTTGATCTCAATTTCTCGCTCTTTCTCATTTTTTTCCACGTATTAATTGATATCTATTGTTGAGTTTTATTTATTTCTCATTTCAACCCCTAGTTATCACCCTTAAAAATTCCAAAAGGGAAAATATATACGTTTTGTTTTTTTCGTCGGGTTTTCTAGGTAAGAAGATTAAATTGTAATTGAATTATTGTTATATATGATAATGATATCGAATCTTAAAGCCCCTGTATAGTCGCCCCCTACCAACCCCTATTAATCTACAACACATAATCGTTGATGATATAGAATCGACAAAGGGGTTGCAAAATTTCAACAAATTTCCCTACGATTTTATAATATACAAATTGTACAAACATCGGGTGTTAGGGGTTGAAGCGGGGGATTTCGTGTAAAAAATAGGCCAAGGATAAGGGGATAACATTCGTATTAAGTCGAAATAACAATTCGAAGCCCATCAGAAGTGTTAATCTTGATGTAAGTCTATGTAGGTTTCATGTGACTACGGAAAAAAAAGTTGCCCTTATTATCGCCACCCCCACAAACCAACCAACCCCTATTTATCCGATATTCTATCTCTATCAACACTTGGGGGGTGAATTAGATAGACGAAAACAGAGACAGTCAAAGCCTACGCTAGATTAAGTTGAGAATTTAATTTAATTATCTCTATCGAACCTGTTTCTATCTCTTTCTCAACTATTGATTATCTCTTTCTATTATTATTTTATTGTAGTGGTAGACTTGAATAATAATAATAATAATAATAATGGTAATAATAATGCTCGTTTAGACAGTTATTTGTTTTACAAATCAAATTCTACGAACCGTGCAATAAGAGTCATTAAGATAGGTCAAATTTTACACGGTTATTCACTAGAAGTTTAATAAATGGTTGGGCAGGGGGGTAGAGGGGTGCAAATCTGGTTTCTTAGGGGCTGACTGTGGCGCCACATTGCCACGCCTCCGATTCGCACTCTATTTATTTTACTTTTATAAACCTACATCTATCTCATTCTAACTAATATTAAGTCAATGGTATTACCATCTATCTATCTCTCTTCAACATTATTATTATTATTTTTTATTATGATTATCATCGAGATACAAGTTTTGAACGGCATGTTTCACATTTAATATCCCTCTCATTAATATCTCTCTCTCACTCTATTTTATCTATCTATCCTTATTTATTTACAATTCAATTGCATCGATCTCTATTTAATATTAATTCAATGGTTATGTCTATCTCTGTCTATCTTGTATTATAAGAGTATGATCGATTGAATTTAATTATAATTTTTCACGATCGTGACTTGTTTATAAAGTTGGTAACAAATTTAAAATTCCCCAAATTAAAAAAAAAAAAAATAGTAGACTCTGTTTGAACTTGGGTGGCTATCTATCGGCATGTCAACGTACTAAACGACATCAATTCTACATTAAAAACAAATGCATGTCTAAATCTTGAATAATCTCTCACCGGCTACCGTATTTCTATAGTCTGTAGATATACTATAGATAGTTGGTCATATTAAATCCTGTCCGGTTAGAAGAAATAATTGGTCGATTGTAGATCTATCTTTGTTATTTATAACGTCTATAGAATTAACTAGAAAAGGATGGAAGATAGAGGTGATAAAATTCGATTTAATGTGTTGCTGTTTTACTATTTTAGGTTATATTTCTTGTGTATTTTGTTTCAATGTACACAGGATACTAGATTTATTGTTTAAATAGGAGATAAACGGAAATGGTCATTTTCAAATCAAAGTATCTTAAGTTACTTAAGCTATTTGATTCAGTCTCTTGAGACACTTAATTAGACTTCCGTTTTGTTTTGTAAGTCTTCATCTGCATTCCATTGTGTTGAACCATCAATTTTGCCAAATCAAATCATTTCTATATCGATTCGTATTGGTTTACCAAAGGGTGGCAAAAATTTTGCCAACTTACACCGTTTTTTTAGATTTACATTATTTTGACAATATTTGGTTATCAAAGCCTTAATTTTGATAAGTAGAATCTTGTTGTAGTTTTGGGGGATAGTTTCCAAAGGGTTGCAAAATTTTTGCCAATTAAACCTTATTTATTATTTTAGCAATATCTGATGATTAGAATCTTAATTTTTATGAGTAAAATTATTATTGCTTCTATTGTTGGTGGTTTCCAAAGGAATGCCAAAATTTTTGCAACATTAACCCTTTAGATTTGTTAAAATTGTAGCGCTTCGGATGAATTAATTTATCTTGTTCTTGTCTGATTTATAATCAACGGTTTTTTTCTAGGATAGGGGTTAATTATTGAATAGCGAGAAGAACTAATTGGGGGTTAAATTCCTAGGTGTGGGAAAAAACACAAAAACAAAAGCTATAATACCACTGGCGGTCATAATAAATAAACAAATCTAATGGTATAGTGGAATTTAATTATCTAGAACATATCTGGAGTTGATCTATCATTAAATAAACTTGTATTTCTACTTTTTTACCACCGTACAAAACCGATTTAAGTCATTTGAATTTCGGGGGTATACGCGTAAGACTAGTAGTAATTGTAGTTTAGCCCTTTTGAATAGATTTGTAATATTCAAGGGGTTTGTAAAAGGTGCCAAATTTTTGCAATATATTTGTTCGAATTGTACAAGTTTTATAGTGGTTTAAGTGACAAAAATTTGGGGTGTTAGCAGGGCCGGAACTAGGATTTTTACTACCGCCCTTGGTAAGATACATTTTTGCGCCCCTATATGATATATTATTAACAAAGTACATTTTTTTGATTAGCCTACAAAAATTTGCACCCCATGGAAGTCTGCGCCCGTGGCAGGTGCTACCTTCACCTTCAAATATATAAAATTTTTGATCTATAGATGGTTTGCAAAAGATGTCAAAATTTTTGCGTGTTAGCCCTTCGAATTGTAGCCTTTATGATCGATAATTTAGAGTTTTCTTGTGGCAGATTTCGGTGTGGTTTGCAAAATGTGCCAAAACTTTTGCCTCTTAACCTATTGAATTGCAACCTTTCTAGTTGACCACCTAAGGCTTCTATCCACCTAAGGCGGTTGTTTTACAGTAGACCAATCAATTGATTAACGAAAATAATCGTTGATGTAATCTCATTTAAATTTTTACATAATGAAAATCCCATAGAATTCGATGCCTTTTTGGAAATTCTCGTTATTTTTGCAAAATGCACCAAAATTTTCGCCCTTTAACCCGTCGAATTGCAACCTTTCTAGTTGACCATCTAAGTCTTACACCTACCTAAGAAATACGTTTTATTGTAGACCAAGTAACTAATTAACGAAAATATCGATCAGATAGTGCCGTTATTGATTCTTTTTTTTTTTAAAACTAATTTAATTTTTTGATGGTGGTGGTGTAAAACTGGTAGCGCCTTTTGTTTAATTAGAACTACTCGATTAAAATTACGGCAATCAAAAGAGTAAAATAATAAAAGTCCCATAGGAAATCGGTGCCTTTTTACCTAAATTCTCGTTATCTTTACGATTTCGTTGAAATCGGCTCTTCTTCTTCTTCTTCAAGTTGTTCGGGTAGCTTGTTTTTTGTAATAAAATTTGGAATCTTTAGGGTCTTTGTGTTTTGTTTCTTTTGTTTTGTTATTCTTCGAGTCGCCGTCGATTTATTAACACATTGACCTCAACAGGATGAGGCCAAAAAGACCGGCGCCTGATTATATGCATCACTACCACACTAAAAACCCCAACACTAACACTATCACAAAACCCACACACACACACACATACATGGATAAAATCAAATAAAGCAATCCATCTTGATCGGAAAAGAAGAGTTACACAGTAGTCGTGTACCGCTTAGAAATTCGATTGGTATTCTTCTGTTTTTCTACCCCTTACACCCTTCACCCGGATTAACACCCAGGGTCTTCTAGATTCGAGAGAGATGGATAGATTTTTCCTAGGTCGTATGTCGTTGATTAGGCCCAATATTGAACGGCAAGAACAACGGCAAAAAAACAACAAAACCCAAAAAGGAGGTTTGATTGTGAATTCAAATGTGAAAATTATGCAATTTTTGCTTTTTTTTTCGCTGGCCCAAGTGTGTTTGTGTTAGTGCTAAATGACTGAACTATGGAAGCGACACGAAGAAGATTCCGATAATTATCGTCAGATCGAAGCGATTGATAAAAGGAAATGAACGGAGATGGTAAAAAGATGGATAAGAATGGAGGTATCTTCTCTTCTTCTCCATCATTTTGATCGGCCTATATCTGTTTTTATGTCTGTCTGTGTGTGTGTGTGTGTGTGGATTTTTTGAAATATTTTATCGTCTACAACACCACACGCGGTGTTGTTTAATATACAACATTGAATACATTAAATATAAATAATATTGGCAAGGTGAGATCCTAAAATAAAGATAGCTATATGGATTTCTTTAGGAAAGTTGAAGGAAGATAGAGAGATGACTTCAAAAAGGTACCGACAACTTGTCGTCCACTTCATTTTATTATTAATTTCAATAAATTTCATGATGTTGTTTTTAAAAAATTGATCCGCTCGGTAATCTTGGCGAAAATTATCAACTTTTTTTTCAATTTTCGGTTAGTTCTGCAGATTAAAATCGAAATTTTGTAATTTTTAGCACCCTAAAGTGGCCAAAAATCGACAAGTTCTAGGCGTTCAGGTGTCAATTGAAGGAAGATTTACATTTTTGGCACTCTAAAATCGACAAATTTGAAGTCGAAATTAGCTCATATGGGCTAAATTTGGCCCAATTTCGAAATTTTGCCACTCTTTTTTATTGTGTCCCGGATATTGCCAAAATAGCCCGTTATTTGCGCTAAATTTTGGCTTCAAATTGTTATTAATTTTTTCTATTTTTGATTACTTCTAGATTAAAGGTGAAAATTTGTGATTTTTAGCACCCTAAAGTGGTCAAAAAGCGAGAAATTCCAGACCTTCAGGTGGCAATTGAAGGAATATTTTAGTTTATGGCGCCCTAAAATCGACAAATTTCAAGTCGATCGGCCTATTTGGGCTAAATTTGGCCCAATTTCGAAATTTTGGCACTCTTTTTAATTATCCTACAGATATTTCTCAAAATTGCCCGTTATTTGAGTTAAATTTTGGCTTTAAATTAGATGTTCTATTTTTGGTCAATTCTCTAGATTTAAATCGAAAATTTATAATTTTTAACACTCTAAAGTGGCCAAAAATCGACAAGTTCTAGTACTTCTGGTGTCAATCGAAGGAAGATTTTAACTTTTAACACCCTAAATTCGACAAATTTCAAGTTGAAATCAGCTCATATGGGCTAAATTTGTCCCAATTTCGAAATTTTGACACTCTTTTTAATTGTGTCCTGGATATTGCCAAAATAGCCCGTTATTTGCGATAAATTTTGGCTTCAAATTATTATTAATTTTTTCTATTTTTGATTAGTTCTAGATTAAAGCCAAAAATTTGTGATTTTTAGCGCCCTAAAGTGGTCAAAAATCGAGAAGTTCCAAGCCTTCTGGTGTCAATTGAAGGAAGATTTTAATTTTTGGCGTACTAAAATCATCAAAATCGACAAATTTAAAGTCGAAATCAGCCCATATTGACTAAATTTGGCCCAATTGCGAAATTTTGGCACTCTTTCTAATTGTGTCGCAGATATTTCCCAAAATACCCGTTATTTAGGCTAAATTTTTGCTTAAAATTCGCAGAATCCATCGATTTTCCACCTTGATCATATTTTTAAGAAAATTTCAACCACTTTTTGGCACCCTACATCGGCAAAAATTCAGATCAGAGTAAATTTTAGCCCATTTTGGAAAATTTAGCACTTTTTATTTCGACAAAATTTGACTTACTTTAAATTTGCACAGCTGATTAAATTTGGCCTTATTCTTCTACAATACTCTGAAGGCGGCTAAATTTCGATTAGAATCGACCCATGTGGACTAATTTTTGGCCTAATTTCGAGATTTTTTCATTAGATTTTTTCAAAAATACCCGTTATTTAGGCTAAATTTTGGCTTAAAGTTCGCAGAATTCATCGATTTTCCACTAAATTTGGTCTTCTTCGTATTTTCTAATAAA
The DNA here is from genome assembly GCA_020740385.1 of Mylabris phalerata. NCBI lineage: Eukaryota > Metazoa > Arthropoda > Insecta > Coleoptera > Meloidae > Mylabris > Mylabris phalerata. The sequence continues at coordinate 1,820,158 of JAJEOX010000142.1, read as the reverse complement.
ATTTCAACCAATTTTTGAGAACCTAAATCGACAAATTTCAGATCGGAACAAATTTTAGCCCATTTCGAAATTTTATCGTTTTATTATTATATTTCGACAAAATTTGCACAGCTCATTGAATTTGACCTCCAACAAAACTCTAAAGACGGCTAATTTTAGGTTGTGGCCCAATTTCGAGATTTTAGCACTCCTCCGACGATCATCACACATATTTCCCAAAATTACCGGTAATTTGGGCCAAATTTCGACTCTAATCCATCGATTTTTCCAAAAATTCATCCCAGAACACACTAAAGTTTGAGTGCTTAAATGTCGAATTGGTTGCTCAAATTTATGAGCAAACCACCCACACTTTTGACAGTTCCTCGGAATCTAACCTCAATATCAAAAAATTGACCAATTTGTAGAAAAATGGCGCTAAATTCAAACTGAATCCATCTCCAATGTTTGCATCTTTTTCTAACCACCCGTGTAGATATTAAAATTAAGTCCTCCTTTTTTGTGTGTGTGGTCTCCGCTGCTCTCTTGTCCAGTTAAAGTGAAGTTTATAATACGGTCGCACACGGTGCTCTTCGGGTACCGAAACATTTAAATATATTCGAGATACATGGTATCGATAATCGCTTGTTTGTATGTATATAAGTCTATCTCTCTCTTGTTGCTTTAATCAAAAATACAAATTCTATACATCTATCTCTTTCTCTCTTGTACACAGCTAATTATCTCGTCAGGCATAACTGAACGAGAAACTGGACCGCGCATCCGAATAAACAAACGACGATAGATTTTCGACAAAATCCCTTTTCTAACCTCACATCGATTAACAGGTCAACAACTCTATCTCTCTCTATGTCTATCCTGTTCTAACTCGAATATAGGTTAGAATTTTCTAACCTACAAATTAGGCGTGTGCAACAATAACAATAAAAAAAAAACACTTATGTACAAATATACAAGTACACATTTAATTAAACTCTAATTAGATTTAATTGCTTGTTGATAAATTCGAATAAATCAAAACTGGATATGATAAAATTCAAAAAAAATGCAGAAAACTGGAATCGAACATGTCCATTTATAGTAATCGAAGTGATTGTAATATTCCCAATTGCAGTCACTATCACCAAATGATGCGCATGCGCTGCATATATCCCACTTAACCTATAAAATTTTGACATTTTTAATATGGTATGCTGTCACTTTTATTGGTTAATATTGATTGAAATTTTAATTAATTTTTCTATGTAATTTTTGTTGAATTTTCCAGACGATATTGAATTCAATGCACAAATACCAACCAAGATTCCATTTAGTTAGGGCAAATGACATATTGAAATTACCATATTCAACATTTCGGACGTATGTTTTCAAAGAAACGGAATTTATTGCGGTCACGGCCTACCAGAATGAAAAGGTAAGATGAATTTTCCAATAATTACAATGGGAAATTTAAGCATGATTCACACAGTAAAAATCGGTTGGAATTGTTTCTAATTTGAGGTTAAGTTTTTTTGGTGTGTGTGACTCTTGTAATATTTGATATCATAATCTATAACTATTCTACTAGAGTCTAGCTTTTTTTTTTTGATTGATTTATTAATTAATCGATCGATGGAATTTATTCGATGTTAACATAACGAATTATTGTACCGAAACTAAACGATAATAATCGGTAATTTATACCCATTTTTTTCATGTTCATGAATTTTTAACGGAATATCCAACCGGAATCGTGTTCCAAATTGATTTCTTTATTTGAAATTATCGAAAAGAACTACAAATGGTGCAATAGTTAGCACTCGGGTGCTAAGTTGGTTGGATTTCGTCGAAAATTCCACGCGAATCTAGTTCAAAACTAGTGTCTTCTATCAAAAATACTAATCATTACTTGAAATGGTGTTATATTTAGCACTCGAGTGTTAACTTTGCTAGATTTTTACATCAAATTTCCTCAATTTTTTCTACATTTCTGTCGATATAGCGCTTTTTTGTTTAAATTCTGGTAAAGTTGTTCTTTTTTGTTTGTAGACTTGTAATTTTTTAATGAAGAGTGCTAAATTTCGACTATTTTCCGCAAAATTTGCATTATTTTGAATAAATTTAAACCGTGTTCTAATCAATTAAATTAACGCTTGATTTTGTCTCTCTCTTCGTTAGTTTCTTTTATCGAAAATATCAATCACTATTTAAAGTGGTGTTATATTTAGCACTCCAGTGCTAACTTTGCTGGATTTTTCCATTGAATTTCCTCAATTTTTTTTACATTTCTGTCGATATAGCGCTTTTTTGTTGAAAATTCGCGGCTAAAGTTATTCTTTTTTATTCGTGAACTAATAAATTTTCTATGAATAGTGCTAAATTTTCGAAAAAATTTGCTCTATTTTGGATAATTTTAGATTGTGTTCTAATAAATTAAATCACCGCTTGCTTTTTTCTCTCTTCTATAGTTTGTTTTAGAGAAAATACAAATCACTACTCAGAATGTTGCTATATTTAGCACCAGAGTACTAACTTTGCTAGATTTTCACATTGAATTTCCTCAAATTTGTCTATATTTTCGTCAATATAGCGCTTATTTGTTGAAAATTTAGCTAAAATTATTCTTTTTTATTTGTGGATTAAGTAGTTTTCTATGAAGAATACTAAATTTTCGAAAAATTTGATTTATTTTGGATAATTTTAAACCAATTAAATTAACGCTTGCTTTTCTGTCTTCTATTGTTTTTTTCACAGAAAATACCAATCACTACTTAAAATGGTGCTATATTTAGCACTCGAGTGCTAACTTTGCTAGATTTTTACATCAAATTTCCTCAAATTTTTCTACATTCCCATTGATATAGCGCTTCTTTGTTGAAAATTCGCCTAAAGTTGTTTTTTTTTTGTTTGTAGACTAGTAAATTTTCTATGAAGAGTGCTAAATTTTCGAAAAATTTGCGTTATTTTGGATAATTTTAAATCAATTAAATTAACGATTACTTTTCTGTCTCTCTGCTGTAGTTTCTTGCATAGAAAATACCAATCACTACTTAAAATGGTGTTATATTTAGCACTCAAGTGCTAACTTTGCTAGATTTCTACATTGAATTTCGTCAATTTTTTCTACATTTCCATCGATATACTGCGTTTTTGTTGAAAATTTGGCTACAGTTGTTCTGTTTTGTTTGTTGTGGACTAGTAATTTTACAATAAAGAGTGCTAAATTTTAACTATTTTCCGAAAATTTTGCTTCATTTTGGATAATTTTAAATTGTGTTCTAATCAATTAAATTAACGCTTGCTGTCTCTTCTATAGTTTCTTTTATAAAAAATACCAATCACTACTTAAAATGGTGCTATATTTAGCACTCGAGTGCTAACTTTGCTAGATTTTTACATCAAATTTCCTCAAATTTTTTCTACATTTCTGTCGATATAGCGCTTTTTTTGTTGAAAATTCGCCTAAAGTTGTTCTTTTTTGTTTGTAGACCTAGAATAGTGCTAAATTTCGACTATTTTCCGAAAAATTTGCTCAATTTGGATAATTTTAAATTGTTTTCTAATCAATTAAATTAACGCTTGTTTTTTTTCTCTCTACTATAATGAAATTTGTTGTTTCCTTACAAATTTCCACACCTAATTTCGGTATTTATGCACGAACACAAAAAAAAACGAAAAAAATGTTGGTATCTAGATGGAAATCACCATAGATAAGATCGAATTTATTCGTAATTTATTTAAATTATGAATAAAATAAACAACAACAACAACGAAAATATTTGACTTTAGGGTAATTTATTTAGTGTGAGATTTATAAATAATTTTCGATTAATTGCGTCACTTTTTCCGTAAATATACTATAACGGGTGTCCAATTTAGCCTCTTAATCAAAGTAAACTATGGAAATTTTATTGTGAATGTACACAGTCGGATTCTCTAACTATTTAACGATTCGTTACCACGACAACGCTAGAAATTGACAGTTGTTTTGATGTTGTGTTTAATTGAAAAAACGATTCGTTACCATAACAACGCTAGATCAATCTATTCGATTAAAGCTTCTTTCTCACTCTTTACAATTCAAATCATGTGTAATTAAAAAGAGAGAAGACACTCAATTTATAGCGTTGTTATAGTAATGAATCGCTAGAAAGTTAAAGAATACCACAACGGTATTTCGCAGTTGTTACGTAAAACCAAAAAATTACAGAATACTGACAGGATGACGTAGAGTTGGAGATTGATTCATATGCATTTAAAAATGTCAAATTTCGTAAAATATGAACTAATCTACGACAATATGTTATACTGTTAGACTTCCTGTATTGTTAAACTGTCAACCAATAATTTGACATTTGAATGAAACTATCATAGTTTACTTTGATTTAGAATTTAATTGAGCCTAGTTGTTTTCGGTTCAAAATTTATAAAGCCAACTATAATTGTTTGAATTTCCACCAATTGTTTTCTCTAATTTTTCATATATTCGTTACTATGACAACAATAGAAGTCTTTAAACAAAACTTCCATTACACTCTTTCCAATTCTATTGTATCTATAATTGGAAAAGACAAAAAATAAAGTTTCTATTGAATCGGTGTAGTGTTGTCATAGTAACGGATTGACAAAAAGTTGTAGAATACCATTGAGAGGTTAGAATTTTCGATCGCAGTTTACTACAACTTTGGTTATATCGGCGCTAGATTTGACGTTTATTGAAGCGTTTCTCAAATAGGTGAACTAAGCTACGACATTATTTAACAAAAAAAAAACAAACTATAACACAGTATTTGGGCAATTGATTGTATTTTTGTTGAATAGAGTCGTAGTTTACTTCATACTGTACTACATTTGATATTTGTTAATTAATCACAATATCAACATTGGACACCCTGTATTATTAAACTGTCAACTAGTAGTTGTTGACATTTGAATGAAACTATCATAGGCTACTTGTGATTTAAACATTTAATTGAGCCTAGCCAACTATAAATTGAAATTCAATTGGTAGGTACACCCGTTATAAAAGAACAAATAATAATAAATAATCGAAATACGTTAAGGAAACATTCTTACAATATTTCTATTCGTCTGTTAATTGTTCTAAGAATCAAAACACCGGACTTTTATCAATAAAATAAAAGCCGCCTGTTTGCTCTAGCACTTTTTCCCATCATCATCATCATCATCAACATCAACATCATTATCATTGCTACAGTATAGCCACAAATAATAGTCATCGACGACAATATTATGGATTCTTTAAAAATTGGTCGGTTGTCCGTTATATTGAAAGTTTCTCAATACCTCGTCCCTATCCCCCCTATCCAGTTTCATTCGCCTTTACCAATGTTCTTGTTGATTTATATCGATCAAGAATTACGATCTTCTACCCATTTCCTTTCAATTTAAAACCAACATGGAGGTCTATTTATGTAAAATAGAACTAATGATCGGCTACCTTTTGCATCGATAATTATCACGTTTTAATCATCATTTAAAATAAAAATAAAATAAAATAAAACACACACAAACACACGCAATTTTATTGCTTCACTTTTGTTGGATTTTAGTAGTTTTTTAATGTAATTTTTGATTTATTTGGCAGATAACCCAATTGAAGATCGACAATAATCCGTTTGCGAAAGGTTTCCGAGATACAGGTGCTGGAAAACGGGAGAAAAAGTAAGTATTTATACCGAATTTTTGATCAATAAATCTACAGGGTGGCCATTTTCACCAAGAATTTCCTTCAATTTATCACAAATTTATCAAGTCTACTTTGATTGTATCATTTGTTTTGTCATTATTCAAAAATTTCTCGTAATTGGCTATGACTCTAATGAAAGAGTCGTAGCTTACTTCATACTTTACATATATTTCAATTCGAAAACAATCGAAGTAATACTACCAAAAACACGGCCAACTGTGCCAAATACTATTGGTACACTTTTTATAAAGAGTATTAATTTACTTCTCCAGAATGTACCTCGATAGTTTATCTAAAAGTTGGCCATGCTTTTCTCAGTGTTTTAGCTTTATTCGGCCATTTGGAAAAATACATTAACAAATATCAGTGTGAATAAAGCTACGACAATACTTTGTATCAAGAATATACCAAACTATATAAATATATAAAATAAGAACTAATCTACGACACTATGTAATTAGAATATGGCCATAATATGGCTGTCTTGAACCGTGTAACTTTACTAAATTCGATATATAACGGGTGTACCGTAGTATTTTATTTTGCAATTAGCCATACTACCGTGTGTGCCACGCAATAGCCTATAACTTTGTGAACGTAAGTCAACTTCTTATTTCAACTATGTAATCTACATTACCGACAATCTATTCAAATAAGAGGACGTCGGTATTTAGTTGAAACAAGAAACTGACATACGTTCGCAAACTCATAGGCTACTGCGAAGCGGAATAGCGTGGTATTCTTATATAGTGTCGTAGCTTTGTTCGGCTAGTTGTAAACTACCGCTATTCCTCTATGACATTGTGAACGTAGGTCAACTTCTTATTTCAACTCAATAAACTGCATTACCGACATGCTATTGTTTCAACAGATTGTCGGTAATGCAGATTACACAGTTGAAATAAGAAGCTGACCTACGTTCACAAAGTCATAGGCTACTACTAGGTAATTTACTGCATGTTCCATTAAAATGTGGCCCATTAAAATATTTCTCAAATCACCCGGTAATTAATGGAATTGCCATAAGAACTAGAAACGATTCAATTTACTTGCGCCACCCTGTATATACTCTGTATTATCTTTTCTAAATATTGAGAGTTGAATGTGTTGAAAAATTGAAATTAAAGACAACTACCGCAATAATAATAGCACTATATTTGGTGATTAAGGGTAGTATAGAAGGGGGTTGAAGGGTTGATATCTAATTTTTATTGATACTTACACAAATACGTATAGCTTTTATTAACACCAACATATACCTACTATCAAATTAAGGTTGGCATTTATTTTAAGGTCAAAGCTCAAAAAAGGGGTGGTGAAACTAATGATAGCGGTGGTGGTTTTACAGTGAATTTGGCTAATATTGCCAGAGGGGGTTAAATTGTTGTTGGCAACATTTGCATTTACAGTAAGTGATATGCATAATATTAAAGTTGACATGGGGGGTTGTTTTTACAAATACATACATACATATAAAACATTATTACAGGGCGGATGGTGCAAAGAGATAAATTGGCTTGAAACTACCCGGATGCCATACACAAAATCATAAAAATTCACCAATTTTTATTTTGTAAAATTTTCTATTGATTATAATAGTGGACGATAGTTGATAGGGGGTGAGTTGTGGAGAGGGCCGGAGGGGGGCATGTTAGCGGGAAATTGGATCAATTGATAATAAAGTGGGGTGCAAATATTTAGGGCCGGATAAAAGGGCATACATACTCATATTCATAGATATAGTGTGGTTGAGTTGTTATAAGCGAACTTAATTGACCTACCGCTAAGATAATTATAGTAACCTTTTAGATTAAGGGACTATTTTAAGTCGCCTTCCTTCCTCCCTGTGTGTGATTCATTAAATTTCCCTTTACTATTATTATTATTATTATTATTACCATTAATAATCAAGCGAAAATTGTACATACTGAAGTGGTTAATGAGATAAAAACATATATCTCACTACGTTATAGAGTTGGCCATGTCCTGATTACCTAGTGTCGTAGATTATTTCATAAATTTGACATTTGTCAATGTAGTTTTCAAATATTCGAAAAGCATAGCCACCTGCAAGATAAAATACAGGGTGTACAATGCTATTTAAGCTCGCAGTCTCGTGAACGTATGTCGGTTTCTTGTTTCAACTAAATGATCTGCATTACCGACATTCTTTTCCAACAGATTGTCGGTAATGCAGATTATAGAGCTGAAATAAGAAACCGACATACGTTCACAAAGTCATAAGCTACTGCAGGCTTAAATAATATTTATGTATACCCCAGATAGTAGCATATATCAAATTTAATAAAGTATGAACTAATCTACGACAGTATATAATTAGAACATGGCCAATTGTATCAATTCATCATTAGTTATTAAATTCATAGCCAACTACAATATAAATTAGCGTAAGTAAATAATGAATCAAGTTACGACTCTATTTAACGAAAGCATAGCCAACTGTGATAGTAAAAGGGGTATATATATATAAAGGTTGGCTATGAATTTGGTATGTAGGGTCGTAGATTAGTTCATATTTTATTGAATTTGATATTTGTCAAGTGTTTGATCAAATCTACATACCAAATTCACAGCCAACTGCAAGGTACTGGACAGTTATCAAATTCAGTAAAGTATGAATCAAGCTACGACTCTATTTAACAAAAACATGGCCATCTACGATAATGAGGGGAGGATAGAAGTGTTTAATATACAAAGTCAGTGGTATTGCATCAAACAAAATAAAAGGGTGTTTCTTATTATTGTTGTTACAGGCAGGCATTGTTGGCGCAACGGCATAATGACGACAAAACTACCCATCCATTGCCGGCACGTATGTCGGCTGATAGTAGCACAACTGTATCGAAAACGGACGATTCCGAATTGGATGTTGTTGGTACAGCGGATAGTCCACGGCCATCATTACATCCGACATCAGCACTTACCCTTAATCATTCCGGTAATAAAAACCAACCCTTTATTTGAATTACAGGGTGGTAACGATTGTACATACAGAAATTGTTTATTTCACATGTACACACACAATTTTCGTTTACTAAATAAAGTGTTTGTTTGCCAAATAGACATTTCCAATTAATCTTTCAGCGTGCAGGCATTCAATTTTTCCGCACTAGCGCAGAAAAGTACTTTTCCACACTGGAGGGTAAAAGTTTGCAGTTTTTGGCTATAATGCGGAAAAGTCTGCTTGTTCTTGTACGGCAAAGTATTTTTCCGCATTAGGATTACAAAATTTCGTAGTTTTTGGCTATAGTGCGGAAAAGTCTTTCTTGCTCTAGTACAGCAAAGTATTTTTCCGCACTAGGATTGCAAAATTTCGTAGTTTTTCAGCAGTAGAGTGTAAAATTTCATAATTTTTTGCTACTGTGAGGAAAAATACTTTTCTGCTCTAGTGCAGAAAAATACTTTTCCGCACTTGAGTGTAAAAACTACAATTCTTTGCGGCAAACTACACTTTTCTGCTCTAGTGCGGTAATATCAACTTGTTTCCCACTTTTTTCGATTTTGGTTAGAAAAAAATTCAGATTTTAGGAATAATTTATTAGTTTATGTTCAATTATACAAAAAAATATGGGGCGTACAGCTCTCTTTCAGCTCGTAGTACCCTATGACTACGTAAACGTATGTTAGCTTCTTGTTTCAGCTTAACAATCTGCATTACCGACCAGCTGCTGAAACAAGAAGCTGACCTACGCTCACAGAGTTATAGACTACTGCGAGCTCAAATAGCGTTGTACACCCTGTAGTACGCTCGAGTGGAGATGGTACTTGTATTGAAAATAAATATTTTGTTGTATTCTAGGACTGGAAGAGGAAGCTCTACGTAGACGTTTACATGACGATTCCGGTTCGGAATCGAGTTGTTCCGAATCACCGGGCAGTACAGCATTTCGGCCGCGTGCTTCATCCCCAAAAGATCCAACAACAACGACAACCCCAACAACAACAACAGTACCGACAACAGGTGCCGGTCCATCTGGTGGTGAATATCCATCGCCGAATATTTCCGTTGGACCACCAATACATCCACCACCACATTTACTACCATATTTATACCCGCCCGGATTGTATCCGGGAGCGGCAACAGCAGCCGGTACACCACCATTTGCACCACCCTTAAGTCTATTTAGTGCTGCTGCACATTCACCAAGTATGAATCCGAGTTTATTATTTAATGCCCAATTGGCATTAGCCGCTCAACATCCTGCGTTATTTTCACATTATCAAAATTTAGCCCATCCAAATCCACACCATCTATCACCAACATCCCCATTGCATAATCATTTAAAGGGTGGCCATCGATTCACACCGTACACATTACCGAATTCGGCTAATACGAATAGTGGCAATAGTGCTAATAGTGGTGGTGTTGGTACTTCACCCTTAGGTAGTGCTTTTGAAACAGTTACCCCCAGTTCGCATACGAGGAGTCTGAGTAGTTCACCCTCTGGCGGTGGTGGTAGTAACGGACGGATACGTGGCGTATCACAATCACCACCCCCATTACCACCGACACCAACAACAACGTTACAATCACCGAAACCACCGGAAACAGCAGCCACATCGTCATCATCCCCTAACGATCTGAAGAGTATCGAGAAAATGGTAAATGGTTTAGATGTTAAACAACACGAAGATATTATCGATAATAAATAGTGAACAATTAATAAACAATTTTTAATTTAATTTAATTAATTAAAATAATTACGGGCTGTTTTTGCAATAAACAAGTGCTTTTTTCTTTTTAGAAATACAAAATAAACTCTCATTAAAAATCTCCAGATTTTAACGAAGAATTGCGCTAATAGTACAAAACAAACAAACAAACGTGTAACAAGTGAATTGAATTCAAATAATTGCGCTAACAAATTCTAATGCGCAAACTCTCCGTATTCGCCATATTGTGAATATCGTCATCCCCACTCTAAAATAGTGGGGATTAATCAATTATTTCAATCCAAATGGAGAATTTAATGTTCCTTTTTCAAAACAAAAAAAATTATCGAATCCTTTTCAAATGTATATAAATAGGTGACTATCTATCTCTTTCTATATAAATATATAATTAATCGATATACAATTTGTAAATATTTTGTTTGTTTCTTCTTTTGTTTCTAGTGACAAAATTTTTAGTAAAAATAGAAGAAATTTTATGAACGAAATTGATTGAAACAAACACAAAATCGAGAAAACTCCGTTTTCCTCTTTTGTTTCTATTATATATATATATATATATATATATATATATATATATATATATATATATAAAAAGTAAATATGTATAAAAAACAAACAAAACGTATATTTCTACCAAAGCTTTAATGCTGGATAAATATCGTTTCTAATCACAATGATTCAAAACAAATTCAGCAATAAATCACCATTATTTTACCCCCTCCACCACCACTAATCATCCCCCCCCATCCAACTTACCGCCGGCACTGATTATCGATGACTTTGATTGAATATTGTCAGTCTTCGGTGAATTTCCATTGCATCTTACTCTTCCCTTCCCCACCCTTTAACTTAACCCCTATTATTATTATTATTATTTTTTATTTATTGCAAATGTATATTATTATAAATATTATAAATAAATGGTTATAAATATGTTTTCTCTCTCTCTCTCTTTCTCTCTATTATTATTTGAGATTTTGTTGAAATTTTGACAGATACAAGTAGACATTGTTCGTGTATTGTGGTGGAAAACAATTGACGATAAAACAAATGAAAAATAATTAAATGACAAACTTGATAATTTCCATGTGTTTCATTTCAGTTTGTTTTGTTTTTTTCAAATGTGTGTAAATCTCGCCTCTAGGAAGACACCAAAGAAAGTCAATTGGATTGAAATCGGGTTGGTGTGCAATTACAGTTTCATCACCTGGATTTTATTGTCGACTTGGAATTTTATTTGTCCATGTGTATGTGTGTGTGTGAAAGAGAGACGGTGAGAAATGCGAGGAATGTCGTTGATAATATTGGACGTTACCACTGAGCACATCTGTCTTTGTTCTTATCCGATCATCAACCACAGAAGTAACACAAAAACCAAAAAAAAACCATTAAAAAAAAATGAGAAAAAACCAAAAAACAAAACACCATCAAACAAATGAAATCAAGCAGAAATAACAGCGACGATTAACTAATTAGGTGGAAAAGTGATTATCAATTATTATCATCGTTTTTTCTTCGAAACTTTCGAATGTGTGTGTGTGGTACTGCTTGTGTAATGGTGCTTTGATGTGGTACCGCTGCAATTATTTGTGAAACACTTAACTTTAAAAATGTTTACATTGAAAATCAAGTTGACGGCTTTATGACAAAACAAACAATTTTGCAGTTGTTTAGTTAACAATTAAAACTTTTAAATTTCGTGGAATTAACACAGATTGGTAGCACTGTAATTGAGCCGACATTATCGCGCCAAATTCAAATAACAACACCAGATGTCGCTCTAATATTTTGTTCGTTTTAACTACAGATGGAAGTGTTGTTGATTCGAAATATTGGCGGTATTTTTGAAATGTTTTGCAAGTTTTTTTTTTGTAGTTCTTCTTACACATAATTCTTGTTGATTAACAAATAAATCTAAGTCACAGCCTACGTGATTAGATAATAATACTTGTATATTCTATATAAGTATATACAGTATGTATTTATTTGTTTTGTTGTTGTTGTTGTTGTTGTATTATATGGATACGATCAAGGAAGGTTGAAGCTGTTAGAAACTATTCAATTCAATAATAAATCTTTTACGAACAATGCAAGGACAAGATATTTAATTCTATGGATGGCAAAATATCTAATCGTTCAATAAATTGGCTAAATAAACTGTTATTATTATTATTATCGGACTACCATTATTCTATAATTCACTATTAGAATTAGAAAGCATAAACGGCTCGTTAGGGGTGTTCCAGTTCTATAGCACTCACCCCAAAAACTGCTAGGTACAACTTCAAATTTAAAGAACGAACCGCCACTTGTGGTCCTTCGAGCTGGATCCAAAATTATCTTTTTCTTAACAGTTTTGAACAAAATCGTTCAAGAAATACAAGCAATTATTGGATTTAAGTGTGCTACCACCCCAAAAACTGTAAGTAAATTTAAATAACGGCCTACTACTAACAATTGTGGTCCTTCGAGTCGGATTCTACAATTATTATTTCCATAAAATTGATTATTAGAATCATAGGCGGTTCGTTTGGAATGCTGCATATTTACAGTAAACTTTATTGAATTGTGGTCCTTTGAGTCGAGTTTAAAGTTGGAAAATCGAACTACCATTATTCTATACAATTCATTATTAGAAAATATACACGACTCGTATAGCAGCATTACTAAATTTAAAGAATGAACTAATTCTTGTGGTCCTTCGAGCCGGATTTTTTAATATCGATTTGTGAAAATCGTTCAAGAAATATTATTAGATTTATGTGTGCTACCACCCCAAAAACTGTAAGTAAATTTAAATAACGGCCCACTACTAACAATTGTGGTCGTTCGAGCCGGATTCTACAATTATTATTTCCATAAAATTGATTATTAGAATCATAGGCGGCTCGTTTGGAATGCTGCATGTCTAACAGTAAACTTTATTGAATTGTGGTCCTTCGAGCCGGATTTTTAAATATCGATTTATGAAAATCGTTCAAGAAAAACAATCAATTATTAGATTTAAGTGTGCTACCACCCCAAAAATTGTAAGTAAATTTAAATAACGACCCACTACTAACAATTGTGGTCCTTCGAGCCAGATTCTACAATTATTATTTCCATAAAATTGATTATTAGAATCATAGGCGGCTCGTTTGGAATGCTGCATGTCTAACAGTAAACTTTATTGAATTGTGGTCCTTTGAGCCGGATTTAATTCTATACAATTCATTATTAGAAAGCATACACGGCTCGTATAGCAGCGTTACTAAATTCAAAGAATGAATTGATTCTTGTGGTCCTTCGAGCCGGATTTTTAAATATCGATTTTTGAACGAAATCGTTCAATAAATACAATCAGTTATTCGAATTAGGCAGCTTAGACAACTCGTTTGATGTGTTACCACCCCAAAAACTGTAAGTAAATTTAAATAACTACCCACTACTAATAATTGTGGTCCTTCGAGCCGGATTCTACTAATTATTTCCATAAAATTGATTATTAGAATTAGGAACGCTGCATGTCTACAGTAAGTTTATTGAATTTTGGTCCTTTGAGTCGGATTTAAAGTTGCAAACTATGTATAGATTTTACAAATAAATAGTTTTTAAAACAAATCAATATAGCAAATTGTCCAGTTTGGTAGCTTGTTCGTTTTTCTTTGATTGTTCTTTACATTTGTTTGTTTTTGATCACAGCTCACTAGACGGACATTGTTGTCTATGTTTAAAATGAAATGCGGGCAGTTACAAAGAAATCCATATGAGGGTTGTTGGGGATTTATTTTTCTCTCTCCTATTTCTTATCAATGTTAGTGTGTGTGTATGTGTTTTATTTATTTTCAATTCAATTCCATCACCACCACCCTTGTTGTTGTTAATTAAATTATAAATAAGGAGTGGATGTTTTTATATAAAATAATGTTGTAACGGGTAGTGAATTCCATCCACTCCTTCTCTATGTGTGTGTCGACAGATAGACACAAATTATTAAACGAAATAGTGACAGTGTGATTGTATTCTAATAGGACCAAACGAGCCGTAACATAACGAATTAGTTCCGTTGATTCTGTTGTCGGTTTTTTCTTTTTTTCTATTTTCGATATTTCGGTAGAAGGCAATTATCGTCGAAAAAAATTACACTAAATAGGGTTAAATTGATGACCTATCCCTATATAAATTACCATATTTTTTCCCTACCATTCCTACTATACTATAGAAAGGTAATAAAACAAAAGACGAAAAAACAAGTGAAGAAGTTAATGGTTTGATGAGATTGTATCTCAGGTGGCGACATTGACGCCTTTAAAAGAACAGAATTTCAAGAATTTCTCCAACTTTGAACAAACATGCCGATGATAACGGACGATAATCATTTATACAATTTTACTCGTTATAACCGAAAAATCCAACGATATAAAAAAAGACAGTAGCCTGGGAATTTTTCTTGTTTCTTTTTGTTTCAATTTAAATATAATCAAGCAACATTAACTTGACTTGTATAAATTAAAAAAAACAACAACTTCCATAACCTACTTGAAATTTAATTAAACAACACTCGATTATAGTTGAACAAAACCAACTTGCACGATAGTATTGATTCTGAATTAAAGATTGACGAAATAAAAACAAATGAAACAAGAATAATAAAAGTAAAAAACAAAAGACGGCTACTTGACGGGCGAGAAATCAAATCGACTGGGCAATACATTGAAATGTGTGTGTGTTGTTTCTTTTTGCACATTGAAATACCAACGCTTCAACACACAATCACAGAATCCAGTTACACATGATAGACAGTTGATATACAACTATAAAATATACATACCTGTATAAAATATATAAGTTCCATTGGTGATTTGATGACAATCAATATTATTCGATTGTTTCTTCTTATCAATTTCTGTTATCATTAGTGGTAGATTCATTTATCTATAAAAAATTAAAAATGATTTTAAAAAAATTGGAAATTAGTGTTTCCATATTGTAGAATTATTTGAAGTTTAGAAATTTCTAACCTCAAAAGCTTCAATTTCAATTAAAGTTATTCGAATTAGTGTTTTTTTTCCTATAATTTTAAGAAAATCAAAATAATTAAACGAATACTTACTTGTAGTTTAATTTTTAACTTCCCCGACCAGAGGGTAGGGAAGTTATTAGTTTCGGACCAAAATTTCGAATTCGAGATTTCACCAGATCTTTACGTTTTGAGGTCCCCTGAACACGTTTTTGAAGTTTTTAGCTTGATGTCCGTGTGTGTGTGTGTGTGTGTGTGTGTGTGTGTGTGTGTGTGTGTGTGTGTGTGTGTGTGTGAGTCTGTCGGTTCTCCAACGATTACTCAAAAACGGTTTAACCGATTGAGTTCAAATTTGGCCAGCAAAAACTATTTGGTGGCCGCTCGAGTTGATTAGTTTTTGGTGCCAATCGGACCACGGGGGTGGAAGGGGGAGGGGGTTGATTGAAAAAAATTCAAGATAACATATTAATTTGATATCACCAATCGAAAGGGCATGTGCTTTTATGTCCGAAACGATACCCATCATGTGCAATGTTTTTTTCTTTTTTTAAATAAGGGCACAAAATTGGCAAAATAGTGTAGTCCACAAATTCAAATTTGCCGCTTTCTATAAGGGATCGGTTGCCATAGAAAATTCAATTGCGAAATTTTGAAATGACAGTTTTGTGGTTCTGCCAAAATTTCGCAATTGAATCGTGTATCGAGTTTATAAGAAAGTTGAACTGAAAAGTGTGTGTGGAATCACCGATCTGTGAACTGAGTTTTGGTTGACGAGGTGCTGGTTCCTCATTGAATTTTTCAATGGTGGTGAGATAGCCACGGCTCTTGATTCCCGATTTTGATTTTTATAGTAAGTTAGTTTTTTTTTAAACTTGAACTCGTGCATTAATTGTCGACTTCCGATACTTGTCTTTAATATATTTTTCTAATTCATGATTAACTATCCGGAATGTGTCGGGGAAGTTATTAGGCCGGTTCTTAGATTCGGCCCCTTTCAAATTTTTTTTAAATATTAATCAAATTTAGGTTAAATTCGAGAATTTTTGTACCAACTGTAGTTGGGGAATTTTGTTATACCAACTTAGTTTTTTTTGAATGGCGCGCAATTCAAAATTTTCGCCTACAATTGATGCGATTTAAAATTTTGAATACAAAATAGAGCTACTTCTAACTACTAACAATTGTTAATAACAAAATTTTCTAACCTTAAAATGCTAAATTCAATAAATTTTAGTCTTATTAATGTATTTTTCTAGCGGTATTCGAATATTTTAAACAATTTAAGGATTATTTGTACTATAAGTGAATAGTTTCAGATTAAAATAAGTTGTTTTATTTAAAAAAACCATTGACATTCTTAATATTTTTCATTTTCAGTAAATTTACTGTAATTCAGTTACTTTTCTTAAAATTTCTACTCAATTTATTAGTAAAACAATTTCGAAATTGAAAATACTTGAGAAATCACTTAAAAACGCATCAATTGTAATTTTGAGGTTAGAAATTTATCGAGTCTGGTTGTACAAGTTGAACAAATGGCGCGCAATTTAAAATGTCAATTAAACCCAAACATATGAATGGTGTAGTAATAATGGAATTTAGGTTAAATTCGAGAATTGTTGTACCAACTGTAGTTGGGGAATTTTGTTATACCAACTTAGTTTTTTTTGAATAGCGCGCAATTCAAAATTTTCGCCTACTATTAATACGATTTAAAAATTTTGAATACCAAATAGAGCTACTTCTAACTACTAACAATTGTTATAATAACAAAATTTTCTAACCTTAAAATGCTAAATTCAATAAATTTTAGTCTTATTAATGTATTTTTCTAGCGGTATTCGAATATTTTAAACAATTTAAGGATTATTTGTACTATAAGTGAATAGTTTCAGATTAAAATAAGTTGTTTTATTTAAAAAAAACCATTGACATTCTTAATATTTTTCATTTTCAGTAAATTTACTGTAATTTAGTTACTTTTCTTAAAATTTCTACTCAATTTATTAGTAAAACAATTTCGAAATTGAAAATACTTGAGAAATCACTTAAAAATGCACCAATTGTAATTTTGAGGTTAGAAATTTATCGAGTCTGGTTGTACAAGTTGAGCAAATGGCGCGCAATTTAAAATGTCAATTAAACCCAAACAAATGAATGGTGTAGTAATTATGGAGTTAGAACTGTACAATTTAATGAAATCAACTATACTATAATAAAATATACAAAACAAAAGAGATTGATAATAAAACAACAAACAAACCGGAGAAGACGAAAAAAAAAAAACAGGTTCATCATTAAGGCTACTTATTGATATAAAATAATAGCACTTAAGCGCTAGAATATCTTGAAAACTAAAAGACTGGTTATTTGTGTATGTGTTTATGTATGTATATGTGTATTTATGTGTGGATGTGTGTGTATAAGAGATAAATGGAGGTACTTGGTGGAGATATCTTGTTAGGTTGGGTGGTCGGTTAAACTAAAAACCCGACAACTACCACCATTATTATTATTATTATCATTATTATTATTACTACTATGCCAAGACGATTTGATTTAACAAAATATTACCAACTTTATAAATATGTAGGTAATATTAAAACAACCAACCAATTATAATAAAGATGAAAAACAGGAAGGCGGGCAACTTTTTTGTTTTCCATCCTTCTTCATTTCACAACTTTTAAGTGTTTTAATTGACACAAATCCGCTCTATACTAATTAGAGTTTCATCCAATTACATTTTATATAAATTAAGAAAAAACAAGAGAGAAACAAAACAAAATTCTTATCAATAAACAACAAACAAACATATTTCTAGCAATAGTCATAGTAATAGTAATAGTAATAGCACTTAGGGTTTATTAAAATTTAAAAATTCGAAAAAATAAAATAAAAAAGAGACGTATTTAGATCATTTGAGTATCCGTAGTGGCTTAAATCAGGGGGTAAATGATGGTTAAAAAAATTGCCAACTTGATAATAACCAGCCATATTTCATGAAGTGTCCAATTTTGTAAAATATGAATCAATCTACGACACTAACAATAAGTAACCAAGCTATGGGGCCAATTACAAGGAAACTACGAATAGAATTCCATAGAAATTATAAAATAAAGATCGACATACATGGATCAAATATGCTCAATTTTGAATTAGAAAAAAAAACAAAGACAGGTAGCTTATTTTAAATGAACCAAACAAGGAACAAAACAATCCACAAAAATAATGTTAAATAAAATTGTGATTGTAATTGAAAGTCAAGTCGAGTTGATTAGAACCGTCTAGTTGGACTATATATCGGATATTTTACACTAAATTATCTCGCAGATGGCTGTGTTTTATACGTGATGTCGCAGCTTGATTCGTACAGCCTTGACATTTGTTAATGTAGTTCTCATAGCCAACTACAGATAGTTTAAACAAACCAAAAAAATTGAGAATTCCCATAGAAATCATAAAATACAAATCGACATAGATTGTCAAAATTGAAATGTAAAACAAAGACAGCTAGATTTAAACAAAAAAAAAAAAACAATTGAAGTAGTAATTTCCCAATTGAAATGTAAATTTGATACGTAATGTTGTAGTTTGATTCATACAACATCAAATTTGACATTTGTTAATGGATGGACGAATAAAGCTACGACACTACATACAAAAAGTATGGCCATGATGTTAATCTAGTATACAACTCTGTAAGGGGACATCGATTTTTTTCATCTCTTTTCTAGATGTTTTTCTTTGAAACAGTTGAACATCTGGATGGCATTGATTTATTATTATCATCATCGACTAGGTCACTTGATACACTTTCTGTGTTTCTACAAATCGTAATCGTTTACAACGAAAATTGATAACAATTATTATTAGTTGAAGAAACTAATAATAATAATAATAATGATAATATTGAAATAAAATAGGAGGAAAAAAGCTAACAAACTGACATGATTATAACAAATCACCGTATTTAGAACAGATTTGTTATACATGATTTTAGATAACAAATGACATATTCATTGGAAATTTATTTGAAAATTATATCTCGATTTTTTTTCTACTTCTTTCCATTCTAAAAATACATAAGAGACACGATAAAGTTGCCCCTTTGTCTATCTTAAAAAATAATCATCCCTATTTTATTACTATTACAATATCATGACAAGATAGGGGTAGTAGTAGTAGTAGAAATCTGTTCCCCTTCAAAATTATCGATAAGACAACCGTGATGATTTATTGTCATTTGTTCTTAATTTTTTTTTTTGGTTTTTATTTCTTGCTTCTGATCGAAATCGTTGGTAATCTAAATAAGCCACCCCCCAATGGTGTAATTTTCATCCCTTACAGATAAAATCTTGTGGATTTCGTTAAATAGCAATTTAAAGAGGGGGTGTAACAATCAATCAAATTCATTTCCAGAAATCGACTCGTTTCTTAATGTTCGTGACAATCATGATGGATATATGTAGAGAGGGTGGGTTTTCTTCTCAAAGGGGGTTGAGAATTTGGCGACAGGTACTAGCCCACATTTGACAAATTTTCTCTTTAATTCACGAATAAATCAATAAATTTTAAATTAAATAGGAGTAATTATAGATTTGTCAACTAGCCGAACTAAGCTACGACTATATTATAGAAAAAAAGGCCAACTTTACCTGATTTCCTTGTTTCTTGATACATGTTCATTGAAGCTATCCTATTTTTTCTATCTATCTCTACATTTTTCTCTTTTCTTACATCTTAAGACAGTTCTGCGCATCTAACTGCGCAACAACAATGGCGCTCTATCTCTCAATGATTTAAATAACGAGCCGCTACTGATTATTAATAAATGTTGATTTTGTGCAGGTGTAAGTTGGTAGCATCCCAGAATTGTTCCCCTTACACCACCACCCCCGTTGATTCATCTTCTTCTAAAGTTTAAACGTACAGAGAGACAGAGAGAGAGAGAGTGTGTGTTGTTTATGTGACAGAAGGTCTTTGAGCGGCCGCCCGGCAATGTACGACTTTCAGGTGCCATATAGCAATCAAAGCAGGCCAACTGTGTACACTCACACATACACAAATACCATTCACAATTTCAACACACATACACAATGAAAAAAAAAAACAAAAATTAAAACAAAACAGCATCGATTATAAATCATAATTTAATTGGTATAAGCCTACTATGTTAAAATTGGAAAAGAATTTCCATCTAATTTTCGCCATATTCTTATTGTTTCTTTTCGATTTTGTTTTGTTTTATTATTTGTGAACAGTAAAAACAATGCCGAATCGTATTTTTTCCCACTTTAAACCCATGAAAACTGTCAATCGTTCGTGTTGTTGTTGTTTTTTTTTGGGTGAACAATTGAAGATCGATCTGGACGTGCGAAAATAACTAACCAAACTTTACACGTCTGGTGTTGGAACGATAATTCGTTCACTTCTTCTCTGTTGTAGAGTCAGCGTCGTCAAGAATAATTGAATAAATGTTTCAATGTTTGTTTGTTTTTTTTTTTTTTCATTTGTTTCTCTACTTTTTATATTTGTATGCCTGTGTGTTAAGTCCGATTTACACTAGGAAATGGAGATCTAGTTACAACTGTCATTTGATAGATGGCGTTCGAGTTAAGAATGACGTCATTATTGTCATTATATCACTTCTATTCTTTAACTTTTTGTTGATTTGTTACCTTGACAACGCTAAAGATTAAACTGACAAGTTAGAGAATACCAATGTATATTTGAGGTATTATCACTATTTGATTGGAGGAAGTATAGGGGCCCATTTACTACCAAATACATCCCTGATTCCATTTGTAAATTCGAAATTTTTGAGACGAGTTATAAAATTATTGGCGAAAACGTTTTATAATAAAACTGGTCGAATTGTTGGTTTTTTTTTGTTTGTTTGTTTTTCAGTATAAAAGGTGTGAGATTTTTATAACACAAGAGTGTGGACATGTACCAGTTTTACAACAATTCGTTTTAAATTGTAAGAAACGAACCGCTATTTAAAATCAACCAAAAACAATTCTAAAAACAACAAACAACCAACCGGTCCACTCTAATAATCAACAATTTTATTCTCACTTGAATTTCGTCCAATTTCAATAGAAACCAGTTATAGAATACCACTATTTATATGCAAAAATTGCAACAACTAAACAATGGAAATTGAAAATTTCCAACAAAACCTACTAGATTTGACAGAATTCAAACTTTAGGAAAAGTACAAATTTTAGCCGTATTGGCGCTAATATCAGTCACATAAAAAGAACTAACTACAAATTAGTATTCTCGAACTCTTTGGCGATTTGTTACCATGACAATCCTGGAGGTTGTTATACTCTTGTCTCTTTTTAATTCTACACAAGATAGAATAATAAAGAGTGAAACAGAAGTTATGTAAATCTCAAGCATTGTCATAGTAACGAACCCCCATAAAGTTATAGAATACGACTGATAATTTCTTGATTTCCTTTCGTTGAAATTACACAATCCCTTCCATTCCGAACATATGCTAATTTAGAAATTTCGACAATATATAGAATACCACCGTTCTAATATTATTAGACCTTTAGTGATTGTCCCTTCCGTTATTATCATCATTACAATTATTTTATTGGTCAATTTCCATATGTATAAGACAGGTTCTAGTTTATATCCCACAGATTTGCCCTAAAATCCCTATATATATATATATATATATATAGGGATTTTAGGGCATATATATATATATATATATATCATATATATATATATATATATATATATATATATATATATATATATATAGGGATTTTAGGGCAAATCTATATATATATATATATATTATATATATATATATATATATATATATATATCCTTGTCTAACGTCTATTAAAACAATTTGATAAATGTACAGGATTGAAACCTTGAAAAACAAATCATTAAAAGGGCACAAAGATGGAGTAGAAGCATGAATGTTACTGGCAAGTGACCAACGTCCCTTTTCTACACACACACACACACACCACACATAAAAATTGTAATTTCCCTTACTACATCTTAGTTATATTTAGGGACAATGATTTCCAATCAACAATAACAAATCAACAATATTTCAAATTATCAACGATATTGAAACATTGCTTGGTTGATTGTATTGAATAAAGACAACAACAAATAGTATCTTACTCTCTATTCTATTAGCTAGATCGACCGTTAAACTTTTCTACCGAAATAGCAGAATTTTACTTGGATAGAGAAATTGAATTTTCACTAGAATGAATCTTTGGGATATCTATCTACATCTCTGTCTAACAATACAACCATCTTTATTTCAAATGTCATTATTACCAAAGAGTACTAGATTTATTAATTTTGTAGAAATGAATATTTGTGACACCCTGTATATCGTTTTCTTCTTGTATTATTATTATTATTATTATTGTTGAAATCTAGTTAGCGAAGCGTAAAGTTCGGTTCACACCTGTCGTCCGATCAACTGTTTTTTTTTTCTGTATATTTCATTTGTTTCTGTTGCTTTTTTGTTATCCATTCATATGGTAAACGGCCGCAATTATCGATAATAAACAACAATCCTAATGGCCATTTCCGGTTCCGTTTATTTCAACCAGCCTACTTTATTCATTAATTGATAGAATTGTATAAATTATACATATAGAGGGCGCTACTATTAGTGGCGGTAATTTTAAAAATTTTCAAAAAAAAAAAACCAACAATAGATGATGTTTTAAATAGTTGTGTGAAAAGACAATCCAACAGACCATAAAACATTTACATCCCTTTTATTATTCAACCCTGAGGGTTAGAAAATAACCCCCCTACCCACAACCACATCATTCACACAATATTTCAACAAAAGTTTTCTTAAATAAAGTTTCAAGTATAGAAACATATTTTATTTTATTATAATCAACCAGCCGAGGGTGATATTCACCCGCAATTTATCTAAATGCTGTTGAGTAAAATTGTAATAACAGAAGGAAAAAGGGGTTGAATGTGACAAATTTGCCGCCAGCATATTCTACCACTACTACTACTACTACTATTAAATACACCCCCCCCCCACTAAACTACCCTCAAATATTTTTTATTATAAACGAACGATATGGAGCGCAAGTTAAATGGTGTGCAATCTGTACATTCTGGACCATTTGTTGGATTCTTATTAGGGATGTTAAAAGATGGGTGCTGGGAAGGGGCAGTGAAAGGGGGATGATTAAGTTGCATCAATTGTTTTCACTTAAGTTGATTTTCTTTTTTGAAAATAAAGCGGCATTGTTTAATAATTTCAATACAAAAAGGCAATTAGTCTTGTTCGATTGTCAATAAATTGTTTAAAAACAGTTGTGTTCATTTGAATACCTTGTCGTAACTTAATCCGTCTACAATTCCAGTGTAATTCTTATTTATTATTAAACCTACTATAGTATAGAAATACATTTGGAGTAATTGAGATTTGAAATAGTACGTTCTCGATTAGAATCGACAATTCTGTCTAAAATTTAGGTGTGAATTGAAATTGCCAGTGCAGTATGTATGTACAATATAATCAAAGATCTCAGTTTGTTATACACATACGGCAATCCAAATTAAAAACAATATGCGTTGAGTTAAAATTGCCAAACCAATTAGAAATTCTAAACGTTATGTTTTTAATTAAAATTGCCAGAGATGTATATTTTTAACATTACTCTTTAAATTAACTGTTTTCGGTTGAAATTGCCAGAATTGTATATAAATATACTTCAATCAAAATAAGCAATTTTCTTATACACTTACGGCAATTTAAATTGGAAACAATATGTATTGAATTAAACTTGCCAAATTGGTATATTATAGTATAGAAAATATGATCGCGTTAACAAAAACAATAACTCACCAATATTATAGTGAATTAATAGATATTTTCTATTGAAATATCAAATGATAGAAGAAGATAGACAAATAATAATAATAATAATATTGATTACAAATATTTAAAATATAAATAGACAATATCACGATAGGTAATTTCATTTCAGTTTTAATAAGAATTGAATCTGAAACGAAAATCTACAGGGTGTCTTCTAAAAAAACATACTCAACTATTGGAAAAATGAAATAATTGAAACAATTGTACGAATAACAAGTTCTAGAATACAATTATTTCTCTACGGCAACACTTAATTTGCGAACTATACAGTTGTATTCCCTAACTTTGTGACAGTTTATTACTATGGCAACGCTTCTATCTCATTCTATTCCATTCCATCTTATGTAGAATTGAA
Organism: Mylabris phalerata; assembly: GCA_020740385.1. NCBI lineage: Eukaryota > Metazoa > Arthropoda > Insecta > Coleoptera > Meloidae > Mylabris > Mylabris phalerata. The sequence continues at coordinate 1,795,509 of JAJEOX010000142.1, read as the reverse complement.
CAGAGACAACAATATTTCAAAGTGACAGTTGTCTTGGTAACGAATCAGTTACAGAATATGATCGACAAATATTATCGAAATACAGTGTTGCCAAAATTAATAATCTATCATTTGTTTAAACGATAAATACAGGACGTTCTGTATAATAGAATAAAATCATTTTAAATGGAATGTCATCCCCTTTGATTCAAATCATGCAATATGTGTTTTAATGAAAATTCTATTCTAATATTCGATCTAACAATAATAATAATAATAATAGTAATAATAATTGTCAAGATCATAAATAGAATGGTTGACAATCACTGTAAAGACCAATAAAATAAATGACAATAAACATGTATCAGTGGTTGTAAAAATGTTCAAAAACAACAATTTTCCAACAATTCCAGCAGTAATCAAATTATATTTTTTACAAGGGTTGTATTCTATCTATGTATTTATCAATTTTATATATTTATGAATATGATTGTTTGATAATCACTGAATATATAAGCTTTATAAATAATAATATTTCTATTATTTAGTTATATATGGCATAATTTTCCAACCACCACCCCTTCACCTCGTTGAAAGGCATTGATACACGGTGGTTGAATTAGAGAGGGGGATGGAATAGTCGAGAAACATCAAAATATAGGTAAGACAAGATAGATAAAATTATATATATAGGTATATGGAACTTGGGGGTGATATCGCCGCATCTTATCATTACTATTATTATTATTATTATTATTATGATGATGATGATGATAATAATAATAGCATCGAATTGTCAAATGTTGATTTATAATTTCACCCCCACTATGCACTTATTCTTTCAAAAAAAAAAAGGGTAGGATAGACAGGTAAATGTTGTCATTTAATCATTTTCGGTTTTTTTTTTTAATAAAATCCACCTACCCCTTTTATAATGATAAGGATATAAGGGGTGAATGATGTCTTCGTGTGTCTTCAATGCACGTTATAAATAAAGAAATGTCAGTCAAGAAATAGAGAAAAAAAATCGGTAGATATCGTGATATTTCTAATATACCCTATAAAAGGGTGCTTTTTTTCCACCCCTTATAAAACTATTGAGATATCGGTCATATTCAATTGAAACAGCCTGTATATATAAACGAGAATCGGTGAAGAATTCACTTTTTTGTTGTTGTTTAATTTAATAATTAATTGCACACCCCCTCCCCTTTACCATAGACAACTTGTTATATTTCTAGATTAATTAACAGTAATTAATGCCTTATTAAGTAATTGAACATGACTAGTTTTAATTGTGGTGTAAATAAAACAATAAAAAAGCAATCTTATCGAGATTTCTCTAAATGGAGTTTGTCGTTTTATAAAAAAATTAAAAAAAAATTGTACAACCCTTCATAAGGGGTAGTTTAGTAACTTGTTATATTTGTAGTATAATCTCTAAAATTTGATAATAATAGCAAAATATCGAAGGAGTGTACACAATTTGTACATTCAAAGATCATTTAATAATTGTGACAAAACGTCGAAAAAGTTACATTTCTGAGAAAACGACCAGATTGTACACAATTTGTACACTCCACAATATTCAGAAAATTGTAAAACTGTCAAAAATTAAAATCATAATCACCTGAAAATGTCAAAATGTCCATTAACCTCAATTGTTGTCGTCATTATACAAAATTTTGAAATGACATTTTAGCAGGTTATCCAATTTACTGTGCTAAAAGTTTCTAGATTTCTTTGATACTAACTTGTGAAACAAAAAAAGATAGATTAATGTTTTAAGTTGGTATTAACAGTTGTACCAACAATAAATATCACTCTGTCTCTTTCTTATAAGTTAACACTATCAAATGTAGTGACTTTAGAAATATTAAGTTGGATAACCTGAAATGTCATTTTAAAACGCGAATTTAACCAAAAAAAAAGACAAAACATTAATTATTTTGGCGGACATTTTGATTATTCATTTATGGTTGATTTAAAATTTTTGAGCAGTGTAAATTTGGCTATAAAACCGCCAATAGGAATTTAATATTTAAGCGCGTAATTTAAATCATTCCAAAATCTAAAAAACAGTAAACTTTTAGATGAAAGTGATTTAATGTAAATTGACTTAAGTTGAATAAATAGAAGGTGTAGATGAAAATTGACTTTTTTCTATTACTTATGTCTATTTACTAACACCTAAAACCTTACAGTTTGTTTAATAAATTCGAATTTTTAGTCCACTTAAACGTCAAAACATTAGAAAAATTAATAGATTTTCTACAGAACATCCCATCGAATCTATCCTATACGAAATTTACCATGATATGTAATGTCGTAACTTTATTCAGACACATAACAAATGACAAATTTAGTAAAATACGAACCAATCTAGGATATTAATTAAACAAATCATGGCCAACTGAGACGGAAATCACCGCATTTTAACAACGTAACGAAAGGCATGGCCAACTTTAAGAATAAATTTTATACAGTACGTTCCACCGAATTTATCTTGTTAGCTATATAGTGTTGTAGCTTTGTTCAAACAATTGAAAAATGGGTTCAAGGACAAATTTAGTAAAAGATGAAGCAATCTACGATACTACGTAATGTCGAACAAAGCTACGACATTCTGCAACGAAAAACACGGCCAACTATTAGAACCATGAAAACTATATACAGAATGTCCCACCGAAATATTGTTATATAAACAGAGTCGTAGCTTTGTTCGTATAATTGACATTTTAACGAAAGGCATGGCCAACTTTTAGAATCAAGACAATTGTATATTTTATACAGTACGTTCTACCGAAATGGGTCTTGTTATTGCATTTAAGTCTACATTATAGTTTTTTTTTCCTCATTAACCATTAATACATAAATTGATCAGTAAAACGACTACTTTATAAGTCTTTCTTTCTATACATGTTGATATTTAATGGGAAATAATTAAAATTGAACATGCAATATGCCGACAACAGATATAAAATAAAATTACAAAATGGATATTGCCTGATCTGAAGGCGTAAATAACTTCATATAGCTGCATAAGCTGAACGATCGATCATTATGAAACTTTCTATAGAAATGTAAAGAAGATGCGACAATAGTTTTGATTTTCTTCGGGTTTTTTTTTTTTAGTTACAATGTAATTAATTTGGGTGGTAATGGGGTGGTAAATATGGGTAACTATAAGTGGTAAAAACACAAATTATAACAATGTCAATTTTTTTGTTGTTGGTTAATAAAAAGAATTGTATTTATAAGCTTTTATATTAGAAAACAACCAAAGACTTCCTCTACAGACCAGTGAAGCAGAACATTATTTTATTGCATCCTTGCATTCGTTTATGCCGTATGTGGATATGGGATAAAGACTGTTGAAGAGTAGAATTCAATAAAAAAAAAACTCTCATATACAATATACACATATTCCTATACTTTATAAATATATACAGGCTGATTCACTACTGTAGTCTACTGTTAGTTGGCCTTGTCTTTTGGAACGTAGCGCCATAACTTTATTCATACTTCACTACTACAAAGCATGGCCAACTGTTTATAAAGTGTAGAGTATAGTTGGCTATGCTTTTAGTTGGCTCTTATTGCTCTTCTCCTGATTTTGAACATTTGTATCAGGATCGCATGAAATTTTTGGAATTATCCAAAATAAAGTAAAAGTTTCGATGGAAGTCTTAGAATTGTATATCCAAATTACTTAATTTTTTGAAATTTTATATTAGGTTATTGTAAAACAAGGAGGTATTCGAAAAACTGTAACAGGAGTGTTGTAATTGTAGATTAAACGTGTTAAATTGTCTTTCTATACTTCTTTCCCTCTTTTATTTTACTTTGGGGCTCATTTACAGTTTTTTGAATATTTGTATCAGGACCACATGAAATTTTGGCTATTATTTATTTAAAATAAATCGAAAGTTTTGATAAAAAATTAAAAATTGTACACGAAAACTACTGAATTGTTTAGAATTTTATATTAAAATATTGTAAAGTGTTAAGAGGTATTCGAAATAATCTAGAAATTGTACCAGAAAGTGTTTCAATTCTGCTTCCCTGTTTGTTCCCAAATTTTTGAATATTTGTATCAGGATCACACGAAATTTTAACAATTATCCAAAATGAAGCAAAAGTTTTGATAGAAGTCTTAGAATTGTAGATCGAAATTACTTAATTTTTAGAAATTTTATATTAGGATATTGTAAAACAGAAAAGAGGTATTCGAAAAATTGTAACAGGAGTGTTGTAAGTGTAGATTAAACGTGTTAAATTGTCTTTCTGTACTCCCCCCTTCTCTCTCACTATCTCTTTCTCTCTCTCTTTCCTCTTACTTTGGCTCATTTACAAATTTTAGAATATTTATATCAGAATCACATGCAATTTTGGCTATTTTTTTTTTCACAATAAATCGAAAGTTTTGGTAAAAAACTAAAAATTGTACACGAAAACTACTGAATTGTTCAGAATTTAATATTAAAATATTGTAAAATGAGAAGAGGTATTCGAAATAATTTACCAGGAGTGTTTTAATTCTACATCCCTGTTATTTCCCAAATTTTTGAATATTTTGAATCAGGATCACACGAAATTTTAGCAATTATCCAAAATAAAGCAAAAGTTTTGATAGAAGTCTTTGAATTGTATATCAAAATTACTTAATTTTTAGAAATTTTATATCGGGTTATTGTAAAAACAGGAAATGTTGTAACAGGAGTGTTGTAATTGTAAATTAAACGTGTTAAATTGTCTTTCTATACTTTTCTCCCCTTTTTATCTTACTTTGGGGCTCATTTCCAAATTTTTGAATATTTATATCAGGATCACATGAAATTTTGGCTATTATTTATTCATAATAAATCAAAAGTGTTGGTAAAAAACTAAAAATTATACACGAAAACTACTGAATTGTTTAGAATTTTATATTAAAATATTGTAAAATGTTAAGAGGTATTCGAAATAATCTAGAAATTGTTCCAGGAGTGTTTTAATTCTATTTCCCTGTTTGTTCCCAAATTTTTGAATACTTATATCAGGATCATAAGAAATTTTAGCAATTATGCAAAATAAAACAAAACTTTTGATGGAAGTCTTAGAACTGTATATCAAAATTACTTAATTTTTAGAAATTTTATATTAGGATATTGTAAAACAAGAAGGAGGTATTCGAAAAATTGTAACAGGAGTGCTGTAATTGTAGATTAAACGTGTTAAATTGTCTTTCTGTACTTCTTTCCCCCTTTTATCTTACTTTGGCGTTCGTTTATAGTTTTTTGAATATTTATATCAGGATCACATGAAATTTTCGATATTATTTATATAAAATAAATCGAAAGTTTTGATAAAAAAAACTAAAAATTGTACACGAAAATTACTGAATTGTTTAGAATTTTATATTAAAATATTGTAAAATCAGCAGAGGTATTTGAAATAAGACAGAAACTGTACCAGGAAGTGTTTCAATTCTGCTTTCCTCTTCTTTCCCGATTTTTAAATATTTGTATCAGGGTCACACGAAATTTTAGCAATTATCCAAAATAAAGCAAAAATTTTAATGAAGTCTTAGAATTGTATATCAAAATTACTTAGTTTTTAGAACTTTTATATCGGGATATTGTAAAACAGGAAAGAGGTATTCGAAAAGTTGTAACAAGAGTGTTGTAATTGTAGATTAAACGTGTTAAATTGTCTTTCTGTACTTTCCTAGCCCTTTTTTCTTACTTTGGGGCTCATTTACAGTTTTTTGAATATTTGTATCAGGATCACATGAATTTTTGGCTATTATTTATTCAAAATAAATCGAATGTTTTGATAAAAATAATTACTAAATTAGAATGTTATATTAAAATATTGTAAAATCTAAAGAGATATTCGAAATAATCTAGAAATTGTACCAGCAATTCTGCTTTCCTGTTCTTTCCCAAATTTTCGGATATTTTTAGCAGGATCACACGAAATTTGGGCAATTATTCAAAATTAAGCAAAAGTTGTGGTGTAATCTTAAAATTATCTAGAATTTTATTGAATTTTTTTTTTTAATTTTGTATCAGGATACTTGTAAAACATTTCAATTTACCTCCTATTTCCTATTTTGAAGACTTAAAACAACCCCAATAATAGGATTATAATGCCAAAACTACTATAATAAACATTCTAGACTTGTTATAGTAAACCACCCTGTACAAATGTGTATTTATGTATACGTAAAGAGGGTGGTGGTGGTGGCGGTAACAGCAAACGGCGACGAATCATCGTTACAGACAATTTAACATATGACAAACTGGCCTAACTTGATGACAACACACGAATACAACAATATTAGATCAAAAGCCAAAAAAAAAAAAAAAAAACTAAACTACCACTAAAGCTAGATAGAGATAGACATAGATATAGATTCTAGGGGGTATTCTTTCAACACATAGCGTCTACTTGATTATTCTGCTGCCCCTTCTCTATCGATCGATTAAATAGTATATAGATGTGAAACGACCGGAAGAATTTTTCGATTCTTTGACTTTCACTAGTGAATGAAGTCAAGAGGTAAAAGGGACGATGACGTTTTTTAAAGACATAAGGGTGAGTGGTTGATGATTATAACTTACCCCACTAATACTAGAGGGTTAATTTAGAAAATTGCTTAACTAGAAAATAGATAGCTGAGTTAGTTGGATAGAAAGGCGAGACAATAAACGAAAGAATCGAAACGTATATAACAGGAGTGAGTGTTAACAGGATATCGTTTTGTCTTAAATTTATAGTATTAGGGGTACAGGTGGCCTATTACAACACTTAAGTGCTATGAGAAACACCTAAAATGTCCTCGTTTGAACATCTGTGAACGAAATCAATTATTGATACGAATTTATTGTCAATTATTAGCTACCAATGTCCTTTTATTGCACAAAATTCACTACTATCACTTCAAATTATACATGATCAACTAGAACACGGGATATTGCTCAATTAACACGGACTATTTTTACAATTTACAAAAAATTAACTACAATTACACAAATTCAACTAGGGGTAATTACAATTACAGAAATTCAACTATTAGCGGTAAAATAAAACTATTAGGGGTAATTTTTTCAACCCCCTAATATAAAATTTTATCCTTGTGGTTTATCAAGAATAAATCCTGATAGAGATCAAAGATACCCTTGGTGGTCATTTATGAGAAATCTTCTAGTCTATAATAAAATATCCGTTTATCTATCGTCCAGCACTACCACCCCCCACCTATACAACCACCCTTATTGGTATCGTTTAAAAAAAAAAAAAAACGGAAACGATTCCTGAATTTAGATCAGGAATTACAAGGTCTCCCCCAATTTAAGACGAACCAGCCAACATATACACATTAGAAAAAAAGACAATCACCCCCGTTTTTCCTGGATTATCTACCCTTGTAATAAAATCAATACAATACAGAAATCAAATGATCCCTGTATCTTAAATATCGACTAATTTCGGTTGTTTCTAATGGATTTCATTGATAGTGACCATTTTACAAAGGATTTGGTGAGGGTGAAGGGTGAAGGGTAGTATAGAGGTGGAAAAAAAAAACAAAAACCGATGAAATATTCCGACGATCGTATTAAGAGTTTGGAACGAAAGAATTTAAAACAGAAGTCATTCTGCGAAATCAAGATATACTGAATTGATTAGTGTTGTATACAGGGTGATTCAATATTACCGTCTATCAGTTATACCACCCTAATTTACCTTGTGGTAGGCTATGATTTTTAGACATATGATCCTACAAGCTTAGCTTTATTCAGACGCTTAAAAACTACAACAATACCAAATGTAGTGACGTATGGACTAATCTACGACACTATTTGACAGTAGTTTAAATATTTTTAGCTAACTAGATTTGAAATTCATTTTTTTATGACTCGACGATACAAGTAGGCTATGTTTTTTATTAATATAGAGTCATACTTTACTAGATTTATCATTCATACAAAGTATTCCAATAGGGGTTGTTACAAATTTTAAAATAAGCCTTAAGGGAAATTTAATGATTACCAAGAAACCACCCTGTATATATGTTGCGATTTGATAATAATAATAAACAAGAAGAAAAGGCAAAAAGTAGCAGGGGAAGGAAAAAACTGGGGGGAAGAAAGAATGTTGAATAGTGGCCATAAATCCGACCAGATCTTGATCCAATCGACCAATCAAAATTACAACAAACAAACAAACAATAGATGAACATTATGTTTTCTAATAGATTTGAAGATGGATATGTTTTTGTTTCTTCTAAGGGAGTAGAGGGTGAGAATTTAGAAAAAATTCTGCACACTAATAAATTAAGAGATAGAATACAACTATAATATAATTTAATCATTATGCAATTGTTGTGGAAATATCGATGATAACAATACGATAATTGTGGTGGAAATACTGCCACCCTTAAGACTACCACCAACTATCAACTACCACTGTGCGATAATTCAATTAAATTGGATTTTTTAATAGAGAATCTAGTAGGCGAAGGGTAGATCGAATGCGATTCTGGAAACCCTGACTATCACCAAATGTACGATTTTTTAACAATTCTCAAATATACAACTATTAATTCTAGAATACCACTCTATCTTCTGATAACGTTATCAAGAATACAACCAATTGTTACCCCTATTTTCGATTATTTCTTCTAGAATACACTTTGAATTGTTACATTTAAAGATAATGAAGATGTCTAGAATACCACACTAGATGATAATAATTGAAATTTTATTGATGATTCCTAACAACCCCTTTCGTCGAAATAAAGCTCTCTTCATATATGTCTACGTTTCAATGATTCTTATTTCGTTATTCTATTGTTTAACAAATGAATAATATCATTAAAAAATCATTAAAAACAATATAAATTAACGCTAATTAAACGTAATTTTATTAGTTTAAGTTAGCGATGATTAATAGGGGTGGATTCTGATCGAATAAAATTAAAGTGAAACTATCGAAAATCAACCCCCTTGAAAAAAACGTCACCAATCGAGTAATAAATGTGGCATAATTATAGACGAATTATGTCGGAAAAATATACCGATAATAAATAAATTTAACCAACCAACTACCCTCCAACCCTTATCAACTTACTATTGTCTAAATTTATAATAAAACAACATAGATTAACTGAATAGATAAAGATGGATAGATTAACGTGTAGAAGACTTAAAAAACGGAAAATTTTATCGATTCACCCCCTAAAATATCATGAAATCATCCCCCTTTTATACTTAAGTTTTCAACATTTATTATCACTACAATCAAAGGTGATTATCTAACATTGATAATCTAAACGAGTATTACCGGCGATATAACAAATCATATATTTAATTATTATCATTATTATTATCAATTGAATTTATTATCAATATCTTTTTTCTAGCGTTTATTTCCTAGTTTTATAAATAAAAGACAAAATGGTACCAACTAGTGGAATGTCGCCGTCACCACCAACCACCCCCTTTCTGTTGGTGGTTTCAAAACAAAATTGATTACCACACACATTAATTTAACCCTAGATTTTTCCATTTTCTTCATTTATTATTATTATTTTTTTATTATTATCATTCTTATTATTAATATTATCATAAAAAATGGGAAAATTGAAGAATCGTGTGGTAAGTAGAGCCGGTTTCGTGTAGCAAATTCTCATTTAAGTCACGATTAATTTTAATTTTATTTATTTATTTATTTAGTTTTTTTTTTGGGGGAATTTTGTTTTATTTTTGGTAATAAACGGAAGAATATTGCTGATTTTTCTTCATCTTATTTTATTCGTTGTTTTTGTTTGTTGCAAATTTAATTAACAATAAGCGAAATAATGGCGTAGTTGATTTTCGATTATTTTAGATTGGTGCGCCATCTATTAACCGGTAGATGTACCGATTTGTTACACATTAAACAATAGAATATCGATCTGGTGGTGGTCTCTGGTGGTATTCTTGGGAAATTCGTGTAACTTTTCTGTTTTTTTTCTTTGTGTCATTGTTCAGTTCAAAGACGCTTAATGGATTATATGTTCTTTTATTTTTGCTTGGGTAAAATGATTTAATAAGATTTATTTTATATTGTTTTGTTTTTTTAACAATTGTCAATCGGTATGAATTTTGGTTAGTTTTTTAAAAAGAAAATTACTAAATTTGTTTGTTAAAATTGACGTAAATGAAATAAATGGAAGTATAAATCTAGCAGCCTTTAATCTAGAATTGCAACGCTCCTGTTACCATTTTTACACCGTTTCGAATATCTCCTGTCTATTTCCCGGTATCCTGATAGAATATTTAACAGTTTTCGTGTACAATTTCAAGACTTCTACTGAAAATTTTGTTTTGTTTTATAGATAATTGCAAAAATTTCATGTGATCCTAATATAAATATAAATTTTTTTGGAAAAATCAATATAAGAGCCAAAATAGGATAATAGGGGATATACAACAGGAAAAAGCAAAAAAATATATATAGAGTTGCAACACTCCTGTTACAACTTTTAAATCATTTCGAATACCTTCTATCTGTTTTAAAATATCCTAATACAAAATTTCATAAAAATTGTTTCTATTTTTACCTAATTTTGAATAATTGTTAGAATTTCATATGATCCTGTTATAAATATTCAAAAATTTAGCATTTTAAATCAACTATTTTTATAATTTTCGCTTAATTTCTCTACAAAAACATTAATTAAACTAAATTTCAAATACCTCCTTTGTGTTTTAAAATATCCTAATATAATATTTTTTTAAATTCCACAATTTTTGGATACAATTTTAGAATTTTCTCATGACTTTTGTTTTATTTTGAATAATTACTAAAATCTCATGTGATCCTGATATAAATAGTCAAAAATGTAGCACTTTTAATCCTAATAATCCGTCTAATAATTTTTGTTTAGTTGTTCAATAATTTATTTTCGAAATTTCAAATACCTCCTATACTTCATATGATCCTAATTGAACAAAACGTTTACAACAAAATTTGATTTATTTCAATTTATCACCTACTTCATAAGATCCTATTACTTAACAGGAGTCTAATGGAATTGTTCAGAATTTTAGTAACCTAGGAATTCACGATTTCGTCTGTTTACTCTTTTTTTTAACAAACGAACAAATATATTTTGAATAAAAAACAGGATGCTGCGATGATCCTAATAAAACAAATCAATCTAGTAATTTACATAGAAAATTGCAACATTTTTACAATAAATTTTGTTTTATTTCAAATACCTCTTATTATAAACATACAAGATCCTATTACTTAACAGGAGACTAATGGAAGATTATTGAATAGGAGTAAAAATTCAAAATTTCATCGCATTTTTTAAACAAACGAATAAAATACCAACAGGGATGCTGCAATTCTGCAATTTTTACAAACCACCCCTGTATAAAACCTCATCTTACTTCATAGTTGGCCATGAATTTGCCGAAAATATACTAGAATATGAAATTAACTACCACTTACGTACCCAAAATCTATCTATGGCCAACTGTGCTAAACAAAATCCAACAGTCTTTTGTTAATCTTTATGGTTATCAAAGTGAGCGTAAATAATAAAAATAGCCACAGCCACCCTTGATATTATATTACAACTACAATTGTTCAAATAACTGAATTTTAGTAGTTTTCTGTACAATTACCCTACGGATATGTAGAGCACTTGAGAAAAGAAAAAAAAAAAAAGGATCATCTGTCATTTTTATTCAATTGTTTGTCTATCTATTTAGCCATCTATTTCGGATATTTCTACAATTTCTACAATTTCCACTTATCACCAAACGGAATCTAACAAATAAACAAATGAAACGTTTTATTTGTTGAACGAAATTGAAAGAGAGAAAAAAAAACCGATAGAATGAATAAGAAGATAGAGAACACAAATCTAGCTGGCGGCATTTTATAAACAAACAAAACAATAACAACAACAACAACAACAAGAGCAGTAGTCGACTATGATCTTAGGTAATTCTTGTTAAGAAATCATGGGAACAATAGAAGAAAAATAGGCCTTCTTATCTTTATTTAGAATGATTAGCTGTAGGCCTTACTTATACACACACATTCACCTTTCATCTTGTTCCACTCTTTTATTATACCATATAGAGAGAAAAGAAGACAAATGAAAAAGAAAAAAAACAGCCATCTGCGTTTTTATATAATTCTATGGTATTCTCTATTCTATTCTTTTTTTTTTATTATTTAACCATCTTTATTCAACATGTATCTTATTTTATATATATAATATACCGATTTTTTTTTTGTTTATTGTCTAGATATAGATATAATAAATACAGGTAATTTCAAGGGGGTAAGTTATATCTATTCAAATAATAATAATAATAATGGGGAAGAATTATAAGAATACAGGGTAGAGGAAGAATATTTCATTATAAAAATAAATAAAATCAGTTTCAGTTGTTTGCCAACTGTTTATCAGTATTGATCCGCACCTTAGTTATAAATTTCCAATTGATTTTTTTTTTTTGAAAATCACTAATAATCAATAATGAACGGATAGATTTCAATTGCGTGCTAAACGCGGTATTAATCGTGTCATAAATAATCCGTTTTACAAATTGGTGTGATGTGTTCTATTGTGTGTACTATTCAAAAAACAACAACATAGTAAGTACAGATTAGCAATTGATATCGTGTTCTAAGAGTACGATCGTGTATTACTTGATATCAAGAGTTTTATAAATAATAGAATTATATTAATATAATGTTCTGTAAATGCTTGTTATATTTGAAGGTTTGATCGTATTATATAAAGGCGATTTTAATTAAATTTGTTCGAAGAACCGTGTTATTTATCGTATTATTTATTAAAGAAATTCACTTGACTTTCTTTTTAAATTCCGTGAACTTTTTAAAACAAGTATTCTTCTTTCTTGTATAAAGAAGACAATACTACAATAATGACTATTTTACACAAATATAACATTGTAAAAATTTACAATTAGTACTCATACAGCACGATAAATAGTCTCATATTGCATATAAAATAAATTTAAGATTTTACACGTTTTGATTGTAAAAGAAATTACTTACATGTTATAACACGATCTATCTACTTTGAAATAATCTGTCAAACTGGAATATATCTCCTTACTTACACGATAATCTAGAAATTACATAATAAACTAATGTCTTATATAACACGATTATATATGAACGTTATAGAAAATATGTGTTATTTTAATAAAATCGATTATATTAAAATATAAAAATAAATAAATAAAAGAGGGGAAGTATCGTGTTTTGTGAATATCTCTGATTATAACACTACAATTTAACAAAAACCGTGTAAAAAAACAACTTAATCATTAAAAAATCGCGTTGACGTTATCTATAGAGTGTAAACTGAGAACAAAACATTATTAAATCAATTAAACGTGTTATTTAAAGGTGAACAGTATTCGTACAAATCGGACGTATTTTAACACGTTTTTCACGAATAATATTCAGTTTAACAATAAAAAATTTGATATATTTTCCTATCTTCTTATCGATTAATGAAACAATTGAAATAGAAGAAAAAAATGCAATTTTATTAAAAGATGGATGAGTGAAATTGCAATTTTTCACCCCCTTCTATTTGGAAAAGATCCACCCTCTTTTCCTTTAGATTGTATATTAATTCAATTCAATTTCATTCTATTTCAACCACCACTACCACCACTACCATTTACCATCCCTTATTACTTACTATTACAACCACCACCATCTATTTCAATCTCTCACCCTGAGTAGCTTTTCAGTCTGAAAATAGCCACTATACCGTGTGCGAGATATCGCCTCCCTAGTCATATAAATGAAATCCACATGGGGGAAATTTTCATGTAGACAAAGATAGAAGGGATGTATTTACAAGAACCGGAATGTATTATACCCTCTCAACATATACACGTATATCTACATATACGTATAGATGATATACCCTTGATAGATCCTGAAGGGTAGATTACATCACAACCCCCTAAACCGACCCCTAGGGAACGCTCCACAACCGTTCATTGCATTAGTCGCCATGATGGTGACGCACAACCAAACGACGCCATTGGCGAATACACCCTTACATATACACATACGCACATGTGTGTATAAGTGTATTAGGGGTTGGGAGGGAATAGGGGAGAAATATGTCTCTTTAATATTTTGTCAAGGGTATGGTTGAAAGTGATTTCAGGATGACGTCAACCATTTTTCTTTCTGATAAATTCTTCAATTTTTTGATTCTTTCTTTTTGCAACCCTTCGAGCAATTTCAATCACTTCAACCCCCCCTATTAAACAACAAGAAAAATCAACCACAACTTTGTATTGTATTAGAACAATTTTAATTAAAACAAAATACAAAACCAATAACAAAACGTTAGACATTCAGGGGGTTGGGGGGTGCAAGAGTATTTAATTGAAAATGTCACTCATAACAAAAAAGACAAAAAAAATACAGCCTCAATATTGGAAATATTAAAATAAGAGATGAATAGTCTAATTTTCGACAATTCTATTATTTATAAATGGGGTAGACTTCAACTAAATAAACAATTAAGTGTCTTAAATCCACCCTTTCTTGTCACATAATTTTAGTGAAACTTAAGTTTGAATTTTTTACTCAAACAAAACCTCCACTCTTTTTCTGTCTTAATTATGCTTTATTAAAGCCTAAAATCTACCCTTATTATTTCCACCCTTAAATTTTCTAATTGACAAACAATAAACAAAGTTTAAACTTACACTGTTTTACCTGTGTAGAAGCTGAAATTTTGAACATTTTGAGAAACAAATTGTGTTCAAATAAGGGTAGTAAATTTTCCTCCCCTAAGTTTCTGATCGATAATCTAAAATCACCCTTATACAAAAACATGCCTTATGTGTTAACTAAGCGCTAAATTTAAGATTACTTTACAAGAATCGATAATTTACCCTAAATAAAACTAAAATCGATAACCGATTTCATCCCTTATTCTATCTAATTGATAGAAATACAGAAAAAAAATCTAATTTTGCTTCATTTCCTATATTTTAGATTTAGATTTTTTTAGAATTTCGAACTTTAGGTAGATATTACTATTAAGAATATTAGACCAATTTTCTTCAACCCTTCAACGATAAAACAACCCTTAAATTGAGCTATTACAAATTTGTTTATAAAAATACAATGCAAAATTTTTTCATAACTCAAAGTTATAATTTAGCAACTTTTCTCTACATTTAAGGGTAATAGTTTTAAATTTGTGTTTCTAAGGGTGCAAATTGACTTTTTAAGGACTAAAAAAACGATCAATTTAACCGAACAAAAGGGTGATTTTATTCAATTAAAAGAGAAAAAGAAACGCAAAGAAAACCAACCGAACTTAAGTATTTAGCAATAGTCACCCTTATTTGTTTTTAAAATAAATATTGTTGATTTCCTGTTCCTAACAACCCCATTATCATCGTCGACATTTTGTTTTGTTATTGTTTTGTTTTTATATTTTTCAATCTTTCAATTTGCATCAAAGGGAACACTTTAGATGGAAAAACACCCCTGCTTCTCCTTCCGACAACAACAATCTCCATCTAGCAACGTCATAATAATAATAATAATAATAATAATAATAATAATAATAATAATAATAATAATAATAATAATAATAACAACCCTTCAAGTGTTATTTGTATGTATTCATGCGCGTGTGTGTGTGTATATTAACCCCCTACAGGCTAACTAGTACGTCAGTCCTTCACCCATAATGAACGTTTTAATTAGCATTACAACTGGCAACTCCCATTGCAAAATGGGGGTGAGCGGGGTGAGACTATAGAAAAGAGGGTGAATTTGTGTACTATTCTCTAGAAACATACACAACAGTTATCTGAAGGGTCGTATGAATACGTGTTCAGATTAAAGGGTATATTATGTAGATCTATAGGTACATATATATATATATATATATATATATATATATATATATATATATAGGTATATGAACCGCCATATTTGGATTTTAATATCATTGAGAAAATCTATAAGGGGTTGGTTATAGAATTTCGAATTTTCTTTAATGATAACAACACGGTAGGGAAACTTTTCTAATTGGCTACAATTCATTATTTGTAATATTTTATTATAATACTAACTAGATTTGTAATGTAGATGTAACAGTTGAAAATTTCATCCCCCTACCCCTTTATAATATACAATAGGGTGTATAAAATTCGCTGTATAGTTAATTATGTTTTCCATTAACGTATCGTTGTAGATTTGTTCAGTTACTTGAACAATTACAGTAATAAGAAATATCAAAATGTAGTAAAGTATGAAATAATCTACGACGCTACGTTCGCAAATCATAGCCATCTACAAATTGTTATAAAAAAATGGACTTCTAACTATTTGAAATATTTGCATAATACTAGTAGGTTTGTGTAAATATGAAACAGTTGAAAATTTTATCCTTACACCCCCTATAGTTGGCTATGATTTTCGTTAACGTATCGTCGTAGCTTTATTCGGTTATTTGAACAATTATATTAAGAAATATTAAAATTGCTAAAGTATGAACTAATCTACGACGCTACATTAACAAAGCATCGCCAACTGAGTTTTTATAAAAAAATAATTAATACATATTAGATTTTTAATGTAGATATATATAAAACAGTTGAAAATTTCATCCCTTCACCCCTCTATACGATGTATATGAAAGTATACAATTTGTAATTAGCTATCAGTCGTATTCTCTAACTTTATGAAGATTCGTTACTATGACAATATTGAATTGAAAAAAGACAATAATACAACAGCCTCCATCGTTGTCATGGTAATGAATAGTCAAAAAGTTAAAGAATACCACCACCACCAATAGAGAATTATAGTTACTAAAGTACAGTCAACTGTGTATTGTTATAAAGAATAAATTACTAACTATTTGGAATAATTGAAGAACAATTAATGTATACTAGATTTGTATTATAAATTGATAATTTCATCCCTTCACCCCACTATTAGAAACTTTATGAAGATGCGTTACCATGACAATATTGGAGATCAACAGTCCTTTTAGATAGAACTATAATTTCACTATTAAGAATAAAACAGCCTCCAGCGTTGTCATGGTAATGAATAGCCAAAAAGTTAGAGAATACCACTGTATGCCTTTTACTACGTTATGTCATAGATTTGTTCGGTTACTTGATCAATTACAGTTACCAAAGCATCACCAACTGAGTTTTAAAAAAAAATAATCAATACATATTAGATTTTTAATGTAGATATAAGACAATTGAAAATTTCATCCCTCCACCTCTCTATACGATGTAGACGAAAGTATTTCAAGTTGTAGTTAACTATCAATCGTATTCTCTAACTTTATGAAGATTCGTTATTATAATACTGAATTGAAAAAAAAAAGAATACAACAACCTCCAGCGTTGCCATGGTAATGAATAACCAAAAAGTTAGAGAATACCACTATTTGTCTTTTATTATATTTTACAATCACCAAAGTATAGCAAACTGTGAGTTGTTATAAAAAATAAGTCACTATCGATTCGGAATAATTGAAGAACAATTAATGTATACTAGATTTGTATTATAAATTGATAATTTCATCCCTTCACCCCTCTATTCGAAACTTTATGAAGATTCATTACCATGACAATTTTAGACTGAACTTTTATTTCACTCTTTACAATTCAATCATATTGAATTAGAAAAAAACAAGAATAAAACAACTTCCAACGTTGTCATGGTAATGAATAGACAACAAGTTAAAGAATACCACTACCACCGATAGAGAATTATAGTTACAAAAGTACAACCAACTGTGAATTATAAAGAATAAGTTACTAACTATTTGGAATAATTGAAGAACAATCAATGTATACTAGATTTGTATTGTAGATATTAAACAATTGAAAATTTCATCCCTTCACCCCTCTATTCGAGTAAATTATATTTTCCGTTAACGTATTTCGGTAGTTTTATTTCGGTTATTTGAACAATTATATTAAGAAATATGAAAATTACTAAAGTATGAACTAATCTACGACGTTACATTAGCAAAGCATCGCCAACTCAGAGTTTTTATAAAAAATTATTAATCAATGCATATTAGACTTTTAATTTAGATATAAGACAGTTGATATACGATGTATACAAAAGTATTTCAATTCGTAGTTAGCTATCAATCGTATTCTCTAACTTTATAAAGATTCGTTGCCATGACAATATTAGAACTCAACAGTCTCTTTAGACAGAACTTTTATTTCATTCTTTACAATTCAATCATATTGAACTGAAAAAAGACAAGAATAGAGCAACCTCCAGCGTTGTTATGGTAATGATTAGCCATAAAGTTAGAGAATACCATTGTATATAGATTTGTTCGGTCACTTGATTAATTTGTGAGTTGTTATAAAGAATAAGTTACTATTTTGAATAATTGAAGAACAATCAATGTATACTAGATTTGTATTATAAATTGATAATTTCATCCCTTCACCCCTCTATTCGAAACTTTATGAAGATTCATTACCATGACAATTTTAGACAGAACTTTTATTTCACTCTTTACAATTCAATCATATTGAATTAGAAAAAAGACAAGAATAGAACAACCTTCAGCGTTGTTATGGTAATGATTAGCCATAAAGTTAGAGAATACCACTGTATATAGATTTGTTCGGTCACTTGATTAATTTGTGAGTTGTTATAAAGAATAAGTTACTATTTGGAATAATTGAAGAACAAATCAATGTATACTAGATTTGTATTGTAGATATTAAACAATTGAAAATTTCATCCCTTCACCCCTCAATTCGAGTAAATTATATTTTTCGTTAACGTATTTCGGTAGTTTTTTTTTCGGTTATTTGAACAATTGTAATAAGAAATAACAAAATGTAATAAAATATGAACTAAGCTACGACATTATATTAACGAAACGTAGGTATAGCCAACTGTAGAATAAAATAGAACAAAAGGTGTATTTTTAGAAAAATATGATGTTGAAATAGACTGACATATCCGGTCTTGTGTAAAATTGAAACCATTGATTGAATAAACTTAACACTAAAGCCGTCAATAGGGGATGCATACTACATATATATAGACATATATTTAAAGTATAGGCAATCTATATTTTTTGTAATCATTCAATGGGAAAACAACAAAAGTTGCAAAACAACAAAAATTCGCTAGCGAAACAGAGATCGAATTGCTGCAAAATATCGAAAACAACATTGATAGTGTTTTTTTCTTTTCATTTCTATAGTTGGTATCCCTGTTCTCTCTCTCTTTTTCGATTAATTGTTCATTAACCGGAAGTTTAGGTAAGTATAAAGATGGCGGTATTTTTGCCCAATAAAAGCGGTAATGATTATGATTATAATGATGATGATGATGATGATGATGATGATGAAAAGCAAGCGGTAGATTTCTATGTGATATTTATACCGCCGTGTTTTTTTGTTAGCGAATAGAAGGCTGTGAATAATAGCCAATTCATCTGTTTCCTCTAATTAATTATTACCTTAATATTGTTGTCTCTATTTCCTTTTCAATAATAAAATCGGCAAATGTTGAAAAGATGGCAATTATAATTGAGTGACAATTAAAATATAGAGAAAGAAAGAACGAAAGAAAGACAGAAAAAAAAATGAAATAAAAAGGAAGAGAGAGTTTATTTGTTTTTGTTTGTGTGTTTGTTTTTGTGAAGGAGTTCCGCCACCGCCGCCTACGCCGCTATTTTTACAAATATTATCCAAACCAGTGCTACTAAAACAATCCCAAAAAATCTAAAATTTCAATTTCGGAAACACCAAAAGAATCGATTTTAAAATGCAATTATGACAATAAAAAAAAAAAAAACAATTTTGGGGTGCCATTTGTCATATCAAAATCAAAAGTTTCATTTATTGATAAATTGAGAACTGCTGGTTTAACAATTAATTCTAAACGTTGATTGTAATTAAATTCGGAAATTTATTGAAATTTTTCGAAATATTCACAATAAATAAGAACTGTATTCTGTAACTCGAATAAAAAAAGTTATTGTTTGTTTCAACTAAAACTACCAGTAAATTAAAAAGACAATATTTGTGAAAGATAATCCTGTTGTATTGAAACATTTATTTTACTCGAAAATGTTTCAATATAACGGACACTGCATTGTTTCTATTCTCTAATCAAAAATAATGTCCGTTATATTGAGACACTTGTTTAATTCGATTCAAATATTGAGATATTTTCTTGATTTGGACTTAATGAAATTTTATTTCAATATAACGGACAAAATTTTTGGAAAAACTTTCAAAATTCAACCGATTCCAATCAGATTTTGTTGTTTTCTCAAAAACTGACCGTTAATTGAAACATTGGCTTAATTGAGTTTTAGTTCAATATAACGGACAATATCCAATTTTTCAAGTGTTTTCCATCAAAACTAACTAAAATTTTTGAAAATTCCGGATTTTGTTACGATTTCTCAAACATTGACCGTTATATTGAGACAACTTCAACTTCATAAAATTTTATTCCAATATAACGGACAATTATCCTAGTTTCAAAAAGGCAAAAATTTTTTCAAACACTTTTAAAATAAAAGCGGATTCCGATGAGATTTCGTTGTTTCTCAAAAATTGTCCGTTATATTGAAACATTTTTATTTTTACATAAAATTCGTCTTGTTTTTTACCACAAAAGTGCCCATTTTACAGCTTAAATAAGGGATTAAAACATGAAAATTACAAAAATTAAGTAGCTACTTGTTTTTAAATAGAATTGTTGCAATTTCTAAATATTTTATATCTTTCTATAGGGGTGACTTTATGTTTTAGTGTATGTGTATATTTTGAAAGTGGTAGTGTTGTTATTGGTGATGGTGATGTTGGTGGTGGTGGTGGTGGCGGTGAAGTTTTCAGGGGGTGCGAACATGTTCCGGGCGCGTTGTCATGACAACCCCCGGCACCTACGGCAAGGATCGAAGCTGGCCGTGTCAGACTTCCCACCCCGCAGTGTACATACGCCGGCTTGTACACTCCCAAACACTCTATTTTCTACACTCTATTATTACACAACATTGTACAGTCTGTGTTATAGATATTTCAGGATATTTGCAATAAGCTGTTAAGGGAATAGAGAGTAAACCGCCCCCAGCTACCTGACGGGATATAGGGATGATGAATCGGGGGGGTTTATCTCACAATTTCTCTCTCCAACTTTCCATTCTAGAACGTTTGATGAGCAAAAAGAGAATCTAAAATGAGTTTCTTTTCTTTTAAAGTGACTGTAATATTGAGGGATGATAAAACTCACCCTTCTAATATACTTTTTTTTTTGTGACAAGAACATTCAACGCACTTATTGAAATTTTCCTATTTCCTTTCTATATTTCCCCACCTATCACCAACATATAGTGGATGAAATTAAATATAGAAAGAGACACAACAACCCCTAGAATGATTGCAGCATCCCTTATTTTTTACTTGTTATCCTTCTCCTATATCATCGTTGTATTGAATCGATTTTGGACAAATATAAAGAAAACCAGAAATTACTTGAATTCCACCCTTTAAATCTCCTGATTTTCTACCCTTATTCTCTCTACTATTAATTAATACGAATTTTGTGAATTTTTATTTGAATAGAAATGTTTTATCACCACAATCAGTCTCTCAATTAATAATTCAAAAACATTTTTTAATTGAATTTAAAGAGAACGTGGTTGTACTTGAAAATTAACAACAACAACAACGGAAATCCATCAAGAGATCCGGTTATATTATTTTAGTCAATCGTCAACAATTTCCTGATAACAATTGAAAAGAAAACGCACCCCAATTCTCGATTATACTATAGAAGAAAAAAAACAACAAAAAATCAACAACGAGAGGAAAGAAACAAAAGAATAAACGACGCCAATAGCCGCCATATTGGACGCCATCCTGATCCGTCGTCTGTCCTTTGTTCAAGCGGCTGCCTTTGTACTTTGTTAGGATGTCATCATATCATGTTGAAACGTTACTACTAAACCACCCCACCATGCCGCACAACCCCCTTCATCTACCAACATCCACATCATCATCTCACCCTTCTCTATTCAATGTAACAAGAGGGCTGTGATATAGATGTATGTATATGTGTACATATGCCGATAACAGACATTATCAACAACCCTCTATTAACAATGTCGTATACGATTGCAACCCCCGTTTTTAGAAAACCACCCCATCTCTATCCGTCTATCTATATCTATCTTTCAACGTTAATTGTTAAAGGATATCAAGTTAGATTGTATGGATTTTGTGTAATAAATCGAACGTTTCAATTTACTGTACAGATAAGGGTGGTAAAGATTACACAGGGTTGAAGGGATAGAAAGACGAATAATTGATAAGGGATTAATTCTGATTTCTTCCAATTAAATTTTTAAGCTAAATTTAATCAATGTTAACAAAACAAAACACTCTCTTAAATTAAGGGTGGCTTAAATGTTATATAGGGCGTTCACGATATTCCAGTTGGCAATTGAATTCTTTACGTAAAGTCGTAGATTGCTTCATATTTGATATTTCTAAATGCATTATCAATGCATGAATCAATCTACGACATTACAATTTAAAGTTACCCCACTGGAAAAACTACCCTAAAATATAATAATTCAAGATTGATAATAACAAAATGGCTACCTTTCACATATCTCTAAGGATTACAAAATTTTGCAATAACCGAAAAAATTTCACCCCCTAAAGATCAATATTAAACCGTAAGTCATGACCAATTAATTTTCACAACCCTTTGTAATTTGATATACAGAATCACTACTCCTATTACTTTTATCAGTTGGATTAGTTAAGGGAGAGTTAAACCAACTAATTATAACCCCTACCCTTACACTTATACTAAATCATAAGGGATAGTTATTGATAATAAAATGCAATCTATATCCCTTGTGGTGTGGTATATGTTATAAGGGTTGAGTGTATCAAAAATTTACCCTCTATATTAAAATTATCGATATAGAATAGAAAAATGTTGAATTCCAATTTTTCAACAATCTAACGAAAAAAAAATCAATTTTAATTATGGAATAAGGGTTGTTGTATTTCCAAAAATCTCACCCCTTTTCTTCAATCTTTCATAAATTCCATGATAGAACAAAACAACAGAAAGGACATACTTGTACTTGAGAAATCATCCCCTTTCTATAGAAGAATCCCTTTTACTATCATCAATTTTTTTGTTCTTTTTCTCCCCACACCCCTTGTCTTGATTTTTCTACTTTTTTCCCTTTTTTTTTGCTGCACTTTAATGGATCCTTCCGTAGAGGATTGTTGGACGATTTTATTTCATTTATACGATTGTTGAAACAGAATAAATGGGTGGTGGTGGAGGGTGGTAAAACGAAGGGTAGTTTTAGATGAGTAGTGGACATCATTCAAGATTGAAATCGCGTACGAGAGGATTTCTTTTGAGTTCTTTTTTCAAAGAAATTCCAACATTTTTCCACATTTCAATTCCATAATAGTCATCATCTTTAAATGTTACAAAAAATCTAATTTGTGAAATTTAGAGATCATTGTTATTTCCAGAATACGATTTGACAAATATTAAAGAATTGGACTACAATATAATCGTTTCTTGTGCTATTCCACAAAAATCATCAACAAAAAATGTTAAAAAATCAATTAAATTAATATAAAATAAATGTCAATTAGTGGTATTTAAAGATGATTGTTACTTCCAGAATGGTATTGAAATTGTTCAAAAATCAAAATCGTCAAATTTTAGTACAATTCCATAAGTAGAAACATCTCTAAATGTAAAAAAAAATATTGATAAGAATTGACAGTTGCCCAATTTCTCGACAAATACATTTAGAGATAATGATTATTTCCAGAATACAACTAAAATACTAAAATTGACGTTTAATCTCTTGGGTTATTCTATAAAAGTCATCATTTTTCTAAAGATTCTAGTAATCCAATTATCGTCATTTAAAGATGATTATTCTAGAATTACACTGAAGAAAGTTCTGTCAATTGTCAACATTTGGTGATGATGATTACTTCCAGAATATGATTAAAAATTGACAAATTATTGTTTTTTTTTCTTTAAAACAATATAGATATAAATCAGGTATACCAACGTTAATAATTGTATTATAATAGTGAATAATAATAATAATAATAATAATTTTTCATTTTCTGTTTTAACACAAACCTAGGCGGCTGGGTAAACATCGATCTTGAGATGCGGCGTGTTGATTGGACCTTGCGACACCTGACCGTTGCTAAGCAACATTTACTATACGACAACCGTCCCCACCCTGCTTAAGGGCGTTGACGTTGCTAGGTGACGACCGTATATCTACTCACACACACACATTTACAAATAGTCACCCTTAGTGGTTTCTATTATAATGCGAAAGTGTAGGATATAGAAGGGTGAGACAAAAACATCTACCCACACATATATATATATATAAATAAATATGAAAGAAAGAGATAGAATTTGGATGAATTCGGGGAGGGGGAGAAAATGATGGCGCGTCACCCTAAAGCATCCTAATAACATGTCGCCCATCCATACTACAACCCTTCATGTTTAAAAAAAAAATGAGTTTTTATTAAAAACAATAATTATTATGCGTTATCAAATTTGCTTCGCTATAAAAACACCCTGTATACAAAATATACGATTTCGTAACATAGTTGGCTATGATTGTTTTTCATTAGAAATACAACAATAATTGTCAAATTTAGTCTATAAAACAAAAGCCATAGTCAACTATAAATATCTATTTGTCTGCTTTATAAAAACACCCTGTATACAAAATGAATTTACAATATTTCATCTCATAGTTGGCTATGATTTTGGTGGTTTTTCGTTGACAAATATGGCGATAAATATCAAATTTTTAATCGAGTATGAAGTAAGCTAAGATTCTATAAAATAAAAATCATGGCCAACTTTGTTGAAATAGTGTAGTTAGATTTGAATGAAAAGAAATGGCCTTTTATAATGAGGATTAAAGGTTAAGAAAAACAAATTTTGAAAAAAAAAGTAATTATTTTCTTGTAGTAGGTAAAGAGATTATTAAAGTTTTAGGTGGTAATTGAGACAAGGGTAGAACAACCACTTGAAAAATTTCATAAAATAAACACGGCAAACTAAAGAAACTTCATTTTCCTCTACTAATAATGATAATAATAATAATAACGATAATGATAATAATGATAATGATGATGATAAAGAGGAACCTCTTTCGTAAAATAAATGTCAAAGTTGTTATCAAGTTTTCTTTAATAGAAGAGAACAAAGGATGGAATCGTATTAGAAAATTCGACCCAACTAATCTGATTTATGAAAATACTGAAAAGCCCCCATTATGATTAAATACTGAAAATAATTCAATTTTCAGTCGAATTAACATACAAAATCGGCGATGATAATAAGTTGAATGTTTAAAAATTTCCAACGAAAATCAAGTGACAATAGAAAACAAAAAAAAAAAAAACAAAACACTCACCCTTAATTGACGCCATTTTATTGGGCCATGGGGGAAATACTGTCAAAATATCCACCACAATCCTGATCTTCATTCTATAACCAAAACAACAATCATAGTAGTCATACAATGGTATTCGGTAACTCTCTGGCGATCTATCACCATGACAACGCCGATGACAGAAGATTTTCAGCGTTGTCATAGTAACCAATCGCTAAAAATTTGAGAATACAGTTTAATTATATTTAACAAAAACTCACCCTTGGTTATAGTAAATATAGCGCCATTTAATTGTCTTAAAATATTTGAAATTAGGGGTAATTCTGAACTATTCTAAACCCTAATTGTAATCTTCATCTTGTTATTGTAGTTAAAATAGTTAATTAATATAAAATTTCGACATTTTTTTTAACAAAAACTCACTCTTAATTACTCGACAATTATTCTAAAAATTCCCAATGTTATCAATATTCTGAACAAACTTCAATAATAATCCCGATCTTCATTCGATTATCGTTAAAATTCATAGTTTACTTATATTTTTCTCAATTTTTTAGCAAAAACTTACCTGTCATTATTGTGTATACACCTAGCGCCATCTTACAGTATTGAGATGAACATAAATTACAGGAAATTCTAAACAAATCACAACCACAATTCTAATCTTCACATTACAGTTGTAATAATCTGCAATTTAATTGGCAATAGAGATTTTCGATTTTCTAATTCTGCAAAATTTGCAATTATAATCTTGATCTTCATCTATAAAATAAGAGACATCTAGCGGTTTCAATCAGTAATTAATTATGAAGAATTCTACATCAATTCCAACTGTCACTCGAATCTTGATGGTATTCTAAATATTGATTTTGCAATAAAACTTGACCAATCAAAATCGCCATCTACTGAATTTCCTATAAAACAAAAAACAAAAAAAAAAAAATAAAAGATGGGTAAATTGATAGAAGACATGATTTTTAAAATATATTTTTCATTTGTTTCAAAATAAATAAAAACAAAAAAATTGTTGACTAGACAAAGCTGACTAGATAGGACTAAACAAGCGTATTTCTAGCTTGCATTTACTTTATACAAGGTGTACAATGATTATTTAATTTTATAATTTGGCCATATTTTAGTAGATAGTGTCGTAGTTTGGTTCGGTTATTTGAGAAATATTATGACAATTCTAGTGGAGTATGAACCAATCTACGATACCTAAATAAAAAACATAGCCAACTATGAAGTAAAATATCGTTGTACACTCTGATACACAATAAATTACATCGAATTGGTCCAATTTCCATCTTTTTTTTTTCTTTGGAGTATATCTCACTAATTTGTTTACAATTAAATTAAATTTAATTAATAATTAATTAATTAATTAGAATTATAAGCGATAGTAGTATAATTGGTCAATTATGATTTGATCAACACAACTTCAAATTATAGCATTGTTGTCAGTTTTACTACCTAAACATTAATTAGAAAATTCCCTAAATTTAACAAATTTTTATTAATTTACCTGATTTATCAAATTATCTTGTTCAAATTTCTTTTGTTTTCTTTATAAGTTTGCTGTCAGTTTTACCCCCTTTTCTGGTATTTACTAAATAATTACAATGTTGCCAATGTTCTACCAATTAGCGCCATCTATGGAGAGAAATTATTAATTATAAATCAATTTTTTCAAATAATTCTCCAATAAATGTCAAGACGATCAAACCATAGATAGACCGACTATAAATCGTGCCATTGAAGCTTATTATAGTGAAAAAGTACCACAGTATTTTTTAGTTGGCTATGATTTTTGGTTAATGTAATGTCGTAGCTTTATTCATACCTAGATTTATATACGACACCTTTGAATAAATAAAGTCGTAGCTTGTTTCATTTGACAACAGTATTTCATATCGCAGAATTTACATAGAGTCGTAGCTATGTTCATATTGCACTATATTTAATCTTTGTTAATCAACTTTTTCTCAAGTAGCTGAACTAAGTTACGATACTACGTAACTAAAAATCATAGCCAACTATGTGTTGTATTAAGCATAGAATTATTAATCATAATACAACTGTACTTTAATTCATAGTTGGCTGTGGTTCTAAGATTCGGACACTTGAAAATACATTAACAAATATGAATCAATCAACGACACTACATAATCAAAGCATAGCCAATTGCTGTATAATTTCGAATAATTCATCAATACTGTAATCTAATAGTGGTATTTACTTGATTAAAATGATTAATTATTTAATTACGTACAGTCGTAGTTTTGTTCATATTCAAATTTAAGTGAATGAACTAAACTACGACAATACTTAAGACAAAAAAAAAAACAAAGCATAGCCTAATATTTTAGAGTTATTAGCGCAGTTGGCTGTGCTTTTAGGGGGTAGTATCGGACAATTGAAAAGATATTAACAAATATCAAATTTACTAAAATACGAATCAATCTACGACATTACGTAACCAAAACATAGCCAACTATCATTTTAAATGCGATTCATCAATACTTATAGTGGTATTTAATTAGTTTTTGTTTTTTTTTTTTGTCACTTAGAGTCGTAGCTTTGTTCATATTGTACTATATTCAATCTTTATTAAAATGGTTGAACTAAGTTACGACACTACGTAACTAAAACATAGCCTGCAAATGGTGTACAATTTCGAACGATTCATCAATAATTTGATTAAAATAATCAATTATTTAGTTATATAGAGTCGTAGCTTTGTTCATATTTATTAATGCATTTAACAAGTGGTTGAATTAAGCTACGACACTATGTAATTAAAAACCATAGTCAACTGTGATGTGAATATTGTTTTTAAAGTAAAATTATTAATCAAAAGATATTTTATCTCATAAAAGTAGTGTCGTAGATTTCTTCATACACTTGAAATTCGATTAATAGATAGAAAATGGAATACAATATGAATCAATCTACGACAGTAATTAAAGCATAGCCAATTGTTGTATAATTTCGAATGATCCAACAGTATTGTAATCTTATAGTGGTTAAAATGATCAATCATTTGGTTACACAGAGTCGTAGCTTTGTTCATACTGAACTATATTTGATGTTCATTGTGGTTGAACTAAGCTACGACAATACTTAACAAAAAAAAGCATAGCTAAGTATTATGTTTGAATTGTTTTTACAATAAAATTATTAATCATTTTGTCTCGCAATTGGTTATACTTTTGAAACGTAATATCGTAGCTTTCTTCATACACTTGAAATTACTTGAATAAAGTCATGGCGTATAATATGAATTAATCCACGACAATACTGAAGGCATAACCAACTCTAATTTGGATGTAATTTATCAATACTGTAATCTTATAGTGGTATTTACATAGTTAAAATGATCAATTATTTACTTACGTATAGTCGTAGCTTTGTTCATACACTTGAAATTACGTTATTATCAAATGGAGGACAATATGAATCAATCTACGAGACTACGTAACCAAAGCATAGCTAATTGTTGTACAATTTTGGATGGGATTTATCAATATTGTAATCTTATTTTGGTATTTACTTCAGTTACGCAGAGTCGTAGCATTGTTCATTTTGAACTACATTTAATCTCCATTAATGAATCTTCCAAATGGTTGAATTAAGCTACGACAATACTTAACAAAAGACAAAAGCATAGCCAAATATCATGTTCGAATTGTTTTTACAATTAAATTATTAATCACAACGGTTGGGACGTAATATCGTAGCTTTCTTCATACACTTAAAATTACATTAATAAATGTCAAATTGTGTACAATATGAATCAATTCACGACAATACGTAATGAAATCATAACCAACTATAATTTTGAATAAAATTCATCAATACTGTAATCTTATAGTGGTATTTACTTGGTTAAAATGATCAATAATTTAATCAAGTACAGTCGTAGCTTTGTTCATACACTTGAAATTGCATTAAGAAATGTCAAATGGCCTCAATATGAATCAATCTACGAGAATACGTAATGAAACCATAGCCAACTATAATTTTGAATATAGTTCACCAATACTGTAATCTTATAGTGGTTAAAATGATCAATGGTTAAAATAATTAATGATTTTGTTACGTAGAGTCGTAGCTTTGTTCATACACTTGAAATTATATTAATAAATGTTAAATTTAATAGAGTATGAATCAATCTACGACACTACATAACTGAAACATGACAAATTGTATAATTTTAAATGCAATTCATCAATACTGTAATCTTATAGTGGTATTTACTTGGTTAAAATGATCAATAATTTAATCAAGTACAGTCGTAGCTTTGTTCATACACTTGAAATTGCATTAATAAATGTCAAATGGCCTCAATATGAATCAATCCACAACACTACGTAACGAAGCCATAGCCGACTATAATAATTCACCAATACTGTAATCTTATAGTGGTTAAAATAATTAATGATTTTGTAACGTACAGTCGTAGCTTTGTTCATACACTTGAAATTATATTAATAAATGTCAAATTTAATAGAGTATGAATCAATCTACGACACTACGTAACCGAAACATAGCCAATTGTACAATTTTAAATACAATGCATCAATACTGTAATCTTATAGTGGTATTTACTTGGTTAAAATGATCAATAATTTAATGTAAGTACAGTCGTAGCTTTGTTCATACACTTGAAATTGCATTAATAAATGTCAAATGGCCTCAATATGAATCAATCTACAAGAATACGTAATGAAACCATAGCCAACTATAATTTTGATTATAGTTCACCAATACTGTAATCTTATAGTGGTTAAAATGATCAATGGTTGAAATAATCAATGATTTTGTTACGTAGAGTCGTAGCTTTGTTCATACACTTGAAATTATATTAATAAATGTTAAATTTAATAGAGTATGAATCAATCTACGACACTACATAACTGAAACATGACAAATTGTACAATTTTAACTGGAATTCATCAATACTGTAATCTTATGGTGGTATTTACTTGGTTAAAATGATCAATTATTTAATTACGTACAGTCGTAGCTTTGTTCAGACACTTGAATTGACTTCAATAAATGTCAAATTTAATAGAGTATGAATCAATCTACGACACTATGTAACCGAAACGTGGACAATTGTACAATTTTAAATGCAATTCATCAATACTGTAATCTTATTTTGGTATTTACTTGGTTAAAATGATCAATTATTAATGTAGTTGACACAGTCGTAACTTTGTTCATATTGAACTACATTTGATCTTCATTAATGCATCTTCCAAGTGGTTGAACTAAACTACGACAATACTCAATTAAAGATAAAAGCATTTCCAAATATGTTAGAATTGCTTTTACAACACCAATTATTAATCGCAATTGGCTATGCCTTTGGGACGTAATATCGTAACTTTCTTCACACACTTGGAATTATATTAATAAATCTCAAATGGTGTACAATATGAATCAATTCACGACACTACGCAATGAAACCATAGCCAACTATAAGTTTGAATATAATTCACCAATACTGTAATCTTATTGTGGTTAAAATAATCAATGATTTTGTTACGTACAGTCGTAGCTTTGTTCAGACACCTGAATTGACTTCAATAAATGTCAAATTTAATAGAGTATGAATCAATCTACGACACTACATAACTGAAACATGACCAATTGTACAATTTTGAATACAATTCATCAATACTGTAATCTTGATTAAAATGAAGTATGATTTAATTACGTACTGTCGTAGCTTTGCTCAGACACTTGAAATGACTTCAATAAATGTCAAATTTAATAGAGTATGAATTAATCTACGACACTACGTAACAGAAATATAGCCAATTGTACAATTTTGAAAGCGCTTCATGAATATTGTAAAGTTTACTTGGTTAAAATGATGAATTTCTGTTTAAATTGATTATCATTAGGTAATGCAATCAACCATTTCCTTAAACCAATCAATACAACACTACACATAACAAGAATTGCACCGAAAATTGAATAAATATTTGGTATTTCATTGAAAAATAAAATTTGCCATATAAATGCAAATACAATATCACTACTACGTGCTATAGCAACAGGACCGGCTTGTTCAATTTTCAATGCTATTGTTAATAATATTTGTCCTAAAAAACTAAATATAGCTAAACATATAATTAATAAACGTTCAATTTTATAATTATCACATGATGGTATACAAAATTGTCCAAAAAAATACGTAATCAATATACATTTAATTAATGCAAATATACCGAAATTGGTCATTATTATTGAAAAATGTATTTGTTTTAATGCACGCAATAATATATAAGCATTAGCACCGAATAATGTTGCTGAAAATGCAGCAACAATACCCCACAATTCTGTCCTATAACCGTTATTATTATCATTAATTCTATCACCTAATGAATTAATTGTATTGTTAAACAATATTGTCGGACGTGTTATTAAAATAACACCAATTATTGTTAATATTATACTAAAAATATTGAATAGACTGCAACGTTCTTTTAGAAATAAACGTGCAAAAATACTGGTAAATACCGGTACAGAAAATACAATAACTGATGCATCAGCTAATGGCATATGTCGGAATGCATAAAAACTTAAAATTAATGCAGCTGTACCGGTAAAACTACGTAATAATAAAATAATACGTTTACCATATGGAAATATTGGTTCTTGTCTATAAATACATATTGGTATTGTTGGTAATAATACACCAATATAACGATATGTTGCTAATGCAATTGGATCAATATCAGTTAACCATTTTACAATAACTGAACATAATGAGAAAAATAATGAACTTAATGTTGCTAATATTAAACCTAAATATGGACAATAACAATGTTTCAATAATAATAATATTGATTCGTGTTGTTGTTTAGGTTGTTGTTGAAATTTTACAATATTACCATTATTATCATCATCATCATCGTCGACTAATTGTTGTAATTCTAGATTTTCGGGCATTATTGTTCTAATTTATAGTAGTCTAGAATTTCAATTGTTCCTAAAAAAAATGCAATTATATTTTAATTAATTAATTACGTTAAATTTACTTACTTCATGTGTACAATTTTTATTATTTTGTTGGATTTAATTAATTTATTTTTTTAAATTATTGTATGATTGTTGTTAATATTGAAAAACAAACCGGAAATAACCTAAAAATCTCGATTGTTTATCTGTCAAAAATTCCACAGCCGACTATTGTTTTTCACAAGTTATTTGTAGCCCATTTGAATATAATTGTAACCCAAAACATGATTTTACTGAATTTTTTGTCACAACTAATTATTATTCTAGATTTTCAGGTATTATTATCGTTGTTACAATTTATTTGTACAATTTTCAATTGTTCCTGAAAAAACTCTAATTATTTTAATATTCTTAACAAATCTAATCAATTACCTTAATTTATGAAATTCAAATGTCCAATTTTTATTATTTTATTTAATTTTTTTCTAATTTTTTTTCAAATTATTGTATGATTGTTAATAAATTGAAAAACAAACCGGAAATAACCTAAAAATCTCGATTGTTTATCTGTCAAAAATTCCACAGCCGACTATTGTTTTTCACAAGTTATTTGTAGCCCATTTGAATATAATTGTAACCCAAAACATGATTTTACTGAATATTTAGTCACAACTAATTGTTATTCTAGATTTTCAGGTATTATTATCGTTGTTACAATTTATTTATACAATTTTCAATTGTTCCTGAAAAAACTCTAATTATTTTAATATTCTTAACAAATTAATCAATTACCTTAATTTATGAAATTCAAATGTCCAATTTTTATTATTTTACTTAATTTTTTTCTAATTTTTTTTCAAATTATTGTATGATTGTTGATAAATTGAAAAACAAACCGGAAATAACCTAAAAATCACGGTTGTTTATCTGTCAAAAATTCCACAGCCGACTATTGTTTTTCACAAGTTATTTGTAGCCCATTTGAATATAATTGTAACCCAAAACATGATTTTACTGAATTTTTAGTCACAACTAATTGTTATTCTAGATTAACAGGTATTATTATCGTTGTTACAATTTATTTGTAGAATTTTCAATTGTTCCTGAAAAAACTCTAATTAATTTTTATTAATTACGATTAATTATCTCAATTTACTTACTTCAAGAAAACATTTTTTTTAGTTGTTTAATTTATTTATAATTTTTATTATTATTCTATAATTATTGATATAATTGGAAAAA
Source organism: Mylabris phalerata (assembly GCA_020740385.1). Classification (NCBI taxonomy): domain Eukaryota; kingdom Metazoa; phylum Arthropoda; class Insecta; order Coleoptera; family Meloidae; genus Mylabris; species Mylabris phalerata. Next base: position 1,761,788 of record JAJEOX010000142.1, on the reverse strand, counting down.
CAAACCGGAAATAACCTACAAATCTCGGTTGTTTATAGATCAAAAATTCCACAGCCTACTATGGTTTTCGACCAATTATAAAATCTAATTGTAGCCCATTATTTCATTTAACTTAATTTTCAATTATAGTAGCCTGTTGGAATTTCAATTGTTCCTGAAAAAACTAATTATTTTTATATTCTTATCAAATCTAATCAATTACCTTAATTTATGCCATTCATGTGTCCAATTTTTATAATTTTGTTTAATTTATTTATTTTTTTTTTTCTAATTATTGTACGATTTGTTTGTAATTTGAAAAAACAAACCGGAAATAACCTAAAAATCGCGTTGTTTATCTGTCAAAAATTCCACAGCCAACTATTGTTTTTCCACAAGTTATTTGTAGCCGAATTATCGTAGCAATTGTAGCCCAATATTAAATATAATTGTAACCCAAAATTTGATTTTACTGAATTTTTAATCACAACTAATTGTTATTCTAGATTTTCAGGCATTAAGATCGTTGCTATATTTATTTGTACAATTTTCAATTGTTCCTAAAAATAACTCCAATTAATTTTTATTAATTACGATTAATTATCTCAATTTACTTACTTCAAGAAAACATTTTTTTTTAGTTGTTTAATTTATTTATAATTTTTATTATTATTCTATAATTATTGATATAATTGGAAAAACAAACCGGAAATAACCTACAAATCTCGGTTGTTTATAGATCAAAAATTCCACAGCCTACTATGGTTTTCGACCAATTATAAAATCTAATTGTAGCCCATTATTTCATTTAACTTAATTTTCAATTATAGTAGCCTGTTGGAATTTCAATTGTTCCTGAAAAAAACTCCAATTATTTTTATATTCTTATCAAATCTAATCAATTACCTTAATTTATGCCATTCATGTGTCCAATTTTTATTATTTTATCTAATTTATTTATAATTTTTTTTCTAATTATTGTACGATTGTTGGTAATTTGAAAAAACAAACCGGAAATAATCTAAAAATCGCGGTTGTTTATCTGTCAAAAATTGCACAGCCTACTTCAATGAGGTAGTAGAGTGATCATCCTGTCAAAAAACCTGTCCACCTATGGTGGCAGACATCTTGGATAGTGGAGACGCAAACGAATTGAAATAGTTGATTGACAACTGGTTTGCATCTAAACTAATGTAAATACGTATTGCTGGTTGTATAAAATTAGGTGTATAATATTGGCACAAATAATCTCGGTTTCAAGAATCGCAACCTTGTCTAAAACTTTGACCAACTTCCAAATGAGCTACGGGGTTCAAATTTTGATAAAATAATCTCCAAGGAACCTCTTCTAAAAACCCCCTTGAATTTTTCAAATCGTTCATGCTTAGAGATAGCAACATTTAATTGAAACACGCGGTATGTTCGTATGTTTCTCAATTTGCATCATTTTATAGAATATGATGCTAATTTAGACCCTATTACTACTACTACTTTGGTACTTAATTGTTAGTTAATCATTCTGTGTTTTACAATACTATAATTTTTGTGATTATTCTTTATTTAATTTTGCAACAAAAGTCTCAGGGAAAAATTTTTAAACAATCTAAACTTATTTTCAAACTATTTAGACCGAGAAATTTGGTAGAAATCACGGTAAATACAAAATATTTGAATATTATATTTAAATTTATTATTTACAAAATCTACAATATTCTAAAATTTTACAATTTTAGCGTTACGTAAACTAACGCTTTCAAGTTATCTTGTTTTTTGCGGTTTAAAAACGACACGATTACAAGTTACGTACTCCTGTACGTACGGCCAAACAACTTTTTTCCAATTTTTGATAAGAATACAACAAAGGAACGATTACTTAACGTTATTTTCGAATCTTGTCAGTGCCTGCCTTTTGTTCATTCGAATTTTCATCGTCGAGATGTTAACACCGTTTCGAAAATCGGTCGTGAAATCGGTTTTGTTTAATTTAATAATAAATTCTCGCGATTTTTAAAACAAAGTGTCGCGTATTTTGATGCCCCCGTTGAAGTGCTACCGTTTCTAAAATTCAATAATTCACGTATTTTTTAAAACAAAGTGCCTCGTATTTTGTTGAACGTTGAAGTGTTATCGTTTACAAAATTTAATAATAAATTAATGCGATTTCTAAAACAAAGTGTTGGTGTTACCGTTTTGAAAATTTAAAAATAACTTTACGTACGTGTTTAAAACAAAGTGTTGGTGTTAGTGCTTCTGTTGGTGCCAATCTGGACGAAGGAGTGAACAGTAAGTCATCCCTTGGATTTGGGCGATAAGAAGTCAACGAAAGGGTAAGTTGAAATATTTGAACAATCGTAATTAATAATGAAATTGAACAAAAAACTCTAATCAAAAATGAGTTTTCTGTTCTATTTCGTTAATAATTTAATCCCATATTTGTGTAATGGATTCTTGGTTTATAAATTTAATCATAATTAAAATAATTTTTCAATTACTAACGGTTTTTTTTCTGTTCTATTACAGTAGGTCCGAACACCGTGGGACAGGAGGCGTTGTAGCAGAGGGGTAAGTACTTTTTTGATTTACTTCGCGATCGTTTCAAGTCGGGATATCGCAAGATGAAAACAGGATATAAAATAACATCGGTTCGGTTCGGTAAATGAACAAACGCGATTGTAGGTATAGGAGGGAACGCGCATTAGGAACTTGTTAGGCACTTGTTAGGCCCTTGTTAGGTACTTGTTAGGTACATCAACGTACACAACCCCCCATCATTCTTTGCCTTGAAATCTCATAATATGTAATAATTTTTTTTCAGGTAATTTTTTAAATTAAACTTTTTTTTTTCAGAACATTTATGCATGTATTTACATGCATTTTATTTTTAACGAAAAAATGTTTCTTATGTTTCAGATTGTCTGCCAGCGTCATCAGCTTCAATCCCTTGAAATTTCCCATTATCCTTCCCCGGGGAATGGCCATTCCTATTGCATGAAATCCTACTAACATAGAATTAGTTGGGTTAATGTTGTGGTGTTTTGTGTTGGTCTGTTAGTTTATAGGTATTGGTATTGATGGTATTGGATAGATCTACCGCTACTACTAGGTTCAGTTGTCGCGATTATCCAAGCATTGACTCAGTCGTATGACTGTGCAGTTTGTGGTGTGGTCTTTTGGCTAGTCGCTCTAATAATGCTCAAATATTTTCACGGATTGTGCGGTTTTCGGAGCGAGAGATTGCAATAGGTAATTTGCATATCGTGAGGATGTCTAACGCATATATCTTCGCTGATTGTTTGAGGTTATTATTGTGGCAATAATGCATTGACTTCATCATTTCCTGTGCAATGATAAGACTGTGACAATAGCTTCGTAAGTAATCAATTTTTCCTTCATTTCAGATAGCTATCACTTTGCAATTTTCCAAGCATTGACTCCGTCGTATGACTGTGCAGTTTGTGGTGTGGTCTTTTGGCTAGTCGCTCTAATAATGCTCAAATATTTTCACGGATTGTGCGGTTTTCGGAGCGAGAGATTGCGATAGGTAATTCGCATATCGTGAGGATGTCTAACGCATATATCTTTGCTGATTGTTTGAGGTTATTATTGTGACAATAATGCATTGACTTCATCATTTCCTGTGCAATGATAAGACTGTGACAATAGCTTCGTAAGTAATCAATTTTTCCTTCATTTCAGATAGCTATCACTTTGCAATTTTCCAAGCATTGACTCCGTCATATGACTGTGCAGTTTGTGGTGTGGTCTTCTTGCTAGTCGCTCTAATAATGCTCAAATATTTTCACGGATTGTGCGGTTTTCGGAGCGAGAGATTGCGATAGGTAATTCGCATATCGTGAGGATGTCTAACGCATATATCTTTGCTGATTGTTTGAGGTTATTATTGTGACAATAATGCATTGACTTCATCATTTCCTGTGCAATGATAAGACTGTGACAATAGCTTCGTAAGTAATCAATTTTTCCTTCATTTCAGATAGCTATCACTTTGCAATTTTCCAAGCATTGACTCCGTCATATGACTGTGCAGTTTGTGGTGTGGTCTTCTTGCTAGTCGCTCTAATAATGCTCAAATATTTTCACGGATTGTGCGGTTTTCGGAGCGAGAGATTGCGATAGGTAATTCGCATATCGTGAGGATGTCTAACGCATATATCTTTGCTGATTGTTTGAGGTTATTATTGTGACAATAATGCATTGACTTCATCATTTCCTGTGCAATGATAAGACTGTGACAATAGCTTCGTAAGTAATCAATTTTTCCTTCATTTCAGATAGCTATCACTTTGCAATTTTCCAAGCATTGACTCCGTCATATGACTGTGCAGTTTGTGGTGTGGTCTTCTTGCTAGTCGCTCTAATAATGCTCAAATATTTTCACGGATTGTGCGGTTTTCGGAGCGAGAGATTGCGATAGGTAATTCGCATATCGTGAGGATGTCTAACGCATATATCTTTGCTGATTGTTTGAGGTTATTATTGTGGCAATAATGCATTGACTTCATCATTTCCTGTGCAATGATAAGACTGTGACAATAGCTTCGTAAGTAATCAATTTTTCCTTTATTTCAGATAGCTATCACTTTGCAATTTTCCAAGCATTGACTCAGTCGTATGACTGTGCAGTTTGTGGTGTGGTCTTTTGGCTAGTCGCTCTAATAATGCTCAAATATTTTCACGGATTGTGCGGTTTTCGGAGCGAGAGATTGCGATAGGTAATTCGCATATCGTGAGGATGTCTAACGCATATATCTTCGCTGATTGTTTGAGGTTATTATTGTGGCAATAATGCATTGACTTCATCATTTCCTGTGCAATGATAAGACTGTGACAATAGCTTCGTAAGTAATCAATTTTTCCTTTATTTCAGATAGCTATCACTTTGCAATTTTCCAAGCATTGACTCCGTCATATGACTGTGCAGTTTGTGGTGTGGTCTTCTTGCTAGTCGCTCTAATAATGCTCAAATATTTTCACGGATTGTGCGGTTTTCGGAGCGAGAGATTGCGATAGGTAATTCGCATATCGTGAGGATGTCTAACGCATATATCTTCGCTGATTGTTTGAGGTTATTATTGTGGCAATAATGCATTGACTTCATCATTTCCTGTGCAATGATAAGACTGTGACAATAGCTTCGTAAGTAATCAATTTTTCCTTTATTTCAGATAGCTATCACTTTGCAATTTTCCAAGCATTGACTCCGTCATATGACTGTGCAGTTTGTGGTGTGGTCTTCTTGCTAGTCGCTCTAATAATGCTCAAATATTTTCACGGATTGTGCGGTTTTCGGAGCGAGAGATTGCGATAGGTAATTCGCATATCGTGAGGATGTCTAACGCATATATCTTCGCTGATTGTTTGAGGTTATTATTGTGGCAATAATGCATTGACTTCATCATTTCCTGTGCAATGATAAGACTGTGACAATAGCTTCGTAAGTAATCAATTTTTCCTTCATTTCAGATAGCTATCACTTTGCAATTTTCCAAGCATTGACTCCGTCGTATGACTGTGCAGTTTGTGGTGTGGTCTTTTGGCTAGTCGCTCTAATAATGCTCAAATATTTTCACGGATTGTGCGGTTTTCGGAGCGAGAGATTGCGATAGGTAATTCGCATATCGTGAGGATGTCTAACGCATATATCTTTGCTGATTGTTTGAGGTTATTATTGTGACAATAATGCATTGACTTCATCATTTCCTGTGCAATGATAAGACTGTGACAATAGCTTCGTAAGTAATCAATTTTTCCTTCATTTCAGATAGCTATCACTTTGCAATTTTCCAAGCATTGACTCCGTCATATGACTGTGCAGTTTGTGGTGTGGTCTTCTTGCTAGTCGCTCTAATAATGCTCAAATATTTTCACGGATTGTGCGGTTTTCGGAGCGAGAGATTGCGATAGGTAATTCGCATATCGTGAGGATGTCTAACGCATATATCTTTGCTGATTGTTTGAGGTTATTATTGTGACAATAATGCATTGACTTCATCATTTCCTGTGCAATGATAAGACTGTGACAATAGCTTCGTAAGTAATCAATTTTTCCTTCATTTCAGATAGCTATCACTTTGCAATTTTCCAAGCATTGACTCCGTCATATGACTGTGCAGTTTGTGGTGTGGTCTTCTTGCTAGTCGCTCTAATAATGCTCAAATATTTTCACGGATTGTGCGGTTTTCGGAGCGAGAGATTGCGATAGGTAATTCGCATATCGTGAGGATGTCTAACGCATATATCTTTGCTGATTGTTTGAGGTTATTATTGTGACAATAATGCATTGACTTCATCATTTCCTGTGCAATGATAAGACTGTGACAATAGCTTCGTAAGTAATCAATTTTTCCTTCATTTCAGATAGCTATCACTTTGCAATTTTCCAAGCATTGACTCCGTCATATGACTGTGCAGTTTGTGGTGTGGTCTTCTTGCTAGTCGCTCTAATAATGCTCAAATATTTTCACGGATTGTGCGGTTTTCGGAGCGAGAGATTGCGATAGGTAATTCGCATATCGTGAGGATGTCTAACGCATATATCTTTGCTGATTGTTTGAGGTTATTATTGTGGCAATAATGCATTGACTTCATCATTTCCTGTGCAATGATAAGACTGTGACAATAGCTTCGTAAGTAATCAATTTTTCCTTTATTTCAGATAGCTATCACTTTGCAATTTTCCAAGCATTGACTCAGTCGTATGACTGTGCAGTTTGTGGTGTGGTCTTTTGGCTAGTCGCTCTAATAATGCTCAAATATTTTCACGGATTGTGCGGTTTTCGGAGCGAGAGATTGCGATAGGTAATTCGCATATCGTGAGGATGTCTAACGCATATATCTTCGCTGATTGTTTGAGGTTATTATTGTGGCAATAATGCATTGACTTCATCATTTCCTGTGCAATGATAAGACTGTGACAATAGCTTCGTAAGTAATCAATTTTTCCTTTATTTCAGATAGCTATCACTTTGCAATTTTCCAAGCATTGACTCCGTCATATGACTGTGCAGTTTGTGGTGTGGTCTTCTTGCTAGTCGCTCTAATAATGCTCAAATATTTTCACGGATTGTGCGGTTTTCGGAGCGAGAGATTGCGATAGGTAATTCGCATATCGTGAGGATGTCTAACGCATATATCTTCGCTGATTGTTTGAGGTTATTATTGTGGCAATAATGCATTGACTTCATCATTTCCTGTGCAATGATAAGACTGTGACAATAGCTTCGTAAGTAATCAATTTTTCCTTTATTTCAGATAGCTATCACTTTGCAATTTTCCAAGCATTGACTCCGTCATATGACTGTGCAGTTTGTGGTGTGGTCTTCTTGCTAGTCGCTCTAATAATGCTCAAATATTTTCACGGATTGTGCGGTTTTCGGAGCGAGAGATTGCGATAGGTAATTCGCATATCGTGAGGATGTCTAACGCATATATCTTCGCTGATTGTTTGAGGTTATTATTGTGGCAATAATGCATTGACTTCATCATTTCCTGTGCAATGATAAGACTGTGACAATAGCTTCGTAAGTAATCAATTTTTCCTTCATTTCAGATAGCTATCACTTTGCAATTTTCCAAGCATTGACTCCGTCGTATGACTGTGCAGTTTGTGGTGTGGTCTTTTGGCTAGTCGCTCTAATAATGCTCAAATATTTTCACGGATTGTGCGGTTTTCGGAGCGAGAGATTGCGATAGGTAATTCGCATATCGTGAGGATGTCTAACGCATATATCTTCGCTGATTGTTTGAGGTTATTATTGTGGCAATAATGCATTGACTTCATCATTTCCTGTGCAATGATAAGACTGTGACAATAGCTTCGTAAGTAATCAATTTTTCCTTTATTTCAGATAGCTATCACTTTGCAATTTTCCAAGCATTGACTCCGTCATATGACTGTGCAGTTTGTGGTGTGGTTTCTTGCTAGTCGCTCTAATAATGCTCAAATATTTTCACGGATTGTGCGGTTTTCGGAGCGAGAGATTGCGATAGGTAATTCGCATATCGTGAGGATGTCTAACGCATATATCTTTGCTGATTGTTTGAGGTTATTATTGTGACAATAATGCATTGACTTCATCATTTCCTGTGCAATGATAAGACTGTGACAATAGCTTCGTAAGTAATCAATTTTTCCTTCATTTCAGATAGCTATCACTTTGCAATTTTCCAAGCATTGACTCCGTCATATGACTGTGCAGTTTGTGGTGTGGTCTTCTTGCTAGTCGCTCTAATAATGCTCAAATATTTTCACGGATTGTGCGGTTTTCGGAGCGAGAGATTGCGATAGGTAATTCGCATATCGTGAGGATGTCTAACGCATATATCTTTGCTGATTGTTTGAGGTTATTATTGTGACAATAATGCATTGACTTCATCATTTCCTGTGCAATGATAAGACTGTGACAATAGCTTCGTAAGTAATCAATTTTTCCTTCATTTCAGATAGCTATCACTTTGCAATTTTCCAAGCATTGACTCCGTCGTATGACTGTGCAGTTTGTGGTGTGGTCTTTTGGCTAGTCGCTCTAATAATGCTCAAATATTTTCACGGATTGTGCGGTTTTCGGAGCGAGAGATTGCGATAGGTAATTCGCATATCGTGAGGATGTCTAACGCATATATCTTCGCTGATTGTTTGAGGTTATTATTGTGGCAATAATGCATTGACTTCATCATTTCCTGTGCAATGATAAGACTGTGACAATAGCTTCGTAAGTAATCAATTTTTCCTTTATTTCAGATAGCTATCACTTTGCAATTTTCCAAGCATTGACTCCGTCATATGACTGTGCAGTTTGTGGTGTGGTCTTCTTGCTAGTCGCTCTAATAATGCTCAAATATTTTCACGGATTGTGCGGTTTTCGGAGCGAGAGATTGCAATAGGTAATTTGCATATCGTGAGGATGTCTAACGCATATATCTTTGCTGATTGTTTGAGGTTATTATTGTGACAATGATGCATTGACTTCATCATTTCCTGTGCAATGATAAGACTGTGACAATAGCTTCGTAAGTAATCAATTTTTCCTTCATTTCAGATAGCTATCACTTTGCGATTTTCCAAGCATTGACTCCGTCGTATGACTGTGCAGTTTGTGGTGTGGTCTTTTGGCTAGTCGCTCTAATAATGCTCAAATATTTTCACGGATTGTGCGGTTTTCGGAGCGAGAGATTGCAATAGGTAATTTGCATATCGTGAGGATGTCTAACGCATATATCTTCGCTGATTGTTTGAGGTTATTATTGTGGCAATAATGCATTGACTTCATCATTTCCTGTGCAATGATAAGACTGTGACAATAGCTTCGTAAGTAATCAATTTTTCCTTCATTTCAGATAGCTATCACTTTGCAATTTTCCAAGCATTGACTCAGTCGTATGACTGTGCAGTTTGTGGTGTGTGGTCTTTTGGCTAGTCGCTCTAATAATGCTCAAATATTTTCACGGATTGTGCGGTTTTCGGAGCGAGAGATTGCAATAGGTAATTTGCATATCGTGAGGATGTCTAACGCATATATCTTTGCTGATTGTTTGAGGTTATTATTGTGACAATGATGCATTGACTTCATCATTTCCTGTGCAATGATAAGACTGTGACAATAGCTTCGTAAGTAATCAATTTTTCCTTCATTTCAGATAGCTATCACTTTGCGATTTTCCAAGCATTGACTCCGTCGTATGACTGTGCAGTTTGTGGTGTGGTCTTTTGGCTAGTCGCTCTAATAATGCTCAAATATTTTCACGGATTGTGCGGTATTCGGAGCGAGAGATTGCAATAGGTAATTCGCATATCGTGAGGATGTCTAACGCATATATCTTTGCTGATTGTTTGAGGTTATTATTGTGACAATAATGCATTGACTTCATCATTTCCTGTGCAATGATAAGACTGTGACAATAGCTTCGTAAGTAATCAATTTTTCCTTCATTTCAGATAGCTATCACTTTGCAATTTTCCAAGCATTGACTCAGTCGTATGACTGTGCAGTTTGTGGTGTGGTCTTTTGGCTAGTCGCTCTAATAATGCTCAAATATTTTCACGGATTGTGCGGTTTTCGGAGCGAGAGATTGCAATAGGTAATTTGCATATCGTGAGGATGTCTAACGCATATATCTTTGCTGATTGTTTGAGGTTATTATTGTGACAATGATGCATTGACTTCATCATTTCCTGTGCAATGATAAGACTGTGACAATAGCTTCGTAAGTAATCAATTTTTCCTTCCATTTCAGATAGCTATCACTTTGCAATTTTCCAAGCATTGACTCCGTCATATGACTGTGCAGTTTGTGGTGTGGTCTTCTTGCTAGTCGCTCTAATAATGCTCAAATATTTTCACGGATTGTGCGGTTTTCGGAGCGAGAGATTGCGATAGGTAATTCGCATATCGTGAGGATGTCTAACGCATATATCTTTGCTGATTGTTTGAGGTTATTATTGTGGCAATAATGCATTGACTTCATCATTTCCTGTGCAATGATAAGACTGTGACAATAGCTTCGTAAGTAATCAATTTTTCCTTTATTTCAGATAGCTATCACTTTGCAATTTTCCAAGCATTGACTCAGTCGTATGACTGTGCAGTTTGTGGTGTGGTCTTTTGGCTAGTCGCTCTAATAATGCTCAAATATTTTCACGGATTGTGCGGTTTTCGGAGCGAGAGATTGCGATAGGTAATTCGCATATCGTGAGGATGTCTAACGCATATATCTTTGCTGATTGTTTGAGGTTATTATTGTGACAATAATGCATTGACTTCATCATTTCCTGTGCAATGATAAGACTGTGACAATAGCTTCGTAAGTAATCAATTTTTCCTTCATTTCAGATAGCTATCACTTTGCAATTTTCCAAGCATTGACTCAGTCGTATGACTGTGCAGTTTGTGGTGTGGTCTTTTGGCTAGTCGCTCTAATAATGCTCAAATATTTTCACGGATTGTGCGGTTTTCGGAGCGAGAGATTGCAATAGGTAATTTGCATATCGTGAGGATGTCTAACGCATATATCTTTGCTGATTGTTTGAGGTTATTATTGTGACAATGATGCATTGACTTCATCATTTCCTGTGCAATGATAAGACTGTGACAATAGCTTCGTAAGTAATCAATTTTTCCTTCATTTCAGATAGCTATCACTTTGCAATTTTCCAAGCATTGACTCCGTCATATGACTGTGCAGTTTGTGGTGTGGTCTTCTTGCTAGTCGCTCTAATAATGCTCAAATATTTTCACGGATTGTGCGGTTTTCGGAGCGAGAGATTGCGATAGGTAATTCGCATATCGTGAGGATGTCTAACGCATATATCTTTGCTGATTGTTTGAGGTTATTATTGTGGCAATAATGCATTGACTTCATCATTTCCTGTGCAATGATAAGACTGTGACAATAGCTTCGTAAGTAATCAATTTTTCCTTTATTTCAGATAGCTATCACTTTGCAATTTTCCAAGCATTGACTCAGTCGTATGACTGTGCAGTTTGTGGTGTGGTCTTTTGGCTAGTCGCTCTAATAATGCTCAAATATTTTCACGGATTGTGCGGTTTTCGGAGCGAGAGATTGCGATAGGTAATTCGCATATCGTGAGGATGTCTAACGCATATATCTTTGCTGATTGTTTGAGGTTATTATTGTGACAATAATGCATTGACTTCATCATTTCCTGTGCAATGATAAGACTGTGACAATAGCTTCGTAAGTAATCAATTTTTCCTTCATTTCAGATAGCTATCACTTTGCAATTTTCCAAGCATTGACTCCGTCGTATGACTGTGCAGTTTGTGGTGTGGTCTTTTGGCTAGTCGCTCTAATAATGCTCAAATATTTTCACGGATTGTGCGGTTTTCGGAGCGAGAGATTGCGATAGGTAATTCGCATATCGTGAGGATGTCTAACGCATATATCTTTGCTGATTGTTTGAGGTTATTATTGTGACAATAATGCATTGACTTCATCATTTCCTGTGCAATGATAAGACTGTGACAATAGCTTCGTAAGTAATCAATTTTTCCTTCATTTCAGATAGCTATCACTTTGCAATTTTCCAAGCATTGACTCAGTCGTATGACTGTGCAGTTTGTGGTGTGGTCTTTTGGCTAGTCGCTCTAATAATGCTCAAATATTTTCACGGATTGTGCGGTTTTCGGAGCGAGAGATTGCGATAGGTAATTCGCATATCGTGAGGATGTCTAACGCATATATCTTTGCTGATTGTTTGAGGTTATTATTGTGACAATAATGCATTGACTTCATCATTTCCTGTGCAATGATAAGACTGTGACAATAGCTTCGTAAGTAATCAATTTTTCCTTCATTTCAGATAGCTATCACTTTGCAATTTTCCAAGCATTGACTCCGTCATATGACTGTGCAGTTTGTGGTGTGGTCTTCTTGCTAGTCGCTCTAATAATGCTCAAATATTTTCACGGATTGTGCGGTTTTCGGAGCGAGAGATTGCGATAGGTAATTCGCATATCGTGAGGATGTCTAACGCATATATCTTTGCTGATTGTTTGAGGTTATTATTGTGACAATAATGCATTGACTTCATCATTTCCTGTGCAATGATAAGACTGTGACAATAGCTTCGTAAGTAATCAATTTTTCCTTCATTTCAGATAGCTATCACTTTGCAATTTTCCAAGCATTGACTCCGTCATATGACTGTGCAGTTTGTGGTGTGGTCTTCTTGCTAGTCGCTCTAATAATGCTCAAATATTTTCACGGATTGTGCGGTTTTCGGAGCGAGAGATTGCGATAGGTAATTCGCATATCGTGAGGATGTCTAACGCATATATCTTTGCTGATTGTTTGAGGTTATTATTGTGACAATAATGCATTGACTTCATCATTTCCTGTGCAATGATAAGACTGTGACAATAGCTTCGTAAGTAATCAATTTTTCCTTCATTTCAGATAGCTATCACTTTGCAATTTTCCAAGCATTGACTCCGTCGTATGACTGTGCAGTTTGTGGTGTGGTCTTTTGGCTAGTCGCTCTAATAATGCTCAAATATTTTCACGGATTGTGCGGTTTTCGGAGCGAGAGATTGCGATAGGTAATTCGCATATCGTGAGGATGTCTAACGCATATATCTTCGCTGATTGTTTGAGGTTATTATTGTGGCAATAATGCATTGACTTCATCATTTCCTGTGCAATGATAAGACTGTGACAATAGCTTCGTAAGTAATCAATTTTTCCTTTATTTCAGATAGCTATCACTTTGCAATTTTCCAAGCATTGACTCCGTCATATGACTGTGCAGTTTGTGGTGTGGTCTTCTTGCTAGTCGCTCTAATAATGCTCAAATATTTTCACGGATTGTGCGGTTTTCGGAGCGAGAGATTGCGATAGGTAATTCGCATATCGTGAGGATGTCTAACGCATATATCTTTGCTGATTGTTTGAGGTTATTATTGTGACAATGATGCATTGACTTCATCATTTCCTGTGCAATGATAAGACTGTGACAATAGCTTCGTAAGTAATCAATTTTTCCTTCATTTCAGATAGCTATCACTTTGCAATTTTCCAAGCATTGACTCAGTCGTATGACTGTGCAGTTTGTGGTGTGGTCTTTTGGCTAGTCGCTCTAATAATGCTCAAATATTTTCACGGATTGTGCGGTTTTCGGAGCGAGAGATTGCAATAGGTAATTTGCATATCGTGAGGATGTCTAACGCATATATCTTTGCTGATTGTTTGAGGTTATTATTGTGACAATGATGCATTGACTTCATCATTTCCTGTGCAATGATAAGACTGTGACAATAGCTTCGTAAGTAATCAATTTTTCCTTCATTTCAGATAGCTATCACTTTGCGATTTTCCAAGCATTGACTCCGTCGTATGACTGTGCAGTTTGTGGTGTGGTCTTTTGGCTAGTCGCTCTAATAATGCTCAAATATTTTCACGGATTGTGCGGTTTTCGGAGCGAGAGATTGCAATAGGTAATTTGCATATCGTGAGGATGTCTAACGCATATATCTTCGCTGATTGTTTGAGGTTATTATTGTGGCAATAATGCATTGACTTCATCATTTCCTGTGCAATGATAAGACTGTGACAATAGCTTCGTAAGTAATCAATTTTTCCTTCATTTCAGATAGCTATCACTTTGCAATTTTCCAAGCATTGACTCAGTCGTATGACTGTGCAGTTTGTGGTGTGGTCTTTTGGCTAGTCGCTCTAATAATGCTCAAATATTTTCACGGATTGTGCGGTTTTCGGAGCGAGAGATTGCAATAGGTAATTTGCATATCGTGAGGATGTCTAACGCATATATCTTTGCTGATTGTTTGAGGTTATTATTGTGACAATGATGCATTGACTTCATCATTTCCTGTGCAATGATAAGACTGTGACAATAGCTTCGTAAGTAATCAATTTTTCCTTCATTTCAGATAGCTATCACTTTGCAATTTTCCAAGCATTGACTCCGTCGTATGACTGTGCAGTTTGTGGTGTGGTCTTTTGGCTAGTCGCTCTAATAATGCTCAAATATTTTCACGGATTGTGCGGTTTTCGGAGCGAGAGATTGCGATAGGTAATTCGCATATCGTGAGGATGTCTAACGCATATATCTTCGCTGATTGTTTGAGGTTATTATTGTGGCAATAATGCATTGACTTCATCATTTCCTGTGCAATGATAAGACTGTGACAATAGCTTCGTAAGTAATCAATTTTTCCTTTATTTTCAGATAGCTATCACTTTGCAATTTTCCAAGCATTGACTCCGTCATATGACTGTGCAGTTTGTGGTGTGGTCTTCTTGCTAGTCGCTCTAATAATGCTCAAATATTTTCACGGATTGTGCGGTTTTTCGGAGCGAGAGATTGCGATAGGTAATTCGCATATCGTGAGGATGTCTAACGCATATATCTTTGCTGATTGTTTGAGGTTATTATTGTGACAATGATGCATTGACTTCATCATTTCCTGTGCAATGATAAGACTGTGACAATAGCTTCGTAAGTAATCAATTTTTCCTTCATTTCAGATAGCTATCACTTTGCGATTTTCCAAGCATTGACTCCGTCGTATGACTGTGCAGTTTGTGGTGTGGTCTTTTGGCTAGTCGCTCTAATAATGCTCAAATATTTTCACGGATTGTGCGGTTTTCGGAGCGAGAGATTGCGATAGGTAATTCGCATATCGTGAGGATGTCTAACGCATATATCTTCGCTGATTGTTTGAGGTTATTATTGTGGCAATAATGCATTGACTTCATCATTTCCTGTGCAATGATAAGACTGTGACAATAGCTTCGTAAGTAATCAATTTTTCCTTCATTTCAGATAGCTATCACTTTGCAATTTTCCAAGCATTGACTCCGTCATATGACTGTGCAGTTTGTGGTGTGGTCTTCTTGCTAGTCGCTCTAATAATGCTCAAATATTTTCACGGATTGTGCGGTTTTCGGAGCGAGAGATTGCGATAGGTAATTCGCATATCGTGAGGATGTCTAACGCATATATCTTCGCTGATTGTTTGAGGTTATTATTGTGACAATGATGCATTGACTTCATCATTTCCTGTGCAATGATAAGACTGTGACAATAGCTTCGTAAGTAATCAATTTTTCCTTCATTTCAGATAGCTATCACTTTGCGATTTTCCAAGCATTGACTCCGTCGTATGACTGTGCAGTTTGTGGTGTGGTCTTTTGGCTAGTCGCTCTAATAATGCTCAAATATTTTCACGGATTGTGCGGTTTTCGGAGCGAGAGATTGCGATAGGTAATTCGCATATCGTGAGGATGTCTAACGCATATATCTTTGCTGATTGTTTGAGGTTATTATTGTGACAATGATGCATTGACTTCATCATTTCCTGTGCAATGATAAGACTGTGACAATAGCTTCGTAAGTAATCAATTTTTCCTTCATTTCAGATAGCTATCACTTTGCGATTTTCCAAGCATTGACTCCGTCGTATGACTGTGCAGTTTGTGGTGTGGTCTTTTGGCTAGTCGCTCTAATAATGCTCAAATATTTTCACGGATTGTGCGGTTTTCGGAGCGAGAGATTGCGATAGGTAATTCGCATATCGTGAGGATGTCTAACGCATATATCTTCGCTGATTGTTTGAGGTTATTATTGTGACAATAATGCATTGACTTCATCATTTCCTGTGCAATGATAAGACTGTGACAATAGCTTCGTAAGTAATCAATTTTTCCTTCATTTCAGATAGCTATCACTTTGCAATTTTCCAAGCATTGACTCCGTCATATGACTGTGCAGTTTGTGGTGTGGTCTTCTTGCTAGTCGCTCTAATAATGCTCAAATATTTTCACGGATTGTGCGGTTTTCGGAGCGAGAGATTGCGATAGGTAATTCGCATATCGTGAGGATGTCTAACGCATATATCTTTGCTGATTGTTTGAGGTTATTATTGTGACAATAATGCATTGACTTCATCATTTCCTGTGCAATGATAAGACTGTGACAATAGCTTCGTAAGTAATCAATTTTTCCTTCATTTCAGATAGCTATCACTTTGCAATTTTCCAAGCATTGACTCCGTCGTATGACTGTGCAGTTTGTGGTGTGGTCTTTTGGCTAGTCGCTCTAATAATGCTCAAATATTTTCACGGATTGTGCGGTTTTCGGAGCGAGAGATTGCGATAGGTAATTCGCATATCGTGAGGATGTCTAACGCATATATCTTCGCTGATTGTTTGAGGTTATTATTGTGGCAATAATGCATTGACTTCATCATTTCCTGTGCAATGATAAGACTGTGACAATAGCTTCGTAAGTAATCAATTTTTCCTTTATTTCAGATAGCTATCACTTTGCAATTTTCCAAGCATTGACTCCGTCATATGACTGTGCAGTTTGTGGTGTGGTCTTCTTGCTAGTCGCTCTAATAATGCTCAAATATTTTCACGGATTGTGCGGTTTTCGGAGCGAGAGATTGCGATAGGTAATTCGCATATCGTGAGGATGTCTAACGCATATATCTTTGCTGATTGTTTGAGGTTATTATTGTGACAATGATGCATTGACTTCATCATTTCCTGTGCAATGATAAGACTGTGACAATAGCTTCGTAAGTAATCAATTTTTCCTTCATTTCAGATAGCTATCACTTTGCAATTTTCCAAGCATTGACTCAGTCGTATGACTGTGCAGTTTGTGGTGTGGTCTTTTGGCTAGTCGCTCTAATAATGCTCAAATATTTTCACGGATTGTGCGGTTTTCGGAGCGAGAGATTGCAATAGGTAATTTGCATATCGTGAGGATGTCTAACGCATATATCTTCGCTGATTGTTTGAGGTTATTATTGTGACAATGATGCATTGACTTCATCATTTCCTGTGCAATGATAAGACTGTGACAATAGCTTCGTAAGTAATCAATTTTTCCTTCATTTCAGATAGCTATCACTTTGCGATTTTCCAAGCATTGACTCAGTCGTATGACTGTGCAGTTTGTGGTGTGGTCTTTTGGCTAGTCGCTCTAATAATGCTCAAATATTTTCACGGATTGTGCGGTTTTCGGAGCGAGAGATTGCAATAGGTAATTTGCATATCGTGAGGATGTCTAACGCATATATCTTCGCTGATTGTTTGAGGTTATTATTGTGGCAATAATGCATTGACTTCATCATTTCCTGTGCAATGATAAGACTGTGACAATAGCTTCGTAAGTAATCAATTTTTCCTTCATTTCAGATAGCTATCACTTTGCAATTTTCCAAGCATTGACTCAGTCGTATGACTGTGCAGTTTGTGGTGTGGTCTTTTGGCTAGTCGCTCTAATAATGCTCAAATATTTTCACGGATTGTGCGGTTTTCGGAGCGAGAGATTGCAATAGGTAATTTGCATATCGTGAGGATGTCTAACGCATATATCTTTGCTGATTGTTTGAGGTTATTATTGTGACAATGATGCATTGACTTCATCATTTCCTGTGCAATGATAAGACTGTGACAATAGCTTCGTAAGTAATCAATTTTTCCTTCATTTCAGATAGCTATCACTTTGCAATTTTCCAAGCATTGACTCCGTCGTATGACTGTGCAGTTTGTGGTGTGGTCTTTTGGCTAGTCGCTCTAATAATGCTCAAATATTTTCACGGATTGTGCGGTTTTCGGAGCGAGAGATTGCGATAGGTAATTCGCATATCGTGAGGATGTCTAACGCATATATCTTCGCTGATTGTTTGAGGTTATTATTGTGGCAATAATGCATTGACTTCATCATTTCCTGTGCAATGATAAGACTGTGACAATAGCTTCGTAAGTAATCAATTTTTCCTTTATTTCAGATAGCTATCACTTTGCAATTTTCCAAGCATTGACTCCGTCATATGACTGTGCAGTTTGTGGTGTGGTCTTCTTGCTAGTCGCTCTAATAATGCTCAAATATTTTCACGGATTGTGCGGTTTTCGGAGCGAGAGATTGCGATAGGTAATTCGCATATCGTGAGGATGTCTAACGCATATATCTTTGCTGATTGTTTGAGGTTATTATTGTGACAATGATGCATTGACTTCATCATTTCCTGTGCAATGATAAGACTGTGACAATAGCTTCGTAAGTAATCAATTTTTCCTTCATTTCAGATAGCTATCACTTTGCGATTTTCCAAGCATTGACTCCGTCGTATGACTGTGCAGTTTGTGGTGTGGTCTTTTGGCTAGTCGCTCTAATAATGCTCAAATATTTTCACGGATTGTGCGGTATTCGGAGCGAGAGATTGCAATAGGTAATTCGCATATCGTGAGGATGTCTAACGCATATATCTTTGCTGATTGTTTGAGGTTATTATTGTGACAATAATGCATTGACTTCATCATTTCCTGTGCAATGATAAGACTGTGACAATAGCTTCGTAAGTAATCAATTTTTCCTTCATTTCAGATAGCTATCACTTTGCAATTTTCCAAGCATTGACTCAGTCGTATGACTGTGCAGTTTGTGGTGTGGTCTTTTGGCTAGTCGCTCTAATAATGCTCAAATATTTTCACGGATTGTGCGGTTTTCGGAGCGAGAGATTGCAATAGGTAATTTGCATATCGTGAGGATGTCTAACGCATATATCTTTGCTGATTGTTTGAGGTTATTATTGTGACAATGATGCATTGACTTCATCATTTCCTGTGCAATGATAAGACTGTGACAATAGCTTCGTAAGTAATCAATTTTTCCTTCATTTCAGATAGCTATCACTTTGCAATTTTCCAAGCATTGACTCCGTCGTATGACTGTGCAGTTTGTGGTGTGGTCTTTTGGCTAGTCGCTCTAATAATGCTCAAATATTTTCACGGATTGTGCGGTTTTCGGAGCGAGAGATTGCAATAGGTAATTTGCATATCGTGAGGATGTCTAACGCATATATCTTCGCTGATTGTTTGAGGTTATTATTGTGGCAATAATGCATTGACTTCATCATTTCCTGTGCAATGATAAGACTGTGACAATAGCTTCGTAAGTAATCAATTTTTCCTTCATTTCAGATAGCTATCACTTTGCAATTTTCCAAGCATTGACTCAGTCGTATGACTGTGCAGTTTGTGGTGTGGTCTTTTGGCTAGTCGCTCTAATAATGCTCAAATATTTTCACGGATTGTGCGGTTTTCGGAGCGAGAGATTGCAATAGGTAATTTGCATATCGTGAGGATGTCTAACGCATAAATCTTCGCTGATTGTTTGAGGTTATTATTGTGACAATGATGCATTGACTACATCATTTCCTGTGCAAATAATTATTATGTAGCATGGATATATCCAATACCATAGTGGATTAGGCCTACAGGGGATACCACTATAAAAAAAACGCACCATATGCTTTACCTCACAGGTGGTGTGGAAAGAAACACATTTATTACTTTTCTATTCAACCATTGGAAATTTACAGAAAAGTCATGGAGATTTGAAACGATGATTTTGCATTATAGACTTTAAAAATAGGTCTTTATCAAATTTCAGGTGATTTTCAGCTTAGATTAATTTTCAATAAGCAACCACAAAAACTGTTGAAAGTTTTCGGTCTTTTGCAACTATAAAGGTGACATCTACTGATTTTTCCATTGAACTACAATGTTAAAACGACACCAACATATCGCCTTCCTTTTCTCAAGCTTTGGTCGACCAAAAAAGGAGGTCCCTATTGAACGACACACTCATAAGTTAGAGAGAGTGAGGAACAACTGTCAAAATTTCCCCATATTAAGACCAAATTGGTCTTATACAAGTATAGGGGATGCGCACTCTATATACCTCATTGGCCTACTTGCTTTGAAATGTTCAAAATACCTAATTGTAGCCAATTATTTAAATTATAACAAATTTTAATCAATTTTATTAAAAATTTAAAACTTAATTACCTTCATTTATCTTCTAAAAATTCGATTATTTTAATATTTAACATTATTTATGATAAATAAACAAACCGGAAACACCTAAAAAAATATCTATCTGTCAAAAATTGCACAGCCTACTATTTGCAAATTTTAATTTCTCTGTCTATTTGTAGTCGCAATTATGATTTATTCGATTTAAAATTACAAACCTCCATATACCCGAATTAGTAAATATTGAAATAATTGTTATGATAATTTAGAATTATTTTATTTATTTGTAATCAATTAAATTAATTGATTATTAAGTAATTTGGAATTTATTATTTTGTATTGAAAATGTTGTTAGTACAAGTCAGGGTGGCCGAGCGGTCTAAGGCGCCAGATTTAAGCTCTGGTTCCCAAACGGGAGCGTGGGTTCGAACCCCACCCCTGACAAAGCCAATTTTTTTCGTAAAAAATACGAAAATTCCAACAAAAATTGATTTTATTTGTTTTATTCAAGTTGAAAAAATTGTTCAGGGATTTTTCTGAGAATTTAGAGATACTTCAATTTTATTTAATGAAATAAATTTTTAATGAATGCAGGTTCAATTCCCACTAATGCCGGATTACACTTTTTTCGCCTAAATTTCAATTTGTATAACAAATAATTCAATGGATACCTAATTAATGTTATAAAAGGTTTAAAAAGCGATTTTTTTTAATTTAAATATTGTAAATGAAATCAAGTTAGTACCATTACTGCCATTTTAGCACCTTTTCTGGTCCTTAGAGATAAAATAACTAAAAATTGAGCCAAAAATTGTAGGAATTGCATTGAAATCTTCAAAATTAAACCGGTTCGCCTAACGGCCGGATCATTACTTCTTGCACTTGGACATGTGGTGGTGTTGATAATACATAAACAACAGCATCAGCAACATCTTCACCATCCAATTTCGGTAAATTTCGCCAAAATTCTGCCGATCGTTCATTCTCCAGTAGAAAATCAGCGAATTCTGTATCAACCGGTCCTGGACTAACACTCTAAAATCGAACAAAATTCTAACCTCAAAATTTCAAAAGTACAAACTTCTTACAGTAACACGAATTTTACTATTCATACGTAATAGTTCCTGTCTTAGCGTCTCCGTTAGGGCGGTTACAGCGAATTTCGATGCTGAATAGACGTTTAAACGCGGCACATGGGCCACATAATGGCCCAAAATGCTGTTAATATGGACGATATGGCCATCGATTTTGTGTTGTTCCATGTGTTTGATGGCTTCACGGGTAGCAATATTTAACCCCATTACATTCGTATTGAGCACTGCACGCCACATTTCCGTATCACCATTCACTAGGGTGGTGGGTTTTGAAAGGCCGGCATTATTGATTAAAATCGAAACAGGTCCCAGATTTTCCAAAGTCCATTTGAAAGCGGCTAAAATCTCCGATTCTATAGTCATATCGCATTTAACCCCATAGAATTGGCCTTTAGTGTTTGATAGTTTCGTCGATAGGTCATCGAGGCGGTCTTTACGCCGGGCTAGACCCACAACCTGCAAAATATTGGAGAAAAAAATTAATAATGGTGCTAAATATGTGAAAATTTTGCAATAAATATAAGTAAAGGTGCTAAAATTGTTTGAAACGTAACTAAATAGTCATTTTAAAGCAAAATTTTTCCAACAAAAAAACAGTAAATATTTGAAAATGTTCTCAAACATGCCAGTAATGGTGCTAAGTGGTTGAAATTTTTGCAAAAATATGGGCAATGGTGCTAAGAAATTGTCAACTTGAGGCCAAATTTTTTAACAAAAATCGGCAATAGTGCTAAGTATTTGAAAATAAATATAAAAGTGCTAAAACTATTAGCAACAGGGAAAAATAGCCATTTTAAAGCAAATTTTTTCAAAAAAAACATTAAAGGTGTTAAGTTTTGAAAATTTTCTCAAAAATATCAGGGATAGTGCTAAAATTGTCAAAATTAGAGCTGTAATAATTACCTTAGTTGGAAGTCTTTGAGAAAAAATCGGCAATAGTGTTAAATATTTCAAAATTTTGCAATAAATAGAAGTAAAGGTGCTAAAACTATTAGAAATAGGGATAAAGTACTAAAATTGACAAAAGTAGAGCTACAGTAGTCACCATAGTTGGAAGTTTTTGAAAAAATAGAACTACACTAGTCACCTTAGTTGGAAGTTTTTGAAAAAAAATCGGCAATAGTTCTAAATATTTGAATATTTTGCAATAAATATATGTAAAGGAGCTAAATTGTTTGGCTAAATAGTCATTTTAAAGCAAAATGTTTGAAACAAAAAAACAGTAATGGTGCTAAATATTTGAAAATGTTGTCAAACACACCAGTAATAATACCAAGCGGTTGAAATTTTTTCAAAAATATGGGCAGTGGTGCTAAGAAATTGTCAACTTGAGGCCAAATTTTTTTGACAAAATTCGCCAATAGTGCTAAATATTTGAAAACTTTGCAATAAATATAAGTAAAGATGCTGAAACTTACAGAAATAGGGCTAAATTGTTTTTATAAAGCAAAATTTTTCCTAAAGAAAGCCTTATTGGTGTTAAATTTTTCAAAATTTTCAAATTTAACAACAATTTTCTCAAAAATATCAGTGATATTGCCAAAATTGTCGATGGTAGAGCTACACTAATCACCTTCGTTGGAAGTTAAAAAAAAAAAACAGCAATAGTGCTAAGTATTTGAAAATTTCGCAATAAATATAAGTAATGGTGCTACAATTGTTTGAAATATGGCTAAATGATCATTTTGAAGAAGAATTTTGCCAACAAAAAACCAGTAATGGTGCTAAATATTTCAAATTTTTTCTCAAAAATGTAGTAATGGTGCTAAAAATTGCCAACAATAGAGCTAAAATAGTCACCTTTAGGCCGTGTTTTACTAAAATCTCAGCAATAGCAGCACCACAACCAGCACTAGCACCCGTCACGACAGCAATTTGGCCTTGCCAACGGTCCATTGATAGCACCATGATGCCAGTCTAGACTCCAAACACACACTGATCTGTAATTTGATTGACAATTTAATAAACCGGAATTTAAAGGTGTGGTCCAACCTTGTAACAATTCCACGCAATTACGCAATTCAGGAAACGAACAATAACAAAAAACAAACCGTAAATATTTGTGTAAATCAACAATTGGAGGCCATTTTTTTCGAAATTTTTGGACAAATCTTCGATAATTAACAAAGTTGGCTATTTGAAGGTCAATCGAAAGGTTATGGAATTTTTTCAAATATTGGCGCCGTAATTCCACAATACTACCAATTGTAAATCGACAAAATTTCAATTTAAATTAAATCGAAATTTATACAAGTTAAAATTGATAAAAATGATAAAATGGGACAAAATAATTGTAATAAAATTGTGAAATGTGTTCGTTTTAGGTTAGAAAATTATGTCAAGTTAAATCAAATCCAATCTCTAAATTGGATAAAAGTAGCGAACTCTAGACAGTATTACCAACAATAACTTACCAAAATATCTAGAATTTTTGCACTATAGAAGCGACATCTATTGATGTCTATTTGTAGACCTAGTGGAAAATTTTGGAAATTAACACTAATTGAGTATATTTTTTGTAAAAAATGGTGATTGTGGCAAAATTGCTTAGAAAATAAAAATAACCCACTATCGTCGTACATTTCTTCTTGTTTTTTTCGGGGAAAAATGGCACAATTGCCTAATTGTAGCCCGATTTGTTGTCGAAATGTCAAAATAAAACCACCAATTATAAAAATTTACAAAATTTTATTTTACATAATCAATGGACAATTATTTTTGTAGAAAAATATACTAAAATTTCGTTAAATTTCAAGCCAGTCTTCTTATAAAAATACGACAAAAAAAATCGCCTCAATTCCCTTGGAGATTCTCATCGTTCGTTTCAGTCTTAAAATTGAGCAGAGGTAGTGCATTCAAAAATTCCCCAATGATCCGTCCACTTGGGAATTTCAATAAACAATAATCGAACCAACAATTCGGCTTAAATTGTATCTTTGATCGTATTCAAATCGATACAAACACCAATTATTTGTTTCGAATGAATTTCAAATTTGATACCATTCTCCGTTTCGACGAACATCTTCGAATTGCCAACATCCAATTTGGCCCGTTGATTATTCAATTCACCACTATTTGTAAAAATTCTAATTTGAACATAACCTATATTTCTTAGATTTGGTATTAATTTTCGGCGTTTCTTCAACAAACCCAATTGGAATTCCTTCAATTCGTCCAATTTCGAGACGAGCACACCGTATTTACGTTCGTCTAACATTTTTTCTAATCAATTATCTATTTAATTCAAATAATACATGGAATTCTAACAATAATATCACAATGGCGCCAATACATGCCGTACATAACCACACTTTCTCGATTTTCCACAGCATGCTAGAATATTCGCAACGCATGCGTGGAATCACCCAAGCATTGTTGCCAATTTTCAATTAAAACTTACAAACCCAAGAATTTTTTTTAATTAATTCAAATTTAATAAAACTCACCCTATCTAGCAATAATTCAAAATTCTAACGAACTTTTCTTAATTATCGAATTTCCACAGCATTCTAGAATAGAGTTAGATATGAACAACGCATGCGCTTCAATTAAACGTATATCTAAGCACTATTGCCATATTTCTACAATTCTCCAAATCTACCGATTTATAATCAATTAAAAAATTATCAAAATTAGTGATAACAATGAGATAACGCGTATAATTTATGCTTAGAAACAGAAATATTAACAAATCAACTGATAAGGGTGTCGTAACATAGTAACATATTTTTGTATGAATTGTTTATTTTATAAATTATCAAATAATTACAAATATCAAACCCAAAATACAAAAAAGCATCATTTCTCGTTACATACTCCCTCTAATTACAATTAATTAACAAATTAATTAATTAATTAGCGGTATAATTAGAAATATGACAACAATACAACGGTATTTCACACACAAGTTGGCTATGAGTTTTCGCAAATATGGCGTCTTTCATTGAAAAACTAACCTAAATGGATCAAGCTACGACTGATGTGATTGTTTTATTGCCAAATTTGTGGTGAAATATCGTTTATAGATTTATAAACTAATTTTATCAGCCTTTAATATAAACTTGATAATTATTATTATATAATAATATTAATAGTATTGTTGTTAATAAAAATAATTTAATCACAATCGTCTATAATCGAGTTGTTGGTATTTTTGATAAAAGTAAACCGTTTTGTAATGTAAATAATTGATATAGAACCATGTAAATATTAAAAATAGTAAGCCTAAAGTTACACCTTTTGATAAAAATAAATATAAACAAAAGACTATTTGTAGAATTAACGATAAACAAATGATATAAATTAATAATTTCAACAAGTTGTTCTGTTCGATTTTCAAAAAATTCGAATAAAATCGATTGAATTGTATACGAATTGATTTGAAATTTGTTTTAAAATCAATTTGATACAATTTATAGATTGTTAAAAAAATAATTGAACGAAACAAATGAATTGTTTTTTCAATTGTTATTTGTAGACTATTTTGGGATGTTTTCAACCATAGCAATATTGATGGTAAAATATAATATTGTTGGGAACAAATGAATGTATTAAAACGACGGATTTTCTCCAATGACGTTGTCCGGACTAAACGATGGAAACGTTGTTGTTGTTGTTGTTGTTGTTGTTTATTGCTATTTTTTTTATCGAAATAACATTCATTTTTTGGTATTGTCTGTACTTCACTATTCGAGACTGTACTCGACATGTTTGCCACGTTTACACTGCAACAAAAGAAAACAAATAAACAATAATTAATGATACGCCACTGGTATAAGTCATGTTATAGTTGGCTATGGCTTGGTTATGTAGTGTCGTAACTTGGTTCACTCGAATCTGGGCAGAAGATAAAGAGAAAGAGAGAGAAGGAGAGGAGGGAGAGAGGCAAATGCGAAGAGAAAGAGAGAAAGTGAGAGAAGCCAAATGAGAAGAGAGAGAGAGAGAAGCAAATGAGAAGAGAGGGAGAAGCAAATGAGAAGAGAGAGAGAGACAAGCAAATCAGATGAGAGAGAGAGGGAAGGGCGCAAATGAGAACGAGAGGGAGAGAAGGACGCAAATGAGAAGAGAAGGAGAGAGAAGCAAATGAGAAGAGAGAGAGAGAAGCAAATGGAAAGAGAGGGAAAGAGAAGCAAATGAGAAGAGAGAGAAAGAGAGAGAATCAAATGGGAAGACAGGGAGTGAAGGACGCAAATGAGAACAAGGAGAGAGAAGGACTCAAATAGGAAGAGAGGGAGAAAGAACCAAATGAGAAGTGAGAGAGAGAAGCAAATGGGAAGAGAGAGAGAGAGAAGCAAATGAGAAGAGAGAGAGAGAGAAGCAAATAAGAAGAGAGAGAGAAGCAAATGAGAATAGAGAGAAAGAGAACCAAATGAGAAGAGAGGGGAAAGCAAATGAGAATAGAGGGAGAGAGAACCAAATGAGAAGAGAGAGGGAGGCAAATGGGAAGAGAGAGAAAGAGGGAAGCAAATGGGAAGAGAGAGAGAGAGAGAGAGAAGCAAATGAGAAGATAGAGAGAGAGAGAAGCAAATGAGAAGAGAAGAGAGAGAGAAGCAAATGAGAATAGAGGGGGAGAGGACCAAATGAGAAGAGCGTAGAGAAGCAAATGAGAACAGAGAAAGAGAGAGAGAGAGAGAAGCAAATGGGAAGAGAGAGAGAAGCAAATGAGAAGAGAGAGAGAGAGAAGGACGCAAATGAGAAGAGGGAGAACCAAATGAGGAGAGAAAGAGAGAGAGAGAAGCAAATGAAAAGAGGAAGAGAGGAGCAACTGAAAAGAGAGAATAGAGAAAGGAGATGAACACTAAGAGGCGATATCAGAGAAGAGAAAAGGAGAAAAGGGATTAAAGCGAAAAAGGACAGAGAGAGAGAAAAGAGGGAAAGAACGCGAGTGAGTAATAGAGAGAGAGAGAGAGAAGGAGTGAAAGGAGACAGAAGAATGAAAAAGGAAGATAGATGAGCAAAAGAGAGGAAATCAGAAAGTAAGGACAGAAAGAATGAGAGAGGGTAAGAGAGAGAAATAGCGAGATAGAGTAAGAGAGATAAAGAAAGGAAGTGAGTGAGAGAATAAAGGAAAGAAAGACAGAAAATGCTAAATATTCTTACAAGCCACCCCTGTCCTGTTAATTTCTCTAACACACATCATAGTAGGCTATAAATCACGGTATTGATTCATATTTTTAATGACATACTATAATTAAATAATGTCGTAGATTAATTCTTAGAATAGGCTAAACGTTTCTAAAATTGTGTCGTAACTTGATACATCAACAACTATCGAATAATAACAAAATGCATAGCCAACTACAAAATAAATTATAATAAAAATCAATATACAGTATTGGCAATCCGATTAGAAACACTTCCACGAATTTTTTGTACGAAATTATATCATTAAATATTAAAATATTGTCACTTTTATAACAGACACCCTGTATATTAATCGATAATTAAAACAATTATTACAATATTTAATAGTTGGCCATGATTTTCGATCGTGTCGTAATATTGTAGCTTACTTTACATTTACACAATGATAATTCTCAATTGGAATATGAACTAATCTACGACACTAGGTTTATAAAAACGTAGCCAACTACGAAGTGATATTTTTATAAAAAAAAAAAACAAGCAAACAATTACAATAAACAATAGAAACTTGATTATTTAATTGAAAAATAATAGTAATTTTATCAAATAATTGCCACTTACAATTGTTAATCGAACAAACAAAACAATACAGACGAGCCGTCTCTATAGCAATAAATGAAGTAAGTCTGTGATTTATTTTAATTTTAACCGATTCTCCCTTATCTTTGGAACATATATATATAGATTATATGAATATTATTTTTTTTCTGTGAAATTTTATGATTTTTTCGCCGAAAATTGATAACCTTGACGTGATTTCAATATGTACAAATAGTTTTCAACAAAAAAAAAAAAAACAAAAACCAATCAATTTATACCGCACGTCCCATTATCATAAAATACAATAAAAACCGCCATTTTATTTGAAAAAATGACGTAAACTATCGGTAATTGTAGATGTCTGCATTATCGACTTCTACAATCTGTCAATTATATTATAGGTTATGTTATCCAAATCTACGCCTACTATTTTCAATTTGTTCGATAGTTTCAACGGTACGTTGATTAATTTGTGTTGTTGATTCATAAATAAATGAATGTCGTTATTTTTTTTGTTTCTAATGAATCATTAGTCATTGGTAATTATGATATTCTTATCAATTTGTTTGATTTATTATGCCTTTTTGTGTTTTTTTTTCTCTCTTCTATCTATCGATTGCAATTTAAAACGTGATAGTTTAAAGGTTATTCTAGCACTATTATTATTATTATTATTAATTTGTAATTATTGGCAACAATGATAAGATATGATGAAATTCCACCAAATTATCAAGACAAGGATAGATCTAGTCGTGTTATGTTGCAACAATTGAAAAAACAACCGAATTTAAAAAAAAAAAAAAACAAGAGAAAACATGCACTTTGATCGTGTCTTTGAAGGTAAACTTTCAAAAAAAAAAAAAAAACACTCATCATTCCAAAATGAATCACTATTGGTGGAATTTTTCGTTTGTTAATTACGTCATTGACGTCAAATTCGAAATTAGGTTATAATTGTCTTTTATCTCCAATGACGACAATCATAGTGAACTGTTTAAATTGACAATTGCTATTTTTCAACTCATGCCGCTCTTCAATTGTTATTAATATGAAATTTCTACAAGTTGGCTATGTTTTAATTTAATGTCCTAGATTGATTCACACTATATTAAATTTGACATTTGTTCAGACGTATGAATCGATCTACGACACAGTATAATCAATATACAGCCAACTATATATGGGTTAGAAGGAAACGTCAATTGTTATTTATATCAATCTCTCTCTCTCAACTCGAACATTTTGTATATTTTTACAGGTGATTTGATTTATCCAGTTAACTTGATTGATTTTTCTATCGATCAAGCAACGAGGTAAGTCGTTATTATCGCTACAATTATTTTAGCTCATAAATTACCCAATAATCAATAAAAACAATTGACTAAATTGATTTGTTTTTTCGGAAAGTATCAAGTTACGCAATACGTCCGTAATTTAAAGCTCTAATATTATCAACCATACTAACTTTTAATTCATAAATGACCCAGTAATTAACGACAGTCAATAAAAATTAGGTTTTTTTTTGTATTTTTTTAAGTATCAAGCTACGCCGTACGGCCATAATTCATGGCTTTACTTTGGGATACTTTTAGTTCGTAAATTACCCAGTAATTGATGATTTTTTAAGAAAAAACAATCGATTAGATTGTTCGTTTTTTGGTATTTTCTAAAGTAAGCTACGCCATACGTCCCTAATTCATGGCTTTACTATAATTATGTAACATTCTTAAATTGGATTACTTGTAGTTCGTAAATTACCCAGTAATTGGCGATTTTTCGATAAAAACAATCGATTAGATTATTCTTTTTTTGGTATTTTGTATAGTAAGCTACGCCATACGTCCCTAATTCATGGCTTTACTCTATAATTGTGTAACATTTTAAATTGGATTACTTTTAGTTCGTAAATTACTCAGTAATTGACGATTTTATTAATAAAAAACAGGAAATAGCCCACATGATTCGAGTTTATTTCTAAAGGCTCGTTCATATCTTAAAATAGTCGACAAAATCCGGTTGGTTCGGGGTAAGGGGAATGTGAAAAATCCAAAAATTAAAAATACAGGGTGTCTCAATTTATAAACCGATAACAAAACCAGCAAATATCCGTTAATTTAACCGTAGTTAAATTTAACAATCGGTTAAATTAAATGATTTCAAAATCGTATTGAATTTAATAGAAATAAACAATTGAAGATCATTTTAATCTAATCGAGAACACTATTCTATTTAATCGAAAATTAAAATTAATTGAGACTCACCAATCGTTGTTAAATGTAAACAGCAATAAAGTTTATTAAAATTGATTCGATCAATTCTCAATAAATTCGTAACAAAAGAAGAACAACAATGACAATAAATCCATTAAAAAATTAAATATAAATCGAAAAAAAAACAAAAAACACCACAATTATCCGTTAATTGAACAACAAATTAAACACAATTTATCGTCCAGTTAAAATAACCAAACGTTTATTTATTATTGGTGCAATAATGATGGAGGCGTTTTATTAAAATAAATCGTAAACACATCTAGTAGTCGTGTTAAATAGGGAGGCACACCAACTATCTCACTCAAATCATCCATCCATCTCTATTTATTTACAATAGAACTATTATGTGTTAGATAGAGATAGTTGAATTAATTTGTGTTTTAGAAAGAGATGGAAGTAGTTATCGGGGTGATAACAATCGGTTAAATTCGACTAAATTCGCTTTGATTCACCCAATATTCTATCTTTCTCCAACAAATTAGTTGAATAAAGATGGTTGGAATAGGGGCGATTCTTGTTTGTTTTCCTACGGTTTCTTTGATTTTATTGATTATTGTTTATTTTATTGAAATATTGGAAAATAACCGTTTTTATTGTTAATTTTGTTTGTTAATTTCGTAAATTTTCCAATTTTTAATCTAATTAGAGTCTAATTTCTTTGATAATTAAAATAAATTGGATTTATTTGGGATAAATTCGGGATTCATGCCATTTGTCACGTAGCATCCCTCAGTTGGCCATGATTTCCGATTTGTATAGCCTACTTTGTTTAATACGATTATATAATCGATAATACAGTGTGTATAGAGTTGGCTATGGTTTGATTATATTGTGTCGCAGCTTTGTCCACACAATATGAATCAATCTACGACCATTTAGCTAAAGCATGGCCAACTAACAGCAAGTTTCACCTTGTTAGGGGTTAGTAATTTAGTGCGCACGTGTACTGCGCATGTTTTCTAAAATCAAGTTGGCTCTTCGTGTTTATTGTTTTGTTAATTAGTGATAATGATGTAATATCCGGATTGAAGTTCAAATAATTGGAATAAAACTTAATTGGATTTAGTAATTTTTATTAGAAAATCAAAAAAAAAAAATTGATAAGAATTGTGATATTGTCATTCAATGTCTGCGTGAATTGGTCCGGCTAGACATCTCTTATCAATTTCTATAGAATTGAGATCCTGAATGTACAAAGTCCGTAAAAATATTCAAACAACAATAAAAATAATGATAATTATTTTAATTAATAATTATTATTATTATTTGTTGGGTTGGTATTCGAATGGGTTGCTCCAGAAATTTCCACCATTTTCGGGAAATCTACACGTTACTAGATCTAGATTTAGAAATAGTTGAGGTCAATATACCATTGGAAAACAAAAACAACAAGTATAGGGTAATTCGGCTCGCAGTAGCCTATGATTTGTGCAAAGCACGTAGGTCGCTTCTTGTTCCAGCTCTCTATAATCTGCATTACCGACATTGTTTCAATTGTTTGTTGATATTGCAGATTATTACGCTGAAATAAGAAGTCGACCTATTTTTTACATAAATCATAGGCTACTGCGATGAAAAATACCGTAAAACAGCCCGTATATTTCCATCATTTAAGATAAACGATTGGTTTATTTTTACCGTTTTTCGAGGTAACGACCGCATGGATTCGATTGTTTCCATTGAATTTAATTTAATTCTAGGTTAATGTTCTAGAATTTGTTATATTTGAATTTGGCGCCAATTACCTAAATTCGCTCACTTAATGGAAGACTTTGAGTACATAAAAGTCCCTAACTTTCACGTATCTAGTAACTTTATCTATTTTCGTTGGTATTGCAGTTAAATTATCAAGTGACCCTAAATAAAAGTGTTATTTTCAAAAGACGTATTCTTTTCAATTATTGATTGTTTTCAAATTTGGCGCCTAGTTAGGGTCATGTAATAATTGCAATACTAAGTACAGATTAAAGTTACTAGATTCACAAGCGATTAAATTACAAAAAGTTAAGGATTTTTGCTCTTTTATGTGAATTAAGTTCAAATTAAAATTCTCTAATGGATTAGTATAGGCAACCAATTATACACCTATGTTTCTTGTTTTGCCGTCTATTTCGTCAAATATTGATAATTTTTTGTAGAATTTATTAATAAATTAGTTAATTTTATTAAAAGTATAATTATCCTATCGTTAATTTTCAATTCAATTATTAGTTATTACCATTATTTATTACCTTCATTATTATTTATTGTTATTATTGCCATCATTATTTACGTCATTCAATTTCGAATAAAATTCCACTAAATTTTGACGTAAATTTTGAACATAGAGATCGAGATTAATGTTAATAAACTGGGAATTCCGACAATTTCAATAAATTAAAATTTACCAAAAAAAAAAAGGTGAATAATCTGTAAATTCCATTAACAAATCGAACTTTAATCTTTGAATATTCCCGATTCTTTATAAATTTTGTAAATCAATAAAGCACAAATTTTCCAATAATCATTACAGAGTATCACAATTTTTCGTCCTGTAATTGGCTGTGTTTTGCTTAAATAATGTCGTAGATTGATTCACACTTTAGAATAGGTTGTGTTCTAGTAGTGTCGTAGATTGTTTCATATTTAAATTTGACATCTCTTAACCATCCGAAATAAGTTACGATGTTACGTCATCAAGGCATGGCCAACTTGATCTGATCAATGTATAGAGTACAATATACCGGGTGTCCTTGTAGTTCTATGTTTTTTTTTTTAATCTTCTTCAAAACTGTTTTAAATAGAAAGTGAATTATACAAGTTTTGATATATGCGAAAGAAAGTGAAAGTGCTTTTTATCCCCACTAATTAATTATAATTGCAATTATACTAGAGGGCTACAAATATCCTTCTAAAAATAAAAATATCTGTCTCTTTTTCGCTTATTGAATTGTAAATTAGTGAGAGAGAAAGAGAGGGAGAAAGAGGAAATTCAAATTGTAAAACAATTGTGTAACTATGGATACAAACTATTTCTTTCTAACTTACATCAATTAACATCCATCTCTTTTACACTCATTGTATTAGATACAAAATATACAATTTTACCACAAAGTTGGCCGTGATTTTATTGAATAGTAACGTAGAAGTTGTATTCAATTGTTTCTTGATAGATGTCAATCTAGTAGACTTTGGGTAAATGTCAAAATGTCGTATTATGAAATAAGCTACGACACTAATCATCAAATTCATAGCCAACTTCGTGGTATATTATATAAATCTAATTATGGACGTGTATATCAAATTCAAATGAATAAATAAACATGAACAATTCAAATCTATTTAAATACATATTTAATTAACATTCAATTGATTAATAATTAGAAAATTGAGCTACAATAATCCACTAATTACAAATTAGATTATTTACATAGAATTTGGCACATGAATTCACTTGTTTCTATTTATTTTTTCTTATTATTAACAAAAACTAAAAACAAAACAATACACAATGCCTACTTAATTGTCAACTCGGTCTCTCATTATTATTATCGGATTATTAAATCGAGTAGTCTTGTCTTTAAATTTCTGACATAACTGTACATCTATTAACTTATTTATTCTACAGAGTGTATTTCGAATAGTTGGCCATGATTTTACTGTATAGTGTCGTAGTTTGATTCGACTAAATTTGAAATAAATGTCAAATTTAGGAGAGTATCAGTAAAGTTACGAGCTACGCACCAAAGTCATGGCCTACTATTTCCGATATCGTTATAGAGTCGACTATTAAAAAGGACATACTGTATAAATAAAACAAATGACTATATAATTATAATAATAATAATAATAATCAAACTATTATTATTACATCAATTATTTTTTAGTGAAAATAGTTTTCCAAATTCGTTTTTTCAAATTGAACAAATCAATTTCGAATTGTTGAAAACCATTCATGAAAATATTCAATAATAATAAAATTATTGTATGTGTAACAATTAAAATTCGATAATAATTCGATATTATCAATAAATAAATGATAAGAAATGGTAATAACGTCCAGAATATAAGGGCTACAATTAGTTGATTGTGGTAATTTTGACGTTTAATGGTTGGTTGATTTGCCATTAGAAGTCGGCCATTTTGTTGGAATTGTTCAAAAATTCGCTCCTTCTCCATCCAACGTTGCAATAGAAAATCCTTTAATCTACCGACATCATCATCATTATTTATTAAATCATCAACATTGTAACGTTTTAGATGGATTTTAATACGTTTCGGAAATCTACCATTCAATAAAACAAATTCGGTCTGTGGTATTTCATCTAAATAAATCAATGTTAAATCATAGATGGCATCTAAATGATTCAATTGTTTCAATTGTTTTATTAAATAGATAAATCCAGTGGTACGTGGATATAATAGATGATTGAAACTTTTTAAATTATAACATTTAGAGAATTCGATACTCTTTTGTTTGGTTTTTAATGTAAAATCAGTACCCTCTGGAAATAATAAAATTGAACATTTATATTTGAGATTTTCTAAATAATGACAGAATTTTTCCAAAATTTGTAAATCTTGTTGCCAACAACGTTTCACGTAGATGAAACATGCCAATTGCATTACCCAACCTATTAAAAAACAATTAATTAAACACAATACACAATCGTAGGTGGCTGGGCTTTCATTAAACAATATCGTAGATTACTTCATATTGTTGTAAATTTGACATTAACAAAACCATAGCCAACTGTGTAATCTGTACGAAATATACTCAGTTGGCTATAGAATGGTTACCATGACAACGCTAAAGATCGATAGTCGTATAAACTGTCATAGTTGTTATAGTAACCAATTATCAAACAATTAGAGAATACGACTGACTTGACAAAATATGGCCAACTACAGGATAAATTATCGTGGTACACTCTATTTAAAATCTTCTTGTAGGAGAGTGTACCATAGTATTTTCTCTGGTAGTTGGCCATGCTTCATTCATTCAATACTAACAAATGTCAAATTTGGTGTAGTACGAACAAAGCTACGACACTACATATTAAAGTCATAGCCAACTTTACTCTGTATAGTTAAAACAAAGGAAATCCTTAGGGCGAAATTTACCTGGTCCGGGTATATGTCGGATGATATCTTTTAAAATAAATTTCGTTGAATATTGATAACGTTTCGGACCGATAACAGAATGATAAATTGTCGGCCATAGAAAATTCCAATCGGTTCTTGTACGATGATTCATTATCAATATTGACATTTCATTTGTTCGTATCCGATCACCAGTTATATCAATTTGACAATTACATAAAAACTCCAATAATGCCTACAAAATAATATAAACAATAATCATAACTATTGTACGGATAAATTAATTTTACTATAGACTGTACTTATTTCATCACATAGTTGGCTATGATTTCAGTTAGACTTATTATAAAATACGTAAACAAATTACCAAAATCATAGCC
This sequence comes from Mylabris phalerata, assembly GCA_020740385.1. Taxonomy (NCBI): domain Eukaryota; kingdom Metazoa; phylum Arthropoda; class Insecta; order Coleoptera; family Meloidae; genus Mylabris; species Mylabris phalerata. The sequence continues at coordinate 1,725,965 of JAJEOX010000142.1, read as the reverse complement.
TACTATGAGTTGATTTGTATTCTACACTTTTGATATCATTTTTATACAGACTGTACGACTCTATTTCACGCCATAGTTGGCTATGGCATCACTAAATAGAATTGTTATGTAACTAAAATCATAGCCTACTGAATTTAGTTGTATGTACAATGGTTTTTATAGAGAGTGTACTATTTTACTTCATAGTCCACTATGATTTCCGTGATTTGTAAAAAATCACAACACCACCAAATTATAGTCGACTATGAATTGTTTTTATACAGACGGTACTATTCTATTTCATAGTTGGCTATGATTTCGATAAATAGAGCTATAACACAAAATAAGTAGATGAATCAAATTACAACACGTTATAACCAAAATCACAGCCTACTATAAGTTTAGTACATTGTTTTTATATCGACTGTACAACAATAGTTGGCTATGATAAAGTTATTAGAAACTAAATAGATGAATCAAACTACGACATGATATTAACAAAAACCATAGCCTACTATGGATATACTTACAGTTGGATAATATTGCCAATAAGTGAATAATATATCAGTACAATAACGATATAGACGATTTGATAATAATAATAATGGTAATAATGGGCAAAATAAACCACAATAACCAGCTAAAATACTTGAATACCATAAAAAACAATAGAGCCAACCTTTAAATGGACGATACATTATTCTTTTGTTTTTGTTTTTTTTTTTTTTAATATTGTATGAATCAACAATCACAATTATAACAAATATTTTAAATTACGTTAACGATTACGATTACGTTTACGTTATAAACACCATTATCAATAAAATTATAATAAATAAATAATAATAATGATAATAATATTAATAAACACTACTACATGATGGCGGTGGTGGTGATATTTTTATATTGAGAACAAATGAAAATCGCTATTCTCACAGCATCCCTGGATTTTATTGATTAGTTGTTGAATTTCTAGAGCCATTTGAAATTGGCGCCAATTTAATACCAGAAATAACCAATCACAAACCGACACGTATCGTTATTAAATCCAAAATAAAACCAGAGCAATTAAAAATAAATATTTAATTAAAACAACATCGCCGGCATTCATTTTTTTTTTTTGTAAATTTCTCTTGTTAGTTAACAATTGAATATCTAGTAGACAACTGGAAGCCAACTATGTTCCAAATGAAACCTTTTATAAACTCCGTCTAATCTATATCTAGATTGGATTGATTCGATTAGTTTAATTATTTTTAATTAAATTATAATTAAATTTTTTAATTAGATTACTAATTATATGGTTTCAGTTAAATTAATAGTAAAATAGATTTATTTTGGGTAGTTTTTAAATTTGGCGCCATTACAATTTCGAGGTTGTTTTAGCTATTTGTAGCTCTATTAATGACGTTATTGATTGTTTATCTCTGTCTTAGTTATAGAAATAACTATAGGTCTCTCTCACTCATCGATTTTAATTGTAATCTGTACATTATACAGGGTGTACCTTCGATCATATTTTCGTAAGTTCACATATATGAAGCAATTTACGACACTACGTGACTAAAACACAACCAATTAGGATGTGGAAATTTTCTTATTGTTACAAAATTATAGGAAATTTAAATTTAGAATGAATAATTATTGTAATTATCCAATTTTCTAATATTAACAAGTTGTAACAATTTTTCCAATAATCGTCAATGTCATTATCAATAAAAATAAATCAATTAATTAATCAATAAAAATATATAAAAAAATGACTATCAAATTACAAATTCCCGTATTTTGGTTTTTTATTGAACTTACGTCTTTGATAGTCATTAATAAAAGAGATAGAGCTATTCGAAATTGTGTATTAGAGTGAGATGGTGATAACATTTGGTTAGATCTAGTGATCTGATTCATTCAATTTTTTTCCGATACATTTCTATACAGGACGTTTCACTACAGTGGTGCAATTTTTGAAGTAGGCTTTGGTTTTTAGCTACATCTATTAACAATGCAACAATCTAGGAAATCATAGCCAACTATGAAATAACATTCTAGGTACACTCTCTTGTAAAATATAAAATCACCAAATTCATGGCCTACTGTTTGATTGAATCAACTAGTTTCGATCATTTGTTAATAATGCAACAATATGAGAAAATCATGGCCAACTTGATGATGAAATAGGTATATTCTGTAGTAAAATTGGAAGTTGTCCAAATCCATGGCCAACTATTTGATTTTGTTAATAATGTAGAAAAAGCATGGCCTACTCTGTAGGTGAATCCAGGGCCGGATTCGTATTAAAACCGGCCCTGTTTCCATAATTAAAATTAAAGGTTAATCATCGGTCGGGAAAAACAACCAATAAAAACATAATAGTTGTGCGTATAATATCTGAAAAACACGAATTAAATTATAAAAAAAAAAAATAAAAAAATTACTAGATATTATTTAACAAATTAAGAAAATTAATAATTCGCAATATTTGCAAAACTTATATAATTATAACCTAAACTACGCACTAGTTAAAAAAAACAAAAAACAACAGATAATCAAGCAGGCTTTGAAGGGGAAAGAAAAAAAGAAAGCGTACGAAATTTTGCAATTCATCCAGAAATAATCCAATTAACCTCTGTAACAATTGAAAATCGTAATTGTTCATCAATTGTTTTTTTTTCTTTTTTGACAATAACCAAAAAAAACAATAAAATTATCATAGTTCACTAGATTAGTAGAAAATTAGGATCAATTGTTTTTCCAATTAGAATACGGCAATAAAAATGAAGAAATTTTTCAATTATTTATCGATAAACAATTGAATAATTACTCGAATAGAGAAAACATTAAAAAAAAAATCTCCATCCTATTCTAACTCATTCGTATAGATTGAAATTAAAAAATGAAAGTTGTATAATCGATCCGTCTTTGTCTAACCCGTGTTGTTTCCTATAATTAAAAATCGTCTATCTTTGTTTAATGTTGAATTATATCTATGGTGACCGGTTGTACAAAAAGTGGAGTCGTCTAAGAACTATCGCAGTAGGCCGTTGTCATTCATTCAAACAAAAATAAAAACAACCGAAAAAAAATAAGAAGAATCATTGACGTGCGTTTTCACCTTCATTTGTTCAAAACATTTTGTTGTCAACGATAACTTGATTTTTGTGTGTGTGTCAAATTGTGTCATTTTTTTTTATTTGACATTTTTGTGGAATTAAGGTAATTACAATTAATTATAATCGATTAAAGTTAGATTTTATAATTTTCTAGAATTTCTAGAATTTCTACTTTCACTTGTTCGTGTAAATTGTAGAATCGTGTTAAACAAATCCATAAAATTCCCTCGATCTGTATAGAAATATACAGATTTGGGATAATATTGTAATTATCGAAAATTAATGCAATAGAACGAGATGGTAAATAGAATTCGTGCAAGTTAGAAAGAAACGACGATAGATAAAAATTGCAAATATAGTTATCTTTGTCTTGACCGTATCTAAACAATTAGCGCTATTTCATTCTAATCGAAATCAATTAAAGCGAAATACAGTAGAACTTCTCTATTGTGCAATTTTTTTTCAATTAACAAAAATTGTTAGTTTTCCGGTTTTTCGTGTTGTTTTTTATTTAGTAGGCGTCCTTGTAACTTGAAACAATTGCAAAACAAAAAGAAAGTCGTCAATTGTTATCACTTCTTATATAATTATTTATCTCATTTATTTGTTAATTTTATTGTTATTTAAACACAAACAAATCATCCATAATTATATAATTTTAGAAAATACAACTGTACAACTGTATATGTACATAGACGACCTGATTTTACTTGAACATTTCTAAAATCATAACTATTTCCTAATTGGTTATTAATAAACAATTAACGGGTAATTTGTTGAAAATAATTATTAAATGAAAAGAAAGTTAGTTTCATAACCGCCATTTATAACCTAAAAATTGTTAAAATACTTAACCTCACAGTTGGTTATGTTTTCGTTGAAATTTGACATTTATGGAAGAAAAACATGGCCAACTGTGCGTATGATATAAACAATCACAGGTGAGTTGATGGAATTTAAAAGAAAGTCTTAAATAACGTCATCGATCTGTTGTTTAATCTTTTGTTACTCCATTCCATAGATAATTCGTTTTTTTCCAGAGACCAACAAAATGGTTGTAGAATTGAGTGAAGAACTCCTCCAATATCCCGATCGGGTTGTTGACGGTTATAGGGACCGTACGGTTTTTATAACTGGTGGTACCGGATTTTTAGGCAAGGTTATGTTAGAAAAACTATTACGTTGCTGTGGTGATTTGAAACGTATCTATATATTGATAAGAACGAAGAAAGGTAAAACAGCCGATGAACGTTTAGTGGAATTATTTAAATGTCCAGTAAGTGAAAGTTCTACTGTAACAATCTATTCTGTTTCATAGTTGGCCATGTTTACCGTATGTCGTAGCTTTATTCATAAGTTTGTTTGGTATTTTTCAAATGATAGACAAGACATAGCCAACTATGGAGTGAAATATTGTTGTTTTTCTTTTTATATAATTGTGGGTTGCTGAAGGTTTGGTTATAATTTTTGATTGCCGATGGGTTGCTAAAATAGCAAACGGAAAAGTTCTAATTCGTTCAATATTAATGAAACATCCTGTATATTATAAAACAACCGGATTGACTTTGAACTGATTACATAACCTAATTTTTTTCATTTCATAGTCGGCTGTCTTTAGAAAGTCGTAGCTTTATTCATAATCTATTTGATGTTTTTCAAAACAATCGAAGACAGCTAACTATAGTGTGAAATATTGTTGTATTTTTATTTATACAAGGTGTCTTGAAGATGGGTTGCTAAACGTTTGTTTATACTTTATTTGTTTTTTGGAAAACTAACCAAAACTTAACCTACTGTGAAATTCTATATTTTTGTATATACAGGCTATGTCTTGACGATGGGTTGCTCAAAAAGCTCTTCACTTATATTTGGTTATTTTCTAATTAATAAAACAAAACAAAACTTAGCTAATGCTATATACAGAGTGTGTCCTGATGATGGGTTGCTAGAAATTGAACTGATAACCTCAAAGTTGTTGTTTTGTTTTTGATAGGTTTTCGATTATTTGAAATCGCTGAAAGGTGAAGATTTCATTTTGAAGAAAACAGCCGCCATTGCCGGTGATGTTACTGAAATTGGTTTAGGTTTATCTGATAAAGATCGACAATTAATTTGCGATGAAGTCCAAGCCATTTTCCATGGTGCTGCAACAATACGTTTCGATGAGGCATTACGTACGGCCGTTTTATTGAATGTTCGTGGAACACAATTCGTATTGGATTTGGCTAAAGAATGTAAAAAATTAAAGGTAAATTCATAAATTTTTTAGGTTATAAAATCGCCATCTTTATAGGATAACTTTAACCTCAACTGTCAATTGTTGAATTTCTAGGTTATAAATCCGCCATTTTGGCATATAATTGCCATCTATTAAAGAAAATTCTAAACAATTGTTTTCGATAGGTATTTGTCCATATTTCCACCGCCTACTGTCATTTAAACGAGAAGATTTTATATGAGAAAGCTTACCCACCACCGGCCGATCCGTACCAGATCATGAAAGCGTGCGAATGGATGAATGATGACGTTTTCAACAGCATTACAGACAAGTAAATTTTCAATTATTACAATAGCAAAGTTACACTGTAGTTTTTCCACTAATTTTTAGAATTCTCGGTGATTTCCCGAATACTTACGCGTTTACCAAAGCTCTGGGTGAAGCTCTAGTTGTTGAACAAATGGACAAATTACCGATTATCATTTGTCGGCCATCTGTCGGTAAGTATTCGAATCAAAAACCAATTTGTTATTAATTAAAAAAAATGACAGTTATTCCAATATGGCGCGAACCAATCCCTGGCTGGACTGATAATATCAACGGTCCAACTGGACTTTTGATTGGTGCCGGTAAGGGTGTAATTCGCACCATGTATATACAGGGTGATACGTATGCGGATTTCGTTCCGGTAGATGTCGCCGCTAATGCCATCATTCTAGCATCCGGCGATTATGTTTATCACAAGTAATTAGCGCCATTTAGGGTTGTTTTATTTATTTATTTATTTTGTTGATTTATAGGGGTGTACGGAGGATTTATAATGTAACAAGTTCGGCTGAATATCAAGTGTCATGGGAGAAAATTATTGAAATTGGTAGGAAAATTATTGAAACGAAATTACCATTAAATTGGGTGGCTTGGTATCCAGGTGGTTCAATGAAACGTTCCCGGCTTGTACATAATGTTTGTTTTGTTCTATTCCAATTGATACCGGCCATATTTGTAGATGCTTTATTAATTATTTTAGGTTATAAACCAATGTAAGTATATACAGGGTGTATTTACTAGTTTTCAGGCGGGTTTCTTTTCTAATCGCTCGTTGAAATCACTACATTATTTGCGATTATTTCGATGAATTTCGGCAAATTTCAATCGTTTTTCGCTTAATCATCGACAATAGGTCGATATTAATGATAATTAATGCAAATCGCGCAATTTTTACAGTTAATTACGGATAATTTAGGACAATTAAAATGGTTTTCGGGCAGGTTTTTTCGCTAATCTGTCATTGAAATCACCACAATTTCTGCGAGTATTTCGATAGAATTTGGTGATTTTTGATTAGTTTCCGATTAATTATATGAAATTAGGTTGGAAATTAATAATTGTCGATATAAATTTCGCCATTTTCCGATTATTTATCGATAATTTAGTCGAAATTAGAACAGTTTCAGGCGGGTTTCTTGCCTAATCTGACGTTAAAATCACCAGAATTTCCAATTGTTTTTTCGTTGATCATGCAGTAACTGGTTGAAATTAACAATAATTAGAGTCAATTTCGCTTATTTTCAACAATTTATCGATAATTTAGCAAAAATAGAAACATGAACCTATATACAGGATATTTACTCTAACTATGACTTATGTAAGTATATCTACAGCTTACAAATTTGAGACTAAATCCTAGTTAGTGGAACACTCTGTATACACACATATTTATGGTTACTAGATTGTATACCGAGTATTTTCAATAGTTGAATAAAATTTTAAGCGGGTTCGTCGCTCAACCGACCGTTGAAATCACCACAATTTTCACGATTATCCCCATAAATGCCGGAATTTTCAGACTGTAACACAATTAACTACAACGAATTTAATCAAAACTAACCATATTTACCGAAAAAATCCGCAAATTATTCCATTAATTAACGATAATTGGCCAGAAATCAAAATAACCAAAAATCTACAGAACGTTTCATCTAACTATGGCTGAAATTTGTTTTGCTGCCATTTTATTACAGTTTAGTACGTATCCAGAAACGTATCCATAAAGGCTATGAAGTCTTCGAATATTACGCCAATAACCAATGGGAATTCAATAATGATGCATCACGGGCGGCACGTGACCTATTAAATCCACGTGAAAAAGTCACGTGGAAAGTCGATGGGGATGGTATCGATTATGAGGATTATTTTACACACTGTATACATGCAGCTAGGTTATATATTTTGAAAGAAACAGACGATACAATACCGACAGCTAAGCGACATATGAAAGTGTAAGTAATTTTTCTAATTAATAATTAATTAAATTAATTAATTAATTTCATTTATAGAATGTGGTGTGTTGATAAACTCTGTAAATTCGTTATCATTTTTGGACTAATCTATCTGATATGGACGAAATTTTTCCCATCAACATAATACATCTATTACCATTATTATTATTATTATTATTACTATTATGATAGTTATTATTATTATTATGATTAATCAAAATGGTGGCGTACACGGTTCTTTTGTAATTGAATTTAATTTAAATAAATTATTTTTTTTGTTAAAACAACCAATTTAATTGTTTAGCAACCCATCCATTTATATACAGAGTGTATCACAATATTTCAACCGGTAGTAGTTGGCTATGATTTTAGAACGTAGTATCGTAACTTTGTTCAGACACATAAAACTGTCAAATTTGGTAAAACTACGTCATCAATTGCTAGATGAAATATTATGGTACACCCTGTATTTACAACAATGACTATAAAAGAGATGGATGATAATTTAAACAAGAAAGAAACAAACATTATTATTGTTATCTTTGTCTTAACTGTAGATTTACAAATAGTGGTATCCTTTTCTAATTGATTTCAATTAACTTAAATACAGTAGAATTTGTCTATAGTAATGATCATTAGCCTTAAAGTTGACATGTCGTAGCTTTGTTCAGACATTTGAAAATGTCAAATTTAATAAAATTACGTCATCAAAGCACAGGCAACTACGATATGTAAGATTGTGGTACACCCTGTATTTTAAACAAAGATGGACGATAATTGACACAAATTAGAAAGAAATAATCATTAGTATTGTTATCTTTGTTTTAACTGTAGAAATACGAATAGCGTTATCCTTTTCTAATTGATTTCAATTAAAATTAAACAGTCTAATCTCTCTATAGTAATAATAGAATTAAATATTAAAATTAGTTTACTTGGCTACAATTAGTTGACGGATTATTGAACGACAATTAACCTGTCGTAGCTTTGTTCAGACACTTGAAAATGTCCAATTCATAAAACACTACGTCATCAAAGCTAGGCCACTATGAGGTACAGCCTGTATCTAGAGCAATAAGAGTAAAAGAGATGAATGATAATTTATATGAGATAGAAAGAAATAGACAACCATTAGTGGCTAAAATTAGATGTATTGTTGTCTTTGTCTTAACTGTAGAAATATGGATAGGTTATCCTTTTCTAATACAATTCAATTAAATTAAATACAGTAGAATCTCTCTATAGTAATAATAGAATTAAATACGTATAAGTCGATTTTAAAAATAAGTTTAGTTGGCTATAATTAACCTTGAACGTTATCATTATCAATTGTTTTTTTGTGCTTTTGTTTTCTATAAAAATGACGTAAATTTTAATCAACAAAACATATTGTTTTGTGTCATTAATTAATTAATTAATTAAATTAAATTAATTAACTTTAATGAATTTAATCATTAATTATAATAAAAACATAATAATAATAATAACAATTAATTACGATATTCACTTGTTTTTAATAATATGTAATAGAATCAAGTAAACTATGGTAATTTTTGTGTAAATATTTACCAACTTTCAACGCGAATTTTTTTTTAAACGAAATTTAAAAATCCACGTGGAAAATTGTCGATGATTAAGTCATAAAAATACGCAAAGTTCAACTATTTTTAGCAATAACAATAATAATAATAATAGTAGTAGTAATAATAGTAATAGTAATAATAATAATAATAATAAATAATAATAATAATAGTAATAATAGTAATAATAGTAATAGTAGTAATAATAGTAATAATAGTAATAGTAGTAATAGTAGTAATAATAGTAATAATAATAATAATAATAGTTATAATAACGGTAGAAAGTTGGGTTATTTTTTGGTTGTCCGGTTATATAAGAAGAGATCAAGTTACAATCGAATGACTCTATTTTGTTTTATTGTTTTGTTTTCTTTTATGCATATAGCTTTAGTGTTTTGTTTTTTTTTTGTCTACTATCGCCCAATCATGAATCTAATAATCGAAATTAGGTTAGAATTGTTTCTAACCTAAAAATTTCTACAATTAGGAGGAAAAGTAACTTTCATTTGTTATTCGTTCAAATTTTAGCAACTATTATCATTATTGTTATCAATTATCCATTAATTATCATCAAATAACAATTAAACTATTGATAATTATTTTTTAGAATTGTTTTCATTCTAATGATGAATTTAATTTGATTAAATTGTCACAATTGTAGACTTTGAAATTGTCTATTCGATATATACAGCGTGTTCCAGTTGAATTCAATTCAATAAAATTCGGCTCTAGTGGATGATTTAAATGGACCAATCTGTATGTTTGTAGGTTAAGTCGATTTGTAGGTTAAGGTAGGTTAGGTCGCTATGAATTCAACTGGAACACCTTGTAATATTAGTTGAAATGTCAATTTTTAGAAATTTGAAAATAAAAAGTTGGCCATGGATTTGATTTTATGTTGTCATAGTTTTATTTATACTGTACCAGATTTGACGTTTAGTTGAATCAAGCTACGACAATACGATTTTGGCGAAAAAGCCTAGCCTACTTTTAAATGGTGTACTTGTGTTTGTAATTTTTTTTTGTGTGGATGATTTTAGAAAATAGACAGTTGGAAACCTTGAATTTTTCTTAATCGATGATCGATGAATTTACGTAGTCCGAAAACTGGTTGTTGGAAATTAAAAATACACTCGCCAAATACTTGAAACTACGTCGAGTTATTGTCGCCGGGGGAAATAGAAAATTGTCGAAACGAATTTTGGAAAATTTCGCCCAAAATTTCCAAATTGTCTGCAATTAACGGCGATTTCTTTGTTAATTTCTCCTTATGATTGAACCCGGTCACCTTCATTATGGAATTTTCGAAAAATAAACAAAAATTTGACTAAAAAAAGGCATGAGTCACGTTAAACAAAGAGAAATCAACTAAAAAAAAACTAAAGAATCAATTGTTTACAACTAAAACAGTTATGTCAATTGAATTTTTCGAAAAAATATAATTTGGGACTAAAATGCTAATAAAGTGCTAAATTTGGGGGCTAAAACGGTGTCTAAATTGGCCCTTTTTTGCATTATGACTGAACAAAATTTGGACCGCAAGCGAGAAATTTGCCTCAAATTTGAATTAAAAGCTACAAATTCGACTCAAAAATTAGCCTAAAGTCCAAATTTTACAAAATTTTGAAAATTTAGCCCAGAAAATCGGCTAAAAGTGGCTCAACTTTACTACTAATATCAATGTATTATGTGAAATTTACTAAAATTTGACAATTTAGAACTATCGAATTAACAACTGTGGGTTAAAGTGTGTTGAAATTAGCCCATTTTCGAATTTAAGGGCTAAATTTAGGTAAAAATCGACAATTTTGGCTCAAAATTTCAAATAATTCTCGCTAGTAGTCGACAACTAATCCAAAAAATTGAATAAAAGAATCCAAATTGACTCATAGTGGAGACTATTATTCAAATTAAAAAAAAAGGCCTATAATGTAGCCCATTTTGAAGATCTCTGTAAATCGATTGGCTCAAAAATTTGGTGCTTAAGATTTTGAAAAATCCACATAATTAGACTCCAAATTTACCAAAAATATCAAAATTATCTTTCAACAGAAATTTATCCGGCCGAATTTCAAAAAAAACCCAAAAATTTGGGTGATTTCAACTATAGATCAACAGAGAAACCTGCCAATTTTGAAACAATACAAATACTCCAAGTGTCCCATTATGATTTCGCTCAAAAAATAAAAACAAACATTTAGGTAACTCGTATTAGACGGTGCAGCCTCTATATGCCCGATTTAACCAACAATTCCGGTAATGTCAACTATAGATCAATATAGAAACCTGCCAATTTTGAAACAATACAAATCCTCCAAGTGTCCCATTATAATTTCGCTCAAAAAAAAAGACAAACATTTAGGTGACTTCCCTATTAGTACGGCCTGTATATGCCCGACTTTAGAACAGATTTTGGTGATTCCAATTATAAATCAGCACAGAAACCTGTCTAGTATAAAACTAAAAAACACCCCTACTGTACCATTATGATTCTGATAAAAACTACAACAGAGAGGGGACATTTAGGGAAAATCCCTTATTAGACGGTACAGCCTCTATATGCTCGATTTAAACAACGATTCCGGTGATTTCAACTATAGATCAACACGGAAACTTGCCAATTATGAAACAAGACAAACACCCCAAGTGTCCCGTTATGGTTTCGTTAAGAAAGAGCTACAATAAAGAGGAACAGCCTGTATATAAAAGTATGCACGATTTTATCAGGTTGATTTTGATTTATGAATCGAATGTTATTTTTAAAAACTGGACAATCTCTAAATCCACTCACCTTTCATCTAAATTTTAATTATTAAAACAACAAAATTTTTAACCTAGTTCTTTAGTATTCGGTTAATATCGATTCAAGTTGGCTGTGCATCCAATTTCGTCTGTTTTATTGTTCATTTGTTTCTCTCAATCCGAATTTTTCCGTTCTTTCTTATTCATAAGATTAATTAATTAATTAATTCATAATTTATACCCCCCCCTTGATTGATAAATTTACAAATTTCAACTATTTTAAGACAATAATAATAGTAGTAGTGGTAGTAGTAATAGTAGTAGTAGTAGTATATATTTTTATGTCTAGTGAATGGAAGTAAATCAGTCTTGGAAAACAACTGAACGCGATAACAACAACAACAATAACAACAACACAAATCAAGAGTGCTAGTTTTCAGTGTGATTCCTTTCAGGAATTAGTAAATTTATTCTGAAAATTGTGAGTAATTTTTTCAGTTAATTTTATCAATTTTGGCGACTCTAAAATTTAATGCGAAGCGTCTCGAGAGGCACACTGGAAAGTTGTCCTGAAACCGGTTGATGACACCTAAAAAAAAATTAATTTGGGGAAAAGTCGGCTTTGATTTGGCAATTTTCAAATGTTAAAAAAAATGTTAATGCCGATTTGCGAGTCTTTCAGCGGCTGAAACATGTAAATTTAAAGTTGGCATTTGAATCGATTTATAATTCTTTCAGGGCTATAGTGTTTTTTCGAATCTTTCAGCGGCTGAATCTTGAAAATTTATTTTGGAAATTTGTCAAATTTCTAATCGACTTGAAAATATTAGGGCCTGAAATTTGACAAATTTCCCCTAGTATTTCTGTTGTAATAATCTTTCAGCAAAATTTTGACGATTTTTGAATGCCTGAAAGTTGAATTTATGTTTCAATTCGTATTCGATCTGAAAATAATATTGAGGGCTTTGAATTTCAGTCTTCTTAATTTTCAGAATTTCTAAATTTTTGTATTTAAGTAATTTTTAAAAACTGTGTGAATTTTCGATGATTTCGATAGTGGGTCAATACGGAAACTCGACTGAAAATTCACAAAAATAACAAAAATTTGAGTATTTCCTGAAAACTAACAAATCGAATTTCAAGACTATTGAACTGAACAAACTTAGACAATTTTTTATATTTACCTGAAAATCAACAATTTTCTCCCAATTCTATAATTTTCTGAAAATTTCGATTTGAAAATTTTGAAAAATTCCACGAAAATTGAAACTCACGACTAGGAATTGCATAATCGTTTTTTTTTCGCCGACGACCTTGCTAAACTATAATTAATTATCGTTTATCAAAAAAATAAAACAAATGACAAATTAACAACGAAAAACGACAAAATCGCATCGCCTGAAAAGTCCTGAAATTTCAGTCGAATCTAAAGCTAGTCCACATATATCACTGAAGTTTTTCCGTAAAAATCGCGATTTATCCCGGTGATTTCAACGCTCAATTAGCACAAGAACCCGCCTGAAATTGCCGCATTTCGGTGATTTCAACGACCGACCAACACAAAAACCCGCCTGAAACTCCCGCATTCCAGCCACAGAAAGAGCGCCTTTGATGCCAATTTATCCCGGCGATTTCAACGCTCAATTAGCACAAGAACCCGCCTGAAATTGCCGCATTTCGGTGATTTCAACGACCGACCAACACAAAAACCCGCCTGAAACTCCCGCATTTCAACCACAGAAAGAGCGCCTTTGGTGCGAATTTATCCCGGTGATTTCAACGGTCAATTAGCACAAGAACCCGCCGGAAATTGCCGTATTTCGGTGATTTCAACGACTGACCAACACAAAAACCCGCCTGAAACTCCCGCATTTCAACCACAGAAAGAGCGCCTTTGATGCGAATTTATCCCGGCGATTTCAACGCTCAATTAGCACAAGAACCCGCCGGAAATTGCCGCATTTCGGTGATTTCAACGGTCGATCAACGCAAAAACCCGCCTGAAATTGCCGCATTTGAACAGCAAAAAAGCGGCGTTTAACAGAACTCAATGTCGGTGATTTCAACGACCGATCAACACAAAAACCCGCCTGAAAACGGTCTTTAATGCGAATTTATCTCGGTGATTTCAACGACTGATCAAAATAGAAACTCACCTGAAATACAACAATTAAATTTACAATTTCAGCGAAACGTTACAATTAAAACACTTCAATTATATCAAATAATTACCGATTCATTTAGGTTTTAATTAATAATTTGTGTTATTTATGGAAGAATATGAAAATTTGTACGATGATGATGCAATTCTGTTAGAACATCCGCACGAAAATCAGAAATTTCACTGAAAAACACGCCAACTACAAAAATGTTGCATAATTTATAATTTTAATTAATCCAAATAATTAAGAAAATTACCAAAAATCGACGTATGTACACATGTCGATATACAGGACGTCTCCTTAACCTTGATGTTCTTTTGTTTCTTTGGAATCATGTCAAGGCTCACTTTTGATTTATTAAAATACATCACCGTGTTTCAGGTTGTGTAATCTGATTATAATTTCAATGGTTCTATCTCCATCTCTATCGCACTCATATATTAGATTTGAGAATTATCGAATTGGCTATCTAGTTTTTTTGTAATTATTGGAATGTTTAATTTTCAATAATAAATTGCACAACTTTAATTTATAGTGTCTCTGTTTCTTTCGCACTCATGTAAATCTCCTATATTCCATTAAAACTAATTGTATCGATGATCAATAACGAATTGTACAACTGTAATTCATAGGCGATTTGATAGAAATTTGAAAATCGTACAACCCACTTAGTATATACAGAGTGTCTCTTATTTATTTAATAATAATGGATATATCTCCATCTCTCTTGCACTAATATAAATCTCCTATGTTCCATTAAATCGACTATCCATTTTTTTTATAATTATTGGAAACTCAAATTAAAAACAAATTAACCTCAACGAAAGAATTATTTACACACTAATTAGCTAATAAATGACGAGTAATTTAATCTACAGTTAAAATTAAATTTTGTTTACATGATTAATTTGTTTAAAAAAAGAAAACAACAACAATAAAATTGTAACCAGAGGCGACTTGAATTAAATTTAGACTTATTGTTGTTTTGTTTATTCGTTTGTTTTTAGCAACAATAATAATAATAAAAACAAAATGGCGACTCCAGAGGCGTCCCAACCGAACCGTGTTGCTGAAATGTTCGAAAATCGTACAGTTTTCATAACCGGCGGCACTGGATTTTTGGGTAAAGTCCTAATTGAGAAACTATTGCGCGATACAAATGTGAAACGGATTTATTTATTGTTGAGAATGAAGAAAGGGAAAACGCCCAATGAACGTTTGAATGATATTTTCAGCAATATGGTAAATTGATTATTGATTCTAATTAATTAGAATTAATTAAAATTAATTTTCAGTTGTATGATGTGTTGAAACACAAACGTCCGGAAGCTATAAAAAAATGCAAAGTTATACCGGGTGATGTTACCGAAGTTGATTTAGGCTTATCACCAAATGATAGGAAATTATTACAGGATGAAGTTGATTTTATTTATCATTCAGCCGCATCGACACGTTTCGATGATAGTCTACGAAAGGCCTGCATTATGAATACCAGAGGTACTAAATACGTCGTCGATTTGGCTTATCAATGTAAAAAATTACAGGTAAGTCGTATTTTTCTCTTGAAAATCCAGCAAATTGTGAATTATTTCGTCGCTCCGGTGGAAATTTTCAAAATTTCCGGCTTTAAATCCGTAAAAATCATCAATTCTATCGAATAGAACGCCACTGGTTGTTTTCCAAATTGAAATAAACTACGCCACTGGTGGTAGTTGAGGTTATACAACCTACGCCACTGGTTATAGTTTGTAATTTCAACCACCGCTAACGTTAATAGCAGTTGCACGCCACTGATTCTTTTGAAATTAAAAACAAACTACGCCACTGGTGGTAGTTGAGGTTATACAACCTACGCCACTGGTTATAGCTTGTAATTTCAACCACCGCTAACTTTAATAGTAGTTGCACGCCACTGATTCTTTTGAATTTGAAAATAAACTACGCCACTGGTCGTGATTCAATTTCGACAATAATTGAATTTTAAAACAGTCGTATTCTTGAACTTTTTGTTTGAACCGAACTTCCATCTCATTCTCTACCATTTCATCATATATACAATTGAAAGGAGATAACTATAAAACGGACAATTGCCAATTTAGCGTTGTCATGGTAATAAATTGGACAATCAAACTTCTTGACAATACGTTACTATGACAACGACTCTTTGAATAGATTATCTCACTCTTTACAATTCTATAATTGGCATTGTCATGGTAACGAACCACCAAAAAATTACAGAATACGACTATAAATGTTTATGTCAGTATTTTTCCATCACGTTTTCTTAATTGAAAAAAAGAAGAAAAGTGAAATTTCCACATCGTTGCATTATCAGATTTATAATAAATTGATAGAAATCTAATGGGAAAAACACACGTGTATGAATAACATTTCCGGTTATACAAAATTATAATTTAAAATTGTAAAATAATTATTAAATTAGCCATAATTACCATTTGGTCCACAACATTTTTTCAATAAACAGAACGCCACTGGCAATTTTCACATTTTTTGAGGTTATAAAACGAAATTTTTGATATTTTTGAGGTTATAAATCGAAATTCTAAAATCGTTGACGTAACTTCAACCACTACCTTTCGTAATTGGTGGCTAAAGTGACTTGATTATTATAAACACATGTATACAGGGTGATTCAATCGGGGGTGATCATTATTTCGGGTTAATTTCTAGTAATTTTCCATATATTTTTTTTTAATAAAAATTTAGAGAAAGTTGTTTTGATAATCTAACGAACATATTGCACTGCAACATTTATGATAAAGTGAAAGAAATCTAGTGAAAAATCACATAAATATGTAAATATCTAGTGATTATACTAAAAATTTAGAACTTGTTTTTCTTAATTATAATTTCATTAATATTATAAAGTTTGGTTAATTTACTCGGAAAAATTCCACAAATTTTCCACATTTTTCGATTAGAAATCAATGTACACTACGCCACTGGTAGTTAAAATTTGTGGAAATAAATCACGAGCCGCCACTGGACCCTGTCGAACAACAATACTATTGGGTGTACCGCACAACTGGCTAAGTCTCTAGAGCATAGTGTCGTAGCTTTGTCCATATTTAGCTAGATTTGACGTTTGTTGAATGAACGAATAAAGCTACGACATTACGTTAAAAAAAAACACCGAATACACTCACTATTAAAAGTTCGTTTAAATGAATCATCCTGTATTTAATGAAAAAAGGCCGTATTTACGCCAGTGGCGTACAAATTTTCAATTAAATAAAATCAATTTTGGTACATTTTGAGGTTAAAATAGCGTATGTCGGCCGCCAGTGACGTACCTGATATCAGATAAATCTCCAAAAATCCACCTGAATTGAATCATCCTGTATTATGTTTAATAAACGTTAACCTATTTGAGGTTAAGGCGCCATATTTGAGTCGCCAGTGGCGTGCTTGGGTAAAGTTTCATATTGTAATTTTCGTTAATTTTGCAGTGTTTCGTGCACGTCTCCACCGCCTATGCCTATCCAAAAGAGAAAGTTTTATATGAGAAAATGTACAAACCACCAGCTGATCCCCATCAAGTTTTAAATGCCCTCGACTGGATCAACGATGATGATTCACAAAAAATGTCAAAACAGTAAAAAATGGAAAAAAAATAACCTAAAAATTATACAAAATTATATTTTGTAAATCTTTCAGTTTATTAGGCGATTGTCCCAATACGTACACGTTCAGTAAAGCGTGCGCTGAAGCCCTAGTCGCTGAACATTTCGATAAATTACCGGTAATAATCGTACGGCCATCTATCGGTAAATTACAACAATTAAATTTGACATAACAATTTCGATTGTTTCTCCCTATATATGTATATACAGTATGTCCAACAATGCGCGAACCAATACCCGGTTGGTGTAATAATCTACAAGGACCAATGGGATTGCTTGTTGGTGCTGGTAAAGGGATCATCCGCAGTATGTACGTTAACAGTGACAGTTATGCGGATTTTGTACCGGCTGATTATTGTGTCAATGGTTTCATTTTAGCTACATGGAATTATGTCACAAATGACCAGTAAATTTGATTATTATTATTTTTTTTTTTTAGTAAAGTGTGCTAGATTTTATAATTAATACCAAATATTGCCGCAATAGCGCTAGTTACCAACACTCATTTTGAAATAGAGGGTAATTGGCGCCATTGCGGCCGAATTTGGTACTTTGAAATGTCAAACAATCGATTAAATCTAGCAGGCTTCAATTTTGTTTTTGTTTTTTTTTTATATATACAATCAATTGTTTTAAAAACAATAGAAATCAACATGTCTACAATATAACGGCATCATCGGAATATAATTTTACATGGGAAGAAATTATAGAGCATGGTAAATATGTAATTTACAATATTGTACCATATAATGGTGTCGTTTGGTATCCGGGTGGATCAATGAAACGATCAAGAATACTACATAATATTCATTTCTTTTTATGTCAATTAATTCCGGCAATCTTTATCGATTTATTATTAATGGTACTTGGCTATAAACCGATGTAAGTTGGACAATTTTCCGAATACACCCTGTATATCGAGATTTACAACATCAACTCGACTCTTATAGTTGGCTATGCTTTAATCATTGATAAATATCAAAGTTTATAAAGCACAAAGCAAGCTATGACTATACGGCCAACTACAAATTAGTTGGCCATGCTTTAGTCACATAAATAGTATCTTCATTTGTTTTTTATATTAACACGATACTCCTCCGCATAGTAGGCTATGATTTTGTGAACGTATGTCAATTTCTTGTTTCAACTTAGAAATCTGCATTACCGACACACCTTTGAAATTGAAGCTTGTCGGTAATACAGATTACTGTATCGAAACAACAACAAAATCATAGCCTACTATGAGAAGAAATAGCGTAAAATTGGTGGAGTATCAAGCAAGCTATGATTAATGTGACAAAAAACATAGCTAACTGTGTTATAAAATTGATAATTTGATACAGCCCACTACAAGTTAGTTGGCCATGCTGTAGTCACATATTTAAATAGTATCTTCATTTGTCTTTTATACCAAATGTTCATAGTAGGCTATGATTTCGTGAACGTATGTCAATTTCTTATTTCAACTTAGAAATCTGCATTACCGACACACCATTGAAATGGAAGCTTGTCGGTAATACAGATTACTGTAACAAAACAAGACGTCGACTTACGTTAATAAAATCATAGCCTACTACGAGTAGAAATACCGTAAAATAGGTGGAGTATCAAGCAAACTATGATTATGTGACAAAAACCATAGCTCACTGTGTTATAAAATTGATAATTTTTATATAGCCAACTACAAGTTAGTTGGCCATGCTTTAGTCACATAAATAGTATCTTCATTTGTTTTTTATACCAAATGTTCATAGTAGGCTATGATTTTGTGAACGTATGTCAGTTTCTTGTTTCAATATAGAAATCTGCATTACCGACAGACAATTGAAATGGAAGCTTGTCGGTAATACAGATTACTGTACCGAAACAATAACAAAATCATAGCCTACTACGAGTAGAAATACCGGAAACTATGATTAATGTGATAAAAACCATAGCCAACTGTTTTTTTTTTTATAAAATTGTTAATTTTAAACACATCCGATTTTAGTTTGTTTCAAATCCAGCGGCGTATCCAAAAGGGCGGTGAAGTCTTCGAATATTATACAACGAAACCATGGAATTTTAGTAATGCTTCAAAAGATAAAACAACGAAATTATTGAATGATATTGAAAAGGAAGTATTTGAAATTGATCCGAAAAATTTCGACATACGTGCATATTTTGTCGATTGTGTTAAAACAGTGCGGAAAAATAATTTAAAAGAACCGGATGATACAATACCGGCAGCATGGCGTCATATGAAAATGTAAGGTTATGTTCTAATATTAATTCTAATTTTAACTAATTTCTATTATTTTTTAGAATGTGGGTAGTTGATAAGATAACACAAATCGCATTTCTACTATTAATCGGTTATTATCTCTATAAAATCTTCTATAAATTGTAAATATACAGGTAGGGCCATTTAAATCAGTGCATAGAAAACAACTATCAAAACAAAATAATTGCTCTCTATTAATGTATGTAAATGTTAACAATGCCGTACCGGTATATTAGCATTGAAACAACTCAGGAAATCTACTGGGTGATTTTAAGTCAATACAATTTATACAGGGTGATTCACGAAAATTCCCCCAAATTGAAAGTTCAATATATTCATAATTGAATATAACTTAAAAGAAATATAAACAAAACTACTTACATTAACCTCAAATTTCGTTAATCTCCACCAATTCGAATAATAATAATAATAATGATGATGAATCATCCTGTATATGGTGCTACAATTTTTCTATTGAGTGTATTATGATAATTTAGCTCACAGTTGGCTTATACTCTAGTTGCGCGATTAAAGCTACGACATATGTAACAATGTTATGGCCAACTTTTAGGTTAAATTATCGATATTTGTATATGTAGAAAAACAAAATGGTGTACGGATATAAATAAAATTTGATTATATATTTGTGTTTTTTTTTTGTCTTTCTATGTTTCAATTTTGCGTATTTCCAATGGTGGACATTCATAATGGCGTATATTCCTTGGCATTAACATGCCATTTTGTAATGACGCCATTTTATCGAAATATTTACAACATGCTTCGATGATTTTTTCAGGAACTTTACCACCAACACCGGCGACAATATCTAATTCGATCTCTTCAAAATCGGCAATATCATCGATTTCTTTTAAGATTTCATCAGATTTTTCAACTGTTATTATTGTTGGTGTTGTTGCAATTGTTGCTTCATCTTGTTTCTCTTCAACAATTGTTGTTTCATCAATTTTTTCAGTTGGATGTTGTTGGTCTTGATCTTCATCAATTGCTGTTTTATCAATTTTCTCTAAATATTCTTGTATATCATCGGTTAATTGTAGATCTTCATCTAAACTACAACTGGAACTTGTATCACCGCCATCTATTTGTCTATAAATCAATTAAAATTTTGTATTAAAAATTATTTGTTATACAGAGTGTACGATAGTATTTCGACTCGTAGTTGGCGCTATCTGTTTCTCACTCTTGTGTGCTCCCCTCTCTCTGTCTACATGTTTCCAGCTTTCTTAGTGTCTCTCTCTCTCTCTCTCTCACTCTTACCCCTACTACATCCCTTCGACTCTAAACTCATTCTCACTCCCTCTGACGCTCTTCCTTTCTATATTTCTCACTATAGTTGTGTGTATGTGTCTCTGTCTGTCTATCTGTCCCTCTTTATTTATCACTGTATTTCTGTCTATATTTCACACTCCCCGTACATCATCTCTTTTTTAAATCACTTTCTCTTTTTCTCTCTCTATTTCTACTCCCCCCCTCTCCATCTCAATATCTTCATCTTTCCCCATCTCCCATCTCCATCTCCTCTCTCTCTCTCTCTCTCTCTGCATCTCTTCCTCTGTTTCTCACTAATATAAGTGTCCTATTCTCTGTCTGAATGCCTCCAACTCTCTATCTTACTATTTCTCTCACTCTTTACCGCTACTACCCCTTCGTATCGCTAAAGCATTTTCACTCTCTCCGTCGCTCTCCCTCACAAGTCACTTTCCCTGCCTCTCTGTCAGCCTGTCTGCTTATTTCTCTCTCTCTCTTCATCTCCCCCTCTCCATTTCTCCTCTCCCACCATTCCCCCCTTCCCCTCTTCCACCATCTCTCTCTTTCTCTCTCTGCACTTCCCTCCCACTCTCTCACCATTAGTCTCCCTCTCTTCCTCTGTTTCTCACTATTACTCTCTGTCTGAATGTCTCACCATCACCCTATCTCTCACTCTCTCACCATCAGTCTCCCTCTCTTCCTCTGTTTCTCACTATTACTCTCTGTCTGAATGTCTCCCACTCTCTTTCCTGCTGTTTCTCTTACTCTTTATCAGTACAACCCCCCCCCTTCGTCTCACTAACGCGTTTTCACTCTCTCCATCGCTCTCCTTCTCCAAGTCACTTCCCCTGTCTGTCTAGCTGTATGTCTGCTTGTCTGCTTATTTGTCTCTTTCTTTCTCGCTGCCTTCTCCTCTGTTTCTCACTATTGTATGCCCCTCTCTCTCACTCTTTCCCCCTACAATGCCCTTTCATATCTCTGACTCAGTCTTCACTCTTTCCTTTTTTTCGACATCTCCAACCCATTTTTCTTCTCCGTTTGTCTGCTTCTCTCTCGTTCACTACCCCCCCTCCCCCTTCATCTCTATTTCACACTATTTGTGTGTATACGTCTCTGTCTATCTGTCTGTCCGACATTATTTATCACTCTATGTCTGTCACTCCAACGTTCTCGCTTTTCAAATCACTTCCCCACTCACTGTCTCTTTGACCCTCTTTCTCTCTTTCTCATTATTTGAGTGTGCTCCTCTTTCTTTCATTCTCTCTGTCTGCATGACTCCAACTTTCTTTCTTATTGGCTCCCTCATATTTTCTCCCTACTACGCCCCTTCGTCTCACTAACCCATTTTGACTTTCTCCGTCGCTCTTCCACTCCAAACTCTTTGTCTGCCTGCCTGTCTGCTTATATTTCTCTCTCTCTCTCTCTCTCTCTTTCTATTTCTCACTATAAGTGTATGTATCTGTGTCTCTTTCTGTATCTCTATTTCACTCTACCCATCGCTCTCTGTTTCCCACTATTATGTGCCCCCTCTCTCTGTCTGCGCCTCTTTCATTAGTTTCCCCTACTACTTGTATTTCACACTCTCCTTGTTACTCATCCCTTTTCAAATCACTTTCTCTCTCGCCCCCCTTCTTCCTCTGTTTCACACTATTGTGTGCCCCTCTCTCACTCTTTCCTTCTACAACTCATTCCTACTCTTTCCGTCGCTCTCCATCTCCAACCCACTTTCCTTCTCTACCTGTCTGCTTCTCTCTCTCTCGCTCACCCCCTCTCCATTTCTCACTATTTGTGTGTATGCGTCTCTGTCTATCTATCTGTCCGTCTTTACCTATCACTCTATCTTTGTCTCTCCAATACTCTTTCTTTTCAAATTGCTTCCTCACTCACTGTCTCTTTGTTCCCTTTTCTCTATTTTTCACTATTAGAGTGTGTCCCTCTTTCTCTCACTGTCTCTGTCTGCATGATTTCAGCTCTCTTCTTATTGTCTCTCTCATATTTTTTCACTACTACGCCCCTTCGACTCACTAATTCCCACTCCAACTCACTTTCCCTCTTTGCCTCTTCTCTCTCTCATATTTTACTCCCTTTCTACCTCTCTCCTACTACGCCCTTCCCTCTCCAACTCACTTGCACTCTTTCTGTCACTTTCCCTCTCCAACTCATTTTCTTTCTTTGTCAATACTCTCTTCCACTTTTTCTTTCTATCTCTCTCACACTCCCTCTCTTTATCTAATTCTCACTATCTCTCTCTTTAATTTGAGCGAAATAAATGGAAAATCCGAAAAACGCAACTACACCATTGGGCAAGGCCTACTAGATTTCTTCAAATTAGACAAGACAAAATTTGAAAATCTAGTAGGCTTTGGTATTAATAATCTTATCAATCAAATTTAGTAAAATATGAATTAATCTACGACATACTACTACTACTACTATATGCTGTATAGTTCCAGAATACTACCTTATTGTTGTTTGACTTTCTGAAACAAGTGTGAGATATTCTTGTGGTGTTATCGGCCTTTGTGTTTTCTCCAACGAACTATCCAATGTGATCTCGGTTTGTTCATCCACAGTACCCATCATTTTCACATCCTTATCACTGGTCATAATCGTTTCAACATCCTCCAAGAATTTCTCCAAAAAATAATAATTACGTACTGTACGTTTTTCGCAAGCATCTAAATTTGCCAAAAATCGATACGAATCAACGAATAATTCTTTGGTGATCATCGCCGAACCACCATCCGGTTCTTCAGTGAACACTTCACAAATTAGAATCATTGTATTTGTTAGAGTTTCAGTTAATTGGGCACAACATAATGATAAGAAACGACGTACGGGTATCTGTTGGTTATCTTTGAAACCACCCAAACATAGAATTTTGATTAGATCATCGTAGGGTAGACAGGCACCAGTCCAACGGTCGTACAATAGACGAAAACTCACCCTCTCTTGGCTACCAAATTGACGGTCGAGCGCCTTCAACCAACCGGGTGTTATAATTTTACCACAAATCGGTACCGGATATTCTAAACGTTGTTTAACCGGCGGTGGGATATTCAACGATAAACACCGGAAGTACGTCGTTGACCATCTGGAAAATTCCGATCTCAACCGTAAGTCGATGCTTGATTTGATTCAATATACTTACTTGAGTAGATCGTTGGGCTGGGAACGTATGGCAGCTTTGGCGAATTGTCGTAATAAATATGGAAAAGTCGGCGGTATACAGATTTGTTCGGAACAATAGAAATTTTCCGGTAATTCCGGCATATTTCCCACCGGAAAAATCCACACAAATCAATGGAACTTTTGTATTTATACAGTTGCTATGGTAACCTTGTAGAATTCTACAATAGTCAGTAGATGTCGCTGTATTTCGACTACTGGCAAATAGATAACGCTTATTTATACACAGTTGCTATGGTAACCCTGTAGAAATCTACAGAAAGCTACGAGATGTTGCTCTACTTTTGCTACTAGCAAATAGATGGCGTTTATTTATACACAGTTGCCTTGGCAAATTCTATGGTAGAAATCTACAAGAGCCACTAGATGACGCTGTTTCTGCTACTGGCAAATAGATGGTGCTGTTGGTATTGTTCAATCTGTCCCAAAAAGGAAGTTATCTGAAAAATTCAGTTGGCCATGCTTTTAATGTATAGTCGTAGCTTGTTTTATATTGTTTTTTATATGTTTCAATAAAACAACCGAATCAAACTACGACAATACGTCAATAATTCAACATATTTACCTGAAATTAGACAATTTAGACATTTTTAAATAAAATATTGCAATTTTTTAATACAAATTATTATCAAATTACCTTCGAAATTTTCGTTTTTTTTTTCAAATGTTCTCGCCTAAAACAAAATTTAGTACATCTAGTCGGCTATGGCAAATTAATCCACCCTATAAAAAATTAGAAGGCTTAATTCAATTGTTATATCCATAGTGTGCTAAGATTCTCGAAAAAAATGCTGTTCTATTTTGCTAAGCCTTCTATTTTTTTACAACTGAAATAAGTGAACATAGACGGCTAGATTTGTTAATTTTAAAACAATTGTTTTATTCAATTGTCTCATTTAAAACAGAATATATCAAATCACCTATGACAAGTTAATTCGTCTATAATAAAACATAGAAGGCTAAGTTTAGTTACAAATAACAAGAAAATTATCAACGAACTCTTGATTTTTATCAATGAAATTCGTTTTTTACTCACATAGTGTGCCAAGATTCTTCTCAATTTGTTTTTTTACCAAGCCTCCTATGTATTTTAACAACTGAAATAATTAAACATAGGCGACTCGATGTAGAATTTCCACGAAAAAACTGAAAAATTATGAAAAATAAATTAGTTATTGAAAATTGCCTGGAATTAAACTGAAATTTCAGCCAAGCGCTGAAAAATTAGCAAATTCTATAAAATCTAATCAAAGTGTTTATGTTGAAAATTTCAATTGTTTTGAACTTACAGTTGTCCAGATAATTTGTATGGATTACTATTCATTTGGGAAACACCCTAAATAGGGGTTGAAGGGGTGAAAAATATTAATTAAATTTTTACAATATATTTATATCTGTTGTTTCATCGATTTCCATCAATTTTCACTGTTATTTTAGTTCATTTAAAGTCTCTTCAATCGGCACTGGTGTTTTCTATTTTGATACAATCTTATCAATATTCAACCCACTTTTGTTTGTTGTTTTTTTTTAATAATTAATAATTAATCAATAATTAAAAATAATTAAACAAATAGTGAAAAACTTAAAAACTAAAAAAACTAGAAGAAAATAATTGAATTAAGTCAATTAATTAGTGAATCACAGTGTCCGTTCTTTTATCAAATTTCTATATAAATTACGCAATAATAATAATAATAATAATTAATTGAAGATAAACCACCAATACAATGCCAAAAAAAAACTAAAAAGTATACTCTATTTTAATTTTGTAGTATTTTTTTGGAAATTTTTGTTGTTTTATTGATTTTTTGTTTGTGTTTTTTTTTTGAATAAATGAAACAATATCCTAGAATTCGTCAACAAATTCAATCGGATGGTCTCTTCTCGCTGTGTTTCTTCGTGAATTCTTCCGCATTCTTCGTGAATTTCTTCTTATCTTTCAAATATTCCTCAGCTAGATCGGCACGTAACGGATGTTCCGGTTCCGGTTCATTAACTAACGCCACTAATGCCTGTATAACTTGGTCGGTTTTCGTTGCCGGCTTCCAATTTTCGGCACTAATAATCGGCAAACAAACTTGGCCCTTCTCGTCGATGTTCGGATGGTAGATTTTCGTTTTGAAATTGATCTTTGGCGGCTTAAACGGATATTCAGCTGGGAAATTGATTTCTATCTTAAATGCACCCTTATTGTACGGCGGATTATCCTGCAATTGAATTGAATTGTATAATTTGAGGTTATTTTTGTTATTTGGTACGACTTACTGGAACTATAAGGCCTTGCCAGGTCAGTATGTTGGTTTCGTCGACTTGAATATCGCGGAAGGATTTCAAGCCGGAATTTCGGATATCGCCCAATTCCTGCAAATTTTAGAGAAACGCTAATTTTAGACGGTTTAACCTCAAAAATAAGGCGATTAATCATCGGTTTTGGATACACGATGACAATCCAAAAATAAACTCGCACTCTCAACAAAGAAATTAAACACAACCTCAATTCTTTTAATGAAAATCCACAAATTCTAGAAAATTTCTAAAATTCATTAAAACCTTCAAAACTAACCTATAATTATTCGATTCAATCAAATTACGTGTAAATTTTTTACCAACTCACTTTTTGTAACCTCCTAGTGGCTGCCATTTTGATATAACCCCCCTGAAATTAATACATTAAATCCACTGATCTAAAATTACTAAAATTATCAACACAAAAAATTAATTTACAACAAATCCAAATTAACTAATTAATTATTTTAATTATTTTTCGGTTGTTTTTAATAAAGAAATTCGATAAATAAAACCGAAATAATTCGTACTCTAATCGCCCATATCACCGCACGACCTTGTACAAAAATTTGACAGTCATTCTAGCCAATTGTGGCGAATTCCCCTAGATTTTCCACCAAATCGAACGCGCATGTCACAAAAATTGAATCCTCCATACAGGGCGTACACGAATTCCCATCCTACAGGGCGTAATTAAAATTCTATAAATTCCCAAAAAATGCGGCAAATTTGAAATCACTGAATTCAATACAAAAATTTAAAAATTTGACAGCAATTGCCGCCAACTCTCCCCGAATCGAAAACAGTACGGCGTGCTTTAGCGATTTAGGGAAATTTTGATATCAACAATTTGACAGCAATTGCAGCCACCACGCGAAATTCCCTCAAAATCGGTTGGTACGGGTGATTCGTAGGCGGGAAATTTTGAAATTAACAACACCACTAATTATGTTTGTTTTTTTTATAGATTTGAATAAATAAATCGTATAATTTTTATGAAAGCAATCATCAACATAGTTTATGTTTTGGTTCTTGTAAACAATACCTCCAAAACGACACAAAAATAATAATAATAATAATAGTAAACAAACAGAAGAAAAAAAGAATTTCTTTTGTTTCTTGATAACAATTAAAAAAAAAGATTATTCTAAATGATAATAATTGTAAAGAAATTGATGCTTAATTGTTTTTCGCGTTATCTACAAAACAAAATAATTGCGTGTGTATTCATATGTGTATTAATTAATTTAATTAAAGTTAATTAATTAATTAATTAGCCAACAAAAAAACAATTGTTTTGCTGTAAGTACCACCACAATTATTATTAATTACTTGCTTTTTTTATAATATTTTTGTATCTCGATTATTATTATTTTTTTTGTTTGATTTAATTATGCACTATAATTATTGCATGATAACAAAATTAGAAGAAAGAAAAAAACACAAAAAATTAACAACAGCAAAATTAGAAATTTTCTATAAATTTTATAGGTTATATATATCATTTTTTTTTTCTCTCAAATAATTCAAAGGTTATATTTTAATCGTTTCGTCTCTGTCCCACACACGACAATATCGTATCGTTCTATCGCACTCTTTTTTATTTAATTGGGCGTTACAAAATCTATCTCTGTTGTTTTTTTAATTCGCTTCAAAATTGTCCATGGATAAATTGATGATAAAATTCACCAGAAATAAAACAAAAATCCCTAAAAAAATTGCTGTTGTTCCTCCAACAACTCCCCAAACTTTCTAAATGATGATGACAATAATAATAATAATTACAATAAATAAACAAAGTTAAAGAACTAGCTTTAACATGATATCTATCTCTTTTTATAATAATAATAATAATAATAATAACTAATAATAATAATTAACAATTGAACTATCATCACGATAGATTACTAGATTATAAAATTTTGAATTAAAATCAAAATCGCATCTATCATGACAATTAAAACAAATGAAAAATAGTAACATTGAAACGTACAAATTTGATCACAATTATAAAACAAAACTATTGAAAGTAGGCTATGGATTTCGATGACTCTACGACGTACGTACTGAAATTTATAGCCTATTCTATTAGAAAATAGCCAATTTATAGGAATCATACAAATTAATAAATGTTCGTAAACAAAATAATTAACAAAAAAATGCCAACTTTGTTAATTTCTATTGTTGTTGTAAATTAAACGAAATAATCACAGATTTTGTGATTGGTCCGTTTCAATGTTTTACTATTTTTTTTGTTTATTTGTTTTTGTGTATGTGTCTATCTCTCTTGTGTTATTAATTCCGCAATCGCGCTATCCTTGTTTGTTTTTGTTTCTTGAAAATTATTTGATATTACGCCTAATTTACGTTGTAATATAATTAATTATAGTATACATTGATTTTTTTTTTGTTTTAACTATTCTTTTGTTAATTCTACAGTATATAATACAAATGCTAAATACACAGTTTACTTGATAGTCCATACGAATTGTTTTGTTTTCTAACCAATATCCTCTTCTAAAAAAAACAATTCCTCTATCATCTATCTTTCTCTTTCTCTCTATAATATATGCACAGCGTTATTCCATCTCTTTTTAAATATTTAAATATATAATATATGTATATATATGTCATCTAATTTGTTAATTATTAATTAATAGAATAGAAGCCTACTTGATTTGGTACATAATTCTGCTATTTTACAATATTCTCTTTTTACAATATTTATAATGATAATTAAAAAAAATAATCCGAAATTCAGATGTTTTCTAAAATTCAAGAAAATCATAATTTTGCCATAATTCGAACAATACAGACAATTTTCACTTTGGTTTATCAATTAATCAATTTTTTTTTGTAATTTTTTCGTTTAAATTTTGCTCTTTTTTTAATTATTAATCAATTGTCCATAAATTTACCACTTATACACAAAATTGAATTGCACTAATTTATTATTATTCAATTGTTAATTTTTTCAAATATTTTTTATCACTTATCAAATTTTCGACTAGGTTTTATTGTAATTCGGAATAATATAAAACATTACCATTTGACATATTCATTAAAACATCCTCCCATGCTGTAATTAAAACAAATAATAATTAATTATTATAATCAACTTCGCAGTAGCCTATGATTTTTGTGAACGTAGGTCAACTTCTTGATTCAGCTTAGTAATCTGCATTACCGACAATATTGAAACAAGAACAAGTCGGTAATGTCGATTATAAAGCTCGAACAAGAAATCGACCTACGTTCACAAAATCATAGGCTACTACGAATTGCAATGATTTCAATATTGCATATACAAATATAATAGAAACAGATGGGTGATTATTTATTTCAGTTGGAAAAAGATGGCTATGGAATTGTGTTTAAGATTCCACTATACAGAGTGAGCCAAGTGGTTGGCCTATTAGACGTTTAAATTGATGAAAGTTTCTGAAATTTGGTATGCCGCCGTTTTTCCACCTGAACTACACCTGGAAAATATTTTCGTTGTTCTATCAACCCCCGGTGTATGGGGTAGTACACCCTACTTTCTTATTTTAAATGGAATGGTATATTTTTTATTCCATATTTAGATTCCATGATAAAAACGAAATGGACTTTGATAACATGACATATGGTCTAGCGTTAATAGTTTTTCAGGAATTTCGACTTTTTCTGAGAATTTTGATTTTGTAGTGTTTGATTGAAAAATTCATATCTCGGAAAATATTGTTGCTAGACAATTCAAATTTGGAAATCGAATAGCTCAAACTATGTACTTTATGCTAAATTTGATAGAATTAAATTATCTTTCATCGTTTAGCTGAAATCAGTTTTTCTTTCAGCTAATTTTCAAAACGCAATAACTTTCTTATTTTAAATGGAATGGTATATTTTTCTTTCCACGTTTAGATAGAGAAAAAAATTCTGCATCGAATCATATTAGCATTCCCTATACCTATTCTTGATAATTTTTCAGTTATTCAAGATTTTCAATTTCGAATAATTTACCCTCTGAAACGAAATACTAAAACATAGTAGGCTTGGCGAAACAACCTTCTGTCACAATTCACATCTAAATAATTGATTATTTTTATATTTCTTAATTAAAAAATCATAGAAGAAATTGACAAGTATTTAAATTAAAATAAATTGGATTTTGTTTTCATGTAAAATTGGCTGAAATCGCTGAAAAAACATACAAAATAATCATAGTTAACCTCAATTGTGACAGTTAATGTCATTTTGCTAAGCCTCCTATGCATTTCTTTATAAGCGAATTAAGTCATAGGCAACTAGACACTAGTCAATTTCAGAAGGGAGAAGAAAACTATTGAAAATTGAAAATCTTAAATTGCTGAAAAACTATCAGCGATAGGTATAGGGAATGTTAATACAGTTCGATGTAGAATTTTTTTCTCTATCTAACCGCGTAAAGGAAAATATACCATACCATTTAAAATAAGAAAGATATTGCGTTTTGAAAATTGGCTGAAAGAAAAATTCATTTCGGCTAAATGCTGAAAGATAATTCATTTCTGAAAAATCTGACGGAAAGTACATAGTTTAAACAATTGGAGTTCCAAATTTGGATTGTCTATCAACGATATCTTCAAATATATGAATTTTTTAATCAAACACTACAAAATCAAAATTTTCAGAAAAAGTTGAAATTCCTGAAAAACTATCAATGATAGGCCATAGGTCATGTTATTAAAGTCCATTTTATTTTTACCATAGAATCTAAATATGGAATAAAAAATATACAATTCCATTTAAAATAAGAAAGCGGGGTGCACTACCCCATACACCGGGGGTTGATAGAACAGTAAAAATATTTTCCAGGTGTAGTTCAGGTGGAAAAACGGGTGCATATCAAATTTCAGAAACTTTCATCAATTAAAACTTCTTATATTTCTAATAGGTCAACCACTTGGCTCACGCTGTATACGTCTCTATCATACTCATTGATGAATACGATAGAGCCATCTTTGTTTAATTCAAATTTATAACAAAAAAATACAGTATAACCTCTATATAATGCTTACCTGAACCAATATAATGTAGAATTTTGTCATGATTATGTGATGTTGTTGTAAATGTTTCCGGTGGGCGATATTTTGCAATAAAATCATCACAATTAATTTTTGTTGTTGTTGTCATTATTGTATTATCAACACTATCATTATTATTATTATTATTATTGATAATACTATTATCATCTTCTGATAATAATTGTTCATTTATATCAAAACCAAACACTAAATCACGTACAGCTTCTTTCTGACTATTACCAAGACCACTTAAAATCACTACTGGTGGTGGTCGATCATTATTATTATTATTATTATTACTATTATTATTATTATTATTAATATGATCAACACATATCGTTCTTTCATTATTACTATCACAGTCTAAACTACAGTCGTCATTTGTTTTTGATGATGATGATGATGATGATGATGAAGATGATGAGGATGAAGATGATGATTTTGTCGATGTTGATGATAATGATGATGATATTGATGATAGATTTTTATTATTATTATTATTTTTATGATTATTACTATTGATTGTGGCAGTTTTATTAAATTGTTTATTCGAGTATTGTTGTTGTTGTTGTTGTTGTTGTGTGGGTATAGGTGGCGCTCCTGTATTATCATCATATGGATGTCCAGAACCAATCAATTGCATCTTTTCAATTGTTTGTACAGTTTGAATATTTGGCGGTAAATTTGCACTATATTGTATATCCATATTATCAATCTAAAAATTAAATTAATTTAATTATTTGAATTGAATTGAAATTAATTACTTACATTAATTCCATCAATATTTGCTTCAATTGGAGTATTTTTTATATTTTTCTTTAAATTATTCGTAATTATTGTTGTTGTTGTTTTATTTTTATTACAATTTTTGTTAATTTTATCAACTAATGTTGTTATTGTTTGTTGTTGTTGTTGTTGTGTTGTCGTTGATAGATTCTGTTTGGTTATAGCCGGGAAATTTTTAATGTTATGCACGTCAGGCGGTGATTGATTCGTAATTTTTTACATTATTCAAATTTAAATCATTTGTTATTGGTATTGTTTGTATAATCGTATGTTCCAATTTTGGTACTTTTTCATTTGTTATTTTCTTGTTGTTGTTGTTGTTTTGTGGAAAAATATTAACGCCAATTGGTGAATTAATTGTGAAATTCTCATTACCACCGCCACATTTTAAACGATCAGCATATGAAATTGGTAAATTATTTTGATTATTACCATCATCTATATTATTAGTATTATTATTATTTATATTAATATTAATATTTATACTTATATTATTATTATTACTAGTATTATTAACAACTAAATCGATACATTTTTGTGTATCAATCGGTAATGAATGTACACTATCAACATCATCAGATGAATCATTTGATTTTTCACTATGCGGTACACTACATGCTGATTTACGTCGATTAAATTCTGTTTTATTTATTGTTTTATTATAAATTTTATTTGTTGTTGTTGTTACTGTTGTAGTTGTTGGTGTTGTTGTATGTGTTATTGGTTGTTGTTGTTGTTGTTGTGATGATGATGATGATGATGTTGATGATTTTAAACGACTATTCAATGAATTTCGACGTTTTTTACTCTTCTTCTTTTTTGTAACAACACGAAATTCGGCACTTTCTAAATTTTCAATCGATGCTGTATTATATAAATTTTGTAATTGTATCGATTTTATATTATTATTATCAATAATATCATCAATTTTATTATTATTACTACTATTATTATTATTATTACCAACAACAACACTATTGATATCATCCATATTACCCCAAGATCGTCGTTCTTTATTCTTGTTATTATTATTATTATTATTATTATTGTTATTATTATCACCATTACCGTCACTATTTTTATTATTATTGTCCAATTCAATTTTATTATTTTTATTGTTGTTGTTGTTATTAAAATTGAAATCATCAAGACTGGTTGTTGATATTTCGCCCAATGAATTGCTCTTCTTCAATTTCGTACGATTATTATCTTTATTTTTTGATGAATGCGCCCTCTGTTGTTGTTTCTTTGATTTATTCGTATTTATATGATTATCATCTAATGTTCTTGTTATTGTTGTTGTTGTTGGTGTTGTTATATTATTGTTATTATTATTATTATTATTATTATTATTATTATTATTATTATTATTAGTTGCTGTTGTTATAGTATTGTGTCGATTCAATTGTTTCAATTTAATATTTGAATAATTCTTTGGATTATCATTTTTTGTACCATCAATAAATTCCATTAATTTCTCCATATCATTAATTATATCACTACGATGACCTTCCAACTTTATTCGAAAAAAATAAATAAAATAAAATAAAAAATTAATCAATTATTTAATAATAAAAGATAATACAGGGTGAGCTACTCAAAATTACGGAATCAACATACATTTGGAGGAATTTAGTGTCGTAGCTTTCTTCAGACAGATTAAAAAATATCAAAACCAATTACGAAACAATGTACGACAATTATTGCGTATTATTATCCAGAGTGTACAACGCTATTTAAGCTCGCATGAACGTAGGTTAGATTCTTCTTTTAACTGTGATAATCTGCATTACCGACAATTTGTTGAAACAAAAGGATGTCGATAATACAGATTATTTAGTTGAAACAAGAAATAGACATACGTTCACGAAATCATAGGCTACTGCGAACATCAAATTATATTGTACACCTTGTATATTTCTTAATGGAAAACAAGCGATTAAATGTACGGCTAATAATAGTTGGCCATGTTTTTCTTATAGTTTTCTATGTAAAACAAGTGACAATTGAAATTTGAAATACTACTGTATATTTTACTTCTCAGTTGGCCATGTTTTCCTCACATAGTCGTAGTTTTCTTCGGACAGTTAAAAAATATCAAATTTTAGTCAATTACGAAACAATCTACGACAATTCAAACATACTCAACTATTGCATATTATTAAACAGTGTATAACGCTATTTAAACTCGCAGTAGCTTATGAATTCATGAACGTAGGTCAACTTCTTATTACAACTGTATAATCTGCATTACCGACAATCTGTTTGAAAGAAGTAGATGTCGGTAATGCAGTTTACACAGTTGAAATAAGAAGCTGACCTACGTTCATGAAACCATTCGTTATTGCGAACATTAAATAATATTGTACACCTTGTATACCATGCTATTCCTATTCGCAGTAACCTATAATTTTGTCAACGTATGTCAGTTTCTTGTTTCAACTAAATAATCTTCATTACCGACTTGCTCTTGTTTCAATATTATCAGTAATGTAGTTTATCGAATTGAAATAAGAAGCTGACCTACGTTCTCAAAACCATAGACTACTACGAAAAGAAATAGCGTGGTATATTTATCAATGGAAAACAAGCGACTAAATGTACGGCCAATGACAGTTGGCTATGTTTTTCTTACATAGTTGTCTATGTAAAACATGACAATTGAAATTTGAAATAGTATTGTTTGTTTACTTCTCAGTTGGCTATGTTTTCCTTACATATTGTCGTAGCTTTCTTCGAATAGTTGGAAAAAAACAAATTTAACCAATTATGAAACAATCTACGACAATTTAAACATAGTCAACTACGAATTACTACAATACAATCAAGATAAAATAGAAATTTCGGCAATTTTGTTGGTTTTCCATATGGAATATTTAAAATTTAGAATCTACAATTCCATTTTAAATTAGAAAATAGGGTTAATGTATATTTATTATATTGAATGTACCACGATAATTCGCCATGTTTTTTTTTATGTAAATGTCGTAACTTTATTCATCTATCTTGGAATACATTTACAAATGTCAAACAAATATAAAAACCATGGCCAATTAGGATGTAAAATAGATATTTCTAAAAAACTCACCCTGTATTTGGGGGCATCGTAAATACGAGACACAAAAGGTTGAAATTCATTAAAAAAACAAAAACTTACACTCTCCGAATTGCGCACAATCACATTCTTATCACTAGTTTTCTTTCGTTTAGCCTTCAATGTTGACGAATTTTGTTGTTGTTGTTGTTGTAAAACATTACCATTATCGTCAATTTTCTGTAAAAAGAACGAAAAAAAATTCTGATAATAATTAATAAAATTAGCTACATTCCACCCTATTTATACTAAAAAATAATAATAACAATAATAATAAATGATAATAAATAATAACCTTTCCATCATCTAATAAACGATTAGTTGTTGCCATTGTTGTTGTATTTGTTGCCAAAATTGATGATGATGATGATGTTGTTGTTGTCATTGTTGTTGTTGTTGCTATTGTTGTTGTTGTTGTAATTGGTGCTGTTGTTGTTGTTATTGTTGATATTGTTGTATTCGCCGGTATCGATATTGATTTCTTCTTATCAATATTACTTTCTAAATGTGTTAATTGTAATGGATCATCAACATTATCTATAAAATTAATTAAATTAAATTAATTTAAATTAATTAAATTAGAATTAATTAGTAAATTACGATACTTACTAACTTGTAATGTGGCTCTACTTGTAAATTTGGCTGGTTGATTGATTGAATGATGTGTAATTTCTGTTAATGGTATTTGTTGTTGTTGTTGTTCTTGATAATCATGAGCTAAACTATCATGTTCTAATAATCGTTCAGATTCTAATAAATCATTAACAATAATTGTTTTATCATTCAATTCTTTTTTATTACGACGTGCCTCCTCTAAGAATTCCATTGTTGTACTAGCTATACCTGTATTAACATTACACGGTAGACTGCCTATAAATAACAACAAAATCAACATTAATACAACACGGTTTTTTCAGATAATCGAAATACAGGGTGAATCAAGAAAATCACCTATTAAATCAATAAAATCGAAAAAATTTTAACCTAAAAAATATTTTCCCCAATATTTAGGATTGAGCAACCTACTAGAGTAAATCTATTCATTGAAAGCGGGAAATTTAAATAAACAATAATAAAACGGTATATTACACAAAACAAAACAAAGAAAGCCTTGTTGAAACAAAATTCATTAAAAATAATGTTTAAAAAAAATTTGAGGTTATATTGTTAATCTATAAACAAACGATAATCGTCTAGTTTGTCAGTTATACCAATATAAGAATGTAAATTTCACCATATATTTCTATATGAATGTTATTAGTCCTTGAACTGTAAGGTTGGCAACAAATTCAAATTTTCTACTAAATGAGTAGATTTCCTTATTGTCTTAAATTTCACTAAAGAATCTTTAAATAGGCCACCCTCCTGGTTCACCCTTTATACGAATTTAAAATTAATAATAATACCTCCTTCACGTTGTCGTGCACTAACGCTTTTTTTTGTACGTTGTTTCGACGATGACATATCGTACAATTCATCTTTTGTTAAATTATTCAAACTACCACCATGTACTGTATTTTTTGTTACTGTATTTTGTGTTGTCATTATTGTTGATGATGTTGATGATTTTCGATGATGTTGATGTTGTTGTTGATGATGATGATATTGATTATTATTATGATGGCGTGCATTACGTTTAGCTTGTTGATTACAATAACGTACTAATTCTGAACCACCAGCACGTGTTGCTAATTCATTACGTAAACCTTCTTCAGCTTCACTTAATAATTGTTTAAATATTAAACTTTTCCCTTCACGATCATTTGGATTTTTATAATTAGCAGCCTCATCTAATAGATCACGTAATTGGCGTTCATCTAATTCATCCAATGCCTACAAAATAATAATAATTAAAATTTAACCTCACTTTTGCAACCCCCCCTTTTGACAAACCAATACAATATAACCCCACTTTTTACCACAATTGTTCGGTAAAACAAATGACAATCAAATTCGATATAACCTAACAATTTTTACCCCAGATTTACAATAACAAATTTGGATATGAACAAATATGCTACGTCATTAATTCTATAAAAATCCCCCTCCTTTTTAATGATTCAAACGATAATTACAGGTGAAAGTATCGAAAATTACCTGTAATTTTCCCAATTTTACAAATATTCAAGTAAGCTATGACAAAAAAAAATAGAACACAACCTCACTTTAGGTCAAATTTTCGGAAAACAACCGACAATCGAATGGTACATAACCTCACTTTTAGCCCCCTTCATTCGAAAAACAATCAATATATATAACCTCATTATTTAAATCCAGTTTTATAACAATAATATGCTAGGTCATTTTCGTATAAGAAATTCGCTTAAACCACGTTTTTTTTTCAATTATTATAACCCTAATTATATGAGAAAATATTAAAAATTACCTGGAAATTTTCAAATTTTGCACAAATTCGAGTTGGCTGATATTGGGTGGAATAAACTCACTTATTTCTAGAAACAATTGACAAACGATTGCAATATAACCTCACATTTTGGTCCCCTTTTCGGAAAACAATTGACAATCAATGCGTATATAACCTCACTTTTTAACCCCAATTTTACGATAATAACAAATTTCGACAATTATACTACGTCATTATTTCCAATAAAATCCCCCTCCCCAATCTTTTTAATTATTACAAATAATAAATAACCCAAATTACCTGTAATTTTGTGAATTTTACCAAAAATCGGATTATTTACAAAAAATTAAACCAACTAACCTATAAAAATTATAAATTAATTCGATATTTGTTAAAAATTATGGAAAAATTATTAGAATTATTTTGGTAAAGGGGGCGATTTTGTTCAATTGTTCAAAACAGCTGACTATCGTTTCATATTGAAGTTAAAATGGCCACCGTATATATACACATGTGTGTGTGCGTATAAATTTGTGTATGTGTGCGTGTATATTTTACACCCAATGGCGACTTGATGATCTCGCCAATAATACCCCTCTCGTATAAACCAATATGATAGACAAAGACGCACGATAATTGGTTAAAAAAAGACAACAAATCGCCCCGATATCTACCGGGTATATATGAAAAAACCCAATAAATTAGAAAATCGACCATCTCTCTCTAACTTAAACAAACACCCAATATACCTGATCTCTTTTAAGGTTGCTGCCTTTCGTCGACATCGTAGTAGCCGTATTTGTTGTAGTTGTAGTTGTTGTTGTTGTTGTTGTAATTGTCTTATTTGTATCTAAATTGGTTTTATTATTCTTATCGGGGGCTTTCGGGGGTGTATCATTGTCCGGCGATGGGGCCATCACAAAAATATCCCTCTATCTCGCTCCAATTCACACGAAATAAACACTCTATCTCTTTTATTTCAAATACCAATTTTCAAGTCGAATTGAATTCTAGAAGATTAATTATCCGATAATAATGATAATAATAACGATATTATCACATATACATCTACACAAATTCAACTGTTTTATTGTTTCAATATCAATATTATTATTATTATTATTATTATTATTATTATTATTATTAATATTAATCTAGCACTCGGTGTTGTTCTTTTGTTTTTTTGTTAAATTCCCTGTTGCCCCCCCAATGACACTACATTTACACGAATTGATTAATCACCAATTAATCAATGAATTTTGATTCAACTGTTCAATTACGGTAATAACACGAATTTATTATCAATTTGTAGGTGTTCCATTTTTTTTCTATTAATTTATTTTGTCTGTGTGTGTGTATATTTTAATAAATCCACATTTCACTGGCGGCCATTTTCTAACTAACACACACACACACACAGGCATACCAACCTACACACACAAATAAACTGGAAAACAAATGACAAATGTCACGTGATCCACTACCAATATAACGAAATTTATTGAAATTTCTAAATTAATTTGTAATTCTACGATAATTATCGACAATTTCGTTGTTCTATTATCAATAATTGTGTTTTTCGTGTAAATTTATTGGATTTTCATCGAATTAACGCAGGTATGCAAAGATGGCTGTGCTTGTTGTGGTTAAAGTTACGTCAACTACAATATACAGGGTGTATTCGTTTTCAACTTATATTTCAACAATAAATTAACAATTATAATTTCGTAATAAATTCGTTAATTTCCCAATCAGGATTGCCAATTTCCTTCATTGAATACTCGATAAATTCCACATTACCATCATAATCGACTAGGATCAAAGTGTGCGCTCTACAATTTCATTTGTTTTAACAAATTTGATTAATTAAAACAAATTATACCTAGTGCCGTAGTCAGAGCCGACTTCAACGAAAATTGACGATAATTCGTCGACTTTTTTGGCATTTTCCGCCAGGACCGGATCGGGAGTATTTCTAAAATAATTCCATTTTAGTAGGCTATGATTTTAGTTGACATTTGTAGAGTCAACTGTCTAAATTGTAAATTACCGGTGTCTAGATTTCAATAATTCGTGTATTAGGCGTGCTTTCAATTGTTGACGATCGTCGGTTGTTTCGATAATTTTCCGGAATATTCCAGTACCGTATTCGACTTTTTTCAATGGGTTGCTCGGTGAACTATTACCAAAACCTAGAAATTCCTCATTTCCGGCGCCATATTCGACACAATTTTCCGGTGAGTTGCTATAAAAACACGTCTTTATATTATTATGATTCAAATCAACCATAATACAATTATAAGCGTTGTAATTATTCTTTTTTAATTCGTTTTCAACGTATTGTTTCGGTGTAATTGTTGGATTTTGTAGATAATTGAAAACAATCGGACCACGGCCGGTTTCCGATGGTGTTACCAACCCGGATCGGGGTGCATTTAATAGGGCGGCAAATTTCAAATGATTCGCATCGTGTGTTGCTATACCCAACCACATACCGCCTTCACGGCCCAATAGCATGTCTCTACCTACAAGGTTAAATTTGTTGAAATTTGAGGTTATTTTTGTTATTGAAGTTAACCTCCAATAATGTTGGTTGTTGGACATTTGAACGCCGATCTAGCTGGCCGTTTATAGTCTTCATCGCGATTCGATGCTATAATTAAACGATAACGATTCAACGATTCCACTGGTCGACTATTACGATTCGTATAAACAAACAATATGCACATTGTTCAATTGTTCAACTGATTTCAAGTCACATCACACTGTGACTTTATCTAAATGTTTAAACGTTTGTATATAGCGATTCTTTAGATTAAAATTAATGATAATTATATCTAGGGGGCATTTATTTGATAAAATTTCGAATTTTTTCGTGTTAATTAATTGTT
The DNA here is from genome assembly GCA_020740385.1 of Mylabris phalerata. NCBI lineage: Eukaryota > Metazoa > Arthropoda > Insecta > Coleoptera > Meloidae > Mylabris > Mylabris phalerata. The sequence goes on along the minus strand of JAJEOX010000142.1, from coordinate 1,685,063 downwards.
TTGATCTTAACAACGAACCAATCATTAGCCAATGTTCAAGGTTATGTTACAAGGTCGCTAGACATAACCTCGAAATTCTGCAACTAATAAACAACAATGCCACCTTGATTCAATCAATTTAATTCGCAATTTTTTCCCACAGACCACTCGATTACGGCGAATTCAACAAGCTGGAAACAAAAAAAAAATTAGTGGAAATTAATTTCGAATTGAGTGTGGACAATTATGGAAATTTCTATCGAAACTGATGACAACAATGGTAAGATTTATTGTTTTTTTTTTAATTACCTTAATTTTAATGATAACGGAATTTCTATTTGTCTTGAACTTGTTGATAAGAGGAATTGGATTATCAAATTATAAATATTTGTTGAAATAATTATAGGATTATCGATTTTTTTTGTATGAAAATTATTGATAATTAGACAACTAAAGATGGCGTTGTGTATAGTTGGTTGCATAGAAACGTAAAAATTGTATACAGAGTGATTCACTGTTCTTGCCCAATTGTGGAATTTCTACAATTTAATCGAATCAATATGATTCATAATTATCGGCTATTTTTAAATTGTAATTTAATTAATGCAATTTTGATCAAGGTGGCTTTTATAAATACAAGGTGATTCAATATGAGCTATTTTTAAAAAATTGTAATTGTTCCCAGTGGCGGCTCGTGTATAAATTCTCTCCAATTGTTTTTCAATCAAAATACAGGGTGTATTTCAGCTTTTAGTTGGCTGTGTTTTGATTATTAGTGTCGTAGATTGAGTCGTGCACTTGAAAAATGCATTTACAAACATCAAATTTAATGTGAATCAATCTACGATACAGCCAACTAGAAATGAGCAATGTTATGCCGCTTATAGTTGGCCATGTTTTTGGTTATCGTTTATTTTCTATTCAAAAATACGTTGATAAATGTCAAATCTAGTAGAGTATGAAACAAGTTACGATTCTATACAACAAAAGTATAGCCAACTGAGAAATTTAGTAATTTATGAAGCAATCTACGACACTTTGCAACCAAAGCACAGTATGTTTTGATTATGTAGTGTCGTAGATTGAGTCATACATTTGAAAAATGTATTTACAAACATCAACTTTAATATAATGTGAATCAATCTACGACACAGCCAACTAAAAGTGAGCAATGTTATTCCGCTTATAGTTGGCCATGTTTTTGGTTTGTTTGTTTTTCATTCAAAAATATATTGATAAATGTCAAATCTCATAGAGTATGAAACAAGTTACGACTATGTTGAACAAAAATATGGCCAAGTGACAAATTTTGTAATTTATGAAGCAATCTACGACACTTTGCAACCAAAGCACACTATGTTTTGATTAAGTAGTGTCGTAGATTGCGTTATACACTTGAAAAATGCATTTACAAACATCAAATTTAATGTAATGTGAATCAATCTACGACACAGCCAACTAAAAGTGAGCAATATTATTCCGTTTATAGTTGGCCAGGTTATCGTTTGTTTTTCATTCAAAAATACGTTGATAAATGTCAAATCTAGTAGAGTATGAAACAAGTTACGACTCTATACAACAAAAGTATAGCCAACTGACAAATTTCGTAACTTATGAAGCAATCTACGACACTTTGCACACTGTATTTTGATTAAGTAGATTGAGTCATACACTTGAAAAATACATTTACAAATTTAATGAAATGTGAATCAACCTACGACACAGCCAATTAAAATTGAGCAATGTTTTTCCGCTCAAAGTTGGCCATGTTTTTGATTATCGGTTGTTTTTTTATTGAAAAACACGTTGATAAATGTCAACTCGAATCAAGTATGGAGCAAGTTACGACTATGTTGAACAAAAATATAGCCAACTTAAAACTTTAGTAATTTATGAAGGAATCTACGACACTTTGCAACCAAAGCACACTGTATTTTGATTAAATAGTGTCGTAAATTGAGTCATACACTTGAAAAATACACTTACAAATTTAATGTAATGTGAATCAATCTACGACACAGCCAAGGAAAAGTGAGCAATGTTATTCCGCTTTGGTTATCGTTTGTTTTTCATTCAAAAATACGTTGAAAAATGTCAATTCTAATCGAATATGGAGCAAGTTACGACTATGCTCAACAAAAATATAGCCAAGTGACAAATTTAGTTATTTATGAAGCAATCTACGACACTTTGCAACCAAAACACAGCCAACTTCGAGTTTGTACACAAAGTACAATGTTATTTCGTCTATAGTTGGCTGTGATCTTTGGTTATTTAGTATTTGTGGAAAAATCTAGTAAGTATGAAACAATCTACGACTCGGTTTAACAATAATGTAGTCAACTGTGTGAGATTTTGGTTAATTTTATCGTTTTATTATCCACATAACTATCATGTGTGCCACTCTATTCCTCTTCACAGTAGCCTATGAATTCATGAACGTAGGTCAGCTTCTTATTTCAACTGTGTAATCTGCATTACCGACAATCTGTTGAACTAACAATAAGAGGATGTCGGTAATGCAGATTTTTTTGTTGAAACAAGAAACTGACATATGGTCGCAAAGTCATAGGCTACTGCGAAGAGGAATAGCGTGGCCCACATGATATAATGGACCACACTGGTGAATCACCCTGTATAAAATTAAGGCTAGAACATGCGAGATAAACGTGCGTTTTCAACTTATAATACCGATAATTATACAAAATTTAAGTATGTTCAAAGCTTTATTGTTCCACTAATCGAGAATTGATGCCTTATCAATAATTATAGTGTTTTATACTCTTATCAATAATTATTAATCATTGATTAATCTTTATTGTGCCATGATAAATGTCTAATTATTGTTAAAAATGCGTATGGTAGCGTTAAAACCTGGTATTTTCTCTTCATCAATCCTTATCACTAAAATAATTATCAAATTATTGTCAAGGTCAACCGGAAAAGTTGCACATCCAATTAATGCACTTCCGTCAAAAATTCAATTGGGATTGTGGTATTTCTTGTGTATTGATGGTATTACCACGAAAATATCGACAACATTTATTGAAGAATTTCCAAAGAATTTGTAAAGACGAAGGCTTCTTTGGAAGGTATTATTTATTCATTTGTTTAAACAAAAAACAAAAAAAAAACAATTGATTTCAGTACATGGACAATTGATTTATGTTATCTATTGAAACGTTACAATATCAAACACGTGTACTATACGATAACGTTAGGTGTACACCCGGGTTATAAAGGCAATAGTTTCTACCACCACATCTTGACCAAGGTTTGTCTGACTGATTGTAAAATTCTAGGTTATATCACAAATACACCATAAAGTTGGCTGTAATTTCCATTGGCAAATATCAAAACTAGTAAAATCATAGCCAACTTTGGGTGGATTAGTACAGTTGTACAATTGTTTATTGATGGTGGTGATTTTACAGGATGAATCTCGAATTAACTCAAGATTCGAACAAGCCCAATTCAATGGTATTGAAATTAAACGTGCCTCAATTAAAATCGAACAAATTCTACAACATCTAATTAATGGCCCCATAATTATTCTAATTAATGCACGTCTATTAAATTGTGATGTATGTAAATTGAATAAAATTACAACGGAATTACGGAAATGTATACCATGGCCTATACCATATCAGGGACATTATATCGTTTTGTGTGGTTATGAATGGCATTGTAAGAAGATCTACTATCGCAACCCATCGTTTTCCGATCGTACGTATTTCTAGTGTGAACGTTACCTTAGTGTCCGTTTATCATCTAATTGGTCTAATTTAAAAATGGCGGTTGCGCCCTCAATTTAGGCGGTTTATTTAAAATAATTGTTTCTAGGTGTTTGTGTAATGTCTGTGGATTCGTTGGAGGAGGCGAGGAAAAGTTACGGTACCGATGAGGATGTTATTTTGATTTATACATGACGTCACTGATTCGAAATTAATTCTATAATTTATTTAATTTTTTAATAATTTATAAAATAAATTCTAACCTCTATTAGTGTGTATGCTACCTTACTTCACTGAGGAAGCGTCAAAAGCCACAAATACGTTTTATGATTGGTCGATTTGTCACCATGGCAACCGAACTAAGGCTACACTCCCGTGAATTTGGCGGTTTATTCAAATTATTTGATGGGAATTTAGCTATACATGCCGTCACTAATTCGAAATTAGTTCTATAATTTATGTAAAAGTATTTTTTGATAATTTATAAAATAAATTCTAACCTCTATTAGTGTGTATGCTACCTTACTTCACTCAGGAAGCGTCAACCACAAATACGTTTTACTACTGGTCGATTCGTCATCATGGCAACCGAACTAAGACAACACACCCACTGAATTTGGCGGTTTATTCAAATTATCTGTGAAAGGAGCGTCAAGTCACAAATATGCTTTACGATTGGTCGATTCGTTACCATGGTAACCGAACTAACTGAATTTGGCGGTTTTTTCAAATTATTCGATGGAAATTTGGCGGATCAAAGGTGTTCTATCGATTTTTAGATTTTGATTGAAAATTAGACTTTTAATTCGTATTTCTTTGATAGAAGAATACAATTTCTGTTATTATCTCTACAATTATTTACAATAAATTAGAATTAATTGCATCATTTTTTGTGTATTGAAAAAACAAAAATAATTCTACATTAAACTAACAAAATAATTAAAATTATTTGGTAACGAAGGCACAATTTCTTTTTGCTACAAAAAGAATTAGATTTCTGATTTTTTCACTTAATATATTTAAAATTTATATAAAAATAGTTAATTTTCTTCCAAAATTAATCGAATAGTCCCTGAATCATTCACTCTAAATTCATTTGTTTAATCAAATAACCAATAAAATTAGAAACAAAATGGCGATTATTACTAGAAAATAAAACAAAACACAAATTATACCTTACGATTTCGACGTTTTCTCACTGTTTCTTTTGTTTTTGGTATCGTTTTCAACGTTGATAATCTATCTGTAAATTAATAAAACAATTGAAAAAGCTAATTTGATTCGGGAAAAATACACAAATGTCAAATGAAGTCATTAGTCGACCAATCGGATATTAGTACGCGTGCGCTTTATTCTCGATGACAAATGACGTCATGACCAACCAATCGTGTATTTTCCGGAAATAAGTTTTGATTTCAATTGGGAATATTTACGTTTTTTGGTAATTTTGGTTGTTTTCTTTGTACTTTGTTTCTTATTGGTTGTTTTTACAGTTGTCAAACGACGTATTGGTTGTGTACGTTTCTTTAATTCGTATCGTTTCTTTTTAATAATTGTTTGAGCAATTGTTTTTGTATTTTTAACAATCTTCTCTAGACGACTACTCTTTCTTAATTTAATATTATCATCAATATTGTTATTATTTAATAAATTATCATCATTATTATTATTAATAATAAGGCTATAATCACAGGATTTCCGTTTTTTTGAACGGACGACAGTTTTATCGTCTTGTTCGGTAATTTTCGGACGTTTTCGTAGGTTATGTTGATTTATTTCAACTGTTGTAGTTGTAGGGGGTGTTGTTTTCAAATTTTCACCATCATTTTCATTCAAATCAATCGATGATGATGAAATTTCATTGATTTGAATCGAATTATCGCTATTGTTGTTGTTCTCTTTATTTTTGATATCTTTCGGATCGAAACTGAGACTTTCGCGTGGTTTCGTTGTAAAATTGTGCTCTTTCAACGGTAAATTGATTGTTGTTGGTGGATTTTCATTGGTTGTTGGTACCGCTTCGGCTTCATTGATTGGTTGTGGTTGTTGTTCGGTTGTTTGTTGCTTTTGTTCGTCTTCAAATCGCGTTACGATCTTCAATCCACTATCCGGATATGTTGATTTCTTGCGATTCTTCAAGACTTGTACACGTGGCGGTCCAGGTGGATCTAAAATCAATGTGACTACTGATGTGTTATCAGCACGCATACGTGTACAATGCCAACGTTCTAACGCCCTTTCGACTAATAGTTTCGATGGATTCAACCATGTTTTATTGATCGAATCGTTCAATGCCGCCAATTCGTTATGTTTTTCGGCTTGTTGGACGATCGTTACGGCCATTTGTGGTGTTATCATATTGAATAGACCATCTGTACCGAATATTAGACATTTATGCCGGTTTGTATCGATTTTTAAAACGGAACAATCCGGATCTGGTGATACAATGAATTGATTAATTTGTGAATTATATGACCATAAATCACCTAAACTACGGGCTACGGCTAAGAAGGGAATTTCATCGATTGGTGTTGAACGACGTACGGGGCCTTGGTGGCCCATTTTCGGCCGTTCCAGACCACACGGGGGACACCTTTAACCAAAAAATACAATTACGTATACTCAATTTCAATAATTTACCCCTTAGGTGGCTATAATTGCCTTACTAGTGTCGTAGATTGGTTCATATTCTGTTTGATAACTCTTGAGAATAAGTGGAATTTGTGATCGAAGATTTCTCCTTTATTTTCCAAACAAAAATCAAGTGCTATATCCCGTTGGAAAGAGTATTTCAAGCTGTACAACACGATAGGTTCCGTTTTGGAAAATTCTGTGGAAATTCCAAGTTATAGAAGAAAATTTAGAAGCGTGTATTGTCTATATTTTCGCCAATAATTCAATATTCATTTGTTTGTGGTGATTATGGGGTTTAAATAACAGCAAATTTAAAGAATTTTCCAAATAATCAAGAAATTTTCCAATCGGATTGGTTATTTCTCCGGAAAATAGAGAGAAATAAAATGTTTGAAGAATTTTCCACTCGAAATTCAAGCGTTACGACTCATTGGAAAGCGTATTGAAGTTGTAGGGTGAGGTTTTCCGCTTTGGAAAATTCTGTGGAAATTCCGAGTTATGGAGGAAAATTTAGAGACGTGTATTTTATAAATTTTCCTCAATAATTCAGGCTATATACATTTGTTTGTAGTGATTATGGGGCTTAAATGATGGCAAATTTAAAGAATTTTCCAAATAATCAAGAAATTTTCCAATAGAATTGGTAATTTTCCGGAAAATAGAGAAAAACAAAATGTTCAAGAATATTTCACTCGAAACTCAAGCGTTACGACTCATTGGAAAATGTATTGAAGTTGTAGTGTGAGGTTTTCCGCTTTGGAAAATTCTGTGGAAAGTCCGAGTTATGGAGGAAAATTTAGAAACGTGTATTTTATAAATTTTCCTCAATAATTCAGGCTATATTCATTTGTTTGTAGTGATTATGGGGCTTAAATGATGGCAAATTTAAAGAATTTTCCAAATATTCCAGAAATTTTCCAATCGAATTGGTAATTTTCCGGAAAATAGAGGAAAACGGAATTTTTAAGAATTTTTCACTCGAAAATCAAGCTTTATGATTTTTTGGAATGGTTATTTCAAGTTGTATGGTGAGGTTTTCCGTTTTGGAAAATTCTGTGGAAATTTCGAATGATTATGGAAAATTTAGAGGCACATTTTTTCATATTTTCCCCCTTAACTCGGCTTATATTCATTTGTAGCGATTATGGTGTTTAAATGATGGCAAATTTGAAGAGCTTTCCAAATAATCAAGAAATTTTCCAATCGGATTGCTAATTTTCCGGAAAATTTAGAAAAACAAAATATTTGAAAAATTTTCTACTCGAAAATCAAGCGTTACGACTCATTGGAATGGGTATTTCAGGTTGAATGTTGCGGTTTTCCACGTTGGAAAATTCTGTGGAAATTTCGAATGATATCGGAAAATTTTGAAGTACGTTTTTCCATATTTGCCCCCTAACTCGGCTTATCATTGGTTTGTAGTGATTATGGTGTTTAAATGATGGCAAATTTGAAGAGCTTTCCAAATTATCAAGAAATTTCCCGATCGATTTGGTGATTTTCCGGAAAATTGAGAAAATTTTAAAGAATATTTGTTGCACAATGTTCTCTATAATTTTCCACTCGAAAATCAAGCATTACGACTCATTGGAAAGCGTATTGAAGTTGTAGAGTGCGGTTTTCAGTTTTGGAAAATTTTGTGAAAATTTAGAAGCAATTTCTCTCATATTTTCCACCCTAACACAGTTTATCTTCATTTGTTTCTACTGATTAGGGGGTTTAAATAATGGCAAATTTGAAGAGCTTTCCAAATTATCAAGAAATTTCCCGATCGATTTGGTGATTTCCCGGAAAATTGAGAAAATTTTAAAGAATTTTCGTTGCACAATCTTCTCTATAATTTTCCATTACGACTCATTGGAAAGACTATTTCAAATTGTAGGGTATGCGGTTTTCCGTTTTGGAAAATCTTGTGAAAATTTAGAAGCTTTTTTTTTCATATTTTCCCCCCTAACTCAGTTTATCTTCATTTGTTTCTACTGATTAGGGGGTTTAAATGATAACAGATCGGAAGGACTTTCCTAATGTGCAAGAAATTTTCCTACTGGCCTGATAGTTTTCCGGAAAATTGAGGAAAATGCACATTCTTTTAAATGTTCGCTTGTACAATGTTGAAGTGTTAAATTTTACATTTTTAAAGAAAATATGAAGTTTTTGAAACGTCCAAATTGTGAAAATTCGAGGAAAATTCTAGGGAAAATCACTTGCCATCGTCTACAATTAAAAATAATTGTTTTATTCCAAATTTTCCCCACTGTTTTGAAACATTTATTGACTTTCCAACAAGACTGTTATTGTCGAAGAAAATTTCTTGATTTCTTGTGAAAAATTGTACGGAAAACTACCATAATCATTCGGAAAATTCCAGCTAAACGACAGGCTAGTTTTCCACTCAATTTTTCCAGGAAAATCAAAATTTCAACACAATTACCGCACCATTGGAAAGTCTAATAAGCGGAAAAAATGTGTTTAATCTTGCCATTTTCCTCAATTTCCCGGAAAACTACAAAACCGATCGGAAAATTTCTCGCATATTTAGAAAACTCCACCAATTTGCTATCATTTAAACCCTATAATCACTCGAAACAATAAACATATAGCGGAAATTATAGAAAATGCATGTCTCTAAATTTTCTTCAATAACTTGAAATTTCCACAAAATTTTCCAAAACGGAAAGCATCACGTCCTAGAGCTGAAAATACGCTTTCCAACGAGCCTTAATACTTGATTTTCGACTGAAAAACACCGGAGAAATCGTCGTTTAAAATTCCACAATTTCTAAACAATTATAATCCAAACCAAACTACGACCTACGTTTCAAATACATAGCCAATTCGATGTTATTGGATAATTACCGGATTTCGCGACGACTTTACCACCACATTGACTAATCCGGATCATTTCATCGATATTCTCCGGCTTATGATCGGTGGTTAAAGGTTGCGCCTTCCAATCACCACCGCCATTCTCTAAATAACCTAAAATTATGGCCGAATCACCGACATGCCCTATATAGATTTTGCCACGGCGTATAAACGCAACACTGGCCGTAGTGCCGGCGGTACTCGGCAAACCGGACGCCGTCCTCGGCCATTTCTCTACAACAACAACAACATAACCTCAAATTTAGTTAGCAACCCACCAAATTGAAAATAACCTTGCTCTTTCCACATAGCATAATGGGTTGCTATATAGCCGTCTTTAATGGCCCTCAATACGTCGTCATCGTTGTCCGACCAGAAGCTTTTATGTTTGATTATCGTTTCCATTAGGTGTTCTTTGGCGAAGGCGGCCGCCTCGGCGCCCCCATGGCCATCGTAAATACCGAAAAAGGCGTATTCTAGATCGCGTTCATCTTCCGTTTGTTGGTAGGCCACCGAAAAGAAATCCTCCATGTATTTACGGCCACCTTGGCGACAATGTCCAGTCACACGTAGATTTACACCAATCGAAGCTGGCATTCTTCTCTATTACACAACAACAAAACCAACAATATTACAACATTATAAACAGTTCGTTTATATTTAACAAAAAATAAATTAAAATTAAAATCTAGAGACTTTTATTTTTTATTATCGTAACATTTCCGAAATTTCACCAAAAATAATAATAATAATAACAATAATATGTGGCGTTATTTGATAACTGTCGCTTGTCAAAAAATCGACACACGAAATAATTGATGTCAAATACTACGACACACGTTATTTGAAAACAAATCAAACTATCTCTATCTAACTTACTGGAATAATGGGGCAATTATGGAAAATTCTAGAAGAAAATGACGTCAATACTAATCAACATCTATCGTTGATCGTTCCAATTATACACAACTCGAGCGCCAAGCGTCAGTTGTGGCGGTTATTCGAACTAAACGTAGAGTCGATAATACAGTCAACTCGACAATTAACCTCAATTTATTGGGAATTTACTTACAATAACATTATGACGATTGATTTTATTTGAAATTAATTAAAGTTGTTTTTGTAATTATAACCTAGAATAATTCGGTAAAATTACAGGTTATATTCGACAACTACTTGATTTATTTCTATAATTGAGTTTAATAACAATAATAACAAAAGAATATCGAGTATTACCAATATTGTTGGTAAAAATTCCCATATTTGTCACCAATTGGACAAGGTTAGAAAATATTAAATCAAAATGGCAGATAAAGATGGAGAATATGGAATTTCCAGGTATTGTTTACAGTTCAAAGCCAATTAGATTCCTTTAATTGTTCAAATTTAATTAATAACAATTGAATGGCGAGTATTACCAATATTAATATTAGAAATTACCAATTTGTTAGGTTAGGAAATCACAATTATGGTAAATAATGACGGAATTTCAAGGTTAGTTAGAGACCCGACTTACGTTCAATAATAACAATGGAAAATTCCCAAATGATTTGCTATAATTATCAGTATTTGTAACTTTGTACTGATAACAGTCATTATTAATAAGCGATAAATATAATTTATGGTGTAATTATTGTAAATTGGATATTGCCAACTGGTGTTATTGAAAATCCCTTAATCGATGTCTAATTTTTTAAAAGTCCCATCAACACCAAACATTTGATTGATATTTTTCGATTTATTTAAGCGTTTCGTTTCATCGACGCGTAATTGTTGATGATCGTTAAAAAAATCAAAATTCTCAATAATCCATTGTTTGCTTTGTTCTACAAAAATTTCAAATTTACCACCAACTTTATAACACAAAAAAACCCTATACTTTGTAACTGTTGGATAGATGGCGCTGTTCCACCTAGATCCAACGGTAGACATTCTTTCGGTACGAATTCGAATAAAGTTTCCAAATTTTCCGTATGTACATAAATCTGATAACGAAATTAATTAATTAGTTGTAATTATAATTGAATAATTAACAAAATTACCATATCTTGTAGTTCTTTTTTCATAAATGGTTTGAATATTGCCAACACTTTATCAATAAATGGCACCACATTGATCAAATGGACACCTTTCAAACGGATCGGTAGGGCCTCCTGGAAACTTTCTTGTTGTAAAGTTGGTAACAGATTTGAAACTTTCTCTATTATTGTTGTATTAAGTTATAACATACGTTTTGTACATCAATTGCCTACCTGTAGATAATATGTGTATTTTTTCGCTGTTGCCAAATTGACTTTTGTTAAATGCCCAAATACACCACCGGACATATCAACAATAATATAATAACCGGGGTTGGTACCATTCAAATTTAAATCTAATATTGTAAATAGATCGAATAATTTCAATTGACTATTATAAATATAATTATCAGGATTTGTATCGATTAAACGTGTAAAAATTACGTTGAAATTGTTCGATGGACGTTTTGGTAATGTTGTAACCAAGCTAGCCGTGAAAACAAACAGAAAAAACAGAAGAAAATTATTAAAATCTACCCCCTTATAGTTGGCCATGTATTTGGTTAGAATCGTAGCTTGATTCGTACGTTTATTTTGCATTGGCAAATGAGTATGAATCAAGCTACGATTTCGTGTAATAAAGACATAGCCAACTTACGTTACATCCATTGTTAATTTTAATAACGGGTCATCCAAAGAGACCGTAAATATTTCAGGACACAATGTACGTATTGTAAAATAATTATCAATTGCTATTTTGGCCGATTCCATTCGATAATAGCAACTTTGTAGAAATTGTATGGCTTGTAATTCTAGAAAATATCCAATAAAAGTTGATTATTTTAGAAAAATTGTGGGTGACCCGTTACCTGTAATTTTCGGTAAATGTGCCTGTTTTTCAATCCATTCTAAAAACAATCGAACATCACTACGTTTCAAAGTCGGCTCTTTTGCATATTCATTATCAATACTTGCCAATTGATACGGCATTTTATTCAATTGTTACTTGTTATCTGAATAAAATATGTGAACATATGAAATGTTCATGGACTACTGGATTGTTTTTGGGAGAAACCAATCGAGAGGGGAATTATGTAGGTGAATGTACAGGGTGTATGACAGTAAAAAAACTTGTAGTAGGCTGTGTTTTGGTTAAGTATTGGCTTAGATTGATTCATTTAATTAAAGGTTATGTTGACAAATGTCAAATGTGGTGGATTATGAATCAATCTACGACACAATTCGCTAAAGACGTAGCCAATTATTGTATGGAATATTGTCGTACATCCTGTATATGCGTTTAAAATAGAAATATCAACAAATAAATTAACCAAATCACTATTTTATTACTTTTGCTATTACTATTATTATTATAAAATTAATAATTATGGTAATTAAATTTTAACCTTCAATCTAATTCCAATTTTTTAAAAGTACCTTCAACACCGAAAAAATCGCCGACATTTTTCGGTTTACCGGGACGTTTTGTTTCATCGACGATTTGTTGGTTTTCCCATTCGAAAAATTCAACATTTTCCAATAATTGCTGTTTAGAACGCTCTGTAATTATCAAATTTTATCAATGAAAACAACAATTTCTACAAAATATTTCATAGTTGGCTATGGCTCGATTTCATAGACTCGTAGATTAGTTCATACTCTTCTAAATTTGATATTTGTCAAAGTGACATTTGTCAACTGTTTGAACAAAACTAGAAACATAGCCAACTCTGACAATATTCCGTATAAATTGCCCAATAACTAATCATTTATACAGAGTGTTTCACTTTAGTGTTGGTTATGTTTTGGTTTTATAAAGTCGTAGATTGGTTCATACTCGACTAGATTTGATATTTGTCAAATATTCAAACAAAACTAAACGCATAGCCAACTCTGAGAAGAAATACCGTGAACACCCTGTAAAAATTGCACAATATTTTGTATAATTTGTTAAAATTACCGCGTAGGACTTGATTGGTATCAGTGCTGCCACCATAATCTTCAGGTAGACATTCTTTTGGGATATACGGTAGAACAGTATTGATGTCAGTATGGAAGTGTAACTAGTTATTTAAATTAGATAATTAATTAATTAATTAAATATAAAATTAATTTGAATTTATAATAATTACAGTATCAATTAATTCTTTTTTCATGAATGGTTTCATTAGGGCCATTATTTTATCCATAATTGGACCAACGTTTAAATAGTGGATGCCTTTCAGACGTACCGGTAGAGCTTCCTGTAAATCGAAATTTATTTATACAGGGTGATTCACAATTATAGTCGAATAAGTTTAGGAGCCGTTCTAATTGATGGATATTGATGAGATTTTAATGACAGCTATTTTGACATTCGAACTGTCACCGGACAATTTTTTCCATTAAATTCCCCCATTTAGAACGGCAAATATTACTAATTCTAAAGAATAGTGAATCATCCTGTATATATCGAATATACTGCTATAATTTAGCAATAGATGGCTATGATTTTCTACACTACGTCACCAAAGCATAGCCAACTGTGCAGTATAAGCGAAATAACAAATACAACAATATTCCAAAACGAAGTTGGCTATGACAAATGTTAGTTTAGTATGAATAAAGCTACGACGTGACTTTAACAAAGAAAACATAGCCAACTATGAAATATCGTTATATAATTTTGTAAATACTTGTAAATAGTAGAAGAATTTTTTCAATTGTAATGGCCCCAATTTCGTTAAATGTCCAAAAACAATTCCTTCCAAATCGATTAAAATCAAATGACCATTGGATGTACCATATTGATGTAAATATTGTGATATAACCATATCCAAATGTTTTATTGTTAAATTAAAAATGTAATTATCTGGATTTTGATCAATTAATTTCATATAGAAAATCGTATAACCTTCTGGTGTTTGTTTTGGTAGCACTGTATATTGGCTAAAAACCAGAAAAAATCCCTATTTCAAACAAAAATTACGTTATTCTAAAACCCTAGTAGGCCATGATTTCGTTTTTTTTTCTTCAATAGAGGGTGTATGGAAGTTTTAGGGACGTAGTACCATAACTTGGTTCATACTTGATTAAATTTGACATTTTTCAAACGTATGAACAAAGCTAAGAAAAATATGGCCAACTATAAAGTAAAATTCATGTCGCAATTGGCTATACCTTTAGGTGTTTGTTTTCCATTGCACACTATGCACGACCAACTGTCAAATAAAATATTTTAGTTGGCCGTAATTTTAGTCGTTTGTTTTTCATTGTACACCCTAGATAAACAACATAAACACGGCTTTCTTTTTTTTTTTTGGTTAAGATTTTGTTCTGTAGAATCATGGCCAACCAGATTCGAATTAAAATAAATTAATTGAATTACGTAATTTCCAAAGCCTCCTTTAATGGTGATTTCAATGGATTCCTCATTAAAAACATCTCCGGACATAGAGTACGTACAGTAAAGAAAATATCAATTGTTTTTTTCGCAAATTCATTACTATAATAACAACTTTGTAGAAATAAAATTGCTTGCACCTCTAATTAATTAAAAAATTAATAATTAATTAATAATTATAAGAATAAAGAAATAATCTAGTTACCGTTGATTTTTGGTAGATGCGGTTGTTTATTAACCCAATCAAGTAAACTATGTACATCATTCGATTTCAATTGTTTATCCTTAGCATACTCTTCATTAACATCAACGAATTTAATCATTTTTTTGTTTGTTTTTGTTCGAATAGATGATCAAGTAACAACTGTAAAGGGATATTTGACGATCAATTCTAGCCTACTATGCGCAATTATTATCTACTTAAATATCTGCATGTTTTCATGTATTTTTCCGTTAATTATTAACTTTGGTTGCATTTCATTTGTTGGAATTAATTGAATTTCAAGGTTGTTTTATAAAAAGAAAACCATCAAGTGGACTATGATATCTATCCTAGCAGTAGGCTAATTATTTTGTGAACGTACGTCGGTTTCTTGTTCCAACTGTTTGTCGGTAATGCAGATTCCTTTCGATTATCGACTTGGCGATTTTCTTTAAAAAAATTTGGATAATTCAATAGCTGCGATAGTAATCTGCATTACCGACAGTTGGTTGAAATAAGAAACAGACCTACTCGCAAAAAAATGCAAGGAGAAATACCGTGGTATTTATCAGATAATAAAGTTGGCCATGAATTTCGTTGTTTTATAATTTACTTTACGAAACTGTAAAAGCACAACCAACTGCGACCTCTGTAGAAAAATCACATCTAAGCAATTCAATCTATATCAGTTGGCTATGATTTTAAACAATATTGTCGTAGATTGCTTCATATTATGCAGTTTTCAAGTGTACGACACCTATAAAGGTACAGCCAACTGCGATATAGAATATCGTTATGTAGGTAACAAAACAGGTAGGTAATGTAGATTACTGTTTGGTTACCAATTTTTGAATTTCTTTTGAAATCAAAATTGGCCGGTAACAATGTAATCTGCATTACCGACAAAAAAAAACAAAAAACAGCTTGCTGCTAGGTGAAATACCAAGCTACACCGTATATCTCTGTCGCTCTATTCGTGTCATCTTTATTGGGAAGAACACGTGAACAAATCAGCTTTTTTTTGTTTTTTTTCCACTATTATTATCATTATTATTATAATTATTAACCGATTATTAATGAAGAGTAAAGGTGGCTAATTATTAATCTTTAGATTTTGATTCCTTCCAAGGGTCAGCATTGTAGCTAAACTCTTGGAAAATTTGAGTAGAGCGGCACATACATTTGTTCTGTCAATAAACAACAACCAAACGAGCCGCTCTCTATTGATAGAATGGAGAAAAGCAGTCGACCAATTAGAATGATCCGTTTCAATGGGTGATATCATCGATAAAACGCAACTGTTTGATTTTATCGACTTTTTGACAGAATCCACTACTCATTGTAGTTCGTTTAGGTTAATTAATTGGTGATTTATACATAAAAATATTTTTATATTTCATTTGTTACAAATAAATGGTAAATAATTTGTTTATTAAATCAACTACGCCTCTGGTAAGTTTGGCAGTTGAAATTTTTATGTGAAGACTGTACTCCTAACTCTATTTATTATAATTATTGCTACCACTATTATTATTATGATTATTATTATTAAATTGATAATAATGATAATAAAATTTTAACCTTCAATCTAATTCCAATTTTTTAAAAGTACCTTCAACACCGAAAAAATCGCCGACATTTTTCGGTTTACCGGGACGTTTTGTTTCATCGACGATTTGTTGGTTTTCCCATTCGAAAAATTCAACATTTTCCAACAATTGCTGCTTGGAACGCTCTGTAATTATCAAATTTTATCAATGAAAACAACAATTTTTACAAAATATTTCATAGTTGACTATGGCTCGATTTCATAGAGTCGTAGATTGGTTCATACTATTCTAAATTTGATATTTGTCAAAGTGACATTTGTCAACTGTTCGAACAAAACTAGAAACACAGCCAACTCTGACAATATTCCGTATAAATTGCCCAATAACTAATCATTTATACAGAGTGTTTCACTTTAGTGTTGGTTATGTTTTGGTTTTATAAAGTCGTAGATTGGTTCATACTCGACTAGATTTGACATTTGTCAAATATTTAAACAAAACTAAACGCATAGCCAACTCTGAGAAGAAATACCGTGAACACCCTGTATAAATTGCACAATAATTTGTACAATTTGTTGAAGTTACCGTGTAGGACTTTATTGGAATCAATGCTGCCACCATAATCTTCAGGTAGACATTCTTTTGGGATATACGGTAGAACAGTATTGATGTCAATATGGAAGTGTAACTAGTTATTTAAATTAGATAATTCAATTAATTAATTAAATTTAAAATTAATTAAAATTTATAATAATTACAATATCAATTAATTCTTTTTTCATGAATGGTTTCATTAAGGCCATTATTTTATCCATAATTGGACCAACGTGTAAATAGTGGATGCCTTTCAGACGTACCGGTAGAGCTTCCTGTAAATCGAAATTTATTTATACAGGGTGATTCACAATTATAGTCGAATAAGTTTAGGAGCCGTTCTAATTGATGGATATTAATGAGATTTTAATGACAGCTATTTTGACATTTGAACTGACACCCGACAATTTTTCCATTAAATTCCCCCATTTAGAACGGCAAATATTACTAATTCTAAAGAATAGTGAATCATCCTGTATATATCGAATATACTACTATAATTTAGCTAATAGTTGGCCATGATTGTCTACACTACGTCACCAAAGCATAGCCAACTGTGCAGTAAAAGCGAAATAACAAATACAACAATATTCCAAAACAAAGTTGGCTATGACAAATGTTAGTTTAGTATGAATAAAGCTACGACGTGATTTTAACAAAGAAAACATAGCCAACTATGAAATATGGTTATATAATTTTGTAAATACTTGTAAATAGTAGAGGAATTTTTTCAATTGTAACGGTCCGAATTTCGTTAAATGTCCAAAAACAACCCCTTTCATATCAATTAAAATCACATGACCATTGGACGTACCATATTGATGTAAATATAATGATAGTACCATATCGAAATATTTCATTGATAAATTAAATACGTAATTATCTGGATTTTCATCGAATAATTTCATTAATAAAATCGTATTACCTTCTGGTGTTTGTTTTGGTAGCACTGTATATTGGCTAAAAATCAAAAAAAGTACCTAGTTTAAACAAAAATTGCATTTTAAAGTACTAGCAGGCCATGGATTTCGATTTTACTTGACATTTTTCAAACGTACGAACAATACTACGACACGCAAAAAAAACATAGCCAACTGACACGTATGTTAAATTTCAGTTGGCTAAGTCTAGCCAATACTAGTCATTTGTTTCTCTTTGAATACTATGTAAAAAAAACTGTCATTGGCCGTACTTTTAGTCATTTGTTTTCCATTGAAAAATATATCAACGATCTGTATAAACAATACATGACCTACTAGATGGTTTTTTTTTTTTAATGAATTTCGTTCTTATATTTCTAAACTAGTAGACCATGAATTCACATATTTTGTTTCAACGATTTTCATTTATTTTTTGTTAGGATTCTGTTCCAAACTCTATATAGTATCATGGCCAACTAGATTCGAATTAAAATAAATTAATTGAATTACGTAATTTCCAAAGCCTCCTTTAATGGTGATTTCAATGGATTCCTCATTAAAAACATCTCCGGACATAGAGTACGTACAGTAAAGAAAATATCAATTGTTTTTTTCGCTAATTCATTACTATAATAACAACTTTGTAGAAATAAAATTGCTTGCACCTCTAATTAATTAAAAAATTAATAATTAATTAATAATTATAAGAATAAAGAAATAATCTAGTTACCGTTGATTTTTGGTAGATGCGGTTGTTTATTAACCCAATCAAGTAAACTATGTACATCATTCGATTTCAATTGTTTATCCTTAGCATACTCTTCATTAACATCAACGAATTTAATCATTTTTTTGTTTGTTCGAATAGATATGATCAAGTGGCAATTGTAATGGAATATTTGACAATCAATCAGTTCTAGCCTACTGGGATTATTTATTTAAATGTTGCATGTCTTCGCTATTGTATCTTGATTTTTTCATTAATTAACTGTCAATTGTTAGGATTAATTGAATTTCAAGGTTATTTATGAATGAAAGAGTCGCTTTCTATTGGTGCCATCTTTACACGCAAAACAAATGAATAAAATTAGTTGTTTTTGTTTGTTTGTTTTTTCATTATTATTGTTATAATTATAGTTAATAATGGAGAATCAAGGAGACTATGATATAGAATTAATAATTACTAATTATTGACAATAAAAAATTGAAAACAAAACAAGTGAATATATGTACGCAATATTTAGAAAAAAAATCAAAATATCTTAGAAATAACAATAAAAACAAAAAACAATCTTACTATTTACTTGTTCACCTCTGTCCAAAACTAGGCACACTACGCGCATTTATGTTTATTGTTGTTTATAGGTTTATATATTTTTTATATTTTTCTATGTTTATCTCTTACTCCCATTATTATTTAATACAACTATCCTTTTCTACTTTCAAAAACATCAAAAAATCAAGTAGCCATGATTCTATCTAGAAAAAGCCTAACCAACTGAGATAATTGCTAGTACACCCTGTATAATGCTATCTTTTTTCTATTTTGATTACTATACAGGCTGTCTTGAACAATTGTGGTTAAACAAACAAAAGAATAAAGGTAAACAGAATTGAAAATCAAATTAACTTTGAAATTATAATAGGAACAAATGTACTCTTCTATCGTCATCCTTCTCTAATTTATATACTTCTATATATTGCTATCTTTTTCTACTTTCATCCGACTCTAAGTACAGGGTGTTTCCACAAAGTCAAAATAAATGAGCCAGTGGCGTACGATAATGCTGTTTATAATGGCTAATCGGTAAGACCTTGCATTTTTTATTCATTTGTTTAAAAAAAAAACTTGCATCAAGTAATTAAATCAAGAAACAACTGTGAAAAACAGTTGATAATCATAACATTTCCGTTTTTTTTTTTAAATTTTTCCTAGAAAAATCGAGTATAAAAGGATTGGAAATTCCTATGACGACTCAAAATTTTGCTAAAAATGAAACTGTTATACTTTACAATTCTTATCACTTTATTCATGGTGAGTTTTTTTTAATTCATTTGTTTTATACTTAACCCAACTTTTTTGTAGCTGTCCAATGGTATGCCACAAGGGCCGGTACCAGTACCGGTACCTGGCGGTGGTGGCGCTGGTGCCGGTTTTAATGTCGGTGCTAGTGTTGGTGCCGGTGCTGCTAGTGGTGCTAACGACGTCCCTGATAAAGTTATACCAAAATAATTCCAATAAAATCGACCCTAGTAGGCGTCAATAAATAATTGAAAGCAGCTGTTGTTTTTGTTTTTTTCTATAAATTACCGTAATATGAGAATTTGAGGACAGCCTGTATATTATTATAATTCCATTAAAATTGCCCCTTTTATCAATTAAAATTGGCGACAAAAAAAAGTGCTAAATTCATTCAGTGAATCAGAAAATTAATCTACAACTTCCGATTTCCCATTTCCGTGTTAAAATAAGGTGTCATCTATATAAAAATGGCAAAATCGCGCAATTAAAGATCAGTATACGTGTTGATTGAATTCACACCAAAATGAAATCTACAGTGATTCTACTATTAATCGTATCAATCATGGTGAATCTCTAATTAATTAATTAACTAATTAATTAATTAGAAATTACTTTGAATTAATTGTAGGATATAGAATTGGCGGCACGAATTACACCAAATCCGGGCCTGATTGGGTCACACCAGACAATTTCCGAATTGAAGCCGACCAATAGAAATGCGAGCTGTTTCGGTGGAACATTCCAAATTATCATCCGTAATTAATTAATTAAGATTAGAAATTAATTCAAATTAAGTGGCGTACTCTGTAGTTTTACACCAATATTCACGTATACAGAGTGTTTCATCTAAAATGTACACGAACATAAATTGCATACACCGTGTAGTTTTTAATCGAAATATTACCAAATATACAGGGTGTGTCATCTAAAATATACCAATACGAATTACTCGTAAACTAATTAAGATAACAAAATCTAGTTTTCATTGGATTATTGCCGGTAATTAATACAACAATATGGTGGATATTACAAAACAAAATTAACTTCCGGTATGGCCGGAAATTAATTTTCTAACCTTACACAATCACTCTCTATTATAATTTTTCTAATTGTTAATAATCCATTAATTTTATCTGATTTTTACATAATTATAACTAAAGAACGGATGTTATTTTTTTGTTCTTTCAGAAACGCCAACTGCAGCACCGACAACAACTGCAGCATCTTAAATTGCGAAAATTTCAACAAATTCCCCTAGAAATTTGTAAAATAAACAAAACAATAATAAAACAAATAGTTATATTTTGTGTAATTTTCAAATAAATCTATAACTAAAGTACGGATTGTGCGCCATTTTGTTTTTAGTTACCACGACCACGTCTACAACCGTCTTTTGTTTCTCGATCCATCAATCCCTAGAAATTTCCAATTGTTTAATCAAGTAGGCGATTATAAAACAAAAAGTTACTAGAATTAACACGAAAATCACTAGAAACAAAATAAAATAGAACTTCAATTGTTTCCTCTAATAACCTATAATTATTAGAAAAGGATACACGTTTGGAATTACACAATCTAGACAGAGATAGCGATAGTTGTATTGTTGATAATTAACCTATTTTCTTTCAACAATTGAACATCGGATTATTTCGAATTTCCTCAATTACTGACAAATGATCTTGATGATTGATAACAACTATCATTATTATTATTATTTCAATTATTTAAAGATAAAAACCGATGGACAATACGGCAAATTAACCATTCGTCGAACTAACCTAAAAAATGCAACAATACCAACGGATTTTCGTAATTTTCGTAATAACCCTAAAAATTAGTGACAGTTTCTTTATTTTACCCCAACAACAACAACCACCAATAGATGTCGCTACAATCAACAATGACGATTTCAATAAAATACCGCCATGTTTCTGGGTTGTTATACGTAGAGGATCGGTTGTACCAACCCCTAGAACCGAAACGACAACAGCGCCAGGTATTTTTATAGTTTTTTTTCGAAATAAAATTGAGGTTATAATCGTTATAATACGTTTAGTTACCGAAGAGGGCGCCACTATTGATACTACTACAGTTGCACCAAGTGAAGAAGAATCTTGATTTGTAATTGTATTGGATTAAAGAAATATACAGGGTGTTCCATTTAAAATAGTTTATTATTAATTTTAATCAACAAATAGATAAGCAATAGACTGTACAGTTCTCATACGGACATCTTCATGTTCATCGTTCAGTAAACGTACCAATTTATCATAAATATTATCAATTGATAAGCGATTACGGTTCTCTAATAATAAATTATGGTACAATAGGCCGATAATTAAAACGGCACTACAACGTATGTCGCATGATTGACTCTTCAAATACGATAAACACGTCATTATAAACAAATTGAACAAATCTTGTAATTCCTCAGCCTGTAAATATGGCGATTATAGAAAATTAGGTTAGAATCTATTTATAACCTAAAAAACTCACCATAATCTTAACGATATCTTTAATAAAATGATCATAATGTAAATTAGCATCATCGATCAGATGTTCTTGTAGCATTTGATTCAATTTCGGCGTATTCTCTAAATATTGACAGATATGACGTAATGTATATTTGCATGATTTACGTACATTCAAATTCGAATCATTTAAATGCAACAATAATGTGATTAAATTATTGTGGATTTGTTCACGGAACGCTTCAATATTACCATTATTATCATTACCATTATGATAATTTAATGATAAGGTTAGATCACCGAATAGATGGATTGATGCGTCACGTAAATTGTCATCGTCTTGATCAAATAATGGTTTAATACGTACGACTGTCGTAACTTGACATGTACTGAATTTTTCACCTTTTAGAATTGTCAATAATTTCGTAAATGTCAACATACCGGACAGTATTACGTCGCACTCTTGGCTGTAAAAATGGAATTTAAAATTAGTGAAACCGGCCCTGGTCATTAACGAATTTTCAAAATTATTGAAACCGGCCCTGGTAATAATCAACAATTAAAACGACACGAATAGAGATATACAATCCATATAAGTTAGACAGAGATACTAAATTTTAATATTAATAGAACCGCCCCTAGTATTATTCAAGAATTTAAACGACACGAATAGCGATATACGATTTGTTCGAGTTAGACAAAGATCGAGTATAATCGTGTCTCTGATTCGCTAACAGTTATCTCTATCTAACTTATATAAACATGGATGCGTGGATCTTTTTTCAATTTTTTTCAAATTCGTGAAAAATACAGTAAAACCTCTCTATACTCACCTAATATTATTATAATCTAAACTGTTCATTAAAACACTCAAAATCGGTTGATAATGGCGTTGGATTAGATCGAAATTTAATGTATCGATAGCATTACCTAAACCATCTAATGCTAATTTCCTAACGAAATAACATTGATCTAAATTCACATCTAATAATATTTCTAATAGGTTTTCAGCCAAAATTTGTTGTTGATTAATTAATTTGTTTTTAACCAGTTGACCAAAGAAATAGATGACAGTTATACGTTGTATATTGATATCGGAACGTATATATGGTCCAAAATTTGCAACCAACCATGATAATGATTGGTGATTTTCAATGAATAAATTCTCAATTAATTTCTCAATCATTGATAAATAATCACTATAATTATTATTACTATTATTATTAAATTCAGTGAATAATAATAAACAGTTGGCCATTTGTTTGAATTCACAACAAATTAGCAATTGTTTCAATGCATCCATGGCAATCTTCTCTGGTTTGATTTTTGTCAATTGTTGTAAATTTAGGGTTGTTTTTATTGTTGCAGTTGGTAGTACTGTATCGATGTATGTACCAATTATTATCAATAATAACGAGAATAATTCACAGAAATCCTGGCGACATAATTCTTTCAATTGTTGATTTTTTAACAATTCATTTAGAGCATTTAAAATTTGATAAATTTGTAAATTGATAATTTTCTGATTTCTATTATTATCATTCAATTGATATAATTGTGATTGTTTTATTGTTTTTTTAAATTGATCAATCAAATCAATCACTAATGTTGTATCAGTCGATAAAATCGCCCAACATTCACAAATTACACTGAAATCGAGACAAATCAATCAAATTATTGGAGAAATTTCAATAAAATCGATTTTTTTTCAAAAAAAATGATAGTGATTTGAGCCGGAATCGAACCTCTGTTCGTATTTACGATAAAACTTATAAGCCACGAAGGTTCGAAACTCGCTCGGGTATAAACTTTTTTCCACAAATTAATCGAATTAATCAACAAATCGGGTTCAAATATTCGTCAATAATTAAAAATTCTCCAAAAAGATTTGATAGGAAATTTTTGGAAAAAAAAAATGAGTGACTTAGCCGGGATTGAACTCGGTTCTAACTTATTGTAGATTATCGACGGTTCGAACCCGCGTACTTTCAACACGTTTTTTTTCTCAAAAATTATAATAAAATACTCACAGATCATACGGTAGGGGTTGGTTCAACAACAGATGGCTAACAATCCTCGGATGATGGATTGTAAAATTTAAAACAACCTTCAATACGGTCTGTTTCGTTCGCATCGATTTAATATCGATGGAAATTTTCAATAATTTCTCGATAATTTGTTCGATATACAATTGTTGTATATTCATACCTTTCGATTTGATCAAATAATTCAAACATAACGAACAACAGAACGTACATAACAAATCAAAATCTAATAGACCCTCAATTAACGCGAATAAACAATAAATCAATTGATTATTATTCAAATTAACAAGAATCGAATCGATTAAATCACCGATTAAATTATTGTAGAATTGTTGATTTGTATTAAAATCACCAATATCGTTAATTAATTGTTGTTCAATTAATTGAAATTGTACCAATAATTGTTTATCGTAATCATGGTTTATTATAATGCCATTATTCCGTTTAATTATACACAATAATAAATAGATCGAATTTAACACGAATTTACGTATTTTAAAATTACTATCGAATAAACGTCTCAACAAACAACCACACAAATTACCGAAAATCTCATCGAATTTCCCACAATTCCCAACTAAAATCAACTTATAATTATCATAGTATGCATTTAACACGGTATTGACCGTCTCACAACACGGTAATCGTTGTTCGGCTTTCTTCAAATTCAACCATTTCGTCAACAATAGATTTACAATTAATTCGAATTGTATTAGTGTCGGATTTTGCACGAAAATCTCCCGTGTTAAACGATACAATTCGATCAAACTCCTCGATATAACCGGACTTAATTTATTAGAACACGATGAATCTAATTTTAAATAAATCGCCGAAGCGTTGAATGTATTTGTGAAACTTTGTTCTAATAGATCGATGATTTGTTCGTGTTGTAAGAGGGGTGGTAGTCGTGTTAAAGCTAGGAAAGTTTGTAAAATCAACGGGTATAATTCGATAAATTCGCTACCTTCATGCAACACGAATTGTTGTTGTAACAATTTGATGAAATCGGCGCGTTTTGTGAGTCTTAATGCTAATTGATTGCGATTTGGGTGTAGAATATCGGCAATTACGTGTAAACAACGGATGCATAATTGGCGTTGTTGTACGAATTCGGCTTGAATTAACACTAAAATATCGGTTTCAATCAAATTGTATAATTCTGGTGTTAATAATTGTTCATTACAGATTTCAATATAGCTTGTTAATAGTAGGTATCGGAGATTGTCCTGATTTAAACGCGACTTGGTCGAATTGGACGCGAATTTAAAGAAACGTTTCGTTTTTAAATGGTTGTAATCGGAGCGGAATTGTTGTAATTTGGCGATAATTACGTCCAAATTGCGCCGTGAACTGTAACCTAAACACTCACTGTACGCGGAAATCGTGTTAAAATCGGTGAATTTCGTGTTATTTAGCAGATAATCGAGGGTGTCGTTGATTAATTTGGTGTCTTTAATACACGATAATTGTATACCGATCATTTTAATTAGGAAATTGTTGGTAGATGGCGCGAATTTGTTTAAATATTGGCGCGAAGATTTCAATGATTCTAACCTAAAATCGTTGGTGGTATTATTGTAGAAAATTTGTAAACAATCGACAATTAAATCGAACCATTCCGATTGGTTGAAATTCTCGTAATTCTCTTCGAGATATTTCGTTAATTGTTGGGTATTTGTTGGGAATTTACTAGTTTTGAAAAATGTCAAAATAAATTGTCCCCGAAAATCCCCCAAAGGTTCCAATACTACCAACATTAAACGTACAAATAGATCACTACCGATCGGATATTGTAAACGTGTCGTTAGATTGATTAGACAACGTAAATTGATCAAATTGAAATCGATTGGTTCGATCAGATATCGCACGAATAATCGATACGATATCGAATCGTACTCTTCGACGGTTGTTGTTAATAAAAACAACGTATTATCGATTAATTTCTTCAATTCAATCGATTCGATCCGATTGTCGTTCAGATAATTGTACGATAATTTCAATAAAAATTCTAAATAACGATCAGAATCGACGATTTGTCGGTTCAATAGAAGAATTGTGACGAATTTTAACAATTGACGGTTGATTCGAAGTTTATTTTGGGCGTAATTTTGGAGGAATTGTTCGAAATTTTTTAGAATTTTCGACAAATACGGCCCGATAAATTTCGAATATTGCACCAAATACGTCAATATAATCAACGATTTCAAACAATTATTCTCACTATTATTATTATTGTTATTACAATACAAGTGTTGTAATAGATAATCGATTATCGTATCGGTGAAATAATTGTTTAAACAATCGTAACATCTGAGGACGTTATTGTGTTGTTTTAATAACAAATAATCGTGTTCGTAATCTAGATTGTCGATTATTATAAAATTATTCAACAATACCAAAATTCGATCTAATAATTGTTCGATTAATTGGCCGTTAATTTCGATTAAACGATTAATTAAAGCTAATAATAATCGTATTAAACTCGTCGATAATTGGTATTTTTTTTGTTGATTTAAATTCAACAACATTTCGAAAATTTTCAAATAATTCCGCTCGATTCTCGTCGAACTAACGCACGCTAACAATTCCGATAACGTTATCAATAATTGTTCGATAATCGACACTTTATTGTGGTGTAATTGCAACCAATTGAACACAATATCGAAGAATTGATCCAACTCCGATTGGTAATAATCGATACGGATCGTTTGATCGTTCGATGTTTCGATATTCACCAAATATTCTTGTAATGATTCACAACAATTACCGATCAATTTCAACAATAATTGTCGATAATCATCGTTGTTTTTTCCGGTTAAATTATCGATAGTTGTCAGTAGAATATCGAAGATTTGTTTTAAATACGGCACGAATCCGTTCGGTTTATTTATCGAGAATTTATTTAAAGTCACCAATATCATCCGATTCGGTGGTTGGGGTTGTTTCAAATTCGCCAATAATGTCTCCATTAATTCGATATGGTGTTGATAGCCGATAGCGACAAGGATATTTGTCGCCCCCATTTGATTCTCATTATTAGACGTCGGATTATTGATGATTTCTATACAGAAATTATTGATTAAAATCACCGTATCACCATCCAACTCTGTGATATTCTCATTACAAATCCGCTCCATTATATTCAATATTATCAATTGTTGTTCGTTTGTTTGTTGTTTAGTTGTTTGATTATAGAATTTACAACAACATTTCAATATTTCATTGGAATGTTGTTTCGATAATTTCCATATTGATTCATTGATTGTATCGATAACTAATTGGCTTTTATCAATTAATGTTTCCAATAATACATTGATAGCAACTGTAATTTTAATTTTAATCAATCAATTTATTAATTAATTACAAAATTAATTACCTTCTAATTGTGTTTCAGTGTTATTTCGATTAATTTCCATGATTTTTTTACAATTAGGAAAAATTCAACTTTGTCACTGTTGTTGTTTTTATCACAGTGACACTTGACATAACCTCAATTTTTTAGAGATGGGCGTATTTGTATCAAATTACTTTCTAATTTTAACAATTATCGATAATTGTAAACGTTTTTTGTCTAATTTTACAATCCATCTAATTAGTATTTATTTAATTTTTGTTTTTCTTTCAAATTTTTCGATAATTATTACAAAATTACCAACAAAACACGACAACGTTGCTTTGAAAATAAACAACAGATGTGTCTAAGATTACAACTATAGTTATCCCTCTCTATTACAACCCATCCATATATAACTATCTCTTTTTAATTGATTTCCTTGTATAAAATACAGTAGAGCCCCTATATAGTGCTTAGAATTATTCAAATTTTAAACAATTAGCGCCAAATTTCTAATTATACAAAAAACTAATTAATAAACAATTGAATAATTACAGTTATCTCCCTTTATTTCAAACTAATCGCATACGACTATCTTAGTTTATTAAAATCTGATTATAAAAAATACAGTAGAATCTCTATATCTGGCTGCAAATTGTTCAAATTTCAATAAAACTAACCACCCAATTGTTATTTATTTATTAAAACAAATAAACAAATTAACAATTAATTAATTCACCGACCGGCTTGATCGTCAATTCGTGCACCTAAAATCCCAATCAACAATCAGCCGTATTCTATAACTTTCCAACGATTGGTTACCATGAAAACAACACTATCATCAGTTGTATTCTCCAACTTTTTTAACGATTAGAGAAAATACTGTAGCATTGTCACAATAACCAACTAAATAGACGTATTCTGTAACTGTTATTGGTTACTATGACAATAGTTGTTAGTGTTGTTATGGTAACGAATCGTTTAAAAATTACAGCAGTTTAACGATCAATTATCAACTTACTTGAACGTGTGGCGGTGTTGCCAAGATATACACAATAGAATCGGCGATATCATCAGCTGATAACATTGGTTGTTTTTGCAAGAATTCCCTTAGAGTATCAGTTAGATCAGAATTTGTTGTTACCATTTCGGTATTAACAAGCCCCGGACTAAGGCTCTATTTATCAATATTTATTATTATTATTATCATCTTATCAAATAGAACAATAGAATAACTTACAGTTATCTTGATTTTAGTATTAAGTTCGCGTAATTCCTGTCGTATACCTTCAGTTAACGCGGTAATTGCATATTTCGTTGCACCATATAGTGCACGTTCACCATTATTTGGTAAATTATGACCAGCTATACTATTTATTTGTATAATATGACCATTAAATTGATTTGTTATCATTAATTTTATTGTTTCTTTTGTTGTTATCAATAATGCTAAGATATTCAAATTTAATGTATCTTTCATATTATTGGTTGTTAAATCAATTAAATGGCCAGATTTTAAAATGGCCGCATTATTAATTAAAATATGTACAATACCGAATTGTTGTTTTAACCAATCAAATAATCGTTCAATATCTGCCGATTTTGTTAAATCAGCTTTGATTGGATACAATTTACCTTTGGCATTTGTTAGTTGTTTTGATTGGTCTTCGATGAGATGGACACGCCTGGCCACGCCCACTACCTATAATCAAAGCATACTTGTTTATTAATATTTACGAATAGAATTGTTACCTGTAAGCCTTCTTCGACTAATCGGCGGATAATTGCAGCTCCAATACCGGAACTGGCACCGGTCACTAAAGCCACTTTACCAACCCATCGATCCATTTTTTTTTTGATCGTAAAATTATAGAGCAAATTTGGTGTTAATTTGATGGAAATTCGTTGAAATTAACGAAAATTTAGCGAAATTCTTCATTTATAGACAAATTCTTATCACTAATTTCCTTTCGAATAGGAAACTGGCTAATGATAAGAAAGGTCAGTGATCCATTTTTAGCAATTTGCACAATGATAAAATAATTTATTGTTAAAAAAAAAAAAAACTATTAGAATTATTCTAGATCAAAGTAATCCATGGATAAGGGAGGTAAGTCGTTACTTGAACCGGTAATAGAGTTAATAATTCGTTTAGTAAATCTAACAAGTTACGACCTACGTTTTATTATTTAAAGTAATCCTTAGATGATGGGTTGCTAATACCGATTCGATTAGCAATTGTAGCAAGTTACGCCTTACGTTTCTTAAATCAAGGCCTACTTTGATTCAATATTATTCTATAATTAGTTGTTAGTAAGACTAATTATAGCTCTTAATGTTGTAGAGAAAGTACCCATTGATTGAAACATCCTGTAAATGTCTGATTATTAGAAAACAATTGTCGTCTATATTTGATAGGTTAGATTTTATTTAGAACTTCAATTTATTTATTTATCGTTATTTATTGTCTAATTTGATGGAAATTTATTTTTAAAATTAATCATCAATGTGCTTGTTTATTAAAATTTAATCAAAAATTCTTGTCACCTGTTTATCAATTAGCAACACTAATTGTAGCTCCTATCAATATTTGCCAAAATATTTATGATTTGTATTATCTCATTGTTATTATTTATAATTAATTATTATTGAAAATAGAATCCTATTATGTAGATTTAAATTTGATACCAATTGAATTCTATATTGCTCAACTATTGGTCGCTCTAACCTTTAAATTCTAACCTTTTTCTAATTTTGAACTTTATCTTTATTTTCATTTTTATTCAAACAACGAAATCATTTTGTTTTAATTTCAATGAATTTGATTGTTTATTTTAATCGAAATTTCAACAATCGTCCCTTTTATCATTGTGTTAGACAACCTTGAAGGTTATGTCAGATAAGTCTAAGTAATCTTCAATTTTTTTGTTTGCTGTCTCTCTCTCTCTCATTTTAATATTTCTATTTATAAAAAAACATCAACACCTACGAAAAAGTATTTAAATCGGCTTAATTCTAACCGATTTTAGTCAGTTGGAAGACGAATTAAATCAACCAAACATGGCAACAACAAAAGAACATTCAAAACAATTCAATTGTATTGAAGAAATTTTAGATAAACTACCACCAGACGACAGAAAACACGTCAAAGATGTCATCTATGGTAAACAATTGAAGTAAGTTTGTTAATTGTTTAATTTGCAGTTGGAAAAACAACACCCAAAAGGGTTAAAATGAGTAAAATCCGACTCGAAGGACCATTGTTGTAAAACAAGGGACCTTAGTTTTCTACTTCTTGCCAACCCCAAGTACAGCTGATGTAGGGTTGTTTTTTCGACTGATTTTTCAGCTTAATTTGGGGTTAATTGTTTAATTTTCGGTTGGAAAAACAACACCCAAGGGGGTTAAAAGAAGTCAAATCCGGCTCGAAGGACCATTGTTATAAAACAAGGGACCTCAGTTTTCTACTTCTTGCCAACCCCAAGTACAGCTGATTTAGGGTTGTTTTTTTGATTGATTTTTTAGCTTAATTTGGCGTGTTTGTTAATTGTTTAATTTGTGGTTGGAAAAACAACACCCAAAAGGGTTAAAATCAGTCAAATCCGACTCGAAGGACCGTTGTTATAAAACAAGGGACCTCAGAGTTTTATATTTTTTGACAACCCCCACAGCTGATGTAGGGTTGTTTTTTCGATTGATTTTTCAACTTAATTTGGGTGTTTTAATTGTTTAACTTGCGGTTGGAAAAACAACACCCAAGAGGGTTAAAAGAAATAAAATCCGACTCGAAGGACCATTGTTGTAAAACAAGGGACTTCAGAGTTTTCAATTTCTTACCAACCCCAAGTACAGCTGATTTAGGGTTGTTTTTTTGATTGATTTTTCCGCTTAATTTGGGGTTATTTGTTTAATTTGCGGTTGGAATAACACCCAAGAGGGTTAAAAGGAATAAAATCCGGCTCGAAGGACTGTTTGTTGTCAGAACAAGCGACCCCAGAGTTTTGTACTTCTTACCAACCCCAAGTACAGCTGATTTAGGGCTGTTTTAATAATAGTTGGAAGAGTTGAAAGGAGCTAAATCCGGCTCGAAGGACCATTGTTGCAAAACAAGAGACATTTTGAGCTTCCTTTCGACCCTTTCCAGCCCAAATTACCAATGTTTTATTTTCTAGAACTGTTGATTTACCAAAAGATGCCAAACATCAAGCTGATAAGAACGATTTTGAATTGAAATCGTGCATTTTTGAAGCGGAAATGGAACAATTACGTCCACCACGTGTTGTACGTGTTGGTATATTCCAACATAAATTACCATTACCAGCGGGTGCACCAATTAAACAACAACGTGAAGCTGTCTATAAGATGGGCAGGGAAGCGTTAGATATTGCCGCCAAATCCGGTGTTAATATCTTCTGTTTCCAGGAAGCTTGGAGTATGTATTTTCATCTTTATGATAAGCCTTATCATTAATTGGCATTTTGTTTGTTTTCTATTTTAGATATGCCATTTGCATTCTGTACACGTGAAAAATTACCATGGTGTGAATATGCTGAATCGGCCGAAGATGGGCCCACAATTCAATTCATTAAGGATGTAAATATTTTTAGAATTAGAAACATAATCAGGGGCGAATTTTATATATTTTTGACTGTTTGAAAAGGCTTTTGGGGCATTTTCATCTACACGGGCCCAATCGGTTGAGTGAAAACTTCGGGCATTTTTGAAGTTGAAGTTTCTATACAAATTTTAGCCAATTTCTTGCTTTCTTAGGTGTAAAAAAACATTGAAACAAGACCAGTTGAAGTATCTGTGAATATTTTTGCAGCATTTTCACAAACTTCAGAAGCGGAATTGAAATTTCTTTATAAATTTTGGTTCAATCTAATGTCAGGTGGAAACTTTTCAGACATTTTCACACTCTACTAGAACCGGAATTAGAGTTTTCATACAAGCATTGATACCACAATAGAGGCATTAGTTCGATCATTTTCATACATTTGACCAGAGTTTTGACATAAATTTCATATCGTCCCAGATATACGTTTGTGAAAATCGTTGAGGCATTTTCACACACATATCCGGACTCGGGTTTAGAGTTTTCACATAAATTCTGGTCCAATTTCAAGCCACCGCGAAGAAATAAACCCAATGGCACGATGTAAGGCATATGTGAAAATCAGTCGGGCATTTTCACATATTTGGCCATTTCGAGTTTTCACACGAATTTGAACCTAATTTCATGCCATCTCAGATGCAATGGTCTTAAACGTGACGTATGTGGGAGCTCTTCGGGCATTTTCACATACTTGAACAGAGACCAAGTAGGAGTTTTCGCGAAATTATAGCCTCCGTATTAAGGACCAATTCATACATTTGATTGAAGCTGAACATAGAGTTTTCACATAAAATTCAGCCCGATTTCATGTCTTGAGACATTTTCACAAACATATTTAGAAGATGTGGAGTTTTCACTTAAATTCCGGCCAAATTTCATGCCACTAGAGACTAGTGACAGAGATAAACGCCGGAAGCTATAATGTGAAAACGCTTCGGGCATTTTCACATATTTGATCAGAGCCGGACGTGGAGTTTTCACACAAATTTCGGCACAATTTCATGCCACCAGACATTAGTGATAGACACATGACAGCCGGAAGGTATAATGTGAAAACTCTTCGGGCATTTTCACATATTTGATCAGAGCCGGGCTGGGAGTTTTCACACAAATTCCGGACCAATTTCATGCCACCAAAGACTAGTGAGAAAGATAAAAGCCGGAAGGTATAATATGAAAATTCTTCAAGCATTTTCACATATTTGATCAGAGCCGGACTGGGAGTTTTCACACAAATTCCGGCCAAATTTCATGTCATCATAGAGACTAGTGACAGAGATAAAAACCGGAAGGTAGAATGTGAAAACTCTTCGGGCATTTTCACATATTTGATCAGAGCCAGATTGGGAGTTTTCACACAAATTCCGGCCAAATTTCATGTCATCATAGAGACTAGTGACAGAGATAAGAACCGGAAGGTAAAATGTGAAAACTCTTCGGGCATTTTCACATATTTGATCAGAGCCGGATTGGGAGTTTTCACAGAAATTCCGGCCCAATTTCATGCCACTAGACACTAATGACAGAGATAAAAGCCGGAAGGCATAATGTGAAAACTCATCGGGCATTTTCACATATTTGATCAGAGCCGGACTGGGAGTTTTCGCACAAATTTAAGCCCAATTCATGATATTAAAATTGCCTCAAATGGGTCAAAATATTCTTCCATGATTTTTCTTTATTTTTTTGCCTATTACAGTTGGCAAAACTGCACAACATGGTGGTAATCACCCCGATTCTAGAACGCGACGAAGACCATGGCGACGTCATCTGGAACACATCAGTGGTCATCGACAATTACGGTGATTATTTGGGTAAACACCGTAAAAATCACATACCCCGTGTCAAAGACTTCAACGAATCCAACTATTACTTCGAAGGCAATACCGGCCATCCAGTTTTCCAAACGGAATTCGGCCGTATTGCCATCAATATCTGCTACGGCCGTCATCATCCCCTAAATTGGCTCATGTTCGGCATCAACGGTGCCGAAATTGTCTTCAACCCTTCAGCTACTGTGGGCACATTGAGCGAACCATTATGGGGTGTTGAAGCACGTGCCGCTGCCATTGCCAACAATTATTACACGTGCGCCATCAATCGTGTCGGTGTCGAGGAATTCCCCAATGAATTCACATCGGGCGATGGTAAACCGGCCCATCATGATTTCGGCCACTTTTTCGGTTCGAGTTTCATTACTGCACCAAATGGTACACGATCGGAGGTATTAAAAATTTGTTAAAAAATTCGTTTTTTGGTTATAAACAAACGATATTTTAGGGTCTATCTCGTATTAAAACCGGCCTTTTGGTGGCTGAATTGGATTTGAATCTTTGTCGTCAAGCCAAAGATTTCTGGTGTATTCGGGTAAATTTCCAAAAAATTTGAAATTCTAACCTATTTAACTTATTTATTCTAACATATTTTTTTTTAGATGACACAACGTTTGGATATGTACGCCAAATTGTTGAATGACGTCATCAAACCGGATTACCAACCACAAATCGTTAAAAAATAAATTTATCTTTGGCATATGATAAGTAATAATCGATCTTCTTTGATAATTGCTTAATTTTGCTGGGTTCAATTGATTTCGACTTTGGAAAATGATCTGGGAACAATTTGTTAAATTTCGATAATTTCTTGTTTTTACCCTTTAACGTCTCAATAAAAATTCGTTTAATATCAGACAGTGCTGCCAATATATAAAAGTTCCTTTCCACTGTATTCGGCCCTTTTAGCAACCTCTCAATATCCTCCAACATCAAATTATAATTCTCCTTATCCGCTTTAATCCAATCACTCTACAAATAAAGCGAAGTTAGCAACCCACAATAATCTCTAACTTATCGTTACTATAGCAACGCTACAATTCCACCATATTGTACGTTGTTATGGTAACGAAATATCAACTAGTTAGAGAATACGACTGTAAATCAACCCTACTTCAACACATTGCAATTCAACCGATTTGACTGCAGTTTGATAATCGTGAAAATTCGTATTATTCTTTAAATTTAAGGAAATTTCAACAAGACAACCGAGTGCCTCGTCGCAAAAATCCCAATATTCCCATTCAAATAGCGCGCCATAAAAACATAACTTGTAACGATATTAATTAGGTTATAATGTACACAATCGGCGGGTGGTTTTGGTGAAATTCTCGAAAAATCCTCAATTTCCATCAATTTCGGACAATTGTCTTTGAATTTTTGTAAATTCCCATAATCCTCAACTAATTTCGGTTCGGTTAAACACCACCAAGGTTGCCAATTCGGTACGAATTTCGTTAGATCTCGATCGTTGGATTGGACGAATTCGATGAAATCCCGTTGTTCGTTCGGTGTTAATTTCAACCAAATCTCATCGGCATTGTTTAAATCGATACCATTTAAACGCGATTCTAAATCGTCAATATCTGTATCGTCATCTGAATCGAGATCTGGATTATCAGCAGGATTTTCGTGATAACGCTTCAAAATCTCCATAATCTTATCGTCTGTTATTTCTTTATTATTGTCGAATAATTCGTCTTTAATGCACGATTTATAGAATTCCTCCGAGCAATCGAGATGTTGTCCTGATTGATAACAATTTAGTGAACAGTATAGAATACCACAACGCGGACACGAGTATCGAGCTAATGCATTCGAACAACTGGAACATAACCTCAAATTTTAATACAACCTTATTTTATAATTTAATCAAATCACTTACAACCCACATGTGTTGGTATCATTTAATTCGATGATTTTCGATGATGTTGCCATGATTATATCGATTTTTTTTTGGAAATTACGCGCAAAAATTCGACATAACCTCAAATTTTTCAAATCGTTTAATTTCGTCGAATTCTCGAAATTGCAGCAATTTTCTGGAATAATAACAATTAATTTATTAATTATCACTAATTTTTATCAATAAACTAATAAAATACCTGCTAATTATTTGTAATTAATTGATTTAAAAATACCACAGTTCAATTGTTTATTTTCTTCTAACAATACTACCAACTGTACTGGAATAAACAACAAATGTCCCTAAATTTATATAGAAAAATAGCACAATTTAATGATTTTTGTCAAAATTATGCTAATTTCAACAATAAAACATTAAAATTGTTGTATTCGATTAATCTAATTTGAATAAAACAGAATATTAATTAAAATAAAATTAAATGAATTTAAATTTAAACAGTAGGCTATGCTTAACGTTCACCAACATGGCTGCCTAATTGTTAGAGATGGGTTTATTGATACCCCTACCAATAGAGCTATAATTAGTATATTTATCGAGATTTTCCAAATTTAAACTACCAATTATAACCCTAATTATTGTGATTATAGCGCTCCTAATTATTTACTTAAAATTATCATATTGGCTCTAATTAATGAGGACTACAATTAGTTTTAATTATTTACTATACAGATTCACTACAAAGTTACCTTGTTGGTGTTTTGTTTGTATCTACGGAAAATAAACAAATGAATGTTGTTTGATTGTAGTAATTTAGGAATATTTAATATTGTCAAGTTTACAAATGGCGGTAAATTCGAATTAATTATTAATTAACAAACAAATCAACGTTATTTAATGTGATTTTAATGCACTTTTGATTATTCCAATTATTGAATAATTTAGAACAATTGAATGGTATAAAACAGACGAAAAATTATGGAGAATTTCCAGTTGTTGTTTGATTATTATTATCTAAAAACTTCAAACAATGGAATTTAAACGTATGCAACTTGATGGTAAAATTAATTTAATTTAATTTAATTTAATTAATTTATTGTTTATTGTAGAGGATTGTT
The DNA here is from genome assembly GCA_020740385.1 of Mylabris phalerata. Taxonomy (NCBI): domain Eukaryota; kingdom Metazoa; phylum Arthropoda; class Insecta; order Coleoptera; family Meloidae; genus Mylabris; species Mylabris phalerata. The sequence goes on along the minus strand of JAJEOX010000142.1, from coordinate 1,647,883 downwards.
TGAAATTTTTGCGTATTATTTGTAAGGATATTTTCGAAATTAAACAAATTCGTAAATTTTATTTATTTATTTTAACAATTGCTATTTTGGTATTTTTTTTATATTTGTATTATTTTTATACAAATCGAGATCTAGCAACCAATCTGTTATATTTTCCAGTTTTTTCAATTATTCCATATGTAAGTTGTTCGAATTAATTACAAATAGAGCTACAATTAACCTACTTTGACAATTTTAAATTTAAACAAAGTGAGCCATGGATGGAAAGCGTTAAAAGTCTCGTTCCATGGCTGACTTTGTTTGAATATCTGTACATTAAGACGCCATTTAGAGATGGTGTTTTGATGCTATTTGGCGGTAGATTTGAATATTTTCTTTTGTTTCTAGACAATATTTACAATTGTGTACTTATTTTACACGCCATATTTATTGATCGATTTCGATTCTGTTGAATTATGGTCAATTGGCAATTTCAAAGGTACAACAGTGTGGAAAACTATTTTGTCAAACTGTCAATTATATAAAATTTATATTTTTGGTAATTTTCTTCTAATATTCGGATTAACGTTTCTATTTGGAATCCCATCGAAATATGATACACAAGATTATTTGCTTTTGAAGATTTTCTTAGAGAAAATCCCTTATTCAACGAAATTTCTATATTATTTTTGGCATTTCTCATTAATAGGTCCGGTTGTTTTGATTATTTATGCACCAACACTACAATTTCTTTATTCAGCTTTACATATAAAGTATCAAATTTTATTATTAAATTATAACCTTAATGAATTAATTCGAAAACTTGCTAAAAATCATCGAAAAATCGATATAATCAACGATCGACAATATCAAGAGACCATTGGGAAACATCTGAAGATCACAACGAACCGTTATATCGAAATTACAAGGTAGATATTCGTTTGTTTTCTTGAATTTTTAGGGATTTTTTCGCTTTCTTTTAGTACTTTACAGATGCATTTACGAAAATCTCGGCCACTTTTTGTGACACTCCTACTATGTGGCGGCCTACTTGTCATTGGTAGCATTATATTGGTCTACACTGTATATTAAAAAAAAAAACAAAACAATCAGAGTCGCCATGATTGCTAGGCGTATATTGTTCGGTCGATAATACAGTTTTCTATCGACAAATATCTACTTGTACAGATTTCTATAGATTTTAGTTGATATTTGAGTCAAGTTACGCTATACGTCCCGGATTCATGGCGTACTTTAATTAATTATCTTGATTAATTGTAATTGTTTTTAGTCGATTAGCCGTGGGGAGTTTTCGAAAGTGATTGCAATGGTAGTCTGTACCGTTTATGGTGCTGCTGCCACCATAAGAACAGGCCAAATTATTGAAAATTATGTAAATCTCTATCTCCATTTCTTACAAATCTAAAAACCATAGGTCGTAGTTTTGTTCATCTATTGTGTCAAATTTAAGCTTTAATAAAGCTACGACTTACGTCGATGATCTATTGTTGATAGAGATTATTTCTTGTCGATTTTCAGATTGAAGATTGTTCGATTTTAATTCGTGAATTACAATGGTACGAATTCAATCATAATAACCGACAATTGTATTTGAATTTATTAATTTTGACAACACCGAAATTTCGTATCGAATTCACCAAACAATTTACCATAAATTATGAATTTCTTATCAAAGTAATTATCGATTATCAAACGATAATTAGGAGATTAATTAAAAATTTTTCTAGTTCTTCAAGAATATTTACGCCTTTGTGTCAGTTATGATAAAAATGAAATAAATATAGTAATTAGCGCCATCTGTTGAATTCAATTGTAATCGTCATTTTTAAATAAAACCCAACGATATGGCAACGTCGAGATCAGTTTCCTTCAATTAGCAACCAAACTCTAAATTGTTGTAAGTGGCGCGCATGCGCCGAAAATTTAGTCAGTGGTGTTTTGTTCCTTGTTAGTTGTACCGGTTTTTGTGTTTTATTTATTTATTTATCTCTAATTAATTAATTAAATAATTAATTAATTAAAAATATTACGTAAATTAGTTAGTTTGATTGAAAATTCGAAATGTAAAGCGGTGAGTACAATTTTATTTGTTAAAATTTCGATTATTTCCACCACGCATTGTTGATGGGCATAAACAACAAAATGGCGACGACGATTTGAATTTGAATTCATTTTTTTCATTATTTTTCCAAATTAAATTAATTAGTACTTAGATTTTTAATTAAAGAAGCGTTTAATTAGTAATTTTGGTTATTAATTATTGTAAAATTTCTGGAATTTTAAACGATTTCTTATATAAATTGCAACAATACGCATGCGCCAACAAACCATAGGTAACTTGATTCCTAATTTTGAACTTGAAATTATATCTAAGGTGATTTGATTGTTGGTTTCAATTTCGCTTTAATTGATTCAATAATCGAGTACACATGCACTAAGTAACCATAGGTGACTTGATTTCTAGTTTTGAATTTGAAATTAGACCACAGGTGATTCGATTGTTGGATTTTAATTGTATTTTTATCAATTTGACGAGTAGATGGTACAAAATAACAAATGAAACATTATAAATAAATTAAGCAAAGATTGCTAAATTAGTTTAGTTTTGAAATATTGTCTGTCAATGGCTACTCGATGGAAATTAGAGATACAATATTTTATATCTTAGTTGGCTTTGTCTTTGATGAATAATAATGTCGTAACTTGTTCCATACACTATTTGAGTTTTCATAAATATAAAAAACGAACCAAGCTACGATCTACATTATCCAAAAATGAAGCCCAATTGGGTAATTTATGTTAAAGTTGGCCATGTGTTTATTACACAGTATCGTGGATTGCTTGATTTTCTACAAAATTTGTACGAATCTACGATCGAAATTTGATATGTACAGTTTTTCCATAAAATTTTCGAAATTGTTAATCTACCAGTGGCGTAGTCGTTTTTATTTATGGGTTATGTTTCAAGATATCGTTTGTTTAATTTTGTAACGTTTGGCAACACAGCCAACAACTGCGCAAGCGCACGAATCCGATGTTAGAAAAGAACCACATTCGCTCTCTTGCAATTCAATCCTCTTGGTACAAGGGTGCTTCCACCCCCGCTCACATTCTCAATTCAATTAAGCATTATTCCATTTTCAATTCAGTTAATATTATATCATATTGTACAGTTTTTTTGTAAATAAACAAATAAACAAATTAGCAACCGCTAAAATTTGTTTATTTAGGTTATAAAGTTTGCTAATTTAAACCAAATATTGAACTTTAATCATCAATTCAATCGCAGTTGATTATTTAATTTGAAATCTTATCAGATAAAAGTTATATTAAAAAAGGAAATTGCCGTTGTTTTGTTTATTTTGAATTTAAATAATAAAAATGTAACCTGTGTACGTTAAGATAACAATTGATTGTTTCGTTTTACGTGGAGATTTTATCAAAATTTCATCATATACTTGAATTATTTCAACTTTTAAATATTAACTACTCAAAATCGTCTATGAATATCTTGATGGATTAAATTATTACGAAAATTCATTAATTATACAGGATGTCTAATAGGTATTTCATGTTGGAGTTGGCTATAGTTTGATTTTACAGAGTCGTAGCTTTGTTCATGTTTTCGTAGATAAATTTGAGATACGTAATGACAGCTTATTTTAATGTTAAGCTAAAATACTTTTGTCTCTAACAATAATACAGAGTGTCCTTTGTAAATGTGTTAATTCTTACTGAAGTTCAGGACTTTATAAGACGATAAAAAAATGTGTAAACACGTAAAACGATTGGGAATGACTCTTGAGAGGTTCTTCGTATCGTTCCTACTTAGAAACTTTTAATTTTCCTGATAAGAATTTTATCAGTGTTATCAACGGATACATTGTATAATTCAAGTACAATCGACCGTTTCCTATCTAATAAGTAGAAACACGTGAAACAATATCTGATAAGATCTTCTTTTGACAATCAAAAGAATAATCTACCATGTATGTCACGCTATGTCTCTTCGCAGTAGCCTATGATTTTGTGAACGTAGGTCAGCTTCTTATTTCAATTCAATAAACTGCATTACCGACAATATTGAAACAAGAGCAAGTCGGTAATGCAAATTACAAAGCTGAATCAAGAAGCTGCCCTACGTTCATAAAGTCATAGACTACTGCGAACAGGAATAGTGTGGTTTACATGGTATTCTGTAAGGTCTAAAAATAATAAAAATAAAATAAAATGTTAACACTTATTTTATTTGATGAGCGATTTGAAAAATATTTTAACGATTTATAGGAGGATTCCTAGAGGTTATTCTACCGAAATTTGAGCCTTGTAGCTCACCGACAAATTGGTGAAAGAATGCTCATTCTGGCCATGTTGTAATTTTGAAAAATGGGTTGCCAAATGGCTCCATATGATTAAAGAATGCTACCAACATTTCTTTCTTTTTCTGTATTTTATTGTGGAATGGGTAGAAATATTTTGTAAAGAAGAAAAATGGGAATGAGTCATTCTGAGTCATTTGAGATGCTTGATTTGTTTTCATTGACTAAAACGAGCATTTTTTTGACTAACTTGCCGATAAGCTATGAGGTTCAAAGTTTAGTAAAATCATGTTAAAGGATCCTCCTATCAATTCTTTAAATATTTTATAGATAACTAGTCTTTTGTGTTTATAAAGTTGGCAAATTCTATTAAAATTAGAAAAATTACTAAATTACTAATTAGATTTAAATTATGCAAACAATTGTACACGAATAATAAACTTATGCAAAATTTGAACTTTAAAGGACTCGCTCGAAGCAAGCTAGCCAGACCTCAATCCCATTGAAATCCCATAAGAAAAGCATTTCTAGTGTCATTTGAAAACGACAAAAGATATAAAATTGGGAAATATCCCATTCGATTCGAAATTTAAGCCTCTATGGCCTTTATTGAGTAAAATTTGGAAAAATTGACTGGTTTTTCAGAAAATTCCAAAAACCATCGTTTTTCAGCCAAAACAGGGTGTTATTATATTTTTCAGTGTAGTTTCTTCTACAATTAATAAAATGGAACAAATTTTACATAGATTGAAATTAGAAAATTAAGACTAGTGCCTCTAGTAGTTATTTTTCTGATTTTCTCTTTCATTTTTTCGGAAAATAGTGGCTAAATGAAGCAAATTTTTCGAAACTATTGTTGAAACAATTATTGATTTTAATTAACGATTCTTGGTAAAATTAATCATTGAAGATTTTCAAATTTTTATCAGATATTGAGACAATAATTTTTATTATTGATAATTACAAATCTCTGACAATCTATCAATGATCGTTTATTTATTGTTTTCGAAGATGAAATGTACTTTTTTTTGTCCAAATAAAAAGCCTTGCCGTTCGATTTTGTTATCACAGATTAGATAATTCGATGAATGTGTTCGCTTAAAATTAATCTATTTTAATTGGGTGAGTTATAATTAAAAATTAATTATATAATTATTGATTGAATTTCTTCTACAGTTATACAATGGAATATTTAGGGGTATACAGTGTGATTTTAACGCTTATTATCGTTATTTTTACATATATTTTCTATAATTTTACCTATTGGAAACGTCGTAATGTACCGTATTTACCAACAGAAGGTTTATTTGGCCATTTACCGAATCCATTATTCCGACAATCGGAAGCTTTTGCAACGGTTATACGTAAACTTCATAATAAAATCAAATTTAAAAACGGTTGGAAATTGGGTGGTGTCTATTTTTTTACACAACCAACTCTATTTATAATCGATTTGGATTATTTAAAATTAATTCTAGCGAAAGATTTCCAATATTTCACCGAACGTGGTTTCTATTTTAATGAAAAAGATGATCCACTTAGTGCCCATTTATTATCTTTAGGTGGACATAAATGGAGGATATTACGTACGAAATTAACACCAACTTTTACATCGGGCAAAATGAAACAAATGTTTCAAATTTTAGTCGATTCTAGTGCCGGATTATTACAACAAATTGATGAGAATTTAAAAAATAACCAACCGATTGATATAAAAGAGATATCAGGTAATTATACAACTGATATCATTGGTTCGTGTGCTTTTGGTTTGGATTTTGATTCATTTAATGATAAGGATTCACCATTTCGGCAATATGGCAAACAGGTGTTTAAATTTACAAAATGGCGTACAATATTATTACGTTTTTTCGCTATGACTTTCCCAGATTTAGCACGTTCGTTACAAATTTGTGTATTTACAAAAGATATTAGTGGATTTTTCAAAAAATTAATCAAAGATACAATAGAATATCGTGAATTGAATCAAATTAGACGTAATGATCTCTTACAATTGTTGATCGATATGAAGAATAATGATGAAGATCCTTTAACATTGGACCAAATTACAGCACAATGTGTATTGTTCTTCGTAGCCGGCTTTGAAACATCCTCAACAACAACAACTTTCGTTATGTACGAATTAGCTAAGAATCAAACAATTCAAACGAAATTACGAGAAGAAATCAATACAGTTCTGAAGAAACACAACAATCAGATCACATATGAATCAATAAATGAGCTCAAATATATGAATCAAGTCATTGACGGTAAGTTTATACGAATTATCCCCAAATATTATAGAAAATTATATAAAAAAAAGTATGCTCTAAATTGTAGAATCCCTTCGAAAGCACCCACCAGTTCCGTCATTTACTCGAGTTTGTGTTAAAGATTATAAATTACCCAACACAGATATTGTTATCGAGAAAGGTACAAAAATTACAATACCAATCTATGGTATCCATCACGATCCGGAATATTATCCAGAACCGGAGAAATTCGATCCGGAACGTTTCAATGATAAAAATCGTCAAAATTTACCTCAATTTGCTTATATACCATTCGGTGAAGGTCCACGGATTTGTATTGGGATGCGTTTTGGTTTAATGGAAACGAAAGTTGGTGTGACAGCAATGTTGAGAAATTATAAATTTACAGTGAATCAGAAAACTAAAGAGCCGTTAGTTGTGTCGAAAGAATCGTTTGCATTGGCCGCTGAGGGTGATATTTGGTTGAATGCTGAGAAGATTTGATTGTCTCGAGTTTAATTCTATAAACTACTTATTTTCTATATGATAATTGTATTAAAGTTGCACAATAAATGAAGTTAAAATGTAAAATTTTGGATTAGAAGGTTAGATTTGAGAGTTTCCTGTACAATTTTTGTAGAATCTGGTCAAAGAGGTCGCATTTCCAAGTTGTAAAGGAGAATATCAAATTGTGCTATTTCTAGAGAGTTTTTTCGAGATACAGGGATAATTTTGGGTTTAACTGTTCAATTGGAATATAAAATAAATTTCTTATAGTTTTTATTAATTTGAGCTTTATTTAAAGACCCAATAGTATTGATAAAGGTCAAATTTTAAAAATTATTTCAAAAATTGAAGCATTGATATAAATTGTGCATTATTTCTGAATATTAGGCAAATTTATATAAAAATAGTTAAATATATACTTTTCTTAAAAAAATTACCTTTTAAATTTGACATACTTACAATTAAATGCCAATTTTATATAATTTAGCATAATTTTTCCAAAATTTTGTAATTTTGTATAAAAATATGCTTAAAAATATATATATATATACTTACAAATATATAAATATATATGAAAATAGGGCATTTTTATCTTACTATTTCCATTTTAGTGCCTAGAATGCAGCTTATAAGTCCGTTGAATTGCCACAAAAACGTAAAATTGAATAGAAACCTTCAATTAGGTCGCATATTACATGAGTATCGTTGATATGTAACCAATAATACAATAAATTGGTAAAATTTGATGTCTAAATCAAAATACTGTACGATATTAATACAATTTATTTAAAATACAATTTAATAAAATATTGATACAATTATTTATGAATTTTGAATTTTCTTAGCATTCAACCAAACATCACCCTCTGCAGCTAAAACAATCGCTTTCTTATCAATCGCTAATGGTTCTTTTGTTTTCTCATTCACAGTAAATTGGTAATCTCTCAATAAGGCAGTCAAGCCAACTTTTGTTTGCATTAAACCAAAACGCATACCTGAAATCAGTCCAAATTATTATTTTTTCTTTGAATAATCAAAAATTGGCTATAGATTCGGATACTTTAAGGCTATAGTTTATATTGTTATTAAGCTACGACCTATGTACTTTTATCGACAGCTCAAACGACATATACATACCGATACAGATTCGTGGACCTTCACCAAATGGTATATGGGCATATTGATGTAAATTTTGACGATTTGTATCGTTGAAACGTTCCGGATCGAATTTCTCCGGTTCTGGATAATATTCCGGATCGTGGTGGATACCATAGATTGGTATAATAATTTTTGTACCTTTCTCTATGACAATTTTGGTATCGGGTAATTTGTAGTCTTTGATGCAGACACGTGTGATCATCGTTACCGGTGGGTGTTTTCGTAGAGTTTCTACAATTTAGAGGATAATTTTATATATTAAATCATTATTAGAAGTGTTTTTTTTTAATATAATTACCATCAATGACTTGATTCATATATTTGAGTTCATTTATTGCTTCATATGTGATTTGATTGTTGTGTTTCTTTAAAACTTCATTGATTTCTTCACGTAGTTTCGTTTGAATTGTTTGATTCTTAGCTAATTCGTACATAGCGAAAGTCGATGTTGTTGAAGATGTTTCAAAGCCGGCTAAGAAGAACAATACACTTTGGGCTGTAATTTCGTCCATTGTTAAAGGATCTTCACAATTATTCTTCATATCGATCAACATTTGTAGGAAATCATTGCGTTTAATTTGATTACTTTCACGATAATCAACGGTATCTTTGATGAGTGTTTTGAAAAAATCAGCAGCAGCATTTGGAAAGAATCGAATCCGTAACGAACGTGCCAAATTCTGGAAATTCATAGCGAATGATCGTATAACAAGATCACGCCATTTAGAGAATGTAAAAACTTGTTTGCCATATTGTCGAAATGGTGAATTCTTATCATTAAATGAATTACACTCCAAACCAAAAGCACACGAACCTATTATATCAGTAGTAAAACGACCTGTTGTTTCTTTAATATCAATAGGTTCGTTATTTTTTAAATTCTCATCAATTTGTTGTAATAATCCAGCTTTACAATCGACTAAAGTTTGGAACATTTGTCTCATTTTGCCTGATGTAAAGGTTGGTGTAAATTTCGTACGTAATTTTCGCCATTTTTGACCACCCAAAGCGAATAGATGGGCACTAATCGGATCATCTTTTTCATTATAATAAATACCACGATCGACGAAATGTTGGAAATCTTTCGTTAGAATCAATTTTAAATAATCCAAATCGTTGACTAATAGAACTGGTTGTGTAAAAAAATAAAGACCACCGAATTTCCAACCGTTTGTATATTTAATATGATCGTAAAGTTGACGGATAGTTGTTGCTAATGGTTTTGATTGTGGTAATAGAGGATTCGGTAAATGGCCAAAGAAACGTTTCGTTGGTAAATAGGGTACATTACGACGTTTCCAATAGGTAAAACTATAGAAAACATACGTAAAAACACCAATAATTACCGCTAAAACGACATTAACCAACCCCAAATATTCCGTTCTATAACTGTAGAATAAATTCAATGAATAATTATAGAATTAAATTTATAATTGTCTCACCTAATGTTCATTGTAGAATAATAGAAACGTTTACTTTGTTATAGCAATCTAATCTGGAAATTTCAACAAAGTTGTAATGGTTTTTATTTGTATTGGAATACCTATTGCATATTTATATTGGACCCCCCATCAAATAATTTGTAAAAAAAATCTATCTACAATTGATGTCTGTAAAAAATTTACTATCGTTTTCTCTGATAAGTTTGTTTTGACTCAAATAATGATTCATTCTTGAATGAAGTACTACTTATATCATCTTGACTGAAAATGGGATTCATTGTTGAATGAAGTGCTACTGATATCAATCCGATTTCTTCAAACCGTCTGGCGACTGGTGCCAATATTTTTATATACTTTTGGTAATTTTAAAATCGATAAGATACTAATGCATTTTTTTATATAATTGGCTGCATAATCTATTCCAGGGATAGCGAACCTGTCAGACAGCAAGTCAGGCACTGACTCATATAGGCTTTTTGAGTCATCTACGTGTGGAAAATTGTTTTCCTCGATGAATTTTGTAAAATTTAAAAATACAAAATGACTAATTGAGAATTGCGTTGAATTAATAAATAGAAAATATGAACCCAAAAGGACGAAACTCTTTGTAAATGGATAACAGAGGATTTCTTATAAAATAAATGTGCTTCAACTTATTGACGAAAATTTGGAGGCACTACTTCCGCTCCAGATGCGGAAAGAGAGGCTCTCTGCTGCCTTAAGGCCGTGCCAGACTACAAAATCCAAGCTACATTACTGATAGTTCTAAACCAAATAGATTCAGAATTATTGGTTAAACCATCGGATATTAAGCCGAGAAAATTTGACTTCGAAAGCCATGGGGGTAAGAAATTGGATTGATCAACTGCATCACAGATCCTCCATCTGGGTTACTGATGGATCAAAAATGGATGAATGGACTGGTGTAGCCTTGAAACACTCTCACAATAGAGATGTGCGCCAGAGGGTGTTTATGAAGACGCCTCACTGGTACAAATATTTTATCTTGACCGACAGTTGAAAGCTCTAAAGGTCTAGAGCTTTGAATCAAAACCACTTGGGAGTGTCGTCAATCCCTGAAACTTCTAGCACAGGGTAATAGACTTACCCTAGCTTGGGAGCCAGGGAATCAGAGGAAATAAACTGTCCTGTGGGCTAATAAAAACCCAGTAAGGAAGGGGATTTGCAGATGAGAAAAGAGCAATAAAGTGCTATACTCGTGACAAACTCCTGGGTATAAGACAGCCGATTACTCGCTTAAGATTGCCAGTCTTTTCCAATTGATGTGGGTTTTATCATGTGGGTACAAATTTTTAGAAACTACATTCTCTAAATGTATTGCTCAAAATTTTGTAACTTTTGAGGCTTTAGATTGGTATATACGATACATTTATACATTCAACAATTTTTCTGTCAAACCAATAGTACAACAAATTGATATATTTTACAATGAAATGCAATATTTTGAGTTATGTAGATATCAAATATTGCCATATTTGTTACCCAGTTCAAAATTTTGCATGATTTTAAAACAATTGATTCAAATGGAAACAATATAATAGAAACAAATTGATTAAATTTTCTTAACATTCAACCAAATATCATCTTCTGCAGATAAAACAGGCGATTTCTTATCAATAACTAGTGGTTCTTTTGTTCTTTCATTCAATGTAAATTGATAATCTTTCAATAAGGTAGTCAGGCCAACTTTTATTTGCATTAAACCAAAACGTATACCTAAAAACAATCCAAATTACTGTCATTTCTTTGATTATTTACCAATAGGGTGTTGATTCCGGTATTTAACGCTTAAATTTTATCGAAATCAAGCTACGACGTACGTACCGATACAGATTCGTGGACCTTCACCAAATGGTATATGAGCATATTGATGTAAGCTTTGACGATTTGTATCATTGAAACGTTCCGGGTCGAATTTCTCCGGTTCTGGATAATATTCCGGATCGTGATGGATACTATAGGTTGGTATAAGAACTCTTGTACCTCTTTCTATTACAATATCGGTATTGGGTATATTGTAATTTTCAACGCAGACACGTGCAAGCATCGTTACCGGTGGGTATTTTCGAAGGGTTTCTGCAATTTAGAATATAATTTTCTACATTAAATCATTATTAGATGGGTGATTTTTTATATAATTACCATCAGTGACTTGACTCATATATTTGAGCTCATTTATTGATTCATATGTGATTTGATTGTTGTGTTTCTTCAGAACTTGATTGATTTCTTCGCGTAATTTCGTTTGAATTGTTTGATTCTTAGCTAATTCATATAGAGCAAAAGTTGTTGTTGTTGAAGATGTTTCAAAGCCGGCTAAGAAGAACATCACACTTTGTGCTGTAATTTCGTTCATTGTTAAAGGATCTTCATCATTGTTCTTCATATCGATCAACAATTGTAAGATATCATTGCGTCTAATTTGATTCAATTCACGATATTCAACCGTATCTTTGATGAGTTTTGTGAAAAACCTTGCAGTATCCGCGGTGAAGAACCGAATATGCAACGAGCGTGCTATATTTGGGAAATATTCGGAAAATAATAGTACAACCAATTGCCATTTTGTAAATGTAAACACCTCTTTGCCGTATTGTCGAAATGGTGAATCCTTATCATTGAATGAATTACACTCCAAACCAAAAGCACACGAACCAATAATATCAGTCGTATAATTACCTGATAGCTCTTTTATAATAATTGGTTTGTTATTTTTTAAATTCTCATCGATTTGTTGTAATAATCCAGCACTACAATCGACTAAAATTTGAAACATTTGTTTCATTTTGCCCGATGTAAAAGTTGGTGTAAATTTCGTACGTAATTTTCTCCATTTCTCTCCACTTATAGCGAATAAATGGGCACTAATCGGGTCATCATTTTCATTAAAATAAAGACCATGGTCGTTGAAATGTTGGAAATCTTTTATTAGAATCAATTTTAAATAATCCATATCGGTTACTAATAAAATAGGTTGTGTAAAAAAATAAATACCACCGAATTTCCAACCGTGTTTATATTTGATTTTATTATAAAGTTTATGTATAGCGATCACTAGAGGGTCCGATGTGGGTAATAAAGAATTTGGTAAATGACCAAATAAACCTTTCGGTGTTAAATATCGAACATTGCGCCGTTTCCAATATGTAAAACTATAAAAAATGTACGTTGAAATAATGATAATCAATGCTAAAATCACATTAAACACCACTAAATATTCCATTTTATAACTGTTGAATAAATTAATTGAATAATTATATAATTAATTATATAATTGTGACTCACCTAACGATCACCGTGTAAGCTTCAACATACTTGTAATAGTTTTATTTGTACGGTAAAATTGCAATGCTTCAAATGATTGTAACTAATTATATTACAGTAAACAGAATTTTATTATCCGATGTCCAAAATATTTTTTCCGACTGCACGGGGATCCCAAAATATTTTTCACATATAATACTAATATATTATTGGTTGACATAAAGAAATTATTTGTTTGTATGATAAAATTAATTGAATATCCGAAAAATATTTTGGGATCTCCGTGCAGACGGGAAATATATTTTTGGATATCGGATAATGAAAGTTTGTTTACTGTTATTTTAAAAAATGACTTGGTATTTTCTTCTTTGAAAAATGTTAATTAAATGTGATTAAAATATATTAAATGATAAACTTGTTTTTATCGAGGTGATCCTTGCAAAATATTTGTTTATTTGTATCCAACTTAATTTGTTTCAAATCATCCTTGAGATAATTTGGAAATTTACATATTTTTGTATAATTTTTTAATAGTTTCTAGATAGGCATGAGAGGAATACTATATTCTGTATAATTGGTTGCATACTTGTGTTTTAGTAAATTTATTCAGTACGGTTAAACGCTAACAAATACTTTAATTCAATGAAAATTTATATAAAGTACATAGGTTTAACTATTTGAGTTTAAAATTTGGATTGTCTACTAATAATATTTTCAAAAACAACATGAATTTTTGAATCTAATATTTCAAAATTAAATTTTCAGAAAGAAAAAGTTGAAATTGTGTTACTAAACGACCCTTAAATTTCGCCACAGAAGCGAAATTTATAATTAAAAATTATACCATTCCATTTAAAATAGTGGAGCAGGGTGCACTACCCTAGATACGGGTAGTTGAAAGGGGTAGTTCATAGTTTTCAGAAACTTCTATCAATTAGAACTTCATATCTTTATAATAGGTCATTGTCGCGACACATTCTGTATATTCAGTTGTCGATTATATTGATATTGTAGATATGCAACCAATAATACAATAAATTGGTAAAATTTGATGTGCAATTCAATTTTTATAGTTTCGGCAAACAATTTAGGTTCAATCTTGAAATGAACCTCACAGCACTTAACTCCCTGAATGTATTGGTCAAAATTTTGTAACTTTAGAGGCTTTAGGTTGTTACATATGACACATTTATTTGTTTAATAATTTTTCTGTCAAATCAATAAGACAACAAATTACAATATTTTGCAATTCATTTAAATAACAACAATGCAATAGAAATAAATTGATTAAATTTTTTTAGCATTCAACCAAATATCACCCTCTGCAGATAAAACAAGCGATCTCTTATCAATTGCTAATGGTTCTTTTGTTTTTTCATTCACAGTAAATTGATAATCTCTCAATAAGGCAACTAGTCCAACTTTTGTTTGCATTAATCCAAAACGCATACCTGAAATAAGTCCGAATTATTGTCATTTCTTTGATTATTTACAAATAGGGTATGAATTTCGATATTTATCTAAAACAAGCTACGACATACGTACCGATACAAATTCGTGGACCTTCACCAAACGGTATATGGGCATATTGATGTAAATTTTGACGATTTGTATCATTGAAACGTTCCGGATCGAATTTCTCCGGTTCTGGATAATATTCCGGATCGTGATGGATACCATAGATTGGTATAATAATTTTTGTACCTTTCTCTATGATAATTTTGGTATCGGATAATTTGTAGTCTTTGATGCAGAGACGTGCGACCGCCGGTACCGCTGGGTATTTTCTTAGGGTTTCTACAATTTAGAGTATAATTTTATATATTAAATCATTACTAAATGGTGGAAATTTTCTATAAAATTACCATCAATGACTTGACTCATATATTTGAGCTCATTTATTGATTCATATGTGATTTGATTGTTGTGTTTCTTCAGAACTTCATTGATTTCTTCGCGTAATTTCGTTTGAATTGTTTGATTCTTAGCTAATTCGTACATAGCGAAAGTTGATGTTGTTGAAGATGTTTCAAAGCCGGCTAAGAAGAACACTACACTTTGTGCTGTAATTTCGTTCATTGTTAAAGGATCTTCATCATTATTCTTCATATCGATCAACAATTGTAAGAAATCATTACGTCTAATTTGATTTAATTCACGATATTCAACGGTATCTTTGATTAATTTTAGGAAAAATCTTCCAGTATCCTTGGCGAAGAATCGAATATGTAACCAGCGTGCTATATTTGGGAAATATTCGGCAAATAATTGCACAACCAATTCCCAAGTTGTCTTGATAAACACTTGTTTGCCATATTGTCGAAATGGTGAATCTTTATCATTAAATGAATTACAGTCCAAACCAAAAGCACACGAACCAATGATATCAGTTGTATAACGACCTGTTATCTCTTTTATGTCAATCGGTTCGTTATTTTTAACATTCTTATCAATTTGTTGTAATAATCCAGCTTTACAATCGACTAAAGTTTGGAACATTTGTTTCATTTTGCCCGATGTAAAGGTCGGTGTGAATTTCGCACGTAATTTTCGCCATTGTTGACCCTCAATAGCGAATAAATGGGCACTAATCGGGTCGTCTTTTTCGTTATAATAGAAGCCACGATCAGGGAAATGTTGGAAATCTTTCGTTAGAATCAATTTTAAATAATCCAGATCGTTGACCAATAGAACTGGTCGTGTAAAAAAATAAATACCACCGAATTTCCAGCCGTTTTTATATTTGATATGATTGTAAAGTTGATGGATAGCTATTGGTAAAGCTTGCGATTGTTGAGAGAATGGATTCGGTAAATGGCCAAATAAACCTTTCGTTGGTAAATACGGTACATTACGACGTTTCCAATAGGTAAAACGATAGAACAGATATGTTGAAATAACGATAATTAATGCTAGAATCACATTAAACACCCCTAAATATTCCATTTTATAACTGTTGAACAAATTAAACGGATAATTATTAAACTTATTATAAATTGTAACTAGTGATGGGCTAAGTTGTGATTCTTCAGTATTATGTTTACACAATAATTGTTGGTTGCCTATATTACACCAAATTTACAATAACTGATCATTACTACTGAATAATCACAACAAAGTCCATAATTAATTAGGACTCACCTAATAATAACTGTAAACTAATAGAAACGTTCTCTGTGCTAAAATAATCTAATCTGTAAATTTCAACAACGTTATAATTGTTTTTGTTTGAATTGAAAATTTACATATGTATTTATATCTATTAGACCTCCAATCAAATAATTATGTTTGTTATTCTCTATCAATTTATATCATCAGACCCCCCATCAAATAATTATTTTCGATATTCTCATCAAAAAATAAAATGAAATTCACTATCATATTAGCTGATAAATAAGTATTTTTAGATAGATGCCGATTCATTATTTGTATTGACTTTGATTTTCTCATTGGAGAATGAATTGCTTATTTGTACCTATCGATTTTGATTCTCCTAAGTCATCAGTAGAGTTAGGATTTCGCTCCCTAGAAGGAGCAGTAGGGGATCTAATTTTTGAAAAATTTGACAAGAGCGGCACATAAGTTTCAATTTTGAATCAGTTGTTTTATCCGTTAACAAACAACAACAAGGCAAGGCGCTCTATATCGATAGCAACAGAATTTAGAAAAACAGTCGACCAATTATAAAGATTTGTTTAACTTAGCAACGTCATCGCTAAAACGCAGGTGTTTGATTTTAGCGAAATTTTGACAGATTTAGCTTCCCCTCCATTATTCTCTCATTGTAGTTCGTTTAGGTTAATGAACAAATGATTTACACCGAAAAATAAATAAAATATTACTCACAAATTTATAAATTATTTATAACTCTGAATTCATTTACTAATTCTGTTGAATACCAATCATAGAAATTATTTTTATATTTAATATGTTACAAGTAAATTGCCGATTATTTGTATTTTAAATCAGTTACGTTACTGGTACGTTTTGACAGTTGAAATTTTTATTGTGCGACTGTACATCCTAACTCTAGTCATCAGTTACTGTGTTTCGGACTACAAGTTCTTATGGCAACTGCCATTATTTGACGAACAATTTGAAATTGGTTATTTTCATTACAAGGGTGGAAAGTGATTCTTTGCGGACTCAATGTGTAAGTTGGAACACGTGTGTTAGCGTTACGTATAAGTCGTGGATAAAAATATATAAAAATAGGGCAGTTTTATATTACTAAACTCTGTACGGGGGAATTCAATCTTAACGTGAACTTAACAGCCTTAAATTCCCTAAATGTATTGCCCAAAATTTAGTATTAGTATTTAGAAGCTTTAAGATGGTATACACATAATAACTTTTTGTCCAAGCAATCTTATATATATATATATGTATATATATATATATATATATATATATATATATATATATATATATACAGGGTGTCCCAGGAGTACGAGGAACCTCCATATCTTCGGTACTATTTGAGATATCGACTTGGAGATTTTTTTAGGCAGAAGTTACAGACGTTCTGCACACTCTAAAATTATTTTCATTATTTATTGCTTACTGCTATACAGGGTGGCGCACCAAACTTATGTTTTTTTAAATGGGAACCCCCTAATATTTTTACATCATTAGAAAGGTCTTTTGATTCTCATCAAGATGCTTATAATTTTATTGGGCAATTGTAAACCGTTTAAATTCTATGGTCGAAAAAAGAGCGAAAAAGCGTCGTCTTTGAAAAATCGACACGGCATTATTACTACAGCTAAAGGAGTGATTAAAATATCCAGTGTTTTTCCATATTCTCAATTTTCATTTAAGTGCTTCTTCATCATCCTATTCCAATTATTGTGTACAAGGTGTACCCAAACGCAAAATTATGAATTACTCGTTTTTTTCAAATGGAATGCCCTATATCTTGCACTACCATTCGATAGCATTTTTGATAAGCTTTTCAACGATGTACGGTTTGACAGGTTTATTCTGAAAAACTGTTAAGTTTTCTTTTAAAAATGTTATCAACGTTGATGCCAGTAGATTGCTATGAAAAACTCTACTTGTTAAATTTCAAAAAACTGAAGTAGGCTGCTATCAATAAATTTGACACATTTCCTATTGGCAACTCTGTAAATTTCTTGGCCGGCTCGAATGAGAGTTTGACTCTATTTAATAATAATTCATTAATTGAATGAAATGCGACAGTAATTCTTTCTTTCATGTCCTTAATTGGAGGAACTCTGTACACACACTCTTTAACGTAGCCCCATAAGAAATAATCCATTGGGGTTAAATCTGGAGAACGAGCCCGCCAAGAAATTAACAGAGTTGCCAATATCAAATGTGTCAAATTTATTGATAGCAGCCTACTTCAGTTTTTTGAAAATCAACAAGTAGAGTTTTTCATAGCAATCTATTGCATTTTTTTTAATCCATACTAAAATGTTATGGCATCAACGTTGATATCATGTTTAAAAGAAAACTTAACAGTTTTTCAGAATAAACCTGTCAAACCGTACATCGTTGAAAAGCTTATCAAAAATGCTATCGAATGGTAGTGCAAGATATAGGGCATTCCATTTGAAAAAAACGAGTAATTCATAATTTTGCGTTTGTGTACACCTTGTACACAATAATTGGAATAGGATGATGAAGAAGCACTTAAATGAAAATTGAGAATATGGAAAAACACTGGATATTTTAATCACTCCTTTAGCTGTAGTAATAATGCCGTGTCGATTTTTCAAAGATGACGCTTTTTCGCTCTTTTTTCGACCATAGAATTTTAAACGGTTTATAATTGCCCAATAAAATTATAAGCATCTTGATGAGAATCAAAAGACCTTTCTAATGATGTAAAAATATTAGGGGGTTCCCATTTAAAAAAACATAAGTTTGGTGCGCCACCCTGTATAGCAGTAAGCAATAAATAATGAAAATAATTTTAGAGTGTGCAGAACGTCTGTAGCTTTTGCCTAAAAAAATCTCCAAGTCGATATCTCAAATAGTACCGAAGATATGGAGGTTTCTCGTACCCCTGGGACACCCTGTATATATATATATAATATATATATATATATATATATATATATATATATATATGACTGAGCGTAAACTATTACAGGGAGGATTGTTTAAAATTGCAACTTTAAAAGGGTGAAATAGGGGATGAAAGTTATTTTTGAACCTAGAAGTATAAATAGAAATAATTGAACACCTGTTTTAGCATTGTTGAAAATTTTCAGACCAAGGAGGTGGAATAGGGGATGAAAGTTTATATAGAAGTCTTTCATTTTTGAAGCAAGAAGCATGAAACTTCATTTTTAGACCGACAATTAAAAAAAATTGATATAATAGGCATTTTGGAAAATTTTTCATTTAAAGGGGTGAAATGAGGGATGAAAGTTTGTAAGAAAATCTTTTAAAACTTATGATCAGAAATAATTAAAGACATATTTAATTATACACTTCTATCGATAGCCGAACCATTAATGTGGTATACAAAGAAATTCTAAATTCAAGTCATCTCGACTTTCTACACGAGTAAGTCGCAGGCGACAACTAGTAATAACATAAATTGACAATATTTGATATCTGATTCAAAATATTGCATAATTTTAAAATAATTTATTTAAATGACATCAATACAATAGGAAAAAATTGATTAAATTTTGGTAGCATTCAACCAAATATCACCTTCTGCGGCTAAAACAATCGCTTTCTTATCAATTACTAATGGTTCTTTTGTTCTTATATTCAATGTAAATTGATAATCTTTCAATAAGGTAGTTAGGCCAACTTTTGTTTGCATTAAACCAAAACGCATACCTGAAAACAATCTAAATTACTGTCATTTCTTTGATAATTTACCAATAGGGTGTTGATTTCGGTATTTAAGGCTTAAATTTTGTCTAAATCAAACTACGACATACGTACCGATACAAATTCGTGGACCTTCACCGAACGGTATATGAGCATATTGATGTAAATTTTGACGATTTGTATCATTGAAACGTTCCGGATCGAATTTCTCCGGTTCTGGATAATATTCCGGATCATGATGGATACCATAGATTGGTATAAGAACTTTCATACCTCTCTCTATTACAATATCGGTATCGGGTAAATTGTAATTTTGGACGCAGACGCGTGGGACCATCGTTATCGGTGGGTGTTTTCGAAGGGTTTCTACAATTTAAAATATAATTTTATTGACTAAATCATTACTAAGTCGGGGAATTTTTTTATAAAATTACCATCAATGACTTGATTCATATATTTGAGTTCATTTATTGCTTCATATGTGATTTGATTGTTGTGTTTCTTTAAAACTTCATTGATTTCTTCACGTAGTTTCGTTTGAATTGTTTGATTTCTAGCTAATTCGTACATGGCAAAAGTTGTTGTTGTCGAGGATGTTTCAAAGCCGGCTAAAAAGAACAATACACTTTGTGCTGTAATTTGGTCCAAAGTTAAAGGATCTTCATCATTATTCTTCATATCAATCAACAATTGTAAGAGATCATTACGTTTAATTTGATTCACTTCACGATATTCAACTGTATCTTTGATTAATTTTTTGAAAAATATAGCAGCATCCTCGGCAAAGAACCGAATATGCAAGGAACGTGACAAATTCGGGAAATTCATAGCGAATGATCGTACAACCGAACGCCATTTTGTTATTTTAAACACCTGTTTGCCGTATTGTCGAAATGGTGAATCTTTATCATTGAATGAATTACACTCCAAACCAAAAGCACACGAACCAATGATATCAGTTGTATAACGACCTGTTATCTCTTTTATATCAATCGGTTGGTTATTTTTAACATTCTCATCAATTTGTTGTAATAATCCAGCTTTACAATCGACTAAAGTTTGAAACATTTGTTTCATTTTCCCCGATGTAAAGGTCGGTGTGAATTTCGTACGTAATTTTCGCCATTGTTGACCACCGATAGCGAATAAGTGGGCACTAATCGGGTCATCTTTTTCGTTATAATAAACACCACGATCGGTGAAGTGTTGGAAATCTTTCGTTAGAATCAATTTTAAATAATCCAAATCGGTTACCAATAAAATTGGTTGTGTAAAGAAATAAATACCACCGAATTTCCAACCGTTTTTGTATTTAATTTCATTATAAAGTTTATGTATAGCAGTCACTATAGGTTCCGATATGGGTAATAAAGGATTAGGTAAATGTCCAAATAAACCTTTCGGTGTTAAATATCGAACATTGCGCCGTTTCCAATATGTAAAACTATAAAAAACGTATGTTGAAATAACGATAATTAATGTTAAAATCACATTAAACAACCCTAAATATTCCATTTTTTAACTGTTAAACAAATGAAATGAATAATTATATATAATTAATTATATAATTTCAACTCACGTAACGTTCACCGTGTTACAATAAACTTATGTACAAACTTCAACACACTTATAATGGTTTTATTTGTGTGGGAAAATTACAAATTCATACTAAAACAACCTTCAAATTATTGTAAATAATTATATTAATCGTAAATACTCACTATTCTCTTCAATAAAAAGTGTTAATTAAATATAATTAAATTGTATTAACTGAGAAACTTGTTTGGGTCTAGATGTTTCTTGATAAAGCAGTTGTTAATTTGTGTCCAGCTTGATTTTTTTCTAAATGATCCTTGAGAGAATTTACTAATTTACATATTTTTACATAATTTTTTAATAGTTTCAAGAATGCTATATTCTGTATAATTGGTTGCATACTCTAAGGTCTTATCAAATTTATATATGTTTTTTATGTTACATCAAGTTTATATTTTTAGAATCAACATAATCTGATTAATTATAATTTAAATAAAATAATTATATGTAATTTTTTATATAAAATTCATATAATTATTTCGCAAAATATATACAAACGAATTGCCGGTGTATAGGCAACCAGTAATACATCTGCTGAGCACATGTAGTCAATTTGTTAATATTTATTTAATTTTTTACAAACAAGGATAACGCCTGGTCAGTAAACTTTGTTTATTTGTTAATTGTGCCTAGAAATATAAATTTTGATAACTCGTTTATCTTAATTCAAATTTCATTTAAATCAAACTTTAGTTTAAATTTGGTTGTAGGTAAATGAAGGTTAAATTTTTATTATTTTCAAACGAAATAATGTTGAATTTTATCGATTTTGGTTTAATTATTACAACAATAATTCCGATATATGCTTATTTTAATTATTGTTATCAATATTGATAGAAATTTCTTGATAGCGACTTTTATTTGTGGCTCTTCACTTGCAAAAGTAAAAGTTGTTAAACAAGACGTAAACTTTATAGAAGCCTTCAAAACTGAGGACTATAATATGTATTCTCTAATTTCCCTTATACGAGCTACTAAAAAAATTATAGTGAACAAAGTTTAATCTATTACTCATAAAGGTTCTCAATCATTCTTCTAGGGTCTTGTCAAATTACTTTACACTTTACGGCTAAACGCTGACAGATATTTAATTCTATGAAATTTGACTACTTGAGTTTAAAATTTGAATTGCCTAGTGATAATTTGTTCAAAAATTTGAATACTTGAATCGAATATTGCATAATTAAATTTCCAGAGAGAAAAAGTTGAAATTGCTGAAAAACAATCAATTATGATACAAAACTACCCTTAAATTTCACTACAGAATCTAAATTTGTTATAAAAAAGTATACTGTTCCTTTAAAAATAGGAAAGTAGGATCTACTACCCTACAGGTAGTTGATAGAGGTAGTTCATATAGAAAACCACATGTGTAGAAATTTTCAGAAACTTCTATCAATTTGAACTTCTTAGCTCTCTAGTGGCAAACAAATTGAAATAGTTATTCACTTGTATGACTGTTGCTAATATAAATTTTTATGTAGTTTTTATATAATTTAGTGTAGTTCATTCTAAATTTGGTAATTTTATATTTAACAATATAAATAGGGCAGTTTTAAATTACTAAACTCCGTTGGGAGGTGAGTAAACCTAGCAGCATTAACTTCCCTAAATGTATTAGTCAAAATCTAGGAACTTTAGAGGTTTTATGTTGGTATATACGACACATTTACACGTTTAAGACCTTTATTGTCCAACCAATGATATAATAAATTGGCAATATTTGATTTCTAATTCAAAATATTGCATGATTTTAAAACAATTTATTTAAATGACAACAATATAATAGAAACAAATTAATTAAATTTTTTTAGCATTCAACCAAATACCATCCTCTGCAGCTAAAAGAATCGATTTCTTATCCAGCGCTAATGGTTCTTTTGTTTTTTCGTTCAATGTAAATTGATAATCTCTCAATAAGGCAGTCAGGCCAACTTTTGTTTGCATTAAACCAAAACGCATACCTAAAAACAATCCAAATTACTGTCATTTCTTTGATTATTTACCAATAGGGTGTTGATTCCAGTATTTAACGCTTAAATTTTATCTAAATCAAACTACGACATACGTACCGAGACAGATTCGTGGACCTTCACCGAACGGTATATGAGCATATTGATGTAAATTTTGACGATTTGTATCATTGAAACGTTCCGGATCGAATTTCTCCGGTTCTGGATAATATTCCGGATCGTGGTGGATACCATAGATTGGTATAAGAACTTTCATACCTCTCTCTATTAGAATATCGGTATCGGGTAATTTGTAGTCTTTGATGCAGACACGTGTGATCATCGTTACCGGTGGGTGTTTTCAAAGGGTTTCTATAATTTACAGTATAATTTTTAATTTTCTATATTAAATCATTATTAAATGGGGAATTTTTTATATAATTACCATCAATAACTTGACCCATATATTTGAGTTCATTTATAGCCTCGTAAGTGATTTGATTGTTGTGTTTCTTCAGAACTTCATTGATTTCTTCGCGTAATTTCGATTGAATTGTTTGATTCTTAGCTAATTCGTACATAGCGAAAGTTGTTGTTGTCGAGGATGTTTCAAAGCCGGCTAAGAAGAACAATACACTTTGGGCTGTAATTTGGTTCAAAGTTAAAGGATCTTCATCATTATTCTTCATTTCAATCAACAATTGTAAGAAATCATTACGATGAATTTGATTCTGTTCACGATATTCAACGGTATCTTTGATTAATTTTTTGAAAAATGTAGCAGCATCCTCGGTGAAGAACCGAATATGTAACGAACGTGCCAAATTTGGGAAATTTAAAGCGAATAATAGTATAACCGAATGCCATTTTGTTATTTTAAATACCTGTTTGCCGTATTGTCGAAATGGTGAATCCTTATCATTGAATGAATTACACTCCAAACCAAAAGCACACGAACCAATGATATCAGTTGTATAACGACCTGTTATCTCTTTTATATCAATCGGTTGGTTATTTTTAACATTTTTATCAATTTGACTAAAGTTTGAAACATTTGTTTCATTTTGCCCGAGGTAAAGGTCGGTGTAAATTTCGTACGTAATTTTCGCCACTGTTGACCACCTATAGCGAATAAATGGGCACTAATCGGGTCGTCTTTTTCGTTATAATAAACACCACGATCGGTGAAGTGTTGGAAGTCTTTCGTTAGAATCAATTTTAAATAATCCAGATCGGTTACCAATAAAATTGGTTGTGTAAAGAAATAAATACCGCCGAATTTCCAACCGTTTTTGTATTTAATTTCATTGTAAATTTTATGCATGGCAGTCACTAAAGATTCCGATTTGGGTAATAAAGGATTTGGTAAATGTCCAAATAAACGTTTCGGTGTTAAATATTGGACATTGCGTTGTTTCCAGTATGTAAAACTATAAAAAATGTACGTTGAAATAACGATAATCAACGCTAAAATTATATTAAACACCCCTAAATATTCCATTGTATAGCTGTTGAACAAATTAAATGAATAATTATAAATTTTATTTTAATTACAACTCACCCATCGTTCACTATGTCACAATTATCTAATCTGTAAACTTAAACAAAGTTGTAATCGTTTTATTTGTATTGTAAAATTAAATACGACTGCTATTTAGAAAGTAAGGAACGTTCCAGTCAGGCGCCGCTAGGCGCGCGTCGATCGCGTACTTATGTCTTTTTTTGCGCGTGCTCGGCTCCTCAGTCGGCATCAGACTAAAGTCACTATATATATATGTATATATATATATATATATATATATATATATATATATATATATATATATATATATATATATATATATATATAGAGCCGTGACAGCCGGGGAATCACTGCGCTGCCCGTTTTTCGATATTGACCGTTGAAATATGCACTGCAATTGAAAATCCCGCCAGTTGTGATGTGCGGTCTGTCATACGGTTTTTGTTGGTGAAAAACCTAAAACCGATTGAAATTTATCGGCAACTTTGTGGGGTAGAGAGAACATGATGAATGAAAATTCCGTCCGAAAATGGTGCATTCGTATAAAAATGACTGAACCAGCGTCCATGATGGAGAGAACAGTGGACGCCCAAGCATTGTGTCTGACGATCTGATCGCTAAAGTTGATAAGAAGATTTGTGTGTTTGAAATTGTTACTCAAAAGCTAGGCTACCACAAATTTGGCGCAAGATGGGTGACAAAAATCTTTACAGACCACCACAAAGGTCAGCGAATAGGAGCAGCCTTAACATTCCTGGACACCTACCAGACACATTTCATACGTTTATTATTCGTTACCAATGCGAGACCAAATTACAGTCTATGGAGTGGGGGCATACAACATCCCCCAAAATAACAAAAAAATGTTTGCAAACATTGTCAGCAAGGAAGATTATGGCAACCATTTTTTGGGATAGGCAAGATGTGCTGTTTATTGATTTTCTACAATGTGGTGCAACAATAAACTCTGAGCGGTACTGTTAAACTTTGCACAACCTTAGGAGGGCAGTTCAAAACAAGCGCTGAGAAAAGTTGTCCAAAATTTTGTGTTTGCACGACAATGCCCGGCCTCTCACGGAAAACCGAACCCAAGAACTCCTGCAATCATTCAGATGGGAAATTTTCCTTCGTCCGCCCTATAGTCTTGATTTAGCATCGAGCGATTTCCATTTGTTCCCGAGAATGAAGAAGCTCCGTGTGCGCGTCACTGAGTGGCTGAGATCGCAGTCGCCAGATTTCTACGGCAAAGGAATTTCAAAGCTTGTCCACCGCTATAAGTGCCTCAATTTGTTTGGTGACTATGTGGAAAAATAGTATTTTAGTTGCTCTTTCAGATGTATATAATAAAATGTTTCTCCCGTACTTGTTTTTTTTTTAATTCCAAAATGTTCCTTACTTTCTGAATAGCCCTCGTATCTATTTGTAGCAGTACAACTGTTAAATCATTGTAAATCATTATGTTTGCTATTGTGCTCATTAAAAAAATATTTACTATCCCATTAAACCTGATAAACTTACTCATTTGTGTGCACTTAAATTTTTCGTAAATCATCTTTCAGAGAATATTTTGTATAATTTATTAAAAGTTTCAAAATAGGGTGAGAAGCTAAATTCTGTATAATTGGAAAACCTTTTAATTTTATACATGTTGTGCGAAATTCATTGAGAAATAAACAATATTGGCAAAGTTTTGAATGAAAATATAAAATAAACATGCTTTTTTCTTTTGTAACTCTGGATTAAGTTCGAATTTCCAAAAATCCGATAATCCACGACACTCTACTTGAAATGCTCTTTCAAATGCCGTTTAGATCATCAAAATCCATTGGAAAATGCACAAAATTTTTAACTTCCCCGACCGGAGGGTAGGGAAGTTATTAGTTTCGGACCAAAATTTCGAATTCGAGATTTCACCAGATCTTTACGTTTTGAGGTCCCCTGAACACGTTTTTGAAGTTTTTAGCTTGATGTCCGTGTGTGTGTGTGTGTGTGTGTGTGTGTGTGTGTGTGTGTGTGTGTGTGTGTGTGTGTGTGTGTGTGTGTCTGTCGTTTCTCCAACGATTACTCAAAAACGGTTTAACCGATTGAGTTCAAATTTGGTCAGCACAAACTATTTGGTGGCCGTTCGAGTTGATTAGTTTTTGGTGCCAATCGGACCACGGGGGTGGAAGGGGGAGGGGGTTGATTAAAAAAAATTTAAGATAACGTATTAATTTGATATCACCAATCGAAAGGGCATATGCTTTTATGTCTGAAACGATATCCATCATGTGCGATGTTCTTTTCTTTTTTTAAATAAGGGCACAAAATATGCAAAATAGTTCAGTCAACCAATTCAAATTTGCCGCCTTCTATAAGGGATCGGTTGCCATAGAAAATTCAATTGCAAAATTTTGAAATGACAGTTCTGTGGTTCAGTCAAAATTTCGCAATTGAATCGTGTATCGAGTTTATAAGAAAGTTGAACTGAAAAGTGTGTATGGAACCACCAATTAGTGAACAGAGTTTTGGTTGACGAGGTGCTGGGGTGCTGGTTCCTCATTGAATTTTTCAGTGGTGGTGAGATAACCACGGCTCTTAATTCCCGATTTTGATTTTTATAGTAAGTTAGTTTTTTTTTAAAACTTGGACTCGTGCATTAATTGTCGACTTCTGACACTTGTTTTTAATATTCTGATCTAATTCATGATTAACTATCCGGAATGTGTCGGGGAAGTTATTAGGCCGGTTCTTAGATTCGGCCCCTTTCAAATTTTTATATTTGAAAATGCCCTCAAATTTTCGGGTCACTGACTGTTCTTAAAAAATATATAAATTTGATAAAAACCCTAGAGTATGCAATCAATTATACAGGTTTAGCTTCTCAATCTTGTTTTCAAACTATTAACAAATTATACAAAATTATGTGAATTAGCAATAACTCTGAAGGACGATTTAGAAAAAATCAAAGTGGACACAAATGAGTAAGTCATTTTCGTGTGAATCACGTCGATCCAAACAAGTTTACAAGGTATAATGCGATTGTAAATATTTTTTTTATGAGCGCAATAGCAAACCTATAATTATTTACAATGATTTCATAGTTTTATTGATATAAATATATATAGATAGGTATATAATTTTACAATACAAATAAAACTATTACAAGTTTGTTTAAGTTTACAGATTAGATAATTGTGACATAGTGAACGTTAGGTGAGTTGTAATTAAAATAAAATTTATAATTATTCATTTAATTTGTTCAACAGCTATACAATGGAATATTTAGGGGTGTTTAATGTGATTTTAGCGTTGATTATTGTTATTTCAACGTATATTTTTTATAGTTTTACATACTGGAAACGGCGCAATGTTCAATATTTAACACCGAAACGTTTATTTGGACATTTACCAAATCCTTTATTACCCAAATCGGAATCTTTAGTGACTGCCATACATAAAATTTACAATGAAATTAAATACAAAAACGGTTGGAAATTCGGCGGTATTTATTTCTTTACACAACCAATTTTATTGGTAACCGATCTGGATTATTTAAAATTGATTCTAACGAAAGACTTCCAACACTTCACCGATCGTGGTGTTTATTATAACGAAAAAGACGACCCGATTAGTGCCCATTTATTCGCAATCGGTGGTCAACAATGGCGAAAACTACGTACGAAATTCACACCGACCTTTACCTCGGGCAAAATGAAACAAATGTTTCAAACTTTAGTCGATTGTGAAGCTGGATTATTACAACAAATTGATAAGAATGTTAAAAATAACGAACCTATTGATATAAAAGAGATAACAGGTAATTATACGACTGATATTATTGGTTCGTGTGCTTTTGGTTTGGAGTGTAATTCATTTAATGATACGGATTCACCTTTTCGACAATACGGCAAACAGGTGTTTAAAATTACAAAATGGCGTTTGGTTATACGATCATTCGCTATGAATTTCCCGAATTTGTCACGTTCGTTACATATTCGGTTCTTCACCGAGGATGCTGCTACATTTTTCAAAAAATTAATCAAAGATACGGTTGAATATCGTGAAAAGAATCAAATTCATCGTAATGATTTCTTACAATTGTTGATTGAAATGAAGAATAATGATGAAGATCCTTTAACTTTGGACCAAATTACAGCCCAAAGTGTATTGTTCTTCTTAGCCGGCTTTGAAACATCCTCGACAACAACAACTTTTGCCATGTACGAATTAGCTAGAAATCAAACAATTCAAACGAAACTACGTGAAGAAATCAATGAAGTTCTGAAGAAACACAACAATCAAATCACTTACGAGGCTATAAATGAACTCAAATATATGAGTCAAGTCATTGATGGTAATTTTATAGAAAATTCCACCATTTAGTAATGATTTAATATATAAAATTCTACTCTAAATTGTAGAAACTCTTCGAAAGTACCCGCCGGTAACGATAGTCCCTCGTCTCTGCGTCCAAAATTACAATATTCCCGATACCGATATTGTAATAGAGAGAGGTACAAGAGTTCTAATACCAATCTATAGTATCCACCACGATCCGGAATATTATCAAGAACCGGAGAAATTCGATCCGGAACGTTTCAATGATACAAATCGTCAAAATTTACATCAATATGCTCATATACCGTTCGGTGAAGGTCCACGAATCTGTATCGGTATGTATGTCGTAGCTTGATTTGGATAAAATTTAAGTTTTAAATACCGGAATCAACACCCTATTGGTAAATAATCAAAGAAATGACAGTAATTTGGATTGTTTTTAGGTATGCGTTTTGGTTTAATGCAAACAAAAGTTGGCCTGACTGCCTTATTGAGAGATTATCAATTTACATTGAACGAAAAAACAAAAGAACCATTAGTAATTGATAAGAAATCAGTTGTTTTAGCTGCAGAGGGTGATATTTGGTTGAATGCTAAAAAAATTTAATTAATTTGTTTCTATTATATTGTTGTCATTAAAATCGTGGCAATATGTTGAATTAGAAATCAAATATTGTCAATTTATTGTATCTTTGGTTGGACAAAAAACGTATTAAACGTGTAAATGTGTCAGTAAATAAGTACCTACTTAAAACCTCTAAAGTTCCTAAATTTTGAGCAATACAATTAGGGAAGTTTAGGAAAATAGCCAGTGACCCGAAAATTTGTGATCACTTTTAAACCTAAAAATGTCGTCCATTTTTCGATGGATTTTGATGATCTAAACGGCATTTGAAAGAGCATTTCAAGTAGAATGTCGTGGATTATCGGGTTTGTGGAAATTCGAACTTAGTCCAGAGTTATAAAAGAAAAACCGCAAGCATGTTTTTTTTTCTGCATAACTTTGCCAATATTGCTTACTTTTCAATGATTTTCACACAGCAACTATAAAATTAAAAGCGCTTTCCAATTTTGTTATTTTCCGATCGTATTGTTAGTCTTTCGGGAAATTTATGAAAAACAAATTACTGTTGTTCGTATAGAGAGTGGCTTACTTCATCTAGTACCGGATAAAGGGCCTCTTCCTAATTACAGACTGCTTTATCATATGTCTGAGGCGGCCACCTTACTTGTTTGCAGTGTTGTCAAATTTTCGGGTTTCTGACTATTTTCCTAAACTTCTCTAAAGGTATTGCTCAAAATTTAGGAACTTTAGAGGTTTTAAGTAGGTACCTATTTACTGACACATTTACATGTTTAATACGTTTTTTGTCCAACCAAAGATACAATAAATTGACAATATTTGATTTCTAATTCAACATATTGCCACGATTTTAAAACAATTTATTTAAATGACAACAATATAATAGAAACAAATTAATTAAATTTTTTTAGCATTCAACCAAATATCACCCTCTGCAGCTAAAACAATCGATCTCTTATCAATTGCTAATGGTTCTTTTGTTTTTTCGTTCAATGTAAATTGATAATCTCTCAATAAGGCAGTCAGGCCAACTTTTGTTTGCATTAAACCAAAACGCATACCTGAAAAACAATCCAAATTACTGTCATTTCTTTGATTATTTACCAATAGGGTGTTGATTCCAGTATTTAAGGCTTAAATTTTATCTAAATCAAACTACGACATACGTACCGAGACAGATTCGTGGACCTTCACCGAACGGTATATGAGCATATTGATGTAAATTTTGACGATTTGTATCATTGAAACGTTCCGGATTGAATTTCTCCGGTTCTGGATAATATTCCGGATCGTGCTGGATACTATAGATTGGTATAAAAACTCTTGTACCTCTCTCTATTACAATATCGGTATCGGGTATATTGTAATTTTGGACGCAGACACGAGGGACTATCGTTACCGGCGGGTACTTTCGAAGAGTTTCTACAATTTAGAGTATAATTTTATATATTAAATCATTACTAAATGGTGGAATTTTCTATAAAATTACCATCAATGACTTGACTCATATATTTGAGCTCATTTATTGATTCATATGTGATTTGATTGTTGTGTTTCTTCAGAACTTCATTGATTTCTTCACGTAGTTTCGTTTGAATTGTTTGATTCTTAGCTAATTCGTACATGGCGAAACTTGTTGTTGTTGAAGATGTTTCAAAGCCGGCTAAGAAGAACAATACACTTTGGGCTGTAATTTGGTTCAAAGTTAAAGGATCTTCATCATTATTCTTCATTTCAATCAACAATTGTAAGAAATCATTACGATGAATTTGATTCTGTTCACGATATTCAACGGTATCTTTGATTAATTTTTTGAAAAATGTAGCGGCATCCTCGGGGAAGGACCGAATATGTAGCGAACGTGCCAAATTCGGAAAATTTGAAACGAATGATCGTATAATCGAACGCCATTTTGTAATTTTAAACACCTGTTTGCCGTATTGTCGAAAAGGTGAATTCTTATCATTAAATGAATTACAGTCCAAACCAAAAGCACACGAACCAATGATATCAGTTGTATAACGACCTGTTATCTCTTTTATATCAATCGGTTCGTTATTTTTTAAATTCTCATCAATTTGTTGTAATAATCCAGCTTTACAATCGACTAAAGTTTGAAACATTTGTTTCATTTTCCCCGATGTAAAAGTTGGAGTAAATTTCGTACGTAATTTTCGCCATTGTTGACCACCTATAGCGAATAAATGGGCACTAATCGGGTCGTCTTTTTCGTTATAATAAACACCACGATCGGTGAAGTGTTGGAAATCTTTCGTTAGAATCAATTTTAAATAATCCAGATCGGTTACCAATAAAATTGGTTGTGTAAAGAAATAAATACCGCCGAATTTCCAACCGTTTTTGTATTTAATTTCATTGTAAATTTTATGTATGGCA
This sequence comes from Mylabris phalerata, assembly GCA_020740385.1. NCBI lineage: Eukaryota > Metazoa > Arthropoda > Insecta > Coleoptera > Meloidae > Mylabris > Mylabris phalerata. Next base: position 1,615,734 of record JAJEOX010000142.1, on the reverse strand, counting down.
GTCACTAAAGATTCCGATTTGGGTAATAAAGGATTTGGTAAATGTCCAAATAAACGTTTCGGTGTTAAATATTGGACATTGCGCCGTTTCCAGTATGTAAAACTATAAAAAATAAATGTTGAAATAACAACAATCAACGCTAAAATTATATTAAACACCCCTAAATATTCCATTGTATAGCTGTTGAACAAATTAAATGAATAATTATAAATTTCATTTTAATTAAAACTCACCTAACGTTCACTGTGTTACAATTATCTAATCTGTAAACTTAAACAAACTTGTAATAGTTTTATTTGTATTGTAAAATTACATATCTATTTATAGCAGTACAACCATTAAATCATTGTAAATAATTATACGATTGCTATTGTGCTCATTAAAAAATATTTACAATAGCATTACACTTTGTAAACTTGTTAGGATCGACGTGATTCACACCAAAAATTACTTACTCATTTGTGTCCACTTTGATTTTTTCTAAATCATCCTTCAGAGAATTTACAAATTCACATAATTTTGTATAATTTATTAAAAGTTTGAAAACAGGGTTGAGAAGACTGCTTAAATTCTGTATAATTGGTTGCATACTCTAAGGTTCTATTAAATTTATAAATTCTTTCAAGTTGCAGCAAGTTTATAGTTTAAAAGTCAACAAAATCTGATTCATATAGCCGTAAAGATCTTCGAATATAATCTAGAGCGGTTAATTGAATCGTTCTTTAGTCCAGATCTACTGAAATTTTGTTTAAATTCAAGTCTAAGAACGATTTCGCGCTATTTCATTAGAAGTGTATTGTTGGTTGTCTAATTCGAGTGTAAGATTATCAAGATTTATTTCCAAAATAGTATCCGCTTATGCAACTAATCATACACCTAAACTGCATTAAATTTTCACTTCCTCTAATTTATGATTGTATAAACTGTGAATTGTCGTAAAAAGACTAGATTTCTATTAAATTTGATATTTGAAATGAAAGAAATAAGTAGCCGAATCAAACTACAATTCTAGATTAATATCAAACATGCTTTTCAAAATGGTGTTTTATTTATGCAACCTACAATACAGAAAGACGGCGTTAAATTTGAATCAATAGAGGATTTTTCTACCATAAACCAGTCATGTGAGTCACATTTTTCTAAAAATGATCCATTGGTAACAGTTTTGTCGTTACCAAAGTCTCTTATTTGTCCCCTAATATAGTGGGTTGACGTACAATTATGTCTATTTTGGGTGTCTATCTATTTTTGATAAAATAACTGAGTCATTCCTCAACTATTTACAATTGTTTTTTCGATTTGATTCAAATTTTTTGCTAGATTTAATTGAATTTTCTAAATAACTACCAATTAATTGTAGTTTTCTAATAAATTAGGTTCATTTCTTATCAAGTTAATTTAATTTTTTTTCTCTCGTTTTGAAATTCAACTGCGTCATTTTCTATCGTACAATGCACATGAATCCATATGTGATTAACATAAAACTTTATTGTACACGATTCCATGTAGAGAAAACCACATAAATTTTAAATATTTGGTTAGAATATTATGGAAAACAATAACAACGACAGAGATTATTGTGCAGCAGTCTAAATAGAGACGTGGGTGAGTTCAATTCGAATTCTTTCTATCGAAATCAAAGTCTATAGTCAAATTATCAATAAAAACTAACAAAATTTCCAATTTGTTCAGTGAAAGTTGACTTGAACACAATTTAAGTCGGTTTGAATTGAAGAATTCTTAGAAATTTGTAAATCGTACAACCTTGACCGGAATTTTTGTTATTAAACAAACAAATAAATGAAAAATAATAACAAATATTGATATTAATTTATTGATAAGACTACTATTAAGAGCGATAAAGATAGATCGATTAATAAAAAGAGAACAAACGAACAAAATTGAGTGAGTAATTATTATTAATTATCATCTATACTTTATCCACTATGACTTGTAAATCATTTCAATTGTTTTGTACACGTTTATGTTGTTTATTAGAAGAATAATTAAGCAATTAATAGCGTTAATTGTTTAAATTATAATAGTACGGTGGAAAACAAATGAAAATATGTATAACTGGTTGTATAATCGATGAAATATAAAGGCGCCATCTGTTGACGGTTAGTTTAGATTCAATTCGGGGTAAATTTCGAATGGTGCAAGTTTTAAATCAATACAACCCGGGGATTAACAAATCCATGTTTGCCAACCTCGTTTTCGGTTATAGAGTTTCCCTAAAATTTCGTTTTATTGTGGTTAGTTTCAATTCCCAATTGGCCATGGTCTTAGCTACGTACTGTCGTAGATTAGTTCAGATTTTGACTTTTATCAATGTCAACAAGTAGCTTGAACAAAGTTGCAACAAAAGCACATGGATTTTTTGCTTAACCAATCAGTTAGTGGCGGTAAATTTGAATTTTCCTCCATTTGGTTTGATTGTAATCGAACGATTAACGATCGGAATTCGTCTTGTCATGTTTTTGATTAAATATTATCAGTAATTTATAACAATGTAATTGATTTGTCATGGTTTTCCGGTTAAGATTATCGAGAAATCCCCGATATTTTTCTCAATTTTATCATTGATTATAAAATTGTAATTCTCTAACTTTTCGATGATTTGTTACCATGACAACGTTACCGACATTTTTATTCTTGTCTCTTTCCAGCTATATGGATGCTAGAATTGTAAAGACAGAGATAGTTCTATCCAAAGATATTATAGTAACGAATCTTTATCGTGTTATAGAATACGACTGATTGTTTTTCTAGACAATTGGCAAAATAATTCGAGTTAATTGGGCAATTTTCGTATTCAATTTTCAATAAGTATTGTCGTAGATTAGTTCATATTTCCATAAATTTGATATTTGTTAATGGCGACTTTATAAAAGCATGGCCTACTGCGCCGTTAATTGACATATTACGCTTAACGTATGCAACCAGTTATACGTGCAGTGGCGGTAAATTTGAATTTACATCCGTTTAGTTTGATTAAAATCGAATAATTACCAATTATTGTTTATCTCGTCACGTTTCTGATTAAATATTATCAGTAATTTATTACAAAATAGTCGATTAGTGATTGTTTTCCGGAATTATCGAAAAATCCCCGTTATTTCAGTATTCTTTTTCATCGATTTCATTCATTTATTGTAAATTAAAGTTTCTTATTGTGTTGTTCTAGAATACCACAATTAGTGTATGGTTTTAAAATCCCCCAAAAATGTGTTTTTTGATGGTATTTTTGTTAATAATCGTGTTAATTCTGTTGGGTTTTGTTGTTTATTTGAAATGGTCTCATCAATATTGGAAACGGCGCAATTTCGTTTATTTACCACCAAAATTACCATTTGGCAATTTCAACGGTCTCAAAAATCGCAATAAATCGATCGGTATTTTGATGAGAGATATTTACAATCAAATTAAATTGAAAAATTGGCAATACTGCGGTATATATTTTATAGCACGTCCCATTTATGTTGTCCGTAATTTGGATTATTTAAAATTGATTCTAACGAAAGATTTCCAATATTTCACCGATCGTGGTATGTATTATAACGAGAAATTGGATCCGATTAGTGCCCATTTGTTCGCTTTGGGCGGGCAAAAATGGCGCCAATTGCGCACGAAATTAACACCAACATTTACCTCGAATAAGATCAAAACTATGCTGCCGATCATGAACGAATGCATCAATTTAACACTGAAATCCATCGATAACAACATCGATAAAACCGTCGATATTAAAGAGATTCTATGTCGATATACGACCGATATTATCGGATCGTGCGCCTTCGGATTGGATTGCAAAACAATCGAAAAGGACGATTCACCGTTCCGATTGTACGGCCGTAAAGTCTTCACATCGAATCGTTTCCGTATAATTCAAATGATAGTCGCCACGAATTTCCCAAAATTGGCCCATCTATTGCAAATCCGACAAGTGCCGCCGGATATCTCCGATTTCTTTACGAATATCGTTAAAGATACGATCAATTATCGACAAATCAATCGGATCGAACGACCCGATTTCCTGCAATTATTGATCGAATTGTATCAAAACGAGAATATCGAAGAGAATCTAACGATTGATGAAGTTGTGGCGCAGAGTTTCGTCTTTTTTTTTGGCCGGTTTTGAAACATCATCGACAACGATGAGTTTCACATTGTACGAATTGGCGAAGAATCCCGAAATCCAAACGAAATTACGCGATGAAATCGAACAAATCTGGGACGATTACAATGGCAAAATCACCCATGAAGCACTACAAGAACTAAAATATATGAATCAAGTCATTGAAGGTTAGTTAGATGTCTAATTGTAGCCCCCAAAATAATCCGCCATTTTATTTTTTCTAACCTAGAAACTCTAAGGAAATACCCACCAATACCGTATGTGTCACGGATTTGTGTTAAAGATTATCAATTACCCGATAATGGGTTGATATTAGAGAAGGGTATAAGGGTTATTATACCCATTTTGGGTATACACCATGATGACGATCATTATCAACAACCGGACGAATTCGATCCGGAACGTTTCAATGAACGCAATAGACGCAATCGACATCAATATTCTTATTTGCCATTCGGTGAAGGTCCACGAATCTGTATCGGTACGTATGTCCTAGCTAGATTTGCTAAAATCACACCTATAATTGGCTATGGATCCAAGTATATCGGTTGTAGCTTGAATCAAGCAAACTATGATTTCATGTAGAAGTCTCCAAAGCCTACTTTTAAATAATCTAAGAAATTGCTATGAGTAAGTCGTAGCTTCATTTATAATTAAATTAGAAATAATCAAATCAAAGATGGAGGTACATAGGTCGTAGCTTCAGTTTTTTCAAATCTTAAGTTAACTATGAACCGAAATCCATGGCCCTCTTGGTAAACAATTGAAGAGAATGACAGTAATTGGGGCTATTTTTAGGTATGCGTTTTGCTCTACTCCAAATCAAAGTTGCCTTATTCAATTTATTGAGAAATTACGAATTCCAAGTGAATCGAAAAACAAAAGAACCATTAGAGATGGCGAAGAATTCGTTTGTTTTATGTGCCGAAGGTGGTATATGGTTGGATATAAGGAAATTATAAAATATGACTCAAAACTTATTTTTATATATATATCTATATTTATTTCTAAATATAAAAATCTATATTTTATTAACCATAATAATAAAATTTCTCGTTTATTAATTGTGAGTTGTTAATTTAATTGATTAGTAATTAAAAATTTGGGTTTATTGAAGAAAAAGTTGGGTTGTTGGAGGTGCCGGGCATCGATCCCGGTACCTCTCGCATGCTAAGCGAGCGCTCTACCATCTGAGCTACACCCCCTACAATAAATATAACCTCACTTCTACTAAACTAGTAATTTCAAAAATTTTATTTCAAATTAATCAAGACGGCTTTGTTTCAACTAGCATGGATAGATATGAATTATTGTAGTAAAGAGAGAGATAGTCAATAATAGGGAGAAATCGCGTCACCTGTGGTTTGTTTATAAAAATTGCGCCTAGTTAACTAGATTTGGTGGTGTATTATTGGTTGTCTATAATGTTCGACTACTGAAACTGTTAATTAGCGCATGCGCCGTTATTGGAACGGTTTTAATAAAAATTCAAGAATCTTTTATAACAAAGTCCGGCTACCAACAAGAAGTTATTCCAGTCTTGCAGGTCAGGTAAATGTTGTCCGTTCAACATTTCTAATTCAACCGATTTTTTTTTGTGTTGTTGTTATGTTTTTAAACGTGTCTTTCGAGTGTTTGTTTGTTGAAAAAATCCAATAAAAATTTCAATTAAATTCCAGTCAAACTAGACTTCTTCTTCGAACACGAAAATCAACAATCGACAAGGGGAAAAAGTGGTGAATTACAACAACACGGCCTTCAATGATGGTGAAATCATCGGTGAATTTACCAAATTTCCACGATAATCGAAGCGATTCGAAGTGAATTTCGATGAAAATCCAAAGGGGAGAATTCGGTGAGTCATCCTGTAATTATGTTTATACACTTGACAACCGGTAGATTGTCATTTGTTTGTTGTATATATATATATAGATCAATTTACCACAGCCGCCTTGGTTTATTTTCTTATCCGCTTATTTTTAATTATAAATGGATAATTAACGAGAATTGGGGGTAATTATTTGAATTTTCGAAAATCTAATCAACGACAACCAGATGTTGTTCAATTCAATTGAATTTGTTGTCTTTTTTTCCATTTAAAAGATGTTGGAAAACAAATGAATACCATCATCATAGTAGACACTGTTTATTAAATTGATGGCAGATGTTTTACAAATGATTGTCGAATATACCGGATGTCCCTTTTTTCTTCTAAATCTATCTCTATCTATTTGCTATTTTCTACATGTATTGAATAGAGATAGATTGATTGTGTATTGAAGAAATGCTGTCGTTGTACTCTTGATACTTGAGTCATGACCTTGGTGGTCTTTTACGGCCATTTTCTAAAACATTAAATTTAATACCCGGCAGGCGTAGAGAATACCGCAATTGATGATGATGATGATGATGATTTGTAAGAAAATTGACACGAAAAAATCATGAAATAACCACTTTGTTATTATTAATTTGTTTATACAGGATGTTCCAATTACGTTGAAATTAATCTAGGTTATGTTATTGCATCATTGTTATAATTATGATTTTTTTCCAGTCGGATTTTAGCCAAATTCTAATTTTAACTCGTAATTACGTGGTGATTCTTTGATTAATTATTAACATTTTATTTTGGAAAAAGTAAAAGTTGACATTTTGTAAATTAATTTATTTTTATTGATTTCAAATTATTGACAATAACACCAAAAAAAAATTGAAAGAGAAAGATTCAAGAAAAGGTCGAATGTTATTCAAGTCATGTTGTAGGAGTCTTACTTAATTATACAGAGTGGCTCTTCTATGGCGCCATTTTGTAAAAAATTTGACATCTGTCATTTTTCCCAACAATCTAACCTATAATATGAATAAAATAACCGATTTTAAACCGTTAGTTTGAATATTCTGAGGATTTTATTGATGATTATTTAAATTGTACAACTAGGAAATTAATACGAAATCACATTACGGTATTTTCTATCGACTTTTCTTTTATTTATCCATCTGTTGATGACCTATTCACGTGGGAATCACATTATTTCCCATAAAACCAACAATTTTCAATTTACACGGTATTAATGGTAATTTATTAATAATTGAGTGTAATTTAAATTTGGCGCGTCATTATAGCCAATTATCGTTAATTAGAAACCGCGACATTTGAAAAAACAATCGCAATCAACCTATTATAATATTTGGTTTGAATTTGGCGCCACATTATAGCCAATAATCGATAATTGTAGCTATGCAATTAATAAAACAATCACGAACCAACCAATTAGCCAATCATTGATAATTGTGGGAATAAAAGCGCGAAATTTGTAAATAAATCGAACATATTTCTTTCGTTTTTATTATTGCGATAGACAAAGGAATTCTAAAAATAATCGAAAGAACATTTGCCAAACCGGAAGTATTCATTTGTTATATATTCTCATCGAGTTTATTTTAACAAGATTGCGTTGAAATTGCGGAAATTTACGCCTATTTGTGATAGATTTGACATTTAAAATGTCAATTTTTTTTTCCTTTGAATAAAAATCATAGGTGATTTGATTTATTTTACTTTTACAAAATTATTCAATATCCAGCAGGCTGGGATGTGAAAGTTTTTCGAAAGGATCATCTTCAATTGTTTCGTTTGTCTTCCTCATGTCACTTGTTTTTTTTTTTTATTTTTTGGGTTATTGCAATAGGAAAAATGCCAATCAAGTGTACGTGTCTATTCGTCATTTGTCCTTTTGTTTTATTGTTTTTTTCTCTATACAAGTCTACCACCACACCTTTAAAAATTATTTAGATCATGTCCTTGATTATTCAAATGTTTTTTTTTCCAACAAATGCACCTACGATTCCGGTATTTGATTATTCATTTGTTTTTTTGCAATTTCTATTGTTTTGTCTATTTTAGATAACAATTTAATTGATAAAGATTTGCATAATTTGTTATAGAAAGATGATAGAAATAAAAACAAAAGCGAAACGATAACAAAACACAATCGAAAGTAAACATTTGAATATTAAAACAATGTTATAATAACAATAAATCGATTACGTTTGCATAATTGTTATATTCGGTGGGTCATACGGTATTCACGACCACCTACAATTAGAACTTTTACTTTTATTCAATTTTCTTTACTACTTGGTTTTATTCGAATTTACAGGGTCATCGAAATTATTTTGACATTTATCATAACCTAAATTCTATTATTTTAGATGGCCCGGTATATTAAAGAATTTCCTCACCTTATTCTTTAATTTATTTAAATTGATTCCATTTATTTATTGAATTGTTGTGGTTGTCTTGAAGTTTTCCAATTGCAAATTAATAAATTCCATCGTTTAAAGGTAATGAGGACGTAGGATTCTTCGTAATTTACATAAAATACAGGGTCATCGGAATTCAGAGACGATTTGAATTTGGCGCAATATTCCAACCAATCAATATCCACAAATTATTCCAACTCCCATCTCTAATTCGATTCTAATCGTTGTGATTGGTTGTATAAAGGCGGTTATTTTAAAATCGATTATGGTAACTAGATTTCATCATTATATACGATTTAATTTATTTAAATCGATTCCTTCGATTGTTCAATTGTTGTGGTTTCTAGAATTGCAAATTGATAAGAAATTCCACCATTTAAAGTTATTTAGGACGTGAGTATTTATATTTCCAACTAATAAAAAGTCATCGATTTAAATTTAGCGCATTTTGTAACCAATCAAAACCCCCAAATCAACCCTCATTTCTAATTTGAATCTAATCAATATTATTGGTTATATAATGGCGGTAATTTCGAAATCGATTCCAAACCTACTGCGATAAAAATTCGATTTCATCATCGTATGATAATAATACAAACAACAAGGTGGTCATTAAAATAATTACCTATTGTAACCTAAAATTTTTATAAATTATAATTTGAAAATTTATCGATGAAAAATTCATTATTACCACTATTATTTGTAATGATAATATCCGGTATTGAAAATGCAATCAAATTAACTATGGAATTTTCATTGGCTTTTGTTAGGATAATAAAAGAACACGTAACCAAACACACGGAGAAAAAAAAACAAATGATTAATCAATTTTTGTTTTTTCGGAAGTAATTCGAATACGGTTTTGGTACAGTTGTTTCATCAAAGTTAACTCGAATTTCGATCGTTTTTTTTTTTTGTTAATTCTTTTGTTTTTATTTCTACAATAATCAAGTTCACTAACCGCAATTAGCAAAAAATCCTTGATAGAAAAAATTTACACCGAAATAAGTAATTGATGGAGAAAAAAAATTGAATAACGACCTTGTTAACTTTGTTGTTTTAATTAATTAATTCCAAATAAGGATCATCATCTATCTTTAGACAATTAAGCAACTCTATAGTGATTAAAAACAAAAAAGAATCGTGTGTTTTTTTTTTTAAAGATTATCAATCAAGGATGTTGTGGTGAATTAACCATTAAAGCTATCCATACACTCAATTAAACTGGCATACACGATTATTACAATCAAGGTTATTCACCTTAAACATGATTGATGGTGTATGGATAACTTTAGATTTATATTTAACAAAAAACGCACAGACATGATGATAATTGTTTTTTTTTTCGCTTATAATTTCCGGTTATTTATCATTGTTTTTTTTTTTCTTCAATGATTTATAATTAGAATCAATGTAATTCTTCAACATCCTTATCATTATCGTCATCATCTCCATTATTATCACTATACATCGGATTATCAAAGGATCGATCTAATTGGACAATTGAACCACTCAATGATTGGCCATCTAATGTTAAACGTTGACCATCAAAGCGTGCCATGAATGGGCCGGGGTTAATGGCGCCTAATCTTAACCTAAAAATTTATTCATTTTTTTTTTAATAATTATAAATAAAACGCGGATTTACCTGGTTAGAATTGAATTATTTGGATTGAAACCATAGAAAATGATTGCAAATATTAGAATAACACCGAAGAATGTTGAAAATATTAATATTAATGTTGTTTTTCCATTAGATAGGTTATAATTGCCGGATTTATATAAATTAAGATTATTGATTTTATAATGGTGTGCATCTGGAAATTAAATTAGCGTTAATTAAGTTAATTTTATAGTAAAATTACTAAAAAAAACAAAAACAAATCGGTAATTAACATCGCTCATAGAAGGCTATAGTTGTTGTTTTTTTGTTTTATTACAAAACGGCCATCTTGTCCTCCATTTTACCAATTAAATTTCATAGCCTATTTGATTATCTTTTATTTATGGAGAAATATAAAAATGGCGGCAAATAACCGACAATTCCATAGCCCTCTAGGTTATTCAAATTTTTCTAATAAAAATCAAATTCAAATAATCTAGACGGCTATTAACAAATTCTATAGTCGGATAATATGAAAATTTTAGTTGGCTATGATGTAAAACAAAAACATGTCTTGTTTTTTAAAATTTCAATTTACAATAAACATCAAGAAGGCTATGATAAAATCGAAATTAATTTCCATAGCCTTCTTGAATCTCATAGTCTTCTAGATTTTTCGGTTTTTCGTCTACTAGATTTTAAAGAAATTTAAAAGAATTCCAATCGAAATCACCCATGATTGAGACATTTGAAATTTCATAAGTCTTTAGAATTTTTATAATTTACGTCCAATAAAATAGAATCTAGACAGCTGTGATTGTTGTATGTCTAAAACCACCACATTACCTTCAATTGTTCCGATCAAATGTCATGACCTACTAGGTTTTTTTTCAAGTACTATTATTCTGAAAAGAATGCAGTTGAAAAAAAAACCATAGGCGTCTGTGATGTAAGCGAAACTACAATTACAACAATTAAATTTCACAGCTTTCTAGATGAAATCTATATTTATTAGAAAAAAAAAAATCAAATAAAAACCTAGCAGGCTATGATTTTAACTAATCTAGATGGCTGTGATTGTTATAACCTACAATTTGATTGACAATATGGCAGATTTCATTTCCACGGCCTACTAGATTGATTTTTAGCCAAATTTTGTGTATAACTAACGAGTGGAACTTACTTAATTTTAATTCTTGATAAAAATCATCAGCTGCAATTAAACTATCACCAATAAAATCATTTTCAGTAAATACAATTTGATATAAATTATCATCATTAATGTGACTTAAATGTGTGGAAATTGTTGTAAATTGTTTTAATAAATTTTTGATTTTTTCGATATTTTCCGTCGATTTTTGATAGAATTCGATTGATGCACCGCAAATTTTCGAACAAAATAGACGCGGCTGTATTGGATTCGTACATTTTAATCCATTTTCAGTACTAATATCATCAATATTGTCTTCAATCGGACATTCGATATAATTATGGTGACACACTGTAGAATCATCCGCTCTATTGTTATCGATTTTTATATGGAAATTATTGTAATAATTACGGAAAATTGTCGTTTTTGTTGTTGTTAATAATTGATTGATATCATTTTGGGTTAATTGTCGCCCATTGAATTTAATTGAATTCAATTTGATTAAATTAAAATACTCATTAAATTTGATACGTGTATGTATACCGGCTGGTAAGGAAATATTATCAAAATCGCACGGTATACGTTCTAGATGCGGTACAGCATCATTAAAATCATCACCGCCATCATTATCATTGTCATTAATGAATTGCCAATTACGATAATCCGACCATTCATGATAATTCGAAGTTTTCAATTCTATACCTGCAAATTTTCCGATTAAAATCACGAAAAAAATTTGGTTGGAAACAATGGGATTCGAACCCGAGTCTGCAAGTTTCCGTATTTAAAAAAATTAAAACAATTTGACTTACATTTTGAGTTTTTCTCAAATAAAATCATACCATCATTGATTAAATCAAGTTCACCCGATTTCGGTAATATTAATTCATTTGTTATTAATATTTTATCAATGAAAATTGGTGCTTCATTAATTAAATCGAATTTAATACGATCACAATTATTATTAATTGTTTTCCAATTGTTTTTCTCCATTATATCGTTATTATATTTCCATACTTTTAAACAATTCAATTTTATCAACAAATTGAAAATAATTAACAATAATAACATTTTTTAATTGAAATTTTTTGATTGAACAATCACGTAGACTATGAATTTTCTAATTCGATTGTTTATGTCGAAAATTAAGGGGTGGATCAAATTATGGTATCACTATCTCATTATCATTATTATTATTATTGTTAAATTAGGTTAGTTTATTTTAATCAAGCCTTGAGTGATTATGTAAAAAAAAAAAACAAAACAAAACAAAAACCTTTACCTAATTGAAGAAGCTCATTATTTGAATAACAATCATTAGAATCAAGGTTAGCTGTGTATATTTTTAGAATTTTTTAATATTCAAAATTTCCAATTAATCATAAATGAATTATTCAAATTACGCGCCATTTCGAACTAATCGAAATCATTGATTTCGATTGTTTCAACAGTTTTGATTGGTGATTGAAATGCGCCAAATTTGAACAATTTCTAACCTACATTTTTGAAAAGTATTACAATGATAAGTGCAATAATAATTAAAACGATAATTATTTACGTTTGCACAATAATTTGGCAGGCTCGACGTGATATTGTAATCAAGACCGCTTAAATTCAACTTTTACTTTTATTCAATTTTTATTTCAGTTGTTTTTTAACGGAGTACTTGATATTTGTAACAATCTCTTTGACAATTTGACCAGTTTTATTCATATTTCCCTACAATTGGACGACTCTGTAAGTAATGAAATCATTATCAACCAATCGAATTGTAGCATTCTCGATTGTAGCCAATCAAATTATCCTTTTATTAATCTAATTGGTTTAGAGTAAGCGCGACATTTAAAATTAATCCAATCGAATTGATTTATGGAGAATTATCGAAATTTCATCATACCCTGATGTTGATTTTTCATTAATTTTTCGACCGAATAATTACCGCTATTTTCTTTCGAAATACATCAAATTAACTATGAATATGTAACGTCACTGTATTTAAATAAGCCTACTTGTGTGCTTTTTCATAAATATTCATCTGTTTTATTACCGTTAGTGAAAGAAAAACAGATGAATAAATCAATTTTTTTTTGGACGTAATTCAAATGTTTTGGTACAGTTGTTTCATTAACATTAATAACAATATCATTATTATTATTTATCATCAAGATGATCCGAATAGAAATTCTCTATTATCAAGTTCACAGAGCGTATTCAATTGTTATAATTTTTTTGTTTTCATTTAAACAACCAATCACAATAACCGATTTAACATTTATATGTTATTGTAACCAATCAAATTTGTTTGATAATAGGCGCGTAATTTGAAATTATTTCTTTTTTTTTAATTAGAAAATATCGTGATCTTCTACTATAAATGGGAGAAATATTTGAACCTTTCACTAGAAGAATGTATCTAGTTGCTTTTGGAAAAACAAATTTTCTCATTTGTTTTCATTGACATTGAGATAGATGGATTTGTTACGATAATAAGACAGAAAGAGAAAAAAGATGAAAGTACTATCTATTATTTTGAGATTAATTCAATTGTTTTCCAATTAAAAAAAAAAACAAAACAAAACAAAAGAAATATTGACAATAGTAATATGATTCAGAAATAAAAACAAAAATAAGATAGCTACCGATCAAATTTCAATTGTTTTCGTCTATTGTTTTTTTGTAAATTGTTTGTTTTTCGGGATTTTTTTCGAAAAATTACAAAATCAAGTGAACGTATCGTTTTTCTATTATTTTTTTTTTCAGTTGTATTGGCATTTAAAGTGTGTCATCTTCCTTTCTATTCCTGTGCTCTCTCTCTTTCCCCCTCTATTCCTATCTAACTATCTATCTCTTTAGCCATCTATATTTCATTATTGCTATCTTCGTTATTTATAGCATACCTCATTGATTTGAACATATACAGGGTGAATCCAACTGTAAATCGTCTGTATATTTATTTTTATTAATCTAACAGATGGTTTGAATAAATTAATAACAACAATATTTGTTACATTAAATTAACCTATTTTTTAATTTTTTCACTCCAATTGATTGAATTAAAAGCATGAAAATCGATAGAAAATTTAACCAATCACACCCTGTATATTTTATATTTCGATCAACAAATACAAACAATTGACAATCTATATTTATATGTTTGTTTACACAAGTTAACTTTGATCTTGTATTTATCTTTGATATTGCATATATTATAAAAATTATTAATATTTCAATTATTTGTTTATTTTTATAGAATCAAGTGTGCTGTTGGAATCCGTTCGTTTATTATTATGAATAGTTGACAATTATAAAATTTTATCGTAGCCAACTTAAACATGTAAGTAGTTGTCTTTTTTTTTATTGTTATTTCGAAAATTGTAGGTTATAAATGGCGTAATTTCGACCTAATAATATCAATTTTTCAATTCTTCCATTCGATGATATAATCGGAAAAATTACAACATTGCAAATAATAATAATAATAATAACAATAACAATAATAATAATAATAAATGGAAAATATAGCTTTTCACGTTAACGTTTGGAATGCGGAAAATTTAAAGATAACCTGAAAGTTTTAATTAATCATAATTTTGGGTTAGAAAAAATTGATTAAATCCCATTAGCCTTGAGTATTTTTCTTAATTTATTTGTCATTAATTATACCAATAGAAAAAAACAATGTAGTAATTAAACTATTACTAATAATTAAAGTAATCATAGCAATAGAAAATTGGCGATCTATATTTTCTTATTTTTATTGTTACAATCGCCATTTAATGGTCGTCTTATGTAATTGTAATTAATTTTGATGACCATTGATATCGTTTGAAATAGATGGCTTTCTACATTTTCTTTCTTTCTGTATTGTTGACTATTTGTAGCTCAACCATGTCACTTGATTCTAATCAAATCATAAATTATTTGATAAAATGTGATAGCTTTTAACCTTTAATTTTAACATTTACAAGTAATAATACGTAACTGCTTGTATTACTATTATTATTATTGTTATTAATATTATTAATTATAAATAACATCAGTTGATTATTGGTAAATGTTGACAGTTAATATTTTTAAAGGTTATAAAATTCTAACCTTTATTTTTTATTAACAGTTGACAATTTTCGATTGTAGAATTGATGGAACGAGTCGCTACTGTGCTTGTGTAAATCAATCTAATTGAATAACTTATTGACCATGACTTTTTTCTACGTGTCTCTTCTATATTTGTCGGATTAATTTCAAAATCTTTAATAGAAATAGAATTAATTAACATGTATTTATTCAACTAATTTATATTTAATTACAACAAAAAAATTAAGCAACTAATTAAAATCTTGGAGTTTTTTAAATTAGGGTTATATTTAGCCGAACCAGCGACATCTGTTGATTTTTTCCAATAATTTGTCTAATTATAGTACAATTAAGGGTCATGTCTAACAGACGATAACCTGAGCAAGCAGTTCCCCCACCGTTTTATAAGAACGTTAGTGGGCAGGCGGTATATTTGCAAGAGGCGTGAGTTATCTTTTAAAATCTTGCCAGCGAAATAATTATAATGGCCGATGCAAAAATAATAGCAATTTGTTTTATTATATGACTTACCTAGTTCTCTGGATTTTTTTTGTAATCAAAATCTGCCTTATGCGAATGAAGTTACTTAATTAATTTACTTTATTAATTTACTAATTGATTATTTAAATTTTTAATCGACAATAAATCTTCCATCTATTTTAGATCTTAGAATATTTGAACAATTATTCCCTATAAACGAATGTTTATAAAATAAATACAAAAAGTAAGGACAAATATGATATGGATGGGTTACTTTATTCATTTATTTATTTATCCATCATTTACGACTGGAATTCTTTATATATAGGTCCTAAAAAGGACCGTTTCTATTTCATCTATCCATTCTTTTCGGAAATTAGATGGCCCAACCAAAGCTTGAAACAGGCAGAATTTTTCCTTGTTATTATTGTCTTCTGGCGACTTGAGCACTCTTTAAAATATTAGTTGATTCTGAAAGTAATACTAAGAAAAATATTTATTTAAAAAAGGAAGTTGAGTAATTTATTTATTCAGGTATCAATTTACTATTGGAATTCCTAGTATATTGGCTCTGAACAAAACCGTTCCTGTCCCATATATTCATTTACCAAAGAGTTTTCTTGTTTGTTGCTCCAACAAAGTCTTCGAGTTGGTATTTTTTCAACAGCTTGTAACAATGTCTTTTAGCAACTGGAATACTGGAGGACAGGTCATCATTTATATTTAATTATTTATTTTTTTCTATATATTGCTTGCCAAAATATTCATCATTTACATATGGATTCTTTGTAGGAATTATTTGTTGGCCCTGAAAAGGGCCGTTTTTTTCTGAAGAAGATAGATAAGTAGATAGATAGATAGATAGATAGATAGATAGATAGATAGATAGATAGATAGATAGATAAATAGATAGATAGATAAATATTTAACATAAAACCTAAGTAAATCTAGTATAATTATAACTACAACTATATTACAACAATAAATATAAATACAACAACTACAGCTACAACGACTACTACTAATAACTATATTACAACAATAAATACAACTACAATAATAACTACAGCTACAACGATTGCTACTAGGTACCATTCTTAATAGTACTACAACTTGCACCATTAGACATACCTAGTAACTTCAGTGAAAAAGACAGTTACCAATGTATTGTAAAGTGCATGTTACTGTATGTCACTTACCTTGTTAGAACGGTATAAAAATTAAAAATAAATAATAGTATATTATATACCAAGGGGCTAAAGCGCGTCATTTCGTCCCGAGAGTGGAAGTTTATTGCCCGAGGGACGTAAGTCCCGAGGGCAATAACCACTCGAGGGACGAAAGAAAGCACTTTAGTCCCGAGGTATATACGATATTTTTTGCACTTTCGGAAATGTTTAAAGCAATAAATTTAAAAAATTAAAGATTTGGAAATATCTATTACCATTTTTATTATGGGGTGCTATGCTAATTTATCATAGTTACTGCATTAATAAACAAGATTAATGAAATCGTCATTATAGAAAGGTAAGCAATGTCTGAATATTTCAATTTAAAAAAGGTATTTTGCCTTCAAAATCAAAAAAATTATACAAACACCAATATAAAATATTCATAACTTGGTGTCACGAGAAAAAAGCAGAAGTTAATGAAGATTCTCTGTTAGTATTTTTTAATGGAAATCAACATCAAAATTTTTAATAAAATTTGACATTTCTTAGGCTTTTGTTGTCTTGGAAACATTTATTTATTTTTCATTATATCCCTAGGGATATAATGAAGTACTTTAGTCCCTGTTTTGAGGGACTAAAATCTCACTTTAGTCCCGAAAGTGCAAAAAAAAATATTTATCACTAGTATTATAAACTGACAATTAATAAAAAACCTTTTACAATATTGTTTATGTCTTTCTTTGATTTACTAATAAGTGTGGAGTTTTTTTCTTCTCTCGTTTTCTCTGATTACAGTCAAAGAATATTTCATTATATACATATATATCTCCTTACACTTGAATTTCATTTATGTGAATATTTGTTTAGCTGAAGATTCGTTTCTTTTTATTGTTAGTGTTGTCGTTGATACTATGTTGACTACCATGGAACTAACATGAAGAATTTTGTTGGTTTAATTGTGTTTTTTTTTTTTAATTTCACACTCGAATTTCATTCAGCTGAAGATTCGTTTCTTCTTAGTCTTGTTCGTTGATAGTATGTCGACTACCATGGAACTTTCAGTTGGGTTTCCATGAAGAATTTTGTGCGTTTTTTTTTTCATTTCACACTTGAATTTCATTCAGCTGAAGATTTGTTTCTTCTTAGTCTTGTTCGTTGATAGTATGTCGACTACCATGGAACTTTCAGTTAGGTTTCCATGAAGAATTTTGTGCGTTTTTTTTTTATTGCACACTCGAATTTCATTCAGCTTTTTCGTCTTAGTTTTAGTATTGTACACTGATGGTGTGTCTATTGCCACGAGACTATTTGTTTGAGCGCAGTCAGAGATATGTCTGTCAGAAAGAGGTTCTTTATCTTTATCGGAAAGAGGTTTTTGTACTTCTGTTCTGAATGTAATTCAGTTTGTACCTCTCACAATACGGTTATCAACAGATGAGTGACATACATGTGCAATAACTTCGAACGAGTGACATGAAAATTTTAGACACTTACTTAGTGAATCAAGAATGAACTCTTTGAGTAGTTGTAAAATAAACAAGGAATAACGTCGATCATCCTTTTGAATTTTATGCTTATAGGAAATCTAATAGTTAATGATTTTATATCTTTCAAATAAGAAAAAACGGTACAATTCGCAGATTTGTGTTTGCCATTTTTATGACTTATAATTTACAAAAGAAGCTTACAAGTTTTGTTACTTTATGAACAGAAGGCAAAGTTTACCCAAGAAGGCAATGACAATAACACTTATTTGAACAGTTTTGGCCCACATATATCTACATGTAGTTATAATTATTCAGTGTAGAATGGTTTTATCTGAAATGGTTTTGTCATTCGTGTGAACTCGCATTTTATTTATTATGCAGTGTGAATCAAAAGTTTCGCATAATATTCATAATTTTATCAAAATTTCGAAAAATATCGTGACAGATTATTTTTTATTTTTTCATTATAATGAGGTCAAAACGACTCTATCACTTATCATCGCGAAAAAATGACGTCTTCATCATTGGAAAATGGTAATGATTATAATAATGATAATTGTTAATTTATTATTACTACTACTACTACTATTATTATTATTATTATTATTATTATTATTATTATTATTATTACTATTATTATCATTATTATAATCATTACGATTTTTCAAAATTTTACTTAAAATAATACTAGCAATAATAATAATAGTTACAATTGTTGTAGAATTATTTAATTAATTATTGGTTATTGGTTAATTGAATAATTAATTGGTCGATTAATCGATTAATTAATTAATTAATTCTACAATTATTATAACTATTACTAGGGATATTATTTTAATATTATTACAATTATTATTATTTTTCAGAATATAATAAAAATAATATTCTAATAATTATTTTCAGTGTCAATTGCATTCTTCTATCCGGGGCATATAACATTTTATACAATTTACGTATATATCAAACAAAACCTGTTCTCGACCTTGTCTTTTTTTATCGAAACTGCATCAAGTTGTCTTGACTGCATTGTAGTTGACCATTTAAAATGGTAAGAGAGATATACCTTTATTTTGTTACCTCTATCTTTATTGTTAAGGTGAACGACTATAAGAAATAAAAATACTCTGATTGGTTTGTCTTTGCCCTTCTCTAGTCTTTTAACCACACCTGCTGTATTGTTTCGCTTTATAATTTCAACAGAAAAGCGTTCCTTTGGATGCAGTTTTCCCAAAAATGAAAAAAGTAATTGAAATAAAAAATGCGTCTCCCCCAATAGTTGACTTTCTAGTTTCTATTCATGTAAATTAAATTAAATTTGGACAAAAATTAAAGAAGATATATGACGAAAACCAACACCACTTTTTTAGGATAAAATTCATAGTTTTTCCGGATTTTTGGGAAATCTGATCGGCTTTCCAAATTTATCGTTGCCTCCCCCCATTCAAAATAACATTTGTGATCGAATGAGGTATGGCTCATTTCAATAGGTCTTTCCGTTCTCGAGTTATCCGACTCAAAAGTTGTCTTATGGAAACTCAATGTAATTCGAAATAAATTCGTTTGGTTCGGCTTGCATTTGACTTTACCCTTAACCTTGAATTAGTCATTTATTACAAGGCTTTTTTGTTGAGTAATTAATAAATAATTAAATTTTGCATTTGTTTTCATTAATAATAATTATCGTGTAGATGTTGTAGAATGGTTATAGAAGAGAATTAGTGCCATCTATTGTTGATTTTCTGTAGTAGTAGTATAGCACCCTACTTTATCTATTTTGCCTTGTTTTTCTTCTGGAGGGTCGTAGCTTCGACCATTTAAATGTTTTAAAATGAAACAAGCTACGATTCTATTTAGGAAAAGCATGGCCAACTGTTGGTTAGGTGTTGTCGTAGATTGCTTCAGCATATTTTATTAAATTTGTCACTTGTTTATGAATTTTATAGGTACCTGAATCAAGGTTTGCTAGATTTTCCAGAATTACGCTATATTATTATGCTTGTTTATTTATTCAAAATGTGATAAGAAGTAATTTTTTAAAGAAACGCTGATTTCGTTTTTGTAGAGCTGTTTACCCACTCAAATTTTGAATTATTTGTATAGTAGGTAATAATAAATTTCCCACCAATGTGTTCGAAATTTGCACTTTTTCCTAAATTTCAATGTGATCAAATGATTAAGAAATCTAGTAGGCCTTGATGTTGATATTTGTATAGTTGGCTATGGATTATGTAGATAGCTTTGTCGGTAATACAGTAAACTAACCACATTTACTACCGATTCTAACCTAACTAAAGGGCGAAAACGTGAGAAATTACCACGCAAAAAAGCTGTACGCGCGTTTGGGAATAATAAGGGCTATGGGGGCACTATTAGACCTATCTCTGCACTATTTATAGGTGCTGAAGGGGGACTCTCGGCTGCCTTAGGGCTGTACCAGACTACAAAATCCAAGCTAGGTGACTGATAAGGACACCAATCAGATAGATTCAGAATTATTAGTCAAACCATCGGATATTTGATTTCGAAACCTCGTTTGAAGTGGTCGTAGATGATCGCCTTGGGGTAAGAAATTAGATTGATCAACTCCATCTGGTTTACTGATGAATCAAAAATGGATAAAGCGATATATAAACCCATTTATAGGGCATCCCTAGCATCCATAGAGGGCGTTTAAAAAACCTCACGAATGCACAAATGTCTATCTTGACCGACAGTTAGGCAACGTTGAAGGCTCTAAAGGACTAGAGCCTTGAGTCAAAACCTCCTGGGAGTGTCTGCTAGCAAGGGACAATAGATTTACCCTAACTTGTAAATGTACAAGCCGATGAACTTGCAAAGGAAGGAGGGCACCCATAGCCTTGGGAAAGTCCCCTTCTATAATGGAAGCTCAAATTCTTGCAATAGAGATGTGCGTCAGAGAGTATTTACGTAGGAACCTGACGGGTGCCCAAATATTTATCATGACCGACAGTCAGACAGCGTTGAAAACTCTAAAAGCCTAAAGCGTTGAGACAAAATCGCCTGGGAGTACCGTCCATCCCTGAATCTGCTGGCAAGGGGTAATAAACTTACTCTAGCTTGTGTGCCCGGGCATCCGGGAATTAGAGGAAATGTATAAACTTGTGATAGCCCTGGGAAAGCCCCCTTCTATAATGCACGTTGAAACTCTTACAATAGAGTTGCGCGCCAGAGGGTCTTTAAGAAACCTCACAGATGCACAAATATCAGGCAGTGTTGAAAACTCTAAAGGCCTAGAGCCTTGAGTCAAAACCGCCTGGGAGTGTCGTCTACCCATGGAACTGCTACCAAGGGGCAATAAATCCTAGATTGGGTGACAGGGCATTAGGGAAGCAGAGGGAATGTACAAATTGATGAACTTGCAAAGGCAGCTGAGGTTTCATTTATAGGTCCTGTGAGCTAACAACAACCCATTGGGGGAAGGGGATTTGCATATGGGAAAGGAGCAATAAAGTGGCTCCACTAGAGACAAATTTTGGGTATAAAACAGGCGAAGTTGTCCATCGATTACTCGCCTAAGAATACTAGAAAACGTCTTGACCTTATAAGGAACGAACGAGATTCCTAACGGAGCTTCTGATAGGACATTGCCCGTCGGGTATTACCTCAAAAGACTGGACTTAGTGAGAGGTGAATTGGAGAATGAAACCTCCGAACACCTACTAAGTGATTGTAGCGTTGGCTGACTTTTTTTTCCGGGCGGAGGGGAAATCTTTTATAGACTAACCCCAGTCGGCCCAGCGCCTCTCTCCCTCAGGGACTACTCACTAAAACCCCTCCTCGTATCCACACCCCACCCCGGGATCGCCGAAGCATAGCATCAGGGTGGCTGACTCTCCTTGGGGGCACAATTCTGTCGCCTGCTGAGGGAAGGACAACTAACTTCGGGATAGTAATAGGTAGAGGGTTATTGGTGGCAGTCCTATAAGGCTTAGTAGCCATACGAGCCTAACGGAAACAAATCGACTCAAATGGCGGAATAATTGTTATTTTTTTTTTTGTTCCAGATCCCACAATGGCTATATGTAATGGTAGATTTCTATGTAAAATATTAACGATAATCTTCTTTTGGACTTTATGTATATTTACAATATTCCATTTACGTAAGATCAATATTGACGTACCAGTGCCACATTTAAATAGTCGTTTCTTATTACAAAAACACTTTGAACCAATCCTATTAACACGTCACGAATCAACAACTGAACAAATCAACAACAATAACAACAATATCAACAATAATTATGTCGATATTGAACCACAAATAGACAAAAGTCCAAGTTTAACGGAGGATAAATTAGTTGACGATATACAGAAACGTATGCCGAATTTACCGATTTATTATTGGAATAAAAACAAGAACAAACCGATGGGATTGAACGCTACTTGTGCCCGATTTCCGAACTTATTCGATTTAGAATTCAACAATTTATATTGGCAAACATTGCAGACAACAAACGGGACATTTCAACTGTACGGCGCCTATTTGGATAAGCGTAAAAATAACCGTTTAGGCCCTACGGTGAGGATTTTAGGGATGATTAACCGTATCGAACCCACCGTTGTCACGTATTGTCAATTGTGGTTCGATAATAAGAAAGAGCCGGTATTGGTGAAGAGTTTCGAATATAAATATATTTGGTATAAGAAATGGGGTAATTATAAACAGGGGATTTACCAGCCGTATTTAATAGCGTGCGTTTTACCCCATCCCCACAAAGAGAAGATACCGCAATCGGTGAGTTTAGTTGAGAAACAATGCGACAATTCTACGAATAATCTCCGGGTGATTTATGATTTACCCGAACCGGATCATAGGCAAGATTTTGGGGTTTGTGTAAAAGGTTTGGATTTTCTACATGAAGACTTATCGGTACGGTTGGTCGAGTGGATTGAATTGTTGAATCTCTTAGGGGCTGATAAGATTTATTTCTATGAGTTACAAGTCCATAAGAATATCAGTAAAGTTTTGAAATATTACGAGACTCAAAATAAAGTCCAAGTGACGCCGATTAATCTAGCCGGTGGACAGCCGAATGCGCCATCATTTCAACATTTATACCTAACCAAGAAAACCAACCATAAACGCCAGAATGAATTGATCCCGTACAATGATTGTTTCTATAAAAATATGTATAAATACCGGTATATCGCCCTATTGGACATCGATGAGGTGATAATGCCGGTGAATCACCGAAATTGGCACGATTTAATGACGAAAGAAGTCCTACCGAAAGCCTTGAAAATCAATAAAGAAGAACGCGCAAGCTACAACGTACGTAACGTTTATTTCCTCGACGATCTTCTACACAATCACGGCTGGTTCAACGATATACCGAAATATATGCACATGTTACAGCACGTTTATCGTACGAAGAATTTCACAAAACCCGGGCAATACGTTAAGTGTTTCCATAACACGGAAAAAGTCCTAACTTTACACAATCATTTCCCATTGTCGTGTCTAGGATCGTCGTGTACATCGTATCCGATCGATGTACAAGACGCCCAATTGCACCACTATCGGGCCGATTGTGTTAAAACATTGAAGAAGAGTTGTGAGGAATTCCGGAAGACTAGCGTTATGGATACGACCGTGTGGAAATTTAAACAGGAATTGATCGAGCGTGTGACAAAAAACGTTGAAAGTTTTGGGTTTTTTACCGAGGAATCTGTGATCGTGTTAATCGAAGGATTTAGGCTCAAATTAAGTTCCTTTCTTGTTTTTTTTTTTTTGTTTCTACAATCAGATCACATTGTATATAAATTGTGATAAGAGCGACTTCTAGACAATTTCTCTACTAAAAGAATTGACGCCATCTGTACGTAATTGCTCAAATTGAATTCAAAATTAGCTAATTTAAGACTGTATTTTATCAAATTAGTGCCTTATTTTGTTAAATTAAATAATTTATATCAGTAAAAATAATAATTAAGACAATCTATATTTATTATAATATCGCATCATATATCAATTGCTTTTTTTTAATTAGACGATAATTATGTAAATTGATTTAAACTATCTCAATAAATACAATAAAATTGTTGGTTGAGCTACAATTAACCCATAATTCCACCAAATCTGTGCTTTGTGCACGTAGGTCTGCTTCTTATTTCGAATATTTACCGGTAATACAGACTACTGCGTTATTAGTAATCTGCATTACCGACAATTATCTGAATTAGAAGCAGACTTACGTTCACAAAACCACAGCCTCTTGGGAAGACTAATACCAATCCACGATAATTGCTCTGTAAGCCGATGGTCTGATTGGTTCACTATTGACCAATCCAATCTATTTCAACAATATTTAAATTCGAGCGGGAAATTCAATTCAATTACAAATCGATAATTTTCAAAATCAGATATGCAACCAACAATACAAATATTTAAATTTGTCGAAATAATTGCAATATTTGCTGATAATAACCGATAATTAACCAAAATTTGATAATAATCGACTCAATTTTGATCCGTTTAACGATAATAATTGGAAATTAAACAAAATTGTTAATTATAAGGGTAGAAAACTTAAATTTTGATGGGTATGCAACTAGCAATACTTTAGTGAGTTATGCAATCAATAATACAAGTACGTATAGAATGAATAAGGGAATAAATTCCAATATTTGGCGATAATAACTGATAATTAATCACAATTTGATAACAATCTAATCAATTTCGATATAATTAACGATAACGATTGACGATTAATCAAAAATATTTAATCATTTACTCAGAAAATTACAAAATTTCAAAAATATGTATGCAACTAACAATACTTATAACTAAACGAGTTATGCAACCAATAATACAAACACGTGAGATGAAATAAATTCAAATATTTGGCGATAATAGATTACTAACTACAATTTGATAACAGAGGAGTCAATTTCAATATAATCACTGATAACAATCGGTAATTAATCAAAAATATTTAATTATTAACATAGAAAATTATAAAATTTCAACAAAAACGTATGCAACCAACAATACAATTTAAAATTTTATTAACAATAGGCTCGAATAATGGGCGAAATTATGGTCCTCTCAATGGTGGTATTGTGATATTCTCATCATCAACTTGACATTCGATCATCCAATCAACCGGTACGACATTTTCCGTCAACTCAATCAATTTATCTAACGTACAGAATGTCTCACAATTCGGTATTTGCAACTGGTACGGTTCGTTTTCGGTGGTATTCCGCAAAAATACCTCCACCCCATATTGATTTGTTATCTTATCTTTGGAGAATTCAATCAATACCATTATACCATAATTGGGTAATTGGGGGTCCCATATTTTTAACGTTTGCAATAAATTAACAATCGTCGAATCATGACCAACATAATAGAAGAATTTCCGTTCTACAGGTTGTAATTGATTCGATCGTTTCAATTTCCAATCGTCCAATAATTTCTTCAATAGAACACCACCTTTTAGACGATTCAATTGCGGTGTCCAACTGTTTAACAAATAACTGAAAATTGTTAAATTACGCATCGGTTCCGGGTAGTAATTGTGCGTCCAATTCGGCAATTTTAAATCGAACATTTCCTCAGCCAATAGCGTACTGAAAATATCTTGAATATCGTCGAAATTGCGCACCGATTTGCCGACGATTTCCGATAATTCACGGAAAATCGGCTCGTTTTCTTTCAATTTCTTTTGGATCTCATCGGTTGCTTGGATTCGAGCCAATTCTTGATGGTAGCGCGGACATGGGCGGCGCACCAACAATAACTGCAACAGAATACGACCAATTACATGACAGATAAGCGATATTACGCACAATTAGCGTTAACGTTAACATATATGCTCGGACAATAATTGTAACACATATAAAATAATAGAAATTACGCATAATTAACGTTAACAACAGTTATAGTAGAATGCGCCCCATTACATATCAATTAATGGATATTACGCACAATTAACGCTAATGTTAACACATACACTGTCTTGATTGAGCGGTTCGGAATGTACAGGTATCGGTTGCCAATCCAATGGTCCCCATTTTTGTTCGATATCAATCGGTGGCCATAAACCGGCATTAATTAATTGGGCGGTTGTTTTCGTTCGGTCAACATCGGTAGTTTGCGTATAATACAAATCGGGCGTATAGAAAGTGCCTAAAAATTCATTATAACGTTGTCGTAGAAATTTGCCGGTATTGTACAATTCCAATTTGCCTTTCTACAATAAATTTACAATGATTATTGATGATTGAATATAGAATACCACCGAAAAAACAATTGACTTACATTGGTGATTTGGCCCCATCCGATTGGATAGAGGGTATCGTTAATGTACGGATCATTCGGATAAGTATCAGCCGGAGTCCGTATTCCATGCCTCATTATCTTTAATAAAAATTAAACAATTGAAAGAATTGAATCAAGTCGTCTATGCTACTTACAACATGGAGCAATTGTAATTCTTTTGTTTTACCATTGGCACTAGATTGTATGCTAAAACCAATTAAAGCGAATATAATTGCTGTAATTATCAACATAATTAGGATGATTGTACGATTTCTTCGCATCTAGAAGATTTAAAATAGAATTTTATCAATAAATTGTTTTTTTTTTTTTAATTTTTATTTCGAATATTTCGTGATAACCTACAGTGTCATCTATTGGTTGATTCTCTTACTAAACGGTAGCCATAATGGCCGTTTTGTTTTTGTTTTTGCAATTGTCAAAAAGAGGGAAATTTGAAATTCGTTACCTTTGTGTGGTGTTTTTTCGATTTTTCTTATCGTTTAACGCTTTTATTCCAATTGGAAATTTTTGTAATTTTGTACGAAATTTGAGGTTAAATCTGTTGTTGATAAAATTCTACGTCGGTGATAACGTCTAGAAGTATTATAAGTTATAATGATAACATTTTTCTGTTTGTTGATGGATTTCGGTGGAGATTTATTGTGAAAATGTTGTAAAACTCGGCGAATTTTGTCTTAAATTTACTAAACTCGATATGAATAAATAAGGAGTACAAGTTTTTATACGTGTCGGCCTTGAATTTAGCAATTTTCAACCAATAAATCCATTTTTTTGATTAAATACCACAAAATACAACAACAACGCAATAAATAAATAATTAAACGAATAAATTAGAAATTAATAAATTTTAAAGTGATATTTTCAATATCTATTTAAAATTATTATCAAATTTCATAAAGTTTACATTAATATACAAATTGCTATATTATTAGTGAATTTAGTTCAGTTTGATTGGTAACACTGGATTCGTTATAAAATTCTGATAAACTCTTGAAAATTTCATCAAAATTGTCCAATTAGTTCGGAAGTTATTACAATTTTTTTGTTGATTGAACGCAAAAGAACAGGGCCGTAATTGTTACTATTGATACCACATGAAGGCGCCCTCTTACGATCGAATCTTCAATGAATATGCAGGAATTAAAGTATTATTTCAAAGTTGGCCATGATTTTAGTATTTCACAGTTAAAACATATAAATTATTCTAATATTAGTGGATTTATTGCAATTCAGTTGGTAACACTGGATTCGTCGTGAAATTCTGATAAGATCGTGAAAATTTCATCAAAATCGCCCAATTAATACCGAAATTATTGCGATTTTTTGTTAATTGAACACAAAAACAACAGGACCGTAATCGGTTCAATTAACGCCACATGAAGGCGCCCTCTTACGATTGAATCTCCATTAAATAGACGGGGATTAAACGATTAAAATATTATTTCGAAGTTGGCTTTGGTATTTTACAATTACAAACTAATAAACAGTCGAAAAACACATGAATCGCTTTATTGTTAGTGAAGTTATTGTAATCTGGTTGGTAACACTGGATTTGTCGTGAAATTCTGATGAAAGCCTGAAAATTTCATCAAAATCGCCCAATTAGTTTCGAAGTTATTGCGATTTTTTTGTTGATTGAACACAAAAGGACAGGGCCGTAATTGTTACTATTGATACCACATGAAGGCGCCCTCTTACGATCGAATCTTCAATGAATATTCAAAGATTAAAGTATTATTTCAAAGTTGGCAATGGTTTTGGTGTTTTACAGTTTCAAGTAAATGGCGAAAACATATGAATTACTCTAATATTAGTGGATTTATTGTAATCTAGTTGGTAGCACTGGATTCGTTGTGAATCTCCGATAAAATCCCGAAAATTCCATCAAAATCGCCCTATTCGTTGCAGAGTTATTGCGATTTTTTGTAAAACAGAACAGGACCGTAATCGGTTCAATTAATGCCACATAGTGGCGCCCTCTTACAATTGAATTTTAAATGAATAGATAGACGACCATATTTTTAGTGTTTTTCAAACCATGGTCAACTTCGATTTGACATACAATTGTAGATTACTCTTTAAATTGAACAGAAAAGAGATAGAGGGAGCCATTAATGCAATCAATACTGATTTCCTCAATTAACCAATCGAGCCAAACTAACCGCAACCATATCGAAAATGTCAAAATGTCAAATTCGATAAAGTATGAACTTATCTACGACATATAATACTGTTCTAGTTGGCCTTTTTTATATTTTTCTATTGGAAAATAAGCAGTATTGAGCGAAATAAATGATGAACCAATCTACGACACTGTACAACGCAAACATGGCTAACTGTGATGTAAATTATTGTAGACCCGTTATAATTTACCAAAACAAATGAATACGGCGCATCCACCATATCGTTTCGATATGTAGTCACCTTTGAAATTCCAGTGGCGTTCGTTTGCCATAATCAATAGTGTGTATTGGAATGAGATAGTTCTATTCAATTTTTGTTGTCTATCTTTGTCATATCTAACGACTTTGCGCAATTGTTTGAATTTGTTGAAAAATAACGGTGATGATCGATTTTCCATCAAATTTCAAGGTGGCTTTGTAAAAATTGTCTAAACGATTTTGATAGAAAATGGTGGTAGTGACGATGATGATAATGGTGGCGGTGGTGGTGGTGGTGGTGGTGGTGGTGTCAGCAGTGGTGGCGCCATTACGTAATCTCTGATTATTGCTCTTATCAATAAAAACAACGACGGCGACCGATAGAAAAGGGAAATAGAAAAAGAAATCTGCACGCACACATACACACAAAAATTGTGATAACAGTTAATAATAATAATAATAATAATAAGACTAATAATAATAGTAGTAGTAGTACCAACATCCTTTTTCCATATTATCGATAAGCAAATTTAGTCGTGTGCCGTTGGTTTTATCAAGAGTGTGTGTCGTTGGTGTTTTGTTTTTTTGGTCTGTAATTTTCCGACCGGAAATGTCCTCAAATAACGGTAAAAACCCATCAAATTTTCCACATTTTTCTAATTAAATTAATTAATTTTTCTCTTTTTTTAATTTCATTTTAATCGATTGAAGAAAACGATTATAAAGCTAAATTAATAGCTGTTGTGAAGAAAGAAGTGAAACAATTAATGGAAGAATCGGTAACAAGGAAATTCGTACATGAAGAAAGTGGCTCAGTTACGGCATTATGTGGGGCTGTTGAAGCCTGCCTGTCTCAGGGTGAGTTAATTTCATTTGTTTCTCGATTGATAAGATAAGATTTCGGATCAGCCTTTATATTGATTGGTTTTTGTTTGTTGTAAAAAAAAAATAGACACCCGCACATAGTTGGCTATGGATGATCTTCATACAAAAACGTCAATACTGTTACGGATCATCCGCAGTAGAAACGTTAATGTTAATTAGACATTTTTTATTTTCAAATTAAAGTAGACTATGAATCAGTTGTCACTTGATTTATCAATGAATCAAATTGACGTTTCTTCAATTAAGTGTGGTTAGAATTTTGGTTTTAATTAAAATTTTCAATTGTTAATAAATCTAACCTAAAATTGATAATTGATTTTGACGCTAAATATTAAATAATCTGCATTACCGACAGGAGATTGTCGGTAATGCAGATTATTGAGGTGAAATAAGAAGCGACCTATGCTCCTCGAATCGTAGGCTACTAGGAGCAGCAATATCGTGAAACAAAGTGTGCTCTGAGATATCTAATAGGTTAAGATGGCGGCAATTTCGCGATAATTTTAGGTTAAGTTGGCTGTGCTCTACTCGATTTGACATTTGGAAGTGTATTTTTGAAGCGTACGAATCAAGTTTGACGCTACATTATCAAAACTTGGCTAATTTTGAGGTTAGATTTTAGTGAATCGAGGTTAAGTGTGTTGAGAAATCTAATAGGTTAAGATGGCGGCAATTGCGGGTTCATTTTAGGTTAAGTTGGCTGTGCTCTACTCGATTTGACATTTGTAAGTGGACTTTTGAAGCGTACGAATCAAGTTTGGCGCTACGTTATCGATATGAAGCCAATTTTGAGGTTAGATTTTAGTGAATTGATGTTAAGTGTGTGGGGAAATCTAATAGGTTAAGATGGCGACAATTTCGGGATAATTCTAGGTTAAGTTAGCTGTGATTTTCTCGATTTGACATTTGTAAGTGTATTTTTGAAGCGTACGAATCAAGTTTGACGCTACGTTATCAAAACTTGGCTAATTTTGAGGTTAGATTTTAGTGAATCGAGGTTAAGTGTGTTGAGAAATCTAATAGGTTAAGATGGCGGCAATTGCGGGATAATTTTAGATTAAGTTGGCTGTGCTCTACTCGATTTGACATTTGTAAGTGTATTTTTGAAGCGTACGAATCAAGTTAGGCGTTACGTTATCGATATGAAGCCAATTTTGAGGTTAGATTTTAATGAATTGAGGTTAATTATTGATTTTCTTGTTATAGGATTACGTCGGCGTGCTTTAGGCTTATTTAAAACATCATCAACAACGGCTTTATTGCATAAAATAGCGAAACATTGTAAAGAGGCGGCAATTATATCGAAGAAAGTCCAAGAAATTGAGAATTCCGATCCGAATCGCCGATCATCAAGTAGTAGTGATAGTTTAACGAAACCATCATCATCATCATCATCGATAACAACAACAACAAGCCAAACAGCAACAACAACAACATCAACATCATCATCATCGACACAAACAACACAATCATCAACAACATCATTGAAACGAACATCGCCAACTTTAACGAATTTATCGAGTTTACAACAACAACAACAACAACAACAATTACCGAAATATTTATGGATACGTTTGGCATTATTCGAGAAACAATTGTCGAAAATCATCGATTATTTAGTAGCGAACGCTACGAAATACTACGATAAAGACGCATTAGTCGCCGATCCAGATTATGGTAGTATTCTAAGTTCGTTATTAGTCGGACCGTGCGCTCTAGATTATTCGCATACGAAAACCCAAGATCATTATTGGACCGACCCACCGGCCGATGAGTTGGTACAACGCCATCGTATCTCGAGCGGCGGCCATATAACACCACCATCAATCCGACGGCCGATATTGAATTTTCGACGTTCGTTGAATACAAGTTCCGATGACCCGGTATCTGTACGGAATAATCAACATCAACATTTAGCCAAAGATTATGTGGAGAGTTTACATCAGAATTCGCGGGCGACTTTATTGTTTGGTAAAAACAATGTTCTAGTATTGCCAATTAATGCTGTTGATATTACACAACCAATTCCCGGTTATTTGAGTTTACATCAAACGGCCAATGGTTTGATTATAAAATGGACGCCGAATCAATTGATGAATGGGTTTACTAGCGATGATTGTGCATCACAACAACAACAACAAAAAGATCAACAACAACAAGAGACGAATGTGTATTGGGATTATGCTTTGCAGGTTAGTTTTTAGAAATGCTTGTGAATTGGTTTCCTTCAAATAGGTGCAAGCATTTTCACAAATTTGCTTACAACTACAAATAGAAGTCAAATATACATTTTCGTTACTAAAAATTGAATTGCAATGCTTATTTGCTTGCCCAAG
This sequence comes from Mylabris phalerata, assembly GCA_020740385.1. NCBI lineage: Eukaryota > Metazoa > Arthropoda > Insecta > Coleoptera > Meloidae > Mylabris > Mylabris phalerata. Next base: position 1,583,457 of record JAJEOX010000142.1, on the reverse strand, counting down.
TAGGCATAAGCATTTTCACAAATTCGCTCAAAATGATAATTTTAAGCCAAACACCACAATTTCTATTCATTATTCATATTTCAACCTTGTTGCCTTATCATTACAGCATTTCAAGTAGGTAGAATCATTTTCACGAAATTAACGTATCGTCAGAAATACCAGTTTTAAATCAAATAGCCTTATTGCATTCTAATTATTTGCAATCTGTGTTGAAATGCTTATGTGTTTTGCCCAAGTAAAGGTAATCATTTTCATAAAACTTACTCAGATTAAGTTTAAAATGCCTTGTTCTATTTTAATTTCTGTAATTTGCTATATCCAAATAAGCATAAGCATTTCCATAAAATTCGCCCATTTCAAGTAGGCGCAAGCATTTGCATAAGTTCGCTTAAAAGTGATAATTTTAAGTCAAATACTACAATTTCTACTCATTATTCACATTTCAACCTTGTTGCCTTATCATTACAGCACTGCAAGTAGGTAGAAGCATTTTCATAAAATCGATGTATCGTCAGAAGTACCAGTTTTAAATCAAATAGCCTTATTGCATTCTAATTATTTGCAATCTGTGTTGAAATGCTTATGTGTTTTGCCCAAGTAAAGGTAATCATTTTCATAAAACTTACTCAGATTAAGTTTAAAATGCCTTGTTCTATTTTAATTTCTGTAATTTGCTATATCCAAATAAGCATAAGCATTTCCATAAAATTCGCTCATTTCAAGTAGGCGCAAGCATTTGCATAAGTTGCTTTAAAATGATAATTTTAAGTCAAATACCACAATTTCTACTCATTATTCACATTTCAACCTTGTTGCCTTATCATTACAGCACTGCAACTAGGTAGAAGCATTTTCATAAAATTGATTTATCGTCAAAGATGCCAATTTTAAATCAAATAGCCTTATTGCATTCTAATTGTTTGCAATTTGAGCTGAAATTCTTATGTGCTTTACCCAAATAGGTGTAAGCATTTTCATAAAACTTACTCAGATATGTTGATTTTAAGTTTAAAACGCCTTACGGGCTTGTATTTTGATTTCTGTAATTTGTTATATTCAAGTAAGCATAAGCATTCCCACAAATTTCGCTCTATTCAAATAAGCGTAAGCATTTTCATAAAATTTGTTCGTTTTCAATACAAATGCCGCAAAATGTATAAGCATTTTTCACTATATTTGCTCAGAATTTTCAAATTGTAGTCTAAGTAGCAATAATTTGTTAGATTTAACTGGACAGGATATCTAATTAGAATGCAGATAATCATTTCTGAAGCATTTTCATGATATTTTCTCAAGGATTCCAATTTAAATTCAAAGATAAAAAGACTCAATTAGTATTGTCCAATTATTATCCGTATTTCAGCCTTGTTACATTTTTTTTCCAGCAAATTGAAGTGTTTCATTAGAGTAATTCTTACAGTTCTGAATCATTTTCACATAATCTGTCATTTGTCATTAACATCTGTCAAATGACATCTATCATCTGTCATTGGCAGAGATGACAGTATGAAGTTTTACACGGTACATGCTCACAGTTTTGGAGCATTTTCACATAATATGTCATTGGCACAGGTGACAATATGAAGTTTTACATGCTCAGATTTCATTTTCCATTTCCATAATAAGCATTTCTAACGGTTAAAGCTGATAAAACAGAATTTGAGTAGCATTTGTATAAAAACGAAGCATTTTCTATGCTTAAAAATTTCAAGATTATACTAAATGAGAACACTTGTGAAAAATTTTAAGCATGTTCACAAAACGGCTAATTCATTTCAATTATTTATGGTTGATTTCTAGTTTTTAGTTTTGATAGAGCTCTTTTTTCATATTTTTCAGACGTTTTTAAGCATTTTCACACACTTTAGCATTGAATTGGCGCATATTGAACAATTCCAATTAATCTCTAGACAGTTTAAAAAACTTTTACTCTTCTTTAGGTTCAAGTTTTGTAAAATTATCGAATCCTATGACACAATAAACATTTTCCATATAAAATTATTGCCACTTTTGTAAGTTTTTGACTCATTTGTAGCACAATATGTCATGATACAACAAGCATTTGACATAAAACTGCAATTTTTGTAATTTTTTAGCCCATTTGTAACACAATAAATGGTACAATTCCACCATTATAAGTACGCTTGTAACATTGTGACATTTTTATAACTTTTCACCCCTGTTTGCAACACTACAAATGACACATTTCATGCTACAACAAGCATTTACAATAAAATTAATGCAATTTTTAGTCCATTTGTAATTCAATAAATGGCACAATTCCACCATTATAGGTACGCCTGTAACATTGTGACATTTTTTATAACTTTCTGCTTCTATTTGTAACACCACAAATGACACATTTCATGCTACAGCAAACATTTGGCACCAAACTATTGCAACTTTTGTAACTTTTTATTCCTATTTTGTAACATCAACAAAAATGACACAGGTACGTTTAGATGAAATCGTCTACGTCCATTGCCATCAAGATAGTGAAACTGGTGGTACCATCATACTAGTTGGACAAGATGGCGTCCAACGGCCACCCATACATTTTCCACGTGGTGGTCATATGTTGGCATTTCTAAGTTGTATTGAAACGGGTTTATTACCAAGAGGGCGCTTAGATCCACCATTATGGTCACAACGTACCAATAATAATAATAACAATAGTAGTAATAGTGGTAATGGTACCAAAAATGTAACAAATCGTAAACGACGTCCATTACCAGCATTGGCGGAAAGTGAAGAAACAACAACACAAATAACAAAAGATTATGTCTTTCGGATTGTCGATAATAGTAGCCATAAAGAAATCTGTAAGTTTTTATAATTTGATTTACTTAAAGTACTCATGTAGTAGGGCCATATATTTGATTCATAGTGTCGTAACTTAGTCCGTTTGCTTATTGTTTAATTGAGAAATGTCAATTGTGACGTCAGTGACGTCACGCAACAAAAGCATAGCGAACTGCTAGGTGAATTATCATGGTAGTACCTTCTTGAATATGTATGATCGTAGCTGAATTCAGCTGCTTCTACTAAAGTATATGAATCTAGCTACGATCTTACGTTACGAAAACTAACTCAACTACAATGGTGTGTCGTAGATTGGTTCATATTTCACTAAATTTGACAGAATGAAACAATCATGGCAGACGCGCATGCGTAGATGTCAAACCGGTGATTAATGCGCATGCGCAGATGTCAAATCGGTTATAAATGCGCATGCTCTTTCAATTGTTTTATCATTTGTTTTTATTTGTTTTTCAAACAAAAAAAAAATAGTAAAACGCAACGAATTAATGGATCGCCACATATCATTCCCAAATCGTGTCCGTATCCAATTACCAAGTACCAGTACAAGTTCGGATAGTTCAACGAAAAGTGTCAGTATTGAACAACAACAAAGTTCATTGATAACAGATGATAATAACAGTCCACCGCCTACTGTTTGTATACAAGCTGTATGTGATTCAATGAAACGTCAAATTATCTCACGAGCCTTCTACGGTTGGTTAGCTTATTGTCGACATTTATCAACGGTACGTACCCATTTAAGTGGTTTGGTCAATTCGAAAATTATTAATGGTAATGATAATGATGTGAAAAATGGTATAACAATTGAAAAATGGTCGGAATTATGTTCAAATGGTATTGTTGATGATGATAATGAAGTGTATCGTTTAACGTATTTTGGTGGTATTGCGCATGATTTACGTAAGGACATTTGGCCATATTTATTAGGACATTATAAATTTGGTAGTACTGTTGAACAGAGGAATGAATTGAGTGAAGAAACTAAACAAGCGTAAGTCTTTGATTTGTTCTATTTTGTTTGAACATACTGAGGTCTATTTGGGAGGTTAGTTCAGAAATAGAAGACTTCTTGTAGCATTTTCACTCTTTTGCCAAGACATGCACTGAGAACCTGTAAGCCTTTATATTTTGCAAATATTGAAGTCCTATTGAAGCATTTTTCATTCTAATCTGAGTCATCTGTACGTAAGGACCTCTATAAGCATTTTTCATTTTTAAGTGAGGCATAGAAGTGGGAAACTTTTTAAAGCATTTTTACTCCTCAGCTGACGCATAAATCTTTCCCACTTATATTACGAAAACTTTGAGGTCCTTGTGTAGGCATTTTTCATTCTTATCTAGATTATTTGTACTTAAGACCTTCTGTAAGCATTTTGCCTTTTTAAGTGAGGCATATAATTTACATGAAATTCACTGAGATGATTATTAAAGCATTTTTACTCCTCAGCTGAATAAATCTTCCCTATTTACATTATGGAAACTTTGAGGTCCTTGTGTAAGCATTTTTCATAATTATCTAGGTCATCAAACTGACTGTCATTATAGTGAAGACCTTCTTTAGGCATTTGGCCTTTTTAATTGAGACCTAGAACATTCTTGGAAATTAGTGAGAAACTTTTTTAAGCATTTTTATTCCTCAATTGGGGCATTAACGTTTCCCATTTACATTTTAGAAACTTTGAGGTTCTTGTGTAAACATTTTTTATCATTATCTTTGTTTATTATTATCTGTACTTAAGACCTTCTTTAGGCATTTTACCTTTTTAAGTGAGGCATAGATCTTACTTGGAGATTACTGAGAATTTTTTAAAGCATTTTTACTTCTTAATTGAGGCTTAAATCTTTGCCATTTACATTATGGAAATTTTAAGGTCCTTGTGTAAGCATTTTTCATTCTTAACTAGGTCATCAAACAGGCTTTTATTGTCCTGAAGACGTTCTCTAGGCATTTTGTCATTTAATTGAGGCATACTTGGAAATTACCATTTACATTATGGAAACTTTGAGGTCCTTGTGTAAGCATTTTTCATGATTATCTAAGTCATCAAATTGACTGTCATTCACTTGAAGACTTTCTTTAGGCATTTTGCCGACTATCTAAGTCATTAAACTGGCTGTCATTGAAGTGAAGACCTTCTTCAGGCATTTTGCCGTTTTAAGTGAGGCATAGAACTTATTTGGATGCTATTGAGGAACTTTTTAAAGCATTTTTACTCCTCAACTGAGCCATAAATCTTTCCCATTGACATTTTGGAAACACAGGTCTTCCAGTGGGCATTTTTCTTTCTTATTTACTTCCGAGGCATATTTTCTCCTTAGTTGAGGCATTGCAGTCATTTGGAATGTTTTGATAACCTTCTGTTATATTTGCCTGGGACAAAAAGTTGATCCTACGGAAATTTTCAGATACTGAGCTCCTTGTGTAAGCATTTCCAATTCTTAATAGAAGCTTACTCTTTATATTTTTAATATTCTGAGGCATTATTGAACATTGAAAACCTTTTATAAGCATTTTCTTTTCATAACTGAGGCATAAAACCCAACTTTAGGCATTGGAAATACACTGAAGCCTTTATGTATTCTTTTCTGTAACATTAAACTCAACCTTGAAATAACTGAAGACTATCTGTAAGGATTTTCCTTTTTTGTTGAGGCATACAATTAAACTGCACAATTGATGTCCTTTTATAAGCATTTTCCTTTCTTAATTTTGGCATAAACCTACCTTTGAATGCCCCGGGTTGATTCTATAAGCATTTTCCATTCTACCTAGTAACTGTGACACTTTTTAATTGAAATTGTTACATTTTTTGCACAGTTATGAAAATACAATGTCTGAATGGTTGGCAGTTGAGGCAATTGTCCGACAACGTGATAAAGAAACTCAAGCTAATGCCATTGCAAAATTGAGTAGTGAAAGTACAAGTGGTGAACAACCACCACCAACCCACATACCCCGAGATCTCAGCAATGATGTAATTTATCCAAAGAAAAAAAGTGTAATTTTTACAAAAAAATGTCACACTAATTACACAATGCTTATAGGTGTTTGAAGATATGAGCGATGATGATGATTCAGCACCTGTAATTGATGATACAACCCAACATCCCAAGCGTACCAAACAGAATACAATCCAATATGAAAGTGATAATGATGATGGTGAAAATGCTGATAATGATGATAATGCTGATGTTGATGATGATTGTACAAAAATTGACCCACATGCTGAATTGAAAGATTTCATTCACAATGTTATAGTGACGAATGCTAGTGTTGATATGAGTAATCTAGGTGGTGAAAATGATACAAATCAGCGTAATAATAATTTAGATGCTGTTGTTGAAGAAAATAATTCATCATTGGATACGTGCATTGAAACGCATGGCTTAGCTAGTCCCGCACGATCAGCATGTGTATCGCCTGCTAGTTCAAATGGTGGGGTTTATAGTGTAAGTATTTGTGAAAATTATACAGGGTGAGCCTAAACAATTGTAAGTTTTTGCAATTTTCCCGAATCTTCTAGTCATTTTTCATTGTTTTCACGCATATTTACTTGGTGAAAATCGCTATATGGACAGATTAAAGTTGTTTTTTACTAATTTCTCTTTGAGCTACAAACTTCTAACTTTGAGAATTTATGACAAAGCCGTTAGAGAAGATTTGTGCAAAATTTGAGCTTTGTAGTTTATTGGCAAAATTAGTAAAAATTGTTTCAATTTAATCATGTTGTGATTTTTAGCAACCCATATTTCTCTTTAAAATAATAAAGAATAATTAGAGTAATTGGGAAAATATTTTGAAGATTTGCAAGAGGGTAGTTCTTAAGAAACATTTTGCCGAAATTAGAACTTTGTAGCTCAATGGGAAATTGGTGAAAAATGCTGCGATTTTTACCAATCCATAATTCACGTAAGCCAATGAAGAAGGGCTAGAAGAACTTGATAGTTTTTCCCGTTTTTCTTCACTAGATTTGAATAAAAACGGGAAAATGGCAAAACTTATGAATGAATGAAAGAATGAATGAGGGAATGACTGAATGAAGAAATGGAACAATGAATGATGGAATGACGGAATGAATGAATGAAGGAAGGAATGACGGAATGAAGGAATGAATGGACGAATGTATGAAGGAATGATGGAATGACGGAATGAAGGAATGAATGAATGAAGGAATGACGGAATGAATGAATGTTCATTCGTTATTTTTATATTTTTTTATAGCAAGAATTATTGGAAACTTTCGGTTTGAATTTGCATCGTATTGAGAAGGATGTACAGCGTTGTGATCGTAATTATTGGTATTTTGCCGGTGAAAATTTGGATAAATTACGTAATGTTATGTGCACGTAAGTATGCCCATATTATGGTAAATTATGGCAAAATTGTGCAAAAGTATTATTTGGTAATATGTCGATGAAAATTTGCATCAATTACGTAATTTTCTTTGCACATGAGTATGCCAAAATTTATGGCAAATTATGTCAAAATTATGCAAATTATGGCAAATAATGCACAAATATGGCAAATTATGACAACATAGTGCAGAAATATTATTCATTATTTTGCCGGTTTAAATTTCAACGAATTATTTAATGTTATGTGCACATCAATATAGCAAATTATGCCAAATTATGGCAAAATATGTGAAAAATATGGCAAATTCTGCAAAAATATGGCAAATTATGACAAAATTGTGCAAAAATACTGTTTGGTTTTTTGTCGGTCAAAATTGGAATAAACTATGTAATATTTCCACATGAATATGCCCAAATTATGGCAAATAATGCCACACTTATGGCAAATAATGCCACACTTATGGCAAATTATGACAACATAATGCAGAAATATTATTCATCATTTTGCCGGTTTAAATTTCAATGAATTATGTAATGTTATGTGCACATAAATATGTCAAAATATGGCAAATTATCCAAAATTATGGCAAAATATGTGAAAAATATGGCAAATTCTGCAAAAATATGACAAATTAACTAAACTTTTGACAAATTATGACAAAATTGTGCAAAACTTTTGTTTGATATTTTGCATATATTACGTATGTGCCCATAAGTATACCATAATTATTGCAAACCATGTCAAAATTATGGCAAATTATGTCAAATTGGAATTCTGGATAAATTACGCAATGTTATGTTCATATGAGTGTGCCATAATTATGAAAAATAAGCCCGATTATTGGCAAATTATGCCAAATGATACCAACATTATGACAGATTATGGCAAATTTGTGCAAAATATTTGTTGCCAATTTGCTGGTGAAAATTTGGATACAAGTGTACATGAAAGTGGCAATAATTTGCCAAAATTATGTCAAAATTGTGCAAATTGAAATTCTGAAGAAATTACGTAATATAATGTTTACTTGAGTGTGCCATAATTATGGGAAATCTTGCCAAAATATGGCAAATTATGATAAAACTATAGTGAATTATGCCACAATTATCCAAATGATGCAAAACATTATGACAAATTATGGCAAATTTGTGCAAAATATTTTTTGGCAATTTGCCGGTGAAAATTCGGATTTAAGTGTACATACAAGTGTCAAAAGTGTGCCAATAATTTGCCATAATTGCCAAAATTATGTCAAAATTGTGCAAATTGAAATTCTGAAGAAATTACGTAATATAATGTTTACTTGAGTGTGCCATAATTATGGGAAATCTTGCCAAAATATGGCAAATTATGATAAAACTATGGTGAATTATGCCACAATTATGCCAAATGATGCCAACATTATGACAAATTATGGCAAATTTGTGTAAAATATTTTTTGGCAATTTGCCGGTAAACATTCGGATTTAAGTGCACATGAAAGTGTCAAAAGTGTGCCAATAATTTGCCATAATGGCCAAAATTATGTCAAAATTGATGCATAAATATCTGTTTTTATTGCAGATACGTTTGGGAACATTTAGATATAGGTTATATGCAAGGTATGTGTGATTTAGTTGCACCATTATTAGTAATATTCAATGATGAATCATTAACTTATGCATGTTTCTGTCATTTAATGGAACGTATGGTTGAGAATTTCCCAAATGGCAATCAAATGGATTGCCATTTTGCCAATATGCGATCATTAATACAAATTTTAGATAGTGAAATGTATGAATTAATGCACCAACAAGGTGATTATACACATTTCTATTTCTGTTACCGTTGGTTCCTATTAGATTTTAAACGTGAATTAATCTATCCGGACATATTTACAACATGGGAGATTATATGGGCAGCACAATATGTATCAAGTAATCATTTTGTTTTATTTATTGCATTAGCATTATTAGAAACTTATCGTGATATTATCTTATCAAATGGTATGGATTTTACTGATATCATCAAATTCTTCAATGGTAAAAATACCAACCCATTTCTATATATGATATAGAAATCTAACCTAGAACTGTCAAATTTTTGTAGAAATGGCGGAACATCATGACGCCCAAGCTGTCCTCCGATTGGCTAGAGAATTAGTCTTACAATTACAACTATTAATTGAAAACAAATGAATATTAATCTATAATCGAACAAAAGAAAGAAAGAGATAGACAATGAACTAGGTGCCAAATCTACCGAAATTCCCCCAAATTTACATAATTTAAGTTGAATATGTGTGATATTAAGCTCGGTTTACACGAAATTTTGTGTAAACATAACCTAAGATTATAGATAAAAATACACACACACACACACAAATTTGATGTTTGCAATCAATTTTAATTAATGTTGAGATAAGATTTATTTTATTATTCAAAAAAAAATATAATTATTAAATTATACATATATATATAATATACACATATATATTTTATAAAGGTTAATTGTTGGTGATTTTCAAAATATAATAAACTTCCATAATTATTATCAATTTAATAATGATAACAACAACAAATCTATAATTAATACTATTTTTATGTATAAATGTTTAAATGTGCCTTTTTTAATGGATTTTATCATCAATTTATACAAAGTGTTCCATTTAATTTCGAAAATATGGCGACATCTATCGTTGAATTAAATTACTTCAATTGTATCAAATTATATGGAACACTCTGTATTTATATCAATTTACAACTACACTCATTATTTTTTATGATTATTGAGTATTGTTTTGTTTATTTAAACAAACGTTCATATCATGTATTGTAAAACGAGTAGCCTATGGAATGATTAAAAACAAACCAAAAATTAAGGTTGTTTTTTGTGGAATTTTTTAATTTTGTTTTTTATTGAGGATCTATTCGAATATTAATGCAAAATTTAATAAAACTGTACGGGAAATTATCGAATTTGTTTTATTTGTAAATCAATGGGACGCCACTGGTTGTTTCTGATTTCGAACCAACTGTCATTGCCAACTTAATGAAACCAAACTAACTATCATTTAAGAATTGAAGTTTATTTTTGGAGCCAAATAACTTGAATTAATTACCAAAGAATTGATTAGGAATATTTTTTGTTTGTAGAATTCATTTTGATTAGTTTATTTTGGAAAATTTACAATTTTAGAAAAATAAAGTATGGGGCGCTATATTTAGTTATTCTAAAATTGACATGAAGTTAATTGTCAACGTTGCCACATTTGCTATTATTTCAGTTAATACAAAATTACTAAATTTGAATATAAATTTTATTATCTATAGAAAGTTAAAAGAGCCCAATTTATCGCTTATATTACTCAAAATTAACTGTAATGACATAATAATGTATAAATTCTATTAAATTGGGTATTGATAAAAATTAAATGATCGAAATTAGGTCAATTGTACGGACGAAATTTGGCAACATTGTCAAATCTGATAATATAACCTCAAAATTTCTGATTGCACCATAAATCGAACTTACAACACACACTAAAAATGGCAATATTTAATAAACAATCGATAAAAAAACAATCGATTTACATTAACAACTTGATCTAAATCGATCATAGTGTCACGAAAAATCGCCAAAATTCGACGAATTCACCGAAATTTCTGGAAAATTCGAGAAATTTGTCGAAGCGTCACGAAAATTGTGGAAACACCAAATTGAAGAAATGCGTACCAAAGTTCAACTAGTTGCCAATTTCAAACGAGAGGTAATTTTTCAAATTCATTTGTTTAATGTTAACAAAACAACAAGTCCGAATGGTAAATTGATTCTAATTCGAAATTGTGCAATTGGAGATAATGGAAGAAATTTTAAATTAAATCACTTCAAGTACATTTATTTTTAGCCTTTGCGCTAAATTTTATGTAAATTCCGTTGTTTACACATCAACAAAAATTTATTATCAATTAACATGACTAGCATTAAAACATTTTAATTACGGCTCATGTTAATTAGATAATTGCAAAGACTAACAAAAAAAATATATCGCAGTTGCTTTGTATGAGCGTTTTTTGTTCGACATTGCCACCAATACGAACGCATAATTTCGAACAAATGACGATTTGAAATAGGAACATGGCGAACTCGCAGGTTGCTTGATTCCGCCTCCAAATCAATATTCCAATTAAATTAAATTAAATTGAATTAATTGAAATTTGTTTCAGCAGAAGAAGAACCACATGTACATGATACAAACAATTTTGGTAATATTAGCATTAATATTATCAATATTAGAATGTGATGATTTAAATAAGAATGATAGAATTAATTTAAATAGTGGTATATTATTATTTTTATATGGTCTAGTCTTTTTTACATCATTATATTATTTATTAAATAATTTAATTTTACGTACAAATACTGGTCAGAAATTTTTACGCACATATAAATTGTGCAATGCTGATGGTTATGATATTAGTAATAAGTAAGTATTATTATTTATTATCATTATTTGTAATAATAATTTAAACAAAAACAACGTATGTCGTAACTTTGTTACATTGGATACAATTGGATCAATTATTGAACAAGTAGGCTATGATGAGAATAGTTTGACATTTCTAATATTTTTCTAATTGTTGTTTTTATTTCTTATCGATTTATCGTTAATTTTTTTTTATCAAAAGACAATCAACGGAAATTCTTCTATTTATTTCGTTAATTTATTAATTGTTTTATTTTCGATGATAAAATTAATGATTATAACGATTGTAATCAAAACGGCTGTGGTTGTTTGACGTTTGTTGTTTTGTTTATAAAATTTCGGATATTCCGCACAATTTACGCCAACGTTTAAATTACATTAATAGAAATTAAAATTAATTAATTAAAATTAATCAGTATTATAATCGAAGAAGCCTGTTTATTTCAATTAATTGTTGCTTTTTTTGACGAATCAAGTAGCTTATTTGAAGATCGATAACAATTCTAGAGTGGCAATTGTTATAGATATATAAATATGAATTTTAAACGTATATCGTAACTCAATTGATACATTATTTTGTATACATATCCATACATACAGGTGAGACACTCCAAGTAGATTCACAATTTTAATGATTGATTTTGATGTAATTACTCCAAATGCCTTAACTGTATATTGGTTATACTATTTCTCAGTTGGCTATGTTTTTAGTAAAATCCTACATTACATTAACAAATATCAAATGTAGTGAAATATGAACTAATCTACGACATTTAATAACCACGACATAGCCAACTATGAGTGTATCTGGGTTGTTTCTCAACCAAGTCCATATTTCTGTAAATGAGAAATTCGTAGTAACAGTTGGCTATGTCATGTGGTAGCTTTCTTCGAGCGTTTGGAAAATAAATCGAATGAAATATGAATCAATCTACGACACTACCGTATTTCTAAGGCGTAGCCAACTATAAACTACATTCAGATTGTAAAGTAACGGTTCTTCCGTGTAGTTTACGTTAACGTCTAGATTCTAACCTATGTTTTTTAAAAAAATTTTAGGTTAGTATCAGCAGTACAAGCTATATTTTGTTGTATAACTGGTATAACATGTTGTTCATATTCATGTCGACATGATATTTTACATACATCCCATTTTATATCGGAAGCATACGCATGGTTTGGTGCTGCCTATTTTCTATACGATATATGGTCAATGTATCAAGTCCATATGGCAATTTTAATTAATCAACAACAATTACATAATAATATTGGTGATAATAGTCATAATAATAATAATAATAGTAATAGTAATCATATGATAAATAGTGATAATAATAATGATAATAATAATTATGATGGGTTGGTGCGTTTTTGTAATTATTTGAAAACACACGCTGTCATTGTTGGACATCATTTGTTTATTGGTGGCTTTGGATTTTTGGTTATTACGGTTAGAATTTTTTTTAAATAACAAAGTTGCCTATGGAAATTCAATTGTATATAGGATGATCGGTTTATTTTGAATCATCCTGTATATTAAAGAAAATAGTCAAAATAAAGGCGCGTTCACACTTGAATTTCCATAGCCAACTTTAAAGTCTTCTACTATAATTGTTTTGTTTGTTTTTTCTAGTATTTACGAGGTGGTTTGGGTGATTGTTTCTTTGGTTTTGTTTATTTAATGGAGGCAAGTACACCATTTGTTTCATTGCGTGGTATCTTATCAAAAATTGGTCTAAAATCATCCAAATTATATGTTTATAATGGTATAATAATGTTGATAACATTCTTTATATGTCGTGTTATAATGTTCCCATTGGTTATCTATTTATACGCATATAGTATCAATTTAGATTATATATCGGTAAGTTGGAATATTCGTAAATAAGTGAATCACCCGGTATATTGGTGAAAATTCGCGATAAAATCACTGGAAATAACTTAAAACAATTGAAACGAGATGGATATATCGATTAAATTTATATCGAACAAGGATGGATAATCGGTTTATTACGCCATCTTGAATTTTTAGTACTTTTAAATTTAGATCTAGTGCACTTTGGAAATAGATGTTTTGAAACAATTAAACAAAGGTAGACATATCAATTAAGCTATTTTCGAAAATAAATCAAGTACACATTGCAATAAACGATAATGAACAATTGAACAAAGATAGATAATCTAAAGAACGTTACCTAGCAACTCGTTTCAATTGTCCTAACAATTAAACAAAGATAGACTTATCGGTTAACCTTGTAATAAATAAAGATAGACGAAATTGGTGCTTAATCTAGCTGTTTCTTTCCAATTTGTGCTAATTTCTTACAAATTAACCTCAAATTTTCACCAATTTCGTAATTATTATAATCTAATTATTATTTTTTTAAGGCTATACGTACACTACCGACTGGATGTAAAATTAGTATATTAATCTTATTATTACCGCAAATCTATTGGTTCCTTTTAATGTTACGTGGTGCATCTCAGGTATTGAAAAGTAGATCTAGTGTGCTGAATGGTAATACAATACAAACAACAGCAACAAAGAAAAAAACAAAACATCATTAAAAACCGGTAATAATGATAATAATTATAATAACAATGATAATATTGAAAGATAAACGAATTTATTAGACGAAATTACTATTTTCTCAACAATAATAATAAAAATTAATAATAACAATAATAATAATAAAACTAAACAAAAGAACTGCTATATTTGTTGCATTTGTTCATCTCGTTGATTGGAGATTATGTGAAAACACCTTATTAGAGAATTGAGTTATAGTAGGCTATGAATTGGAGAACGTAGTGCGTAACTTGATACAATTTGATTGTAAAAATTGACATGAGGTTAGGATCTGATTTAACAACTCGTATCAGTGGTTAGTTACGACTAACGTTCCATATTCATGGCATACTCTAATCATTTGTTATAATTGTACACATATATATACATATATATTTATTTAAATTTAATGTTTATTATTACTGTGCTGGGCACAATTTGTTAATTAATTAATTTATTCAATGTAAAAATGAATTGACTGTTTTGTGATAGATCTTAAATACTAAATGTCTACAAACTATTCGATAAAAATAAAACTGCAAGTCTCGAATTTTGGTAATTTTTATTGAATATAACCTCAAAATGATCCGTAATAACAGGATTTAATTCAAATAGGGAATTATGGGAGATTTCGTTTAAATTTAGTTTGTTTTAATCGTTTCATTGCGTCGATTTTCGTTGTTATTCGCGAAAATTGCCGATAATTTCGCTATAGATCCAACAGCTTTGAATTTCGTTGCCGCTTTCATTTTGCCAACTTTAGTCTTCCACTAAAACACAAAATTAGTGATTATTGAAAATCCCTATACACAGATTTTCGATAACGCCCTGTATTTGGCGTCAATTTGATATCGCCTTGTATATACCGTTTGACAGTAACCTTAACCACAACCGAGGAAATTTGGAAAAATGTTAAAAACCGATAAAATTGTGAGAATTTATCGATGAAAACGCCTAAATTAATGCATATTGTGCTTATTTTTGGTGATAAAATGTGAAATTTTGTTAATTTCCGCAATTTTATTAACATTTAAATTGGCACCGTAGACACTTCTTCACAGAAGCTTGAACGTAACCTCACTTTAATACCCCATTCATTCATTGTTTGTGTGTGTGAATTTAGTGAGAAAAATTCAAAAATCAACATGTTAATCCGGCGAAATTATTAATTCCTGCATTATTGGTGAGTAATTTAACAATTTTTCTATAAATTTAACAAAAAAAATCGAAATTCCATCAAAATTTTATCAATTTTTATCAGTTAAATGTGGGTGATTGTTTGGCTGAAATTTTCCAAAAATTGCACGTTATTTCACGTTTTTTCGGTGATTTATCGCCCAATTTTGGCCGAAATTCGAAAAAAAACGCGTTAAAATCAACAAAAGTGAGGTTAAGTTGTTCAAACAAATCGAATAATTTCTTCAATTGTTTTGTATCATTGTTGCCGATTTTGTTGTAATAATCGTTGTTTTTGACGATTTTCGCCATTATTTCCACCTTTACACCATTTTGATTATTAATTTTGCGATTTATACAGGATGTCCCATAATTGTAGCCAATTTTATGTTGAATATACAGGGTGTTTCACATTGTAGTAAATTAGGTAGCGTTGTGGCTTGGTTCACTCAAAAAGGCGTCAAATTTGGTAAAGTATGAACCAATCAACGACACTACGCAACCAATTCGTAGCCAATAATTATTTATCAATTTAAAAAATCACCCTTATTATATATACAGAGTGTCGCATAATTGTACGTTAATTGCTAATTATACAGGGTGTACAACGGTACTTCTCTTCACAGTTGGTTAGGTAGTGTTGTAGCTTGGTTCGGACATTCACAATACGTCAAATTTAGTAAAGTATGAACCAATCAACGACACTATCTTACCAATTTATAGCCAATAAATAATCGAAATAAGCTACAATTGTGGATAATTATCAAATATAGTACCTGTTCATCTCTAGATGGCATTTCAGCTAAATATTGTTTCATATCAGTTTTTTCAGTATCAACAATTGCTAATACTGAAACACACCCATCTACAGTACCCAAAACTAAAGCTTTACCATCTGGGGTACTTTCAACGGCTGTTAATTCCGCTTGTATACGATAATTGGCGATCATTTCAGCATCTGCAGTACTACCAACCGCCCAAAAAAAAAACAAAAGAAAATTACTAATCAAATAATAGGTTAGAATTGATTAATTTACCGGAAAACACGTAAAGTCTTCCTGCCACTGTGATAATATAAAACATATTCGTCGGTTTTATTAAATCGACATATAATCGTGAATACACCTTCGGCAATTTTCGGGATGAAAGTTTTTATTGTTTGTCCTTTCTTCAATTCGATTAATTCTAAACCACCCCGTGATGGGGCATATAGGCCATATTTACCATCATAGGTTACATTACCATTCCATTTTGGTATTGTACGTAGATGTTTTTTATTGCGTATGTCGATAATTGATGCCTTATCAATTGTTGTTATTGCTACTAAATTGCCTTTATGGGGCATTGCTACAAGACTGCCAATATCCTAAAATTACAATTAAATCAATCAATTAACAGCCCTGATTGGAATTCTTTGAAAAAAGTGGAATTTCCCCCTGTAATTGCGCCTTGAAATGATCTTTCCAACGAGCTCTAACGCTTGTTTTTAGAGTGGAAAATAGAGGAGAAATCTTGGATTAAAAATTTCTCATGTCACTAGATCTTCCTCTAGAATTCAATTTTTTTCCAAAATTTCCCAAAATAGAAACTGTAGCGCCCTGCGGCTTGAAATGCTTTTTCCAACGCTCACTAGTGCATGTTTTTAGGATGAGAAATAAGGGGAAAATCTTGGATAAAATATTCCATTTTTCCAAATAATTGGGAGTATTTTTACCTTAATTCCGCAATTTCTTAGCGGTATTTTATTTACCAAACTACCATTATGGGCATTATAGACAATCAAACAATCTTTGGTTGCTTTATCAGCACCAACTACGACAATATTTTGATGGTCGGATGTTATAATAGCCGATCGGAATGGCAGACCAGTTACACTTCTAACTGGATATTCAAATGTAAAAATCATTTCGCCACCTATTTTTACAAAAAAAAGGAAACAAAGGAAGCTGAATTTTGTTTGATAAGGGCAAAAAGGGGTACTTACTTGGTATTTCTCGGACACAAACAGTTGCCATAATTCGTGTTTGTTCCATATCAGGTGGATGACTCGGTTTCGATATTGATAATACCCAATTACCATTCTCCATTAATTGTAATTGTCGAATATTTGGTTGGTCATCTTTATAAATTACTTGTTCAGTTAGACGTAACCATATTAGAAATTTACCAGATTCAGCCGATATAATATATCTGAATGAAGAAAAGTATTTTTAGCCTTAAATCGAACTAAAGATAGGTTTATATTTGGTCAAAAAAAGCCACATTTTGGTCAATTTAAGTTAAGTAAGGAACATAAACTGTGTCCTAAAGAGGGGTTTTCTTCCTTACTTAAGTCTCGATTTATGTATAAATTCTTGAGCAAACCTAGGGAAACCCACATTTAGGTCGATTTAGGGCAAAATTTTGCTAAGTAGGTGAAGAACACTGCACTTTAGGGAGGGATTTTCTTCCATGCTTAAGTTCCGACTTCATTTTGAATCAAGCTAAAATTTAAGTAGAAATCTGTCTATGAGCCCCTAAGCAAATGTAGGTAAATCCAAGTTTAAGTCGACTTGAGCCAAGATTTAGTTAAGCGATGTTGAATAAGTGAAGATAAACTAAGCCTTAAGGCTTCTTTTTTCTTGCTTCATCCTTAAGATTACTTTCTTTAAGTCAATGTTTGTAAATTCACTCCTAATTCGATTTAACGAAAGGTTTTGCTGAGGAAGGGAAGAAAAACTGTGCCTCACAAAGGGGTTTTTTCATTCTTAAGTTCCGACTTAATTTTGGAACAAGCTAACATTTAAGTTGAAATTTGTCTTAAGCAACCTTAAGTCGACTTAAGACAAGGTTTAGTTAAGTAAGTGAAGATAAACTGCACCTTAAGGCTGCTTTTTCCCTTGCCTAAGTCTTAAGTTTACCTTGAATCCAGCTAACATTGGGTCTTTAAGTAAATGTCTGTAAATCTACGCCTTAAGGTCTTTACTGAGACGCTATTAAGGAAGGGAAAAAAGCTGAGCCTTAGGGTTGGTTGTCCTTTCTTGCTTATGTTTTAATTTAGTCTCAAATCTGGTTAATATTTGGGTAAAGATTTGCTCATTTACGGATCTTTATGCCTAAAGTCGACTTTGGGCAAAGTTTTGTTGAGATAACATTAAGCCTTAAGGCTGATTTTTCCTCTTATTTTAAGGTTCTACTTAAATTCTTTGAGCATATGAAATGAAGCTTTGTTGACAAGGAACTAGGTAGAGGATGTAAAATCGTACTTTGGAGTTTAAATTAAAGAGTGAAATTTCGGTTTTGCCTGTTCATTAAGAGCAACAAGTTCTCTAAGAGGATTTTTCTACAAGCTTGCAGTTGGTAGGGATTTTTTTGCCAAATTTTTGATCAGATTTTCAACTTACTTGCCATCTGGTGTGATAATAGCATGTGTTACAATAGCACCTAATGGACTATCAGCTAATTTCGTTATCAATTTACCAATTTTTAAATTCCATACACCAACACAATTTCTTGTTACACTTATAGCCAAATTTAAATCATTTGATAGATGTATTGAATCAATTTGTAATTCGTGTCGATCTATTGTATGTACTTGTTCAAAAATATTATTAATATTCCATACTTTAACTGTACGATCAATTGATGATGTTACAATACTATTCCAATTGCCAATTGTTAATGATTCTAATTGTATGATACGGCCAAAATGTGCATCTAAAATTTTGATCAATTTCATTGTTTCAATTGACCATACATAAAGATTCTTTCGTACACCGGCTATTGCATAATTTCGATAGGCACTCAACATTATTGAATTTGATTGTAAAATTTTCGTCGTTATATTTCTTGTACCATATGGTAGTTTTAAGACAATTGCTTCATTCATATGGAAATTGTTCTCATCATTGAAATCCCATAGGACAAAACCATTCATTGTTGTACCTAAAAATATATAAATAAAGGTAAATAAAGAAGCTTTTGGGCTTTTTTTTCTATAATGTAATGGCGAAAAATGTTTTTTTTTTGGTCGATTTACAAATGACTCACGAGGTTCCTACTTTGCCAAAATGTTGCCCAAAGATTGCTTTCTAAATTTTTCAAATTAAAGATGTGTTTTAGGTCTGTCTTCAACTATTTGAGCCCTTTTGAGACATAAAATTGTAGTATAGGTAGTCTTTCCAAAAAACCTCAATTTGGGGCAAAATTTCGGGAAGTTGCCTTGAGAGTTTTGAATCTGTTTACTTTATTTGGAGACTAAGCAGAGTTCGAAGTGTTTAATTTGGCAAAATTTTAGCAAATCTCTGTAAAAATTTAAACCTTATGGGATATTTGAGGCACAAAATGTAACTCTAAAGAGTTGCAAAACTTAACTTTGGCAAAATTTTGGAAAGCCCCACTTGTTACCTCCATTGTGGGATAAAAATTGGGCCTAAAGAGTTACAAAATACTCCAATTTTGACGAAGCCTGACTTTGAAAAGTTACAAAAACTTCACTTTGGCAAAATTTCTGTCATTTTGTTTGGGTTATAAAATCTGACTCTATTTTGGCAAAATTTTGGGCAAGTATAAGGATTGAGAGCTTACCAAAAAGCACCTTATCGTATTTATCCAATTTCAATTGCAGTAAATTCTCTGTCTCATCATTCTCCATTCTTGGTAGATCTTCAATTTCTTCCCAACAATTCTTTTCAGAATTTTGTACAAATTTTGTCACTTTATAACAATTCGGTGTTGTACAAGCATATAAAATCTTCTTATCTTTACTCATAACAATACTACTATGAAACTCAAATTGTTGAAACTTACAATTTTCATAATTCACATCCAATATCATTCTAACATCATCTAGCTTACCTTTCCAATAGATTGTACGATAATTTTCTCTATTATCAAACTCCATAGCTAGAATTTTACATAAAAAAATTACATTAATTACAAACTGGATACTTACAAAGGATTTGCCATTGATTTGGATCAATGTCACATACAAATTCATCATCTCTATTGCCTCTCATATCGAAAGTTACACAATTTATACCACCATAGATGAAAAGTGTACGATCTAAGAGGTAAATACCGGTAACAAGGGTTTGTTCAGGGAGAGGATTATCGATGACCACGAATTCACTCGATAGCATATTCAATAGAACTGTCTGAAAATTAGAAATTCTAGCAGTGCAACCCACTTGAATCAAGCGTTCTCACTGTGCATGCTTTCTGTCCATGCAACCCACTCAAGCCATTCATCCTGCTGTGCAACTCTCAAAACTTCCATTTTACCCATGCATTCTGCTTGTACAACCCATTTAAACCATGCATTCTACCTTTGCAACCCACTAGAGTAATGGTACTTAACCTGGTTGTTGTTGGTATAAGCAGCAGCCCATTTATTATCCGGACTCAAAACTAATTGTTGCATAATCCCTTCAACATTCGGATTAACATCACGTGTTAAATCGCTCGTTGATAAATCCCAAGTAATAAAACGATTCGATATTGATACAACATAACGATAATCGCTTGTTAAACATACAGAAAATACAGCAAATTGATGTCCTTCTAATGAATATTTTAATGGGCCACCTGGTGTATGTAAACAATGATAAACTGGCAATAAAGCACATTGATTAGGTCCTTTTTGATCGCAATCATTCAATAACATTTTTATATTGAAATTATTATGAATCTCAGGTAATAAACGTCCAACTAATTGTGGTGCTAACATATTTGGATATTGCCCTAAAACTGCACCACCTAAACGTAAAGCATCCGCTACTAGCACTAATTCACGTTTCGAATCTTTCTTATCAATATGATTGGTTGCATCCTCGTAATCAGCCAAGACACTTTGTAATGGACAACTGGATAATTTCGCATGTAACCATTCGTAATTGAACAAAACATTCTCGTATAAATCTTTAAAACGTCTCGAACGCACCAAATGGAAGGGTAATTCGCCGAATTTTCTCAAATTATAACGGGAAACTTTACCATCTTTACCATAGAAGACTAACGGTTGTACTGGTACTTTACGATCAGCTATACCCTCCTTATCAGTTAAGCCGAAACGGTGCCGTTGGATTTCTGTATATTTGAATGGTTTCGGTTTACCACCACCCCATATGCCCAGGAAATAATCAGCAATCATTGAATGAAAGTACATTGCCATATTCATATTTTTAAAATAGCGTTCTTTTGCTGTATCGCGAAATTGCCGGTGGTACCAGTTCATAACACTAACCCCATCGGCTTCACGTTCTGATAGATAATTCGGTAAATCATTTCGTATACGTGTCCATAATAGGGGTGGTATCCGGCGAACTGGTGGTAAATGATATTGATAAACATCATCCAAGACTTTATCATCTAGTGATATCAAATCTTCTAATTCGGATTCAGATAGACCACTTTTAGCGGCTGTTATATACGCTAAAGCATGAAATACTAAGATACGTCCATGTTGTTTTTCGATACGTTCAAATAACATCATAATCGAATCCATTACAGTCGATGCTAGATGAGTATCTTGGGATTTTGTGTAACTACGCCAACGGCAAATTTCCGCAAACACTAATTTGACAAAAATCGGTAAACTGCATTTTTCTATAGCGTTCGATACTAATCGCCATTGGTAGTTGGTTAAATCGCGACACGCTGTTTTCATCCACATTCTGCAACATAAACCGTATCCCCACCCGAAAGCGGTGGGGGTCAGAATCGCATCCCCACCTAATACTGGTGGGGATGAGAATCATCGCCCCACCTAATACCGGTGGGGATTGGTAAATTAAGTCAAAATCTACTAACCTGACGACTTTCATGGCGAGCTCCTCGCCCAAAGCCCTAACTTCAATGAAATTCTCCTCGATATCGATCATTCGACGTAAAACGTGATAGTCGCGTGATACTTCCGGATTATTCTCTTCACAAGCACACGATACAATGATCTGAAATTTTACAGTTATTTTGAATTCCTTTTATTTGGTGTAATTTTTTTTTACTTTACAATAAATTGGTAGTCGTGTTGGTAGCCAAGATACACGATTATTATCTTGTGTGCCAGTTAATTGATCTACAGAATCCAAAAATAATAGTAAAGGTTGTTCTTTTGTTGCTAATGTTAACAGATATTTGAAATGTGCAGTTAATGGTACTAAATCATCTGGTATACCATCAAATGGTAACATGAAATTGTAATGAATTTGTTGACAAATTGATATTAATGTTGGTGTCAAAGCTGATGAATCTGGTGTTGTACCCAAAAAAACGTATAATACTAATTGGTTTTGCATTCAAAAACCATTCATTTGATGTTGATAAACTTGCACTTTTTGCTAATAATGAAGTTTTACCACAACCACCTTCACCATACAAAATTAAAATTTTATCTGAATTATTCAACATATATTGATGGATACGTTCCAAACTTTCTTCACGTCCATAAAATACTTTAACGGAATTATTACAAGCATGTAAATGTTGTAAAATTTCGGTAACAATTTGTCCTTGTGCACTGGAATCTTCTTTTCTCATTGCACGATCAACTAATTTGATGATATTTTTATAAAAATGTATTATGAAATGTTTTAAATAATCGCCATGAGTTTCTGGGTCTAAACCTTCACGGCCTATCCATTCCACATTGTATCTGAAATTGTAACAAAATTTAATAAAGCAGAAATTTAAGGTTAGCCTAAGAATCAAAATATCGCTCTAACCTTAGAAATTCTAAACGTTTGGGCAAATTGAGTATAGAGCATGAAGTAAAAAGTCAAGAACCTTCTGGATGTCTCCAAAGGAAAGACAACAGGCATTTTGAACAATTCTAGCAACTACCTTGGGCTTTTGCTAAGATTCCTAGGAAAAAGAGCATGAATGTGCTTTAATGGAGCATGAGAATGTCCAAAAACTTTAGTAAAGGAAAGGTCTTCAGAGAGTAAAGAAACAAAAATGCAAAGGAGCTAAAGCGTAGAATGCTTGGTAGAATTTCTCAGTTTTTTGACCTGGCTAGGATCCTTAGAGAAAGGATAAGGAGCCTTCAAATCCAAACAAACTTCCTGGTATGATTTCTTGCTGAAACTGTTTTGTGATGTTTGCAAAAATCCTTAGAAAGAAAGAGATGCCTGAAAATGCTAAAAATTTCATAAGTACTATTTTATGAATGAGATTTCTAGGAAGAGAAGCCTTAAATAAGCTTAAAATATTTTTACATATGAGCTAGTTTAGAACTGAGATTCTTAGGAAGAGGAGCCTTAAGCGAACCTCATAGGAGAGGAGTCTTAAAATTCTGAAAACCTTCCCGATACAGCTTAATATAGAGACTGTTTTATGATGATGGTAAGATCCTAGGGAAAAAATATTCAAATGACAGAGGGAGCCTTAAAGAGCTGAATAACTCCGCACAGGAATTGTTTTGTGATCTTGCTAAGGTTCCAAGGAAACGATTTGCAGAAGAAAGGAGCATTCTCATGTGAAAAGAGCTTTCATAAAACCTAAGTAAGGCTTAATAGAACAATTTGGGCAACACCAAGTTATCTAAAAGGAGCGATATTTTCGATGGTTGTGATTAGAATGTTTTGCAAATAGTTTTGACTAATTTGGCTTACTTTTGGATGTTGGTGGTTTCAATTTTGTTCGGTAATCGTTCATCCCTTAAATTTGCCAACAATTTTGCCGATTCCGTATCTAAACTTCGATTGATTATATCGACAAAAAGTGAGGCTTTCTTCAAATTTTGCAAATTAATATTATTTATATAGCGAATATAAGCTAAACAATGGTTTTTTGTATTCTTCACATTCAATATTCCATTAATCACCTCCCTTTCAGTTACTGCAAAATAATAGCAATAATTGAAGCATCTAGTCGAAATTTTTGGTCAAAGTTCCACATACCCGACATGAAATAATTGTGCATAGCATCATGGTCCATTTTGTTTTGTTGATACAACGAACTGGCAGCTTTCCGGAATAATTTTTGGAATTTCGTTAAAGTATCCCACCATTTCGCTTGATCTTCAGCTTGTAATTTTGGGATACGTTTATTGTTGAAATTGATCAAAATTGACGATATAGGCTGAAGAACAGATATCGGTGGTACAGCATTACTGTCTTTTCTATACCAAGTATCAAGCAATACAGGGTCCAAACTTTGATTAACCAATTCATCGCGTATCATTTGTAATTCTGATGATAGAATATATGTGGGTATTGGCCGATAACCGTATTTTTGGCCTAAGAATACCACAAAATTCGGACCCATTGATAGACGTTGACAATTCTGAATTTCTTTCATGCATAATTCAGTTGTCATATGATCATCGGTAGCTTCATCGCGTACACCCCAACGCATATCAACCACCTGCAATGTCGAGAAATCCGCATTTATTGATTTGTTCAACATTGGTACCTTCTTGTACCATCCACCCTCACCCCCAACAAAAACAAGTAAAAGTCAAGGCCAACTAACCTTCCTGTTAACAACACAAAGGGCAAGAAGAGGGTGTTGGAGTAAATTAAAACTCACCTGAAATTCTAAACCGTGTTTCTCGCGACAGTAATCTTTAATTTTGGGGTAGCATTTCGCCATTAGTGTATTCCTCTCCATTGTTGTATCTTTGAATAAAATTCAGTGATTATCCGTATTATTATTCGATTTATTTGCTTTACCTGTAAAGGTGGAACTGGTGAAAATTCGGACAATTTTCGAACTAACCGGGGGTAAGTTGTCCAACGACCCGGCGAAAATTTGGTCAATTGTACGATCATCCATTTTTCTCCTCGAATTAAAGATGTCTCATTCGGGAAGAGCAACTAAACTGTCGTGAAAATTTGATTTTAAATCTACTAAGGGTTGTTTGTTGCAGTGGTAGGGATGAGTTTTTCAGCGCAAGTCACAATACGTTTCTAATTTTTTCTGGTCATTTATGTTATGGTTTGATTTCAGGACTTTTGGGGTGAATTTTTGTGAAAATGCAGGCATCAACATCAAATATGGCCAGCATTGATCCGCATACAACGCAAATGAATAAATTGCGAAGTTGTGTTACAATGCTAGGTGATCCTAGTTGTAAAGATGATCTTAAATTGAAGGCAACACAGGAGATCAGCAAGAATTTCGAGGTAAGTTTTACAAAAATTGTTTGCCCAACCAATATGGTTTAAGCAAAATTTAACCTTTTAAGCCATCTTTTGAGCATGCTTATCATTGTTCAAAAAAATCAATAAAATACTTCCCTACTGGAATACTTCCCTTACAAATCAGTTAATTATATTTCAGTCTTTCCACGAAGTTTGAACAATGTTCAGGCTTTTCCCAAGTTTTCCCATAAAATTTGAGTTATGCTTATGCCTTTCAGTTCCCAAATTTTAGCAGTGCTTCATTTCAAACTAGATAAGAGTTTCTTCGCTGTTTTG
Source organism: Mylabris phalerata (assembly GCA_020740385.1). NCBI lineage: Eukaryota > Metazoa > Arthropoda > Insecta > Coleoptera > Meloidae > Mylabris > Mylabris phalerata. The sequence goes on along the minus strand of JAJEOX010000142.1, from coordinate 1,557,670 downwards.
TTTTTCAATTTTCGCAACCATTTTTTGTACAATTCGGCCTCCTATTATGCCATCTTAACTAGAAAAGCATGCTTATAATTTTTCATGAAATAAACAGATATTAAAAGAAGCAAATTTATAGAAAGCTTCCTTAAGACTAGCCTGTATATTAGTCAACTCATTTCTCTAGTGCTTTTACAGAGTATGCTCTAAGCTTAGACTTGAAAAAAGCTCTCTTTTGGCAAGTTTCTTCACCAATTTTGAGCTGTGCTTGGTCTCAAAGCATTTTCCAAATTTTAACCATGTTCAGTTTGATCTGTATGAGTTTCTTCACTGTTTTGTTTTTTAATTTTCGCAATTCAACATTTTTCATGCTTATAATTTTTCATGAAATAAACAGACAGTAGAAGAATCAATTTCATGGAATGCTTCCTTCTTTGCAGATTGATCAATTCATTTCTGCAAATTGGTCAAGTTCACAAAGTCTGATCTATGCTTAGGTTTAAAAAACCACTTTAGCCAGATTTTTTCCAAAATTTTGAGCATTTTCCAAACTTTAGTTGTTTATATTCATTATAATCTGCATAAGAGTTTCATATCTGTTTATTTAAAATATCACAGCCATTTTCTCTACAATTGAGCCTTATTTTATGCCCTTTAAGTTATAAAATCATGCTTGTAATTTTTCATAAAATTCAAACAAACAGATCTTTTTATAGAATGCTTCTTTACTTACAAATTGGTCAATTCTTTTCTCCAGTAAAGTGTGAGCTATGCTTGGATTTGAAAAACTTTCTGTTTTACCAAATGGCCTCACAAACTTTGAGCCATGTTTAGGCCCAAAGCATTTTTCAAATTTCAACCATGCTTATGCTCAATTTCTTTAATGTACGATTCATGCTTGGGCTTAAAGAAGCTCTCTTTTGTCAAGTTCCTTTCACAAATTTTGAGCTGTACTTGAATCTAAAGCATTTTCCAAATTTTGACTATGCTTATTTAGAAGAGTGGGTAATGTCACCTTAATTAATGTTTTTCTAGGTGATCCTATCATCGGCGCATTATTCGCAATTTCTGGATCATGCGGTTAAGATCTTTTTAAAAATCCTACGTGAAGGTGAACCACATTTTATAGCCGAATATAATATCCAACAAGTACGCAAATTAATCTTGGAAATGTTATACCGTCTACCAACAAATGATCTATTACGTCCACATGTTAAAGATATCTTGTCATTAATGTTGCGACTATTAAAAATTGATAATGAAGAGAATGTTCTAGTATGTTTGAAAATTATAATCGAATTACATAAACAATATCGTCCGGCTTTCAATCCAGAAATACAAGATTTCCTAAAATTCGTCAAATCAATCTATTCGGAATTACCAAACCATATGGACAAAATCTTTGAGCCACGAGCTCCCATTAAAGTTAAAGATCTAAACGAATTGAACATTGAGGAGTTATTGAAAGAAACCTTCACTATGACTACAATTCAAACTGAAAAACGCAACAATGATGGCACGGCAATTTCAGTAAGTTACCCTTCAAAAATTTTCGGAACAACCCCTAATTTGCGCCCCTTTTTTCTAGTATTATTTAATACCAAAAGCTGTCCTATCATTGAAAGTCCTACAAGAATTACCAATAATTGTTGTATTAATGTATCAGTTGTATAAACAAAGTGTCCATCAAGATGTTAGTGATTTTATACCTTGGATTATGACAACGATCACATTACAACCACGAATTGAACAACGCCAATCGGAAACGTTCAATAAGGAGATTTTCGTTGATTTTATGGGTGCACAAATTAAAACATTATCATTTTTAGCTTATATTATCAAAATTTATCAGGATGTTGTACAAACATATGCTGCAAAAATGGTACAAGGCATGCTGCAATTGTTGATGTTATGTCCAATGGAAGTGGCACATTTGCGACGGGAACTATTAATAGCTGCCCGACATATACTGGCTACCGATTTGAGGAATCGTAAGTTACATTATGCTCAATTTGTTTCATTTTTGACACTATGTTGTTTTGGCCAATCAAACGCATTTGTTACATTTGTGGCATTTTTACATTTTCACTATTGTGACACTATGTTGCCTTGTTCTCGAGTTACTCTAATTAGTTACATTTATGACAACATGTTGGGTAGTTACTCTGATTTGTTACATTAGTGGCACTATGATTTAAGTCACTCTGATTTGTGGTACTAGCATGTTTTTGTTAAATCATTCACATTTTTTAAATTTATGTCACCATTCCCTTTTTTTGTCAAATGGCTTTAATTTGCTACATTTGTGACACTATGATGTTCCAGCCAAATCATTCTTATTTATTACATTTCTTGAACTATGCTGCTTTTGAGCTTAGCCACCTTGATTTGTTATATTAGTGGCACTATTCTATTTTCCTCTTCATTCGTTACATTTGTGCCATTATGCTGATTTTGTCAAATCACAGTGATTTATTAAATTTACCAACTATCCTTCCTTATGATTAAGTTACATAAATTTGTTACATTGGTGACATTATGCTGTGTTTTTGTTGAGTTATCCTAATTTGTGGCATTTGTGCCACTGTACTGTTTTTGTCATGCTTTTTCATATTAAAAAGTTAAATTCTACATTTACAACAAACATTGAAGAAGATATCAACGGAAAACTATTCTTTAGTTCTTCACATTTCTTCATTTTGAAGAGTTACATTTTTCATTTTGGGCTACATTTGTAGTGCCCTTTTTACATTTTAGTACTCGCCAGTCTAGCTATATTTGTGACACTATGCTCTTTGTCAAGTTCATGATTTATTACATTGATGACACTATAATGCTTTTTTATTTGTTGAATTATTCTAATTATTTACATTTGTACCACTATGCTATGTTCTTTTACTTTGTTTTTATTATTCTTTTAATTGTATTGATGTCACTATGTTTCTAAATTGTACAAATTTGTTACATTTGTTGACAAAAAGTCTTTTCGTTAAGGTTTCGTGCCACATATGGAGAAATTGTTCGATGAAGACGTCCTCTTGGGCCGTGGTTGGACAACACATGAATCCTTACGACCTCTAGCTTATTCAACATTAGCCGATTTAGTACATCATGTACGTCAACAATTAGATTTGGCTAATTTAAAACGTGCTGTACATTTGTTTAGTAAAAATGTACATGATGACACTTTAGCAACAACGTTAGTTATTCTCTCTTATATATGAAATTGTTACATTAATGTGTAATTGTTACATTTTTTTTTGTAGCATACAAACAATGTCGTGTAAATTATTATTGAATTTGGTTGATTGTATTCGTATTCGATCGGATATTGAGAATAGTACAGAAGGTAGGGAATTATTGATGAGAATGTTGGAAGTGTTTGTGGTGAAATTCAAAACAATTGCAAAAATTCAATTACCGATTTTGGCAAATAAATGGTAAATTTACAAAAAAAAAATCATCACAATTACAAATGTTACACTTTTTGTACATTTTCTTCTAGTAAACAACAACAACAACAATTACAAGCAACATTACAATTACAACAACAGCAACAACAACAACAACAAAATGTAGCAATTTTACACCAAAATGTCGACATTAAAACGGAAGAAATAAAAACCAATCCAGCTGAATTATTGGAAAATGCTTTAATAACAACACAAAGTAGTAGTAGCGGTAATGTTAATGCCAGTAGTACTAGTGCCAGTAGTACTCAACAGAAAGAAGAGAAATCACGTTTTGGTTTTCCACAAAACAACAATTATAATGTTGCCGATTATCGTAGTTTAGTTAAAACATTAGTTTGTGGTGTCAAAACAATAACATGGGGCTGTTCAGCATGTAAGGTAAGCATTTTGTACATTTGCAATTGTATTTGTAACATGATAGAAATAATTGTCATATTAATGCTTGTTACTCCTTCAATTTTCACTCCTGTTTTGCTATTGAATGATGAATTAATTTGTTCCCTTCCCTTCACCTCTTAGCAGCCGTAATCTTCTTCACGTTCTTCATTTGAGGCAAGATTGAATAAAGAATGAAGCTTGTCGACTTGAAAAGCTAAGCTGAGATTTATTCATTCACTACTTTCTTATTAACCAATCAGTTTTTCTCTATTTTTCATTTTTCTTCTTTTGGTAGTATTATCTTCAAATTTTAAACAATAGCGAAGATGTCAATTGAGAGTTTTTATTTCTTTGTTTTTCATCACCCTATTGCTTTCCTTTTAACTTCTCAGTTATTCTTTTGTATTTTGTTTCTTCGTTGCTCTTCATTTTAGTCAGTACTCTCTTCATTTTACAGTTACAGCTAGTTTGCAGAAATATTGAAGAAGTAAGCATATTGAGCTAAAAGAAGATTTGAAGTTTCACTCCTCTATTATTTATTACGTTTTTGTTTTCCATTGGATTACCTTTATTATTTTGCTCTTTAGTGATTTTTATATCTTCATTTTACTCAGTGTGGTCTTCGGTTTAGATAAATAATGAAGAATATTATTACCCTTCTTATCATACATTTAATTTCCCCCTATTTTTTCTCTTCTATTGTATTCTTCTTCATTTTTCTGCATTTTTGAACTAGATTACCTTCAATTTCTACAAGCAATGAAGAAGATATCAAGTAAGAAAACCTAATCTTTCTTCATTTTACTTTTAAATGCACTGTTGCCTTTAATTCCATGAAATCTTCTCAACAGCAATTGAATATTTGCGATTCCTTTGTTTTGCATGCTTCTTCATTTTGAAGAGTTACATTTTTCTTTGTTTTTAACAAATAATGAAGAGCATACTAAATGATACAACTTAATCTCCACGATATTATTACATTACTTTTAACTGCTTCTCGTTATCCTTTAGCTCTTCATGCTTTTTCATTCATGAAGAGTTACATCTTTCCTTATTTCTAACAAGTAAGGAAGAAGATATCATGTGATAAAAGTTAATCTATAGGACAATATTACTCGTTATACTTTAATTCTTCGTGCTTCTTTATTTTGAAGAGTTACATATTTCCTTGTTGTTAGAAGTAATAAACTGAACCTTCACGGCATTATTACGGTTTCTTTAACTGCTTTTCTTGATACTTTAGTTCTTATTGCTTCTTCATTATGAAGAGTTACATTTTTCTTTATTGTCAAGAAGTAATAAAGATATTAAGTGGCAAAACTTAATCTCTATATTATCATATGTAATTTAACTGCTCCCTTTGTTCTTCATGCTTCTTCATTTTGAAGAGTTACATTGTGATTCATTTTTAACAAGTGTTGAAGAAGATATCAAGTGAAAAAGCTTAAATCTCCACGACATCATTACATTTCCTTCAACTGCTTCTCGTTATCCTTTAGTTCTTCATGCATCTTCACTTTGAAGAGTTACATTTCTCGTTTTGGCCTACAGTTTGTAATGTTTCTCTGTGTTTTTACAGTCTAGTGCTGGTCAATCTTTAGTAGCAACCAAACATTTCCAACCACATGAAACTTTAGTATTTGTACGTTTAGTCAAATGGGCATTAAAAGCCTTAGATGTTTATACATTGAATATTGTACCACAACCTACAACAAGTACAACAACATCAACAACACAAACAACAGGTCCACAACGTTTAAATCAACAGAATGTACGCAGTAAAGAAGAGAAAGAAGTTTTGGAACATTTCAGTGGTGTATTTTCAATGATGAATCCACAAACATTCCATGAAATCTTCTCAACAACAATTGAATATTTAGTTGAACGTGTCTATAAAAATCCAACATTACAAACCGTACCAAATACTCTATTGGCAAATCCAACTACAAGTCCCATTTTTGCAACGGTACTAGTTGAATATTTGTTAGAACGTATGGAGGAGATGGGTTCGAATTTGGAGCGCTCAAATTTATATTTGAAACTCTTCAAATTAGTGTTTGGTAGTGTCAGTTTGTTCCCACAAGAGAACGAAAACATGCTACGTCCACATTTACATCAAATCGTCAATCGTTCGATGGAACTAGCAATGAGTGCCAAAGAACCATACAATTATTTCCTCTTACTGCGGGCATTATTCCGGTCAATCGGTGGTGGTAGTCATGATTTATTATACCAAGAATTTCTACCGTTATTACCGAATCTATTAGAAGGCTTAAATCGTCTACAAAGTGGTCTACACAAACAGCATATGAAGGATTTATTTGTGGAATTGTGTTTAACTGTGCCAGTACGTTTGAGTTCATTATTGCCATATTTGCCAATGTTAATGGATCCATTGGTATCAGCATTGAATGGGTCGCATGTGTTGATTAGTCAAGGTTTAAGAACATTGGAATTATGTGTTGATAATCTACAACATGATTTTCTATATGAACATATACAGCCTGTACGGGCTGAATTGATGCAAGCATTATGGCGAACATTGAGGAATAATGATCAAGTGGCTGGGGTGGCATTCAAGTAAGCATTTTCATTTTTATTCTGTTTTTCCTTAACTATGCTGCAGTTTTTCCTTTACTTATTCATTTGAGTTGCTTTTTAATAAGCATTGATTTGCATCTATTTTGTTTTCCCCTAACTATGTGCAGTTTTTCCTTTATCGACTAAGTTGAGCTACATTTTGATGAGCATTGATATTCGTCCCAAACTATATTACACTTTTTTATTTAACAATTTATTTGAGTTACATTTTAATAAGCATTGCTTTTCATGTATTTTGTATTTCCCAAACTATGCTTCAATTTTTCCTTTACCAATTCATTTGAGTTGCATTTTCATAAGCATGGATGCTCTTCCCAAACTATATTAGACTTTTCATTTAACAATTCATTTGATTTACATTTTAATAAGCATTGATTTACATGTATTTTATTTTTCATAAACTATACTGTAGCTTTTTCTTTCCCGATTCATTTGAGTTACATTTTAATAATCATGATTTACATATATTTTTGTTTTCCCCAAAACTATGCTGCAGGTTTTCTTTTACCAGTTCTTTTGAGTTACACTTTAATAAGCATTGATATTCGTTTTAAATTAGATTACACTTTTTCATTTAAGAATTCACTTTGTGTTTCTTCCTAACTATGCTGCTGCAGCTTTTCCTTCGTCGATTCATTTAAGTTACATTTTAATAAGCATTGATTTTCATGTATTTTGTATTTCCCAAACTATATTACACTTTCTCATTTAATAATTCGCTTGAGTTACATTTTAATAAGTATTGATTTACCATTGTTTTGTTTTTCCCGCACTATACTGCAGTTTTTCCTTTAACAGTTCATTCTAGTTGCATTTTCATAAGCATTAATCATCTTTTTCACCAATCTAGATTGGTACATTTAGTAAGCATTCCTATCATTACCCATAAAGAATCCTTACATGTGTATTTAAGTGGTCGTTATTGCTTTTCCATGCTTATTTCTTATTAAATTCCTCTGTCACTCATTTGCCAGTATTGCATTCAAATAAGCATTGAAATATTTACAAATCTAGTTGAATTATTTGTCTAATTTTTAGGGTATTGGGTAAATTCGGTGGTGGTAATCGAAAGATGATGATAGAACCACAAAAACTCGATTACATATCATCAGATTTTGATCCACCGGCAATAATTGCACGTTTCCATGATCAAGACAAACCTATTGAATTTGCCGTACATAAAGTAAGCATTTTTACATAAATTAAAAATTACACAATTAACAGCATTTATTTTTCTATTATAAACAGATAATTGAAACAGCATTTAATGCTTTAAAACAAAGTAATACCGATTCATTTTATCGTAAACAAGCATGGGAAGTTATCAATTGTTATCTAACAGCATCGCGGAATTTAAATGATGATAAAAATACATTAATTAATTTGTTCTTACATTCGAGTTTCCAAGATCCAAAAACTATACCACAAATTAAAGGATCAACATATAAATCGATCAATAAATTAGCTCGAGAAACCCATCAAACAGCATTAACTGGTATTTATTTTAAACTACAATAGAAATATTGATACTTATTGATTTTGTAACAAATTTAGGAATGTTTGTGGCTGCTGCAATCAAAGAACTACGTCAACCGGTTGTAGCATTGATGGTAGCCGTTGTCCGACATTATACAATGGTGGCGGTAGCTCAACAATCTGGAGCATTCGCTTATACACCAAAGTATGCTTATGATTGTGTAACTTTTCGCGATTAATGTAACTTTTAACGATTTTTACAAATTTCTAGGCCTAATGAACAAATAGCGTTAGATCCATTAGTTCTAGTGGATGCTTTAGCTATAATAATGGGTCATGAGGAGAAAGAATTGTGTAAACCCGGCCATGTTGGGTTAGTTTTAATTCTAGATACAGCCTCAACTTTATTGGGTAGTAAAGAAATGGCATGTCGTTTACCATTAATCGAGTATTTATCGGAGAAAATGTGTTCTTTATGCTATGAACGAGCATGGTATGCTAAATTGGGTGGTTGTATTGCTATCAGTTTTATGTTTGAACGGTGCGCCTTGAAATGGGTCTATGAGAAGATGTTTACATTTTTGAAAGCATTACTTTTCGTTATGATGGATTTAACAGGGGAAGTTAGTAGTGGTGCTTTAGATATGGCTAAGAATAATTTAGAGAAAATGCTGATTGTTTGTGTAACAGAACCACCGGAAGGTTCCGATCAATTAACCAAAGAATTACAAAAGAAAGCATTATACGAAGTGACACATGAATTGGTACGACAAGTGACAAGTCCACATACAATGGTACGTGAACAATCCATGCATTCGTTACGTTTATTGGCTGAGAAACAGAATAAAAGTGTCACAGCTGTTATGGAACCATTCAAAGATGTCTTAGCCGATATGGTACCACCGACTAAGCATTTATTTAAACACCAACCGGCTATAGCCCAGATGGGTTTAATGGATGGTAATATGTTTTGTACCACATTACAACCACGTCTATTCACCATTGATTTGAACATCAAAGAACATAACTTATTTATTGTTGATTTGCTATCTTTATGTAACACAGAAGATCAAAAATTGAATACTTTTTCATGCTACAAAAATATCACAAATTTCATACCGTTACGTAAGAGTGCATTACGTGTTTTGGCAGCTTGTCATTATTTGGAGGATGTCCGTGAGCAGATCTTTCAAGTTTTATATAAAGCATTGGAGAAGCCGAATTGTGAATTACAACAAACAGCATTTGAATGTATGAAACAGTTCATTGCCGGTTATCAAATTAGTAAAGAATTGGTCCATCAAACTGTGAAGCCGTTGTTGATGACATTGGGGGATGCAAAGAATTTAACATTGAATGGTGTGAAAATGCTGTCGTATTTGACACAATTATTTCCATTGGTGTTTAATGAGAAGTTGTGTGAACAATTGTTGGAATTGTTGAAGCAGTTGTTGGAGAATCTGGCTAATATACATAAAGGTAGGAGCATTTTCATAATTTTGAAATTTACATGCTACGTGTTTGTATAAATTGTAATGTAAAGGCTGGTTTATTGAAGCATGTTCATAATTTTCAAACTTTCATGCTACTTGTTTGTGAAGTTTATAAAGAATGATTAATTGAAGCATTTTCATTATTTTCAAAGGTAAAGGATGATTTACTAGAGCATTTTCATGATTTTTTAAATTGCATTCTATATTTTTGTGAATTGATAATGTACAAAAGAGCATTTTCATTATTCTCAAATTTCTATGCTACATTTTTGTAAATAGTATAATGTATTGAGGGCTTATGGGAGCATTTTCATTATTCTCAAATTTCCATGGTACATTTTTATAGATAATATAATGTACAGGGGTTTATTGGAGCATTTTCATCATTTTCAAATTTACCTATTATATTTTTGTGTAAGGTTTATTTAAGCATTTTCATAATTTTCCTGAGCCTGCTACATTTTTGTATAATCATAGCTTACATGGTAGTTTATCAAAGACTTCCTTAATTTTCAAGTTTCTATGCTACATTTTTATGGATTGTGTAATGTACAAGGTGGTTTATTATAAAGCATTTTCATAATTTTCAAAATTTTCATGTTACACTGTTGCAACATGAAGAATGATTAATTGAATCATTTTCATTATTTTTAAAATTGCACATATTTTTGTACAAAAAGGCTTATAGGAGCATTTTCATTATGTTCAAATTTTCATACTATATTTTTGTGTAAGGTATATGTGGTTTATTTAATCATTTCCTTAATTTTTCTATGTGCATGCTACATTTTTATGGATTGTATAATGTACAAGGTAGTTTATGATAAAGCATTTTCATAATTTTAAAATTTACATGATACATTTTATTAGATTTTATAATGACTGTTTATTGAAGCATTTTCACAATCTTCAAATTTTCATGCTACATTTCTTTAGGTTGTATAATGAAATAGATTGTAAATTGAAGCATTTTCATAATTCTTAACTTTCATGCTTCAGTTTTATAATTTTCTTCTTTTTTTCTTGTATTTCTTCCAGTATCAACGGGTATTTCGAAGAAAGGCGATGAAGAACAAAAAATCGTGACAATAATCAGCATTTTCCATCAAACACCAGCTGCTTCATCGAAATTCATCAGTCAATTATGCCAATTAATTCTACAAAGTGAACAAACAATGCTAATTGAAGCCAGTTCACCATTTCGGGATGTTTTAATGAAATTCTTATTACGTTATCCTGGTGAAACTTTGGAAATGTTCTTGGATGATAATTACATTAAAGTAAGTAATATAGAAATCTAGGCCATGCTTTAGTGATATAGTGTCGTAGCTTGATTCGTCTAGAAAAATACCAAGGCTTGTTAGATTTTTTTTTTAAATATTCTTACAAAAGTGCCAATTTTCATTACAGTGGCGCTATTGGATAACTTTTTGAAAATTTCAATCAAAGCCTACTATTGGGGAATTTAGTAGGCTTTGAAATTGATAAAATGTCAAATTTGGTCTAGTATGAACTAATCTACGACACTACTTAACCGATACAGCGCCAACTTTGAATTGAAATATTCTTTTTGATTTTAAAAGGGAGTGTATGTCAGTTTTTTTACTTCGTAGTTGGCTATGATTTTTACAATGTAGTGTTATAACTTGACAAATGTCAAATTTGGTGTGCAATATGAATAAAGTTACGACACTACGTACCAAAATCATGGCCATCTTCGAGTTGAACTTCTATGAAAGACTCTATAGGGAGTATTTGGCCTTACAGTAGCCATATTTTTCACGTAGCGTCGTAGATTGATTCATATTCGAAAAAGACATGAACAAATGCCAAATCGGATGCAATAAAGCTACGACTTACGTATCAAAGACATGGCCAACTCTAAGATTTAGTAATAATTAGATTTTTCTTTCATTTAGGATAAACAATTCAGTCGTTATTTGGAGTTCTTATTGAAACACGATAATGGTAAATCATTTCGTGATTATATCCAAACGAATATGGTGAAACGTTTGATAACAATGATCTTATCAAATATTCATATCAATTATCAATTAACTCAATTCGAACGGAATGAATTACAATATCAGAGTATCCGTTTAATATCATTATTGATAAAATATGATGAACATTGGATAGCAAATCAACATGAAATAATTGAAGCATTAAAACAAATTTGGTGTAATGATCAATATCATGAACGTCATAAAAATATCGAAATACTCGAATATACCCATTGGAAAGAACCAAAATTATTAGTCAAAATTCTCTTACAATATTTCTGCCATCATCCAAATAGTATCGATAGTATTGATTTGTTATTTCAAACATTACGGGCAACTTGTAACCGTTTTATACCCGAATTCCAATTTTTACGCGACTTTTTGAACACGGTCGCCCAAAATTACACGGTTGAATGGAAACGTTCAGCATTCTTCCGTTTTGTCAAACTATTCCCAACCAATACAATGTCGCAAGAATTGAAATCGAAAGTGATCCAATTGATTTTAATTCCGTGTTTTGCTGTGAGTTTCGAACGGGGTGAAACTAACAAGTTGATCGGAGGACCACCGATGCCCTATCAAGATAATCCTGATAATATAATTTCGGTTTTTATCAATAAATTAATCGATCCGGATAATCCATTCCCTTCAACCGATTGTGTCCGTATCGCTTTGTTACAATTCTCATGTTTATTGGTAGAACAAGCAAGTCCCCATATACACGATCATGATGCTAATAATAAGACACAAGGTTTCAAATTGCGCCGTTTAATGACTTTCGCTTGGCCGTGTCTATTGGGGGAGAATTGTGTAGATCCGGCTACCCGTTATCATGGCCATTTATTATTGTCGCATATTATCGATAAGTTTGCCATACATCGGAAAATCGTGTTGCAAGTGTTCCATAGTTTGTTGAAAGCGCATGCTTTAGAGGCGCGTAATGTGGTCCGGCAAGCTTTGGAGATTTTAACACCGTCAATGCCGTTACGCATGGAGGAGGGCAATACGATGTTGACGCATTGGACGAAGAAGATTATCGTGGATGAAGGGCATTCAATGCAACAATTGTATCATATTTTGCAATTAGTAGTGAAGCATTATAAGGTTTATTATCCGGTAAGGCATCATTTGGTCCAGCATATGGTGAATTCGATACAACGTTTAGGATTTAGTCCGACAGCAACTCTGGAGCATCGAAAATTAGCGGTTGAATTGGCCGAAGTTATCATCAAATGGGAACTATACGGGATTAAAGATGATGATGATACTATCGATAAGAATATGAAACGATTAACGTTCGATGAGACACAAGACGGGCAGAGGAAGCGTTTAACGAACCAAGCTGCGACTTCTTCGACAACTTCAACGCCAATAACAACCACGAAAATCGAGCCGAATTCGAGTAAACCCATCGATAAACAACACACCGATACGGTTTTAAATTTTTTACTCCGATTGGCGTGTCAAGTGAACGACGCCCAACAACAACAACAGCAACAACAAGCTCAGCAACAACAACAACAACAACAGCAACAACCCCAACCCCAACAACAACAACAACAAAACCCAACAAACCCGCCGAATAGCAGTCCGGGTGAGTTGTTATCGAGACGTTGTGTTGTTCTGTTGAAAACAGCCTTAAAGCCCGAATTATGGTCGCAACCGGTCGATTTAAAACTGGCATTCTTCGATAAAATCCTCTCGACTATCGAGAATCCCCAACCGAATATCGCCAATATTTGTACAGCTTTAGAATTATTAACATTCCTGTTGGGGGTGATGAAAAAGGAGCAAATTTTGGTCAGTTTCAAGCAATTACAGCGCGGTTTATGTGCTTGTATCCAGTCGACGAATAGTAAAATTATCAAATTGATTCATGGTCTGTTGACGAAATTGATGTCGATCTTCCCAACGGATCGTGCGAGTTCTACTCCAACGGGCAGTGGGGCAAGTACAACAACTTCCACTACAGTTCCATCTACAGCGGTGTCGAAATTTGAAGAGTTGGAGATGTTGTATTCGACGGTGCGTGAGGTTATTTTGGATGGTTTGAATAATTATGAGAAGAATCAACAGGCGAATCCGTCGATGTTGTTCGGTACGATTATGCTGTTGAAGGCAGCATGTGCAAATAATCATTCGTATATTGATTTGTCGATAACGCCGTTTATGAAAGTGTTGCATCGTTTGGCGAAAGAACATTTACAACCGACGATGAATGAGTATGCTGCAAGTGAGTTGTTTTCAATTATTTTTCAATTAATGCTTTAAATTTTAATATATGCTTACCATTTTTCTATTTAATGCTACTCTATTTTCATATATGATTATTTTGTATTTTAATGCTTCTGTTTTCATATATGATTGTTTTTTCCATTTGATGCTTCTTTTTTCATGCATGCTTATAATTAGTTCATTTAATGCTTTTTTATTTTCACACAGACTCAATTTTTCGTTTAATGCTTCTCTATTTCCGTACACGATAATGATTTTTCCGCTTTATACTTGTACGTTTGTATGCATGCTTATGTTTTTTCCACTTAATGCTTCTCTATTTTCATATATGATTATGATTCTTCCACTTCATGCTTCTTTATTCTCACACATCCTTTCAAATTTTTGTTTAATGCTTGTCTACTTTCGTACATGACCGTGATTTTTCCACTATTTTTATACATTCTTACATGTTCTCCATTTAAAACTTATTTGTTTTCATATATGATTGTGATTCTTCCACTTGATGCTTTTCTGTTTCCATACATAATGATATTTTTCCCAATTAATTTCCTCTATTTTCACACATCCTTTCGGTTAATGTCTCTCTATTTCCGTACACCATTGTAATTTTTCCACTCTATACTTTTCTGTTTTTATGCATGCTGACAATTTGTTCATTTAATGCTTTTTTATTTTCACACAGGCTTTCAATTTTTCGTTTAATGCTTCTCTAGTTCCGTACACGATGATTTTTCCACTTTATACTTTTCTATTTTTATGCATGCTTATATTTTCCTCATTTAACACTTCTTTGTTTTCATCTATGATTGTGACTCTTCCACTTGATGTTTCTCTGTTTTCATACATGATATGCCTCCCAATTTTCATGCTCTCAATTATTCGTTTCTCTATTTTCGTACACGATTGTGATTTTTTACTTTATACTTCTATATTTCCACTCATACTTATTGCTTCTCTGTTTTCGTACATAATGATATTTTTCCCGATTAAAGCTTCTTTATTTTCATATGTGCTTTTCGTTTACAGTTTTTCTACATTTTAAGTTGAAGTTTTCTTCTATTGTTGATTTATTATAAAATTAATGCCTTCTCTCTTTTCTTCATTTACAGTCTCAGTCTTTTTAATTTGTCTGTTCCTTCATACATGCTTCTAACTGCTCTTGAATAATTGGAAGCAGAATTCTTCTTTTTTATGCATTTTCAACTGTATTCTTCTTTTTCCTTCATTTGTTCCTTGGAAAATCTACACCTGAGCTTGTTTTCTTCTTAATTCTTCTCTTTCTCCAGGCATGTCCAATCCAAATTTTCGATCTTTCTACATTTTTAGCTTAAGCAAATTTGGTTGTTTGCATTTCAGTATCTACAAATGTCATTTTCTTCATTATTTTTGTATATTTCAAGGTTTTTGTATTTTAAACTGGATTCTCGTCTTTTTTTTCATGTACTCCTATATGAATTGTCTTCTTTCATTGACAATGCTTCCTTTTAATTTTCAATCTTTTTGCATTGCAAATTGAGTCTTCATGCACATTTTCACTTGCCATATGCTGTGATTCTTTCTATATTTTTATAGTTTTAGATAATGTGCAAAAACTAAGCATTTTCTTTCTGTTTCCACTTCTTTCCAGTGACCAGTGAATTGTTAATACTAAGCTTAGATTTGGTTAAAACCCGTGTTGTTGTAATGGGTGTTGAAATGCGTAAAACCTTCATTGGTACAATATTAGTTGGTTTAATTGAAAAAACCCAAGATATTAAAGTAATGAAAGCTATAACGAAAATGTTAGAAGAATGGATGAAATGTAAAAATGTTGTAACATTAAATCAAGCACCAAGTCTACGGGAAAAATCGATTTTATTAGTAAAGATGATGCAATATGTTGAGAAACGTTTCCCCGATGATAACGAATTACAAGCCAATTTCTTAGATTTAGTCAACTATGTCTATACTGATATTTATTTAAAAACAACCGAATTAACATCGAAACTAGAACCGGCCTTTTTGAGCGGTTTACGTTGTGGTCAGCCACAAATCCGACAGAAATTCTTCAGAGTATTCGATGAATCGATGAAGAAACGTCTACATGATCGACTGTTGTACATAATTTGTTCACAAAATTGGGACGCAATAGGGCCACACTATTGGATCAAACAATGTATTGAATTATTGTTGATAACGTCTGTCGGTGATTTAACCATACAAATGGCACATGAGAGCAGTATTCTACCGAATATAACATCAGTTATACAAATCGCCGATAATGAGAAACGTGAAGAATTCAATTTGATGAAAATTGAAAATGCTGAAGTCTATTTGAATGCTGAAATTAAAGATGAAGTGTTAGATTTAGATTTGAGTAATGTCGAATCGAACCCAACAATTGAAGAAAAACCGATAAATCGTTGCGAGACTATAACGAAAATGATTAAAAAACATTACGAATTCATCGAAATCTCACGAAATATAACCACAGATCAATTTTTATTAGCCACATCACAGTTGTGCCATATGGATACGAATCTAGCTGAGCATGTATGGTTGGATTTATTCCCGAAAATTTGGAGCATTTTCACCGACGACCAAAAGGCGATAATAATCAATGAATTATTACCGTTTATAACTTCTGGGACGCATATAATTCAGAAAGATTGCCATCCGAGTGCTATCAATACGTTTATTGAAGGCTTATGCCGTTGCCAACCATCCATACAAATTCCCCCAGCATTGATGAAATATTTAGGGAAATCGCATAATTTATGGCATCGTATGTCGTTGAATTTGGAGCATTTAATCTTCGATCATGCTACAATAAAAGCACAATCGAATGATCTAAACGATGAACAATCGAAAGATGTTATCGATTCATTAGGTGAGTTGTACTCGTTATTGTGTGAAGAAGATTTATGGAGTGGTTTATGGCAAAAATATGCTTATTATAAAGAAACAAGCATTGCTATCTCCTATGAACAGCATGGTTATTTCGAACAAGCCCAACAAGCTTATCTACAAGCCATGAACAAATATAAACAAGACAATTTGAACACAATCCAAACTTATCTACAACGTGAAGTCCTATTATGGACTGAGCATTATATCAATTGTTCCAAAGAATTGAATGAATGGCAATTATTGTGTGATTATGCTAAAAATGCTCAATATGATCCATTATTACTATTGGAATGCTCCTGGAAATTGCCCAATTGGGATTTAATGAAAGAAGCATTATCAAATGTCGAGTATAATTGTCCGAAAGAATTAGGTTGGAAGATTACAATGTATGGTGGTTATTTATTGATATGTCAACCGGATGAGAATAAGCCATTGAAATTTGTTGAACGTTATGTGGAAACTGCAACAGCATTATGCTTAAATGAATGGAGACGTTTACCACATATTGTTAGTCATATTCATTTGCCCTATTTACAAGCAGCCCAACAGGTATGTTTAATGGTTTTTGTAATTTAGAAAAACATGCTTATATATTTTCATATTTTTTCAAATTGTTACATTTTTATTAGCATTTCATCCTGCAATGATGAAATTGTTACAATCAAAATGACAATTTAAAACAATAATTGAGCATGTTTAAGTACATTTAATTGTTATCATTTGCATATTAGAATAGTATGCTTATATATTTTCACATTTTCTCAAACTATCACAAATTTTATCATCTTTTCGTTATTCTACGAGCATTACAACGTTACCTTCAAAGGGGCATTATCATAGTTTAGCATATTGATTATGCTTAAATACATTTCATTTTAAATTATTTACATTTATAGCAATGATGAAAATGTTCAAATTGAAATGCTGTAGTGGTTTCAGTTATTTATTAATAAACTACTCCCGAATTTTAGGTAATCTCCAACAACTAAACAATGCTTAAATACATTTCATTGTACATTATTTGATTTTCAAAAATCATGCTTATAGATTTTCACATTTTTCAAATTTTTGGAATATCGTCATTTTGCGGTAATTACATCCTTACAATCAAACTTACAATACCAAACATTAATTGTGCATCTAAATCATGCTTATATATATTTCATTGTACATTCTTTGCATTTATATCAACATGGAAAATGTCCGAATTGAGATATTTTAGTAGTTTCAGTATTAATATTTGTAAATATTTCTCAATATGGCATTAAAAATGCTTCATATTTTCACCTTTTTCAAAAGCATCAGCATGTCAATTGCTTTGTTATAATCAAATAACCATCAAACTATAGTCGAGCTTGTGGATTATGCTGAAATATTTCTTTATACATCATTTGTATGCTAGTAAAGTATGCTTATAGATTTTCACATTTTTAAATTTTTACAATTTCAATGTACATTACTTAATTTTGTAATTTGCAATTGATTACAATCAAAACAGTATTCTTATGCAATAATTGAGCGTATTTACCATGCTTATATGTTTCATTATACATAATTTGCATTTATTATCAGCATGAAACTTTGTAAATAATCAAATGGCAAGAATGTTGAATTGGCCATATTTCAGATAATGGAATTACAGGAAGCTTATCAAATTCATAAAGGTCTAATGCAAGGCCATCAAAATTCTCTACATGATATGAAAGCAATTGTGAAAACATGGCGTAATCGTTTACCTGTAATTGCTGATAATTTATCACATTGGAATGATATATTTACATGGCGACAACATCATTATCAAGTGATTGTTAATCATTATGAAAATACCCGTGATACAACACATGCTAATTCTATGTTAGGTGTACATGCATCAGCACAGGTAATTTTCACAAAAAAAAAATGAAAATGCTTTGAATTATTTATTATTTTGTTTTATAGTCAATTATACATTTTGGTAAAATTGCACGTAAACATAAATTAGTGAATGTATGTTTGGAATCATTGAATCGCATTTACACAATCACTAGTGTGCCAATCATTGATTGTTATCAAAAGATACGTCAACAAGTGAAATGCTACCTACAGTTAGCATCAATGAATAATAAAAATGAGTTACAAGAAGGTCTTGAAACTATCAATAATACAAATATTAAATACTTCAGTAAAGATATGACCGCGGAAATTTATGCCCTAAAAGGCATGATTTATCATTTGAGTAGTAAGTTGGTGTGGCCGTTTATAACATAAATTTTTGTTAATAAATTCAATGCTTATAGATAAATCAGATGAGGCGAATAAATCATTTTCAGCAGCTATCCAATTACATGATACATCAACAAAAGCATGGGCATTATATGGTGATTATTTAGAACAAGTATTTACACGTGATAGCCGACAAATTAATCTTGGTGTAAATGCGATGGCATGCTTCCTACATGCTTGTCGTTTACAAAATGAATCGAAAGCTAGAAAATATTTGGCAAAAGTTCTATGGTTATTAAGTTATGACGATGAAAATTCCAGTTTAATGGATGCTTTAGATAAATATTCAGTTGGTGTACCACCAATTTTATGGCTACCATGGACACCGCAATTATTAAATTGTCTCGTGCAATATGAGGGACATGTTATTTTGAATCTACTATGTCAAGTTAGTATATTTGCCATATTTCTAATGCTTATTTACAATTCATTTTCTTTTGTTTTCAATGATTAGGTTGGTAGAATGTTTCCACAAGCTGTCTATTTCCCAATAAGGACGCTGTATTTGACATTGAGGACAGCTACGGCGCGTATGACAAACACAGTACAGGTATGTTTATTGGCAAAATTTGTAGCATTTTTCACAAATTTCTATTTCTATAATATTCATTTGATTATTTTACTTTGAAAATTATGCTCTAATTTATTGCAATTTTTCGCATGAATTGAGCATTTTCACCACACAGTATAAACGTGAAAATGCTCAATTAAAGACAAAATTAATTCCGCAATGAACAAATTTATATTATCAACTAATAGGGGATTGTAAATTAGCAAATAAGAGAGGAACGTGAAAATGCTCCATTTATTGTTGCATTTTTGAAGATTATTTTCCATAAAAATGCTTATTTGGAAATTTTCTGATTAAATGTAGAAAGTGTAACTCTTTCAATGTTTTGATTTTTACATTAACATTCAGTGAATTGGACTATGAAATTGATTGATTTGTTGTAGCATTTTCACAACCTATTTTCCATGAAAATGCTTGTCGGGAAACACTTTTTT
This sequence comes from Mylabris phalerata, assembly GCA_020740385.1. Classification (NCBI taxonomy): domain Eukaryota; kingdom Metazoa; phylum Arthropoda; class Insecta; order Coleoptera; family Meloidae; genus Mylabris; species Mylabris phalerata. The sequence goes on along the minus strand of JAJEOX010000142.1, from coordinate 1,537,870 downwards.
TCTCCATAGTTCCTTTGTGGTTATTAAAAGATAAAGCTGATACGATTTTCAAAAAATTACAAGCATTTTCATATCGAGCATAATCAAAAATGCTACAAAATTTTCATATTTTGTACGCTTTCATAGCAACAACCACAAGAGGCACAAAATGATAGTAATCAAAATACAACAAATTCATCATCATCATCATCAACAACAACAACAACAAATCAACAAGAAACGAGCAGTACAACAACACCAACAATAACAACAAGTGAAACATCATCAATTAAAGCAACACCGGCAATGATTCGTTGTACCAAAATCATGAAAATGCAACGTGACATTCATACAACAGTCTTATCAAGTCTTGAAGGCATTGCTGATCAGGTTTGTATACTGCCGCTTATCAAAACAATTGACGAAATAATTGACAATTGTATGTGTAGATGGAGTGGTTCCGTGAAAATTGGTATGAAGAGGTCCTTAGACAGGTGCGACAAGGCTTAACGAAATGCTATGCGATCGCATTTGAAAATCGTGAAAATGTTAACGAAGCCAAAATTACACCGCATGTTTTAAATTTTGTTAAGAAATTAATGTCAACTTTTGGTATAGGCGTTGGTAGGCCATTTTTACATTATGGTTAATCATTTTGTAACTCTTCTTTTACATTTTTTGTAGAGAATATCAGTTCGGTTAATGTAACATTCAATTCAGCAGCATCGGAAAGTTTGGCACGTCGCGCTGAAGCCACTTATCAAGATCCGGTATTTCAGGAGATGAAAGCCGAATTTACACGTGATTTTGATTTTTCACAAGCGAATTCAATGCGTCTACATACGTTGATATTCAAATTGAAGAAATGGATTAAAATTTTGGATAATCGATCGAAAATGCTATTACAGTATGCTTATAGTTTTTCACATTTTATTACATTTCTACCCTTTTGGATTTTGATTGTATAGGTCGTTTTTAATTGAGGAAAAATGCCGGTTCTTGTCGAATTTCACATTGAAAACAGCCGAAGTTGAAATACCTGGTGAATTTTTGTTGCCAAAACATAATCATTATTATGTACGTATAGCCAGATTTATGCCACGTGTTGATGTTGTACAAAAGCATAATGCAGCAGCACGTCGTTTGTATATACGTGGGCATAATGGCAAAATTTATCCATATCTAGTTGTCAATGATTCAGTATTGGCTGATGCAAGACGTGAAGAACGGGTTTTGCAACTGTTGAGGATGATGAATCATTGTTTGGGCCGGCAGAAGGTAAGCAATAAACGTCTAGAAAGTTACATTTTCATCGATGATAACGAATTTTGAAGCATTTTCATGAAAATTCTTATCATGCAGGTATCTTTTTTATTAAGCTTTATTCAATCTTCTAATTGACTTTCCATGCTTATAATATGCAACGTTTGAAAATTTTGGAACAACATTCATGAAAAATGCTGTTATGATAAGCTTTCTTTAGACTTTCTTTGCTTATAATATGCAAAAATATCTGAAAATTTTGGCAGTCTTATTAAGTTTGGGCCACATTCATGAAAAATGCTGGTCTCTTCACATGCTGATACCTCTTTCTTGTTAAGCTTTCTTCAATTTTCGCCTTTTGACTTTCCATGCTCAATATTTGTAAAAATGATTCTAAATATTGGCATTTTTAGAAATACCACACAGAGTATACTTTTGGAAGTTATTTTGCTAATTTTTGAAATTTTCCATTTTTACCACTTATAATGCTTTAAAATAAATAAAAAAAGCCACGTTTGTTGGTGTTGTTTTCTAGAAACTTTACAAAATGCGTGTGAATCAAAATTTATTACAATCTTTTCCACGTTTTCCAACTTTTCGAGTCTATATGTTTACTGAAATTCATTAGAAGTTTACTTTTTGTTAATTTGGCAAATGCTAACTGTACTGCTTATACTTTGAAAGCAATGCTTATAAAAATCCTAATCAGCTTTTAATACAAACAAAATCACTCACCATTCTTTCTTCTTGGTTTAAATATTGCTCGATATGAATGATACAGACAAAGGCAATGTTTTTCAACTTTTCAACATTTTCACATAGATTATTCCCTTTTCTTTGAAATGCTTATTGCTTTGATAAAGAAGGCAAAAACATACCATGATTATCTTAAGCATTTTTCCGTATTTTCGAAGTTGAACGACAACTTAGTGTAAGATTATCTGTTATTGACAAATGCTAAATGTACTCGTGGTTGCAATGTTTACATTTTGAAAACAATGCTTATAAGGATTTCACTTGGCTTCTAACAGTGCTTTGTTTATTTTCTCTAAATATTTACATGATTTATAATAACAGAGACAATATTTGTTATATTTTAAGCATTTTTCACCCATATTCCTCATCAGCGTGTTCATTTTGTTGTAAAGTAAAAATACTTCATTATCGAGTGCGTATTATGTAGCTTTATATATCAAAAAATACTGTTTATAATTTTGTTGGAGAAATAGAAAAATGCCATTAGGCCTATTTAAGCATTTTCCCAAATTACATTATTGTAAGCATGTTTGCTCCTGTTCATTCTAGGAGACTGCTCGTCGTTTTCTACATTTTACCGTACCACGTGTTGTTGCTGTCTCACAACAAATACGTCTAGTTGAAGATAATCCAGCATCAATATCATTATTGGATATTTTCAAAAAAAGTTGCACAAAATTAAACATTGAACATGATGATCCAATCAATTATTATTATGAACGTTTAGCTAGTGTCCAATCACGTGGTATTAAAGCTAGCCATCAAGTCTATCGTGATATATTGAAAGGTGTCCAAACAACAATGGTACCAAGAATTCTATTAAAACAATGGGCAATACAAACATTCCTATCGGCCACCGATTATTGGCAATTCCGTAAAATGTTCACATTACAATTATCATTAGCATGTTTTGCTGAATATGTTTTCCATCTAACACGTTTAAATCCGGATATGATGTATTTACATCAAGATTCTGGATTGATGAACATCTCCTATTTCAAATTTGATGTTGATGATGGTACTGGTAAGACCAGCAAACATAACGTCAATGTTTGTGACACAAATTTGAACATGCTTCTAGGTGAACTTGATACAACCCGTCCGGTACCATTCCGTTTAACGCCGAATATTATCGAATATTTATCACCGATTGGTATCAGTGGTCCATTAACAGCATCCATGATAGCAACAGCACGTTGTTTTGTCTATCCCAATTTCAAAGTCTTATCAATTTTGAAGCCAATCTTACGTGATGAAATGATCTTATCACGTATGAAAAAACCCGAAGAGGCTGGTAATAATTTAGAGAAGTTGACCGATAGTGAACAGATTATCAATATGGTCAATAAGGCAGTAACGTCAATTTCGAATCGTTTGAATAGTTTGGCACATTTCGATGGTGTTGATAGTAAGGTGAAAATGCTTATCTATATGTTAGTTTTATTACAAAATGCTGATTTATGTTTGTTTTATTGTTGATCAGGTGTCAACTTTAGTCAATGCCGCCAATAGCCATGATAATTTGTGTCGAATGGATCCAGCTTGGCATCCGTGGTTGTAATTGTAGCATTTTCATCTAAATTACTGTTGTCTTTAGAATTGTTTCATTTAACTCCTTTATAATTTTAAAGTGATATTTTTTTAATATAAAAATACTTGTATTATTCTCGCAATTGTCCCTTACATGCTTAGAATTTGCAATTTATTAAGCATTTGCCAAAAATCTCCATTTATTTTAGGTAATTGTAGATGAAAAATCATTACAAGCTGAGAAAACTATGGATATAAGCATTGAAAATGCTTAATATGCAGTTTCTTACATTTTGGTAAGTAGCTAATTCCGATTTTATCGCATTTGTAGAAATTGTGAAAATATGTCAATAGTCATTGAAGATGCTGCCTAATAAGTGCAAGTTTTTGCATTCTGGTAAGTTCTACTTTGAAATTATTCTCTCAGCATAATTTGCTCTTGTTTCACTTTATGGCTATCTAGAACATACCCCAAGAAGTGCAGAATTTATTGTATTTGTACAAATTGTGAAAATTTAACAATAAGCATGGAAAATGCGACCTAATAGGTGTAATATTTTGCATTTTGGTAAGTTTAACTCTATTTTTTTACATGTTTCTAATTTCTCTTCTTATTTCATGCTTTTGTGGAAATACGTCTTCAAAGATTGTAGAATCTTTTGTATTCGTAGAATTTGCGAAAATCTGATGTGATATATAATTTCTTGTATTTTGGTAAGTCTCACAATATCTCATTATACAATTTTGAAATTATGCTTCTTTCAGTGCTACTTTCATTACTATTACTTCATGCTTCTTGAGGACAACTCCTAAATAGCATTTGCAAATTTTTTCCATTCTTGGGAACTACACAGGTGAGTCTAATTTTGCAACTTTCACATGAGCTCTTTTGCTTTTTCATTGCTTACTTTCTACATAAAAGCGCCCTATTGCATCAAAGCAAAGATGAAAAATGTTTCCCTACTTTGGCAAAATGCTACATTTATAATGAAACTATCAAGCCGTGCTCTTTGGACACGAATTGTTTGCCTGTATTTTAGCATAAGCATAGAATTTTGACTTGAATTTGTACTAATTTAATCAGTTTTTGTTATTTTTTTGCCTCATTAGTAGAAAATTGACTAACCAACAATGCAAATCGGTTACAACACTTATCAGTGATAAGGAATGTATGCAAGATGTTATCATTTTTTTTAGAAATTATTTATATCGTAATGATGCAAGTTAGTAACAGTTTTTTATCTATTTGCCTCATCCGTGTTTTATTTGTTCGTTTATCTCATTTTAAATGATGATTTATTTACAATTAATTAAATTTTATTAAGATGACTACGCAGAAAAAAAATTCCATATTTCATGTGATATATGATCCATGTGACAGATGGTTAGAAAAATTGCTTTTATAGTACACTATATACCTACTATAATAAAACTTTTCTCGGATTAAGTTCAAATTATGATAACATTTAAAATGTCAATAGAACTATTACTTATCTTAATTCACTTAAGATACTTCGTACACGATGAATTTTGATTAATGCCTATGATCAACTTTAGCATGATACAAACTGAAATTTTGCCCTTTCAGCATGAATTTCGCTACTTTAGCTCAGATAATTGGTGTTTTAGCCCAAAACGAGTTGCACTTATCGTTGAAGAATTTGTAGCATGCTACAGTCAACAATTTTGCCCAAATTTTCAGCATGAATTTTACTACTTTTAGTTGATGGCTTGGTGCCTGAAGTCTCTTTGAAATGTTGCTCATCCTTTTGGCGTAAACTTTGCTGTTTTGCTCGAATATTTGCTGATTGAAGTTTGCACATTTTTCAGTATGAATTTTGCTACTTTTGCTCACATAATTGATGTTTTAGCCCAAAAGAATTGCGCTTATCGTTACATAATCTGTAGCATGATAAAAACTATAATTTGGCCCAATTTTTAGCGTGAATTTTGTTGCTTTTGTCTAAAGCCTTTTTCAAATTTTGTTTATCCTCTTGGTATGAATTTTGCTCGGATATTTCCCGTGCAAAGAATTTTTGCTGAAGAAAATTTGAGATATGTCTGTAATATGTTGCAGACTGAAATTTTGCTCATTTTTTCAGCAAGATTGCGCCATTTTACTGTACGGTTACCTGTTTGAAGCGTTTTTGCTGAAACAAATTCCAGATGGTAAATCTGATAAGCTGAAAGTTTCCTTATCTTCTCTTGCTATGAATTTTTCTCAATTGTTTCGTTGTCTAAGGCCTTTTTACCAAAGAATCTATCACATGGTGAATCTAATAAGTGTGCCATTTATTTTTTCTAATTCTGATTATCTTTGAAAAATTAATTAATCAGTTGTTGATTTGACTTAAGCCTCTTGTGTAAGACTTTTTTTACATTATTATCATTATTATTATTATTATTATTATTATCAAGAAAAGAATATTGTCGCAATAATATATATATTGACTTACAATAAAATTTGTCACACGGTTATCAATGATGATATTTTTTTGCCATAATTTTATTTACCCGAACTCGTTTATCTTGTTTCCGGGACAAATGAGAAAAACATGTATCCATTAAATTGTTTAAATAGACATCAATTAGGTAAATAATTAGCGCAAAATTCGTAGAATTCGGAGAAAAACATCAAATAGCCCGGTTGATGGCCAAAATTTTGCCAAACTCTCCCCAAATACACCATACAGGCGATGGAAGTAAGACCTGAAATTGGGCAAAACTTTTGCCACAATCTCCAAGACAAATGCCTAACAGAAGATAGCGGTAAGTCTGGAAATTGTGCAAACATTTTGCCAGGACTTCCAGAATTGCCCAAAATTCCTTACAGGTGATAGGGTACGTTCAGAAAGTCGAGCAAATAATTTTCCCAACCTCCAGGCGTGTTAAAACAACTCCAAATGCTTCTGAATTTTGCGTAATATTGTTTTATAAGTCGGCCAAAAATTGTTGTCACCTTATTTTTTTTGATAAGATTGAAAACAAATGAATCTAAATCAGAAATAAATCACCCCCTTTGATGTTGCCCGACAACAGTGGGGATCTCCTACTAATTGCACGCCTTATAAATTGAAGCAGTTGTTACAGAATTACTACAAAGATAACTAGATTTACCAAATCCATATACATATACACTAACACACATAGAAGTCTTATAAATGTGTGTGTACCAATGTATAAAAACAGTGATATTTTTGATTCCTTATTAGAATAGTTGGACTTTATCAAGAGATTTGTTGGTCTTGTTTATTTGTGTGTTTGTGACCTTTTATTGTCTGTGTGCGAGGGCAAAATTTTTGACCAAACCAAGAAATGGATTATGGTAAAGAAAATCCTGTAATTCTTGATAAATCCCCTGAAAGTCTGACCATAGGTAGTTGTAATAATGGCAATTATGAAAATACAGAGGCTGAAATTCGGGAGAAACCCGTTATGAAACAGGTCAGTTGAATTTTAGTCAAATTTTTGGAAATAATCGTAGAGAAATCAGAATTGTTATCCTATTTTTGGACGAAATTTCGTAAACTTGATATATAACGAAATACAACTGAAGGTCGCCTTATCAGAGGTCAGATTTCCTTCTCTTTTCGACATTTTTGGTTTTGATTTTGAATGATTTTTTTTTTTAGATATTTTGATAAAATTCTTATCAATGATTCATTGTATTTTAATCAACAATCATTCTAGACGTACTATTTGTTTATTTATCCTCAGTATCTGTCTTTGTTTTTCCTACTTTTATCCCTATTTGTTTACTTCTATTTAGCGTTTTACGTTATAATTTTATGAAAATATTGGAAAATTTCCAGTTTTTCGCACTGTCAATTACTTTTTTGCCGTTTTTTTTTACACCTAAAATAAGGTCAACTTGATCAAGGCTGAGAAGATTTGATTGTATGATAATTCCTTTGGTTGATGATCTAACTAATTTATCTTCGGCAATAATTGTTTGTGCCGTTAAGATTTCAATTTAGCCTCGATTTTGACAAAATTGAAGGCCCCAAAATAGACCTCTGTTGCAGAATTCGGGTTGTAACCTCAGAAGAGGTCCTTATTGATGTTTTCAACTTTTGATCGTGTTTTGGACTCATTTTGGCATGTTTTGGCCCTTATTTGACTCAGAAAGCCTCATTTAAGCTTATATTCTTTCTTTTGTAGATCTTCTATCTCAGCTTCCAAAGTTTTTCGCTCATTTGCACTAACCCTAGGCATCAGTTCTAAAAGTCGTCGTAGCTCTTTTATATTTTTCGCACTATTGAAGACCTCTGGTACTGATAGTCTTCAGTCAAAATATAGGGTAAGGGCTTTTCTCTAGAAAATCAGGCTTTCTTTCGAACTCAAAAATTTGATGCTAGCTCTTTTGTTGTATTTTTGGTACTTTGAAGACCTTTAAAATGGTCTTGAAAATGGTACTCTTTGGCCCAAATATAGGCCAAAAGACTCTTTAGACTCCCTTTTAGACTCAAAACTTAATCCTAGCTTTCTTGTTCTATTTTTGGGCGAACTTTAGGCTTCCTGTTGGACTTAAAGTTTGATTCTAGCCCATTTGTTTTATTTTTGAATACTTCGAAGATCTTTAAGATGCGCTTTGTTTCAACTATAGACTACAAGACTCTTTTAGGCCCCCTCCTGGCCACTCTTATTGAATTTTTGGGCATTTTTGAGGACCTCTTTAGCGCAAATATAGGCTAAAACACGAAATTTAGCACCTTTCTAAAACTTTATTTTGTCTAATTTCTATTTCAGATAGCACTGGGTCTTTTGACAAACTTCTCAACAATCGCCCCCAGTATGAGCCTAGGATTTTCAGCAGTAGCCCTACCATTCCTCACCAATACTAGATCAGAAAACCCATTGACCAGCGATCAGGCTTCATGGTTTGGTAAAATTTCAACCCCTGAACTACAAATTTACAAATGATTGACAAAAAATTTGTTTTATTTTTGAACTTTTCAGCAAGTGCAGCCCCATTAGCCACACCATTCGGCTGTCTATTTGCCGGACCAATAGCTGATCGTTATGGACGCAAATCCGCCATGTTTTGTGTCAATTTAGTGTGTTTTATCGGCTGGCTTATCATAACTTGTGCCTATTATTTAAAAGATTATCAATATGAAAGTTTATTGATTGGTCGTATATTTACTGGCTTATCAACCGGCTTACCGAGTGTACCAGCTTCTATATATATGGCGGAGATTGCCAGTCCGAAATTAAGAGGTGTACTCTGTACATGGGCTAGTGTATCGTTCTCTTTGGGCGTACTTATCGTCTATTTTCTCGGTTTAGTCCTACAAGTTTGTATCTTTTATCAATAATTGATAAGCAATTTAATTCGTTTGTTTTCTTGTAGGATAATTGGGGCGGTATAGCAACAATTAGTGCAATCCTACCGTGTTTTACTACAGTAATGTTGGCGTTTTTGGTGCCCGAATCGCCGTCTTGGTTGGTCAATAAAGGCCGTTATCAGGAGGCACAACGCAGTATGTGTCGAATTTACGGTGTGAAAACTTGCACGAGTACTGTCAATAACGAGGTGGATTTGTTGATAAGTTGTCGAAGTACACAAATTTCGGCTAATCAAAGAGAGAAAACGCTACCCGAGCAGATTTCCAGCAAAATTCGCTATTTGTGCAAACCGAATTGTTTGAAACCGTTCATTTTAGTCTTGTTCTATTTCTTGTTCCAGCAATTCTCGGGAGCTTTCGTTATCGTCTTCTATGCCGTCAATATCGTTAAAGAAGCCGGTGTTACTCTAGACCCCTACATTACAATCGTCTTAATAGCTTTAGTCCGCCTTTTAGTTTCGATGTTAGTCAGCTATATTTGTAAACTATACGGAAGACGCCCTCTATCGATAATATCCGGTTCCGGTATGACAATAACAATGCTCTGTTTAGCAGCGTACACTCTATTAGTAAAACAACACAAAATTAACCAAGATTTAAGCTATATACCCGTCATTCTACTATTAAGCTATTTTTTTACAAGCACCCTTGGTTTTCTACCATTACCATTCGCTCTATCTGCCGAGGTATTTCCCCGGAAAATTCGCGGTACTGCCTCGGGTCTGGCATCGTTTTTTGCATATTTCTTCAATTTTATCACCGTGAAAGTCTACAACGATATGGAAGATAGTCTACAAACTTACGGCGTTTTCTTCTTCTACGGGGCGGTATCATTGATTGGTACGTTGTTTATTATCTTCTTCTTGCCGGAGACTAAAGGCAAAAGTTTGGAGGAGATTGAAGCGTATTTTACCCAGAAACCGACAAAGAAGAAGTCTCTAATTGGTGATTGTTTCTAAACGATGGTTGTTATTTTTGTGATAGTATTTTCGGCTGTGATAAGATTTCGTAGAGAAAATTGTTTTTGCCTCCTAACGTCTTTAAATCGTGTTTTAAAACGAATTCTTCCATTAAAATAGGCCTAGATTTGTGTAATTTTAGTAATCGTTTGCTATAATTACAATATTATCGATTATTTAAGCTAGATTTATATGAAATTCGAATTTTGTTGGTTTTAAGTGGCGGTTGTTGTATGTAGGAGTTGGTTTTGAAATTGGCGCCTAATCAACGTTGCCATATTAATTTCACAATTCTTATAAATTGCGCAAAAGTTGATCACGATTCGAATTATAAAATAAACAAATCATCAATAATGAGATTTTATTGAGATTTTCGTAAATATTTGTTAGATAATTGCTGATTCTTATTAAAACAGATGGAATTCTGAGTGTGTATGAATAAATTAGAAATTTGACAACATCGCTATTACTTGTCATGGCGGTTTACCGTTATTTCCCGCTATTTATTTAAATCGGGTAATCAATTAACAATAGACAATTAAATTATATTTATTATGTTAATATTATTTTAATAAAATAAGAATTTTATGACTTATATCAATTAATTATAATACATCCAACAAATTTAAAACAAAAACACGCGGGTCAGGATGAAACACTACACTTTATTTAAAAAAAAAAACACTGATTAACGCGCATTGCACTTTTCATCGTCCTATAAATTTGCAATTGTCAAATCGTAAAAATGATGTGTGCCTCTTTCCACACCACCTCGCAGGTAAAGCACAGGGTGTTTTTTAAATAGTGGTATTCTCAGTAGGCCTAATCCACTATAAGGGTGGGTATATCCACCTCCACCAATGTTAGTAAGAAACAAACACAGCATTAACCCAACTAATTCTAGGTTAGTTTCAATGAGGTACCTCAGTGGTTAATTTCATGCAATTTTAGGTTAGAAAAACTAGATATAGTAAGTTTCAGAAGTCCATGATTCCTGCACGAGACCAAAATTAAAAAACGAGTGCGGTAGCACGAGTTTTTTAATGGTCGAGTGCAGGAATTGACTTCTGAAACGAATTTTTCATACTATTTTTCCTATTTTGCGCCCCTTTGTACCCTTTTTTAATAAAAATTGAACCCTTCAAATTTAGGGAATTTTGTAGAAGTTGGTATTAAATAAAACAAATGAAAGTTCTACTTGACGATATTCAACTTTTTGTTTGTAAACAAGTTGATTTTCAATTGTTTAAGTCTCCATATTAATTACGACTTTTAACAAAGTAAAAATGTGTGACGAATTATCGTGTACTCCACCAGAATTACGTGATATTATTGAAAATGGTATCAATGATTTACTTCCCGGTAAATCAAAAACAAAATATGAACATTGTTATCAAAATTTTCAAGAATAATAATTTGAAATAAATAAAAGTTATTTTCACGTTAATCAAGTGGTCTGCATTTCTGTCAAAGAATGACATTTGAGATAGTCGACAATGTTACCAACTTTGAAAATTATCCCAGATTTTCCACACTCAAAGTAGTTGGGAAATCTCCATTACATCACTACTTTTAGTGTGGAAATGATTTTATTTCCAACGCAAAATAGGAAAAATAAATTGAAACACTTGCCTCGTAATTGCTGAAAATAAAATAAAAATATACATTCAACTATAGAGATATTGAGGCTGTTATTGTAACTCAACGGGGGAGCTATTATAGGAACTCAACTTTAACAATAAATACATAAAGTGAAAGAGTCATTGTAGCGATCCACAATGAGTCAATCTCTAACAAAACAGTACTGTGGAGGAGTCATTGCAATTTAGTAATGTTGGTTAGTGTTAGTTTAGTGTTAATACCATGTGTGCCACGCTATTCCTCTTCACAGTAGCCTATGTACCGATATGCTCTTGTTTTAATAGAGTGTGGGTAATACAGATTATTTAGTTGAAATAAGAAACTGACATACGTTCGCTACTGCGGAGAAGAATAGCGTGGCACACATAGTATGTTAGTTTAAGTCAATATGAAAGTGTTAGTTTGAAAGTTGAATCACAAATCACTATAAAGTAAGGGCGTTCTTGCAGTGATGCGCCTAGTTCGTCCCTCAAACTAACCCAAACCCGACTCGGCCAAGATGTTAAATACATACTCGTACCGGTAAAGTAGGGGCGTATATCGCTGCGACTCGCAGAGCTCATCGCTCGAACTAACCACATACAATGCAGTGAATAAGTGTCGTCAAATAATATTAGTGTTAGTGTTAGTTTAAGTATAAACTTGTAAAGTAAGGGCGTTCTTGCATTGATGCGCCCAGTTCATCGCTCAAACTGACCCAAAATTGGCATGGTAAAGTATGACGACTCTACCGGTAAAATGGGGGCGTATATCGCTGCTACTCGCCGAGCACATTGCTCTAAACTGGCCACATATTCGGCACGGTCAAGTTAATTTAGTCAAATAATATTAGCATTTTTTTAATGTCTAGTGTCACTAGTAAAGCGACGTGGAACAAAACTGTAATGTAGAGGAGTTATTCTACATCGATGCAATGACTCAAGCTCCAAAGGAAGTCCATTATTTAGTAATATTTACGAGGAAATTTGAACAAGAAGTTCCTAATAATGCCTAATACTCATTCGTTGTACTGACACTAATACTAACACTTATTGTACTTATACTTATTCGTTGTACCAATAATCGCGAATTTTCGGTTACCGAATAAAAGTTAATACCTCAATTTTAAATTTCGTTACATAAAAACGATTGCGATGTTAATCAGACTTACCTCACTGCTACAACATCCCCTTCGGGCGACTTCCGATCGCCTAAATGCAAGCGATGATTTACTCCTCATTCCTTAAATTGTTACCAGCACCAGCACTAACACTATCACTTTTATTTAATAACGCGCGTAAATTATAGCACTTCAACGAAATATGCGCACAAGCTTTCGAGAACGTCCGAACAGCACGACGGCCAAAACTCAACTAACCTAAATTGCGCAGGACGTACGTCCGAGCCTGTAAATCTTATCACACTTGTGCAGTACAGAGATGGTAGTTACAGTTGGTAGAACTTTCAAATCAACATAACCTAGAAAATAAAGAACAATTTTTATCAAATTAATAATTAAAAGTATAATAGTGAAAATAATGGTAAAACATGAACAATTGCCGATTTTTTTGATATTAATCACCATAATTCAATCAAAATTGATGAGCTTTATTTAGTAGCCAACAATTGAATTTTTACCAAAATTTACGGTAAAATGTAAAATATAATGTTACGCCACTGACTTACCATAAAATCGGGAAATGTCTCCTATTGGTCGGCTAAATGTCGTTATGATAATTGCAATCGGGGCTACAATTACCTTTAGTCAGTTCTTCACGGCGCCATCTGGTATATGAACCGTATAGTTAGTGTTTGACGTTCGTATTGTTTAGATTTTTAAGAAATTCAAAAAACAATCTTAAATAGTCCACAAATAATGGAATAATATTAGAAAATTAGCGTAGAAAAACCGTTAATTCAAGGTAATTTGACAGAATTATCGAGTAAAACTAATTATTAAATAATCAACAAAAATGAGAAAGTGAGGTTAGGTTTTTTTTAACAAATACAACAGTCTTAAGTTTGAGGAAAATCGAATAAAATTGGCTAAAATCATGCCAGTAATTCGAAAATATTGGTAAAAATTCGAAAAATAGTCACAAATTTGATATAATTATTGTGAAAAATTATTTTTAATCAATTAATTTAATATAGCGCTACAATTAGGGTTATGTCAAAGCGCCACCTAGTGTAAGCGTCGTATAGTTATCGTTTGACATTACTGTGTAGTCGGGAAAATTCTAAAAAAATCGTGAAAAACCCGCAATTAATCGAATAATATTGGAAAATTTACGTAAAAATCCGATTAATTACAGTTAATTTGCCATAATTATCGTTCAAAACTATAATCTTTGAATAATCAATAAAAGTGATAAAGTGAGGTTAGGTTGTCTCCAAGTACAACAATTTTGTGGAAAATTGAATAAAATTAGGCTAATAATTCGAAAATATTCCAAAAAATACTGATAATAATCACAAATTTAGTGTAATTATAATTAGAAATTGTTCTTTTAGTCAATTGATAAGGACGAAAAAGTGAGGTTAGGTTGTTTCTATTACAACAATTCGAATGTGTAAAATTACAATAAAATTAGTGAGAATGCGCAATTAATCACAGTTGGTAAGTTTACATAGAAATACGATTAATTACCACGAATTATTGTAAAAAATTAAATTTTTAGATAATTAATAAAATTACAATAATCTTGATTTGGTAAAGAATGGAAGACGATTCGATGGAAATCGACGATACTGTATCATCCAATCAGATAATCGTACATGAATCTGATCGTATCCAAACTATCGACAATCAATCCGATCAAACAAAACAACAACAACATGAAATGGAACAAAACAACGATAAACAACCGAAACAACAACAACAAAACGACGAAATCGTTGTCTTAGACGATGATGATGATGATAAATACACTAGTAATAATAATAAACAACAACCAATGGAGATTATTGATTTAATACAAAAACCACCAATGAATAAATGTATAAATTATCAATGCAAAACGAATAATAATGATAATGATAGTGATAAGAATATGTTGATAGCGCCGAATTTTTGTCTATCATATTATCGGATAAAAAATGTAAAAGCCGGCAGGAAAGAAATTTGCGACGAATGTTATAATCGTGCAATAGAACATTTCGATAAAAGTGTAACTTTATTAAAAGACAATCAATCATTGATCAATATGGATATACCGATACGTAATGAAACATTCGAAATTGTCGATTCTGATGATGATAATGATGAGAAAATTGATAAAACTAATGATAATAATATTAATAATAAGAGTATTGATTATTTATCACAAGAGAATATAGATTTTTTTATCAATAATTTCGATAGTGTCTTTGAAAGAACATTAAATAAAATTGATTTAAATAAACAGGTTAATATAGAAATTGATAATATTGATAAAAGACAAAAGAAATTGAATAATAATTTAGTTGATATACAAAAAGATTTGAAAGATGTACGAAATTTATTGGATACAATACAGAATAATATTTATAATGAATTTCGTTATGAACGTGTTGAATTACCAGAAATTCATATAATCGATGATCCTTTAGTTGTCCTAGATGGTGAGAATTTATTTTTTATTTTTATTTATTTTTTAATCTACCAAAAATTGTATGAGGCATGCAATGATTACATAGTGTCGTAGCTTGATTCAGTTGTTTTTCTTTTATTATTTAAATAAGTCGATAAATATTACAGTTTACTATGATATTTGTGTGGAATAAGTTACGACTCTATTTATGAAATTCGTAGCCAACTATATCCTGTACAACTCTTTCATAAATGTCGCAGTTTAATTCATTTATTTGTAATTAAGGTAGTCAAACAACTGTCATAGTAAAGCTACGACTTTATTTAACAAATTCGTAGCCAATTTTGTTTAATTTTTGGTGATTTAGGAATGAAATAAGAGACTTCTTTCATAAATTTTACAGAATCTACAATGGCTAATTAGTGTCGTAGTTTGATTCATTTATTTGCCATTCATTTATTAAAGAAGTCAAACCACTGTCATATTAAAATATGAATTAAGCTACGACTCTATTTTACAAATTCACAGCTATTTTTTGATTAATTTTTGGTAATTTATGAATGAATTCTGTGTAATTTTTGGGAATTGATGAATGAAAAAAGTCTTCTTTGATAAATTTTACGGAATCTACAGTAGTTAATTAGTGTCGTAGCTTGTTTCAGTTGTTTTTCTTTTATGAATTAAATAAGTCAATAAATATCATAGTTTACTATGATATTTGTGTGGAATAAGTTACGACTCTATTTATAAAATGCATAGCCAACTATGTCCTATACAATTCTTGGTGATTTATTGGTGTTCTTTCGTAAATGTCGTAGTTTAATTCATTTATGTGCCATTCATTTATTAAAGAAGTCAAACAACTATGATAGTAAAATATGAAATAAGCTGCGACTCTATTTAACAAATTCATAGCCAATATTTGGGGATTTCTGAATGAAAGAACACTTCTTGAATAAATTTTACAGAATCTACAATCGTTAATTAGTGTCGTAGCTTGATTCATTTGTTTGTCTTTTATTATTTAAATAAGTCGATAAATATCACAGTTTATTGTGATATTTGTGTGGAATAAGTTACGACTCTATTTATGAAATGCATAGCCACCTATATCTTGTACAATTCTTGGTAATTGGTCAGACTTCTTTCATAAATGTCGTAGTTTGATTCATTTATTTGTCGCTCATTTATTGAAGAAGACAATTAACTATCATAATAAAGTATGAAACAAGTTACGACTCTGTTTAGCAAACTCGTAGCCAATTTTGTTCAATTTTTGGTGATTTATGAATTGAAGCCTCTAGAATTTGGTGATTTATGAATGAAAGTGTCGTAGTTTGATTCATTTATTTGCCATTTATTATTAAAGAAGTCAAGTAACGATTATAATAAAATATGAAATAAGCTACGACTCTGTTTAGCAAATTCATAGCCAATTTTGATCAATTTTTGGTGATTTATGAATGAATTATGTTTAAAATTTGGTGATTTATGAATGAAATAACACTTTTTGAATAAATTTTACGGAATCTACAATAGTTAATTAGTGTCGTAGCTTGATTCTGTTGTTTTTTTTTTATTATTTAAATAAGTCGATAAATATCACAGTTTACTATGATATTTGTGTGGAATAAGTTACGACTCTATTTATGAAATGCATAGCCACCTATATCGTAGTTTGATTCATTTATTTGTCATTCATTTATTAAAGAAGACAATTAACTATCATAATAAAGTATGAAACAAGTTACGACTCTGTTTAGCAAACTCGTAGCCAATTTTGTTCAATTTTTGGTGATTTAGGAATGAAAGAAGAGAGTTCTTTCATAAATTTTACAGAATCTACAATGGTTAATTAGTGTCGTAGTTTGATTCATTTATTAAAGAAGTCAAACCACTGTCATAGTAAAATATGAATTAAGCTACGACTCTGTTTCACAAATTCACAGCTATTTTTGATCAATTTTTGGGGATTTATGAATGAAAAAAGTCTTCTTTGATAAATTTTACGGAATCTACAGTAGTTAATTAGTATCGTAGCTTGATTCAGTTGTTTTTCTCTTATTATTTAAATAAGTCAATAAATATCACAGTTTACTTTGTGTGGAATAAGTTACGACTCTATTTAGGAAATGCATAGCCACCTATATCTTGTACAATTCTTGGTGATTGGTCAGTCTTCTTTCATAAATGTCATAGTTTGATTCATTTATTTGTCATTCATTTATTAAAGAAGACAATTAACTATCATAATAATGTATGAAACAAGCTACGATTCTGTTTAGCAAACTCGTAGCCAATTTTGTTCAATTTTTGGTGATTTATGAATGAATTCTCTAGAATTTGATGATTTATAAATGAAAGCGTCCTAGTTTGATTCATTTATTTGTCATTCATTTATTAAAGAAGACAATTAACTATCATAATAAAGTATGAAATAAGCTACGACTCTTTTTAGTAAATTCATAGCCAATTTTGTTCAATTTTTGGTGATTTATGAATGGATTCAGTTTAATATTTGAGGATTTCTGAATGAAACAAGACTTCTTTCATAAATTTTACGGAATCTACAATGGTCAATTTAGTGTCGTAGTTTGACTCAATTATTTGTCTTTTATTAATCAAATAAGTCAACAAATATCATACTAAAGTTTGGAATAAGTATCTATGAAATGCATAGCCAACTATATCTTGAACAGTTTTTGGTGATTTATCAATTTTCTTTCGTAAATGTCGTAGTTTGATTCATTTATTTGTCATTCATTTATTAAAGAACTCAAACAACGATCATAGTAAAGTATGAAATAAGCTACGACTCTAATTTACAAATTGATAGCCAATTTTGTGCAATTTTGTTGATTATGAATGAAGGGAAATTTTACGAAATCTACTATAGTTGATTAATGTCGTAACTTGATTCATTTGTTTAGCTTTTATTAATTAAATAAGTCAACAAATAGCATATAGTAAATACACTCATGTAGTTGAAAGTTTTGAATTTGTTGCCAACCTTATAGTTCAAGGACTAATAACATTTACATAGAAACGTATGGTAAAATTTATATTCTTACATTGGTATCATTGACGAACTAAACGATACTCATTTGTTTATAGATCAAGAATATTTGAACAATATAACCTCAAATTTTATTTATTTTAAACATGTTTCTTTCTTATTTTTAATGAATTTTGTTTTAAAAGGCTTTCTTTACTTTGTTTTATTGTTTATTTAAATTTCCCGCTTTCATCGAATAGGCGTAAGTGTCAAATTCAAAACTTTCCACTACATCCTTAGATTTATTATAGTAAAGTGTGGAATAAGTTACGACTATTCACAACATTCATAGCCAACTATTTACAATTGTTGGTGATTTATAAAAATTATGAATGAAATGAGTTTTTTTTTTTTTTTTTTTCATAAATAGTGTAGTTTGATTCAATTGTTTGTGTTTCATTGATTAAATAGTTTAACAAATTCTTAGTCAACTATGGGTGGGTTGCACCAGGCTGTCAAAAGTTATAACAATGTTAAAAATTAACAACCCACCCTATTATGGGTTGCAATTAAATCCAATTTTTAGTGATTTATGAATGACAAATCCTCCATTTTTTTTTCGTTTTTTATTCATTAAAATTTTATAATTACAGAAACACAACAAGCACGTAAACGTCCATTAATTAAACGTACATATCCAGGTTGTACAAATAAAACACCAATAAAAGATAATAAAAATGAAACAAATGAAGAAAATCGTCCGAGTGATTGTCCAATTGTTGGTACTCTTGAAAAGGAACCTTTAATAGTTGGTGAGTAATTATTATTATTTATACTAAATTCACTCACATAATGAGAAATTGACGAGAACATAACGAAATAAAAGTCCCTAACTTCCACTAGAATTTAGTAATTTACAAATCTAGTAATTTTATCCAAATTCAGTTGTCATTGCAATTAAAGCATCACGTGACCATAATATTTTCAATGGCGTACTTCTAGATTATTGGTTGTTTTCAAATTTTGCGCCATTATAGAGAACCAATAAGATTCTTTAGTGAGTGAATTGTGGTTATAAAAGGTGTACAATGGTATTTTACGTCACTTTGATTATGTTGTAGATTGATTCATACATTTGAGAAATGTCAAATTTAATGGAATATGAGTCAATCTACGACAATACTATGTGAAATAGTGTTATTTATAAATCTATTTCTTTTTAGATGAAATTTATTATATCCGACGTGAGCTACATATAGCCGGTAGTTGGATTAAAGCACGTTTTAAAACAACAATCTTAGAAACTGTAACAACACCAATACCAACAGTACTTAATGATAATTCTAATAATAATAATAATAATAATAAAGAACCACAAATTGATGTTGTCAATTATAAAATGTTAGAATTAAAACAACATAAAGAACGTATTGTTAATGGTAAAAATTTGGCAATGTCGAAACCATCAAAAATACGATTTGAAATTGGTACACGTATTATTGCACCATTTAAAGAAATCACACCAACTGGTGAATATCGTAAGACACGACATGATTGTTATTATCCTGGTATTGTGGCTGAACCACCGGTTGCCCAAAATAATTACAGGTAAGAAAAATCAACGACATCTATCGGCTTTTAATTGAATAGAAATAGGGTTTTTCCCCCCAATTTATGAACAGAGTCCCCGAATTGAAATATCGCAAAAGAAAAAGACAACCAATATTTGATCTTTTTCTAATATAATGTATTAGAAAGAGATCGAACTATATTAGAAAAGAATAAATGATAGAATCAGAAACACAATGGTGTGATTTTAGACACATGTGGCGGTAAATTTGAATTGTCTTCCAAATACTTATTTTTAATAGATTGACTTATAGTCTGAAATCTTAAACGGTTAAAAAGGGAGCTTTCAGACAATTTTAATCGATTTTTTATGGTCTTTTTTAGTAATTTAAACAAATTTTAGACTAAAACGTGTCAGTGATTACTAAGGAGAGGCTTTTCGCTCCTTATAGAGAGTGTAGACGTCACAAATTCGCACTATTTCGAAAAGTAAGCTGTGCGTCTTAATCTACTTTGACTAGTAGGCTATGAAATCACATAAACTCATAATTAGAGTTAGGATCTACAGTCGCACAATAAAAATTTCAACTGTCAAAACGTATCAGTGGCGTAATTGATTTAAAATATAAATAATCGGCAATTTACTTGTAATTAATTAAATATAAAAATAATTTCTGTGATTGATATTCAACAGAATTAGTAAATGAATTTAGAATTATAAATAATTTATAAATTTGTGCGTAATATTTCATTTATTTTTGGGTATAAATCATCTGTTTATTAACCTAAACGAACTATAATGAGAAAATAACAGAGGGGAAACTGAATCTGTCAAAATTCCGCTAAAATCAAACATCTGCGTTTTAGCGATGGCGTTGCTAACAAGTAAACCTTACGAAGTCGAAACTCCCGATTTTGATGATTTTTGATATATAAGTACTTCATTCTATTCTAAGGGATGCGTGTTTTGTCATTCGTGCCCATACTCAAGTTTAAGGGAGAAAATGGGGGTTGAAGTTACCTCTGCAAAATCAGTTTTTTAGCAATATCTTTAGAACGGTTCAATATTTTTTGATAATTCAAAAACTGAAAGATAGACATTTGTGAGGCCTATAACGTGGTAGAAACCAATTGTCAATATCTTGTTGGGGGTGGAAATAACAGGCACTCATGTGCCGTTTTTTACGGTTTTTTGCAATTTTACACCCCATGGTAAAACATAGCAATACGAAATTTTTTGTAATAGTAGACAATTACAAAATAAAAGTTACCTGTTCGAGGGTTTTTTATTATTTTTAATTGTTACCCCATAAATAATTATTAAGTGTTGTAACTTTAGGGGTGAATTTTGGCTATGTATATTATTTTTTGAAATCGTATTTACGTGAGTTTTGAAGACATTTGAAGAACCTTTCAAATGATATATGAATGAGTACCCCAAACTACCCCTTAATGAATTATGCTAATCTGACTTTATGAAAAAATATTTTATTTCTATTAGTGATTCTACTCATTGTAATTATTTTATTTACCTTATCTAGTATATAATTATCCAATTTTTTATTTTAATTACTATTTCTACCAATTACAACCCCTTCTGAATTATGATGTATAATGGCAACAAAATTTGGTAACTTGACGAAAGAACGATTTGAAGAGTGTTTTACCAAAGTGTTCATCCCAAACAGCAACACAAAATCTGTTTGGGCAGAAAGCAAAGGCTTGTATGAAATAGTCCCACTATCCACATGTGTCGAAATTATGAATTTACCAAAGGGGTCTACTGTACTTATTCAAGCTCTAGAAGTTTATGGCTTTCGCCAATAGAAGAAATTCCTTAAACAGTTCTCGAACACTGTGTTGTTGTCATGATATGATTGTAATATTCACTTAAGGGATAACATAATTAAACTACAATCAGTCCATAATCAGTTTTCTTCCCCAAGATATACAGAATTATTCAAATATGCGTGGTACCAGAGAGAATTTCTAAATGAAAGACCAGATTTTTCTACAGATTTTTCATTCAAAGCCTATCATACAAGCCGTACATGTCACGATTGTGAATGTAACCTGCAGATGGTGCAAGCAAAATCTTTGCTTTGAACATTTCTTCCAAATCTATCTTTACTATAACAACTGGTGACCATAAGCAAGTTGTTACGTATATGGAAATATGTAAAATGTAGGGAATTTCTAGAATAATTGTAAATAGAATAATAGAATATTTTTCTATAAATTTATATTATCATAATTCGGAAGGGGTTGTAATTGGTAGAAATAGTAATTAAAATAAAAAATTGGATAATTATAAACTAGATAAGGTAAATAAAATAATTACTATGAGTAGAATAGTAATAAAATATTTTTTCATAAAGTCATATTAGCATAATTCATTAAGGGGTAGTTTGGGGTACTCATTCATATATCATTTGAAAGATTCTTCAAATAACTTCAAAACCCACATAAATACGATTTCAAAAAATAATATACATAGCCAAAATTCACCCCTAAAGTTACAACACTTAATAATTATTTATGGGGTAACAATTGAAAATAATAAAATACCCTCGAACAGGTAACTTTTATTTTGTAATTTTCTACTATTTCAAAAAATTTCATATTGGTATGTTTTACCATGGGGTGTAAAATTGCAAAAAACCGTAAAAAACGGCACATAAGTGCCTGTCATTTCTACCCCTAACAAGATATTGACAATTGGTTTCTACCACGTTATAGCCCTCACAAATGTCCATCTTTCAGTTTTTGAATTATCAAAAAATATTGAACCATTCTAGAGATATTGCTAAAAAACTGATTGTGCAGGGGTAACTTCAACCCCCATTTTCTCCCTTAAACTTACGTATGGGCACGAATGACAAAACACGCATCCCTTAGAATAGAATGGAGTACTTATATACCAAAAATCATCAAAATCGGGAGTTTCGACTTCGTAAGGTTTACTTGTAAGTCAAACAAATCATTATAATTGGTCGACTGTTTTTCTAAATTCTGTTGCTATCGATATAGAGCGCCTCGCCTTGTTGTTTGTTGGCGGCTAAAACAACTGATTCAAAATCGAAACTTATGTGCCGCTCTTGTCAAATTTTTCCAAAATTAGATCCCCTACTGCTCCTTCTACGGAGCGAAATCCTAACTCTACTCATAATTGACGAAATTATATAGCCCCTATTGTTAAACAATTGATTTTATAGCCTACTATTCAACACTTAATTAACTGAAATGCACAGCTCACTTTTAGAAATCTTGCAGGCAAGGGTGGAACGCCTCATTATAGTGATAACAATTTCGATTTCTTTTCAAAATATGTCGTAAATTGATTCATATGAGAAATATCCTGTTTAATAGCATGTGAATCAATCTACGACTCTATTTAAGGGCCAACCCGAGTAAAATCGAAACAGGATAACTTTTTTATTTTCCAACGGATTTCAATGTTCTAAACGGTATTTAAAAGGGCATTTCAAGAGGGAGGGAAGTACGTATTTGATTTTTTGAAATTCGGATGTAATTTGGAGTTACAGAAGGAAATATAGAAGCATGTTTT
This sequence comes from Mylabris phalerata, assembly GCA_020740385.1. Taxonomy (NCBI): domain Eukaryota; kingdom Metazoa; phylum Arthropoda; class Insecta; order Coleoptera; family Meloidae; genus Mylabris; species Mylabris phalerata. The sequence goes on along the minus strand of JAJEOX010000142.1, from coordinate 1,514,711 downwards.
TTAGTATTTTTTACAGTTTTTGTTTTATATTTTCCCTCATAACTTGGCAAATATTGCTTATTTTCTAATGAATTTCACACAACATGTGGCCAATTAAAAGCGCTTTCCAAATCTGTCAGAAATTTTCCGATCGCATTGTTAGTTTTCCGGAAAATTGATGAAAGGTTTCGACATACTAATTTTGTTTTTTTTACGGACAATTTTAAACTTAGACGACATCCTTCTATATTTCCTTCTGTAACTCCAAATTACATCCGAATTTCAAAAAATCAAATACGTACTTCCATCCCTCTTGAAATGCCCTTTTAAATACCGTTTAGAACATTGAAATCCGTTGGAAAACAAAACAGGAATCCTGTTTAGAATCTTCTCCTTATAACTAGGGTAGGCCCTTAACCAAAGCATAGCCACCTATGAAATAGTGTTGTTGGTGTTACCGATAGATGTCGTGGTGTTTTTGGCGGTTAATTTAAATTATTATTTTTCTTTCAATAGATATTTGATATTTTTCGATATTGGTTATTCACAATATGTCCATTATAAAAGTGTTTATTTAGTATATGAATGTAGTGATAATGTATGGGAGGATATGCATATGACTAGTCGTCAATTTATAAAAAAATATTTAGATAATATAAATGATCGTCCAATGGTGAAATTATCAAAAGGCCAAACAATACGTGTTGAATATAATAGTAAATGGATAATGTGTACAGTAATGAATGTTGATTGTTCATTAGCATTAATATTTTTCGATTCATTAAATCGTGTTGAATGGATCTATCGTGGTTCACCACGTTTAAGTCCAATGTTTAAAGAAGAACAAAATGCCATCAAACGACATATTGGTGGACGTATGTCTTTATTAACGAAAATTAATGCACCAGATGAATCTATAACTATCGTACAATATACTAAGAATAGTGATTTTGAAAAACCCAAATTACACGAACAAAACCAACTACAAAAAGAGGTAAAATTACAAGATAGACAACTAACAAAACAAATATCCCTAGAATTACCCCAACAACAACAACAACAACAACAACAAAGGGCGGTAGCTAGAAAATCAACAGCACGTCCGGAACGTTTACCACCAACTACCACCCCAATAACTACAGTACCATTCTTACCAACTACAAACAATACAAATACCCTAAATCAAAATCCACCTAGTATAAGTAATATTAGTGAACCTACAAGTAAAATAATGTATTTCACACCACGTGATCAAGTGATAACAACCCGATTATATCAACGACATAAATGTTCACCAGCTTGTAAAGATTATATACGACATAATTTAAATAAATTACGCGGACATAATCCATTATCAAAACCATTATTGAGTGGATGGGCTCGTATTACAGAGAAAGTACGTGGACGTAAAGAAATCTTATATAAATCACCTTGTGGACGGATATTACGTAATATGGCCGAAATTCATCAATATTTACGTTTAACTAAAAGTGATATGACTGTTGATTTGTTCGATTTCAGTCATAATGTACGTTGTTTAGCTGAATTTACTGTAGAATGTGAACCGGACATTAAAGATCTATCGAAAGGATTAGAACAAGTGGCAATACCGGTAATTAATGGTATTAATAATGATTTATTGGAATTTTGTAATTATATAACCCATCGGCAACCCATGGCTGATGTTTTATTGAATACAAATCCAGATTTTCTATGTGGTTGTGATTGTGATGATGATTGTATTGATAAATTGAAGTGTAAATGTTGGCAATTAACACTAGATGGTGCTAAATATATGGGTAAAAATATCGACCCAAATAGTATAGGTTATATTTATCGTCGTTTACCCGAACAAGTATTAACTGGTATTTATGAATGTAATATAAATTGTAAATGTTCAAAACAGACATGTTTAAATCGTGTTGTACAATATCCAATGAATGTTAAATTGCAAGTATTTAAAACTTATAATCGTGGTTGGGGTATACGTTGTGTTAATGATATACCACAGGGTACATTTATTTGTATTTATGCTGGTACAATGCATACAGAACAAATGGCAAATAAAGATGGTGTTGAATATGGTGATGAATATTTTGCTGAATTAGATTATATTGAGAATTGTGAAAAACATAAAGAAGATTATGAGAATGATGCAATTGAACCGGGTGATGATTATACGAATACACCCGGTAATACCTCAAATAACACGATAATCACTACAACAACAACAACAACAACAACTACCAATACTATTATAAATAATAATAGTAATGATGATAATAGTCGATCACGATCACAATCACCGGATGATGATGATGATGATGATGATGATGGTGATAGTGATGGTAGAAGGAAACGTAAAAATAGCGATACAGATGTGGATTTTGTGCCGTATAATCCATCGATTGGTATGAATATTGATGAGAATTCGATGAGATTAAGACGGCGGACTAGTCAAACGAATCCTGATAATAATAATGATGATAATGATGATGGTAATAATAGAAAGAAATCGATTGATAATGTAGCAAAACAGATTGAAACTGTTACTATCAGTGATGATGAAGATGGTGAGTCTTTTTTTTAATTGCTACTAAAAAGAGATAGATTGGTGCTATTATGGGGAGTTTAGTCTTAGATTGGTTCATTTTTATCGTTAACAAAAGGTAGATTGAGGTGATATTTGATTTTATTCTTTTGTTTATTTGAATTTTAGTATACCCCAATTTGTGAACACAGTCCTTGAATTTTAAGCATTGCTGAACGTAGCCTTTGATACTACAATTTTCTTGAGAGAAAAAGATAGTTTATCACTTTTTTTATGTACAAGAAAGAGATAGAACTATATTGAAAAATTATAATAGATGGTGTAACTTTACACACAATGGCGGTAAATTTGATTTTAAACTTTATCGAATTGTGTTAATTTCTATCATTGACTTGTTTATTTCCTTAAAAAATTGTAATTAGAGGCAAATTTTTTGATAAAATACCAATTTCGAATTATATCTACAGTTGGCAATCGATTTTCCACTAATAGTTGGTAAGACTCGATTAGAAACAATATGGCGAACTTAAGAAATCTAGAAACATTTGTTGTTAATTTTTGTGACCGTTATGAGCGCCAATACGGCCAGAATTTGTATTTTTCCTAAAATTTCAATCAATGTAAGTAATCAGAATTAAGTCTGTAATATAGGGAAGTATTGGCGATTATTGTTGTTAGAATTTTCACAATTCTAACCTCAATTTTCACCATTATTTCTTGGTTTTATTCGTGTTTTTCCCAAATTTTAATTCACGTTAAATTATCAACAGTCGTATTCTCTAATTTTTTTGATAATCCGTTACTATAACAACGCTTGAGATCGATATTAATCTTTAACAATTGAAAATCTAGATGGTGTAAACGAATAAAATCTTCCCCAATTTATGAACACAGTCCTTGATGCTCAATTTTTATTTTGAGAAACAAAGATAACTTATGATTATCTCTTGCTTCTTAATATAATGTATAAGAAAGAGATCGAGCTATATTGAAAAATTATAATATATGGTGTAACTTTAGACACAATTGGCGGTAAATTTGATTTTAAACTTTATCGAATCGTGCTAATTTGTATCATTGACTTGTTTATTTCTTAAAAATTGCAATACGAAGCAAATTTTTGATAAAATACCAATTTCGAATTATATCTACGGTTGGCAATAGATTTTCCACTAATAGTTGGTAAGACTTGACTAGAAGCAAAATGGCGAATTTAAGAAATCCAGGAACATTTGTTGTTAATTTTTATGTGACCGTTATGGGCGCCAATAAGGCAAGAATTTGTACTTTTTCCAAAATTTCAATCAAAATCAAGGGCTGTAATACAGGGCAGTATTGGCGATTGTTAGAATTTTCACAATTCTAACCTCAATTTTCATCATTGTTTCTTGGTTTGATTCGTATTTTTCCCAAATTTTAATTCACGTTAAATTATCAACAGTCGTATTCTCTAATTTTTTTGATGATCCGTTACTATAACAACGCTTGAGGTCGATATTAATCTTTAACAATTGAAAATCTAGATGGTGTAAACGAATAAAATCTTCCCCAATTTATGAACACAGTCCTTGATGCTCAATTTTTATTTTGAGAAACAAAGATAACTTATGATTATCTCTTGCTTTTTAATATAATGTATAAGAAAGAGATCGAGCTATATTGAAAAATTATAATATATGGTGTAACTTTAGACACAATTGGCGGTAAATTTGATTTTAAACTTTATCGAATCGTGCTAATTTGTATCATTGACTTGTTTATTTCTTAAAAATTGCAATACGAAACAAATTTTTGATAAAATACCAATTTCGAATTATATCTACGGTTGGCAATAGATTTTCCACTAATAGTTGGTAAGACTTGACTAGAAACAAAATGGCGAATTTAAGAAATCCAGGAATATTTGTTGTTAATTTTTATGTGACCGTTATGGGCGCCAATACGGCCAGAATTTGTACTTTTCCCAAAATTTCAATCAAAATCAAGCCTGTAATACAGGGCAGTATTGGCGATGATTATTGTTAGAATTTTCACAATTCTAACCTCAATTTTCATCATTATTATTTGTTTTATTCGTATTTTTTCCAAATTTTAATTCACGTTAAATTATCAACAGTCGTATTCTCTAATTTTTTAATGATCGGTTACTATAACAACGCTTGAGATCGATATTAATCTTTAACAATTGAAAATCTAGAAGGTGTAAACGAATAATATCTTCCCCCAATATATGAACACAGTCCTTGATGCTCAATTTTTATTTGAGAAACAAAGATAACTTACGATTATCCCTTTCTTTTTAATAAAATGTATAAGAAAGAGATCAACAATATTAGAAAAGAACAAATAATAATGCACCAATAACAAACAATGTTGTAACTGTAGACATATCCGGCGGGTAATTTGATTTAATTGAATTTTTAATAATTTTAGATCCGAAAGAAGTATTGAGTTTCAATCCAAAAACTGAAGATAATAATGAAGAACAACCCAAATATCCATCAGTACGTTCATTTTTCGGTGAAGAAGAACCTTATGTTATGGATACAAAGAATGTTGGCAATATTGGGCGATTTTTAAATGTAATAATTCCTTTAAAAAAAAAACAAAAAAAATAGTTAAATTCTATTTTATGAATTTTTAGCATTCATGTTCGCCGAATATTTTCGTACAGAATGTATTCGTTGATACACACGATGTACGTTTCCCATGGGTTGCATTTTTCTCATCACAATTTATACGAGCCGGTAGCGAATTAACATGGAATTATAATTATGATATTGGTAGTGTACCTGGACGGGTTCTATATTGTTATTGTGGTTCAGCTGAATGTAAAGGACGTTTATTATAAACACACAAAAAAAAGAAAACAAAAAGTAAGTAAAATATCTATTATAAATTCAAAATTGTAGTAGAAAGTTTCGAATTTGTTGCCAACCTTATAAGCTCAAAATAGTAACTTTTATATCAAACATGGTAGAATTTGTATCCTTGCCAACTAGATGATAAAAATTTGTTGCGCAGATAGAAATATAACCTCAAATTTTTGTTTATTTTAAATGAATATTGTCTTTAAAGTTTTTCTTTACTTGATTTTATTGATTTTCGTTACGTTTTATCGACATTTGTCGTGTAATTTTCATTTTATTATCGTTGATTTAAATTTGCCGCCTTCTATTATTTACGAATGAGTAGGCGTAACTGTCAAATTCAAAACTTTCTACTATACCACTAGATTTACAATAATTTAATCAATCAATGAAAATATCATCAATTGGAACTTTTTTAAAGACATTCATTGCTAATTTCAACAAAATTTCACCATAAACTAATTCATAATTAGGTTTAACATCAGCGAAAACTTCACGCCAATTCTCATTCAATACAAGATTCGTATTGTTGGTTAATTTTTCATCACCATTGAATAGATTATCGAATTTAAAATAAACCAAATTCGGTTCAATAGCAATTCGTGCATGTTTCGGTTGAAGAAATTCCTTATTATTCGATGATAGCACTTCGTCAAATTCGATTTCACTAAATAGATTCATTTGATCCAATTGTAATAATGATGGACCTTTACCAATAATTGGTAATAAAAGTATACGTCCATTGAAATCATAATCGGCGATTTGTTTTATTTGTGGTACAGTTGAATTTATTGTCAATAGTTTTTTATCAAAATCCATTCTAAAATGATTGAAATTATTAAGAAAATTGGTCGCAATTTGGAGAAATGAGCACAGAAAATTGAAAAATTAAAAGGGAAATTATCAATCGAAAATTCGACTTTTTCCCCCAAATGATGACCCGATCCTTTAATTTAATTAAATTAATAATTAAAACTTACGTTGCTGATTCAATGTGAATATCGGTAATACCAAATAATTGAACATTTTTAAAATTTTGTACAACATTAACAACACCTTTACCTTCACCAATTCGTATTGATGGTATTTCTAATGGTTTAAATGATGGTATACCAACATTTGGGAATGGTTTAGTTAATTGATGTATAGCATCTTCAATTGCTTTACTTAAACATTGTTGGAAATCGTTCGAATTACGATTACAAATTTGAAAAGTTTTCGCTGAAGACAAATTTAATTTTAAATTCAATCAACATTGGTATTCTCTAACTTTGTTACGATTTGTTACCATAACAACCCTGGAGGCTGTTTCTATTCAATTTTACCTTTGATGGAATAGTAGAGAGTGAGATTGAAACTTTATTTAATCTTAAATTGTCATGGTAACGGATTGTCACAGAGTTGGAGAATATAATTTTGAATTTTGTTGAAAGACATAGCCAACTTCGTTATTTTGTTTATTTTAAGTTGCGACTTACGTAATTTCGTTGATTGTATTCGATGAATTAACAAGATTACAATTATTATAAATTTTAAATGGTCCATTTTTGTTAATTTGTTGAATAATCGTAAATAACTGGATGGTTAATTGTTAAAATTTATGTGTTTATATTGGGAGTGAAAAAAAGGTGTTATTCCGGATTTTCCCGGAAAGATTGCAGGAATGTGGTTCTGTCTAGACGAGAACAACAGAATTTTTTGTTGTCTAATTTGTCTAATTTATTTATTATCATTCTTGGAAATTCCATTAATGTTTCCATTTATTGAATTTTTCGATCTTTTACTTACCGTTTATTTGATTTACTCGTCAATTTCTATAAAAATTAACTAATTTTGAATCTAGCGCTTAAATATGTCGAGTGGCGCTATCTATTGATGTAATTCTATACAATAAAAATGACTCGATTTGAGCTATCCGTCGATAGATGGCGGTGCCTGAAAACCATTATAGTTTTCTGTAGTGTTGGTGTACTTCTGTACGATAGAAATAGCTATCCGTCAATAGATGGCGCTATTTGAAAAGCGTTTATAATTTTCTATTGAATTTTCAATTAATTTTATAATTTATTATCAATTGATGTAATTAATGTGTGATTTTTTTATTGCAGCTCTTATATTGAGGTATAAAAAAATTAAATTTCGGTTGGTAATACTGTTATCGGCTGTAATGAAGAGGTATCCTTGAAGAAAACTTATTGTTTGTATTGTGTACTTGATTTTCTTATATAATTTATTATAATTCAAAAATTGTTTGCTAATTGCTGACCAAAATTCTGTTTGTACTCTTAGAATTGTTAATTATTTAGCGACTTTTATTTTTTTTTTAATAAATAATTTGAAAATATTTAGTTTTAACATTTAAAAATCAAGCCTGTGCTCCCCTTTGATTAAAATTTTTATTTTTCAAAAAAAATTTGATTATTTTCAGACATTATCCAACAACATAAGTTGTCATACAACGCGTTAACACGTCATAACACAAAAATATCGGTGTAAATTTGTTAACACGCCGTAACACCCAGTAACACGTCATAACACGCAATAACACGTTTTCAATTTTCGCAAAATTGAAAACGTGTTATTGCGTGTTATGACGTGTTACTGGGTGTTACGGCGTGTTAACAAATTTACACCGATATTTTTGTGTTATGACGTGTTGGTGCATGGTGACACGCAATAACACGTTTCTCAAAATTTCTCGAAATACAAAATTTGCCAAAACGTGTTGTCGCGTATCAAGTGTTTTTTCAAAATTGAAGTGTTAGGAATAAACAAGAGATGTTTCGAAGTTTAAAAAATTTATTGATTCCAAAATTACACAATTTGCTAGAACAATTTATCAAAAATACAAATACTTGGATATATGAACTAAACTATGATTTTACGAGCGTAAGTCAGCTTCTTATTTCTACTGCTTGTCGATAATGTAGATTACTATCAAAATCTTACTATTAAAAAATTCCACTTACGTGTAAATTCGACAGTATTCGGCATAATCAACAAACGGTCGAAACAATAATCCGACGTACGTTTACAAATTCAAAGTCACAGATAAAATTGAGGAATATTGTCTAGTGATGGGTTAAGTTGGGAATTTTTAGTAGCAGCGATCACTGCTACTATTATATTTGATGTAAAATAGGCAACCGACAATTGGTGTATGTTAATAGATGGTTGCCTATTATTATAGGCAAAAAAAAAGATCGCTTTTAGTTTTATATTTGGTGTATTCACCAAATATAAAACTAAAAGCGATCTTTGCTATTGAAAAATCACAACTTGACCCATCACTATCTATAACACTGGATATAATTATCAAAAATGGCAAACTTCTACAATAATATTCTAAATTGACAGTGTGTGGTCCGCTTTACAATCAGTCAAAAATACGGCCTCTCAAAGAATGCGATATTTCTCAGCAAGTTTGCTTATTACAAATCTGTCTAAACTGCTAATTTCCATCAACAATGATAGCTGCTACTGCTAATCTACCAAAGCAGCAATTTTTTCTGCTATCGAAATAGCAACCCAATTTGACTTGATTCGCATTTTTAACATCTGTTACCAATCATCACTCAAGATTTGTTCGGGCAACAACGCCACGGTGGTAAAAGTTGGCATTTCATCAAAAGTTTGCTTCTAGTCAAACTGACAGATCTACATTTAGCAGTGCTGAGAAATCCAGCAGGCCTTGCTAGCTAGATCAACCTATTTTGATACATGTATAATTAGTTGCCTATATGATCACAAATTTAAAATTTTTAGCTAGAATAGTTGTAAAAATATAACAATAATATTGAATACATTTTAAAAATACCAATAATAAAGTAAACTGATGTCTAAAGATGGCAAAATTTTATAATTTATGGAATTTCCAAAGAATTCCAATAAGCCGACTTAAAATTGATAGTGCATGGTCCCCTTTAAAATAGTTGCATAGACATGTATTACTGGTTGCCTAAATCGAACTAACCTACAATGTGTATAATTGACTGCCTATCTAAATACAAATTACAACTTCCAAATATTTTTATAAAAATACATAATTTATCAATTTCAACACCCCTGTAATTATAAATGGCACTATTTTCCCTTAATTTCTATAAAAATATAAATGCTCTAATATACAATTATAAAAAATATTTACGATTGTTGTAATTGTTGTTGATAACACTGCGAGGAACAGTACAATTTTTGATTTTTAAACAACAATTTAGCACCAAATAAAGGCAATCTACAAACCGAACAACAAAAACAACGTTCGTCCACATGGAAATGCACCCCATTCAAATTACAACCCTGTTGATCCGGCTTTATCAACTCCTCACAAGTACCACAACGGTCGGCTTTCAACGATTCGTAACAATTCAAACACAACGGTTGATTGCTAGCATCGTCAATCAAATAATTCCGCCCGGCCAACGGCTGGTCGCACTCAAAACAACAGAAATGCTTAATATGGTACGTTGAATGCTCCGCCAGACAGTACTCCTTAACGAAAATCAACTCATCGCAGGCTTTACAACGGGGTATTCCGCGGATTTTCGCGTAATCCCGAGCGCAATAAACGTCATCGTTATCGTTATCGTAGAAGTACATATTGTCGACTAGATTCTGATTGCAACCGTTACATTTGAAACAATCGGTGTGGTAATAGGAACGATTACGATCGACGTAAATTGCGAATTCGTTCTGATCGAATTGTCTACGACAACGTCTACAAAGCCGCTCGTTCAATTGCGGATTTTGAATTTGAATCTCCCGCCCGTTCGTTGTGGCTAAAGGCACAGTATTTCGACTAATCACAGGATTCCGATCGGCGCCATCATAGCTAATATCGCGAATTATTCCGATATTAATCGGATTCGGTTGTTGATTATCCACCAATCGTTGGTGTTCGATTGGTTTGAATTGTTTCAAATTTCTATTTTGTAAATTCGAATTGATAACATCCGGATTTTCATAGGTTGAATACGCTAGATCTTTAATGTTGGTAATACTGATCGGTTGTTGTTGATTGGTTACAATCTCCAATTGGTTCGGTGTATACTCGGGTAGCGGTAAATTTGAATTCTCTTCATCCTTATTGGTGGTTTTCGTTTCGAATATCGTCGGATGTATATCGCGAATTTTGCCGAATCGTTCCGGTTGTTGGACGACAACATCAGTAGTGGATAATTTTTCAAATTGGCGCGGTAATTCGTAGAATTTCCGCTGTTCGTTGATTGGTTGCGATTTACCAATTTGAATAAGCTGACCAATACCGACACTATTAGCTTTCATATGTTCGATATAATCGTACATTTTCTTCGTTTCTAATTCGCTCAATTCATGACACAAAGTCGGATCAATATCGTGGATTGGTAGTTGTTTTTGTAGCATTTGTTTCCGTAATTGGGCGGCAATTGAGCCTTTTATCGGCAATAAATCAAGTGGTAATTGTTTCAAATAGTTGTCGATTGTTTCGTTTTGTCCTTTCGGTATCCAATCAAGTTCGTATTCTTCATTGCCGCCTTTCTGATTGGGCAATTTGATACGACGATTCAAACGATTCGGTTTACTGCCCAATAGTTGGAATTGTGCCCAACCGTAAATATCATCGTCGTTAATATCGTGATCCTCTTTCGAGCATTTACAATTCTTGCAGATTTTACGCCAAAAATGCAAATCCAGACCTGGAAAAACAAACAAAAATACGTAAACTCTAGATCTGTGTACAGTGCAAACTTCAATTTGCGATTAAAGATTTCTCGTTTATTTCCTAACCTCGAATCGAGCGTTATAGGAAAGCGTATTTCAAGCCCTAAAGCATGACGTTTTCCGTTTTGGAAAATTCTGGGAAAATTTTAAATTACAGATGAAAATCTACAACAATGTTTTTTTTATATTTCCCCCACAATTTACTTAATATTCATTTGTTTGTACTGGATATGGGGTTTAAATGATAGCAAATTTAAAGGGCTTTCCAAATCTGTAAGAAAATCACCAATTAATTCGGTGGTTTTCCGGAAAATCGAGAAAATTGGTAAAATTTAGAGAAAAATTTCTTGTACAATTTTAATGACGATAACTCGTTGATTTTTTAATCGAAAATCAAGTAGTAGGGCTCGTTGGAAAGAGCATTTAAAACTGCAGATCATGACATTTTCCGTTTTGGAAAATTCCGTGGAAATTGGGAGTTATACACGAAATTCTAGAAGTTTCAATATTTCATATTTGCCCTCATAATTCAGTTTGTATCAATTTTTTTTTTATAAAAATGCTTGTAATCGATAGAAAATTGAATAAACTTTCCAAATATCCAAGAAATTTTCCGATCAATTCGGCAGTTTTCAAAAAAATTCGAAAAAACTGGTGACACGTCAAAATAAATACACCCTGTATAGTAAAAACAACAACAAATCCATAGTGAACTAGATTGAATTTTTGGGTATAATTGAAGTTAATACAGACCTGGACATTTATCGGAACAGGTCAAACAAGGCGCCCCAGCGCCAGTTTCGTGGCCCAATCGGACCTTTAAACGTTTCTCCCGTTTCGCCTCCAATTCTTGCAGCCAACGCGGGCCACTCTCCGTTTGATCTTCCACATTGCCCATTTTCACCACACTTTAATTAGAAAAACGAATTAAATTAATTGGAATTAAAATTAAATTAAATTAAACACACACCCGAATCAGGCGATAAAACAAAATCTCGAATGAATCATCCTAACCTATATCGGTAGAGAAAACAACAAAGAATCGGTGTAATAAAAGATGGCGCTATTGAGATTGACATATGTTGAACGAAGATGGCCAGATTTGTTGGTTATACCCACCTGTCAACTAAATGTAGCGCAATATCTACAAAATAATTCAAAATTATTTAATTTAATTTCCTGTTAATTATTATAGTTGGATTTTATTAATTTGGGGGTAATTATAGAGATTTACAGTAATTAGAATCGATTTTATTTCAATAATTTTAAATAAATGTATTAAATGTCATCAGATCTACAATTATCACAATCACATAATTTGTAAACATATACGGGGTGTATTCGAAAACTTCCATTATATACAAGGTGTAACAAAAAGTTGTCAATTTTAATTTTTGCGGTTATAATTATCGATTCTTGACAATACAGGCGAAAATGGCACCAAGCAACTGTAAAACAATCGTTAGAAATCGATCGAATATTCGATAATCGAGCAATTACCTCAACAATAGCGAAACCGATAGCAACGCCACCTATGACATTACCGCCGGCCAAAAGTGCATCAGTCAATGCATCCGTACATCCGGTTTTGTATGCATTGATCGGTGTACAGATCGTTGCAGTACTGTTGCAACAACTCGATGGGAAACTGAGAATATTCCAATAGGACGGACCATCAACACCGCAACATTTCAACTGTGATAATAACAATGATGCTAATTTTAGGTTATAATCATGACGATAATACTTACAGCCTGTTGAATATCATCGACAATAACCTTCTTGTCTTTATCCGAATATTGATCGAATAATTTCTTGAAATTCTTTTCAACATCATCATGGATCCCTTTATTATTATTACTAATATTAGTAAATACCAATATAGCTAAGACAACTTGTAATACTAATAAAACAATCAAAATACACGCATACTAGAAAATTGAGAAATTCAAAATTAGCGCCATTTATAACCTAACCTCAAAAAACTACAAGTACGCATGCGCTTTATAATCAAACAACATTGTTGTCAATGTGGCAACAGCGCTTTATACTGGCAGAAATTGAGGTTAGTTTCAAGGTGAACTTGGATAATTACCGTTGATAATAGACACGAATTCTCTTTAATTGCACCACAACACCCGAAGAAGGCTATGAAAAAGATGATAACACCGATGATAATTGCAAATATTGCAATAGCACGACCTGGTGCAACATCATCAGCTTTACCAACTGTTGTAAAGATAATAGCACCGAAGACAATGAAAATTATTGCACAAATCTTCAAATAATAATTTTAAATTAATTACAATTCAATTAGTTAATTAATTAATTACTTACAACTATGATAAAATTGAATATAAACAGGATATATTTGGTTAAATCGGTGAAACAACCCATTTTATTGTTGTTACGGTTGCACCAACGATTGTTAACTAACTGGTGGATAGAATTGAAATATTGTGCAATCTACGCAAAGGTTAGATTGATGTCTGTGAAATTTGTCCTAGTTAGCGCAGTGACGTCATCTTGTTGTATGGGTTGCGTCGATAATTTTCGTGTTAAAATATGGAAAAAACCGGTTATTATTATTATTATTATTTTAATATTAATTTGTTGTTATTTCGAAAATTAATCAATAATTAAGTGTAAAGGTCACTAGATTATCAATAAATTATGGAAGTTTATTTAAATTAATGAGGTTGTTATGGAATCGTAAGTGTTAAAAAATGGATTATTTTAAAATAAATTACTCCCTCATTTTACAATATAATAGAAAAGTCATTGGGGAGGCTAATGATTGGGACATTTCAATGTTCATCACCGGCCTAATTTTACCCTAAATTGAGGTTATTCTAAAATTGTAATCGTGTTAAAATAGGGAAATTTCCCCATTTTACAATAAAGGAGGTAATTGGATAATTTTGTAATAAGGGAGGTAATTGGGATTATTTCAATATTTGTTATTGGTTTCATGATAAATTACAGGTCCCAAATTTCACCCCAAAACTACCCTTTTTGACCTTAAATTGAGGTTATTCTAAAATTGTAATCGTGTTAAAATAGGGAAATTTTTGTAGATTACTTCCCCATTTTACAAGAAGGAAGGTAATTGAGTAATTTTGTAATAAGGGGGGTAATTGGGATTATTTCAATATTTGTTATCGGTTTCATGGCAAATTACAGGCCCCAAATTTCAGCCCAAAACTACCCTTTTTGAAACCGATAAGTAACAGAAATATTCGATTAAAGTTATTATAGTTTTCTTAGAATTACAACAGTGTTAAAATCGGGTTATTTTAGCATAACTTTACCGCATTTTACACGTTGTATTAAGCGATCTAATCGAGGAGGCTAATGACTGGAACATTTCAATTTTTCAACATCGGTTTCTAGATGGATTACAGGCGTCCAAATCATATCCAATAACAAGAGATTCTTATAAACAACCCCCCCAGTTTACACGTTGTTATATGAGGACATAATCGGGAGGCTAATGACTGGAACATTTCAATTTTTCAACATCGGTTTCTACATGGATTACAGGCGTCCAAATCGTATCCAATAACAAGAGATTCTTATAAACAACCCCCCCAGTTTACACGTTGTTATATGAGGATATAATCGGGGAGGCTAATGACTGGAACATTTCAATTTTTCAACATCGGTTTCTAGATGGATTACAGGCGTCCAAATCGTATCCAATAACAAGAGATTCTTGTAAACAACCCCCCCCCCCCCCAGTTTACACGTTGTTATATGAGGACATAATCGGGGAGGCTAATGACTGGAACATTTCATTGTTTTTAAGTGAATTATAGGACGTGAATTTTGTCCGAGGACAAAACTAATAACCAAAACCTTGGAATTTTCAAATTTACGCCATTAAAATTAATAAATCCTAACCTTATATAGAGGATTACATCATCATTCTTGAATATATCCTTATTTGTTCACTAAATGACGTCATATTGCCAACTAGATTTCTCAATTACACCACATTCAACCTCGACTATATGAATCATAGTAAACAATGCTTAATTGTAATCATTTGTTTAATTTATTCAAATTCGAAACCTTATCAGTTGCCACCCATTTTTTCGAGAAAACAACAGAAAAAACACAACAAAAAACAATCGATGTATTGTAAATTTCGATAGAAATAAATGGATGGGAAAAGAAGTATTGATTATACAATTACCGGATATACTAGTTGTCTATATTTCCATGTTTGTTCATTTGTTTTTTGTTGTTTTGTTTTTTTTCTCTAATTTTTTTCGTATTATTGTATTTTTCAAAGAATTCAATGATTCATAGGCTAAAAATACGTGCGCGTGTACATCAAGGTTGATGTTATAAAATCTCAATATAATTTAATGGTTTTAATCGTGGTAATTACCGGAAATATACAGTATTGGCACAATTTATTCGTTTTATAATCAACAATTGAGGTTATATACGAAAATGGCGGCTCAAAATCGATTAGACAAAAAGATAGAATATAAATGATCGAAATTAAGAGAGAGACAAGTCGAGAATATACAGTGTTGGCAGTACGAACAAATTTAACAATACGTACAGTCTTAATTTGGTTTATAATTGATAATAATAGGAAATTAGGTTAGAATATTTGTAAGCATTTTTGGGAAAATATGACGTCATTTACTGAATGATTGACGTCATCATAATAGTTAAATGTAGCCACGTATCAATTATGGCGCAATTTAATTACAACACATCAATTATCTTATCAATAAATTGATAATAATTGTGATAATTATTTAATTTAATTATTTATTAAAAAAGATGACGAAATAAATTTATAAAAGTTGAGAGAGCTGCAATTAACGTTGATAGACAATCGAACAAACGTCATTCATATACGAGGGATAATCGTGAATTTTCGCCATATACGAGGTGTAAATTTCAAAATACTACAAAACAAGCGCAAATGACACAAAGAAACTGTAATTAGAGTATTATTGGTTTTTTTCCCCTCTAATTAATTAAAATTAATTAATTTAATTGAAAAACTAACCTCAACAAGAACTGTAATCAAAGCCGTCCATCCAATTGTTGCACTATATTTGATAACAATTTCAGTTAAAACATCAGCACAGCCTGCTTGATATGAAACAATCGGTGTACATTTGATTTTCGATGATCGACAACAACTCGATGGGAAATCAGTGGCGTTCCAATCGAATGGGCCATCAACACCACAACATTCATACTAAAATCACCATAATAATTATTATTATCATTCATAATAATTATTGTCAATGATAATAATTATTATCATTGATAATTATTATTATCAGTGGGTATAATTTACATTTCGTTGAATTTCATCGATTTTTTTGGTTGCATTCCGATCCGGATATTGATCGAAGATTTTCAGCAAATTATATCGAACCTCTCTATATACCTCATCTCGATTTTTATCACTATGATGGTGAAGTGATAACAGGCCGACTATACTATGAAGGATCATTGAGCCTGTCAAAATTCCAATATACTGAAAACAAAATCGAATTAATTAATTGCAATTGGCTTTTGTTTAAGTAGTGTCGTAGATTGGTTCGTACTTTATTAAATTTGACATTTGTTTAATGGTTGAATTAAGCTACGACACTACATAATGGATGAAAACAGGATAGAACAAGAGAAATAAAGATGGAGAAAAACCAATGTGAAACGAAGAGACAGAGACATAATAAAGAAAGAGAGATATAGAAATAGAACACGATTTCACAGTTGGCTCTGCTTGTCATTACGTAATGTTACCATGACAACTAGAAATTTGCTTTATTGTCTCTCTCCAATTACACCAATGATGGCATTGTAAAGAGTGAGATAGAAGAAACTGTCATGGTAACGAACTTTTGTTCGCTACGTAACGCAATCATAGCCAACTAGGCTGGATGTTTTTGTTTTGTTTGTCTCAATTACCGTAAATAACATACAAGAATTTCGGTTTTTCGCACCCCAACAGCCCAAGAAGGCTATGGAACAAGTGATAATACCAATCAAAAAGCCGTAAACATTATTTTGACAACCGGGTATATTTTCAAGGCCCGGTTCACAATTTCCACTAGCAATAGCCGAACTGATAACCAAAATCAATGCGAAAACCTTTCAAATTAATTTAAAAAAACAAAATAATTAATTATAATTACAAAATTATAAATAATTATATTACCTACAAAAATAATACAATTGAATATAATTAAAAAATATCTAGATATAATAGCAATCCAAGTGGCACAATCCATTTAAATTATTAGCGTTCCACTAAGTATAGTTAATTTAATTGGTAGATAAATTGGCGGTAAGTAGGTGGTTTAAATTCAATTTGGTTTAGAAAAAATTCAAAAATTACACATACAATTACTAAAGCTTATCAATTCTTATCAGTTCTTCGATTGTAATAAACAAAACACCATCGATAAGCTGGTTTGAATATTCGAAAATTTGACAGTTCTTTGATTGATTGATTGATTAATTGATAAAACAAAAAACGCCAACTTTGTTACTAAAAAATTACAAATATACAGTACAGGCAAAGATAATTAAAAAGAGTAAAAAAACTTAAAATATACAGTGCTGGCAAATAATACAATACCGTATAGTCGGTATATTGTAATGTCGTAGCTCAGTTCACATTTTATTCAATTTTTAGACTGGACGCCATTGTTAAAATTGTGACGTTTCAGAATACAGTGTTGTCAAATTGTTATACATTTCTATTGATAAATTTAATTGGAACACACCCGTATTTATCAGTAGATAAAATAAAATCAATATTTTATTAGTAATGATAAAATAATAAACAAAATAAAATACAATGACTCATATATTAAACAAAAGTAATGTAAAATTATTGCCTCTTATCGTCTAAATGTAGCGATCAATGTAATTTAATCAATTATCACAAAATTACAATTAATTTCCCATCAATTACAACAATCCTGATATTAATAAATAATTCTAACACTTGTAATAATTCGAACTGATTTTTATTAACAAAAAAATTAATCCATGAAGAGCTACAATTAATAGTATTCTACATTTACATTATACGAGGCATTGTTGAAAAGTTTCCTGATATACCGGGTGGTATAAAATTATTTCCGTTGTTTTACAACAAAAGCGAAAATGGCGCCGACCAGCTGTAAACAAAAAACGGTTTTTGTGAACAAATTGAGGTTATAATTGAGCGGAAAACTAACCTCAACAATGGCGAAACCAATTGAAATGCCACCGATTAGTTTACCGATGTACAAAACGGCATCACTGTAAGCATCAATGCAATTGTCTTGATATGATGTGGCTGTTGTGCATGTTGATGTGTCATCATCATCATCACAACAACTCGATGGTAACTGTCCTGAATATTTAGATGGATAATAAATGGCCCAGAATGATGGTCCATAGGTACCACAGCATTCCAACTGTCCAAAAATTAATGATAATAATGAGTTTTAATGATTTTTTTTTTAAAATAAATTACTTACCCATTGTTGTATATCATCAACTTTTTCTGCTGTATTACTATCTTTCGTATAATTTGTGAATAAATCTATTATACTAGTTTTAGCATCCGATTTTATATCATCAGTTTTACCAATTGCGACTAATACAATTATACCTAATGCAAGTTGTAGGATGAATAACAATATTAAAATACCAGCATACTAGAAAATTATAAGAAAAAACAATTAATTTTCAAATATTCGCGCCATTTTGAACATAACCTAACACATTGACAGATTATCCATATATAAAGAACATCGGCAACAATGTCAATACAACATTCACTCACTGGATGGAAGATTGATGACAATATAACGGAATAAAAATCCCCAACTTTTACTAATTTAATCCGTACGAATCTAGTGACTTTAAATTTAGTTGGTATTGCAATTGAACCGTGATCATTGGTTGTTTTAAAATTTGGCGCCTTTATAGAAAATCACATGTTCTGTTTTCAATGACGTACTGTTAGATTATTGGTTATTTTCAAAATTTGCGCCTCTACCGGCAACCAAATGTTTTCTCAATAAAATCTTATATTCAGTGAGCGAATCACTTTACTAATACTACTTTACGAATGCACGAATTAATCTACGACACTACGTAATTAATTTATAGCGATTTTTTGGGGATTACTTACCATTCCTAATAGACAGGAGTTTTCTTTAATAGCACCACAACAACCAAAGAAGGCTATGAGAAAGATGATAACACCAAGAACAATTGCAGCAATACCGGGTCCACGTGTTGTTGAATCATCAATACCTTTATCGGCATTTCTTATCGCAAGTGCACCGAAAACGATAAAAAGAATACCACAAACCTTCGAACAAAATTAATTAATTTTCTCAAATTTTAGGTTATATTTCAACCCACAGTCAGCCATGATAAATATCAAATTTGCTAAGTATGAATCAATCTACGACACTATTGCAATACAAAGTAGCATTGTTTAGTTGGCTATGCTTATAGCAGATAGTGTTGTAGCTTACTTCACACGCTCTAAAAAACACAAATCAAATGAACTAATCTACGACACTTGATGTAACCGAATCATGGCCAACTACGAAATAATAGATATTTTATAATTCAACTTACAACAATGATTAAATTGAATATAAATAAGATATATTTGGCTAAACCAGAGAGGCAACCCATTTTTTTTTTTTTGGTTAAATTAAACTTTAATTGCACCAATGTCACTTAACTAACAGGTAGATAGACTCAATAATATATCGTTGATTTCGATCGTCGCATTAAACTTTGTTTAAATTATTAATCTTATCAGTTCTTATCAATTGTTCCAGCCCTTTCCCCGAAAAACAAAAACGAAAAAAAAAACAACTTAACAATATCTATTAATAACAGAGAATTCTAATAAAATATCAATTCAGATACAATTAAAATCAAGTGTATACTTGATTTCTCATTATTTTAATGATTAATAAATCAAATTTCAACAATTATTTTCATAACCATAAAAATTCCAACCCATTAAAGACTATACAAAGTCGATTCTAACCTAATTTTGTATAGCAACCCACTGGAGGTTAAATTAACGTATTCTAACCTAAATTTCTATTGTTACAAACGCCAATATGAACAAAGCTACGATCTACGTAAAAAAATCACCGCCAACTTTACAATTAAATAAACCAATAAACATTCATTTGTTTTGGATAATAGATAACGTCATAGATTCCATGAAATTACTAATCAATGAGTCAACTAGATTTTGAGTATATTTACAAATAATAGTAATAACGATAATAGATAATAATTGATAATTTATTTAATTAGATTCTTATTAAGATTTCTCGTTATACAAGCTGTAATAATACAAATAATTATAATTATCGAAAAAACAATTGAAAATGTACCAGTTGATTTCAAACAATACAATAATGACAATTGAAATTGTTGATAACAACCAATATGACTTGATATTTGGATTGTGCAATTTTTTATAAAATTATTACCACAACATGTTCTGGGTAATTGTGTTGTTTTTAACCAAAAATCCGGACCATCAATACCACAACATTGATACTAAAATTGAAAAAATTAAAATAATCTAGAAATTATTTAAATTTAGAGGAAAATCCGGCAACGTTGATATAACCTTGAAGAATTGACAATTGGCGGCCATTTATAGAGGGCGTTGTTGTGTTACTATGGTGATACGGTAATAGCAATGTTGCCAGAGTTGTAAAATAATAATAATATAAATCATTGGAAATTTACCCGTTTTTGTATATTATCAATAATTCGTTTTTTATCAGCATTATTATTATATTCTTGGAAAACTATTGATAGCTCATGTTTTATCAAATCATAAAATCCTTCTTTATCGTTATCAGTTATATAGAAAATTAAACAACTTAGAACTATTAATAGGAAACATATTAGCGATAATAATGAAGTATACTGAAAAATTATTTCGTTGATTAGTTCATCTGGAAAAAAAACGAATTTTTGTACTTTAGTGATTTTAAATGTTAGAGTTACAATTTAGTTAATTGGAAGAAAAATCCCTAAATGTACAAAAATTAGAGTGCTCTGTTTCATTGTCTTTTATTTCGAGTTTCACCACAAAGTTGGCTATGCATTTAGTCAAATTTCAAACGCATAGCCAACTCGATGTAATTTATTATTTTTGCAACAAAGTTGGCTATGGATTTTGACGTAAGCGTCAATATAAATGTCCGATTATAGTACTGTTTGAATAAAGTATCGACTTACGTACTTAAATCCATGGCCAATTTGTTGTAATTAATTATTATCATTATTATTATTACAGTATTGGTGACGTGTCGGTTTTGTTGTAGAAATGCCAACCCATCGAAACAACCAAAAAACGTTATCATGAATGCAAATAGACCAATAAAAATGGCATAAATACCAATTTTCAATGTTGGCATATTATCAATACCTTTATTATCATGTATTACCGCAAATATACCAAGTATTATCAAAACAATTGAACATATCTGAAAATAATAATATTGAATTCAATTAGAATTAGAATTAGTGATAATTTACAATAATTAATGTGTGACAAAATGAAAATATTGATTGTATCGAATTGGCCGATATTTTCATTTTGTTTTTCGTACACTTTAAACGTATTTCGTTACTTGACGTATAACACAAAAATAAGAGTTGCAAAATTGTTGAAAGAAATTTAAAAGTTCTCTTATCAAAAATGAATAAATTCCAATTTTATTATTAATAAAAATTCCTCTATTTATTGTTAATTGCAATAAACAATCGATAATTTCACAATTAAAAATAAATACTAATATTAAAATCAGAAAACTCCCGGATCTGTATACGAAATTTCGAAAAATCCGCCGACTTGTATATAGACAGTTGGGGATTTTGAGTTCTATAATTTGGCAATAATTCACTAGAATTATTGAAATAAATTAAAATTAATGGTAGAGTAAGAGGCGCCATCTTTTGGCTGGTAGTAACAATTCGCATTAGTTAACCAATAATTTAGTGATCTGTGTAAATATCAATTATGCCAAATGAAAATCGACAAATTCGAATAAAAAAAAAAATTCTAAAAAGAAGAAATTTGAAGAAAATAATTAGATTAAAAATTTATAGAATTAAGAACACGTAGAACGCCATCTTTTGGTCGGTAGATTTATCAACACTTAACAAAATAGTTTCGGTTGGTAGTAACCAAAAGTTACTAGATTTATTATTGTTTAATAGAAAACAGTATTGTTGTAATCAAACAAATTTAATGGAAAAAATCGAATTAATTAATTGTATATAATTATAGAAGTTGCGAAAATTAATCAAAATTAATTATAATTAATTGTAGATGAGCGCCATCTTTCGATTTGTAACAGACTGAAGTCACCAATTACAATACAATCAAACAAATTTACACCAATTTAAATGATAATTAACGTAAATTAAAAACGATAATAATTAAAAATCGATTAATTATTAAAATTAGTAGCAAAATTAATCAAATAATTTGAAAATAAATAGAAAATAGACGCCGGCTTTCGGTTGGTAACAACGAAAATTCCCTAAATGTGACAGATGACAGTATGGCGACATTATTGTCATAACCAAGAAAATTCAACTGAATATAATTTTAATTAAAAAAAAAAAAATAACAAACAAAACTATTAATTATCGCAAAATTTAAACAAAAAACAAAACAATTAGAATTCGTATAGAAATTGGAATTCTAACAAATCTACAAATAGTGTAAGTACAATTGATTATTTATAATTAGAAATTAGTAACACACCTACTAGATTGTTATGTATTTGGAGCTTTAAATAACTGATATTATCGATAATAATAATAATAATAAGCCTGTTATTATCATTATTATTATTGTTATTATTATGGTATTGTGGCTAATTAATGGGTTGATTTCAGGTGAATTATGGCAATAATTGTTTGAAATTTACGTTGTTCGGCCTTATTTCCTGGTCTATTAATAATTTATTATTTGATAATAATAATAATAGAATAAAAGATGAATTATCCATATCAAGATGATCGCAAGAAGTTCTATTGTCGTGAATGGGTATTCCAGAAATTATTACACTGTCTAGATCAACGTCCAATATCGAAAACATGCGGTGCATTATTATTAGGCAATAGTGGTTGTGGTAAAACAACATTATGCCAAGAAATCTGTATACCAACCCAATATAATCCGCAAACAAATCGACAACAACGTCTATTAAATCGTCGTTTATTATGTTATTATTTTTTACACGGCCACAATGAACGTACATTATCATTAAATGAATTCATCCGTACTATTGTAACACAAATATTGAATCATTCAACTGAGAGTCATAAAGAACGCCAATTAAGACGACGTCTATTACAACAACAACAACAATTAAACGAGGGTTGTAGTGAAGAAATCGAATTGGAAACGAAAAATTCCCCCACAATACCCGAAAATAACGTAAATCTACCGGTAAATCCCCGTACACTAATCGCTGATGCCTATTTAGAAAAATTAAAATCGGATCCGGAAATCCAGATAGCTTTACGTGCTAAAAATATCGAATTGAATCCGGATGATTGTTTAAAACGAGCGTTATTATTTCCATTATTAGAAATTGATCCACCAAAAACGGCATTATTTATACTAATTGATTCAATCGATGAATATTCGTTTATTTACACGAATTCCACATTAACACGATCGAAACCGAAGGATCGGTGTTATAATGGTGGTAATAACGGTAATCAACAACAACAAAGTCGTACAATTGCTGAATTATTAGCGAATCATCACCATCTATTTCCGCAATGGTTATTGTTGGTTTGTACGGCTAGAAAACAATCGAAAAGTATAGCGAAAATGTTTACCGGTTTTCGCAAATTAAGTCTAGATGATTTACGTAAAAATCACGTTGTACGCGATGTCCAACAGTATATTTTAGCACGTTTAGATCAAGAGAATTCACTAAGACAACATATTAGTCGTGATACGGCTGAGATGTTGAATCAATTGCATATAAAATCGAATGGTTGTTTCCTCTATTTAGAGAAAGTCCTAGATGGGATTAGTGATAATTTTATAATATTGCGCGAAATTAAGGAGATACCAGGCACTTTGAACGGTTTATATCTATGGTTGTGCCAACGTCTATTCCAGAAGAAACAATTCCAAAAGGTACAGCCGTTATTGAATATTATCCTAGCGATAAAGTGCAATTTAAACGAGCTATTATTATTTGATATTATCAAAGTAATACAGCCGAAATTGAATTTGGAGGAATTTAAGAAACGTTTCAATCTATTGAGACGTTTATTGATAATCAATAAGAGTGGTAATATTCGTTTATTTCACCATTCATTCGCCGAATGGTTGTTGGATATCAAACATTGTACACAGAAATATTTATGTAACATTAATATAGGCCATTGTATATTATCAATGTATTATACAATACATGCGAAATTTCTAAACAATCAAGAAATCTACGATTATGTTTATCATTTAACTCGAATGGAACAATATTTGTTGGAGAAACCGTTAGAAAAATCGTTGATAATAAAGAAATTCCAATTGCAACAATTGAAACAACAACAATTAAAACAACAAGAAGAGGAGAATTTGTTGTTAGATTTAGAACAGAGTTTAATTGAAACTGAGACTAGTATTGATGAAATTATTGGTGATAAATTCGAGACTATTACATTACAACAACAAGAGGGTGCTAGTGCGTTATTATCAACGACATCAGTGCCGATTTATGCTGAAATCAAGAAGGTGTCATCATCGAAGAAACAACAATTACAATTACAACAATGCGAGGAGAAACAACAGGAACAATTGGATGAGAAATTGTTAGATACGCATACTTTGATTGTTTTATGGTTGATATTGTCGGGTTGTAATGTTGAAGATTGTCTATTGGATGGTAATGAAATTTCTGGTGTTAATTTTGGTGCTTATTTACCAACTGATCAGAAAGTTATGAAATTATTATTGGAAGCTGGTGCTGTTGAACAAATCGATAATGATGGATGTGAATATGAGAGTCAAGTAAGTTTGATTATTACTATTTTTTTTTCATTTTTTATTTTTTTGAATATATAGTTGGCTATATTTGGTTCTAATAGAGTCGTAACTTGATTCATACTTGATATTTCTGTATTCTTCAATGAACTAATACATATGTACAATAAATTAGCGTTGTAATACAATAATATACATTAACAGCAAAGTTGGCTATGTTTTTGTTATAATAGAGTCGTAGTTTGATTCATATAATTTGATATTTTTTTGTTGTTGTGTTTCTCAATGGAAAATAAATGAAAAAAAAAACACAAAAGCATAGGCATTGGAAAATAAAACACTAAGATCATAGCCATCTGTGTTATATAATACTGTACATTATTGTTTCAATTCGTAGTTGGCTATGTTTTTGGTAATATAGAGTCGTAGCTTGGTTCATATAATTTGACGTTTTTTTCTTGTATTTTTCAATGGAAAATAAATGGAAAAAAAAACACAAAAGCATAGCCAACTGTGAAGTAAAAATAGCATTGTAATATGAAAGTGTACATTATGTACAGTTGGCTATTGTTGGTTCTAATAGAGTCGTAACTTGATTCATACTTGATTGCATTTATCATTTGTTATATTTTTCAATGAACTTAATGGCCATATGTGCGATAAATTAGCGTTGTAATAATATACATTAACAGCGAAGTTGGCTATGTTTTTGTTATAATAGAGTCGTAGCTTGGTTCATATAATTTGATATTTTTTTGTTGTTGTATTTCTCAATGGAAAATTAATGAAAAATAAAACAAATGCATAGCCATTGGAAAATAAAAGCCATCTGTGTAATACAATAGTGTACGTTACAGTTTCATTTCGTAGTTGCTATGTTTTTGGTAAAATAGAGTCTTAGCTTGGTTCATATAATTTGACATTTTTTTGTTATTGTATTTCCCTATGGAAAATAAATGAAAAAAAAAACACAAAAGCATAGGCAACTGTGAAGTAAAAATAGCATTGTAATATGAAAGTGTACATTATGTATAGTTGGCTATTGTTGGTTCTAATAGAGTCGTAGCTTGATTCATACTTGATTGCATTTGCTATTTGTGGGATTTTTCAATAAACTAATGGTCACATGTACGATAAATTAGCGTTATAATATACGTTAACGACAAAGTTGGCAATGTTTTTGTTATAATAGAGTCGTAGCTTGATTCATAAATTTCAACATTTGTTATTTGTTGACGTTTTTCATTGGAAAATAAAAGAGTAAGATCATAGCCATCCGTGAAGTACAATAGTGTACATTACTGTTTTATTTTCTAGTTGGCTCTGTTTTTGGTAATATAGAGTCGTAACTTGGTTCATACAGAGTGTATGTACAACATTATTTAAACTCGCAGTAGCCTATGACTTTGTGAACGTATGTCAGTTTCTTGTTTCAACTAAATGATCTGCATTACCGACATCCTCTTCTTTCAACAAATTGTCGGTAATGCAGATTATACAGTTGAAATAAGAAACTGACCTACGTTCACGGAGTCATAGGCTACTGCGAGCTTAAATAATGTTATACACCCTCTATAATTTGAATTTTTTTTTTGTTGTATTCTCAATGGAAAATAATAGGAAAGTGTACATTATGTTGACTATTGTTGGTTCTAATTGAGTCGTAACTTGATTCATACTTCATTGCATTTGTCCTTTGTTATATTTTTAAGTGAACTAATCTTATGGCTAACTGTAAATTAATTTAGTGTTATAATACTATAATAAAATGTGTTTCATATTATTTCTCTACATAGTAGATTATGACTTTGTGAACGTAGGTCAGCTTCTTATTTTACCTATCCAATCTGCATTACCTACCAACTCTTATTTCAATAACTTGTCGATAATGCAGATTGCTAAACTGAAACAAGAAACAGACCTACGTTCACAAATTCATAGGCTACTACAAAAACAATAAATATCGTGAACTTGGTTATATTCACTATGGAGTTGGCTATGTTTTTGTTGATATAGAGTCGTAGCTTGATTCATACTTCACTATATTTGACATTTGTGGAATTTTTCAATGGAAAATGAACAAACGAACCGAAAGCATAACCAACTGCGAAGTAAATTAGCATTACACTACAATAGTTGGCCATGGTTCTCATAATATAGAGTCGCAGCTTGATTCATATGCTCTTCTTTGAATATTTGACATTGTTGTATATTTCATTGGAAAACAAACAAATAAACCACAATCATAGCCAACTGCAAGATGAAATACCCCAAAGTATATTAAATTGTAAATTAAATGGAATACTTTGTATTTAATTGTATTTTTGTCTAATAGATGTCGTTAATATCAAGTAGTACCGAACCAAGTCCGGAACCATTATTCGATCTTCACGATCTACATGGGCAAGCTGCATTACATGTTGCTGCAAGATTGGGCCAAGCACAAGTTGTTAAAGTATAAAATTTTCGAAATTTCATCAAAAAATTTCCAAAAAATTATTCAATTTCAAAAATTTTGATTTAAGGTGTTGCTAGAAGCTGGCGCTAATGCTGATCAAGCTGATGTTGATGGTTGGACACCGCTAAGGGCTGCCGCTTGGGGTGGACATACTGAAGTATTTACATTTACTAATCATTTTTCCAACATTTTTTTTTTTATTTTTCCAATTTAAGGTGGTAGAATTGTTAGTAAATCATGGTTGTTTATTAGATAGTGTTGATAGTGAAAATCGTACAGCATTACGTGCAGCAGCATGGTCGGGCCATGAGGAAATCGTTAGAATTCTCTTAAAGAATGGTGCCAATGTTAATTTAACAGATCATGAAGGACGTACAGCTTTGATTGCTGCCTCATATATGGGCCATTCCGAAATTGTTGAACATCTATTAGATTATGGTGCTGATATAAATCATTCGGATACAGATGGACGTACGGCCTTATCAGTTGCAGCATTATGTGCACCACGCCAGCCCAGTGTTAATGTTGTTTCAACATTATTGGAACGTGGTGCTAGTGTTGATCATAAAGATAAAGAGGGGATGACACCCTTGTTGGTTGCATCGTTCGAAGGGCACAAGTATGTTTAATTAATTTAAAGGGCTATATTGTCCAGAAAAAAAGGATTCTTTAATCCAAGATTTCTCGCGTGTTTTTCAATTTGTAGTAAATTTGGAAAAGGGGTTGGAAAGAGTATTTCAAGGTACATTTCATCTTGAAATGCTCTTTCCAATGCGCTATGATGCTTTTCTACACATTGAAAAACAAGCGAGAAATCCTCGATTAAAAATCCGGTCTTTTTTAATAAAAAGCCCTCTTTAATTTTAATTTTTCTGTTAATAAACCCCAAATTTTAGGGATATTTGTGAATTATTGCTCGAAAATGAAGCCGACGTTGATCATTGTGATAATTCCGGCCGTAGCCCATTATGGGCAGCAGCTAGTATGGGTCATGCCCCTGTTGTTGCCTTATTATTATTTTGGGGTTGTTGTATCGATTCGATGGATTCAGAAGGACGTACCGTCTTATCAGTTGCCTCAGCTCAAGGTTGTGTTGATGTTGTACGACAATTATTAGATCGTGGTCTAGATGAACAACATCGTGATAATAGCGGTTGGACACCATTACATTATGCCTCATTCGAAGGCCATTTGGATGTGTGCGAGGCATTATTAGAATCTGGGGCACGTATCGATGAAACCGATAATGAGGGCAAATCACCGTTAATATTAGCCGCCCAATGTGGACATACGGCATTAGTTCAATTGTTTTTAGAGAAATATAATGCCCCAGTTGATCAAAGACCGCACGATGGTAAAACTGCCTTACGTTTAGCCGCATTAGAGGGGCATTACGAAATTGTACAATTATTATTGCAATTTAATGCCGATATAAATAGTAAAGATTCAGATGGACGGAGTACCCTATACGTGTTAGCTTTAGATAATCGTTTAGCAATGTCGAAATACTTTATACAACACGGTGCTGATGTGGAGACCCGCGATTTAGAAGGTCGTACCCCATTGCACGTATCCTCCTGGCAGGGGCATACCGAAATGGTACAATTATTAATCAAATATGGTAAATGTCAAATTGATGCGTGCGATTTAGAAAATCGTACAGCCTTACATTCAGCCAGTTGGCAAGGGCATAACGATATTGTTAAAATCCTATTGGAGAATAGTGCTAAACCGGATCATACGTGTAATCAAGGGGCAACAGCTTTGGGTATAGCAGCCCAAGAGGGGCATGAATTGTGTGTTGTTGCATTATTAGAATACGGTGCTGATCCAAATCATTCGGATAGTTGTGGTAGGAATGCGTTACGTGTCGCTGCTAAATCCGGACATCGTGGTGTTGTACGATTGTTGGAGGAGTTTAACGCGACCCGAAATCGTGTACAACAACAACAACAACAACCACAAACTAGTAGTAGTGCTAATTCGATTACTTCCGCATCGACAGCGGAAACGAAACCGAGTTGTGCCGTTTTATACCCGAATGAATGGTCCGAACAACAACAACAACAACAACGAAGATCGATGGTTTCTTTGGGGAATCACAGTTCGAATTCTAAATCGAGTTCGAATTTAACCGGTTCGAGTCATTCGAGCCGGCATGGTAATAATGAACAGCGCAATATTAAAGATAGTCCGCCTCAATTAACGACATTCATAACTTTAACAACAGCAACAACAACGACTACCACAACAGCAACAACAACACAATTATCGTTTACACAACAATTACAACAGTGCGGTCGTGGTGGTAAAACGCGCCCTTTAAGTAAATTATTATCACCGTTACAAAGTGAACCACAAAGTCCGATTTATGCATCGCCACCATTAAGTCCAATTCATGATTCGAGCAATATTTTCGGTAAGTTTTATGATTTATAAATTTAGGCTATGAATTTGATGAATAAAGTCGTAACTTTGTCCATACTTTTATAAAATTTACAATATTAATCCGCCTCACAGTTGGTTGAGTTTGATAAAGTTGTAGTTTTATGAAATTTGATTCTTCTATTATTATAAAAATAAAGAAGAATCAAGCTACGACACTAGGTAATTCATGCCAAATTGATGGGCCAATTTATTATTTTTAACGTTAATTCGCTCACAATTGGCCATAGATTTGGTGAATGAGTGGCAGGTTTGTTCATATTTTACTAAATTTAATATTTTGTTATTATAAAATAAGTAGATGAATCAAATTACGACACTATAATCAGTGTTTTAACAGTTTTGATTTGATAGTTGACTGTGCTTTGGCTTCGAAGAGTCGTAGCTTTGTTCATACTATACTAAAATCTACAATGCTATATAACAGACATAGTTTAATCTGAGATGAAATACCATTGATCACCTTTATATTGAAGCTACGACCTACGTATTAAAATCTATAGCCTACTGTAGTAATACAGTATTCCACCTTGCAGTTGGCTATGATTTTGTAATGTAGAATCGTAGCTTTGTCTGACCATTTGACAAATATTAAAATATAGTCAAGGATGAATAAAGCTACGACCCTATGTATCAAATGCATAGCCAACTGCCAATCAAATTACCATAGTAAATACGATAATACATTTTTCTATTGTATACAACATATATTTAGACACGTAGGTCGTAATTAGGCTCATACTAATCTACTAGAGAATGTTTAACGGTACTCCATGTCAGAGTTGGCTACTCTTTGGTTTCATAGTCGTAACTTTGTTCATACAGCACTAAAAACTACATAAGACACAATCAACTCTGAAATGAAACACCATTGATCACTTGTATATTGAAGTATTTGAGCTACAACATACGTTACTAAATCTATGGCCTATTATTTACTAATAATATTATTATCATAACTTGTATATCTTATAATTGTAATTATTTTCAGGATTTTCAGGTGGTCCGATTTATCAGCCAGTATTGAGACATAATTTTGCAAAACCACCCGATACACATTTTGCCCGTGATACACATATGAGGATAATTTTAGGGAATTCATCAATTAGTAGTGGTAATAATAGTGGTAGTAGTAGTGGGGGTGGTGGTGGTTTTTTGAATCGTTTTGAAAAACGTTTAGATTTTTGTGGTAGTAGTCAACAACAACACCATCCCCATCAACAAGAAACAAAATCAAGGTATTCTTCGATTCATTCATTCATTCATTCATTCATTCATTCATTCATTGATTTTTAGTCAAAAACCGAAACGTAATGGTATTGTAACAAATCCAGCATTACGTCTTGTTGCAAATGTTAAAAATGGTTTAGACACAGCTGCAGCTAATTTACGTAAATCAACATCAAATTCAAATCCAAGTATGAAAACAAATAGTTTTCATTGGAGAAAAGAGACACCATTATAAATTTATTTTTTAGTTTTTCAATGGAAAAAGAAAATTATTTAAAAGATAATCAATAAAAAATAAACTTACTAGTCAAGGTAAGTTATTTACAAAAATAATCATTGTCGTAGCTTAATTCATAGTCTATTTGTTAATTTATGAATGAAGCTACGACGATACGTAATTATCACCTTCAAATGTTGTACATTTAAAGAAAAAGATAGATAGATACAAGAAAAGTGATAATAAAGTGAGATGATGCTAAATTTCATCACCTACTAGATTATCGACATTTGAAGTTGATGTTTTCACATCGCAGTTGGTTATGTCTCGATTAGGTTATGTCGTAGTGATATTTGTACGAACAAAGCTACGATACTACGTCCCAGAAACATGGCCAACTGTGAATTATACTCGATGTTAACAATTTGTAATGATTTCAGGTAAAACAACACAATTTAAAATAATGGTAGGAAAAACAAAAGAAAATTTAAAAACAAAACACATACACACAATATACACACTCAACCTAGTCTTATATCAAAGATTTATTTTATTTTTTCTAATTAATCGATTAATTTAAAAGAAAAAAAAACGCAAGAATAAAAAACTGATAACGTAATAATTATTAAAATTAGTAATTAATTATCGTATACTATATTGTTATAATTAGGCCTAATAATTTTTTTTTTTTGTATTTGTCTTTATATTTATCAACGATTTTTATTGATTTTTCTTTTTATTTTCGATATTTGTGATAGAATTTTTGTGTATGTAGTAGAATTCTTTTTTACGAATAATCAATAATAATAGTAATAATAATAATGACTAATAATAGTAGTAAGATTAGTAATTTAGAGGCTTTTTTGTAATTTTTACGCTTCTCTCTTTCTAACTCACTCGAATACCAATGATTTTATTTCGTTTCATTTCATTTATTTTACTATGCGTAGTGTGCTATGGTATTTTATCTGGCAGTTGGCCATGCAAATTTCATAGAATATGAACTAATCTACGACACGATTAAAGCATAGCCAACTGTTAAATTATTGTGGTACACACGATATATTTTATATCATCACAGCCTTCTAGATGGTTGTTTTAATGATTTGCTCATAATTATTTTAATTTAATTAAAACGACAAATTGACGATCTCATTTATGATTTTCGGTTAATTATTTAGAAATTAAGTCCTAAATCCCAATGTTTATGAAATAATAACAACAATAATAATTAGTGATAATCATTAATTACAAGGTATACAACAGTTGGCTATAGTTTTATTACGTAGTATCGTAGCTTTGTTCATACTATAACAAATGTCAAATGAGTTAGATTTGAGCTACGACAATTGGTAATGAAATCAGAGCCAACTATTGTTGTATAACTTCTATTTAATTGATAAATAATGTTGGTTTTGTATGGTGAATTTTTAATAACACAACATACGTACGTATCAATTAATTGTATGCCTTTTTTGTGGGATTTAAGAATTTTGAAAAGAAAAAATTAAACAAACTAATAGACATGCTTTAGTTTTGTACGATATTTAAAAATTACAATAATAATTAATAATAAGAATAATAATAATAATAATAAGAATTGTGCACTGTATATGTTGAATAAGAACAGTATTAAAGTTTGATGAGAAATAAACTAAAAAACAATATTTTAAAAATAAATGCGTGTAAACGAAACTGTTTGAGTGTCACTGATTTTAACACCATTTGAATCTACACGAAACGATTTGGCAACCTGGATTTCAATTCAAACGGCGCCAATTTAAAATTTTTAGCAAATGTTCGAATGTCACTTGATATTTACACGAGACGATTTGGTATGGAAGGCGCCAAATTTGAATTTTTCAACAAATTGTTAGAGTGCCACTGATTTTAAGTCTATAGGAGACAATTTGGCAACGAGGACAACGGTACAAAAGGGCGCCAATTTTAAAATTTCCAACAAATCGTTCAAGTGCCACAGATTTTAACACCAAAATCAATTTGGCAATAAGGATTGTGGTACAAAGAGGCGCCAAATTCGATTTTTTTTTGACAATATACCGATTTAAACACCGTATGTCTACAGAAATCGATTTGGCAACCTGTATTTTGATTCAAACGGCGCCAATCTAATTTTTTTTTCGAAAATGTTCGAATATCACTGTCACTTCACATTACACAGACGCACAGAATACAATTTGCTATGAAAGGCGCCAAGTTTGAATTTTTCAATAGATTGTTGGAGTGTCACTGATTTTAAGTCTACAGGAGACAATTTGGCAACAAGGAAAACGATACAAAACGGCGCCAATTTTAAAATTTCCAATAAATCGTTCAAGTGCCACTGATTTTAACACCAAAATCAATTTGGCAACCAGGATTGTGGCACAAAAAGGCGCCAAATTTGATTTTTTTGCGAATATCACCGATTTAAACACCGTTAGTCGACAGGAATCGATTTGGTAGCGAGGATTTCGGGAACAAAAAGGCGCTAATTTTGAATTCCCCAACAAGATAAGTTACAAAATTTATTAAAAAATCGCAAATGGACAAATCTAACAAGAAAAAAAATACAAGGCAAGACTACAATTAAGTACAAAAAATCTTATAAATTCGTAGTTGGTAAGAATTTAACATGTTTATGTTCGTTTTTATCAACTTCAGGATAATCATCTAAACTTTGTACCATTGAACTTGTAAAACTGAACGCATCCAAATCGGAATTATTTGTAAATTCACTAGTTGTTGTTAATATTGACGATGATGATGATAATAATAAATCGTAATTTATTGAATAATAACGAATTTTATTATCCAACAATAGATAAACACCACGATTATTATTACCAATAACACGGAAATCATTCAAAATTCGAATATTATCAATCAATACACAATTATCATTTAATTTATAAACAGAAAAACCGTATAAATGATGCAAGAATAAATAATGATGAAAATAATAGAAATTTAATGGTAAATGTTGGAAATCAATCGGTAATTGTCGCAATAAACAACCATCATCATTAACAACAATTAGTAATTCACAAAAACATAACAAATATTCAATTGGATTATTACCAATTTTGATAATATCCAATGGTAATGTGCGCAATCTTTGGCATTTATCCAACAATAAATCGTTCGGTTGTAGAAATTCGATTGCTTTGAAACTATTTAAATCAATTTGGAAAAATTTATCACTACCAACTATCATATTATTATCATTAAATAATACACAACTAGTCGGTTCGGCAGTATCCATTGTACGTAAGGTAATAAAGTTATTATCACGATATTTAACAATAATTAATTGTTTCTTTGTCGCTATACAAAGCAATTCGTGTTGTATTATCGTTGATACTTTCAATAAATGGATATTATTCGAATTTTTTAAATTAATTCGTTGATAATTGAATTTCAATTGTAGATGATTCGTGATCGAACATTGGATTAGATTAATTAAATGATTTAAATCACAATAATAGACGCAATTTTCGGTTAATAATAATACGAATTTTAACGTTAGAGTTTCGATAATTTGTAAATTATTAATAATTAGATTATTATCAATTGATAATAAATTATTATCGTAATAGGAATAGAAACCGTTATCAGTACCGATTAAGAGAATACTTTTGGTTAATTGTAAGATTTTGTTGATTTTCATTGAATGATGATCGTTTAAATCTAGAATTAACTCACCGTAATTTGAGTCTTTACCGAAGAAAACACACTCGAAGCCTACAATTTTAATTAATTAATTAATCATTAATTAATTAATTTGATAATTAGTAATTAAAAAAGTAATTAGTAATTGAAAAATTACCGTTATACCACTGGTCGCGTTCTCCTACAGTTTCCACCATTAATAATAACGAAATTTGCCCCATTAGCACTTGTATTACCAACTCATTATTATCATAATCTGTAGGTTCTAATATTATTTTATTATTATTACTGTAAGTATTATCAATTTTAATCGATTCGATTAATTCGGATTTGTTCGAATTTGAATAAATGTTGAATTGTTGATTGGTTAGATTACAATAGAATTTCGTCCAATTATTTTTGAATAATTTCAACCATCCTTCCATCATTACATTATTATCAATATTATCATTTTTATCACATAATTGACCATTTTTCTTACAATAATTATGGATAATTAGATTACAATTTAAACAAATATTATAATCATGGCCTAATAATATTTGTTTATTACAATTATCACACTTAAATACGGTTTTTATAGTTCTTGTTTCAAATCTAGAATTGTTTAAGTCAATTATAGTAATAACGCCATCTATTGATTAATAGTCAAACTTACTTGTGTTGATTTTCTTGAGAATCTAGTTGGCGATTATTGTTTTGTTTATTTTTTAATTGTGAATTATTATCGATTATTTGTGAATCAAGTTGTTTGTTATTGTTTTGTTTGATTTTCAATTGTGAATTACAATCGATTTCTAACCTCAATTTCTCCAATTCATCACGTAGATTTTTATTGATTTCTTGTAATTTTTGTAATTCAATTTCATTTTTATAATTTTGTTGTTGATTTTTCGTCGAACCGAATAATTTATCAGCTAATGTTCGTTTCTTTTGTCCATATTCATCAAGCTATAAATTAAATCCAGTGGTGGTTCATTAAAACAAGTGAAAAACGAGCCGCTACTGTTTTTATTTTTTGTTTTTTGTTTTAACAATACTTACTTTAGAATGTAAATAATCGATGAGTTTGATTTGTTGTTTTATTGTTGAATCGTTTTTCAATTGTTTCTCTTCATAATAATTAATTTGTGTCTTCAAATTCAATTCTAATTCTTCAATTTGTTGTAAATACGTAGTTTCCATAATCTGCAAACACAAATTAAATTGAGCGCCATCTAGTGTAAATTTACACAATGTACAAATCGTAATTAGCTGTACTTTAGTTTTATAGTGTCGTAGATTGGTTCATACTTCAATAAATTCAAAAAATTTCAAACGTGCCTGAATTATTTCTTTTTGTGTTACCAACTAGTAGAAAATTTATTACGAACCACACAAATCAAGTTTGCTTTGATTTTTTGAGTATCTAGCAGGCTTTAGTTGGAACAAAACAACACTACATAAAAGACACAGCCAACTGCGGTTGTACACTTGTAAATGATTCGGATCTGGGTTCGATTCCCAGTCAGATCATCGATTTTTTTTTGTGATAATTTCGATAAGAACGAAATACCGACCTGAGCCTCCTTGATTTGTTGTTTGAATTTATAATTTTGTTGTTTTAAATTATCAATTTGTGTTAAATATTGTGACAGATCTTCT
Source organism: Mylabris phalerata (assembly GCA_020740385.1). Classification (NCBI taxonomy): domain Eukaryota; kingdom Metazoa; phylum Arthropoda; class Insecta; order Coleoptera; family Meloidae; genus Mylabris; species Mylabris phalerata. Next base: position 1,477,889 of record JAJEOX010000142.1, on the reverse strand, counting down.
TTTAATAGACGATTTTCATCTTTGAATTTCTTCAAATCACGTTCATTTGTTTTAATTAATAATTCACAATTAATTAATTTATTTTCATTTGTTATTAATTGTTCATTTAAATTATTAATTAATTGTTTTAAATCATTATATTGTTCTTGAATTGTTTGTTTTTCACATAATAGATTTTCATAATTAGTTTCAGATTTTTTCAATTTTGTTTCTGATAATAATTTTAATGATTTCTCTTCATTTATTTGTTTTTTTAATAATAAAATATTATCATTCAATTGTTTATAATCATTCAGTAATTTTTCGTAATTTTTATTCAATTGGAATTTCTCAAATTCGACATTTTTTGTGATTTTTTCGTATTCAATAATTTGACTCTCTAATAATTGGCATGCCTCATGTAATGCCTCCCAATTCTAGAAAAAAAAAATTGTAATACAAGTAGGGAAAGGAGAAATTTATAAAATATACAGTGTGTTCCATCTAATATTCCACTAATCAATCGGATTACAAAAAAGTGTCGTAGCTTTGTTCATATACTTCAACAAACTTGATACTTATTGGCGATTTTACGAAAATAACCAGCCGAACTAAACTACGACAATACAAGCAACTAAATACAATAAAGTGGGAAACTCATACAGGATGAATTGACATAAGTTTTAATTAATAGAACTACCCTTAAATATTTTCAATGTTCTATCAACCCCCAATTATGGGGTAGATGTTAGATGTTCTAGTTATAAATTTATATGTCGTAGCTTAGTTCGGCTACTTGAAATTTGACGTTAACATCAAATTTAGCGAATTATGAACCAATCTACGACACTACATAACCAATCCTGTATAAATTAACCTAATAAAATGGAACACTTGTATTATTTTATAAATTTGGAAATTTACCAATTTCGTATTGTTTAATTGTTGTTTTGTTGTCTCCAATTCATTCGTTAATTGTTGTTTTTCTTGTTTGAATCGATTAAAATCATTGATAATTTCCGATTTTTCTCGATTCAATTTATCAATAAATTTCTCTTTATTATCAATTGTATTCGATAATTCTCGTATACGATTATCACGATTTAAAACAATATCATTAAATTCATTCAATTTCAATTGATTATCATTGAATTCCTTCAATTTCCTCTCATATTTCTCATTTAATTTCCCATAATTTTCACGATAACCAATCAATTCTAATGATAATTTCTCATTGATATTACCCAATTCTATTAGATTATTATCATAATCTTTTTGTTTTATTATTAATTGATTATTTAATTGTTCTAATTTAGTTTTATTATCTAATAATTGTTGTTGTTGTTCTTTTAATTCACGTTCTAATATTCGTTTATCAATTTTACAATTATTCAAATCTTTCTCTAAACGCCAATATTTTACACGCAATTCACGCAATTCATTACGCTCATCATCGTGAATATCACGATCTTGATCTTTATTTCGATCGATTTCTTTCTGTTGATTTTGATAATCATCTAATAATTTCTCGTATTTTTGTTGTTCTTCAGTTAATTTCAATTGATAATCGTTTAATTTTTGTTGTAATTCACAAATTTCTTCATTCATCGATTGTATTTGCTTCTTATTATCATCAATTTGTTGTCGATTATCATTATTTGATTGATTCAATTGTTGCTCTAAATCTCGATTATTTTGGTGTAGATCATTTAATTGTTGTTTTAATTTAATATTATCGTTTTTATAAATTTCATTTGTTTCAATTAAATTTTCCAATTTGTTAATTTTAAGATTTAATTCTTTAATTATCGTTTCACTATCGTCGATTTTCTGATTGAAATTGTTGAATTCTTGTTGGGTTTTTTCTAATTTTTCCAATAGAATCTCCTCATTTTTCCGATATTGTTTCAAGGAATTTTCTAAAATTTCACGATTATTCAATTCATAATTCAATTTCATTTGTAATTCATTCATTTTATCTAAATTATCATTTGTTATTGTATCTAAACGTTGTTCTAAACTTAATATACTTTTACGTTGATAATTTTCAATTTCTGTTTTAATTATTTTATTCGTTTTTTTATCATTCTCTTGTTTTATTGTATCTTGTAATTGTTTTGTTAATAATTCATTTGTTTTTGATAATTCATTAATACGTTCTTTGTATTCATTAATTTCTAAATTTAATTTATCAAATTTTTGTTTTTCATTCAATTCCCATTTGATTTTTGTTGTTTTTATTAATTCTAAAGCTTTCGTTTCTAATTCGGTACGATCTTTACGTTCAATCTCCAACGTACGTTTCAAAGCCTAAAAACAACAAGATTAGTAATATTCTATAACTATGTAGATTAGAGAAGTAACCAGTAACAACAAAATTATCAGTAATATTCTGTAACTCGATTAGACAATTCAAAATTACAGGCAGTATTCTATAACTAGACTAGAAAAGTAATCAGTCCAGATTTCTAAATGAATAAGGATGAAAACTACTACTATAAGAATACTGCGAACAAATAAATTTAATAAATTTTCAATTAACTTCACCCTATTTAAATTATAATCTTTCGTACATTATATTGACTATATTATATAAACTAGCAGCACCAAAATAACAAGGGTTGAATTCATTTTGCTCCCCCTTATATTATCGTAAATTTTACCTTTATTCTTACCCTATCAAAACCCTAATTAAAACCCACATTTTTGTACATTTTAAATTGCAAATATTTCTACATTTTCTACAAAATTATATAAACTACCACCCCAAACAAAATAAGGGTTGAAACTATCCTGTTCTCTCTCATATTGTTTGAGTTCTACCCTTATTCTAAGCCTATCAAACCAACTAAATCAACACTCAAATATCAAATAGTTACCCCTATTTTTGGATTATCAATTGGTAGTATACGATAACTAGATTAGAAAAGTAATCAGTCCAGATTTCTAAATGAATAAGAATGAAACTACCCTATAATGTCAGCATATTGATTATAAACTACTACCCCTAAAATAACTCCCTCTTATATTAACTCCCTCTTATATTATTGTAATTTTACCTTTACTTTTACCCTATCAAACCCCTAATTAAAACACATTTTTGTACAATTTGTTACCAATATTATTAACAAAAAAACTGAAATTTTAAAATGCCGGTTTTACCCCCAGATTTCTAAAAAAACAGGATGAAAACTACCCTGCAAAATTAGAGTAGTGTTTAAATATAAATTTGCTCAACTTTTAATCAATTTCACCCGATTTAAATCGCAAATATCTTTACATTTTCTACAAAATTATATAAACTACCATCCCCAACAAAATAAGGGTTGAAACTATCCTGTTCTATTTTATATTGTTTGAGTTCTACCCTTATTCTAAGTCTATCAAACCAACTAAATTAACACTTAAATATCAAATAGTTACCCCCTATTTTTGGGTTATTGATTAATAAGAATAGTATTCTATAACTAGATTAGAAAAGCAATCAGTCCAGATTTCTAAATAAATAGGGATGAAACTACCGTATAATGTAAGCATATTGATAAAATAAATTTAATAAATTTTTAATCAACTTCACACTATTAAAATTGCAATTTTTTGTACATTTTCTACCGAATTATATAAACTACCATCCCTAAAATAGTAAGGGTTAAAATCTTATATTGCATTAAACTAGCACCCCTAAAATAACAAGGTTGAAATCTTCTTTTTAATCTTAATTTTACCTTCACTCTTACCCTATCAAACCCCTAATTAAAACACATTTTTGTACAATTTCCTACCAATATTATCATCAAAACTTCAATTTTAAATAGTTGCATTAAAGTGCCGGTTTCACCCCTAGATTTCTAAAAAAAAAACAGGGATGAAAACTACCCTGTAAAATTAGAGTAGTGTTTAAATATAAATTTGCTCAACTTTTAATCAATTTCACCCGATTTAAATCGCAAATATCTTTAATTTTCTACAAAATTATATAAACTACCATCCCCAACAAAATAAAGGTTGAAACTATCTTGTTCTCTCTTATATTGTTTGAATTCTACCCTTATTCTAAGCCTATCAAACCAATTAAATAAACGCTCTAATTTCGAATAGTTACCCCTATTTTTGGATTATCATTTGGTAGTACTCTACAACTAGATTAGAAAAGTAATCAGTCCAGATTTCTAAATCAATAGGGATGAAATTACCCTATAATATAAGCGTATTGCTAACAAATAAATTTAATAAATGTTTAATTAACTTCAGCCTATTTAAATCACAATCTTTCGTACATTTTTTATAGAATTATATAAACTAGCACCCCAAAATAACAAGGGTTGAAATCTCTTTACTCCCTCTTATATTATTTTAATTTTACCTTCACTCTTACCCTATCAAACCCCTAATTAAAACACATTTTTATACAATTTGTTGCCAATATTGTCAACAAAAAAACTTTAATTTTAAATAGTTGCATTAAAATGTCAGTTTTACCCCGGATTTCTAAGAAACAGGGATGAAAACTATCCTGTAAAGTTATAGTACTATTTGAATATAAATTTGCTCAAGTTTTAATGAATTTTACCCTATTTAAATTGCAAATATCTATATTTTCTACAAAATTATATAAACTACTACCCCAACAAAATAAGGGTTGAGACTATCTTGTTCTCTCTTATATTGTTTGAATTCTACCCCTATTCTTAGCTTATCAATCCAATTAAATCAACAATCAAATTTTAAATATTTTCGATTATCAACTGGTAGTATTCTATAACTCGACTAAAAAAGTAATCAGTCAACTTACCGTACATTCTGCTATACAATTGGCCAGATCTTTTTCCAATTGATCACGTACAATTTCGATATTTTCCAATTTTTGTGTCCGTTCAATTAATTGTTTCTCCAAATTGATTTTAATATTTTCAAAATTCTCATTTTTTATTAAAATCTTCTTTGTTTCATCCAATTCTTTACGTAAATTCGTTACAATACCATCGTTATTATTAATTTTTGTACGATTAAAATCACTATTATTATCGTTATTATTAATTAAATTTAAATCGTCTTTAATAAAATTGAAATTTAAAAATGGCAAATTACGTCCGGTGAATTCTTTTCGACGTTGGAAATTCTCAATATTTGGACTTGAACGTTTCTTATTTTGAATTAATTCCAATGGGAAATTTGTACGATCATCGTTACCTAATACTTTCGGTATAAATGGTGGTATTTGTTCATTCATTGTATCGAAATTTATATTTTTAAATAGTTTATGTTTAAATAATTGTTTTATTGTTAAACGTGATCGATCATCAATTAATAAATTATTAATTAAATTTATATAGGATTGTGTTAATAATGTATCCGATGGATATTTTAATGATTGTTTAAAATTTAGAATTTTTGCATAAATTTCAGTGGTATTCTGTCCAATAAATGGCTGTTTACCAATTGTTAATTCATATGCTATAACGCCCAATGACCACAAATCACAAGATACCTAAAAAAACAATTAATTACAGTGTGTTCCAGTATAAATAGCAGCAAATTAGAACAAAATATACAAGGTGTACACTATTTCACCTCAAATTAGTCACGTTTATGGAAAATCGAGTCGTAACTTGATTCATACTCTACTATATGTCATATCGTTTCAATTAAAAACGGGTCACCGAATAAAGTTACGACAATACCAAGATATAGCTAATTGTAGTTTCTACAAGTGACCCATTAGAATTGAAATTCGGCATGTCTTTGTTAATTAGAGTCGTAACTTTGTTCATACTCTTCTATATTAAAAAGATATAATTGGACAAAGTTACGACAATATGTAACAAATCATAATCAACTGTAGTTTTCCAATTGAAGAGTTGTTTGTCTTTCGTGAATAGAGTGAGTCGTAGCTTGAATCTTACTCTACTATTATTAACATTTGTTTCGATTAAAAATAAATAATGAATCAAGCTAAGACACTACCAAAGCATGGACAACTGTGGTTTCCCAATATACATCAGCCATTAGAATAATCAAACTCAAATTGGCCATGTCTTTGATAAATAGAGTCGTAACTTGATTCACACTCTACTATTATTAACATTTGTTTCAATTAAAAATAAATAACGAATCAAGCTACAACACTACCAAAGCATTGGCAACTGCAGTTTCTCAATATAAATGAGCCATTAGAATAATCAAACTCAAATTGGCCATATCTTTAGTAAATAGAGTCGTAGCTTGATTCATACCCTACTACATTCAACATTTATTTCAATTAAAAACGAATTACCGAATCAAGTTACGACACCACCAAGGTATAGCTAATTGTAGTTTCTCAATATAAGTGATCCATTACAACTAAAATTGGCCATGTCTTTGTTGATTAGAGTCGTAACTTTTTTCATACTCTTCTATATTAAAAACATATAACTGGACAAAGCTACGACAGTACGTAACAAGGCATAGCCAACTGTAGTTTTTCAATTGAAGAATTCTGTTTTGGTAAATAGAGTCGTAGCTTGATTCATTCTCTACTATCATAAACGTTTTTTTTCCAATTAAAAACAAATAATGAATCAAGCTACGACAGTACCAAAGCATGGACAACTGTGGTTTCTAAATATAAATCAGCCATTAGAATAATGAAACTCAAATTGGCCATGTTTTTGATAAATAGAGTCGTAACTTGATTCATACTCTACTATTATTAACATTTGTTTCAATTAAAAACATAACGAATCAAACTACGACACTACCAAAACATGGGCAACTGTGGTTTCTCAATATAAATGAGCCATTGAAATAATAAAATTCAAATTGGCAATGCCTTTGATAAAGTCGTAGCTTGATTCATACGCTACTACATTCAACATTTATTTCAATTAAAAATGGATTACCGAATCAAGCGACGACACCATCAAGGTATAGCTAATTGTAGTTTTTCAATATAAATGACCCATTAGAAGTAAAATTGGCCATATCTTTGTTGATTAGAGTCGTAACTTGTTTCATATTCTTCTATATTGAAAACAAATAACCGGATCAAGTTACGACAATATGTAATAAAACATAGCCAACTGCAGTTTCCCAATATAAATGTCCTATTTGAAGAATATTGTAAATTATTAAATTTATTAAGTTGGAAAACCACAATTTATTGTGTCATTTTACCCCTTTATTTTTAAACAAACAGAAGTAAAACTACCCTATAAAGTTACCCTTCTGTTTATAAATAAACTGATTGGATTTTCAACAAATTCCACCCCATTTAAATTGGAATTTTTTGTTCATTTCCTATAAAATTGTATAAACGATCAACCCTCTTATATTACTAAAATTCACACCCTATCGACCCCTAAATTATAACAATTTCTAACACTATTACAAGTCAAAAACCCCATATAAACACAAACTTATCACCCCTTTAAATCGGACACCCTATATTCGATTATAATCGAAAAAAACTAACCCCATATGTGGAATTTTTCGTATTCATCGATTGCAGAACTTCCGGTGCTATATAATTAGGGGTACCACAAATTTGTTTATTATCATTACTATTATTATTTAAAATTAAACCATTTTTCTGATTGTAACGTATCGACGAACCGAAATCCACCAATTTAACGTGCCCACAACGGTCCAAAAGAATATTCTCCGGTTTAATATCGCGATGAATATAACCGAAATTGTGTAAATCGTTGATTGCCAATAGGATTTCGGCTAAATAGAAAACGGCCGCAATTTCCGGGATTGTACCGCCGTAATTTAAAAGGAGATTCATTAGATTTCCTCCCGGATGGTAGTCCATTATGAAAAACAAGTAAATATTGTCTTGAAATGAGTATTTAAGTCTGGTTAACCATTGGGATTGTGTGTATGCCATGATGTTGCGTTCATTAATGAATTGGTCGTCTGTTTGTTTCAAACAATTGATCTTTTTGATCATTTTCATTGCGTAAATATCGCCGGTTTGTTTCTCGTTAACAATGTAAACCTCGCCGAATTGGCCGCGACCAATCAAATGTTTAATATCGAAATCATTCAAATTAATTCGCAATTTCTTCAATTCATCCAATGTCTGTTTGTATTTCTCCACGAATTTGCCGATATTTCGATCGTGTTTCTTTGCTTGTTCCACACAACATTCTTCATATAAACATTGTAAAGTTTCCAGTAGACTTTCCCGTTTGATTAACGACAATTTCTCATTTTCCACATATTTACTTGTTATCAAATTGTTCAAACGCACAATTCTCGCCTGTATCGTTTCGGAAATTTCCATTTTCCGTTAGATTTTCCTGAAAATTCTTTAAAAACACACACACACACACAGAAAAAACGTTACACTCGTCACAATCAAACACAAATTCAAAATGAAGTTTTTCAAAAAATGGCGTCGTGAAGTTAGCCGGAAAAATGCTACCAACCCAAATTTGTAACTAGATTTCCACAATTTTTAACCGGTTTTTTAATCAATTTCACACAAAAAAATGTAAATAAATTGAAAATCTATCACGTAAAATCATTAATTTTGATCAAATACATTCGATTTTTGTCCACAATTTAGATTATTGCAAATTTGGTGACATTTAAAAGAAACCAAAATCACTAAATTTGTAATCGTTATAAAGCGGGCCGTACACATACACTCTACCATCCAAACCATTATCACTACAAAATACACGATTATTTCTAGATTTAAAGCGTAATTGTAACAAGAGTAAATAAAGCCAATTTTAGGTTTAAAACGGTATTTCAACCTTGCTGTTATTTTTATACTTACAGTAAACTATGATCGAAACCGAGGCACAGCCAACTGCATTCTCCAATAAAGCAAGGTATACACGTTGGATTAATCGTCTATAAATAGCGCCATCTATCTGGAAATTGAGGCATTTATAAACAAAACAACCCAATTTTTTATATACAAATATTAATAACAGCAATACATTATTAAAAATAATAATTGAAATACTATCAAATTAAACCAATTTATAAATTAATTTTTGGAAGAACAGCAAGCTATTTCTAATAATAATAATAATTAAATAATTAATTAATTAATTACAATAATTATTTATAATTTATAGAATTTTAAACAATTCCACTATATAGTCATATATAAAATATAGAAAACTACAGGACGTTTATTAACAGTGTTTCTAAAATTTACCCCACTAATTAATAATAATAATAATAATAATAATAATAATAATAATGATAATAAATGGATGACTAGATTGAAAGTTTATAATAATAATGGGAGGCGATTGTTTTTTACTTAATTAACCACAAATTAATTACAATAACAGATATACAACACAGTTGGCTATACTTGTAGTAAATAATGTCGTAGCTTTATTCATACATTACTAAATTTGACATTTAAATCTTTCAAACAACTGAACAAAACTACGACACTACTTTAAAAAATCATAGCCAACTCAAATATGACAATTATCACAATTAAAAGACGTAAATATCTAATTGACATAGGTGGTGTTGATTTGAAAAAAACAACAAATGAAAATCAATTAAACGAATGGTGATATGTTTTCATTTTCTTGTAGAGAAGACAACAATTACAATATACGATCAAAGTAGGCTAAATTTAACTTGTTTCGACAATAGAATATGTCAAATTTGACATATTGTTGTTGATCCAAATATAGACGTACGTTTCATACCTACAGCCTACTTTGATTGTTATAAATATACTTAAATATACCCTGCTTATTGCAAACTTAATTAAAACTTAAATTATTGATTTATAAAAAAATACTAATTATTCTAAGTAGATGTGACATGTTGTTGAATAAATACTACCTAAAGTGAACAACATTGGTATTTCAATACAAATATTAGGACAATTATCCTCATCCCTATCTCTATTATTAATAGTTTTAATAAAATTCTTCGACTTATATAATTTACCAACAATAAATTTCCCTCGATTATTATCATTATTATTATTATAATTATTTAAATTATTCTTTAACAATTTCTTATCATATGGTAAAAGAAATACTGGCTTTCTTGTATAGGTTATATTGAATGTGTCTAATAGTTCAGGTCGTCATAAATCAGGAAATCTACAATCAAAATTAATTTAATTAATTTGTTTTTTTACATCGAATGTACTCAAAGTTGGCTATGATTTCATTTGACATAACTAATGTCAAATTTGACATTAGTTACGTCAAATTTCAAGGCAACCAACTTTTTAATAAAATAAATAGTGAAAAAAAAAATTTACCTTGTAGGATCTTCAATATAATTTTCCGGTATTTGAAACATTTCCTTCGGTATATTATTACGAAATTCAAATTGTTGGAATGTAATTTTTGCTGTAACAGTTGGTAATATTGGTATTTCAACTTTAACTGGGAAACCATTTGGTAATTTAAATGTTATAAAATCACGTAATTTTGAAAAATGTTTAAATGGTCCAATTATTTCTAATACATTCAATAACATCTCCACCGATAATGGGAAATCTTTACTCTACAAAAAAAAAAAAAAAAACAATTAAAATCAACAACACAACAATTGGGCATAATTTGATTAACTTGTGTCGTAACTAGATTCGATTGTGTTTGTTTTAAACAATTGACACAACTCTCAAATATTGTAGCTACGATACAATAAAATAAATTCAAAGCCAACTTAAATTCGGCATATTTACCATTGCTATGGTTGCTTTGAATGCTTTTGTTGATTCTTTATAAACTAAATCACGCCCTAAACGTGGATAACTGTTAATATCGGAATTTATATATTGTTCCCATGTTATATTTTTTTCTGGTGGTGGTACTAAACTTGTCCGTCTTACAGGCTAGAAAATTTTGTTTTATAAAAATTTAAACAAATCTATCCATTATGTTACGCCACTGGTAAATATTTTGAAAAACTACACAAACAGTTGGCTTTGGTTTATGCTCTATTTAACAATTGTTTTAACAAAAAGCACAGCCAACTGTGTGCTGGAAGTTATTTGAATGATTTAACAGTGGCGTAACATAGATTTCTGTATACAGAGTGTTTAAATTATAAATAGCTACAAATTTAGTTTTTTTGTGTATACTTACAATGCCGTTTTGGTCGAAATTTTGTAAATTACCACCTTTCGTAAAACTTTCTAATAATTGTTTATTCTTTTGTAGATCATCATTAGATAGATGTTCACGTCTTTTACGACTTTCTAACATTAAACCATGTACTGTATATAGATCACTTTCATATTGTCCAGCAACTAATTCTTTTTTATCTTCACGAAATATCCAACCACTTTGGGCACGTACAAATAATATACTTTTGGTTGATATTTGTGCTGCTAATATATCAGTTGACATTAATAAATCAACCTCATCCTCGATTTCCATCTCATTCTCCTAAAAAAATTAAAAAATACATCCACAATGGAACACCCTGTATGATACACAATTGACAACAATGTATAGTTGGCTATGGTTGCAGATCACTCGATATTCTACTTATATTTTTCAAGTATCCGAACTTAGTTGGCTATGAATTTTAATTTATTTGTACTGTTGACATTTGATGTTTTTTTTAATGTACGAACTAAGTTACGACACTAATACCAAAATCATAGCCAATGTTAATTTTTTTAATAGAGATTATCTCACCTCATAACGGACTTTTTGATAGACTTTCAAAATATTATCTAAGACTGTTAAACTATCATTCGGTTCAGCATTACCATTGAATATAAACGAAATATCACCACGTTCCCATCTCATATCGGAGAAATCAACTAATGTCGTATCTAAACGTATATTTGCACCGCTTTTATAAATTTTACAAATATCCGATGGTAGAATTCTCGATACTAACGGCACTAAAAATTTTAATTAAATTAATAATTAATTATTGAAATTTCGAAAATTTAACCGACCCCATGATTGAAAATCCCATTTTAATTCCATATAGAAATCGTTGATTTTATTCAATGCTTGTACTAAATTCGGCCGCCGTTCCTCCATTTGTTCCCTAGATTGTTGTCGGAATTTACGCACCAACGATGATACTTTAACGAAAATTAAATTAAATTAAAATTAATTGGAATTGAATTAATTACTCGTAGGTCGATGGCCGTAACTGACAGCCTCAGCTAGAACAGTCCAACCTAAACCATTTTTCACTTTAACAGGAGCATCGTGCTTCAATAACAATTGAACACATTCTAGAAACAAACGGGAATTAATTAATTACTCAATTAGTTTAATTATAATCACCTTTACGGCCCAGCATTACCGCTAAATGTAGCGCTGTATTACCTGTAATTTAATTACAATTAATTTCGATATAATTTAAATCTAGTAATCGGTGTTATAGACAACAAACATAACCTAGATTTTTGGGACTTTTGTTTTTCCGTAATTATTGTATAAGAATTAATTAATTCGTATTAATTTGTAATTAATTAAATTTACCGTGTTTATCTTTAGCTGCAACATCGTGTTTTCTTAATAATCGCGATAATTGTTTTAAATCGTTATTAAAGACAGCTTTATGTAAAACATAACTGTCATTATCTTCGGCCATTTTTGAAATGATTGTTTACGTCACTACACGATTACCAACTATAACTACCGAAAATTACCAAAAAATCGGTTTCTTGCCTGCTATTATAGTTAATTATCGCTTACAATAGCAGACTATTATTGCTATTCTGTGATTGCGTTAGAGGTTGGTAATACGAATTCCCCCAAGTTAACCTAGAATTTTTGATTGATTGATTTAACCTCAAACAATTGGCGCGATTTCTTATCAATAAACCAAATTAGAAAAACAAATTGATAACAACAACAAAATGTGGGACGTTAGTACTTTCGGTAAATAATTCAACCTTTATTTCGGAATAATTAGGCATTAATTGGTTTAATTTAGAGGCGACGCACACGAATGGAGCTGGCGGGGGTGGTTTCATGCAAGGCACCAACGAATTCCAAAGTCCATCAAGCAAAAAGGCCGTAAGTCTTTAAAATTATCGAATTTTATCAAAAAATTGATTAAAATTAAAATTCTAGCAATTACGACGCACCCAAAGCGTCGTCCCGTTAGCCATCCGACAAATCCTGCAATGCAACGAGGAAGAATTCAAATTATTCGGACTCACCGTCCAGATTGTAAACAAAACAAACTCTAATCGTATCGATTGTAATCGAAAATTGTGAAATTTCAGGCGAATATTGTTGGAATTTTGAAGAATTTGGATGTCCAATCGACTAAAGCCACCTGCTCTATTGAAGACCATACGGGCGAAATTAAAGCCGTATTGTGGCTAGAAAGCGATAACGTTTGTCTTTAATTAAACCGTTAATTCTATTGTAATTTTGTTTAAAATCTAGGAAGAGAATACGATCATACCGCCGGTTAAAGATGGGAATTACGTCCAAATTTTCGGATCAATTCGTAATCAAGACGGCGCCAAGATGATAATGATATTGAAAATGATACCGATCGATGATTTAAATCTGATAACGAGTCATTTATTACAAATCATCCATACTCGTTTGGGGGCTGAGATGTTATCGAAACAGAAACCCCTAATGAACGCCCCTGGACGGGCTTTAGCCACATCGATGAGCGCCATGGATACTTCCGATAATTTCCAAGGACAACAACAACAGTCAACATCAACGACATACGGTTTAACGCCAATGCAGGAGAAAGTCTTTCGGATATTGCAACCCATCGATACGGCCGCTGGGTTGCACCGGAGCGCCATTATGAAACATTTCGCTAAACACCAAGAACGGGAGGTTAAGTGAGTATTATCCAATCCACCACATAGTGGGCTATGACTTTATTATTGTGTCAATAATTGGTTACTATGACGACGCTTCAGCGTTGTCATAGCAACCAATCATGGATAAGTTATAGAATACAACTTATTTTTTAGTCAAGCTTTGGAATTTTTGGTAACAGAAGGCCATGCTTATTCAACTATCGATAACGACCATTTTAAGGCTACAGATTCGATTTAATTCCGAAATTATTGGAGATTTAATACGATCTGTCGTTGTTTCGCTTGGTATTTTCTACAATTAATCGGCGATTTGCCTAAAATCTCCTCAATTTCTCGATTGTCATCTCTATTTTCATTAATAAAAATTATTTGATTTACTCCATGATTGATTAATTCTTCAACACATCGGGAACAATTCGGATATTCTCTTAAATACAACGTACAATTGCCATCGCCGTATAATCCGTGGGCGTCTTCTAAACTGCGATGAATCGTGTGGTCTACGAGAAATTCGGTTTAAATTTCGATTGATTTCGATGTTGTGAGTTTACCAGAACACGAATCTGTATTGTCGTCGATTTCGCTGGCCGTACCAATGATGATTTTTCGATTATTTAGTAGAATAGCGAAATTCTTGCGATTTTCGTCACAATGTCGGTGCGCCATAACTCGAATTAACGCCACAAAATAGTCGTCCCATTGGAGATAGTCGGTACGGCCGCCTGTCGGTCCATACCTAAAATTTTCGTTAATTAATTTGTAATAAGAGAGTTGTGGTGGAAATTCGATACTTACATTTTGGTGGGTAAAAAAGTTAGGTTAGGTTAGCATCTCCAATTTTTATGATGATTATCGTTTTTAGAATTCATCTAAGGATTAATTTGGTTGAATTTCGATGAATTCTACCGTTTATTGTCGAATTTACAAGGTAATTGTTGGAGAAATTTGAATAAAATCAAAGATGAAAAGTTGAGGTTATGTTGCTAAAGGTAGCTCAAGCTTCCAAATTTTTTTCTATTATAATTAAAATTTATTGAATTTTCCCCTGTACTCGTGAATTATTGATTATTTATCGATATTAACGTTAGAAATATTAATTAAAATTGATTTTTGGGGAGTTAATTAGGGTATTTGTTTAGTTTTCTTGCGGTTAGGTTGGTAATATTGGCCCCATTATTTCTGGCAACTTTGATGTTGACAATTTTTCTCCAAATTCCATGACACCGTGCCAAATAGCAACCGAGAAAAAAATTAAATCATTCAAGAACATCATTGTCATTATTATTATCATCTAAATTTATTGTAAAAAAATACAATTTTATAGAAATCAGCCATGGGCAAAGGTAAACAGAGTGGTAAAAGCTCAACAACAAGCGGCAGCAGTGGACAAAATACCGATGTAAGCTCTAATTAGAAAAATAATCAAAATTATTTGTTTTATTTTTAATATTAGTCGAAAAAAGCTGCAACAAGTACAACAAAAAGCGATAAAAAGAGCACCGGTAGCGGCAAAGAGGGCCCGAAATCCTCCGCCAAAAAAGGTTGATAATCCTGTAGTTTTAACAATAGAACAAATGAATAACTATAATTTGAATTTTAGGCGGTAAAAGTAAATGAAACTCCAATTATCAACAATAATTCACATAAACGAATGTAGTTATCAACGGGAATTATTATAAATAAACATTAATAATTATTATCCGATAATAACTGTATTTAAACTATAATAAAATTTTGAAAATATGTATTGTCTCAAATTTGCCGCTAGATGTCGCTAAAAATCACAGAGTGTTGTTGAAATTTGGCGGCCAATTCAAAAACGCCAATATTCACTAATAATTCGAAAATTGTAATATTTATTTAAAAAAATATTGTAAATTGTAATTATTTTGGTTTAAATTTGGTTAATTTTGTGAATTTGCCGCAATAATTAGCCAATATTCAAAAGATGGCGCGCTAGTTACGTCATTTACAAGGAAAAAATAAACAATATCATAGGTGACTATGTTAAATTTTACACGTTTATTGAACTTATCTAAATTATTCCAATTATAAATAAAATAATTGCCGTATTATTAACAATTGTAGTTATTTAAAATGGTTAAATTCTAGTCGTTACGTATTATAGATGAATTTCGTTAATATTTTCGAACATAACCTAAAACTTGTGCAAAAAAATGCCTGTACCGTCGAATTTCAACGCCTTCCTCGGTGCCAGCGTTTTGGGCCTGGTCTGTGCCGCCACCGTCTATTTAGTCGAACAATACCGCCACGAACGGCGCCGCCACCGTATGGCCCAAGATTTGGCCCGTTTAGACAGTGAATTGGCCGTATTACGCAAGGAATTCGATCAACTACTGGCCCAACAGCACGCCAAGAAAGACCGGTTGGTTAAAGCGAAAAAAATGAAATTTATCAGCGCTGATAAGCGATTGATCTCGTCATCGACATCAGTCACGGACGATTACGTATCGGCCACCGATATCGATAGTGACGATTTGGAATTCTACGATGTTAGCGATAATGAAGAGATCATCGTTGGCGATGATGGTAATCAAGAGAATCGTTTTAAAGTTATCGATGATGGTTTAGAGAGCGGTTCGGTGGAAATCCTGCAAGACTTGGTGCGGAAATTGGGCGATTTACGCCTGGAAAAACCGGATAATCCGCAAATTCTGTGGCGTTTAGGCAAACTCCATTATAAACTCTACGAAAAGACTGACGATAAAGATTTACAAAAACAACACCTAAATGCCGGTATTGAGGCCTGTGAATCGGCCTTAAACCTGCCCCAGAAACTGGTGGACGTCCACAAATGGTTGGCAATACTGATCGGTTCCCGCAGCGATTTCCAGCCGATCAAAGAGAAGATCCTCGACGGCCATTCGTTCAAGAAACACGTCGATATCGCGATCGGTTTGGATCCGAATGACGCCTCGTTGCACCACATGCTGGGCCGATTCAGCTACGAAATCGCCAGTTTGAAGTGGTACGAGAAGAAAATCGCCAGCGCCTTGTATGCGGAACCGCCGAATTGCACCTATGAGGACGCCCTGGGGCATTTCTACAAAGCCGAAGAGTTGTCCGGCGATCGGAAGTGGAAAGAGAATAAATTATCGATTGGTAAATGTTTATTGCAAATGGGGCGAATTGATGAGGGGGTTAAATGGTTATTGGAAGCCGAACAAATCGATAATGATGTTGTTAATGATGATTATGATCGCAAATTGACGGAAGAAATTCAAAATTTATTAACTAAATATGACAATATGAGATAATTCGTAATTTTAGATTGTTTTAAAATTTTGTTATTTTAATTATCAATTCAAAAAAATTATACAACTATATCTCATCTGGTAGTTGGCTATGTTTCGGTTGTCGTAGATTGATTCATAATTTACCAAATTTGACATTTGTCCAAAGTCTACTTAGTTTTTTTTGTATAGAATTATTATGTATTATAGCCAAGAGAAATCTAGTAGGCCTTGGTATTTTTGTTGTTAGTTAATTTTTCAAAGCCTACTAAATTTCCTAGCACTAATCTTGTTTACAACAAAAAGTTGAAAAATCTAGTAGACCTTGACAAAAATTCCAAGCCCTACTAGATTTTCTAGACCGGACGTATATTCACCAAATTGGTGAGAAATCTTTTTTTGTTAATGAATTCTTCAAAGCCTACTTGATTTTCTAGTATTAATCTACATTTGACAATCTAGTACTGGAAAATCTAGTAGTCTGGAATTTTCCTTGTTATTCTTCAAAGCCTGCTAGATTCTACAACACTGATCTTTATTACAGCAACATGTTGAGAAATTTAGTAGGCCTTGGGATTTTTGTTAATGGATTCTTCAAGGCCTGCTGGATTTACCAACACTGAACTAAATTATAGTAAATTGCTAAGAAATCAAGTAGGCTTTTTTTTGTTAATCAATTCTGCAAAGCATACTAGATTTCGCGCAATTTTACCATAACAAATCAAGTAGGCTTTGAAAAATTCATTAACAAAAAAAAGCCTACTAAATTTCTTATCAATTTACTATAATTTAGTTCCGTGTTGGAAAATTTAGTAGGCTTTGGGATTTTGATTAATGAATTCTTCAAGGCCTACTAGATTCTCCAACATTGAACTTCATAGCAAATTGCTGAGAAATCTAGTAGGCTTTTTTTGTTAATTAATTCTCCAAAGTCTACTTGATTTGTTATAAAGTTTTATTAAATCTAGTAGGTTTTGGTATTTCACAAATGTATGAATCAATCTACGATACGATGTGATTAAAACATGGCCAACTGTAATGTGAATTATAGTGTTGTACAGTCGGTATTATGGTGATTGTATTTTAATTGAAATTTCAGGAAAATTAGGGCCTTTTTTAAATAATTAGTGTTGAATTTTAACTGTATTGGTGTTTTATTGTTGGATTATTTAACATTCCATTAAATAAATTTTATTATTATAAAGTTAATTTTATTTGAAATTGAGTTAAATTTACAAATTAGGCAACCAATAATGCAGCACAGCTTTCTTTACAGCGCCATCTAGTAATCTGAATTTTACAACAAATTAGACAATAATTAAGCCGAAGCGCCATCTATTGATTATGAATTGGACTAATAGGCGAAACTATCGATTTCGGTAGTAATTTTGAACGCCATCTATTATCGAACATAAAAACTAACAGATTTTCGAAAAATAATCAAAAATTTGTGTTAAATCTGAGGTATTAAACAATAAAAATCGTTCGATTTCAATTATATTTCAATATTTTAGTATAACAAAAATCTAATATAAGCAAAAATTTTGGAAATTTCTCATTATCATCATTACAGTCAACTGTAATTTTATAAACCACTATACATATATATATACGATAAAACAAATAAATAAATTTCGAAGACAATATTAACACTAAAACAACCCCAATTGCAAAAAATAAACCCTCAATTAAATTTCAAATTAAACACAGACAATCAAAATGGCGGACTAGTATTTTGGTAATACACATGTAAAAACGAAATTTCACCATCTATAACAAGTGAAGAAGACACTAGATGGCGCGGCGGTATCGCCACCGCTCCCCCCGTCCCGCTATACTCAAACTCGTGGAAAACCAACAAATGAGCACAATGTTGTCATGTCTATCACTATATCGTTTTAAAAATAAATTAAATTTGAAAATTTAATTAAATTAAGAAAATAAAGCAAGATTTCCTGGGGGAATCCCACAATTATCTACATTAAGTAGGAATTATTATTTTAATACCAAATCTAATACGAGTACCACTGTAATCTTCAACGCAGTAAGCTGTGATTTTTGTTTCAATAACTGTCGGTAATGTAGATTACTGTCAGAATTTGGAAGTTTATTCAATTTCCATGTATTAAAAAAGAAGAAAGTTTTGATAATTTTTCAATCGGTGTAACTTTGATAGTAATCTATATTACCGATGAAATTGGGAATAGACATACGTACATCAAGTCACAGCCTACTGTGTGGAATTCCGGTGGTACACTCGATTTAATTAGGTAATATCTAAATTTTATACTTATTGTTATCGTTATTATCAATAATAATAATAATAATGAATAATTCATATAAATGGCAGCATTTTAGCGAATTGTATTAATAAACGTAAACCATATAACCAAAATTGTCTTATATGTTTATATCTTAATGTTAGAAAATACCACATACCAATAATACTAATTAATTGTATACATCTATGTAATAAATAGAATTTTGTTATTTGTTTTCTTGCTTTTGGTATTGTTTTAAAATTCTCTTTAAATATATATTGACGTATACCTAATATATAATCTTCAATATATTTCTCCCAATTTATATATTCAACATCAAAACAAAATTCATTACGGTCCTGTTCTTGTAATAATTTATATAAATTTTGTACGTTCGTATCATCGAAATACCATTCTTTTGTTGCGAAATATTCTAAACATTTGGCTGCTTTCTCCAATTTATTCTGTACACGTACCATACTACAATATTATTTTAACAAAACAATTGAAAATCGGTCGTATTCTATAACTTGTTTGGTCACAATTCGTTACCATGACAATAGTCGTCTAATTGTAGAATTGAAAAGAGATAGGAATAAAACAACAATCACTGTTGTCATGGTAATTTATGTAGAATTGAAAAGAGATAGTGATAAAACAACCACCACATCGTTGTCATGGTAATTAATTGAATACTTACATTGGTTTACCACCGGTGATCCAAACTAAACTATCGATAAGATAAGCCGGCAACCAATGCATAATTAATTGATTGGTTTTATTAATTAGACGATTCGGTGTTACTGTACCAGTTGGATACCAGGTAATTTCCGAAAATGGATGTATTTTCATATATTTAAACGATAAATCGATGAAATTCTTCCAGGTAATCGGCCGGTGTACGCCTACAATTACAATTAATTCAAATAAATGTCGTAGATTAATTCATTTGTCAACTACGTGACATTTCTTAATACCAAAGAGTTGGCTATGAATTTCGTGAATAGATTCGTAGCTTTACTCATACTATAAAGGCGCTAAATTTGAAAACAAACCCGGTAATACGCCATTAAAACCAAGACAATTGGTTTTTTATAAAGGCGCCAATTTTAAAACAACTAATAATTTTGAGTAATAATATGTTGCTATGGTTTTGTTATAATTCAATTGTAATCCCGGTAATACGCCATTAAAAACTAGACAATTGGTTTCTTATAAAGGCGCCAATTTTAAAACAACCAATAATTTATGAAGAATAATATGTTGCCATGGTTTTGTTATAATTCAATTTTAATACCAACTAAGTTTAAATAAACTTACTAGATTCGTAATTAAATTAATTAAAGTTTGGGATTTTTATTCTCTCAGTTCCAAATGACAGCTGTCATTTGAATTTACTACCAACCTTAAGCAACTCAATTACACTATTTAGTACCAATTATAGTAAGAAAAGAGTGTGTTAATAGATATTAAAGTACCGTATAGATAGAAAAATGGAATATTTACCTGTACAACAATTATAAATGGTTAAATCTTTATTTGTTGTGGTCCCAATACGCCATGCTGATACTAACATTAAATTAATAACAATATCGACAGGTATTAAATCGGCAATTTTCTGTCCATCACATAACATTGTATGGAAAATACCTTTACCAGCTGCTGCTATAATACCAGTTGGACCATTCCAATTATCAACCCAACCATTCAATGGTTTAAATATACTACTTAATACAATACTAGGACGTACAATAACAATTGGTAGATTTTTATTACTTTTCTTTATCGAATTCAATTTGTATTCATTTAACCAATATTCAGCTAATGATTTTGTAAATGTATATGTATTTGGACGATTATTAATTAATTGATCTGTTAATTTATCTAATAATTCTTCATCTAAACAATCAACTAATGATAAGATCTGATTTGGTAATATTGGTGGTTCATAAATTGTCTCTTTTACTTCATTACGATCACAATTACAATAAGCCGTTGATACGTGAACCTAGAAAAAAATTACAATTCAAGACACCCTGTATAATAATGTCACCTGTATAATACCAAGTGTGCCACGCTATTCCTCTTCGCAGTAGCCTATGATTTTGCGAACGTATGTTAGTTTCTTGTTTCAACTCTGTAATCTGCATTACCGACATCCTCTTATTTCAACAGATTGTCGGTAATGCAGATTATTAAGCTGAATCAAGAAGCTGCCCTACGTTTACAAAGTCATAGGCTACTGCGAAGAGGAATAGCGTGACACATATAGTACTGTCGTGTTGTAGATTGCTTCATATTTTACTGAATTTAATTTTCACTAATATATTTTCAAGACACCCTGTATAATAATGTCACTTTGTATAATATGTTAAGACACCCTGTATAATAATGTCGAGTCGTAGATTACTTCATATTTTACAAATTTGACTTTCATTACCGTATTTTCAAGTGTCCGAACAAAGCTACGATACTACGTCACAAAGCTAAAGCTAGATGAAAACCGTGTATACAGATACAGTGTTCTATCAATTAGCATGGTAATTAATTTGCACGATATTCAGTTAACACGGTCTCACTTTTACGATAAGTGATTTCACATGATAACTATGGCAATATTCTCAAAACATAAAACATAGAAGTTTATTTCCTCCTCGATTTATACGGTATTTGATTTACACGGTCTTATTTTTACACGACTATATTTGACAAATAAAAATAAATAAATTGCTTCACTAAATAATTATGGCAATATTCTCAAAACATAAACCATACAAGTTTATTTATCCCTCGATTTGTACGGTATTTGATTTACACGGTCTTATTTTTACACGGTCGTATTTTTACACGATATTTGAGAAAAATATAAATGAATACTTACTAAAGCTTCTAAATGCACCATCCGACTACATAATTCAACTAATCGTTGTGTACCTAATAGATTGATTGTTACAGATAATTTCAATTTTTCATCAAATTTAACAGTAGCAGCACTATGAAATACAATATTAACATTATTTTGTAATAATAAACGATCTTGTTGATTTATAGCTAATTCTGGTTGTGTTATATCACCTTCAATTGGTAGAATTTTATTTAAATCATTCGGTCTTAATTTACGTATTGTATCAAATAACTGAAAAAAAAACAATTGAAAATTTGAGGTTAGAATCACCCTATATTGAAATGTCATTAGATGCGCTGTTATCATGCGCAGAAGAGCGTACAACGGTATTTGAATTCACAGTTGGCTGTGTTTTAATAAAATATGAACCTAGCTAAGACATTACGTAATTAAATCCATAGCTATCTATGATAATACTGTTGTAGGCTTTAATTTAAAAAAAATTGAATAAAAATATGGACTTACCGGTGAATTTAACAATTGTTTTAAACGTTCATGTGCATTTTGGCCTTTCTTCGGACGTATTAATAAATAAATTTTATAAACACCAGGACATGAACGTATCAATTTCTCTAATAGTACTTTACCCATAAAACCAGTACCACCAGTTATAAAAACAGTTTTATTATTGTAAAATTCACTAACACTCATTATGTGCGATGTTGTTGTTGTTGAAGATGAAGATGTTGTTGCTGAAGAATTCTGTTGTTGTTGTTGTTGCTGAATAGCAGCCATTTCGGATTGATTTTTATCTCTTATCAACTACTATACACTTTATATGTTAACATTAAAAAACAAAAAAAAAATTGTGCGTCACAAATGGAAGTAAATTCGGTAAAAAAAAAAAAATATTCAAAAGAAGCACACGAAATTTTCAGTTGTTCCTCTCGTAGTGGAAGTCAAATCAAATTACCATTGCCCGTTGTAGTAGTACTGGAACAGACAAATGACAATTGTTATAAATTCACGGCCTACTAAATTGATTTTTGGAAATTTTCTAGTTACCATAACAAATTGAAATCAAATTACCATTGTTTATTGTATCGAACTATTTCAATAAACAAATGACAATTAATTCATAGCCTACTCGAAACTATCTTTTTTTTTTAATTTTCTACTTTTTGTAGGAGATTTAAATCAAACTACCATTGCTTGTTGGAATAAACAAATGACAATTGTTATTATTTCATAGCCTACTAGAAGCAAATATTTTGAAAATTACAAACAAAAATCAAACTATCAAACTTTGGAAATAAACAAATGACAAGTGACATTAATTCAGAGTCTACTAGAAAATTTTTGAAATCTTCTACTTACCATTACTAATTGAAATCAAATTACCATTGCAATAAACAAATGACAATTAATTCATAGCCTACTAGAGACTATTTTTTTTTAATTTTCTACTTTTTATAACAGATTGAAATCAAACTACCACTGCCTGTTTGTAGTACTATTGGAATAAACAATTGACAATTGTCTAGCCTACTAGAAAAATTTTGAAAATTTACTTACCACTACAAATTGAAATCAAATTACCATTGCTTTTTGAATAGTACTAGCAATAAACAAATGACAATTGTCATTAATTCATAGCCTACTAGATGGTTTTTTCGAAAAAATTTGAACTCACCACAGCACACTGGAATCTTCCAATATAACTAACTGTTGTTAATCCTCATGATGATGACAATGATGATGATGATGATGGTGGTGTTGATGATGGTTTCTTTAACATACAGAACAAACAAGTGGGGCGCCGTTATTATTAAAAATTCTAAAAAAAAAAAAAATTGTAGAAGTTGGTGGAAATGAAAAGAAAGATAGAGAGTCGAGAAAGATACCGGAGCCATCAGGTTAGTGGGCTAGAAAAGTAGGCCAAATGTGTGAATCACACATACACATAAATAACAGAAATATTTTCAAGAAGTAGGAACTAAAACAAGATACAGGTCACCGAACTATTAAACAGCCGTTATATTCGATAAATAAAGATGGAAAAAAACTGGTTATACAGGGTGATAGAGTAAGACAGGTAATTTGATCATTTGTTTTAAAAACAAAACATCCGTTGTTACTATAGTAATATTAATGACGTCAATCGGTTTTTCTTTTCCAAAATGGCGGCTAATAATTGAATAACTCCAAAACAAAGAATCAACAATAATCAAAGTAGGCTAATTAGGTTATTTCACCAAATAGTTGGCTATGACTCCCGTTTTGTAGTGTCGTAGATTAGTTTATACTCTATTTAAAGTACGTATACACCCTGTATATGGGATTCTATTAAATATAAATCATCCTGTATTTGACACTTTCCCTACTCGTTATCTAAAAACCTCACTTTTCTGACTCGTATCACAATTATTCAGATGTACTCTAATAGTTTTAAATTTATGTGATTTATCAACATTTTGATATGCACTCACTTATAACCTTGAATTTTACGCCTACTTAAGATTTTGTTTTTTAATTTTAAATTAGGGTAATAGACAAACAAACTATTATGGCTCTATAGAGACAGAATTTTATGTTCAATTTCCAAGGTGACTTTGATGGTATTCTGTAACTGTAACAAATAAATTATACCAAAGTTTGCAATTTGTTTTATAAACTAAAGAGCGAATCAGAATTAAAAATAAAGCACGTTCGTCTCTAGCAAAGCCTGGCAACCAGTGGTGTGCTCAAATTTCTAGATGAAATTTGAAATTGGGTCAATGTTTAAAATGCACAAAATGTTCAATTATTTGAAAAATAAATTGATAATAATTAAATAATAAAAATTAGAAACATTTAGTATCTTACTTTGAGCAAATTGTAAATTGGAAAACAAACTTCAATTAAAACAATGTAATTGTTTCCACGTCACTGAATAAATTTTTGGTTATCTCATTATTGGTTATCAACTCATTTTACTCCACGTACTTTTAACTGGAATTTGTGTTGTTTCGTACGTGCCTTATCTCATCTGTGTATGTTCTTAAATTACAGTAAACATTTATTAATGAGATGTTGGTAATACTGATTATTTGACATATGTCATCTATACAGGCATTTGTTTTTATATTTTCAGTAAACTATGGTAATTCAATATATAAATTGGTTGAAAAATCGTAGTGACTATGGTTATAATTAGTTTGATGAAATAAAATAAAATAATGAATAAAGGGAATGTTCCAATGAGACACTCTGTATAAAAATTGATTTTTGGTAGTAATATGGACATTTTTCGTGGAACAGGCTGTATATTATTTTAATATATGAAATTAATATTTCCAGCTAATCCCAATTATGAATTTAATTAATTATTTATTGAGAAAAATAATAATTAATTCTAAATAATAATTAATTGGTAATAAATTAGAAACGCCACCTATCGACTATCTTAGGAACTATTCAATAAAGTGAGGTTAAGTTGGCCATTTTTTCACGGCCAACTAGTAGGTGAAATTTTGCAACAATAGAATCTAGGGAATTTCGGTTTTCTCCATAATTGAGGTTATTAAAATTCCACAGTTGGCCTTGACTTTATTGTTAATTCCGTTAAATAAACAACCAAATTTGACTGTTACACTCCGTCTATTTGAACTCAATTAACTGGACTTTTTTTTATAATTTAATTTCTAACTTACGATTATTTGGACCAATTAACATTTGGGGAATTAACGGTACAAGTTATAATTATGTCATAGTCTACTTTGTTTTCATTTTTTATTTTTACAATTCCATTCGATTATACTCTAACCACAACAACTTGACTCACCGTTTCCTGTTTTTTCTAACCTAAATTATAAGAAAACACAGTTGACTAGATTCGAATAGATTGACTGTATATAAGAAAATATACAGTGTTGATTGGAAAAGTAAAGAAAATTCACTACTTTCATTTGTTTCACTTTCTAGGTTAACCTATAAAAAATGACATTATTTCTCGTAATTTATACCAACAGGAATTTAATTTAATGTAATAAATGCAAAAATTTTACCCCCTTTACCCCCGCACACTCTATTAAGTACGACTATAATTTAATAAAAATAATTACATACAATTCTAAGAAATTACAATTACAATCGGTATAAATAAGATGACTATTTAGATTTTTTAATATGTAATTAATGATTAAAAACACAAAAAGAAGTGGAATTTTACCGTATGTCGTATTTTAATCCGCTTTATTTTCAATTGTCATTATAAATAATTTATAATAATAGCGAACCACGTGTATATTTATCAATGATTGGCGATAATTTGAGGTTATAAATGGCGGCTATTACAGATGTCAAATTTAGTAACATATGGACCAATCCACGACACTACGTTCTGAGGCATAGCCAACTACATGATCAAAAGAGAGAGAGATATAAACGTACAGTGTGAACGAGCTTTAAGATACGATTTGTTTCAATGAATACCCAATTAAGGCCCATTCAGGAAGAAACTAATTATAGAAAAATATAAAAATAAATTCTAATTAATTAAAACAAAACGCCTGTAATTTATTGGTATAAATTAAAGAAAATTAAGGATCATATGCACGTAATTGCACACATAATAATATGAGATCACGTTCTTTATTTAGTCGAATAAAATACTGCAATTAATTATTAATTTTAGAGGTTATAAATGGCGATTTTTATTCACAATAGAAAGAGACGGGAGATAATTATTGTGTACACGAACCTTAAGATCGATTGGTGTTAATTACAATTTAATTAATTCGTTTTCAGTGAAAACCAATTATAGAAATTTATAATTGATTTTCTTTATATACAGGGTGTCCAACTGTATCTCACCGTACCGGTTATTATGTAGAATTGTTCTTAAAAAATACACCAACAAATGTCAAATTGGGAAAAATCCGAACCAATCTAAGACATTACATAATCGAAACACAGCCAACTTTGAGGCGGATCACAATTGGACACCCTGTATATTAATTTAATGATCTAATTCAATAAAATGAAGCACCATATAATTATGCATCTATTTTTATCGCTTTATAAGAATTGTTACAAAATTGCCCCTTCGCCACCCTGTTTTTAATTAAAAAAAAAAAATCAACGAAATACCCGATAAAACAGGTTTATACCGACGATACAAACCGAATCTCAAGTTCATAATTAAAATCGTCTTATCAGTAACGGAAATTTTCGCAATTTTATCACCCCCAGACGAAAAAAAAAACCACCCCGTAGTTTTGGTTGGAATTCGATAATTTTTTGAGGTTATGTCCGCCAATTCACCCCTTCTTTTACAACAGTTAATTTTTTCCCAAATAAACCCCACAATTGAAAAGCCACCAATTCAATTAAATCAATCATAAATTATCGAAATTAATTCAAATTAAGCGAAATAATTGGTTAATTATCGATGGAAATCGTGAATCTTACCGTTGAACAGTTGAAGATTACAGCACACCGGCTAACTAGATACACCTTTTTTCGACTCATGTAATACACTCAGACACATAGAGATCGACATATAGACACGATTTTCTTCGGATTTTCCTAATTAATTAATTAATTACGAATTGGAATTAGAATAAAATTAAACAATCGAATAATTTCCTAATTAATAATTCTAATTTTATGAATTAATTGAAAATTGTGGATTGGTTTTTTGGAAGAGTAGTGCAGAAAGACAGATAGAGATAGACTGATTACGATTAGAATAGTGGAGAAAAAAGAGAAAAATCAATAAGATAATCTCTGACTCACTCTATCGTTACGATGACGAATTACACTAGAGCGAGTGAGATAGTTGTATAGTAGACACAGCAGCAGTATCACTGAAATTATAGATTTCAAAAACCAACACTCCCCCATTAGAAATTCCACCCGCATTTCAATCAACACTCTACACAGATGGCGCTCGAATTGCGCCAAATTTAAATGTTATTCAATTAAAATTGGGCCACATTTTCGTCGATTTGACCGAATTTCATTTCAAATAATTGGTCAATTATTGCTAAATTTATAAAAATAGCGCCATCTACTAGTGGATAGTTTCAATATTACAGCGACATCTATGAATGGTGGTAGTAGCGAATTGAATCAATGTTTAGAACCAGAACCGTACTGTATTAATTTTGAACCCAATTACAATCAACCCACAATAATAATAATAATTGACAATTATAACAAATTATATAAAATATAAACAATTGGCAAAATTAACGATGCCGTTGCCATTGATGTATTCAATAAACACGCAAATAAATACCAAATTAACACGAACAATAATAATTGTAATGCCCAATGCAGAATAAATAATCTGAAAAATAATAATATTGATAATAATATCGATTAATCATAGTTGGCCATGATTTAATTAGCTAGTATCGTAGCTTAGTCCATGTCTATATCAATATCTGAATAATGCTACAACAAAATCATGGCCAACTTTGTCTGTATAAACAAACAATTGAAAATACGTACATATTTTGTTTAGTTCTAGCCGCTGAGAGATTCTTTAATGGTTCTTTACTTAAATAAACCCGTGCACCAATATTCAATTGATTCAGATAATCTAAATATTTTAAATCACTTAAATCCAAATAGTATAATTCTTGATCGTCTTTTGTTAATGATTGATGTAATTTTTCCGTTTGTTTTGCATGGAATTTCCATTCGGTAAAAATGAATTTTTCTAAACGATCCAATGATGAATTCACATTACGATGCAATTTCATTAATCTACAAAAACAAAACAATTAAAAATTACAACTATTTAAAATAGTTGGCTATGAATTCAACGAGTCGTGTCGTAGCTTAGTTCAAACTCTATGATCTAATCATCGCCAACTATGAGTATCAGTAAATTGAGTACAGTTATAGAATATCACCAAAATTCTACAATACGAAAAAGCCATATTCTATAACTATACAATTTTGTGTAGTTGATCATTTTCTTGTGTACAGTTATAGAATACTATTTGTATTGAAAATAATAATAAAATAATATTTACATAGGACGTCCACCGGCTATACGTGTAATTAAATCTAATAAAATGGCTGGTATTATATGAACAAAAAAGGCCGATATACGATAACGTTGTACAGATGGTGAGAATTTCAAATATGGATACCATACGGCTGATTTTAATGGATATTCATGTAGGAAATCATTTATATGTTCTTTAATTAGGGCCCATTTGAATGGTGTACGTGTACTTGATGTACAATGATAAATTTCCAAATTACCATCGCGTTTACTACCTAAAAATAAAAAATTCGTCAATATTATATAATTAGGGTTGAAAGGAGTGGAGGGTTGTAAATTCAATCATCTACAATAGCAGAAATTGGGGTAAAATCATAGAAAATTGAAGTTTTTGGTATTATTACCATTGCCTGTCCTGTATATTGGGTAAAAATCATTTAAGAACGGTATTTTATTCCGAAATTGACTTACTAAAGTCGTATCTTAGTTCGACTATTTAAAAATCATATGAGCTAATGTCAAATATTGTGAAATTTATATGAACTAATCTACGAAATACCTTTGTACACTCTGTATATTTATTAGTGAGAAGAGGGTTATAAATTAAATGATACACAATATACAGTATTGGCAATTGTAGTAAAATTATAATAAGTTACGATTTTATGGTACAATTACCATTACCTATACAGAGTGAGCCAAGTGGTTGGCCTATTAGACGTTTAAATTGATGAAAGTTTCTGAAATTTGGAATGCACCCGTTTTTCCACCTGAACTACATCTGGAAAATATTTTCGTTGTTCTATCAACCCCCAGTGTATGGGGTAGTGTACCCTACTTTCTTATTTTAAATGGAATAGTATATTTTTTATTCCATATTTAGATTCTACGATAAAAATAAAATGGCCTTTGATAACATAACATATGGTCTAGCGTTAATAGTTTTTCAGGAATTTCGACTTTTTCTGAAAATTTTGATTTTGTAGTGTTTGATTGAAAAATTCATATGTTTGAAGATATCATTGATTGATAATCCAAATTTGGAACTCAAATAGTTTAAACTATGTACTTTACGACAGATTTTTCAGAAATGAATTATCTTTCAGCGCTTAGCCGAAATAAATTTTTCTTTCAGCCAATTTTCAAAACGCAATATCTTTCTTATTTTAAACAGAATGGTATATTTTTCTTTACACGGTTAGATAGAGAAAAAAATTCAGCATCGAATCATATAAGCATTCCCTATACCTATTCTTGATAATTTTTCAATTATTAAAGCTTTTTGATTTCTAATAATTTACCACCTGAAACAAAATACTAAAACATAGTAGGCTTGGCGAAACAATCTTTTGTCACAATTCACATCTAAATAATTAATTATTTTTATAGTTTTTAATTAAAAAATCATAGAAGAAATTGACAAATAATTAAATTAAAATTAATTGGATTTTCTTTTCATGTAAAATTGGCTGAAATCACTGAAAAAAACATACAAAATAATCATAGTTAACCTCAAATGTGACAGTTAATGTCATTTTGCTAAGCCTCCTATGCATTTCTTTATAGGCGAATTATTAAGTCATAGACAACTAGACACTAGTCAATTTCAGACTGGGGAGAAAACTATTGAAAATTGAAAATCTTAAATAGCTGAAAAACTATCAGCGATAGATATAGGAAACGTTAATACAGTTCGATGTAGATTTTTTTTCTCTATCTAACCGTGTAAAGAAAAATATACCATTCTATTTAAAATAAGAAAGATATTGCGTTTTGAAAATTGGCTGAAAGAAAAATTCATTTCAATTAAATGCTGAAAGATAATTCATTTCTGAAAAATCTAGCGTAAAGTACATAGTTTAAACTATTCGAGTTCCAAATTTGGATTATCTACCAACTATATCTTCAAACATATAAATTTTTTAATCGAACACTACAAAATCAAAATTTTCAGAAAAAGTCGAAATTCCTGAAAAACTATTAACGATAGACCATAGGTTATATTATTAAAGTCTATTTAATTTTTACCATAGAATCTAAATATGGAATAAAAAATATACCATTCCATTTAAAATAAGAAAGTAGGGTGCACTACCCCAT
This sequence comes from Mylabris phalerata, assembly GCA_020740385.1. Classification (NCBI taxonomy): domain Eukaryota; kingdom Metazoa; phylum Arthropoda; class Insecta; order Coleoptera; family Meloidae; genus Mylabris; species Mylabris phalerata. Next base: position 1,446,688 of record JAJEOX010000142.1, on the reverse strand, counting down.
ACACCGGGGGTTGATAGAACAACGAAAATATTTTCCAGGTGTAGTTCAGGTGGAAAAACGCGTGCATACCAAATTTCAGAAACTTCCATCAATTAGAACTCTTTAAACGTCTAATATACCAACCTCTGTATACTGTTATATTTTAATAGATAAATGTAGCCCCAAAATAACTTACCTGTACTATAACCAGCTGCTAAGACATTATTAACAACAACATCAACCGGTATATAATCATAAATTAAATCTTCACCAACCGGTAGACGACGTATAACACCTTTAGAGGCGCCCATTAGGAAACCCTGTGGGCCATTTTTACTAATAGTCCAACCAGGTATTGGTTCTTTCCAACTACCGATAACTTTAAATAAAATTATTTTCCACTATATTTTCATCTATAGTTTGGCTATAAGGTAGATTAAATAGTGTCGTAGCTTGAAATAAATGTCAAATTTTGTTGAATATGAATCAATCTACGATACTACATAATCAAAATATAGCCAACTTTGAGGTATTTCGAGTATTTGATAGTAAGCTGTGATTTTGTGACAATCAGTTTTTTGTTGGTAATGCAGGTTACTATCGGTTATTGACCTGTAAATTGTGTCAAAATCGAAACTTTCTAAATTTTTAAATAAATTTTGAAATGAAATTATTTTCGATGAAATATTAAATCGAAATTCAAATACTTTTTTATAATTAACCCGATCGGTAAGTTAGTAATCTGCATTGTCGATAAGCTATAAACAACAGACGTACGGTCACAGAATCACAGCTTACTTTGTGTTAAGACTTACTCATACTAGGTCGTACAATTGTACAAGGGAATAATTGTTTGGCTTTATCGATTTCATGTTCAGCCATTTGTTTGGTGATTGTGTACGGATTTAGATGTTGTCCTAATAATTTCGGTGTTGAACGTTCCAATTCATCATCGTTTAATTTCGAAATTTTCTCGATGAATTCATCCGGATCTTGCTCTAATTCGTACAGAATCTCTTCGGTTTCCAATTTGTAAGCATTAACATAGGCACTACTGATATGAATGAAACAATTCAAATTCTTGCATTTCTTAGCTAGTTCGATACAACGACGTGTCCCTAACAGATTGATTTTGACCGTTTGCCGTAGCGTTTCAGCGAAATCTAGGGTGGCCGCTGAATGGATGAAAACATTGATATTATCGATTAATTTCTGATAGTCGTTCGGCGAGATTCCTAGATTCTCTTCACCAACATCACCGTTGATTATTTCGATTTTGCGTTGGAATAATTCATCGAGATTCTGTTGTTCGCATAATTTCTCAAATACTGAATTCTTTTTGATTTCATTTAAACGTTCCTCGGTTGATTTACCACGTTTCGGACGTAATAATAGATAGATTTTACCACTATCCGATATGGTACGGAGGATTTTCTCTAATAGACATACGCCCAAAAATCCACTGCCTCCAGTTAAGAAAATGTTCTTATTTTTATAGAAATTCCGTATTTCCGACGGCATTCTCAATCTACAATAAATAATAATTATGAATAAATAAATAAATATTAATTTTCGAAAAAATTGAGGTTATGTTGTTTGAACTTTCACACGTGGAAGTTGGCAATACTTTTCTGCCATAGAAACAAAACAATCCCAGGCGACTATTTTCATTTAAATTGAAATTTCGAAAATTTAAACAAAAATAATCATTTAATTTAATTGAACAATGCCTAATTGGTTTTTATTCCATTTTTATTCGTATTTGTGAAAAATGATTGTTTTATACATAGCTGGGGAATTAAACAGAAACATTAGCGAATGTAGCTCTCTTCCTCTTGCAGCCGTTTCATTCTCTATGTTAGAAGGAGGTCGAGAGAACTAAGGCGTTAGTGAGGCGGAGTATAATGAACTTAAGTCTACCTACTTGTACCACTACTCTAGTCACGATAACTAATTCAACTCTATTGAATCGACAGAGAGAGCAATAGCTCTCTGTCTATTCAATATTCGACATCCACTACCTTTTTCTGAATTCTGTTGGAGGAAGAAAGAGGGTAAAATAGAAACTTTGGAGATTTCTGTGAGAGAAACAAAGATGGAGCGATCCCCCCTCCCATAAGGTTAGTTGTTCTTTAATTGTGTAGATTACGACTAAACAATAAACCAATTGATGGCTGTATTGGAAAGATTCCTGCATTTGGTTACGAACATTGCAGGTTCAATACTGTCCGTGGACATTCGATTCTTTTTTACAACATTTATAATTTTTGTTTTCAAATAATTTACAAAATCTCAGTAGTAGTTGTATTAATAATAATGATGATGACGATGATTATTATTATTATCATTTCTGCTCATTTAATAATAAAAAAATTGAAATAGTAATATGGATGAAGTAAATTATTCGCGCTATACTGTGAAGATTGATAACTGGGAAATAAAGTTCTATAATTGGACATTCGTCTCTACAATAGAATTTATTTTTGTAAAATTGATTAAAATTTAAAATTAAAGTAATAATAATAAATTGGAAACATTTTATTCGATTGTAAAGCTAACGATCCAGGAGCCGATAATTATTAAAAAAACATAAGTAGCTTTGTATTTCTTAGAAAAAAATGTATAGACCAAACACTTGTAAGTATTTGCCTAGACTAGGGAAAAAAATGATATCAATTGACTTGGACCAAATTTTCTTGCATTGTTTTACAATAATTTATGTAAGCGTTTCAATCACTGTTAAGAGGTAAGAAAGGAAAAATTTTTTACTATTTTATACTGATCTTATTTAAGTTTAGAACTTTATTGCAACAAAACAAAAAAAATTGATTTGTGGCAGCTCGAGAGTCTAGATTTTCGCGAACTGAAAATTATTTCTTCAGAAATTTCTTTACATTTATTTTGTTTGCTTTAGATTTCAAAAGTCGATATAATTTTTTCCCGATTTATCATCACCATTGTGATTGGCAGTGTTGCTGCTCATTATCATTATCATTGTCATCATCATCATCGTTATCATCATTATTGTGGTCATTATCGATTGTTAAAATCTTTTTTGGTTCATTTCGATTCACGTATTTGTTTTGTATTTACTCGAAATTATGGATCGTTTCAGCAACGAAGAAAAGTTGCAGTGTGTTAAGTGGAACTATGGTGGTAATTCCTATCGCAAAGTTCAAAATTTGTTTAGAGACAAATTTCCAGGTCGGCCTTCGCCTTCTGTAAAGACAATTTATCGAATTATTAATAATTTAGGAAAATTTTATTGTTTAGACCCCCAACATCATAAAAAGCCGCCTAAAATTCTCACTGAAGAAGAAGAAACCAAAGAAATAATGGTATGTGCAAGTGTTGAAGTAAATCACTTGCAGTCAAGTTCCGATATTTCTAGACAATTAGATATACCGGCCCGGCAAGTTCGATCGATTTTGAAGAAAAATAAATATCATTCATACAAATTAATAAAGGAGAACGAAATTCTTCCCGCTGATTATCTAGCACGGATGGAGTTTTGCCAACATGTAATGGAAGAGGCGAACAAAAATGAAAAACTTATAGAGAACATTTTATTTACTGATGAATCAACTTTTCCATTACATGGTGGTCATAACCCGTCCATTGCACGCTACTGGTCACGGGAAAATTTGCGCCTCACGTACGACCACGGGACACAACGCCCTCAAAAATTGAATGTTTGGGCCGGTATATTAGGTAACAACATAATTGGGCCATATGCAAGTAAATACCTCCAACTCTTGCAAGAAAAAGTCATACCAGCTATTTCAGCCCTCCCTAATGTTGACATAAACCAAGTATGGTTTCAACAGGATGGTTGCCCTGCTCATTGCACCTCCATCGTTTTGCAATTTTTAAACCACCATCTTCAGGGGAGATTGTTGAGTCGAGGGACGGAACATGCTTGGCCTGCTAGATCTCCGGATCTAGCAGCAAATGATTTTTTTTTGTGGGGATTTTTAAAAAATAAAATTTATGGTTTTCAAGAAAATAGAGCTACGAATTTAGATGAGTTAAGACAATTGATTCTTGACTCTATAAATTCAATTAGCCCACAAATGTTCGAAAATGTTAGGCGCGCTTTTTATAATCGGTTGACTTACTGTCTTACAGAAGGCGGAGGTCGATTTGAGCACTATTTGCGGTAGTAAATTTCACCTACTTTTGTGCCATTTAACTTTATCATTGTTTTGTTGACTTTGACATTGACTTTTTTCGTCATTTAATCAATGCCTTGTATTTGATTATTTATTATTTTGATGATGGGTTTTAACCCAAAGCAACTGTAACCTGAACGTTAAAATGTTTCCAATTTATTATTATTACTTTAATTTTAAATTTTAATCAATTTTACAAAAATAAATTCTATTGTAGAGACGAATGTCCAATTATAGAACTTTATTTCCCAGTTATCAATCTTCACAGTATAGCGCGAATAATTTACTTCATCCATATTACTATTTCAATTTTTTTATTATTAAATGAGCAGAAATGATAATAATAATAATCATCGTCATCATCATTATTATTAATACAACTACTACTGAGATTTTGTAAATTATTTGAAAACAAAAATTATAAATGTTGTAAAAAAAAGAATCGAATGTCCACGGACAGTATTGAACCTGCAATGTTCGTAACCAAATGCAGGAATCTTTCCAATACAGCCATCAATTGGTTTATTGTTTAGTCGTAATCTACACAATTAAAGAACAACTAACCTTATGGGAGGGGGATCGCTCCATCTTTGTTTCTCTCACAGAAATCTCCAAAGTTTCTATTTTACCCTCTTTCTCCCTCCAACAGAATTCAGAAAAAGGTAGTGGATGTCGAATATTGAATAGACAGAGAGCTATTGCTCTCTCTGTCGATTCAATAGAGTTGAATTAGTTATCGTGACTAGAGTAGTGGTACAAGTAGGTAGACTTAAGTTCATTATACTCCGCCTCACTAACGCCTTAGTTCTCTCGACCTCCTTCTAACATAGAGAATGAAACGGCTGCAAGAGGAAGAGAGCTACATTCGCTAATGTTTCTATTTAATTCCCCAGCTATGTATAATTACTTATTGTTCATTTTAATTTAAAATTGCATATTATCAAGTTGGCAATAATCAATAATACCGTAACAAATGAACATCTAGAGCCTTCTTATTTTTCCACTGATAACTATTTTATTTATTATTATTATTTTAATTAGAACAATTTACATAAAATTATCATTTTTATACTGTTTTTTCGAAAAAATACAAAACAATAGGATAACCAATTAATTAAATTAATTAAACAAAAAAACTAAAGCCAATTAGAAACTTTAAAGTGTCATAGTTGGTAATTAAATCATAAACAAATGAATTTCAATTGTCACTAGAGATAATTATTGTTTTAACTGATTTTGTTACTGTGAAAAATTAACAATATCGAATCGAAAATGGTAAGTAATTAAGTATTTTGTTAATTAAGATTTTCCAATTAATTTTTACGTTTAAAATAAAATTGATTTTCTTGGAATTTTTATTGTGTAGAGTTGGCAATGCACACCATGATACTACAGATGAATAAACAAATGAACTTCAACTAATTATCTTTTATAATTACCTTTTAATGAGTAATTAATGGAAATTTTTACAATTATTTTAATTCGTGACCACATAAATTAAATAAATGAGGCACTCAAACCGGTTTTTTTTCGAAATTTTTAACAGTTGGTAAGACTCAAAAACAAGAAAATTAATTTTAAATTTCCCGCAATTGGTGATTTTAGAAAAAATATCCACTAATACAAGTTGACATAGAGACAAACGAATTTGCTACCATTATTAGAGTTGGCTATGGATCCAAGACGTAGTCGTAACTTGTTCGATAATTCGACTGTCTTTTAAAGATGACAGTATGAACCAAGCTACGACGTTAGGTTTCAAATTCTAAGCCAATTACCTCAAATTTTATTCGAAATTGTTAAAAATAAAATAATTCAAATTAACTATTTATAAAACAATTTACATATTTATTTATAATTAATTTGTTTGTCTGTTATAAGTAAATGCAAACAATTTTCAAATTTCATGTGTCAAGGTTGGTAATCTTCCATAAAACGAAAGAAAAAACAAAAATGGATAACAATTGATAGCATAGTTGGCCATGGTTTTGGATATTGGACTCGTACCTTGATTCTACATTGGAAAATACATCAAATAATGCAATATGAATCAAGTTACGACACCCTTTAGTAATAGAATGACTGAAATTTTGAATCAAATTGGTTTAGTTCAAGTCCCAAAAAAAAAACAAAATCGTCCATTTAAAACGTATCAAGTAGGTGTGTGTGGATTTCAACTGTTTAAAATCGTGTAAAAAAATTTTGAGTCAATTAAAAAATAATTTTATCAATAAAGTAATAAATAATTCTAAACAATTACAAAATAGAAAAAAAATAAACTAAATCCAGGCAATCAACCAATAAACTCAACTAATAATTAATGATAATAGAAAAATTGATTTTTCTATAACAAAGTAGGCGTTGTAATAACCAACTATATAACTAGATTTAATAAATTAATTTGACAAAAATAAATTTACCTTTAAATTAATTGGTGAAATCGTTGGAAATTCCAATTAAACGTCCACAATTACCGAAAAATCGTTGTATACTAAGCCAACAAACAATTGATGAAATGAAAATTAGAATCAAGAACTAGCTTGCCTTGCCGGTCATATTTTTCACTTGTTTATCAAGTTTTTGTTTTATTTCGACAACACTATACTGATTACTACAATATGATTGGTTAGAAATACAAGTCCTTATGGAAATTAATTTTGATAATTAACAAGATTGTTTGAATTTTTCTAGAATTTATTTCAATTAAAACAAGGGAATTAAATTAAAATTAACAAAATTTCTTTCAACAATTCGATAATTAACCAAATTCATCAATTTTTAAATATAACAAACGATTCTTTTGGATAATACTAAGCGTAATTGTGGGCTACAATTAGTACAGTTTTATACAGCCGAGATATGGCGCCAAATTTGAATTATTTCCGGAAATATTGTTCAATTTCAATCAATTGTTTATTTCTCGTTTCCGGTAGATGATAATACAAAAAAAACGAACCAACTAACGAAAATAAACAGAAAATTAGAAAAACCCCACTGATATTATAAAATTGTAATAACAACGGTGTGACTTGAACAACACTGAAAAATGTTAAAAAAGCCACCATTGATGTTAAACTTGTACCATAATTGCGTTGTTTTAATGGGAATAATTCACCAACCATTATCCATGGTATTGGTACATAACCTAAATTAATTAACACGATATAAAATAATAAAATTGCAATAATTATAATTAAATTATTATCAATAATTATTGGATAATATAAACAGACAGTTATCAAGAATAGTGTTAAAAAAGTACCAATACCGCTAATTAACACGATCGTACGTCTACCATAATATTTCAATAAAACACACGAAATTAACGCGACAATTAAACGAATTAAATCGATTATTATCATCACTAAATACTCATCAATATTACCACTATTATTACTAATTCGTTTAATTATAGTGATCGTGTAGAAAGTGATCGCGTTAATACCGGACCATTGAGTGACTATAAAGAACACGATTAGAATTAGTAACGGTTTTACAAATTGTCGTTGTAATAAATCGGTTTTCTTAAATTTTGATTGTTGTAAATTTCCTTGATAATTTAACACGATTTCATTGAATTTTAACGAATCCGCTCGATTATAACACTGATAGAAATTCAATTCGGCTTCTTTAACACGGTTCAATTTTAACAACCATACTGGTGATTTTGGTATTGGTAATAGGCAAACAATTGTTAAAATCAATAAAATTAATGGAATTAGTGTTAAAAATTGCCAGTGTAAAAAAATACCAAATACGTGTATTAATAGTATACCTAACGATAAATTTAGTGTTATTAGAGGGAGGAAATAGTTGCGTAATTCGGGTATTGTTGTCTCGCTGATATAAACCGGTGTTATTGGACCTAAAATACCAATACAAATACCGTGCAAAAATCGGCCAATTAACAAGAATTCAATACGATTCTGATTGGTTAAACCGATCAATAGCCAACCAATAACTAATGGGATTGTTATCAATAGTTGTGTTAATTTGCGCCCGATTGTCTCCATTAAAAACATACTAATTAAACAACCGAAAGCCATAGGTAATGCTACTATCGATGCTACAATTAATTTTAGAATTAATTAATTAAACGATTCGAATTTGTTTCTATAATTACCAATCCAGGTGGCTTGATTTTCGGTTATTTTCAATGTAGTTGTATTCGATTCGAGTTGCGGTAATAAAACAGCTGAATAACCAAAGATCATACCGAGATTTGTTGTCAATAGCAACGGCCCAATTATTATCAAACACTGGAATTAATTAATTAATTCGATTTTAATTAAATTAAATTGGCTAACCTGTCGGAGGATTAGTGATGATTCTGGGGGATTTTCGTTGTTTTTTTGGTTCTTTTGGAAATATTTTCGAAAAATTTCGACAATTTCAACAGTCATTTCACTGTTCACTCGAATTACTAATTAGATTTGAATTAAATTAGTGATAATTATGGGGAAACTTGATGAGGTTGTAGAAGAGAAATTTCGAAACTTTCACTCGACAAATTTTGATAGAATAACACCGACTGGTTGATGGTTTTTGTTAAACTAATTGTACATTTTTATTGTTTGTTTGTCTTTTTTTTAGTTATTGAGAAAGTTGTTTTGTTTTCTAAGAATATTCTAATGATGAGGCAATAAAACCGTAGTGAAATCAAAATTTGTAATGTTTCAATGTATTCTGCTAATTTTATTGTGGTTTGTTCTAAGAAAAATCGATAATTAGTGGTAAAATTAATTATATTGTTGATAATTTGAATTGAATTGCGCGCCATTTATTCGCTAATATTTACAATGTTGTCAGATAAATTCAACTATAATTTTCAAAATTAGAGCTACAATTAACTAAATGAACATAGCCAACTTCGCATTTTTAATAAACGATAATTAATCGAAATTGTATCGAATATTTCACTATTATTATCATAAAATAGACTACAGGTCCTCTATTTTTGTAGTTTTTATTCATAATTACTAATTTTAAAGATAAAATTTGATAAATATTTTCGATTTCATTTCAAAATTGGCGCCTTTTAACGCATTTACGTACTAGCGTTGCCAAATTTACGTCATTAAACAAATATGGAAGCAAAATTCAAAATTTCGCGACTAACTCAAGATGGCGCTTTTTAGACTTTGACATTTAACGCTGCCAAATTACAGCGACATCTAGCTGTCCTTTTTGACAACAGAAAAAATACCAAATAAAATTTGCGTGTTCTTTTTAGAAGTTATTCTAAGGTTAATTTAGAAAATTTCTCAAATTTGACGCAAATACGGTGTAATCAATTTTAACTTTTGTACCGTGACACTCCATATAAAAATAAATCAATAAAGATATCGTTAATAACAAGATAAACATGAACAATAAAGGCGACTTCACACTGGAATGCGCAGATAAAACAGCGCCATCTCTGAGATTTCCACAGTGTAAGCATATAATCAAGGTAAAGGTATCTTCACATTAAGACAGAATTTAGCGTGCGCTGGTTGTGCAATCTACCTAAAGGTGTCTTCCCACTAGGACGTAAATTATACGCGAAATTTGTGTAGAAATTAACTAAAGATAGCTTCACAATGATTATGATCCTAAATATAACCAAAACCTTGGAACACAACTCAAGTTCATTAAAAGAACCCTTATGACTTATCAATTTATTGCGCAATTTCTCGATTGTTTTTTAAGCGTCCACTTGTGAACCGGTCTTAAGATTTCAGAAAGTTCAAAATGCTTTTAAGTACTTCTTTCGGTAGAATACTTTTTTTTTGAAGGCACCTCTCGATTGTGTTTACCTATTGCGAATTGATAAGATAAGCGTATATAGTAGGGTTAGAAATATTTGGGCGACTTGATTCCAATACGGCAAAAGATTGTTGAGGCTTCAATTGGTCTATCTGTAAAATTTCGATTGGTTTTGATAGATTTTGAGCGACACCAAGAGCTTGCAAAATTTCCAAGTTTCAAAGATTAGCATTGTTGAAAATAATCAATCAATCAATTATATCAAGTTGAAATTTTGATTATCACCAATTGATAAGGATGATATTCGTTTTTTTTTTATAATCAGACACAATAGAAAATACTGGGTAGTTGAATTTTTTATTAGTAACAAAAAGCAAAAAAAATGTTGCTTTTAAGGTTTTTAATTTTGATAATCATTTGTGCAAAATTTAGTCAAACCCATCATCATCATCACTGTGATAAGTATCCGGTTATACCCGAAATAGATTATTTGGACCTCAGTAAGGACCCTTGTGAGGATTTCTATCAATTCACCTGCGGCAATTTCCAGAAGTACCATCAAATATCACCTGGTCGCGATTATATCAACCATTTTAGCATTTTGGAAGATGAGATGACACTTGTTGGCAATCGTAAGTCTTTAGAATTTCAATGCCAAAAATTTTGCACAATACTAAACCCCAGAAAATTGAATGCCAAAAGTTTTGCCTAATGCTTATTGCAAAATTTTCTAGAAATCCTCTCAACTCAGATTGCTAACGACGACTCGGTAGCATTGAAAAAAGTCAAAGCCGCCTATAGTGCTTGTATCAACACTGATTGGTTAGATGATGATTCAACTTTGACCGTGCCAGAATTGCGGATTGTCGATGATTGGCATGGGATGCCATTAATTTTTGACGATGAAAAAGTTGCATTTTTATGGAACGATATTGGCAAAATGTCAGCCCAATATGGGGTACCTTTATTATTCAATTTCATGCTCTACCAACAAGTCGATAATACCGAGGGTTTTTTTGTTTTGGTAATGGAAAAACGCCAAAATTTTGAACATACTTAATATTTTGCCAAAATTTTAGATCAGCCAGGATCCTTTAGAAACCGTCCCGAAATACGTTCGGCCCAAGTTGGGGAAGAGTTACGATGAAATTCTGGAAGAATCCTTTGAAGAATTTGGTCCGAAATCATTCACAAATTCCCAGCCTTTTGGCAACTTTCTAGCAAAATTTGGCCAAACGCATTGTTAAAGCAAGGAACCCATTTAAAAACGACTGGGACATTCAAAAAGATTTGGATAAGATTGCCGATTTTTGGCAAAAACTAGCCCGTGGTGGTATCATTGAAGCAAATGCAACAATCCAGCCATTTAGCCAACCTTATCCAACACTTGAAGATTTGCAAAATTGGACTCACCAACAATTCGGCAATATTGGGGTAAGTTTTGCTAAAAACTTTGCGATTGTAGCAAAATTTTTGCCAAATTCTAGCTAGATTGGGTCGAGTATTTCCGCAGTTTTTTGACAATTGCCGGGGTCCAAGTTGATAAAAATTTGACAACTTTCCCAGTTTTCAACAGTTACATTTATGGTGTTCTGAATTTGGTACGCCAAACGGAACCGGAAGTTTTGAAAAATTTCGCCCTACTCAGGGTGTTTACTTTTTTGGCACCGGATAGCAACAAAGAGACACGAGAAGCCTTCAATAACTACCTCAAGGCAAAAAATTACACCATTTATCCAAGATGGGAGTACTGTACGAGGAAAATTCTGGATGCCAGCGGTACGGCAAGTGTTGATTTCGCTGTCGCTTACGATTACCAACGCCACTACTTCAATAAAAACAAACTCCAAAAGGTGGCAAAATTTTTGTCATAGGTAAGAAGTTGAATTTCTAAATTTTTGCCCAAAATTTCAGGCTGCCGATTTGATCAAAACCATCCAGACAACATTGCAAGACACGTTAGCAAAATCCGATTGGATGGACAAAAACTCTCGTAATGCTGCGTTAGTAAAGGCCAAAAATATGCTTGCAATGCTTGCATATCCAGATTTCGTTGAGGAAAAGCACAGACTCGACAAATTTTACAGAAATATTCGCATTTGCAAATGGGACCATTATAGCAATACCCAAAAATTGCGAGCATTCAAGCAAGCTTACAGTTTTTCACGTTTGGCCAAACCAAGGACTAGAACTTTGTAAGCATTACTTTGATATGTTTGGCAAAAAATTTTCCAGTCGTTGTTTTCAAGTTGGGACCATTCAGTTTTCGAAGCCAATGCTTATTATAACCGTCCAGACAATCGATTCATTCTACCGATGGCCATGCTGAATCCTTCTTTCTTTTATGGTGAACAACTATTGGACTTCAGCCGTTTGGGAAGCATTATTGGGCATGAAATTACGCATGGTTTCGACAAAGAAGGCCAAAAATACAATCAAGATGGCGTATTGACACCATGGTGGACTAATAACACTTTTCAAGCATTTGCAAAACGTACACAATGCTTCATTGAGCAGTACAACCAGTACTACATCCCTGAAATCGATGCTTATGTAAGTTTAAAAATTTCCCCACAAGCTAATTAAAGTGAAAACTATGCTCATGCTACAGGTGAATGGCACATTGAGCCTTAATGAAAATTTGGCTGATAATGGTGGGATTCGGCAAGCATATCGAGCATTTTTCAAATCTGCACACAAGCTCCAAATCGATTCGAAATCAAAATTTACACTGGAACAACTATTTTTCATCGGTTATGGAACTGTAAGTTAATCATTAACCATGGTGGAGCATTTGCCAAAATTTTTGATTTTACAGTCATGGTGTTCCAGTGAAACGAAGAGTTATATGCAACATTACAGCAACACATATTCACCGAATCGGTACCGTGTCAATGGACCTTTGGCCAATATGAAGGAATTTGCACATGCTTTCCATTGTCCTATTGGAAATACTATGAATCCTGTCAAAAAATGTACATTATGGTAGATGCCAAAATTTTGCAAATATATTTTTATATTTATTCAACTATTTTTCTAGTTCCCTCTCATAATTTTATCAAATATCTCTTAGGCCTCAAGTAAGATGTCATATTTCTGGCATTTCAACATTAACGGATCTTTTTTGGGCAAATACCATGCTTACAACTTTCCCTACCTACTCAGTACTTCTCGAATATTAAAGCAAAATCTTACCTCAGCTCAATGGCGTGTTTTGGGAGCTTTTGGGGGGAAATTCGTGTAACTTGAAACCTGTTAATCTAATCTGAGGTCAACATTTTTTTGGACAGATCCCATACTTATAACTTTTCACTTATGTTTCTCGAACAGAGGCAAAAACCTCACCTCAGCTCTAAGACGTGTTATTGGAGACCGATTGGTCTAATCTGAGGTCAATGGGCTAAGATCAACACTACTCAATAAGCTTAATTTATTAATTGAAGCAAAAAACAAGCACAATTACTTTTTGATTACCACAAAGTGCACCTCTTCTCAGGATTCATTTTGCTACCTTTTGGACATTGGAATGCTTCTGTAAATTCCACCATATTGGACACAGGGCCATTCACTCGATATTTATTTGGTGAATATTCACTATTTTTATAATTCATTAGATAAGTTGTTGTAGCATTAGAACACCATGACTAAAATTAAAGAATTAAAATCCTATGCTTATTGAGTAGTCAAAAAGTACTCACAGTACCATAACCTATGAAAAACAATTGATCTAAAGTGTAATTTGATTTTATTGCAACTGATTGTTGTTGTGTGAGTGCTTTGAATGCTTTGTACGCTTGCCGAATACCGCCATTATCAGCTAAATTCTCATTAAGACTAGTCGTACCATTGACCTACGGCAAAATTTTTGATAAGCTTTGGTGATTAGGAAAAGGCTCCTTATCGTGTCCAAATAGGTGATAGAAGCTTTTTATCAATTTTAATGCCTGATAAGCATACATATGCATCAATTTCATCGATATAGTATTGATTGTACTGCTCAATGAAGCATTGTGTAAGTTCTTGGAATGCTTCGCTTGTTTCATTGGACCACCAAGGTATTTGCACGCCGTCTTGATTGTATAATTGTCCTTTTGCATCGAAACCATGGGTAATTTCATGCCCTATTATGCTACCCAAACGGCTGTAATCTACAAGGCTATTACTTCCGAAATAAATCATATTAAGCATTGCTATCGGAAGGATAATGCGATTGTTACCACGATTATAATAAGCATTGGTATCGAAGGGGGATTTATCCCAACTAAAAATTGTAATGATTGTTATAATGTAACTTTACAGATAAGCATTCTTACAATGTGCGGGTTCTTGGATGGCCTAATTGTGAAAAAATGTAAGCTTGTTTCAATGCTCGTATCCGTTGAGCATTACCGTAATTGTCCCAACTACAAATGCGAATATTTCTGTAAAATTGATCAAGCTTATCTTTCTCCTCAACAAAATCCGGATATGCCAAAAGTACAAGCATTTTTTCCACTTTTGTCAAAGCTGCTTCTTTTGACGTTTCATCCATCCAATCAGCATTCTTCAAAGTTTCCTTAAAGCTATTTGTAATGTTTTTTACCAAATCAGTAGCTTGATACAGTTTATTTTTATTGAAATAGTACTCTTGATAAGCATAGGTAGCGGCAAAACTTACACTAGCCGTATCGGTAGCATCTAAAATTTTCCTAGTACAGTACTCCCATCTGAAATCAGCATAGTTGGCAAAAATCTAGCCATGATGATTTGACCATTACCTAGGATAGAGGCGGTAATTTTTCGCTCGGTAATAATTCTCGAATGCTTGCCGCATTGGTCCAACACTATCAGGAGCGAGGAATAACAACACTCGGAACATGGCAAAATTTTTGACAACCTCCGGGTCTGTTTGGCGAACTAAATTCAACACGCCATACATGAATTTTGGCGAATATGGATAAGTTTTCATGTCTTTGGTAGCATTAACACCGGCTGTACTGAAGATGCTGTTGAAATATTCGACCCAATTCAACTAGAATAAGCATGATCAAAATTTTTGCCAAATCAAGTGTAAGTTTGTTACATTTGTAGTATTGCCAAAATGCAATTCCGTCCATTGTTGTAATTCTTCTAATGTGGGATAACTGCTAGGGAACGCTTCAATTACTGCATCATCCTCAACAATCTAAGCATGTGGAAAAATGTGAAAATGCTGCCAAATTTTGTCAAAATATTGGAAACTTACACCGCCTTTGGCTAATTGTCGCATGAATGTTGCCATTTTGTCCAAATCATTCTGTATTTCTTCATCAGTTTTTTGCGAACCACTCGCTTCTACCAACAATTTTGACACAGTCATCAAAAATATGTCAAACGGTTTCGGAGTACTTGAGCCTAATTTTGAGCTTCTGGCACTTTTCTGGTGGTATTCATAGAAAGATTCTGTCAAAATTTGATCGTAGGTCTTGCCAAAATTTGGACGAATCAGACTTGGATTGTTGAGTTCATCTTGTGTTAACTAACCGGGAAAAAATGATGATTTATTTTGCCAAAATGCTACAATTTTTGCAATTACATACCACAACAAAGAAGCCTTCAGTATTATCAAAGTCTGGGTAAGGTGTTAGAGTGAACACAAATGGTATCCCAAATTGAGCTGACATTTTGCCCAATTCATTCCACGAAAAATTCGTGCTGGTTTGATTGGAAACTAGGGGCATACCATTCCATTCTTTGATGAATTGTAATTCGGGTAATTCCCTATTTTGACGGTCGAATACTTTAGTTTGCACACAAGACTGGTAGGCTGTTTTGACCTTTTTCACAGATTCTGGGTCTTCTGTAGTCTTATTTGAGGATAGGATATCTATAAGAAATGATTTAAATACCTCTTAAATAGGGTAGAACTGTTTGCAAAAGTGGGCAAAAGTTTCCAAGGCTATGGCAAAAGACTGGAATTGATCAAAATTGGTAGAATAAACACACAATTCTCTAAGGAAATCGCTAAGGAGTCACCCAAAACAAATCCAGTGCATTAAACATAACCAACCAAGACAATAATATGATAATACATGATTTTAAAGGTATAATCAATACAAAAAAAAGACTGGAATTAATCACAATTGATATAATTCACATCGAATTTTTCAAAAAAATTGTCCAAAACAATTCTGAGGCATTAAATTTGTTCAAAAATTTTGGGGAAAGCATCCAAACGATAGTAGATGATTTAAGGAACATGACCAAGACATGGCCAAAAGTCTAACAATTGTCCAAAACTACTTACAGTTGCCCAAATGCATCAATTGATCTTCTAGAAGACTGAAATGGTCAACATAACTAGCACCATTTTGAATTTGATGGATTTTACCAAAATTACCACACGTGAATTGATAGAAATCATCACAGGGATCTACACTATCGTTCAGATAGGCCAATTCGTGGATATCTACACAAAAAACAAAAACAAAAGACGAAAAAACGAAAAATTAAAACAATTATTATCTAAATCTAGTGTTTACCTTGATCACTGATAATTTCAACAGCACTTAAGTATAAGAATGGATGAAAACATAGAGCTATGAAAAATAGTTTTGATTGCATCTTTTCTAGAAAGATTTCTCTCATCCAAGTTAACTCAATAATTAATAAATAATTTAATTGATACGATATTTTGTATTAATTTTGATAAGATAATCTTATAAGCTTATCAAAAATGATGAATCTTCAAAATTTTCACAATATTTTTTTCCGGCCTTTTTTCTCTTATCAATAATACTTTCCAATCAACAACTATTATTGTAATAAATAACAATAATCCACTACTTAAATTGATTGATTAGTGTACTTAATGGATTATTGATAAAATCGGTTATCAAACCTATTTATTATTATAATTATCACTATTATCGTTATTATCAATAGTTTGAATTCGTATCAAAATGGCGGTAATATTCGGGATGACGTCATGACAATTCGAGATTTTCATTGGTCATTTTGTTGTGTTGTACAGTTGGTTGCATAATAAGTAAATTAGAGCAATTTCCAAGAAAATTGTTGGAATTTCCAAATTTTCCACATTCTAACTAACAATTCACTCAATTCCACATAAATAAAGACGAACATTTTGGTTAAACTAATAAGAAATCAATTTAATTACCTTAATTATTGGAAAATTTCGTAGTTTAATATTGAAAATTCAAAAGTAAGGTTAAGTAGTGACTAATTTGATACACAGATGTCACTGTCCAACATGACTACCAACATATGTCAATGAAAATCACTATTAATCTGTATGTAATTATCGAAATTATTGATTTATCGTAAAAAAAATCACATAAACCAGATTAAATAGCTAAAAAGAAGAAAAATTAGCTGAATTTTGATTTAAATAATTGTAATAATGGCTATAATAGATGCTATTATTATCAACTACTACCAACTTAGTAGATTGAAAATCACTGTATTTTCAAAATGGCGTATTTGTTGACATGTCAATTGCAATAGAAGAAATTGAAAATATCTCTAAAATATGAAAAAATAAAATAAAATTGATTGAAATTAAACGATTTAAACGTATAGAATGAAATAGAATAGACGGTAATAAAATCGAATAAATTCACTCATTAATTTATCAAAATATTGAATTTTTTTGTAGTTGGAAAATATTGGAAAATCAAAGGAAAATCAAGCAAAATGAGGATCCGTTGGTTTCGAAAAACCACACGTATTGTTGCATTATGTAGTTTGGCAAATTTTATCAATAGTGCCGATCGTGTTATCATGCCAATAGCTATTGTACCAATGTCGGACATATTCCATTGGACATTACACGAACAAGGGTGGATTTTATCAGCATTTGCTATTGGATATTTTACTAGTCAAATACTCGGTAAATTACCACTTTAAAATAGTTAATTACATAATTAAAACGACATTAATCAAGTCAACTGCAATTAGACGCCATTTTTTCCAATGTTAACTTGATTTAAAAACAATCAAACTAATCAAAGTAGTAATAGGTGTCTTGATTGTGTTATATTATAATCAACCCCTATTAATAATACAATTGGGGGTTGAATAAATACTCGTTAAATTATACCTTTACTACAATTAAATAAAAAAATACAATTACAACATTAATCGAGTCAACTGAGATTTGACGCCATTTTTACCATAGGTAACAACAAATGAATCCACAGTTGACTTGATTTAATGTAACTAACTCTAATTGGGATTGAAAATTGCATCAATTTATCGATTTACAGGTAGTTTCTGGACGAATAAATTCGGTGCAATCAAATTGTTGATATCAAGTGTACTATTATGGAGTATAACGACATTTATAACACCATATTTAGCGTTTAATATAATTCTATTAATATTATGTCGTATATTGTTAGGTTTCGCTGAAGGTTTAGGTTTACCAACAATTTACCATTTATTTGCTTTAACAATACCGGTTGAAGAACGTTCACGGGCTTTTAGTTATTTGATAGCATGCGGTAGTATTGGACAAACAATTGCATCAATATTATGTCCACATTTATTATGGGAGCAGAATTTCTATTGGTTTGGTTCGTTTGGTTTCTTATGGTTATTATTATGGTTGATTTTCTATCCATATGATTTGATTATTATCAATAATAATGATGATACATTACCGTTACATCAGCCTCAAACAACAAAAACACGAAATTTCATCGATTTTCTAACAAATAAAGCATTATGGTCGATTTATATTGCACATTTCGCTATGAATTGGTCATCGTACATTATAATGCAATGGTTACCAACTTATTTAGCACGATATTTAAACGCTAATGCACATAGTTTAAGTTTAACATCACTCCCTTATATAATCAATTCAATTTTTGGGATAATCAGCGGCCATATAGCTGATGGTTTATTATTGAATAAAAATTGGAGTGTTTTAAATGTACGCCGTTTAATGACTAGTATCGGTTTAATTGGTCCAAGTTTATTTCTATCAATATTTTGTGTTATCAAAAATCTACCATTTGCTTTAATTTTAATTAGTATATCGATGGGTTTATTGGCTTGTAATTCAGCTGGTCATTTAAGTAATCATGTTGATATAGCACCAAATTATGCTGGTATAACATTTGCTATTAGTAATACAATAGCAACAATACCAGGAATTTTATGTGGACCTATAACCGCATCATTAGTTACAATATCAAATGGTGAATGGATGACTGTATTTTTTAGTGCTACAATTATCAATTTAATTGGTAGTTTTATCTATTTTACAAATAGTGTTGGTACACAAATTTTGTAAATTACAAGAAAAATTATAAATAATAGATGTGTATATTTAAAAGAAACAATTTATTGTGCAATATTCAAAATTATTGATTGAACCAACCTATCCTTGTAGTTATGCAACCAACAATACACCGATTGAATGGAGACAAAAGTTCAGTGGTAACTCGTGATTTAAATTGGGGTAAAAACAATAATATTTGAAGATCCACGATTTGTACGAATGAAGGTTTATTTTAAATCGATAAATAACACCAATTTTGACAAAATTGTGGTTGATTTCCCATTATAGTGAATTATAAAGCGGAAACGAACGTCACTGGTCGATTGACTGTTGTCAATATTTGACAGATCGCGTTCTGTATTTAACTGAATTTAAGAACTAAAAATTTTGATTTTTTTCATTAAAAACTACCGAAACAACACAATTTTCAGGAAAATAACCAAAATTTCCGTATAATTTTGGCTTAAAATTGAGAATTTGTAACAACTTAACCCTACTGTTTAGAACATAACCTCAATTATACCGAATTTGTTATAAACTTGGAAACTGAGTTTTTTTCAAGTTGTATCCGGAAACTTATAAAAAACAACACAATAGGAGAGGAAATTTGAAAAAATCTCGAAGTTATTCAATCTTTTCAGATTAAAATTGAAAATTGCCACAACTTAACCCTACCTTTCCGGTATAACCTCAATTGTAATAATGCAAAAATTCGGCAATTTATTCAAAAATAACCGTACGAAATGTACAATAATCGGCATGGTCCATCTAGACGCACTACCCGGTTGGATTCAACACAATTTAGTCGATTTTTTCTAAAATTTACCCAAATTTCAGGTACACCAAGATATCGAAATAGTGTCGATAAAATCGCTCAAAAAGCCTGTAAAGAAACCGAAATTTACCTAAAAAACGGTATTGTAAGCTACTCTACAATTCGATTTTCAATTATTCACAAATTTGGGGATTTTTTCGATTTTAGGACGGTATTCTTGTCGAGAACATGCACGATATTCCCTACGTACAATCCAAAGATTTCCAACCGGAAACTGTGGCGATTATGTCGCGAATTTGTAACGAAATCCGTAAATTAGTCCCCAATACAATACCGTGTGGTATTCAAGTAAACAATAACGAAAATTAATGGTTATCATTGTTAATCATAGAGAATTATTGAAGGTTTTAGCTTGTGGAAATCGTGAGGCTATCGCTATTTCGAAGGCGTGTAATTTCGATTTTATCCGAGCTGAAGGCTTCGTTTTCAGCCACATAGCCGACGAGGGCTTCACCGACGCCGATGCCGGTCGATTGTTGCGCTATCGCCGGTCAATCGATGCGGATAACGTTCTAATTCTAACCGATATCAAAAAGAAGCACAGTTCGCATGCTATAACCGGCGATTTATCGTTGTTGGAAACGGCTGAAGCGGCCGAGTTCTTCTTATCAGACGGTATCATTTTAACTGGGACATCAACAGGAAAATCCGTCGATTTGGATGATTTCAATCAGTTAATTGATCGAATTAAATTACCGCTATTGATTGGTTCTGGTGTTAATATTGATAATTTCGAGAATTATCGTAAAGCTGATGGTTTAATTATTGGTTCATATTTTAAACGATACGGTAATTGGATGAACGATCTAGATGAGGGTAAATTACGGGAATTTATGCTAAAAAACAATAATTATTGTAAATGATACGCCACTGGTTAAATTTAAATTTACCGCTCTATTCGCCATCTTAACTGTTTATATAGCGCTACATTTAGGGTTCAAACTAATTTTTATTTGATTTTTAAACTTTGTAAATAAATTGGGACAAATATTTTATTTTATTCAAATTTTAAGCATTTATTGTAATATTTCATAATTAATTTCGAAATAATTCTGAAATTTGGGTGAAAATCGCCTTGACAGTTGTGTTGGTATGGCAAATTCCCCTAACTATTGTTATGAAATATCTGTCAAAAAATAGTTGTCAATTGTTTCTGTGTTGTTTTTTTTCCCCTAATTACTTCCAGAATGATCCTTAAATTAATTAATTAACCGGAAAATTGAACGAATTTTTTAAAAATTCGCTTAATTAAAATAATGCAAATTTTATGTAAATTAAATCGTATAGAATGTTGGAGAAAATGTCACCGTTTGGTAAAAAGAAATCAAAGAAAAGTTTCCCAGTTAAAGTTTGCACACTAGATGCCGAATTAGAATTCGATCTACAAGTAAATTAAACTAAATAATCAAATTAAATTGAATTGAATTCATTGCTTTTTCAGTGGCGTGCAACTGGTCGGGATTTATTCGAATTAGTTTGCCGTACGATTGGTTTACGTGAAACGTGGTATTTTGGTTTACAATATGAGGACAATAAAGGCTTCATATCGTGGCTAAAACTCGATAAAAGGGGTAAAACAAAATTTCGGCCAATTCAATCGAATTTTCGAATAATTCTCTAATCAAATTCCAGTCCAAGATCAGAGCATTAAACGTAACGAAGGCACTGTATCGTTCATGTTCTTTGCGAAATTCTATCCGGAAGAAGTGGCCGAAGAACTAGTTCAGGATGTAACCAAACATTATTTTTTCTTACAAGTGAAACAGGCAATTTTATCAATGGATGTTTATTGTCCACCGGAAGCTTCCGTTCTATTAGCCAGTTATGCTGTACAAGTTAAAGTAAATTGTTTCAGTTTTATATACAGAATGAGCCAAAAATAATGGCCTAGTAATTGTATACAGAGTGAGCCAAAGAGATGGGGTATTGATAGTGATATTCTACAAATTTGTACTGATTCATTACCATAACAACATTGGAGATTGACAATCACCTTTTTTATTCTTGTCTCTTTTCAATTATACTTGAGATACAATTGTAGAGCGAGATAGAAGGGTTGTCATGGTAACGATACTTCTTTAATATCACGTGTATTACAGTAATTCACAGTTGGCTATGCTTTTATTATGTAATATCGTAGATTAGTTCATATTTTACTAAATTTGATGTTGTTCAAGTGTTTGAATAAAGCTACGACACTAAATAAGAAATCATAGCCAACTGTGAGGTAAAATATAGTAAATCTCGATAAATTTGCACGCTTCATTAATGAATGGGACCAAACCTTTTGACTCACCTCGTATACAGAGAGACAAAAATCAATTGTAACTAGATTTTTTTTTTTTTTTAGTTTGGTGATTTCGATTTAGAAACTTACACGCCTGGTATGTTGGCAAAAGAAAATTTATTACCACAACGTGTTATCGATCAATATAAAATGACACCACAAATGTGGGAAGAACGTATACGTATTTGGTATTCAGATCATCGCGGCATGTCCAGGGATGAAGCTGAAATGGAATATTTAAAAATTGCCCAAGATCTCGATATGTATGGTGTTAATTATTTCCCAATTACGGTATAGAAACCCATAAAAACATATATTTTCATCATATAGTTGGCTATGGTTTCCTTATATAGTGTCGTAGATTCGTAGAAGTCGTAGTTCAGACTATGTTATTTAATCTCAGAGTTGGCTGTGTCTTGGTTACGTTCATAGTTTATTGTAGATGTCAAGTGTCCAAAAGTAGAGCCTGCTAGATTTTCCGGGGAAATCCAATGCGTTTTAGTTGAAATAAAAAAATCCCCAAATTTAATAGCGGTAAATTTAAAATAATTTGTCTCTAATACAAATATTCCAGTTAGTAGTTGTTTTTTTTTTGATGATTTCGTAGTGTCGTAGCTTTGTTCATACTTTACTAAATTTGACATTTGTTAATGTGGTAATCAACTATCCGAATAAAGCTACGACAACACCAACTTTGTATTTTTCCACAATTAATTCACTTATAAACAATCAAACTAAGTTACGACTCATATTTTGTGTAATTATTAAAATCAAAACCTACTAGATTTTCCGATATTGGGTTACTATACAGGAAAATCTAGTAGGAATTGATTAAAACAAAAATATCCCCAATTTTAATAGCGGGAAATTCAACATATTTATATATTTTTTCTCTAATATAATCATGTCGTAGCTTTATTCATACTTTACCAAATTTGAATGTGTGATTCTAGTTATCAAGTATCCGAACAAAGCTACGACAACGCTTTATAATAACAGACAGCCAACTCTGTAATGTAACATTATTAATGGATTTATTAAAAGATTGAACTAAGCTACGATGCACGTTTTGTATAGTAATTAAAATCAAAATCTACTAGACTTTGAGGAAATCTAAGTGTTGATTCAAATGAAAAATCCGCAATTTTAATAGCGGGAAATTCGTAATATTTCTGTTTTTTTCTCCAATAGAAATGTGTCGTAGCTTGGTTCATCTATACCAATTGATATTTGTTAATCTAGTTGCCAAGTATCGAAACAAAACTATAGCGCTAGTAATGATAGACAATTAATGTATTTTAAGTGGTTGAACTAAGTTACGACACGACGTAAATTGAAACATGGCCAACTAAGGGTTACAAATAGACTTTTATATTGATGATTTTTTTGTAGAATAAAAAAGAGACAGAATTATGGTTGGGTGTAACGCCATTAGGTTTAAATATCTACGAAAAAGAGAATAAATTAACACCAAAAACAACATTTACATGGGGCGAAATACGCCATATTAGTTTCGATGATAAGAAATTCATTATAAAACCGGTTGATAAGAATTCACCAAATTTCGTATTTTTTAGTGAAAAAGTCCGTATGAATAAATTAATTTTAGATTTATGTATGGGCAATCATGATCTATTTATGCGCCGACGTAAACCCGATTCAATGGAATTACAACAAATGAAAGCTGCCGCAAAAGAGGAGAAACAACGCCGTCAAATCGAACGTAATCGTTTGGCACGCGAGAAACAATTACGCGAAGAAGCCGAACGTGAACGTGCCAATTTAGAACAACGTCTACGTCAATACCAGGAGGAGATCCAATTAGCCCATGAAGCTCTAGTAGTTGAAATTCTAACCTTAAAATTTTATAAAATTGATAAATTTTGGTTATTTTTTTCTAGAAACGTTCGGAAGAAACTGCCGATTTGTTAGCGGAGAAGAGTCGTGTGGCTGAAGAGGAGGCGATTCTATTGCGCCAAAAGGGCGCCGAAGCCGAACAAGAAATTACACGATTGCGTTTGAGTGCTATGCGTCGGGAGGAAGAACGTGTCACATTAGAGCGGAAAACACGGGAAGCGGAAGTTTTAACAGCGAAATTAGTTGAAGATAGTGAACGGAGGGCGGCTGAGACCAATCAATTGAAAGAGGAATTGATGCGTGCTAGGACTGCTGAGAAACAAGCCAAAGAGAAATTATTGGATTTCTTAAGTCGTAGTACTAGTACTGGTTCGACTGTGACTAGCCCAATTTCTGTATTTAATTATTTATTTTCAATTGTTTTTTATTTATTTTATTGATTTTAGTCGGTATCTGCCCTCTATTCGGCGCCGTTAAGTCCAAATCTAGGGCCGGATTTGTCGATTCTAGACCAAGACGTCTCAGTAATTAGCACCGATTATCATCTAAATAGTGCCTATGATCTATCATGTGCTGATACAGATCAATTGTGTTTAGAAATCGAAAAAGAGAGGTTATTCTTTTGACATTTAATCTCGAAATTAACCTAAATTTTGGTTATTTTTCTGTTGATAGGGTGGAGTGTTTGGAGAAGAATAAACATCTACAGAACCAATTAAACGAATTACGTTCCGAGATTGAAGTATTAAAAGTTGCTGATAAACAAACCGAATTCGATCAATTGCATAATGAACAATTAAAATTAGGTGAAAATAAATATTCAACGTTGAAAAAGAGTAAATCAGGTTCGACAAAGTCTCGTGTAGCATTCTTCGAGGAATTATAGCGATTCGTTTTCAATTTTAACAATTCTAATTCTAATTATATTGTATTGATATTCGTACTATTTTTAAGGAGAAAATACAATATTTGTCTATTTTGTATACAAAAACCGTTGATTTTCTTAACAAATTCGATAGTGGACGAATAAAAGTGATAATATCCGTTGAATCGAGATTTTGTTAAATTGTGGCTAAGATCCCAACATTTCGAAATCTGGGTCTCTTTCTATCGTATGAAACAGACTATACTCTATCTCTTTTTAGTCGCCATTGTTTCGAATATGTATACGTTAAAACAATATCCGTAGAATTGATCAAATTGTAGTAAAGATTGCGTTCTCTTTCTAGAACATTATAATCCCAATAAACTATCTCTTTTTATTATGCATTCGATAAGAATTGGTGAAATAAAGCGGGTCTTCCACTATTGTTCATGTATATTTTGTGTCTAAATTATTCAATACAGTGACAATGTTCTTCAATCCAACTATAATAATGTGCCGTTTTTGTAAATCCCTGCGGCATACCCTTATCACAACCGGCTGTATTTGTAAAACTGGCTATACCAACGTGTAAGGGTGGTTTACTTGGTAGTATCAATGGACCACCACTATCGCCCTTAAATCAACCAAAAATCCCCAATTAAATCGATTTTAATTAAGTAATTAATTAAATGAAATGAATTACATTACAGATACTTCGTCTGGCATCGCCTCGGGCACAAAGCATACCGTCATTCAGTATCATTCGATTATAAAATTTCGAACATTCTTGGGCTGTTATCACTTTTAGCGGTACAAATAATAACTGTTTACTTATATTATGAGAGTCTGAAATTCAGTTAATTAGTTCTAATTAAAGGAAAATTGTTGAATTTGCGATATTTACCGGATTGCGTACGTCCCCAGCCGCTGATAAGCACCGTTTTGTCGGCTTCAACAGCCCGATGGTTCAAACGAATCGGCCTGATAAACCCTGTTAACGAATCGGAAATTTTACATAATATACCATGTGTCCCAACTAATTGTGGTCGGTTGAGATTTGAGCAAAATTTGGACCACGTAGCTCATCGGCAAATTGGTGGCAAATCGCTGTAATTTGCCAATGTCGCGATTTTCACCAATCGAATGTGCACGTAAAACAATCCAGAATGGGAACACTTGGTATATCAATTCGTATACTTACTACTGTGACTAACCGGTTGTTCTAAATGAACCAATGCTATATCGTTCTCTAGTGTTATCGTATTGTAATTTTCATGGACGAATATTGCATCAGATTTAACTATAATCGAATTGTTTGTACGATTCTTCAATGTCGGCGAACCCAATAATACATCAGCCGAACTGTAAATCAAACACTGCTATTAAAACACTTAAAAACAATACGGTTAGAGCAACCCACTTACACTGGATAGAAGCAATTTTCTATCTTTTGTTTACTGCCGGTAGTATGAAAGACGCAATTGACTATTTCGCCGAATTTCAAACTAAATTTGGAAGAATCTTTGGAAATTGATAAGCAATTTGATAAGAAATTTTACCCTTCTGCACAATGGCCGGCTGTTAGTACCCATTGGTCGCTAATAAGAGCACCACCGCAGAACATTATCGAATTGCCTTTTCGGATGAAAAGTGCCGCTTGCCATGGAAATTGACCCAAATTGGCTGATAAGCCATTGATAATAAATAGATCTGTATTGTTGGTTTTTTGTTTTGTTTGTTGGAAATTGAAAAGAATTATCAAAATTATAATTAAAACTTGTTTCATTATTGAAATTATTTAAAATACTGAAAGTACAAGAATTTTGAATATAATTTAATTCGAAATTTTATGAAATTTAAAAGAACAAATCGATTTTTTATGGTAAAAACAAATGAACAATAAACAATAAAATTAAACAGTTAATAATAGATAATTAATTCACATTAAGAGATAATTAAAATTATAAATAACCAAGATAATTGATTACATTTTATTTAAAATTTAATAAGTTTTTCATTAATTTAAAAATGACGAGACGCTACTGATTTTTATTTCAATTATATACAGTAGGAGCAACCGATATAAACACACTCTATGCACACAAATGCATTGCTTTTACTGTATATTTACCCAATAATTGATAAACTTCAAATCAAGGCGACTATGGAAATTTAGATTTGACATTTGACTCTATAAATACAAACAGTTGGCTATGATTTACTTATAAAGTGTCGTAGTTTAGTTCATATTTCATATTTGTTTTAATGAATTTTCAAGCGTATAAAACAATCGACGACACGGCTATAATCACATTATGTTTTCAAATAGATCGCCTTTACTGTATATTTACACAATAATTAACAAATTTCAAATAAAAGCGGTTATAAATACAAACAGTTGGCTATGGCTTAGTTATAAAGTGTCGTGGATTAGTTCATATTTGTTTTAATGAATTTTCAAGCACATAAATCAATCTACGATTCTGCTATAATCATTTTATGTATTCAAGTAGATCGCCTCAACTGTATATTCATTTAATATTTGAACCGAATATACTGTTATGCCCAATTGAATGGTTTCATAATGGAAATTAAACTTCAAATCAGAGTGTTTATGGAAATTTGATTTTCAATGTATAGTTAGCTATGCCTTCTCTGGTGAAAAAGTCGTAACTTATTTCATACTTTATTTCCAATTTAAAAATAATCGAACGAATCGAATTACGACAGTCTGACTAAAATTATAGCCAACTTGATTATTAACTATTTACTAATTATAAAAGATAGCAAGTTTATGGAATAATTTTTTGTTTTTCGCGCTTCATTTGTTATTATCCAGATCCGGACGAGAATTTATCGTAGTTGGCTATACTTCTAGTGAAGAAGTCGTAACTTAATTCATAATTTAATGCAACATTTCTAATTGAAAAATCAAGTTAGGACACTAATCAAAGACATAGTCAACTTGTTTGATTATCCATAAAACTCATAGCCAACTTGATTGTTTCTTTTATTATTGTCGAAAACCTAGTTGGCTATGACTAGTGAGGGAGCAATGACGTCATAATTTAGACGAATCAAGTTACAACATCACTTAATAAAGTTGATTGATTATAGATAAAATTCATAGCCAACTTGATTATTAATTATTTATTAATAATAAACGAACACAAAGCATTTTTTTTTTAATTTTCTTTCATGTTTCATTTTGTTATTGTCCAGGAGCGGACAATGATTTATCCATGAATTTCTTCTTAGCAAAACACAACCACCATTTACTTGGTTTACCATCGTCGGTATTGAAAACTTTCTCAACAACACGTAAACCAATCTCTTGACGTAATTGTGTTAGATAAGAACGTAAAAATTCAATATCCTGTTGGGTTTTTGGTTTACTATAAACGGAATTTAATGGAAATTGTGGATCGCCCGGTATATCAAATCGTGATATTGCCAATGTGTACATTTCATTTTGGGCTGTACTACGATTCGAACAACGTTGCAATTTTTTCAAACATTCCGTTATATATAACGTTATATAAATTAATAAACGATCAGCTTCCGACTGGAAAAAAAAACAATAATTAATCAATCAATCAATAATAAAAGACGCCCAATAGTATTTCATTTGATAGGAAGCGATGACTTTCGTAACGTAATTCGCAACTTACTCTAACGCCACAATATTTAAACATAAAAAACAATAAAAACCACAGCCAACTACCTGTTGAAATACTACTGTACGCCTACTCGATCTTTTAGTTTTACTTTAATTTCGTATGTCCGGAAGAAAACATTTGCTTTGAAATAATACAAAGCCTCATCGATTATATCCTGGTCGCCGCCTGTTTGATTTGGTATAAAAGTCGGGGCAGGTCCCCGGAATTGGGTTTTAAACGGTAAAATTGCCATATTCCCGATACATTGTTGATAATCCAAAAATGCCGAATGATAAGCCTTATCGGAACAAATAAACAAATGAAATTCAATTTTGTTAGTTAATATTCAATAGAACTTACCGGCATTGTTTTTTATTTGTGGTTTAAGATGGAAATTACTTCGAAATGGGGCCCCACCTAACCTCACCAATGCCAATGACAAATCAGCAAAGTTGGCAAAATTGATTCGAAATAAATTACCAGAAAAATTATAAATTCTTCATTAATTACCAGATTTGTGATAATAGTTCGATCTTTAATTGATATTTTTGTTGATTAAACTCTAAATTTTGATATTTTCGAATTTTAATTAATTAATAATTTGAATATGTCAACTGAGTTGGTAATTTTTTGTTGCCAATTGTAGAGCGTAAAAGTCACTAAATGTACACGTCAATTCCAACGATAATAAACATACTGAAGGCAAATTATTAAATATTTATCCAAGATAAGCCGTTTCAGCCAACAATAATTGTACGGTTAGTTTTCTGAATACTGTGCATGAAAATATATAATTAAACATCCTGAAACAGATCCAATCATTACAGAAATTTGCCTAAAATAAAAAAAAGTTGACTGAAAAAGAAATATTGAGGTTAGATTTAATATTTACAAGAAGTTACCTAAAATAAAGTGAAGATTATTATTAGAAATATTCTGAAAAACAAAGAATTAGACATTAAAACATTCAATTAAACATCCTGAAATAGAAAAATTATAAATAGATCCGATACTTACAGAAATTTACCTAAAATAAAATAAAATTTATCATTATAAATATACTGAAAGATAAAGAAATTGGCATGAAAATATGCAATTAAACATCCTGAAAAAGGAATATTAAAGCTAGATTAAATACTTACAGGCATTATATCGAAAATGAAATAAAGGTTAAAGAATTAGGACTGATAATCCTAAAACATAGAAAACAGTATATTTTATTATTATAAATAGCCTGAGAAGCAACAAATTGTACGTGGATATCAATAATTAAACATCCTGAAACAGAAAAATTGTAATTCGTTCCAATACTTACAGAAATTTACCTAAAATAAAATAAAGTTTAAGTTAATGACCCTGAAACATATAATACTAAATTTTATCATTATGAATATCTTGAATAATAATAAAAATATACATATTAAACATTCTGAAAAAGAAATATTGAGGTTAGCTTTAATATTTACAAGAAGTCACCTAAAACGAAATAAAGATTGAGGGATTAAAGTTAATGATGCTGAAACATAAGAGATTAAATTTTATCATTATCAATATCCTGAAAATAATAAAATTATATACATGTAATTAAACATCCTGAAAAACTAAGGTTAGATTTAATACTTACAAGAAGTTACCTATAAAGAAATATCCGGACACGTGTTGATTATTTCACTTACCTGTAACACAGATTAAGCTACACATCACTGTAATTATAACACACTGATCACTAATTGTTCACGCTAATTCACTGCACTAAAAACCACCAACTTTCCAAGATAGAAATTTAAAAAAGTACTTACTACTTTACTGCTACTCAGCCTCCTGTCCCTCGCTGTTCGAACCTACTGTAAATAGAAGAGAAAAAAAAAGAAAAATATTAGTAATTTTGGTATCATTATTTGGATTGTTTGTTTTACCCTTTCGTTGAACTGTCGCCTAGCCTACAACTCCATGGGATGACCAACTCGTCCATCCATAAGGGCACTACACTGACACTGACCACCACCAACTAACACTAACTACCACCAACTGACACTGACATTGACCACCAAGACTACTTCCCTAGCCACAAGACTACTTCACTGACACCAAGACAAATTCACTACGTTTTGAAACTACAATCATTTAGTTGAACTCACTGAATTCACTACTTTTTATAATCACTAACTAATTGTAAGCACGACTTTAATTTAGACACTTGTTGATTTTATCCTCGCTACAAAAACCTAAAATAAAATAAAATTCATCGTCATTAATGCCTTGAAATATAAAAAATATTGCAAATTAATTGCAATACTTGAAAAAATTTACCTGTGAAACTATATCTAGCAAAAAATATGTAGGTAATTAAACATGATGAAAAGGAAATGTTAAAACTAGGACTTTATTTAGTTAATTATAGAATCTAAAATACAAGGACAAGCCGAATTCCTGCAGCTTAAATGATTGCAATAGTTGGGAACTTTTAAAACAAAACCCACAAAATCAATTTGGAATAAAAAAGGATATCAGAATCATAACAAGAAATCGTTTAAAAAAAATCCAAAAAAGAGCTTCGAAGATTATTTAAAGAAATTAAAGAGCTACTTAATCAATATAAAGACATAATTAGTGTTCAACAACAAAATGCAGAAATACGACAGGTTAGTATCTATCAAATTCAAGATATGATTATCTGTAACAACAATCCTCGCCTTCAAACTTCCGACCGAATTACAAACGAAATTTCCAAAGCCAACCGATTCAATTAGGACCTAACACAACCCAACAAATAATTTTGATGTGACCCTAATCGAAAGAAATTAATCCCGAAAATTTCCAATCACCCACAACAACCTCCACAACAAGAACAATCCTTGCCAACAAAGTTCCAACCGAATTACAAACGAAATTTCCAAAGCCAACCGATTCAATTAGGACCTAACACAACCCAACAAATAATTTTGATGTGACCCTAATCGAAAGAAATTAATCCCGAAAATTTCCAATCACCCACAACAACCTCCACAACAAGAACAATCCTTGCCAACAAAGTTCCAACCGAATTACAAACGAAATTTTTAAAGCCAACCGATTCAATTAGGACCTAACACAACCCAACAAATAATTTTGATGTGACCCTAATCGAAAGAAATTAATCCCGAAAATTTCCAATCACCCACAACAACCTCCACAACAAGAACAATCCTTGCCAACAAAGTTCCAACCGAATTACAAACGAAATTTCCAAAGCCAACCGATTCAATTAGGACCTAACACAACCCAACAAATAATTTTGATGTGACCCTAATCGAAAGAAATTAATCCCGAAAATTTCCAATCACCCACAACAACCTCCACAACAAGAACAATCCTTGCCAACAAAGTTCCAACCGAATTACAAACGAAATTTCCAAAGCCAACCGATTCAATTAGGACCTAACACAACCCAACAAATAATTTTGATGTGACCCTAATCGAAAGAAATTAATCCCGAAAATTTCCAATCACCCACAACAACCTCCACAACAAGAACAATCCTTGCCAACAAAGTTCCAACCGAATTACAAACGAAATTTCCAAAGCCAACCGATTCAATTAGGACCTAACACAACCCAACAAATAATTTTGATGTGACCCTAATCGAAAGAAATCAATCCGAAAATTTCCAATCACCCACAACAACCTCCACAACAAGAACAATCCTTGCCAACAAAGTTCCAACCGAATTACAAACGAAATTTTTAAAGCCAACCGATTCAATTAGGACCTAACACAACCCAACAAATAATTTTGATGTGACCCTAATCGAAAGAAATCAATCCAGAAAATTTCCAATCACCCACAACAACCTCCACAACAAGAACAATCCTTGCCAACAAAGTTCCAACCGAATTACAAACGAAATTTTTAAAGCCAACCGATTCAATTAGGACCTAACACAACCCAACAAATAATTTTGATGTGACCCTAATCGAAAGAAATTAATCCCGAAAATTTCCAATCACCCACAACAACCTCCACAACAAGAACAATCCTTGCCAACAAAGTTCCAACCGAATTACAAACGAAATTTTTAAAGCCAACCGATTCAATTAGGACCTAACACAACCCAACAAATAATTTTGATGTGACCCTAATCGAAAGAAATTAATCCCGAAAATTTCCAATCACCCACAACAACCTCCACAACAAGAACAATCCTTGCCAACAAAGTTCCAACCGAATTACAAACGAAATTTTTAAAGCCAACCGATTCAATTAGGACCTAACACAACCCAACAAATAATTTTGATGTGACCCTAATCGAAAGAAATTAATCCCGAAAATTTCCAATCACCCACAACAACCTCCACAACAAGAACAATCCTTGCCAACAAAGTTCCAACCGAATTACAAACGAAATTTTTAAAAGCCAACCGATTCAATTAGGACCTAACACAACCCAACAAATAATTTTGATGTGACCCTAATCGAAAGAAATTAATCCCGAAAATTTCCAATCACCCACAACAACCTCCACAACAAGAACAATCCTTGCCAACAAAGTTCCAACCGAATTACAAACGAAATTTTTAAAGCCAACCGATTCAATTAGGACCTAACACAACCCAACAAATAATTTTGATGTGACCCTAATCGAAAGAAATTAATCCCGAAAATTTCCAATCACCCACAACAACCTCCACAACAAGAACAATCCTTGCCAACAAAGTTCCAACCGAATTACAAACGAAATTTTTAAAGCCAACCGATTCAATTAGGACCTAACACAACCCAACAAATAATTTTGATGTGACCCTAATCGAAAGAAATTAATCCCGAAAATTTCCAATCACCCACAACAACCTCCACAACAAGAACAATCCTTGCCAACAAAGTTCCAACCGAATTACAAACGAAATTTCCAAAGCCAACCGATTCAATTAGGACCTAACACAACCCAACAAATAATTTTGATGTGACCCTAATCGAAAGAAATTAATCCCGAAAATTTCCAATCACCCACAACAACCTCCACAACAAGAACAATCCTTGCCAACAAAGTTCCAACCGAATTACAAACGAAATTTCCAAAGCCAACCGATTCAATTCGGACCTAACACAACCCAACAAATAATTTTGATGTGACCCTAATCGAAAGAAATTAATCCAGAAATTTCCAATCACCCACAACAACCTCCACAACAAGAACAATCCTTGCCAACAAAGTTCCAACCGAATTACAAACGAAATTTTTAAAGCCAACCGATTCAATTCGGACCTAACACAACCCAACAAATAATTTTGATGTGACCCTAATCGAAAGAAATTAATCCAGAAAATTTCCAATCACCCACAACAACCTCCACAACAAGAACAATCCTTGCAAACAAAGTTCCAACCGAATTACAAACGAAATTTCCAAAGCCAACCGATTCAATTCGGACCTAACACAACCCAACAAATAATTTTGATGTGACCCTAATCGAAAGAAATTAATCCAGAAAATTTCCAATCACCCACAACAACCTCCACAACAAGAACAATCCTTGCCAACAAAGTTCCAACCGAATTACAAACGAAATTTCCAAAGCCAACCGATTCAATTCGGACCTAACACAACCCAACAAATAATTTTGATGTGACCCTAATCGAAAGAAATCAATCCAGAAATTTCCAATCACCCACAACAACCTCCACAACAAGAACAATCCTTGCCAACAAAGTTCCAACCGAATTACAAACGAAATTTCCAAAGCCAACCGATTCAATTCGGACCTAACACAACCCAACAAATAATTTTGATGTGACCCTAATCGAAAGAAATTAATCCAGAAATTTCCAATCACCCACAACAACCTCCACAACAAGAACAATCCTTGCCAACAAAGTTCCAACCGAATTACAAACGAAATTTCCAAAGCCAACCGATTCAATTCGGACCTAACACAACCCAACAAATAATTTTGATGTGACCCTAATCGAAAGAAATTAATCCAGAAATTTCCAATCACCCACAACAACCTCCACAACAAGAACAATCCTTGCCAACAAAGTTCCAACCGAATTACAAACGAAATTTCCAAAGCCAACCGATTCAATTCGGACCTAACACAACCCAACAAATAATTTTGATGTGACCCTAATCGAAAGAAATTAATCCAGAAATTTCCAATCACCCACAACAACCTCCACAACAAGAACAATCCTTGCCAACAAAGTTCCAACCGAATTACAAACGAAATTTCCAAAGCCAACCGATTCAATTCGGACCTAACACAACCCAACAAATAATTTTGATGTGACCCTAATCGAAAGAAATCAATCCAGAAATTTCCAATCACCCACAACAACCTCCACAACAAGAACAATCCTTGCCAACAAAGTTCCAACCGAATTACAAACGAAATTTTTAAAGCCAACCGATTCAATTCGGACCTAACACAACCCAACAAATAATTTTGATGTGACCCTAATCGAAAGAAATCAATCCAGAAATTTCCAATCACCCACAACAACCTCCACAACAAGAACAATCCTTGCCAACAAAGTTCCAACCGAATTACAAACGAAATTTCCAAAGCCAACCGATTCAATTCGGACCTAACACAACCCAACAAATAATTTTGATGTGACCCTAATCGAAAGAAATTAATCCAGAAATTTCCAATCACCCACAACAACCTCCACAACAAGAACAATCCTTGCCAACAAAGTTCCAACCGAATTACAAACGAAATTTCCAAAGCCAACCGATTCAATTCGGACCTAACACAACCCAACAAATAATTTTGATGTGACCCTAATCGAAAGAAATCAATCCAGAAATTTCCAATCACCCACAACAACCTCCACAACAAGAACAATCCTTGCCAACAAAGTTCCAACCGAATTACAAACGAAATTTCCAAAGCCAACCGATTCAATTCGGACCTAACACAACCCAACAAATAATTTTGATGTGACCCTAATCGAAAGAAATCAATCCAGAAATTTCCAATCACCCACAACAACCTCCACAACAAGAACAATCCTTGCCAACAAAGTTCCAACCGAATTACAAACGAAATTTCCAAAGCCAACCGATTCAATTCGGACCTAACACAACCCAACAAATAATTTTGATGTGACCCTAATCGAAAGAAATCAATCCAGAAATTTCCAATCACCCACAACAACCTCCACAACAAGAACAATCCTTGCCAACAAAGTTCCAACCGAATTACAAACGAAATTTCCAAAGCCAACCGATTCAATTCGGACCTAACACAACCCAACAAATAATTTTGATGTGACCCTAATCGAAAGAAATTAATCCAGAAATTTCCAATCACCCACAACAACCTCCACAACAAGAACAATCCTTGCCAACAAAGTTCCAACCGAATTACAAACGAAATTTCCAAAGCCAACCGATTCAATTCGGACCTAACACAACCCAACAAATAATTTTGATGTGACCCTAATCGAAAGAAATTAATCCAGAAATTTCCAATCACCCACAACAACCTCCACAACAAGAACAATCCTTGCCAACAAAGTTCCAACCGAATTACAAACGAAATTTCCAAAGCCAACCGATTCAATTCGGACCTAACACAACCCAACAAATAATTTTGATGTGACCCTAATCGAAAGAAATCAATCCAGAAATTTCCAATCACCCACAACAACCTCCACAACAAGAACAATCCTTGCCAACAAAGTTCCAACCGAATTACAAACGAAATTTCCAAAGCCAACCGATTCAATTCGGACCTAACACAACCCAACAAATAATTTTGATGTGACCCTAATCGAAAGAAATCAATCCAGAAATTTCCAATCACCCACAACAACCTCCACAACAAGAACAATCCTTGCCAACAAAGTTCCAACCGAATTACAAACGAAATTTCCAAAGCCAACCGATTCAATTCGGACCTAACACAACCCAACAAATAATTTTGATGTGACCCTAATCGAAAGAAATCAATCCAGAAATTTCCAATCACCCACAACAACCTCCACAACAAGAACAATCCTTGCCAACAAAGTTCCAACCGAATTACAAACGAAATTTCCAAAGCCAACCGATTCAATTCGGACCTAACACAACCCAACAAATAATTTTGATGTGACCCTAATCGAAAGAAATCAATCCAGAAATTTCCAATCACCCACAACAACCTCCACAACAAGAACAATCCTTGCCAACAAAGTTCCAACCGAATTACAAACGAAATTTCCAAAGCCAACC
Organism: Mylabris phalerata; assembly: GCA_020740385.1. Lineage (NCBI taxonomy): Eukaryota > Metazoa > Arthropoda > Insecta > Coleoptera > Meloidae > Mylabris > Mylabris phalerata. The sequence goes on along the minus strand of JAJEOX010000142.1, from coordinate 1,409,818 downwards.
GATTCAATTCGGACCTAACACAACCCAACAAATAATTTTGATGTGACCCTAATCGAAAGAAATCAATCCAGAAATTTCCAATCACCCACAACAACCTCCACAACAAGAACAATCCTTGCCAACAAAGTTCCAACCGAATTACAAACGAAATTTCCAAAGCCAACCGATTCAATTCGGACCTAACACAACCCAACAAATAATTTTGATGTGACCCTAATCGAAAGAAATCAATCCAGAAATTTCCAATCACCCACAACAACCTCCACAACAAGAACAATCCTTGCCAACAAAGTTCCAACCGAATTACAAACGAAATTTTCAAAGCCAACCGATTCAATTCGGACCTAACACAACCCAACAAATAATTTTGATGTGACCCTAATCGAAAGAAATCAATCCAGAAATTTCCAATCACCCACAACAACCTCCACAACAAGAACAATCCTTGCCAACAAAGTTCCAACCGAATTACAAACGAAATTTCCAAAGCCAACCGATTCAATTCGGACCTAACACAACCCAACAAATAATTTTGATGTGACCCTAATCGAAAGAAATTAATCCAGAAATTTCCAATCACCCACAACAACCTCCACAACAAGAACAATCCTTGCCAACAAAGTTCCAACCGAATTACAAACGAAATTTCCAAAGCCAACCGATTCAATTCGGACCTAACACAACCCAACAAATAATTTTGATGTGACCCTAATCGAAAGAAAATCAATCCAGAAATTTCCAATCACCCACAACAACCTCCACAACAAGAACAATCCTTGCCAACAAAGTTCCAACCGAATTACAAACGAAATTTCCAAAGCCAACCGATTCAATTCGGACCTAACACAACCCAACAAATAATTTTGATGTGACCCTAATCGAAAGAAATCAATCCAGAAATTTCCAATCACCCACAACAACCTCCACAACAAGAACAATCCTTGCCAACAAAGTTCCAACCGAATTACAAACGAAATTTCCAAAGCCAACCGATTCAATTCGGACCTAACACAACCCAACAAATAATTTTGATGTGACCCTAATCGAAAGAAATCAATCCAGAAATTTCCAATCACCCACAACAACCTCCACAACAAGAACAATCCTTGCCAACAAAGTTCCAACCGAATTACAAACGAAATTTCCAAAGCCAACCGATTCAATTCGGACCTAACACAACCCAACAAATAATTTTGATGTGACCCTAATCGAAAGAAATCAATCCAGAAATTTCCAATCACCCACAACAACCTCCACAACAAGAACAATCCTTGCCAACAAAGTTCCAACCGAATTACAAACGAAATTTCCAAAGCCAACCGATTCAATTCGGACCTAACACAACCCAACAAATAATTTTGATGTGACCCTAATCGAAAGAAATCAATCCAGAAATTTCCAATCACCCACAACAACCTCCACAACAAGAACAATCCTTGCCAACAAAGTTCCAACCGAATTACAAACGAAATTTCCAAAGCCAACCGATTCAATTCGGACCTAACACAACCCAACAAATAATTTTGATGTGACCCTAATCGAAAGAAATCAATCCAGAAATTTCCAATCACCCACAACAACCTCCACAACAAGAACAATCCTTGCCAACAAAGTTCCAACCGAATTACAAACGAAATTTCCAAAGCCAACCGATTCAATTCGGACCTAACACAACCCAACAAATAATTTTGATGTGACCCTAATCGAAAGAAATCAATCCAGAAATTTCCAATCACCCACAACAACCTCCACAACAAGAACAATCCTTGCCAACAAAGTTCCAACCGAATTACAAACGAAATTTCCAAAGCCAACCGATTCAATTCGGACCTAACACAACCCAACAAATAATTTTGATGTGACCCTAATCGAAAGAAATCAATCCAGAAATTTCCAATCACCCACAACAACCTCCACAACAAGAACAATCCTTGCCAACAAAGTTCCAACCGAATTACAAACGAAATTTTTAAAGCCAACCGATTCAATTCGGACCTAACACAACCCTACAAATAATTTTGATGTGACCCTAATCGAAAGAAATTAATCCAGAAATTTCCAATCACCCACAACAACCTCCACAACAAGAACAATCCTTGCCAACAAAGTTCCAACCGAATTACAAACGAAATTTCCAAAGCCAACCGATTCAATTCGGACCTAACACAACCCAACAAATAATTTTGATGTGACCCTAATCGAAAGAAATTAATCCCGAAAATTTCCAATCACCCACAACAACCTCCACAACAAGAACAATCCTTGCCAACAAAGTTCCAACCGAATTACAAACGAAATTTCCAAAGCCAACCGATTCAATTCGGACCTAACACAACCCAACAAATAATTTTGATGTGACCCTAATCGAAAGAAATCAATCCAGAAATTTCCAATCACCCACAACAACCTCCACAACAAGAACAATCCTTGCCAACAAAGTTCCAACCGAATTACAAACGAAATTTCCAAAGCCAACCGATTCAATTCGGACCTAACACAACCCAACAAACAATTTTGATGTGACCCTAATCGAAAGAAGTTAATCCCGAAAATTTCCAATCACCCACAACAACCTCCACAACAAGAACAATCCTTGCCAACAAAGTTCCAACCGAATTACAAACGAAATTTCCAAAGCCAACCGATTCAATTCGGACCTAACACAACCCAACAAACAATTTTGATGTGACCCTAATCGAAAGAAGTTAATCCCGAAAATTTCCAATCACCCACAACAACCTCCACAACAAGAACAATCCTTGCCAACAAAGTTCCAACCGAATTACAAACGAAATTTTTAAAGCCAACCGATTCAATTAGGACCTAACACAACCCAACAAACAATTTTGATGTGACCCTAATCGAAAGAAATTAATCCCGAAAATTTCCAATCACCCACAACAACCTCCACAACAAGAACAATCCTTGCCAACAAAGTTCCAACCGAATTACAAACGAAATTTTTAAAGCCAACCGATTCAATTAGGACCTAACACAACCCAACAAATAATTTTGATGTGACCCTAATCGAAAGAAGTTAATCCCGAAAATTTCCAATCACCCACAACAACCTCCACAACAAGAACAATCCTTGCCAACAAAGTTCCAACCGAATTACAAACGAAATTTCCAAAGCCAACCGATTCAATTAGGACCTAACACAACCCAACAAATAATTTTGATGTGACCCTAATCGAAAGAAATTAATCCGAAAATTTCCAATCACCCACAACAACCTCCACAACAAGAACAATCCTTGCCAACAAAGTTCCAACCGAATTACAAACGAAATTTTTAAAGCCAACCGATTCAATTAGGACCTAACACAACCCAACAAACATTTTGATGTGACCCTAATCGAAAGAAGTTAATCCCGAAAATTTCCAATCACCCACAACAACCTCCACAACAAGAACAATCCTTGCCAACAAAGTTCCAACCGAATTACAAACGAAATTTCCAAAGCCAACCGATTCAATTAGGACCTAACACAACCCAACAAATAATTTTGATGTGACCCTAATCGAAAGAAATTAATCCCGAAAATTTCCAATCACCCACAACAACCTCCACAACAAGAACAATCCTTGCCAACAAAGTTCCAACCGAATTACAAACGAAATTTTTAAAGCCAACCGATTCAATTAGGACCTAACACAACCCAACAAATAATTTTGATGTGACCCTAATCGAAAGAAATTAATCCCGAAAATTTCCAATCACCCACAACAACCTCCACAACAAGAACAATCCTTGCCAACAAAGTTCCAACCGAATTACAAACGAAATTTTTAAAGCCAACCGATTCAATTAGGACCTAACACAACCCAACAAATAATTTTGATGTGACCCTAATCGAAAGAAATTAATCCCGAAAATTTCCAATCACCCACAACAACCTCCACAACAAGAACAATCCTTGCCAACAAAGTTCCAACCGAATTACAAACGAAATTTCCAAAGCCAACCGATTCAATTCGGACCTAACACAACCCAACAAACAATTTTGATGTGACCCTAATCGAAAGAAATCAATCCAGAAATTTCCAATCACCCACAACAACCTCCACAACAAGAACAATCCTTGCCAACAAAGTTCCAACCGAATTACAAACGAAATTTCCAAAGCCAACCGATTCAATTAGGACCTAACACAACCCAACAAATAATTTTGATGTGACCCTAATCGAAAGAAATCAATCCAGAAATTTCCAATCACCCACAACAACCTCCACAACAAGAACAATCCTTGCCAACAAAGTTCCAACCGAATTACAAACGAAATTTTTAAAGCCAACCGATTCAATTAGGACCTAACACAACCCAACAAATAATTTTGATGTGACCCTAATCGAAAGAAATTAATCCCGAAAATTTCCAATCACCCACAACAACCTCCACAACAAGAACAATCCTTGCCAACAAAGTTCCAACCGAATTACAAACGAAATTTCCAAAGCCAACCGATTCAATTCGGACCTAACACAACCCAACAAATAATTTTGATGTGACCCTAATCGAAAGAAATCAATCCAGAAATTTCCAATCACCCACAACAACCTCCACAACAAGAACAATCCTTGCCAACAAAGTTCCAACCGAATTACAAACGAAATTTTTAAAGCCAACCGATTCAATTAGGACCTAACACAACCCAACAAATAATTTTGATGTGACCCTAATCGAAAGAAATCAATCCAGAAATTTCCAATCACCCACAACAACCTCCACAACAAGAACAATCCTTGCCAACAAAGTTCCAACCGAATTACAAACGAAATTTCCAAAGCCAACCGATTCAATTAGGACCTAACACAACCCAACAAATAATTTTGATGTGACCCTAATCGAAAGAAATCAATCCAGAAATTTCCAATCACCCACAACAACCTCCACAACAAGAACAATCCTTGCCAACAAAGTTCCAACCGAATTACAAACGAAATTTCCAAAGCCAACCGATTCAATTAGGACCTAACACAACCCAACAAATAATTTTGATGTGACCCTAATCGAAAGAAATCAATCCCGAAAATTTCCAATCACCCACAACAACCTCCACAACAAGAAAAATCCTTGCCAACAAAGTTCCAACCGAATTACAAACGAAATTTCCAAAGCCAACCGATTCAATTAGGACCTAACACAACCCAACAAATAATTTTGATGTGACCCTAATCGAAAGAAATCAATCCAGAAATTTCCAATCACCCACAACAACCTCCACAACAAGAACAATCCTTGCCAACAAAGTTCCAACCGAATTACAAACGAAATTTCCAAAGCCAACCGATTCAATTCGGACCTAACACAACCCAACAAACAATTTTGATGTGACCCTAATCGAAAGAAGTTAATCCCGAAAATTTCCAATCACCCACAACAACCTCCACAACAAGAACAATCCTTGCCAACAAAGTTCCAACCGAATTACAAACGAAATTTCCAAAGCCAACCGATTCAATTAGGACCTAACACAACCCAACAAATAATTTTTGATGTGACCCTAATCGAAAGAAATCAATCCAGAAAATTTCCAATCACCCACAACAACCTCCACAACAAGAACAATCCTTGCCAACAAAGTTCCAACCGAATTACAAACGAAATTTCCAAAGCCAACCGATTCAATTCGGACCTAACACAACCCAACAAACAATTTTGATGTGACCCTAATCGAAAGAAGTTAATCCCGAAAATTTCCAATCACCCACAACAACCTCCACAACAAGAACAATCCTTGCCAACAAAGTTCCAACCGAATTACAAACGAAATTTCCAAAGCCAACCGATTCAATTCGGACCTAACACAACCCAACAAACAATTTTGATGTGACCCTAATCGAAAGAAGTTAATCCCGAAAATTTCCAATCACCCACAACAACCTCCACAACAAGAACAATCCTTGCCAACAAAGTTCCAACCGAATTACAAACGAAATTTCCAAAGCCAACCGATTCAATTCGGACCTAACACAACCCAACAAACAATTTTGATGTGACCCTAATCGAAAGAAGTTAATCCCGAAAATTTCCAATCACCCACAACAACCTCCACAACAAGAACAATCCTTGCCAACAAAGTTCCAACCGAATTACAAACGAAATTTCCAAAGCCAACCGATTCAATTCGGACCTAACACAACCCAACAAACAATTTTGATGTGACCCTAATCGAAAGAAGTTAATCCCGAAAATTTCCAATCACCCACAACAACCTCCACAACAAGAACAATCCTTGCCAACAAAGTTCCAACCGAATTACAAACGAAATTTTTAAAGCCAACCGATTCAATTAGGACCTAACACAACCCAACAAATAATTTTGATGTGACCCTAATCGAAAGAAATTAATCCCGAAAATTTCCAATCACCCACAACAACCTCCACAACAAGAACAATCCTTGCCAACAAAGTTCCAACCGAATTACAAACGAAATTTCCAAAGCCAACCGATTCAATTCGGACCTAACACAACCCAAACAAACAATTTTGATGTGACCCTAATCGAAAGAAATCAATCCAGAAATTTCCAATCACCCACAACAACCTCCACAACAAGAACAATCCTTGCCAACAAAGTTCCAACCGAATTACAAACGAAATTTCCAAAGCCAACCGATTCAATTAGGACCTAACACAACCCAACAAATAATTTTGATGTGACCCTAATCGAAAGAAATCAATCCAGAAATTTCCAATCACCCACAACAACCTCCACAACAAGAACAATCCTTGCCAACAAAGTTCCAACCGAATTACAAACGAAATTTTTAAAGCCAACCGATTCAATTAGGACCTAACACAACCCAACAAATAATTTTGATGTGACCCTAATCGAAAGAAATTAATCCCGAAAATTTCCAATCACCCACAACAACCTCCACAACAAGAACAATCCTTGCCAACAAAGTTCCAACCGAATTACAAACGAAATTTCCAAAGCCAACCGATTCAATTCGGACCTAACACAACCCAACAAATAATTTTGATGTGACCCTAATCGAAAGAAATCAATCCAGAAATTTCCAATCACCCACAACAACCTCCACAACAAGAACAATCCTTGCCAACAAAGTTCCAACCGAATTACAAACGAAATTTTTAAAGCCAACCGATTCAATTAGGACCTAACACAACCCAACAAATAATTTTGATGTGACCCTAATCGAAAGAAATCAATCCAGAAATTTCCAATCACCCACAACAACCTCCACAACAAGAACAATCCTTGCCAACAAAGTTCCAACCGAATTACAAACGAAATTTCCAAAGCCAACCGATTCAATTCGGACCTAACACAACCCAACAAACAATTTTGATGTGACCCTAATCGAAAGAAGTTAATCCCGAAAATTTCCAATCACCCACAACAACCTCCACAACAAGAACAATCCTTGCCAACAAAGTTCCAACCGAATTACAAACGAAATTTCCAAAGCCAACCGATTCAATTCGGACCTAACACAACCCAACAAACAATTTTGATGTGACCCTAATCGAAAGAAGTTAATCCCGAAAATTTCCAATCACCCACAACAACCTCCACAACAAGAACAATCCTTGCCAACAAAGTTCCAACCGAATTACAAACGAAATTTCCAAAGCCAACCGATTCAATTCGGACCTAACACAACCCAACAAATAATTTTGATGTGACCCTAATCGAAAGAAGTTAATCCCGAAAATTTCCAATCACCCACAACAACCTCCACAACAAGAACAATCCTTGCCAACAAAGTTCCAACCGAATTACAAACGAAATTTCCAAAGCCAACCGATTCAATTCGGACCTAACACAACCCAACAAATAATTTTGATGTGACCCTAATCGAAAGAAGTTAATCCCGAAAATTTCCAATCACCCACAACAACCTCCACAACAAGAACAATCCTTGCCAACAAAGTTCCAACCGAATTACAAACGAAATTTCCAAAGCCAACCGATTCAATTCGGACCTAACACAACCCAACAAACAATTTTGATGTGACCCTAATCGAAAGAAGTTAATCCCGAAAATTTCCAATCACCCACAACAACCTCCACAACAAGAACAATCCTTGCCAACAAAGTTCCAACCGAATTACAAACGAAATTTCCAAAGCCAACCGATTCAATTAGGACCTAACACAACCCAACAAATAATTTTGATGTGACCCTAATCGAAAGAAATCAATCCAGAAATTTCCAATCACCCACAACAACCTCCACAACAAGAACAATCCTTGCCAACAAAGTTCCAACCGAATTACAAACGAAATTTCCAAAGCCAACCGATTCAATTCGGACCTAACACAACCCAACAAACAATTTTGATGTGACCCTAATCGAAAGAAGTTAATCCCGAAAATTTCCAATCACCCACAACAACCTACACAACAAGAACAATCCTTGCCAACAAAGTTCCAACCGAATTACAAACGAAATTTCCAAAGCCAACCGATTCAATTCGGACCTAACACAACCCAACAAACAATTTTGATGTGACCCTAATCGAAAGAAGTTAATCCCGAAAATTTCCAATCACCCACAACAACCTCCACAACAAGAACAATCCTTGCCAACAAAGTTCCAACCGAATTACAAACGAAATTTTTAAAGCCAACCGATTCAATTCGGACCTAACACAACCCAACAAATAATTTTGATGTGACCCTAATCGAAAGAAATTAATCCCGAAAATTTCCAATCACCCACAACAACCTCCACAACAAGAACAATCCTTGCCAACAAAGTTCCAACCGAATTACAAACGAAATTTCCAAAGCCAACCGATTCAATTCGGACCTAACACAACCCAACAAATAATTTTGATGTGACCCTAATCGAAAGAAGTTAATCCCGAAAATTTCCAATCACCCACAACAACCTCCACAACAAGAACAATCCTTGCCAACAAAGTTCCAACCGAATTACAAACGAAATTTTTAAAGCCAACCGATTCAATTAGGACCTAACACAACCCAACAAATAATTTTGATGTGACCCTAATCGAAAGAAATTAATCCCGAAAATTTCCAATCACCCACAACAACCTCCACAACAAGAACAATCCTTGCCAACAAAGTTCCAACCGAATTACAAACGAAATTTTTAAAGCCAACCGATTCAATTCGGACCTAACACAACCCAACAAACAATTTTGATGTGACCCTAATCGAAAGAAGTTAATCCCGAAAATTTCCAATCACCCACAACAACCTCCACAACAAGAACAATCCTTGCCAACAAAGTTCCAACCGAATTACAAACGAAATTTTTAAAGCCAACCGATTCAATTAGGACCTAACACAACCCAACAAATAATTTTGATGTGACCCTAATCGAAAGAAATTAATCCCGAAAATTTCCAATCACCCACAACAACCTCCACAACAAGAACAATCCTTGCCAACAAAGTTCCAACCGAATTACAAACGAAATTTTTAAAGCCAACCGATTCAATTCGGACCTAACACAACCCAACAAACAATTTTGATGTGACCCTAATCGAAAGAAATTAATCCCGAAAATTTCCAATCACCCACAACAACCTCCACAACAAGAACAATCCTTGCCAACAAAAGTTCCAACCGAATTACAAACGAAATTTCCAAAGCCAACCGATTCAATTCGGACCAAACACAACCCAACAAACAATTTTGATGTGACCCTAATCGAAAGAAATTAATCCAGAAATTTCCAGTCTCCCACAACAAATTCCACAATAATAACAATCCTTGCCAACAAAGTTCCAACCGAATTACAAACGAAATTTCCAAAGCCAACCGATTCAATTCGGACCTAACACAACCCAACAAACAATTTTGATGTGAACCTAATCGAAAGAAATTAATCCAGAAATTTCCAATGTTTAATCATCCACGAGAATTTCTACAACAACCTCCACAACAACAGCACCGTCCACCAACAACAAGAATCCTTTCCACCAAACTTTAACCGAATTAGAAACCAATAGCCATCCAATTCAACTTTAACCAAACGTTTCTTACAGACAAAACTTCCCGCAATGGAAATTTGGAAAACCATCACAAGAACAACAAACACCAATAAGTGGAGTATCCACAATCACAAACCTCAATCAACCGACCAACCATCTACAAAGTGGTATTCAAACAGCAACGACAATACCAAAAGCAAGAAAACGAAGATAAAGAAAATTTTCAAAAGGAAGCCTCCCAAAACATAGAAACATAAAAATCGACATCAACAATATCCAATTCAACTCTCCACCTTATGTTCGCATACCTTTCTTTTGACCGAAATTTCCAAATCGACACCGATCGCAATGTTACAATTATCCGACCAATTCCAAATCCCAAGCAAACCCATCCGACCTATTAAATTCACATCAATACATGGAGATAATCCAGCGTAACAGAAATCATTGACGATGACTTTGTGAACGTAAGTCAATTTTTTGTTTCAACTCTATAATCTGCATTACTGGCAATCTATTGAAGCAAGACAATATCGGTAATGCAGATTGTTTAGTTGAAACAAGAAAGAGACATACGTTCACAAAATCATAGGCTACTGCAAAGAGGAATAGCGTGGCACACAAGGTACAAAAAATTCGAATCTATGATTCCCATTTCATACATATTATGATGATATCATCGAGAATAAAATCACAGAGGAATTAAACCTTTCGGTTAACTGTGAAGAAGCATGCCTGTACAACACCAACAAAACTATAATAATTCCATTTCAATAGAGAACCGATTTCAACACACAAAAAACAATACAATTAGGAAGCGAATTGGAAGACGGAGAATATTTATTACCCAGACAAGAACAAACGGGTGTAAAGGTGCCAGAAAGCATAATTAACATCAAAGACGGCTTTTACTTCTGTAAAGTCATCAATACCAACAACCACTCGATCAGAATTACCATTAAGAAAAACCTGTATTTCGAATCATTAACGGAAAACTATAGTATAGGTACAAAGAAAAATGGCAATAAAAAAATAACCAACGGTTTCGAATTTTTCTGAAGTAATCATCTTAATGAAGAAGAAAAAACAAATCTGAGAGAATTAATAAACGAATACATATAGTGACATATTACACCTCCCAAATACTAAACTAACTTTCACCAACGATGAAATACTAGTTGATGCGAAATTGTACCGATATGCCCCTATACATAAAGATGAAATTCAAAAACAAGTAAACGACCAGGTAGAAAAAGGCATTATAAGATCGAGCCACTCCCCATGGTTAAGTCCTGTATGGATTGTTCCGAAGAAAATGGACGCATCTGGCAAAAGGAAATGGCGCATGGTCTTAAATTATCGAAGTTTGAATGAAAAAAACCATCGACGATATTTTAGATAAACTCGAAAAATGTAATTACTTACCACTCTAGATCTCGCAAGTGGGTGCCACCAGATAGAAATTGAAGAAAATTCAGTTGCCAAACAGCATTCTCTGTTGATGGAGGGCACTACGAACAGTCATATTGTGCAACAAATTGAATTGAAAATCAACAAATTATACATGAATATCAATAATTAAACATCCTGAAAGAGAAAAAAATTAATTAGAAATTTACTTAAAATAAAAGTTTGAGGGATTAAAGCTAATGATTCTGAAACATAAGAGATTAAATTTTTTCATTATAAATATCCTGAAAAATAATAAAATTACTTATATACATGTAAATAACATCCTGAAAAAGAAATACTGAAGTTAGGTTCAATACTTACAAGAAGTTATCTAAAACGAAATATCCTGAAAGAAAAAAATATTAATGAATATCAATAATTAAACATCCTGGGAAAGAATTAGACATGTGCTGATAATTTCACTTACCTGTAACAGATTAAGCTACACAGCACTGTAATTATAACACACTCCCACTAATTATCCACACTAATTCACTGCACTAAATACCACCAACTTTCCAAGATAGAAATATAATAACTTCCCTACCCTCTGGTCGGGGAAGTTAAAAAGGTACTTACTACTTTACAGCTACTCAGCCTCCTGTCCCTCGCTGTTCGAACCTACTGTAAATACAAAAGAAAAAAAAAGAAAAATATTAGTAATTTTGGTATCATTATTTGGATTGTTTGTTTTACCCTTTCGTTGAACTGTCGCCTAGCCTACAACTCCATGGGATGACCAACTCGTCCATCCATAAGGGCACTACACTGACACTGACCACCATCAACTAACACTAGCTACCACCAACTGACACTGACATTGACCACCAAGACTACTTCCCTAGCCACAAGACTACTTCACTGACACCAAGACAAATTCACTACGTTTTGAAACTACAATCACTTAGTTGGACTCACTGAATTCACTACTTTTTATAATCACTAACTAATCACGACTTTAATTTAGACACTTGTTGATTTCATCCACGCTACAAATACCTACAATAAAATAGAATTCACCACCATAAATACCCTGAAATATAAAAAAATTGTACATAAAAATTAGTAATTAAACATCCTGACACAAGCAATACATACTTACAAAAAATCACCTGAAATAAATTAAAATTTATCATTATAAACTTCCTGAAAAACAAAAAAAAAGTAATTAAACATGCTGAAAAAGAAATATGAAAACTAGATTCAATACTTCCAGGAATCTACCTGAAATAAAATCAAAATTCAAGGGTAAATGTTGATGATCCTAAAACTTAATAAAGTGGCTATATTTTATGGAAACAAATATACTGAAACACAAAAAAATACAAGAAAATGGATTAATTAAACATCCTAAAACAGAAAAATTGTGATTACATCCAATACCTACTTACAGAAGTTTATCTAAAATAAATTGAACTGATTATCTTAAATTTTACCAAGCAAGTCGCTATACAAATGCACTACTAAATAACACGAATTTTCTACGATAGAAACATACAGGTACTCACTACTTCACTGCTACTCAGCCTCCTGTCCCTCGCTGTTCGAACCTACTGTAATACGGAAAGAAAAAAGAAAATTAAAATTTTGGTATCATTTGGACTGTTTGTTTTACCCTTTCGCTGAACTGTCGTCTAGCCTATAACTCCATGGGATGACCAACTCGTCCATCCATAAGGGCACTACACTGACACTGACCACCACCAACTGACACCAACTACCACCAACTGACACTGACATTGACCACCAACACTACTTCCCTAACACCAAGACCACTTCACAGATACCAAGCCAAATTCACTACGTTTTGAAACTATAATCACTTAGTCGAACTCACTGAATTCACTACTTTTTATAATCACTAACTAATCACGACTTTAATTTAGACACTTGTTGATTACATCCACGCTACAAATACCTAAAATAAAATAAAATTCACCACCATAAATACCCTGAAATACAAAAAAATTGTACATAAAAATTAGTAATTAAACATCTTGACACAAGCAATACATACCTACTTACAAAAATTCACCTGAAATAAATTAAAATTTATCATTATAAACTTCCTGAAAAACAAAAAAAAAGTAATTAAACATGCTGAAAAAGAAATATGAAAACTAGATTCAGTACTTACAGGAATCTACCTGAAATAAAATAAAAATTTAAGGTTAAATGTTGATGACCCTAAAACATAATAAAGTAGCTATGAATACAAATACGCTGAAACACAAAAAAATATTACCAGAAAATCTACAATGAAACATCCTGAAACAGAAAAATTGTAATTAAATCCAATACTTACAGAAATTTATTTAAAATAAATTGAAGTGATTATCTTTAATTTTACCTACCAAGTCGTTATACAAATGCACTATTAACACTCCTCACTTTATCACACAACGAATTCACTGCCCTAAATAACACGAATTTTCCGCGATAGAAACATAGAAAGGTACTCACTACTTTACTGCTACTCAGCCTCCTGTCCCACGCTGTTCGAACCTACTGTAATTAGACAAAAATTGAAGAAAAATATTAGTAATTTGGGTATCATCATTTGGATTATTTGCCTTACCCTTTAGTTGAATTGACGCCTAGCCTACAACTCCATGGGATGACCAACTCGTCCATCCATAAGGGCACTACACTGACACTGACCACCACCAACTGACACTGACTACCACCAACACTACTTCCCTAACACTAAGACTACTTCACAGACACCAAGACAAATTCACTACGTTTTGAAACTATAATCACTCAGTTGAACTCACTGAATTCACTACTTGTTATAATCACTAACTAATCACAACTTTAAGTTAGACACTTGTTGATTACATCCACGCTACAAATACCTAAAATAAAATAAAATTCACCACCATAAATACCCTGAAATACAAAAAAAATTGTACATAAAAATTAGTAATTAAACATCCTGACACAAGCAATACATACTTACAAAAATTCACCTGAAATAAATTAAAATTTATCATTATAAACTTCCTGAAAAACAAAAAAAAAGTAATTAAACATGCTGAAAAAGAAATATGGAAACTAGATTCAATACTTCCAGGAATCTACCTGAAATAAAATCAAAATTCAAGGGTAAATGTTGATGACCCTAAAACATAATAAAGTAGCTATGAATACAAATACGCTGAAACACAAAAAAAATATTACCAGAAAATCTACAATGAAACATCCTGAAACAGAAAAATTGTAATTAAATCCAATACTTACAGAAATTTATCTAAAATAAATTGAAGTGATTATCTTTAATTTTACCTACCAAGTCGTTATACAGATGCACTATTAACACTCCTCACTTTATCACACAACGAATTCACTGCCCTAAATAACACGAATTTTCCGCGATAGAAACATAGAAAGGTACTCACTACTTTACTGCTACTCGGCCTCCTGTCCCACGCTGTTCGAACCTACTGTAATTAGACAAAAATTGAAGAAAAATATTAGTAATTTGGGTATCAACATTTGGATTATTTGCCTTACCCTTTAGTTGAATTGACGCCTAGCCTACAACTCCATGGGATGACCAACTCGTTCATCCATAAGGGCACTACACTAACACTCTAACACAGACACAAACAATCTAATCACTACTATTTAACACTACGTTTCACTACTTTTTATAATCACCAATGAAGCACCACTTGAAATTAGACACGATTTATCCTGCGATCGGTACCAGAAAACCACTACTAATTATGTTCAAACATTTGATTTATAGCTCGACTTGATTAGTAGGAAACACTGAATTGTATCACGATTCTTCAATTTTCTTACATTTCCATACGAATATTGGCAATTTTACGATAGAAATCAACATGCGTGGCTCTAACCGACGCCTGGTGTCTCTTCTAATTGGTTGAAAACTACCTGAAAAACTATTTTATCAAGCTTAAAATCAATTAAAATCGCCAATAATTACCGATAATCGATCATTGATAACAATTTTCTTGATTTTTCACACGAATTTTCCGCGTTCTGATAAAGAAAATGCACTAAAGATGGCTGACACTGACTACGTTGGAAGAAACAAATGAAAAGCTCTGCATTGTTAACCGTTGTGATTGGTCCAGAAACTACTTGATCAAATTTCAAATTAACGGTCAATGTGAAAATCGATTAAAATCGCCAATAATTTAATTGATAATTAATAATAATTTTCTTGGTTTTTCACACGAATTTTCCACGCTTCGATAAAACCAACGCACAAAACACAGGTGACGCTGGCCTAAAAAAAAAGAAATAAAATTACAAAACTGCTCAATCAAAACAACGATTAGTCTTAAAATCAATTAAAATCGCGAATAATTATCGATAATCGATTAAAAAAAACTCACTGATAATAATTTTCGCGATTTTTAACACGAATTTTCCACGTTCTGAGAAAAAAGACGCACTAAAGATGGCTGACACGTTGGAAGAAACAAATGAAAAACCCCTTTATGATTGGTCCAGGAATTACTTGATCAAATTAACGGTTAGTTTTAAAAATCGAATAAAATCGCCAATAATTAATCGATAAGCGATCAAAAAAGCTCACCGATTTTAATTTTCTTGATTTCCATACGAATATTGGCGATTTTACGATAAAAAGCAACACGAATGGCTCTAATCGACGTTTGGCGTCTCTTCTAATTGGTTGAAAACTACCGGGAAAAACTATTTTATCAAGCTTAAAATTAATTAAAATCGCGAATAATTATCGATAATCGATTAAGAAAACTCACTGATAACAATTTTCTTGATTTTCACACGATTTTTCCGCGTTCTGATAAAGAAGACGCACTAAAGATGGCTGACACTGACTACGTTGAAAGAAACAAATGAAAAGCTCTGCATTGTTAACCGTTGTGATTGGTCCAGAAACTACTTGATCAAATTTCAAATTAACGGTCAACGTGAAAATCGATTAAAATCGCCAATAATTTATCGATAAACCGGAAAAGCGATCAAAAACACTCACTGTTAATAATTTTCTTGATTTTTCACACGAATTTTCCACGTTTCGATAAAAACAACGCACAAAAAACAGGTGACGCTACCCGAAAAAAAGAAACAAAATTACAAAACGGCTCAATCAAAACAACAATTAGTCTTAAAATCAATTAAAATCGCGAATAATTATCGATAATCAATTAAAAAAACTCACTAATTTTAATTTTCTTGATTTTTCACACGATTTTCCACGCTCCGATAATAAAAAAGACGCACTAAAGATGGCTGACATTGAGCGATCAAGCTACAGGTTGGAAGAAACAACTGAAGACATCCTTGTTATTGGTCCAGGAACTACGTTGATCAAATCAACAGTTAATCTTAAAAAAAATTAAAAAAAAAATCGATTAAAATCGCAAATAATTAATCGATAAGCGATTAAGAAAACTCACTGATAATAATTTTCTTGATTTTCACACGATTTTTCCGCGCTTCTGATAAAGAAGACGCACTAAAGATGGCTGATTTTGACGACGTTGGAAGAAACAAATGAAAAGTTCTGCATTGTTAACCGTTCTGATTGGTCCAGAAACTACTAGATCAAATTTCAAATTAACGGTCAATGTGAAAATCGATTAAAATCGCCAATAATTTACCGATAAACCGGAAAAGCCACCAAAAACACTCAGTAATATTAATTTTCTTGGTTTGTCACGCGATTTTCTCAAGTTCCGATAAAAAAAAGACGCATTTAAGACGACTGACACAGACCGATCAAGCTACACGTTGGAAGAAACAAATGAAAATCACCCTTATGATTGATCCAGAAACTACTTGATTAAATTAACGGTTAGTTTGAAAAATCGATCAAAATCGCCAATAATTGATCGATAAACGATCGAAAAAGCTCACTGATTTTAATTTTCACGCTTTTTCACCCGAATTTTCCCCGTTCCAATACAAACCATCCATAAAACACGGCTAATTCTGACCGATCCACTGGGCGGTGGAATAAACAAATGAAAAACACCTTTACGATTAATTCAGAAACTACTTGATTAAATTAACGGTTAGTTTTAAAAATCGAATAAAATCGATTAAAATCGCGAATTTATCGATAAACTTTCATTGAAGCCGGTTGATTTTCGTTTTTTTTTTAAATTTTTTTGAATTTTCACGAGATTTTTCAATATTTTCCGATAAAAAAAGCCGCCCCCGGTCAACACGACTGCCTCTTATCACTGCGATGGATAAACTGCGGGCAGCGGGGGAACCAGCAGAAGAACAGTTACCCCCGAACTAACCCCCTACTCTTGTGATTGCAAAGATAACATTAAGAAAGGTAACATTAAATAAGAAAGATAACCTTAAGTATAGTTGAGCTCGATTTTTCTGATTGGTCCAAAATGACGTCAACAAACTCGAATTAAATTATTTCTTGAATTCGATCGTCGATTTTCCGGGGAAAATACGAAGAAAATCCGTTAAAATCACCAACAATTTATCGATAAATCTAAGCTAAAGTTATTAATAAAAATTGTTTTAATTTACTCGAATTATTCGCATTTTCCGACGAAAATCGACACAGTCGACTCTGATTCATGTACTGTTCCGGAAAAAGGAAACAAATAAAGAAAATTCTCTTCTTCGTTCTACTATTGAGTTAACTGGATACGTTTAAGACACGGAAAACTATCGATATTCGTTTAATTATTAAGAAAATCAGGTACTGAACGTTTGTTCGTATAACCTCTTCACATATGAATTTTTCGAAACTACACACGTTGATAACATTAAAAAATTAATATAAGGGTTGTTTAATACTCATTTTGTCTAGTTTTGTATTGTTTTTTCTATAATTGGTGATAATAAATACAGAATTAGGCCTATTGGAAGTACCACTGTAATCAAACACACCGTGAGCTTAATTTCGTCGGTGGTGTGTAAAAAACCGCCTATAATTCTAATTTTTTGCAATTAATTAAGTCGTCTGTACATCTAGACGAGACGCTTACATAAATCTACAATAATTATGCTTATTTTTCTAATTAAATTAGAATTTCTAATGCGTATACGCCTAAAAGTAGGCAACCCTATATACTTGTGTGTTTCGTATCTGCATAATAATAGTGGCCTATTTGATTCTATTTATTTGTTAATATTTGGATATTATCATTATTAGTAATATAATTGGACTAATTTTCAAATTAAATTGAATTAAAATAACGATAATTGTAAATATTTCCTAATTAGATTAATTTCTAATCAAAGATACCGTTGGTACAGTTCAAAACAACGTTGCCATATTGTAACAATAAGTCTCAGAATTTGAAGTCTAATTTTATAATTACCAAATCTCCAAATTTCCTTAATTTTGAGGTTGAGCAACCCGGAAATAATCGAAAATTTTGCCGATTTTTACAAACCCTCAATAAGTATCCATAATAAGTGACTTGCCTAAATGTGAAATAATTGGAATTAAATTACAATATAACCAAAATTAGCAATAGAAAAATAAATCAACATTAATTAGTTGATAATTATCGAGTCTTTGATAACCAGTTTTAATTTTAATTTGGAAATTCGAGAGAAATTTGAAATAATGGCGCAAGATTGGAGAATTATTGGGCAACTTGGCAACGTTACAAACGACTTGTTGGTTATTCAAAACAACTATTAGTAGCTCCAAATCCGAGAAATTAATCTTAAGAAATTATCGTAAATATTGTAATCAATCAACAATAAAAATGATTAATATTTCAAAAATTATCGAAAATTTGTCGTAATAATTGTAGGAAATTGATTAATTGTAATATTTTTTTGTAGTTTGAAATTGCAAGGTTGGTAGCAATGTTAACGACATTTTCTTTTCGCCATTCAAATCGAAAACAAGTCTGAAAAACGGTTGAAACTTTCACTGAAACTTTGAAGACGATTTAATGAAGATAAACTGAAAGAAATTGCTGAAAATTGTGTGTTTTATTGTCGGAAATAATGGGCGAATCGGTGTGTGCACGAAAATTGGACGAAATGGACGATCTCGATGAGGCCATGTAAGTCGATCTGTTTGGTTAGTTTGATAACTCGAAAATTATCAAAAAACCGGTAATTTGATAAAAAAAATAGCGGGTTATCGGGGGGATTTTCGGGTTGTTGTGTTTACCCCCGAATAGGAGCGAATTTGCGTCGATTTTTTGCAAATTTCTAGAATTTCAACGATTTTCGATTTGCAGCATTTCGAACGATCCGTGGAGTCGGACGATCTTGGAAACGATCTTGAAATTGACGAAAAAAGCCGTCTTGAATTGGTTGTCGATATTGAAGAAAATCGGCGAAAGTAGCGATAAAAACGACGAATTTGGCCATCTATTAATCGACAATATCACCAGTTTATACGAGGATTTGATCTTCGATATGGACATAATTCGGGAGAAATTTTTGGATAAATTGATGCGCATCATGGACCGGTTGCAGAATTTATCGAAAGATCTAGAATTAGCCATGCCGGAGGTCAATCATGAGAACAAACCATTAGCTGGACTTTTGGGCGAATTGGAGGTGAATTTGGCGAAGTAAGTCGCCCCAGAATCATCCCCCAAATCGTAATTTATCGATCGATTTACAGGTACGAAGATATGGCGAATAATCGGGTCAAACACATCCAGAATATCAACAATCAAATCAAAATATTGTGCAATGAATTCGGACGGAAACCGAAATTGTTAGCGGAAAAATCACCGTTACCGCACCAACTGGAAATCGAAGAATTCGACGAGTTTATCCGGCAATTGGAGTTCGAGAAAGACGAACGTTTGGAGAAATTTAAGCAGATCCATGGGGAAATCTTGGAAATTTGCGCCGATTTAGACTACAAAGGCCGCACGAATTTCGAAAAATTCCTCCTAACTAAATCGATAACCGATAACGATTATCAAATTATAATGAAAGATAAAGAATTCGATAAAATCCTCGAATTTTACGATGATTTAAATCAATTAAAACGTACAACAATGGAGGAAATCCAACAATTACGGGAATCGGTGGAGAAGATTTGGTCGATTCTAGAGTACGATATCTATGAACGCGATCAATTCGTGTTAAAAAACCACAAATCAACATCATTGAAAACGTTAGAGTGTTATCGGAATGAATTGAAGCGTTGTGAAGTGTTGAAAAAGGAGAATTTGAAGAAATTCATCGAACAACAACGCGTTGAAATCAGGCAATTGTGGTCGAAATGTAATCTAAATGAAGACCAACAACTACAACAATTTAAATTCTATAATTCCGATTGTTATACGGAGGATTTATTCGATTTACACGCCTATGAAATCAATAAATTGAACGAATATTACAATGAAAACAAGACAATATTACAGAAATTGCACGATTATCGTGTTGTATGGTCGGAATTTATCGATTTGGAGACGAAATGCGACAATAATAAAGACCGTTATAAGAATCGTGGTGGTCAATTGTTGATCGAGGAGAAATTGCGGAATAAATTGAAGAAGAAATTGGCGAAATTCGAGTTGGAATTGTACGATTTCCATCATAATTTCATTGTGAATAATGGTTGTGAATTTTTAACGTTCGGTCAAGAGATACCCGAATTTATTAAAATGTTACATTTGGATTTGGATAAGAGATGTAAGGAGAAATTGAGTGCGAAGAAGATGGAACGTGAAAAGACCCAACTGGTGATTGGGGGTGGTGCGAAAACCCGTTTGAATCTGTTCCCATCGACTAGTAATCTATTGAAAGTGTCACCATCACCGTTAAAAACCCCATTGAGTGGTAAAAGGAAATTGATGGCAACCCCCAGGACCGGTGGTGAGGCTAAGAAGTTGAAGAATTCACCGAAAAGTACAGGTTTGTATTTATTTTTTCGTTTGTTTATTGATTTTGGGCCTCAATTAGGACGCCCTTTGGTTGTATTGAATTGAGTGATTTAAGCTGGTTGGATTTTGGGGGTGAATTATCTAATTTTAAGGGATTATTGAGATGATTTTTCGACTAATAAACCGCCAATTCTATAGTTGTCTTACCCTCTATGAAGGGGTTGTTTTTTAATTACGAATGAGGGAAGTTTCGATTTTGACGGAGTAGATTTTTGGGGTAAATATTGTAATTTTAAATCGATTTTGGACCATTAAATCGTCAATTATATGGTTGATTCTGCAATTTTTGTACCCCTTAAAAAAGGGGTTCTTATCGGGTTATAAATAACGAAGATTTAACTAGATTTTAGGGGTGGATTTGATATTTTTAGTCAGTTTTCGAATTATTAAATATGGAGTATAAAAATATTTAAATTGGGTTGGGCGACTTTGGGGGTGTATTTTATAGTTTTAAGGGATTATTGAGACGATTTTTTGACTAATAAATCGCCAATTCTATAGTTGTCTTACCCTCTATGAAGGGTTGTTTTTTAATTACGAATTAGGGAAGTTTTGATTTTGACGGAGTAGATTTTAGGCGTTTTTGGGGTAAATATTGTAATTTTAAATCGATTTTCGACCATTAAATCGTCAATTATATGGTTGATTTTGTAATTTTTGTACCCCTTAAAGAAGGCATTTTTATCGGGTTATAAATAACGAAGATTTGACTAGATTTTGGGGGTAGATTTGATATTTTTAGTCAGCTTTCTAATTATTAAATAGGGAGTGTAAAAAGAGATTTAAATTGGATTGGACGATTTTGGGGGTGTATTTTATAGTTTTAAGGGATTATTGAGACGATTTTTTGACTAATAAATCGCCAATTCTATAGTTGTCTTACCCTCTATGAAGGGTTGTTTTTTAGTTAGGAATAAGGGAAGTTTTGATTTTGACAGAGTAGATTTTGGGCGTTTTTTAAGTAAATTTTATGATTTTAAATCGATTTTTCGAACCCTTAAAGAAGGGCTTCTTATCCAGTTAGAAATAACGAAGATTTTACTAGATTTCGGGGGTAGATTTGATGTTTTTAGGTAGACTATTTATTCAATTTTTCTAATGATTAAATAAGAAGTATAAAAAAAGATTTAAGTTGGTTTGGATTTTGGGGGTGAATTTCATAATTTTAAGGGATTATTGAGACGATTTTTCGTCAGTTCTAGAGTTGTCTCTATGAAGGGGTTGTTTTTAGTTTCGAATAAGAGAAGTTTTGATTTTGACAATCGATTTTGTGTGTTTTGGGGTAAATTTTATAATTTTATATCGATTTTGGGCGATTAAATCGTCAGTTTTATGGTTGATTCTGCAATTTTTGTACCACTTAAATAAGGGGTTCTTATCCATTTATAAATAACGAAGATTTGCCTAGATTTCGGGGGTAGTTTTGATGTTTTTACGTGGATTATTTAGTCAGTTTTTTCATTATTTAAATAGGTAGTGTAAAAAGAAAGATTTAAGTTGGTTTGGGGTGAATTTTATAATTTTAAGGGATTATTGGGACGATTTTTCGTTAATTTTACAGTTCTCTCTATGAAGGGGTTGTTTTTTAGTTACGAGTAAGGGAAATTTTGATTTTTATAGAGATTTTGGGGTAAATTTTATAATTTTACATCGATTTTAGAACATTGAATCGTTGGGTTTATGGTTGATTCTGCAATTTTTCTACCCTTTAAGTAAGAGGTTCTTATTCAGTTATAAATAACGAAGATTTGACTAGATTTTGGGGGTGGATTTGATGTTTTTTGGCAGACTATTTAGTCAATTTCCTAATTATAAATAAAAAGTGTAAAAAGAGATTTAAATTGGTTTGAATTTTGGGGATGAATTTTATAATTATAGAGAATTGTTGAGACGATTTTTTGACTAATAAATCATCAATTCTACAGTTGTCTTACTCTCTATGAAGGGGTTGTTTAGTTACAAATAAGGGAAGTTTAAGTAAGTCTGATCGATTTTGACGGAGTTTTTGGTGTAAATTTTATAATTTTAAATCAGTTTTGGACCATTAAATCGTCAATTATACGGTTGATTCTATAATTTTTGTACCCTTTAAAGAAGGGGTTCTTATTCATTTATAAATAACGAAGATTTCGGGGGTAGATTTGATGTTTTTAAGTAGACTATGTAGTCAATTTTCTAATTATTAAACAAGGAGTAGAAGAAGAGATGTAAGTTGGTGTGGACGATTTTGGGGGTGAATTTTATAATTTTGAGAGATTATTGAGACGATTTATCCGTCAGTTCTACAGTTCTCTCTATGAAGGGGTTGTTTTTTAGTTACGAATAAGGAAAGTTTTGATTCTGACAGAGTAGATTCTGGGCGTTTTTAGGGTAAATTTTGTAATTTTAAATCGATTTTGGACCATTAAATCGTCAATTATATGGTTGATTCTGCAATTTTTGTACCCCTTAAAAAAGGGGTTCTTATCGGGTTATAAATAACGAAGATTTGACTAGATTTTAGGGGTGGATTTGATATTTTTAGTCAGTTTTCTAATTATTAAATATGGAGTATAAAAATATTTAAATTGGATTGGGCAACTTTGGGGGTGTATTTTATAATTTTAAGGGATTATTGAGACGATTTTTCCACTATTAAATCGTCAATTCTACAGTTGTCTTACCCTTTATGAAGGGGTTGTTATTCCGTTATGAATAGGGGAGAGTTTGGGGGTAGATTTGATATTTTTAGTCAGTTTTCTAATTATTAAATAGGGAGTGTAAAAAGAGATTTAAATTAGATTGGACGACTTTGGGGGTGTATTTTATAGTTTTAAGCGATTATTGAGACGATTTTTCATCTAGTAAATCATCAATTCTACAATTTTCTATTACATGGCTATTATTCAGTTGCGAATAAGGGAGATTTTGGGGGGTAATTTTATGATTTACAGGAAGATGATCAATGTTTAAATTGACAATTTTTGGTAAATGTTGTATTTTTTAACCCTTAAAAAAAGGAAATCCTCTTTTGTTTGAATGGAGACTATTGAGTTAATTATTAGACAACTAAATCGACAAATTTTTGATTTTTCTACCCTCTTTTTTTTGTTGTAAAATTGTTAAAGGGGGAATTGAAATAGGTTCGGTTGTTTTCAATATCAATGTTCGTGACTCAGGGTAGATTTTTAAGGTTTTTTGTTGGGTAAATTTTGTGATTTTAAGGGTGGTCATTGGATTAATTATTGAGACAAATTTTGCAACGTTTTTATTCATAAATAAGGGGTTGTTATCGAATTGTAGAGAAAAATTAAAAATTCGACTAGTTTTGCTTGATTTCTATGGAAATTTTTGTGTTCAAGGGTTGGGCTTTTTTTGCAAAATTGGTTAATAAAGTATTGAGGTAAGTTTTGGAATATTTACCCCCAAAAAAGGGGTTGTTATTCAGTTGTAAAGACTGAAGATTCAAATAAGTTTGGAGGATTTTGAGTTTATTTGGTAAATTTTAAAATTTGAGACGATTTTTCGACTAATAAATCGTCAATTTTACCCTCTATGAAGGGGTTGTTTTTTTAGTTACAAATAAGGGAATTTCAAGTAGGTCTGATTGATTTTGACATGGTAGATTTTGGGGCGAATTTCATAATTTTACATCGATTTTGGACGATTAAATCGTCAGTTTTATGGTTGATTCTGCAATTTTTGTATCCCTTAAATAAGGGGTTCTTATCAGGTTATAAATAACGAAGATTTGACTAGATTTTGGGGATAGATTTGATGTTTTAGTCAATTTCCTAATTATTCAACAAGTAAAAAAAGAGATTTAAGTTGGTTTGGATTTTGAGGGCGAATTTTATAGTTTCAAGTGGTTATTTAGACGATTTTTCAAGTAGTATAGCCTCAATTCTACGATTTTCTCACCCTCTATTTACGGATAAGGGAGATTCAGGGGGATGATTTGATGATTTGTCGGAAGATTATTGAATGATCAATGTTTAAATTGACAATTTAATTTTAATATTTAAAGTAGACGAAAGTTGACTTAAATTATCAATTTTGGGGCAAATTTTGCATCCCCAAATAAGGGGCTGTCAGCCGGTTGTATAAAAAGGAGGCTATTTAGTAATTTTTAGGGATTTTTTAGCTAAATTCTTGACGTTTAGTTTGGAATTTAAGTAGTCTTTGTGTTAAATTAACAACAGGCAATTTTCTGATTCAACCCTTAATCAATTTTAGCCCTAAATATTCTAATTATTAACTTTTTTTCTATTGTTATTATTACAGGAAAAATGCCGAAACTCAACGTTTCATTAAAACGTCGCAGTTCGAAGAAACTCCGCAATTTAAAGAAAAAGAAACAACTAAAAGCAACATCAAAATCATCATTAAATGATTCAATCAAAGAAAACAACGTACAAAAATCAGCAATATCAACCGATTATAATGATTTCGAGAAGGATTTATCGAAAAAACACGAAACCTATCGCAGTACATCGTTTCGTATCAATGACACTACATTCAACAACAATAATCACGTTGAAACACCCAAGAAAACACCCCTATCAGTACTAGCGCATGGATCTAAATTAAATATGAAATTCTAAGCAATATTAAGATAAGATTCGCCCTTATTCTTTGTAAATTCATCCCTAATTTTTGTTGAAGTATTGCTCTATTTTTCTAAGTTTATTATGTGCACATTTTGTACCTTTAAGGTGTTTTTTTTTTGTATATTTTTATATTTATAACAAAATCAAATTATTATAGCATTTATTAATATAACTATTATTACTAATATAGTTGTAATTAACATTTAAAGTATTACTATCTAAGTAAGCTGTGGTAATTTATTTGAATTCCGCGCGTTTTGTTGTTGTATTGTAAAGTAATAGAGGGCGCTCAGTTTTGGGTAAATTTAGTAACTTTCGAGCCGATTGGCAGTACTTCCATAGAACTCTAGTAGAATAGATCGATTTACATTTGAAAATCTCGATTTATTAACTATAACCTCTAATAAATCGTTTATAATTAATTATTAGCAAATTATAGGCATTAATTTTGTTGATTATTGGTTATAATTGGAAATAATTAATTAAATTTGTTTAATTGTTGGATTGTCTTATGTCAGTGGTCAATGTTTTGACATTTATCAACATAACCTCAAATCCACATTGTATCGCAGTTTATTCAAGGGTTGATTTCGTCGATTTTCCTCGGGGAAAATGGGTGAAAATCCGGAAAACACCCCAGGTCGGCAAGCGATCGCCGTCATGGAGGACTTCAACAAAGATTTAATCTTCAAAACACCAATCGAACTGCCGCAACGGAGACGCCGAAAAGAAACAATCCTCGACGAGGACACGTACGTTGAGAAAATCGGTAGAATTATAGAGCGCGACTTCTTCCCCGATTTGGACAAATTGAAGGCACAAAACGAATATTTGGACGCTGTCGAGAAGAACGACGTGACGAAAATACGGGAATTGTATCGGAAATATAGCGGAAATCAACCGCCACTACAGCGACGTAAGTATTCTAGAACTTTTCGACGATTCGTTACTATGACAACACTACAATTGAATAGACAAAAATAAAACAACTAGAGTTGTCATGGTTACGAATCACCATAACCTCAATTTGTTGTAATTGTGTGATTGTAGTACCGAGTCCGGCGACATTTGAAACTCCCGCCAATATCCACAACTCACAAATCAATCAAAACGAATCAAATGTTGATAAAATTGAAAGATCCGACGATATAATCAAAGACAAACGTTTAAGTTTAGATCAATTCTTGAATTCGCACACATCTCAAGATAATTACAGTTTTAACGAAATGTTGATCGAATCGGAGCAGAAACACCGCGAAAAATATTCGTATTTGTATAAAGAGGAAGATAAGAGTGAATTGGAGCGTTTGAAACAATTAGAATTACCGACAATCGCCCAACAGGCTAGTGATTTTAAAGAAAAACCGCTAAATTTGAATATTTGGGGTTATAAAAATAAGAATTCCATCATGTACATCCCCGATGGTTGTGAATTGACCGATCAAGAGCGCGTTGAATTGACGAAAAATCGCCAAGAAGTCGTCCATTCGAACACGCGACTCGTTCAAAATCCCTTCAACGAGCACCAAAGTAAGGAGACAATCAACGAATTGGCGAAAACACACGCTCGAGTACTCGACGGTAAAATCGGCGTCGATGGGAAAGAATTATTAACCAATCAAACGCCGCAAATTAACGGATTTAGTTTCGTAAAAACGCCAAATCCGAACCAAATCACCGACACCCCGTTGATGACATGGGGTGAAATCGAAGGCACCCCATTCCGTTTGGATGCCAGTGGGGGTAATACGCCGCGTTATTGTGGGGCGGCGTTTAAAATGTCGGCGCCCGGCCGCCGGGAACAATTAGCCATCGAATTAGTCGAGAAATCCAGTGAGAAGAATCGTAAACAGAATAAACAGAAAGCAATCGATCAGGCTAGACGGAATTTAATCACAACACCATCGCCGTATCGCAGTGAACGTTTGTCGGTGATGTCGCCGGCCGCCCGGCGTTTAGCCACGAATCAATTGAAATTGGGGTTGAATGAATTCACGCCAACGCATCGGAAACAACAGGAATTGACGCCGAAACGGACTCCGATCAGTAGTAATACGCCTAAACGGATAGTGACGCCGAAATTGAATTTGGGGATTAAAAGGGGCGCGGATATTGATAATAATCTAACTGATAATTTATTGAAGATTGATTTACCGAAACGGCAGAAAGCGGCCGATTTCTTCTAGAAATCCATCTAATTTTACTGTAAATATGTATTTTTTATAATTAAGAATTATTTAAATATGTTACAATGTGTTTTAATGAGTTCCAAATACAAACGTACGTCTTAATTTGATTAATTGAAGTGTTAAAGTTGGCGTATTATAGATAGGTTACACTGTACATTTTAAAAACAATCTAGGGAATTTTAAACTTTTAGAAATAAAGTTGGCTATATTTCGTTACTAAATATGATAAATTATACTGCATCGAATTTCTAATGTATTGACTTTGATTAATTTTTGCGCTATAAAAACAAATATTTGTTTCTAATTAGTTATTTTTATAATTTTAGGTAATTAAAAATTGTTTTTAAGCATTTCTGTTGTATTTCAAATCAAAATTCTTGAGATTTTTAATTTTAAGTCAATACACTTAAATAGTTGATAGAGTGTATATTCATTTGCAATATCACAGTACACTGTTGTCAAAATTACACGCCATCCTAACCTTTGAATAATTCACAATAATTTAATTAATATTGTAATTATTTGTTAAAATTCCTGTTTTAATTAATTAAAATTGCTTTATTTGCGTCTAAAATAAGTCCAATTGGTTATTTAAGTAGTTGTAAAATTAATTAAAAGGTTATATGGCAACGTGGCGGATTAATGTGAGGTTAAATTATTTGAGGTTATGTTCGTGTATTTAAATTCGAATATCTCCGTTTAATTAATTAGAAATTGTTATCAATCAATTAATTAATTATTAGAAAAATGATAATGGAGTGTTATTATGGCCGAAAACATCACGAATTCCAATAATTGCAAATTCAAAGGTAAAATTTCGAAATGAATTTAAGTTGTAAACTATTAACCGATATTAGTGTACGAAATAGTGGATAAAATCAAAATTCCTTTTTATAACACGAATTATCCTCAATATAACAATAGATATACGTGTTGTTTAAAGGTAATCTAGCTCTACAATACTTTTTGTAATTGGCTATGCTTTGGTGTCGTAGTGTCGTAGATCGGTTCATAGTTCACTAAATTTGACGATTGTTAATCGATTTTCTAAGTGTACGAATCAATCTACGACACTACTTCATGTTTATAATTGAAAAGAGACAAGAATACAATTTATTGACAATTACCATGTCAACGCTAGATATCAATTGTTTTTGTCTCTTTTTAATTCCACATAAAACAGAATTGTAAAGAATGAGATAGAAACTCTACCAGCTGTCAATCTCTAACGTTGGCATGGTAACGAATTGCTAAATAATTAGAGAATACTACCACTATCCATTAAACATATACCATCAATTTGGTCTTGACTTTTTGCACAGATTGTACCATAATTATAATTACCATAAAATAATTTACATTCAATATTTATTATTGTTGATAAACGTACAAAAAATTAAACGACGATTGTACAATGAATTATCTGAAAAATTAGAAATTAAATTAAATTAATCAATTATATCGTAAATTTACTCATTTAATGGAAGATTGACGAGAATTTTTACAAATCTAGTAACTTTATCTATAGATGGTTGGTATTGCTTTTAAACTATCACGTGACTGGCAGAAATATTGTTTTCAATGGCATACTTCTAAATCATTGGTTGTTTTAAAATTTGGCGCCCTTGTAGACAAATTGTTTTGTTTTCAATGACGGATTGCAAGGTTATTGGCTATTTTCAAAATTTGCGCCTTTATCGGTGACTAATGACAAGAGTGAATCGAGTATACCCGATTGTGTATGGAAGAATCTCATTGGTTTGCTATAAAGGTGCAAATTTGAAAACAACCAATGAACTTAAAGTACGTCATTGGAAACAATATTTATAGTCACGTGACAATTGTAATACCAACCAAGTATAGATAAACTTACTAGATTCATAATGATTTAAATTAGTAGAAGTTAGTGACTTTTATTCGGTTATGTTGTCGTCAATTTTCCATTATAAACTAAATGAAATTTGAAGAACAACCTGTTGTATAACTAGGCGTCGGCATCCATATACTAACAACAACTTCATTATTTGATAATAATTGTCGACTATTTAACTTAATTGGTGCAATTTTATTGGACAATTTAATTTTATGTTGGATTGAATTCGGGATGTTTTATTATTAATTTTGATTCAAGACCTTTGGCATTTTGCATTTTTTTCAATTCGACCATTCCGAAATTAACAGTAGCTCGACTATAAAAAAAAATCCAATGCTAAATTATCTCGTAGTTGGTTATGTAGTGTCGTAGCTTGATTCGTTTACTCATTTTTAATTGGAAAACATCAAATTTAGTAAAACATGAAACAAGTTACGACTCTATTCGCTAAATTCATAGCCAACTGCACTTATTTTTTAATAGAAACATGTCAGATTTAATAAAGTGTTAAATAAGCTACGACTCTACTTATGAAATTCATAGCCTACTGATTGTAATTTGAAAACAACAAATTTAGTAAAATATGAACCAAGTTACGACTTTATTTGTCAAAATTCATAGCCATTTACGAAGTGGAATAGTATTTGTATCTAGTGTACTTCGCAGTTGGCTATAAATTTGCTAGTGTCGTAGCTTGATTCGTCTGCTTAGTTTAAATAGAAACACGTCAAATTTAAGCAAATCTGATACAAGCTACGACATTACTTATGAAATTCAAAGTCATCTGATTGTAGCTTGATAAATTAATATATGTATATATTAATTTATACTAAAGTATGAATAAAGCTACGACTGTAGTCGTCAAAGACATAGCCAATTGTGAAGTAAAATAGTTTTATATTATTACAATTGGCTATGAATTTGGTATGTAATGTTGTAGCTTGATTCGTCTGCTTATTTTCAATAGAAACACAACAAATTTGGTAGAATATGAACTAATCTACGACTCTATTCGCGAAATTCATAGCCAACGGCGAAGCCAAATAAAATTGTATTGAATTGGTATATTGTCCTAGCTTTGTTCCAACATTTTCCATGAATAAATAAATATGAACCAATCTACGACACTTTATAACCAAGTCATAGCCAACAGCGATATAATGTAAAATCTAGATGATAATTACGGAGCGGAACAGTCGAAAATTTCGCTAATAGGAAACGAGGTCAAACAATTGGCGGCACATTTCGTTATATCGACAAAATTCTGTCTGAAATCAAACAAAAATTCTAATAATTCTGTTCGATAAATACAGATCGGAAATAGAGATGGAATCTTACTCGGGAAAACATTGTGCAGCTGTTAAAATCCACTCATTATTGATCAATAAACCACTACAAAATAGATAATTACAACCCTGTTGAATAATAATTAATTAATTAATTAAGAATACACAGCTGTACCAGTTTGATTTATTGCACAATTGGATTGATTATAATTAGTTTGAAAGGTGTAAATTTGGTTGCATACCCTCTAGTTAGTCCCATCGTTATATTAGCCAGTTTAAATTTCGCGCCTTTTATTTCACTCATTACATTTGTAGCAGTGTCGCCAACCTATTAAATCCCCCACAAAGCTCTCGTGTATCTCTAGTTAGATGTAGAAAACTAATCTCAACGTTGCCAGATTGTAGAATTAGCTTTGAACATGTGTGTTTGGTTGCCTATATAACAGAAATTGTAATAATAGCCTTTCAAATATAGAAACATTGAATTCTCTAGGCTTTTACGGCGAATTTGGTTCGTAATTTGGCTATTTAACAGTAAATTTTGTTGTATTCTAATTAGATTTATTACGATATTGGAGAAAATGGGTAAATTGGGTTGCATGCACTGTAAGTGTCTATTAGGCAAATTATTGTTTTTGAATTGCGCGCCTTTGAAAATTGGTTGATAAACCTGTATAACCAGAGTTTTAAGCTACCAATACAAACAATAGAATTTTATCTTGTCTTTATTATTAAATAAATATACAATTTTAAAAAATATTTAAATTACTAAAACCTATTCAATTGGGCAATTTAAATAAAATTAGTTCAAACAAACAAAATGGCGTCATTTATTGAAAAAACAAAATGGCCAATCTATAGTTTAGATTCAAAATTATCGAAACAATCAAACTACCAATGATATTTCGTCTTCCATTGTCGATCTATCCTCTGTAATGGCATATTCGTGTAGAAGAAGCCCGCTGCTGGTGTTAACCAACGTGATTTTATCAAATCACTACCCTTTTCAGCGATCATAATCACGGGTACATTCGTATTACCCGAAGTGACTTTGGGCATAATCGAAGCGTCAATAACACGCAACCTATCAATACCATAGACTTGTAATAATGGATTAACTACCGCCATTTTGTCTTTATTTGGGCCCATTTTACAACTGCCAGCTTGATGATTTTCGGGGCCGGTTTGCCGACGTGCCGCACACTCCCAATAACGGTCACTACCGAACTGGTACATTTGACAACCTTGCACTGGAGTCGTGTCCAATTGGAAGCCATATCGTTTCAGTGCTACCAAAATTTAGGTTAGTTTATTTCGGAAATTTAGGGAATTTCGTTTTACCTTTAGTCTTCGATAGTTTTAACGCAAATTTGATTCCTTCAACGATCACTTTGACATCGTCGGGATGTTGGTAGTATTGGGCGTAAATTAGTGGTTTGCTCAACGGATTCTTGTCGCGTAATTTCAAATAACCTCGACTTTTCGGGTGGAGTAGTGCCGGTATTATTTGTATCGAACGTGTACCGTTATCTAAACGTTCGCCAACTTGGCCGGTTTGGGCGCAATTCGCCAAAAATCCCCCAAAAAAGAACTGCACATCGGGGAATTCCCCCGATTTCACTTCGTTAAATTTCGTATTAATAAAACCGGTAACCTCACTTATTCCAGTACCGCTCATTAAACCATCACGGAATAATAAATATTCCATTGCAGTGGCCCAATTTAATGGTGCACTATTTGTGTCATTTAGATTGAAATTGACAAAGAATGCCACATGATTGTGTAAATTTCGGCCAACACCATTCAATTCGTGTACAACTGGTATGTTCAATTGTTCTAAATCTTTACGTGGGCCAATTCCCGATAAGAGTAATAATTGTGGTGAATTGACTGCTCCACCCGAAATTATGATTTCTTTCTTTGCATAAATCACTTGTTTTACGCCATTATTGAATAATTCAACACCGTACGCTTGTTTCGTTGTTGTATTAATTAGAATTCGTATTACAGTGGAATTTAATAAAATATTGAGGTTATGTCGGTGTTTAAATGGACGTAAAAATGCTTTTGCTGTACTCATGCGTGAACCGTTGCGACTCGTTGTTTGGGCGATTGCAAAACCTGCATGGTAAGCACCATTTAAATCACGTACTGGATAACCTAAAAATAGAGAAAATATCGTTTTTTTAGGTTAGCAAATTGTGCAACTTTTCTAATTGTTGGTTGCTAAAAGTTTTGCCAATATTGCTACAATTTTGACATCATTTGGAAGTTGTACAGAAGAGTTGTAATGTGAAATGAATATTTTCTAAAGTTTTGGTACCACTGTTACAGTTTTGGCATCATAGGGAAGTTGTCTAGAAGAATTGTAAGGTAAAATCTTGATTGCCAAAAATTTTGCCAACATTATTTCTATTTTTAGCATTATTTCGATGCTGTACTGGAGCTTGCAAGAAATTTTGCAACCGTTCTTGGTCAAAATTTGGGCCGGCATTGTTCCATTTTTGGCATTATACTTGAGAGTCGGAAATTGTAAGGTAAGTGATTGCAAAAATTTTGCCAAAACCACTCCACTATTCAAGCATATTGCAGCATTTTGTGCACTATGCAATTGTGCATTGTGCAAGAAAATTACAAATTTTCTACAAATGGCAAAGTGCCATTTCCCAAATAGGCCAACGGGTGCCAAAAATTTTGCCAACACTGCCATATTTTTGCTACTATTCAGAAATTTGCCTTAACTTGCTACAAATGTTAGCGAAAATTTTGCCAACATTGTTCCATTTTTGGCATCATTTTAGAATTGTTTAAGGAACTTGTAAGTAGATCAACAATTGGCAAAAGTTAAGCCAATATTGCCTTGTTTTTGGCACAAATTTGCCTTTAGCCTCATATAGATGAGGACAACAATTTGTTCTTGGTACTAAAAAACTGCCATAGCCTGATACAAAATTGGTACTACTACAGAATTTCCCCTAGTCTCACATAAATAATGCCAAAAATTTTGCAAGCATTGCCCCATTTTTGGCATTACTTAAGAATTACGTATAAAATCTGTAACTAGACCATCGATTGCCTTATTTTTGGTTCAAATTTCAAAACTTGCGTTAGCCTCAAAAATTTTGCCTTGTTGTTGGCGCTACTAGAAAACTACCTGATACAAAATTAGGTACCCTCACTTTTGGTATAAATTAGGGCAAAAATTTTGCCCTGTTCTTGGTACTATTACAAAAGTGTTCTATCGTGATATAAAATTGGTCAAAAATTCTGCCAAACTCACCCAACTCTTGAGCACCCTTCAATATAGCCTGCGACAATGGCGGATGGTACGGAAATTGCGAAACAGTCAACAAACCACCAGTTGTATGGTACTCCTTATCAACCAAATCCATCTGTTTATTGTCTTCACTCTTCAAAAAATATGGCAAAACTTCATTATAACTCCAACCATCATTACCGACATCTGCCCAATCATCATAATCTTTCCTAGCACCCCTCATATACATCATACCATTCAATACTGAAGTACCACCCAAGACTTTACCTCTGGGCCAATAACAACGTTGTTCCATTTCATTTAAACAAGCCTGTTGTTCGGGTTCCGTTTGATAAGCCCAATCGATTTCCGAACCGATAAAATTGAGGAACATTGATGGTACTTGGGTACCAGTGGGTTCATCTAAGCCAGCTTCAATTAATAGAACATTCCATTCGGGAATTTCACTGAGACGGCTTGCAACAACAGCCCCAGCACTACCACCACCCACAACAATAAAGTCGTACTCGGGCAAAACGGGTGTTGGATCTGGACGTCGGCATGGGTCCTCTAGGTCGCATTGTGACCTCAAGAAGACCTCTAATAGGCCCATGAAGAGCATGTATTGGACACCGCCGCATGTTGACGCCAATGTTGGTCCTGGCTGGGTTACAGGACAATTGCAGGACATCTGACCGGATGTAGTAAATTTGGGGTAAAAAATGGAAAAAATTAAATTAGTAAAATAATAGCTTAAGTGAAGGCTGCATTATGACCTTGTATCTAACAATATCAACAAAAAGTAAAAGGTTAGATATAAAATAGAAAAATTTTTTTCTTTAATGTTCTATAACTTTCATAGCCGAAATGCAAACAAAAGAATTACGTCCAATAATCGTGGAAAATTGAGAAATAATTCTTGCATAAAATATAAAACAACACTAACAGATGGCAAATTTTTGGAGATAAATAGAAGAAATGCAAAAAAAAATTACGATTTTTCAACAGTCCCATCTGGAGTCATTATTATTATACAAAGTTCCAACTATAATTATCTGTTTTAATATCGCAAAGTTCCGGTATTTGACTTTAAATAATAAATTTTAAATGTTTCCTAAATTCTACTGTCTTCTTTTCTAATGCTTTCTCTAATCTCTCTCTTTATAAACAAAATTTAAAGATTTTTATTAGTCAGGAAGAGGAAGAATTTTGGAAATTTTACAATCATAATTGTCATTATCAACAAAACAATATCTTTAATCGGTCATTTGTTAATTTCTCCTCTAACGGTCATTATTTCCGATATAACCTCCCCTCATGTCGCCATTAATTCTCTTTATCAAGTGTGTCATTAGTTAATTTCCAGGATTACCTCCCTTTAGGACGCCATTAATTCATTTTACAAGGTATGGTGTCATCAGTTAACTTCCCCTTTAGCGGCCATCATTTCCAATATAACCTCCCCTAATGTCGCCATTAATTCCCTTTACTATTAGCTTCTCCTCTATCATAACTCCCCTCATATCGCCATTAATTCTAGTTAACTTCCCCTGGGATCGCCATTATTTTAATGATAATCTACCCCTACTAGTATTATCATTAGTTTATAATACAGCCTCCCCTATTAGCGCCATTAATCAATTAATCTCCTAGCAGGTGGCCATTAATATTAAAATAATAACCTTGAATTTTTGATGTTTCATCCATAGATATCTTCGATTTAAATTTTAATTGAAAAAACTGGTATAGTCATCCAGTATGATTGTTTTATTTTTTATTTTTTTATATTATAACCTTCGCATTTCTTTCTTCTAATAAGAGAGAAAGTAATAGAGATGGGTTTGTTGTAAGTCGATTAAAGATTATAATAAGAGATCATCTTTTATAAGACCTTGCATACCGATCTCCAACTATTATAATAAAAATTAATAGACCACATCGAAATATAGTAATAATAATAATAATAATAATAATAATAATAATAATAATAATAATAATAATAATAATAATACTGAATTGATACAGGATATCCCGTATTAATGAACCAATTTAACTTATCATTAACTTTCAAGAATCTTTTTTAATTAATCAATTAACTAATTAACTAATCAATTAATTATGTAATTAAACATTGGTATATAATTAAGTTATTTAAGGTTGGAATTATAGAAAAAATTTCTCAACGTCTACTAGATTTGTCAATTCAAATCCATTTATAGTAACATAAAAACATAGAATTTATTAGAATTAAACAGAAGAAGAACATCGAAGAATGTTGAAATTATCAGTTGTTTTTGGAGCGAATTATTAACCTCTTACCTAACCAGTGCTCGTCAAATAACAAATTGAAGATGGCATAAATAAATGACTTACTTTCTCAAGACCATTTTTATGGTGACTTTTGGATTGCCTCCCCTTCTGGTGCCATTAATTCAATATAATTGGCCCTCTAGAGGCCATTAATGTAGCGACAATCGAATTGCCTCCCCTACTGGCGCCATTAACTCAATATAATTTGGTTATTTGGAAGCCATTAGTAGAGCGAAGATCGAATTGCCTCCCCTATTGGCGCCATTAATTCGATGTAATTTCCCTTATAACCGATTGCCTCCCCTATTGGCGCCATTACTATAATTTCCCCTCTAGAGGCCATTATTATAACAAATATCATTACAATCAATAGTTTTTGGATCGAATTATTGACCTGTTGCACAACCAGTGCTTATCAAACAATAAATCGAAGATGACACAAATAATAAAACGGCATTCTGCTTGAATAACTCTACCTATAATGGTATAACTATTTTCACCACCCCCCACCACCACTACTGCGCAATAGTTGCACAATTGTTTCTTCTTGATTATAATAGAATTTTTTTGTTTTTTCGTTTGTTTTTTTTTTCGAAAAACAATAACGAATCATGTGAGAACAACTCGTAATTGTTACCTCATCTACTCTGCATTGTTTTATTCGATCATAGATAATATTAGAGAATTTCGAAAAAGACGCAAGAGAGAGAGAGAGAGATAGACGAGGAGGATGATGATGATGATGAAGAAGGAAAAAAACAACTTTCACAAGACACGAAAAAAATTTTTTAGCTAAACGTTGTTAAGGTCGGCGTGCAAATAAAGAGGTGAGAAAAAAGTGAATTGAACTTTAAAATTTTAACTAAATCCGACCCCTGTAATGGAACACTTTCACTATCATCACCCACCAACATCGTCTTCAATAAAATCTTCGTTTGCATTGAACCGAAGAAGAACAACGTTTTATAGGTTAGTGAACGGTAGTAAAATCGAAGAAAAAGAACAAATGATGAGAAATTGTAACATAGTTGGCCTTGACTGTATGTACATTATTTAATTAATCGATTGTATTTGTTGTTGTTGTAACAGATTGGTCTAGTTACGGATGATACTCAATTGTTTCATTATAATAGAATCAATAATCATTAGTTGTATTTCGATTATTTATCGATTTATAACCATAAAATAGTAAAAATCAATACTTTTAACGGAAAATATACCGGAACACTGGCTACCAGTATTGTCGTATTGTGTATAACCACAACGATTTTATTCATTTTATTCAATGATTTTTTTTCTCAATCGGTAAAGTGAAAAAATTTCACTTCTGATTTTCCATTCTGATAAAAAACAAAAAGAAATTACGCAATTTAAACGAAAATAATGTCCGAAATCAAGGTTAGAATTCGACGAGAATCGATACGTAAACCCGCTCTTGATGTCACAACCATCAGCGTTGCAAAATTCCGAATAATCTCCATATGCCCTCTATTGCAAATAGTCCCCCATATTGAGGCCATTAATTTTAAACAACTTCCCCTCTAACGGCTATATAATTTTTGGTTTACCTCCCCTATTGGCGCCATTAATCGATATAATTTCCCCAATAGGAGCGATTTTTTGGCAACCTCCCCTATTGGCGCCATTAATTCGATACAATTTCCCCTCTAGAGTCGGTTTTTGTTGCGATTTTCGGGCTGCCTCCCCTACTGGCGCCATTAATCCCTACATTTACCCCTATATGCGCTATTATTACTGTAGTTTTTCGGCTGCCTCCCCTATTGGCGCCATTAATTTGTTTTTTTTGAGGTTATGAATTAAAATCAAATCTACTAACCTTTTTGTTGTTGTTTTATTCTAATCGAAAAAATTTTGATTTTTTTTTTGAATATAAATTTGCACAATTGAGCACAATTTTGAATTAATTATCAATTAACAATCAATTAATTATAGAGAAAATATTTGTTGTTTACACAGTGTAATTGTCAAGAACTAAACTAAAATTGTAAATGTTCTCAATGAAATACCGTACACAGAATAATAAAACTGTTGGGAGATAATAATATGGGAAAGAGGTTGATGGTAGTGGTAATCATAGTTACCTTTAGATTGGGGGAGAAGATTAAAATTTATGGAAACAAAAGGATGGAAACAATAGAAATATAAAACAATAATATACAAACAGTGACCATTAAATGTCAAATTTGAAAAGACGCCATTAATAACCTAAAATTTGTTGTTTTTCTTGTTTAACGATTGCATTATGGTTGTTTGTCTTTTGTCGGCCATCTGTCAGATGCATATTTTGAAATCCAGACAGTATGTAAACAGAAAAAACAAAAGACAAAAACAAATCGAATAATTGAAAATTTTGTAAAAATTGGTGAATTATCAAGGAACCGGTTCCACTATTGACATTTCTCTTTTTTTATTATTATTACCATGGAATTTTCTAATTTATTGATAATAATTAATAATAATAATAATAATGGTGATAATAATAAGGATCTTTCAAAGAGAAAAAATTAACATACAAACGGAAATTATTTTAATTTTTGTTTATAATTAACAAGGACAATTACCAGATACATGAAAGCTTTCCTACATGCATAAATAAATAAATTATTAGTTAAATAATAATAATAATAATACGTTTAGTAATAATGATAATACCAATTTTAGTACAATTACATAATTATTATCAATCGATTTTCAAATGTTTTTTTCCCTCCTTTACCTTTCTAACGAGAAATTCTCTTAGGCATACGTATATCGAATATGCCATAACAATTTGTGTCTTAGCTTTGTTCATCGACGTATACTTTACAAAATGTCTCAATATCTGAATAAAGCTACGACATTATACCTTGAAGGCATAGCCAACTCTATGAGATGTATGCCTACTGGATTAATTTTTTATTTTTATTTTTACCAAAACGAATATTTCACAATAGAGTGGGCGTTGGTTTGTTTTCACCCAAAAAAAAATATAACACATTAAAATTATAACATAATCTAGACACCGGTTTTTTCTAGCATATGTTTTTTTTTTGTTACTTTATCTCTTTAGCATAATGTCATAATTAAGCTCTATACTGTTTAGATTTTACAATATACAGTAGTGGCAATTTCAATTGAAACATATTTTTAGGTTAGTTCGATGTAATTTGCCAGTCCTGTATATTGTGAGGTTTTAAACCTATCTAGAATATACAGTACTGGCAGTTATAATAAAAACACATTTTAGGTTAGTTTATTGTTATGTTAGCTTGCCTGTGTTGTATGTTGTGAGGTGTTAAAGTTGTGCAAATTAAAAGTGCTGTTTCTTTTAAAAATTGGTTACTATAATGATAATAATAATTATTATTATCATTATTATTCTATAAAAAATTGGATATTGATAATTGCTAGAAAGAAACGTTTTAATTTGTTGAAAAATGATTAAAAAGCCATTGGTTATAATTTTAAAGAAAGCAACAAATGATACGGTATTATAACTGTTACAGTTATTGAAAACGGGAAAAACATAGTTGAGGAATTAAAACGAATAGAAGAAACAAATCAGTACCAGATTTCTTAATTGTTATAAAAATTGTAAAAAAAAAACCTAAATATTTTACAATCTATCAACTTTATACACACTTGGCAATCGATAGTAGAAACATACAGATAACCTTAAATATTGGTTGTTAACTGAAATTAACCTCCCCTCTAGCGGCCATTATCGATATAAACGGTTATTATTGTTAATTCAAATAAATATCCCCTCCAATCGTTGCTATGAATAATAAAACTTCCCCTGAAATAGCTCGATTTGTTAGTTTCCCCTCGAGCCGCCATTATTTATTGATGCAACCTCCCCTAAAGTCGCCATTAATTTTAATTCATTTCTCAATCGAAAAAGGTGGGTTGGTATAACAAAATTCCCAACCAATTGTTGGTAATTAAATTTTCTAACCTCATAATCATAAGTCCTTATTTTATTGTTAGTTATGTCTTTGATACGTATTGTTGTAACTTAGTTCG
The DNA here is from genome assembly GCA_020740385.1 of Mylabris phalerata. Taxonomy (NCBI): domain Eukaryota; kingdom Metazoa; phylum Arthropoda; class Insecta; order Coleoptera; family Meloidae; genus Mylabris; species Mylabris phalerata. Next base: position 1,369,027 of record JAJEOX010000142.1, on the reverse strand, counting down.
GACACTTGACAACTACAAATATCAAATTCAAAAATTATGAATCAATCTACGATATTCTCTAACCGAAACACAGCCATCTCTGATTATGAGATATTTTTGGACAATCTGTAGTTTATTTTAACAGTTGGCTATGATTTTAACCAAACAAAACAATAACGCTGCGAAACCCAAAACACAGCCAACTGTACAATTGATGTAAATCTAGTTGCCTAAGGTCATCGATGTTTTATTATTAGAGATTTCAATGAGCAATGACGATACATACTTGAATATTTTCAAAAATAATAATAATGGTGGTAATAATAATAATGATAGATAAATAAAATTTTGTAATAATTCTTCGAATTTCTTACGATTACAAATATTTACTTGATTTATTAATTTAATCATAAATATGGAAAAGTGAAAGTTAAAAATTCCGATTTTTTTCAAATCAAGTCAGCCTAGAAAAGTTGAGTGTTTCTAATTTGAATAAAAGAACAGGTCCTCTTATAGTTGGCCATGCTTTTGATACATATCGTCTTAGATTAGTTCATAATTCCCCCCATCACTTTCTACTTCTACCACCTTGTCTACTGTGTAAAATTTCGCAAAATTAACCAATTTTAAACGCTATTTGACGCAAAACGGAATTGTATTTTAAAATTGGGACAAATCACAATTGTAGCCCTAATATCCCTCTATCCACCTGTATATATTTTATTTTATTCCATTGATTCTATAATGAGTAATTTGAGTTCTTCTAAGACAAGTTTTTTGATATAAAAACTCGATTTTTGGGAATTTCCAGGAGTATAAACCGGATTTTCGAAATTCTATCGGGTAACAATTGTAGAAAATTGTATTTAGAATCGAATGATACCCCCACCACTGCCGTATGTGATGTAATTTTTAAGATATTTGAATTCTACTGATATTTTTTTTAGTGTTGGCTATGGTTTTGATGCGTAGTATCGTAGATTGGTTCGTGTTCCACTACAATTTGACAGTTATAAACGTCGTTTTCTGGTAGTTGGACTAATCTACGACACTACGCCTAAAGCATGGCCAACTGCGTTATCTATAAATGGTTAAATAAAGACAATTTAAGTGAATTTTAATGGAGAATTCCTCTAATTGGGAAATTCCACTTGTGTTCTAATCTTGTTTTTTCAATCATTTAGAATCGAAGAAAATGAATTTTAAATAACTCGACAACAATCATTCGTGTCTTATTTATTAAAAAAAAAGTAAATTCTCAATTCAAGGCACGTTTGGTATTTCCGTTTTATTCTCGTTGTTAGCAACAATTGTATTTGCAACTAATCACCAAACGAGATGTTCTACAATTTCACCATTTTAATTAAAATTTAATTAATTATATAGAAAAAAAATCATTAAATTCTGTGATAATTTTTAATCAATCTACAAATGAATCAATTCTATAAAATCATCACAATTGTAAGTTTAATTCAATTAATTTCTTCAATAAATTTCACACCCGATTACCGAACGGCACTGGAATATTCGTTGTTGTTTTACGAGGCCCAACGGTGAGTGGTTAATTTTTGATTATTTTGGGGTTAATTTTGATTTTCTCATCCCTGGATTTACAAAAAAAAAAAAAAACAGTTCGGGACATTTGCCCGAACGAAATCGAATAAAATGGCGTAGTGATTCGGCTTTGAATGATCGTGGCCAAAATGGGGAGGATTTAACCGGTGGCTACTACGATGGTAAAATCTTAAAACAATTGAAAAATCGATAAATAATTGAAAATTCTAGCTAGTGATTTTGTTAAATTCAGTTTTACAATGGCATTTACAACAACACTCTTATCATGGGGTTTATTATCGTTTAAATATGGTTATTTAATGGCAAATCAATATAAATATGGTTTAGATACGATAAAATGGTCAACTGATTATTTTCTAAAATGTCATATTAAACCGTATGAATTTTATGGGCAAGTTGGTGATTTTTATTTGGATCATAAATATTGGGGACGTCCAGAAGATATGAATATGTCACGGCCATCTTATAAAATTGATAAGAATCATCCGGGATCAGAATTGGCTGGTGAAGTATCAGCTGCATTATCAGCAACAAGTTTGATTTTTCAAAATTTATCAACAAATTATTCAAATTTATTGTTGAAACATTCAATTGAATTATTCGATTTTGCTATAAATTACCGTGGTTTATATCACGATGCTATACCAGGTGCTAAAATTTATTATGAGTAAGTAGAGAATTTTAAATCTACCCTAATTGGCGCCCTTTTTCTATTTTATTCCCACTACAATGGACAACCTCCCCTGATGGCGCCATTGACACAAATTCTCCCCACTACACACATCCAGACAACCTCCCCTACTGGCGCCATTACTACTTGTCTACTTTCTATCCTCCAATAGCCTCCCCTACTGTCGCCATTAATTAAAATCCATATACCTTTATATAACGATCCCCTCTATATTTTTCTAGCAACCTCTCCTGCTAGCGCCATTATTTCCTGATAACTCCTCTAAATTTGTCTGGTTTGTTGATTTTCAATTATTTCTAAAACTCCTACTACTTAACAAGACATAGCCTCCCCTACTGGCGCCATTATTTATTTTCTCCCTTATGACGAATTAAATATCCCCACTAGAATCCTCCACACAGCCTCCCCTATTGTCGCCATTCCTATTCTATTCTAGATTCCTATTCCTATCTAGATTGCTATGATTTCTAACGATTGCCTCCCCTACTGCCACCATTATTATTGATTGACAACAATTTAACCTCACTTATCTATGATTTTTTCATTTGTTTCAAACATTTTATAGGTCCACCGGTTATGGTGATGAATTAACATGGGCAGCAATTTGGTTATATAAAGCAACAAAAAATATAACATTTTTAGAATTAGCTGAGAATTTCTATATGCAATTTCGTATAACTGATCGTCCAAATGAGTTTTTCTACAATAAAAAAGTGGCAGGAATTCAAGTAAATTACCAACGAAATAAAAATAAAATTACTTTTTTGTTGTTGTAAATTTCAGTTGTTATTAGCAGAGGAGACTTTACGTCAACAGTATATTGATGCAGTTGAGAATTTTTGTAATTATTCGATTCATGATCATATTCGTACACCGGCTGGTTTGATTTTTGTTGAGAAATCCGGTACTTTGTCGCACGCTGCCAATATTGCATTCATTTGTTTACAGGTGATTTGATTTGTTAAAATAAAAATAATATATATTTTAATTTTTTTTGTAGGCAGCCCTTAAATTAAATATTTCTGGCAGTAATGATTATATAAAATTTACCAAACAACAAATTGATTATATGCTAGGTTCGAATGGACGTAGTTTTGTTGTAGGTTATGGTACCAATCCACCGAAACAACCACACCATGTTGCCAGGTTTGTTCTTATTCTAATTATTTCACTTAAATTACCATTATTTTAATTAACACCCTCCCCTACTATCGCCATTAATAGCGACCTATCTGCTTCAGTACAACCATCCCCACTACATTCTCTGTAACAACTTCCCCTATTGTTGTCATTAATACAGATTTGTGTTAATGATACAAATACTCCCACTACATTTATCTACACAGCCTCCCCTACTGTCGCCATTATTTCTGCTTTAGTACAACTATCCCCAGTACATTTCTGTACACAGCCTCCCCTACTGTAGCCATTAATCTTGATTTATCTCCTTTGGTACAACTATCCCCACTATTTTTGTCAACGCAGCCTCCCCTACTGTCGCCATTATTGCCCTCTGTATGACAGACTTGCTCAATTTCTTAACATTTTAATCTCGTTCATGATTTTTTTTGGTATGTATGCATTTAGTTCATGTCCTAATCGACCGGAACCGTGTGGTTGGGAACATTTCCAAAATAAAAAACCAAATCCACAAATTCTATATGGTGCTTTGATTAGTGGACCAGATCAAAATGATTATTATCAAGATGTCCGTGAAGAGTTTTTATATAATGAAGTAACAATTGATTATAATGCTGGCTTTCAAAGTGTCCTAGCTGGATTATTACAAATTAATAATAATAATAATAGTAATTTTAATGATTATGAATTAAGTGATAATGAACGTGTGGAATTGTTGAAATTTTTAAACCTTTAAATATTGTGATATGATAATAATAAAATAAAAGGACGTTATTCAACTGTTATTAACACCTCCAATAAATTTTCAACCAAATTCCCCTATTGGCACCATTAGATTATCGTAGAACAATCGGAATTGAATAATTGAACCTCTCCTGATTCGGCCATTTTGAATGTTTTACACCTCTTGCAATGGTTAGAATTTCAGGAAACTTCCCCCGATGGCGCCATTAGTAATATCTTCCTAGTTATTCGTCGTTTATTTTAACCAAAGCTTGCTGGATTAATTAGCACAAACTAATCGAACAGATTTAAATCAAGGTTTGTTAAAAAAGACTTGTTAGAGAGTGATAAGTTGGTTAATCAGGTAGGCTTTGATATTGCAGTAGAGAAACAACTACTATTAATGGCGCCTTCAGGGGAAGTTTACTCCTATTCATATGACTAGCAGTAAACTCCCAATTAATGGCGCCTTTAGAGGAAGTTTACTCCTATTCATACGAATAGGAGTAAACTTCCCCTCATTCATATGGATATGAGTAAAGTTCCCCTTATTCATATGAATAGGAGTAAACTTCCCCTGAAGGCGCCATTAATAGTGAGTTTACTCCTATTTTTATGAACAGGAGTAAACTTCCCCTCATTCATATGGATAGGAGTAAACTTCCCCTCATTCATATGAATAGGAGTAAACTTCCCCTGAAGGCGCCATTAATAGTGAGTTTACTCCTATTTTTATGAACAGGAGTAAGCTTCCCCTCATTCATATGGATAGGAGTAAACTTTCCCTTATTCATATGAATAGGAGTAAACTTCCCCTGAAGGCGCCATTAATAGTGAGTTTACTCTTATTTTTATGCACAGGAGTAAACTTCCCCTCATTCATATGGATAGGAGTAAACTTCCCCTCATTCATATGAATGGAGTAAACTTCCCCTGAAGGCGCCATTAATTGTTGTTGCCCCTTCAATGGATCCCCTCTACTACTATTTCTGCCTTTTTGTTTTCGTTTCAATTAAGGACTAATTGTAGCTCATTTGGTTAACATAGATTTTTATTTATTGATAATAATTATAATAATAGAATGATAACAGACAGATACAAAATGCCATATGGATCATGATGAATGAATGATAATTGGATTAATGCAACAAAAAAAAAAACAAAAACAATTAAATTTAATTAATCGATTGTCAATTGTCTGAAACTGCCATCTAAGCCGAACAAATCATCGTAATTGGTCGGTTTGCCAGGACGTTTCGATTCATCCGCTTTAATACTTTCTTGTTCTTTAAACCAAGGTGTGTATTCTTCTAATTTTTTGAGCCACAAATCTGGAAAAAATCGAACAAATAATTGGTGAATTTCGTCAATTTCTAACGAATTGTCTCACCATTGGATTGGTCAATTTTGCCAGCTGTGCCGCCATATTCTTCCGGTAGGACATCTTTCGGTACGAATTTGTACAAACTCTCTAAATCGGTATGGCAGTGGATACGATTGCGTAATTTCTCTTTAACGAACGGTTTCACCCAATTGATGATCGTATCGACAATTGGCGATGCATTAACAATATGGACTTGTTTAACTTTAACCGGATAGGCTTCTTGTACACAAACTAGGAATTTCTTTACAATAGCCGGATTGACTTTACCCAGATGATTGACGGAGGCACAATCGGCGTCTAGAATGAAAATATCACCGGCCACACCGACTTCTTCGGCTTCCAAACGGATATCGCCCACCATCAACGCCAATTTCATAGCATCGGCAATATTGGGTGTTTCGAAATCTTTCGTAACGGCACGCATTATTGTCACACGCAACCCTTCCGGTGTTAAGCCGGGCAAAGTTGGGCCTTGACTACAATCAAATCAAATCAAATCAAACAATTTAAGGTTATTTAATGGTATAATTACGCAATTTTGATAATTTCTTGTAATTCGGGTCGTTTAATATCACGATTTGTGAAAAATTCCGGAATGGCGGCGCGCATTGTAAAGTACATGTCCAATTTCTTTTTGCATTTCTCCAATGAGAATTTACAGCCACGCAAGAAGGTCATGATGCGCTTCTCATCTGTTCGAATTCCATTCAAGATAACAAAAGAAAAAACAAAAAATTAGAAATACCATAACAAGGCATGCTTGATTATCTAGTGTTTTCTTTAAATCAAGGCATGCTAGATTCAAAAATTCGACACGAGCTAGGCCTGCTAGACAGGGTTGAACTGATTAATCAATAACGAAGCTAGCTGTGTATTTTTCATTTGTTTTAAAACAAAGCCTGCTTGATTAAATAAGTTGGTACTATTAGACTATGAAAATCCAACAAAAACAAATGAAGAATAATAGAACTTGCTTGATTAATCAGCTCAATGCTGTCTAATAGGCTCAGACTGTGTATTTTCATTTATTTTCCTAATCAAGGCCTGCTTGATCAAATAATTTAGCCCTGAATTAGGCCTACTAGACAGCATTGGGCTAATTAATCAACTTGTATAAATCCTTTAAGAAACAAACAAAAAGACAATAGAAGTACTGCAAAGCTTTCTTGATTAATCAACTTAATGCTGTCTACAAATAGTAAAGTAAGCTGTGCATTTCTCATTTTTCTCTAAACCAAAGCCTGTTTGATTCAAAAATTCGATATTGAATTAAGAAACAAAAAAAAAAAACAATAGAAGTACCATAAAGCTTGCTTGATCAATTAGCTTAATGCTATCTACAAAGCGATATAGTAGGCTATTTGTTTTTTTGTTTCATTTTTCTTTAAATCTAAGCCTACTTGATTCAGAAATTTAGTGCTGAATTAGGCCTCTTAGATAGCATTGAGTTGATTAATCAATAACAAGTGTATCTTTCATTTGTTTTAAATCAAGGCTTACTCGATTAAATATGTAATAAATTAAATACTGAATTAGGCCTACTAGATAGCATGGAGTTGATTAATCAAGCTGTAAAAAACGATTAGAAACAAATGAAAAATAATAGAGCTTGCTTGATTAATTAGCTGAATGCTGTTTAATAGATAAAACGAAATAGTTAGCTGTATATTTTTCATTTGTTTTAAATCAAGGCTTGCTTGTTTCATCAATTTAACGCTGTCTAGTAGGTTTGAATCAAATGAAACAATCTGTTTTTTCTGTCTTTGTTTTCATAGTTCTTTTTTTTATACCAGTGCCTGCTTGATTTAAAACCAAAAATAAACAGATTAGACTAGAATTAATGAATCAAGTAGACTTTGGTATATGGGTATTTGTAAATGTTGTAGGGTTGAATCAACTTACCCCATGTGTCTGGTAGATGGGGTTGTTTCAATAACCATTCTTTAATTGATTGCAAATCACTATCTCTAGTATTGACATCTTCATTTAATTCTTTACGGATTTGAATTTGTAGTTCTGGACTTGGTTGGATTAATAAAGCCATTTTTTTTCTACTGTAATCAGAAGAATAATTGAAAACTTTTAAGATGGGTCTTGAAATATTAAAGATTTCCCCCACTCTTTATTGTTATCGGTTAACCGCCCCACTTTAAAGCCTCCCCTACTGGCGCCATTATTCAAAATCCATGACCATTGCAAATTGTAAACCTCCCCTACTGTAGCCATGATTGTCTATAATCCCCACCACTATTACAATAGAATAGTAGAAATTCGGAAATTTGAGAATTTCACAATACGGAAATCAACATATGGTCATATTCTATTTAATTTTAATAATAATTGTTTATATAAAATTATAATAAAATTAAAAAAAATCTAGGTTATATTTCCATAACCCCCCCTACTTTCACCATTAATCATAATCTAGATATCGTGGACTCAATTAAAATAACCTCCCCTATCGTAGCCCCTCCATTAAACTTAACCATGATGAATCATGGAAGAAATTCGGTAACAGTTCAATTATTTTATGGAATTTCGAAACACGGAATCGTGTTAATATGTGGTTATACTCTATTTAACACTTAATTTTTTTTGGTTTATTAAAAATTCCAATTAGACACATTTATAATTAAAAATTTCCCCTTTCTATTAGACTACGGTAATATAACCTCCCCTATTGCCGCCATTATTACATAACCTCATATTTGGTTGCCGTTATTATCAATAAAAATAATAATAGTTGTAATTGTAGTAAATCATTGAATGAAACGTAATAAAAACACGGAAATAATGCAACATATCAATTATTTTGGGAAATTTTCGAAATCCATAATGATGATTCAGTCTATTAAACTTTTTTTGAGGTTATTTTTTTAGGTTATTACTACTATTACCAAACATAAAAATTCCCCAAAAATTATTACCAACACTCATTATTATTTTGTTTAATTATATTGTTATTAAGTAGAATTCACGCATTCTTGTTTCCAATTAAAAATTATAAAATACAACAAACGACGGAACAAAAAAAAATTTAGAAAGTTCGATTCTCTCTAATCTCTTTCTCTCTATACCGGGTGTTTAAACTGTTGTCGCAACTAGATTCGTACGTTACACGATTTTATTGCGTAGTTGGCCTTGGAATATCGTAATTTGACAACTAGTTGAACAAATGTCAAATTTAGTAGAGTATGAATCAATCCACGATATTAATCAATCAAGACAGCCAACATTGAGGTTAGAAAACTAACAAATGAATCACCAATAATTTGATAAAACTAATTTTACACCCTGTATATTTTTATAATTAATTAATATTATTATTATTGATTTATGGCTCATTATGTCTAATTTCTAACCTTAATTAAATATTGAAAAATTAATTTTGTCCAATTAGACACGTGTGTAGAAACCTTCAAAATAGTAATAATAGTAAAAGAATCTTTTTACAAAAATTTAACCACCCCATCAATATTTAATTAGTTATAAATAGGGGGTGAATAATAAATAAAAACAAAAATAACCGTCTAGAAAACTTGGAAATTTCTCGTCTATTGATTTTGTCATTTTCTTTAAATAATTAAAACGTCGATCGAGCTTAGATATATAATTATGTCGATATTTAATATACAGGGTGTACCATATTATTTCAACTAATAGTTGGCTACGACTCTGCTATATTAAATCGTAGATTGATTCATATTTTACAACAATTTGGTGTTTGTTTAAATCATAGCCTACTCTGACATGATATCAATCGTAGTAGAATTGATAGTTGGCTATTTTATTGTTGTTTGGTGGGTCAAAATGGCCGATTTTTTACATAGCCTACTATATTTCAAGTATTCATATTGAATAAAACTATTTTTGATTTAATTCAATTGTTCTTCGGTTATTTCACGTAGGTCGTAGTCTGATTCGTATACTTGATTAGGTTTGACGTTTGTGTCAAAATGGCCGATTTTGTACACCGGAAATCGTAGCCAACTTGGAAAAATCGTGAAAATCATCAAATTTGATGAAATAAACCGGGAATATCGATGAAATTCGTTAAATTTCTTCTTTTTAAAATTATTATTTTATTTTCTGTGTATTGTTGTAAATTAATTAGCATTTTTTCTAGTTATGCAATTGAATTATGATGAAAATTTATTTATTTAATAATTTAGTTTATACAGAATTGTTGTCTATTAAGCATTATGTCCACTTTCTTTGACCTTATTGCCTAGATTTCATCGAAACACCGTCTGTCTTTTACTTTCATTTCCACCTTGGCGTTGGGATAATTGGCGGAATAACGAGATAACAACGCTAATAAAACGATAGAAATCATCAATTTTAACAATTTTATAATTTCTATAAATCAATTATTAATTTATTGGTAATCCCACTTAATCTACGGCTTGGATCGATTGTTCTCAATGCTTAAGACAGCTCGAATTTCAATGTGAATCGTGGGAAAATTGGTTGGAAAAAAATTATTAGAATCTTACCGAGACGAATTCCAAGACTGTTCTAAGCTCCAGAGATGATTGAATCACAATTCACTTCTAGTTTGTTTTTTTTTTTTAATTGATTGCAGTTGGCTAACAAAGAAATGGTGTGTGTGGCTTTGTTGATGGTAGACTACCAACTGATTTGATGTCTATTTATACCATCAGTCTTTATAAAGGCCGAAAACCGAAAAGAGTTAGCGTTCCAGTTGTCTAAGCACACATACTTTGTACGATTTAATGATGGAATTGTATACGGTACGGCCAATGGCCTTTTTTTTTGAATTGTAAATAAACTTAACCAATCAACGCAATTAGAACAGAAAGCGGTGTCACATGACTGGATTTGGTAGTGGAATTTCTTTGGGTGTTTGGGTGGATCAACAAGACGAGGAAGAGGAGGAATTTTGCAATCAGAGCTGGAGCTGGAGGAAGATTGTGGGCTTGGATTTTCCGAAATTTTGCAAAATTCAGAGGAATTCGAGGATTGTTCTCAATTCCAGGCCATTTGGTGAGAGCCTTTTCCGAAATTTTGCAAAATTCAGAGGAATTCGAGGATTGTTCTCAATTCCACGCCATTTGGTGTTAGTCCAAAGAGCTACAGTGGGAAAAAATGAAAAAATTTTGTTTGTTGCTGGGAAATTCGTTCGAAAAATTAGTTAGATTTCGAGGTTTCCTTAAAAAAGAGAGCCTTTTCCGAAATTTTGCAAAATTCGGAGGAAATTCGAGGATTTCTTCCCAATTACAGGCCATTTGGGGGTGTTTGGTGTTAGTCCAGAGTTTCAATTGTTGGTAAATTTGTTCAATCGGTTAGATTTCAAGTTTTCTCCAAATAGGGAGACTTTTCCGAAATTTTGCAAAATTCAGAGGAAATTCGAGGATTTCTTCCCAATTACAGACCATTTGGGGGTGTTTGGTGTTAGTCCAAAGAGCTACAGTGGGAAAAAATGAAGAAATTTCGTTTGTTGCTGGGAAATTCGTTCGAAAAATTAGTTAGATTTCGAGGTTTCCTTAAAAAGAGAGCCTTTTCCGAAATTTTGCAAAATTCGGAGGAAATTCGAGGATTTCTTCCCAATTACAGGCCATTTGGGGGTGTTTGGTGTTAGTCCAGAGTTTCAATTGTTGGTAAATTTGTTCAATCGGTTAGATTTCAAGTTTTCTCCAAATAGAGAGACTTTTCCGAAATTTTGCAAAATTCAGAGGAAATTCGAGGATTTCTTCCCAATTACAGGCCATTTGGGGGTGTTTGGTGTTGGTCCAAAGAGCTACAGTGGGAAAAAATGAAGAAATTTCGTTTGTTGCTGGGAAATTCGTTCGAAAAATTAGTTAGATTTCGAGGTTTCCTTAAAAAGAGAGCCTTTTCCGAAATTTTGCAAAATTCGGAGGAAATTCGAGGATTTCTTCCCAATTACAGGCCATTTGGGGGTGTTTGGTGTTAGTCCAGAGTTTCAATTGTTGGTAAATTTGTTCAATCGGTTAGATTTCAAGTTTTCTCCAAATAGGGAGACTTTTCCGAAATTTTGCAAAATTCAGAGGAAATTCGAGGATTTCTTCCCAATTACAGACCATTTGGGGGTGTTTGGTGTTAGTCCAAAGAGCTACAGTGGGAAAAAATGAAGAAATTTCGTTTGTTGCTGGGAAATTCGTTCGAAAAATTAGTTAGATTTCGAGGTTTCCTTAAAAAGAGAGCCTTTTCCGAAATTTTGCAAAATTCGGAGGAAATTCGAGGATTTCTTCCCAATTACAGGCCATTTGGGGGTGTTTGGTGTTAGTCCAGAGTTTCAATTGTTGGTAAATTTGTTCAATCGGTTAGATTTCAAGTTTTCTCCAAATAGAGAGACTTTTCCGAAATTTTGCAAAATTCAGAGGAAATTCGAGGATTTCTTCCCAATTACAGGCCATTTGGGGGTGTTTGGTGTTAGTCCAAAGAGCTACAGTGGGAAAAAAATTGAAGAAATTTTGTTTGTTGCTGGGAAATTCGTTTGAAAAATTAGTTAAATTTTGAGTTTTCCTTCAAAAGAGAGCCTTTTCTGAAATTTTGCAAAATTCAGAGGAAATGCGAGAGCTTTTTCCCAGTTCCAAGCCATTTGAGGGTCTTTGGTATCAGTCTAGAGTTTCAATGTGAGGAAAATTGTATAAATTTTGATTGTTGTAGGGAAATTCGTTTGAAAAATCGATTTAATTGGGAATTTTCCGAAATTTTGCAAAATTTAGAAGAAATTCGAGTGCTTCTTCCCAGTTCTAAGCCATTTGGTGTTTGTTCAGAGTTTCAGTGTGCAGGAAATTGAAGAAATTTTGATTGTTGCTGGTAAATTCGTTTGAAAAATCCATTAGATTTCGGGTTTTCCCCAAAAAAGGGGTCTCTTCCGAAATTTTGCAAAAATTAGAGGCAATTCGAGTATTTCTTCCCAATTCTAGTCCATTTGAAGATCTTTGATGTCAATTCAGTGTTTCAGTGTGAGGTAAATTGAGGAAATTTTGATTGCTTCTGGGAAATTTGTTTGGAAAGTCAGTTCGATTTGGAGCTTCTTCACAAAAAGAGAGCCTGTCCCAAAATTTTGCAAAATTCCGAGGAAATTCGAGGCTTTTGGAGAAATTTTGTAGTTGTTGGAAAATTCCTTTGCAAAAACAGGTCGGTTTGAAGTTTTTTTCACCAAAAAAGAGAGCCTTTTCCGAAATTTTGCCAAATTTAGAAGTAATTCGAGAGCTTGTTCCGAGTCTAAAGTCTTAGTGTGAGAAAAACTTTGATTGGTGCTAGGAAATTGTTTGAAAAGTCAGTGCGAAATAGAGTTTTTCTAAAAAAAAATGGAACCTTTTCCAAAATTTTGCAAAATTCAGAGGAAATTCGAAGGCTTTTCCCCAATTTGAGACTCTTTTAGGGTCTCTGGTGTTAGTTTAGAGTTTCATTGGGAGGAAAATTGGATAAACTTTAATTGTTGCTGGGAAATTCGTTCAAAAAATCAGTTCAATTGGAAGTTTTCAGAAATTTTAGAAAATTTAAACAAAATTCGAGGGCTTCTTCCCAATTCCAAGCCATTTGAGGGTTTGGTGTCAGTTCAATGAGCAGGAAATTGAAGAAATTTTGATTGTTGCAGGGAAGTTCGTTTGAAAAATCTGTTAGATTTCTAGTTCTCCTCAAAAAGAGGGTTTTCCTTAAATTTTGCAAAAATTAGAAGAAATTCGAGAGTTTCTTCTCAATTCTAGGCCATTTGAAGATCTTTGGTGTTAGTTTAGTGTTTCATTGTGAGGAAAATTGAAAAAACTTTGATTACTACAAGGAAATTCGTTTGAAAAGTCATTTCAATTTGGAGCTTTTCCACAAAAAGAGAGCCTGCTTCAAAATTTTGCTTAATTCCGAGGAAATTTGAGGGCTTTTTTCCAGTTCTTTGGTGTCAGTCTAGAGTTTCAATGTGAGGAAAATTGTAGAAACTTAGATTGCTGCCGGGAAATTCGTTTGAAAAGTCAATTCGATTTGGATTTTTTTTAGAAAAAAGCTTTTCCAAAATATTGCAAATTCAGAGGAAATTCGAGGGTTTTCTCACAATTCCAGGCTCTTTTAGGGTCTTTGGTGTTGGTCCAAAGAGCTTCAATGGGAGAAAAATTAGAGAAATTTTGTTGTTGTTGGAAAATTCCTTTGTAAAAACAGTTCGATTTGGAGTTTTTTCCCAAAAGAGAGCCTTTTCCGAAATCTTGCAAAATTCAGAAGTAATTTAAGGGCTTCTTCCCAGTTCTAAGCCATTTGGTGTTGGTTCAGAGTTTCAGTGTGCAGGAAATTGAAGAAATTTTGATTGTTGTAGGGAAATTCGTTTAAAAAATTTGTTAGATTTGGAGTTTTGCCAAAAGAAGAGCTTTCCCCAAAATTATGCAAAATTTAAAGGAAATTCAAGAGTTTCTTCTTAATTCAAAGCCACTGGAAAGTCTTTCGTGTTAATTTAGTCTTTCAATATGAAGAAAATTGAAGAAGTTTTGATTGTAGCTGGGAAATTCGTGTGAAAAGTCTATTTGCAAAACTCAGAGGAAATTCGAGGGTTTCTTCCCAGTTCCAAGCCATTTAAGGGTGTTTGGTGTTAATTCAGAGTTTCAATGTGCAGGAAATTGAAGAAATTTTGATTGTTGCTGGGAAATTTGTTTGAAAAATCATTTATATTTGGAGTTTTTCCATAAAAAAGAGAGCCTTTTTCAAAATTTAGCAACAGGATTCTTGCCTATTCCAAGCTATTTCTGACAAAAAAGATTTCCCAACAAAATTAGGAGAATTTAAAGAAAACTTTCCCTGTTTTCCGGTATCAAAGACGGACATGCACAAGGGGTAGATTAGAAATCTTTTGTTTTAAACAATTAATGATATTCGACAACCACAAAAAAAGTTAGTTTCACTTTAATTGTCTACATAATTTTTGATTTAATAACAGTTCTTTTATTGCTTTTTTCACGTCTAATTATTTTCAACCCCATTAATTATTTATAGAAATTTACAAAAAAAAACTAGTTTAGAATTAGAAAATACTCGAAATCAAAAATCACATATCATAATTAACAATAAAAGAATGATTCTTTGTAAAAAAATTAGACATGATGCAAAAAAGCTTAAAAAATAAAAGATAAATTGAGAGAACTCAGTGAAGGTCAATTTTTTTAAAAATTCGAAATTTAACCTTCAAGTTCTCTCAATTTATCTTCAATTTTTTAAACTTTTTTGCATTATTTCGATTGTTTTTTGCAGTATGTCTAATTTTTTTACAAAGAATCATTCTTTTTGTAGCTTATTTGGATCTGATGATGCTTTTCCAATCGCAGTTGGCCATGATTATTGGTGAAGGGAGTCGCAGCTTGGTTCATATTTTACGAAATTTGACAGTTTTCAATCCGAAAAGAATCAAGCGAACCAAGTTACGACATTACATTTTCGTAGCCGAACATGGCCAACTGCATATTTTTAAAAAACAAAAAAATAGAACAGGCATAATGAATTTATTATTATTATTATTTTTGATGATTACGTATTATTTATTATTATCAATAACAATATTAGTAATAATAATCAATTGTCAAGGATTTCTTCGATTATGTTTTCTAGAATGACGATATTTTCCAATCATTTGTTTTTATTTCTGTTTAAAACAAAAAAAAAACAAAATATTTAGCCTACTGTTTGAAAAATGCTAACTAATAATAATATTAAGGCTAATTACACACTAGCCAAACAAATTATTTCGTAATTTTAGAATTTAATTCTTATATAAATCATTTTGTACACGGTGTTCCACCTAATTTTATCCATTTATTCATTAAAAAAATATACAGAGTTGGCCATGATTTAGTTTTATTTTTACGTCATAAATCCCTCTATCTCTCTCTATTTTCCACAAATTTTGCAGTTGGCCATGCTTTTGGTAAATAGACACATAGTTTATTTTATATTTTCATTTGTTCAAATAAAGCTACGCCACTACGTAACATAGCCAACTTTGTGCAAAAATTAACGTGGAAAAAAATCGAAATCTTAAGCTACGTGTACATTCAAATTGATTCCTTCGATTTGTCGATTAACGATAATTATTAAAACTTATTTCCAATAATTGTAGCCTACTCTGATGATACACTGATGTGGTTTAAACCTATCGATCCTTATGTTATTATCATTATTATCATCATTACTATTATTATTATTATTATTATTATTGATTATTTGTAATAAAATCGAGCAACAGGGTTAGGTTTCTATACCATAAAGCTCAATTCTTATTTCCGAAAAACAAAAATTTAGTCTAACCTCATTTATCAATGGCGTATCAAGCGATTTTAGTTTGAATTATTTAGCAACCCATCTAGCTATCTCCGTTTAATTCAAGGTTAATTTTCTACACTATCTTTGTCTCTATCTCGCTTTCAATATCATTATCAATATCGATAGAAATCAATAGAAAAAAAGCAACCATCTTACTAAATGTTCAATTAGAAATAGAAATTTGTTATTAGAAACAATCTAACGACAAATCTTTATCAATATTTTATAAACTTGTATCTATGTACATATACATCCATCTCTCTCTTGAAATCACGTGATTGATTGATTCTAACCAATCGGAATACGGGAATGAATTTGATTGGTCCACGATTTCATAAATCCAATACGACCATCAAATACGTCCCGAAGATCTGTTTTATTCAATTGTTAACAATTGGTAGTGGTGAAAGGGTGATTGTTTTAGAAATAGAAGTTTTTCAAAAAAAAAAAACAACACTCATGATTTTCTGAAAACAAATCAACCAAACAAAATCTAAATCAAGGTAATTTTGGATTTTGTTTCTGTTGTTTTGGGAATAATTTTTGTTTTTTTTTTTTTTTGTTTTCGAAATTGCTAGATGATGAAATTCAAAGTGACCGGCCTGGTGGCCGATCTAATGCCCAACATACGTCTCATTCAAGCATCCGGCCATTTTATGTTGAATTATCATGCGGATAATTCGGGTGCACTGCATACGTTACGTTTAGGTTATTGTTGTTTGCATCTAGTGTGTCTACTGTTTCAATATGTGTAAGTATTTTTTTTTTCAATTTTATCGCGTCATCTAGTGTAATGCTAGCTTAATAAAATCTCCAAATTCACGTCGATTAGAGAGATTCAACTGTATTTCGCCAAAAAACACGCAATTTTACTAAATTTGACAACACTGCATTTTTTTGACCACACGTACAGGCTGACCTTAACGAATTTTTATTAAACCAAAACCTTCTAGATCTTCCCGTATTGCATTTTATGAATACAATGAGAAATCTAGCAGGCTTTATATAGTCTTATCTCTATCTTTCACTCAAATTACCTGTAATTTTATCTTTATTAGCGTGAACCCGCCTTAATAGCATATTATTTTCTTTATATTGAAGAATATTCACTAGTGTGAACCAGCCTTAATACATTTACTCTACTTCTAATATATATCCATCTTTCTCTTTTCCATACAGTTTAGTACAATTGCGTCTCTTTTTAATGTCAATCGACATAATTACGAATATACAGAATGTCGTCAAAATGGCGATAATTCTCTCTTTCTTTCTCTTTTCCATATATATTTCTATAACTCCATCTCGTTTCAATGTTAATCTAGATTACTGGGAATCTACAGTGTCTTAAAAATGGCGAAATTCATTTGTTTTTGTATATAATTTTATCAAGTGTGCGCCAACCTTAATGGATTTGATCTGTTTTCAAGTTTATTGCCATCTCTCTCGTTATCATGCGCATTACTATAACTGCGTCTCTTTTCAATATGAATCTGTACAATTATACAGGGTGTCATCAAAATGACTAATCTGATTTTTTTCGATCATTTTCAGCTGTAATTTTATGAATTTGGTAAAACAACGGTATGATGTTAATGATTTAGCAACAAACACAATTACCGTATTGTTTTTTTACACATTGTTTAACGAAATATTTATATTTTGCACTACGCTCAAAATTATTTTATAGGTTAGTAAAAAATTTGTAGAATTTAGTGGTAAATAAACAGTAGCGGCTCGTCTGTCAGCAAAAATTTCTAACGAGCCGCTACTGACAATTGAATATACAGAGTGGATATCACCACGTAGTTGGCTATGGTTTGATACCCATACGTCATTTGTTAAATGTCAATATCATTTGTTGAATAGCTGAAATAAAATCATGGCCAACTATGTGATGAATTACCATGTTACACTCTGTATATTGAATTTTAATTGATTTATTTTTAATTTTTAGAACGTTCGGTATGTGGAATCAAGCCAATAGTCATCCGTTATTTGCTGAATCAAATAATCGTTATCATGCCTTGTCTTTAAAGAGAATGCGCCGTCTATTTTTTATGATTGTCCTTACTTCATTATTTAGTGCTATAGGTAAAAATCTAAGCCATCTAGATTAAAAAATCTTAACACACAGTTGGCTATGCTTTGCTTACATTGTGTCGTAGCTTTGTTCGGCTACTTAAAATTTGACATTTATAATGTCAAATTTGACATTTACAATGTCAAATTAACCGAGGCATAGCCAACTACAAGTACACCTGAGGTAGAAATCGATGTTGTTTTGTTTTTTTTTTTTTTTGTTTATAGCATGGACTACTATAACTTTCGTCGGTGATAGTAACCATACAATTAAAGATCCGGAAAATTCAAATTTAACAATAACTGAAGAATTACCAAGATTATTGGTGCGCGCCTGGTACCCATGGGATACATTCAGTGGTTTCTCCCATTGGGCAACTGTACTATTTCAAGTCTACTATGTTTTATTCTCAATATTCCATGCTAATCTAATGGACAGTTTGTTTTGTTCATGGTTGATTTTTGCTTGTGAACAATTGCAACATTTAAAAGAGATAATGCGACCATTGATGGAACTATCAGCCTCATTGGATACCTACGTACCGAAAAGTGCCGATCTATTCCGGGCACCCAGTGCTACATCTACCGACAATTTGATTGAAAACGGTCAGTGAGCGAATTCTAACCAAATTTCGTTTCTACCAATTCGAAAGTCGCGCCAAATTTGCGGTTTAAATTTGGTGCGTTTAAGTACTCGACGGCAACTAATAATTAATAGCGCCAAATTTGAATCTTACAATAAATTAGCCCAAATTCAAATGCTCTTACCGAAAAAATTGAAGAATTTGACAGGAAATTCGAATTTTATCTCTATTTGTTTTTGAAATTTTAATATTCCTCCAAATTTGAATTAAAATCACCACTATAACCTCAAAAAACGTGATTCAAATTTAGTGCGCTTCAATACTCCTATCCTATTGGTTATCTCGCACTTAAAATAACCTATGGGAAATCTGAGGAGTGATTCGAATTTGGCGCCTTTAAATCCTGTTTCTTATTGGTTCTTAGCCTCGAGTTTAAAATAACCAATAGGAAACTAATACTTGAGAGCGCCAAATTTAAATCACTCTTTTTACAATAATGAGTGATAATGGACTCAGATACTCGTTCTCTATTGGTTATTGGTTACAGTCAGATTCGAAACAACCAATAGGAGGGCCCAATTCAATTGGTTAACTTATAGTGAAAATTCAAAATAACCAATAGGAAACCGATATTGAAGCGCCATATTCAAATCACACCTGTCACAATACCCTAATACTAGCTACCTATTGGTTATCTCGGAATCGAATTGGAAATAACCAATAGGAAACGAATAATTGAGCGCCAAATTTAAATCAAAATCCAATCAATTATTTAAAGAATATAACAACAAGAATGAAGACGATTTGAAAGGTATTTATTCGACACGTCAAGAATTAGGCGGCCATTTTCGCAGTGGTGCTCTACAAAGTTTCATTGGTGGTAATACCGGTGTTGGTCCAAATGGTCTAACCAAAAAACAAGAATTAATGGTACGTTCGGCTATCAAATATTGGGTAGAACGTCATAAGCACGTCGTCAGGTTGGTACTATTGATTTATTAAAAAAAAAACAAAAAAAAAAAACAAAAGACTAAATGTGGGAAATTGAACAGATGTACCACTCCACCTATCCTATTCTAGTTCTAGTTTTAATTAATAATAAAACAAATGATGATAGATTTATTGATTTGTCTATTGTTTTGAATAAAATTATAGGTTAGTTACAGCAATTGGTGATGCTTACGGTGTTGCCTTATTGGTACACATGTTAACATCGACAATCATGCTCACTCTATTGGCCTATCAAGCTACCAAAGTAAATCAAAAAAAAAATAACCTCAAAATTCAATTATTAACCTAAAAATTTACAGATCACCTGTGTTGATAAGTATGCAGCAACAGTTTTAGGTTATCTAATCTATGCATTGGCGCAAGTTTTTCATTTTTGTATCTTTGGTAATCGTTTAATTGAGGAAAGTTCATCGGTCATGGAGGCTGCTTATAGTTGCCATTGGTATGATGGTTCAGAGGAGGCGAAAACTTTCGTACAGATTGTCTGTCAACAGTGTCAAAAGTCCATGTCGATTTCCGGTGCTAAATTCTTTACAATCTCATTGGATTTGTTCGCTTCGGTATTAGGTGCTGTTGTTACTTACTTTATGGTCTTGGTACAACTCAAATAATTATCTCAAATTTTTATTATCAATTATTATGATTATTATTATTATTATTATTATTGGGTTATTACGATTCTATTAGAGAACTTCGGTGAGTGTTCCTTGCATGTGATAAAAAACAATTATAAAAAAATATCTGTTGTACACTTATAATTATACACAATTAGCCTTCAATAATCCCACTACTTTATGGTGGGGATGTATCCCTACCACTTTAAAGTGGGGATATCTGTATATCCCTACCTTCTTGCAAGTATCCCTACTATTTTATGGTGGGGATATTCGTATCCCTACTACATTATAGTGGGGATATTTGTATCTCTACCACTTTATAGTGGTAGAGTGGATATACAGAGTGTTTCATTTTAAAATGGTTTTTTATTAAATATTAAGTGACGGGACTTTTGGATAATATTTAGATAATATTTATGGAGATTATTTTAGCGGAATTTGAATCCTGTAGTTTATGTGTACGTTGACTAACTTTCTGATGAACTACAAGGTCCAAATTTTGCTCAAAATATTTTTCAAATTCTTCATTAAATACTACGTGTTACCATAACAGCTAGGATGATTCAAATGAAACACTTGGTATACATTTGTCTAAATGAAAGTAGGGATATCTGTATCGCTATTAATTTATAGAGGGATAATCTACAGGTGTACTGGAGTAAAAATAGCGAATTTATAGGGAAAGTACTATCTGGCGGAGTTCTGAAGACAATTTGAGTAAAATCGGGGCTTTGTAGCTAGTTTATTTAAAAATTGCTTGAAACGTGAATAGTCGATGAGCTACGAGGTTCAAATTTTGTTGAAATAATCTCCTGTAAATCTTGGAAAGTTTATTTTCAATTGCTCATCAATTAGTAGGATTTTCCATATAAACTCAATTTAATTCAATACCTCTGTCCGTATATCCCTACCATTTTATAGTGGGGATATCAGTATCCCTACTACTTTATTGAGGGGTTATCTACAGGTGTACTTGACTAAAAGTAGCGAATTTATATTGAAAGTCCTACTATTTGGCGAAGGAGATTATTTGAGCAAAATTTGGGTTTTGTAGCTAGCTCATTTAGAAATTGCTCAAAAAGTGGATGGTTGATGAGCTGCCAGGTTCAAATTTTGTTGTTTTTGTAAATCTTAAAAACATTTTTTCAATTGTTCATCAAATAGTTGAAGTTTCAATATAAGCTCGCTACTTTTAATTCAGTACTTCTAGCCGTATATCTCTACTACTTTATGGTGGGGATGTATCCCTACTACTTTATAGTGGGGATATTGTAAGGTACAAAATGTCCAAATATTCAATTTGCACTGTTTACTAGAATAGTTATAAGGGAATTACGAAAAAAAAAACAAAGCCACAAAGCAGCATTCAAATGTGTCTTATTTTTGAGAGATTGAGGTTAGGTTAAATTCGATTATTTTTATGGTTGTTGTTGTTGTTGTTGTTTATACCTAACCTTATTATTGATTGGTGATTAATGATAAGATAAATATTATTAGATGAATTGTGTTTTTGAATAATTTAAATGATTGTTGAATTATTATGGGGGAAAAGATTGATAAACGCTCTATTTTAATATAGTCTATCATTAGTGTTATTACTAATATTGTTTAATATATAGTAAATTGTTGATATTTAAATTATTTACAATATAATAGTGATAAAATATTGAATTTTGTTCAAATTATCCCTTAAAATTGGTGTTTTAAATCACCTCTTTTTAGCACTTTAGCGGCAAAAAATTTAAATTCTAGTCGACTGTGGAAAAACTGTAAGTTCAAAAATTTTGAAAAAATTACCAGAGCTTAACACCACCCTAGACTACGCGTATACGAAATTTGAACCAAATCTGATGTTTATTTTCGGCGCCATCTAGCGTTATTTCAACAAAGACAGAAAAACAAAAAACTATCCACAAATTGGGTGGTTTACCGGAATTTTATCAAATTTTCATATCGAGACGTCCATGAAACGATTAAATTTCAACTGATAAACTTCCTCGCCCAGATAATTTATCGTAATTGTTAACTGGGTGGTTAATTATTGGTCGATACGCTTTAACGTAATGAAATTGATGGTGTTTTTCATAGATTTTGTGTAAAATCAGCGTAAACGTTTAGGGGTTTTGGATGGGAATTAGGGGGTGGGTGGTTAAAACCGGGTGCTATAACTTTTACAATTCAATTAAAACAAGGAAATCGATTTGAAATCGAATTAAACAACGATCAATAAATACATAATTTCAGCCTTAGAATATCCATGACATAGAATGGATTGCTCAACTCGTATAACCAAATTGCTTAGGTTCAAGTTGAGGATAAGACGAGTATGAACAAAGTTTGTTAGGTTAGGACAAATATCCAGGGAGTAGAATGGGTTGCTCAACTTGTGTAACCAAATTCTTTCACACCAAATTGTTAGGTTAGACGATAAGATGGGTTGCTAGATGAAGTTTTTGGTATAATCAAAGTCGATTCATTTGTTCAATTATATATTTGGCACAATTGTTGAATTAACAAAATTTCACAACCTTTATTTGTGTGTGTGTATACGTGTACTTGTATGGGTGTGTGTGTGTGTATGTTTGAAAAACACAAATAATAAGATTGTCTAGTATTTTTGTTTTATTGATTGAATTTTTAAGGTTAGAAAATTATTGCTTGAGCTTTCTCGTTTTTTTTCCACAACAAAATCGGTACCAACTGAAAATTATTGTCATTTATAACCAATAAAAGAACGAATTATTGGATTCGATAACAATTTAAATAACAATACATTTATTTCTATCGAGTGCATCCTGTATATTATCAAGCATTGGACTTTGATCTCTTGTATCTAGATTATCGATCATATTAATTAATTCTTTGAATACAGCAACCACTTTCCAATTATATTTAGCACTACATTCTATATAACCGCATTTCCAATGTTTCTTAACTAAGTTAACAATATCACGTCGGCGCTCCTCAATACAACTCGATGTTAATACCGGTTTACTGCCACAACTGCCCCCACCACCAGCTAATGTACTACCTAAACTACCCCCACCACCACCGCCACCCCCACCACCGATATTATTAATATTCGAACCGGTAATCCCACCACCGCCGCCACCACTAATATTCCCAATAGCCCCACCACTGCTATAATAATTACTTTGGGTTGTTGTTGTTATGATTGTTGTTGTTGGGATTGTTGTGGCAATTGTTAAATCATCAACAATTTGATCTTCTTTATTGCCAACAACTAATAATGGGACATTTGTCATATTGCGACTTTCACAAATTTGATCACGTATCGTACGTATATATTGAAATGTTTCAATATTTGATAAATCATAAACTAAAATATAGGCTGTGGCATTACGTAAACCATAATAACGATAATTTGCCCATTCATAATACGAATTGACTGGGAAATATGGTATAACTGGTAAATCAGTGATTTTTATTTCATATAAACGATCATTTGTTATGACTGATGGGTAATAGGTGTGTTTACGGTCGGTTGGTAAATAGTCTTCACAAAAATCATTCCATACGAATTGCTGGAACAAACGAAAATCTTTATTTATACAGGGTGTACAACGCTATTTGAGCTCGCAGTAGCCTATGACTTCATTATTTCAACATAGTCATCTATATTACCGACATTCTCCTATTTCAACCGATTGTCGGTAATGCAGATTACTGTATTGAAATAAGAAGCCGACGTACGTTGGCGAAATCATAGGCTACTTGATAATTATATAAATTATATACTTTTCAATTGTTTGTATAATTAATTCAAAATTGAACGCCATCTATCGACGTATATCCCACAATAATGTCGTTTAATTATAGAAAATATCATCCACAAACGATTAATTAACGTCAAATTATATAAATGTATCATTTTTATACATATATTTACGAAATTTATATATAAATTCAAATGTTTAAATAAGAGAACAGTTTAAAATTTGGCGCGCTTATATTCCAACGCCATATTAGTTCTTTTAAAGTTAGATTTACACAATCTAAGTGTAAATTTTCAAATTTGCTGCCATTTGGTAGTTTCTCCTATGTAAACGCGACTTTATTCAATATAAGCGCTACAAATTTCCACCTATACTCCATTTTAATCGAAGAATAAAAGCGAATCGAGCTACCGCATGACGTCACGATTTTATTGTAGTTTGAATAGAGCGCCATCTCGTGTTGATTGGTTTAAAATTGTCCAACAATGACGTCATACAGTTAATCTAACCGTGTAGAAACTGAAGATTTACCGTAAATTTTCAAATTTGCCGCCAATTTGCTAGATTTTCCGATTGTAAACCTGACTTTATTCTAGTATAAGCGCTACAAATATCCGACTATACGCCATTTTTAATCGAAAAATTGTATAGAATCGAGTTATTGTATGACGTCACGATTTTATTATAGTTTGAATAGAGCGCCATCTCGTGGTAATTGCTATGAAATTGTCAAATAATGACGTCATACAGTTAAATAAATTCGTTTAAATTAGAATGGGATCAATAATGTAATTTAGAATTACTAGTAGATGGTCACATTCTAGCACACAAGTTGGGGGTGAATATTGTGAGAAGAATTGGGGAGGATGTGCCGACTATAATAAGACATGAACGATGATAACGTGACAGGAGAACTAAAATGTTGCGTGCTTTGAAAATTTCAACCCTTAACAGGTATGTAGAAGTGAAAGGGATGATAATAATAAGAGAAATAATTTGGGGAAAGAAATCCAACCGCAACTATCTCATAGTTGGCCATGCTTTAATTACATAGTGTCGTAACTTGATTCGTTTAAGAACAAAATTCCAAATATAGTAACGTATGAAGTAAGCTACGACTCTATTCAGCAAAAACACAGCCAACTGTTTTGAAATTACAGTAATCATTTGTTTTTAAATAATTGACGTGTAAATTTCATAAATTCCACCCCGTTTATTTTCATATATCGGATCGATATAAGGGGTGAATGTTTGTTAGCAATAAGAAAAAAAAACAACCTACCCTTATTATTACGGTCTAGGGGGATTAAAAACGATATACTATAAGCCCCCGGGGGTGCTTAATAAGACACAGCATAAAATCGTTGATTATAAATATGGCGTGACCGAAAACTTGCTATTTTGTTAACTTAAATTAACGGATTTTAGGGGTATTATTACGAAAAGGTACAATAAAAAAAAGGGTTAATTTTTTTTTATTTAACTACCCCTATTTAGTAATAAATGAGTAAATATTGGAAGTTGGGTTAACGTGTTTTTTTATTCTCCTATAACTTAATCCAAGCCTACTATGTTTATTGTTAAACAAATCCCATAGCACACTTTATGATTAGTTTAGATACAGGATGTACCACAATTATTTAGCTCGAAGTTGGCCATATTTTGTAATAACGTAGTGTCGTAGATTTGTTCATATGTTTGAACAATTGACAAATGTAGTACGAATAAAGCTACGACATTATGTTAGAAAAACAACCGCAAAATAAATTATCATGGCACACTCGATATATAACATCAATGACAGACCGCAACAATTCAATTATCCGATATCGGTTTGAACTAAATTACAATTATTTAGTTCAAAATTTGTTTGTTTACTTCGAAAGTAGTTCCTTTGATACAATTCGCTTTGACAAATTCATCAATTTTAGTTCAATTTTCATAGGGGAGGGGTAATTACAACAATAAACAAGTGAAAGCACAGATGTCTCGATTATAATGGAAAAAGCTCCAAGTGTCCCCCGTTGATTTGTCCAGTACTTTAATTTTAAGGTAGATTCTTTTCCAACGCAGTTGGCTGTGCTTTAATTTTGTCGTAACTTAAATCTGTCAAGCGTATGAACCGAGCTACGACAACGTGTAACAAAAGTGTAATCTATCTTATACATATTTGTGACGTCACTAAATCTACTATTACAACGCCATCTATCAACTATAAAATAATATTAAAACCTACTAGCGCCATCTATTGTAATTTAGTCTATTTGTTGGTGATTGTGACGTTAAATAATCGATTTGTAGATGAGTTTTCTTGTTTTAAAAAAAAAGAGAGCTTTGTTTACACGGTGTGTAAATAAAGTCTTAAATTTGGTTGAATCAAATATTAAAACCCGTCTTATTTTTAGAATTTTTAAGAAGATTCGTTTCTAAATCAATATTTGTTTAATATTCAACGAACTTAACGAGTCTTTAACGATACTTTTTGATATAAAAATAACCAACAGGAGGGTAGAACGAGGGAGAAACGAAAAGAAAACAAATTACAGTAAAAATATACACGAAGTTTGCGTTCTAAAATGATGTTTTCAAAGTTTATTTTTTCTTCTTGATAGAAAACATATTGAATTATTCAAAAGTCCCTCGATTTACATAAAAACAATTCAATTATAATTATCCCTCAATTTACACGTAAATTAAGCTGGGTTTTGAAATACCTACGTTTATACCGCAATTTAGATATGTATGTATATGATTCTTTTATACACGATATAGATTAACACGGCTTCATTTTACGCGTACGTTTAGATACCATTTTGTACAACTAGAAAAATAAATATTCCCCTTCTATTATATGGGCTCAATTTACGCGATATTAATTCATGTAAAACGAATCCACTTAGACCTTTATACAATTCTCCTCAATTTACACGGTATAATTCGTGTAAATTATTCTGAAATATTTACTACATCTTTCAATGTAGATCTGTATTTTATCGATACTTTTTATATACGGTGTAGATATCGGTAGATTCAATTTGCACGATATCAATTCGTGTAAAACGAGTCCACTAGAGCGGATATTTCGTGTAAATTGAGGGATTTATGTATTTTTAGTGTTTTTTGATAGTTTCTTTAATTAAAAAATTCTTATACCTGGATTATGCTTGTTTTACCAACGGCTGGTGCGCCCAATAGTATAACTTTAACACGATCCACTGATTCTGGACTGATTTCAATTGGACTCCTCGGTATATTCTGATTCGTTTGATTTGATTGATTCTCATTCTGACGTCTTTCCAGAAAATCCAGATCCAATTCTAGAACAAACGAAAAAAATCCACTCTTTAATTATCACCTACATTGATACAACATTTTTGTTTTATAATACCATCCCCCTATCCCCCGGCCCCACCTTGCCCAATTCGAAGTGATTCAAATACTCTCAACTGACCCAATTTGTTGGTTTTCTTTTGTTTTGTGTTCTTTTTCTTGTTTCTTATCATCAAGATGATAACAATACTTCTGAACATGAATGGGTCATTCAATAACGTACAATATTAATTCATATCGTAGTTGGCGTTGACTTTGATGATGTTATTTGTTTTTCTTTGAAATGTCAGATAGAATAATGTATGAACCAAGTTACGACTCTCTATAATAAAATCAAGGCCAACTATCAGGTATTTTTTTTAATTTCTTCTACTGTTATTCTCTAATTAATTTAATTTAATATAAGAAATCCAATTATTAATATGCACAATTTTATAATTAAATCAACCCTTATAAAATCGATCCATTTATTATTAACTGTCGATTTAATATTAACAGATTTTCAAGGGTTGTTTGCCAATTCAAATAAACCCACCCCATCGTCAACTATTACATATATCTATCTATAATTATATATACAGGGTGTACTACGATAATTTACCTAGCAGTAGGCTATGATTTAATTACGTATGTCGTAGCTTTATTCTGCAATGTAAATTATAGGTAGACTTGATCGCACTTGGCTATCTTAATTATATAGTGTCGTAGCTTTGTTCAAACTCTTGAAAAATCGATAATTATCAAATTTAGTGAAGAGTATGAAACAATCTACGACACTATATAACAAAAGCATAGCCAACTGTGAGGTAAATTATTGCGATATATTTGATACAGATGGTATTTCAACTCGAAGTTGGCTGTGCTTTTGATTATGACGTAGTAGCTTTGTTCGGACACTTTGAAACTAACAATGTGAAGCAATCTACGACACAACGTAACCAAATCATAGCCAACTGTGATGTAAGGTGTATTTTGTAGTGTATACAAATTTACAACCCTCATACTGTATAAAAGCCGCATGGGGGTTGTTAATTTTAATTTCTGCCATTTTAAATATAAATGGAGACTTTTAATTGGCCCGCTTTTTGAAGGAAATTCGTAAATTCAACTGAAAATTTTTAAGTAAATTTCCATAAATTATCTAAATTGGTGTTAAACTTTGCTGTTTCTGAAAGAAGCAGTAAAACTTTCAACTGTCATTTGCATATTTTTATTATCTAACAACTTTAATTGGCCAAAAATGTATACCACAACACATTGAAAATAATCAACTTGACTCTACATATATATACATATATATATACAGAGTGAGCCAAGTGGTTGGCCTATTAGACGTTTAAAGAGTTCTAATTGATGAAAGTTTCTGAAATTTGGTATGCACCCGTTTTTCCACCTGAACTACACCTGGAAAATATTTTCGTTATTCTATCAACCCCCGATGTATGGGGTAGTGCACCCTACTTTCTTATTTTAAATGGAATAGTATATTTTTTATTGCATATTTAGATTCTATGATAAAAATGAAATGGACTTTGATAACATGACATATGGTCTAGCGTTAATAGTTTTTCAGGAATTTCGACTTTTTCTGAAAATTTTGATTTGGTAGTGTTTGATTGCAAAATTCATATATTTGAAGATATCATTGATAGATAATCCAAATTTGGAACTCGAATAGTTTAAACTATGTACTTTACGCCAGATTTTTCAGAAATGAATTATCTTTCAGCATTTAGCCGAAATGAATTTTTCTTTCAGCCAATTTTCAAAACGCAATATCTTTCTTATTTTAAATGGAACGGTATATTTTTCTTCACACGGTTGGATAGAGAAAAAAATTCTGCATCGAATCATAGAAGCATTCCCTATACCTATTCTTGATAATTTTTCAGTTATTTAAGATTTTCGATTTCTAATAATTTACCCCCTGAAACGAAATACTAAAACATAGTAGGCTTGGAGAAACAACCTTCTGTTACAATTAACATCTAAATAATTAATTATTTTTATATTTTTTATTTGAAAAATCATAGAAGAAGTTGACAAATAATTAAATTAAAATTAATTGGATTTTCTTTTCATGTAAAATTAGCTGAAATCGCTGAAGAAACATCCAAAATAATCATAGTTAACCTCAAATGTGACAGTTAATGTCATTTTGCTAAGCCTCCTATGCATTTCTTTATAGGCGAATTTTAAGTCATAGACAACTAGATACTAGTCAGTTTCAGACTGGAGAGAAAACTATTGAAAATCGAAAATCTTAAATAACTGAAAAACTATCAGCGATAGATATAGGGAATGCTAATACAGTTCGATGCAGATTTTTTTTCTCTTTCTAACCATGTAAAGAAAAAATATACCATTCCATTTAAAATAAGAAAGATATTGCGTTTTGAAAATTGGCTGAAAGAAAAATTCATTTCGACTAAATGCTGAAAGATAATTCATTTCTGTAAAATCTAGCGTAAAGTACATAGTTTAAACTATTCGAGTTCCAAATTTGGATTATCTATCAACGATATCTTCAAATATATGAATTTT
Organism: Mylabris phalerata; assembly: GCA_020740385.1. NCBI lineage: Eukaryota > Metazoa > Arthropoda > Insecta > Coleoptera > Meloidae > Mylabris > Mylabris phalerata. The sequence goes on along the minus strand of JAJEOX010000142.1, from coordinate 1,339,349 downwards.
TTAACCAAACACTATAAAATCAAAATTTTCAGAAAAAGTCGAAATTCCTGAAAAACTATTAACGCTAGACCATAGGTCATGTTATCAAAGTCCATTTCATTTTTATCATAGAATCTAAAAATGGGATAAAAAATATACCATTCCATTTAAAATAAGAAAGTAGGGTGCACTACCCCGTACATCAAGGGTTGATAGAATAACGAAAATATTTTCCAAATGTAGTTCAGGCAGAAAAATCGGTGTGTACCAAATTTCAGAAACTTTCATCAATTAGAACTCTTTAAACGTCTAATAGGCCAACCACTTGGCTCACTCTGTATATATATATATATATATATATATATATATATATATATATATATATATATATATATATATATATATATATATAAAGTCAAATTATAGCACAGTTGGCGTTGCTTCGTTTAAGTAGTGTCGTAGATTGATTCGTACAGTTAAAAAAACAGTAGAATATGAATCAATCTCCGACATAATGAAGATGACATAGCCAACTGTTTCATTAAAGTATTAACAAAAGACAAAAAAACAACGAAATGCATGGCCAACTATAAGATGAAATAATATTGTACACTCTGTATAAATTTAAGTGAACAAACGAAAAAAAAACAACAAAAAATTGAGATAATAACGTTTGAAAACTTTGCAAGCAAATACAGATTTGAATTTTTCCGATAATTTATCATTTCAATTAAAACTTTTTTCGTTGGATTAGTAGTAGGGGTGGTTTTTTTTTTTTAAACGGGGGTGATTTTTCATATTCAATAAAACTGTCAAAAACAAATTTTATACTTCATTACCAATTATTAATCAACAAGATTTAATTGTACAACTTTAATTGTACACTTTTTTTATATCATTAACCAATGAATAGGTTAAGAATTTGAATTTTCGCGCGCAATTACATTGCGAAATAATGGCGAATAATTAGTGATTTATTTAAATAAATTTTTTGTTTTTCTTGTTGGTTGCATAGCAACGTGATTTTACAATTGTGAAATTTAATACAGTATGAACCAAACTACGACATCAGATAATAAACGTACGGCCAATTAAATGAATTTCGTCTTTTTTTTTTTGGTAATCTAAATATACGACGACTTTGTTTTAATTACTTTTGAAAATTAATTAACATTTGATACGAAAGAAGTGAAATATTGACGCCTCAAGTAACTGTCATTTGCATATAAATTACAGTGGCGGCTCGTGATTCGAATTAGTTATATGGGAAAGGGGGACAGCGGGGGTGAATACATTAATAATAACACGGGGTGCTTAATAACGAGCCGTCTATGAGTTTCAATATAGAAATGGTGGATGCGCCGGACAAAAATTTATAATCTAGTAGAATTACGTCGTAGCTTTATTCAGCCATTTGGAAAATACATCAATTGATGTATGAACAAAGCTACGACACTAATTGTTGAAGAGCACCCAGCCAACTACGATTATTTCAATAGAAAAATGGTGGATGCGCCGGATAATACACATCTAGTTGGCCATGATTTTTCCAATTGGGTAGTATGTTGTAGTTTTATTCGGTGACTTAGAACAATAAACAAACAAATGTCAAAACGTATGAACAAAGCTACGACTTTAATTTAAAAGGAATTAAAGTAGGCTCAGTCAATTACGGTTTGAAAATCAAGCCGGCTTCGGTGCGAAAATGGTGGAGGCGCCAGGTAAAACCATCTAAAGACCTACACAGTTGGCTATGGAATTAACAATTATAGTATGAATCAAGTTACGATACTACGTCACTAAAACAATCATAGCCAACTACAATTTGAAATAATTTCTTCAAACGTAATTAATTGAAAGTTCCATAATAATTGATAGAATTGATTGATTGATGAGATAAATCAACTGAGATCTCCATTAAATCAACCCCTTCATGTATTTATTCGAATTGCAAACCACCCTTAATTGAGTCTAGAATATTTAAACGAAAGAGGACACAAAAAACGTTAACGACTATCCATTGGGGAGATTACAATTAAAAGAATTCGAAATTTTCTGTTTCATTAAAAAAATAGAAAAACCACCCTTATTTTATCTGTGGGGGTAATGTATCAAATGTTGCCGCCCCACCACTGAGCATGAGAATTTACTTTGGAATAAAATTAATAGTTTGTTTTGTGCTCAACAATGAGATGAGATGAAATAGAGAGATAGAAAGTGATATTAGGGGGATGAAGGTGAGAAAGAATTTTCTGTATGAAATATAAGGGTAAGTTGAGCTTGACGAATTAGAATGGAAGAGGGTTGGAATTGTATATTATGGAAAATTCAACTGTTGAATTTCCAAATAATACACCAAGTTTATTGAAGCATACATTTTTTCTTGGACGTACTTCGTAGATTTGTTCATATTTTATACAATTGAGTAATTGAATAAAGCTACGACATTACATTATCAAATCATAGCCAACTACAAATGAACAGACTGAATTGAATGTGATTTTGTCGTAGCTTGATTCGGCCAACTATAGACAAGTATGAACAAAACTACGACATTATATTATAAAGAAAGCATGGCCAACTTTTGTTATATTGTACATCTTGGATATCGATTGTCATTTGTTAAAACCAACAAGATTGCTTGATTCTAGTCAGTGGCGGTTCGTTATTTGTAAAATAACCTGAAGGTAGAAAGAAATATTGATAATCTTTATAAATCGATCAAATCTCTTGTTTCACAGTTGACTAGATTCGTTAAATTCCCCTCTAAAATTCTAAAATTTCATTCAATTGTTTATTTCGCTTTTATCTTTGCTGATTTTCTAGAAAATTGATAAATCACACCCTCCATCCTATCAATTTACATATATACAGTAATGGCACATCAAATTAGAACATATATTTGTTATATTTATAGATTATTATGTATCTACTCCAATTGCCTTGTCTGTATATCAAGTAGAAGATAATATTGATAAAAGTGATGTTCTTTTGTTACTATCCAAATATTTGATAATACTGATAATGTAACAACTGAATACATGGCTTACTTGTTGTTTACTTTGCTTTTTTCCCCCCGATAAAACTTCCTATAATAGGGGGTGGAAGCATTCATTTCAAATCCAAATATTTGTAAAAATGGGGTGAGTTTACGAGAATAAAAAATTCCAAATACATATAAATAAATCGAATATTCTACACAGATGGCTGTGATTTCGTTACGTAGTGTCGTAGATTGATTCATATTGCAATAACCGTATTAAGTTACGACTTTACATAACCAAAAATAATTTAAAATATTATTTAAATTTAAAAACAATTGAATCCCCAAAATTACAGATAATTTCGCCATGTCGTAGCTTGATTCATATTTCACAAAATTCGATATTTATTGAAGTTTTCAATTGCTGAATCAAGCTACGACGTAAGCAAATGCATGGCCAACTATGTGTAGAAGTTTAATTAAGTTTCAATTGCATTCCGCTTTTTGATCAAATATCACCCTATCTTTGTCACACATCGATTATCCTCCACTACTATAAATTCTTTAGGGGTTAAATAAGGGGTTGAATGAAGGGTTGTAAATCATAAAAAATCAACTTACCAAGATGACGTTTTGAATTCGGCGTAATCGGTGTTGTAGCCACTTTGATACGTTTATTTTTCCACCCCGTTCCAACCCCCTGTTTCGATAATACTCAATTTACTATAAAGTTGGCTATGTTTATCGAATTTCTTTCAAAGAACAAAAGACACATAAATATTTATATAACTACGGTACGGCTAATAATTCGATTGTTTATCGTTTAGAAAACAACACCTACTCGATGTTGAAATCAACCCTCTCAAGATACAACACCCTGGTGGAAATAAATGTGAAAAATATGTAAAAAACAACCTAGTGTTAACACTAGAGGGTGTAAACCGTCAATAATTCACCGAAAATATAAAGGTAGAAAAAAATTATAGTATTTTATAATAATAATGATGTTAATTCATCTAAAATTTGGCGATTTATCAAAATCAAATTACCGATAATTACCCGAATTTGTAATTGTTGTAACAATTGAATAACAATTAATTATAATAATTGTATAGGGGTTGTAATTTATTAGTCACTAGTCGAATTTATCGAATTTAACAATATAGAGTTGAATTCGAGAGGAATAATAAAAGGGGATGGGGGTGGAAAATACAACCCCTAAAGTTGAGGGATAGATGAAATATTTACGTTACGATACACAATAAAATCTAGTATTCTTATTTATACCAGTGGTTCTCAAATATAGACAGTTAATTCAAATTTATATTTATTTATTTATTTATTGAGAAACACTGGTTTATTTGTACAGTTGTGGATAAAAAAAATCAACATTTCTATTTTTTCAACAAATATACAGGGTGTATACCATCTAGAGTCGTAACTAGATTCATGCTCTATTTATTGGGAAAACAAGCTACGCGTTACGTTATAAAATCATGGCCAACTGCTTTTTTTTGGACATTGACTAACATAAATAGAGTGCGGATTTACAGTTCATTAGTTATTTGATTAATTACTCGCCCGGTAATCAATCTTCTAAATAGGGTGTATATCTTGTAGATGGCTGTGCTTTTGATTACGTTTGTTTGTTTTCCATTAATCCTAAATGTTGTGTATGAATCAAGTTACGACTACAGATAATTTAGAAAAAAAAACAGCCAACTATGATAGATTTATACATCCTGTATAGAAGTAAATTTAGATAAATAAAATTGCGATAAACTCGAAACTTTTATCTACCTTACCCCTGTAATTTCACGATTATTTATTTAAACAAAAAAAAAACAAACAAATCGAGATTACCAACTTTATAGAAATTAAGGGAATATTTATTTATTTATTTTCGATTGGAAAATACGTCTTTTGGGGTAGTTTGATTGAAACAACCCCTATTTGGATGTTATCCGGCCGGCGGTTGGAATCTGACTGGTTATTTTGGTTATAGAAGGCTGCTGTCATTGAAAACAAAACAATAACAACAACAACAACAATAAAACTTTAAATCAAGTCACCTATGGAAATTTGACTGTTCTATAATTTGACATACAAATCTGTTAGTGTAACAAAAAAACAATTATGGTATGTTCACAATAAAAACACCCATATAGCCCACTTTGATGCGAAGTTTAATCGAACGATAATTCCGATGCGTATTTATGATAATTACCCAATAACAATAGAATTGTAATATAAATTCAAATCAAGCAGGTTATGGGCATTTTATTTGAATATTAAGCCTACTTGATTTTGCAACTATTACAATAAAAATTTTGGTATGTTCACAATAAAACTTTCATAGCCCACTTTGATTTGAACTAAAACACAGGTGGCTACGTAACGTCGTAGCTTTGTTCAGTAACGCCAAATCTAGTGCAATATGGACAAAGTTACGACTCTATTCACTATAGACATAGCCAACTTTGAGGTGAACTATACGCTATAGAATGACAATCTAAATTTAAATCAAGTAGGCTTGTTTAAATGTAAATCTAAGCCTATTTGATTTTCCAATTAAGTATAAAAAATATGGTATATTCACGATAAAACTTTCATAGCCTACTTTTGATACGAATTTTAATCGAAGTAATCTCGATAATCTAGTTATCTTAAAATTCGTGTTGTTTATTTTTTGTTTTGTTTTTTTTTGGCAATTATCCAGAATCGATTCGTGTATTTGTAATGTTTGCAATTCATTTTATACACCCCCTCCTCCGCTTACACCCCTTATTTCCACCCTTTAGTTGATCATTTTCCATCCTTTTTCTACAGTGTTAATCTGTAATTTATATCGGATGATTTGTGTGTGTACGAGAGAGAGAGAGATATAATTTTGAACTTTATGAATAAATAAAGGAATAGATAAAAGTTATCGTCTTATTTTCAACGAAACACATTAATCAAATTTGGACACGTTGAGTGTAAAATGTAACAAATGTGACACTGTGTTCGCCAAGATTATCGCTACAGTTTCGATAATAAGTCATTTGGTGTTTTTCTTTATTTTCAGTTGGTATTAGATGTAAATTCGGTGATAAATAACAAAATGGCGAAAACGTATATTTTACCAAATACTAGAAAAAATACGGTTATATTTTCTAGTCTAGTTACAGAATACCATCTTGATATAATCAATTGAATTTTAAATCAAAGTGGCTGATGGAAATTTCGTTGTAAATATACGAGAAAATCAAGGCCTGTTTGATTTAACAACTTTTCAAATAGCGTCAATTTGACAAAAATCTAACCTCAACTGTCAAATTAATAAATGTCAGTCGACTTTGATTTGAAGTTAAATCGAATTTGTCAAACAAATGAACAATAAAATATCCAAAGCACACTTTGACCACTAATTATTTAAACAAATTCTAAACAAATTATCGATTAATTAAAGAAATAAATTATAATTCAATTAATTAACGTCAATAGAAACAAACGAAACTATAATTCATTGAACTAATTGAAGATTAATTTGCCTTTGATTTCCAATAAATAACAGACAATCGATAAACAAACAAGTGAAAATGGAACAGCTAATTGTTGATTTATTGTTCGAAAATCAATTGTTTTTTCCAATACACACAGTTGGCTATGACTTGTTTATAGTATAATATCGTAATTGCTTTCCAAATCTAATTATGAAATAAGCTACGACATGCAACTAATTTATCGCCAACTTTGTGTTTTAAAATATTACAAAAAAAATTAAGCTGAATTAATTTGGTCCGAACCGTATGGGGGTGGGTTAAATTTTAGGGTAATTAAATTTTTATATTTAGATTAAAATTCCACCCCATATTTTTATTTAATATAAAAGACTATACATATACAGAGTGTATTTACACGATTTCCTATCACAGTTGGCTGTGTATTTTTTATTACGTTACGTTGTAGCTTTGTTCAGTTGCATGAAATGTCAAATCTCAACGTATGAATTAAGCTACGACGTTATGTAATTATAATCATAGCCTACTATTAGCTGTAATATTCTGTACACCCTGTATATTCGTCTAAATACGGTAATATTAAAAAAAATTATACGAAAACAACAGATGAAGAGGCGGTTTATTCATCCCCTTGTTCTCTATTATTACTGTTTTTATTATTAATATTATTATTATTATTATTTTATTTTATCATCCCTTATGAATAGCGAAAACCAACTTTACATTTAGTTTTGTATAAGAAACAAGTAACAAAGTAATAAATTTCCAACAACCCTCTATCTTTTATCATACAAGTAATATAATACCTTACCCACCCAACCCCCTTGAACATCACCCTTTTTTCCATCCCAACTACCCTATTTATAAAATGTTTGATTGTAGAGAGAATGTAAAGTTTATCGTTTTTGAATTCATCCACCCCCGCCAATTTTTTCTACTCAAAAGAACAATTCAACCCCTTTCAAATTCTAAAGGGTTGTATCATATTGAATCAAGTTACGATAAACGTTCGAATTTCATCGCCAACTATTTTAATAAGAAAATCGATGTCATTGAAATTTTTGATTTATTTAAAGGGGTTGGTCAAGATGGCGTTGTAGAGATAAATGAATTTCAACGGATACGTGATTATCAATAAACTAATATTGTTCTAAGATAGCGTTGGAAAAATGTGAAACTAAACGAGTTTTTAGTTGGCCATGCTTTGATAGTGTCGTAACTTGATCCATCAAATGACTGAACAAAGCTACGACGTTAGGTTCAAAAACCATTGCCAACTTGATAGTAGAAATTGCTAACGAAACAGGAGGGGTGTGAAGATTAATTTCGGACAATATCCGCACAAATATTAGAGATATCGACAGTATAAATCAAAAGACAATTGAATTTTTTCTTTTGTCTCGCCTTTCATCTCTTTCTAATTGCGTTTAATTCGGGTGGGTTGAAAAGAGACACAAGAAAAACGGTGACTGTGCGTTTTTTTTACCCTATTACGACCCTTCTTCTGTACACATATGAGAAAATTTAATAAAAACGACTGATTTAATGGCGAACGTTTTTCTTTTATTATTAAATTTCCATTGCGAATAAGACAAGTGAAAAAAAAAACAAAAGAAAAAGTGAAGCATAAGATTGTTTCTTAATTAAATAAACCGAAGAAAAATTGTTTGTACAATTTACCAAATTTTTACCAATAATTGAATGGACAACTTTAATACAGTAAATTGAACAAAAATAGAGATTTATTTTCTATTAAAATAACTCACCTTTGCTGCACACCACTGATAAACAATTGAATGTTACAGCTATGGTAATTCGATGTTGTTATTATTGTTGTTGAATATTGAATTATCGCCGCCACTGGCCGATTGTCGATTTATTCAATTTGAGCAATTAATCAACGAACACACAAATAATTAATTAATTTTAATTATTAACAAAAAAAATTGAGATTTATAAATAAAAATTCAAATATTTATAGGTTAGTTAACCCGTTTCGATTGTTTATACACAATTTTGTTCGAGTTGTTAGTTAGATGGCGCTGCTAGAAAATTCCAGGGGCTACTATGCGAATTTATCGATCAGGTAATTTCGAAATTTCAAGTTTAAATTAATTGATTGTAATTTAATTTTTTTAATCTGTAAGGGTTAAGAAAATTCCGTTATCTTATCACGTAAACGGGTGAAATTCCATTAATTTTCGATATTTTCAGTTGTTTATGCCCAACTAAAATGGCGGATAATTGAGCGCCATCTGGTAGCCGATCGGAGGACATTTGCGTATTTATACAGTGTGTCCCGTCCAATCAATCAAATAGGCCATGATCGGTTCTACCAGTCTGCTAGATTCCTCTGAAATTGATTGTATTACAACTCAAGTAGGCATTGGATAACTTGTATACACAACTGGCAGTTGTAACTAGAAACATAGATCAATTATAATTGGATTATTTGATAAAATTTGAAATATTGTATTTCGGTTAACTTTGCCAGACCGGTAGATAATACTAATCTATTATGGTTTAATTAACGCTAGTTCTGTAGATAATATTAAACTATACTTCTAGTACGAATTGCCAGTTCAGTATATAAATCCATTGACGTCACGTTATCTTTGGAATTCCCCATAACCTACAAATCGGTGATTCATTTTTCCTTTATCCGGTCAAATTTTTAATTTTCAACTGTTCATAATTCAGTTAAAAATAAATCAGTGTTGCTGTGTTTGGTGAATTTTCCGAACAAAATGGACGAAAATTGGCCGAATCAATCACCGAAATTCGTCACGAAACTCGCCGATGAATTGCCACCAATCGAACCGATCAAATTCGTGGAAATCGTCGAGAAAAGCCGAAATTTCCCGGTGAAATTCCCCGTAAATACGGTAACGTGTCAATATTTAAATGGGAAGAAAGTTTCGATAGACGAATTGGAAACAAATGCCAATTCTGTCTATCCAGTGATCCATGAGAAAACATTGGAATTATATTGGGAATTTTTGCAATACCAACGTAAATTTGGTAGCAACCCATCGAAAATTCTCTATAAAACAATGACAATACAGCAATTCGTTGATCGTTTGTTAACGAAACGTGCAATTGTTTTCTTCGACTCCTACGATCGGTATTTGTTGAATTTAAACGGTACGATCATAGATGGCGCTGGTAGTTGGGAAACAATCGGTACCGATACAGAACAGCCACCTTTAATCCTCGAAAATTGTCTAAGCTATGATGAAATAAAATTATCAGCATTGTTATCAGTATCATCATTAACCTATTTTATTAATGATGGTGATCGTTGTAATAACGGTAAATATGAGAATGATCGCGAAAATTTGGAAAATTCCGGCATTATCATTGGTTTAATTGGTGCCCGATTGGAGAAATTCAATGTGATGGAATATCGTGAAATTGTCAAATCACGTGATCAAAACAATCCCAATTATGGTTATGGCAACACATTTGTACCAACTCTACAGGGTTTATTTTTGAGTTTCTATAACGACACGAATCTAACCTATAAAGAATTGGAGGCAAATGGCGAATTTAGCAACACATCTAGATATCACGATTTAGGTTATGGTCGTTATTTCGATGGGTTGATGTACAATCGTCGGATGGCTTTAACCATCGATTTATTGTTGTTGGAGGCGAATGCACGAGCGAAATGGGTTGGTAAGACCGCATTCATTCATGTTGTCGGTTTCGGTTTGGGTGTATGGAAGCTTTATCGTCAACAAGACCAAATGTTTGCCGATACGTTTTTGAAACGTGTCGAATTCTTTGGTGATAAATTAACGAATATTAGTGACATTTGTTTTTCTTATATTAAAGTTAGGGAAATTCATGGCGGTAATAGTGGTAGTAGTTATAAAGATGGGGATTTATTCGATAATAAAATCCGTTTACATATAAAAAACCGCCAACCCCACCGCAAATTGAACGATCCAAATAAATTATTGATTGTTTCGTACGCATGGGATGGTAACGCCTTTCCTGGTAACGAATTTTGGTTGGAAGCGTTGAGCAGTAGTGGTGATCCAGCGGCGGCTGCGTCAACACAAATTGCCGAATTGCACAATCCGTTGATTAATCGACGAGTATCCGCGCAAAATTTACGTATTGCCTCGTTAAATGGCGAAATTTATACGTTGCAACAGTACCAAGATTTGTTTGTGGAATGATTGTCGGTGTACGGCCCGCTTTATAATCCTATATTCAAAGGAATAGCTCCAAGTGTCCCTCTACAAACTGTCAGTAGGTTTGCTTCGATTTGCAAAATCAACTTGATTGTTGGTGTACGTCCCGCTTTATGATTTTATGTTTAAAGGAATACCCCTAGTGTCCCTCTACAAATTTTCAGTATGCTTTGCAATTGTACGATTTGACTACAATTAAAGTCGACTATGAAATTGTATGTTTACAATAAATTTTCCATAGTTCACTTTGATTTATAATTAGTATTGTAAGTAATTAATTTCAATAAATTATTTTTATTTCAATTTTGTGATTTTTATTGATTTAAATTGATAATCGCTCCTAGTGTCCCTCTACAAATCAAATTGGTACATTTCTATAGCCCACTCTGATTTCGAATTTGATTGAACAAAAGTGGTACGTTCACAACTGAATTTCCATAGCTCACTTTGCTTACAAGTAGAATAAAAATTGGTATGCTCACAATAGAATTTTGCATAGTCGACTTTGATTCGAAATTGATCAATAAACGTAACAATGAAACTATCATAGTCTACTTGGAATTTTAATTGCATGACAATGGAACTTCCATAGCCGACTTTAAATTGAAATTTAATCAAAATAGGTTAATAAAATAAATGAAATTACTGAAATGATAATCAAATCTTATTTATTCATTTATTATTATGAATAATTAGAAATAATTAAAAAATAATTTTTCTAGTAATTTCTTATACATAAATAAAATACATTATCAGTGATTTCTTATCATAATCTCCATTTTGAATCACCTTTATCATCTAATGTTTGTGGGTTTTTTCATGTTCGGCAATCGTTGTTTTGACTTGATTTTGTAAATTGTTGCCAATATCAACGATTTGGTCCAATAATGTCTTGGCGGTATTCTGGATATCGTTTTTGGCTTCTATTTTCGATAAAAAACAAACGAAAATTAGTAAAATTCGTGGAAATTTCTGCCATACTCGATTCTCAAAATATTAGGTTATATTTAGAAAGAATCTCATTGGTTCTCTAAAGAGGCGCCAAATTTGAAAATAACCAATAACCTTGCAATCCGTCATTGGAAGCAAAATAATTGGTTGTCTATAAAGGCGCCAAATTTTAAAACAACCAATGATTTAGAAGAATGCGATTATGGTTAATTGCAATGCCAACTCTGTATAGATAAAGTTACTAGATTTCTAAAGGGTTAAATTAGTACAAGTTAGGTTAGAATTCGACTTACTTGTCGCATCCGGTTCGACGGCTTTGATCAATTTCTCAACTTGTCCAACAACCGTTTTCAGACCGTTATCCAAATTCTCTTTCAATTCTTTGGCTTTGGCTGTTGCCTCCGGCCCGGCGGCATTCTGTAACTGGACGACAGTTTCGCTCAATTTCTGTTCGACTTGTTTCAAAACATTCTCAACGTCGCCTTGATGGGCCTTCACTTCGCCTTTAATCTTGTCAACGGCCTGTTGAACGTTATCGGCCAACGTTTGGGCGTTACTCTTCAAATCATCGATGACCTTCTTCGAATCGGGCAATTCGGGCACGCCCAAGGCACGCGTGACATTCTGGACGACGACTTGAGCATTAGCGGCTAATTCCTCCAATTGGGAATGTTGTTGGGGTTGTTGTTGTTGTTTCTTTGGTTTACCAATAACGCCCTATTTACAAAATCGACAATTATTAATTCAATTGTTTTAGGGTTGAATGGAGCAATTGAATCAAGCTACGACGGTATATAATCGAGCCATAGCCAACTACACATTGTATAATTTCAAAATTGGCTATAACTCGTTACCATGCCAACTTGGATTTGTTTTATTCTTGTCTCTTTGGAATTGTAAAGAGTGACCGTTGATCTTCAGCGTTGCTATAGTAACGAATCACCAAAAAGTTAGAGAATATGATAATATCGCAGATTTTTAATGTCCACCAAAGTCGGCTGTATTTAAACTACCACCTATAATGCTTTTTTTTTTCTAATATAAAACAGTTGGCTATGATTTTTGTGAATAGTGTCGTAGCTTGTTTCATATTTTACTGAATTTGACGTTTAGTAGTTGTGCCTCATAGTTGGCTGTGTCTCAGTGTCGTAGCTTTGTTCATACTTTACTACAATTTGACGTTTCGAACAAAGCTAGGTTATAATTGAATGGACATAGCCAACTGCGATGCGATTTTCTATTGTTTGTAAATTTTCGATTGTTTCTAATACTCACTTGGAAAGCGATCAAGGCAACAAGGACAATTGCGAATCTCGCCATTTTTTTTGTTTTCTTTTAATTAGTGTTATTGGTACAAATTTCTATAAAGAACTAATTAATTTTCCACCAGATTTATTCTATTTATACAATTTTGGTTCTGTAAACTACCCGGACCTTCACCACCTTGACCTTTGATAAGTTCATCTATTTTATTTCTTATCATAAACTAATTATTATCATTATTATTATTATTATTATTATTGGTATTGTTGATATAATAATTGGATAATCGACAGTTGAAATTTTTAGAAAGACTTTCATCAGAATTGTGTTTGAATATTGTTATCAAAAAATGTCTAATTTCTATTTGTTTAATAAATTTAAGAAAATATTTATTGGAAATTAACGAAATGGAAAAATTCTGTTTTTTTTTTGATAAAATTGGCATCGTTTTCTCAGAAAAATGTTGCATTTAGTTATTTTAGAATTTGTTTTTTTTTTTGATTAATTTTTGAAAATAATTATCTTACTTTTAGTGTGCTAGTCAGTGGCGGCTCGTTTCTTGTTACTTTACAGAATTGTAGTAGGCTCCGGTTTTGATTGTTTATTTTTGTTTCTTCTGTTATTCCTATCGTGCCTCTTTTGTTTTTCTTGTCTTTGTTCATTTATGTTTCTTCTTGTTTCTTTTTGTTCTCTGTCTCTTCTTTTTCACTATATTTTCTTTTTTTACTTTAGCCTCTTTTTCTATTATCTTTCTCTCTTTCTCTCTCTCTCCTGCAATTATATCTCTTTCCTTTCTATCCTGCCTTACATTTTCTGTTACTCTTTCTTTATTTCTTCCTTCTCTTTCCTTTTCTTCTATCTTCTCTTTCTTGTTTTTGTCTTTCTCTTCTGCTACTTCGTTTTCGTGCAATTCTCTCTTTCTACCTTGGCTTTAATTTTTTCTTCACTGTTCTTTTTTTTTGTTGATTTCCCTCAGTTTCTCTCTCATTTTTGTGTCTTTTCTGTTCTACATTGATAAAATTTCCTGCTTTATCTCTCACGGATTCAAGTAACAAACCGCCACTGGTGTTATTTTTTTTCCATCTAAGTTCATGGCCAATTTACTAGATCCGCATCTTATCAATAAAATTCAAACTTTGTTCCGTAAAAGACATACATAACACTAGGTTAATGGCATTTTAAAAATAATTACCCAAATATTTTATGATAATTATTGATAAGATTCAATAATTATAATAAAAAGTAAATAATAGTAAAATTACCAAAATTAATTACCTAATTTTGAAAATTTCGACAACAGAATTGGAAGAGAGAAAGTAACAAGTGGGAAAAAAAAGGGAAGAAAGAAAGACTTAAAGTTGAGAGAGAGGGCGAGTGAGACAGAAGAAAGAAAAACAAAGAAGATAGGAGAGAGAGAACGAAGTACATAATGAAAGTACAAGAAAGAGAGAGAGAGAGGCATAAGACAAAGAAAGATCAAAGGTAGAGTAGAAACCGACAAAGATGACAGAAGAAAAACAAATAAAGATTGACAGAGAGGAAAGAAATAAAGAAAGATGAGAAAGAAAAGAGAGATAACAACAGGAGACAGAGATGGAGAGATAGACAGAGAAAGAAAGTAGATAAGGAAATAAAGAAAGAAAATATAGATATAACCATAGGGCGCGAGAAAGAAAGAGGGTGAGTGAGAGAAAGAGAGAAAAGCTGTAAAGAAGGGAAGCAAGAAAGACAAAGAAGACAGAAGAGAGAGAGGGAGAGAGTGAGAGAAAAGAGGAAGAAAGGAAATTGATTGTATAAAAATCCGGTTTTTAGTGCCCTCTTGTAGAAAATAAACAATTGGAGCCGTAATTGTAATTTTGAGGTTAGAAATCTAGAACAATTCAAAAGTCTAGTAGTACAAGTGTACCAACCTTGTTTTTTCGGAAAAAAGCGCGCAATTCGAAATAAAATAAACATAACTATTAGATATTCGAAAATAATTACAAAATTATATAATTCTCGTATCTAATTTAATTTTAATAATTTGATAAGACTACAGTTAAGGTCAAGGTGGTTCAAGTTATCAAATTTCACTTATCAATTTTATTATAAATTAATATTATTACTAGATATTATTTTGTTTAATAGCATTTGAATATAACTGTTTTTATTAAAGGGAGAATCAACAATTTCCACCCCCTAAAAGCTACAACCCTTACTGTTTTAAAACCCCAATAAGAGATTAATTAGTTAATATTTTATTTATTTAAAAATAATTCGAATTTATTGATAATTAAATGCGATTACATCATAGCTAACTAGACAATTGTGAAAGGAATTTCATTTGTTTTTATTACGCCTTAATAATAATAATTAATAATTAATTAATTAATTTGTTGTTGTCGATGTTGTTTGAATCTTCTCCAATAAATCTTTGCTCTGTTGTTGGATACTTTCGCCGAGATGTTTCAAACTTGTCGTTGCATTCTGTACCAATTCATTGCTCTATTTCGACAATTAATTCAATTAATTACTCAATTAGTCTAATTAATTAATCAATTAGTACCTGGATTTTGGTGAGTAAATCATCTAGGCCGGTTTTCAACGATTGCAAAGCCTCATCAATTGTCTGGGCTGCATCTTTGCCTTGATTATCAGCCGGTGCATCACGACGAATGATTTTTGCATCAATCACTAAAAACTAATTAATTTTTTTTAATTATTTTTTATTTTGAAAGAAGAAAATTACCTCAAACTCACCTGGAATAGGAAGAATGCAGCAATTGTAATGAAAATCAAGCGGGCTATCATTTTTGCAAATAAATCAAGTGTGCGTAATTTTCGTTTTATTCCACTGTGTGTCTAGATCAGACAAATGAATGAACAAATTGATTAATTTACAACGACTTTTATAGTTAACATTGACCGATACGTTTTTGTCTTTATTTGTGATAATCGGCGACTTGATTTCTTAATTGGACTTAATGATTTTTCTCGAATGGAATTTAATTGATTTAATTAATCATTAGAATGGCACAAATTTGGGTTATTTTTCTACATTTTTTTTTTTTTGGGTAAAAGTTGGCGTAAATTCAATTGTTAAAAGCAGTGCCGTAACAGGATAAATTCCCGGTTTTGGTGGTGGAAAAATCAACAGTGGCGCCCTCAATTTCGAAAAACCATGGCAAATTCAATTGTTTAATAAAAAAACGAAAATTGGCGCCTTGAATTTCGAAAATTTCTCCAATTTAGGTTAGAAAATTGCCCAAAGTGTCTAAATTTGCAAAAAATCAACTATTTAAAACCAAAAACTGGCAATTTAAATAGAAAATGTCTCAAAATTTGGGCGAATATTAGCCAAATATGGTGAAAATTGACGAATGTTGAAATTTTGAGCAACCCAACATTTTTATAACCTCCAAAATACCAAAATTTGTCCAGAAATTCAATAAAACGCCATAAATTCGAACATAACCTCCAAAATAGCCCAAATTAGCACCAAGATGGACAATTTTAACCCCCCAAATTTCCCCCATTACTACGCCAATGCTCTCCAATTTAATCACATGAACTTTGGTCTCCAGCATTGTTGATAACAATAAATCAACTGTTCAATTCCAATAGTTTTATTTCAAAGTTTCATTGTCGAAAAAAAAAAAACAAAATATCAAAATACAAAACGACTAAAATTACGAAAATCCGACTCGAAGGACCATTTCATGTTGTTTTTTTTCAAATTATTGCCGCCCTTGCAGCCGATTGGTGTTCATCAAAATATCTTCGATTTCATTGGTGAATTGGCGACGTTTCTCAATTTCGTTACGTCGCCGCTTCAATGATATCTGCCTTGATGATTGCAACGTATTCAGTAATTTCGACAAGAAATTGAAAATATCATCATCATCAGCAGCAGCAGAATCGATGATTTGTCCACTCAAATCCCTAAAAATCATCAAAAACAAAACAATCAACGTTTAAATCAAAGGAGGCCATATTGTATGATTAAAAATAAAACAATCACAGTGGGCGGTAGGTGGCCATATTGATTATTTGAAAAAATGGCGGCAAAAAAAAACAACATACCGTTTTGGCGGTGGTTTTGAATTCACTGCTAATTTTCCATAGTTTTCGTTAATTATCAATAAGAAAACAAATGAAATTGATAAGAATTTGATTGTAGACATTTTCGAATTTTGTAAATAAATCAATGTACACTAGATACGGCTCTATTTATAGCTAAAAAAAAATAGAAGAATTTGCTGTGTTGACAATTTGAAAATTTTGCCATTTATTTATGAATACAATTAATTACTTAATAATAATAATAAATAATAATAATAATAATAGTAAGGTAGCGTTCACACGAGTCACGGTAATTGTCGCTTAACCTTGAAAAGGTCACGACTTTCACTTGCCACAAATAAGGTTATAATTTTATAACCTCACTCAACCATTGATAAACAATTGAAACAATAGACTTCTAGATAAAATTTATTTGTTTCTTCAATTAACATAAATTACAATAAATTAATAATTATCATTATTACTCATTTAATTCTCGAGTGTACTTTGTACAGCAATGGCAAACGCAATTGACAGCATGCGGGCATTTTGGTACGATGATTTGCGACAATGTTGGCACCACTGCCGGTGGTAATGCTGGTTGCGCCACTGCTGGCGGTCTAACAATCACCGGCTTCGTTATGGTTATAATTTCCGGTAGAGCGGGCGGTAAGAATGGCGCCGGATCTTGAAACGGTAACGGTAATGGTCGTGTCTCCTTCCACATGTCGCATTTGGGTTCGTTAATTAGGACATTTCTCCATGGACGAGGCGTTATATCATCCACTCCATTACCACTTGATATTTGATGATTATCTGATTTTACCACCGGATAACTCACTAATAGATCGGCTCGATTGTGGGAATGATGCGGTAATAGAGCTTGATTCAATTGTTCTTTAATTTGTTTACTTTCCGATCGTAATTTAGCTGTTGGGTATAATTTAATAACCGGTGATTGTTTTGCTCCTTCTGGTTCTGAATAGTAAATTTCATCACCAGCAGTTGGCATTACCGGTGGTAAGTCATCAATATGCTCAGCTACCGGCGCAGTTTGCTTCATTTTCGTCGACGATAATGACGCCATTTTACAGACTTTATTCACCGGCGCCGTTGCCAGACTATCTTCTATTTTCTTCGACGATAATATTTTATTGTGGTCAGCTACTGGCGCTGTTGCCGGTGCATTTTCTTCACTTTTCCTCACTGATGATGACGTTTTGCTCGTTTGCGCAGTTGCCGGTGCTGTTTTTCCATTCTTTAACTCCTCTAATGCTTTACTGACGTCGGTCAGTAGTTGTTCTAAGTCGACTCGGGGTGTTGGCGGGGCTAAGGGGCAATGGCAGATATGTGGATAGGGGTAGTGGCAACAACAAGGGGATGGTGTGGGGTGGTATGGTGAATAGGGGCAGTGACAGGGACAGGGGTGTATTGGTGGTAATGGTCGGCTTGGTATTAATTTATCTTGGCCGAATCTCAACGAAATTTTCGCATTGGCTGATGCTTTTGTTTTATCATTAACTGATAACGGTGATGATGATGATTTTTCGTTATCATCATTGAAATTGGATCGTTCTAAAATCTCCAATTGGTCATAATCGCGATTTTTTGGCGTTTGAAAGATTTGTTTGAAATTAACCGTTTCAGCCCGTATCTGAAAATTGTAATTAATTTAATTAAATCATTAATTAAATTAAATAATTAATTTAATTACCTGGAAAACAATTGAAATTAGACAGACTACTAGAAAAGACTTCATTATGTACTGATGTACTGATGATTTTCCATTATTATTCATGTGTTTTTATAGAACAATTGAAGATTTTTGAACGTGTTCTATAATCAAAATAAAATCCCAGGTATCCTTGATTAATGATTCATTTTTTTTAAAGCAGGTATGTTGATTATAAGGGAAAAATGTTGATTATGCAAAAACAATTGACATTGATCTTTTGATTATGTACACGAATAAATCAGTGGCGTGTCCGATGTTGGGGCTTTACAATTTGATACTTGAAATAGAGCTGAAGTTTCAGTTTAAAGTGCTAAAATTTAGGGCTAAGTGCTAAATTGTTTTTGGCTTGGTTTGCTGGCAACGATAAATACTTAAAAATCTTGGAACGTTGGTTTAAAGCTCAAAATTAAGTGGGAATTGTCGGCAATAATCCAAAGTTTCCCATTCAATTCTTGCAAGTTTAGCCCAAAGATGCTAAATTTTCCGAAATTTCTTGTGCTGAGTGCTAAATTTCTTCCCAGATTTCGTCAAAACGCCTCAAAATAAGGCAAATTTTCTTTTGGGATCATAATAAACAATAAGAAATTCTGGGATAAAGGAAAAACTTTAATGAATGTCCTGAAATTTTGGACTTGAGTGCTAAAATTTTCGAAATGTTGTACAAAAAACCCTTGAAATGATGTAAATTTCGAAAAACTTTAAAAATTCTTCACTAGAAAGTTAAACGCCTCTATAAAACACTGTAATTTAGACCAAAGTGCTACATTTTTCGAAATTTTCGTGAAAATCGTAAATTTATAGCTTGAGTGCTAAGTTGTTTTTGATTTGGTTTGTTGGCGATGATAAATATTTAAAGATCTTGAAATGTTGGTCTAAAAGTCTCAAATTAAGTGAGAATTGTCCGAAATAAGCCAATTTTGCTCATTCAAATCTTGCAAGTTTAGCCCAAGGTGCTAAATTTTCCGAATTTTTCTGGACTGAGCACTAAAATTCCTCAGATTTCGCCAAAACGTCTCAAATTAACGCAAATTTTCTTTTGGCATTACATTGACCAGTGGGAAATTCAGGGATAAAGGAAAAACTTTAATGAAAGTCGTGAAATTTTGGACTTGAGTGCTAAAATTTTCGAAATTTCGTACTAAAAAACCTTGAAATAACGTAAAATTCCAAACAAAAACTTTTAAAATTCTTCACCAAAAAGTAGAACGCCTCTAAAAAACGCTGAAATTGAAACTAAAGGGCCAAATTTTTCAAAATTTCGGTACTTGATCGAAAATCCAACGAATTTCCGACTTTCAAATAATTCCAAACAGACTTAAACAACTAATTCATTTATTTTCTTTTCCAATTAAAGAAATAAAGCTCTAAATTTTCGACAAAAAAAAAACACAAAAACCACAAAACTAACCGGACAGAACCACACCATTCCAATAGTTGGCCATATTTTTGTCACATAAATCGTAGCTTGAATCGTACACACTTGAGTACATTTAGCCTGCAGGACAAAACAGAAAACAAACACGCAATCGAATCAATCGACGACACTCGATCAACAAAAACACAGCCGACTACGACATGAAATAGTATTGTCCATCCTTTATAGACAGTCGGCTAGATAGAGAGGTTAGATTTCCAATCACTGACAATCACGATTTTCAATTGTTTCGAAAATCAATGAACGAATTCTAAAATTGTGATAGAAGTTTGTTCTACAATTTCAACTTTACATAAATATAATCAGAAAATAAACAAAACAATAAAAACAATTGATACTACATTAGTCGTAGTTTAGTTCATACTTCACCGTTTGACATTTCTCAAAGCATAAAAACAAACTACAATTTATAGTTACACTGTCGTAGATAGGTTCATATTGCACTAAATTTGATATTTATTAATTAATTTGAGGAACATGAGTTAATCTACGACACTATATAACTAAAAACAAAGCCAACTGTGGTATAGTATTATACACTCTGTATAGGGTGTAGGAGGTATTTTAACTCACAGTAGGCTATGGATATTGACAAATTTGACATTTACGAATGTTTGACAAGTATATGAACCAATCTACGACACTATTCGACGCAAGCACGGTCTAATCTGTTTAATCATTGTTTTTATTGTTATAATTTCGATTTCTTTACAATTTCTTCTTATCTTCATCATCAGTTTCACTACTTATAGATTCACTACTATTACATTTACTACTATGTTGTTGTTGTTGTTCATCTTGTTGTTCAATGGACACATCCATTAAATCCTGTGGGGTAATTTCACGAAATACACAATGTTTACTACCATCAAATTGTAAAATATGGGTATGGAAATGCCATAATGACTTCCTATGGGCTATTGTTAATAATGTTATGCCCATATCGATGGCTGTTTGATAAATGTGTTGTTCAACGTCTACAGATACGGCCGATGTACACTCATCCAATAGGGCATATTTTGGTCTAGAACAAAAATACAATAATTTCCAGTAAAAATTATAAAAATACTAGAAAATAGAAGGTAGTAATGTCGTAGCTTGTTTCGGCTGCTTAATTCCTATTAAAAGATGGGTTAAGTTGCGATTTTTCAATGGCAAACGTTATTACTGCTATTTTTGGTGTAATATAGGCAACCAACAATTAGTATGCATATCACATTGTTGGTTGCCTATACAGAGTGAGCCAAGTGGTTGGCCTATTAGACGTTTAAAGAATTTTAATTGATGAAAGTTTCTGAAATTTAGTATGCATCCGTTTTTCCACCTGAACTACACCTGGAAAATATTTTCGTTGTTCTATCAACCCCCGGTGTATGGGGTAGTGCACCCTACTTTCTTATTTTAAATGGAATAGTATGTTTTTTATTCCATATTTAGATTCTATGATGAAAAATGAAATGGACTTTGATAACATAACATATCTAGCGTTAATAGTTTTTCAGGAATTTCGATTTTTTCTGAAAATATTCATTTTATAGTGTTTGATTAAAAAAATTCATATATTTGAAGATATCGTTGATAGATAATCCAAATTTGGAACTGAAATAGTTTAAAGCATATACTTTACGCCAGATTTTACAGAAATGAATTATCTTTCAGCGTTTAGCCGAAATGAATTTTTCTTTCAGCCAATTTTTAAGACGCTATATCTTTCTTATTTTAAATGGAATGGTATATTTTTCTTTACACGGTTGGATAGAGAAAAAAATTCTGCATCGAACTGTATTAACGTTTCCTATACCTATCGCTGATAGTTTTTCAGCTATTTAAGATTTTCAATTTTCAATAGTTTTCTCCCCAGTCTGAAATTGACTAGTGTCTAGTTGCCTGTGACTTAATAATTCGCCTATAAAGAAATGCATAGGAGGCTTAGCAAAATGACATTAACTGTCACATTTGAGGTTAACTATGATTATTTTGTACGTTTTTTTCAGCGATTTCAGCCAATTTTACATGAAAACAAAATCCAATTAATTTTAATTTAATTATTTGTCAATTTCTTCTATCATTTTTCAATTAAAAAATATAAAAATAATTAATTATTTAGATGTTAATTGTGACAGAAGGTTGTTTCGCCAAGCCTACTATGTTTTAGTATTTTGTTTCAGGGGGTAAATTATTAGAAATCGAAAATCTTGAATAACTGAAAAATTATCAAGAATAGGTATAGGGAATGCTTATATGATTCGATGCAAAATTTTTTTCTCTATCCAACCGTGTAAAAAAAATATACCGTTCCATTTAAAATAAGAAAGATATTGCGTTTTAAAAATTGGCTGAAAGAAAAATTCATTTCGGCTAAACGCTGAAAGATAACTCATTTCTGTAAAATCTGGCGTAAAGTATATAGTTTAAACTATTTCAGTTCCAAATTTGGATAATCTATCAATGATATCTTCAAACATATGAATTTTTCAATCAAATACTACAAAATCAAAATTCTCAGAAAAAGTCGAAATTCCTGAAAAACTATTAACGCTAGAACATAGGTCATGTTATCAAAGTCCATTTCATTTTTATCGTAGAATCTAAATATGGAATAAAAAATATACTATTCCATTTAAAATAAGAAAGTAGGGTGCACTACCCCATACACCGGGGGTTGATAGAACAACGAAAATATTTTCCAGATGTAGTTCAGGTGGAAAAACGGGTGCATACCAAATTTCAGAAACTTTCATCAATTTAAACGTCTAATAGGCCAACCACTTAGCTCACTCTGTATACTAGAAGATTATGACGATTCCACAGCACTTTATGTTTATTGTAATCAAATTTAATCGTGTATGAATCAATCTACGACACATTTTCGTTGTACTCACTTGTGATAGAATAATCTGGCCATACCGAGCCGTTGTTTCTCACCCCCAGATAGAATCTCACCCCAATTTTTCACCGTATTCAAACCATCCCGTTCAACTACATAACCTAAATAGACTAAATCCATGATAAATTTCAAATCTTTCTCATTAATTTGTTTATTAATCATATCAGTTTTCGTATCTGGATAGATGATTTGATCGCACAATGTCCCAATGGTCATATACGGTTTCTGTGGTATATAAAACATTAAATGACGGGGTATTTGTAATTCCCCATTATAAATCGGCCATAACCCACTCAAAATCCGATATAAACTCGATTTACCACACCCATTTGGTCCGGTTATCAATAGATGTCGTCCGGGTATTAAATGTAGATTGAAACATTGGCAAATTATGTCACAATTCGGGCTAACTATCGGGATATTCGTCAAGATTATCTCATTATTTTGGGTTAGAATCAATCGTCCATCGGCGATGGGTTGGTTCAATTTATTGAATTTGATTTCGAAGCCGTTGACTTTATCTTTTTTCAAAATACAAGTCTTGTTGTAAATGCCCAAACTGGCCTCTTCTAACACGGTGAACATGTTGGCAACACGGGCTGTATGGCCGGCTAATTCCACAATATCTTTATAACTCGACATTAACCTCTCAACTGCATTCGAGCCGGTTAATAGTAAATTTTTTGCAGTTGTAAAATAATGCGTACGTTCTGAGACATTATCGTATTGTTCCTCGCTATTATCTTGACGTTTAGACGGTGATGATAACAAAATCGGTAGACTTACTACAATCATACCGGTGCCAGACCAGACGTATTTCATTAAGAATTGTTCCAACATAACGAACCACAATTTAACTCCGAACATATGCTCCATGTGTTGCACCAAGATCCGATAGGCATTCTTCAATTGAGACTGTTCGACTTTATGGCCGTTATAGAAGGCTATCTCTTCGGCATTGGCAACAATGCGAGCGTGAACATGGCGTAGATAGCCCTTTTTCTCGGCCTCTTCGGCTACTAATTGACCGAAACGTGGTGATACTAATTTGAGAATTAAAGCTGAGATTACAACAACACCACTTATAATAATTGGTCCGGTTATTAAGTTGGCATTACGTGATTTTACTAAATTGCCTAAAGCTATTGCCATTAATAGAATATCGAATAATGGTTTTGTTATTTGTCCATATAGATGTGATACAGTATTGGCTACAGTTTCTATATCGTCAGTTAAACGTTGTGCACAATTATCTAAACGATTATCTAAAACTGTCACCTGTAATTAGATTTAAATTAGATTGAAAATTGCTATTAAATTGGGCAAATTTGATTAGATTCTACTCGAAAATAGAGGCCACAAAAATACTGAATTTTAGCAAAACTATAAGTTTAAAAATTTTCAAAAAATTACCACAGCCTACTATAATTCTAGACTTTGTATACCAAATTTTATCAAAATCTAGTGAGTAGTTTTCGAATTAAAAATATTCAAAGACCTAGAAAAAGACCAAGGTCATTCTCTTAACTCATCCTGTATAATCAGTCTTGATATTGTATAAAGATAATCAATAAACAATTGAAACAATCGATATTGATCTCTAATAAAAAATTGAATATTTCAACACACAGTCGGCAATGTTTCGATCAATATTTGTTCAGATATTTTTCAGTGAAAATCATAGCCAACTGAACTTGTGAGTGATGAAATATGATTATTTGATTCTTCTTAACTAAAAACAATAGTTGGCTATGTTTCCACCATATCTGGTATTTGTTCGTGTATTTTTCAATGAAAATCACAGCCTTCTCTGATATAGGATTATATGATTCTATTTAATCAAATTATTAATAAAAACAATCGATATTAAAAAACACAGTTGGCTATGTTTCACACGTGGCTTCATTCATATTCTACCCATATTTGGCATTTGTTCCTCTATTTTCAATGAAAATCATAGCCTACTATATGATAAAATATTCTTATGAATGAAATTAATTAAACACAAAGATGGCTATGTTTCAGTAGTAGTTTGATTTATAGTCTACCCTATTGGACATTTATTCAACGATTTTTTCAATGAAAATCATAGCCTACTGTATGTTAAAATGGAATTATTTCTGTTATCAATACAATTAATAATAAAAACAATTGAAATAATCGATTGATATTGATTTCTAAAAGACTAAATTACGATATTTTAACACACAGTTGGGTATGCTTCAGTTGCATCTTTTGTTTGTTTTTGTTTCAGATATAGCTTGATTCAAATGCTACAAATTAAAATCATAGCCTACTGTACATGAAATAGGATTATTGGATTTTCAATCAAATTAATAATAAAAACAATCAATACTGATTTCTAATAGAAAAAGATTGAATTACAATATTTTAACAAATATAGTTGGCTATGTTTCATTCATAGTTTACTAAATTTAAAAATTGGTATTTTTCAATGATAATCCCAGCCTACTGAGTGGATTTAATAATTCTAATTAATGAAATTAATAATAAAAACAATTGAAATAGACCAGTGATATTGATTTCTAATAAAAGATTTTAACACACAGTTGGCTATGCTTTAATTCTACAACATTTGATATTTATAAAATCACAGCCAACTTTATGCTAAAATATTCTTATGAATGAAATTAATAAAAAACACAATTGGTTATGTTTTTCTACGATATTTGATATGTATGTTTCATTGAAAATCACAGCCAACTGTGTAATAAAAGATTCTTGTGAATGAAGCGAATAAAAAACATAGTTAGCTATGTTTCAAATGTAGTTTGATTGAAATTCTACAAATGAAAATCATAGCCTACTTTGAGTTAATAATAAAAACAATCAATATTGATTTCTAATAGAAAAAGATTGAACTATAATATTTTAACAAATACAGTTGGGTATGTTTCATTCATTCATAGTTTACTAAATTTAAAAATTGGTATTTTTCAATGAAAATCACAGCCTACTGTGTGATGCAACTGGATTAATTGATTCTTATTAAAATAATAATAAAAACAAGTGAAATTGATATTGATTTCTAATAAAAGACGATTTTAACACACAGTTGGCTATGCTTTAATTCTACAAAATTTGATATTTGTTTATAGAATCATAGCCAACTATATGTTAAAACATTTCCATGAATGAAATTAATAAAAAACACAGTTAGCTATGTTTCTACTATATTTAACTTGTATTTTTCAATAAAAATCACAGTCTACTAACTGCAATTAGATTAAATGATTCTAATTAATGAAATTAATAATAAAAACAATTGCAATGGACGAGTCATATTGATTTCTAATAAAAGAAGATTTTAACACACAGTTGGCTATGCTTTAATTCTACAACATTTGATATTTGTTTATAAAATCACAGCCAACTTGATGCTAAAACATTCTTATGAATGAAACTATAAAAAACACAGTTAGCTATGTTTCAGATGTAGCTTGATTTGAATTCTACAAATGAAAATCATAGCCTACTGGACACGAAATAGGATTACTGGATTATTATTTGAATTAATAATAAAAACAATCAATATTGATTTCTAATAGAAAAAGACTGAACTACAATATTTTAACAATACAGTTGACTATGCTTCATTCATTGTTTACTAAATTTAAAAATCACAGCCTACTGTGTGATGCAATTGGATTGATTCTTAGTCATAGAAACAATTGAAACAGACGTTTAACACACAGTTGGCTATGCTTTAATTCTAAAACATTCCATATTTGGATATAAAATCATAGCCAACTATATGCTAAAATATACTTATGAATGAAATTTAAAAAAAGCAAAGTTACCTATGTTTCTACTATATTTGACATGTATTTTTCAATGAAAATCATAGCCAACTGTGCGATGATTCGAATGAATGAATGAAATTAATAATAATTGAAGATAAACAATTGAAAACTTACCCGATAGTAGCTTTGATTTTTAAAATATAAATTATACGAATGTTCAACTAGACGTGTACGAAAACTTAAAGCAATTTTACATTCCAAATAACGTATCATACTATTGATAAATGTAGCCGGTATAGCCACCATGAACCATTTCATTAATTGTTTAATGAAATTCTTCGGTTCTTTACGTACGATGAATTTAACAATGGCACCCTCCAAATTTGCCACGTAGATACTTAGAAATGTACGTAAAAATAGAAATGTCGTATGTCCTGATAATAGACCAATTTCACGTGAGAATATATTTGGTATCATAATGCGGATTAGTTTTAAAAATTGTAAAATAAATTGTAAATTTAAAGCTGGTATTACTGATTTTCGTCGATTTACAATATTATTATTATTACCACCAACAATTTTCTTTTTTTTCTTATTATTACTATTATTACTATTATTGTTATTATCATTACGTTCGCTATTATCAATTTGTATATTACTATTATGACTGACTAGATTCTTTATATTTTGTTTATTACCACCTTTAAAATTATCAACAATAATTGGATAACCAATTTTATAACAATATGTAAAGAGTGCTACGGCGACAACAGCACCCGATAAAGCTTTTTGATTTAAACGGATGGCTTGTTCGCCTTTTACCAAAAATTTCGACACAACACTCGGCATTTTTCTCAATTTTTATATAACTCTCTATATCTATTTTTATCTATCTATCACTCTTTAATCGTTCGTTTGTTTTATTTTAATTAATTTCAATTTTTCTCGTTAATAGTGTTCTATTTCATCATTATGTCATGTCAAAAATTTGTTGTCTTCTTACGTATTTTATTCGTAAAAGTTGCCATTATCATCATTTACGAAATCAATTCACCATTCTGTAACAAATGAAGAAAAAACAATCAAAATTAACCTAAAATTGAAAATATTACTACACATCATAGTTGGCCATATTTTGGTTCTATAAGGTTACGTCATAGTTCTATCTATACCACGGTACTTTACCTTACAGTTGGCGATGCTTTACGACGTAATGTCGTAGCTTTCTTCGCCCAAAAACAAATGTCAAATCTATTGAAATATGAAGTAATCTACGACACTAAATAAGCCAACTATGAAATAAATTATGGTGTTAGCAAATTTTGCCATACTAGCGCTGTTTACCAACGCAAAGCTTGATTTGTACCCATAGTTGGTAATAATTTTTCACCAAAAGTTGGTAAGACTTCATAAAAAAAGAACAAAAGATCGAAATCTTGTAGCTCTTCCTTTTTATGTGTGATGGTTATGAGCGCCAATACGGCTAGAATTGGTATTTTTTCCAAATTTTCAATAATGTTGAGAAATCAAGTAAGCGCCGCTTCACTGTTATTATATTTGGCTTTGTTTTTTTTTTTTTTGTTTAAACAAAAGAAAAAAATGATCGAGACATGGCCAACGACTTATGATGATAATAATAATAAAGATAAAAAAGTGCGTCATTGTGTTTATCATTAAAAACAAATTAATAACAGCAACAATTACAAAAGATCAATTAATTAATTAATTACAGTACTGGTATAAGGTCAATTTTGTGCCCTCAATTTGAAACAATTATAAAAATTGATTAGAACTGCTAGTTTCGATGATTCTGGAAATTAAAAAATCTAGGCTTTGATCTAAATTAAAGGGCCTCTTTGTGGATAAATTAGTAACAACTGAAGAAAATCCTTTATCTGACTGATAAAAGGTAAAATTTCGGATTAATTCAGGGGCCTCAAAAATTTCGATAAATTCTGACTTATAGAACCTCGTATTAGGGACACAAAGTTCTATAAATTTTGCCATAGAACTTCATGTTAGAGACACGAACTTCCATGAATTTTGGCGTACTAAGGACACGAAGTTCTAT
This sequence comes from Mylabris phalerata, assembly GCA_020740385.1. Lineage (NCBI taxonomy): Eukaryota > Metazoa > Arthropoda > Insecta > Coleoptera > Meloidae > Mylabris > Mylabris phalerata. The sequence goes on along the minus strand of JAJEOX010000142.1, from coordinate 1,310,535 downwards.
AAGTTTTGACTTGTAGAACTTCGTATTAGAGACACGAACTTCTATAAATATTTGACTTATAAAACCTCGTATTAGGGGCACGAAGTTCTATAAATTTTGACAGAATTTCGAAGTCAAAATTTGGGATTAATTCAAGGGCCTCAAAAATTTCGATTACTCTGACTTATAGAACCTCGTATTAGGGACACCAACTTCCATGAATTCTGGCTTATAGAACTTCGAATTAGGGACATAAAGTTCTATAAATTTTGCCATAGAACTTCATGTTAGAGGCACGAACTTCCATGAATCTTGGCGTACTAGGGACACGAACTTCCATGAATTCCGGCTTACAGAACTTCGTATTAGGGACACGAACTTCTAAAAATATTTGACTTATAGAACTTCGTATCAGGGGCACAAAGTTCTATAAATTTTGACATAGAACTTCATGTTAGAGACACGAACTTCCATGAATTTTTGCTTATTAGGAACACGAAGTTCTATAAGTTTTGACTTATAGAACTTCGGGTTAGAGACATGAACTTCTAGGAATTCTGACTTATAGAACTTCGTATTAGGGACACGAACTTCCATAAGTTCCGGCTTACAGAACTTCGTATTAGAGACACGAACTTCTATAAATATTTGACTTATAGAACTTCGTATTAGGGGCACGAACTTCTATATAATTTAACATAGAATTTCGAAGTTCTATAAGAGAATGATTATTTCCGATTGGCCATACAAATGCTAGATTAAAATTAATTAAATCCAGTACCGTAATAAGGCAAATTCGTGTCCTCAATTCAAACCTACTACAAAAAATAAACCAAATGTACAAAAATTGGCAATCTAACTAACAAAATTCGGTTAAATTTGCAATTTACAATGAAAACTTTCAAAAAAATTGATTTACACTCAAAAATTCTGTTGGAAAAAAAATGTAAAACTTCACCTCACAGTTGGCTATCGTTTTGGTATATAGTGTCGGAGCTTTATTCGGACACTCAACAATTACTCAGCAAATGAAACATTTGGTATGAATCAATCTAACACTACACTAACCCAATCCAATTAAGTTTAGCCAACTCAAATACTAATTTCAATAAAAAAATGTCTTGTTTTCTGATAATTTTAAAAGTATAATTTTTTTTCTTATTCCGATGAAAAAACAGAATAAATTAACATATAATTAAAAAAAAAATTAACGATAGAAACAATAAAGAATCGTTTAGAGGTTAATTTTGACATCTCCACGTCTATATCTCGAATAATTTTTTAATTTCGTGGGTCCATAAAATAAAATTTCGTAAGTCTATTGACGTCAAAGGAATAAACTTCAACGAATTTATCCTTCATTGACGCTTTTTTATCGTTAATTATCGTTTATAAATACTGAGAATTACCTTTTCTAAAATATTTTTTTTTTTTTTATGAAAACATTAGAATTTTAAATAATCCACTCCACAAAATACGAAATTACTAGAAAACACTTACTAAACAAATTTTCCAATAAAATCAAAGGAAGTGAACTTTATTCGATAACTGATAAATAATGAATGATCGCAACTTATTTTATCCAACATGTTGATAACAATGACGGACAATTATACAGGGTGTACGTGCACTGATGACGCTGTCGTAGCTTTATTCATCCATTTGACAAACAGTACAACAGTTGGTCTTAATTACATAGTGTCGTAGATTGATTCGCAATTAACTACGTCATCAAAGGCATAGCCAACTGTGAGATACACTCTGTATGAATAAAGTTACGACACACGATATATTATTGTATTTTGAGTTGAAAAATTAGTTTGAAATTTTAAAATGTCAATAGTGAGGTTATAAAATTTTGGAATGCGGAAAACCTATCGAGAGAAAAAACTATCACAATCTTATCATATCAATTTTCAAGGATATTTTTTTTTAATAATTATCATTATTTGTATTAACAATTTTTTTTGAATTCGACATTAATTTTATCCGAATAAAGAAAACCGATACGTAACCAAAAATATATTCTTACAGGGTATATAACAATAACATAGTTGGCATGGTTTAAATTACGGAATATTGTCGTAGCTTTATTCAGACATTTGTAAAATACAACAATTAAATGTCAAATTTTGTTGTATGAATCAAGCTACGATACAACAAATCCATAGCTAACTACAAAATCAATTGATATTGCACAGCCTGTATGATAATTTATTAAATATTCTACACATTATGATCAATTTAGATAAATCCAGTGGCGTGTTGTTATTTATTCAAAATTGCCTTTTTTACAGTAAAGAATCCCACAAATATGCCGCTATATTCTTATATCGCGTCTACCTTACAGTTGGCTATGCCTATGTTATGTAATGTCGTAAATTGATTCATATTTTACTAAATTTGACATCTGTTAACGAACTGTACGGGTGTTCGAACAAAGCTACGACACTATACTAGAAAATCAACTGCAAGGTAGCTATTTTTTATATTATTTTATTTTTAGTGTTATTAGAAGGACACCGAATAAATTAACACGAGGAATCATTCGATTTATCTCTTTTCAAATTATATTGATTTCTATAAGTTAGACAAAGCAAATAGATGTTACTATTTATTAATTCGGTTCTGTATATATTTCAATTTAATTAGTGAAACATAATGCTTTATTATTATTCAACACTATTTTAACGCGATACATTATATCACGATTACACGACACATTTTGTACACGCTATCAATTTAGACGATTTTATTTTACATGTAGTATGTTTTACTGATAATCATGTAAAGGGAATCCAACTGTATATATATTTATAAAATCGGTGTAAATTGAGGGTCGTGTTGTTTATATTCAAACTATTCTATAAACGTATATTTACACGAAAATGTAATTTTATTTAAATCTCAAATAAGTAGCAGTTGGCGTAGTTTAACAAATGTCAAATTTGAAATGGTATGAACAAAGCTACGACAATATATAAAGCAAGCACAGCCAACTGTTAGTTGAATTACATCCAATCGATTTGGCATTTGTTTTTCAAATGGGAATCAAGCCGAATCAAGCTACGACAATACAACAAATACATGGCCGCTTATAATTTTGCAACCCACTATAAAGTTTACTAGATTTTTTTTTCAATTCAACTACATTTAAATCAATTGATTATAAACTTTCTCAATTACTTAATTAAAAAAATTAGAAATAAAAAATTCAATTAAAAATTCCACTTTTAAATTACTCAATAACCAAAGAGAGAAAGAATCAAATAATCAAAAAAAAAGAGAATTAAAATTTCTTCATCATGGAGGAATTTCCAAATAATTTTACCTACATACGAAATACAGGAAAAATATCAAAAATATAATAATCTAGTCGGCGTTTCTCCAAAAACAAAAAAATTAAAGAAAGTAATATGCAATTATTATTACATCAGTACAAAATTTTGTAACTTTTTTTTTTCGAATAAATATCATCAACTCTAATTAATTAAATAATAAAAGACAACTTTTTTTTAACAAAACAATAATTATTATTAACGTAAGTCCGGTTATTAATGTTTTTTAATCAAGGTTATGATAAAACCCATTAAATTTCAATTGAAACTACAACAATTTTTCATTTCAAATTGCATTAATGTCGTAGCTTAATTCATTAATCCGTTTGTTTGTTTTTTTCATTGGAAAATATATCGGCAAATATTCATCCACAGCCAACTGTGACATGAAATCGTATCTATATTGGATTTCACCTTTCAGTTGGCCATGGATTTGTTTAATGTCGTAGCTTAGTTCATGTGCTTATTTTCGATTGAAATAAAATAATACCGTCCATTAATTCTATTTTACCTCTCAGTTGGCTATTGATCTGTATAAGTTAAGTCGTAGCTTATTTCATTGATTGTGAGATGTAAATTAAAAAAGTTCAATCCATAGCCAACTGAGACGAGATAATATCGTACACTAAATCTACTTCAACTTTCAGTTGGCCATGGATTTGCTTGTGTAATGTCGTAGTTTAGTTCATTTGCTTATTTTTCAATCAATCTCAATCCATAGCCAACTGAGACCAATAGGATCGATTTGTTTACATAAAGTCGTAGCTTAATTCATGTGTTTGTTTTTAGTTGAAAAATACGCCGGTAAATGTCAATCCATAGCCAACTATGAGACAAAATAGATTTGTACGAACACCCTGTATATGGTATAATTAAAAATAATTATATATTCGTCTTAAATTTAGTAATTATCTCTTTCATAACACGATTTTTCTTAAATAAGTAGGACATGAATTAATTCTAATAAATTTAAGACAAAGTTTTATTAAAAAAAAGAAAAAAAATGAATCAAGGTCTAATTCTTTTCTAATTTTGTTTCGAAAATTATAAAATCTCTGTTACGGAAAAATATTAATTGTGAGAAATTCTCTAGGGAAAAACTGACAGTGAACCTTTACTAATAGGAGAATTCCAAATTTTTAACTTTTTATAACAAACAGAAATTATTTGGGAAAATTAACAATGAGTATAGAAAAATTTTACTGTAACATTAGAAAAAACAGGAAAATCTGGTCTTCTGTGATTACAAGATCTACAATAGTGTTTCGCAGTAGGTTATGCTTTTAGTGTAGTGTCGTAGCTTGGTTCATACTCAACTAAATTTGACATTAACAAATGTCAAATTTCAAATGTCTGAAGAAAGCTACGACACTATGTAATAAAAGCATAGCCAACTGTTCTATCTAATAAGAAAATTGGTTACGGTTGAAATAACATAAAAAAAAAATACAGAAACAAAAAAATAACCAGGATAAAACAATTATTGAAATATGAATAATACAATTCAATGATTATTACAGGGCAATTTAATAGAAAACTAGAATGAAAAAATTAAATCGAGTCGGTCATGGACTTAGTTTTGTCTAATGCAATGGCGTAACGTGAAAATTTCCAACCTCAAATTCGAGAAAAATTGACAATTTTGATTGGAAAATTAGCAAAACCCTGGAGAATGTTACGCCCCTGTTGTCGAGGGTAGAAGCCGGCAAACAAATCACATTGCCACAATTAAAAAACAATTGATAACACAACAATCACAGGGCAATGGAGGATTTTTCACTAACCTTTCATCAATTAAACCCGAAAAAAAAACTGATAAGACGATTATAATTGGAAAAAAATCAATATTTTGCATATTACCAACAAAAATAATTCGAAATGATAATTGTTATCAATTGTCTTATCAAAAAAAGTGTAATTAATTAAACAACAAACAAAACAGAATCGTTATAAAAACAAATGAATAATGTGAGGTTATAAAATTAATCCTTTTTTCAACAATTGAAATAAAACAATAGACATTAACTTACCTGAAATTTTTATCGTAAACAATTGATAAACTAATCAATTATCAGTTCGGTCAATGAAATTTAATAATAATACGATAATTACTAAAAAAAAATCAACACAACTGTCACTTTTCAGAGATCACAGTCAACTGGGATATTTTTCCTCAATTATTGTGTTTAAGATTACACAATTTTCAAATTCTCGTTTTTTTTTTTTTCTATAACGAAAAAAATTCGCTATAACATTGTTTAAATGTGTAGGGAAAGTGAAACTATTTTGTTCTACACACGGATCCAGACCCGTGTATCTTCTATAGTTAAATGATTCCCCTTCTCCACCATTTTATCAGCTTTAGTTCAACGGCCGGTTCTTAGGTGGCGCACAAATCGTATTTTTGAATGACGTCAGTGACGTCATATAAATATACATATTGGTATTCATATCTTTATATTTTTATCTTATCAGGAAAATGAAACTTAGAAAAATTTAATCAAACGAATTTATTTATATATAAATTCAAATAATACAACACAAACATATGTATATAAACAATACAAACATATAAACAGTTAAAATATTGGGAACTTACAAAATATTACTTTCAACACTTAATAAATACACCAAAGATCTTGAATAGCCGTCAACATTCACCAAAATAGTACGCTTCTGATAGTTTTAAGAGCAGCAATTGCATTACCATAGTGTACAAATTTTCCTCAAAAAATACCGTTTGTTTTAGCAACTTAATAATAATCACTATAAGGCACTATAATCACTAATATTAATACACTTAAATTTTAGTAATAATTGGATATTTATTCATATTAAATGTTTCTACTCAAAAATAACAAGATAAAATTTAGAATTTTGTGACATTACTCGTTTCTTTGTTCGAATCGAGAAATGTCATTGTCACTATGACATTTACGCGCACATGTATATTTATTTTTGACAAAAGCGCCACCTAAGAACCGGCCGTTGAACTACCAAGTTAACAAAAAATAGGAGAATCGTTTGCCTATATAAGTTACTACCACCTGCACGGATCATATGATTTCTTATACCGGCCAACTGAGATCAAGCTCTTAAATTGAACTAGTGGGGATTAGACAAGGATGCAACAATACAACAACAATACTATAGAAAGAGTGCGAGTAGATGACGTCATTTTTGACACAAGATCAGTGGCGGCGGTACAACTTTTACTTTCTTCTCAATTTTTCTCTTTTTTTCGTCATTTATTATTATTTGAACATAATAAATGAAGAAAAATATTATTCAATTGTAACTTTCTATTCGTATTGTTGTTTAAATTAAACAAATTTTTATTTTGTTGCCATAATAGACGGCTATGATATAATTAGTATAAACAAAACACAATCGATGTTGTTTGTTTTTTTTTGTTTCATGAATTATAAAACAATAGTCGAGTAATTATCGTAAATATGGCGGAAATAATCAATTTTCAATTATTTTATAATTAATTTACGTGTTGAATACATAAATTATACAATATTCATTTTATTTTAATTTATATTAACTTTACAAAAAAAGGTTAAATAATTTATATCGAAACTTTAATTATTTAGACGTGCTGAATTAATTTCAGGTCATCGAGGTGGCTATGATTTTGGTTATTTACAGTAGGCTTTGGTAAATAACCATAGCTTGTTTTATACGCCACTAAATTTGACATTTGACATGTCAATAAATGACAAATTTAGTGGCGTATGAATCGAACTAAGACGGTACGTTACCAAATCCATAGCCAACACCCTTTATATTTGGTACAATTAGATAACCTTGACCACGATTTGATCAACGTTACATAGAAAATAACATCGATTGTCCTTAATTTTTATCAATCTTTATGAATTTTAATTGAAATTCAATCGTGTTTCGAATGAATAAATCGATTACTGTAAGATAGAATTGAAAGTATGATGAGGTTAATAACACATTATTAATGTCTTTTATTTTTTGTACTATTTGGAAGAAAGTGAAAGATGAAAGTTGTTATATTGTTGTTTTAATCATGTTAACTTTGATAATTTAATGACGATTTTACTAGAAATTGTTGAAATTATTACGTAGTGTCGTAGCTTTATTCATAATTATATTCGATATTTGCCAATTTATAGTTGGCTATGTTTTGATGGTTAATATCGGCAAATGGTTGAAACAATCAACCCACTTACGTTCATAAAAATCACAGCTTACTAGTATTGATGTTATTCAAAAGTGTACGAACAAAGCTACGACTAGATGTGGGAAATTTCGGGAAATCCTTGAAAATTCTCAAATTTATCGAAATCCTTGTATTATTCTAACATCTATTTAAAAATTATCATTATAATAGCTGCATATTTTCTATATTAATAATAATAATAATTAGCATCCCATCAGTGCCACGTGTACAACAATATTTCACCCTGCAGTTAGCTATGTTCTTAGTAAAACGTCGTAGCTTGATTCGGTCGTTTATTTGATTAAATTTAATGCGATATGAATCAATCTACGACACTATAAAACTGAAGTACAGCTAACACAATTATGATCACAACTTGTCATTTTCGTATGTTTTACTCTTATTAATTAATTAATTATTAAATTGATAAATAACAAGAATAAGCAATTCAACGGCACATTTTTAATAACGGTATTTCAATTTGCAGTTGGCTGTGCTTTTTGTTGAATATCGTAGCTTGATTCAATCGTTTTTATAACAGCAAAATATCACAGTTGGTTATAATTTTGGTATGTAGTGTTATAGCTTTATTCAGACATTTGTAGAACGTCAAAGCATGGCCAACTACCATATTTTATAATCAATTATACTTTCATTATGTATTGTCGTAGATTGGTTCCTATTTTAGCAAATTTAACATTTATTGAGGTAGCTTTCAAATGTCACCACAGTTCGCCATGCTTTTGATATATGATGTCGTAGCTTTATTCATACATATGTAAAATAAAAGAATAAAGCCGGATTTATACAGTAAAAGTCCCTATAGAAACAAAAACTGGATGATTTTGGCCATAAATACAAGTAGGCGTTATTTTTGAGTTGTGTAAACTTGTCTGTAAATTAGCCAATTGGAAGCTAGCATTTAGGCGCCTAATTTAAATCACTCCTTAGTTGAAAAATAGTAGTATGGATAAAGTTACGACACTACAAGTTGAAATATCATTGTACACACTTTAAAATCAATTATCAATTATCATCACAATTTGTTAAAGTTAAATTACTAAAAAAAAAAAATTTTAAAATAATTAAAGATCGACATTTTTCAAATTCGAACACGACAATTTCGGTAATCTACCGTTATTATCATTCGGTATAAATATACCAATCGGTTTAATTGATTTACGTTTATCTTTCAATTTGGATAATTCTAATTTTAATTTATCTAAAATAGCAAAATTTGGTGAATTTATAGCAGCCTTACTTTGTAATAATGTAATTTCTTGTTCTTCTAATTTTTTCTCTTTAAAACTTTTCACACTACCATTACCATATAGACGTAATAATGAACCCCATGATGTTATATGTGGATGTAATGCTTGTAATATTGCTTGGGAGGCACGTTGTTTACCATCACGTTTATTTTTACATATAACAGTGGCTGTATGTTTACCAACTGTCATGGTAAATTGGTTCTTTTTATTTTTTAATGTATTACCTTGATAACTAATTTGTAAATCATTTAAACCAAAATTACGTTGTAAACATGTTAATAAAATATCATGTGGTGATGGTTCGGTTGTTTTTGCACAAAATTCAGCTACACGTGGATCTTCTATACGGATTTCATCGAAGAACTTCAACCCAAAAACAAACAAAAAGACACAAAAATATATAAATAACGCCATCTAGTATTAATTTGGAGAAATATCAGGTGTACTCAATAATAATCCAAACTTTGGTGTTGTAGTGTCGTAGATTACTTCATATTTTAATGAATTTGACACTTCTTAAATATACCAAAGACATGGACAACTATGAAGTAAATTACCGGCGAATTTGACACTTCTTAAATATACCAAAGACATGGACAACTATGAAGTAAGTTACCGGGGTACATCTATTTCTAAGTAAATATAAACAACGCCATCTAGTATTAGCTTAGAGAAATAGCAGGTGTTTTGAATAGTCCAAACTTTGGTTTTACACTGTCGTAGATTACTTCATAATTTATTGAATTTAATACTTGTTAAATGTACCAAATATTTCTACACGCAGTAATTTATGATTTTGTGAATGTAGTTCAGCTTCTTATTTCAATTCATTGCTTTGCCAACAATTGAAATAAGAGCTTGTCGCTAATGTAGATTATTGAGTTGAAACAAGAAGCCGACGTACGCTTATAAAATCATAGATTGGTATTCTCTAGTTTTTGTCGATTGGTTACCAAGGCAATGCTGGAGGTTGTTTTATTCTTGTCTCTCTCCAATTCTTCATATGACAGAATTGTAAAAAATGAGATAAAAGTTCTGTCTAAAGAGTCTGTTGATTTCTTGCATTGTTATGGAAACGAATCTATAGAAAGTTACAGAATACGACTGATAAACTACTGCTATTGTTTTAGTCTTGTCTCTCTTCAATTCTTCATATGACTGAATTGTAAAGAATGGGATAAAAGTTGTGTCTAAAGAGTCTGTTGATCTGTTGCATTGTCATGGAAACGAATCTATAGAAAGTTACAGAATACGCTTGATAAGCTACTGCTAGGATGTTTTATTCTTGTCTCTTCAATTCTTCATATGATACGATTGTAAAGAATGATGACTGAGTTGTAAAGAATGGGATAAAAGTTGTGTCTAAAAAATCTGTCGATTTCTTGCATTGCCATGGAAACGAATCTCCAGAAAGTTACAGAATACGATTGATAAGCTACTGCTATTGTTTTAGTCTTGTCTCTTCAATTCTTCATATGATAGGATTGTAAAGAATGAGATAAAAGTTCTATCTAAAGAGTCTGTTGATTTCTTGCATTGTTATGGAAACGAATCTCCAGAAAGTTACAGAATACGACTGATAAACTACTGCAAGAGACTATTTTATTTTTGTCTCTTCAATTCTTCATATAACAGAATTGTAAAGAATGAGTTTAAGTTCTGTCTAAAGATGATCTCTTGCATTGTCATGGAAACGAATATAACATAAAGTTACAGAATACGACTGATAAACTACTGGAAGAAATACCGTGAACACCCTATATTTTTAAATGAACAAACCCTATATATAAGCTCGAAAATCGCTATATTCCCATTTTATTACGATTAAAATCATTTAAATAAATGAAAATTAACAAATTTTTAATTACCGATAGATCCTGATCTTGATCTTTACTAGCACTAGAACCAGTCTTTGAATCAGTTGTAATTTTCGAACGTACTTCTGGTATTAAAATTTCCAATGTTGCTTTTGCTGCTTCCGATTTTGCTTGTTTTTTACTTGTACCATAACCAACACCATATTGCATATCATTAATTGATACAGTTGCTGCATATGGTGTTGCTGCATTCTCTAATTCAGTAAATTTATAAGTTGGTTGTTTCTTTAAAGCATGCTGTACATATTCATGTAATATACAAACATAAGATTTACCATTCGGATTCATTATCCATTCTTTTTTAACATTAGCTGTTGTTATCGTTGATGTTGTTGATAATGATGATGATGATGTTGTTATCATATTATCACCATTATTATTATAATTATTACCATTACTATTATTACAATTATCATTAATTACCGCATGTTGTATTGGGAATGTTATCAATTTGGTACCAGCTGGTAAATTCGGTCGTTGTAATTGTTTTTCGTGTTTTTTCCGTTTTGTATATTGTCGACGTTCCGACCATGATTTAAAACGCATCACTTTTATTGTTTTAAATTTAAATAATTTCTCACAATAATTTCGTATATCATCCGGTTTTAAATTGGATGCTTCAATATTCTCTTTAACTGTTTCAATACGTGCATTTGGTAATTCTTGATTGAATAATAAGAAATTCTTATTATCACCACCATTTTCTTGTTGTTTTCGTTTTTGTTCTAATAGTTTTTGTTGTTGTTCTTTGAATTTTTTCAATTCCTCTTCTTCTTTCTCTAATGCACGACGATAACTTAAACATGGTATAGCACTTAACGGTATTTCATGTTTCTAGAATTAAAATATAATTATTATGTATAAACGGCTGCAATTCTTTGAAAATAATGGAGTTTTTATTGGAAATTTTCCAAAATGGAAAATTTCATGTCTTGCCCATTCCAACGAGCTGTATCGTTTGATTTTAGAGTGGAAATTATAGGAGAAACCTTCGATCAGAGTCCTTTTTTTAGGAAGCTTTAATCAACGATTTCTCCCTTATTTTTCACTCGATAATTCGGAATTATGCTTCATTGGAAAGAGTATCCCAAGTTGCGGTCTATGAATTATTCTTTTTTTAAAATTTCCAGAAAACTATCAAATCTTCCGGATACAACGACAATCATGGGGGACAACAGAAAGTAAGCTTCTAGATTTTCCTCTGTAACTCAAAATTTCCCCAAAATTTTCCAAAACGGAAAACTTCATGTCTTGAAGCTTGAAATGTCCTTTCCAACGCGCTGTATTGTTTGATTTTAGAGTGAAAAATACACGAGAAACCTTCGATTAACTTTTTATTAAGATTTAATCAACGATTTCTCCTTTATTTTGTCATTCGAAAATTCGGAATTATCCTTTTTTTTGAAATTTCGAGAAAGTTACCAACCCTTTCGTATGTAGACAGATATGGAGGAAATATTGAAAATTCTAGCCTATAGATTTTCCCTTATAACTCAAAATTTCCCCAAAATTTTCCAAAACGAAAATCATCAAGCCCTGCAGTTTGAAATGCCCTTTCTAACGAACTATATCGTTTGAATTTAGAGTTGAAAAGACATGAGAAACCTTCGATGAATGAGTTAACTTTTTACGAAGCTTTAATCAACGATTTCTCCCTTATTTTTCACTCGATAATACGGAATTATGCTTCATTGGAAAGAGTATTCGAAGTTGCAGCCTATGAACTACCCTTTCTTTGAAAACTTTCCCAAAGCTACCAAGTCTTTCGGATCTAGACAGAGATATGCAGCAAAATATAGAAAACACTAGACTGTGGATTTCCCTCTATAACTCAAAATTTCCCCAAAATTCACCAAAACGAAACTCGTCATGCCCTGTAGCTTAAATAATCTTTCCAATGAACCATATCGTTTGATTTTAGAGTGAAAAATGACGAAGAAATCTTCGATCAAAATAGTCCACTTTTTATGAAGGTTTGATTAACGATTTCTCCGTTATTTTTCACTCGATAACCCTGAATTATGCTCCATTGGAAAGACTATTCCAAGTTACAATCCATGGATTATCCTTTTTTGTTTAAATTTCCGGAAAACTAGCAAACCTTTCGGATACAGACAGATATAGAGAAAAATATAGAAAAACACTAGCTTGTAGATTTTCCTCTATAACTTAAAATTTCAACAAAATTTTCCAAAACGAAATTCGTCATATCTTGAAGCTTGAAATGGTCTCTCCAATGAGCTTTATCGTTTGATTTTAGAGTGGAAAATACAGGAGAAACCTTTAATCAAAGAGTCCACTCTTCAGGAAGCTTTGATCAACGATTTCTCCCTTATTTTTCACTCGATAATCCGCAATTATGCTCCATTGGGAAGAGTATTGGAAGTTACAGATAATGGATTATCGATTTTTGCAATTTCCGGAAAACTACCAAATCTTTCGAATACAGTTATGGAAGAAAATACGGAAAATGAAGCTTCTAGAGTTTCATCAATAATTCAAAATTTCCCCGCAATTTTCCAGAACGAAATTCGTCATATCTTGAAGCTTGAAATGCCCTCTCCAATGAACTTTATCGTTCGATTTTAGGGTGAAAACTAAAGAAGCAATTTCCAATCAAAAATTCCACTATTTTTACAGAATTGTAGTCTAGCCTCTGAATGGCCTACTACAAGTTTGAAACTGTTTTAAATACAAATTTGTCCAATTTCTAACACTTCTAATAGGCCATTATTGCTACAAATTGAATTGTTAAATGGTAGAATTTGATCAAAATCTTACTCTAACAGAACCTGGACCCAAAAAATACGGTTTTGCCAACGTACAAACTCTTGAATTTTTATGTAAATACAACGGCATCCCACTATTATGTGTCACTTGTATCCAACCTTCTGGCAGAACATCAAAATGATTTTGACATTTTTCAATCAACACAACTTTATCCTTCTCCTCATACGTAATTTTATCAACATTCAAATTATCTTTACTATCAATATTGTTCTTATTATTCTTATTATCATTGCTATCAGTATCCAAGCCGGCCTCTTCAGCTTTACGTTTCTTTTTGTATTTCTCTTGTTCGAAGGCATCGTCGAGCATCTGTTCGATCTCATCGTGCGGTATGTCGCTATCATCGTACGATGAGGAAAACGATTTTTCCGAACTCGTATCCTTTATCTCGTCCAAAACGTGAAATTTCCCAATATCATTCTCGCGTTTAAATTTGAACAATTCGTTAGTCACCATCTTATCATCGCTATTAACATCCGGTTCGATTGGTAGCATTATTGTCGGTGATGCTTCTTCGATTTTAATCTTCTTGTCGACGTGTACACCCTCCATTTGTGTTGTTGTTATCAAAAATTACAAAAATTTTAGAAAATAAATTAAATTTGAATAAAATTATTTAAATCAAGTATACAATCAATAATAAACAAAAATTAAACAAATTACAAAAAAAACAAAACAACTGACGATCAGTTTTCGTACGGTAACAATTAAAAGAACATTCCCAATTAATGCAAATTTAACGAATTGAGATGTTCTTTGATTAATACCGCAGAAAACTATTTCAATTTGCGATTAATTCAAATTAAATTCTCATTAAAATTAATTAATTTTATAACGAAATAAACACTGGCACAAACAACGAGATTCTAAACTGGCCACCATCTTGAAAATCACAATTGCCACAACAACGCCGATAAAAACCCCAAAATCTATTGACAGTTACCACAACGTTGCCACATTTATAAATTAACCACGTTTAAACAAAAATTAAAATTAAGTAATTATCGAAAATTAGCAATTTTAACCTAAAATTTCATCAAAAAAACAATGAAATTAAATTATTTTCGCCTGTTTTTTTTGGAAAATTATAGTAGGTTGTTGCCATATTGTCAATTTTCCTCCAAATCAAAATGATAACCAAGGAGCGGTATTTGGGTTGAAATAAAGCCAGATTTACAAAACTAAATTATTTTTTTGTGATTGCATTAACCAATTTTTCAAGTAATGCATTAAATCGTCTCTTTTCACGTAGATCGTCTTCGTGTTGTTTTTTATTCTGTTCAATTGCCATTTTGAATAAATCAACAATTTCATAACTGTCATCATTATTGTTATTATTATCATCATCATCATCGTGATTATTACGTTTACGTTTACGTGAATTCGACGATATATCCACAGCGTAATTATGAATATCTAAATCGAATTTTGTATCGTTCATTTCGGTGATTGTTGATGTTGTTGAGGATGTTGGTGGTGGTGTTGTTGATGTTGATGGTTGGTCTTGTGATTGTTCACCATTATGTAGAACAATAATTGATGTTTCTATTGTTAAAGAGTCCTTTAATGTATTTTCAAGGACATCGAAAAATTCCCATTTTTTACGATTACGTCCCGTGTTATAATTGAACATTTTTATATTACGATATGTACGTACTAGACCCTTCCATTTATTCTGTATTTGATCCCAACTATAATTATAACCAGCTGTATGCATCTCTTGAGACAATCTAAAAAGAAGAAATTACATTTTTGTTCGATAATTGGGTTATTATAGCATTAGAAAGAGTGTCGAAATGGAGTTATATTGGAACTGTTTTCAGCCTTGATAGAAAGTTTGGTAGTTTTGTATCGTAATTGAAAGAGAACTCTGACACTTCCATTGCACTTTGGGGTACAAATTAGGGGGTGAATTTGCCTATTTTCGCATTGAAACAGTTACAATAAGTGAAAACCAAAATACCCTAAAATGGGTATTTTTTGTCAGTTTTACCAACCCCCAATAAATTTCCCCAATTATATGAACAATAATCTCTCATGTTCTCAAATTTAGCAAATTCGTATTAGTTCCATTTATCGTTTCAAAGTTGGTAATTGATCTGGCTGTAATTTCGTTACATAGTGTCGTAGATTACTTCAAATTTGAGCAAATTTAACATTTGTGTGTTCGAAGAAAGCTACAACACTACATTCCAAATTCACGGCCTACCGGGTATACAATTTGTATGGCAACACTCTTACCAACCACCAATAAATTCCCCCAATTATAACAAAAATCACTCATGTTCTCGAATTTAGCAAATTCTTACTGTTTCTAACTAGTTCCATTTATCGTTTCAAAGTTGGTAATTAACCACACTGTTGCTCGTTACATAGTGTCGTGGATTAGTTCATATTTGACCAAATTTGACGTTTGTGTCCGAAGAAAGCTACGACACTACGTCCCAAATTCACGGCCTACCGGGTATACAGTTTATATTGCAACACTCTTACCAACTCCCCAAAAATTCCCCAAATTCCCCCAAAATTTCAACTTACTTTCTCCAAATGTGCCGTTTCACTGTATTCTTCTTCTCTAAAAATTCTCGATTCTCTTTATATTTTTCAATTAATAAAAGTACCGCATCTTTACTCCATTCACAATTCTCCATACCAAATAGTGGATTGTCGACATTTCCTGAAAATTTAACAACAAAAAAATTAACCTAAAATTTATCGGGAAATTTGAAAAAATTTACCAGCTTGTGAATAGACAGTATTCTTATTTTGTAACACTAGATTATCGTTACCTTGGAAACAACCATGTTCCAATACTACATCCCAATCGTCCAATTCATTCGAACAATAACCGCAAATAAATGGTTCCTAGAAATTTTAAAATTTTACCAACACACTATACAGAATGTTCCATTCCAATTGATCTAATTTTAAGCGACTATACCAATTGAAATGGAACGTGCTGTATTTTATTAATTAAACATACCCCATTGCCGACCATTTTTAAAATAAACAACTCCCCTAAATCAATAAAAAATATCAATAATTTCACTTCAAAATAGAATATACAAAATGTTTCATGGTTAGAGTACCCAATCTACCGATTCGAGTACCTATATGTATATAACACAAAGTTGGGTACACTACAGTTGAAACACCGTGTATATATTGTCAAGATTTCAATTTAATCGAATTTCTACTCAAACAACACGTATACTAACCAGTTTTTAACAACAAATACAATTAATTAATTCGATTTGAAATTTAGAATTTAATAAATCGTGTTAATTGAAGACCTTGGGCGCCCAAATCGTTTCTATTGTTGGGTACGTCACACAACTTGCACGAGTACCGTAGCCATTTTGTTGTAAAATTCGATGCGTTCTCGCGTTCTTTTCAAACCAGTGTTGCCAATATTTGATAATTGGTGATAATTACAGGAAACTGTAATCGATAATTGTGTCACATTGCAGAAAATTACATAAAATTTGCGGTTTTATCATAATAATTGTTGAATAACCCGATGGCTTGATTATACCAATTTGAGTTAATTGTTTTTTATTTGGTATATAGCGACATCTATCGGTGAATATAGTAACTAAGGTTTGAAATTTGAATAATAGACAAATTCTATGGTTATATTCTTAATAAATACTTGAAATTATATCACAAATTAATCGAATTAAATTAAAATTATTAGAAAATTTAACAATTAGTCGGAGCTAAGGTTGGTAATGGTTGTGTAAATAGAATTTCCGAACGATTTTTAACGAAATAGACCAATAGAAATGAAAAAATCAAAACAATTGAACCGATAGCAATTGTCATATTTTCATGGGCAGCTGATGGTTTTAAAAACAAACGAATTCGTATATCCGACCATGTTGATTCCGTCCAACTACTATATTGACCTGACGACCAATCATAATCTAGAAAACAAAACAATTGAAATCATTCTAATTAATTAATGAATTAATTAATTAGTACCATCAATTATAAAAGCTGGACTAAGAGCCGATGAGAAATTCATGGTGATTCGATAACACAATGTTGAATTTAAATCATTTAAATTTGCCGACATATTGTAATATTTAAAACTCTAGAAGAAAACACAAATTAATTAAATTAATTAACAAAATTAATTAATTATTACGTCATTTTTGTTGCGATTGGTACAATTGATATTACCATCACCAACAACATCACCAGTTAACCAACCTAGAGTTAAACCAACCAGTACGGTTAAGAAATTCGGGTCGCGTTCAACGCCCACATAGAGACTTAACGGTTGATTTGGCAACTTCTACAAATTATAATTGAATTGAATTGAATTAAATTAAATTAAAGCCTGCTAGATTTCTTTGTTAATTATTTGACTTAATTGCAATTTTGGCCGCATTGGCGCTCAAAACAATCACATAAAAAGACCGCCATTTTATTTCTCGTCAAGTCTACCAACTGTTGGTGGGAAATCTACTACCAACTGTATAAATAACTCAAGATTTGCAATGGTAAACAGCGCTATTGCGGAAAAAATTGGCGTTTTATCAAACATTGTGATATTTAAATCAAATAATCAGATTATTAGTGGGCCTTGAATGAATTAACTAATTAATTAATTAATTAAAATCAAGGCCTCCTTTGCTCTATTTAATTTAATTGACACTTTGCGGAAAAAATGCAATGGCGCTCAAAACAATCACATAAAAAGACCGCCATTTTAGTTCTCATCAAGTCTACCAACTGTTGGTGGAAAATCTATTACCAACTGTATAAATTAATTCAAAATTTGCGATGAAAATTGGCGTTTCATCAAACATTGTGATATTTAAATCAAATAATCAGATTACTAGTGGACTTTGAATTAATTAATTCATTAATTAATTAAAATCAAGGCCTACTTTGCTCTATTATTTAACACTTCGTGAAAAAATACAAATTTGAGTCGCATTGGCGCTCAAAACCATCACATAAAGTAACCACCATTTTGTTTTTAATCAAATCTTACCAACTGTTGATAGGAAATCTATTACCAACTGTATAAATAATTCAAAATTTGCGATGGTAAATAGCGCCACTGCGGCAAAAATTGGAGTTTTATTAAAACTTTGTTTTAATCAAGTCTATATTACATTAGAGCACCAAGAAATCTAGCAGGTTTTGAATTAATCAGTTGAATTAATTAAAATCAACGCCTACTTTGCTTTATTATTTGATTTAATTGAGACTTTGCGGAAAAAAATGCAATGGCGCTCAAAAACGATCATATAAAAAAATCGCCATTTTGTTTCTCGTCAAGTTTACCAACTGTTGGTGGGAAATCTACTACCAACTGTATAAATAACTCAAGATTTGCGATGGTAAATAGCGCCATTGCGGTAAAAATTGGCGTTTCATCAAACATTGTGATATTTAAATCAAATAATCAGATTACTAGTGGGCTTTGAATTAATTAATTAATTAAAATCAGGGCCTACTTTGCTCTATTATTTGATTTAATTGACACCTTGTGAATCTATTATCAACTGTATAAATAATTCAAGATTTGTGATAGTAAACAGCGCCATTGCGGAGAAAATTGGTATTTCATCAAAAATCAAACCACTAGTGGGCTTTGAATTAATTAATTAATTAATTAAAATCAAGGCCTATTTTGCTTTATGGTTTGATTTAATTGACACTTTGTGGAAAAAATGCAATGGCGCTGAAAACGATCACATAAAAAACCACCATTTTAGTTGTCGTCAAGTCTACCAACTGTTGGTGGAAAATCTACTGCCAACTGTATAAATAACTCAAGATTTGCGACAGTAAGTAGCGCTAATGCGGCCAAAATTGGCGTTTTATTAAAATTTTGCCTTTGAATCAAGTCTATATTACATGAAAGCACTAAGAAATCTAGCAGGCTTTGAATTAATTAATTAAATTAATTAAAATCAAAACCTACTTTGCTCTATTAGCTGATTTAATTGAGACTTTGTGGGAAAAAAAAATGCAAATTTTCGTCGCATTGGTGCTTAAAACTATCACCTAAAAAGACCACCATTTTGTTTCTCGTCAAATTCTACCAACATTTGGTGGAGAATCTATTACCAATTGTATAAAATAACTCAAGATTTGCAATAGTAAACAGCGCCATTGCAGAGAAAATTGGCGTTTCATCAAAAGTTGTGATATTTAAATCAAATAATCAATACTAGTGGGCCGTGAATTAATTAATTAATTAATTAATTAAAATCAAAGCGTACTTTGCTCTATTATTTGATTTAATTGACACTTTGCAGAAAAAATGCAATGGCGCTGAAAACGATCACATAAAAAGACAACCATTTTAGTTGTCGTCAAGTCTACCAACTGTTGGTGGAAAATCTACTACCAACTGTATAAATAACTCAAGATTTGCGTTGGTAAATAGCGCTATTGCGGTGAAAATTGGCATTTCATCAAAAATTGTGATATTTAAGTCAAATAATCAAATTACTAGTGGGCTTTGAATTAATTAATTAATTAAAATCAGGGCCTACTTTGCTCTATTATTTGATTTAATTGACACTGCGGAAAAAATACAATGGCGCTGAAAACGATCACATAAAAAGACCACCATTTATGTTCTCGTCAAGTCTACCAACTTTTGGTGGGAAATCTATTACCAACTGTATAAATAGTTTTACAATAGTAAACAGCGCCATTGCGGTGAAAATTGGCGTTTCATCAAAAGTTGTGTTATTTTAGTCAAATAATCAGACTAGTAGGCTTTGAATTAATTAAATTAAATTAAATTAATTGAAACAAATGAATTTACCACTTTCTGTACGGCTTGATGGACACGACAATTTGCATCTTCCAAATAACAATGCAACAATTCATCCACTAATTGTAAATCAACCATATTATTATCATTATTATCAATTGTATTACCACTTATAAAATGATATAAACTATTACCCAAAACTTGTGATATATTACCAATATATTTCTGTATACTATTATCGGTAATATTTTGATAATAATAATCAATATTTGTTGTATTATCATAAATCGAATTGTAATAATGATTCGTGTAAAATTTATCATGATCGGTTATAACGATACCAGGTAGATTTGTGTGATTTTTTAAAAACACATGTAACGAACTTGGTGGTAAACGATCTGGTGATTCATTAATTTCCAAACTATCACCTTTATAACGATTTAAAATCGTTAGAAATTCCGTTATAAACGGATTTTTATATAAATAATGAACTGTTATAGTCTGTTTACTGCCTAATTGATTCAAATCAATCATCAAATCAATATCGTCGATTTTTATTTGGAAATTTGGAAATTGATCATTAATTAAATCGAAATAGAATCGTTGCGAACCCATATAATCATACGTTTCACCATTGAATAACACGAAAATTAAATCGCGCTTATATTCGGTATTATTACGATATAATTGTTTTAAATATTGAGCCGTTGTTAAAAGTGTCACAATATTTGTTATAGGCGATCTAGCACCGCTTGTTTTATCGAACATTGTTGTTGTATCAAGGCGTGTTGTTAATAGGACTAATTTCCGTCGTTTTTCTTGATTAAAATTAATCGTTGACCATATATTAAAATCGCCCAATGGATCACAATATTTGATTGGGTTTAAATTTAACATTGAATTCGATCGTCGTCGACACGTTGGTGTATTTTTAACACCAAACATAAACGAATCCATCTGTAACGAACATAAGGGCCGATCGCGTTGTTTATCATACGAATAATTATTGAAATTGTTAAAACAATCAATTAAACTATTTAAATGATCATAATTATTGACGTAAAACATAGGAAATGGTATATTTTCGTATAATAAACCGGTACCATATGGGTTCCATATGGGGAGATTTTCGTTATAATTGTTGGTATTACTGCAAGTATTTGGTAGATTTGATTGGTAATTAGGACATTTTTGTTCATGTGTAAAATAATCATTACGATCTAATTCAACAACATAAATTAATAAACCAGCAATTTTCTCATATTTTCTTAATAAATCCATATTATCTTTTGTAAATAATTTAGTTGGTATTACTGGAATATAAGTACCGGCAGTACCATTTTTTAAAATGAATTCTAAATCGTTTTGTTCGTTACAAAAATGGATAATTCCAGTAGAACCACCCCATTTTGCTATAAAAAAAAAACATACACAATCGAATTAATTGGCAAAGACTTTGAAATATGTGTCGTAACTTTATTCAGATACTCAAAAGTGTTGAAAAATTTAACTACAAATTTACTAGAATATGAACTAATTTACGACATGACTTAACGAAGTCATAGCCAACTGATTTATACTTACAACTACAACCAATTTGATGGGTACCATTCATGCGTCGAAAACAGGCACGTGCGCCATTTATTGATTCATACATACGGTCTTTAATACGGTCACAATTTCCTGAAATTTTCATAATTAATCAATGAAATTCAAAAAATCCTCATTTTAACAACGATTTTGAACCGCTACAACACTCTTTTACAAATTTAACACGATAGATGCGTTAATAAAAGTCGTACTATACGAGACTTTAGTGTTGTTTTATTGTTAAGATTTCAAATTGGTATAATTGTAATTTTTTTAACAATATCGTGTTATCAAAGTACACACAAATTCTCTAATTCGACAACAAAATACCGTGTTATAATGAAATTTTCCGTGCAAATACCACCAAATCATTCACTAATTTAACCCCTGTATTACCCCACCCAATTTTTAAATTTAAGTCTAAATTAACCCTTGTTTTGTTTTTAATTTACAACCCTAATAACTTCGTCAAATATTAAAATTTCGATATAATTTGACGAATTTATGAAAATTCTATACGAAACTAAACCAACATTACCTCAATTTGTTTGTTTGATTTTTCAATTTCCTGAAATTTTCATAATTAATCAATGAAATTCAAAAATCCTCCTTTTAACAATGATTTTGAACCGGTATAACACCCTTTTACAAGTTTAACACGAGAGATGCCTTATTAAAAGTCGTACTAAATGAGACTTTAGTGTTGTTTTATTGTAAAGATTTCAAATTGGTATAATTTTGTAATTTTTTTTAAGAATATCGTGTTATCAAAGTACACTCTCCAATTTGGCAACAAAACACCGTGTTATAATGAAATTTTCCGTGTAAATACCACCGAATCATTCACTAATTTAACCCCTGCATTACTCCACCCAATTTTTTAATTTGAGGCTAAATTAACATCCCTTGGGTTTGTTTTTTAATTTACAACCCTAACAAATTCTCCAAATATTAAAATTGCGATATAATTTGACGAAAATAAACCAACATTACCTCAATTTGTTTCTTTGATTTTTCAATTTCCTAAAATTTTCATAATTAATCAATGAAATTCAAAAAATCCCCTTTTAACAACGATTTTGAACTGCTACAACAGTATTTTACAAATTTAACACGATAGATGCGTGAATAAAAGTCGTGCTATACAAGACTTTAGTGTTGTTTTACTGTAAAGATTTCAAATTGGAATAATTTGTTTTAAAGAATTTCGTGTTATAAAAGTACACTCTCCAATTCGCTAACAAAACACCGTGTTATGAGGAAAATTTCCGTGTAAATACGACCGAATCATTCAGTAATTAAACCCCTGCATCACCCCACCCAACTTTTAAATTTAAGGCTAAATTAGCAACCCTTGGATTTTTTAAAAATTTACAACCCTAATAATTTCTCCAAATATTAAAATTTCGATATAATTTGACGAAAATAAACCAACATAACCTCAATTTGTTTATTTGATTTTTTAAGGTTAAACTCACCATTATTTGTTGCCAGGATTATTGTGATCGTGATTAAACAACAAAATTGTTTAATTTCCATTATTTTCAATTAGTTTTTCTCGATTTTTCAGATTATTTTCTTTAATTTTATAATTAATTTATTTTGACATTTCCACTAATTAAACTAAAAAACCCTAACGACCCTAACAAACTAAATAAAGTCCCTAAATTTTGGTGTTCTCGAATACACAGTTGCAACATCTACAAAACAATGTTGTCACGTTTAGATTTTTAGACTAGAAATTAAAGAAATTAGCTATTTAGCTAAATTTGAGACATTTTTATGTTTATTTATTGTCAATTATTACAAATAATTAATTTAAATCAATTTTAAACTATTTTGGGTTACTATAGTAACGGGTATTGTCCCAAAATGGTTCTTATGTAAATTGCCCCAAGTGTCCCTCTTCGGTTTGGTTTATCTGGCTTTAGACAAGAATTAGAGCTCGATTATTATCGATTTATTGAAGTTACAATACAATTGACGCTAATTTATTATTTTTAGCCTCATTTATTTCACAAATAATTGCATTTTATCAGTTAAATAACCTTTAAATTGGAATAATTAAGAACTTTGGCCCCATACAATTTCCTCAATCCATGGTATATAAAAGGACACCCTCGTATAAACAGCCGGACTATTCGGAATACCACAAGCTAAACCGAATGATGTTATACCAACCATATATAGAATACCATCGTTTTTGATTTGTAAAGGCCCACCGGAATCACCTTGACACGTGTCTTTCTCTTGAAAATAACTGCCAGCACACAGTTGACTATAATCAACAATACCATTCGGTAGACTTTCCGGTGAGATTTGTTCGAAATTGCTCTTACATTGATGATTCGGGAAAAACTCCAAGTGTACCTGCATCAATTTATCGCTCGGTTGACCAGTGAGTTCCGTACGTCCCCAACCGGTTGCAATAAAATCAGTATTCGGTAGAACATACGATGTTTGTAAGCAAATCGGTGAGATGTACTCGTTGAAATTAACATAACGGTCCAATTTTATCAGAGCGATATCGTTGTATTGTTGGGGTAGTCGGTAGAGAGGGTGGATGATCGTTTGGGCTATACCGAAATTTTCGGGGCGTGCGTCGTCTAAATTACTGCGCAGATTGAGGTCCCCTAAACGGACTACAACAAGACTGCCCCTATAAAAATTTAGTTGTTAGGGGGTGTTTTAGAGATTTCCGTAAGGGCGGCTTACGTTGATAGAAGTAAACAATGGGCGGCTGTTATGACGTATTGATGGCTGATCAGACTGCCGCCACAGAGCCAGTCTGGGTTGGTTGGGTTGCCATAACCTAGAGCCGCCTGCAAGCCAAAAATGAGCAAATTTTCAGTGAATTAATAGTCTGAGTGGTTAACTTTGCTCGCGGGAGAAGCATTTGGAAGTACCATCGGTAAGTTTTGCTTCATGCAAGCTCCTTAGAGTTAGTTTTGGTTCTCTAAAGAGTACTTAAAAGTACTCACCAGTACAAGCTTTTGAGTTCCGAAAGCGAGCCTTTATAAGTACAAAAAGGCAATTTTAGAGTACTTACTGACATTGGAGGGCTACAATTTTGCTCCCCAAAAACATCCAAGTACTCACTGTTGGCTGTTTCTAATTTAGCCCCCTGTAAGCTACCAAAGTAACAATTTTAAAGGTACTCACCATATGCGGGTACTGTCTGCTTTTCGTTTCGGTACCACCAAAAACATAGGTAGTTATCGAAGTTCTTCCATCTATTAAACGTTTATATTCGGCACATTCTATAGAAATTTTCTTAAAAAATATTGGAAATTTTTCATAAATAATTCAAACTTACTACTAATTGCAACACTGCCAATTGTCGGTCTTGGTTTTAGTGTTGTACCGTCAATTATTGGTACTGAAAATTCGCAAAAAACAACAAAAAATTACTTTATCATCTATAAAATAGACGAAATGATTTAAATTTAGCACGTTTTCTATTGGTAAACCAAATTTATACAGCTCTAAATTAGAAATTTTCAAATTTAGCGCCAAAATCTAGTGTATTTCTTCTAGTATTTTTCTAGCATGTAAACCTGTCTTATGTTATTATAGAAATTGAATTTAGCGCCTTTTTATAACATGGAAGTTTGAAAAATCTAGGGAATTTTCCCACAGTTGGTATACGTGACATTTGAAAAAGTTATTCAATTGTTTCTTTCGCCATTTTGTGAAAAATCATAATTGCTCAATTTAATTACAATTACAACAATTAATAATGGAAATTTTACATAAATTTGTAATTCTACAGTAATAAATTCAATGTAAGTAATAATTTTTATAAAAATTCTCCATTAAATGACAATAATTGAGTCGATTAATAATTTGAGGTTATGTCAATATTTGTTTGATTCTTGCCGGCTATTTAAACGGTATTATAGAATAGAAACAGTACGTTAATAGCTATTAAAGCACAGTTTCTGTTAATTACAACACGACATTCGATGTAAATATTAAAATTCTAAAAATCGTAGGTTTTTTAGAAACAATTGCTAATTTGAGGTTATGTTGGATTTTGTTTGAAATCAACACTAACGCTATTACAAAAAAGTGCGTTAACGGCTATTAAAGCACTGATTTATTGTTTTAGAACTGTTATTATAAAAAAAAATGGTGTAAACTTACATAAACTAGTACATGGGGCGAATGTTGTTGTAGAAGACCGTGTAATCGGTGGTACAGTTGTTGAATGTAATTGTTTCAATGGTGTAACAATTCGTGTTGATGTTGGACAACAAACTAATCGTCCATTACAATCATTTGATGTTGCATTTAATTGTTGAAAATGTGGACAATTTCTTTGATTAACACAAATACCTCGTTTACCATTGGTTAATTGACATAATCTACCTGAAATTTACACGAAATTTTTACTTAATTTTTCTGAATTTTCTTAAAAAACGATTTACACAAACTTCTTGGCTTGTTGGCAACAATCATCTCGACGATTAAGATTAGAAGGATAATTCGATTTTGGGCCATTATTTACACGATTTTCAGCACCAAAACTGAATTTAACACTGTCGAAAAATCGATTAAATATCAACATTAAATGAACTTGACTCATTTTAGAAGTTTTTTTTTTTTTCAAATTTCAATGGACAGTTAATAATAAATATTAAAACTCATTTTATTCGACGAGTATGTTATTTTTTTGTGATTATTCGAATTATAAGTGGATAATCGTGGCAAATAATGATCGAATCACAATACGTCCAATTATTTGCGCTTCAATATTGTTTATTATCGAAAAAAACTGGTATTTCTAATATAAAATTGGATGGAAGTCCCGAAATTAAGGACAATAAGGTTATTGGCCTCTTATTATCAATAAATTTAAGGCAATTTTACTTTAATTATTGTTTTGTATAGTGAAATATCGTGTTAAATTTGAGATAGAGAGGGTCACTTAGGTCTCGGTTTAAATTGTCGGCCATTTCTTGCTCATATAATGTCGTAGATAAGTTCATATTTAACTAAATGTTTGTAAATCCAAGATTAGTTTTGGCTAAAATGCCATTAACAACCCAAAAATTCCAAGTGTCCCGCTCCGATTTCGTTGGCATTAACAAGAATGATGTAAAACAATGGTTTTCGATGAATTGAGAGAGCGAGGGTCATTTAGAACCATTGTTAAGTCTCGGTTTAAATCGAATTAACAGTGGATTTAATCATTTGTTTAGCAATACGTCGGTGTAAAGACGTAGTTGGCCATGTTTTGCTTATATAGTGTCGTAGATTGTTTCATAATTTACGGAATTTATGTATTTCCTAATGAAAAACCAACAAACGAACCAAGTTAAGACAACATCCTAATCGCATAGCCAACTGCAAGGTAAATTAGCGTGGTATACCCGCTAAATGCTTGTAAACATCCCAGGTGTCCCGCTTCGATTTCGATAGTATTGTTGGAAAATTGATCATGAATTAAAACAATTAATGAAGAAATTGATATTTGCGTTATTATTAGTGTTAGGATCTACAGTTTCGCCATAAGTATTTCAACACATTGAACCTACCATTAGCGTAGTTGTTCTATAATTCTGATAAAATAACTTCTTGTATGTTGTAAGCTATCGGAGATGAAAAATCATTATTATTTACAAATTATAGTTTGAAATAATAATTAAAATATTAAATTAAATTAAAATATTTTAAATTTCTTTACGTACAAATCATATGTTTATTAACCCAAACGAGTTACTATAAGAGTATTCAGGAGGGGGAACCCATTCCATTGAAATTTACAGTACAATCAAACGTCTGCGTTTTACGAATGACGTCGATCGGTCATGCGGATATTTTAAATGGTCTACTGTTTTTCAACATTGTGCTGCTACCGTTATAGAGCAACTCGTTTTGTTGGCGACGAAGACACTCGATTAAAACAGAAAATAACATTCCGCTCTACTCGAATTTGTCAGGAGAGTAGATTTTGGCCGGCACGCTCTACGGTGCCAAATCCTATCTCTAGTTATTATTAATGAAGATATACAGAGTGTGATCGTTTATTTAGTCATTTTACAAAATTTGACATTTGTAAACGCGTATGAATCAATCTAAGACATTGCGTAACCAAGATTTAGCCAACTAAGAGATGGAATTCTATGTATATTGTTTCGAGAACGCCTTTTCTGATCGTTTTTTTTTTTTTTTTAATTGGCACCCATGGAGGTTGAAATTTCTAGAGACGGTCCTGGAATTTTCCATTTCAATTTCCGTTAATTTTTCCGCGGTTTAAAGCGTACATAACCGATACAACACGATCTATTTTAATCAATACGAGTTTAGGATTTGCACTATTGCGAAATCTAATTGATAAACAACACGAGTTTTTTTTTTTGTAATTTTGTAGTTAATAATTAAGGGATGGAGTTGATTAAATCGTTAATTATAGTGTCGGAAAAAGCGGCAAATATTGCACGTTTATGTCGACAAAATCAACATTTATTTGATTTGTTAATTGAGGAGAAATCAGTGGAAGAAGCAAATCCACGATTTGTTAACGATTTTAAAACATTAGCAGATGTTTTGATACAAGAAATGGTCAAATATCAAATTGGTAATCAAGTAAGTGGAGTTAATTAATTATAAAAAATAATTAGCTTAAATTAATTGGATTGATTTCAGTTTCCAATGTTGCGTGATTCAATCTATGGTGAGGAAACCAATAAATTTTGTAATCAATTAGGTGAATGTATTTATGTTGAAATTAAAAATACCCTAGAAGAGACAATAAATTTATTAAAAATTGTATTAAATAATGATTATGAAGCGGCTGAATTATTAACAAAAGAAATCTATAAAGATATCCAATTAGATGAGATTAATACGGAGCGGAATTTTATGGAATTCGATTTGGATTATGGAAATTTAGGAATTTATATAGATCCCATTGGTAATTGACAATTTTTACCCTCTACCCTTCATTATTGTAATTGTAAGGGTATTATTTCAACCCTACATCTGCTATTTCTGAGTTTTTGATTAGAATTTAGAATCGCTGGACAAGTGGGTTGAGTGCTAGATTTTTTTGTAAAACTTGAATACAGAAAAAATAGGGGAGTTAGTAGAAGGGTTACAGATGGAGGGTTAAATATTGTCAAAGTGTTAATTGTGCTTTAGCTGAAGTTTTTGACAAAAAGGGAGTTTAATTGTTTTAAATGTTGAACATTTTGACCGAAATTGTGGCATTTTAGCTCAAATTTTGGTATAATTTGAATTATTTATACCAAATCTAACCCTCACGTGATCAAATCCACCCCAAGTAGGTGATTTTAAATTGGATTTTAACCCTTTTTGATTAATTTTGTGAAAACTGGACAATTTTTGAAGTATCTAACCCCCTAAAATCTCTAAAAAATGTTGTAATTATTGATTATTTAGCCCATAAAAAATCAAATTGTAAATTTTCAGATTCTACAGCCGAATATATAAATGGTGATTATAATATTGATGAAACTTCCAATATTTCTCACAACGGTTTGAAATGTGTAACTGTACTAATAGGAGTCTATCAAAAAAATGACGGTTTACCAATTATTGGTGTTATCAACCAACCATTCAACCATAAAACAACAGAAAAGTGGGTTGGTACATGTATATGGAATGTTTCTTTACCATCATTAACCAACAATAAAATTATTCCAATACATAATGATCAAATTCGAATTACAATTAGTGCTAGTGAAGATCCAAAAATTATCGAAAAATTAAAAAGTGCCAATTTTGAATTGATTGAAATGACCGGTTGTGGTTATAAAATGTTATCAGTAATTCGAAATCAAGTTGATGTTTATATTTTAACAAAATATACAACATTCAAATGGGACACATGTGGTCCACAGGCTATTTTAAGGGCATTAAATGGTGATTTGATCGTTTATAATGAGGCTATTAATGGTAATATTGTTAGTGTAAATTATAATGATTGTAATCAATGTAATAATGGTGGTATTATTGCTTATAAAAATCGAGAAATTCTCGAAAAAGTCTTGGAATGTTTAAAATAAAATTTCTGATAATTTTTGCCAATTCTCGAACAATCTATACCTTCAACTGTATCACAGACAATGTTTCACAATATTTCTCCTCGTTGTAGCCTATGAGTTTATGAGCATTAATCAGCTTCTTATTTCAACTCTAGTGTCGTAGCTTTGTTCATACCGCACCAAATTTGGCGTTTGTTAAGGGCCATCACTACCAAAAAGTCACAGATGGTAAACAGCATATCTTTTTTATTTTCCAACGGATTTCAATGTTCTAAACGGAATTTAAAAGGGCATTTCAAGAGGAAGGGAAGTACGTATTTGATTTTTTGAAATTCGGGTGTAATTTGGAGTTACAGAAGGAAATATAGAAGCATGTTTTTTAGCATTTTTTACAAAATACAAAAATAATTAATTTTAACAGATAAAAATAATGGATAAAATTTCGCCACCATAAATTTCCAGTAAATTTTCCGAATTTCAATCTCAAACTATTTTCAAAATAATCTGCTATTCATTACCTTTCAAACAAGCCCTGGTTCAGTCGTCTAAGTTTAAAACTGTCCGTAAAAAAACAAAATTAGTATGTCGAAACCTTTCATCAATTTTCCGGAAAACTAACAATGCAATCGGAAAATTTCTGACAGATTTGGAAAGCGCTTTTAATTGGCCACATGTTGTGTGAAATTCATTAGAAAATAAGCAATATTTGCCAAGTTATGAGGGAAAATATAAAAAAAAACTGTAAAAAATGCTAAAAAACATGCTTCTATATTTCCTTCTGTAACTCCAAATTACATCCGAATTTCAAAAAATCAAATACGTACTTCCCTCCCTCTTGAAATGCCCTTTTAAATACCGTTTAGAACATTGAAATCCGTTGGAAAATAAAAAATATATCCTGTTTACCAACTGTTCCTTTTTGGTAGTGATGGCACTTAATATCCGAACAAAGCTACGACATCAGGTAAGGAAAACATGGCCAACTGTGAGGTAAATTAATGGAGAAATTATTGAAAATATTGCATAATTTTATTGAACTGGCTTTGTTGATACGGTTTGTTGTAATGGCCGAACAAAGCTACGACACGTTTGTGGTCCTTTTACAACCCAAATCCGGTCCTGTAATTCCACAAATTGTTTAATTACCCAGCTAAAAAAAAATAAATTATACAAATTTATGACGCAATTCAGCAATTATTTAGATAAGATAGTGCTGAATTTCTTAATTTATTGTTCATTTCATAAAAAAATTAATTGAGATGTTAATTTTAATTTTTCTAATTATCTTCAATTTATGTGGAGCCAATCAAAATCGTATAATTGGTGGTTGGCCGGCCGAAACCAATCAATTCCCATTTCAGGTATTCAATTATCAATTACGTAATTACTTAATTAACTAATTAATTAATTGTCTATCTAATTAGGTATCAATTCGGCGCAGTTATAGCAACGCACATTTTTGTAGTGGTATAATTTTGGATTCTTATCATATTTTAACAGCCGCCCATTGTATGTTTTATCAATGGGGTGGTATTCTAACTCCACAATTAATTACAATCAGTGCTGGACAAAATCAATTAAATATTACCGGAATTGAACGAAATGTTTCAGCAATTATTATACATCCGGAATTTAATAAGAAAACTCTAGCCAATGATATTGCAATAATTCAAGTATATTATATAATTGGCCTTGATTTAGTTAAGTCATGTCGTAGCTTGATTCAATTGCTTAAATAAACGTCAAATTGAATAAAGAATGACGTAATCTGTAACTATTCATCAAAATTGGTTTTGACACTTGACAACAACGCCAACAAATGTCAAATTTAGTGCAGTATGAACCAATCTACGACACGACGTAAGCAATTCGTGGCCAACTAGAAAATACACGATATTAATTAATTTTAGTTGCTTGAAAATTTGCCAATTAATCACAAAAATATGGATAAAATCCCAATTTATGATAACGTCCTGAAAACAAATTGTACAATCAGTGGATGGGGTGCTGAAAATTTCACTGCTAAAAATCCAACTAGTAATGAATTACTTGTAGCTGAAGTTGAGATTATTCCGATAATTGAATGTAGACGAAAATATGACAAAATCAATTTAACATTACCTGAAAATGTATTGTGTGCTGAAAATCATGAAAAACCCGCCGATGCCTGTCAAGTAAGTTAATTTCAGTCAATTTTCCTGAAAGTTTGGTGAATTTTCGTTGATTTCAGGGTGATTCTGGTGGTCCTTTAATCTGCAATCACACCCTTACCGGGGTCATTTCAGCCGGCATCGGTTGTGGGGATGTTAATTTTCCCGGTGTTTATACGAATGTTTCAGCGTATACAACGTGGATTAGAAAATTTATTGATGATAATAATTATGAGAAAATTGATAATAATTATTGGAATTATTTACTAATTGGTACAAATTCTGCCGTTTGGTGTAGGGGTTTTAATGTTTTTTTCTATTTTGCGCCTATAATAGCGTTGTTAAGGCATTAAAAACAGTACGTTAATACCTATTTACGCACGCTTTTAGTGTATAATAGTCAGTGTAATACATTTTCTTAAGGTTGGTAGTTTTACAGAATCTTTGGTTATAATTCTGCAGGAATACCAACTTTTTCGTAAAATACACCAAATAGTGGGGGTAAATTAGGCATCTTTATTTGACGTGTTAAAATCGTGTAGTCTATCCTTGTTGTAATCCAAAATGCCCAAACCAATAAGATTCGATTGGATTTATGAGTGGAAATAGACAAGATTTTTAGGGCCTCTTTATAACACATTCTATCAATAATTCCATTTATTAATCTATTTTTTCTTGATCATATTCTGTATTTTCTGCCATTCACGATCCAAATGGGCCTTCTCATTCTTATCTTTATGCTTCCTCGACCGTCTACCATCGGCCATTTTCAACCCATATTGAAAGGCAGCCTTTGGTAAAGCCTCTTTTTGATTCATATAATCGGAATATTCTTCGGCCGTATCAAAATCCCAACGTCCAATTGGACCTTTCTTATTACCCAAATCCATTTTTGAATAATCGACTTCATCATCACTATCATCAATGGCATCATTCATCTCCTCTAAACCGGGATAACATTCAGCATAACCTTCCGGTTCTTGTTGGGTTAATTTATTCAAAATTTGGGCGGATTTATTCAATTTTGGTAATTGTGGGATAGGATTATTATCGATAATTTCTTCATTTTTATCGAAATATGATTGTTTTTGTTGCTGGTGCTGTTGTTGTTGTTGTTGGTAGTGATCGTGACGATTCGATTTGGTCGATTTTGTTGTTGTTGAGGGGATATAATCGCCAATATCGCCATAAATCGAATCGTCGATAGTTTTCTGTTTCTTCGGTTCCGATTCGATTTGTTGTTGTTGTTGTTCGATCAAATTCCGTTTCGATTTTTTACTTTTACGATTACCCTGTCGTAGATAACTTAAAATTTGCGTTAATTTATTGATAACAATATCGTTTGTTGTTAGTATTGTTGTTAATTCGAATGATGGTACATCGGAAATTGATCGTATTAAAGTTGTAGGTATGTCAGTTTCAGCTTCATCGTCTAAATCGATAACGTAAGCCATCCGACCGGGGACGAATAGTTCAGATCGTTCGATATGGCGCGATTTTAATGCGCAAATCGTATGGTAGATCGAACGTCCGATTTTCGTTTTAAATTTCAATTCATCCTCACTACCACCGTCTTTTTTCTGTTGTTGTTGTTGTTGTTGTTGTGGTGGTTGTGGTTGTGGTGGTAATTCTTTGTTTTCGTCCTTCTGGTGGGTTGCCAAACGCTCCATCTCCTGTTCTTGTTCCTGTTCGATTTGTTGAATCTCACTGCGTACTTTTTGCAATAACGCATAATCTAAACCTTTAACTAAATGCGTATGCTCCATATCACCACCTAAAAATTTCGATTCTTGTATCATTTGACGGCGCCGTTCGGCTGCATCATAGCCCGATTTAAGATCCGGCGCCACTGCCCGATACGCTTGTGCCGTCTGTTGGATCGGATCATCGATTTGATGATAATCCGGATTAACACCCTGACGACGTTCACTAGCCCGATCTCGATATTTCTCCGCCAATTCGGCCATTTTATTATCCTCCTGTTTCTTTAATTTCGCATAGAAACTCTTCTTTTTGCGGCGCGCCTCGTGTTTATCGCGATCTTTTGGCGGCGCCATCGATGATTGTGCACCGCCACTGGAATTATTACCACCGATTATCGGGGTGGTTGTAGCTGGTGTTGTTGAAACTGGGGTTGTTGTGGAATTCAACATTGCCTCGCGTATTGTACCCGGGGCTGCTGGGGCATTCGCCGGGGTTGATCGGGGTGTCATTAATAGTTTGCGGAAATCGTCATTGGTTAGACGTTGCGAACCGGTCACATCAGACGGCATTTTTACAAGTTTTTTTAAACGTTTTCAATAAACAAAGTTGCGATATTAACCTATAATTGATTGACAGAAGATTGCGCCATCTAGCGGATATAATCTGTAATATAAAACAATACAAGAATTACACGAAATTAGAATTATTATTGAAATATTTTAGAAAATTATAAATAAACTTACAATAATTATCGAGTTGTTATCATCAGATTGTATTTTTGAGGAAATTTTTTTCTAATTTTGATAAGGCAATAAACAAAACTTTCATTGATCGGTTGACGGGTTGAAAATTACGCCATCTTGCGGACACAGTATTGCCAACTTAACACAATACAACAATTACACAAAAAAATCAAAATATTTATAAAATAATCGAAGAAATTTATAATTAAACTCTCCATTACTAATAAAACATCATCATAATCGTTTATATTTTATTTATTTGGTAATTGACGATTATTGGGTAACATCAACAGCGACATCTGTTGTACAAACAGTGCATTAATATGAGGCTACTTACGGTTTTATTGGAATATAAAATTTTAAAATTACAAAAATCTACGCAATATTCGCTAATACTAACAAATCTTTGAAATAAATCGTTAAGTCTGTGATAGTTGTTCAAAAATTTGTATTTTATTGAAATATTGTAGAGCTACAATTAACGATTAAAGGTGCGCCATCTTGTAAAATATTTAAAATTCATCAATGTTGCCAAATGTAAATGTTTCAAATTAAAATACAACAAATTCTATTAAATAATTCTAATAAATAATCGAACAAACATGAATTAATTGCGAAATCAGCAAAGATTTTTTTAATATTCAAACTAATTGAATTAATTTAAAATTGTTTGGATATATGAGCGTCATCTATCGAGAATACTGTCAACTAAAATAGCTGGAATTTCGATTAATTTCGCCAATAATCGGTATAAATAGAAGTTGAAATTAGTTGGGATTAATAATTTAGTTTTATAATTATTGATAAATGGTGTTAATTGATTTAATTTAATTAAAAATCAATATAAAAATTTCGGCGATCTGTATTACCGACTGTGTTGTAATGGCCGGATGCCGCCATATTTGTTTGATATATGCCATTGTCAAGGCGTCTTGAATTTCGCAACGGAACCGTTTTTTTTCAATTTATGAAAATTAAAAAGAAATTCAATTAAATTAAAATTAATTGTAAGTAAATAATTGTTTAATTTGTTCTAATTGATCGATGTATCGATGAATATAATTAGTGTACGATATAGTTGAGTAGATTTTTAAGAAATTTTATAACAACAACAACGACGACAACAGCGAAGAATTGCTGGGAGAATTTTACGAAAATTTCGTTGATTTCTTGGTTATTTTCTGTAAATAATGAGTAAAAGTAAACGGAATAGCCCGTCACCGCCGCCGACTGAAGATGCCGGCACTGAGGAGTACGTTGTCGAGAAGATTTTAGACAGTCGTATCAATGCCAATGGTGTTAAAGAATATTTTTTAAAATGGATCGGTTACGATGATAAAGACAACACATGGGAACCAGAGGAGAATTTAGATTGTCCCGGTTTAATAGCGGCATTTGAAGCCGAACGGGCGGCCAAAGAGAAAGAACGCAACAAGAAACGCAAAGCCAACAATAGTACGCCGACAACAGAGATCAAAAATACGAAACGGAAATCAACAACACCCCAACAACCGCCACAACAACAACAACAACAACAACAGGATGGGGGTGGTGACGGTGGTGGTGGTGGTGTTGGTAAAAAACTGCACGGTTTCGATCGCGGCCTGGAACCGGAGAAGATCATCGGCGCCACGGATAGTTCCGGTATTTGACACATGAACGTAGGTCCGTTCTTATTTCGAACGATTATCGGTAATGCAGACTACAATAATAGCCTTATAGTAATCTACATTACCGATAAACTTTAGAACCGACCTACGTTCATAAATCATAGCCTACTGTGGTAATTATTGTGAACTCTACTGATTGTTTTATTTTTAATTTAGGCCAATTGATGTTCTTGATGAAATGGGAAGGCACAGATGAGGCGGATTTAGTGCCGGCTAAACAGGCTAATGTTAAATGTCCACAAGTTGTGATTAGATTTTATGAGGAGCGTTTAACATGGCATTCACCAAATAATGATGATAACACTAAGAATGAATAATTTTTTTTTTGGTAATTAATCCATTTTTTCTAATGAGAATTTTTGTAAATAATTTTGAAAAATTCAACTCCATCAGTAGTTTGGGGTTAAAAACAACAAATACGATTGTATTTCACCACAAAATTGGCTGTCGGGACAGTTGACGACAATACAAAAAAATATGAACCAATCTACGACGCGACTTGACTAAAACACCGCCAATTTTGTGGTGAAATCACGATTGTAGACATCTCATTTATAACTGGATAATTCTCAAATTTGTAGTAATTCAGTTTTCATTATTTTTAATTCGAATCGTTAGATGATAACCTGTATTTTTGCGTATAAAAGAAAACAATAAAATCTTAATTTTTATTCAAAGAAAATACCGATAATCAACCTAAAATATCATGAAATGTTGAACCATTATAGCCGACATCACTGCTCAGTGCATTCATAAAATGGATGTAAATTCGATCTTTAGCCACCCCTAATTCCTTTTCAACCACTTCACTGATGGCTTTCGAATGTTTTTTATTGGCGTCAATACCTAAGGCGCCGATACTCATCAGGGTGGCTTGGGCGGCCGGTTTTGAATCGCCCGCCATTGACATGTTGACGTCGCCAACTACAGTGGCGACACAATACTATTGAAAAAAAAAGCGAAATTACATAACCTACTTTTTATATTTTTGTTGGTAATTTACATTGAGCGGTTTACCCAAACTGTCGGCAATCACTTTGCATAAACGTTGCGGTAAATCGGCGGCGATTTTAATTTGGGGCACGTTGGTTTCGATGCGTAAATGCGGCATTTTTCTCTAATTGTAAAACTGTCAATTGTTTGGTGGTGGTGGTGGTGTTGTTAAACTGCCAACCTTGGCAAGGTTGTAATGACAACCAATCGGAAATGATTTCCGGTTTAAGTCCGCGGTTTTTTTTGAATATTTGAGAGTTTAAATATTGTTGGAAATCATCTAATTTGTAAATTTTGGACATTTTTAGTTAGATTTGATTGAATTCTCTATTTGTAATTTAGAATTCAATCAAATCTAGTTTTAAGTCGTCAGTTTTTAGCGAATTGTTGTCAAATTGTCACAAAATTCAGTTAAATCTCAACTCAACTGGGGATTTCAAATTGCGCGCCTTAAATAGTGGATTGCTTAGTCTATCAAAGCAAACTTAAGGTTTTCTTTCCGTAAATTCCAACCTCAATTCGGGTATCGATAAGGTTAAATAAGTTCACCAATCGATGTTTTAAAGGGCGCGCAATTTAAAATCTTCAATTTAATCATTTAGAAAGGCTGGAATTTGTAAAAAATTATAATAATCCAATTTTAATTCTTTAATTTTACAGAAATTCACCCTGAAAAGCCATGACACGTTGTCCCATTATAGCCAACATCACCACCGGCTGCATTAATAAAATGGATATACATTCGATCTTTAGGCACCCCTAATTCCTTCTCGACGGCATCACCAATTGCCTTTGAATGCCTCTTATTGGCTTCAACACCCAAACCACCAATACTCATCAAAGTGGCTTGAGCGGTCGGTTTTGAATTGCCCGCCATTGCCATATTGACACCACCAACGACAGTGGCGGCGCAGAACTGTAAAAATATAGAACTAAATTAGGGATTTTTCTTGTTGAATTTTCTAGGTTATATTTAATTACACTAGCCGGTTTACCCAAAGTATCACCAACTATTTTACATAAACGTTGCGGTAAATCGGTGGCGATTTTCTCTTGAGGCACGTTGGTTTCAATGCGTAAATGCGGCATTTTTTGTGTTAAAAACGGTAAATTATAGGCGTGTTAACAGTAAATCGATTGTCATAGATATCTAGATATCAGTGTTATCTATGATAGATTTGCGCTGTTGCTAGATTGATTCTATTCCAAGGTTAAATTTGACAATGTTGCACTACTCCAACAACCAATCGGAATCGATTTTCGGTTTAAGCCCGTGCTTTTTAAATGATTTAAAGTTCAAGATTTTTAAAAATCGACTGAAATTTTTTACATTTTCGGTAATTTGGTATCAATTTCACAATTACTTCTCCATAATGAGAGGTTCAATCAAATATTGAGACGAAATTTCGTCTTTTTTGCATATTTTTTGTATTTTCTGTAAATTTTCAACAATTTTACAGTTGGCTGTGGTTTTGTCGTAGATTGGTTCATACATTTGCCAGTAAAAATATCAAATTTGGTGAATTATAAATCAAGCTACGACAGTTCGTAACCAAGTCACAGACAATGCGAGGGGAAATATCATTGTATAAGCTGCAAAAATCGTGTTAAATTAGGCCAAACAGTTTTACTATCAACAAATTTGAGGTTTTTAAACAATTTTCGGTAGAATCTCGCCACAACGCGAGGAAATATTGTCACAAAATTGGTCGACTCAATTGAATATTTCAAATTGCGCGCCTTAAATAGTGGATTGCTTAGTCTGTCAAACCAAACTCATTTTCTTTTCATAAATTCCAACCTCAAAATCAGAATCGATTTCCGGTTTAAGCCCGCGCTTTTTGAATTATTGAAGGTTCAAATTGTTTAAAAATCGACTGAAATGTTCAAATTTTCGATAATTTGTAATCAATTTCACAATTACATCTCCATAATGAGAAGTACGTTCAAATATTGAGCCGAAATTTCGTCTTTTTGCGTATTTTTTGTAAATTTTCAACAATTTTACAGTTGACTGTAGTTTTGTCGTAGATTGGTTCATACATTCGTCATTAAAAATATCAAATTTGGTAAATTATAAATCAAGCTACGACAGTTCGTAACCAAGTCACGGCCGACTGTGAGGGGAAATATCGTTGTATAAACTATAAAATCGTGTTAAATTAGGCCAAACAGTTTTATTATCAACAAATTTGTGATTTTTAAACAATTTTCGGTAGAATCTCGCCACAACACGTGGAAATTTTCAAATCAACGAATTTATCAGCCCTTGTAGGTCCAATATTAACAATACAAACCGGTTTTTGTTCTTCAACCGCTTGTAAAACAAAACGATAACCCGAATAAACGGAGAGACTAGAACCTAAAATTAACAACGAATCACTTCGTGTTATCGAATCCAATACTAGTTTAACACGTTCTCTAGGTACATTATCACCAAAAAAGATAATATCGGGTTTTAATACACCACCATCTGTACAATAATCACAACGGGGTGGTTGGAAATTACGAATTTTCTCCTCATCGATATCAACATCACCATCCGGACGGATCATATCGATGATTTCGTACATATTTGGATTGGTTTTTTCTAATTTCGTTTGAATATCGGTACGTTTATAGTGTTGTTTGCAGGCTAAACAAATAACACGATTGGCTGTACCGTGTAATTCGATAACATTCCGACTACCGGCTTTCGTATGTAAACCGTCAACATTCTGGGTGACTATCGTTGAAATCTTCCCGATTTCTTCCAATCGCGATAGACTCAAATGGGTTTGGTTCGGTTGGCTTTGAGAGAAACGCGGCCAACCGATATAATTCCGTGCCCAATATCGCTGGCGTACTTTCGGTGATTTTAAAAATTCCTGATATTGTACGGGACGGTGGTTTGAACGGGCGTACAATCCAACACCTTCCGAACGGTAATCGGGGATACCTTCAATTTAAAATCGGCTGTAATTAACACGATTTTTAAAACGAATAATCGTGTTATCTGAGAATCTTACCAGATTCCGTTGATATACCGGCTCCAGTTAAAACCATAATTTTCCTAGAATTCTCGATGAAATTTCTCAATAATTCGATATCGTTATGGGTAACTGGGTCGTATTTCGGGACGCAATTATAATTAATTGTGGCATAATTGCGTTTAATTTGGTGGATCAGGTGTTTCGAAATCGACATTTTGAGGTTATGGCCTAACCTCAATTCTATCATAGAATTTGGCAATTTCCGCCTCAATTCAAACAAATTGCGGGCTAAGTTAAATAAATTGATAACCTTTGCTGTAATTATAACGTTTTTAATGCGTAATTATCTAAATTTTGCGTTGATTATTAAAAATTAGGTTATGTTTGTGTATACTGGAACGCTGACTATAACCTTAAAATATAACAAAGTAAACGCTTTAAATTTTAAGAAATATAATATTTTTGTATTCATCTTTCTCTTAAATTTGTATTTTAATGTTCAATTAGTCTAATTATTGTTGATTTTATTGTTAATTCGCGTATTTAAATATTGAAACTCCAATTCCAGTATGTCGGTCAATTGGAACTAAATTTGTCGACAACCTAACAACTTGAAATTCCCAAAATTAACCTACAACAGCAATTGCACCAACTGACAATCTAGGGGAAATTTAGTGTTATTGGGAATTTCCCAAACGTCAGCCATTTTATTTACCGCAAATTTTCTTGTATTTTCCCAGTGAATTAAACGAATTTTCAGGTAAATATTAACAAAATTCACCAAATTTTTGTCAATTTTCCAAAATCGGCTGAAATTACGTTAATTTTCGTTCGAAAATTTCACAAATTTTCACATACGGATCGATGCACATGTTGCACAAATTTTGATGAATTTTCCTGAAATTTTCACGGAATTTCCACGAGATTTCAACGAATTCTTGTATTTTCCACCAATTTTTGTTGTTTGATTTCGTAAAAATCGGTGAATTTGTCGTTTTTTTGTGGTTATAATTTGAGGTTATGTTGTAGGTTGATTTGGAGTGGAAATGAGTCGATTTTTCGCCGGTTCCGATTCCGATTCGGACAGTTCGTCCGAAGAGGAGCAAATTCAACGTGCACCAGCCCAAGTTTACACTGTAATCAATCCAATTACCACCAAATTATCGATTAATTAGCGATTATTTTGTAGTTTAGCGACGATGAAGAGGAGGTCAAACGTGTGGTACGTTCGGCTAAAGAGAAACGCTACGAGGAACTTACCAATATCATCAAACAAATCCGCAATTATAAGAAAATCAAAGATATGAGCAGCATGTTGACGAGTTCGTTTTAAATTTTATAAAATTCTCCCAATAAAATCACCAATTTTGTTCGTTTTAGGCTTTGAAGATTTACAAAAGGCGTACACTAAAGCCTTACCGGTGATTTCCAAGGAGGAAAACGGCCAAACTCCGCGATTCTTCACCCGTTGTCTGGTCGAAATGGAGGATTTCATCAACGAAATGTGGGAAGATCGCGAGGGTCGTAAACATATGAGTAAAAACAACAGTAAATCACTGGCTTCAATGCGCCAAAAATTACGGAAATATTTGAAAGATTTCGAAGAGGATATAGGGAAATTCCGGGAGAATCCCGACCAACCGGATGACGATGAAGATGAAGATAAACACGAACCAGAACCGGATTCTGATCAAGAATTACCGATAAAACCGGTAATCAAAGTCGCATCGAAACAGAATCTTGAAGATGTCCAAGATATCGTTGGTGGTAGTTCGTCGGATTCAGATGATTGGCCATCCGATTCCGATTCGAGTAGTGATAGTTCGGATGAAGAAGAGGGTAAATATCAGAGTATGCGTGAACGTTTCTTGAAGAAAACCGGTCCGACTCATGAGGATGAAGAGGAGAAGGAACGCCGGAAAGAGGAGCGGCGTAAGGAGCGTAAAGAGAAGGAACGGCGGAAGATGAAACGCGACGAAGATGAGGATGGCGAGGGGGAATGGGAGACGGTTAAAGGTGGTATTGCGATACCCAGTGAAAAACCGAAGATGTTCGCTAAAGATGCTGAAATCGATTTGAATCTTGTTATTAAGAAATTGAATGAAATTATGGCGGCACGTGGTAAAAAACGTACAGATCGTCGTGAACAAATCGAATTATTACATGAATTACAACAAATAGCCGAACAACATCAATTAGGACCTGGAATTTTTGTTAAAATAAAATTCGCAATAATTTCAGCTATATTCGATTATAATCCGAAAGTTTCTGATGCTATGAAACCGGAATATTGGACGAAATTATTAGAACGTGTTATAGAAATGTTGGATTGTTTATTAACGAATCAAAATTTATTTGTTAGTGATTCAATCACTGAAGAAACGGAAAATTTAGAAGAATCCCCATATAAGATACGTGGTTGTGTTTTAACATCGGTTGAACGTTTAGATGATGAATTTATTAAATTATTGAAAGAATGCGATCCACATAGTAATGAGTATGTGGAACGTTTAAAAGATGAAACAAAAGTTACAATGATTATCGATAAAACAATGAAATATTTAGAACGTACAAATGTACCATCGGAAATTTGTCGAATTTATTTGAGGAAAATCGAACATCTCTACTATAAATTCGATCCAAGAGTTCTACAACAGAAGGCCGTAAGTTTATCCAAATTTTCTGAGTTTAATCGAAGATTTCTCGCTTGTTTTCTAATCGATAATAAAGCGCAATGTTCCATTGAAAAGAGCTTTCCAAGCTGAACAACACAACGTTGGCGGTTTTTGGAAAATTTTGTGAATATTCCGAGTTATAGAGGAAAATATTTTGGCATGTTTAAAAAAAATTCAACACTTTCCCCAATAATTTGGCCAATATTATCAATTTTCTAGGGAAGTTTATTGATTTTTGATTGTAAATTGAAGGGCTTTCCAAATTTTCAAGTAATTTCCCCTTCGATTTTGTAATTTTCTGGAAATTTGGGAAAATCTTAAAGATTAATTCGTTGCCTCCAAAGATAGGGGAGTAAATGTCACATTTTATAAAAATTCATACATGTAGAAAGAGTGGAAATTGACAGAAAACTCGGGGGAAATTTCTTTTGCCACCTTTACCCATTGAAAATTATTGTTTTTCAATTGAAAGATTGTCGATGGAAAGTTTTCTTTTACAGTGTAGAATTTCCTCAGAATTTTCCAATTTTTTAAGGTTTAAATTTTAAGAAAAACTATCCAGAATTACACTGCTTTATTAGTTTTTCGCTTATTTTTCAATTTGGAAAACAACGCAATGTTGTATTGGAGAGAGTATTTTTCAGCTAAAGGGCATAGCGTTGACTGTTTTGAAAAATTTTATGGAAATTTTCAGTTATAGAAGAAAATATTGTGGCATGTTTTTAAAAGTATTTCTTGACTTATTCCCCAATAACTTCGATTGTAAATTGAAAGGGCTTTGCAAATTTTCAAG
Source organism: Mylabris phalerata (assembly GCA_020740385.1). Lineage (NCBI taxonomy): Eukaryota > Metazoa > Arthropoda > Insecta > Coleoptera > Meloidae > Mylabris > Mylabris phalerata. The sequence goes on along the minus strand of JAJEOX010000142.1, from coordinate 1,267,032 downwards.
TAATTTCCAGGAATTTTCCGGAAAATTTAAAAAATCGCAGTATTAAAGATTAATTCTTTCCAAAGATGGAGGAGTAAATTTCGCATTTTATGAAAATTCATACATGTGGAAAGAGAGGAAATTCCCGTAAAACTCGAGGAACTCATTTGTCATCTTTACCCATTGAAAATTATATTGTTTTTTGGATTGTTTCCAATCTGTGGATGATTTTATAATCTCTTCAATTGAAAGATGGAAAGGTTTTCTTCTACAATGTAGAATTTTCTCATATTTTTCCGATTTTTTAAGCTCTAAATTACTAAAAAACCTAGCGAAAATTACTCCTTATTAGTTTGGTTTCTCAAGGGACCCTTAAGAAATGATAATGTTTGATATTTTGCTTATTTTTCAATCTGGAAAACAACGCAATGTTGCATTGAAAAGAGTATTTTAAGCTAAAGGACATAGCGTTGGCCCTTTTTGGAACATTTCGTGGAAATTCTGAGTTATAGAGGAAAATCTTGTGGCATGATTTTTACAATATTTTTACACATTTTCCCCAATAACTTAGCTATTATTATCAGTTTTGTAGGGCAGGTTATTGATTTTTGGTTGCAATTGGAAAAGCCTTTTTGAATTTTCAAGAAATTTCCCCATCGGCTTCGTAATTATGAAAATTTGTCGCAAAATTGAGAAAAATTTGCATAATCTTAAAGATTTAGCATTTGATCTATTGAAACTAGTTTTCCTTTATTAGATTTTCACCAGTTTGTAAAAGATTTTTATAAACTTTCCATTGCTCTAAGAGTTTCCTTTGCAATTCAGAATTTCCTTAGTTTTCCAAAATGAACAAACAATCGAAATTTTGTCTATCAAATAGTCAGAAAATACATCTAATTCCGATAAGATTGTTCAAATTTTCTTAATTTTCCGAAAAAGTGCGAACTTGCTCGGAAAATTTCTTGAAAATATGGAAAATCCTTCTAATTTGCTAACGAAATTATAAAACTCATTACAAGATGGATCATATTGGCTAAACTAGAGGTGGAATCGTGAAATAATGTAGAAAAATACATACATCAAAATTTTCCTCAATTATGCCGAATTTCCACAACATTTTTCCAAGCGTAAAACATCCATGCCCTACCCCTTGAATTGCCCATTCCAACGCACTATAACAATTAACTACAAATTGAAAAACGAGCAAGAAATCGACTATATTTTGTTAATTTTCTTGAACACTACAAAGTCGGTCGGGAAATTTTCTTACAAAAGTATTAAATTCGTTGCTCAATAGAAAATAATGGCCAAATTATTGAGGGAAATAAGGCATAGAGGAAAATAAAACATGCTCGAAGATTTTCCTCCGTAACCTGGAATTTCCATAAACTTTTCCAAGAAGGAAAACGTCATGCTTTCCACCTCGAATTGCTCTTTTTAATGCCCTATAAAACTTTTTTAAAATTAAAAAACCAACCAGATTACTCTGAAATTACCTTTTTTTTTCTATAAAAAGTTTCAGTACGACTTGTGTATAATTACAGGGGGAATTACCGAAAGATGTAACAACATCCGTACAAGAAATGGAGAAATTATGTAAATATATTTATGCAAAAGATGGTACAGATCGTTTACGTACACGTGCTATACTATCACATATTTATCATCATGCATTACATGATAATTGGTTTCAAGCACGTGATTTAGTATTAATGTCACATTTACAAGAAACAATCCATCATTCCGATCCTAGTACACAAATTTTATATAATCGTACAATGGCCCATTTAGGTTTATGTGCATTCCGGCATGCTAATATAAAAGATGCACATAATTGTTTAGTTGATTTAATGATGACTGGTAAACCAAAAGAATTATTAGCACAAGGTTTATTACCACAACGACAACATGAACGTAGTAAAGAACAAGAGAAAATTGAAAAACAAAGACAAATGCCATTTCATATGCATATTAATTTAGAATTATTAGAATGTGTCTATTTAGTATCGGCAATGTTAATTGAAATCCCATATATGGCAGCCCATGAATTTGATGCACGTCGTCGGATGATATCGAAGACATTCTATCAACAATTACGCAGTTCGGAAAGACAGAGTTTAGTTGGTCCACCGGAAAGTATGCGTGAACATGTCGTAGCTGCTGCTAAAGCAATGCGTAATGGCAATTGGTTGTTGTGTAATAATTTCATAATTAACGATAAAATGAACGCTAAAGTTTGGGATTTATTCTATCAATCCGATAATGTACGTAAGATGTTGACGAAATTAATTAAAGAAGAATCATTACGTACATATTTATTTACATATTCGCATGTTTACGATTCAATATCAATGTTGAAATTATCACAAATGTTTGAATTAGATAAACCAATTGTACATTCGATTATATCGAAAATGATTATTAATGAAGAATTAATGGCATCATTAGATGATCCAACACAAACTGTTGTTATGCATAGGAGTGAACCATCACGTTTACAATCATTAGCATTACAACTAGCTGATAAAATTAATAATTTCGTTGATTCAAATGAACGTATATTGGAGACGAAACAAGGTGGTTTCTTTTCGCGTGGTGTTAATCAGGTGATGAAATCAAATGGGAAGCTGACAAATTGTCGAATTCTAAGTGTTTGTTCTGTTTTGATTTGCAGAGTAATTTCCGTGGTGATCGTCAGAATTATCGGAGCAACAATCAGGATTGGAATCGTCAACGTCGCGACCATAGAAAAGAATATTAGTGGATGATAACAGGAGTATTTCAGGTGGGAGGTCTTTTTTTATATTAAGTATCCTTTAAATTTGTCTCTTTTTAATTTGAAATTACTCTAAATGTAATTATTATAATGGTAAATGTCAATATATCCAATAGGATTGCGTTTATTTTTGGTTCTTTGTTGAGTCGTCCATTGATTTCCATTGTTTGTCCGTGTCCTGTTGCTCCTCTTTCTCGATAATCCTGTTTAGAATCAATTTTAAAGTCTTTTTGACATGTTTTGCCATATTGGGGAATGATGTACGAGAATTTTCGATGGTTAAAATAACGAAAGCTACCCAATTTGTGTTTTTTGACATGTTTTGGGCAGGCTGGGGGATGGTTTTTTGACATTAAGGTAAGTTTTCGTTGCCCTAAATGTGTCTGTTTTGAAGGAAATTGCTTCTTTTTCTTTACTATTTTCTATAGAATTAGTTTTAATAGAAGTCAGGGATTTTTGGCAGGTTTAGGGAGTCAATTTTGCATAAATACTGACAATGGAAACGGTGCAAAATCGTTTCGTTTGATTGAAATGATGAAAATAATCCAATTTTTATGTTTTGACACATTTTCACAGCATATGGAGTAGTTCTTACGGTAAGTTTTTGCTGTTTTGACTAAAATTGCGTCTTTTAGTCGATGTCAAGGTGTTTTTGGCGCTTTTTGCTAGTCTTTGGAGTCAATTTTTGACATTTAAAATTAATGGAATTCATGCAAAATCATTTTGGATTTTAATCAAAGAAAACTGTTAATTTGCTGTCTTTTGATGTTTTAATGTTGCCATTGTGCATGATTATGCTTCACTTAAAGGTAGTTGAATCATTTTTAATACTTTGTAAAGACATTTTTGTATAATTTTGTTCTGGAATCAGTGATTTTTTCCACTTTTCTTAAATGTGTTAAATTTTTATTTTGTAGGCTTTAATTTCACACATTTTTTTAGCTGAATTTTTACTAATTTCACATAAATTTCACAATTTTGCATAAAGTCCTTTTGCATGCTTCTTTGACTTTGGCAATTCTGCATTTTTTCCACATTCAAGCAGTAATTTCTGCCTTTGTATGCTTCATTCGAAGGTAGTTTCATCGATTTTTCCACAATTTCTCTTAAATTGACTTGTATTTTTGGCAATGTTGAAGCATTAAATTATCAACTCGTGCTTTATTTTGAAGATAACTTTGCCATATAAAAACACTTTACAACAGTTTTGCGTTTTACCAACATTGGCTATCAAATACTTTATTTTCAGAATTTAAATTGAAGCTTAACTTAATTTTTTTGGCAAAATAAAATGAAAAAGACTAGTATTGTTTGCTTTGAAATTGGCTTAAGCTGGGGATTGAGTAATAGAAGCTTATCAACAATGATTTCAATATATTTGGTCTTAAATTTACAAAAATTTTCCAATAATAATAATAATAAGAATAACACGATCGAGAATCACAAAAATTGTTTCAAATTAATATTTTAAATATATAATTATCCGATTGTTTATACTTTGGTTTTCCCAAAAAGAAAAATTATATACAAGTCCAATTAATTTAGTTTCTTAATTAATTAATTAGTTACAATATTGATAATAGTTTTATAGTATAATTATATTCAATTTGGCACATTTTTATTATAATTTGTCTTTTTTCATTGTAAAATCAATAACTTTACATATGTCACAATCAGATTCAGCATTACATGAACAATTCTCATCGCACTTTTTCAAACCTTCACACAATTTAAATGTTTTCAATTTATTCAATTCTTTTTTTAAATTTGCCGCCGTTGCAGCCACTGTTGCCGATGTTGAAGTTGTTGCTGTTGTCGTATTTGATATTTTCGAATAATCATCAACAACAATCAAACTAGTCTCTTGTTGTTGATGATTTATTGGTAATTGTTATCCCTTATGTCACATAAATACATCATGTAAATCATGTTGTTGTTGTTGTTGTTGTTGGCGATTATTTAAAATGGTTGCCATTTCATCTTCAAATGTCACCATTTTTTCTTTTTGTTTTGTTGCAAAATTCTTACGCGGCACACGTACTGTTAACGGTAAAAATTGATTAATTTGATTATCATCATCCGCTTGTAATGATAAATCAAATTCGCTAACGCTACGTGGTACGAAATACTCGATTAACGGCTCAGCACCTGAAACATTCGATTCATAAATATTATAAATATGCGCCGATTGCAGAAAACTGATGCGCAGTAATGATTTTTTCCGCACGCTCACCTGTCGACCGTCTAACCGGTGTATTCCTTTGGAAATTATTCTTCCTTGGTAGACTATTATGTTGTAACATTGGTGGTATTTTTTTAACAACCGGTGGTCGTTTTATTGTAATAGTTGGTGGTGGTGGTGGTGGTAGTTGTGTTGGTGCAGCACCCTCAGTTTGTGGTCGTTGTCAAGATGTATTATTATCAATTAATAATTGATTATTACCACTAATTATCATACATTGTTCATTTTTAATTTTCATTAAACGTTTATTTCTAGTACATTTATTACTAATATAACGTAATAAATTTATAACTTCATCTTGTACTAAACTAAAACACATTGCAACTAATGCCATACCAGTTAAAATATATCCAGAACAGGCTATTAATGATAATTCTTCCATATTTTGATTGTTGTTTTGGTGGTTTTGATTAGTGCCAGGTAATAAATCACCAAAACCAATAGTACCTAATGATGTAAAACAGAAATATGATCCTTCTAATAATGTCCAATTTTCTAAACGATGAAATAATACAGCACCGGAACATATATAAGCTAATATTATAATTAAACATAATGTTACTGGTACTCGTATTGGATTTGTACAGGGACATTGTAATGGTGTTGATGAACTTTTGGTTTTTTGATTTGTTGTTGATGTTATTGTTGTTGTTAATGTTGTTGTATTTATACCACACATTCTACCATAAAGTCGACGAAAACTTCTAGCTAATAAATCACCAGTTGTTGACAAATATAATAACATCAATGGTATACCAATTAGGGCATAAATAATTGTTACAAGTTTACCCCACGATGTGCGTGGCGATACTGAACCATAACCTGAAAATGATAAAAAAAAAGGATAAATTAGAAATTTAACGTTTTTGCCAAGCGTATATTGGAGATTTTTGTAAAATTTAATGGAATAGAATGAAGAAAGAAGAGATTATTAGAAGAAAGAGAAAGAGAGGAAGAGAAGAATATGACAATAGAAAAAAAGAAAGGGAGACATGAAGAATGAGAAAGAAAAAAGAAGGAAAGAAGGCAAAAGAGCAAGAAAGGAGAAAAGAAAGAAAGAAGGAAGGAAGAAGGAAAGAGAGGTAGAAAGACGGAAGGAGAGAATAGTGACAGAAAGAAGGAAGGGGGAAAGAGATAAAGAAAAAAGAAAGAAAGAAAGAGAGAGCGAAAGAAGGAAGGAGGAAATAGATAAAGATAAAAGAAAGGAGGAAAGAGATAGAGAGAAAAAGAAAGAAGGAGGAAGGAAATAAGGAAGAAGAAAAGAGAGAAAGAGCGAAGGAGAAAAGAGAGAAAGAAAAAAGGAGGAAAGAGCGAGAAAGGAGGAAGGAGGACAGGCGAAAAAGGGAAGAAGGAAGGAAGAAAGAAGGAGGAAAGAGAGAAAAAAAAACGAGAAAAGAGAGAAAGAAAGAAAAAAACAGAAGGAGACAAACAGGCAAGAACAAGATAAGTAAGACAAGGGAGAAAGAAAAACGGAAACATAGATACAAATATGCGAGATAAACAAAGATAAAAAATAAAAGAACGCAGAAAAGAAGGTGAAATAAAAGGATATACCTACATAATGAATATAGAAAGAAAGAGGGAAGAAAAATAGAGACACATACAGTGTATCACTTTCTCAGTGCTATACTTTAAAAGATTCATTAATAAATACAGTTGGCCATACTTCTGATTAAGTAACGTCGTAACTTTATTCATACTACACAAAATTAACCCAAATTCAAAGTTCTATTCCAATAGGAATTTCATTGATTTTTATGAATTTCTATCCAAATTTAAATACCATTATGAACCATTATAGGCTTACCGATTTGATCTTTGCAAAGACGGAAAAATATGCGAAGAAGTCGTATGTCTTTTATTATTTCAATGCATACTAAATTCAATAATTCAAATACAGTGTTCTTAAAGAACAAAAGAGGAATAAGAAGCATAAATAAATGGTGGTGAGGGTTGAAAACTGGAAGTATAAAGAATCCTTATTTTTCCATTAGAAGCCATCTCGTTGCAAATCAAATCGACAATTTCCGATACCTATTTGGATCAACAAATTGAAGGGTGGGAGAGAAAGAGAGAGAAAATGGTAATTTTTTCCTCTTTATACAGGATGTACAACCATAATTCCGTTATTTATGGCTTTGGTACGTAGTATTTTAGCTTGTATCAGCTAATTGGACTTCATTAAAAAAAACACATTAACTAGTGTCAAATTTTGGAAATTATGTAACAAGTTACGACAATGTACAACAGATTTACAGCCAACGTTAAGGTGAATTCGAGTACACCCTGTATATCGAACAATACATACATAAAACATGAATTTGAAAATAAAGACTCAAAGGAGAGGAATAAATTGGATTTAAATAATAATGGAGCGGAAAAAAACGAGACAGACAGATATATATAAATCGTAGAATCGTAAAAGAAGATAGAGAGAAAAATTATAGTTCGTTCCATTAATAATCCATTAATAATCCCCAAAGTAAATTTATTATCTTTTAATATTGTCAAAATCATACCCAGTTATTATTAACAGAGCTGATTCTATTGAAATTGAAATGATAAAAGTGATAGAGATAAGGGGATATAAGTCACCAAACTTTCATCCCTTATTATCACTGCTGTTATCAATTTTCTTCTTTTTATTATTATTTTTTTTTGTTATTTTACCCCCTTATATTTGAAAGAATCCTATCAACAACAACGAGTCTCAGATTTTCCAATTTCACTTGACGTAATGTAATTCTAAAAATACCTGTAAATTTGAAATGAGATATTGGGGGATGTTATTGACATTACACCCCGTCACTCCACCACCACCGCCACCGCCAATACCCCTTTATCAACTAGTTCATTTTATACGAATCGTTTCATATTTATTGCTAGTTTAATAAACTAGTTAGAAAGAGATTGTCCACAATTTTTCGAAACACCTTGTATATTTTTTGTGTATTTATCCTCTTCCAATACATATAAATTTATATTAACATCTTTGTCTATTAATAACTTTGTTCCAAGTGACGATTGAAACCAATGGTTACTTGGATATCAAATTTTATCCCTTGTTATTATTATTGATTTAAAGTGGAAAAACAATTGAATTCTAATTAGACCTCTTCCGTTTCGTTGTTGTTGTTCTAATTTATACAAAAGTTAGTTAATTCAATTGAATTAAAGGGGATGATTTGTTTTTCTACTTTTACACCCGAAAACAACCCTCTTCAACTTGTTCTTTAATATACAACTGATCTAGACATTATTTTATATTATAAAATTGTCTATAAACTTTGTTTGTTCGTGATTTAAATTAATTGGCCTCTCTGTCTCTCTCTCTCTCTCTTCTATTGTTATTTTCATGTACAAGCGATTTTGTTAAAACTTATTTGATTTATTATTGTTATTGTTTTTTTTTTCTTCTATTGTCTCTAAATCTATTTTCTTGTCATTAAAAACAGAGAGACCTCATTAAAACTTGTTACAACTTTGCTTTAATTAAAAACAAACAATTCTCTTGTTTTTTCCCCTTTTCTCTCCAATCCCTATCTCTATTACCATTACAATAACTAAATAAATTCTAATTAATTGTTCGTTATTTGTCTAGATATAATATTACCTCCATGTACAGGGTATACAAAAATAATTCATCTCGAAGTTGGCTATGATTTTAACTCCGGGTCGTAGCTTATTTCATATTTTAACGATAATAGTTGAATTAATCTACGACTCTAATTTATCTATAATTTGTACTGTATTCATTTGAATCAATATTTAATTTTCTATCTAATAGTATAAATTAAGTGGTGAATTGTTTGTGGATAGGGGAGAAAATACACCCCTTGAAATTTCCACAATTCCATCCAAATAGTTGTCAGTTTTATTGATATTAATTAATGATTACAATATTGTTGGTTCTATCAAATAACAATTCTGTGTATTTTAAGGGTTGATTACTATTCTTATTGATAGTGGTAATAGGGGTAGTAGTGGTGGTATTACTAGGAAAAGCTGTTAAATGTTGGCTCGGTATCAAGTTTTCTTCAAACACACTCCAATTGTTTGGCAATTGCGAATGAAAATCGTTAAAGGTAACTGTTTGTATTAATAGGTTTGTTCCTACCAAACAATCCAACATTATACCAAATATAGAGGATAATTTCTACTATCAGGGATGATTTAAATATTTTTGGTGGCATCTAACAAGGAGAAATGGCAAAATAGAAATGAAATAAGTTCGAGATTTACAAATTGACAATCTAATTTACGATCATATCAAGCTAACAAGATGTCAAATTGTATATATCGGTATAATATGACACGTGGCATATTTGATATATGCTAGAATATTGTTATCATCATCATCATCATCATCACGTATGATAAGAGGATTGATATTGATTGACATCCATATATTGTTGAGTATTTCTTAATCAAGTTTATCACTATAAACTTGATAGGGATAGATAGTTAGACAGATAGATAAGATCTCGATTTAACGGACTTTAAAGATGATTTGACTCTTAAATAGAAACAACAAGGATACTGTCTATGTTTGCATGATCCTAATCAGAATTCCTTGGAACGATCGGATTTTGCATAAAGTTCAACCCTCTGACTTACGATTCACGATCAAATGGACCTATTTGATGGGGGATAGTAATAGTGGGGTGTCCGTCCCTTTCAAATCTAGTAACAGATGCTTGAGTACTTCCATCTGTATCTATCTTATACGTTTGTATACTTTATTTTTTGTTTTGTTTTAATCGAAAATGATTGGAATTCTGTACACGTTCTATATTGATTTGGATCAAAACCGGAAAAAAAACGCCAATTTGATTTATGAGTTATTTCTAATTATATATCTCCATCTCTATCTTTATCATTAATAATGAACCTTCAAGTAAGGATTGATTGAAATTTAATCGATTGGAAAATAATGTTGAAACGATGCATTTATCTCCGGGGGTTATAGTATAGAGATCTCTTCTCATCACTATCAAAAGATCGAGGGGTTGAAAAAAAAGATCAAAAGTTTTTTTATTGAGTCAGTATATCAATACAACCCTACCATTTGTCGACTATTAAAGGCACCCTTATTTTGAACAAGATCCCAATTAGACATTCATGTTTTGATGTTTCGGTCCATCTCTAACCATTATCTATCAAATGTTCTAGTTTATAATCGAATATAAAGTTTGTTCCAACCGATGGTATCTTTAATTGATCATTTGACGTAAATGGCCTTGAGGAGAATGTAGATTTTGACCGCAATGGCGCTCATAAAATAGAATAACCACAGTATTTTTGTTTCCTAATTTTTTGTCAAATCTTACCAACTGTTGGTGGAGAATCTGTTGCCAACCACATAAATATTTCAAGATTTGGATTGGTAAACAGCGCCACTGCGGCTAAAATTGGCTTTTTCAAACCTTGAAAATCTAGCAGGTTTTGGTTAGAACTATATTCGAATATAAAGCTTGTGCTAGTCGACTATTTTTTCTTGTTTCGGTAGTTAGTTGGGACAAACCTTATACTTGTGCTATTTGATAAATATTTAACGTTTTAAATAAGTTGTTTTGTTAACTTTAGCGTGATTAATAATGTTAATATATCACGACAAACTCTATAAAAGCTTCTATTATTCTCTTTTAAATCGTCTCTCTTTCTTTACGTAATAATCACCGCTTTCCCATCGATTTATCTTCCCGAAATAATAGCACAATATAACAGTGTAAAGAAGTAGGAAGAAAGAAGAAATAAAGAAGATAGAAATATTTAGAAAATACAAATAAACAACTGAAAGAATCCAAAATAAAGAATGTTTCTGATGCTTGAATGAATGAATTCAAACATAAGAATACAAATCGACAACAAATTTTTCCAATCAAATACTTCAACGTATCGATTCACTTGTTAAAAGTCACTATACAGGATGTACAACACAGTTGGCCGTGCTTTTTTTGGTTATGTAGTGTTGTAATTTGATTCATACTTCACTAAATTTGCTAGATTGTTCAGTACTTGGTGGAAAATGGAGATAGAAATACTATTTCTACAGTTGTTTCTTTTAATGTAAGGGTCACTAGCGCCAATTCGGCCGAAATTTGCAACTCAAGTGTCAAATGTCAAATCAAGTATGAACTAAGCTACGATGTCACTTAATCAAATCCATAGCCTATTATGGAATGAAATACACCCTGTATATTTTACCGGAAGAAAAGTGAGATAATACCACCCCACTACTACCACCCTCTGCCAATGACACAATGTAATTCAGTGTTGTTGGAACGTAAAATATCCAATTAGAAATTTTTCAATTTACTCTCTCGTATTTTCCACCCTTTTTGCATGCATGCATATAGTTGATAAAAGTATCTAGACTGAAGGGTGAGAAATAGAAAAAAATAATAACTTATAAGAGAAGGTTGGTGGGTGTAAATGTCTGGAAAAATTCACAATTTTCTGATGAGTCAGTTTAAATCGTTTTTCTTTGGCTATAACAGTTGAGAATTTAAGAAAAAAAAAAGTTTTAAATTAGTTTCAACGATAATTTCCAAACTTTTCAAATTCTCCAATATTCAAGTGGTTGTCCGAATAATTTAGTGGTGGAATTTAAATTGGGATGTGATTTTAATTATCAAAATTCACCAATTTGTCAAATTGATTGTTTTAAACGGCGGTCGTTGTATTTAAATTATCTTGGAAATTGGAAAAATACAGTACTCGCCACTTAAATTATATCGCATAAAAATGACAACATTGTGTATTATTTCAAAATGAAAATAATTACAGTACCCGCCACTTATTACACTATTGTCGATAATAATCGATAAAAATACAATTACGATCTTATTTTATTAAGAGAGAATATATACAATGACCGTCATTTATTATTTTAGCGAAAATTGTATTAAGTGGCGATTACTGTATTATTTCACCCCTTCTTCCTTTTATTTTTCTCTCGGTGGTGCATATTTGTGAAATATTGTTGAAAACTAGTAGGAAATCACGAATATCCCATTATTTATTTGCAACGAACCAACCCCGATTTTCACACATATTTAGTAAAATTCGATCACTACCCATCTATCTATCTCGCTCTTCTTTCTATAGAATTGTTTGAATTTCCTAGGCGTATCCGTCATAATTTTAATCGATGATTTATGTATGCGATTATAGATCGACACGAGGAAAGTCGAGTATTGAAAAAAAAAACTATAGCTCCAATCTGAAGGGGTTGTATAGTCGAGATTTTATTGTTGTCGATATAGGGTGGTTAGTGGTGGTGGTGGTGGTGGTGGCGGTTAAGGGTGGTAGACGTAATGGTAGTAGTGGTTGTTCTTCTCTCCAACGTACTATATATTCAGACTGATTTATAGCGTACGTTGATAATATTAAAGGGGTGGATTTCTAAACCCCCGAAAATTACCTTTTAAAATGTAATTAAAATCATGCCCTGTTTGTCTATTTATTATATTATCTATTTCCATCTTTGTCTTATTTGTATTTTTGGAAATATCTTAAGGAAGAAACAATGAGTTAGACAAAGAGAACGGATAGAGATAGAGAATATAAGAGCTTGAAAGCTCGCATTCTAATTACTGTACTTAGTGCGGTTACTTCACAGATCCATTTCAATTAAACAACTGTCGAACAAAGATAGATATATTGAGGGCAACAGAGATAGAAATACGTAATTGTAGAGAATTACATTGAATCTATATATATATTTCTATCATTTTTCTATCAACAAACAAACTATTATAACTATTTATATCTCTCTCGATCTCCCTTCATTTTGAATTAATGATGAAACTGTTATTTCATGTTCAAAGAACCTTAAAAGTATACCCCCACACAAGCATACCGTATATAATTCTATCCTTATTCCACCCGCATGTATTCAGTATAACTTATTGTTTGTGTATTCAACTATTATGTTCCATTCACACAAATTCTCTTCTTTTCCTTTCTCTATTTTTTTTGTTCTATCTATTTTCTCTAATGCGTTGGTATGAACCAATTCAACCGAACTGTTTAATTCTCTCTCTTTTTCGCAATTCATACAATGTCTGCTATAACATTTACTTGATTAAATCTAACCTCAAAAAATATAGAAATACAACGCCATCTTTAATTATCTCACAATTTATAACCTCAAAAATACTCCAATATGGAGTTTCTGTCATTGACAAAGCCGATTCGATTATCGAAAGAGGGACAATGAAAATTTCACCACCCTGATTCCTACCTTCGATTTGCATATATCGATTCAATGTAATCGTTGTTGTTTTGTTTTTTCTTTTGTTTTTTTTTTTTTTTTTTGGGTTGATAATGTACAACAAACGTGTGAAAATCTGTGTGGAAAATTTTATTGCGTCAATTGTTTTCGAATACTACCCCTAAAATAAATAAACTTGAACGAAAAATAAATTCGTACTGTTAATACCCTACTCTTACTGAATTTTGTGTCGGTTTAAGGGTAGATTGTGGTTAATTTCGTGTAAATATTAGAAGTTTTCTATATGTGCAATTTATAGCAAGGGGGACATGGGATTCAGAAAGAGATAGAAACAAACAGAGCGATAGAAAGAGAGAGAGAGTGAGATTGCTTGCAAACGAGTCAAAGAGGGATAGATGCACAGATAGATAGAGATGCAATGATAAAAGAGTTGCGAATAAGAGAGAAAAAGTCAAACTTTTGAAAATTATGTTCACAGTCGATTTGTTTTTGTTTTCCTGTTGATACTATTTTATTTATTTCCAATATAAATCTAGAGATTTATGTAAAAACAGAATACAAAACAGAAAACAAATCGAATAATTAATAATCTTTATCGAGATTCGAATTTATTTGTCCATAAATAGATAGATAGATAGATAGATAGATAGCTGGAGCAATGATTCAATTTCGATTTTGTTTATTCTGTAGATTAAATCGTGCGTGGCTGTGTATACGTTTTTTTTTTTTTTGTTTTTTAACAAACATTCACAAAGATGGCTCTGCATGAACAATTAACTTTATTCTTTGTTCTTAAATTATCTACCATCTCTCTCTATCGGTGTCATTTTTGGTTAATTACAGCGCATACTTGATGTAGATTTTGACAGTTTGTAGATAAAGATAGCGATACATCATGGAAATTTTGTATTTCGTTATTTAGATAGAAAATTGTTGAATTTATTTGATGGAAGTTTTGATAAATTAAATTATAAACGTAGAACGTCTTGGAAATTGTTATTATTATTGTTTACTAATTTTCAATGGAAATTTTCAAGGAAAATTAATAGAAAACTTTCCCCATTATCAACTTGTTGATAATTATATAAATCTAGATAGAATTTGTTGAAATATACAGAGTGTACCACGATATTTCAACTACCAGTTGGCTGTGTTTTTCGAACGTAGTGTCGTAGCTTTCTTCAGACAGTTAGCTAGGACATACTAGATTTGCAATTTGCCTACCGATTTGCCCAAGACCTGCTCGATCAATTAATGACCTGACCTGACCGATAAATTTTTCAATTTCTTTACCAAAGAGTGCTTGATGGTTTTCCCAATTTTTTTTGTTACTTGAATCAAGCCGAATCTAGCTACGACATTAATGAATCTATGGCCAACTTAACATGAGTGTATTGTACACCCTGTACCAACTTGTAAGTATAATAGAGATTTATAGGGGGTTGAGATTTAAGGGTTGTAAAATTTATGTTTTCATAAACGTATGTACCGTGATAAAATAGATAAAAATTGCCATGTAATTTGTTTTATTGTTAAAATGGGAGTTTGTACCATACACAATGTACGTCTATCAACATTTTTTTTTTGTTAAGTTGCCTATATTTCTTGCAATATGGAATAAAAACACCATAAATCAACAAATAGGGGGTTGGAAAAACATATGAATACTATGTTGAAATAATTGGATGCCCACAGGAACTATTTATCTTTTAACTATACAATGAGGAGAATAACGAAAGAAAAATAGATGGATGGGGGTTGTAAAGGGGAAAATTGTGTCTTTTAAAGTATTTATTTATGTATTTATTCGTATGTTCGTTTTTTCGTTAGTTGAAATTTATGGTGAAAAGGGGTGACAAATACCCATCTTGTTGTTGTTGTTTCTAACCCTCGAATAGGGATGAAATAGTTCCAAGTATCTATTTCACTTAATCCAGTTGATTTCGTAAAGTAGAATTGCGCCAATATAAAGAAAACAAGTTAGGGATGAAGAGACAGCTATATGTGGTCAAAGCAACAACACACAATCTAGATAAGAATAGATCGTTTCATCCCCTATTTTTATATATGTATTAGACAAGGATAAATATAGGAATCAAATCTTTATTTGTGTGGGAAGGAAATAGGAATTTCCGATGATTAGAATTGTAGTAGTTGTTGTTGTAGTAGTAGAAATAGTAGAAAGAACGGAATAGGGGATGAAAGGAAAATGGCATGAGCACACAATTCGTACGCATAATAGGGCTCCAGGGGTGTTTGAAAAATTGCCAAAATATACACACACACTGACACACATACATAATTTCGGTATCTTCAAACGGCAAAGAAAAATAGAAAGGAAATGATGTGAAATTGGGGTGGAATTGTGAAATATGCGTTCATTTCAATCAAAATGTATTATTCTGACAAATTTACCCTAGGTGTTATTTTACAACAAAATTATGTCTCAACTTGATTCATGCGTTAACCAAATTCTATTAAAACACCCTGTATACAAAATTATTACAAAACTTTGGAAATTTATGCTTGTTTTCTATACGATTGGAAAAGTTACAGAAAATATCAACGATGAATCAATGATTCTCAAGGGTTGGAATAAAATACAGGTGGATGTTGTGATAAAAAAAAGTATTGGAGAAGTTCGTGTGTATAAACATTGAAAACTCTTGTAAATCTCTATGGGGATGAAGTTATCGAAGGGAGGAACAAAACGATTAAGGGTGGAAAATATGAGAATATAAAATGTTACAAAGTATTAGAAATCAGGACAATAAACTGTCATAATAAGGCTATAATCGTGAAGAATGATGCTAAAGGGGTTGAAAATACCAAAAGTTGTAGAAAAATAAGAGACCATCATGAACTCGCAAATTTGGCAAAACTACAATCATAAAATCGACTTTCAAAAAGCGTAAAATAGGTCACACAAAAACTACCCCCAAGAGGTGTCAAAATTTTTGACCAACTATTCGTCATTTAAATATAAAAGCAGAAATTATGTACAACTACTATAAAAATAGCTGAGGGTTGTAAATAAAAGGCTGAACAAGCGTGAATCGGATGGGAGCTAACTTTACAGGGGATATTCGCACATAAACTACCCCAAAAATTGTAAAAACCTTTGAGCAAACTTGGAATTTTTGCAAACATTTTAAGCGAACTTTAAAATTGAAAAGCAGAGACACCCCACTGTTTTAACTTCTCAATTATCAACATAATTAAAAGGGAAATTAACTCTTATTTCAAAATTCAAATTAACAACCCCCTTATTTTTGATACGGATATAAAGCAGATGTAAACCATCAAAAAAGTTTTATATCAATTTGTAAAGCTATAGATACAAATTAAAACAAATAAGGGTAGTAAATCGATATAATTAATGAATATCGTTATAATAATAATAGTAGATAAGGATGAAAATTGGGGATATTAGTGAAATTATTACTTCAAGGCATCCGTTTAAGAACAACTTTACTACCCCACTAGTAAACTTTCCAATAATAGTTTCCTTATCACAAGTTGCTAATGATTATCCGTATGGTCTTGGGGATGATCTTAGAGGGTTGAAGAGAGTTGATATAGTTAGTTTACAATGATAAAACTTCTACAATAATTCTATTGATTATTGTGGCTATTTTAACTTCAATAATCTAATAGAATATAAATCTTTTATAAGTAGAAATAAATCTGTTTAAACGGGGTGTATTCGCGTTATTTCACCCCTATTAGTAAGACATGAATTTGGCTGTCTGATAATATCGTAGTTTGCCTTGAAAAAGACGTTAATAAATGTTAAATCTAGTAAGCTATAAGTCTATGTAAACAAATCCATGGCCAGCTGTACGCTAAAATGTACCCTCTGTAATTTATAAGGGAGGTTTTTAAGTGAGTTTGATATAAATTTTGCAAATGTTATGAAGGAACTTTATTCATACCCTTATATCTTTCGTCTTTACGTATAGTTACTATTATTTAACATAATAAACTTATAAATTAGGATTAATATTACTACTACCCCTTTCCCATAGTATTTCAACCCTTACGAATATTGTTCACTTTCTCTTTCAGTTTGTTAATCTGAATGTTGCTCAAGTTTCCTTTGTTTTCTAATTGAATTTTCTCCATAATTTCCAAAAGTTACAGCTTATATCTTGACACTAATCTAAAATACACCACGTCCCACCTAAAAATGGATAACAAGACCTACTAAATTTTTCAGCATTGTGCCGTGTTATATACAAGGTGTATCACGTCGCAGTCGGCCATGTCTTCTGTTAGGTAGACATGTTGTCAAACCGATCGTTGATTGAGAAGGGGGTGTGAATTTTTTCGATTGTTCATCATCCCAACTTTGGTGGTATTTTCAGTGTTTTTTTAAGTATCCGAAACCGGTTTATTTTCCCTCTTTCTAACAATTGTGAAAATAGGGGATGATCTTTTATTAAAATTGTTAAAATGTCGCTTTACAACTCTTATAGTAAAGCTAAGAAGTTAACAAAAAAAAAGCAACACAAATCATATTCAACAACTTGAATAATTTCCCTGGGGTTTAGGTCTTTTTCCCACCCTTCCTAGTCATTTTTTCTCAACCCTTGGTGTATGTCGTTTTAAAGGAAAACTACCGTAACAAGACGATTTCCACGGAATTCTCAATTTTAATTAAAATCAGTTAGAAATTCATAATATCGTCTCTTATAGAGTTTTTGTTTCTTTCATCCCTTATTCGTTCTCTTTCTACCCACATTTTGTACAGAAAAAAGAAAAATGATGATAACTTAAGAAATAATTGAGGAACGATATTAAGTTTATTTTGAATAAAGAAAGTTGGATAGAAGTTGGTGGTTGTATTTTAATACAACCACCCCATCCCCTTTTCTCGACTTATATAACCACCACCCCATGCTACCACCACCACAACAACTACGTATATATACAAGGGAGGCGAATTGTGAACTGGAAATGACATTATGAGAATAAAGATGGATAAAAACACCGGTTTTGAGAAAAGTTACCCCTTAAAAATAAGTAGAATAAGAAACAGACATAAAATTGAATAATACGGGGTGGATAAAAACAAAACACATACATATATAGACGCACACTAGACTAAACTTTAATAACATTGGAGAAACTAGAAACAATTGAAGATTACAGAAACTGAACAAAAGAATAAAAGAAACAAATATTAATACTGTCTAGACTTTTAATAAAGAAATGGTCGAGCACTAAAATCGAGGTTAGAATTGTGAAAATTGTATCAAATTAAAAAACAAACGAATAATCCTAAATGGATTATTATTATTAATGTTAATTTTTACCGCGGCCTGCTAGATTTCTTAACACACTATTATAGATTGAAATTTAGGAAAGGCCTCAATGGCGTTGGTTACCATCACAAAATGTGTTGCTATTTCTATTTTTTGGCTCCGCCATCTTGTTTTTTTTTAATTGTCAAGTGTTACCAACTTTTGGTGGAAAACCCATTGCCAGCCAAATAATCCAAGATTTACATCAGTAAACAAGGCCAATATGACATTCCATCAAAAATTTGCTTGTCATTTTTGATAAATGAATAGGCGCAGTGTTGGGCAATCTAGTAGGCCATTTTCAAAACTTGGAACAAAAGATAAACGATCAGTAGTGTCTAGATTGTTATTAATGGAAGTTTGAGAAAAAAAAAATTGAAGATAGACAAAAGAGTAAGTGTCCAGATTTTTACACAAAACAAAAACCAAATTCTAGGTATTTGAAGGTTAGAATTCCAAAAAATAAACGAATAATCCTCAATGCTGCCTTGATTGTTACCATTTATCCAAAAACAAAACAATGTTGAGGGATAAAAGAATTAATAATTCTAACTGGATTATAATTTTTAAGTTAATTTATAGAAGGCTATGATATTTCC
This sequence comes from Mylabris phalerata, assembly GCA_020740385.1. Lineage (NCBI taxonomy): Eukaryota > Metazoa > Arthropoda > Insecta > Coleoptera > Meloidae > Mylabris > Mylabris phalerata. The sequence continues at coordinate 1,247,891 of JAJEOX010000142.1, read as the reverse complement.
AAAAATTATAACCTCAAAATTGGGTTAAACAAAAGTTATCAGTGGTCTCTAGACTGGTGGTGTTAGGAACATGTGAGTCCAAAATTTAAAACAAATGACAAGGTGTCTAGATATTTTTGTTTGTAAGTCCAAAAAATTAACAAATGAGACTGTGGTGTCTAGATCTAGTGTCATTTTTTTTTTAAAAACAGTTGAATAGTATTCAATTGTGTCTAGATCGTTGAATTTGTGTGTAATTTTTAGAAAAAAAGTATTGTGGTTAAACACCACCATTTATTTTTTTCTACACATATTTTCCTCCCTTATTTCTACGATGGTTGTTACAACCATGGTGGTAATTTGAAAGGGGGTTGTCATCTCGGAATATTCTACATGTATTTTGTCGCACCACCATCTCGGAAAAACATATAACTGTATTTACCTCAAGGGGATTTGAGCAATTTAACAGGAAGTCAACCGCGGTTTCCTCTATTATCTCTCTATATCACCCTCCTTTTCACACCCTTATAAACAAACAACCCCTCTATCTTTGTTCAATATTGTATAGTTATCGTGTATCATACACCTGTATATAAAGCGGTATTTCTCACATTCTATCCCATTTTCAATTTCAATTGGTCTATTTTGTGCTTAAGGGTTGAAAAAGGGTTGAAAGTTTGTATCAATTAAATAAATAACATGGACAATATTTGTTCAATTGGTTCAATTTAAAATGACCTTCCATAGAGTGTGTATTGAGATTTTTACAATGGATATAAATGGTGGAAAATTTCGTAAAAAGGGGGTGGTTCGACGAATAAAGTAGGAATTGTGGTGGTGGTGGTTGTGGTGAATTGTTTGCATTGTATATCCCCCAGGTCTTGACGACAGACCAGATTTTCGTCGGGTACGATTGCAATAGACAGATCAGTTAGATCGATCGTTGGAGTGAAATAGGGGGTGCAAGTCGAATACTGGGGGGGTTGATGTTCGATTCCACAATACACACTAATACATTGACAAATATTGTATTGTTGTAGATTACAGCATTACATTACCCGATTTCCGGTATACCGGATGAGTAACAAATGCAAATTCTCTACTGCTGCTATGGTCACTTTGACCTGTAACATAATTATCTGTGCCACTAACCACTAACGGATTAAGGGTAGTGGTGGTAGTGAAGGGATGAAACAATGTGTGTGTGTGTGTGTGGGTGTGAAGTAGGGGTTGAGGGAAATTTGTCGTAGAAAATCAAGAAGCGATTTTATAGAATTTCCTTTGTTGGAACCCAACGTGAAAATTCAATTTCGTGTCTTATTTCATCGAGATATCCGAAACCGGTTCTAATATTACAAATAATTTTAAAAATTGTACAAACTAATTTCTTAGAAAGATGAAGTTGTTATAATAATTAATTATTATGTGGATAAAGTAGCCGAAGATGGTTATTGGATTGCTTTTTTTGTTGTTTACTACTGTACAACGATATTTTAGCCCTTTTTCGCCATGATTTTGGTGAATAGAGACGTAGCTTAGTTCATACACATACACCTACTTTACTAGATTTGACATTTGTCAATAAAAACAAATAAAAGTATGGCCAACTAGGCCTGTAAGTTGTTATGTCGTCGGATGTGATCATATCATGAATGCGGCAGCCTGCGATCGTGTGTGGTTGTAGTACCGGGGAAGAATTCGAAACCGGGAGTCAATTTGCCCGTGAAATATGGAATCGTTCTGGACGCGTGATCGGGGTCCACGGAGACCTGTAAAATGTGCGATGGGACTATTTGCTCATAACGGGCGTACCATGGGCCCTACGAATCGTTGCTTATAACGGGCGTACCGGGGACTCTACGAATTGTGCTGGATGCGTGATCGGAGTTCCCGGAGACTTGCGGAACCTAAGATGGGGCTGTTTACTCGTGACTGATGTACCGGAGCGAAACTTGGAATCGGGCTCGTTCGTGAGCTGGGTTATGGGGGTCCGTCTGGAACCTTGTGATTGTGATCTACGAGACCCGCGAAATCTGGGATCGGTTGTTGGAAGTCTCTGCCAAACCTGGAATCGTGCTCGCTTGTGGGCGCCGCATTGGGAATCCGTGCGAAACCTGTGCTATTGCACGTGACTGGCGGAGTGTGTTCCTTGATGATAAGGCAGCCTGCGGAGTCCCAAACACCTGATCTACGGTGTGACAATCAGGAGTCAGCCTGCCCAAGGGAGTGCCATGGAACCCTTTGAAATCTGCAATCAGGTTCGGGGAGACCTACTAAACGTGGGATGGCACTATTTACTCATAACTTGCGTGCCGAAGACCCTACGAATTGTTCCGGATGCGTGATCGGGGTCCCCGGAGACCTGTGGAACCTAAGATTCGGTTGTTTGCTCGTGAATGGTGTATCGGGGAAGCCAGCGAAACTGGGAATCGTGTTCGTTCGTGAGCTGACTTATGGGGGTCCGTGTGGAACTTTGGGCTTGTTATGGATGTGTGCTTGTGGTCGTAACCCACGAAATCTGCGATCGTGGTCGCTTGTGAACGTCGCATCGGGGGTCCGTACGAAAGCAGTGCCGTTACACGCGACTGGCGGAGCGTGGAGTTATGAAACCGGGTGATCACGTGGTGTGGCAGTCTGCGAACTCCCAAACACCTAATCGATGGTGTGAGTTGGTACTACGCGGACCTGTGTCCTTGTGACTTTGGATTTGTGGGTGAAGAAATGTGGGGATAAGGGAAGTGGCAACCCAATCGGCGGGTGAGCTGCAAAAAAGAGCCGCCAGAGTCAGTAGAGCTCTGTTTGTTGGCTTCCCTTCCCTTAAGGGGTTCGACAGACCTTACACTAGCCGCGTTGACCAGGCGTCCCGCCTATTTCACACCCACAGGAGCCGCATGACTTACACCATGAATGGAGGATATCACACATAAAACTTACTTTCTCCTTGCTCCTTGGGTTTCGAAATACCACAATACTCTCTTTACAGTAAATTTGTATCGAATTTCAATTTTCATTATACAGCTGAAAATCTATAATTTTGTCAAAGTCGCATTATAGTTGGGCGTCCTTATATTAAATAATATCGTAGCTTAATTCGGCCGTAAACATGGCCAACTGTATAATTTTATTTGATGGCCGAAATCGGTTTAAATATTGATTGAAACTTACCAATTGTAGTGATTAATGTCAACGAATATAGAAATGATGAACTAAATGTCCATTTATGTACATTTTGTGTGTATTGTTGTGAATGTTGTTCATGTTGTTGTTGTTGTTGTTGCTTATAATTCTGTTGATAAACTGTCCCACTATTATAATTCAATTGTTGATTTTGTTGTTGTAATAATTTAAATAATGCATCTTGAAATATTAAAACTTCTTCAGCAGCTAAACGTGTCCAATTTTCACGATATAAAATATTTAAATTTTCAGTTATACTCCATAAACGATCAACAGTTTCTGTACGTAAATTATTTATAACACTTTTATCACTTCTAATTAATGTTGTTATTGTTGTTGATGTTGTTATTGTTGAACTTGTTGTTGTTGTTGAAGTTGTTGCTCGTGTTGTTGTTGTTTGAGTACTTTTCGGATCTAATTTAGATGCTGCAACAGCTGTATCCTGTTGTAAACCACCCTCTAATGTCATAAATATAAAAGCACCCAAAACTGTATAACCTATAAAGTATTATCAATAGTAATAATAATAATTGTAATAATACAAATATTACCTAATACAAGAAAACATACACCAAATGTTGCCAAAACTGATGTTGTATTATCACTTGGACATGTGTAACAACAACAAAAGAAGCGTTCACGTTCAATCAATTTGTTGACAACTGGTATTTGTTGCTGTTGTTGTTGTTGTTGTTGTTGATGTTGTTCAAAACAACATTTTTTCGGTGCTGGACTACCAGGTGGTGAAATCCGTCGTAAATATGACGAATTTGTTGTATAACCACCAGTATTATAGAGATTTGTAGTCGATGTTGGGGATGATCTTGAATCCCTTATCATTTCGTTTTTGTTTATCAATATCTAACCCTTATCAATCACAAAACAACCCCCTTACAACATCTGAAATATAACAAAGCTATTATTATTGATTTTTGTAAAAATACTAAATTATCAACCCTATTCATTAACTAGACTAACAATTACGGTTGATAATTTAGTGAGTTCTGTATTATTCGATTAGATAACCAAAAAATTGCCTAAATTGTTTCCTCGTGGGACATTTAAGAGCAAAATTTGGTCAAACACCGATGATTTGTACCTTTTTTTTGGAGTTTATTAGCATTAAATACAAATTCTTGCAAAAAATTTCAATTAAAAAGGCAATTTAAAACAAATTAACGGGTAAAATTTGAAAATTTGGCCCCAAAGTCCATTAAGAGTGCTAAAAATTTTTCAAATTTTTACAAGCAAACTAGCCAGAAGTTGAAAAGGTTTTCAAATCTGAGATAAAAGTTGAGAATTTTGCGCGAATATTAGACTCATTTAGGCTATTTAAAATCACAATGGTGCCTTTTTGTAATTTATTAGCACCTGACTAATAAATTTTTCAAAATTCTAGTAAAAGTGTTAATTTAGATCGAAAATTTCGTCAAACTCAAACCAAAAGTCTTAAAATTTCATATTCGAGAGTCATTTAAAAGTTAAAATTTGAAAATTTGGCCCCAAAGTCCATTTAGAGTGCTAAAAATTTTTCAAATTTTTTCAAGTAAAATGTCCAGAAATTGAAAATGTTTTCAAATTCGAGCTAAAACTTGAGAATTTTACTCGAATATTGGCACTTGACTAATAAATTTTTCAAAATTTGAATAAAAGTGTTAAATTTAGACCAAAAATTTTGTTAAATTTGGATCATAAGTTTAAAATTGTAAATTCAAGGCGCATTTATGGTCAAAATTTAGTAAAAATTAATGATTCTATTGGAAATTCTGGACTAAAATTTGCAAATTAGCCCCTTTAATGCAAAATTTCGACTAAATTAAGACTAAATTTCCAAATTTTTCATCACCTTCAGCCCACTAGCGTAACTTTCCAAGAACTCAACCAAATTAGAGGTGTTGAGGTGAAATTTGTACACCCTTGTAAGCGGGTGGTAAGCTATTTAGGGGATGATTTTTACCATGTTACAAATTTAATTGAATTCGTCACAATACATTGAAAGTACATTGTTGTTATAAATCCGTTGAAAGTGTTTTCTCATGTAAAATCTTCAAGTCATTGGTAGCGAACATTAAATATGTTGGAAATGTTGTCTTGATATTGCGGAATTTACGTCACCTGAGTATTTGAAAATTTCATGAATATTTCAATATCAAAGCTTTATTATTGCAGAATGTGGCGGTTTTATGGTTAAATCCCTATATCGATAATACATCCGGTATAAAACAGGCAATTTGAAGTAAGTTTTGAGCGATTTAATAACGCATAAAGAGGATGATTTTAGCCCGATTTGATTGATCTGTAAGTGATATTGCAAGATTTTTATATAAGCCTTTTGTTAATTTGTCTATATTTTATTACTTGTGGGAAATTGGCCGAAAATTGATCAAAATTTGGACTGTACGTCTAAAAGTTTTAACAAAAAATTGATGGTTTTTAGCAAAAATTTCGTTAAATTTGGGCTAAAATTCAGAAATTTACTTCAAAATTTGTCACTTTTATGTAAATTACAAGCAAATTTGGTTTGTAAGACGATAATTTTGCTTGGAAATTAGGATTTTCAAGTCTAAAAGGCTTCAAGTCTAAAAGAGTTCAATTTGGTGAAAATTGACGATTTTGATTGGAATTTCAGTGCTAAAATTTGCAAATTTGTCTCTAAAGTACAATAAAAGTGCTAAATATGTTGCTAAAGTGTAAAATTTAGACTGAAAATTTAAAAATTAATTCGAAAATTATACTAGTTTAGCACTTTAATTCGAAATCAAAATTTTGCAAATATCCCTTCAGATCTAGGCTGAGACAAAAGTTTTACTGAAAAAACCGACTAATTTGCTTCTTTGTAAGTCCTTAAAGATCAAAATTTTGTAAAAACGATGATTTTGTCGAATTTGGACCTTTTTTGAAATTTACAAACATTAAAGAGCAAAAAATTTGGAAATTTAGTCTAAAAATCGCCAGTTTTTTGCAAAAGTTGGGGCTAAATTTCGTTTAAATTTTTCAAAATTTTATCAAAATAGGTTAGTTGAGAATAAAAATTTCGCCACACTTAGGCTAAAAGGCCAAAATTATGCATTTAGGAGACATTTTTTTGAACATATTTGGCTTAAAATTTGAAATTTAGCCCATTAATACACTAAAAGAGCCAAAATTTGCATTAACAATTGAGAATTTTGTTTGTTAGAGCAAAATATTTGCCAAATCCACTTTACAATGATACAAAATCAAATACGCCAAAAATTAGGGGTGTGGGGGTGAGTTTTATAAAACAAAAGAATCGAAACAATAGTAACATTGATAAGAACGATAATATCCAAATTAAAAATCAATAAATTTAAACTATATTGCGATCTTTATCAAACCACACCCCTATTCCATTTTAGGTTCGTAATGAATCATACAACCCCCTATTCCGTCATCCTTTACAATCCTAAACAGCCACATTTGAAAGCTACCGGCTATTATCCAGATGAATTTCCTTTCTTTTCTATTATCGCTTTGATTCTCGCTCTTAACGATTACTAGCTCTTCAACACAAACACCCCTAAGACATGTGAGGGTGAGTTTGTGTGTGTATTCAAAAGAAAGAAGCGACTGTCAAAAAATGATGATGAAATAAAATAGTCCAGTAGATTTTCCGCTTTTCATTACCAACCCCCTAGTGGAAAATGTGGTGGAAAATTTCCACTAACAACATTGAAATCTATCTTCGTTTTCATTTAGAAAACCTTTCACTTGATCCATCCCTTAAATGTGTGTGTAGAAAACATTGATTGATGAAGTATTTTGATACTTAAGGGTAGTTCTCTTGACGATAACAGACCAGTAGTTCAAATCTAAAGGGATCAAAATTTCCACCCTTAAGACCCACTTTATTGATAACAACAACAATAACAACAACCATAATAATAATAGTAATACAAAAAGTGAGTTGACAGGATTCATCCCTTGAGACATATGAAATTTATTTCAACCCTCTTGATTTTTTATTTATCGTTTTCGTAATGAAATATTTTAAAATTGTTCTACTATACACAAAAAATTCTTGTGTGGTGGTTGTTGAATTTTTAATGAGAAATATCCTGTTACAGCCACCCCTTCAATCTTCTACACCCCTCTTTGAACTGACACAAAACGTAAAGAAAACGAAATATCCAGAGCTCTTGCTATAATTACATTTTGTTTTATTTTAAATTTATCCAAGATAAGATCAGAGGAATTCCGTATTTTTCTATCTCTACTCTAAGGGGGTTGTTTAGTGAATCGATGTTATTCACTTTGTCAGTAATAAAACAACAATAACAACAACAATAGTAGGGTAGGAGGGTTGTACGCTAGTAGCAGTAGTAAGGGGTTGGAAAAGGATTACTGTGTAAAAGTCGGATTTTCAAGTTTCCCCTTATAAAAGAATAAAACAAACGAATTAACAAGTTTGCTTGTTTTTAGTGTAAATGGGGTAGTTTTAGTGGAGTACTAAAATCTCTAATTTTCACATTTTCACCCTTATAATTACACTCTTTTATAGTATAAAACAAGTGAAATTTGTCAAAATATTGAATCTATGAGCTAAAAAAACGAAAAAATGTAACTGTCACTGGTGGGATTCGAACCCATATCACTTCATCCATCGACCTGTTTGATGTGCTTTAAATCGGAAAAATTGCAGTATCGTGTTCAAATCTGTGGCAGATCATCAATTTTTTTTCTTCTTTATTCAATAATTAATTAATTTTAGTCAATTATTTAATTCATTTTCAGTTTTAGGCCTATCTATTTGATTGGCATTAATATTTGTAACTTATATCTGATATTATGATAAAATTTGAACGAAAATAGATTCTCGTTAATGTTTCCATCGAATTTTCCATGAAATTCACAAATTTCCCTCAAATCCAGTTCATTTCATATCAAATTCACTAGTAAATAACGCATGATAATTCGATTTTCTATTAAATTAAAATAGGGGTTGAATCGCAGTCGAACATAGTGTTTTCACCATTTTATACAATCACTAAAAATTTTAAAAAGTAATAATGGAAATAAGGGTAGAAACAACCCCTTTTAACGATTTTTATCAACAGTCTATTTGGTGTGTTTGCGATAAGTTTAACGTAGATTAAATTAAATTCTAATGATATCATGAAAGGAAATCTTGCTTTGTAATGAAGGGTGAAATCATCCCCTAGAGGCATATTCAACGTTTTACATCGAAAAATTATGTTTGTTCACGTATTTAAGGCTAATCCTCATCTTTTTTTTCCACAGAGGATTGTAGTTGAATTAAAGGGATGGTAGAAATTTGATAAAACTATCCCTTGATATTGTATTATTATATTGGATTTGATTAAGGGTTGATACGTCTTACAGTATTAAAAACTTTACCACCCTAATTTATAATTACGACCTGTTTTATGTCAAAAATTTGTCAAGATTACTTAAGAACGAATATTTCTCGTTGTCAGCTTAGGGGATGATATATGAATACATACAAAAATTGTTAACTATACTAATTAGAAAAATCTACCCTATTTTTAGGGGTGTTGTAGAAATTGTCGCAACATCCATTACAATCAAATTAACAATTGAAATTACAAGCGATTCGTTTGTTTATTAAATGAATTCAGATGAAGAATAGGGGTGGTTTCAGTGTATTCACCCCCTTAACAGAATCGATTAGAATTCGAAAGTTCTTCAACTATTTGTCAATTAGTAATTCACCCCAACGTGCATCATCCACCACTTTGACAACAAAAATCGAACAGAAAACACTTTAGAAACTTGTATGTGTTGTTTATTGAAGTTTTCCACCGAATTTTCCATGGATTTGTTGGTGAAATAAGGGATGCAACCGGGTGGGAAAAATAGAAAAATCAACGAGTTTCTATATTAAAATCTTCTTGGACTGAATTTTAAAATGTCTCAACTGTTTTCCGAAATAAAAAATCAAAAGTTTCATATTTTCATGTTGGAGGAAATTGACAAGTTTCGTTATAAAGTTATAAACACACTCGATTTCTTTTGGTTTTTTTTTTTGTTTCACAACTAGGGTGATTTTAAATTGCGCAATGTTGCCGGTAAAATTGACAGTTTCAATTTCCTGTTTTCTTTGAACTTAGAGATTTGTTAATGTTGGAATGGGTCACTGATATGAATATACAGGGTGTACAACGCTGTTTCAACTCATAGTCGGCCATGGATTTCGTAGCTTGTTTCATACACATTGACATTGACCAATAAAAGAAAAACAAATTACGATATAACCGTGATCATAGTCAACTGTCTGTTGACATATCGTTGTACATACATTCGAAAATAACTGAACTAAGCTACGACATTGTCAAATATGTGGCGTAATATCGTGGTACACCCTGTAGATGTAATAATTTCTAATAATTATCTGTTGAAAATTATAAATTTTGTTTGATGGGTCGGTATTTAAGACGGGAAATACGATCTTCAATTTATCAAATGTGGAGGAAAATTGGTAAAACTTTCTAGAAAATTGCTCTGTTTATTTTCCTGTTAAGCTGATTTATTTCCATTCTACATGAAAATCGTATTTTCTTTTCTATAAATTCATTTAAAGTATATAATTTAGTTCATTGAAAATAGCATTAAAATTGTAGCTATAGAAATTCGTATAGCCTGTACAAAAATTATACAGGGTGTACAATGATATTTTACCACATAGTTGGCCTTGACTTTAGCTACATAGTGTCGTAGTTTAGTTGCTTATTTGTCTATCGTTATACGAATAAATGAGTTCAATTTTATTTCTCACAGTTGGCTATGCTTTTATTAAGTAGAGTCGTAGCTTAATTCATACTTTACTATAACTTTTGATATATATTTGAAAAAACAAAATACAATCGAATTTAATCGAAATCATAGCCAACTATACAATGAATTAGTATTGTACACCCTGTATAAAATACTGCATCGTTATGAATTAGACGATATCATCATCATCATCATTATTCTTTCTATTGTTTTTTTTTTATATTACCGTTACTATAATTAAACACAATACTGTTGGTTTTTCTCTCTTTCTCTCTCGCTTTCACATATAATAAGAACCATCAAGATAGAAAGAGATGTAAAAAAGAGATGGCCGCTTAGTAGAATTGTGCCACGTCAGCAATTATACGAACAAATGGGGTGGGGGTTGGAGGGTGAGAATGGATGAAAATAGAAGAATGTAATTTGTTGATTTTTTCGCAAATATTTCCCAAAATTTTCATTTGAAATTAACTAAAATATCGAATCAAATTTCCTTTATTATTATTATCATCATGAAAATTGAATTGAATTATAAATCATATCTATTATATTCCATTATCATTACTGATATTAATATCAATATTTGGAATTTATAATCGTAGAGTGGATAGTTGAATTCAACATTTAATGTACACATCCGTACATTATTTATAATTTAACTGATAATAATCGAGAGAGCGTTTTGTAGCATAACCTCAAACTTGTTCAATATGTCAATCTAGATGGCGCTACTAATTATGTAATTTCGAATCTAGTAAGCTATTTTCTCTAATACACCATAAATTTATAATAATAGAGTAGATTGTTGACTTCCGTACATTATTTATAACACAATTCATATAATGTTAATCATCAAGAGAGCGTTGCAATTCTATAACCTAGAAATTCTGTAACCATTGACAGCCTTAAATTTATTGAATATGTCAATCTAGATGGCGCTATTGAATCGTCTAACCTGGAATTTCGCTGATTAAAACATTGAATTGAACAAGAAAAAGACGAAGAAGAGTGAAAACCACCCCCTCCAAATCGCATCAAATTAAGGGTGGAATTTTCAAATTGTTAATGTCTCACATCAAATACGACATTGATTGATTGATTAATTCATAGATAGATTGATTACAAAACATGTTCAATGGCCACTTAGATCTTTCATCCTTTTAGCCAAGAGATTTTCACTTGTTTCTCAAATAATAATAATATTGAGTGCTAAAAGTGTAACAATCTATCTTAGAAAATAGAAATTTGCATCGTTTAATGATGTATAAGTATAATAATCGAGGGTGAATTCAATATAGGGGTGGAAAAATCTGAACAAATAACAAACCATTCTTGACTTTAACTGTGTATTGTGGGAGAATATTGCAAATATTGTATGAGACAAGGGTAAGATTTCGTTTTCGTCGGCAATTTTGGCGTTTTTCTATTTTACTACCCCTTTACTACCCTGTCAGCTAACATCATTAACCTTCTAACAATAAATTATCTGCATCAATTAATTAAATCTTTCATTCTTTCTTCCTATCCATCCTGCTTTCTTTCGCTTTATCGTTGCTTTTTGTCTATACTTACTGTATAAATTGCATTTGAATAGGGGTGGTGTTGTGGTATTTTAGTGAAAAGATGACGGGGCGAAAGTATGATAAATTGTTATATATGTGCATAATAGAAATGAAAAATTCACCCTCTATTATAATTAAAATTATTTAATTTTAATTAGAATTAATTGTTCATTTTAAGGTTATGTAAAGAATTAAAATGGAAGCCATAGAAGATAATTGCCATTTTATTTCATTTATTAAATTTGAAATATCACAGTAGGTTGTACAACTGTGTGACGTCACCTGTAAAGAGGGCGCTTCAATCTAAATTTGACATTTCGTAAAAGTTGGGTTATGTGTGTTTATTGTTCAATTTGATTATAATCAAACATATTCACGTTGAGGGTTTTCGATCGACAATAGGGTTGCAAAATGAGCAAAACAACCCCAAAATTTGGATGTATTAATAAATGAATGACCATTGATGATGTCCAGGGTGCGTTTAAACATAAATTAAGGGTTGTTTTCGTTGATTTCTCTGAATACATATCCGAAACCGGCGTCATTTTTAAAAAAATATCCAAATATCAAAGCATGCTAGATTTGGTTTGTAATTCAGTTATTATAGTAATGCGAGATTGGAACGTGAAAGGAATTTGACCGAAACCGGTCGAAATTTCAACTATTTTTCACCAAAAAAAAAAAAACAACATAAAGAGGCTGAAATCGGTTTCAATTTCTCTTGTTATTGAGAATTTGTTAAAGTTCTAAACGAATCAACGAATAAATCATTGAATGATTGTTTGATAGAATTTGCATTTAAGCCGATTATTTCGATTTACCGAAACCGGTTCTTTTCTTGTTGTCATTCTCTACTTGTTAGTTTGAATTTCAACGATTTATAGGCGGGGATTTTCGTCATAAATCTTATTGTATTAGATGAAAATATACATAAATATATATAATTTGAAAGTCAATTTGAACCGAAACCGGTTTCCTATATTATTAAAATTTATGATGATTTTGGGGTTTGTTTAAATTTTCGAATTGTTAATAAGATTCAAAACGATAGAATTAATTTGGTATTCTGTTAAACTAAGACTATTTCATGGCTATGTATTTGTTAGGTGGTGTCTTAGCTTAATTCATATATAGTTCAATTGATTTGACATTTGTTGATAACAAGGCCTGCTAGATTCACCACAATAGTGCTTTTTACCAATGCAAATTTTAAATTGGCAACTGATTTTCCACCAATAAATCCATGGCCAACTATGATGTGAATGCTATATTGCAATCGCTGCTAATATTGAAAAATAAGGTTATGTTTAATATTTACCATGGAAACGCGACTGTCAGTTGTCTAAACAATTGTCGATTCGGGATTATTCGGGTTTGCTATCAAATCCCAGCTATTTATTGGCTGTTATTACTACGCAGCTATCGATTTACCTCGTAGCTGGCTATGCTGTTTTAACGTAGTGTCGTAGCTTTGTTCGTATATTTGTAAATTTGATTAACAAATGTCAAATTTGGTGAAATATGAACTAATCTACGATACTACGTAACGAAAGCACAGCCAGTTGGGAAATTGTTTTGATGAAGAAAATTCTTACAATTTGTCGGGAATCTAATCAAGAACAACACCTTAGTTATTGTTTGAAGAACAACATCAAAGTAATAACAAGAACAACAACAATAAAAGTGACCTAACAGGCAAAACGTTGCTAATAGTTAATTAAAAGTTGGCTTTGTTGAAAATTTTCAGGTTTCAGAATGGAAATCCTGAATTAATTTACTTTTCATAAATTTCCACTAGAACAAACTACACAATATTTTTAAATGTGTACAACAAACAAAAAATAGAAAAATAGAGAAATAGAAATGAAAATAGTGGTGGGTTCTCGTTTGTGAGAGAAAATCATCAAAAATACAGGTGAACCGTTTGACGATATTCAAGGAAAATGAATTTTCTCTATTTCACAATTTTCACAATAATAAACTTCGGATGGATTTGAAAAATGTGTTGGAAATATGTTGAATTTCTACGAATTTCCACCAAAGGAAAGTTTCCAGATTCTCGATTATTACACACACACACACAAAACACACTAAAGAGAGAGAAATAAAAAATAAAATAAAAAGGAAAACGTATAATTTTCATCAGTTGAATTTCCACCGGACCAACCAGGTGGAAATTTGAATTGAATTAGTTTTTGAAACTTCACAAAAAAAACAACTAAATAAAAGAGAAAATAACACCACCAACAACCCTTTAGGTATTTTGTATGTAATGGACGATTTTATATTTTACAAGATCAGAGAGAACTGTTGTAGAATTGGTAAATAGTAGTAGTGTATAGTTAGGGGTTGGGGGGTGGTAGGTAGTTTAGGGGTTGTGTAGTGTAATAAGGGTGGATTCTATTATAGTACAACAATTCCAACAGTACACATTATCAAAATTCACACTATTGATCCAATCTGGTTAGAAATCGGACATAATTTTGGTTATAAACGAATTCTAACCTCTATTTCCGAGTTAGACCAACAACAAAATACAGTTGGCTATGATTTTTGCCACGTAGCGTTTGTTTTCCATTGAATAATACCATGTGTGCCATGCTATTCTTCTTCGTAGTAGCCTATGACTTTACGAACGTATGTCAGTTTCTTGTTTCAACTAAATAATCTGCATTACCGACATCCTCTCATTTCAACAGATTGTCGGTAATGCAGATTACTAAGCTGAATCAAGAAGCTGCCGTACGTTCACAAAGTCATAGCCTATTGCGAAGAAGAATATCGTGGTACACGTGATACACAAATAAATGCCAATAGTGCATGAACCAAGCTACGACTCACTGTATATTATAACTAAAAAATCATAGCCAACTACAAATTTGAATAATTCCACAGCTATCTTTGTAACTGTCTTTTGTTTTTTGGTTGTTTTTCACTTGTTCATCTTATTAACAATTGTGAGATAAACTCTATTTTGACAAATAGAAAACATTCTAAATATTCACCATTTTATAATTTAAGTGACATTTATAAGATGTCTGTTCTACTTTCTTTCTTTTGTTTCTTATGAATTTTTTTGTTTCAAATCGCGCCTACTATTTTCTTTATTCTTCTTCTTATATATAAAATGACCCAGTTATTCATAATCACTGACGCTTACATTTCCGTAATAAGCAACTCTTATATGATTTATTTATATATCATTTCCTAGTTATTATTGTTATTATTATTTTTTTAAATTTTTTATACAAAAAAACAACCCTTATCTTATAACAATAACGGTATTATTATAACGCCAACTTGAAAACAATTAACACTTTCAGTTTAACTTTCGTTAACTAATCTCCATTTAAAGTTTAATCTTTTTATTTATCTTCAACCCCTAATTCGAAATGATATTCTCCCTCTTATATTCACCCTGTTTGCTTTTATTCTCTCCAAATTAATTAATTTGTATAAAAATTTAAGTTAAACTATACTTTTATAATACAATTAAGCCGCCACTGTTTTTTAGTAAATTAGTTGGCCATGCTTTCAGTTACGTGACGTCTTAGCTTCATCCATACTGCACTATATTTGACATTTAGTGTATTTTAATGTAGTAGTTGGCTGTGATTGTGTAATGAAAGTCATAGCCAACTACACCTTGTATATTTGGGGGTTGAAAGTGGTAATTTTAAGGTTATGTTACAATTATCATCATTATTGTTGTTGATTAGTAAATTCTACTAAAACGTTATAATAATGCAATTGTTCAACTGGAAACTACCACCACTGCCATTGATCTATGTCAAATAGGGGTTGAAATATTAAAGGGTGAGTTGAAGTATTCTAGAATTCTAATAATGGTTGAATTCTTTTGTTCTTCTAGTTTTTATCTAAAAAGGGTTGTTTTTTTTTGATGTTATAATTATAGTGTGAGACTTTTGAAATTAACCCTTTAAGTTTCTTTTAGTTAGAATTTAAGTGATTGTTGAGTGGTGTTTGAGTGTTTGTTGACGATTTGAAATTGTGCGCGATTCTTACTGCGCACAGGTGGGGGTATTGCGCAATTATTTAAACAAAATTCTAGTAGGCATTGATGAATTATTAGAAAAGGATAGATTTATTTGTTCGTATAGAAAATAGAAAGTGATAGATTGAGATTATTTGTTTAGAGTAACAGCTGTCAATCAATGGTGGTGGTACAGTTTTAGGCAATAACACCAACCACCACCACCACCACCACCACCACCACCACTATTGTAACATAGAGGGCCAAGTTCTCATGACAGCTAATTAATCACACGATTACGTAATTGAATGTCTTGAAAGCTCACCCCCTGTGGTATTTACAACCCCCCAAATTTTCTATGCTTTATATATATTTATAAAATAGTGGCAGCTACAAAATAACCGAAAACTAATGGTTGTTTTGTGAGAATTTAGGGGGTGAGTTGTCGAAAAAAAAACGGGAAACATTAAATCTGTCTGTCATTTCTACATTGAAATCTATCGGGAATTGTTGTCTGTCATGTGTGCGGATGATTTTAGCACCACCACCACCACTACTACCCCAATATGGTGTTACCCCTCAAAAATGTCACCGGAAAATTATAGAACGCACGAAAAATATCGAATTCTAGTTATAATCAGAGACATTACTTGTAGGGGTAGTTTTTTGTTTGAAAAACATAGGGGTTGAAATGATTTGAATAATACAATTTTGAAAAATACGCCAATGAAATAGCAAATCGGATAATGATATATGAATAAAGTTACGATAATGTTACTTTGATTGAAATCATAGCCAACTAGAATAGTCTTTATACACCCTGTAAGAGAAAAAAAGAACAATAATAAAAAAAAAGTTGATTGTCATTAGATGAAAATCGTGTTGTATTTGCTAGATTTTCTTTTGTTTCCACCCTCATTTGTTATTTGTCTTGTTCTTTTGTTAAAACAACAACAATAATAACTAGAAATTGAATAATTTAAGACTTCAATTGTTTTTTTCAACCCCCTTTCATCTGCTATTGAAATATGTTCAATTTAGAAATATAAAATAAAATAATATAAAACAATTGAACGTGAAGGGTGGAAACAAATTGACATCGATTTGTTCCACTTCATTAGTACGATAAATCGTAGTGTGTCTTGAGTGTGTGGGGGGGTAAAAAAAGGGTGTAAATTGGACAATTTCTTGTGCCATTTTATAAAAGAATAGTTTATTGTAATACCAGTAGGGAAAGGTGCACGAAAAGGGGTGTGAAATGGGCCTTAATTAGGGAAAAGTGTACGAAAAGAGGGTGTAAATCTGGCGATTTGATAAAACAAGTGTGTGATACAAGCAGGGAAAGTCGTGCGAAATTTTTGACAATTGAATAAGTTTGGCAGTTGGCCATGTTTTTTATTATATAGAGTCGTAGCTTGTTTCATACTTGACTAAATTTGACACTACGTAGCTGTCTTTGGTTATGTCGTAGCTTTGTCACTAATTCAATGCATGGCCAACTGTGAACTGAAATACCGTTTTACACCTTTTGATGTGGAAAAAAATGAAAATTACCACCCCTATAATGGGGTATATTTTTATCTAGAAAAAGTCCTGTCTTAATACTCTAATTTATAGCTTTTAAACTTTAACAACATACAGTTAGGGGTGGTTCTGGATTGTAGATAGTAGGGGGTAGTTGGTTGATGCAGTCAAACATACAAGCTCACATAAAGAACTAAAAACGTTGATAAGGGTGGGTTTTCCCTTTTTCTTTCTCTATCTCTTTTTCTTTTCTTTTTTTTTTTGTTTTCCCTCTCTTTTGATTACTGTTAATAAAGTCTGCAACTAAAGCGAAAAAAGAACTGAAGCTTGAATGGATATTGTTGCTATGGCAACATTAAAATCGTTACATAAATTATTTAAAAAAATTACGATAACAATAAGGGTAGATAGAGAGAGAGGGGTAGTTTCGATAATAGTTAGATTTTAAAGTTGAATTATAACATGGATATGACTCTCGTTAAACTATCTTTTAACAACATTAGCAAACTTTAATGATAATAATAATAATATTGATGATAATAATAATAATAATAGTAATAATAGTAATAATGATAATATCAATCCGTAAAGTTGGTAACATTTACTGGAAATTGTCAATTTATGCGCATATATTTATATGAGAAAATCTCGATCTAGACATCAAAGTTTGATAAGAAAATCAACAATGATAAGAACAGGGTGGAAATTTAGCTAATCAAAATGTGTTAATACTGTGATAATATCATAGTTGGGGGTTGATTTCCCACCACTTTAGAAACTAGAAATAAGTGGTTAATTTTTGTCAATTCGAGCGATTATTTTAGTAATATTGTGTTATTTAAGAATTTCCACCCTTTTATGCATGAAGGGTAGATGGTAGGTGGTTGATTTTATATGAAAATGTTGTTAAAAATTGCGTATGATTTGGGAAATATTCCAATCTCATTGAAAGAAAGAATCGAGGGTTGGTTTTCTTTGCTACCCCAAAAAATTGGTGGAAGTCAAAATGAGAGTGATTGTTTCCTATACGAAAATGTTGTATTTTATTGAATTTTCTTTGATGATGCCATTCTCTTTTTTGCTGTTGTATAGTAGGTAGTGAAAATGGTGATAGGGGTTGGGGGTGTAGAGGGAAAATTCTATTTCACTTAAAGAAAAGTCCTGTATTTATCGTATTTTTTTCCTTTCTCTGTTGTTCATTCCATTTTATCGAAAGCAAATAGAAATTGGTAAAAATTGACCTCTAAATTGTCGAATTTTCTTTTTCGTTACTTTAATGAACAAAAAAAAAACCGGTGAATTTTCCTCGATTAACCTCTAATTGTCTTTTCCATGGGGTTTCTTCAAATTTAACAATTTTACAGCTAAATTTTCACCATTTTTAAAGAGTTTAGTCAAAGTTTTTGAATTCACAAGAACTTTGTAGAAAGTGTGAAAATTCTGGTAAACTCATTAGGGCAAAATTTTGACTAAATTAGTGCCTGAAAAGTGCCCAAAAATGAGATCCTGCAGACCCTTAAAAGGGTGTTTTTGCCTTTTCAAAGATTGCCTTACACTGGCATTGTAATTCTAACAGTTTCGAAGATTATCTTCAAACTATTTGAACTCACAATAGCTCCATAGAAATGAGGAAAATATTTGCCAAAAGCAGAATTTTAGACTTTTAAAGGGCATTTTTGTCCTCCCAAATGTTGCCTTAAACTGGACACTTTATTTGAATGTTCTGAAAAATGCCTTCAAAATTATGTGAAGTCTTCAAAATTCGGCAATTTCGGGTCAAATTTCTGTTTGTTTTGAAGATTTTTACCCAACTTTCTGAACTTTTTGGATGTTTCCAGGGTGAAAATTGAGAAAAATTAGAATAATTGGCAAAAGAGACTAAAAGAGCAACTTTTCCAATATTTTATGTGAATCATCCCTTTTAACTTACCCTCAATTTTGAACTATTTGAACTCACAATAGCTCCATAGAAATGAGGAAAATATTTTGAAAATTAACTGAAGGGGAAATTTTACCAGAGGCAGAATTTTAGACTTTTAAAGGGCATTTTTGTCCTCCCAAATATTGCCTTAAACTGGCCACTTTCTTCGAATGTTCTGAAAAATGCCTTCAAAATTATGTGAAGTCTTCAAAAGTCAGCAATTTCGGCTCAAATTTCTATTTGTTTTGAAGATTTTTACCCAATTTTCTGAACTTCTTGAATATTTCCAAAATAAAAATTGAGAAAAACTAACAAAAAAGACTAAAAGGGCAATTTTTCCGATATTTTATTTGAATCATCCCTTTCAACTTACCCTCAATTCTTAACAAAAATGGTGACCAACACTGTAATTCTATAGTCAAAAATTGTAAATCTCCCTTCAGAATAGAACTTTTCTTGGGTTCTCGACACTTTGAATTTCCATTCAAAAAAAACATTTCCACCCCTAACAATTTACCTGAACTTTTAACTGTTGAGAAATTGAATGAATTACTTCAATTATAATAATTAATTGAGAGCAAGATTAATATCTGCTTTTTTAATCAGAATTAATTTCGTACGTTCGCAATGATCTTTAGTATTTTTTCAACTCACCAACCCTGCATTGAAAAAATACCACCAAGTAAATTTAGGGTGGATTTATCGAATTTCCGATTAGTTTCCCTTGCTGGTGGAAATTGGATTTTCTCCAACTTCATGGAAATGGTGGAAATATCGAACGGGACACACACACACACGTACAAAACACAGACACATTCAGTCTTTAAGGGTGCGGAAATAATTTTTTCGGTAATTTGTTAATTAACAACACCTTAAATTGGATTTGAATAAAATTCCCTTATCGATATGTAAATAGAGAAGAATTTTAACTATAAAGTTAAATCTTATCAAAATTCCATATATCTGATAAGATTTAATTAATAACAGCTATTTATTACCCCTAAAATGTTGAATTCCATAGTTTGACTGATACGATGTCTCTGAAATGAACAACAATCATACGAGTTGGTAATAATATAGGCTCCTCATAATTCTATGTCATATATAATGAAATTCATAAGATGTACCCCTATATAGGGGTTGTTACAAAGGGGTAGTTTTCAGTTTAAATCCAATAAATATGCAAAGCTGTATTGAACTGTTGTTACATCAAATTGTAAAGATTTACAACCCACCAACAAAACAACATAAATTCACCGTAAAATCCACCCTTTCTTCTAAGGGTTGTTCTACAGGAAATCACCATTCTATAATATATCATCGAATATTGGACATTTGCCGAACAATATTGTTACCATCAGGTAGTCTACTATAAGTGTAAATCTAATAAATTCCCGTACTTCAACCCTATTATGGAAAGATTAAAGTTTTTCCACCCTTATCTCTCGAACCTTCTTTGGAAAAAAACACAATTTTAGTCGACAGTTATACAGATGTATATCCTGAGGTGTCGTTCAAAAACTACCCTTGCTACTACTATTTCTATATAAATTTCATAACTCACTCCTTTCCATTCTATAGAAACTTTGATTTAGATGAAAATCAATAATGTTGGAGGAAAACAATGGAATAATGCCAAAACTATGAGTATTTACTAACAAATTAGACAAGGACGAAAAAATTGAAGGCTGTTTGGACAAAAAACAACCCTTATTGTACGATTACCGAATTCAAATCAAATCCTCCCCGATTGATGGGGGTGTGATAGTTTTGTTAGATGTGTTAATCTGTCAAATCCCCTATTTAGCATCCTAATAATCGTTTTCGGGGCGATTTTATTGATGATTCTATGATTTATTCAAAAATTGGCTTACAAATTTTACAATTTAAAAAAATCATCTCTAGTAAAATATCGAGAAACAATTGAAAGTTTTAATTGATAACGATTTGTATAATTAGAAAAGTTTATAGGGTGGAATTATTGAAACTTGTTGTGAATTTAATAGAAGTTGTTTCTTCTATAATTTGTTAATTGCGCAGAAAAATCGGTATATTTTCTAAATTTTAATAATTATAAAAAATTTAATTAAATCGATAATTAGTGTGATATTTAAGTTTTAAAAGGGTAGAAAATTCGTTGTAATATCATTGAAATTGATTAGAATATGACGAATTGAAGGTTGAGTCTCGCCCGGCGCCTCCACCATTTTTCAACACCAAATTTGTCATCTTTATAGAAATCAATTTATAACTAACCAGTGGAGTATAATTGGAAAATCAATAAACCAGCAATCGATAGTGGACTAAAAGGGCTTTCTAATGACACTAGATTCGCTTGAATGTCATCAAAATTGATAAAGTTATCGCTCTTTGAAGTTAATCGTTTGGCCAACGCCTCTACCAGTTTTAACACTGAATTCAAACACTACTAGAGAAATACATTCATAACTAAGCAGTGGAGTGTAATTAAAATTTGAACAAATTACCAATCGATAGTTGAATGAAAGAACTTTCAATTGACACTAGATTTGTTGAAATATCTTGAAAATTGTTCAAGTTACTGCAATTTTAATTTTTACCCGGCGCCTCCACCAGATTTCAACACTTTATTCAAGCACTGTTAGACAAATATATACATAACTAAGGAGTGGAGTATAATTAAGAATCGAACAAATTACCAATCGATAGTTGAATAAAAGGGCCTTCTATTAACATCCGATAATTTGAAATATTTTCAAAATTGTAGAAGTTATGAATAATTAAAATTAAGGTTTAATTTTTAACCGGCGCATCCACCAATTTTGGATTTTAATTTGAATAATTTCAACATTTCCATGATTTCCACTGGCGTACTTTACACTGCTGTACAAAAATTAGTTGCAATACAATGGCCCTCAAATTACACGATTTAAACTCGTGTAAAACGGATACTTATACCCCCTCATTTTATACGGCTTTACAGAAATTCTCAGATTTTCTACTGTAAGACAAGTTGTATGATTTTAGTTTGTGTAGAACGAATCAATGTAGCACGAGAATTTCGTGTTAATTTAAGGATGGCTCGGTAAATATATATGATAAGATCACAATTGTTGGAATCTGGCCAATGTTAGTGCGAATTTAGCCTATTTTGAAACGAAATTTGTGACTTTATAAGGAGGAATTATCAATTAATAGAGAGAGCGTTGAAAATGTATTAAAGTTTCCACCTTGTCGTTATTAAAACTCGTCAAATCTTCGATGGTATTAGGAGTTTTTACACGAATCAATCGATAATCGAAACTTTCCAATCCACGCGTTAAATCCTGCAACTAGAAGGGGTGGAAGTTGTTAAGTTGTGGAACTTTTCTTTTAAAATTCCAACTACAACATTAAAATTATCGCATCTAACAGAATATCCGTAAATATTGAACATAATTCATGTTGAAAGAGGCGGAGAAAAATATGAAGGTAAAGTTAGGGGTATTTGTAATGTTTGCCTCCCTCGCATTCAGTTATCGTCAAAGATTCCATTTAAATATTGGATTTCGCTTTGTACGGACTTATGAGAGACGGGATGAAGTACTCGAATAATAAACTTTTGGATTTTATTGAGTTGTGGATAAGATTTTTCTTGAAAGTCGACAATTTTGATGAATATTTTAAACAAATCGTGTTGTTTACACAACGATAAGCGACTTGGAAAAACCACCTTGTGGGTATATTTGTGTGGGTGATTGGAATTCGTTCGAAAAATTGATTCAATATTGAATTCTCCAACATTATTTCAATACATTTCATCTCTGATTGATTGATTGGCGATTGGTAGAAATGGCCTTAAGATTGCCCGAAAAATCAATTTTCTCACACAACACGGCTCGTTGGTTTCTTGTTCTTTGGGGGTGGAAATAATGCAAATTTGTACATATTGCAAATGACTACATAGGGGTTACATTGGAAAATTTTAGATAAACAAATAAACTTTCAAAAATTCGATAATTTTAGCCCATAGTGCTAAATTTTTCGAAATTTTGTAATAATACTAGTGAGAGGTGCTAAATTTGGGACGAAATTTTTCAAAATTTCTACAATTTTGGACCAAAAATACTAGTTTTTTTTCTAAATTTGACACTAAAATATTAGCTTTTCCAAATTTTTAATATGAAGTGCCAAAAATGTGCCCTAAAAACTCCAAAATTGTGGGCTAAAGTGCTAAATATTTCAATATTTTCATAAAATTTTATAAAGTAAATCAAAGTGCTTGAAATTGAGTGGAATTCTCTTAAAAATTCTACAATTCTAGACCAAGGGTGCTAAATTTTTCAAAATTTCTAATCACGAATAATAAGAAGTGTTAAATTTGTAATTTTTAACCCCCTTTATTGTGTATCTATTTAAAGATGTATTATCAGTTTTCTCGATTTATATTTATTGATAAATAGATGAGCCACCCTCTATACAAGAAACATTTCCGCAAATTTACAACCCCTACTTGGAATTCACTTTATTCCACGTGATAGAAATAAAAGAAAAGCTTCGTAGTCTTATGCTAAGGAATCAAACCCAATTCTCAGCCCTAATACAGGGTGTACGTGTATTCATTGTTTCATTTTCTTATCAAAACTATCAAATCCATAACCAACTACAAAATAAAATTGTACTACACCCTGTATATAAAACTACAACAGATCACGATAGCACTGGAATTGTTATTATTGTGTAAAATCCAACAGCATAACGAGTACGGAAAAGTAAACTTTTCGCACGGACTTCCAACATTTAGAGCGGACAAATTCACATTTCCTTTTGTAATCAAGTGTTAAGAGATAGTTCAGTTGTTTTTCTCTTCTTCTTCTTCTGTTATCAATCGATAGTACAAAAGATGAGCTTTCCGGTGATAACAGAATCGTTGGAATCGTTTCAAAACTAGTCTCGAGTTATTGAAGTTTAAACTTCAACCCCTTTCACCGGGCGCATCCACCATTTCTCAACATCAAAAACTCCTAGCCGCCTATTGAATATTGAAATTCATATTAAATTTCATATTTGTATAACTTTAGATTGTATTACAAGTCTTTGATTGATTTCGACACGAAATAACTATCGGCGGAGTCATTTTACACGGAAAAAGTTGTGTAATTTGATTTATTGAATGAAGGAGATGTTTAAAAGAATACCGTGTAAATTGAGGGAGAATGTGTGTTTTTATCAAATCAGATTTGCATTGATGTCAGTTTTATAAAAACTCCATTGAATCTGTTAAAATTTAATGTTCAATCTAGCGTATCGGCCATTTTTCAACACTATCTTATATTTGAACGTAACAATTGAAATTCAAAATGAATTCTCGCTTTAACAAGAATCGACAATATTTTTTTTTTATCTTTTCCTGTGAATATTTCAAATTTGTAAAGATTGCAATCGTATTTTTACACGGTATTTGATTTGATTTAAAATCGTTTACAAAATGGATTTTCCAACTGGAATTTTAAAAACAGAAAAATATTGATGTTTGATTGAATTTCTCCCTGTTGTGATAATTGATTCCAATTCGAATTTTTCGTGTTAATCGAATGATAGTGCAATAGCTTTCAAACGACACCAAATTGGTTGAGATATTCCAATTATAATTTTAATTATCCGTGTAAAAATTGAACTTAAAGTGAAATCGTATAATTTTAACAATTATCAGTCGATAATCGAGTAAAACAGCTGACTGTTGATCTTAGATTTGTTCAAATATCTTGAAAATTGTTGAAGCTAGCACGATTTAAAGTATCGCCTTTTACTCGGCGCATCCACCAATTTTAACATCAATTCAAGTATGAGTATTTGGATAACTTTATAACTGAACGTTGGCATATCGTTGAGATTTCAAAGGATCATCAATCGATAGTTGAATAAAGCGCCTTTCCATTGACACATGATTTATTAAATTGTCTCAAAAATTGCCGGAGTTATCACTATTTAAAATTTAACTTCAATCGCTAATTTTCGTCTCACTATTGAAATTATCGTTTACCTCAATTATGGACTATATTGGAAATTCCTAATAGAGGATAGTGGATAGTAAAATTAAACAACTATCTATTAACGCTTGATTGGTCGAAATATCTAGAAAATTATCAAAATTATTGACTTTTAAAGTTGGATTTTTTCCCGGCGCCTCCACCATTTTTAACAAATAATCCCGACACGTTCGTGGAAATAAATTTGTAACTAAGCAGTGCAGTATAATTGAAAAATAGATAAACCGGCAATCGATATCCGGATAAAAGGGCTCTCTGAGGGTATTAGATTGGTTAAAATTTCTTCAAAAATGTTAAAATTATTTAGATTTAAATTTTCATCCGACGCCTCCTCAATTTTTTAAACATTTGAGAACTAGATAACTTAGCACTGGAGTTGAATTGAGAATTGAGCAGACTATCGATCGATAGCTGAATAAAAGGGCTTTCTATCGTTTCTGGGGTCATCAAATTATCTAGAAAATTTCCAAAATTATCACTATTTAAAGTTGAATTTTCGATTCATAATACATTCAGGCATCTTTGTCGAGAATTAGTCGTAACTAAGCGTTGGAGAATAGCTGAAAAGCCAGCTAGTCATCGATCAATAGCTGAATAAAGAGCTTTCGATTGACACTAGATTTGTTGAAATAGCTTTAAAATTATTGGAGTTATGACGATTTAAAGTTTAAATTTTGTCCGGCGCCTCCACCATTTTTACCGCTTAATCTTACATTGTTCTAGAAATAACTGTATAACTAAACAACGGATTACACTTGAGATTTTGGTTAATTACCAATCGATAGTTGAATAAATCGGCTTTCTATGGACGCCGGATTCGTTGGAAGATTTTAAAAATTGTAGGAGTTGTCACGATTTAAAGTTGAACCTCCATTCCCAGCCTCTATCATTCGTCAATTTTTTTAGTTTTATCCGATAGATATTGGAATTTCAATCAAATTTCAGCTCTCTAAGGGTCGGTATTGGATTAAAATTTCATTTAAATCGACAATATTGCCCGTTTGACTATCCCATAAATATCGAAACTATCACAACTTGAATTTTTGACGGTCGTTGAATAGAAAAACTCCCAGATGAGATGGAATTTGTTGGAATTTTCGGAAATTTCGTTGGAATTATTCGAATTAAAAGTTGAATTCTAGCCGGCGCATCCACCATTTCCACCATTAATTTTCATGTGGCGATAAACATTCGAGATATAAATTAAATTTGGGATTTCTATGGATTAATGTTGCATTAAAAATGACGTGCTCTATTGAAAATTTCAACATTTGTTAATATCATTACCGATTTTTGTTCGGTTTTATTCAATTGGAACATGCTTTTGATTACAACTTTATCGCAAATTGATGGATTATTTTCACAATTTTTAGTTGCAATCAGTCGATAATAGAGTATAGTGCTCTATTTATAATCAATTTGTTGGAATGTGCCCAAAATTATTTAAATTTTCCCAATTTGAAATTCAATTTGTATTCAACACTTTCAGCTTTCGTCAAATTTTTTTTGGCTCTCGCCATATCTAACCGGTGAACATTGAAATTCAATTCAAAATTCGAATCTCTAAAGATTGATGTTTAATTGAAATTCCATTTTAATCGACAATATTTTATATTCGGTAAGTTAATGGCCTATTTTCAATAGCGTATAATTTGAAATATAAACAACTCCAGACTGTAGTAATAAATTTCATTTCGAATTTTCAATGCTTACAGATTTATAGCAGAATAAAAGAGCTTTCCATTGGTGCCAATTTTATAAAAATACCGTTAAAATCGTTGAAGTTATTCGTGTTTAAAGTAGCGCACCCATCAATTTTAAGACCCAATTCTTGTATCCTGATTGAAATAATTATAACTTCGCAATGGGGTGTTTTTAAGGATTTAACAGATCATCAATCTATAGCGAAATAAAAGGGCTTTCTAATGACACTAGATTCGTTAAAATATCTTAAAAATTGATCAAGTTATCACTATTTAAAATTTGCTTTTTTACCCGGCGCATCC
The DNA here is from genome assembly GCA_020740385.1 of Mylabris phalerata. Taxonomy (NCBI): domain Eukaryota; kingdom Metazoa; phylum Arthropoda; class Insecta; order Coleoptera; family Meloidae; genus Mylabris; species Mylabris phalerata. Next base: position 1,220,946 of record JAJEOX010000142.1, on the reverse strand, counting down.
ACCATTTTTGACACTAAATCCAAACATTGCTACAGAAATAAATCTATAACTAAGCAGTGGAGTACAATTGAGAATCGAGCAAGCCATCAATCCATAGCTGAATAAAAGGGCCTTTCCAGCACCACTAGATTTATTAAATTATTTCAAAAATTGCCAGCGTTATGGTTGTTTAAATCTGAATCTTTGCTAATCAACGTTTTTTAGAGATACATTTAGGTGTCTTTCTAGAGAAAAAGTCATAACTAAGTGGTGGAGTTGGAATTCCAACAAATGATCAATCGGTAGTTAAAATAAAAGGGCTTTCGATTGCTACTAGATTCGTTGAAATATCTTAAAAATTGATAAAGTTATCACTATTTAGAATTGAATTTTTACCCGGCGCCTCCACCATTTTTCAACGCTGGATTTATACATTGTTGGAGAAATAAATCCATAACTAAGCGGTGGAGTACAATTAAAAATTGAGCAACCCACCAATCGATAGCTGAATAAAAGAGCTTTCTATCGTTACTTGATTTGTTGAATTATCTCGAAAATTGTCAGAGTTATGACGATTTAAAGTTGATTTATCACCTAGCTCATTAACTTTATTCTCTCATTTTCATTCTAATTTACCCTCCGTCTCATACACCCTTATATTTTTCTCCTAATTAACTTAATTATTGTAAATTACTTTAGAGGGTTGTGTAATCTTGCAACAAAACGGTAGAAATGATAAAAATCTACAAGAAAGACGGCTTTATTCGCGTTTTCTATTTAATTAAATCAACATTGTAAGAAGATGAGGCAAAGATGCAAAAAAAAAAACTACCCCTTACTCAATTGTCTCATAATTATCCACAATTTAATTCAGTGCATTGAAAAAAGATGGTCTTACTGTATAGGGGTGTGTTTAATTGTTAATTCTATTCAAATCTAGTCGTCCGTACGGACAGTTGAACATATTGTCTGTTTTTTTCGCCGCCTACTATATTTTTCTATTGTTCTAGCTTTTTAAATTTGTTAAAACTATCACAAAGGGGTGGCAATTTAGGGGTTGGTTGCTTGTTGTTTAACAAAAATTAATCAAATTTATGTTTAGTTATTGTTATTATTTAATGTAAAGTTGAAGTAACAAGGGTAATGATGAGTCGTTTATCAACTGTTGTTATTATCAATTAATCAAAATGCCACCCTGTATACTGTTAGATAAGAGACACTGAGAAATTCAGTGAAATTTCGCTCTATTCTCACACACACACCAACTCATACATACATAAATTCAATTTTTTTGTTCTTTTAAGGGTAGTTTATGCATATATAATATTAAAATTTAATATTAAGGGTAGAATTGTAAAAAGGGTGGATCCTAATCATTGATTTTTGTTAAATTTCAACTGTTCCACTAGACTTGTCGTTTAGATCAAGTGTGCTAGTTTATAAGATAGATGGTACAATTCCCATTGGAACGTATACAAATCTTTGTAGAAATGGGGTGAGTAAATTAGGGGTTGCTGGAAATTCTAAAACATCCCCAGAAGTTAACCAAATAATTTACGTTAAAAAGGTGTACGCTATTAGTTTATTTCATAGTAGGCTATGGATTTTATTAGATGACTAGATTTTTGAAAATTCTCAAGGCCATTCTTTATATCTAGCAAGCTAAGCATTTAACGTGCGCTACTAGATGTTTAAAATTAATGATTCAATTGTCAATGGCACAAATAACCACCCCTTTTTGTCGATATCCACTTGAATTGTGTGTAACATAATAAGGGTGTTCGATAAGTGGCTATTCTTATCAATAAGTTGTTGTCAATTAAGTTGTAACATAAAGGGTAAGAGTCTTGGGTTTTTTTCTCTAATTTTTTATTGAATTTCACCCCTTAATTTTTCAACAACGAAACAAAAACCATTACAATTGTGAATTGATTTGCAATTCTTTTAGTCATGACCAGCACTTTCTAATGGGCTATTGGCACCCTTCTCTACCACCCTCTTCGTACTGTACAACATCCTCTATTCAACCCTTATTGAATAAGGGTGGTAGAAATAGTGTCTCAAGTGATACAGACGACGACAACTACGTTGATGATGATGATGATGATAGTGTGCTGTGTCAGCTTTGATATATCCTTAGCTTTCTAACAATTCACCCCCTTTTCTTCTAAGTAACTAAATTTATAAGGGGTTGATTTAATTTAGGGTGGCTATTGTTACAATTGAGTTTTGCTACAGTAGTAAATCCAATTATTATCCACTTATGTAATTTGAATCGAGATCCTTTTATATCCATCTTTACTACACCCTCTCAAAACCACCCTCTTATATAGAATATAAATTTACCCTATCTTTGATCTTTATGATTAAATTTTACAAACTATTAACCCTAGTATTGTTACTAATTGTTTAATGACAACTCACAATCAGATAACTAGGCACAGGTAAAAATCATCCCCTAAAACGAATCTAATCACGGTGAACCATTATCTAAATCAACCCCTATTCTATTGATATGTATACACATAAATGTGTATGTGCGCTATAATTAGTCACTAGTTGCAATTAAAATTAGTGTAGAGAATATTGTGTGCATTAATTACGAAATTTCAACCACCCCCCGATTTCCACCTACCCTTACCGAACTATAAATTAAACTTTCAAGATAATCAAAGTAATTTGTACCAATCGATTTTACCCTAATTTCACCTACCCCCCCTTTATTTCACACCCTTTATTGATTTATTTTCTGTTTGTCGTTTTTTCGGTGAAAATAATTAAACTTCAATTATCATCCCCCACCAATCTCCACCTTTTCCAGATCGTCCATTTTAATTGAGTCATTAATCTAAAAATTATATACCCATTTGCTGATTAGTTGAAATCATCCAATCGGATTTGAATGTTCAAGGACGTCGATTTTATTCGCCACTAAATTGACATTAATGTGTTGATTGGTTGGAATTAACCAATCCGATTTGAATAATCAAGGACGCACAACTTATTCGTTAATCTATCGATGTTTGTGTGAAACGATTGGTTGTTAATGACAGAATTTGTTTTGTTTACAAAGGGGTGTGTTCTTGTTCCATATCACCATGTTTTGTTATAAAATAAATGAAATTAATGAATGCCAACTATGATCTGACAGATTCAATGTAATTTTTCCTATTTCTGTCAACCGCCAACGTTCATAAATCATTCGATTTAGGGGTTGTAAGGGTGAATTTCAGGTGGTGGTGGTGGTGATAGGGGTACGATTATATCATTGACACCTGCCACTTGTCAATTGTATGACAGCACAATATTCAACCCTTACACATAAAAGATTCATTCATCAATTGTTTCCTTTTCTTCTGTTCGCATTCAAAGCTAGCTTTGTTTTTTTTTTCGATACAAGTCGTATTTATTGAATTTCATAGTTAGCAAAATCATAATGGCCGTGTTCTAACCTAACTTCAATATGTCATTAGTAGCGGACATATTGAAACAATTGAGTTTCCAAGGCACCTTTGTTCTATATTTTTGGAAAATTGTGCTATTCTAACCTAACATTTTATGTGTAGCGGCCATTTTGAAATATTTATAATCAGGTGATATGGTTTGTTTTTTTGTTCGATTTTGTTAGAAAATTGTTGAATATTCAAATCACATCTTCCGAGAAATTTCCATTAATAAGAACATTAAAAATTATTGACGAATAAATTAATTAAAAAAGAAAAGCTACTTTTATATTCACACTTCATGCTTCATTTGTTTCGTTTTTCTTTCAATTTTCATTTCGTCAAAATAATTGGATTAAATTATTGCAATCGAGGCTACAAATAGTGCTCTCGTTTTTTTTATTGAATTCAATCTCGAATAATTACAGATATATGTAGCCCACTTATTATTCTAACATAACCTCACTTTAATTTAACAAAAATTTAATATTGGATAGTTGTAGCACTAATTTAATTAAATGCGTTATTCAATTGTTATTTAATTAAAAACTAGAATGGATTATAATAAAAATTGTCAATTTGAAATAATTGGAAATTCGATTTGTTTTTGTTTATTTTGTTTTGTTAATTAATGTTGAATCAAATTCAATAGAAAAAACAAATCACTAACTATATCAATTGTTATCAGTGGTGGTTCGTGATCGAAAACATTGCAAAGGAGGCCATTTTAAAAGATGGCGACTGAAAACAAGTAGACAAAGATAGTAGATAAGAAATGGTAATAGGATAGACAAAGAGAATAATATAAAGAGGATAGGAATAGAGAGGGAAATTTAAAATGAAAATAGTGTTTCTTTACGAGTCGCCACTGGTTATCGGTTTAAATAATTCGAATTTATTGTGAAATGAACACGACTATACATAGATTTGTTATACATGTAAGGGTTGGTTGTATGGAAATTACAGCGTTTTAATATAGGGGTTGGGGGTTGAAAACAGAGATACTGTTATAAATTAAGTGATGGATGATTTTGATTAAAATATTACACACTACAATGTAAAATTTATATCACCTTTCATATATTTTGTGTATATGAATTGAGTATATTAAACAACATATATATGTAAATTTATAACCTATTTATGGTAATTAAATATTGTTTTATATTTAGAAACATTCTAGTGAGATTTATTTTTATAAATTGGTAATAAAGTGACCAATGACAGGTCATCTAGTGACAATTAACTTGTAGAATTGGCAACAATGTTTGTATTTAGTAAAATTTAGAATCTTAAGTTGTGATAATTGTTTACAATTTTGTAACTTTAATAATTGTCTGTTGGTAGCAATTTATTTGTTTCAAATTGGTAACACTCGCAGCACTCTACTAATAAATAAAATAAAATTCCCCAGCCACCTATATGGGATAATTGTAACTAAATTGGTAACATTTATTGTATCAAGTTGGCACTAATAGTACAGTTGTACAATAAATATAACAATTTTCCATAGCTATCTATGTTTAATAAAGATAATGAACAAATAAGGTTTGCCAACATTAAAGAAACAAATTTCCTGTCGTTTTTAATTTTGTTTCGAATAAATTTAAGATTAAAAATATGTCTGTGAGAAACGAAAACAAGGGATGATTTCCATCCCCTCAACGGACCAACCAACCAACCCTGTACGTGTACTTAGAATGTTCCATATACATGCATATATTATTTAAAGTTTTTTCTCTCGTTTCGTTTTCTTTCGACGTTGTCTATACTATAAGGGTAATAAAATAGGGGTTGTTGATGATAAGGGTGGTGGTTGCTTTTAAATAATTCATAACCTTAACGACATACCACTCGTTCTTACATATACATCCAACATTAAATGTTTAAAGGATTTCGTGTGTGTGTTTTTTTTTTGACATTGAAGTAGATAAAAATAGATCGACATAACGGGGGTGGAAATCGAAAAAAAAATCACTAAAAATTGTCAAGAGACAACCACCACCCTTATTAGATCCTTTTGATTACTTTCCTGCCAAGAATTGCTAGAAAACTAATCGAAAACTTGAACGATATTCGAGTTGTTTCTTTTTTCGGGGTGGTAGTGGTAATAAAAACCACCCCTAATCAATAGAAACTTAAATTTAATAATAATAACAATAATAATGATGATAGTTGAGGGTGGCTTTTACTACTAGTTTATCACATTTTCGTCAACAATACTATAACAACAACAAACGCCACCCCTATTTAAACCTTCAACCCTCCTTAACTTATGTTTACATTTAACTATTGTCTTGAGATAACCTGATTTTGCACCCCTTAATATTATTACAACTACTTGTAATAATAATTATCAATTTTAATACAACAAGGGTAGTGTTTAGAAATAAATAAAATTTAAGGGTAGAGATTGTTTATTGATTCTTCTGTTTCCATTTTACAAGGTTTTTGTAGATTATCTAAAATATAAAAGGGTAGTTTTTAATTTACAAAATGCGATTTTTATAATCTATCAATATATGATGAGGGGATGAAATTTGGGGTTAATTCTAAATGAAATATTTGTGGGTATTCTTGTTATTTTGGATTAATGTTAAAAGGGGTGGATTTTGTAATATTTATCAATTGTTTAACCAACAAAATTTACAACACAATCTTAGTAATTAGTAAAGGGGTTGTAGGGATGTGTGTTTAGATTTTGATTAGAATTAAGGGATGTTCTACTATATATGTATACGAATGTAGGGGTGGTTTTATAATAATTGAGTTAACAATCTGACCATAGAATGGACTTTCTATCTATCTATCTATCTATGTTCATCTCCTTCTAATTCTTATAATAAATCATTCTATCTCTTTCTATATAGAAGAGACCCTCCAAATGTCTATTCTATCATCTGTTCACGTCCGATTGGCACTTGTTTACTTTAATGATAACGTCAAATTGTCAATTATTGATAATGATGAGGACCGATTTCGGCTAATTTAACAATTATATGGAGTTGGCCTTGCATGTTTGAAACGTTACGTCGTAGCTTAATTCGACTATTTAAAAAAAAAAACCCATTAACAAAAATCAAATTTGGTAACATATGAACTAATCTACGACTCATGTAATAAAGACACAGCCAACTGCGCGAGCTGGACCGAAACCGGTACGGCTTTTTTCATTAAAAACATAAGTCAACATAATATTAGGGGTGAAATTGGAATGGAATAAAAGGGAAAAACATTCAAACGGAGATGATGGTCGTTATTAACAACCCTGGCACCCTTAAAAAATCAACAGAAAACAACCCCTGTTGACAATTACGTAAATTTTTAATAAACCAAACGAAATATTATATGTTTGATTTGATTTTTTTTGCAATTTCCTGTTTTACGATTATTGAGAGACGGGGGTAATAAAAATAATAATAACAACCCCTCAATTTTTACATATAAATTACGATTTTTCTATAACATTTTTATGACTTCTGATTTGATTGTCTCATCCCTCCTTTACTACTGTGTGGCACCAATTTCATCTTGTTTTCACCCCCTCGTTAAATTGTAATTTATGTCTTTCAATAAGTTAACAGCATTGGTTGTTGTTATTGTTATTATTATAGGGGTAGTATAAATAGAGAAGGGTTGTAAAAACTAAAGGGTAGATGATTTACCGATTTTTTTCCATTTTAACGAATTCCAACAATATCAGCGATCTTATACGATGTTATTATAGAAAATAAGGGTTGAAACTTTTTGATGCCACTGATTTTTATTGATTTTTTTCCAAAACAAAAAAAAACCACCCTGAATTAGAAACCCTGTATGATTGTTTTTCGACCACTGGTTAAAGATTTGATAAATTTGAAGTTAAGTGCTTCTAAAAATGTTTTGGCTTTGAAATTTCCAAAAATATTTACAAACATTTTTAATACTACTGATAATAATTCCTTATTTTAATTACGTTTTAGAATCACTGGAATCCTAAACAGAACAAAACCAGTGGCACTTGATTGAGAAAAATCTGAAAATATACTGGACTTTCTTATAAATGAATTGTTTTGGGACTGCTGATTGGTGATCATTGACTGCGTATACCTATATTGTTTTAGAATCACTGGAATACGGAATTCTATTTGTATTGTTTTGTCTGGAAATAAACCAGTGATACTTCAAATTTATTATCATTGGATCGTTATTGTAAGTAGAACAAACCAGTGGTACTCAATTTGAGAATTCTTATGACTAAAATCCAGTAGTTCTCAATAGTTTTATATTTGAATAAATAAACCAGTGATACTTTATTTTTTTGTTTCAAGTGGCATATCTATCATTTCTGACCCTTTCAATACGACTTCAAGATTGTTTTAGAATCACTGGTACAGGAACGTTTATCAAAATATTGTTGTATCAAGTGTGCTGTGTCAACAACACAATCGAGACGCATCATTGATAGTTGAAGTTGTTTTATCTTCAATTTTTTTTTTGTCGTTATTCTTTAGAAAAGAACAACCCTTATTTTATTCTTGCATTTGTTTTCTCCCTTATTACTAACAATATTCAAATAAATATTTATATTCCATCAACAATACATGGGTAAGAAACAATAGAAAAGAGACAATTTTTATTCGATTTCAGCCCTTAAGCTGGCACAGAAGATGATTGAATACATACCCTAGAGAAAAAGGGATATTTATAGAAATAGGGGAAGTTTTGAGTATTTGTCGGATAACAGCTAAAATAGGGTTGAATTTTTTCCCAACTTCCTCTTATAAGTATGTATGTGTGTATTGTACACAATTAACTACCCCTTAATTTCGAATTCCGGTCACATAATCTTACAAGAGGGTTGAAATACATATACACATACAGAATTGGTAGGTGGTAATTTGTCAACAAAAATGTTTATCTGATACGAATATAAAAAGTAAAAAATAAACCGTGACGATGATACTTTTTTCATCCCCTTTGAAGAAAAGAAAGGTGGTAATAATTCAATTTCAAGACACCACCAACATACCAAAACTGCCTAACTTGATATACGAAGGTAATAAAGGGGTGATTTAGTTGTGGCAATTTTTTTTTCGGATAGTTGTTCACCCACTTGAACGTTTTCCGCACGATAATCCCAACGAAAATAGGGGATGAAATTCTATTTTGGATATTATTTTTTTTCTATATTTGTATATTTAGAACTGACCTTGATTTGTTGTTGTCCGGGAAAAATTGTCGAACAAATTTCCACCAAACACTCTCAACACTTAGGGGTGGTTTTTCGATAAATTCGCAAATTTCCACGCTTATACGCCAAGGGTAGTTCGCTCGCTACTACTTAACGGTAGGTGGTAGGAGAATTATTCGACTAACAGTGGCGGCAGTAGTGGTGGTGGTGGTGGTGGAAATGTACAAGCGCAAAGGGGTTGCTAAATTATATTTGGTTTACTTGTTACATTTATTTACTCTTTCATTTAAAGCAAAGGGGTTGTCTATTTATTATTATTATTACTATTATTATTATTAGTGAACGAAACTGTATATAATTCGATCCAATTTGACTTGTTGCTCGTTTATATAAGTTACAACCCCTACTTTCTTCTTCTAAATTATAATTTAAGGGGTTGTTAATAATAGTTAGTGCGGTAGTAAAGTGATCTTAACCACAATTATATATCTTATTTCATGAAGTTAATTAAGGTTAGAAATTGGGGGGTGAGGCTTTGGGGTGGGGGTGGAAATTGGGGGTGTTTAGTATTAACCTATTTGGTTTTTAAACACTTACATTCGCTACTTTCAATTCAATGAAACCATTCAAGTCCAGATGGTCGCCATTTATTTCACCCCATTTGTGTATTAGCGTACGGTTTTTGGTGGTGTAATAGACGCGCACAGCCTACTATTCTATTTCTATACATACATATAAATTTAGGTCGATCGTCATCTGTTACAACGTAGGATATATTTCACAGTTCTGACAGTTGTCCTAATTTTGTGAATAACTTCCTCCTAACAACAGACGAATAGAGGGGTAGTTTCAACCCTCCTTTGAAAATTGAGAAGGGTAGGGGGTGTAAATTTGGACTTACTTGCATTAAATTGAAACACATAGCAATCAATGCCATCCCTAACATTAAATACATTGAGCAAAATATAAAACTTAATTCTAATACTTCACCAACAATATCTTCACTATGTCCATAAATCTTATCACCTGGTACCAAATCACCAAAACCAATGGTACTTAATGAGATAAAACAAAAATATGAGGCATCTAAAAATTCCCATTCCTCCCATTTACAAAACAATAAAGCACCACCGCAAATATACCTAAAAATACAAAAAAATAACCACCCCTATAGAATTGTAAAATTATCGAGACTCACCCCACCATTATCATTAAACAAATGGTCACCGGTACTGTTACAGTTTGAATATCATAAGTATCCTCACTAATATCATCATCTTGTTGCTATAAATTTGGTAGAATTTCAAATTTGGCGCCCCTATGATTGCGCAGTACAGTTGCGCACAATACTCACTTCACTACTGTCATTGTCTTCAATGAAATCAACGCCATCTAGTTGTTGTTGTTGTTGTTGTTGCTCGATGGCCAATTGGCGTAATCGGCGGCGTTCGGCCCGTTTTCGGGCCACATTCGGGCACCATCGGCATAGACAACAATTCGCATAGATCCATTTGAATGAGCGCGCCATTATATCGCCAATATTCGATAAATACAATAGAAACAATGGCATACCGATTATTGCATAGATTATTGTTACAATTTTACCCTCGATAGTGTGCGGGGATACGTTACCATAACCTAAAAATCATGCACAAATGTCATAGCGTCATCAGCGATTGGTCAATTAATGTTAGGTTAGAATACATCAAGTGTCTCCCAGTTGGCTGTGGCTTAGATCTTCATACTCTATTAAATTTGACATTTGTTATGTGTATGAATCAATCTACGACACTACGTTTTAAAAGCATGGCCAATTGGACGATATAATTGACAACAATCGATCAACCAGTGAAATTAATCGTAATTATCGAATGAAAAACAGTAGTGTTACTATATCACAGTATACTAGATCAATTTTTTTATTCGTTTGTTTTTCTCGTTGTGTTTTGTTCGTTTCTAGAGGGTTGTATTGTTTGTTTTGATTGACATAAGGCAAATTCTTCGACATATTTGACACATCATTATTTTTAATTTGTTCCAAAAGATATGTTTGCTCGTTTATTTCGATATTTTTTTTCTGCTCTCCATCCCCTCCCCGCCTCGTTTGATTCATCCCTTGTTCACTTTCCACCACTTATCCACGCAACCCTCTTGTTTGAATATTGATGAGGTGATTGTAGAGTTTGTTGTTGCTGTTTTTCAACAGTTATCACTTTTTCTTACCTTCATTCACCCCTAGATAATCGTATTATATAAAGTGCACTCTGTTTTCAACCATTAATTGATGAAAATTCAAGTGTGGGGGTGAAAATTGAGACAAAATCGGCGCCTATGAGTTTCTTCTTTAGTATTTCATAATAAAATATCAATCTAGTCACCAAAATCAAGGCCAACTGGGTTTTTCTTTTCTATTGATCCAATAGCAACTATTCAATTACCATAGTTGGCTATGTATTTCATTCATATTTGTGCTTTTCTGACGTATTTTTGAATGAAACAAAGACAGAATTCACAGCCAACTTTGATATGAAATTGTGCTTGTACACCCTGTATATTAAACATAATTTTCAATTCCTAATCTTTTATTTTGATGGTCGTTTATAAAAGAGAAGAATAAGCGCTTTAGATTAGAAACAAGCCGATTTAAGTGATTCAAGAGGCTTATTAGAGTGTGATTTATTTAGAATTTAGTGAGCAAAAAGCCGACTGGCTTTAAAGCCGGCGCCTCCACCATTTCGACACTAACAACTTTAATATTGACTAGTTGTACAATTAAAAATCGTATCTTCGTCTAGTTTTCACTAAAAGATTCGCAAATAACTAGGCTTTTGATAGAAGATTACGATTAAATCAGGTTTGGTTCAATTAAAATAGGATTTTTGGTATAAATTGCCCGATTTTATTACGATTGTCCCGGCGCATCCACCATTTCTACACTTTCAAGATTTAAACGGCTATAACTATGGAGCTATAAATCGTAGACGATTGGGGTTTTCGCCGCAAGATCCCTCTTAAATTCTACTTTCTAAAGACGTCAAATTCACATCTGTAGCTTAGCTTGTTTTATCAGAATTGAAGTTTTATTGGAAACGAGTCGATTATGCCGATTGCAAAATTTGAAAGGCTATAACGACAGAACTACAAGTCGTAGATTATTACGGTTTTTACTCTAAGATTCTTTAGTACATCTGCTTTCAAACGAGACTAATGTGAAGCTTGACCAAATTTCAGTTGTTGGGAATTTGCAGCTTTTTTATTTTCGAGTAAAATGAAAATCCTCTCGGCGCATCCACTATTGCTAAACGCTTTAATATTTAAAAGACTGTAGCTTTAGAACTATAAATTGGGGGCTTTTCACCATCAAATTCCCTATGAATTATTCTTTAACAGGATATAAAATTTACGTTCGTAGCTGAGTTTGTTTAACCAGAAAAGTAAGTTTATTCTTTGGAAAATAAATCAATTATTTTGCAATTTCCAAAGTTTGAAGAGCTACAATTAGAGAATTACAAATCGTGGACTATTTCGGTTTTGACCCGTCAATTCCTTGTTAAATTTATTTTCAAACTAGACCAAATTCAGGTTTGTAGCTGTTTTAGTTTTTAGACAATCGCTTTTTTTGTTATCTGTTACAATATTAAATCTCCCGGCGCATCCACCATTTTTACACTCACAAATTTTAAGAAGCTGTAGCTATAAAACTATCCATCGTAGACTTTTGGGGTTTTCACCCTACGAATCTTCATCAATTTTATTCGCAGAAAATGCCAAACTCACCCTCATTACAACCCTAATTTTGATATAATTGTGAAATATTGACAAATTTCTCTCCCGGCGCATCCACCTTTTTCCAACAGTAATTTCAGAACATTATATCTTGAAAATGGACAAACGTGGAATTTTCTCGTTTTTACCCAACGATTTTCCATAAAAAATTCTACCAGAATTGATAAAATCTATAATTGAACTGAATTTATTTCCAATTCATTTCATGCTTTCTTCCAGAATAAATTCAATACAAATTCCTACACACAAATTGATGTTTTAATAATGTTTCCACCACTTTATTCAACCCTCAACCGATCGATTTACCATTAAAGCCCCCTTGAAGGTAATTAAGTTAATAGTCGCGACGATTTTTACGTCAACACAATGTAAGTTTGTTGGTTTTTGGGTTTTTGAGAGTGTGGTTTAAAACAAGTCAAATTTCTAATATTCGAAATGACTGTAATTAAGGGAATTTAAATGGGGTATAATTGGGGCGATTCGGTGTATTTCTTTGCCATTTCTGCGACTTTAACGGCTTCCATTCAGGGTGTAATTTCCCAGTTGGGAATTGTAGCGTTTCACAGTTTTTCCTATTAGATTCGCTGTAAATTCACCTTTTACTAACAGTCAAATTATAATCGTCTACAATTAATATTTTTAAACCGGGCACAATTTAATTCTGCTTGTTATTATTGCGAATTTTTATGGTGAAGATCAATCGAATTCCTCTCAAAAGAATCATGAATTAAAGTGGAAATTAGATGAAAATTCTTGTTTTAAAGCTGGAGCTTGAATATTAAACTCTCCATTAGCTTTTGATCTGTTAAAATTGCCAATAAGATCGAATAAGTTAAGAAATTTCACCCGGCGCCTCCACCATTTTTTGCAATTCCCATTTACAATCGAAATTTGAGGGATTTCAGGCACCAATTCTGCATTAAAAACCGTACACAGTATTGACGGAACGACAGAAGAATTCTAAGGGGGTGGAAAATTATGGCATTAGGGTGAAATTACTAAATTAAAAAATCGAAAATAACTCAAAAACTTTAGATAAACTGCCATATAATCCAAAATTTCAAGATGAAAAAATAACGAAATTATTATTACAAGGGTAGTTTCAGTGATAAATCGTCTTTTTCTAACAATCTATCAAAATACACCCTGTATTGTGTTTTTAATACGATTTGGCTTCGAGTAGGCGGTGGTACTGTTGAATCGGGTCGTAGCTTGCTTCGTACTTTGACATTTTGCTCAATTGACAAACAACTGAACGGCAATCTAACCAAAATCATGGCCAACTGTGCGATGAAATTTAAACTTTCATTTTGAGTAGAATTATTCAGCCTTAAGGCACTACTGGAAAGTTCAGCGATTATGATTTTTTATTAGGTTCCATTATTATATTTAACTTACCCGACGAAAGTTATAAACGAGTTATTAATACGAATTTTTTATACAGAAAAACCTCAAATTCTACAATTGAATAACGTAAAATTTAAATTATTCGATTTTTATATTAAATCTACTTTTCAACTTTATTAAAACTTTATTAAAATACACGAAAAATTGAAGATTTTCTAAAGATTAAGTCGGCTTTGGAAGCTCCATTGTGGACATACCTTAATTTTATATACACTTTCTTAGTTGGCCTTGTATTTAGGATGCAATGTCGTAGCTTCTTCAAACACTTGAAAAATACCTCAACAAACTAAGTAATCTACAACACTACTTCACAGCCAACTGCGAGATAAATTGACAAAATCTCCAAGCCTACTTTGCTTATTTAACAGAAACTTTAGTTAGGTGAAAAAGAGATAGAAGCGTTACATTCTGTTAAATTTAAAGAAAAAAAAAACAGCAAAACAAAGGAAACAACAAAAGAAACAAAAATATTCGAAAATAACCGGGAATATTTCATAATTAATGAACACTTCCCTTATCCTCCTCTGTGTATCGGACAAAGATAACGATATTTAGAGAAACAATAGAGAAGAACAGACAGAGAGAGAGAGAAAATTAAAAAAAGACAGCAACACTAATGAGTTAAGTCATTCTGAAAAATGCTAATTCGTTTAAATTAGTCGTAATTTAAAAAACTAGAAAAACAAAAAACAAAGGTGGTAAGCAGAAACAAAAAAAAAATCAACGAAAATGTGAATAAAAGACGAACAATGAAACAAATAAAAATAATAATGGAGGGAAAGATAATAAAATTGAGTTAATTTATACGATTTGCACCCCTTTAAAATTGTGTAAAAATAAACAAATATCCGACGAAATAAGGGTTGAAAGGGATTTTTTAGATATTCGTGCAACTATACAGGGTGTACAACTATAAATCACCTCTGAAGTGGCTGTGTTTTAATTATAGAATGTCGTAGATTGATACATAACCAAGGCATAGCCAACTGCGAAATAAAATACCGTTATATCGCGTTGACTATGATTTATGTATTTAATGTCGTAGCTTGTTTCGAGCATATTAAAATGACATTAACAAATGTCAAATTTGGTTAAATATGAACCAATCTACGACAATACATTACTAATTCACAGCCAACTTTATACATCCTGTAGATATATTTAGGTATACTGTTATATGTATAGGGTATTATCGCTTTTGAAACATTAATGGATTTCATTAAAACTTTAATCATAATAATTAAAATTCGCAAACTAATTAAAATACGAACTACAAATAGACATTATTAAGCCAACATTATAGAACTAATATTATAAGTTTTATCTGTAATAATGGAACCACTAAAAGATGGATGGAGCTACGATTAGGCTATTTTTACGGGTGATAAATAGTAAAAATTGAGCTACAATTAGTTTTTTTAAACGGTAGAGCTACAATTAGTAGATCTATAAATAATTCTAGTATAGTTGGGGAATTTGGCTATCAATCTATGTAACTAAAACATGGCCAACTGTGAGATAAATGCTCGTGATACACTCGTTATGGTGGGCTTGTAGTTATGGGTAATAGGCGGGAAATTTGAATTTTGCCACTTACCAATTGTAGTAATAACAGTTAATGAATATAGAAATGCACCGGCAAAACTCCATTTTGTTGAATAATCTTCACCATTACCATCATAACCACTTAAAATATACTGTACCATTTTATTTTGATAAATTAATAATTCATTAATTATAACCTTTTTATAATCATTCTCATTAAATGGATTCATATCGATTGTTATATTCCATAATTTATTAATTAATAAATTTCTTGTTAAATTCACTTCATTCAATATTTTCATATGGTAATTTTTTTCAATATGTCGAAATAGAAATGCACCAATTACTGTATAACAAACAACTAAACCAATTATACCAATATTACTAAATAAAAATGCTAAAAATTGCCGAAATAGGTCTTTACAACGTTTCATTAATGGTTTATCGAGACGGCGACGACGGCCGGACCGTTTTCGCTCCATTACAAACCAATTCTAGTGATTTTATTGTTCCATTGTTGGTAATGTTGATTCGATTATCATCTCAACACAATTGGCAACATTGTCTATAACAAATTGTAATGTTTTTATTATATCATTGTTGGCGATGATGCTATCATTTTTAATTATAATTGGCAGTATTGTCTGTCAATTCCCCCGCCACAAAAATAATCAAGTTACATTGGAAGCAAAACAAAAGAAAACAATCGATCTTTAGTATTGGTTGTTCCAGTTTGTCGCTACCAATATAAAATTCCCTAGGGTTAAATTTAAGATAAAGGAGTTTCTCTATAGTCACCCCTATATAACAACCCCCCTAAACAACTACCACTTACAACCCCCATCGAAAGACTAACAAGGTTTTTAACGCTTCTGACACGCTATATTTCAACGAAAATATAACGATGAACGAGCGAGATAGATAGATAACAATAAAAACAAAAAAAAAAACACTCGAATTTATTTTGTCTATCCGTCTTTTTTTATTTATTGCAAATATAATCCAGATCAAGTCTGCTTTGTTTCCATTATTTGGAAACAAAACACACAAAAAAAAAAACGTTAAATAAACCCAAAATCTAGTCGACTTACGGCAAATTGATTAGCTTTTGTTTCAAAATTTAATTGATTTTTGTTAATTACTCTCGACAAGGAGTCACTTTCATCTTTATATGAGAAATAATCAACGTCGCCTACTTGTTTTGTAATTAATAATCGACAAACGTTCGATGTTCTCTTTTTTCTGGCTTCCTCTATTGTTCAAACATTGTCTGGTTGTCGGTGATAAGAGGAAAATCGATAATTTTTATAATTATCATGGAAAAACAAAGGCATTGATGATAACAAAATGGCGTGTGATAACACGACGTATGTCTATCTAAATTTGATTTGTTTCGTACATTTATATAGTATAACAAATGAACAATATGACAGTTATAGTAATAGAAAAAAGTAGAAAACAATTGAAAAATGTCAAGAGACAAATTGTGTTTGTTCTTGATATGTCTGTCTTTATTAGAAGTTGATAAATTCGAATCATTTCTACCAATCGTAGACAATTAAAATTACAATTTAAAAATATTGCCATCTTTATCTATCATTTTTCAAATATTTGTCGTTTATCTTTGTCACTTATTAATGGGGGTAATTTTTCGAATTTGAACAGTGCTACCAATCGCAAAAACCACTAGTAACGTAATCGATATAACTGTCTCTCTCTTCCATTATAAAATATCGATAAGTCTATCTTTATTATTTATTTGTATATCTGTATAGACAATTTAATAGAATTAAAAATTACTAAATTCAAATATCACAGTTATATGTCTATCTCTTTCTATTATAAGAATAGTGAAATATGCCTATCTTTATTTATTGTATTGCCAATGGTAGGAAATTAAAAATTACTAATCTACATCGATCTTTGTCTATTGCGAATAAAACCGTATAAATCTATCTTTATCAATTTTGCCATTTGTAATAAAAAATTGAAAGAAGAAAAAAATGAATAAAAACCAGACGCCTGTTTTCTAATTTTAAATCAATTATTTTACACACAAACACATTTATATAGGGAAAAAACAAAAGAAAAACACATCATTATGATCGTTATTGCCGGATTTATAACCAATTAAATTACATTTAAGTGGAAGGCTTTTTTTCATTCGAATTTAAACAAGTGAGACCAGCCTTTAGAATTCAGGGCCGTAACGAAGAAATCTCTATAAATAGACCACTCAGCCACACAAAAACACATAGTAGGCTGGTATAGATGTTTTTTTTGTTTATAAATAACAACAATATTAATAAAAATTTCTACTGTTTATAATGAGAACTCACCTTGTTCGTTATAAACGTTAAGAAAACGTTTATAACGGCTGATGGATTGCCATTAATTCTTTATAGTTGCGTGTATTTTGTACGTTATTCAATTTTAATTAGAATTCTTTTGTTGACTTGTTAATTTTTAATTACTCAACACAATGGAAATGGCTTGCAAATTGTTAACTTCTAATTAATTTAATTTAATTTAATTGTTTAATAATAGAATTGGAATTGTATTTGAAAATAGTTAAAAGGTGGCTGGTATTCAACTGAAAATTCTCGTTCAGCACTCCTGAAATCAACAAGTAAAGACAGAAATAGTAGGGAGCTATAAATATATAAACAAGTCTCTTTAATATACACTATTGGCAATATGAAACTATAACACATCAACTATTGCCATATAATTCAATTGTTCGTACATTAGTGATGCACAAGAGAAAGATTAATTTAGAAGATAAAAAGAAAGCGAGTGTTTCTAGACCGAATCGCCGGTACAGTATATTGAATGTTTTTAGAACGAATCGCCAGTACGGTATGTTTATTGTAAAATGTAAAATTAATCGATTAATTAATGGATTGGAGTCGATTTGTATTCATTCATTTTGAATGTTAGTCTGAAGTTTTAGAAATTCGACAATAATACAAAATTTAAGATCAAAATACAAGTGAGTGGAAATCCATTGATTTAATTAATCGGTGAATGAAACAAGCCAATGTGGTTCGGCTCAAGATGTGTAATTAAATTATTTTGCATGTATGAGAGAAAGAGATAGAGAGAGATTTTGGCGAATCCACCATTATTAATAATTGATTTATGCATATGGTAAGACTACCAGTGGCGTAACAATCAATTTTTTTGGATTTTCTGGAAAACTATCGAAATTCGTCGAGTTCAGTTTCTACTATTCGATAGAGTGAAAAATTCTCTTTAAATTGATGTGTAATAATAGTGACTTGTGAATTTTTAAATGTAAAACTATAAATGTTAACGACTATCTCAACCTATAATTGATTAGAAAATTGTCGATATTTGGAAAATTATAAAAAATATATTAAAACCTTGAATATTGGTGCATTCTAGAATTAATAAGCTTTCAATTAATACTAAACAATATATAATTACATTGATCTGAGTATTTTTTATCGATTTTTGAAATTTTATAACTATCCCGGCGCATCCACCATTTTTACACTCATTTTTTTTGACTTGTTCGAATTTTTATCAATTATACAAAATGTATAGAAGATATCGATATATTGTTTAAACTACTTGATTCTAGACTAAATTATCTTTAAAATTATAGTGGATACTTTGTTGAAATTTAAAATTTTGTATTTTTTATTAAATTTTAAATTTAATATAACACTTTTACACACTCTAGACTTTGGTCTATGGTCACTGTCCTGATTTAGCGAGCAATTTGTAAAATAGTCCAAGGATGATCATTTTGGTAAAATTTGGGCCCCGTAGCTCATTGCAAAGTTGGTCAAAAACCCACTCGTTTCTAACGATATCGCGATTTTCGAAGATGAAGTACGGAGTACAATGACTCAGAATGACTCAATGATGCTCTCAACAAAATTTTTACAACTTTTCTCCATCACATTAGAAGAATAAATGCAAAATACTCCTACCCATTAGAGAATAAAATGCAGAGAAACGAAAAGAGTCAATGTCGGAAGCATCCTCAAGCCATTCTAACTCATTTGAAGTCTGTATCTAGTTTTTGGAAATTGCCACTTGGTCAAGAAGAACTTTTTTGACCAGTTTTCAAATGAGCCACGATGCCCCAATTTTGCTAAAATAATCTATAGAGACCCTCCTGTAAATTCTTAATCAATTTTACAAATTGCTCGCTAAATAAGGGTAGTTTTGGAGTTATTCCAGTGCATTTAGCACTTTTACACTTTAAACTTCTGCCCGAATTTTTATTAATTTTACAAAATTTATGGAAGATATCGAAATTTCATTTTCACTACTAAAAACTACGCTAAATTAGCTTTAAAAAAACATAAACCCTTTGCAAAAAAATTTTGATTCAGTACCTTTCAGTAATTTTTAAAGTTGTAGAACTATCCCGGCGCATCCACCATTTTCACACTTTTTTAAAACTTGTTCTCGAATTTTTATCAATTATACAAAATATATCGCAGATATCGATATATTGTTTAAACTGCTTGACTCTAAACTAAATTATCTTTAAAATTATAGTTGATACTTTATTGAAATTTTGTATTTTTTTATTAAATTTTAAATTTAACCATTACACATACCTTAGAGGTCTCTTTAATTTTGGTCTATGGTAACCGCTCTTATTTAGCGAGCAATTTATAAAATATTTCAAGGATTTATTGGAGAATTTCTGAAGATCATTTTAGCAAAATTTGGGTTCAGTAGCTCATCGTGAAGTTAGTAAAAACTCGTTTCTAACAAAATCGCAATTTACAAAGGTGAAGCACCCACATACAATGACTCAGAATTACTCAATAATGCTCTCAACGTAATTTTTCCATTTTTCTCCATCACATTTCGAAATAAAAGCAAAATACTCCTACCTATTCCGGAATAAAATGCAGAGCAACGAAAAGACTCAATGTCGCAAGCCATTCTAAATCATTTGAAGCATGTCATTTGAAAATGGCCACTTGAGCAGAAAGAACGTTTTTTAACCGACTTTCAAATGAGCTACGAGGCCCAAATTTGGCTAAAATAATCACCAGAGACCCTCAAATAAGTCCTGAAACCGTTTTACAAATTGCTCGCCAAATAAGGCGAGCGATAAGGATGGTTTTGAGATTATTCCGGCGCATTCACCACTTTTGCACTTTAAATTTGTGCCCGAATTTCCATTAATTTTAGAAAATTTATGGAAGATTTAGAAATTTGGTTTGCACAGCTTAAAACTACGCAAAATTAGCTTTCAATAAACCGTAAACACTTTCCGAAAATTTTTGATTTAGTATTTTTTATTAAATTTGAAAGTTGTGTAACTATCCCGGCGCATCCACCATTTCGCACGCAGTTTAATTGCTCCCTCTTTGAATTTTTGTTAATTATTCGAAATATACACAAATTATTAAAATTTAGTTTTCACTATGTGATAGTCCATTAAATTGGCTTTAAAAACGTAATAATTGCTTGGTTTTCATTTAAAATTTTGTAGTTTTTATTGAATTTTAAAGCCAGATATGCAAAATTTTCAACTAATTTGACTCTCAATCTACACCACAAGATAATCGAAAAGTTGGCTCAAAATCTCTGGACTTCGTTCTAGAATTAAAAATACATTACCATGGAACTCCTCTTACTTAGTCTTTGACTAGCTTTATCTCCAAACAACCAGAAAATATCCAAAAATTCGCCCAATTAGTCCAGTTTCCTCCGCTATTTTTGCATATTTACAACAATTAAAGTCCAGTTGACCGAATTGCAATAGTCACAGTATACGTTTATTTATTTCAAACTAAATTTGTGTTATTTATCAGGGATTTTTGGATGGGATTCAATCAGGATCTGGAACTAAATAGAGTACAAACGAAGTATTCATTATCTTTTTAATTTAATTATCAACTAGAATAATTTATAAATATAGCGCTAGAATAAAAACAAAATAAAACAGACAACAACGGAAATAATCAAAATAATGATAAAAACAAGAGGAGAAAATCGAAAAAAAAATCGAAACAAATTTAAAATTAGTATAGCAGTCTAAAAATTATGAACGTTTCAATTATTGTTGTTTTGT
The DNA here is from genome assembly GCA_020740385.1 of Mylabris phalerata. Lineage (NCBI taxonomy): Eukaryota > Metazoa > Arthropoda > Insecta > Coleoptera > Meloidae > Mylabris > Mylabris phalerata. The sequence continues at coordinate 1,199,540 of JAJEOX010000142.1, read as the reverse complement.
TCCATTCGTAATTATTTATAATTAAATAATTAATCGAGTATTTGTTGTTGTTTTTTTTGTAATTTATAATTCAACAAATGACTAGAATTCTTGTGTTTTGACTAGAGTTAGAGCGACATTGTATGATTCATTATTTCATTTTTAAGTACGTTTTCTACACAGTGAGAAAGAGGGCAATTCTTTTCTTATCTAATCAATGAAAATTTGCGTTGAGATAATCAAAGAAATACCACTCGAATTATGTCTGTACAAATAGAAAAAAATCCAATAAAAACAACCATAATATAAAAATTTGAGATTCACAACTGTCGTAATAATTAATCATAATTAATTAATTAATTAATAATAATTATAATTATAATAATAATAATAAAGTACAGCCCTCACTTTGATAATTTTATAATTAAAATATCGATTTCGCTTCAATTAATTCCAATTAAATTGGAAATAAACGAAGAAATTAGACAACACTAGAGAACTTACAAATTAAAATCACAATTTACTGATGATTCTTTCAATGATATTATCTACATGGAGAGCAAATGAGTTAGAAAAATAATCATAATTAATAATAATAATAATAAGAATGGGTCATCGAAATTATTTTCATTTAATTTAAATGAAAATAATTAGCTCCCTTAATTTTCTTTCAATTGAAATCTTTCTCAATTTTTTTTCGTTTTTTTTTTTTTGTCTTAAGATGATCTTTCAACAAATACAAGCTACAAAAAGGCAACATTCTTTTAATTTCTAAAATTTACGTAATGTTTCGTATAATTTTTTTTTTTTTTAAATAGCTTTAAAAATCCCAATTAATCTCAATGTAAATATACCCTAATAGTTTATGTATTTATATATAATTTTTTCCCAAATTAAATTCTTACTATATCTGTTGTTTCTTTAGTTTTTTTCCCAAGTTTAAATTTAAATTTTAATATATACACGTGCCTTAACGAATACGTGTTTTAATTACTAATTACTTACTTAATTTTTTCTTCTTCTTTTTTTATGTATGTATGTATGTAGTATGTATAATTATATAAATTATAGATTCTGTAATATTTTCATATTAAATTCTTCCATTTTTTTAAAAATTTTTTTTAATTAATGATATTTCGGTTTTGTTTTACTATGTGACTGGTCGAAAACGTCTACAACGTACTTGACTTTCTGTTGGTGGTTCACCAACAGGTGGTGGTGGCGGTGGTGGTTGTCCTTCTGATGTATCGGGTGAACTTTCCGTACCACCACCTATTAAACATGTCGGAATACCACGTGTACGTACACCTAGAAATTTGAGATGTTAAAAAAAAGTGTTATAATCGATGTAAAAATTGAAATTTTCCGCGAAAAGTGACTAGTTTATCGGGAAATTTTTGGGAGATTTGGAAAATTCGTTGAATTTGCTATAGACTCGGAGAAAATTATAGAAAAATCGTTCATTTCGACTGATTGTGAGTTATAGGAGAGAATATGTTAAAAAATTGAAGAAAAAATAGGCTCTAAGACTACCCTCTTTAGATCAGAAATCAATTGAAATTTTCCAAAATGAAAAACACTCAAATACACCTTAAAATACCCTTTTCAATACCGTTATATTCACTGTAATCTGTCATCAAACAAGGGAGATATCGATTATTAAAAATTGAGAAAAAAATGTAATGTAAACACTCGATTTTGTGTCAATTTTCCGGCAAATTAACAAATCTATTGGACAATTTCTTAAAGATTCAAATAGTGCTTTCAATTTGTTATAAAATATGAGAAAATTATTGAAAAATCGGTAATATTTACTAAATTATAGCGGAAAATATAAAACAAAATTGTGTATAGATCAAAAACAAGGTGAATTAATTGTACAATTTTAAAAATAATTGAGGATTCGTAAGGGGAGTCCTCAAAGAATAGTTGAGAAAAATTACAACTTCGTAGCTCATCGTGAAGTCTGTTAAAAACGCTTTTTTTGAACAATGTCGCGTTTTTCACCAATCAACAACACACATAAAACGACCAAAAATTGCGACATCGTTTGAAAAAAGCGTGGTTGTCGTCGGCTACCCGATGAACTACAAGGTCCAATTATTGTTCAAATACTTTCAAAGTAGTCAACGTTGTTTTTATAGAAAAATATCTTTGTCAATACTGTTAGATTCACTGTAATCTGTCATTAAACAAAGGAAATATCGATTATTGAAAATTGAGAAAAAAATGTAATGTAAACACTCGTGTTTCTGTCAATTTTCAGGAAAATCAACAAATTTATTGGAAAATTTCTTAAAGACCCAAATAGTGCTTTCAATTTGTTATAAACTGTGAGAAAATCTTTGAAAAATCGATAATATTTGCTAAATTATAGAGGAAAATATAAAAAATACAGAGTGGACCAGTTTAAACCGTATAGTTTTAAAAACAAGGCGAATTAGTTGAGCGATTTTTAAAATATTTCGAGGATTCGTAGGGGAATTACCACTGAATAATTAAACAAAATTAGAACCTCCTAGCTCATCAGGAAATCGGTAAAAACGCTGTTTTTTGAGCAATCTCGCGATTTTCACCAATCAACAACACATAAAACGACTAAAAATGGCTACATCGTTCGGAAAAAGCGTGTTTTTGTCGATGAGCTACAAAGTCCACCGACTATTCAAATAAATTTAAAATAATCAACGTTGTCTTTACAGAAAAATACCCTTTTCAATACTGCTATATTCACTGTAATCTGTCATCAAACGAGGGAGGTTTCGATTCTTAAAAATTGAAAAAAAAAAGTAATTTAAGCACTCGACTTTCTGTCAATTTTCCGGAAGATCAACAAATATATTGGAAAATTTCTTAAAGATTCAAATAGTGCTTTCAATTTGCCATAAACAATGAGAAAATCCTTGAAAAATCGATAATATCTCCTAAATTATAGGAGAAAATATAAAAAAATGTATAGTGAACCATGTTAAACCGTATAGTTTTAAAAACAAGACGAATTAGTTGAGTGAGTTGAAAAATATTTTGAAGGTTCATAAGGGGAGTCTTCAAAGAATAGTTGAGCAAAATAAGAGCCTTGTAGCTCATCAAAAACTCGGTTAACAAACGCTCTTTTTGAACAATGTCGCGATTTTCACCAATCAACAGCACACATAAAACGACTAAAAATTGCGACATGATTCGAAAAAAGCACATTTTTGGCCGACTTTCCGATGAGCTAGAAGGTCCAACTACTGTTCAATACTTTTACAATAGTCAACGTTGTCTTTATAGAAAAATACCCTTTTCAACACGGTTATATTCACGATAATCTGTCATCAAATAAGAGAGGTATCTGTCAATTTTCAAGAAAATTAACAAATCTATTGGAAAATTTCTTAAAGATCCAAATCATGCTTTCAATTTGCCATAAACTGTGAGAAAATCTTTGAAAAATCGATAATATTTGCTAAATTATAGAGGAAAATATAAAAAATACAGAGTGGACCAGTTTAAACCGTATAGTTTTAAAAAGAAGGCGTATTAGTTGAGCGATTTTTAAAATATTTTGAAGATTCATAGAGGAATTCCTAAAGAACAATTGAGCAAAATTAGAACCTCATAGTTCATCGGAAAGTCGGTTAAAAACGCTATTTTTCAACAATGTCGCGATTTTCACCAATCAACAACACACATAAAACGACTAAAAATTGCGACATGATTCGAAAAAAGCATATTTTTGGTCGACTTTCCGATGAGCTAGAAGCTCCAACTACTGTTCAATATTTTTAAAATAGTCAACGTTGTCTTTATAGAAAAATACCCTTTTCAACACTGTAATCTGTCATCAAACAAGACAGGTATCTGTCAATTTTCCGGCAAATTAACAAATCTATTGGAAAATTTCTTAAAGATCCAAATAGTGCTTTCAATTTGCTATAAACTGTAAGAAAATCTTTGAAAAATCGATAATATTTGCTAAATTATAGAGGAAAATATAAAAAATACAGAGTGGACTAGTTTAAACCGTATAGTTTTAAAAACAAGGCGAATTAGCTGAGCGATTTGAAAAATATTTAGAGGATTCATAAGGCAATTCCCAAGAAACAATTGAGCAAAATTGGAACTTCGTAGCTCATCTGGAAGTTGGTTAAAAACGCTTTTTTTTAACAATGCCCTGATTTTCACCAATCAACAACACACATAAAACGACCAAAATTCGTTCTAAAAACGTGTTTTTTTGGCCGATAAGTTTCAAATACTCATTGAATAGTCTCTACATGATAAATGAACTGTCTTTATAGACAAATAGAGATAGATATTGAGCTACCTCCTGCTGTTGAATGCCGTTTAAACCTGAGATTCAATTGGCTCGGATCTGTTACATATTTATCGACTTGTCGACGTCGCCTTAAACCTGGTGTTAAATCACCTGACCATGACATACATTTTGATAAACGTTGTCCACCCTGACTGACAGCTATTGGTATCTTTGATATCCTACCAGCATCCATTGTTGCAGGACTTGTCTAGAAAATTAACAAAAAAAAAAAAAAATTACAATAATTCACTAATAGAATACCACCAAATAAAAATTAAATTACAGAAGATTCACGTAATATTTGACTAGCATTATCTACACCACTATCTTCATCATCTTGTTGTTCGTGACGTTTATCACGAAATAATGGATTCTCGGTTGCATCGTAATATTCAGATTGTTCCTCAATACCAGGACTTAAACCATTAGCCAATAAACGTCGCTCTCTAATTAAAAAAAAAAAAAAAACAAATATAATTAACTATCTAGAGACTCGTTACTATGACAACACTGTTTAAACACTCTCTACAATTACATTATATCTCCAACGTTGTTATGGTAACGAATCACTAGAGTTACAGAATACGACTGATTCTCTAAAAGACATACAACTATTCAGTCATATTCTCTAATTGTTTGGCGTAATGTTACTATAACAACGCTGGAAATTCACAGTTTCTTTGAATAGAATTTCTATCTTACTCTTTATAATTCAATTATATGAAAAATTGAAAAGAGACCAATATTAAACAAATAATTGAAAATAGACTGTTGATTTTAATAGCGTTGTCATGGTAACTAATCACGAGAAAGTTAGAGAATACGATTTCTTGTTGAAATGGAGTACTCTACAGCCTATTCCATATAATTAATGGTAATTCTATTAATTATTGAACGATATGAAAAATACTTTAAGGATTTGTATAGGAGTTCCTAGGAAATATTTTGGCAAAATTAGAACTTCATAGCTTATTGGGAAATTAGTGAAAATTGTTTTAATCTGACCAAATTGCGATTTTCACCATCTCAAAATAGTTTTTCTTTGTTTTCGATTGGTGAAAATCACAAACATTGCTAGATTGCAGCAATTTTTCACCAATTTCCCAATGAGCTACGATGTTCCAATTTTGCAAAAATCTTCCCTAGAGCTTTCTCTACAAAATCTGAAAAGATTATTCAAATCATCCAGCATTTAAGGATTATTTATATGGAATAATGAGTTGGACCATAATAAAAATTGAAAATCAATAATGGTACCTTGTTTCGGCTAATGTTGGAGCTGGAACGAATGTTACAGCCGGATTTGTACCCAAATCAACCGATGGTGAACATTTCACTTCGATTTTTTGTGATTCTTCTCGATTAACATCAACATTATCATCATCATTATCATTATCACCATCATCAACATTTTTCTCAATAGAATTTCGTACATTTTTTAAATTATTATCACAACGTTCTTGTGTACTCGTTGAACTACTATTATCAGACATTGAATGTATTAAATTATTTTTAATTTTTTCTACACATTTCGATATTGGTTTTTGTAAATTATTACTACAATTCTCAATATCATTATTTAAATTTGATCCACTTAATGATAATTTCGGTGATTTTAATCTAGTCGTTGTTATAATTGGATTATTATTATTATTATTACTACTATGATTATTATTATTATTATTATTATGATTATTATTATTATTTAATTTGGAAGCTGATTTTTGTTCTATACTGCAACTTGATGATTTCGAATCATCATTTTTCCTATGGATTTTATCTAAAACTTTCTCAGGACTAGGACTTTTTTTTAATTTCTCTTTAAAATCATTATTATCATCATCATTTTCTAAACTAATACGTTTCTTAATTGAACGATTATTATTATCAATTTGATCGATATCAGGTGCAAAACTAATTTGTTCCTTTTTCGGACTTGGTAATAATTCTTGATCACGTTCTTTACTTGATTGTTTCAATATACTTTTAGTTCTTTCTAATTTCATTTTCGGTTGTTGTTGTTGCTGTTGTTGTTCATTATTACCATTTTCTATTATTTTAATGGGTGATGTTAAAGTTTGTGGCCTTTGAATTTGTGTTGAATTATTATTATTATTATTATTGATAATAGAAGGAACATTTTCTTTTGGCACAACACGTATCTCTAATTTACCAGCAACTTCTTGTAAACCTTCATCATTATCATTATCATTTTGTTCTTGTTTCAAATTATTATCACCAATATTACTATCAATTTCAATTTTTTTATCGTTATTATTACGTTCAATTAAATTAATTATAGGTAAACTATTCCATTTATTATTCTTGTTATTGTGTTTATCTAATTTTTCTTTATTATTATCATCATCAACATTATTATCATTATCGTTATTATCATCATTTTGTAAATGTCTTGAGGCAACATTACGCATTACATCAACACGAAATATTAAATCATCAAAGGCTGCCTGTTGTAATAATGGTGGTTTTAAACCGGAACGTACATATGGGCCTAATGATGGTGTAGACCAAGCTCTCGGTAAACTACCTGTAACAATAAAATAATAATATTTAATAATAATAATAATAATCATAATGATAATACAAAATTATTGAATAATACACAAACAAGGGTGTTTCTTTGTATGTATAAATGATAGAGATCGGGAAAGGGTGAAATGATTACTCACCCTTATGAAAGAGATTAATAATAGAAGCCATATTTAGGGATATTTAGCCATTTTTTTTTCGAATATTTGGTCCACACCTAATTGTAAAAGTGTAAAACTAAAAGGTGTATATGTTTTGTGTTATTTGTGATGTAGAATAAGCACATAAATGCAATAGAAACTATACTCTGTTTTTAAACTAGGTGTAATAAAGCCGGATTTACACAGAAAAAATCACTAGAAATAAAAATTTGGTGATTTTAGGCTTAAATTTCGATATTTATGGGTTGTTTTTAATTTAAATTAATTTTATAATTAACAAGAGTGCTATGAAAACTTCAAAATTATTTTTGAGTTGTGTAAACTTGCCTGTACAATAGCCAATGGGAAGCTAGGATTTAGGCGCGAAATTTAAATCCTAGTTTAAAAATAGAGTATATAGAGACAAGTATAACAATTATAGTTTAAAATTGGTAATAAAATCGTGTAAAATAAGTCAGTTTATAAATTTTGATAAACTCAAAAAAAGAAAAGTGTAAAAGTTGCAGTACAAAATCCGAAGAAAGATCGTGTCAAGTGTGTCACAATGTAGAAAATCGTTTACAAACACGAAATGTGTCAAAGGTTATAAATTTTGTTTCCTATTCGAATAGAAGTTTCCAATTGGTGCAAAATGTAACAATTTAAAGGTGTAAATGTATCATAAAACCACAAATTTCTAACAATGTCAATCATTTAGTGCAAAACGTAACAATTCAAAAGTGTAAATGTGTCATAAGATCATAAATTTGTAGCAATGTCAATCATTTGGTAGCAAAATGTAACAATTCAAACGTGTAAATGTGTCATAAGATCATAAATTTGTAACAATGTCAATCATTTGGTGCAAAACGTAACAATTCAAAAATGTAAATGTGTCATAACATTATAATTTCTAGCAATGTCACTCATTTGGTGCAAAATGTAACAATTTAAAGGTGTAAATGTGTCATAAAATCATAAATTTGTAGCAATGTCAATCATTTGGTAGCAAAATGTAACAATTCAAACGTGTAAATGTGTCATAAGATCATAAATTTGTAACAATGTCAATCATTTGGTGTAAAATGTAACAATTCAAAAGTGTAAAATTGTCATAAGATCATAAATTTGTAACAATGTCAATGATTTAGTTGCAAAATGTAACAATTGAAAAGTGTAAATGTGTCATAAAATCATAAATTTGTAGCAATGTCAATCATTTGATGCAAAATGTAACAATTCAAAAGTGTAAATATGTCATAAAATCATAAATTTCAAGCAATGTAAATCATTTGGTGCAAGTAAATGTGTCATAAGATCATAAATTTGTAGCAATGTCAATGATTTGGTAGCAAAATGTAACAATTCAAAAGTGTAAAATTTGTCATAAGATCATAAATTTGTAACAATGTCAATCATTTGGTTGTAAAATGTAACAATTTAAAGTGTAAATGTGTCATAAAACCATAAATTTGTAGCAATTTGGTGCAAATTGTAACAATTTAAAAGTATAAATGGTTACTGCATTGTGTCATAAAATCATAAATTTGTAGCAAAAATCGAAAACAAACAAAAATGTAACAAGTATCAAAAGTTCATAAATATCTAAATCTTCAATATGAATAAAAATATGATTTAAAATTTACCCATTAATTCTGGATAATCTTCAATACCAGCAATATTAATACATTTTTTATGACTAGTTCTAGAATCTTCACTAATACGACTTAATACAGGTGGTACAATATTACCACCACCCCCAATATCATTTTGTAATTGTTGTTGTTGTTGTTGTATAAGAATACCACTGCGATGTTCTGGACTTTCCGGTTTCCATTCATTATCAGTTGTCTCTTCACTATCATCAAATTGTGATTTCCATTGACTAGCTAATGTTAATGCACCACCACCGCCACGTGTCATTTGTTGACTAACATTCTCATCATCCATTAATGCAAATTGTGTTACACTTTGATCACGTGTACCAACACCACCGGAACGTGAACTACGTACAGCTGATGGTTGACGACGTCTTGTTGGACGTTCTTGTTCTGGTGTTGCTGGTGAATCAATCAAACTACCACCACCACCACCACCACCATTATTACCACCACCACTACTATTTTGGCCAGATGTAACAACCCTTAATCTACCCAAAGTTGCAACACCCGATTGACTCTTTCTTAATGGAGCTGGTTTTTGATTAACATCAGATGTTGATTTTGCTGATGCTAAACCATCATTATCTAAACGTTCAGGGGGTTGTTCAAGATGTGAAGTAGCCCTACGTCTTGGTTGTTGTTGTTGTTGTGGTTGTGGTGGTGATTGTTGGGGTTCTTGTTTTATTTGTTTTGGTTGTTGTTGTTGTTGTTGTTGTGGGGGTGGTGGTGATTGGGTTTGTTCAACAACAGCAGTAGCATTACAATTATTATCAACAGTTGTTGAACGACCAACTACAACAACAACAGCATTATTTGTTTGGCCTTCTGTAACTAATGGTATTGTATTTTCTGTTTCAATACGTCGTCGTCTATCTTGTTGTTGTTGTTGTTGTTGTTGTTGTTGTTGTACATCTTTATTATCAGTAGGTTCGATATTCTCTTGATTATTATCAGTTGGTGTATGTTTTGTTGTTGTATGTCTTGGTAATGATGGTTGTAATGGTATTTCCGGTGGTATATTATCAGTTTTCTCCCAATCATATGGATCGGTTGGTTTAACACCACGACGTTTCATACAACGTTCAAATAATCCGATCAACATCTACAAATTTACAACAATTATAATCAATACAATTTTTATTGAAACTCGAATTTCTAACCTAATTTCACATATACAAACCGTCTCTTAGTAACATACAATAGTCGCCATCTTGTTGTTTACGTTACTAAGAAACGAATGGTTTGTTCATGTCAAATTAGGTTAGAAATTTGACAGTTTCTCTACAATTATAATTATAGAAATTATTTACTTGATAATCTGGTTTATCAGCATATTCTAAACTTTGTATATGATCAAGGAATTGTTTAAGATCGGACGGTAAATGTTTTAATAATAATCGATGATCATATTTCTCTTTCATTAAACCAACTTGTTCTTTATCTTTAACTTTCCTCCATGGTAATTGACCATTAACAAATTCAACTAACATATAAAATAAACTCCATAAATCATCATGACGACCCATTTCTATAACAAAAACAATCACAATAGTGATTATACACACATTATATCACTTAAATAGTTCTAACTCTAATTAGAATACCTATTATTTAGATTCATACGATCATCAATAGGTGTTGTTATAAGAGTTAAGACTATTTGAAAGGAACATTGATATAAATCAGTGGAATTATGGGTATTTACCGCGATTTTTGTGCGCATTAATACTGGCATATCGGACTGTACCACGGAAACCGGCTGCAGCTCTAGGTGCACGGACTTCCCAGTTGCTGTTGTATATTGCCGTGCCAAACCAAAATCCAACATATAAACTTTTCTACAATTGTATTGTAAACGTCCCATTGAGAAATTACTCTAAATTTATACAAAAACAAGCAAAAAATTAATGAAATATTCATCTAAAACAATAATTCACTCCAATTTTTACTGTTGTTAAGGCTCTCGCTCGACGGTAGTTCGTATTTTTCCACTTTCTTTCTAAATTTACAATCTGATTTATTTAGAATGTGCAATTTCGAAAAACTTGATCATTAGGCGATATTTTCCGAAAATCGAAAGGAAAATTAAAACACGAATGGGTTGACCAAGAAGCTGCAACTTTTCTTAATCTAGCGATATGTGTTTCATTTGATTTTATTGATTATAGAGGCACTTGTACTACTGAATGTTGACACACTTTTTTTGACCAAAAATACAGTTTTTTGCAATTATCAGAAAATTCCGTTTAATTATCCAAATTCCATGGGGTAATAGACGTGCAGAATTGAATTCCGAATCGAATGAGATATGTCCCGTTTCGATATCTTTTATCGTTTTTGAGTTATGGCCGATTGCCCTTGACGCTCATTTCGAGTAACAGCCTTAACAGGTAAAAATTTGTGTGATATTTCGATAATTGACGATTTTTTTCAACATACAGGTTTGATGTCGCGATGTAAAAAACCAACCGAATGTATACTTTCGATTGCTTTCAATATTTGTAAACCTAAACGTAATGTTGTTGATAAACTAAAAGCGGCTCTAGGTTGGGCACGACGTAATTCGGCTAAATTACGTCCTTGTAATTGCATTACAACATAATTGAAACGATCATTTCTACCACAGCCAATAAACCTGCAACAGAATCAATTCAAATTGACATTTTAACAAATAATATCGATCAAAAAAACGGTCATCTGTTGTTTTATTGAAGGTAATTCGCTTGAATTTTATAAAAATAACACAAATCCATCGAATACGAATCCGATTAGGTAAACCGAGCTAGTTTATCGACAAAAAAACTACAATACTGATTGAATTTCGAGATTTATTAGAGCGCATTAATGTAAGGTTTCCTCGGTTTTCTCTTATCTAGATACAACTAATATTGAACGATATTAGTATGAATAAAATAGAATTATTTAGAATTACAGGTTGAACGTGTTGTGCATATTTCTTGGCAACTATTCGTTATATTAATCGACCTTTTCTTAGACGAATTCTCATCGAATTCTAATCAAATCTGACCTTTTTACGTGATATTGTTACAAAATCGAATAATGATTTAAAATCTGCCCTATTATTAGATTTCTATCATTACTATTGCGATATAAATTGGATAAAATTGCCAATAGAATCGATTTGAAAAAGTTTACTATAATTTTAGTTAGAATTTAATTAATTTGTAATTTTAATAGAATACTACAACGATCAGATAATTCATTTAAATTGTCTACAGTTGAGAAATTGATGATAATTGAATTATTTCAACATTAATAAGACTCCATCTGGTTAATGACTTTAGCTGAAAATATCAACTAACAATCTTAATTGAGGATTATCGATTTTAACGTTATCTCCAACGATTAAGGGGCTTATAAAATGATTCATTTAAACCATCGAAGGGTTATTAAAATTGCAAAATTGACGATCAATAAAATCGTGTTAAAATAACAAAATAAATCGATAATTTCAACCCCAATTGAGAATCTTATTAAATTAACCAAATTATTGATTCTAATTTAGGGGTACAAAAAAAACTCATGATTATTTCCTCTTGAGATTTGAAATCTACCTCTAAATTAACAATTTCAACACAAAAAGACTCATTTAAGTCGCTTAAAAGGGTAGTAGAATTAAGAATTTTAACGTCATTAGGAGTTAGAGAGAGAGTTATTCTATTGGAAACATTAACTAACAATTTCAATTGAAGATTATCGATTTTAATGTCACCCCAACGATTGAGAGGGTTATAAAATGACTCATTTAAACCATCAAGGGTTATTAAAATTTCAAAATTGACCATTAATAAAATCGTGTTAAAATAACAAAATAAATCGATAGTTTCAACCCCAATTGAGAATCTAACTAGATTACTTGATCCTAATTTAGGGATACAAAAAACCTCATTGATCATTAAAAAATTATCGATAAACTTCCCTCTTGGAATTGAGATTTGAACTTAGCTCAAAATTAACAATTTCAATACAAAAAAAAGTCGTCCAAAAGGGTAGTAAAATTGAGAATTTTGAAGTTATTTTTATGGGTTAGTGAGAATTACTCAATTTGAAACATCAACCGACAATCTTAATTGAAGCTTATCGATTTTAACCCCAATGATTAAAAGGATTATAAAATGACTCATTTAAATCATCGAAGGGTTATTAAAATTTTAAAATTGACCATTGATAAAATTGTGTCTTAAACAACAAAATAATTGAATAGGTTCAACCCCAATTGAGAATCTTCCTAGATTACTGATTCTAATTTACGGGTGCAAAAAAACTCATTGGTGATTAGAAAATTATCGATAAGCTTCCCTCTTGGAGTGGAGATTTCAAATCTAATCAGAAATTAACAATTTCAATACAAAAAGACTCATTTAAGTCGTCTAAAAGGGTAGTAAAATTGAGAATTTTTAGAAGCTTAGGAGAATTATTCAATTTGAAACATTAACTGACAATTTTAATTGAAGATTATCGATTTTAACGTCACCCCACGATTGAGAGGGTTATAAAATGGTTCATTTAAATCGTCGAAGGTTTATTGCATTTGAAGGTTATTTAGACAGATATAGAGACTCTTTTATTCTGATAAAATTGATAATAAGACTCCCTTTTGGTGTTGAGATTTAAATTCTACCTAAAAACTGAGCATTTCCAGAAAAAAAGACTCATTTAAGTCGTCTAAGAGGGTAGTAAAATTGAGAATTTTGATGTTATTTTTAAGGGTTACTGAGAATTACTCAATTTGAAACATTAACCAACAATCTTAATTGAAGATTATTGATTTTAACATTATTTCCAACGATTAAGAGGGTTATAAAATGACTCATTTAAACCATCGGAGGGTTATTAAAATTTCAAAATTGACAATTAATAAAATCGTGTCTTGAACAACAAAATAAGCCAATACTTTCAACTCCAATTGAGAATCTTCGTGGATTACTGATCCTAATTTAGGGGCACATTAGAAAATTGGGGTTTAGAACATTGTTGATAAGCTTCCCCCCTTGAGATTTGAAATTTAGCTGGAAATTAACAATTTCAATACAAAAAGACCCATTTAAGTCGTCTAAAAGGGTAGTAAAATTGAGAATTTTTAGGAGCCAAGGACAATTATTCAATTTGAAACATTAACTAACAATTTTAATTGAAGATTATCGATTTTACCATTACCCCAACGATTAAGAGGATTATAAAATGATTCGTTTAGATCTTCGAAGATTTATTACAATTAAGAAATTGTCGATAATTTAAAGATAATTAATAAGGCTCTATTTCAATTAATTTAAGCCACATTTGAAGATTATTTAGACATATAGAGGGACCCTTTTACTCTTATAAAATCGATAATAAGACTCCTTTTGGAGTCGAGATTTAAAATCTAGCTGCAATTGAACATTTCCACACAAAAAGACTCATTAAAATCGTCTAAAAGGGTAGTAAATTTGAGAATTTTGACGTTATTTTTAGGGGTTACTGAGAATTACTCCATTTGAAACATTAACCAGCAATCTCAATTGAAGATTATTGATTTTAACATTATTTCCAACGATTAAGAGTGTTATAAAATGACTCATTTAAACCATCGGAGGGTTATTAAAATTTCAAAATTGACAATTAATAAAATCGTGTCTTGAACAACAAAATAAGTCAATAGTTTCAACCCCAATTGAGAATCTTCCTAGATTACTGATTCTAATTTAGGGGTACAAAAAAACTCTTTGAACATTAGAAAATTATCGCTAAACTTCCCTCTTGGAATTGAGATTTGAAATCTAGCTCGAAATTTACAATTTCAATACAGAAAGACCCATTTAAGTCGTCTAAAAGGGTAGTAAAATTGAGAAATTTTAGGAAGCTAGGAGAATTATTCTATTTGAAACATTAACTAACAATTTTAATTGAAGATTATCGATTTTATCATTACCCCAACGATTAAGAGGATTATAAAATGAATCGTTGAAATCTTCGAAGATTTATTACAATTAAGAAATTGTCGATAATTTAAAGATTATTAATAAGATTTGAAGATTATTTAGACAAATAGACAGACTCATTTGCTCTTATAAAATCGATAAGACTCCCTTTTGGAGTCGAGATTTAAAATCTAGCTGCAATTGAGCTTTTCCACACAAAAAGACTCATTTAAATCGTCTAAAAGGGTAGTAAATTTGGGAATTTTGATGTAATTTTTAGGGGTACTGAGAATTACTCAATTTGAAACATTAACCAGCAATCTTAATTGAAGATTATTGATTTTAACGTTATTTCCCAACGATTAAGAGGCTTATAAAATGACTCATTTAAACCATCGAAGGGTTATTAAAATTGCAAAATTGACGATCAATAAAATCGTGTTAAAATAACAAAATAAATCGATAATTTCAACCCCAATTGAGAATCTTCGTGGATTACTGATGCTAATTTAGGGGCACATTAGAAAATTGGGGTTTAGAACATTGTTGATAAGCTTCCCCCCTTGAGATTTGAAATTTAGCTCAACATTAACAATTTCAATACAAAAAAACTAATTTAAGTCGTGTAAAAGGATAGTAAAATTGAGAATTTTGATGTTATTTTTAGGGGTTATTGAAAATTACTCAATTTACAATATTAACTAACAATTTTAATTGAAAATTATCGATTTTAACGTTATTCGCAACGATTAAGAGGCTTATAAAATGACTCATTTAAAGCATTGGAGGGTTATTAAAATTTTAAAATTGACGATTAATATGATCGTATCTTAAACAACAAAATAAGTCAATAGTTTCAACCCCAATTGAGAATCTTCCTAGATTACTGATTCTAATTTAGGGGTACAAAAAAACTCTTTGGACATTAGAAAATTATCGCCAAACTTCCCTCTTGGAATTGAAATTTGAAATCTAGCTCGAAATTAACAATTTCAATACAAAAAGACCCATTTAAGTCGTCTAAAAGGGTAGTAAAATTGAGAATTTCGATGTTAATTTTAGGGGTTTCTAAAAATTACTCAATTTAAAACATTAACCGACAATCTTAATTGAAGATTATCGATTTTAACGCAACGATTGAGTTGGCTTAAAATGACTCATTTAAACCATCAAAATAGATTAAAACAGTATTAATAAAAATAAAACAATAATTACAACCCCAATTGAGCAATTATTGGAAAATTATCGATTTTAACCGACATTTGATTATTTAAACATACAGAGACTCATTGGCTACTAGAAGTCATTCGAGGGTAGTAAAATTGAGAATTTTTCCGTTATTTTTAAAGATAATTAATCAAATTCCACGATTACTTGAAATCAGTTATTCAAATAAAAAAAACTACCCTCAAATCGTCAATTTTGCAATTTCTCCAAAGAGATCTCATCAAATAATATAAATCGACAAAACAATTGACGTAACCACTTGTTTCTAACTGATAAACAATAATTGATCGTCGCCAAAAATAAAATTTCGCAATTTCCTCTATAAATAAATGAAATAATCCACACAGACAAGGTCATAATTGTCATTTATATCGTGACCTATCACAATGAATGATGATAACAAACGTCCTTGATAGTCAACAAATAATAAAAACAAAACAACAATTACCTGCATATATGTTCTTTGCCTTGTAATTTCTTTAAAACGGCCACTTCCATCTTCAATACCTGTTTAGGTTGACGGGCCGATTCAACTTTTAATGCCACCTGTTCACGTGTTATCAAATCTAAACCTTCATAAATCTCACCGAAACCACCACCGCCGATCTTTTTAACCACCTGCAATATTAAAATTGGAGAATTTTTCGATTTTTTTTTTGTTAAATTAAATTGTAAAATTCAACCTTCCATCGTTCTTTAACCACATGGCCCGGCTGCAGGAGATCCTCTGAAGTCATTGTGATATTGTTGTTTTGATCGGTCGAATCGATCTGGCCGTCCCAACTTAATTTCTTCTGCCTAAACAACAATTTTTAACAATTAAACAATTTGTAAAATAATCGGGGGGCAAAAAAACAAAAGAAAATATAATCACAGCTGATTGATAAGAACGCATGCGTTACGATACAACAAGGGAAAAACCATTCTACAAATACGCGTTTTCCGAATGAAACGCCCGGACATTATTGATTTTTCCAACACGATTTTCCCCATCTTCCACCACATATGTGTTAGTGTATATTTATACATATTTACAATACACACACACACATATATACAACTGTAATATTGGATTAGTAACAAAACTACCCCTAAATTTGCCGATCATCCACCAAAATAATCAACCAATCAGATTTCGATAAATCCCCCAATTATGGTCGTGTTAATTTTAGAATACCACCGAAATTATATCACAACAGGTAGATTTTCACGTCTAAACAATGGGGAAAATTGCGAATTTTCCGATTTAATTTTCAATAACAATCACAAATCTAGTTGTCTGTCAATAGAAATTCCGTAACAAATGACTAACACAATAACTACAATAACACCTAAAAATCGGTCAATTAAAATCGAATTTTCTTTGTAAAAGAACATGCAAATTTCTCAATTATTATACACAGAATTTAAACGAATTGTTTAATTAATTAATTAGTTAATTTTCATAATTAATTTCTTACGATTTAAACAGGTAATAATAATCAATAGAGTCGCCATCTTTGATACTGTCATGAAGATAGTTGCGTTTATAGAATTTGGCGCTGTTGTTCATTTTTTTGAAATTAGCGCAATATCGACAACCCTACCACAAAAAAAACCCCAAACTATACAAATAAAGTGGTTTTATTTTTTTTAATTTAGTTAATTTTGATAAATTATCAAATAATTCGAGTAATTTATTAATAAAATTATTATTTTCAATTAATTTTGATATAAGCAACGTTATTATATATTTTTGTAGTTATCTAGTGTAAAACTAAAAATCCCCAAACACAGTGGCGGCGTTAATTTCTCTAATTACGATATTTATTGATAAATCATCGATAATATTACAGAAAATATCGGGAAATATCGGAAAATTCTCGATTTTGGAAAACCAGCCGAATTCGTCGTGTTAAATTTGTGTTGATTGCATAAATCGTCTAAACAATGGTAGCATTTGATCCAAATACCGATAATTTCCTCGTTTTTACACGGATCTTGTTTACGATCCGGTGTTGAACAGCCTCGTTTATACACGCCTATAATTAATTAATTAATTAATTTAGAGGTAAATTTATAGAATTATAGAGACCTTTAGAGCTGATTATTGTTAAACAACCATCATTCGGATCGTAACATTTCAAGTGTTGTTTTAATTGTAAACAATCAGGTTGGCCGTTACAATAATAACAAATACGACAATTAACTAGAATTTATTAATTAATCAATAATTAAATTAAATTAAATTAAATTAATACCCGAATTTCGATTAATTAATAGAAGGAATAAGAGAATTTGTTGTATTAATAACAGATTCATGTTGAACAACGACTGTTCGTTGTAACGTGGATCAGTCCCAAATAAATATTTTTAGACGATTCAATTCGGTTTTATTATTAAACCATTCTGGGTGAGTTTCGTGTGGAAAATTCAACAAAGACAAACCGAATTTTAACGAGAAAAAAAAATTAAAAACATCAACGAAAAGGTCGCAAATTCTATTTCGGTTCTATACGATTTATTTTTAGTGGAAATCGGGCAGAAATAATTCTAATCAGTTTTACAATTTTGCATCGATTATAGCAAAAATAATGCTTTAATAGCTGTTAACGTACACATTTTCCTGTATTTTAATGTTTAGGGTAATTTGTTTGCTTGAGTTGGTAGAAAAATACGAAAAATCAAGCAATTTGGGTAACAATTGGTTAATTTTTGGTTGTCATAGCGATGATATCATGAATCAAGTAGTTTGGGTAACAAAATTGAAATATCAGTTGTCATGACAACTTGGATAACAAAACAATAATTAATTGTTGTTGTCATAGCAACAATACCAACCTGTACGAAATTCCCTAAATTTCGATTATTTCCCGGTTCATTGTATTGTAAAATTATTTTATTTAGAATTAAAAAAGAAATTCCAGTGTTTATTTTCTTAGATTAAAACTAACGAAATTACCACCGTGTTTACGTTTATGTTGTAAAAGATTTCCCCGAAATACTATTATTTTTATTATTATTATTTTGAATGATTGAAAACAGACAATTTTCCCGAATGTTTATTGTAATTTTGGTGGATGCGCCGATCTTTAAAAAAACCTGTCAGTTTATATAAAATGGCCCGGTTATTCATCTTTTGACTCAATTTTAACAGTTTTATTATTGTTTCGATTTCGTAGAAGTAGTAAATTGGTGATTTTAATTTGTTTTCCAAATATTGGAATCAGTGGCGGTTCGTTGAATCAATCTACTCATGTAATAAGTTTTGAATTTGTTGCCAACTTAACAATTCTTGGATTCATCATTTTTATATAGAATCGGACAGTAAAATTTGCATCCTTATATTGGTACCATTGGGGAACTAAACAATTCGTTTGTTTACATATCTGATGTATAACCTCAATTTTTTTAAATAAATTTAAATATCGAGTTCTTATTTCTAATTATTGTTAATTGAAACGGTTTCTTATATTTTTTTTTAATATTGGTAACCTAATTTTATTGATTTTTATACATTGTGTTTATTTGAATTTTCCCGCTATTATTCAACTAGAGTTGGCTATGTTTTCGTTATTGTTTATTTGTCAACAACTGTCAAATATAGTGCAGTATGAGCCAATCTACGACCGAATGTAACAAAATCATGGCCTACTATCAGTCGATATACACCCTGTATGTGTATATTGTAAGTTACATAATATCAATTTACGACTTACGTTCTCTGTTTATTGTTTCTGTAATTTTACCACTTTTTATATCGAAAAAGTTGCATTTTGGAATCCAAATTCGAATGTACACAGTCACGAATAATTTTGGTTGTTTTTAATGTCGATTTATCGTTTTCTCTCTCTATCTTTTAAAAATATTTGCACTGAGAATTTGTTGTTTATGACACACGTTGCTAGCTACCTTAATTTTTATTTATAGAAATAATAAAATTTTTGGAATATAACTCAATAATTTGTTTATTATTGTTGGAAACGAATTTGAATCTAATTTGTGTAATGAGAAATTATGTTACGAAATTGGCCAATTTATAAAAATTGTTATTGATTTACAAAAGTGTTGGAATTTCGATAATAATAGGGGATGATGGACTAGAAAAGGGTGCAATTTGGGGTTCTCTAAAGTTGCAACATGGGTGGGTTGGTCACAATATTAACCAGGGTTGATTTGTTTTATAAAAACCGTTGTTTGTTGAAGTAGATGGGTTGGTCACAATATTTTCAAAATTTTGTAGGTTAGAAAGTTGGGGAATTTAATTGATTATTAAAGTTGGGCCGATCCTGACTGTACTGCAATGCCAGGCCAACCCGTGACAGAGGTGGAGCAAGCCCCTAGCCTCCGTCAATTTCCAAAAATCAGTTTAATATACTGGCCCCGCATGCGGGGCGTATCAGATATTAAGCTGATAAGAACAGATACTACACTTTGATCTTAGCCATTAAGGCCGAGAAGCGATACCAGATCCAACAACAATAAAGCAACTCATACACTAATGTAAGACAATCAACAGACGACTTGTAACCGTTAGCGCCATCTAATCGAGAATTACATAGATAAATTTGTATATCTATCCTTATCTTACAACACTACATCAAATCCTCTATCTCTATCACTCGAAAATCAATTGAATCAGCAAATCTTCCAACATATCCATCCATCCTTATCCTACAACAGGTATATCAAATCTTCCATCTTTATCACTTAGAAGTCTATCAGGTTTAAAGCTATCTATCCATCCTTGTCTAACAGGCTATACTTTAAATTTTCCATCTTTATCGCCTAGAAGACATTTTTAAAATGCTTGAAATTACATAGAATATACAAAAAACAACCAATAATAAATAATTAAATAGGAAATTATAATTATAATCTTATAAAATAACAAAATAGAGTGGACTACCCCATTAATATGGGTTGCCAACTCTAAAAAATAATATACATGGTGTAGTAATTTATTTGTAAATTATCTCGCAGTTGGCCATATTTCATGAGTGTATCAATCAATCTACGACACTGTATAAACAAAACACAACCAACTGCGATTGTACATATTATAGAATTGTAGAGAATAAAACAAAGAGTCGTCATGGTAACGAATCGTTATATGCAAACGAATGAACAAAGCTACGACACTTGATACTAAAAACATCGCCAACTACAACTTTAATTACCTTGGAACACTCGATATAGACTATTTATAAAATTAATTAACACTCAAAATTCAAGTGTGCTGTGAAAATAATCCATAGACTGTGCTTTTAATTACGTAGCGTTGTAGATTAGTTCGGACACTTAACAACAACATTAAGAAATACCAATTTTTAAAAAGTATGAATCAAGCTACGACAACCAACTAGAAATTTCATGGAGCAATCGATTTAAATTAATTGTACGAATCAAGCGCACCATGGAAATAATCCAAAGATGACTCGATTCAAATTGTTTGTCAAATTAATTGAAACGAATCAAGTGTGTTGTGGAAATAATCCATAGACGTAACATATAGGACGAAAATAAGCCTACTGCAAATTTTATTTAAATACCGTGTTATGGTGTCTAGTAAAAGTAGAGCCCGTCCTTGACTTTGATCCTAATTACAAACAACTTACCACTCGTTATTCGTGTAAAATTAGACTTAAAATAAGTGGATCAACTAGAAAAAAAACTGGACACATGACAACAATGATGGCGTTAAAATACCCGGCGCATCCACCAAATTTACACGCAAATTATCAACCTTATAAGGGAAAATCGAATTATTTGTTGTAAAATTTGACATAATTGAATTCAAATCGTGTAAATGAAATAAAGAGAGTTTATATTTGTGGAAAAGCAACAAAAATCGTGTAAATTGAGGGATTTTTTGTAGAATTTCCGCGTTAAAATCGGCGAAATTCTACAATTAACAAGATTTGATGATAATTTTGGTAGGAATGGAATTGATGAATCGCAGAATGCGGAAGTTTCTCAATGTTCGTGTTAAATCGAGACTACAACAACAGAGTCGTGTTAAAATAAGGCGAAATACAATTTTAGAGAACACATGAAAAGACAAAAATTAATAATAATAATAATACGGTTCGTTGACCGTCCGTGTAATAAGAAACCCAGACACGGATACTAACAATAAAACGTGTAATTGCCGGTTTATTTTCGGAAAATTAATAAATCTACAACACGGAAAATTCGCTAATCATTCGAAAATCATTGGCAAAGTTGCAATGTCTTCACAATCATCGTCATTGTAGCCTTGCAATTTCGATTAAAATTACAACAATCCTCCCTTAATTTCAACCACAATTGAGCTAAATTAGGGTTGATAACCGTAGACAGTTTTGATGGAATTTCCCCGAAATTCGAAAGAATCTATAAATTTTTTTTGTAAAAATAAATAGGCGTTGTTTAATTTTAGAAAATTGACCGTGACGAGTTCAAATCAACTCAACTAAAATTACCAGAATTTCAATCGGTAAGGGTTGTAAATTGAGGGGTGCTAATACTCACCACTTCATCGTGGATTTCTGTACAATTTTCAGTCTTTTTCCACCAATTTTTAGTAATTTAACACAATTTCACTGGATTGTTTTTACGAAATTGTCATGTTTTCTCGTTCTAATTCTAGCACGGAAATTTAAGGGTTGTTTTGGGGTTTATCGTGGAGAATTTCGGTGTTATTGTTGTGGCAACCGTAGCCAATCTGGCTGTGTACCGAAATTTCCCTGATAGTTTCATGAAAAACTTAGTTCGTTCATCTCCCACTAAAGCAATTATTTTTAGATTATAATCTATCGAGTTTCAGAATCATTATAATTTTAATAATTTTATTAAAATTCAAAATAAATAAATTAATTTAACAAAATTTAATCTCCAATCAATTCTTTATCGATTTTCAATTAATTAAATTCAAATTATTTTAGATTAAATTTAAATTTCTCTGTTGTTGTGTTGTTTTCAATTCAAATATAAATTTAAATCAAGGTTTACAATTTTTTTATCCGCTTTTAATATTAATTATTGATGATATTGGTGATAATAATTCCCTAATTTCTGAAATAGACAAGCCAATTTGGCAACAATTCAAATATCACCTGTACTACGGCACTGTACTGACCCCATTTCCGCAGATAATTGCTTTTTAAATCGTCCAATTTTTCTGTACACTCCATTATACAGGGTGTACAACAATATATGACATCACAGTTGGCCAATGTCGTAGATTAATTCATACTCTACATGGTATATTTTATATCACAGTTGGCCATTTATTCAATTTGACACCTGTCAATTGCACATAACAAAAGACCTCAGCATACTCGATTACATGATTCAATTATTGGTTGATATGCTCTATTCGAATTGGCCATGCTTTGAATTTTGTTATCTGAATAAAGCTACGACATTTCATTTGAATTTTGTTAATACCTGAAGAAAGCTACGACACTACATAATTATTTCAAAGTTAACTACGCTTATGTAGTGTCGTAGATTGGTTCATACCAAGGGTATTTCATGTCAGAGTTGGCTTTTGGTTACGTAATGTCGTTGATTGTTTCACACTTGACTCAATTTGACATCTATCAGAAGGCACAGCCAACTATGAGCTGAAATCTTATTGTATACGGGGTGATTCTAAACAATTGCTTCATAAAATTTATATCCTTATATCTGGTGTATTATGATAATTCACTTTATAGTTGGCCCATGCTTTGATTTTGTCTGAATTAAGCTACGATACTACATAACTGAGACACAGCCAACTGTGATTATTTGCTATAATAACGGTTATAATGACGTCATTAGACTACCAATCTGTCATAATTTGTATCCAATTTTCTATTGACATCCTGTAAATGTTCCAATTCTATAAATTGTCATAAGTGTCGATGGATATTTTAGTTAGTTGTTGTTATTATCTCTCTCTCTCTCTCTCTTTCTCCGGTATTTTCTCACGATATTTATTTATCATCGAAATTTCTCTCAAATGTTTGTTATTGTTGTTACATTTTTAGCAAAAATAGGTCAAAATTAAGGTGTTTAAAAAACGTTACAATTTCCCTAACGTTGACCAGGTTTAATTCAAGGACGACCTAATTACAACACTAAAAAAAAACCCAATTTCACTTTCCACGTATTTTAGAATTTAACAATACGCACAAAAAAAAACAGAACAGTTGTCCTGTAAATTAATCTACATGACGATTGAAAAGGCGGCTTAAAGACAGCGGCGTGCTTTAGGATTTTGTTAATAAAACTAATCGGTTGTGATGAGGGTAATAATGGATGTTACGCCACTGGTGGATAATGTGAAATTGATGTTGTCTTTCAGAGAAAACACGTAACCAAGACGAATTATAATCCGAAATAGATTCCAGTTGTTGTCTGTCATTATTTGTTACAATCGGAACGATTAAAATAAAAATAAAACGATTGAAATCACGCCAAAATTCGATAATTTCGCTTAATTTTCAAATAAAACCGCCACACTTGGTGATTTCCACCAAATTAAGTTGTCTACACTGATTTTGTCACCAAATCCAAACATACTGGAACTAAACTAGCATGCTACTATATCGATCTCTATTTGGTAACAATACAAATATATATCCATCTCTGTTGTGGTGTTTGTTGTGTTCGATAACCCAGTATGTAGGTTCAGTTGTTTTATGTGATCGGCATGGCGGATCAGCACGTGGAAACTGTCGAAAATTCAACGGAAAATTCGAAGAAAACTCGGAAAAACCGAATGGAAAAATCAATATTGGACGATTTTACAAAGTTGAAACATTCAAATGAACAAATTCGTATCAAGGCTAGTGTTGATTTGTTGCGACAATTGGTCGTGGAAGAAAACGACAAAAAAGTGAGGTTAACTCTTCTATTACCATCATCAATTAATAATAAAATCGACTTAATTAATTCCAGATTGATAACAATGAATTGAAATATACATTAACTCGACTAATTCGTGGTTTAGGTTCATCAAATCTACAAACACGTACCGGTTATTTTGTTGTATTAGTTGGTCTATTCAATTTGAAACAACATGTAGAAATCGACGAGATTTTCGATATAATCGATAGGGAATTGCACAAAAGTGGCAGTAATACGAAGAGCGTAAGTCGTTTATTGATTACACTAGTTTTCGGGCGATAATCACTGGGAAATTTGCAGGAAAACGCGGATATTTCAATGGGAAAAATCCTGGTAATTGGGGCGATAATCCGGTCGAAACACTACCACAAATTCAACAATACCGATAAAAAACGCATAATTGAAATGTTGTTAGATGCTGGGAAAGAACGCGATTATCTACCATTGATTTGTTATAATTTTTTGGTGGATTTAATCGAACAAATCGATGAGGAAAATTACGAAATAATCGCCGATTTGGTGGGCCAAGAAGCCCTAAAATCGTGGCAAAATCAAACTTTAGACAGTCTATTTCTATTATTACGAGTATTCCGGAAATTTCCCCAATTTTTTAAAGGGAAATTACTGAAAACTACGCTGGGAACTTCACAGATTGTCTCCAGTGAGAGTTTACCACAATTGTGTGCAACTTTAACGGTAAATTGTTGAAATTTAGCGATTTTCCCGACTATAATTGTAAAAATTTCAGAATTCCTTGAAGATTAACAGTTTGAAACATCCAGTCGTTGATTGTATCGTACAAATATCGATTGAGCATGGTTTAATTGTCGAGTTTTGTCGAGAATTAGATCGAATTTTAACGAAATCGAATCGTAATCGTTATCTGATTGTAGTGAGGATTCTAACGAAGATTTTCGAAAATTTACAAAATCCGAACGTAATACCCGATTTAATTCAGACGAATTTCCTACAACAAACCATAAATAATTTCAAAACTGCAAATAAAGATAAAGAATTCCATCAAATTATCAATAATTTCTTTACAATTCTATTGAATTGTTTGAAAACCGATGGAATTAAATCGAAAATCAAATTGAAATTGATTAAGAAATTTTTATTCTATCCCGGGACGTTTATATTTGAGAAAATAACAAAAACCCGATTGATCCAGAATATTACTTTAACTCTAGATAGTCGTGGTATAAACGAATTAAGTCAACTTTATATCGATGTGATTCTAGCGAAAAGTGATAAGATAATTGGGGAGAATTTAGTGGAGAAATGGTGGAATTTAGATCGAATCTATGCGGCTTCTTTATTGGTGAAATTGTTGAATTATCAAGTGATGAACGATGAGATCGATTGGAAGATTGATAAATTGAAATTGTTG
This sequence comes from Mylabris phalerata, assembly GCA_020740385.1. Classification (NCBI taxonomy): domain Eukaryota; kingdom Metazoa; phylum Arthropoda; class Insecta; order Coleoptera; family Meloidae; genus Mylabris; species Mylabris phalerata. The sequence goes on along the minus strand of JAJEOX010000142.1, from coordinate 1,173,513 downwards.
ATGAATTTGGGTTTATTTAACGATAATTCTATAAATATTGGACAAGAATTAGCCGGTAATTATCAATTTTTAGGGCAAATTTCAATTGTAATTGATTTAAATTTTAGATTCAATTAAAGAGACTTTCTATGGTGCTTTGGATTTGAAATTGACGAAATTGGATGATCTATGCCGGATTTTAAACGAGATTGTTGATGAAATCGATGGGAAATTAAATGAGACGAATTTAAATCAAATCTTAAGACACCCCATAGATTTAGAGGATTATCGAATTTGGCAAAAAACCAACGAATTAATCCAAAAAATCACAAAAAAAACACCACAACAACAAGAAACGTGTATTTCTTGTATTATTTCTCCATTTAAATCTACAATTATTCAATCACAACACGAAATTAGCCTCCGATTCATTGAAAGAATTGTTCAATTGCTATCAGAATATCAAAAAAAATCACCAAAACGATGATAGTGATGAGAATTTCGAATCACGTGATCCAACATGGATTGAGGTGATTATTGATTTATTTCTAAATTTATTATCGCATAAATCACGATTATTGCGCGATATTATCAATTGTGTTTTCCCATATTTATGTCCATATTTAACCGTACAGACTATACATCAAATTATATCGGCGATAGATCCGAAAATTGAGGAAAATCCGCTATCACAAGATAGTGATAGTGATAGTAATAGTGATGGTGTTAGTGATGAAAGTAGTGATAATGATACAGATGACGATCTCGATGAGACAGTTAATGATAAATTGCGTCAAGCTTTACAACAAGTTTTAATCGCAAATAATCACAATGATGATTTAGATTTGGATGATTTGAAATGATGATGATGGTGTGAATTTAGATCGACAATTGGTGCAAATTTTCAAACAATACAAACCGAATTTGACGAAAAAATCAACTAAACAAACGAAAAACGATGAATTATTAACGCATTTTCGTATACGAGTTCTAGATTTAATCGAAATCTATTTGAATAATAATCCAAAATTGATAATAACTCTAGAATTATTATTACCGTTATTGGAGATTTTCGAATTTTGTATACGCGATAATTACCAAAAACCGTTACAAGATCGTTGTTTATCCTGTTTAAAAAAGCTAACTGCATTGAAAAAATTTAATGATATTGATGATACGGTAACGATTGATTTATTGGTGGATTTATTGGCACAATTATTGGATAAAGGTACAAAGAATTCGTTGATAATCCAGGATATGGGTGAGAAAATCTCCGATTGTTGTATATTTTTGATCAATTCGAGCCAATTGATTACAACAAAACGGAAATATCGTTTGAAAATCGCCCGAATTCTACGCGATAATTTGGAATTATTCTTCGCTAAACGCGATTGTTTAATACCTTTTGTTCTATTCAGAAATCTACTACAATTGAATTGGTGTGGTATTCTGGAACTGGTACCGTTATTATATCAGGTGGTTTATACGGAAACTGTACGTCCATATCGTCGCAATCAAAGTCTAGAATTATTGAGGATATTCTATAATAATCATCGATTCATCCGGAATAATAATATTGAAGAATTAGATGTAGTACACGAGTCATTTTTGAATCGTACTGTTGAATTTTTAGAGAGATTCAATTGTGATCCGAAATCGATGAAGATTCGCGAGAAATTCATCTCGAATCTATTCCAACTTTTAGCACAATTGAAACAATTAAAACAACTTAATGATAACGGGAATTGGTTGAAATTAGCCGATTTAATACAAAAATGTCGTTCGCTTATCACAATATCGAAAGATACACGTGTCAGTTATCGGAAATTGTGTCGATTTTTGAATATTCAACATAAAATCACTGTAAATTCCAGTGTGATTAAATTAAATGATCACAATGATGATGATGATGATGATGAAATTGTTGAGGAATTGAATAAGGGTAGAAAACATAAATTGAGTCGAGATGTGTTGAAAATGAAGAAAGACTCGAAGAATTTACGTTTACAGAGTTTATCGGAGGGTATTTTAAGTGGTGGTAAACGGAAAAGTCTCTATAATGGTAGTTTTAATGCTGATCATGATGATAGGGGTGGTGGTGTTAAGAATAAGAAATTGAAAGTGTGAATTGTTTAAATCGTGCTATAAGAATAAAGAAGTTTTTATTTTTATCAATTGGGGAGTTTATCAATACCCCCATATTTGTAGAGTTGTAAGAATTTAACCAAAGGTTAATTGTAGTTGTTATTGGGGTAAGTTTTTTGGTGTAGTGATGGGCCTAATTTCGCTTTTTCAATAGCAATAATTGTTGGTTCTGCTAAATTTGGTGTAATATAGGCAACCAATATTTCATAATACAAACGAATTATTGGTTGCCTATGTTACGCCCAATATAACAGTAAAATCGATCACTGCTATTTGGGGAGTTTATAAATACCCCTATATTGACCGGGTTGTACGAATTTATCCCAAGGGTAGTTGTAATTATTTTGGGGTAAATATTTGGTATACTGGCGAGTAGTAATGGGCCAAATTGCGATTCTTCAATAATGTTGGTTCAGCTATATTTGGTGTAAATAGGCAACCAACTATTCGTCGGACAAACAAATAGTTGGTTGCCTATGTTACCCCAAATGTAGCAGTAACAGCAATCACTGCCATTTGGGGAGTCTATAAATACCACTATATTGGTAGGGTTGTACGAATTTATCCCAAGGGTAGTTGTAATTGTTATTTGGCATATTGGCGAGTGATAATGGGTCAAATTGCGGTTTTTCATAACAATACTGTTGATTCTCATTTGGTGTAATATAGGCAACCAACTATTCGTAACACAAACGAATAATTGGTTGCCTATGCTACACCCAATATAACAGTAAAATCGATCACTGCCATTTGGGGAGTTTATAAATACCTCAATATTGTCAGAATTGTAAAAATTTATATTAAGGGTAGTTGTAATTGTTACTGGGGTAAGTATATGGCATATTGCGGTTTTCCAATTGCAATAACTGTTGGTTCTGCTATATTTGGTGTAATATAGGCAACTATTTGTAATATAAAAGATGAATTGGTTGCCTACGTTGCGCTAAATGTAGCAGTAAACGCGATCACTGCTATTGAAAAATCACTAGTTACATTGAGTGTGAAATATCGGGGATTTATTTTTCTGAGATTGGTAGCCGAACGTTTGTTATTTGTCACTAGATATTCAAAAAATAATACCTCTCCTTATCCTTGTCTTATTCGTGCGATTAAATGATTGAATATTTGAGAGGAAGAGAGATATATATACCCAAACTTGTAGCTGTCTCGTTCTAATAGGTGGCACGTTTTTGAATCGTCATGGCCGGCTTTGTTTCGTTCTAGTTTTCGATTCAACAAATGTCAAATCTTACATTTGTTTTTTTAATTCATCTCTATTTTTAGAAAACAATCAATTTTAATTGTTTAGAATTGGATTAATTAGAACAAAAAATAGTACAATTAACGATAATAAAGGGAATTAATTTATTAAACGATTAAAAAGCTTACATTCCATGTTTAGTCTTGTAAATTTAACGAAATTTATTATTTTATTGACAATAATCCCACGGCATGTAAGTCCAATTAAATCAATTTATTATTTATGCAAGATTTACCATTATATTTCACCTAGTAGGCTATGCTTCTTTTATATAGTGTCGTAGCTTTGTTCATCCACACATTAACAAATGTCATAGTGAAGTATGAAGAAAGCTACGACAATACGTATCAAAGCCACAGCCAACCAATACTAATAGAAAATATAATTTTAGGCACCTGCCGATTATTGCGATTTTGGTATCTGCGATCCAGACCAATATTGTTGTGGTGATAATAAATGTTGTGAGAAAACCGGTGAATTATGGTATTTCTGGTATGTACCTTAATCTAGTCATCTTGATTGTTCAATTGTTTTATTATTTGTTTAATTAATCTGCTAGCCTTGGTAACTTCATTTCAATTGTTTCGTTATTCGATTGTTTCAGGATTGGGATAATTATAGTTCTTATTGTAATCTGTTTGGCTGTTTTAATTAAATGTTTACGTCGTTGTAAAACCGGCCAAGATCGTTATAATGGCTATACAAGTTTATTAGTACCGAATATTCTAGAAAAATCTTAGCTTTATTTATTTATTTTTATTAATTTATTAAGTCTAATACGTTTTCTGTGATTATTTCGAATTAAATTTAATTAAAACTTGTATAAATGTATAGAATTTTTGGCTTTATTCAACCGATTTGTCCAATTTTTAAAAAGTGAGGTTATGTTATATTAAGTTTAAAAAAAGCATATTTGTGTATTTTTAAAGCAAATAACGTCGATCAACTGGACAAATGATAGTTTATTTGTTATTCTACAGCATTAACTATAATAAAAAAATCGTAATTTCGACGATTTTTGGAAAAATTACATTGTTGAAAAAGTGAGGTTAAGTCGAATTAAACCGAGATTATCCAATTTATACACTTCTAGTACAAAAACTTGACGATAATTAACAAAAATTGGTTCTTATTTGTAATCCTACGTTGTTATTTACAATGTAAAATTGTAATTTATCCGATTTTTACCATAATAGACTAGAAAAATGAGGTTATGTTCGTTTCAATTACAATTTAAAATAAACACGACTACTTACTTGGCCAATTGGATTTCGGGCATACCAGGATCTGCACCCTTTGTAAAGCCTACAACCACAATTATCAAACCAATTGAAATTCTAGAAATTGTGAAACTAACCTAAATAGAGGACGGTTGGGATGAAACCGTAATGGAATACAGTTTTAGCCGTACTTATCACCAAAGATAAGCGTTGTTTTACACCCTCGGAAAGCACCATTTTGTCGTTTAATTGGGGAAAATTCGTGGAAATTTTGACGAAAAATCGATGCCTATTCGAGACTATAAATTGCGGAACTTGGGGACTTTTCACGATGAAGTTGGTACGCGTACATAGCCTACAAATCGAATTTTCCAACAATAAAACTCGCTAAATTCAACGATATTCGAGATAATCTAAGAATTATCGCTGATTTGTCATCAAAATCGGTTGATTGATTTAATTTAAAATTCTTTTGATTATTTCAAATTTAAATTAGTTTATTTTAGTGATTTTATAAGTTTATGTTGGTAGTTCTGTCGCGTGAAATTCGCCGTTGATTAATCAATGAAGGTGTGTATGTATCGTTTGTGCCCCTCTCCAATCGGAGTTAATTCGATTTTTATCAAACGCAATTTCCGTTAAATTCTTATCAACTCATTATTGACGAACTGATAACATTTATCATCATCATCAATAATAAAAAATTCAGTGCATTAGTTTCAAATTAAAACTCACAAAACCAATAAAACGCGATTATTACGATGATTAAATACAAAAAGTGTCGCTTTTGAACCAAAAAAAAAAACAACAACAATCAAGTTAGATTGTTTTTATTCCGTTGTTTTTGTTTATTGTCATCGCCGCCTACCTTAACTACGACCACAGCCGTCTTTCTATTTCGTCGGTTTTTGTGTCAAAATTGTGCCATTTCCAATTTGTAATTGTCGTCGATTAATTGAGCGAAATTGCGTCGATAATGTCGCTGCCGGGTGGCAATACGGGCCTATCGAAATTGAAAAAGAAACATTTCCGCGTCAAACACCAAAAAGTGAAATTGTTCCGTGCTAATGAACCGTTCTTATCTGTCCTTATGTGGGGCATCAATCATACGGTAATTAAACGATTTAATTACCAACAATTTGTTTATTGTCGATTTTTATTTCCAGATAAATGAATTGATGCACGTTACAATTCCTGTAATGTTATTACCAGACGATTTCAGGGCCTATTCGAAAATTAAAGTCGATAATCATTTGTTCAATAAGTATACGATTGTCATTTGTTATTTGTTATTGTTTTGTTCAATTATTGTTGTTTTAAAGGGAAAGTATGCCATCACATTTCAAGGTCAAAGAGTATTGTCCTCTTGTATTTCGTAATATACGTGAACGTTTCGGTGTTGATGATTTAGATTATAAAGAATCATTAACAAGGTAAATATTCCATTAAACAGTTGGTAATCCTTATTAAAAATATAAACAAATAGTAGGCCTTGTATTGAGAACATATGGCGTAGATTGATACATCTGTTAGACATATTGGTTGTTGATTTATAGTAATCAAGGTTACTTTGATTGTTCACGTTATTCAGTTGTCTTTAAATAACCTCAAAATATAGAGTAAAAGTAATATTCATTATATTGGAAAATAGAAAATAAGTCGTATGTCGTGGATTAATTCTGTTGCTTTTGTTTTTTTAATCGATAACACCAAATGTAGTAAAATATGAAACAAGCTAGGACTCTAATAAGTAAAATCTTGGCCAATTATGAGGTAAGATAGCGGTGAACACCTTGTATATTTAATCAAAATAAGTTTAAACGAGCGTAAAGTTGAAGTAACGATTTACGTTCTCCATCTAGAACCTTTGTAAATATTCACTATATTCACAGTAGGCTTTATATTGGGAACATATGTCGTAGATTGATGGATAAGTTAGACATACAAGATACTCGTAATCAAGATTACTTTGATTTTTTTTTGAAAGAACCTCAAATTGTAGAGAGTGAAAGTACACAAAATGTAGTCAAATATGCAACAAGCTACGACTCTAATAACTAAAATCTTGGCCAATTATTAGGTAAAATAGCGTTTAAGTAACGATATACGTTCTCCATCTAGAACGTTTATAATATTCACAGTAGGCTTTATATTGGGAACATATGGCGTAGATTGTTAGACATATTGGTTGTTAATTTATAGTAATCAAGGTTACTTTGATTGTTCGTTAAAGTAATTCAGTTGTCTTTAAATAACCTCAAAATATAGAGTGAAAGTAATATTGATTATATTGGAAAATGCAGAATAAGTCGTAGGTCGTTACTTAATTCAGTTCTTTTTGTTTGTTTGTTTAATTAAATGACACCGAATGTAGTAAAATTTAAAACAAGCTACGACTCTTGTTAGTAAAATCTTGGCCAATTATGAGGTAAAATAGCGTTGAACACCTTGTATATTTAATCAAAATAAGTTTAAACGAACGTAAAGTTGAAGTAACGATGTACGTTCTCCATCTAGAACCTTTATAAATATTCATTATACTCACAGTATAAAGATAGTGGGAACATATGTCGTAGATTGATAGATAAATTAGACATACAAGATACTGGTAATCAAGATTACTTTGATTTTTTTTGAAAGAACCTCAAATTATAGAGAGTGAAAGTACACAAAATGTAGTCAAATATGCAACAAGCTACGACTCTAATTAGTAAAATCTTGGCCAATTATTAGGTAAAATAGCGTTGAACACCTTGTATATTTAATCAAAGTAAGCTTGAGTAGAATTTAAGTAACGATATACGTTCTCCATCTAGAGCCTCTGTAAATATTGCACTGTATTCACAGTAGGCTTTATATTTGGAACATATGTCGTAGATTGTCAGATATATTGGTTGTTGATTTATAGTAATCAAGGTTACTTTGATTGTTCGTTAACGTTATTCATTTGTCTTTAAATAACCTCAAAACATAGAGTGAAAGTAATATTGGTTATATTGGAAAATAGAAAATAAGTCGTATGTCGTGGCTTAATTCTGTTGCTTTCGTTTTTTTTTTTTTTTTAATTGAATAACACCAAATGTAGTAAAAAAAATTATGAAACAAGCTACGACTCTTGTTAGTAAAATCTTGGCCAATTATTAGGTAAAATAACGTTGAACACCTTGTATTTTTAACCAAAGTAAGCTTGAGTAGAATTTAAGTAACGATATACGTTCGCCAACTAGAACCTTTGTAAATATTAGACTATATTCACAGTAGGCTTTATATTGGGAACATATGGCGTAGATTGATAGGTCTGTTAGACATTTAAGATTATTTTGATTTTTTTAATAACCTCAAAATATAGAGAGTGAAAGTGATATTTGATTGGTTATATTTGTAAATAGAGAAATGTAAATCGTAGCTTGATTCTGTTGCTTTCGTTTTTTTTTTTTTTTTAATTGAAAAATATCAAATATATGAAACAAGTTACGACTCTATTGACCAAAGACACAGCCAACTATTCAATAAAATAACTAGTATTGTACACTTCTGTGTATTTAATCAAAATTGAACAAATATAGAAGTTGAAGCTAGGACATACGTTCTCTATCCATTGCCTCAAAATGTTGATAATCTTAAAAATTTGTTCTGTTGCAGATCACAACCATTACCGGATGATTCGTCTGGTAAAAGTGGTGCGAAATTCTATCAAAGTTCCGATAAATTATTTATAATAAAAACATTAACATCTGAAGAAGTTGAACGGATGCATTCATTTTTAAAACATTACCACCCAGTATTATTAATTGATTAAATTTTAATAATTAATTAATTCATTATTATTTTTAGTATATAGTAGAACGTCATGGTAAGACATTATTACCGCAATATTTGGGCATGTACCGTTTAACAGTTGATAATGTTGAACATTATATTGTTGTAATGCGTAATGTCTTCTCAAATCATTTAAGTACACATCGTAAATTCGATTTAAAAGGTTCAACTGTTGATCGTGAAGCATCAGAAAAAGAACGTGAAAAAGATCTACCAACATTAAAAGATAATGATTTTGTTAATGAACAAATGAAAGTCTATATTGGTGAAGAGGCAAAACAAAAATTAATGGACACATTAACTGCCGATGTTGAATTTCTAACTAAACTACATCTAATGGACTACAGTCTATTATTAGGTAAATCACAATCGTATTCTATAACTATTTCATGTAAACAATTCGTTACCATAGCAATGTTGAAATCAACAATTGGACAAAAACAAAAATAAAACAACGTTGTCTTGGTAACGAATCCTACTGTTGTAAATTTGACATTTGTCGAGCGTATGAATCAATCTAAGACACTATATTAAATATCAGATGTCGAAGCTACCGTCATTGAATAAATGTCAAATGTTGAAAAAACATTCATACAATCGTATTCTCGAACTTTCCAACAATTCGTTACCATAGTTACGCTGGAGATCAACACTCTTTATGGATACGTTACTATGACAACGCTGAATAGAACTTCGATCTTTCTAGAATTTCTTGTTTAAAAAACAACATTGTCATGGTGATGAATCGTGAAAAAGTTATAGAATACGATTGTTGGATTTATTATAAGGATGAATGCTGTAATGTTTGTTTGTTTATTTGAAGGTATTCATGAGGTGGAGCGCGGCCAAGAGGAATTACAGCGCGAACGAGAATTAGAGACTGAAAATATTGGCCAAGATTCGGATGAAAGTGAATCAGGTAGTGGTTTAGAGAATCGTAATTTTGGTTTTAATACACCACCAGATTCACCAAATACATTAGCCCAATTTTTACGTGAACATAGTTTGAATTATGATGGTGGTATTATACCAGAATTAGATATTTATGCTATACCTAGTTGTGATACAGCACCAGTTAAAGAGATTTATTTTGTTGCTATAATTGATGTATTAACACATTATGGTGTTAAAAAACAAGCAGCAAAAGCAGCTAAAACTGTTAAATATGGTTCAAATGTTGATGGTATTAGTACATGTGATCCAGAACAATATGCTAAACGATTTATTGATTTTATGTCGAAAGCTATTGAATAAGACAATTTCACACACACAAAAAAAATTGAACCGCGCTGATTAATTAGCAATCCTTGCCTTTATCAATATACAGTTTAGGCATTTCTAAATCATCACATAAATATGGAGTGTCGTAGCTTTCTTCATCTCTCCACAATACGTCAATAAATGGCAAATCTAGTGTGTTTGATCTAAACTACGACACTACGCTTCAAAAGCAATATACAGACTAGACGTTTCGAAATCGTTAGAAGAAATAGTTGTATTCTGTAGCCTTTTGGTTGTTCGTTGTTATGACAATTATACATTTAGAGAGGAGTATTCAAACAATATTGTTTTGGTAACGAATCGTCGAAAAGTTCAAGAATACGGCTATTTCTCAGTATTTATCTCAAAGTTGATTATGCGTTCCTTATGTAGTGTCGTAGCTTGGTTCATCTCTCAACAATACGTCAATAAATGGCAAATCTAGTGTGTATGATCGAAACTACAACACTACGCTTCAAAAGCATGGCCAACTATACCAAAAATATACAAACTAGGCGTTTCGAAATCGTTATACAAAAAGAAATAGTTGTATTCTGTAGCTTTTTGGTTGTTCGCTGCCATGACAATTACACATTTAGAGAGTAGTATTCGAACAATATTGTTTTGGTAACGAATCGTCGAAAAGTTCAAGAATACGGCTATTTCTCAGTATTTATCTCAAAGTGTTGTTCGTTGCCATGACAATTATAAATTTAGAGAGGAGTATTCAAACAATATTGTCTTAGTAACGAATCGTCGAACAGTTCGAGAATACGGCTATTTCTCAGTATTTATCTCAAAGTTGATTATGCGTTCCTTACGTAGTGTCGTAGCTTGGTTCATGTCTCAACAATACGTCAATAAATGGCAAATCTAGTGTGTATGATCTAAACTACGACACTACGCTTCAAAAACATGGCCAACTATACCAGAAATATACAGACTAGGCGTCTTTAATTCGTTACACACGAAGAAATAGTCAGTCGTATTCTGTAGCTTTTTGATTGTTCGTTGCCATGACAATTACACTTTTAGAGAGGAGTATTCAAACAATATTGTCTTAGTAACGAATCGTCGAAAAGTTCAAGAATACGGCAATTTCTCAGTATTTATCTCAAAGTTGATTATGCGTTCCTTACGTAGTGTCGTAGCTTGGTTCATGTCTCAAAAATATGTCAATAAATATCAAATCTAGTGTGTATGATTTAAGCTACGACACTACGTGGCATGACTGATTATTCTAACAATATACAGACTAGGCGTTTCGAAATCATTACATAAAAAATTCGACAATACGGCTTTCTTCTTTTCATCTATAAAGTTGGCCATGCATTTCTTAATTCGTCTGTTTAAAAAACACGTTAATAAATCTATTGCGAATGGTTTAAGCTACAACATTTATATTAAAAACTAATTATATCTGTATCTTTGTATCTATTAGCGATGCCTGACCTGTATATTTGTGACTTATTGTTAGTAGCCTCCTTTGAAATAAGCACAACTATAGAATTGTGTGTCTTTTCATTTCTCTCTCACTCACTCTTTGTATAGAAACAAAAAAAAAGAAATTAAATCAACTATAATATTGTAAAATTTCTGATAAAAATAACCTTAAAAATTTTTTGATCTTGTAGACAATAAAGATGCGGTTCATTCGAATTTAACAGTCTGCTTTTACTAGAAATCCACCGAATTTTCTGTTTGAACAGGCAATTTCGTGGATTATTCGGGAAAAAAAGAACAAATTTCTCATGTCCCTTTACAAACATTTTTGTACACTTTTTTATAAGATTTTCTACTACAATTTCTCTTTTATCACTTCTTCAACTAGCTAAACAAATTGATAGATTAGCAATATACAGGCTGAATCACACAGTCTCAACAATAAACTATTAAACTCCGAACAAAAAAAAAAGGACATGAGATGCACTATTATCGTTAACAATAATAATAATACAGAGTGTACGCGGTAATTTACATCAAAGTTGGCCATAACTTTAATTCCTATTGTCGTAGCTTTATTCGATTACTTGTATTAACGGTTGTTCTAACTATCTAGTTACTTTATGTATACATAGTTGGCGTTGTAATTATCACGTGACCACACTTCTAGCTCATTGGTTCAATTCAAATTAGGCGCCTTTATAGACAACCAAATGAGTAAATCGAGTGAATCAAGCTACAACAGTATGTTTCAAATACATGGCCAACTTTGAAGTAAATTAGTGTGGTATATCCGATTGTTGTTGTTATTATTATAAAACAGTTGCCATCAATAAGCTTCTTGATATATATTCTTATTATTATTTGTATCATTATTTTGATGTATTATTATTATTATTGAAAGGTATTCTTTGTATTTTGTTGGTTTGTTTCATTATCGTGTGAATGTGTGTGTGTGTGCACGGCTCAATTTTCATATTTGCCAAAATGTGCAACAATATTTGTTATTTTCTATTTATATTTTATTAATTATTATTATTATTATTATTATCATCTAGTCTATATTATTAATTAAAAATGCTGTATTGGTAGTATTTTATCAATCTTTATTTCCTGTGTGTTGGTCTTAATGATATAAACAAACAAACAAACAAAAAGATTTTTGTTTCTTTCATTTGTGACTATAAATTTGCTGTGTTTCTCAATTATTATCGATTATTATCGATAATATTGTAATTATTACAAAATAAAAGTCTACATTTCGTTTGGAATCATTTTTCCATTGATATTCGGTTCAAATTTGCCGCCTTTATAGTGCTTTCAAGTGTCTTTAAGTTGGTACTAATACGTCAATACGAAGGTGCGCGTTACGTTCTTATTTCAACGCCAACTTTGCTTGGTGTTATATTCTAAGAAACAATTGGTGTTTTAAATTCCACTAATTGACGTTTTTGTTGTGAATTTTCTAGTGTGTTAAAGTGTTATAAAGTTGGTAATGTCAATTTTGCTACAACAGTTGGTGATTTAAAATAAAATTCCCCTAGATTTGTTGGATTCGTTGTCAAACCAGTGGCGTTTCGTTTATATAAAACCTGCTGAATCTTTGTTCTGCAAATCGAATTGTAAATAAATAATCAAGTACGTTGTGACATTACTGGAAATTATCATTAAAGTCTTTCCGGTCTATATCGTAGAAATTCGCTGCTGTAATCCGAATTTGATGATCTTCAATGAATCCAATCAAATAAGATAATTCGCGATAATGACGGTCGTTATGATTGAATTGTTGACGTAAATTTTTAGATAAACGGTGGGTTTTTCGATTTTCTTCAATCAATCTATCGATGGTCATAATTAATATGATGTGGGGCACCTGAAAAGACAATAGTTTACAACAGAAGAGCCAATTTTGAATCGATTGCCAACTTTACAATTCAAAAATTAGTAACTTTTAATTAGAACCAAATAGGAATATTGGTATTCTAATATTGGTCACACTGGCTAACTGATTGTGAGTAATACGCGTTTGTCTATATCAAGGCCTTGTAGATTTCTCACTACTTTTGAAGAAGCTCTACGCTGCTACTTGACGTGTTTAGAAAGATTGAGGTTATATTGTTGATCTATTAACAAACGAGTAGCGTTTAGTTCGTCAGTGATACCAACGTAAGAATATAAATTTTACCATACGTTTCTATATAAATTGTTATTAGTCGTTGAACTATAAGGTTGGCAACAGATTCAAAACTTTCTACTAAAGTAGACATTTCAGCTTTTAGATCACTAGATTGATAGAAATATTCAAGTCTGTAATTGGTGGAATTTAAACAATTCTGCCAATTTCTACCAATTGAAAGTTACTAAACAAACCATCAGTACAAACAACCGATACAAGATGGCGCAACTTACCGTTTCTACAATAATCATCAATAGATTAATATACAAAATTGTACTATTAAAATAATCATCTTCAGTTTTATTGGTTCTTATTGTCATATTAAAACAATCAACAATCGTTATAATTTCCAAAATTGTCGTTATCAACAATGACCAACCGAAAATTTGATTGAAATCATCGGTTACTAGATCAATCAGTTTGATCAATTTTTCGATTTCATTCAAGAAATTTGCCGATTGATAATGATAATTACGTAAATTAATCAAACAATTCAATTGTTTGAGTTTATCGTGTATAACTAGAATAATATCGATGATCAAAAATCGTACAAATAATACAAATAATTGTAAAATATTGAACACTAGATACGAATGGAGTAATATAGTGCCGAAATCAGCAAAATAATAACTATAAAGGCTAAAATAAACGCCACTAGTTAGCGAAATTGCCAAGAACAATTGCAAATTGACATGCCCCAACAATTTGATCACGGTGTTTAAATTCGGCTTGTTATAATTGAACCGTTTCGTGTTATAATTGTAATTATTTAACACGCACAGGTTCCGGTGTAATTGGCACCAATTCCGTCGTTGTTGTTGGTTGAAACACGAATTATTAACGAAGCAATAAATTATCGATAAATAGCAACACTCTTGTAGGCGTCGATTGAAGAAAGCGATCGGTTCTTGGCCCAAATTCGCGAAATATTTCGTATGGTTACAGGCCGTGTAAATTGTCCCTATTGTGAACGAAATCAACAAAACAACACCGTAAATTTTATGGAAACTACAATTATAATTGTTGTTGATTGATTGGTTGATTCGGCTGAAATTCCTAATCGGTATAAGGCCCAGAAAATAGCCGAATTTATAGATTAATTTTAAACTATTATAATCGTTGGAAGGTAACATCTTTTTAAACAAATCGTACACAACTGTACTTTTATTTGATTTACCATTAGCTATTAATTATGATTAATTATTAATAAATAAAAATTAATGCTAAATAAATAAATAAACAAAAATAAAAATCGATTTGAATTTGAAACGGCGATAGTAGCGCCACTAGCGCCGACATTGCGGAACTATCATCAAATATTGTAACCTTAGACGCTTCCTTTATCGATTTTTGCGCGAAATTTGAATTATCCACAATTGTAATTTGCACCGTTGCCAGATTTGCATCTCTACTCTACCGGATAAATTATTATTGATTTTAATTTATTCAAATTAACGGTAACGTTCAATTATTTATTGTTAATAATAATGTGATAACTAGAAAATCATTTATTTCTGTATTTCAATTCAAATTTAGCGCCTTTTGTTGTGGTGATTAGTGATTCAATTATTCCAACGTTAACTTTGTGTATATTTGAAAAAACTGGTGAATTAATGTGAAATTCCCCCAAGATTCTCGCCAGTGGCGTTCGTTCTCGTACTAAATTAAGGTAGTTGAATTTTTCGTCTTTAAATCGAATTGTAGACAAATAATCAAATACGTGGTGACAGTACTTAAGATGATAATTAAAGTTTTCCGGTCCATATCGAAAAAATTCGCTGCTGTAATCCGTAGACGATGATCTTCAATAAATTCGATTAAATCCAATAGATCGTCATAATAACAATGGGTACGTTTGAATTGTTCGCATAAATTTCTACATAAACGGTGGGTTTTTCGATTTTCTTCAATCAATCTATCGATGGATACAATCAGAACAATTTCCGGTACCTGAAATGAACGAATTACCAACTTTGGACAATTAAAAATTACTGAACAAGCCGTAATCGAGTAATCGTAGACATTTGAAGATGAATACGATCGATGGAATACGATTTGTGTTATTAAGATAGAAAATCGATAGATGGCGCAACTTACCGTTTCCATAACGATCAAAAATAGATCAACATACAGAATACCACCGTTTAGATAATCATTTTCTTTAACATTTCGTTTTATTATCATATTAAAACAATCGATAAAATTTAAAATTTCCAAAATTATCGTTATCAACATGGGCCAACCGAAAATTTGATTAAAATCTTGAACTATCGAATCGAATAGTTTGATCAATTTTTGGATTTGTTCCAAAAAATTAACCGGTTGATAATTGAAATTATGTAAATTAATTAGACGATTCAATTGTTTGTGTTTAAAGTAGATAACTAGAATGATACTCGTTAAAAGAAATCTTATCAATAAGACGATTAATGATAAAAAATCAATCATAATGAACGAATGTACCAATAATAGACCGTGTTGTTCGTAATAATGATAATGAAGGAAACTATATCCGAGAATAGATAGCGAAATTAACGCAAATAATTGGAAATTTAAATTTTTAAACAAATCAACAACTTTTTTAAAACCATTCCGATTATCGACATCCTTGTTATTATACATGAAATAATTGTTTAACACGACCAATTTCCGGTGTAATTTGAGCCAAATTTCGCGTTGTTTCCGATCAAAACACGCATTATCCACCAACGTATAGAATAACACTAAACAAAAACATTCTTCTAGACGTCTTATTAGTAGAGCAATTGGTTCGTTACGAAAATCGGTAAAGTTTTTCGTGTGAATAAAAGCCGCGTAAATTGTCGATAGTGTTATTAGAATTAGCAGAAATACACCACGAATTTTCGTGTTAATTGAGCGATAAATTCGATTGAAATTATCGATCGGTACAAGACCGAAAAAATGGCCGAATTTATAAATCAATTTTAAACTATTGTAATCGTTACGTGATAACATTGTTAGAAATAATGTAGCGTGTATAATTTTATCCAATTTATTACGAATATTAATTAATTATTCAAATAAATAAATAAATAGAACAAGAATAATAATCGATTTGAATTTGAAATGGCGATAGTGGCGCCAATATGGCGGAACTATCGTGATTGTAACCTTAGTCACTTCCGTTACGTGACAATTCAAACGAATCGATTCGATTCAAATTTCATTAAATTTATTATTAATTACGCGTAATTAACACGATTCGTGATCTAAATTATTTTTATAAAAAATCGGAAAATGGTGAGTTTTACGCCATTGGTAAAACAATCTAGGGTTTTTTTGTTTTACACCACAATTCAAATTTGTCGAAAAATTGATTTAAAACTAATCTAATTTCTCGAATTTGAATGGGTTTAATTAAAATTAGATTTTGTTTAATTTGAATAGATTTGAATTTAATTAAAATTCGATTAATTGGGAAAATTGAGGTTATGATCGCGTCCTATACATAACTATAATTGAGGTTATGTGGATAACCTCAAAGTTGTTTACGCGTCATTCCGCTTATCAGCTGTCAAATTAACGTCATTTTTTGTATTGTTTGTTATCATTTTATAAATTTATAAAATTACACGTAGACATTTAAAATTTGTATGACGTGGATTAATTTCGAAAACATTCCGTAAATTGTGTTAATCGATAGAAAATTGCCATTTTCTAGCCAAATAAACGAGTGATCAAAATGACGAAAGAACAGTTATGTGCGTTGATATTAGTCGGCGGTTACGGCACCCGTTTACGCCCATTAACCCTAAGCCGGCCGAAACCGCTGGTGGAATTCGCCAACAAACCGATCCTATTGCACCAAATCGAAGCCCTCGTGGAGGCCGGCGTGACCGAAGTCATCCTGGCCGTCTCCTATCGGGCCGAACAAATGGAGAAGGAATTGACCGACGAGGCCGGCAAATTGGGCATCAATTTGGTGTTCTCGCACGAGAGCGAGCCGTTGGGCACGGCCGGGCCGATAGCCCTAGCCCGCGAGTTGCTGATCAAAAATACGCGGCCATTCTTCGTCTTGAATTCGGATATAATTTGCGATTTCCCCTTCAAAGAATTGGTGAAATTCCACGAGAATCACGGCCGGGAAGGTACAATCGTTGTGACGAAAGTTGAAGAACCGTCGAAATACGGCGTGGTCGTTTACGATCAGGATTATTGCATTAAGGATTTCATTGAAAAGCCGCAGGAGTTTATATCGAATAAAATTAATGCCGGTTTGTATATTTTGAATCCGTCGATGATCGATCGCATCGAATTGCGGCCGACGTCGATCGAGAAGGAAGTCTTCCCGTTGATGGCCAAAGACCGGCAATTGTGCGCCTTTGAATTGCAAGGCTTCTGGATGGATGTCGGCCAACCCAAGGATTTCCTCACCGGTATGTGTCTGTATTTGAAAAATCTCCGTGCGAAACAACCGGAAAAACTAACAAATTGCCCATTTATTGTTGGCAACGTGTTGGTTGATCAATCGGCGAAAATCGGGAAGAATTGCCGTATTGGACCCAATGTTACCATCGGTCCGGGCGTTATCATCGAGGATGGTGTTTGCATTAAACGCTCAACCATCCTGCGAGACGCAGTGATTCGTTCGAATTCTTGGCTGGACAGTTGTATTGTCGGCTGGCGGTGCAGTGTGGGCCGGTGGGTGCGCATGGAGAACACCACCGTGCTGGGCGAGGATGTTATCGTGAAGGACGAGACGTACATCAACGGCGGGCAGGTTCTTCCACATAAAAATATAGCGGTATCGGTGCCCGAGCCGCAAATCATCATGTAATACCGCACATACAGCAATATTCCCTTTTATTCTTGTTTTAATTATTTCTATTGTATATACATATATTTTCTAAATAAACTATATTTAATTCTCCAACGATGGCGATATATTTCGACCTAAAACATTCGAATTGTACTTCAATTGTTCGACATTCGTCGCCTTCGCTAGTGATTCATCGGTGATCAATCGATCGCTCCTCGATTCTTTGATCGAATCTACAATTACTCAATTAACAATCAAATTAACACCCAATTAAATACTCACTATTATACGGTGTATACTTATCAGATAGGAGATTCTCTAAATTATAACCTATAACGCCGACAAGTGCCGCAAATGGTAAGGTTATATATGGCGCATAAGTGCGCACTGCTCTAAATAATAAAGGCCACATTATTGTTTAATTGATCAATTGATTAATTAATTAAATTCTAATTTAATTCTAATATATTCGTTAATTTTGGATTAGAAAAACAACGTCCCAATAGTTCAAAATCACCATGCAACAATTAAACTACCGGTAGTTCTAATATGTGCGACTATCTATTCGTAGCGCCAACTCAAATTCGATTTATTATTTTAAAAGAAAATCAGTGATAATCAATGAATTTTCGATGTTAATTATCAAATATTAACGAAAATTCCATATTATTTAGTGTGCAAATAATTCAAATTAACAGATATTGATTTTTTTTAATTAGCGACATCTATTGGTCTGTTTTTTAACGAATTATCAACAAATAAGAGAAGCCGATAGATGTCGCCTTCTTTGTGTATTAAGTAAAGTCACTATATATATAAAGTACCGCAATTGGCATCCATTTTGTGTTTGAAATTTGACGCCAACTTCAAACGGAATGAAACAAGGTAGGCTCCTGCCAGTTAAATTGGTGGGGTAGGCAACATTAAATACTTAAAATTTAAATTTTTAAATTTGGCGCGCTAAAAATTTTGATGAGCAGTGTCATTCATTGGTTATCATTAGAGTTACAGTTGCACAATAAAAATTTCAACTGTCAAAACTTACCAGTGACGTAACTGATTTAATATTCAAATAATTTGCAATTTACTTGTAATTAATTAAATATAAAAATAATTTCCATAATTAGTATTTAATAAAATTTGTAAATTAATTTATAATTATGGATAATTGATAAATTTGTGTCTAATATTTCATTTATTTTCGAGTATAAATTGTCTGTTTATTAACCAAAACGAACTACAATGAGAGAATAATGGAGGGGAAGCTGAATCTATCAAAATTTCGCTAAATTCAAACACCTGCGTTTTAGCGATGACGTTGCTAAGCCAAACGGATTATTATAATTGGTCGACTGTTTTTCTAAATTCTGTTGCTATCGATACAGAGCGCTTCGCCATGTTGTTGTTTGTTGACGGATAAAACAACTAGTTCAAAACGAAATTCATGTGCCGCTCTTGTCAAATTTTTCAGGGATTAGATTTGACAGCGCCCCAAAAAAGTTACCAAATCCTAAGTCTAGTTATTATTTATTGTTTTCTGTTAAATGAAGGTCACCTTCTGTCAGGCAGCCATGTTGTGTCTAGAAAATGTACTTCTCTTTCTAACACATTTGAACATTGAATGCGGTACTTTATACATACAGTGACTTTAGTATTGAGCTAAAAAAGGCGCCAATATTTCAATTAAATCTTTAAATTTTTAACTTGAAATTAATTAAAAATTCTGCATAAATAAATAATTGATAGAATTCTGGTACGAGTATTTGATTTTTTCCACATTTTGTATGAGATTAGAAACAATTTTGAGTAATTGAAAGTTAGAAAATCAATAGAAATATCTAATTCAAATTTTGCCGATTTTAAGCGTCAGCGACATCTATCCTTTGGACTGCTACTCTACTAATAATATACCGAATAGGCGCGAATATTTAAATTAAGTTTGTTATCTCTTTAAATTTTATTATTTATACATTTAATTTTGAATTTATGAACAATAATTAATGAATTTGATAAATTTGTGTTATAATTATCTAATTTTAATTAAAAATGTTCAAATAAACAATACAAATCTGACATTTTAAACATTGGCGACATCTATCGGTTGGGCTGCTTCCCTATCAATAATATACAGAAAAGCCGCGAATATTTAAATTAAATCTATGAATTTTAAACTTGAAAATAATTAAAATTCTGCATAAATAAAAAATTTGATAGAATTCTAGTACGATTATCTGATTTTTTGCATATTTCATATTAGATTAGAATCAATTTTGAGTCATTATTAATGACTCATTAAGAATTAGAAAATAGTTCAAATCAATGGAAATTTCCAATTCAAATTTTGACAATCTTAAGCATCAGCGACATCTATCTTTTGGACTACTACTCTACTAATAATATAACGAATAGGCGCGAATATTCAAATTAAGTTACTAATCTCTGCAGATTTGTTATTTGTACATTTAATTTTGAATTTATGAACAATAATTAATGAATCTGATGAATTTCTGTTATAATTATCGAATTTTAATTGAAAGTAGTTCAAATCAATAATAGAAATCTTTCATTTTTAACGTCGGCGCCATCTATCGGTTGGTCTATTTCTCTAGCAATAATAGACGAAAAGGCGCGAATATTTAAATTAAATTTGTTATTCCTGTAGATCTAGTTGTTTATAAATTTAATTGCAAATCGATTAATAATTAATATAATTTTGATTATATGGAAACGAAATCAAGATAGCGTGTTATTTAACAGATGTCAATCTTATCTTTCTAATCGATCAAACAAACTTCCAGTAGAACGAACCGAAAATGCCACCAAAAAAGAAGTCAGGCAAAGTACAATTACCAATTTCCCAACCCATTTCCTAATTAATCCATTCATTAATCCCTCTATAGAAGAAAATGTCGGGAAAAGGGAAGAAAGGAAAGGTAATTTTCATACAATTGTTATCATTAATCGATTAATTTGTGTCTATTGGAAAAATTGTAGAAATTAACGAAGAAACAACGCGCCGAATTGGCCAAACAACAGGCCCTGGAAGCCGAACAGGAGGCGTTACGGCAAGCCGAATTGGAACGGATACGGTTGGAAAATGAGCTTAGAGAGAAAATCAAACAGGCCAAACAGGATACAGTCGTGCAGAAAGAACGAATTCGACAACTGGAAGAGAGTTTTGAAGTTGTTGAGAGAATCCAAAAGTACAACATGGATTTACATCGAAAATACACAGAAGACGTCGACGTAATTTGATTTAAATCTAATATCGGCTGTGGTTACCGGTACGTAGGTTGTAGATTAGTTCGTAATGTACAATAACCCATAGGCGGGGGCAATTACAACAAATAGGTTAGTTGATTTGGCGCCATTTTTGAAATTAATCGTGCATTGTGTTACAACCTACGTTCCGAATTCAAGGCCCCAATCGGATTGTAATTCAACGATAATTTTAGTGGGATTTGTACGTGAATGTTGGTAGATTGCCGAATCCGGTGAAATTCGACATGATGACCCGTTATTTGCACCTATGGAATGAGGAAATGGCCGAAACAATGATGGAGGAGGTAGCGGCGCGGACTAAAGACGTCCTATATGTAACACTACCAACATTACACGAAATTACACTAAATTCCCCCAAATTTTTGTAGTTATTACAAGAGTTGGATTATCGAATCAATTCGCAACGATTGATCGATAACGATGAGGAATTCATAGAAAATCTATTATGGTTGCGCGAGTTATTCCGCGAACAACAGCAGAAAATGTTGAATGTCGCCACTTATAATCGTCTACGCGATATTGAGAAATATTTCAAACAATTGAATTTATATATTGCCGAATATCAATTCGTCGATGACAATGATGGGAATTTAATTGTGCATCTATGGTTGAAAATCAATCAACCGACATCGTTGCCGAATCTACGGAAATTACAACAATTGATGAAAGAGAGGCAGATTATCAATTTTCCAAATTTGAAATTGTCGGTGGAATTTCCGGAAGGTTTCGAATTCACGAACAAAGCCATCCGGGCGATGTACCTAAGATACGACCATTTGAGCGATACATGTCCGACAATTCGACAGGAATTCAAGCAGAATTTCGATGATAAAAACCTGTTTGAATATGTGAAATATGAGTGGAATGAACAATTGAAAATTATGCCGACATTTCCGTATAATGAAGACGAGGGGATCGAACCGATCGAGGAATATTTAGAAATTGCCGATAAAAATTTCGAAAAATTAGATTTCTCAATCGAATTAGAATCGGATGATGTGATTAATTTGCGCAAATATCGAATTTTAGGTGGGATCTATTATCTTGAATATATAGAACAACCCCCACAACCCCAAAAATACGTACATTTAACAATGACGACAACTGCTTGTAAGTTGGCTATGATTACCGAAATTAAGTTGGCACCACTGTTGACCAACTCATATTGACAGTATTGCCAACAGTTTGGTTGTTATTACTGTCATTATCCGAGTTGACCAACTCATATTTCCAACATTTAGGTTAAATTGAATTTGACCAACCCACATTCCCAACTCTTGTATTTTATGTTCCAGTTCAAACGCCAAAACAATTAGAAATGGTCGATTTATTACTCGAATGCGAATTACCAACATTACCGGATCCGGATCAATTCAGTGAAGGCATCTTACCACCGGAAGTGATCGATGCACATTTGAAAGAAACAGAAGAAGAATTAAATAAATTAATTCTAGTTACCTTAACGTAGGAGTCTTTCAGTCGTATTCTCTAACTTTATCAACTTTCGTTACCATGACAACACTTCTAACCTATAATTCTATAGAATTGAAGAGACCAGAATAAAACAGTTGTCACGGTAACGACCGGATAAAGTTAGAGAATACCAATATTTGTTTGGTAATTTTCAATTGTTTAAAGTTGGCCAACACATGTCCAATTCTTCGAATTACCAATCATCTGTCAATGGGACAACGAAACGAACGTATGGACAAAAGACAATATCATCGATATCAAACATAATGAAGAAAAAGGATTCATGACGTTTCGTATAGGGAAATTGGGTATTTTCAGTTTGGCAGCATATCGTTACTCAAATCTACCATACCAAGCCTGGGAAACATTCCCAGAAAATGAGTAAATAGTTGTGTTCCATACGACAATTGGAAACGAATTTCTAATTGTCAAATGGAACAAACCTATTAATATAAAAAAAAAAAACAAAACGAAAAATTCCAGTGGTTCTGTAACAATCCAAATAACCTGTGCTATAATTTTGGTGGAATTTAACGTGAAAGATGATGGCAGTATTGCATTGGTATTATTCCAAAATAGTCCAAATCCGGACATTTTGGAAGATTTAATTGGTGAACGCATGAAAATATCGCAATTAATTCTAGTGAGTTTATTTTTATTTTTTTTTTTAATAATCAATTATTTTTTGTTTTGAAATAGATAATGCAAGAGCGCGGCATTGACATTTTCCCCGATTGTGACGCCATCTGTTACGTTGAAGGTAAATTAAACGATTCGGGGAATACCCAAATTCTCATAATACGGTTGTAGGTGCTTGTGAGAAACAATGGGAGATGGAGCGTCATTTATATTTCAATATGGCCCAATTATCGTTGATTTATAATTTTGCATGGTCCCGTTGGAATTTAAATTGTGGTTATAAACAAATTATCGTACAAATGCGTGAATATATTTTAGATAAAATTAATATAAAACGTAATATGAAAAAATTCAAACCAATCAAACAACGACAATTCAAAATGTTATCAATAACAACACAAAATGCACAATTTGTTGATTGTACAGAAGTCAGTCTAGATTGGAATGATCAACCCATTGATGGTGATAACACCAAGGTAAAATTATTTCTATATTTACACAAATTTAGGAGTAATTACGTCACAACCACCTACCTTCTCAACTAACCAAAAACACATTATTGATTAGTTGGTTAGTTTAGTGGCGGAAATGACGTCATTTAACAATAGAATTATGGGATTTTTCTAGTTTTGTGCCGATTTATGGAATTTAATACAATGGACAACCAATGACATCAAAAAAGAGAAAATAAATCGCACACCATACGAACTGATATTTAACGTCTATCAAATTTTACAACGCACGAGAATTTGTAGTTTTTCTTAAATTATTTCAAACAGGATTGAAATGTGGCAGTTTCAATACTTAAATCACTTACAAAATTTTATTATAAATCACCAATTGTAGACTAATTAAACAAATTAATTAGTGCTTATGTTCGTTTTTCTATGTACATTAAATAATAAATCACATATTGCAATCAATCACTTTGAAAATAACCTCAACCTTTTACTAACCTCAAATTATGTCAAGTTTACCACACCACTTTACATTGTTGCCGGATCTTTTCGTACAGCCGGTGCACCGGTGGATTTCTTCGCTACCGCCCTTGTTGCCGTTACCGTACTAATTATCGGTATTGGTAGAGATTCACGTGCATTCTTCATCTGTGCCTGTTTACATAATCGATCCAATTCGTTCATACGTACTCGATTCTCTTCGAAATGTTCCGGTTGGTCGGGATGTTCTTTTTGTTGGTGATTCCGTACGTCGACTTGAGCAATGAACGTTTCACCACACCATTTACAATCCAATGGACGTAAATGTTTGCGTAAATGTTGACGCATACCGCTATTCGTACAACTGCGGAATGGACATTTCATACAAAATACGTACATGTTTGTATTTGATAGTTTCTTCTCGATTTCGCAATATTGTATGCGTTTTTTCGGATGTTCATTATTGAAATGGGCGCGTACTTGTTTTGTTGTTGAGAATGTTCTATTACATTCTAAACATATAAATTGATATGTTTGGTATTTTTTGTTCGGATGGTAGGCTATGAAATGTTTACGTAGATTCTCTTCTGTATCCTTATCATGACAGATACTACAACAATATAGCGAGTTCTTATCATATTGTTGTTGTTGTTGCTGTTGAATTTTGTAATAAAACTCAACATTATTCGACTCATGTTGTAGTTTCCAATGTTCATGTAATGCCTCCATTGTTGTTGTAGTTTCCATGCAATAATAACAGACGTACGTTTGATTTTTTACAGTTGTTGGTGTTGTTGTTGTTGTCGCTGTTTGTGTAGTAATCGGTGATGATTTTATTGATGCTGTCGGTTCTGATTGATCATCAATTGTTGTTGATTGTGATGATGTTGATAGATTCTCAATGATTGATTTAATTGTGAAATCTTTCATTTTCAATTGGAATTGTTGATTTTGATGCTCATTTATATGATGAGTTAAATACAAATCAATTGTTGACAAATCTTTATCGCATAAACCACAAGTGTAGGTTTGTTCTAACCAATGGATCAATTCGTGATCTTTCATAGCGCGTACATGTTTAAACCTATAATAACAAAAAGGAGACTTAATTGACACAAACAGGCTCCATTTTGTGGAAAATTAACACGCCTATTGGGAAATGTTGGAAGAATTTGTTATCAACTGAGGAAATTATTGGAAAATTCCGAATTTCGGCTAAATTATAGTCGAAAATATGAAGAAAACATATGCTTCAAGATTCAATAAACATTTTCCAAAATAACAAAGCTCTTAAGCCTCCTTGAAGTGCTCTTTCTAATATTGCCCGACTCATTGCAATATGTCATCAAACAAGGGAGTTATCGATTATTAAAAAATGACATTTTTCGGACATCGAATCGAAAGAAAAAAGTGTCATATAAGCCCTCAAAATTCTATTAATTTTTCGGAAAATAATTAATCCACTGAAAATTTGAAAAGTTCTTTTAATTAGCTATCACGTGTGAGAAAA
Source organism: Mylabris phalerata (assembly GCA_020740385.1). Classification (NCBI taxonomy): domain Eukaryota; kingdom Metazoa; phylum Arthropoda; class Insecta; order Coleoptera; family Meloidae; genus Mylabris; species Mylabris phalerata. Next base: position 1,147,588 of record JAJEOX010000142.1, on the reverse strand, counting down.
TTCTTGAAAAATTGATAATATTGACTATATTTCGGGGAAAAATATAAAAATATATAACAAAAGGCGATGCTCTAAGATTTTCCTCCTTTTTTCAAAGCTCGATTATAATTTTCCAAAACGAAAAACGCCTTTAGATACTCCTTGAAATACTCAGTCCAATACTATTAGATTCGTTGCAATATCTCATGAAACAAGGGGGAAATCGATTATTAAAAATTGGCATTTTTGTTAATTTTCCGGCAAACTAACGAATCTATTACAAAATTTCTCAAAGATCTAAAGAGCTCTTTTAATTTGCTATAAAATGTGATAAAATCATTGAAAAGTCGATAATATTGACTAAATTTCAGGAAGAAATAAAAATAAATATATAAAAAACATGCCCTAAGATTTTCCTCTATAGTTTAGAGTTTGATTGCAATTTTCCGAAAAGAAAAACATTCTTAAATACTCCTTAAAATGCTCTTTCCAACGCTATTGGATTCACTGCAATATGCCATCAAACAAGGAAGATATCGATTATTAAAAATTGGCATTTTTCAGACAACGAATCGAAAAAAAAGATGTAATATAAATCTTCAAGTTTCTATTAATTTTCCAGAAAATTAATAATCTATTGAAATTTTGAAAAGCTCTTTTAATTTGTTATAATGTATAGAAAAATCATTGAAAAATTGAAAATTTCAACTAAATTTCGAGGAAAAATATAAAAATATATAATAAAAAACAAGCCCCTAAGATTTTCATTTATATTTTAGAATTCGATAGGAATTTTCCAAAAAGAAAAACCCTCTTAAATACTCTTTAAAATGCCCTTTCCAACACTATTAGATTCATTGCATTATGTCATCAAACAAGCGAGAAATCGATGATTAAAATTTGACACTTTAGTTGGTCCATTTGGTTAATTTCTCGGAAAACTAACAAACCTATTGGGAAATTTCTTAAAGACTTAACTAGCTCTTTTGATTTACTATAAAGTGTTGAAAAACATTGAAAAATCGATAATTTTGACTAAATTTCGAGGAAAAATATAAAAATATACAACAAAAGGCGATGCCGCAAGACTTTCCTCTGTATTTCAGAGCTCAATAGGAATTTTCCAAAACGGAAAACGCCCGTATATACTCCTTGAAATACTCAGTCCAATGCTATTAGATCCGTTGCAGTATCTCATGAAACAATGGAGAAATCGATTATTAAAAATTGGCATTTTTGTTGTTAAATTTTCCGGAAAACTAACCAACCTATTCGAAAATTTCTCAAAGATATAAGTTTAAAAAGCCAATAATATTGACTAAATTACAGGAAGAAATATAAAAATATACAACAAGAGGCGATGACCTAAGATTTTCCTTTGTATTTCAGAACTCAATTAGAATTTTCCAAAACGAAAAACGCCTTTAAATACTCTTTAAAATGCTCTTTCCAACATCATTGAATTCATTACACTGCGTCATCAAACAAGGAAGAAATCGGCTATTAAGGGACGAGGTACATCTCATGGTTTTTACCGGCGAAAATGTGAAGCGATTTCCCGCTCGTCCTTGGGACTACGACAACCGGAAATAGATTTTTGAAAAGAGCATTTCTTATAGAATCCAATGGTTCTTCTCGTTTTTCAAAATGTTGATATAAATTTGAATTACAGACGAAAATCTAACAATATGTTTTTTTCGTATTTTTGTACACTTTCTTATATTTTCTCTTATAACTTGGCCAATTTTGATTATTTTGCAAAAATTCTTATACTGTTAGATAGTAATTAAAAAGGTTCTTTTCAAATATTCAAGAAATTTTGCGATTCCACTATTAGTTTTCCGGAAAATTAAGGAAACTTCTGTACGCTACAACAGGTTTTCTCCTACAATTTTTATTTTACAGCATTGATCAACCCCTCATTGCTTGATAATACACAAACAAAGAGACTGGATTTTCATTCCATTTTCTTCGAGAAGTCAACACTTTTTACAAACATAATAGGCCAATCGGAAACAGGACAAAATTATCTACATAACCGTATGTATTTCAAAACAAAATAATTAATTTTAACAAGTGAACACAATGCCAGAAAAACCAGTTGGTTTTTCCGCAATAACTCAGGCAATTTTCAAATTTTCAAAAAAAGGGCTTCATCTTGCACTCCGCCTTTGTATCAGCTTTCGAATGAGGAATTGATCAATGCTGTAAAATCAAAATTGTAGGAGAAAACCTGTTGTAGCGTACAGAAGTTTTCTTAATTTTCCGGAAAACTAATGGTGGAATCGGAAAATGTCGTAAATATTTGAAAAGAACTTTTTATTTGCCATCTAACAGTACAAAAATTTTTGCAAAATAATCAAAATGGGCCAAGTTATAAGAGAAAATACGAAAAATTGTACAAAAATACGAAAAAAACATGTTAGATTTTCGTCTGTAATTCAAATTCGCATCAATATTTTGAAAAACGGAAATCCCCAATTAGGGGCTATAAGAAATGTCCTTTTCAAAAATCTATTTGCGGCTGTCGTAGTCCCAGGGACGAGCGACAAATCGCTTCACATTTTCGCCACTAAAAACCATGAGATGTACCCTGTGCCCTTTAAAATTTGACATTTTTGTTGGTAGAGTTGGTTAATTTTCCCGGAAAACTAACAAATCTATTAGAAAATGTCTTGAAGACTTGACCAGCTCTTTTACTTTGCTAAATAACATGTTGGAAAATCATTGAAAAATTGATAATTTTGACTAAATTTCGGGGAAAAATATAAAAATATATAACAAAAGGCGATGCCCCAACATTCTCCTCTGTATTTCAGAGCTCAATAGGAATTTTCCAAAACAGGAAACGCCCGTATATACTCCTTGAAATACTCAGTCCAATACTATTGGATTCATTGCAATATGCCATCAAACAAGGGAGAAATCGACTATTAAAATTTGAAATTTGGTAGAGTTGGTTAATTTTCCGGAAAACTAACAAACCTATTGGGAAATTTCTTAAATACTTAACCAACTCTTTTAAATTGCTATAGTGTGTTAAAAAATCATTGAAAAATCGATAATATTGACTAAATTTTGGGGAGAAATATAAAAATATATAACAAAAGGCGATGTTTCAAGATTTTCCTTTGTATTTCAGAGCTCGATAGAAATTTCCCAAAAAGAAAAACACTCTTAAATACTCCTTGAAATACTCAGTCCAATGCTATTAGATTCCTTGCAATATGTTATCAAACAAGGGAGAAATCCATTATTAAAATTTGACATTTTTGTTGGTAGAGTTGGTTAATTTTCCGGAAAACTAATAAATCTATTGGAAAATGTCTTAAAGACTTGACCAACTCTTTTACTTTACTAAATAACATGTTGGAAAATCATTGAAAAATTGATAATTTTGACTAAATTTCGAGGAAAAATATAAAAATATACAACAAAAGACATGCCCCAAGATTTTCCTCTGTATTTTAGAGTTCGGTTGGAATTTTCCAAAAAGAAAAACTCTTTTAAAAACTTCTTAAAATGTTCTTTCCAACGCCATTGGATTCATTACAATATGTTATCAAACAAGGGAGAAATCGACTATTAAAATTTGAATTTTTTTTTTAGTACAGTTGGTTAATTTTCCGGAAAACTAACAAACCTATTAGGAAATTTTTTAAAGACTTGACCAGCTCTTTTAATTACTGGAAAATCGATTATATTTGCCAAATTACATAGGAAAAACATAACCCAAAATTTTCCCCTGTAACTCAAGTTTAATTGGAATTTGCCAAAACAAAAAAACTTTCAAATATTCCTTGAAAATAACTACAGAAACAAAATCAACAAAAACAAAAATCCCTAACATCGGTAAAATTAATGATTCTTACCATTTATGACAAGTTGCACAGTAAATTTTAAGGATTGCCGTTGCCCCATCACAACCATCATGTATTTTATCCATCGACTTCAATGTAGCATACACCGATTCAGTTTGATATCTTATAAATAATTCCAACCATATTATCAACGTTTCAGGTAGATTCAATTTAATGATATTATCATTATCATCATCATCATCACAATCAATATCATCATTATCATTAGCGATATTATGTTTCAATTTCAAATGCATCGATATCTCCATCTGTGTTAAACACGAATAATCACACAATTTACACGAATATCTACAAAAATTATCGAATTAATTACAACAATTAATAAAATAATTATAGAAATTAACCTTTTATAATTCAATTCTTGTAAAATATGATAGACCATAGTGTCGATTTTACGTATTTTAAATTTCTTACATAAAGGACAACGATAATATTTACCATTTGCTGAAATTAAACTACCATAACGATTGATTATCGAATCTTTTGTTAATAAATCATTCGAATCATCATTGTGCGGCTCGATTTTTGTGATTTTCAATAAATCACCATCATCACCACTATCATCAATATCATCACTACTATTATTATTATTGTTATTATTATTATTATTATCATCATCATCGATTATTATAATCGATTCATTATTATCTTGAGTTGTAGTATCTTCACCTTTAGCTACCGCTTCTATAGCTAGATCTAGATTTGATTGTTGTAAATAGGGTGGTTGTTGGGGTAGTTTGTTCGATTTTTTCACCGATTTCGCTACTGGCGTTTGTTCCTCGAATAATATCCCGCGTATATGTCGAATTCGAGGCCGATCTCGTTGCCATAATGGTGTTGTATCGAAATTTTTATTCGATATTGTTGTTGTTGTTGTTGTTGTTAAATGATTATAATACATACAAATAATATCGATATCATTGTCGGGATGTTGATTTTTGAAATGTTGTTCAAATGTTGTTTTATCATCATTTTTATATGTACACAATGTACATTTGTATTGTTTATCGATATCATGTCGATTCGATATATGATTTGTTACTTCCTGTTTAGTTACACTACGATATTTACACATACCACAATGCCATGGTTTTGTGACTTTTGTCGTTGATGATACCGTCTCATCACTATTATTATCATCCAATAATTGTTCGTTGCCCAATTGGCGGATGATTTGAATTTTCGCTAATTTATCTAAATGTTGATCGGTTGAATGTTTCTCAATTTTATGTTTAAAATTCGATATAAATTTACAATAATAACATTTATATAAATTTATATCGTGCAATTTTAAATGTTTAATATATTGATCAATATCCGAACGTAATTCCAATTTACAATGTTGACAAATAAATTGCCCCTCTTGTTTGTGTAAAGCCAATAGATGATGGCGTAAATTCGATTCTTGCGGACATAAATAATTACAATCGTTTATACAACAAACATAACGACGATTTATCGGCACAAAATCGGGTAAATCCGATTCTTTTGCTATACCTAAAATTAATAACCTCAAAAAATTATAACCTCAAAAAAAAAACAACACAAATATTACCTTTCTCGGATTTTGTAACCGTATTATTACCGTTACTACCACCACCCATTCGACTATTATTACCGGCAAATGAACTAATTGCAAGATTTGTCATTTTATCGAACATTTTTTCGTTTTTTTTCGAGACAAGGTACCGGATTAATTGGCGCCATATTCGGTACAATTCCATTATTTTGAACAACATCAACATTATCGATATTAGTCTCATTGTGGAAATGAAAATGACGCACTAAATTCGTACGTACTTTCGTACTATACGAACACAATTTACATTTGATATTCGTCAAGAAAATATGCCGTTTTGGCAATAAATCAATATCATTAGGACTATATTCTTTGATATTATCATCGAATTGATCGTCTTGTTGTTGTATTTCTAATTGTTGTAATTGTTGTTGTTGTAATTGCTCGAAATTATCATTAACAACATCATTACTTGTTGGTTTCGGTTTCAATATGAAATTATCTTTCTTCAAATCGGTTTTATTCGGCGTTACCGGTTGTATTATCGTTTGCGTTACGTTGTGTTTATTACGCATATGTAATCTAAAATGATCATAATTAACTTTAATTAATTAATTCGTTTAATACTCACTTTAAACAGAACGATAATGGGAATTTTCGTACACACAACGAACAAGCAAATCGTAATTTCCCATGATAATGGATATGTTCTAATAGACCATTTGTATTTCTAAACGAACGATTACAATGTATACATTTATATGGTCTTTGTCTATTATTATCTAAATCTAAACATAATTTACCCCGTTTGATTAGATGCGATTTCAATAATTTCGAATTATTAAACGATTCTAAACAGATAGCACAACGGTATAGATCACTACCGAGTAAATCTAAACTTTTCACCTCTAAAGATTCGTTTAAAGCTACCTGTTGATCGTTTTGTTGTTGTTGTTGTACATTATTATCAATATTACTATTATTATCAATAGGTGGATTATCTTTATTATCATCTTTGGGTGTTTTATCGTCGATTTTATCCTCATCGATCACTAAACGATTATCACTATCACTACTAGAATCCATAATTTCGGATGTTTTATCATCATTAGTCTCGATTGTTTCCGGCTTATCAATTGTATTATCATTAATAATTGGTGTATTATCATCATTTGGTGATGGTGGTGATTCTAAAGGACTACTATTGAATATCGTCTCTTTTAATGTTGGATTATCCTATAATGATATACTGTAATTAAATTGTGGTATAATTCTAGTTACGTACCTTAATACTGCGATCTATCACGTATAAATCGCAATTCGGGTGCACCAATGCGTAATGTTTCAAAACATGATAAGCTTGTAGAAAACCGGATTTACATAATTGGCAATAATAACGATAACAATTATGATTGTACCAATGTTCGATTAATGTTTGAAATTTGTTTGTTTTAAACGTACAAGTTTCATTATAATAACCACAATTATAGGTTATTATTTCATGTTGTTGTAAATGTTCTTCAAATTCATTCTGATAGAAGAATTGTTCTTTACAATTCAACTCGCCACAATTGTACAATTGACAATCATCAATTTTCAACAATTCCAATTTCTTTTGGATTGAATTTCGAATTTGCGGCAAACCAAAAACAACATTACTCTCATGATCTTTACATTTCATATGAATTGAAACGTACTCTTTTTTATAGCCACGATACAAACATTTCGAACATGAAAACAAACAATTCGCATGCCGCAAATCAATATGTAAACCCGAATGAATTAATGGTATTTTAATATCTTCACAATAAACACAAACAACATATTCATCCAATAATTGATGGTTAATTTTGATATGTTGATCGAATAGATTGCGATTATTTGTTGTAAATTTACAAAAATAACTGAAACATTTGTATAAATTCGCCGGATTCTGTATAAATATCTTTAAAACATTCGGATGTTTCCATAAACGCACCCTCTCCTGTCCTATTAATTTCAATTCGTTTAGAACGATTTGTTTCAATTGTAAACCAACAGGGGGGGTGGTTTCGTCAATTTCTTTACTATCAGCAAGCGACATTACATTCGAAATTTTGAATGGAAACGGTGTTTCTTCCTCTTGTTCGATAATACCGCCGCTTTCCTCCTGGGATTTACCGGTTTTTATCAGTAAATCCCCATGATTTGCTTCAATATGATTGAAGAATACCGTCAATAGTGGTTCTAAATTTGTTGCTTTGATATCACAATGGCATATTTTACATTTGGTCATTTTACATGTTTGATTGATACGTAAATGATCATCTTTCCAATGTTGTAAGAATAATTGGCGATCTTTCGTTTGATAACAACACGATGGTACTCTACACGCATACTCTAAATTGTTATCATCATCGGCATCATCATAGATGATGATATTTAAGAAACCTGCCGATATTATTGTACGATTATTATCAATTTTTTGATCAGTTAATGGTGTTAATGGTGGTGGTGGTTCTGTTATTATCTCATCATTATCAGCCTCATTATAATAATCACAATCATCATAATCATTATTTTTGGGTTCATCTTTCAATTTCACTTGTAATTTCTCGATAACATCACTAATAATACGATTATCTTTATTTTGTTGGAGCATATTTTCGATATTATTTACTGTAGTTGTTGATGTTGTGTTAATCGGTTTTTTATTCGATAATTCAACAATTTTATCTTCCTTTTTCTCCATATCACTATCGATTGGTTCTTCTTTAATCACAACTTCCGGTTGTTCCTGTTGTAGACGATTACTCAATTCATCGATGAAATTCGACGATTGTCGTTGTTTCTGTATTGTTGTTGTAACACTACCCAATTCGGTCATTGTTTTGAAATTGATCCTCCCATCTTCAAAAATATCCGAATTACATGTGAAAACAGTCATATCGATCATTTTCTTCTCTTTAATTTTATCATCAATTTGATCGATTTTAGCCTTCTTACTAATCGGTTCTGTTATTTTATCAATATCTTCATCACCAATAGCATCATCACCTCTATCATTATCTTCATCTCGACTAGTATCATCATCATCATCATCATCATCATTGATTTCATCACTATTCCGTTTCTTTGCTGTTGTTGTATTATTAGTTTCAATAATATCAGTGATATTACTACCGGTATGATCATCATAAGGTCGTGTTGATAAATGTATCCGATGGATCTTATTATCATCACCTAAATGATAGATATTCACGTGATTTTCAACATTCTTCCGTTGGATTTGTACAAAATTACATTCACTACAAATATAACCGTAAATCTTTTGTTTAACGATCGGTGCTATTGTTTTTAAATCTTTTTTATGTTGTTGTAAACAATGCGAACGGACACGTTTACGATTACTGGCACCATAAAGACAATGATCACAAACATGCCGATATTCACCAGTATGTGTGGTTATATGTTCATAGAAATTTGTTAGACGTGTCAACATGATTAGATCACAAAAACGACATTTGAACATATAATTTTTATATGGTGACATTGTTGTATTATCCAATTCTATATTGATATTATCTAAATTTAAATCGATGGATTGTTTTATTGCATTTTCGGCTTTTATTGGATTTAAAACGTGATGATAATACTTCATTATCTGGATGTAATAAACGATAATGTTGTGTGATATTCTTACCTTCAAATTTACATAATTTACATGGAAATTTGAAATGTGATGTCTTTTCTATATAATAATTCTTATCAGGTTCTAAATATTCATATAATTTATCATCATCGTTTGTTTCAGTTGGAATTTCCGGTGATATTTCGTCTAAATCATTTTCATCATTATCTTCATCTGTACGTTTCTTTTTTGTTACAACATCACTCTGATTATTCGTTTTAGTTCGTTTCTTTGGTGTTTTTGTTATTTTATCATCTAATTTCTCATCATCACTACTATCACTAATATCATTATTACTATTATTACGTTTATTCAAGTTGGTACTACGTAATGAATAACGTTTATTATCTTCTTCACTGATTTCAACATCAATTTTCGGTAATACCACACGTACATTACTCATTTGTTTGATTTTTTCCGAATCTAACATTGTTGTTTTTTTATCTTCATCATTATTGTTATTAACAACAGAACGGCGGGTTACTCGTGTTGTTTCCGGTTGTTGTTGGGATTGTTGTTGTTGTTTCATTGCATCTTCAGTTAAAATACGACACATACGTTTACCGGTGGCTGTTAAAACACCATCTCTAATAAACATCTCTTGGATATCTTCATGTAAGAAATCCAATTCGGTCTTATGACGTTGTTTAGGTTTCGATTGTTTTATCGGTTTTTGATTTTTCTGTTTTGTTACTAATTGTTTTCGAACTTTATTACGTTCTATTGCAATTTTCTTCTTTGTTTTATTATTAGCACCACTAGTTTTCTTCTTTTTATTCTTAGTAATCGTTGGTGAAACTGTACGGCGACGTTTCGGTTTCTTCTTAACTTTAATCTCCTCTTCCTCTTCTTCAACTTCGTATTCTTCATCATTATCGTTATCTTCATCATCATCTTCATCTTCATCATCTTCACTATCTTCATCTTCCGCCTCATCTTCTTCATCTTTATCAACAGTTTGTTCTTTTACCTCTTCTTCTTCTTCGTCTTCTGCAACTTCCTTATCTTTCTTCATTGGTGTTGTTGTTATCGACTTTACAGTATCTACAACTTGTTTCAAATTTTCATCGTCTAATTTCTTCGAAACATTATCAATAAATGATGAGGCAGCCGCTCGGGTTTCTTCATTTTCCAATAATTTCTTCAAAAATTGATTAATAATATCGGTCTCTTTCGGTACTTTCGTTGTATCATTTTCATTCGTTGATGATGTTATCTCATTATTCTCATCACGTTCATCGGTTTTCTTCTCTTTAATCTTCTCTTTATTACAATTATCATCATCTATATCTTTATCTTTATTATCAATTTTCGTTGTTGTTGATGTTGAATCGATGACTTTCTCTTCATCTACAACTTTTTGCTCTTTCTTCTCTTCATTAATTGAATCATCTTTATCATCAATATTATCTTCATCCGGTTTACGTGTTTCTTGAGTTTCATCTTTACGTATTTTTGGTATTTTGAAATTTTGCACACCATAACCTTTACCAGTTTGATTACGATAATCAACATCACCATTACTATATAAACTATCCAATGGTGATGTGAATTTATCATCACTTCCAGTAGTAATACTACGACTGATTGTGATAATATTACTATCATCACGTGATTGTGATCTGGCTCTAGGTCGACTTATTGTCGATGATGAGCCATAATCACGATTTGTACGATTTAAACGTGGATCACGTGATCGTGATCGATGATCATAATCAATTCTTTGTTGTTGTTGTTGTGTATTAATATCAATATGATTTCGTGTATCACGATATTGAAATGATGATTGTTGGGTGTAATGACCGAATCTTTGATCATGATGATAACGATCATCAAATCGTGTGATTTGATCGTCACGCCGCCATTCACTATCCTGTTGTTGTTGTTGCTGTTGTTGTGGTTGTTGAAAACGATTATCATAAAATTGTTGTTGATAATAATCTGGGAAATATGATTCTGTTGATACTGGTTCAAATGGTGTAAACGATCGTCCACGTTGTTGCTGTTGTTGTAATGGCGGATAATTTGAGGTTATAAATGGCCGATTCTGTTGCTGTGGCAACATTTGTTGTTGTGGTAACGGTAATAACTGCTGTGGTGGTGATAATAAACCGTAATTTGTTTGATGATTAAATTGTGGTGGTGGTGGTGGTAAATTTGTATAAGTCGATGGTAATAATGGTCGTAATTGTTGTGTTTCTTGTTGTTTCAATTGATTAACCACATTTTTAATTAATGCAGTCGTATTAGGATTAGCTAGAATTGAATTTAATGGTTGTGGTATTGGTTCAACTATACGTTTTTGTGTATGATTATTATTACCATTATTACTTAATTCACTTTCTATACTACAAGATGATGATGATGGTGATAATATTTGTGGTATATTTGTTGTATGTAATTGGCGATTATGTTCATTTAATTTATTTGATGTTGATATTGATACTGTTGTTGTTGTAATTGTTGTTGTTGCTTCTAAAAATGGTATACTTGGTGGTGGTACCGGTAATGGTACGTCTTTTTCTTCCGGTTTCGATTCAATACTAACTTTCCTTGGTTTCGGGTTATATTTATCAGCTAATCTTTTATAAACTTGTCCATCGGTTGGTGTTTTTGCTTCAATCGATTTAGATTCCTCAGTCTTTGTTTTATTACTATTATTATTAATAGTTGTTTTATTTTGACTTTTATCATCTTTCTTACGAGATTCGTCCTCTTTATGTCTATGACGATCTTTATTTTTGTCTCGAATTTTATCGCGATCTTTTCCTTTATCTTTATGTTCACGATCTTTATCTTTACTCTTGTCACTATCTTTATCACGATGAGTTTTATGTCTATCATCATCTTTAGATCGTTTCTCTGATCTACTACCACTATTCTTATCTAATTCTTTACGTTTATCATCAATTTTATCTTTAGACTTATGACTGGAAGATTCTTTTTTATCATCTCTATGATGCGTACTATTGCTATTCCTATGATGTTCATGTTTTTTATCTTTATCACGTGTAGAACTACTTCCATTAGTTGAACTTCTTCGATGTTCCTCTTTTTTACAATCTTTCTCTTTTTGTTTATTATTTTCTAATAATTTATCATCAATACTGGATAAAGTACTACCGAAAATACTATTTGATTCTTTAACAACTTTCTTAATTTTATCTGATTTATCTTCAGATTTGTTCGTTGAAGAGGATGGTGGTGGTACTGGTTGTGGTGGTTTTTTTACAATTTGTTCCTTTTTCTGATTTGTCATGGTTTTATTTGATGTCGATAATTCTTTTTGTAATTTTTCACGTAAATCTTTGAGTTGTACCAAAGACATTTTCTCTGTGTCTAATTTATTAATACTATTCTCAATATCATTTTGTAAAGCTTCTAAATCTTCTAAACTAATAGGCGGTTTAGACATATCCGGTCTTATATCAATTATAGTTTTTGGCCGTTTTTGTTGTTGTAATTGTTGTTTATGTTCATGTTTTGATTGTTTCATTAAACTATCAGCCGCACTACTATAAATATCTATCTTTGGTTTATAACTTGTCTCTTCACGCGAATAATAATTATCTCTATACATTGATATTGAAGAAACAAAATAAAAAGAATATTAATTTCTTAGTTTGATTTTAATTTTTCGTTCCTACATACCTTTCTGTAATTTTTTCAGTTGGTATAACAACCGGTTTCGTTATTGGTATATCACGTGGTGGACTTGGACTAGATGGTGTTATAGGTGGTGGTGGTGATGCTGGTGTTTGTGGAATTGATTTTGTTGTATTTGATACTTTTGGGGAATTATGCGATGCACTTTTCTAAATTGAAACAATCATAATTTCAATCAATTCAATTATTAATATATAGAAAAATTGAGAGAAATTTAAACTTACCACTTTATTGTAAAGTTTAAGTATTACATCTTCACATTTTGTTAGTGTTTCTAGTTTTAATCTGTAAAAATAAAGAGAAAATATTTCAAATTCGCTTGGCGTTCATAAAACTTTCGGATAATGCTATTAAAACCATAAATCCGACTCAAAATTAAGAGTCTAAAGAAAATTGATTAGAACAAATAGAATCATTTTAACCCTTTTAAAACTTTAAGGCACTCTTCAATATTAAAAACAATCCCAATAGAGTATTAATCTTTATTTAAACATATGGTATTCTCTAATTTGCTACAACGCTGGTAATCGTCAATTTAAACAGAGTTTCTATCTTACTACAATTCCATTGGAAGGAGATAAAAATAAAACCCGTTGTTCAAGAGACTATTGATCTCCAGTGTTGCCATGGTAGTAAACCGCCTAAAAATTAGAGAATACCACCGACTATTGTTATTAATAGGCATTTTATATTTTCTACGAATTTATGATGGAAAATAGACAGAGTATCCGAAAATTAGTAAAAATTGGGGAAAATCTGGGATTATAACACAAAATACTGAATGAAATTTATACAAAAGTACAATTTCATTCTTTCAAAGCTTGAAAAAAGCCTCTTCTCGATAGGAAAGAAGAGTGCAAATTTAGCCTTTTTGTTGGTAAAATAACCCAAAATAGTTTTAATCCTCTATAGAAAAATTGGCTATTAGCGATAAATACAATTTTTCGGATAGTATTTAACCCCACCCTAGTAGAGTGAGGACAGGCTTGATGACGCACGCAATTGAAACTAATGGAAGATTCCATTCTTGTCGCACTAAATGTAGCCCATTGATTTCTAACTTTTTGTATATTTGAATGACTAAATATTAAAGAATTATTGATAAATAAAAGGGAACTTACTTTTTCTTTTTATCGGTAATCATAGCATGTAGGGATTCCATTTTTTGTAATTGTTGTTCACGATTCTTCTTCTTTGGATCTTTCAATTGTTGGATCATATTGTTCAAAAATGGTATATACTGTTGTAAACTTTGCATTTTTCGATTATACTCATCGTCCGCCATTTTAACAAAATATTCTTATTGTCTTTATAACTAAATATTATCAAATATAATAGAACTTAAAATAATATTCGAAATTTTATAAATTATGTACAACAAATTAGAAAAATTATAATTCTAACTAACAAAACAATACAATTTCGAAATGAGCGAAATTATAGAACAGTCTACGTGCTAACAAGACCCACCAATATGGCCGATTTTTCTATCGCAAACACAGACGCACAACAGTATTCAACATTTCTCTATTTCACAACGACCATGCCTTCTACTGGTCTTTCTTGAATACTACTGCGCTTCATTCTCTGTGCATCTCTCTATTATTATTATTAAATTCCATAAATCAATTTAAAACTAAATCTATATCAATTATAAACGCCTTTTTACGCCTATAATTCGTCTATTGCTAAATCTACAACCGGACACGTTAATACGTCGCATTATGTCTACATTTAACAACAACAAAAAAAACACTAATCAATCCTATTAGTATGCCTTTCTTATTTTACCCAATCTATGTTAATTTGTCCAAATATCAATTGAAAGTTTTAACACACACGATAAATGAGAAGCGGTGAATTTGGCTATTTCTAACTTTCGGCCATATCACCGACAAACACACAAAGACAGGTCATAATTTCTTGTTATATTCTATACGGCTACACATAATAATAACGGCAAAGATGGCTATGTGTATGTATAGGGAATGGTGCACGAATACGGTCGGTTCATACCGATTTCTAAGCAAAATGGGGTGGGAAACGGAACGATCGACGGTTATACACACTTGAAGGTCAATAAGAGCAGCCGCTATACATGTCGCCTTGTTGCCGTTCTACCGCAATATCCCCAATAGTATACACAATTTCTTTATCACAAATTCCCTTATCATTATTGATAATAATTGTATAAACTTACGAAATATTCGCTTGTGTTTGTGTGCACAATTTTTCTTTGTGGCAACCAAAACAATGGCCAACTCGATTATTGCGCCGCCAAAGGAAATTAGTCGACTTGTTCGGGTAACACAAATGGTAATAGTCGTGTGGACGGTAAATTAGGGATTATTCTGGAAAATAAAGGATAATTAGAATATCGGGATGATTACACGATTTTTAAAACCACAATAGAGGCGAATGGCTTCCGGTTTGTTGTCAAAATGGCCGATTATGGCGTCGTCACGCCAACTAAATTCTCATCACATTTCGATATTCATTTGTTTTTCTATAGAATCATCGATTCGGTACTAATCGAATTCGAAAATAGGTTAAATACAAGGAAATTGGGGATGAATCCGGGGGTTGGAGTTGTTTTCGAAATAAACCCGGATGTAATGCCACAATTTCCTGTTATTTGTTGTCAATTGAAAGGAAGTTAGATTAAAATCTAGGTACCCATGGTGTTTAATTGCGTCGTTGATCAAATCCAGATGGCCGGTTGTTGTCGATTGTTAACTAATTGCGTCGTTTCTAATTGTTGGATTCGTTTTTTTTCTCGTAATTTTCAGCGTAATTCGCGATTATAGCCAGTTGGATTTCAGGAAATTTACAGGATTAGGAAGTCTTCAATGCCATTCTTGATTATCGAAATTTTACCATTAACAATTGATTTTGAGGATAATTTCAGGAAATTTCAGGTTCTTCTAATAATATTCAACAGAAAAAATACAACTAATTATTTATTCTCTTAATTCTATAGAAATTAAAAAAAAATTAAACTACGTCTTTACACTAGAAGAAACAGTCGCGAAATGACATTCTCAACAAACATGGCGTCGATTCGTCACTGATACCAACCGTTGTTTTCCAATAAAAAATTCCCTATTTATACAAAATAAATTAACGATTATTTCATAAAACAGAAAATTCGCAGGAAAATTCTCCACCATTTCCCGGTATTTCCTCTATTTCCAACATGTTCATCATTTTTCAAATTATTAGACAAATTAACCGAATTTTCATTGCAACGCCCTCTATTATCATCGGTTGTAACAACTGTAGTTTCCTGTTTTTTATTCTGTTGGCTCCATTTATTCGCAACAGTTGCAAGTTTTTCCAAATCCACTAGATAATTGTTATTTTTTCGATTGTTATAATTTGGGAAATCTTCAAATCTTTCGTAATTATTCTCGATTTCTTTCACTGTAGTTGATATGGTTGGTGTATAGGGCGCTACAATTAACAAATCGATATACAGGGTGATTTAAAGATAACTAAGGCGCGTACTTACGGATATGGTAATGGGTCGGATTTGGTGATTTCGGGCCTAATGGTCGTTGTAAATATTGTTGATTATTCAAATAACTGTATTGTTTTGTTGAATTGTTCGATTTTCGATTATTCAAGCTCGAATTGCTTGAATTTCCCGTTGTCGGTGTAGAGAACTGTCATTGGAAATTAATTAAAATTATAACCTATAAATGTCAACGAAACTAACCTGTAATTCGCTAATTTCCGAGCTTCTTAAACTGCATTTATCTGAGCCTTCATAATGAGAATCACATTCAAAATGCCAGAAATTCGGTGATTTATAATAAATTTGTTGGCCACTCGAGATCGGTTCTAGACATTTGTAGCATTTGACGCAATTGTGGTGGAAGCGTAACACTTTCTTTTGTCCTTGATCATTACTACCAACCTCATTATCGGTCTCTAGAAAGTTGGCAACTATCGGTTTGTAGCATTGGTGGCATTTATAGGCGACAAATTTATAAAAATCCCGGTTGCAATAGATTTGTTGATTGAAAAATGTATAATTATTCAACGATAATGATCGTCGACATATACCGCATCGGAAACATTTTGAATGCCACTGGTAATTGAATATGGAAATAATTGGAAAATCTTCGATCTTCTTACGACAATTCCAACAATCTATAATTAGAAATTAGGTTAATTTTGTAGTTTTATACGTTGAAATTTGAGGTTATACCGCCATTTTGAATCGACAGTTGACATTTTTGACAGATGATATCGTCGCCATTTTGACTATAACCGCCATTATTGAATTGTTCCTTACAGCGTGAACAAACGAAACAATCTCTATGGTAGGTGCGATTTAGCAGTTGTACATACTTGAAAATTATCAATTAATTATAATTACGGAATTAATTAATTAATTAGAACAATTACCTTGCCTTCTATATAACGTTGGCATGAATAACAACGTTCCCCGTATATATTCAAATAATCATCAATACAAAAATAGCGGCCATTTAAACAAAAGAATCGACAATTGGCCAATAAAATCGAACATTTGTCGCATTTAAAACACCCAATATGGTAATGATATTGTTTAAATTTAATCGTATCACCTTTGCAACTCTTATAACAAATGCCACAAATCGGATAACCTGATTAATATCATTATATTATGATAAAACAATTGAAATATCGAAACAATTGATGGATAACTTACCCATTTTGTTTCAAGAACAAATGACAAATTGATTCAACGGTGTCTAGATTACTACTGATGGTTGTTTAGTAAAAATTGAAGGGGTAAGGTTTGCCGAAAGGGGGTGGAGTTGTATGCAAAATAAACGAAAATTAACGAAGGATTAATCCTCGGCAGGTAGACGGTCGAAGGGGTTGTAAAAATAGTGGTAGAAGGCTGCGATTTCTCTTTCCGGTTGAAGAATTCCGGAATTATTTGAAATGTTGGAAGTTTCGTTGAAATTTGATTAATCACGACGATCATGCTGTCGGTTTCGATTGGGAATTTATCGATGGATGGTTGGTAGAATTTAGTTTCAAGTTTTGGGGGAAATATAACCTAAAAAATCGAATTTTTGATAGAATTTTGCTTGTTATTCGATGGTAATTTATTTATTTTTACAATAAAGAAGTAATTTAAGAATTTAGGGGTGGGTTTTTCCAGAATTTGGGAGAATTTGTATGTAAAATATAACAAAAATTTAATCCTCAGGAAACCGGTCGGGGTGAGTAATAAAATTAACTACCTGAATATAAAAGGGGTTGTTTTCTAGGAAAATTTCGGTTTGAGATTTTCTAAAATATTTGAATTTTAATTTTAGAATTTGATTTATCATCGATCACCCTGTATATTTGAATTGGGGATCTTTCGATTTATTACTCTAGATAGTTGGCAACGGATTAACCTCAATATTTTTCCAACCAACTTAACCTAAAAAAAAATCGAATTTTCAACGATTTTTCCCAAAAATTTCAATTTATTATTTGATTTTAATCAATTTTTAGGGTAAAATTAACAAAACAGGTAAATTTAAATTATTTTTACAATAAAAATTAGTGAAAAATTTTAAGGCTGGTTTCTTAGTTTTAGAGACGATTTTTCGACGAAATTTAATCCGCCACAGGTAGCCGACCGGTGGTAGGTAATGAAAATAACTACCCGGGGATGAAAGAGGGGTTGTTCATTGATATTTTCCAGGAAAATCAAATTCCAGACTATCGATTGATTGCAGAATTCAGGCAAAATTTTAGCCAATTTTTTAAAATTAATCACCAAATATCGATGGAGGATAATGCGATTTCAAATCTTCAAATAGAAGGGCGCAGTCCCGTCTTACAGTTAGCATTAGACGCGTTAAAAGCCGCCGAAGAGTGCTACAATTCTACGAAACAACGTATACCGCCTACTCTGATTGAATTATCAGTCGTATTCTAGAAGTTTTCAACGATTCGCTACCATGACAACGGTAGAAATCTATTAGAGACAATTTATAGGATTGTCATGGCAACGAATCGTGAAAATTCGAGAATACCAATGTTTGTTTAATGAATTGCAGTAACGCCGGAAATTTGGACGCAATTACACTCGATTTTCGGCGATATTCTGGTCGAATCGTTGGAATTATTGGAAGATCGTTCGTGTCGTTTAATCAAATACGAAACCACCGATAGAATTCGACAAATTTACAAGATTCATTTGAAGAAAAACGAAGCTTTTACGGTGTATACAGACGTAAATTTCTGCCAATGTCGGCAATTCTACAACGATCTATTAGAACAACGCAAAATCGTAATGTGTAAACACGTTCTATTGGTGAAATTGAACGAAATCTATCCGACTATCGATGTGCGATTGGAAACGATAAGTGGGTCGCAATTTGTGGATTTTCTAAACGAACAAATCCACCAAATCGAGGATATTAGCGATGAAAACAAGTCTTGATACAGTCTAGTTTTATTATTTTTCACAATTACATCAATTAGACAAGAATACACCGATATTGTCGATTATTATTGAGAATTATCAACATCAATGGAATGTTTATTGGTCGAGGGTGACATTTTAAACGAAACTGTATTGATTTTCGACAGCTCGGGCTTCGGTTATTTGCTCTAAAGTCGTCTCCTGTGTCCGTACGCTGCCATTGTGCGTTTGGATCTGCAATTAAAACAAATACTTACCCTTATTTTGGGGTAATTTAACTAGAATTAATCAACAAATAGAACACTGAGCAACAAGCAAAGCACACAATTAAACTTAAATCAACAAATTAATATAAAAAATTAACGCAGATAAATAAAACAAACAAAATTTATCCAGGTTATATTTACCATTATTATTGTTATTAGCACTATTGTTTATTATTATTATGATAATGATCGTTATTATCGGAAATAAGGTTTGTACTTATTGTTTTTAATTTAAATAATTATTTTAAAAAATAAATTATATAATCGAAATAATAATGAGGAAGATGAATTAAAGAAGAATTAAATGAAGAATATACACAATGAAAAACAATTTGCACTATTTTATTTAAACAAAACAATTAAGTAGATGAGTATTTTAGTTTAGTTTCAATTATAGTGCAATTTATTTTTGTATTGTCCGGTTAATATCGAACTTATTTACACCGAAAAGCCACAATTCTCGAAAAAAAGAAACAATATTTACATTTATTAAACAAAAATTAAATTAAAAATAAGCAAATATCACTAATTCTACAGGGTATAGTTGTATTCTATAACTTGACGAAATTCGTTACTGTCTGTCTTTACAATACCGGTTGTTATGGTAACGAATCGGCTAAACTTTACCCTGTATACCACATAATAATAATAAACTCTGATAAATTAAAAAAAAATCGAAATAAAAATAAAAAGAACACACTGATGGAAAATAAATGAACACAGATTCTTTTGTTTTAAATTGTTTTTTTTTTTGTTTTGTTTTGTTGTTTATCTCACTTGTCTTATTTCAGGTAATGGTGGTATTCTTCGTTCGCCATTTTGTTGTTGTTGTTGTTGTTGTTGTTGTTGTTATTGTTGTAGTTGTTGTTGATGATGATGTTGTTATTGTTGTATTACTATTATTATTATTGTTATTATTATTATTATTATTACGTCCTAATGAATTTTGTAATTGTCCACGGGCATTTGGATTTACAACAAAATCAGTTAATGTAACATCTGAATTGCCACCACTCTCTAATGGGATTGGTTGTTGGCGGAAATGTTCCAACATTTCGTAGATTGATTGAAACCAAAAATGTTGTACACGACATTGGCCTTGATCGTTTATTGTCATACGTAGGTGTTTTGCACGACCCTAAATTCGTGTTAAAAAAAAAAGAAAACAATAAATTGAGCGATTTTTTTTTTGGTATGTTATATCGTATGTCGTAGACAGTTTCATATTTGAGCGTCTGAAGAAAGTTACGATATTACATTCTACATGCATGGCTAATTACGAGATAGAATATCGTGACATACGCGATTTAACACGCAAAATCGTGTAAAATTTGTATGAAAAAATCGAATCGAATAATAAATTTTCCTCACAATTACTTCATGTCGTAGATCGATTCATATTTCATTACAGTTATTTGTTAAATTATTTTACAAATGTCTGAAGAAAGCTACGACACTATATCCTCAATATATGCCAATTATGCTATTTTAGCGTTCGAAGAAAGTTACGATAGTAGATTCGAAACACATGGCCAATTACGGGATAAAATATCGTGGTATACGCGTTATAACACACAAAAATCGTGTAAAATTTGTCTAATCAAAAAAAAAAATGGAAGTATGTTGTGTGAGGAATTGTTTAGATCGAATCGAATAACACGGTAATTTGCCTAATAATTAACGAATGTTGTAGATTGATTCATATTTAATTACATTTGTTATTTGTTACAGTACTTTGCAAGTGTCTGTAGAAAGCTACGACACTATTTCCCAATTGTGAGGCAATTATGGCCAATTATGAGGCAAATTGGTGGTATATCCGATTTAAGAATTATTTTAAACAATAAGGATTACTTTAACACGTTTAATTTCACTAATGAAACAGAATATCGTTCTAAGATTTTATTATAAAACACCCTTAAATTGAATTATTTACATCGAATCGACTGGATATAACACGGTAATTTACGTCACAATTTGACATGTTTTCATTATAAAGTGTCCTAGATTAGTTCACATTTTAGTAAATTTGTCATTAGTTAATAAATTTTTTAAGTATCTGAAGAAATCTACGACTCTACGTCCCAAATATAAAGTAAATACGTGTTAAATAACTGTGGTATGCTCGATATAAGAATTTTTTTAAAATAAACATCAAGGACTAGTTTAACACGCTTAATTTATAAAGCGAAATCGTGTAAAATTTGTCGTATGGAAATATTTGAAAATTTTACGTAAGTACCGTGTTATCAAGGGGACATTAGATTTTATTATAAGACTGTCTTCAATTACTTTAATTGTTCGGATATAGTACTGTAATTCGCCTCATAAGGCCACAAAGTTTATTTTAACACGCTTAATTTATATAGCACAATCGTGTAAAATGTGTGTGATGAAAAAATATAGAAATATTGCAAATACGTTGTGAGGGGAATAGTATAGATCGAATCGAATAACACGGTAATTTGCCTCACAACTTACTTAATGTCTTAGATTGATTCATATATCATTACATTTGTTATTTGTTAAAGTATTTTCAAGTGTCTGAAGAAAGCTACGACACTAAGTCCCAAATGTAATTATAAGGTAAATTGTTGGTATATCCGATTTAAGAATTCTTTTAAAATAAACAGGACTACTTTAACACGTTTAATTTCCATAATACCGTTTTGTGAGTGGAAAATTTTATTATAAAACACTCTTGCAATAAATGGAATTGTTTAGATCGAATCGACTGGATATAACACGGAATTTACATCACAATTTTATTATGTAGTGTCGTAGATTAACTCACATTTTAGAAAATGTGTCATTTGTTAAACATTTTTTAAAATATCTGAAGAAATCTACGACACTACGTCCCGAATTTAAGATAAATATAAGTTGCATTACTGTGGTATGTCCGATATAAGAATTCTTTTAAAATAAACATCAACGACTATTTTAACACGCTTAATTTATAAAGCGAAATCGTGTAAAAATTTGTTGAATGGAGATACATGAAATTTTACGTAAGTATCGTGTTGTGAATGGGACATAAGAGTTTATTATAAAACACTCTTGCAATAAATTCAATTGTTTAGATCGAATCGACTGGCTATAACACGGTAATTTATGTCGCAATTGTACATGTTTTCATTAAATAGTGTCGTACATTAGTTCACATTTTAGTAAATTTGTCATTTGTTAAACAATTATTTAAATATCTGAAGAAATCTACGACACTACGTTCCAAATCTAAGGTAAATACGAGTAAAATTACTGTGGTATGCTGGATATAAGAAAATTCTTTTAAAATAAACATCAAGAATAAGGTTAACACGCTTAATTTATAAAGCGAAATCGTGTAAAACTTGGCGAATGAAAATATATGAAAATTTTACGTAAGAATCGTGTTGTGAAGGGGATATTAGATTTTATTATAAAACAGTCTTCAATAACTCTTATCGTTCAGATATAGCACGGTATTTTGCTTCACAAGGTCTATTTTAACACGCCTAATTTATATAGTGAAATCGTGTAAAATTCATCTAATGTGACAATTTGAATCGTGTAAATAGCGTCTTTGAGGTAGAGTCCCTTTGAAATAAAAAATAGAGACTACTTTAACACGCTTACAGTTTCACCAATGAATTTTCTAATGAAATAAATACCGCTTTGTGAAAGGGAGATAAGATTTTATTATAAAACACACTTGCAACAAATTGAATTGTTTAGATCGAATCGACTGGATATAACACGGTAATTTATGTCGTAATTTCATAGTGTCGTAGATTAACTCACATTTTAGTAAATGTGTCATATGTTAAACAATTTTTGAAATATCTGAAGAAATCTACGACACTACGTCCCCAATGTAAGGTAAATATGAGTTAAATTACTGTGGTATGGCTGATATAGGAATTCTTTTAAAATACACATCAAGGACTACTTTAACACGTTTAATTTATGAAGCGAAATCGTGTAAAATTTGTCAAATGGAAATATTTGAAAATTTTACGTAAATATCGTGTTGTGAAGGGGACATTAGATTAATTATAAAACAGTTTTACAATAAATCGTTCGGATATAGTACGGTATTTTACCCCACAAGGTCTATTTTAACACAATTTATATAGTGAAATCGTGTAAAATTTATCTAATGTAACAATTTGAATCGTGTAAATATCGCTCGCTTGAGAAAGAATTTTAATAACTAGAGTCCTTTTGAAATAAAAAATAGACATCACTTTAACACGCTTGATTTAAAAAGTGAAATCGTGTAAAATATATGAAAATTTTACGTAAATATCGTGTTGTAAAGGGGACATTAGATTTTTTTTTTAAAACAGTTTTCAATAACTAATCGTTCGAGTATAGTACGGAATATTGCTCCGCCCCTATTTTATATAGCGGAAACGTGTAAAATTCATCTGATGTGATAATTTCAACCGTGTAAATATCGTGTTTGAAAGATAGTTATTAAAACACTGTTTGAAATAAAATACTTTAACACGCTTGATTTATATAGTAAAATCGTGTAAAATATATGAAAATCTTACGTAAGTATCGTGTTGTGAAGGGGACATTAGATTTTATTGTACGACAGTCTTCAATAACTTTAATAGTTCGGATATAGCACGGTATTTTACATCACAAGGTCTATTTTAACCCGTCTAATTTATAAAATAAAATCATGTAAAATTCATCTCATTTGAAGCGTGTAAATATCGTATTTGAGGGTAAGTACTTTTGAAATAGGACTACTTTAACACGCTTGATTTATATAGTGAAATCGTGTAAAATTCGTGCAATTGGAATTGTTAAAATTGAGCCGATAAATTGCGTTACAATAGGCTATGCTATTGCTATGAAGTGTCGTAGATTGATTCATATTTAACTAAATTTGACATTTGTTAAATGGCTGAATTAAGTTACGACACGCAATTTTTCAAACAATTATAAAAATATACAATAAAATACCTGAAAATTGAAGGTCAATACGAATTCACCAGTACGTGTTTCACTTTGTCGTACAAGAAACAAACCGTGTCCACGGACGCCATCGTGTAAAACCAAATTTGTCGCCTCAGATCGGCCTAAAGTACCATGGAACCAAAATTCTTTCTTCAACGTTTGCCCAATATCAGTCTCCATTGCTACCAATTCAAAAAAAAAATAATAAAAATTAATTACAAATATTTCAAATAAATAAAAATAATTACGATCATTAGTTGGACACATATCAAAATTACTACTAGACGATAACCGTTCACTACCCCCACCACTATTACCACCGCCACGTCCACTGATATGTCTCGGTGGTAATTCGGGGGCATCTTGGTGGTAATCTTTACTGCCATATTGCAATTGGTGTTGTAAATGGTGATGTTGGTGTTGATTATCGTCGTTATTACCACCGTTAACAACCCCATTACCACCGGAACGTATACAATATTTGATCGTAGCCAACCATGATCGCATATCATCCGTATCGTGGGCTTCAATAACAAATTCCAAACTATTATTTGCTTTTAAAACGAACGTATTCTCATGATCCGGCATTTCTAAAGCTGTCGTCTCGCGTGCTTCTGTGATTAATGCACAAAATACACCGCTACGGGGTTTTGTACTTTTCGGCGGTGTATAGAATTCCAACATATAACCCCCAACGGCTTTGACTAAAGCCAAACGGCAACGTTCCCATTTCGGCGGGCCACCCGGTTGGTCCAAAGATTCCGGTGTTGAGTAGTTGACGATGCCCTCTTTGCGGCATTCCACGACGATTTTCGCCAATTTCGTTTTATTACCGCCACCGTGTTGTTGTTGGTGGTGGTGATGATGGTGGTGGTTGTGGTGGTGATTCGATACTGTCGATGATGAGAAATCGTCATCTGGGGGTTGTTTATTAAAGAAATCTTTACCTTTACGCAACATCTTAAAACTGAGCCTAAAACCGACAAAATTAACATAAAAAAACTCGGGGGAATTTTACGAAAATTAACCGTCGGAAAAAGGGTTTGTGGTGCATTTTGGGCGAACCCTCCTCAGTCTCCACGGTGGTTGTCGTCGCGTTATCCTCGCCATTCACCGAAGCCCCATTCAAAGTCTTACCGTTGCCGCTCTGTTGTTGTAATTTGCGGCGCATGAAGTCCGTCTCGAACTCCTCGGCGAACGCCTCCACGAACCGCTTCAAGAAATCCTTGTACGTGACCGTCTGTTTGTTATCATTAGGCGCGGATTGTTGCAGATTCAACGCCATGAATTGCAAACAACTCTTGGAGAAGTCTTGAGCGGCCACTGTGGCGTGCCGCTCGCAAAAACCCACCCACGAATTCTGCTGTTGTTGTTGTTGGGGTTGTAATTCGCTTGATGTGGTCGGCGATGCGTCCAAAGCAGCTGCCATTATCGCGATTTTTTGCCTCGAATCTCGTCGATACTCGATAAAATCCAATTTATTTGCGTAATTATCCGTTTAACATTGTTGTGGTTACTGAAAAATTATTAAATTGAATTAATTTAGTCAATTAAATTGTTTTTTTTTTCGAATTATTATTATTATTATTATTTATTTATAATTTGTTTTGATTATTGAAGCGGGTGGATTTAGAGGTTTTGACGCATTCAATTTGACAAATGACAGCAATTACAACCAACTCTAACCGGCAAAAATCACTAGAAATAACACTAGTTGAATAAGGATAGATAGTGGACGTAAGTCGATTATCTATCCGATTATTGAACCCACTAAAGACCGTTTCACACTAACAATATCTATATTGATATATTTATGAGTAAATTTAATATAATAATAGCAAAATTTATCGATTTATTGATTTTTTTCCTCAAATTTATCCTGTACAAATAACTCACCGAATTCTTCACAAAACTGAAAGACTAAATTAAATTGTGAGGTTAGAAATTAATACAAGTGTACGCTAGGCTTTAGCGAGTGTTCAAGAAACTGCCATGAGTGGCAGCACAATCGCGCGCCATCTTGAACCTCCATCATTTGTCATCCATCAATACCGGTGTGATTTTTCTAGAAAATTCAATTCCCTTTACAATTTCCATTAAAAAATGGCAATTAGTTTATTAAATCCAAAAGCTGAAGTTGCCCGAGCGGCGCAAGCTCTGGCCGTCAACATATCGGCGGCCAAAGGTATTCAAGATGTGATGAAATCGAATTTGGGCCCCAAGGGTACGATGAAGATGTAAGTACGGCACATGTTCGAATTTCGGCGATTTTCCAGGGAAATTACGGAAATTTCCGGCAATTTTGGCCAATTTCGGTTGGTTCGATGGGAAAATGGCGCTGTTCGTACGGTTGTAACAATTGGGTGAGGCGGCTGTGGAAGTTTAACACAACCTCACTTTTTCGGTCACCAATTTAAGCGATTTTAATCGAATTGTACGCGGTATTTTAACAGAATTTTGGAGAACATTGATAATTTTTATGATTTTTTTCCAATTAAATCGAATAATTTGATTTATTTCAATATTAATAGGTGAAATTTCTTAAATTATAGTTACATGGAGTGGGCTGTGGATTCGGACATGTTTTCCAAAGCCCACTCAGTTACAACTTCCAATTATTCAATTCCAACAAAATTTTAGTAAAATTCATTCAAATTGGGACAAAAACCGATAATTCCCCATAATTTAGCTTGAATTAAACGAAATAATTGATTTTAATGCATTAAAATGTATAGAATTTAATTATTGATGGTCATTTGTTTTTTGTCGAACATTTTTAGGTTAGTTTCCGGTGCGGGAGATATAAAAATAACCAAAGATGGTAATGTTCTATTACACGAGATGCAAATCCAACACCCCACGGCATCGTTAATAGCGCGTGCCTCAACGGCCCAAGACGATATGACCGGTGATGGTACAACATCGACAGTTCTACTAATTGGCGAATTATTAAAACAAGCCGATATGTTAATCGCTGAAGGTCTACATCCGCGTGTTGTTACTGAAGGTTTCGATAAGGCCCGTACGAGGACTTTGGAGATTTTAGAGAAAATTAAAGTATAATTTGTCTATATTAATTATCAATAATTATACAATAATTGTTTCGATTTTGTTAGATTCCAATTGAGATAAATCGTGAGAATTTATTGGACGTATGTCGTACAAGTTTACGCACAAAAGTCCATCAAAATCTAGCCGATTTATTGACCGATATTTGTGTTGATGGTATATTGGCAATACATAAAAATGATAAACCAGTTGATTTACATATGATTGAAATAATGGAGATGCAACATAAAACAGCAACTGATACACAATTAATTAAAGGTTTAGTCTTAGATCATGGTGCCCGTCATCCGGATATGCCGAAACGTTTAAAAAATTGCTATATACTAACATGTAATGTCAGTATGGAATATGAAAAAAGCGAAGTCAATAGTGGATTCTTTTATAAGACGGCTGAAGAACGCGAGAAAATGTTGAAAGCCGAACGGGATTTCATCGAACAACGGGTGAAGAAAGTTGTGGAAATCAAACGGAAATTGTGCGATAATACCAACAAGAATTTCGTTCTAATCAACCAAAAAGGCATAGATCCGATGAGTTTAGATCTGTTGGCTAAAGAGAATATAATGGCGTTACGGCGGGCTAAACGCCGTAATATGGAACGTTTAGCCCTAGCCTGTGGTGGTGTTGCTTTGAATCATTTAGACGACATTAAAGAGGAACACCTCGGTTTTGCCGGTTTAGTCTACGAGCACGTTTTAGGCGAAAATAAATACACATTCATTGAAGAATGTAAGAATCCATTGAGCGTCACCATTCTAATTAAAGGACCAAACAAGCACACTTTAACGCAAATTAAAGACGCCGTACGTGACGGTTTACGCTCCATCAACAATGCCATAGACGATAAAGCTTTAATTCCCGGTAATATCCTAATAGAAAATAGTAAATTCGCTAATTTTCGCCGTTTATAGGTGCTGGAGCTTTCGAGGTGTTAGCCCATCGTGAATTATTAGCCTTTAAAGAGGAGATTAAAGGTAAAATTCGTCTTGGTATAGCCGCCTATGCGGAGGCTCTATTGATTGTACCGAAAATTCTCGCCCAAAATAGCGGCTATGATGCCCAAGATACTCTGGTGAAATTACAAGAGGAATTACGTTCAAATAATGAACCGGTTGGTATTGATTTAACATCGGGCGAACCGATAAATCCCAAAGATTTGGGGATTTTCGATAATTATGTTGTTAAAAAGCAAATAATCAATTCGTGTAGTATTATTGCAAGTAATTTGGTTTTGGTTGATGAAATTATGCGCGCCGGTATGAGCAGTTTGAAAGGTTAAAATCGTTTATTTAATAATTTTTTTTTATCTAATTGTATTTCTAACAAGCTTCTGAATAAATTGGACTAATATACTAGATTAAATTTGAATTTCCCGCTATTTCCGGTAGAATTAGTGATTTTGTGTTATATGGTTGCCGGTAATGATTATAACAATAAGGTTAAGTTGGATTAGACAAGGATGGTTGTAGTGGTTAGGATGAGTTGAAATGAGATGGGGAATATTATAGGGTCGTTGATAGAATTGTCGGTTGTTTGCTCGATTCTGATTGGTTGTCAGTTTGAATATGCCAACCATTTTGATTTGGAGTTGTTTTGAAAAAGTCCGTTAATTTCAGCCGGAAAACAATCGAAATTTACGCAAATTACTGAAATTAATTGTAAGTTATTTATTGTAATTTAAAAATTTCTAATTATTTAATTTAATTTAATTGTTTTTTATAGAAATTCGATTGCATATTTCCAATAATAAGAGGTAACAATGTCGAAGAAACCGATAAGTATGGAGGATTTTATGAAAATCGAGAAAATCGGCGAAGGTACCTATGGTGTCGTCTATAAGGGTAAAAATCGCAAGACCGGACAGTTGGTAGCAATGAAGAAAATTCGGTAATTTCCCCATAACCTCAATTCTAACAATTTCCCGTTGGAGGCAACCTGGAAATTCTAATGGGTTGTTTTTAGGTTAGAATCGGAAGATGAGGGCGTACCACCGACTGCAATCCGCGAAATTTCCATCTTGAAGGAGCTAAACCACCCCAATATCGTCAAATTGGAAGATGTTTTAATGGAAGAGGAGCGTTTATATTTAATTTTCGAATTCTTACAAATGGATTTACGGAAATATTTAGATCGTTTAAAACCGAACACTTTAATGCACCCCGAATTGGTTCGCAGTTATTTCTATCAAATCAACGACGCTATTCTATTCTGCCACCAGAGGCGTATCTTACATCGGGATTTAAAGCCGCAAAATCTGTTAATTGCCAAAGATGGCGCCATTAAAGTCGCCGATTTCGGTCTAGGACGTACGTTCGGGGTACCAGTACGGATCTACACGCATGAAGTTGTAACGTTATGGTACCGAGCACCGGAAGTCCTATTGGGCTCAACACGGTACGCCTGTCCTTTGGATATTTGGTCGTTGGGTTGTATATTGGCCGAAATGGCAATGTCCAAGCCGCTATTTCAGGGCGATTCGGAAATTGACCAACTCTTCAAAATTTTCAGGTAATTTGAGGTTATTTGGTTACTATGACGACACTGTCGCTTTAAATAAAGCTTCCATCTCACTCTCTATTCTATTTTATGTATAATTGAAAAGAGAGAAGACTAAAACAGGTTGTCATAGTAACGTTGTTGCTATGGTAGCGCAATTAGAGAGTACGGCTGATTTGTTGTATTCTAGCACTTTGCGTACACCGAACGAGGAGATATGGCCGGGTGTTTCAGCATTACCGGATTATAAAACAACATTTCCGCAATGGTCGAAATTCAATTTGGAAAATGAATTGAAGAATTTATGTAATGATGGTGTTGATTTATTGAAACAAATGCTAATTTACGATCCGTCGAAACGAATATCAGCCAAACAGATCATGTTGCATCCATATTTAAAAGAGGTTGATAGAACCATTAAGCCAGATTTCGAATCTTTACTTTATTGATATTATTTTTTTGGTTATTTATTAATAAATTAGGTTAGGTTATCTATAGTGATTTTTCTATGAAAAATATATTTGGTGCTCTTTTTTTCAGTAGTAGAGTAGTTTGGTTAATTTTTTGAACATTCGGATGCAATTTCCTTTTTTTTTGTTCTTTAAAGCGCCATCTATTATCGGATGCAGATTTTGCGGTATATGGTCGGCTTTATTTCGTTGGAAAGAGCGCCATCTCGTGTCGGTTTTAACGTACAAAATTTGACATCTGTCAAAATTTTGTTTACATCCACCTCAGTTAACTACGATACATTCAATTTTGTTTTTCGTTTTTTTGTTATTTCTGATTAGATTAAAATTAATTTCAATTAGGTCGTGTTAAAATATTTAAATAATGAGTGTTGTACGTGAACAACGGGATAATCTCTCAAATAATAAATCCCAACAACAGATAATTGATAATCCACGGCCCCGTATAACACCGGAAGATGTATTGCGTTTAACGAAAATTACAGATACGTATTTATGTGAGCCGGATGCGAATATTTACGATATTGATTTTACACGTTTCAAAATACGCGATTTGGACAGTGGTGCTGTTCTATTTGAAATCGCCAAGCCGGCAATTGAACAACAAGCCGACGATAACGAACAATCCCAACAACAGCGCAATCAAGATGACGAACCGATTGATCCGAATTCGGGTCGATTTGTTCGTTATCAATTCACGCCGCAATTTCTCAAATTGAAAACCGTGGGAGCCACGTAAGATCTTTTTGTTCTATAAAAATCGATTTAGTGATTTTCGTTTTACAATCTTGGGGGAAATTAGGGTGGAATTCACAGTTGGTAGCCGGCCGGTGAATCGATTTCGCATGATCGAACGCCATTTCTTCCGTGATAAATTATTGAAAACGTTCGATTTTGAATTTGGCTTTTGTATACCGTACTCGCGGAATACATGCGAACATATTTACGAATTTCCAGTACTACCACCCGATTTAGGTACGTATTCATAACCAAATTTAGGGATTTTTGTTTTACAACTAATTCGTTTTGATTGTAGTGAACGAAATGATTGCTTCACCATTCGAAACACGTTCGGATAGTTTCTATTTCGTTGATGATACGTTAATAATGCACAATAAAGCCGATTATGCTTATAATGGTGGCATGTCGACATAACCTTAGAAAATTTGACAGATAGCGCCATATTAACAGGGTAGTCTGGAATTCCCCGAAAATTTCTTGTATAAATACAACCAAGATTTGTGTTCGGATTATTTACGCACTAATCACACTATAAAATTACAGCTTGTATTACAAAAAAAGAGTTGAGATAAAATCAAAAATTTACAAAAAAATAGCACAACTGTTTTACTAAATTCTATCGATTTTATAGTATAGAATTGCTGCTTGTTTTATGGAAATTTTATGGTAGAATTCTGTAAACAGTTCGTTAATAACGTCGACTTTTCTGGAAATTTTAATGGCGATAGAAAAAGATGGACGTACACGATAAAACCAATCACAAATCTATCTATTTCTATCTATCAAGTGTGTCCTGGAAATTATCTCGTAGTTGGCTATGATTTGGTTACGTATTGTTGTAGATTGATTCATAGTTTAAGTGTCTGAACAAAGCTACAACATTACCTAATTAAATTATGGCCAATTGCGAGCTAAAATATCGTATTTAAATGTACAGGTGGTTAATTTTCGATCGTATTTACCAAAAATTGACTAATTTGAGTTCAATTTTAATTATATTCTGGTGTTTTTTAATTTCTAAACCACTCCAGTGTCTTTATGATGACGTAGCTCTCTTCGGACGCTTGGAATTGAAATTTAATGAAATGTGAAGCAATCTACGACATTACCTAATCAAACCATAG
Organism: Mylabris phalerata; assembly: GCA_020740385.1. Taxonomy (NCBI): domain Eukaryota; kingdom Metazoa; phylum Arthropoda; class Insecta; order Coleoptera; family Meloidae; genus Mylabris; species Mylabris phalerata. Next base: position 1,115,330 of record JAJEOX010000142.1, on the reverse strand, counting down.
TCATAGATGGGAAATTATACTCGAAACGTATGAGTGTCGTAGATTGATTCATATTCTAATAAAAGTTATAACCAACTGTAAGGTGAAGTATCGTTATATGGAGTGTGCTACTTACAAATTACATAAAATATGAAATAATCTACGACACTACTTAATCAAAACAGCCTACTTGGAAATGGAAGATTATTGTTTACGCCTATATGTCGTAGATTGGTTCATATTTTAATAAAAGACATGGCCAATTGCGAGGAGAAATATCGTAATACACCTGTGTCTTGTCAAATTACATAAAATATGAAATAATCTAAGACATTACTAGGTGAAAATTAATCTACATTCTGTGTTAACTTATTGGAAACGTTATGAGTGTCGTAGATTGGTTCATATTTTAATAAAAAATATGGCTAACTGTGAGGTGAAATATCGCTATAGATCTATATCGAGTGGGCTACTTACAAATTATATAAAATATGAAATAATCTACGACACTACTTAATCAAAACAGCCTACTTGGCAATGGAAGATTATTGTTTACGCCTATATGTCGTAGATTGGTTCATATTTTAATAAAAGACATGGCCAATTGCGAGGAGAAATATCGTAATACACCTGTGTCTTGTCAAATTACATAAAATATGAAATAATCTAAGACATTACTAGGTGAAAATTAATCTACATTCTGTGTTAACTTATTGGAAACGTTATGAGTGTCGTAGATTGGTTCATATTTTAATAAAAAATATGGCTAACTGTGAGGTGAAATATCGCTGTAGATCTATATCGAGTGGGCTACTTACAAATTATATAAAATATGAAATAATCTACGACACTACTTAATCAAAACAGCCTACTTGGCAATGGAAGATTATTGTTTACGCCTATATGTCGTAGATTGGTTCATATTTTAATAAAAGACATGGCCAATTGCGAGGAGAAATATCGTAATACACCTGTGTCTTGTCAAATTACATAAAATATGAAATAATCTAAGACATTACTAGGTGAAAATTAATCTACATTCTGTGTTAACTTATTGGAAACGTTATGAGTGTCGTAGATTGGTTCATATTTTAATAAAAAATATGGCTAACTGTGAGGTGAAATATCGCTATAGATCTATATCGAGTGGGCTACTTACAAATTATATAAAATATGAAATAATCTACGACACTACTTAATCAAAACAGCCTACTTGGCAATGGAAGATTATTGTTTACGCCTATATGTCGTAGATTGGTTCATATTTTAATAAAAGACATGGCCAATTGCGAGGAGAAATATCGTAATACACCTGTATCTTTTCAAATTATATAAAATATGAAATAATCTACGACATTACTAGGTGAAAATTAATCTACATCCTGTGTTAACCTACTGGAAACGTTATGAATGTCGTAGATTGGTTCATATTTTAATAAAAGGTACTGTCAACTGTGAGGAGAAATATCGTTATACACCTGTATCTTGTCAAATTATATAAAATATGAAATAATCTACGACAATATGTAATCAAAACATAGCCAACTTCGAAATGGAAAATCGTTGTATACGCCTACATGAACTTATTGGAGTGTCGTAGATTGGTTCATATTTTAATAAAAGGTACATGGCCAACTGTGAGGAGAAATCTCGTTATACACCTGTATCTTGTCAAATTATAGAAAATATGAAATAATCTACGACACTACGTAATCAAAACATGGCCAAATTGGAAATGGAAAATCATTGTATACTCTATATTAACTTATTGGGTGTCGTAGATTGATTCATATTTTAATAAAAGACAAAATCAATGTTTCACAGTAATCACCTTGTAGTTGGCCATGCTTTTCTAACAAAATGGTGGAAAAATCCAATAACAACGCCAACTACGAGACAAATTACATCATTTTAAAAGACCATCGAAACTGAACCATCCTGTATATTTAATTAGAATTTACTCATTTTTACTAACGCAATAAATTTAGGTTAATTTGATAGCACAAATTTTAGTCGGTTAATTAATTAATTAATTAAAGAATTTCTCTTTTGTTAACATTCCAAATATTATATAGAATTGTGATACTTGTTTTATATACATATATATATATATATATTTCAAAAAGAAATGACGTCATCTTACTACCAATTTAATGGAGAGGATAATTTGCGTGTTTATTTGATTAAAAACGATGAAACAACAGAAAAAAAATTGACCATAAATGACTAGATTTATTTATTTGTTTATTACCTTTAATCATTGATTTAGGAATTTCGTGGTGATCTCGAGGAATTCTTGTGGCCGTTCACTGTGCACCCAATGGCCAGCATTTGCAATATATTGAAATTCGGCTTTGGGGAAAATCGTTTGGATTTTCCGATGGTCCCTCTGGCTGATATAATCGGACAGACCGCCGCCTAAAAACAACGTGGGCCCGTCGAAATTCAATTTGTCTATATCGGGAAATTGGGCGATATTTTGGAAATTCTCCAACAACACCGGGATATTAATCCGCCATTTAAAACTAGAAAAACCAACAAATTTTCAATAAATCGACGATTGTAGGCGCAATTGGCAACCTTCCGTCGTCTTTCTGGACGAGATTCGTTAACAAGAAAGCCCGCAGATTTTTATCGTTGATCGTTCCGCTCAATTGTCGGTCGATTAATTGGCGCGCCTTCACCATTGTCACGCCGTTCGGTAGCGGTAAAGTCTGTAGAGTCAGAAATAATTTCGGTAATGTGTACAGATTGGGGCTGTTTCCGACCGGCGATATATCGACGACTATCAATTTGTCGACGACATTCGGCTAAAATTTCGAATTAATTGCAACAATTTGGTTGAATTGGTGGAATTTTACGTATTTGAGCGTGAATAGCATGCCGGTCCGGCCGCCCATTGAGTGCCCCAATAGCGCACATTTCTCGATATTTAGTAGTTGTAAGAGTTGCTTCAAATCGTCGACGCAATGCTCGTAGGTGTGTTCGTTGGTGTGCGGACTGTCGCCGTGGTTTCGATGGTCGATCGCTATCACCTTCCGGCCGGTCTTAATGTGCAACGCCTTACACAAACTGTTCCAATTCGATTTCGAGCCGAATAGACCGTGCAAAACGATCAACGGACTGGTTTTGTTGTATTTATCCCTAGTATTCTCGTACGATGAGTACGCCAAATTGATTGGTGTTATCGTTCCGGAATTGCGTTGTAATTGATGGCTATAAAAATTTAAACGATTAATTTTGTACAGATTTAAATATTTGGAATTTAGAAAATTCATGATTTTTCTAGGTTAAGTCGAAAATTTTTGAAAGTTCATACCAACCGCACGGCAACAAAACCACTAATACCACTTGATACTCGAAATTAACAAAAATCGATAAAATTCGGTTGAAATTGATCAATTTGTCGGATTATCGTCGATTTTTGTTGCAATTTCTAGGTTATATCAACTAGATTCGATACCAACTGTTACTAGAAAAAACCACAAATTTTTCAAAATTATTCCACAAAATAAATAAGCGAATTATCAGAATTGGGGAATATTTCGAAAATTCGCAATTAATTTTAATTTAATTAACTAATGTCGAACAATAATTATTTTCAAAACCGAATACTACCAACTCTACAAATATAAGTCACTAAATTCTAGTTGATTTAGTGATTTTGTGGTGGTATTGTTGGCGATTTGGGGATATTGTCGATGTCATTGCCCCCACTGGCTGTCATTAATTGGTTATTTGTAGGGTTGTTTTTAACGTTAATTTTTTTTTCAAATCAAACACTCGAAACGATTGTTGTAAGATTAACAATAAATTAATGAAACTAATTAGAATTAAATTAACGTAAATTAATCGATTAATAATTTGGTATAAATCGAATTAACCAAAATACACGACAATATAGGAAATTATGGCACGTGATTATGATCATTTATTTAAATTGTTAATAATTGGTGATAGTGGTAAGTAGTGTGGGCGGGGTTAGACGTGATTAAATTCTCTATTGTTATCAGTACAAATGATAAGAATAATAATAATGATTGAATTTTAGGCGTTGGTAAAAGTTCATTGTTGTTACGTTTCGCCGATAACACATTCTCTGGTAGTTATATAACAACGATCGGTGTTGATTTCAAAATAAAAACCGTTTGTATCGATGGACAGAAGGTTAAATTACAAATTTGGGATACAGCCGGACAGGAGCGTTTCCGTACAATCACTAGCACGTACTTATCCACAAAATCAACGAGTTAAAATCGTTTAATTGTCGTCAATTTTTAGATATTACCGGGGCACACATGGCGTTATTGTCGTCTACGATGTGACGAACGGCGAATCGTTCGCTAACGTTAAACGTTGGCTGCACGAAATCGAACAGAATTGCGATGTTGTCAATCGGGTGTTAGTCGGCAATAAGAACGACACGCCCGATCGGAAAGTCGTCTTAACCGAGGACGCTGAACGTTTCGCCAGTACGATGAATATAAAACTATTCGAAACATCAGCCAAAGACAATATCAATGTTGAAGAGATGTTCATGTCGATAACGCGACTAGTATTACGCTCAAAACAGGAGATGAAAGAACGACAGAATATCACACAGAACGATACGGTGAATTTGCGGAAAACCAACCGACAGGGCAAAAAGAAATGCTGTTAGCATTCAAATTAAAATCATTGAATAAACGAAATTTTATAAATCAAGCGAAACAGGGATTCAATGGGGGCTTGTTGTCGCCCTGCAAATTAGCCAATTCGTTTCCAATTCGGTTAATTCAATTTCTTTGGTTCCGTTGTTGAAATGATGGGAATTGGAATTAACGAAATTTAGCCAAAATGTGTAATTTCTGTTATTTCTAAATCGTCAATTTCTATTATTTTATGCTCAATTTTTTTTTTATTGGTGAAATTTATTAGTAAAAAATCGTATTTGTATATATTGTAAATGTGAGAAAAAAATGTATTTATTTTAACAAGATACCAAATGGAGCTGAGAAAACTACGACAATATTTGAAATTTTCTTCGTTCAAACAAACATTCCGAAAGTCGTTTTTTTTTGTTTAGTTAGAATTGCTCTCTATCAATTTACACAAAAAAAAAATCAAAAATTCGTGACTTTCGTTCAATTAATCAAACTTACTTTTAATTATTATTTTAAATTAATTATAAATAGTTAATTGCATTTATTTTTGTACAGTTATCCAAGTGATCTTGTACCATCTATGTATTCTGTTTAAATATATTATATTGAAAAAATATCGATATTGATAATAAAAATACTAAATATACTATCGTAGATTGATTCATACCCTTAAATAATGCATTTACTAATCTATCTAATTAATCAAGAACAAGAACCAAAGTCGTAGATTAACGCATATACTACAAAGTAAAATATGGACTAATTTACGACCAACTGTCAGGTAAATTACCATGGCACACTTGATATATTTTGAAGTTCTATCGAATTTTAAACAAAGTTACCTGCGATTTGCGCCTATTTCAAAAGTCGTAGATTAACTCATGCTTGGAAAAAACACAATTATAAAGTAAAATATGAACTAATCTACGACATGGTCAATTGTCAGGTAAACTACCAGAGCACACTTGATATATTTTGAAGTTCTATAGAATTTTAAACGAAGTTACCTGCGATTTGCGCCTATTTCAACCACCAAAAGTCGTAGATTAACTCATATGCTTGAAAAAAAGCACAACTAGAGGTAAAATATGAACTAATCTACGACATGGCCAACTATTAGGTAGATGACCATAGCACATTTGATATAATTTGAAGTTTTATAGAATTGTTGATCAAAATTACCTGCGATTTGCAAAAGTCGTAGATTAACTCATGCTTGAAAAAAAACAGCTACAAATTAAAATATTAACTAATCTACGACACTACCAACTGTCAGGTAAATTACCATAAGCACACTTAATATAATTTGAAGTTCTATAGAATTTTAATCGAAGTTACCTACGATTTGCGCCTATTTCAACTATAAAAAGTCGTAGATTCATTCATATAATTGAAAAAAAGCACAATCTCAATGTTCAATATGAATCAATCTACGACATGGTCAATTGTCAGGTAAATTACCATAGCACATTTGATGTAACTTGAAGTTTTATGGAAATTTAAACAAAGTTACCTGTGATTTACGCCCACTTCAACCACCAAAAGTCGTAGATTAACTCATATGATTGAAAAAATCACAACTAGAGGTAAAATATGAACTAATCTACGACATGGCCAACTATTAAGTAGATTACCATTGCACACTTGATGTAATTTGAAGTTTTATCGAATTTTTGATCAAAGTTACCTGCAATTTGCGCCTATTTCAACCACCAAAAGTCGTAGATTAACTCATATGCTTGAGAAAAAGCACAACTACAAAGTAAAATATGAACTAATCTACGACACGACCAACTGTCAGGTAAATTACCATGACATTTTTGATATAATTTGAAGTATAGAATTTTAAATAAAGTTACCTGCGATTTGCGCCTATTTCAAAAGTCGTAGATTAACTCATGCTTGGAAAAAACACAATTACAAAGTAAAATATGAACTAATCTACGACATAATCAACTGTCAAGTAAATTACCATGGCACACCTGATATAATTTGGAATATCATAGAATTTTAAAACGAAGCTACCACCAAAACCACCAAAAGTCGTAGATTAACTCGTATGCTTGACAAAAGCACAACTACAATGTTAAATATGAACCAATCTACGACATGGCCCACTGTCTAAATAAAGTTACCTGCGATTTGTGTCTATCTTCAAACCACCAAAAGTTGTAGATTAACTTGAAAAAATCACCTAGCACAAAGTAAAACATGAACTAATCTACGACACGATAAACTGTCAGGTAAATTACCACAGTTCACTTGATATAATTTGAAGTATTATAGAATTCATACTTGATGTAATTTGAAGTATTATAGAATTTTAAACAAAGTTACCTGCGATTTCAACCACAACTATTGTTCAAACAGCCGAATAAAGCGTACCATTCACATTCAATCATGATTGTTTCATAAGGACAGCTCAATATTGTAATTTTCCTTAAAAAAACATTAATTTATTTTTTTCTCTAATATACAATAATCGGTTTAGGACAAAATATAAAATATAATAATACAGACAGATAGGGGTAGAGATAGAGATAGAAATAGAGACAGAGATAGAGAGAGAGAGAGACTTAGGAAACCATATTCCATTTAAAATTCCCGCCGATATTTAAAAGAACAATTCAAGCTGCACAATCAACTATCGAAAAAACAAACGATATACATCCAAATCTTAATAGGCTACCATGATTTAATATAGCCGGTCCTTCCCAACCAGTTTTATTCATATCATAAATTGTATTATTGATTAGATTTGTTGTTGTACAACAACATTCAAATGTTTCTATACCATCATTTGCTATCATTTTAAAATAATCATACGAATTCCTTCTATTATTACTATTACTATTATTATTACTACTATTATTATTATTATTATTATATTGTTGATGATAATTCTGATGATAATATTGTTGTTGTGGTAATTGTCTTATAACTTTACGTTTCTTATCAATAATCTCTCTAACTTGTATCTCTAACGGTACATTATTCAATTTATCATCAGATTTTTGGCCATTTTTTATACGTTCTATCAATAGAGTATCATTGGCATATAGAATATTATTCACATAACTACCATATTGGGAATAATTGATTAATTCGTAATTTTTCGTAAACTACAACAAATATTAATTAATTAAACAATTAATAAAAAATAGAAAAAAAGAAATACTTCATCGAAAAAGATTGTAGCATGTCTTGATGATATACGATTACAATAACCGAAACGTTCCAAATTCAAATCATTCGTTGAACCTTTACCAATATTTAAAATACGATAACGCATCGCCACAGCATCTGGATAACGTGTCGATACAGTTGGACGATAACCCATAAAACTATCATCATGTCGTACAGAATTTGGATCAACCTCTTGTGTCCGTATATTGTAGAAATGTGGCGATACAACTGGACATAACATAGCTCTAGCACGTAATAAATGTTTCGTTCGATTAACAATACCAATATTACCATTATTACCACTATTATTATTATTATTATTGTTGTTGTTGATTGTCTCTTTTTTTGGACTAATTATTTGATTTGTATTCGTTGAAAATACACGCGATATACGTTCAATATCAGCTGGTGTTAATAATTCACTAGGCATCGGCATATGTTTCAATTTATTTTGTAAATTTATTGGTAAATATTGATTCAAATTGATTTGTGTTTGTTGTTGTTGTTGATTTGATAATAAATGTTGGATACGTTGATATGCCAATAAACGTAATATACGTTCATCTAATTGTTTCAATTTCAATTCAACTGAAATAATTAAAAAAAACAATTAATTAACAATAAAAGAATTGCTTAATTCACAATCAAATCTACATGTAAATTCATCCGACAATCTTATTGGTTAATCCAATTCGAAATGACCAATAAGAGAGGATTGTGTAAAATCCGTAAATTGTATTTGAGCGAATTAAGCTACCCCTAACCTCAAATTTTGCCGGTTTCAAATAAATTAGAATATAATCGAAAATTATAACAAACAATTAATAAATTAATTCAACAAATTATTAAATAATTAATTAACATACCGTTTTTATATACTATAAAAAAAAATTATAGTAATAACAAAAATTATAAAACTATGACAGTTGGTGTTTTGTTTTCTGCCCTAATCAAAGCCGACTATATGCATAAAAAAACAATGACTTTAATTATAATTAATTTAAAGAAATTAAAAATTTAATTTGATTGTTGTTTAATTGTAATTTAAATAGAAAACAACAATAAAATTGTGGAAAAATTGTTAAAATATTCAAATTGCAAATTAATAATTCTAGAATTTTAAAATTCGCGCCATTTTCTAAACAAGTACTGCCAATCTAATTTAAAATTTCACAGCCAACTGTAATTATACTTTACTGTTGTTGAATTGTAATTTAAATTAATTATAAAAACTTACAATTCGCGCCATTTTTAGCAAATATTTCCAATATAATTCAACAATTAGGTGCTTAATGGCGCGAATTAAAAAAAATTCGATTTCATTAACTGTTTGTAAAGTTCAACTCATTAATTTAACTTAAAAAAAACATGAAAAATCCTAAGAAATAGTAATTTTGTAATATAATTCCAGAATTGCACAGCTAACTGTAATTATTGTTGTCGAATTGTAATTTAAATTAATTACAATTCAATTAAAATTAATTATAAAATCATAGAATTCGGACCATTTTTAGCAAGTATTTCCAATATAATTCAACAATTAGGTGCTTAATGGCGGGAATTTTAAAAAATTCAATTTCACCAACAGTATTTCTGTAAAGTTGGCAATTCTGAGTTGTTTAACTTATAAAAATAATGAAAAACCACTTAGAAATGGTAATTTTGTTGATTTAAATTGGAAATAATAGAAATTTTAAAATTCGCGCATTTCTAAATAAGTACTACCAACATTATTTAACAATTTCACAGCCACCTTTACAACAATTGCGCAATAATTATGGCGGTTAAATCAATTTATTTGATAGTCCAATTTAGAAATTTTAAAATTCGCGCCATTTTCTAAACAAGTACTACCAATATAATTCCAGAATTGCACAGCTAACTGTAATTATTGTTGTCGAATTGTAATTTAATTAATTACAATTCAATTAAAATTAATTTTAAAATCATAGAATTCGCGCCAATTTTAGCAAATATTGCCAATATAATTCGACAATTATGGTGCATAATGGCGCGAATTTTAAAAAATTCTATTTCATTAACAGTTGGTTTAAATTGAAATAGAATTTTGAAATTCGCATATTTCTAAATCAATACTACCAACGTTATTCAACAATTTCACAGCCACCTTAACAACAATTATGGCGGTTAAATCAATTTGATAATCCAATTTGGAAATTTTAAAATTCGCGCCATTTTTGAATCAATATTACCAACATTATTGGCGAATTTTACAATATTTCCACCATGAGTAATGGCGCGAAATTTAAAAAATTACGTTTAATTTGTTAATATTCTAATTGGTTTTAATTTATTGAAAAATACCTTCATTTGAAATTTCGGTTATCACAGCCTCCTCATTTTTAACACAGCCATTTTTAATACAAGTCTCATCATCTATTCTATTATCATTATTATCACCATCACCATCAATATTATTATCAATTTGCTTCTCAATTTTATTATCATCAGTATTACCAACATTTTCATCAATTTTACTATTAATTGTTTGATTTTCGCAAATTTCTCTATCGATATTATCTAAATTTTGTACTTCATCAATATTATTATCAATTTCCTTACAATTACCATCGATTTTATCACTATTATTATTCTCTAATTTTATCTCCTTATCACTAGTATTATCATTAAAATAATTAAAATTTTGTTGTGTCTGTATTGAGTTTTCTATTCGTAATAAATCTTTTAAACTTGGTAGTAATTGTATCGGTTTTTGGTAGTGTTCTTTGATCATTTTCGGTACTTTAATACAACGTCTCGGTGTTAATTTCAATTTATAACGAAACGGTGGATTTTTCCGTTGAATTTTACGAAAAAATTCCAATTTTATTATATCCTGATCGACATGTCCATTGAAACGATCCCATAATTTTATCCGTTCAGTTACCGAAACTGATGTTAATAATTTCGAATCCTATAAGAATCATTCTAATTAATTTTCCAATTAATCAACAATAAAAATTAGAATTAATTACAAGATAATGTTCAACATGATTAGGACACATCCAACGGCCACTAGGTGGTGCTGTTAATGGTGGATCTAAACAATCTAAATGGTAGTATAAAGGGCAATAATCGCAGGATATTAATGGGGCAATACGGCATGATCTACGACATTCGTAACATTTACGTGCTGGTAATAAAATTGTACTGTCTTGTTTCTTTTCGTGGTCTTTTTGTAATTTTAACGATTTCCTGCCGTTCTTCGAATAGGGTGCTTCGACTGAAAACGATATTTTCAATAAATTTCAAGCTAATTACAATATATGAGCCAAAAAGATCACCTATTAAAAGCATCATCTACCCGAACTAACCTTAGAAAATATGAGGTTGAGCAACCCACTTTATTTTAAATGGAATTGTATATGTTTTATTGAATATTTAGGTTATGTACTCAAATTTAAGGGTAGTTTAATATGGTCTAGTGTTTATAGTTTTTCAAGAATTTTGAGTTTTTCTGAAAATTTTAATTTTGCAGTATTAATTTTAAAAATTCATATTTTAGAAATTATAGCGTTTGAATAATTGAAATTTGGAATTTCGATAGTTTAAATATTCTACTTTTTAGCAGATTTTACAGAATTAAGTAATCTTTTAGCGTTTAGCTGAAATTAATTATTAATTTCAGTCAATTTTCACTGTTATAACTTTCCTATTTTAAACGGAACACCTTGTTTTTTTATATGGTCGGATAGAGAAAAAAATTCTGTATCGAACTGTATCAACATTCTCTAAAATTATCTTTTAATTTTTCAGAAATTTTAAATTTCTCTACCTGAAAGAACCGAATATCTAGTCGCCTATGCCTTAATAATTCCCATATAAATAAACGCATAGAAGGCTTAGAAAAATTGACAATAACTGCCATATTTGAGGTTAACAACGAATATTTCACCTGTTTTTTCAGCAATTTCAGCAAATTTTACAAGAAAAAATCGAAATAATTTAATTTAATTCATTATCAGTTTTTTCGATACTTTCTCATTAAAAAAAAAACCCTGAAAGAGCCGAATATCAACTCGCCTATGCTTTATTAATTCCCATTTAATTAAACGCATAGAAGGCTTAGCAAAATTGACAATAACTGCCATATTTGACGTTAACAACGAATATTTCACCTGTTTTTCAGCAATTTCAGCAAATTTTACAAGAAAAAATCAAAATAATTTAATCTAATTCATTATCACTTTTTTCGATACTTTCTCATTAAAAAAAATCCCTGAAAGAGCCTAATATCAAGTCACCTATGCTTTAATTCCCGTATAAATAAACGCATAGAAGGCTTAGCAAAATGACATTAACTGCATTATTTGAGGTTAACAATGACTATTTTATGTTTTTTTCAGCAATTTCAGCAAATTTTACAAAAAAATCGAAATAATTTAAATTTAATTCATTATCACTTTTTTGATACTTTTTCATTAAAAAAATCTAAAAATATTTAATTATAATTAATTGTAACAATTGAATTGACAGTTGTTTTGCTAAGCCTTCTATGTTTTTATATTTTTTTAGATTTGGAAAATTAGTTGATATTGAAAATTTCGAATAATTGAAAAAATTTCAGGCTAATATACGAAATTTTAATAGAATTCGATATAGAATCGCTGTTTATCGATGGTAATAAAGGAAAATTTGGTGTTTTATTCAACATATAGAAGTTATGGCGGTTTGAAAATTGTCTGAAATTAATTAATTTCAGCTAAACGCTGAAAGATATTCCAATTCTATAAAATTTGACTTAAAGTATGTAGTTTGGACTATTTTAGGTTCAAATTTGGATCGTCTACTAGCAATAGTTTCAAAGATATGAATTTTTTTATCAAACACTTTGAAATTTAGAAATTCCTGAAAAATTATCAACGTTCGATTATCAAAGCCACCTTAAATCTCATTATAAATCCAAATTTGCATTGAAAATAAAAAATACTACCCGATATTAGTGGTAGTTCGGTTATAAATCGAATTTAACGAAATTTTAATAGGCCACCCTGTTGCAGCTCACCCTGTACAATTTCCATACTTTTATCAGTCCCTGGAAATAGACACGGTACGCTCATACTGCGCGGCAATTCGAATTGTTTCGGATTCATCGAATTCGCCGCCTGTATCAACAACTCCATCGGACTCAATTTCGGCCTCTTCAACGGCGGCTGTTGTTGCAAACTCCGACAGGGCGTCGACGACGACCGTTTATTCCGCTGTTGTGGCACCACCGAATTCTGTTTCTTCAAAAACCGACAACTCTGGCACAACCATTCACCGGCCGGTATATCCTTGACCTCCAACGGCGGATCGCTACAAATTATACAAATTAACCCGAATTTGGGGGATGGTTTATCGACGAATACTGGCATTGTAGATGGAAACTCGACGGGCATTTGTCGCAACAGATCAGATCGCCGCCCTCACTGCACGCATCACAACTGTCGTGATTGTGGCCTTTGCCGGGCCGTTTGAAGTACGGATGGTGTTCTTGGGTGGTTTGTTTCTTCGTTGTTTTCGCATCGTCGCTTTGCGGTGGCGCTATCAATGCTTGGATTTTCTGCAAATTGATAAAAATTGGAAATTTATACAATAGACGCCATTTTATTATAATTGTTGGTTATAGGATTTATTTAAATTTTCGAAAATACTCACATCCATTAAGCTACCAGAACTATCCAAATCGTAATCGATTTGGGCCATTTTTTCGCTAAATTTCAACTAAAATTTAATTAATTACAAATTGAGGAAAATCTTTTGTTTTTTTATCAGTTAATCTTATAGGTTAATGTGATGTTCTATTGAGGTTATTTAACAACATTATCACAAATTTCAAACTAATTATTATTATTTAACACAATTAATTTAGATTAAATTAAATTTAATTATTCTTTAGTTAAAAGTTAATTATTTACTAATTTTTACAACAAATTCTAATTCGATAAAAATTGACAACCGGGTAGAGGGCGCTACTATAATGGACTCAATCATAGCCGACAACCTGATAGACCAAAAATCACTATAGAACAAAACTAAAAGTAGCTCATTAACATATTTTCAATATATAATATCCCTAAATTTACACTAATGTCGTAACTTACTTCATTTAATATATTTGACATTTATGACATATCTTTTAAGCTACGACACTACATTTAAACACAGCCAACTCAATTCAAATCAAAGCCTGCTAGATTTTCTGGAATTTTATTCGAATACAGCTCAATATTTGAAAATCTAGCAGGCCATGATTGTTACATTCACAGTTAAATGTCGCCCAATCACCGATAATAGTGAATAAAACACAATTCTATACTACTAATTGTAGCGCACAGTTTAATTTAACAAATTTTATTGACAACATTCTAATGTACATGAATAAAATGTTAAAATTGTACATAATTTACTAGCGTTTTGAGTGATCAATGTAGATTTTTTTTTGTTTCTAAATATATAAGAGAAATTCACAAGAATTCAACCCCAATACCAAATTGGACACCAGCTTGAATTTGATCACTTTTTTCGTAATTAAATGGCCAACAATAATTCACTTCAAGACGTGCCATATTACCTAAACGTAATGCAATACCAGCACCGTACGATAAACGCATACGTTCGGTTAATTGTTGGATTAAATCACCATCACCTAGAATAAAATCAATAGTTATCTTTACAGTAGGCTGTAACTTTATGAACGTATGTCCGTTTATTGTTTCAACCGTTTGTCGGTAATGTAGATTACTATCGACCTGTCAATTGTCAATAAAGTCGATAACTGATAGTAATCTACATTACCGACAAACGGTTGAAACAAGAAACGACTTACGTTCATAGATTTATTCTACAATATAATTACCTAGTTTGAAATCGGAAACATTACCAGCTGTCATAAATAAGTGTGTTTTGAATAAATCCCCAAAACCACCGCGTCCAGGACGGAATGGTAATGGTGTAAATAAATGTAAACCAGTTGCCCAATATTTTAATGCCCCTAATGCATTACCATCACTATGGGGGCCAATACCGCGTGTTTGGAAACCACGTACCGATGTTGGACCACCTAAATAATACCGATCCGGTAGGCCAATTTTCATATCATTACTGATACCACGCATTAAACCAACACTTAAAGTAAATTGTAAAACCTAACAAAAAATCGAATTCAATTAAAATTAATCGATTTATGTGTATCGAGTGCACCACCGTAGGCTGTGATTTTGTTAACGTAAGTCTACTTCTTATATCAACCTGTCGGCAATGCAGATTACTCTAGGAATTTTGAAAGTAATCTGCATTACCGACAATCCAATTGAATTACCATGGCACACTTGATATAATAATAATTAAAATAGAGAAACTAACGAAATCTTCAGCTAATGAATGGTTGGATTGGAGGTACAATTCATTTTTTAAATAGCCAACATTACCACCAAGACCGGATATTTCGCTTATCAATTTATATAAATTACCACCACTTGGAAATATTAAATCATCACGTGTATCAATTGATAAGATGTGTTTTAATGATGATTTCAATGTGACACCAGCTTCTTCGCGTATATCAAACGATGTTGTACGACTCAATACACCCAAATCACGTACTGTACCTTCCCATTGGAGATTGTGCTTGAACTACAAAAAAAAAAAAAAAAAACGTTATCATTAAATGAAATTGTGAAAAAAAATGATAAGAATTGTAGGGCATTTAAAGATTTGATAGTTGGGGATAAAATTAACGCCTCGAAATCATCTTCTAGGAGCAATAGAAAGAGAAATTGTTGCATTTTTAGGTTAAAAAATTTGGTAACTTTGGGGGCGGTTTTACGACAAATTAGAAATGGAATTGAAACGGGGATAACTCACAATTGTAATCTTAACTTTCCTCTATCTATCTATTTTTAATTCATTCCATTCCATTGATTATATAGCGAGTAATTTGAAATTCCCCAAAATTTGATTTATTCGAATTTCCGGAAAATCCAATCGAATTTTCCAATAATTAAAGGGTTAGAATTGTAGAAAATCGTATTTAGAATCGACTCCGACTTGTATAATGTGGATATCTTTTATAATTTTCGAGTTATTCCAGTTGTACTGTTTAAATTTGGCTAAAAAATTGGGTTAAAAAATTAGGTTACTTTTGGTGCGGTTTTACGCCAAACGAGACATAGAATTAAAATGGGAATAATTCACAATTGTAACCTTAACTTCCCTCTATCTATCAATTTGTATTTCATTTGATTCTATTGATTGTACCGCGAGTAATTTGAAATCCCTCCAAAAGAACGAAAAATTGAGTTTTTCCAAATTTCCGGACAACCCAATCGAATTTTCCAAATTTCAAAGAGTTAGAATTGTAGAAAATCGTATTTAGAATCGATTCAGACATCTATCATGTCGATATCTTTTATAATTTTCGAATTATTTCGGTTCTACTGTTTAAATTTGGTTAAATAAGAAGTTTTTACGTTAAAAAATTACGTTACTTTGGGTGTGGTTTTAGGCCAAACGAGACATGGAATTAAAATGGGAATAACTCACAATTGTAACCTTAACTTCCCTCTATCTATCTGTTTTTATTTCATTTGATTCTATTGATTATATAGCGAGTAATTTGAAATCCCCCAAACAAAAAATTGGGTTTTTTTTGAATTTCCGGAAAATCTAATGGAATTTTCCAAATTTCAAAGAGTTAGAATTGTAGAAAATCGAATTTAGAATCGATTCCGACTTGTATCATGTCGATATCTTTTAAAATTTTCGGGTTATTCCAGTTGTACTGTTTAAATTTGGCTAAAAACTAAGGTTAAAAAATTAGGTTACTTTGGGTGCGGTTTTACGCCAAACGAGAAATGGAATTAAAATGGGAATAACACACAATTGTAACCTTAACTTCCCTCTATCTATCAATTTCTATTTCATTCGATTCTATTGATTATATAGTGAGTAATTGGAAATCCCCCAACATAACGAAAAATTGAGTTTTTCCAAATTTCCGGACAACCCAATCGAATTTTCCAAATTTTAAAGAGTTAGAGTTGTAGAAAATCAAATTTAGAATCGATTCCGACCTGTATCATATCGATATCTTTTATAGTTTTCGAGTTATTTCAATTCTACTGATAAATTTGCTAAATATAAGCTAAAAAAACTTACCGAAGAGGTTGAATTGAAGCCGAAATCCAATAGAAGACCACGATCGAGTTCTTTATAACCAGATGAGGGCCATTCGGAATGGGCTTGAAATAGACTGGCAGTGAAACTATTAAAATTACAACAAAATTAATCATTTTTAACCTAAAAATTTGTAAAAATTTCAAATTTACATAGGTCGATAATAGCCTCTCAATGGTTTAATAAAAGCAACATTAAAATTCGATGATTTCTTCGAACCATGACTATATTCAACTTGGATACGTTCACCACGTCCAAACAAATTTGGTGTTTTTAAACCTACAGCTAATGAACCTTCATTATTACCAACATGGGTTGATACACCGCCAGTTAAACGTTTATATTCTTTCACATTAAAAGTCACCTAAAGCAAAATTATTTTCCACATACAATTATTACAACAATTGGACAGAAATTTGAGAAAATTTAGCGTGTGGGAAGTGCTCTTTCCCACACGCCATCTTGTTTTATTGCTATAGCAATCCACTATTAGGTTAGAAATATGGCAATTTCTGTACAATTGTAGAAAAATCAAAGGATTTACTTCTAAACCATCAGGACTGGCATTGTCGCCTTTGGCAGTATCGATGAATATGCCGATGTTCTTGAAACAATCCAATTCGCTCAATTTTAAACGCACCTAAAATCACAAATTCGTTCGAAAATTGAGGTTATAAATCTGGAAATTTGGTAATTACCCGATGGGCGCGTATTAGAACCTCTTGGAAATTGTCCGCTTTAAACAAATCACGTATACTGTCCTCGATTATATCGTTTTTAGTCCGTACCAATCCATCGATATGTACACGATCAACTCTAACCTAAAAATTTCCGTAAATTCTAACCTATAAATTTCAACAAAAATACGAACTTTAACGTTCTCCATATTGATTTCATGATTCTCTCCATTGTCCGGTTGTTGATAATCATTAAAATTTGTTGATTTCTCTTCCGACTGGAAATTAAAACGAATTGAGGTTATGTCACAACTATATTTAGATGATGATTTAATTTAATCGAATTTTTTGGAAATTACTTTTGCATTAACTGTACCCATAATTGTTTAATCGATTTCTTCTACAATAAAAACATATTTCTGTTATAAAATTAATAATAATTAATATATTGAAAGGAAATTAAAACAATCAAAACGCCGACATTTTAATCGTGTAACTAGATCTAGTGGAAAACCAACAGTGTGCCAAGCAACTTGAAGCAATCAAAATCACTAACAATACCAACTGTCGCTAATTAAAATTACCAAACAAGTTTCTTTAGTATATTTCATATTTTTGTTTTTTTTATTGTTACAATTGTTTAAATGACGAATTTCGTTGTAAAAATGTCGACTAAAGGCACCATACACGTTGAGTATTGCCGTTTGCATTGGCCATCATTTCTACCGAAATTCTCCGCTTGTAACACTTTATTATTGAATGAAATTTCAACAGTTGAATTATCACCAACTAGATCGATTGATGGTCTAGGAATTTCTCAATTAATTTTCGAATTCAATTAAAATTACAACTTACGTAAACATATAATGGACAATTTCCTCCAAAAGATTCTCTCTATGGTCCAAATGTAGCGGGAATTCGGAAATTTCGCAAATTATTCGCAACAAACATTGTTCCCCATCCAAACCAATACTGGAAATCAATCGAAATTAAGCCGCCATTTATAACCTAAAAGTTGCAAAATTACCCATCCAAGAATTCTATGATGTATTTGTAGAAAAATTCGCGATTTATATCGAAATCGTATTGGTGGTTGGTTTTCGCTTCGAATATCGCCGGTCTTAGATGTTCAACACGTGTCGGTTCATTGTAATTGACTTGGGCTAAAAGGCTTAAGTTTATCGTGCGTCTTGGTAGGATTAACGGTACTGATAAGCCGGAACTGAACTAATTTATAAACCGGAACAAAAAAATTAGGTTAGAATTGACGGAATTGAGGTTAGAATTTGAAAATCTACTACCTGAAGTACTGTATTGTTTTGAAATAGAAGAAATCGTTTCTTTATCGAATGATTACAATTAACACCATTCGAAATGATTAAAATTAAAAAAATTAATTGATGTCTTACAACATTCAATAACATTTTCTTAAAATTGTTGTATAACGCAAAATGGAAATTCGAAGAAAATTATTGTTGAAAAAACAAATTTATTTATGTCAACAATTGTGTAAATTACAGTTATATAAAATAAATATTTGTACAACTACCGTTAATTATTTATGAAATAAATCAATTCTCCTATTTATAAAGAGAATTAACACGTAAAATAGAGCAAAACTATATAATAAAGCTGTACAGACACGTCCGATTGCGCACCTCTTGTGCAACAAAACTCATCGTCAATAGACAGCTTTAGATCGATTAGATACACGTATTCTCTAACTTTTTGGTGATTCGTTACCATGACAACGTTAGAGATCGACACCGTTTCTCAGTCGTATTCTCTAACAACTGTTAAAAACAAAACTGTTGTCATGGTAATCAATTACTAAAAAGTTAGAGAATACGACTGTCTAATTTTTTATAATTCTCGGCGATCTCCGGCATTGTCATGGTGACGAATCGCCAAAACTTGGAGAATATCAACGATAAAGCGGCACAAACACGTCAATTCGATGTGACATAAATCAGTGTCAATGGATAGCTTTAGATCAAGGCTTGCTAGATTTTCCAACACTTTGCTCACTAATGGAGCAAAGTAAGCTTAGTTATAGAGCAAAGTGATGAAAAATCTAGCAGGCCTTGCTTTAGATTCAAGTGGGGTGACAGCGCCACGAATGTTGCCGATTTGAACTAATTTGACATAAATGAATTTGGCGCTAATATTTGAATTTGTCAAAATGTAAAATCGTAGAAAATTTAAAGAATAATAAAAAAAGGAATCGGGAAATAACTAAATGAAGACGTGATGTTAAATTTTAATGAATTTATGAGAAATCGCCGAGGAATTTGAGACAATAAAAATGGGAAAAAAAAACAATCGAAAATAATAGAAAAAAAAATTACAAATTTCCAACTGGGGATTTTTCGTATAATTATAAATGAATATTATATGTTGATTCTTAAAACATGATATGAATACATAATTTATCTCTTTATTTATTTATTTATCATTAATTTTGATTAATAACTCGATATAGAAGGTATAATTAAATAATCAAATCTATTTTCTAAGACAATTGACAATTTATTTATAAAAATATGACATAATTGCTCTATTGTTTATTAATTAACAACCACAATATCGAGTTTACCATGATAATTTACCTCAAAGTTGGCCATGTTTTAGTTACGTATAGCTTGTTAGATTAGTTCATTGTATTCTTCAAATAGCCGAATTAAGCTACGACACCATATACCAAATGCACAGCCAACTACGTTGTAAATTATTATAATAAACTCGTCAATACTATTATATACAGGATGATTCACTAAAATCGATTAGAATAGAATGATCTGTGATTTCTCGTTTATTTTCCAACGGATTGACACGATTCAAACGGTATTAGAAAGACGATTTAACGAAATATCTAATGAGGTTTATTATTTTTGTAAATAAGCATGTAATTTTCAATTATAGAAGGAAATGTTAGAGAAATTGTGCCAAACTTTTCGGCGTTTTTCCGGAAAACTAACAAAGCTATCGGAAAATTTCTTGCAAATTTGGAAAATATTGGCAGTTGTCTGTAAATTGTGTCAAAATCATTGCGAAATAATTATTATCAGTCAACTTATGGAAGAAAATGTAAAACTCCGGGAAAAATACAAAAATTAGTAGGATTTAAAATTTCCTTCTATAACTCAGGATTGTTTGCGAATTTTCACAAATAGAAAACGCCATCTGGTAGGGCTTCAAATATTCTTTCTCATGCAGTTTAAACCATCCAAATCTATTGGAAAACAACTGGAAAATTGTTGATCAAAGATAAGCAAATTTTCTCCACCGAAACAACGACTTAGATTGTGTGTTTAGATCGTCAAAACTCAGCATTTTTGAATGAAATTTACTTCTAAATAGAGTAAAGTAGATAAATTTTCTTATTTTTCCAAAAAACAATGGAAAAAACAATAGAAAACTATATTTTGTTGTTTTATTGGTGAAAATCGCGACCTTATCCGAAAATAGCGTAATTTGACCAACTTCTCAATGAGCTACGGGGACCAAATTTTGCTCAAATATTCTCAAGGGAAGCTTCTACAAATCCCCAAGAGATTTATTAAATTGCTCATCAACTAACTAGTTTTTTTTAATTATAAAATTAAAATCATCCTGTATACATCAATAGTTGGAAAATTTAAAATGAGTGAAATTTTGAATAAATTAGCCAAAACTAGACACAGACTATTGAATAATCGTAAATTCTTCTGTTTATTTGCATAAATTTGTGTGTTCTAATTATAATAATTAAAGAGAAATATTGAAATGACCACCACCACTTTCACTATTTATTGTGTTATAAATTAGGACCACCACCACTACTCGGACAACTTACCACCCCTTTAACGATAAAGAAAAGGTAGAAACGAAGACGAGTCTTAACTGTAAAGAGGCCCAACACTACCTGGCCAACATTGATTACAATAATGTCGTCTTAAGCCGTGTACACACACGATTTTTAATTCATTTCTAGTGTAGTATTAGTGCATTCTTACACATAATTGAAGATCGTGTGCATGTGTGTGTGAATTTTTATGGAAACATTGCCACATATTGATGAGCCGACGAAATTGTTCGAGAAAAACTCAATAAAGAATACACGAAACTAGATTAGTTGGGGAATTTGTCGATTTTTTTTTTTTTTAGAGAAAAACTGGCAAATTAGACGAAGATGATTGAAATCGGTGAGTTTCTCTATTCAAATTTGTTTAATCAAATGCAAATAAAACAATCGAAATGGGTTTTATGTTAGGTAATCGTGAAAGTTGCCACCTTTCTCTCAAAAATTCTCTCTTTGCAGAGAGATTTTTGCTGGAATTGTCTCGTTTTTCCCACAATTCAAATCAATTTCGTCGAAGATTTCATCAACGAACCAATTTATATCAATTCGACTTCAATTTAACCGAACAATACTAGTGAAAGTCGCGTTCATTTTAATTATTACCATCATTATTATTGTTGTTGTTATATAAACGGTGCTTATTTAATATTCTAAAAAAGAAATTGACCGACAATTGCAGCAATTATTCGAAAATTTACGTAACATTGCACTATTTCAAGGTCTATTCAACTATAAAATAACCAATTAATCCATTAATTTAGCTGGAATTAAAAGAAATTTGGCGAATTGATTTGAATTTGGCGCCAATATCCCATTTTGCACAATTTTCAAATATGCACGTATCGCCATGGCAACGGAGATTCGCCAAAATCGGCGCTAAAACCGGCCATACACCTCCAATTCTTAATTCTTCGATTATTATAAAAATAGCGTGTTTATAATTTGTATTATTAGAAATTTGATTGTACAATTTTGCTAATTTTATAATTAATTTGATAATTATCGGTTAGAATTTTAAAATTTGCATTAATTAATAGAAATCAAACACGCAATTCGATTGTTTATTTTCTAATTGTAATTAAATTTCGAAAATCGCGCCAATTTATCGACAACATCGTCATAGTAACGCATATTGAAACTACCATTCAAGCCGACCATACACTATCAAATCTACGTATATTCAAATAAGGTACAATTGGTTTATTTCGTTTGATTAAATCAAAATTCATGATAGTTTCGTAAATTCGTCTTTATATAATTTGCTTTATTTCAAAATCTATTGGACAATAATCGAAAAAAATGTAATTGCAAATAAATCAAAATTCATTTAAAGTGAACAGTTAGAAAGTAATTCGATTGTAATAAAGAATTTACCAATAATATTACTTAATTGTGTCTATTTCGATTGATTAAATAATAATTATGAATAATTGATGAGTGGTTGGGATTTTAAAATTCGCGCTAAATCTAACATTACCATGGCAACGATTAATAAAAATTGGCGCTAAATCGGACAAAAGATACCCGTTACCATGACAAATACGCTATAATAGTTAAAGCGGGGTATACACCGTTAATTTTGTGTTTGATTTCCAGCAAATATGGACGATTTGAAAGATTTGACACCAATCCAGCGTTTCTATTCAAATACGAATATTTTTATAACTGGTGGTACTGGCTTTTTGGGTAAAATACTCATTGAGAAATTGTTGCGTAGTTGTTCGAACCTATCAACGATTTACGTGTTGATTCGCAATAAAAAAGGCAAAAATCTACATCAACGTTTAGATGAATTATTCGATGATTGTATTTTTGATCGTTTACGTTTGGAAGTGCCGAAATTTCGACATAAAATCGTTGCCGTTAGTGGCGATTGTAGTTTAGCTGATTTAGGAATCAGTTTACAAGATCGTCAAGTACTTATTAATGAGGTAAGGTGGCTCAATTATTTTTTTATTATTATTATTAACATTAATTACCTTGAATTGATAAGGATTCAATGTGAATTCTAAATAAGTCTAACTGTATAATAAAAGTCGGATTTTTTTGTCGGCTTTCAATTAAAATTCTAGATTGTCAAGGAACTAAAATCTCAGACAAGTAACGAATTTTAAATAATTGCGAAAAAATTCGGAATTTACAAACAAAAAAATTAATAATTCGTAATCCTTGGTTGTGATTTTCTAACGCAGAGTCGTAGATTACTTCAAACATTTGTACTAAAATCATAGCCAACTAGAACGTAGATAAACAAATCGGGAATCTAGCGGCGACCTTCACAACTAACTTTGACAGTTAAGGTTAGAATTCCTTAAATTGCTCAACTTTAATCGTTTTAACGAAATAATAATAAATATTGTCCTTAATTTATAATCAATTAAAATACTTGATTAATTATTAATTATAAATGGTTATCATTTATAGCCCGTATGAATTATTAATCGTCTTGTTACAAAAATAGTGCAATTATTAAAATTAATTAAAACGTCATCTTGTAGGTTAGAATTAATGTATTGTTCGATAATTGACGATAGATGGCGTTTTTTTTATGATTGTTTAATAAAAATTTCTCCCCGGCGGGGAATCGAACCCCGGTCTCCCGCGTGACAGGCGGGGATACTGACCACTATACTACCGAGGATATACTCCAATTTTAAATATTATTAATTATAACCTAATTTTTTTTAAATCCCATAAACGCCATCTATTATCTAAAATTGAAATTTATATATTTCCAAACAATTACGTGACGTATATAACAATAGATGGCGTTACTGTTCTATTTTTGTAGGTGTCTATTGTTTTCCACGTGGCGGCAACGGTACGTTTTGATGAGAAATTAAAAATTGCCGTTGCAATCAATGTAAAAAGTACAAAAGAAATCTTGAATTTATTCAAACAAATGTTAAATAAAACATCATTAATCCACGTATCGACAGCATTTTCGCATGTACCAAATTCATTAATCGATGAACGTTTCTATCAATCACCAATCGATCCAGATAAATTAATTCTATTGACTGAAAGTCTATCGGATCAAATGTTGGATAAAATAACACCAGGGTTAGTAGAATCAATTGTTTAAAATAAAAAAAAAACAAAGTTTTTCTTTTGCTAGAATTCTAGGAAAATGGCCAAATACTTATACATTCACCAAAGCAATTGCTGAAGATGTTATCCGATCAGAAGGCCAACAATTACCGGTTGGATTATTTCGACCAGCTATTGGTAAATATACAAAAGAGGGCTACAATTAGTTTGCAAAAATGAGTAGCTTTTTTGTTTCTCCAAGCTACTATGATGCTATGTAATTGAATCGATAGCCAACTATCATTGTTATTTTGTTGAATTTTACCTACTAGATTGCTCAGTAGTTTCCAATATTATAGTAAAATACCAAAAAATCTAGCAAGTCTTGAATTTTTTATTAAATTAAACCAAAGTCTACTAGACTTAACAAAGTGCTAAGAAAAATAGCAGGCCGTGAATTTGGCATTTATTTTTCCAAGCTACTTATAGCCAACTATAAATTAAATTTGACCAAAGCCTACTAGATTTCTCGACATTTTTGGGTCTCAATACAGAAAAATACTAAAAAATCTAGCAGGCTTTGAATTTAATAATTATTATTCCAAGCTACTATGATGCTATATGACATAGCCAACTAGACTTGTTACTAATTTTTTGTTAAATTTGATCAAAGCCTACTTGATTTCTGTAATATTTTGTAGAGTACTAAGGAATCTAGTAAATTTGGGATTTATTTTTCCAAGCTACTACGATGCTACTTAAATTCATAGGCAACTATCAATTAAATCTGATCAAAGCCTACTAGATTTCTGGGCATTATTGGGTTAATATAGAACAATACTAGGAAATCAAGTAGGCCTTGGATTTAATTAACGATTATTCCAAGCTACTATGATGCGATATGACATAGCCAACTAGAATTGTTACTAATTTTTTGTTAAATTTGACCAAAGTTTGCTAGACTTAACAAAATGCTAAAAAAATAGCAGGCCGTGAATTTGGCATTTATTTTTCCAAGCTACTACTTAAATTCATAGCCAACTATAAATTAAATTTGAGCCTACTAGATTTCTCGACATTTTTGGGTCAATACAGAAAAATATTAAAAAATCTAGCAGGCCTTGAATTTGATAATTATTATTCCAAGCTACTATGTTGCTATACTACATAGCCAACTAAAATTTAATTTTTTTTGTTAAATTTGATCAAAGTCTACTAGATTTCTGCAATATTATATAGAGTATTAAGAAATCTAGTAGGTGTTAAATTTGCCATTTATTTTTCCAAGCCACTACTTAAATTCATAGCCAACTATAAATTAAATTTGACTAAAGCCTACTAGATTTCTCGGCATTTTTAGGTTAATACAGAAAAATACTAGGAAATCAAGTAGGCCTTGGATTTAATTAACGATTATTCCAAGCTACTATGATGCGATATGACATAGCCAACTAGAATTGTTACTAATTTTTTGTTAAATTTGACCAAAGTTTGCTGGACTTAACAAAATGCTAAAAAAAATAGCAGGCCGTGAATTTGGCATTTATTTTTCCAAGCCACTACTTAAATTCATAGCCAACTATAAATTAAATTTGACCAAAACCTACTAGATTTCTGGGCATTTTTAGATTAATACAGCAATATACTAAGAAATCTAGCAGGCCTTGAATATGCTATATGACATAACATAGCCAATTAGAATTGTTACTTTTCTTTTGTTAAATTTGACCAAATAAAAGATCGTAAATTTGGCATCAATTTTTCCAAGCTACTATGATGCTACTTAAATTCATAGCTAACTATAAATTAAATTTGACCAAAACGTACTAGATTTCTGGGCATTTTTAGTTAATACAGCAAAATATTAAGAAATTTAGCAGAATTTGATAATTATTATCGCAAGCTACTATGATGCTATATGACATAGCCAACTAGAATTAATAAATTTGATCAAAGCCTACTAGATTTCTGTAATATTTTGTAGAGTACTTAGGAATCTAGTAGGTGTTAAATTTGACATTTATTCTCACAAGCTACTACGATGCTCTAAAATCATAGCCAACTATGATTTTAATCAAATCATTGTTTCAGTTGTTTCCACATATAAAGAACCAATAAGAGCATGGGTTAGTAATTTATATGGGCCAACTGGTGTTAGTGCTGGTGCTGGTACTGGTGTATTACGTACATTATATTGTGATAAGAATGTTAATGCAAATATTGTACCAGTTGATATGTGTGTTAATTCAATGATAACAACAGCCTGGGATGTTGCACAAATCTATCAAAATAATCAAAAATTCAATCTACCATACGATATACAAATTTATAATTATGAATCGAGTAATGATCAACCGATAACATGGGGTGAATTTATGAGATTATCAGAGAAATACGGTCTAGTTGCACCTAGTATTAAAGCGATATGGTATTATTGTTTAACAATACAAAGTAATTATTTTTTATATTTATTAGCGACGATATTTTTACATTATTTACCAGCATTAATAGTTGATGGTACTCTAATTTGTATCGGACGACCACCCAGGTAAATAACCTTAAAAAAAAAAAAACAACAAAACTCAAAGTTGGCTGTGTTTAACAAATGTCAAATTTAGTAACAAACGAATCAATCTACGACAATACTCGAATAAATCACAGCCAACTTTGAGAATGCGCAGTAATATGCGCAGTTACTCATAAATTGGTAATTTTCCAGAATGTTGAAGATCTATAAGAAAATCCACAAATTCTCATCGGTAATTTCGTATTTTTGTGTCCGTACGTGGGTATTTCGTTCGGATCGTGTACGGCAATTATTAAAGAAAATGGCCGATAAAGATAGGGATTTATTCTTTTTCGATATGTCGAAATTGAATTGGGAGGAATTCTTCCAATTGTATATACACGGTATACGTATCTATATGATACAAGATCCATTAGATACATTAAATAATGCCAAAATTAAATGGAAACGTCTATACTGGTGTCATCAATTTGTTAAAATTATTGTCGGTTTAATTGTATTCCGACTGATTTTATGGTTGTTTAGTATGTTTTATTTATAAAGAATTGGCCGTGTGTTTATGGACGTATGTCGTAGCTTTATTCGAACACGACACCAACAAATGTCAAATTTAAATATTATAACATGGCCAACTATGATATGGATATAATCGAGAATTTTATTGCCACAGAAATAATTCTATCGTTTATAAAAAATGATAGATGGCCAGTCGTACTAATTTTTATTATAATTTTTTTATATTTTAACCTAACATTTATTGTAAATTTACTTTAGAATTTGTACTACAATAAAATTTTGTAATAAATCGAATTTGTTATAAGTTGATGACGTCACTGAATTAACATAGTAGGCGGTAGTTCACAATCAAGTGTCAATGGTTTTTAGTTCGAATTAATTCCGTCGGTGGCGCTGCCTGGAGAGGCGGTAAATTCAAACCAATCCCGGTAACTTAACGTTTATTTGTAAGAATTTATAATAAAACACTAATCTATTTTGAAATTTCTAAATTTATACATTATTATCATCATTATTATTATGGTTATGTAGAATTTTATCAATCCAATCGCGATAATAGGCCACTTTAACATAAACACCAGGCTTATTAGCATAACCGCAATGTTGGCCCCATGATGTTATACCATATAAAGTGAAAACACCTGAAATTATCAACGAATTTAAAACAATTCGGTTATAAAAATAATAAACGTTTCGCTTAAACGACAGTTTTATTACGGTGGAAAATTTTGAAAAAATTGGGCTACTTTGGGCGTTAATTTCCGAAAAATGGGGAACCGAATTGAAATGTAAATAACTCAGAATTGTAGCCTTAACGTTCCTCTATCTATCAATCTTTATTTGATTCCATTCCGTTGCTTATATAGCGAGTAATTTGAGTTCTACTAATACTCGTTTTTTTTTGTAGAAAATTTGATTTTTCGCCATTTACAGAAAATTGACTCAAATTTTCCGAATTTGATAGACTTACAACTGTAGAAAATCGTATTTAAAATCGATTGCAACCCCTACCAACTCGATATCTTTTGTAGTTTTCGAGATATTCGAATTTCAAGTGACACCCTTAAACTTACCACTATCTAAACAAGCCAAAGGTCCACCACTATCGCCATCGCAAGCATCAACACCCTCTTCTAAAAGTCCAGCACAGATCATACCATCGGTTAGAGCATCCCCATAAACATGGGGCATTGTACAAATTTCCCTTTTTTGTATTGGCACCCAACCGGCTCGTAATTGATGCGAATAACCAGCCTTACCACTCTTGGTCGAACCAAAACCGGAAATCGTACAATTCAAACTGTTTTCGTAGTTGGCGGATTTTTCCGGTAAACAAATGGGTTGCACATCACGATTCAATTTAAAACCGCCATTTTTCAATTTAATCAACGCTATATCGTTGTTCATTTTATGCCCTTTACGGAAGTCTTCATGTATGTAGAAATCGTCGATGTACGCCTCCTGTTCGGTACCTTCATCTTGATCTACATCATAATCACCGACTACTATGATGTAGGCGTTTTTCGAATAACCAATCAAACAATGAGCGGCGGTCAATACGAAACGATCAGTGATTAAGATAGCGCCACACCAATGTGCGTTTTGTTTCGTTGTTTTGCCGCGTACACGTATCGCAGCTTGCCATGGATAATCGCCTTTACGTGCAACACTACCTTTAACAACCCGTGCATGGACATTATCGTCAATATCGAAGAGGTTATCTTTTCGGTACCCGCATGGTACCGGAAATAGGTTAGGTGTTGGTGTGATTGGTTCAATACGAATATCGGCGTGACGTTCATGGATATTGCTGCAAATAACGCCAACATCCTCGCTATGTTCGCAATTATGCTCGCCCCAATCCCAATGGGTGCATTGCTCAACTGTCGTTTCATTGCCCTTACAGAAAACTTGATCCAACCAAATTGGACCATTACCTGGAATTTTAGCAATAGTCGAAAATTATAACCTCAAAAAACACGAACCTTGCCCAAAGTAGGCTTCTTTTTTGACAACAACCGACCCATTATAACCTAAATTTCGGCAAACCACCTTCGCTGCATCCTCATTGAAATCATCATCGCATACCGTACCCCAAGTACCGTGATGTTTAATCTCTAAACGTCCCTCCTTTGGATTGCCACCATTAACTAAACGTAGTTCAGTTTTTGCATCACAATAATCGGGGTATTCATCCGAACCGTCAGTACAGTCGAGCAACCCATCACAAACAAAAGCAATCGGTAGGCATTCATTTTTCGAATCGCATTGCCAATAGTCGCGTGGACAACGTTCGGTTGGGGTTTTGCAAACCACCCCGACAACCTCTTGATGGAGACAATTGTGTACACCCCAACCGCTAAAATCGCAATCAATCAAACTCGATTCGGTACCGTTACATGTGACATCGTCCATCATATAAAATGTGACATTTCGGGGATTTGTTGGATAATATGAGTTGCTCTTCACTTCAGCAGCACCCAAATTATAACCCAATTCTTTACAAACAACATTAGCATCAATTATGCTGAATTTATCATCGCATATGTAACCAACACGTCCAAATGCTATAAAAATTGTTACATTTGAAAATATGTAAAAATGTAACAAAATTACACCAAAATTACCAGTAATTTCAACATTGCCTTCGTGGGGGTTTTTCGAACCGGTCAAACGAATTTGATAGCCGAATTGTTCCTTTTTACAACCTTTCTCATCCATACGATCACCACAATCATCATGCCCGTTACAAATTTGTTGTCGTTCAATACATTTATTATTGTTACATTTGAATTTATCTGGGCCATTACAATGGATTTTATCACGTATCAATTCATAATAATCGGTAGGATAATAGGAGATTAAAGCACCAGTTAGACCGATATTGGTGTTGGTTAAAAAGCATGTCCGGTCGATTTTTCTGCAATTGGTAGCATTGTAGATGTTAGAATTTCGTTTGGTAACATTTTGACACATTTTGGCATAAGTAGGGAGTATTTGGGGAAGGTAAGGAGATAAAAATCGGTCAGCCAAAAAAGTATTGAGAAAAATTGTGAACAATGCCGACTTTGAAGTACATTCTGGTATAGGTAGGAAGTATTTGGCGAAGGTAGGGAGGCAAAAATAGGCCAACCAAATGAGTATTAAATAGAATTTTGACTAAGGTCAAATCTAAGGAGATGTAAAACCTTTAAAATTACATAAAAATGAGTGAACTGTGGTTTTGCTACTATTTTCGAACCAATACAAAGTATTTGGCGAAGGTAAGGAAGCAAAAATGAGTCAATCAAACGAATATAGGCAGGAATTTTGTCTGTCGAATCTGAGACTAATCAAAAACCTCAAAGAACTACTCAAAAATAATCGAAGGGAAACTTTGGTACTACTTTGGAAGCAATGCAAAACGCGAAACTCGACATAAAACAGAAATAAGCATGTTTTTGCCATATTGAGTATTGAGTACCACTAGAGGAAGTAAGGGCTAGTAGTATTCTTGGAAATATCTGAGCATGAGGTACCACAGAGGTACTTACCTGTAATTAAATGATTTACATCGGAATTTCGATGAATTCAAACATAAATAAGCACACGTAGCTATTGTAATATTATCCCAACGTTCCTTCTCCAGTACTGCCAATTTAGCATTTTCATGCCATGTGAATTGATTCAATTGTTCAATACAATCAATTTCATCTCTACCATCGGTACAATCTTTAAAATGATCACAAACCGAAGTACGGCGTATACAATGGTATTGTGTACAATGAAAATCACGTTTATCACAAGTTCTCTTATCAATTTCATTGAAATTTTCAGCTTCTAAAGTTACTTCCCTTTCACCATCATCATGACCACCATTAATACCATTAGTACCACCATCAAGATCTTCATATTCGAAAACATAATCGGCATTTATATCAGTCGATGGGAATGGTGGCGGCCAACTGCGTTCAATACGTGGTGTTGTTAATTGTCTACGACTAGTACCACTAGAAAAATCATCATAATCATTAGTACCACTTGGTGCCCGATATGTAGGCGGTTTTAATTGAGACTTCCTTGGCGGTACTTTAGTTGTACTCTTGATAAAATCGTTAATATTGATGATATCAACACGTGGAGTGCTGGCTTGTTGATACCAGTTAGTACCAGTAGGATAATTTGGGTTATAACCAGGTGTTAAATTAATCGTGCCTTGATTTGGTTGATAATAGGGATTTTGTGGAGATTGATCTAAATTCTGATCGACTGGATTTCGGCCATAATTGGTGTTTGGATGATAGAAGTTTTGATTATTTGGTTGTACCGGATAGTACACAGGTCTAACTACTGTTTGGCCTGGATATCTTTGATGATTATATGAGGGATAGTTGGTACCGTTATATGTATTTTGGTGGTATATTGTGGTACTACCACTATAATGTCCTGGTCTGGATGTGTTACGGTTCCATTGTTGGTACCAATTGGGGTAATTTGTTGGGGTACTACCTTCATTATTCCATCGGTAATTGGGTGTTGTTGTTTCAATCTTATTAGAATCACAATTTACATGTTCGGGATAATCACAGACACTCAATAATGGGTTGAACAAGGTACCAATTCCGCACTCTTGGACATAAGTGATACCGTTGGCACAATTTAGGAATTTTGAACAATCCGTTGGGTGTTTATGGATACCGACAGCACCTTCGGGACACTTCACTTGTCGATTATTGGTACCATATTGATGGGTATTTGGTCTAGTAGTACCAGTACCATAATGTTGGGTACTACTAGAATTATTACATTTGGTACTGTGGTATGGATTTTGATGGTCGTCTTCGTCATCACACGGCCGTCGGTACTGTTGTGGTACCGTCTGAATTTGTCGAAATTCACTAGTTTGACACCAATCTTCTTCACATTTTCGTCGATTTTCACCATTAAAACAATGCGCTTTTCGTTCAAAATCGCAAATATTCTTATCGATATCGAATAGAGTACCGGGTGGACAATCTAAACTATATTGTTGACCATTTACACAATTGATAAATTTGGAACAATCAGTATAATTCGGTATAATACCACTGAAACCATTTGGACAATTTACTTGGTCCACATGGCGGCCATATCGTTGTTGTTGTTGATTAGCATCGATTAGAATGTTCTGTCGTGGCCCGGTAACACATTCAACTTTACCAGCATAATCACATTCTAAGGTTTTCGGATTGAATAATGTACCCGGTGCACAATTCTGTACATAACCTCTACCCTTTCCAACAATTCAAAAATTGATTGCACGACAGTTCATAAACGAATTGTCCAGTTGTACCTGATGGACATTTCGAATAGATTTGGATTTTGGGCGTTTCCTTTTTGCGACGTTGGAAAATTATCGTTTTGGTTGGATTTTGATTTTGATCGACTAAACGTTGAGCATGCGGACGCTGTATTTGTTGTTGTTGGGTTGGTGTTAAAGGGCGGACACCGTACGAATGTGCGTTGTAAACAACAAAACGGTCTCCATCTCGATCTTCATCGATTTTATTGCGATTTATTGGTGGATTTTGATGGTAGACACGACTGTAATTGTGGTGGATTTGGAATTTTTGATGGTCGATCGTTTTAACGGCGGAATTCGAGTTGTATTGCCGTTCAATCGGTTCAATTATCTTCAAATTAAATTCTAATTAATTCTCGAATAATTAGTGAATTAATTTACCTGTAATGTTGTTGGTATTAATGCGAAATAAATGGCGAAAATTAACATTTTTTTCTACTGTCGCAGTACATTTAAGTCGTACTAATAACACTCGACCGAATAAATTAAATAATGTTTAATATTTAATCTTATCAATAAGGAAGGGTCAAGAAATAATTGGCCTCTTTGTACGATTTATTTTTCTACCCATAATAATAACAACAATTCTTGGAATATTTGTATAGAAATTTTCAATTTAAGCCATTTTCTTGTGTAAATTGTGCGATAATTAGGTTATTTTTTCATGTACAAATTAGGCCGATTTATTTTCCAAAATTAATTGTTAATTGTTTAAATTGTAATTATTTTGTCAATAAATAAGCAAATAATATTATCAAGTCAACGAATTTGTTATTGTTTGTTGGGGAAATTTCGCATTTTAATATGGCGGCGATAATATTTTGAGGTTATAAAATCGGCAAAAATCCCTAATGTAGCAACCCAGTTTTAATTCATAATCAAATCATAAGTTGTCATGGCTTTACTACCAACTTAACCAACTTAAATATTCGGCGGGAAATTCGAAAATAGTATATTAAAAAACAAGTGTTATAAGTCGACAATTATTGCACGAGTCCAAATTTAGAAAACGAGTACAATATACGACTTATAATACGAGTTTTTTATACTATTTTTCCTGTTTTGCCTATTTTGTGTCCTTTTTACAAAAAAAAATTGACTTATGAAATTTAGGGAATTTGGTGGGAGTTGGTGTTACTGATATAACAGTAGAACGTCTGAAAATTAATATGTATTTTGTTTAGTATTTTTGACAGTTGTCAATAACAACGAAAACGTTACCAATCTTAAGAAAAAAAATTACTACATTTTCCTTTATTTCACAGTGTATCGAAACGTGCTCATTTCGATACACTAGCGAGTTGAATAATATCGCTATTATTGACGCAAAACAGAAAAAAATCTTTAAATTGTCTTATCGAACTATAATTGGTTGCTTTCTAATAGCGTAAATTATTTTCAGTTCAATTCCTAGTAAATTCTGTTATAAAATGATGAAAATAATGTAAATGTAATTCAAATTTCGCGCTCTATCACAATTTTAATGCAAATCCCCTAGATTACTGTCAATATTGGCAGGTAGATGTCGTTATTTTGCGGGAAATTCAAATTTATAATAATTCTTGAAATAGTCGCATTGAAATTTAAATTTAAGTCGTTTTATGGTACAAATTGTGCGATAATTAAGCCGTTTTTCTTTATAACAATTAAGTCGATTTATTTTCCACAATTTCATTTCCACGAATTGTTCATTTATTTGTTTTAACCGTAATTATTTTGTCAATAAATAGATAATTTTATCATTTCAACGAATTTGTTGTTTATTAGTTGAATTTGTTAGGGAAATTTCGTATTTTAAAATGGCGGCTATTATATTTTGAGGTTATAAAATCGGCACAAAAATCCCTAAATAATATTACCGAACTGTAATTATATAAATTTTCAATTCAAAATGGATAAAAACAGTGTAGTATAATTCAAACTTCGCGCCATACTATCGCAATTTTGACAATAAATCCCCTAAATGACAACCCACTTAAATTTTAGGAAAGTAGATGTCGCTATTTTTGCGGGAAATTCAAACAATAATTCGATCAATTATTTTCCAGAGTTCAATTTTCAGTAATTTCTCTTATAAAACGAAAAAAAAGTGTAAATACAATTCAAATTTCGCGCCTTGTAACCGCAATTCAACAATAAATCCCCTAAACTACCACCAATAGAAATATTTGCGGGAAATTCGAACAATTCAGAAAAAATG
Source organism: Mylabris phalerata (assembly GCA_020740385.1). Taxonomy (NCBI): domain Eukaryota; kingdom Metazoa; phylum Arthropoda; class Insecta; order Coleoptera; family Meloidae; genus Mylabris; species Mylabris phalerata. Next base: position 1,080,231 of record JAJEOX010000142.1, on the reverse strand, counting down.
TATCATCAAATTGCTTGTTTTATTATTTTAATCGAGATCAATTTTTGGAAAATTCTTTTAATACAACAGTATAAATATAATTTAAATTACGCGCCATATCAACACTAAATCCCCTAACAAATCACCAATAACGCGCGAATAATAGCGATACATTTGAAATTTGGCGCCTTATTCCAACGTCACCATTTAAATCCCCAAAGTTTCAAAACAAATATCACTAGATAGATGTCGCTTTTGCGGCAAATTCAAATCATTATTTGGGCGCGAAATTCAAACAATTCCCCAACAAAACCTAGGTAATTCTCTTTATAAAACGAACAAAACAGTATAAAAACAATTTAAATTACGCGCTATTTCAACACTAAATCCCCTAAATTATCACCAACGCGCGAATAATGCGATACATTTGAAATTTGGCGCCTTATTCCAACGTCACCACTTAAATCCCCAAAGTTTCAAAACAAAAATCACTAGATAGATGTCGCTTTTGCGGCAAATTCAAATCGTTTTTGGGCGCGAAATTCAAACAATTCCCCAACAAAACCTAGGTAATTCTCTTTATAAAACGAACAAAACAGTATAAAAACAATTTAAATTACGCGCTATTTCAACACTAAATCCCCTAAATTATCACCAACGCGCGAATAATGCGATACATTTGAAATTTGGCGCCTTATTCCAACGTCACCACTTAAATCCCCAAAGTTTCAAAACAAAAATCACTAGATAGATGTCGCTTTTGCGGCAAATTCAAATCGTTTTTGGGCGCGAAATTCAAACAATTCCCCAACAAAACCCCATTAACGATGATGTAATTTAACTAAATGCGCTTGTAAATACAAATTTTTAGTAAATCCCTTATCACAAACCTGACAAATGTACGGTTTTTGTCCATTATGGATTTTTAAATGTCGATTTAATGTTGTTTTAAGATGGAAACCTTTCAAACAAACATTACAAACGAATTGTTTTTCACCGGTATGTTGAGAATTGATGTGTAATTTTAAACTAGTCCGATGTCGAAATGAGCAATTACAAATTGTACAAATGAACGGTTTACGACCGTTGTGCAGTCGGATATGGTCGGATAGATGGGAATGATGGGCGAAACGGCGGCCGCAAATATCGCAAATGAACGGTTTCTCGCCCGTATGTTGGCGTCGATGTTGAATTAGCGTCTCTTTATACGTAAAACTCTTATCGCAATCGCTACACCCATACGGTTTCTTCAAATTATGGACCAATGAGTGTTTCTTTAAACTCGACAAATAATTGAAATGTTTACCGCAAATCTCGCACTGATATTGCGTCGTGTTCGTGTGTCGATCAATGTGCCGATTGAACGTCGATTTACAACGAAAACTTTTCCCACAAACATTACACAATAGGAGATCGTCTGTGGAATTTTCAGCAATTATATCCTCGATTCTTATCACAATTTCCTCGATATTATCACCCCCATCAATATCGATAGTGTCGACCGAATTCTGTTCGAATCGTCGATGGAAATTCCGCTCGATTTCTCGGACGGATTTGCGGAATTTATCGAAATTTACCAACATTGCGTAACAATCGAAACAGACCGATTTCGGTAGGCGATCATCCTCGACCATCTGCAACAATAAAATCGAATAAATACGGGAGATTATGGGGGAAAATCGACAAAATTACGGTTAATCCGGTTAGATTGTTGACAATTTCGGCGATTTTTCTACCGTCGAATTCGTCCGAAAATATCAATTTACACAAATTCCGCGTTGTTTCCATTGAACATAAACGGCACAATTCCATTATTTCCAACGAAAATTCGATAAAAATCCCACAATAAAATCGAGAGTTGTCAACATAACCTCAAAACTTCAACACGAATATAACCTAAAATTACCAATCTAAATTACAAGAATTCCAATATTAATCAACTATAATCGAAAGAAATCGAAATTATTTCCATATTAATACCGTTACTGACCTTAATCATTATAATAAAATATCACAATTTTAAAAATTTGCACTTCTTAGTTCACAGTAAAACCGCTAGATGTCGCTCGTTATTTTGTCGTCTGTCAAAACAGCAGCGCCACCACCGGGTTTTCCAAAATTAACCTCACTAGTGGCGTTTATTCGTGGAAATAATTTAGAAAATTAGAAGAAATTATCGATAATTATGCAAGAAAACCTACAATTACATTATATTAATTATCTTTGTTTTCTTTATTATCAAAAATATTGTAAACAAGTGACATTTTGGATTATAACTGATAACTAGACGCTACTGATTCCAACCGGAAATTTCGATTAATTGTAGCTCTATAACAGCTAAATTACCAGGTAAGCTACTATTAACAATTAATACTTTTAAATTTGAATATTTTATTATAAATTATGTATTATTTCTCAATATTATTATCAATTATTTTACTTACATTAATTATTACAAACAATTTTTTAAAAAAAGACGCCATTTCTTTTACCGGGACTGTTCTAAATTCCGGATCAAGTGGCCACTAATTTGCTATTATTTTCGATTTCTAACCAATCAAATCCGTGTTACTATAGCAACACTAATAATTATTGCATAATGCCAACTATGATTAGATTCTAATAATGATGAATTGTTATTTTTATAATACGGATATTAAAATGTGCAGGTAAATATGAAGGTCACGATCTAAATCCGTCTATAATCGGTCAAATGATTAAACAATCTGCTAGAATGTGAATGAACATACAAAAAAAAAAGTTTAAAACAAATGAAGAAGGAACAAAAATAGAACCAGTGGCGTCCCTTTATTTATCACCAATTTTTCTAAATTCAATCGAAATTAATTAAATTCAAGTACGCCACTGGTTATTACATTGCGGTTTTGTTCAATATTCTAATTACTTTATTATTATTATTATTATTATTTTCTCTTATTATTACTATTATTATTAAACTACTCCTCCTATGGATTTCCCCAAATGTGTACCGTACTGTGTTTTTGTTTTGACTTATTTTAGTTCCTTTTTTCATAACTCTGAAGCAAAAACAGGCCCAGTATTTTAAGTCGTTTACTCTTCGACAATTATTAAACAAGACTTAAAATAGTCACATGATCTACGCTTAAATAAGTTCAAAATTTACGCCTATCAAAGGTGGCTCCTCTAATAATAATAATAATAGTGGTAATAATTAATAATAATAAGTGATATTGATAATTGTTGATAGTGATGATTTTGATAAAGACTGGACCGGTTCTCGGCCATTATTGATAACAATTATCAGTTGAATGTTGGAAATTTGTGTTGTATTTTAATAAATTTTGTTCAATTTTCCACCATTTTCTCCATTGTTTAGTCAAATTATTCGAATTCAATTGTGGTGAGTTGTTTAAATATTTTCAAAATGGCAAATCATTAAAATCGAATTTGTCGAAATAGTTGGCTATGTATTTGTTAAATAGAGTCGTAGATTGGTTCGTAATCTACAAAATTTGATGGTTAATTAATTTGGAAAGTGTCCGAACTAATCTACGATACTACCTATACACAGCCAACTGTGCGTTATTTGGATTACTTGATTATTATTGATATGGTAAGGAAACAGGGGTGTATTAAAAGCAGATGGGTTTAATTATTGGAATTTATTAACAAATTTTATAGAATTTCCTGAAAATTCTCTATTATTATTATTATTATTGTAGCGCAATAAGAACCGGATTTATTTTACGATGTTTATAAACTTTGATGACCTGTTGATAAAATTACGTACGTTTATTTTAAATAAACCTACGATTTTATCGATTCAGTTTGAAATTCTAAATTTATTACAACTATTATTGTCTAATTTAACAAATATTTTGATTAATCACAATTAGGTTAATTTTCCAGAAATATCCGTAGATTTAAAGTGGAAATTTCACAACATCTAATCGATTCTCATTTGTTTTATTCATATGTTTCAATAATTAAATGAACATTCTCTACTTTAAAGTTGGCTGTGCATTTGACACGTTATCATAACCTATTTATAAAATTTAATAAAGTATGAACTAATCTACGATGTTGTATAAAGAATTATAGCCAACTTCGTGGTAAATTATCGTAGAACACTCGATTTTATCTGATTTTATTGTCTTTGCCTCTATAGAATAATAATTGTCTTTTGTTTTTATTGTTGTTATTTGGAATTTTAAATCAAGTACTACTTTCTATAAATATACAATTAAATTATCAATATTTATTTTTATCAATTGTATTTTCTATTTATTATAACTTTCTCTATTAATAATAGATTGTGAAACGAGTAGGGAAATTGTTTGATGAAGAATTTATAGTTGGCGTATTCAAATATACGCCCACCTTTACGGGGATTTACCTTATTTCTTTTGTTTCGTATTGTTGTCATCGTTCTTGATGGCAAGTTTCAATATTGACATATTTCATCTAATAGTTGGTTGTTTTGGTAATAGTGTCGCAGATTGATTCATACGCATTAATAAATGTCAAATTAGTAAAATATAAACTAACCTACGACATAATTAATAAAATTATTAACACTTTTAGTATAATTTTATTTTGGTAAAAAATAAACAAAAGAACGTAAATTCTTTTGTTTATCATCCAATTAAATTTTGGGTGTGTACCAGGGATCTTTCAGTATGCATTATGCGTATGTGGATAAATTTAAATAAATGTTTTTATGAAATTGTTAATTATTAGTTTGTTTATTAAACAACAATTAATTGAACTAATTTAATTAATTAATTATAGTTGTAATCTAAAATTAGATGGGTTTCTCATTAACAAGGCCTACTAGATTAAAACTGTCATATGATGCGGTGGCGCTGTTTACCAACGCAAATCTTGAATTATTTGTGTTGGTAACCAATTTTCCACTAACATTTTCCACTAAGATTTTCCAAGAAATAAAATGGCGGTTCTATGAAATAAAGATAGAAAAATTGTAATTATGATGATTAATTAACCATAAAATTGAGAATTTTATCAAATATTATATGATAATATAAAAATTATCATTATTACTATGATTATTGTTGTATAGGATCCGGTAAAAACCACAGGAAAACCCCAAAAACTCGTGTCGATTAATAATTGCCCTTTCTTTTTTTAGTACAGAATACCACCGAACCGAATCAGATCCTATTCTATTTTTACGATGAATAAATTAGAAAAAAAAGACAGTATTGTATTTTTTCCCGGTGTGATTGTTACAGAATTCCAAACGATGATTCATGGGAGAATAGTGAATTTTCAAGATTTTTGACATAACAAGATAACTAGTTCGAGGATCAACAAAAAAAAACAATAGTTTTGTCAAAACGACAACAATGTCGACTGGTGCTACAATTAGTGCAACGATTCTTATCAATTTGTTAACATTTGTACAATTACAAGAATTAACAAGTCCATGTCCGGATGTTTTCCGATATGAAATGGACACAAATCGGAATTTGTATGGTTTAATTAGTGTAATCTCATCAAATGATAATATTTTACAATTAAATGTCGAATTATCAGTTGGTAATCCTGTTGATGTGAGTATTTTATAAATTTTTTGAAAATTAAATTATTTCGAGACATCCTGTATATAAATAGACCGATTTTCAAAACGATAATCTAGTCGACAGTTTTCTTGTCTTAAAATTTTGTTTCTAGTCATAGATAACTTGATTGTTTCTAATTGTTAGCTACAATTAATTAATTTTTATTTCATAGCTAGCCATGGATTTGGTGAGTAAAGTCGCAGCTTGCTCCATACTTTACTCAATTAAAAATAAATCGAATCAAGCTACGACTATGAGGCGATATATCGTGAAAAATTCAATAATTTCGAGACAGCCTGTATAAAATAAACCGATTTTCAAATCCATAATCTAGTCGGCGATATTTTCCATTGGTGTTGTGATTTTTCTGTTAGTTTTCTTGTCTTATTTCATCTCAATGAAAAACTAATCCTGTCTCTTTTTTAACGATAATCTAGTGACTCTTAATTTTGTCTCTTGTCAAAGGTAAGTTGATAGGCAAGAAGACAGTGAGTAGAGTCGTAGCTTGTTTCATACTTTACTAAATTTGACATTTGAGAATTTAGAAATGAGCAATCGAATCAAGCTACGACATTCTATGGTCAATGATTCTAATTATGCGTTTGTTTAGAAACAACAAAAAAACACAGTCGTCTAGATTCTGTCTAGCCAGTTCTAAGCCTGCTTTAATTTCGGCTATCCGCCATCTTTTTAAACAATTAATTTTCGATATTATCTTATCAAGGTTGACTAGATTCGTTATTAATCATTTAGAGAGTGACTATTACCTTGAATTTTAATCAATTAATTAACAAAGATGAGGTAATGGTTATTGTAAAAACTAAATTAATTTCCAATTAACACAATCGGCCATAATACAAATAAATTTTGTAAATATACAGAGTGTCCGGGTATTTTTTCTATTTCCCCCACACCCCTAATTTTGTTGTGGTTTCAATTAGAATTTTAATGGTGAAATTACGCTATTAACACCGAAATTCCGTGTGGTTGATGATTTGAATGAAGGCCGGCCGATACGTTACAAATTAATTTTCCCAAGATGGCAACAAATACCACCGCAAATTACCAAAATTTTCGTTAATGGACGTTTGTTGTGCACCGGCCCTAAGATATCACGTAAGTCGTCTATAGTTGGCTATAGATTTTTGGTTATGTCGTAGCTTTATCCATATCAATATTTGACAGTTGTTGATGTATTCGTTGCTATGCAACGAAAGACAGCCAACTACAAGAATTGTTAGTGTGAACTAAGCTACGATATTACTTAAATGAAAGTATAGCAAATTGTGCTGATTTTTGACGATTTTGTAGCAAGTCCATGGATCAGCGTTCTGACAACGATCAGTCTACAACATCGGCTTACGTTGAAGATAAGTCCGTTAAATTCGGATAATGATGGTGGTGTAAATCGGCGTAAACCACCCCCGACTTTCCCAAGACCGATAAAAAATCCCTTTTTAAATAATGATGAAATTTTGCCTGATAATTTCAATATAAATTTCAATCCACAACCAACCACGAAGCAACCACCCCCACCACCACCACGACTACCACCACCAAATGAGGATAATAATTTTGTTAATAATCCATTTTTGAATTCGTGGCCCAGTAATACAAATACAAATAATGTTGTTAGTAATAATTTTGTTAATAATACACCAACAAGTACTGTAGCATCGATGGATTGGACTTCGTTTATACCAAATGGTGAGTCCAAATTTTTGCTTTCTAGGATTTGAAAACTTACTGATTCAAACTTCAAAATCTCTAAGAAACATTAAAATTGCCTTAAAATAAATTTTGCTAGGCTTTACATTACCGTTAGACTTATAAAGTCTCTTTTGCAACTTTTTGGAGTGGCTATAGCAACCTAAAATCTTATCACTATGTTCTAAATAAGGATAAAAGTGGTGATAAATCCTCCAAGAAACATTAGAATTGTGTCAGAATAACTTTTGCTAGCCTTCGTCTTACAATATGACTCTTAAAGTCCATTTTGCCCTATTTGGAGTAGCTATAGCAACCCAGGATCTCTATAACAATGGTCTAAATGAGGTTAGAGATGATAATAGATTCTTAAGGAATGTAATACTGCCTTAGAATAACTTTTGCTAGAATTCGTTTTACAATATGACTCTTAAAGTCCATTTTGCCACTATTTGGAGTAGCTATAGCAACCCAAGATCTCTATAACAATGGTCTAAATGAGGTTAGAGATGATAATAGACTCTTGAGGAATGTAATACTGCCTTAGAATAACTTTTGCTAGCCTTCGTCTTACAATATGACTCTTAAAGTCCATTTTGCCCTATTTGGAGTAACTATAGCAACCCAGGATCTCTATAACAATGGTCTAAATGAGGTTAGAGATGATAATAGATTCTTAAGGAATGTAATACTGCCTTAGAATAAGTTTTGCTAGCCTCTATTTGCAATGAGACCCATGGAATTCTTTTAGGAAACCTTTGGGGTGGTTGTTGTTATGCTCTAAACAATGATAGCAATCATGATAAACTTGCAAGAACCGTTAAAATTACCTCACAATAACTTTTGCCAGCCTCTCTAGCCTCTATTTGCAATGAGACCTTTGAAGTCTTTTTTGCAAAGTCTTGGAGAAGTTAAATTAGGATAAAATTGCCTTAGAATAACCCCATTACAGTAACATTTATGAAGTCCATTTTACAACTCAATCTCAGTCTTCATCTCTATCTACATTTTGGCCAAATTAAGGCTAAATATAACCATTGAAGCTTCTACAAATTTTCTAAATTACAGTATCAAAGAACCCATTCACTGAGGATAATCAAAATACACCCAACGTTCCAATTGTAAGCAACCCATCAAAACAACCATACGATGATATTTGCGGTTTGCCGGTAGTTACCAACCCATTGATTGTAAAAGGTCATTCTGTACCAAGTGGTGCTTTTCCATGGTTGGCGGCAATGTTCCATGTGAAAGACACAGGACCGGAATATAAATGTAGTGGTACTTTGATAACGAAACGTCACATTCTAACAGCAGCCCATTGCGTTAAAGACGATATAAGAAAGATCCGTCCATCGGATCTTCTATTTGTTTTGGGCAAATTGAATATAAAACGTTGGACAATGTTAGAAGGTGAACGTAATGTTGAAGCCGAACGGATTTTTGTCCATCAAGATTACCGTCCACGGACCTCAGATGCGGACATTGCAGTAGTCCAATTGAATGATGATCTAACTTTCAATAGTCTCATACGTCCGATATGTCTATGGTTGGATGGGGACGATTTAGATTCGATTGTTGGCCAAAATGGTAAAGTTGTCGGTTGGGGTAAGGATGAGGATGGTTACATCAAAGCTGAGGAACCGAAACAGACTACCATACCGATTGTTAGCCAAGAGACTTGTTTACGATCCTCGGAAGCATTCAAATATATCACATCGAATAGGACCTTCTGTGCAGGTAAGGAGGTAGAAAATCGTCAATAATCACTGAGTTTTGCAAAATTTCGTCATTTCAAAGGTCGCCGAGATGGTTCCGGTCCATGTAATGGCGATAGTGGTAGTGGTTTTATTATGAAACGTAATGAACGTTGGATTTTAAGAGGTGTTGTTTCTGTTTCAACATACGATTCGTCGCGACAAACGTGCGATTTGAATAATTTTGTTGTGTTCACTGACGTTACAAAACATAAAGATTGGCTGTTATCGATTATCTCCAGTAGTAAATGAACTATTTATTATCAATACTCAAATTCTAAACTTAAAAAACCTATTAATAAATAAACTATTTATTGTTATTCAAGGTTTGCGTTTGAAGAAAATTATTTTGCCTTAGCAAAGGAGACTTTTGCGCTATTTTGCCCACACGTGGTTAACATTTTTTTTTAACCATGACCTCAATTTGTTTTAAACTTTCGTTTATTTTTCCCTTCTACTATGTTTGGATTGTAAAAAAGCTATTTTGCCACATCCAAGGAGACTTTTGCGTTATTTGCGCCACATGTGACACTGTTGACCTCTGTAATTAAGTTTTGGCTCTTTTGATGATGCTTTTAACGTTACTGAAGTTATAATCCACGACAAATCAACCAAATTGTTGTGAACGGATGCGCGACAAGGTCCTTTCCGTTTGTTAATTGGGCTAAATTTTGCGTACAGACCTCAGTACGCTTACAGGTAAGCAATCAAAATTCACGCCCTCAGAACGGCCAAAATGGCCAACAGTGTTGCAAAATAGCTCAGAATTGTGCTATTTGTCTTGAATATTTCAAATTTAACACCGTAAATTAGTTGTGGTTATTTCCCTGTTTATTTTGCTGGATGATCTTTGATAAAGCAATGCAAAAAACTAACAAAACAATAGACCAATTATTACTTTGTAAGCAAAATAGATAAGAAAAATAACACACACGTGTTAATAAGTTTCACATCATGACCTTTGTAGATAGGATTTTTTGCATACTTCAGAGAAATTCTACTGAGGATTTTTGATTGTTTTGGCCTCGTGTAGTGGCATCGTAAAAAGTTAACGGGTGCGTCTTCTGATTTTTAGGGCGCACCCCAAATTCACATAATCCATATACCTACACAAATTCTCAGGTATTACACTTAGGGGAGCCCTGCTCACTATGCCACTGGTTTCGTGTCACATTCTAATCATAGCAAAATGTGTCATTTTAATATAAATATCCCGAGATAATTTTCTGAGATAAAATGCGGTAATTATCGGGATGATATTGACCCAATTTTCGCTCAATGATGATTATTCAACTAGATTTAACAAGAATTCGATACGTGATTGTCGCCAAAATAAGATAATCCAACATATGGAATTTTTGACTTATCAATCCGGTTCTGAACCAAAAAAAAATTTCTTTGGACCACCATGTTTTTCCCTCCTATCACTTCGAATATAAAACGACTCTGAAACAATTTCACAACGTTAGAGTGCTTGAGAACAATGTTGGCGATCGGTCTAATTGTGATAGTGTTAGTGTTATTTTTAGAATTTTATCGAAAACGTCGCCATTTATATCGACTGTCAGCTCAAATACCAGGACCTATAGGGATACCATTGATTGGTGAGGGCTATAAAGCTATCGGTAGCCCTTCAGGTACTCTATTTAGCCCTAATTAGGAACTTTAACAATCAAAATTTTGATAATTTTAGTCCTTTTCAAACATTTATTCGATCTAATTGAGGAATATCCAAATTTATGTAAAGTATGGTTAGCTACGGACCTCTGTTATCTCGTTTCGAAACCGGAGTACTTTGAGATTATTTTGAATAGTTCTAGTGCTTATGAGAAAACCGATACGTACAAATATGTAGCTCCAATGACCGGTGATGGGCTGTTTACAGCACCTGGTACTTGAATTATTGCGCAATTTTTCCGTATAAAAATAGTCTATTTGTAGTACAAATTTGGCGGCGGCATCGTAAAGCGATAGCACCATCATTCAACACTAAAGTTCTAGCGAAATTCTTGGAACAATTCGTGAAAAATTCCGAAATTTTGATAGAAAAACTGGCAGTATTACCCAAGAATCAAATCGTTGACGTTTTTACACCGATAACAAATTGTACACTTGATATGACCTGTGGTGAGTATCGTTGGCCTAATTTTTGACCATGACCTCTTGTGATGTTACAATTTTAGAGACACTTTTCGATACCAAAATTGATGCTCAAATCAACAATAGTACCTACGGTAAAACTTTCAGCGGGTAAATTTGTTAATAATCACTACTTAGAATACTGAGGTCAGTTTTTTGACAGGTGGATGGATATTGTATTCCTGAAAGCTTCCAAGCTTTGGTACCACAGTAATCTAATTTTTCGATTTACAAAGTATTACAAACAAGAAATGAAGTATATTCAAGAGACTCGAAATCTAGCCAGAATGGTGAGCGATTGATTACAAAGAGTTACTAACCAATATCAATATTTTAATGCTTGTTTTTAGATTTTGAAAAGTAAACAAAAAGAGGACCTGGAGACGGCAAGCGATCAAATATACGACGATGAATATGATCCAGGTCAGTACCTCTGAAATTTTTTCCAAATTTTCGACTTCATTGGTTTCAGATACGAGAAGAGCCTTTTTGGAACACCTACTGAGGTCAAACAAAGCAAACCTAAATCTTGACGAAATCGAAAACGAACTAGTTACCTTCCTGATAGGTGTAAGTCAAAAATTTTCTAATAATTTCCGAAAAAGTTCAATGAAAAATTGTCGAAATTTAGGGAACTGATACAACTGCAACTACCATTTGTTTCACCATGCTTCTATTAGGACTTCACCAAGACATTCAGGTGATAATTTGATTTAGATAATCATTCAAAAACGTTACCCTGGACTTCAAAATTTTAGGAAAAAGTCTACAATGAAATCGTTAACGTTTTGGGAAATGATAGACTTATGGATTTTCGCAATTTAGCCAATCTCACATATACTGAACGTGTAATCAAAGAAGCCTTAAGATTATTTCCAGGTGGTGCAATTATTGGGAGAAAAATAACACGTGATATCCCATTAGGTTTGTTACTCGCCTCAGTAATAATAATTTGGCTAATTTGGTTTATCTTTAATAGATGATGGTATTGTTTTGCCAAATGGTTCAGAGGTTATTTTGGGTTTTTTGAGTGTACATCGTAATGCCAAATATTGGCCCGATCCTCTGAAATTCGATCCGGATCGTTTTTTGCCTGAGGAGACCTCAAAACGGCATCCCTACTGTTGGCAAGCATTCAGTAGTGGCATGAGAAACTGCATAGGTAGTTGTAGGTACGGTCTTTTTGGCTCAATTAATGTTGTTTTTTTCCGAGGTACAGGTGCTAAATTTGCTATGTTGCTGATTAAAACTGTATTGATTCAGATTGTTAAACGATTCAAAATCAAAAGTGATTACAAGACTGTTGAACAGGTGGAAATTGAGATGGGTTTGGTAATCAAGCCCAAAAATGGGTACAAAATTTCGTTAGAACTCAGATAAGTCCAAAAACTGCCTTAGGTTATTTTATTTTAAGACTATTTATAATGTTTGTAATGACTAATCTCTTGATTCTTTCAAAAGAGTAGGCAAAACTGTATTGATTTCTCTTTGTATTCATAAAATATAGCGATAGTTTTATTTGCCCAAATTTGCAATTTGCCCAATTTTAACCCACGAATACCTAGGTTAGAAATCAAAATAGAGGCTAATCTTACATTTTAGGCGTGCAAAAAGGCCTCATGGTAAAGTCCACCCTCTTTATTCTCTTTGCAACTCACCCAGGTTCACCCAACGTACACAGAAATACAGAATTCTCACTGACTTAACTTATGACCTCTAACAAAGACTTTCGTTTGATTGAATTAATAAAATGAAGAAGTCCAAATTGTATATTTTTGTCCAAAATTGAAGTTAATCGTTTTATTAGCCTAAATTTACAAACCTGTCCCTGTATCAGCACTTCAAAAATTTTGAGATTTAGACGTATTGGGTAGATTCAGAGGTAGATTTTTCTCTATTTTGGCCTATTTGGACGAACATTTGTCACTTACCTGTACGTCAAAATTAACAGTTTCCACCCACTAAAATAATCCTCTGAATAATTTAAATTTTAGACAACTGAAACTACAGCCCTCAATTTCACTATGCTCCTGTTAGGACTTCAACCCGATATTCAGGTAGTAGTTTTGTATTTAGGAAATCTTCCAAAAATTTTAGCAATTCTAGGAGAAATTCTATACTGAGGTCATTAAGGTTTTGGGCAGTGATAAGCTTATTGAAATCGACGATTTACCAAACCTCAAATATACCGAATGTATCCTTAAAGAATCAATGCGTCTATTGCCAGTAGTTCCAGCTATGAGCCGATCAGTTACTGAGGATATTGCCTTAGGTTCATACTCAGACGACCTCAGAAAAACTGTAAATTAACCAAAAATAACATTACAGGTGGTGGGATAGTTTTGCTAAAAGATTCCAATGTGACATTTGGTATTTTGGAGATGCATTGTAGTGCCAAATATTGGCCTGATCCTCTGTAATTCGATCCGTATCGTTTTTTGCTTGAGGAAATTTCAAAACGCCACCCTTACACTTGGCTACCATCAAGTTCTAGTACTCAAAATTGTATTGGTAATTTTGATTGTTTTTGAATAATTTTGCAGTATTTTGACGTGTTTTGCTGCAAATTTTAGGCAATAAAATGGCAATGATGGTAATGAAAACTGTATTGCCTACGATTATTCGACGCTTCAAAGTCAAAACTGATTATAAAAGTGTGGAAGATGTTGATTTACTAATGGGGTGGTTCTTAAACCTAAACCTCTCTTTAGAGAGGAGAGATCTTTAGTGATTTTGCTGGTAGCACTATCTGAGGTACAAATTTTGAAAACAACAACAAATACGTATTAACAGTGAGTAGGAACAATTTTGGACAAAATCTACTTAATTTGGGGAACCCCTGCAAAAAACAGAGGCTATTTGCCTAAAATTAACTCCTCAAAATCTGCATTTTGCAACTTTATGCTTTATCAAAACAGTCCAAGATAAAAGCAAAAATTTTACCTAAAGCTTCTCAAAATTGGATTCGATTTCTAGACGTTATAGCCTCTTTTTGGGCAAAAATTCAAGTTCCTTGAAACGCCCTCACCTTCAATTTTGCACGTTTTCAGACTTCCCAACATCTCCGAAAACTAGCAGGCACATCCTTGAAAAAACAACAGTTGGCACCCCTACATAACCTTCATTATTCAAGTACAAATTCGGAGTAATTCACAGAAATTATATTAAGCAATTTTCGACTAAAAATTTGGCCCTTTATGGGCAACATCTGCAATTTTTACTATTTTGCGTCAATTTTTTTTGATAAAATTGGTACCTTAAAATTTAGGGAATTTTGCTTTAATCGTGACGACCAAAAATTTCCAAGAGCCGGCCCTGCATTAACAACCTAAAAGATAGAACTAGTCCAATTCGTGTGTTAGAAAGAGATAAACAAGCGTATATTAGCGCCATCTAGTTACCTATCTGAACTATAAAATAAAGGAGTGACTAGACGAACAACTTTGCATCTTTACAAAAAATTAAACAAAATTAACGACTTTAACCTCATAAAAAACACAAATAAAGCAAATTTAAATAACTATATTTAGCCTAAAGTAACAATACGTGTAGGATTTAGTTGCATCAACGACAATTACATCTGTAGCTACCTTTAACAAGAAACTAATACCCGAGTTAGGCAACCAGTAATACATAACTACCCAAATTAATTTTTTTATTTAATTTGAAAGTATTGTGAAAGAATTAGAATATTAAATATTGCAATAAATTATTTCAAATATTTTGAGCTGAATTCGATAAAATAATCGATTAAAAATTCCGCAATTATTAAAAAATTATAGTAATTTATGTGAGTTATGCAACCAACACTACATGCCACATTTTCTAGAAAATCCGAACTTTATTCGAATTTTATAATCAAGAATTGTTTGAACTGTTATTATAATCAATTTTAATTAAAAATAAATAATTGAATAATTGATAATTGCAATTAATTAAAATTCAATTTTTTCTGTGTTTTAAATGAATCAAGTAGTGATAGAGAACAATTGAATTGTTTGACAGTAAACGCCACCATTTTAAAAATCAGTATTACAACAGTAGTCTTCGTATTAGTTTCGTTGAAATAAATTCGAAAATTAATTAAAAAAACAAATTAATTAAACAAAAATTAATTAATCGAATTTAACAATTAATCAATAATTATAAAATAGAAAGTGATTGATAGAAAACGGAGACAAATCGAGAAGGAAATTGTTAAAATTTGAAAAATAGATGGCGCTAGTGTCGATTGAAAGGTGAAAGAAGAGCAGGCATATGGCGTACGTTGTTTCTATTTTTGCTTAATTTTTCCCCTTGTGTATATGTGTATGTGTGTGTATAATTGTGTATTAGAATTTCCTAATTTGAAGAAAATTCAACAATTCAAATGAACGAATTAGAAGAAAATTCGAGATTAACAAATTGATAGCGAATTCGTGTGGAAATTTTTCTGTGTGTGCGTGTGGATGCGAAGAAGTTTTCAGAACGGCGACCACTTGATACTCAAAGTAATTATCATCATTATTATTATTTTATGTGGAAAATAACGATTCAATTTTGTTATAGATTGGTTAGAAACAAAAGAAAATCTACAATATTGGAGTGGTTTGATTGATTTTCCTGTTTTGTTTTCCATATTATCTATCCATAAGTAAGATAAAGATAGACGATTTTCGTAATAACAAAACAACAACAAACAGACTGTGATATTAAATTATAGTTGGACAAATTTTTGTTTGTACACTCAAAAAAACAAAAAACAAGAACAAAAAAGACAGGGCCTTCTTGATTTTGTTGTCTAATTCTATTGTTGTCGATCTCAAAATTTGCCCGTTCGGGGTTGTAAATTCTTTATTCTAAGTTTTAATTTAATTTTCTCTATTTATTGGCAACAAAAACCTAACAACAACAAAATAACCAACGATATATGGACTGATTTTCTACAATAACAAAATTCTATTTGTGTTAATTGTAAATTTTGAATTTCTTGTATTTTCTTGTTTTTTTTCATTGTTTATTGTAATTTTGTCGATAGACACGATTGATTAATTAATTCAGTGTGCGTGTTATCATATTCTTGTTTAAAAAACGATATCTGTCGATTAATTAATTAATTAATTGATAACCAAAGAATATTAGAGGAAAAAAAAGTTAAGGGAGTAAGAAGAGATAATGTCGATTAGTGAAGATGATATCAACTCTACTAATACACCACTTGATGATAGTGGCGATATTGATGATAGTCCCAAAAATGGTGAGTTTAATTTCTATAAATTTTGATAATAAGATTCTATAATAATATCAATTTTCTACGATATTTGAGTATTTGTCCATTATTGATTAAATAGAAATCGAATCTTTAGTGATAGAGGATATCGGGGCAAAAATTTGTCCAGTTATCTTTCCAACTGGTAGAAGTTTATCGCAAATTTTTCAACAATCTATCGAATTTTTCGATCATTTTATTCTTAAAATTTTTATTTCTATTTTTTAAAATCGGAGTTATAGTGAAATTAAATCGTTTTTGACGTGATTTTCTATAATAAAATAATGGCTAAAACTAATCGAATCGATTGTACAAAAGAACAAATTATAGAAGGAATTATTATAAAATCTGATAAGAAACGTTCGTTACAAATCGGCCATAAACATGTGTCTTGGAGTAAATTAACAATTATTTTAATTAAATTTTTTTTTTTAAATTTCTGTTAATTAGGTGATGAACAAATAAAAAATGAACCACTAGATTTAACAACTTCAACAACAACAACAACAGGAAGTACAGAATTATCAGATCCGGCCATTTTAGCCGTTTGTGATAATCGAAAATATCGTTATACACGTGATGAATTATTGAAATTACGCGATACACCATTATCACAAAAGAAACCCGATTTTCTCGATATAAATGAAGTGTAAGTTAATTAAATTTCATTCGAATTATCAATTAAAATTTGAATCAATTAAAGATCACCATCTATATGGGATCCGAATCGTTGGAATTCTGATAATAATCGAAAAAAAACCGATATACCATTAGAGAATGGATCACGTACTAACGATTTATTAGATCATAGAGTAAGTTGTATTGATTTTTAAATGATAATTAATAATAATTGGAAATTTAGCGACGTCCTGGTGAACGTTTACGTAAAGATGATGGTATAGTTTTATGTCCACAACGTAGAAGTTTCAATTCGGGTTGTTTTGTACCAGTAACACGCGATTTAACACGTACAAATACAACACGTCCACATAGTCCATTAGGTAGTAAATCGGAAACATCTCATTTAACTGGTAATTCAAATCAATTAAATCAATAATTAATCTAATTTTATAACAATATAGGTGTACGTGATATACAAACAAATAATCGTCGTATTGGTAGTGGACGTATATTGAGAGATACATGGGATTTTAGTGATAAAACCGATACTGATAATGATTATGGTTTTCGTAATAATACAAATCAACAACAACAACAACAACGTAATAATGATGATTTAAATAATCGACGTACATTTGGACGTGATTTCGATAAAGATCGTCGTAATAATACAAATATTATTAATACAAATCAACAAAATCGTTATAATACAGAACGTCGACGTTTAAATAGTAATTCACGTGATCATCATCATCATAATCACAATCATCATGAAGAACCGGAATGGTTTTCAGGTGGGCCAAGTTCACAAAATGATACAATCGAATTGCGTGGTTTTGATGATAATGAAAAATTAACAACAACAAATAATAATAATAATGGTAATAAAAAGAAAATGTCACCATCACAAGCGAAACGTGCACGTGATTGGTATAAAAAGAAACATGAGAATTCATCAAATACAATACCGGAAGAGAAAGATAATGATGGTAATAATTTGGAAATTAAAGATGATAATATTGAGGATAATACAGTTGATGATAAATTGAAGAATGATATTGATGATGATGATGATAATAATAAGAAAGATGATAAGAATCATATAGATGATCAATGTTCGATTTTTGAAGATATATTGAAAGCTGATACAATTCCAGGATTACCAGGAATATTAACTGTAATTAATTTAATTATTTAATTAGAAATTTGTTTAATTTTTTTTTTGTTGATCTAGAATGGTGTCGGTGGTGATAGTGATGGTCAATCGCGTTTTAGTAAATGGTTTTCTAAAGATAATTCTAGTCGTAATGATAGTAGACGATCATCGATACAAGATGATCAACAATCATTGATAACACAACAATTCTTATCGAATATTTTAACAGATGATGCAACTAATACAATATCAACTAGTACAATTACAACAACAACAACAACAACAACAACAACAACACAAAAGGGATTAATGTTAAAATAAATGATGATTCAAATTCGTATTTTGCACCAATATCGCCAGCTATAAATCATAATCATAATAATTTTCTACAACAATTACCAACACAACAAACAAATAAAAGTATAAATATCATGGAAATGTTACAGAAAACTAAACAATTTGATAATAATTTGATAAAACCGATGCATATGCCGCCTGGTAGGATTGTAAATTTGGCTGATTTAGAAGCGAAAATTCGTCAAAATTCCGAACAATTACACAAATCCCATCATCATCAACAACAACAACAACAACAACAAAAATCAGATGATGATATGTCGGCTTTCAATCAATTATTAGCGCAAGTATCCGGTGGACATATCATACCAGCAAATGGGTCTTTATTGGGTTTACAAAAACCACCCCAACAACAACAACAACCACCAATGAGTCTAATGGAGGTTTGTTTTCAATTAATTAATGATTATTTGATTTAATTAATGATTGTTTAGATGTTGAATCATTCACAACAACAGGATGAGGCACGTATGGCGCAGATGATGTGCGGACCGATTAGTCCAAATTTACATCCACATTTACAACAACAACAACAACAACATAATGATCTACAACGTTATCATCATTTAAATAAATTGAATTTAATGCGATCATCACCGTTAATGATGGATTTAGGTTTACAACAAAGTCGTGAATTATTAAATCGTCCAGAAGCTCAAGCTATTTTACAAGGTAATTGATTGATTGATTTGTTTTTTTTTTTTTTTTGTTAAAGTTGAGGAAATTTGGTCTTCTATTTTATTTTTCAAATTTTTGGTAATTTTTGGGTATTTGGTTCTTCCAAATTGATTCTTAATAAAAAAAAGGTTTAAAAGTTGGCGATATTACATTACAACATTTACACCAACAATTGGCTAATCCGGCATTACAACCACGCCATCGTGAGTTATTATATACGATTTTAAAACAACAACAACAACAAAATGGTGTTGGTAATACTAATAGTAATAATAATAATAGTGGTGGCGGTAATACAACAAATTTAGGTGCAAGTCCTAGGGTTTTAAGTCCTGTACCACCACAACAATCTTATCAACAACAACAACAACAACAACAACAAACAACAACACCGCCATCACAACAATTGAGGTTATCACCATTACCACCTAATGGTGAGTTTTAAAGTTTGTTGTAGCTTTTCTCGTTATGTATTTCTATTGGTAGACAGTTAATAGTAGCGCTTTATTCGTTGTTTTTCTATAAATTTTCTTGGTTATATTAATTTTTTGTATTTGGTTTTAAATTTTTTTGTAAAAAATACTTGTTACATGCAGCATATTGTGTCTCACCAATTATGGCAACAAGTCCAAATACTTTAACTGTACCTGGTGAGTTTTGTGTTGTCTTTCTTGTTTATTTGTGATTAATTGCATTATTTAAAAAAAATTAGTTTTTTTTTTTTTTGGTTAATTGGTTTTTGATTATTTGTAGCAATGCATCAACGAATACCATCACCGAGAGAATTACAAGTACATACGCAAAATATTTTACAAAGGGCTTTAATTAAGAAAAAATTGGAAGAACAACAGGAGAATTATCGTAAACGACAAGAAATGCAACAACAACAATCAACAATATCGACAAATACAACAGCTCCAACTACTATAACAACATTATCATCATCATCATCATCATCGTCATCGTCATCGACAACAACAACAACATCAACAACAACAAAAAGTGTATCATCACCAACACCATTAGCATTTACACCAACTTCAGTATTAAGAAAAATGACTGCCGAAAAGGATGATAAAGATTTTAATAAATTAGTTGGTGGTGATAGTGGGAAATTAGCCCAAGGTCGGGCTGTTACTGGAATTAAACAACAATCTCAACAACAACAATGGGGTGGATTTGGTTTAAATTTAAAACAAGCAGGACGTCCTATAGTTAAAGCGAATAATTATCAACCAACACAAGAACAATTCTATCAACAACAACAACAACAACAAATTTTTAATCAATTAGCACAAGAACAACAACAACAACAACAAAGGAAAATGATGGGACAATTTCCATATAATTTAATGACAACAACAACAAATAGTACAACAATACAACAACATCATCCACAATATCAAAATCAATTTTCACAATTAACACAACAACAATTACGGGCACAACATCAACAACATGCACGTCCAACAACAACAACAACATCAACAACAACAACTCAATCAACTCAACAATTTGGTGGCAATTGGCAACAATCAAATCCAACAATCAATCAAAGTATGTAATTCTACAAACAAAACAGACAAAAATCAAACAAAATTTCGTTTATTTTTTTTTTTTTTTTTTAAACATTTATTTCGGTATAGTTATTTTTGAATTTTTGGTGTTTATTTTAATCCTGAACCAACAACAACAAAACAACAAAATTGTCAACAAGTAGATGAAAATTTCTGTTTTCTTTATATTAAAATTTTTTAGGAAGTAATCAATTAATTCGTAATAATGATGGTGGTAATGATTTAACAACACCATCAACAACAACAACAACAAATCAATTAACACGTTGGTTTTCACCGGATTTATTGGAAAGGGCACGTATTGGTGAATTACCAAGTACAGAAGAATTACCACAACATTGTCTTAGTGTTGAAGATATTGAACGAATTTCAGCAACTACCCCACAACAACCACCACCACCGGTTCATAATTAAATTAAAAATTAGACGATTGTATTGTAGAATTACGTGTCAAATTTGTTGAATTATAAAAACAGAAATCGGCCTCGATTATTGCAACGAATCTAAATTCAATTTTGAAATTTAACAAATTTAGTTTCCGAGGATTAGATTAATTTATTATTAGTTTTTGTGTTAAAAGAGAGTAATTGTAAATAATTATAGTTGGTAATTTGGATTTGTTGCAATTATAATTGAAAATAGCTCCAAAATTCTGTATTTGTAACGATAAATGTCTTGTAGAATTTGATTTTTTTTTTTGTTATAATTTTGATTTTTATCGATATAAGGGGAATTTTCGTTTTTTTCTTGATGGAAAATATTAAGTTTTGATTTTGATGTGGAGCTTATTGTAAAAAATACTCTAATAATGTAAATGATTACTACGATTACAAAACAACATTCCCATTTTGATGATTATTGTAATTTTATTTAGATTTTTTTGTGTAAAATTATGGGAATTGTGTTGAAATTTTTTGACTGTCCTCTAATTATTTTCGCTTTTGTTTCTATTGGAAATTTTCTCTAATTTTAATGTTTTTCGTTCTTGTACAATGATGATGATTACAGTGATGATGATGTTGATTTCTTTGTATCAAAGTTTGTAAATTTGGTGAGTCATTAAGAACGTTGATGGAGTAAGAATGAATGAATGAATGAAGAAAACATGAAACTCTATACATATAAATATATATAAAAAAAGAGAGAAATATAAAATTAACATTTTTTGAAGAGAAACAAATGCTAGAATTCATGTATTAATTAATCAATTAAATTACCGACAAAATGATTTGTTCTAAAAATTATACAAAAAAAAAGTAATAAAATATGTACGGAAAACATGGATTGTTAGAATAATCCTGGTGGAATCATTGAATCCTCTCCTAGAGTGAGTATTTGGTTAAATTAACCCCTTCTTGAATTAACCCATCATTTAAATCCCTTTACAGAATCCTTGGGGCCTTTTTGGTGACTTTATTAGTGAATTTTCTGCTGGAACTGCGGTAATTAAGGTGAGTTTATTCAAATTTTAAAAATTATACTTGCGTTTATTTAATTTGGAGGTACTTAAAAGGGTGGGTATTTTTTTACTTTTCCCATTCTACTGGACTGGAACTCTCAAAAAAATCTCAAATGACAGATAGAGGGATTAAAGTTGGCCCTG
The DNA here is from genome assembly GCA_020740385.1 of Mylabris phalerata. Lineage (NCBI taxonomy): Eukaryota > Metazoa > Arthropoda > Insecta > Coleoptera > Meloidae > Mylabris > Mylabris phalerata. The sequence goes on along the minus strand of JAJEOX010000142.1, from coordinate 1,057,842 downwards.
TTGGCTCACTTTTTTCCAAATTTTTCATAAACGACTCGATTCGTTGATTAACCCATCATTTAAATCCCTTTACAGAATCGTTGGGGTCTTTGTGGTGACTTTATTAGTGAATTTTCTGTTGGAATGGCGTTAATTAAGGTGAGTTTATTCAAATTTTAAAAATTCTACTTGCGTTTATTTAATTTGGAGGTCTTTAAAAGGGTGGGTATTTTTTTACTTTCCCCATTATACGGGACTGGAACTCTCAAAAAAAAAACTCAAATGACAAATAGAGGGGTTAAAGTTGGCCCTGTTGGCTCACTTTTTTCCAAATTATTCATAAACGACTCGATTCGTTGATTAACCCATCATTTAAATCCCTTTACAGAATCGTTGGGGTCTTTGTGGTGACTTTATTAGTGAATTTTCTGTTGGAATGGCGTTAATTAAGGTGAGTTTATTCAAATTTTAAAAATTCTACTTGCGTTTATTTAATTTGGAGGTCTTTAAAAGGGTGGGTATTTTTTTACATTCCCCATTCTACGGGACTGGAACTCTCAAAAAAAAACTCAAATGACAAATAGAGGGGTTAAAGTTGGCCCTTTTGGCTCACTTTTTTCCAAATTATTCATAAACAACTCGATTTCGGTTAAAGGTATGTAATTATCGGTGTCAATATATGAATTTTGCCTGTACTGGGGTGGAGCAGAAAGTCGTGAAAAGGGTGGAATTTGCCGAAATTCATGTAAATCAGTAATGCTGTCTTAAATGACAAATAATCGGGGTTGAAATTGGCTATTTGTTCAAATAGTTCATAATTGAGTTGATATTTTTTCTTGGGAAGGGATGAAATTATAAGCGATAACACTATTTTTCTACTGTACTATTTATCCCTTATTTTAGAAGGGTGCTTATTTTAGTCATTTATTCATCTTGTTTTATAGGTATAGAAGTAATTATTAATGTTTTTGTCTCAAATGACAGATATAGGGGTTATAATTGGCTCACTTTTTTCCAAATAATCATAAACGACTCGATTTCGATTAAAGAGGCATTTACTGAAATTCATGTAAATTATTATTGTTTTAAATAAAAGAGGTTGAAATTGGCTCTTTTCAAATAATTCATAAATGATATTTTTTCTTGTGAAGGGATGAAATTTTAAACAATAACATACGATTTTTCTACTATATTAATTATCTCTTATTTCAGAAGGGTGCAAATTTTAGTCATTTATTATTCATCCATAAACTCGATATTTTCCGATGTAAAGGGATGAAATTCTAAATGTTTCCCCTGCACTAACATATAAAATCGCGAAATTTGTAACATTTTCGTCATCCCTTACGTTGGAAGGGTGCAAATTTGAGAAAATTTTGCTATTTTTTAATCTAATTTTTATGTACACAAGTAATTTGTTAATGCTTTGTTACAAATTAAGGGTTAAAAATTCAAATTTTAAGAGGGAAATGGAAATTAGAGTTATCTCTAAGAGACGTGTCAATGTGTTGTCGAGTTTAGTAACTAAATAATAGAAATAGGGCTGTTTATTGTTTGTCATCTTGATAAAGGGATGAATTTATAGGTGAATCTTTTGTTTTTTTTGCTATTTCCACCCTTTAGTAATCGAACTTTATTATAGAAAACCATTAAATAAAAGTTACAATTTGGGGGTTGACGATTTTAATACACTTATATCATCGCTTAATGTATTACAATAATCTGAATTTCTAGGGAACTTTACTTATAATATAATCCGATGTTTTTGTTGCAAATTAAGGGTTGGAAAATGCGATTTTCTTCATTATTTTAGGGAAATTAATTCGGTAAATTTAATCCCGATGTTTTTGTTATAAATTAACGTTTGGAAAATGCGATTTTCTTCATAATTTTAGGAAAATTATTCAATAAATTTGAAAATTTCCTCCAACAAAGAATTGTTTCAATATTTGTTTTAATTATCGTTAAATTAATCAAAGAGAAAAACTGATTGATTAATTTTCCATGAACAGAAATAAAAATTTATTAACTGGACAAAGAAATCTACAAACGGATGTTTATAAATTGTTATCTTTGCCGATTGATTAGATTTTATGACTTCTTTTTTAATTATTTCGGCTGAATTGTGAACGAAAAATAAACAAATATTGAATTTCAACCGTTTTCAAAGAAGTCGTTACAATTTTTTAAAATTATTTATCGATAAATTTATCTCCAAAATAATAAAACAGAAGAATCGGCGACACTATTCTTCAAACTTTTATAAATTCAATAAATCTAAAATCGAATAAAACAGGGTGAAATATTTAACGTTATAAATATTTAAAATTTCACCCCATTTTATGATTAATAACCTGTTGATTTTCACATAAAATCTGTTATTATCATCCCTATAATCTTGTTTTATTGCACATTAGGTATACAGAGATAGAGGTAAATTGAAAAATAAGGGAAATTTTCGGGTCTTTTAATTAATTTCTTTGTTTTATCAAGAAATCGATTGATTGTCGCTGCATTTTATTATCACTAAATATTCAACGGAAGTCGTAATTGTATCGAATTTCAACTGTCTTCTGATAATTCCAAATTTATTGGCGTCTTTGTTTATATTCTGGCGCCGCATGCAAATAGACAATTTTTTTTCTAGAAAATTCCATGTTGTTTTCTTGATAACTACCCCCTTTAAAAATTTGCTAAAATCTAAGGGTGTCTACTGGCCTAGATTTGGAAAAATTCCTCGACTATACCTGTAATTATTTGCAATAAAATCTAGATAATTGAAGAGAAATTTCACCCTATAAAAGAGGGTGGTTGTTGTATCTAGTAAATCTAGAAATTGATCGTTTTAATAAGGGCTTTTTATAATTAAATTTGAAAATTAAGGGCCTATATTTTAGTGTGAAATTATTCACGGTAGAACATGAATAATCAACAGAGAAACAACCCTTTATATAGGGTGTTTCTGTTTTTAAATTCTCGAAACTTACCGTTTTTATACAGCTTTTTCATAATTAAGTTGGAAATTAGGGGTGAAACCTACAAAATCTATAAATATTTGATAATAATTTTGTAACATTTGCAAATGTAAACAATTGAAAAATTCCATCCCTTCATACAGGGTGGTTCGAACAGGAAACGACAATTTTTTAAATGTATTATCTCTTAGAAAATTGCATTAAAAAATAAGGGTGAAATTCAAAAGTTGTATTATTTTAGATTAATTAAAATATCTTAGATTTGATGAAAATGAATAAAAGACAAATTTCAACCCTTATACAGGGTGGCTTTTCTGTAGATATATTTTTAAAACGGATCGTTTCTTTAAGGGGTGACATTATACTTTATTGCTCACTGACTTGAATTATTTGGAAAATCAATCGGGGTGAATTAACGATATCTTGTTAGAAAATACAAAATTGATGAAAAAATTAAGTAAAATTCTATTTGGAATGAAATTTGGGGTGGAAATCTATATATTACGTTTATTTATAGGGGTTATTGGGAGTAACAACCCTAAAATTGTTGATTTTCCCAGTTTTCCTTGACAAATTCGCCTTTGAATAGTGTGAGTTTTTTTATTAACAAAAGGCCTAATATGTAATTTTTCTTTATTTTCCAATAATTAATAGAATTTTCTAGAAAAACGTTAACATTAATGTTAACGTTAGCGCTCTAACTTTGTCAAATTTACTTGTCCCTACTTAAATCTTTCGTTTCTGATTGGCCCAAATTGAAAGTAGGGGGAACATTATATAAGCCTCCACCCGAACGGTTGCCAATCATTTTGATTTTAGTTTCGGTTGTTTAAAATTTAAATAGTTGATTGAGAACCACTGGATTGTTTCCAATCCAGTGGTTCTTCAAGTTTATTGCTTAAAAATTTTGGTAAGTTCCCTTTGAAGAAATATTTTGGAGTTTATTCTAATTTTTGGGGAATTTTCTAGGGTATTATGGTGGTTTGGACTTTTGATGGTGGTGGTAGTTTTAAAGGGTTGGCAGCAAGAACAATGGAGATGATCCACAGTGAAGGTGTTAGTGATCGCACTAAGTAGTCCAGAAAATTATTGCTTATAAATTTTGGTAAGTTATGAAAAAATTTTTTGGAATTTATTCTAATTTTTGGGGAATTTTCTTCTAGGGTCTTATGGTTGTTTTGTGTGCTTGGTGGTGGTAGCTTTAAGGGTTGGCAACAAGGACCATGGGGGTGATCACGTTGAGGGTGCTAGTGGTAGCAGTAGGTAGTCTAGAAAAGTGGTGAGTCCGTTCCAAATTTTTAATTTTTGCTCGATTTTCGAATCTCAAATTTGTTTCCATTTGCAATTTTTCGTAATTTGTAAATTTTAATTAAATAAGGCCCATTAGAAATTTTAAATTTTTAATTGACTTCAAATTTCAAACATTTAGAAGTTTTTAATTTTCAAAATTCATTAAAGTTGCTTCAAATTTTTGAAAATCGTTACAATTTTTCAATATTTGTAGAATCGGAACATTATTTCTTAAGCTGCTGAAAATTTTTCATAAATTTTTAATTGAATTAAAAAAAAAAAATCGTGGCCTTTAATTAAAATCGCCCAATTTTTTGCTCATCTAGTATCTTTTTAAAAATTTTGAATTTGAATAGAAATATATGCAGGCTCCTATTATGTTACTGACGAATATTTTTTAAAATTTTCCGCATGTTGATGACAAAGTGTTCATTGTATTTTGTAATTTTTTTCAATTTTTTCTTAATTTACATTTAAACAATTTTAATTTCAATCGTTGCTGGCGTTTTGTTTTCAATATTTTGCAAAATTTCTTCGAATTTGCAAACTTTTGCGTTATAGAATGCTTTTTTGAAATCGAATTTCTTTTTCTTTTTAAATTTGGGGCTAAGCAATCTAAATTTTTTTTATAAAAATTATTTTCTATCGGTTTAAATAGAAATCTCTGTTTTAAAGTGAAAATTAATTAGAAATTTTCCAATTAACTGAACTTTATTAAAATTCGTACAATTGTGTGCTTAAAAATCAAAATTTTCATAACTCCTGTACTTAACTTGAGCTTGAAATATTTGCAATCAAAGACTCTTTTCGTGAATTTTTAATAAAACAGTATTCGGCGTTACTGCTTGTTATTAAATGAAAATTTAAAAGTTTCATCTGTTAGGCTTTTGTTAGGTTTAAAATTAACCGTTAGGTTATTGTTAGGCTTGAATTCAGAGATTACAGGCAGGCCACTAAAAATTAAATCAATGATAAATTCCAATTTCCATAAATTCACGTTTCTATGATCTTTCAATTTTAGTCTTCCCTATTTTAACTTCTTCGATTCATTTAATTTTCAACTTCTGCCCCAATTCTCAATTAATTTCAGTATGGTTTACTTGAATTTAACTTACGCTCTTTTGATTTTTTTATCTTGGTTTATTTTTGCGAATAAATCAATTAATCAATCAATCATCAATCATCAATCGAAATTTAGGCTTCACCTAAATTGTAGAATTAATAAAAATGTAGCCAATATTCAAATGTAGAACAATAAATGATTAAATTTTCTTCAATTTTCGAATATTTCCTGTCACCATCACCAGTTGTCAATTATTTCGGTAAATTTTTATTGCAATTTGGGTAGTTCTTCAACTTAACCATTTGAATAGCTTATTTTTTCAAGTTTTTATATAATCGAATAATTCTTGTTATTTGGAAAGTCTTTAGGCTCCTTTTTTATTAGTGTATTCTCATTATTATTAGTGGATCTTGATCGAGTTTCTTGTGAAATTCTCTTTTACAGGCTTATAATAAGATAGCTTCAATTAAACTACTTTTTATAAGTATTTTCCTTTATAATAAACTAGTTTTCATAATCGTATAATTGTTATTTTGAAAGTCTTTGGGTTCCTTTTTTATTAGTTTATTCTCATCATTTTTTGATTTCTTGTGAAATTCTCTTTAAGAGCCTTATAATAAGACAACTCCAATTAAACTACTTTTTTTTAAAGTACTTTCCTTTATAATAAAGTAGAAAGACTGATTTGTTTTTCTCGATTTTCACTAACTAATCTTGAAAATTCAACAAATTTAGCACCCTTTCTAAAGTTCATTTAATAGATTTCAAAATTTTCACGTCATTTTCTATTTGACTTCTTTTTTTTTTGAAAAAGAACTCAGTTTAAGTGGAATTTGATGTTCTATCACAATTTCCATGTCTCTTTGCTTTTTCTAAATAGACGAAATAGAAAGAGTTTTAAGAGAGAGGAAAGGAATTTTTGAATTCGTGAGATCTATTTTAATACCACCTCCTGCTAGGAGTCTTTGAAGGAAAGTTTAGGTTTTTTCTTGCTTTTTGTAATTATTTGTTGAATTTTCCCTATTCCATTATTTAATGCAGTCAGAAATTTTATTTTACTGGAAACTTTCAATATTTTTTTTCTATTAATTGCATTAGCTCTTGAATATTGTTGATTCCATCGTTCTTTTTAATTTTTATCCTTAACTTCTTTATTTATATCTTATTGTTCGTGTATTAGGCCACTTAGCTAAACTTTCGTTAGGTGTTATACATTCGTTGAAGATTTTAGAATATTTCAGGGGTTTCTAGGGCGTTTTAGGGAAATTTTCGTTAGGTTTTGATTAATTGATCTTCATTTCTTTCGTAATTTCTAAAGGTTTCTCCTAATAGTTTCAAATGATTTTTTTTGTTTGAATCAGTCCTCTTCAATAATTTTAAAATTTTTGAAACAGATTACTGTAATATCAAAATCTTTACAATTGGCTTTGTGTGGGGGTTTTTAAAATGTGTCTATTGATAAGATTTCCAAATTTTGCATTCGGTGATGATACAATACTTGGGCCACATTTTATCGGCCTTGTCTTCATTTTTTTTGTTATACACCTCGTGGAAAGACTCCGAATTTTCATTAATTTATTGTTGGGGCTCCTCAACAGATATTTTGCCACATTTTTCGCACAGTTTTTTTTTTTAAAAGACCATTATTTTTTTGAATTTACTCAAATTTAGTTATACGGTAACTTACAGCCGGAGAAAAGCCTTTATGACACTTTATTTTCGTGTAATTTTTACTCCATTCACAAATATTTGTGATTTTTTCCTCATTTTTACTTGTCTTTCAATCTCTGAAGAATTTTTTTAGCCAAAACTTTATGCTACATAGTTCTTGTATTAGTTTTGTTGTCAATTACCGGATTCTGTTGATTGTTCATCGTTCATCTCCATTTTTTTAACTTCCCCGACCAGAGGGGGAAGTTATTTCTTATTTACTTGCAAAAGTTAATTGTAAGAAATACATTTTGTTATTGAAAAGGCTTCTTTTTTTTCTTTTTCAAACGTTTTCCATATGTCAGTGGAAAAATTTCAAATTACTCATTAGCTTAGAAGATCAAGTGTTCTTTAAATTCTCATCCATCTTCTCGTATGTTATTAATTTACCCAACCACAAAGGTTTTAAAAACAATTTGATAATTTTGGTCTTGGTTCTTGTTTAAGTACCTCTAGGTATATTCATCTATTCTAATTGATCATGAATTTCTACTTACTTACAATTTCTATTTGTCCAATTTAATTCTTTGAAGTTCATTGTTGGTATTGTATTGCCTTAAAGCTCTACTGTAACCCATTTTGTGAAGGCTTTCTGAAAGTCTTTGGTGTGTTTGTTCTTTATTAGTTTCGAAGGCTCCCTGAAAGCTTCAAGTACCTTCTGTATTTTTTTCAGTTTCTTTCAAGGATGTCTTTGTACTGTTCGATTTTTATAAAGTTTCAATCTTTCCTTGTTGCTTGGGGCTTTCAATAGTCTGGATTGATTGCTGTAAGTGTTTTAAAAGGAGCCTCGTTTGTAATTCAGGTCATTTTCAAATTCAGAGTGCTTTTTTATATGTCTCAGTTCAAAAATTTGTATCCTAGAGAGTGTTAGAAGTGAAATTTCTATCATTGTTGTTATTGTTGGTGAAATTTTTGGTCGAAGAATAAGCCTCCTTGGCTTGATTTAGCTGTAGTTGTGTTTTCTAAGCTTGGTGGCTTATTTTCAATTATGTTTATTGTTCTCTAAAGTGGATTTGGGATTGTTTGTTTTGCTTTCTATTTTCAGATTTAATTTCAACAGTGTTTTTCTTCAGATTCAGTTCATTATGTTTTTTTGAGAAGCTCTTGTTTTTTCCTTAGTGGGTCTCTTTTGGCTTTAATTATTTAAACACCTGTAAAGCCATTTCGTGATTTTCATTCTTATTATTCTTATTATCATTATTTCAAATAATTTTTGTCCATTATAATTTGATTTTATGTTGCCGAATTAGAAGACTATTCTATACAATAGCCAGACACCAATTTGTCTTGTGATTTTTGTGATGTATCGAAGTCGTCCTCTTTTGTTCTAATCTTTTATCGTGCTAAATCGTTTCTTCATCAGCTCTTCTTTAGTAAGGGCCTGTACTTGTCTGTATCTGTACTGTACTGATCTGTAACGAACTTCGTTTTGTAAGCTAAAGATCAGTTCCATAATGGGAGGATTTTCTTATGTCAAGTTTTGTATTTTATTTCATTAGATATTATTGTAGTATTCTTTCCTTTTTGCTAATTACATATGGTTAAAATTCCCTAATGTTTAAAATAGTTTTTGTTATGTGCTACTAGCCATAACGCCATAGCGGATTGAAACAGGCCTCTAATCGACTCTGATGTTACACGAATTTTATGTTATTTTTTAAAAATTCACTCATGCTAAAAATTGAGTTTTGTTGAGAATTCGCTTGAATGAGATGTAATGATGGTGGCTTTATAGGTTGGCTTCTCAAATTGTTCTATTTTATAAGAATTTCGGATAATTTTTTGGTTGTCTGATTAAGGAAATTCTTCCCGTTTAAAGGCCTTATCGTTTTTGTTGATACAATATTTCCTTCTGACACCGTCGAAAGTCGGATTCATTTTAACCGTAATTTTGTTAATTTTCTAAATCAATGACGAGGAGAGGGGCTTTTATTTGATTTTGTCCAAATTTTAATTTCTCTTGTTTGAATGCATCGTGAATCTCTTGGATGATTGTTAAGTTTTCTCTTCAGCATCTTCCAATTGTTTTGCCTTTGGACAATAGCTAAAAGCAAACTCATATTTCTAGTGTATTAAAGTTTAAAAGAAATCTTTTAGGCTGATTTTTCTCAACCTAACGTGATACAATTTTTGGTAACACTGTTAAATACATATGGCAACCATCAGTTTTCGGTTTTTTCTAAACTTTTCAGGCCTTATATATTTTTTTTTGTCAATGCAACTGTATTTTTTCTTGAAACAATTTCAGATTTTTGATCTGAATCTTTTTACTGTACTTTTTTTCGATTGTGATGCTGAGGTACTTTTGTGTAATTTCACAATTCAACATTTTTGTTGCTTTTTGGAATTAGTTTATTTTTCTTTTTTTTTAGAATCCTAGCAAGTTAGCTAGTACATCCCATTTAAATTGACGATTTTTCATTAAAATCTTCATGGATTGTATTGATTTTATTGTTCATTTTTGTAGATTTTGCCAAGGATTTTTATCGATTTTTGAAATGGCTTTGGTTTTTCCTTGATAAAAAAAAAAACAATTTTCATGAGTTTGTCCTTTTTTTCCTGAAAATACCCATTTGTACATGGATTTTTTTAGAATTTTTTTCTAAATATCTCACGTGGATTTCGTCTTCGTGATTTTACTGATAATTTTTTAATTTTTTCCAACTTGAGGCCGTTTATTGATGCTGCGTTGACTCGGAATGTGGATGGTTTTTTTAAAACATTGTATGGTGCTGGCCCTTCTTTTTTCTAAATTTTGGTAAAGATCGCCCTTCTCATCTAGCCAGTTTCAGGTTGGATGGAAATTTCCATCAACTTTCTCTTCTTCTAGCAGATATTAATACGAGTCTTTGGGCGTGTTTACTTGGTGTGAGTAGTGAATGGTTCCGGACTTCTAAATTTACTTACAATTTTCACTCAACTTGCCTTTTTTTAAAATAAAACATTAATGCCAGATGTCTGGGATCTCTTCCTATTTCTTTTCCTCTGTATGCAGAGATTATAACGGAAGCCTTAAATTTGATTAATTGTAAAGAAAGGAATTAAAAATGAAATAGTCGCTTGAGTTTATTGAATTTATTTTTTCAATTTACATTCTTTAGTTCTATTTGTTTTCTTAATTGTATTTCCGTATCTACAATAGGTACTCTCAAGCAAATTTATTTTATTTCACCTAACAAGATGTTCTTTATACTAATTGTTTTTAAGTTTTTCATTTATTAAATTATTATTCAATTAATTGAGAATTAGTTGTATTGCACTGTTGTTCGAATAAAATTGAGCCGTTTTTATATTACCGATTTTTAAAAATTTACCAAATTTCCCTCAAAAATAGGTTGCTTTATTATTTAATTTTTAATATCTTTTTTATCTTGGCACACGTTTCTTCTCAACAAATAAACATTGAGCATTGACTTGGCACCGATTTTTCCCCATTATTTCTTGGTGTTCTACGTGTAAGTTTATAGAACAATAAAACCAAAAAAAATCCATTTTTTGTGGTAGATATGTAAATTTGTTGTTTACTCCCCCTATATTTTCTATTTTTATTTAATCTCGTCAATAAACAATAATTATGGATGGTGGTGGATATCAGTCGTTTCTCGAATCAGCACTACTACCCCTAGTGAACCGTCGTCGTATTGGCGGTGGCCGTCCACCATTATAATCTAAACTAGCTGAACGTTTTTCGCGCATTTGTGCTGCCAATAATTCAATCTCCCAATTTGCACTGCTATTCTCATAATCACCATCATTACAACTCTGTTGTGATGAATAATCATCGTCTGTATCAGTAGCTGAATCAATATCGAGAACAACATTATCATCATCATCATCATCATCGTCAGTAGATGGCGTTCTTTTCATTGTTGTTACCGTTGTTGTTTGACCACTTACACAAGATGGTGCTGTTGTTGTGATAGTTGTAGTTGTTGTAGTTGTCGCCCATATATGTAGTGGTGTTAATGGCCGTTGTGGTAGTTCTTGTAATTCTTCGATTTCTTCATTGGATGCTTCGTCCCATGAGTGTCGTTCGCGACTTATTACCGTATCGAAGGACTCCTAAAAAATTAATTGTAGCAAACTTTCTTTAATAATTAAACATATTTACCGTTAACGATTCCTCCGTATTCCGTTCTAATTCGCTTATATGTTGTTTTAATTGATTGATAAGGTCGTCTTTATTTTGTAATTCTTGTTCTAATTTCTCGAAGCGTTGATGGAATTTCTCTTGCATATCTTGCAAATGATGGCTCATTACTTGTTTTATTGCTAATAAAATATCGGCAAAATATTGTTGTTCATCATCTAAGGTTTTCAGTAGTTTCATTTGATTATTGTACGTTTTATTAGGCACTACACTAAGATTTTGATCGGTTGTAATTGGTGATGTTGCTGAATTTGTTGTTTGAACAGTCGTTTCATTCCTATTATTATTATTATTGTTGTTATGGCCAAAACAAAATAAATTCGGTTGGATGGTACCGTTAGCACTATGTGGAGGACTTTGTAATGTGTCCCTATTGAATGTAACGCTCTTCGATAATTTACTATGTCTAGCTGCATAACCCTCGATAGTTGGAGCTCGCATCAATTTCCGAAATTCTGTCGAATCTACACGTTTTGGTGTCGTTTCTGTACTCGATACAGTCTTAGTTGAGGCCTCTTCTATTTCTTTTTCTTTATTGTTTTTCTCATGGGCCAATTGTTGGGTTTCTTCCGATAATTTCTTCAAAATCGATTTCAAATTTCTGCGTTCCGGTGTTTCATTATTCGATTCATTACTAGACGTCAAAAGATCGTTATTTTGTTGTTGTTGATTCCTATTGTTATTGTTGTAATTTTGTTGATGGTGCATTTTGGAACCTTCCGAATGGGAACGTATCAATGATGCATCCTGTTCTAATAAATTCTGTTGATTTGCATCCGGTATATCTAAACTGAAACTACGTGTCTTCATTACTGTTTCTAGTTCTTCTAATTTCTGGCGTTCGTTGAGGATTTTCAGTTTTTTAACGAATGGCAAACCGCCGTACTCCGGTGATAGATCATCGACAGATCTGAAACAAAAACAAAGTTAATATTTTTGACTGGGATTTCATTGATTGTTCGAAGAAATTTTTGATTCTAGCCCAGCCAAAAGTAGTTAGCCTCTAAGCCAGGATGAGAGCAACTTTTATGCAAACTTTTGATCTTCTCAGATGTAGATACAGATGCAGATTTTTGATCTTCAGAAGCCTGTGTGTTGTTGTTGTATCTAGCGGATTCTTGCAACTTTAAGGCTGCATTTAGTAAAGGCTCCTAGATTTCTTATAAATTTGAAAATTTAAGGGTTTTTTTGATCTGTTGGTAGGAATTTTTGGATTTAAGGCTCCTATAGCCTTTGGAACGATGTTACCGTCCTTTAACGAAATTTATCTTCAATAATTATATTTTCAAGTGGCTTCACTAGGCTTGTATAACTAGTGACAGTGTAGCCGAGAAGTAATTTTTCTTCAATTATATTTTCATGGGCTTCCTTCATTCTATTACAATTCTAATAATGAATTTACACATTACCTGTAATGCTTCGTTTTCCTCGTTAATATTAATCTGGGCTTCGGTTTCGTGTGTTCCTTTTCATTGATGATTTTTTCGCTTGGTGCCGCCGATTTGGACGTAGACGACAACAATTGTGTTGATGTCGATTGTGATTGTTGTTGTGTGGTAGTCTCTGATAAATCTCTGGATATTGCGGCTTTTTTCAATTTACTCCAAGGTGGCTCGCTTTTACTATCAATACTAAGTATGCTTTCACTTGATGGTTCTTTGACATCAGCTAAACGTTTTGATGTTGATTCTCCTCCTCCAGTTGCCGCTACTGTTGTTGAAGACGTTACCATTGTAGTTGTTGGTGTTGCAGAATGGAACTTCCATCTCTCCCTATATTAATAAATCATTACAAATAAAAAAGAAATGACAAACTATTTTGTTACCTTAAAGATTTTGTAGCAGTATTCGTTGTTACAATACTACTACCATTACTGCTATTATTGTTACTATTAATAGTAGTCACAGGTTCGGGTTTTTTAGGGCTTGTTACTATTGTACTGTTACTAATATTGGAACTAGTTTGGGCCAATTTCGATTTTTCAACTTTCTCCTCTTTAGCTTTCAACATTAATATCCTCTGTAATAACGGCAAACCAGCTCCAATAGGCTCTTCATTATTGCTTGCAGTTTCTTCCGGTATAGGCGGTGGTGATTTTATTGATGATGGTGATAATAACGGGGATGTTTTACCACCACCACCACTACATCGTTCTTCATTCTCTTGTTTCTCTTTCAATAATCGCAATCGACTTAATAGCGGCAAACCGGCACCTAGAGGCGATGTTGTTGTCCCTTTAGCGCCAATCTCATCTTTTTTATCATCTTCTTGACTTAAATCGTGCGATTTAACTCGCGACATACGTTTTAATGTTCCTTTATTGTTGTCTTTGGTAGTACTGTTGGTTGATGGTCCATGTAATGGTTGTAATTCAAGCGATTCTTCGGATTTTCGATGAGTTCGTGATTTTTTTAATACATTCCGTAAACCTTTCGCTTCATTCTTTAATTTATCGACTATTGTTTTTGGATCGGGTACTCCATGATGATGATGCTGATGATGGTGATGATGATGGTCTTTATGATGAGATGACGGTGGATTCCTTGCTGAAGCTTTAACTTCCATCAGTCGTTTCCTGCCTAAAGCTTGTAAAATCTCTTGCGCTTCTGGATAGTCTTTCATTGCAGCTAGGACGTCTTCGCGGGATAATGAGAATAGTTCCGAGTAGCCTACAGAACGGACATCTGCCGTTCGCCTATTGGCCAAACAAATATTTCAATCAATTAATTAATTAAAAAAAAAATTAGGATGTACTTATTGAGTCCGTCTAGATTGAGGATTCCGATTTCGCCGAAGAAATCGCCGGCTTTCATTGTTGTTAAAACTTTACCATGTTCGCTGATCACTTCTAGAATACCATCGGCAATAATGAACATCTCTCTTGCTACTTCTCCTTTGCGGCATATCGAATCGCCTGGTGTAAAAATGTACGCTTTCATCTTCAATACCAAATCGCGTAAAAATTCCGGTTGGCATTCCTGGAATATTGTCACTTTCTTCAATACACTCAAATTAACATGCAACGCCAATTCGGTTTTTAATTTGTCCGGTAATAGACCTAAGGCTGTATTTATATCGCCACCGCCTTGTATCCGACCTCTGGACCATGAGTAATCATACCAGCGCAAAACGCGACGCTTCATACCGCCTGGAACCTGTTCAAAATTTAATTAATTTTTCATTCAAAATGTGTTTATCATGGCTAAATATACAGTTCGGTAACTATAAATCTGTATTGAGTGTCAAGAAGACAATGGGAAAAGGATTTGTTACGATCTTATAAATCTTTACCTTGTGATGTCTCATATAAGTCTTGGCACCGTCCAATAAACGCTCAAATTCCAACCGGTTAGCGTTACGGTTTGTTATCACGTTTCCCACTTGGCCTGAAAAATACAATAGATTATCAACGTTCCGTTTTATATTTCCTTTCGTTTAGCTTTCCAGTTAATTTTCAACGGTGGATCTTGGTAAAAAAAAAAAAAAACTTGAAACTCACCCACAATTGTTGCAAAAATGAAGACACCGATCAGATAACTGACAATTGTAAAAATATACCTGAAAATTCGTTATTAGTCGAAATATCTAGAGGTAAATTAATAAATTTGGAAATTCATAGTTTTCGAACAGACATCAAAATTTTTGCCGTCCGTAAACCATTCGATTTTAGATTTAACAATAGTTTTGAAAGAAACAGGCGGCAGGACTAGTTTTTGGTTTATTTATTTCAGCAAGGCTGTTCGAGAACTTTGAGATTTACAGGAACATTTTCATAATTTTCGGATTTACTAATTGTTTTAACGTTTTTTTTTTTTTTTGGCAAGAGGTTGATTTTGAGAAAAGATCAACAAGATGAACAGCCCTCCAGTCCTGCCGCCGCTTGTCGTGCCCGGGCGTTATTTTTACAACAAATTTCATCAAAATTACACGTTTTCCCTTAAATTTTCTAGTTTTTATTTCTTAATCACACGACACACGTACCCATTGTTGGTGTTGAACTGCAACAGACGAGACTTGACACCTCTGCGCGGCAGGGACCGGAGGCCGTCCACCGAGTTGGTCTTCCTGATTATTATTTTTAAATTGTTTTCTCTTTTTTGAAATTGGGGTGGATTCGGTTGTACTTACTCTGCATTTGTTTCGGGGGTGGGTAAGTCGCCAATAGTGGTGAGTGTTAACGTTGACCAATACAACGAGCCTAAATATTTGCGTGTCAACGTGGCGTAATCACCCGGACGGTATGGATAGACCCAATCACCCTAATTCATTGAAGGGTGGTTTATTTTTGTAAATTTTACTATTTTGAATAGTTTTTTTACCTGGAAACCCTCAGCTTCTGATAATAGGAAATAGAAACAACCGAACCAGTGTGCCAATATTAATAAAATGTGAATTAAATTAACAACACGCCATAAATTCGGCCATACAGTTCTCGATTCAACCATATAATAATAATTAACAGCACGATAAACTTTTAAAAATCTCGGGACATCTCAATAATGGTTGTGTACCAAAACGTATTTGTAATAAATCCAATGGTAATAATGATGTTAAATCGAATAAAAAGGCACGTGAACGTAGATAATGACATGCTAATTTCTTCGAATCATATACCATTAAACCTTGTTCTAAATAACCAGTTCTTAATTGTACTAATAAATCGAATAAAAATATAATATCGCTTATTGAATCACAGCTAAACCAGAATGTCTCTAATAGTTTTTGTAATTCTGGAAAACTTTGTCGTACAATTAATGTCCATAAATTATATAAAACACATATTGTTATTATTAACAACCAATAAAAATAGAAATTCTCATCGGGATTAACAACTGTACGTGGTTGTTTGCGTTGTCTACGACGACGACGCGGTTGTGATTGATTATCACCATTATTACCACCACATTCACTACCTGTATCTTCGACGGTTTCCTGTGTTTCGGGTATTTGACGCGACGAGAAACGCTTCAAAAATGAATCTTCACGTTTCAAAGGCGGTTTCTACAAGCCCAAAATTGTAGATTTTCTATCAAAAATCATTAAAATAAAAACAAACCTTTTGCATTGCCGATGAGATTTGCACGGTTGTTCGCAACTTCATCCATCGTTGGTTCGATTTCGTTCTGAAATAAGACGCTAGATTTCAATTTCTACAATTCCCCTTCGATATAGAGGGAGAATAGAAGAAATTCGTTCAGTTTTTGCTCAAACCAACAGAAGAAACGATCGCTAAGACTCGATTTTGTGCCATTTTTTTCAAATATTTTGTAGGTTAACGATAGTAGCGCCGTCCTGGCGGTCGTTTCTCACAATTTACACACATCTATTACTGTTGTATTTTGCAGAAATTCTCTAAGTAATAAACAGCAAAAAGACTAAGTTGTGCATGCAAAATACAACTACAAAATCGCCAAATTCGTTCTGTTTTAATATAAATATGAGGAAGACTAGCAAGTCCTAGAAAATGAGAGTTCAACACAGAGTAAAGATTTTAGAAGTGTTCAAAAAACAACATCGATAAAAACAGTTTTTTGCTTTTTTTTTTGAAAAGAAATTGTTGTTAAAAACACCTCTTGATTTTTCGTAGTGAATGGTAGTAGGCCATAACGGCTTTCAAATTCTTCCAACTCTGCGATGCTATCCGTCCCGTATTAATACTGCCACCATTATTGATTGTTCGATTTCTGGAAGAAGTTTTTTCGAATTCTAGACTTGTTTTTTTTTTTTTTGTAAATTCCTAACCCTTAAATTCGAATAGTTTTTGATTTACCTTTGGCTCGGACTTTTACAATCCGATTCGTTAGCATTCGAACTGTTGTCGTCCTCTTCACGGCTTGTGTTCTGCGAACGGGGCGATTGTAGCGGTGTATTGACATCGTCTGAGCTGCCATTGCCGCCGCCATCGTCGGCCATTAAACGGCTGCGGCTACCGTCACCGCCGCCACCGCCAGTCTGTTCAACCTGATCACACAAAATCTTTAATGTTGTTTTGATCTTTACGATTTTCTTAATCCCTTTTTGATCAATAATAGCGATAAACTTACCCATTTTTCGACCTCTTGTGAAACTAAATCAGCGCTTCATATAAAAAAAGAGGATCGTATTAGGGGGTTGTTTTTATAATATTTTAATCCGATTGGGGCTTCTTTTTGGCTTCATTATTTATTTTGACATGTGAAATTTTGAGTTCTTTTCAAAAATTCCAAAAATTTCCACATTTTTTTTGAATGATTAATGATTTTAGTTTGTGGGGAGGGCGCCGCCTATATTAATTAATCATCAATCTTCTCTACTCTACTCATCAAACTTTCTACTTCTCTATTTTATTTAAATCTCATATACAGGCTGTTCCATTTAACTGAATCTGTACATGACATCTCTAAGGGTTAATAATAAATCAAATAATAATAGTAAAGGTTTTGGAGCTAATTAATTTCGAAAAAAAAACGCTCTATCCGGGGGGATTTTCGAGAGCGGTCGGACACTTTGTTTAATTTTGGATTTTTCCATAGGTCTTACCTTGTAGTTGCTCAAATTTCTTTGAATGGCTGTCGTTTTCAAATTCGGGAAAGCTTTGTATGAATAGGCATCGGGCTCTCTTCGTACAGAAAGTTCCTCTTAAAAGGCCCACTTTTTGATCTTTTAAAAGATACTAGATTTTCCTTTTACAAATTCAGGTTTTGTATTTAATTTTGGAAGGCCAGTAGGTGGAACAGTCTGTATAGATAGCGTACTTAGCTTTTAATATCCTTTTAGACGGCTGTTCAACTTATTTTTTAAGAGTTCCTCGAGTTTTCTCTTACTAACCCGTTAGAGAGAAAAAGAAAGAATATTCTAAATTGGCATTTATCCACATAGATTTAATAAATAATATGTGATAAATGAAATAAAATCACCCCTATTCAATGTGTTCTTAATGTTATTCCAACACCTTGATTTCAAGGATTTTCCCACAAAGGAAAAATTTGTTTGTTTCTCAGGTTCCGGTTGGTGACCCTTTTTTTAAACATTTCTTTCTCTCTTTTATTACAACCCTTATTTTCCACCACAAGTGTGGATTATTTTAAACAAGAACTTTCTGCAATTGTCGCTGTGTTGAAACTGTATTCTGTTAATAATCTGTATTGGTCTTCTGCTTCTCCAACCCCTTGAATAACTTTTCAAGAATAGATAAAGATTACCACCCCCCCAACGTTCACCATAAAAATAACGATTGGCAGTCGTTTATGTTTCCCCATATTCAATTATTACAGCTATTCGTTTCCCGTTTTGTGTAACTTTCATGATTTTCATCGTTTTCTTCTTCCCTTATCGTCCTTTTTTTTTGTTTGATCCAAGAAAACCCCACCCCTCAAGCAAAAAAGATTCGTTCTTTTTTCTTTCTAGTCTCATCGACATTATAATGAAAATTTATTACCCCCGATCGTAAATCTAGAAATATGACGGACGGGTTGTAGTTACGGATGAATGAAGGGCTTCTTTACCACCATTACAACTTCTTATACTCTACCCCTCACCACCAATATCGAACGGAGTTTCTGATCGATTGACATGTAAATAATGGAATTTGCGGTTTTAATTGCTCACCCCGAAACTCAATCACATACACCACCATCACCACCGCAACGTTTTAATAGAAAGTGTCACGATTAATTTTGGGGGTGTCTTTAAAACAAACAACCCTTCAAACGCATTTGAATATATTGCAACTGTATTTCGAAATTAAGAATTTCACCCTTATATTGACTAAATGTAAGAAAATTTTACAATACCTTTAAACTAAATCCGAAAATATTCGATATCATTTTTGATTTATTAACCAAATAAATCACCCCTAAACAATACACGACAACATTAACGACAAAAATCTCCACCGATACTGATCATGAAATTTTACCCTTATAGGAAGGAATTTAAATGCATTCCACGTGATTAATATCGATTTTGTTTTGAGTGTTATTTATACACTCAATTTTACATAATTCAAAATAACAACCTTTATTTTACTTTTTAATCATACTAAGACAAAAATTCCTTTCCACCTTCTCTCGATTTCATCAATCGAAACTATACCCAATACTAATAAATTATTAGAATTGTGTAATGGTAGACATTCACTCTGGGGGTGGCAAACTGTATTTGTGAAAGGGTAAATCTTTCCTAAGAACAGATCTGAGAAGGCCATTTAATCGATAAAACCTCCCTGTCATACTGAGATACACACAGATATATATACAGGATGAAGAAGACTTATTGCATTCTTGATTTACAAATAAATTGCTGCTGTAATTACAACCCCTAAATTGTATTTTTCCACAACTTTACGTTCCAGGGAATTTCTCTAGTAGTGGAATTTTCATTGTGAAATATGTTTAAGGGTTGAAACACCACATATTTAAACTGACGATTAATACCTAACGTCAAGCAGTCTTTTAAGCCACCCTTCTTCATACTTTATTAAATTACGATGCGTTAGAATTAGAACAGAAGAAAAAAATTTCATGACCTATTTTCGAATTCTCTAAGAGGGATAAAGTTGTTTTGTGTGTGCCGGGATAGAGGGTGGTTTTTTCTTGTCTCATTTTATAAAAATAACGATCGATACTAGTGTATTTGGTAGTCAAATTGTTGTTCCTATATAAGGGGTTGGTTTTAAAGTTGAGCTTCGAAATTTAACGATAAAATAAACGATTATTAAAATCTTTTTTTAAAAATCGACAAAGGGTGGTTTAGTGTAGGTAAACAGGGCAATTAAATAATGAAACGGCATCTTTATCATTATTATAATTCACCCTCTAGTTTTATTAATATTAACCGTGTATTTAAATACACGGTTAATATTAATTAACTTTGCATTAAGGGTGAATATCACCTGTTCTTCTCGCTTAATTACTCACGGTATTCAACCCTATTAACACTAGTTTGTTGATTGTTGTATATTAAGGGGTTGTATTATTCGCCCCTATTATGCATACCAATGGAAAAGATAAGTGTGTGTATATAGGTGTTTTGTATACAACCTCTTGAATAATAAGACACTGGTTTTTGTATGGTACTTCCGGTTTATGTTGATTCTCTTCTTTTTTTATTGTTTACCCTCTTCCGCTTCAAGTGTTACCACTACATTGTTAAATAAAATAAAAGGGGTGAGCTCTTACAAAATAATTTTATTGTAGTAGCTCTTTGTGTCTTAAGAATAGTGGATGATTGATAGATCATTGGGGTTGATTTTTGTGTATTACTAGCTATTTTAGCTTTACGTCGGTTCAATTTTTCGTCGAATTTCTTATCGATTTCTATCAATATAAGATGTTGAAATAGGGGTAGTGCGAGTTGTGTTAGAAACCACCCACAACTACCCACCACCTGATCCTGTTCTCGATTCGATCGAAAACTTATCCCTTGTTTTAATAGAAGAAACTTTATTGTTTTAGTTTTATTTGTTATAATTGATTTAGTGTTCAGTTATAGGGGTGAGTTGTATAGTTGTGGTATTTGTTGTTAAGGGGGAAGATTTGATGTAATATTCTTTTCCTTATATCTTTATTTACGTCTATCGCACAAATACCTATTCAAACGGTTTTTCCTATATGCGTTACTGGGGTAAATCTACAAGCAATAGGCGCCAGTTAGGGGTGGTTTATTATTGAGTTAGAAAGAGAGAGAACCAACCCGGCCGTTGTCATGGTGATGTTTCGGATCGACATCATCGTTGTCATTGTCTGTCCTTCTCAATGCTTGTCTATCTATCCATCTAGTAAGATCAGAAAGTTTTTCTTCTTTCGATTCTTGATAGAATCGAATTTATTGTGGACAATTTTTGAATATTATCTGTTTTCCCCCAATAGACAACATCCATTAATTTTTTTGTGTCAAAAAAAAACTGCCCCCAGATTAACTTTGTGGAAAAATAATAGCCACCAAAGGAATAAGAGTATAATCGCTAGTGTTAAAGCGTATGATGCAGTTAATGTGGGGCTATTTTTATAAAATTTATTATTGAGGGAGGTTTTTTATTTGAAAAAAGTAACATTAATAAGTAGATCCTTTATGGGTTTGCTTTGATTAATTGATCGCGATTTCCTAGTTGTAAATTGTAAAAATTTGCATTGTAAACGATTGACTTTTTGATGAAGCAATGGTACTAAGTTAGAACCTAATATTATCAAAAAAATTTCCTCAACCAAACATTTGTCTGGGGACCACATAGGGTAGGTCCGGCAGGTGAGCCTCAAAGAGGCTGGTACTACCACCAAAAGTAGTACTTTTGATTCTTCAAGACTACTTATATTATTCTAAATCCCTCTCATTATAATTTGGAGGATTGGACAATTTACCAGCTAGTATTTAAGACTTTCTAGGCAACTTTTTTGCTGTAATATCGAGTTAACAGACTTCCAAAGTGGTACTAAAATCAGCAGCCTTTGAATTTGGTAATCATTTTATCCCTAATTTCTTTGAATACTCTAATAAACTCAATATTGATGCGGTCTCTTTGTGACCGGTACTTGTAGCCAAAATTAGTACTTTCGGGTTTTCAAGGCTCCGGTTCTACTTGAAATGCGCTTAATCCTTCGATTATAGCTTGAAGTTTTGAACAATTTACCACCTTTTTTTTAAGATTTTCTAGACAATTATTTTGTAAAATAGCCAGTAAATTAGGCTACCAAAATGGTACTAAAATCAGCAGTTTTTTTGAATTTGGCTACTATTTCCTTGCTAATTTCTTTAAATGCTCTAATAGTTGTATCAATGGTGACGCAGGCTTCAAAGAGGAGGCGGCTGGTATTGTATTACCAAAATTAGCACTTTTGGGTTTTCGAGACTTCTGTATGACTTGTACGTTGACTTTTTCCCTTACCGATTTCTATTATGATAGCTCTTGGATTTGCTCGATGGTAGCAAAATCGAATTTATCCTGCTCTTATTTTAAACTAACACCTATCTGGTGATTATGAAGCCTAGGAGGCTATTATTATCATTGAAATGAGAACCTTTGATTTTGATTTTTTTTTTTTTTTTGATCATCCACTAAATAAGGCTGCTAGCTTGAATAGAGAGTTCTGAACCGCTTTTAATTTTTGGACGTATTTCTGGTAATTGGTTTTCAATTTCAAATTTGTCAATGGGGATGATGTGCTGGTAATATTAGCATTTTTTTCATTTAAATTTGGTCTGTGGTAAAATCATAATCATAAGACAGTTCTCAAGCAATAAGTCTTCCGTTTTAGCAGCACGTTTGCTATTTTATATTAGGTTTTTGGACGTTATTCTCACCAATTGTTGTAATCTTCTGCCAAGTCCCCCTGGCAAAAAATTATTTTCTTCTTCATTCTTCTGAGTGATTTGATAAACATATAAGGCTAATGCAGTTTTTATTAAAGGCTTCAACATTCAATTTTTGGCATTTTCAGTTAATTCAATGCATTTTCTTCTAAATCTTCACTTACAAACGTTTCTTCACCAAACTTTTCTTAGTTTTTATTCTAAACACATCTCTTGAGACCCGATAGGAGGGAAGGTCCGGGGGGTGGGCTTCAAAGAAGCCGGTACTATTGTGAACATTAGTACTTGTTTAGTTCCAGTACTGTTTTTTTTTGCTAGAATCACTACTTTATTTATAATTAATTGTGAGGCTCCCTTTTCAGAGTCTTATTTTAAGGCTCCAAATTTTAGTCCAGCTGATATTTGACAAGGCTCTTAGAATGGCAATTTCGGCCTTCTTTCTCTCGACATGACTTCGGTTTTTGTTTTTTTTCGAACTTTTCGCGGCTTGATTTTCTCGTTCGTATTACGCTTTTTCAATGAGGATTTATTTGAAATTGAATTAAAAAAAAACTACCCCTAAATGTAATCTCTTCTCTCCTGCATTACGACTTTTAATCCCCAGGATATCAACTGGCCATATATCCCAATGGAAAATGAGATTTTGTGGTCAGAATGAGAGAAGGGGTGGTATGGTGTATTGATAAAGCTTTTGGATAGTTTCCAAATATAGAAATTTACAAGATATTTCCACCGATAAAACTCCCTTAGAATTAAATCAAAAAAGCTTTGTTACCAATTCCAGCTGAACAGAATTTGATAAAAATTAACGCCCCTTTGATATGATGGTGGCTTATTATAGTTTTTCTCACCTTATATTGTAATTTGTAAGAAATATAAATTTTTAAAACTGATTTTATCAATCCTTGCAGACAGGGTGGTATTTTGCGTATGTCTAAATCGTAAAAATTTACACCCCTCTTATCTAAACGTGGTGATTTTGCTGATAAATCTGTAGTTTAACTGTGTGTGCCGTTAACTCACCCCTTATTGCATGGAGTAAAAAATGTTTGTGAACTCTTCAAATCCAGATTTTCTTAGGTTCCCTTAAATCAATATCAGTTTTCGATTAAACTTTGTTGCTTTCTTGATATGGTTGTTTGTTTTGCGTGAGTATTTTGGGGGTTTAAGGGTTAATTAAAACCACCCCGCCCGTTTTATATTTCTCATTTGTTACCGCCACTGGAGAGGAATAACCTTTAAGCTTTGGGAATTCCAAATTAATTCTACCACTTCCACCACTACTTTTTTCCTAACTACGTTTTTTATCTAATATTTGAAATTCTCCACATAAAACTACCCTTTATCTAAAATATTACTAGAATGATGTTAGTAATAATTCAACTAAAATGGTTGATTTAACGAGCAAATTTATTCAAAATACGTGATACTCTTTGTATTGTTTCATAAAATGGGGGATGTTCGATCATCCCTCTGATTTTTAGTCATGACTGAAAGTTGATGTTTTTCCGATTAACTGCCTGTTTTCTGAATTGTCACACAAATTGTTTCAACGCTTTCCTCCCTCGATCGACCAACTTTTTTTATCAAATGAAGGGTAAATTCAATTTTCATCTCTTTCTATAAGCGTCCACTATAAAGTTTTCATGAAATATTGTAGAATCTTGAAGGACTTTTATAGGAGACAACGAAGGGTTGATTTTATAAATCACATCAATGTGTTATATGCCAGGAACAGATGTGTGTCAGCCCTTATATTTCTTCGAATATGGTGTACATGATGGTGGATGGGGTTGCCTAAAAGAAATGGTCCCCTTGGTCATTCATCTCTTCTCAATTTTCGATTCCGAATATTTGTTGGTGTTGAGGTGTTTGGTGTGGAAAAACACCCTTCTTTATTGTCATCACAATATGGGGTAGTTGCTTAGTATTCAAACAGTGAATGGAAGTTTTACCGAAATCACAGGCTATAGTTGTAAGGGGATTTCGAACGGAATAAATCGAGTAAGGCGCCCCTATATTGATTGTTTTGGTGTAACAAAAAGTTGAGAGGGTGCAATTCTCATATTTCCACCCTATTGTTGTGATAAAAACAACGAGAAGAAAAAGCAATTCTTATTATTTTGTATCGTTTATATTCTTGGAATTTTTCAAAGGGGATGAGTTTTTGATAAATTTTCAAACAATTCAAAGTTTCCTTATCGTAATTCACCACCACCCTTCTCTTCTCTGGTGACTTATTATGTTTATCACTACAATTTTTAACGCTTACCTGAAACGTTGAACATGTAGGCAGGATTGATGTTGTTCCGGTGGT
The DNA here is from genome assembly GCA_020740385.1 of Mylabris phalerata. Taxonomy (NCBI): domain Eukaryota; kingdom Metazoa; phylum Arthropoda; class Insecta; order Coleoptera; family Meloidae; genus Mylabris; species Mylabris phalerata. The sequence continues at coordinate 1,033,072 of JAJEOX010000142.1, read as the reverse complement.
GGTTGCACTAGTTCCTCCACTACTACCCCCGCCATTTAAAACCACCACCACCACCACCACCTCCTGTAGCAGATGTTGTTGCAGATGATTGATGGGATGCTGCCGATGTTGAACCGTAATTTAATTGATAAGCTGTATCGAGGATTTTTTTATGGGCGGACGCGTGGGCGCGATACGCTGATACACTTAATTTCATCTTTGTTTTAATTTAATTTTAAATAATGTGGGTGTAGGTTTTGTTGTTGTTATTTCTATTAGTAGGAAATCAGTAATTATACCAACTAGCTACCCCTAATTGTTGGGGGTGGTGGTGGTGTGTGCCGCCATCGGTTCGATACAGCATATTTTTGATCTGGAAATGGACATTTGTCAATTTTTTGTAAAATTGAAGTGGAAATCGAATTTTTATTATCAATTTTTGTATCTTAGGCCCCCCAATTAAATTCAAGGCTTCCTATCAATTTTGGTTAAATGGTTTTCGTAAGCAGCAGAGACAAAGGAGTTGTATCCATGCTTTTGGTTTTTTTTTTCGAATTTCTCACCAAATCCAGCGAATTTAATCAATTTAAAATCACAACCCCATTAAAATACAATATTAATTACGAATAAAACGTTAATTTGTACATTTATAATTGGAAGTAAAACAAAATTTCTGTTTACCTGCCCCCAATTATCGCCAATTTGCGTTATGTATAAAGCTAAAATTGGCTAAACAATTAATTTTGCTTTATTAATCTTGCAATTTATTAAAGACTTAATATCGTTGATGGTATTATAATTTAATTTGTCCCACTCGTACACATACAGACAGAATTGTCCTCTAAAATATTTTAATCAATATAAATGTGATTCTGTAATTAGATTCTACAATAAATCCACCCCCCTTATATACTCTATTTTACCTGTATGTTTACTAAAATTAGTTCCCAACCTCTGTGAATTCGTGTTATAATTGTGGGTAATTTTGGTGGAGGCGCCGGCGGGCAATGTTTCTTTTAAATTTCATTTTTTACATTTATTCATTTTTATTTCAAACGGTAATTTAATTAAAATCGGCAAACGTTTTGTTCTTTAAATTGAGTCGTTTTTACTACCTGAGAAAACCGGAAGGAAATACCGATTTAATTGAATTTCTTTAGGCAATTTCCTTAAAATCAACAAGATTTTATTATTGAAAGAAAACAATGCATTTAATTTATCCAAAAGTTGTTTCATTTCATTTGATTAAAATCAAATCGAATTTTAGCACAATTGTAACCCTTAAATTTGGAAGGTTGTTTTCACAGAAAAACAAGAATTAATTCAGATTATAAAAAAGATAAAATAAAATCAATCTCGTAGATGTAGCCCCCAATTTAATTGAATCTCATTGTAATAATGCCAGTTTTTTTCTTTAATTCGGTGTTATTGTATGGGTTTCAAGGCCAATTTGATTGAAATGCAAATTCTCCACCCCCCCGTCAATCCTCCACCACCAAATAATTGCTTGAAGTTACTCTTATGTTGGTTATATTTAAGATTTTTTTGGGGTTGTTAAGAAAAGAGGGCGCTTTATTGTTATTGGAGTGGTTTTAGTTTTGTGTAGAGGCGCCGAGGATAACAACATAAATTCTCACCCCTTGACCCTTTAATAACTCGATTTCTATACAAGATTACCTTGATTTGTTAATTTTATATCCATTGGTATTTTGATTTCAAGCACGTCAGTGTTTATTTATTATTGTTATTATTACCACCACCACTTTCTCACAATTATTGGGCTACAATTTTGAAAATTTTCCACGATTTTGTAGTTTGTTTTTTCAAAATTTTCAACTTTACTCCCTTTATGTTTAATCGGAGTTAAATGTTTATTAGGGTTTGTTAGCACGCACCACCGCGATCGTCTCCTCCATGGGGATGTTCGTTGGCACTGGAAAGGCTTCAATTCGGTCTTTATCAAGGAGCGACGAGGACGTCGGACTTACGCAACATGAGTGCAGATGGGCGCAAGCGTCCCGACATCGCTATATTTACTCCACCACCACCACTACACACAAATGGGGAGATATCAAAAGAAGATGGATATAAAATTGTAGTCTCTCATTGTTTTGTTGTTATTATCATTATTATTATCACAGATACCAAATTCGAATTGCCCTCTTCCCTCAGATTTTCCCAAGAAAATCTTGAATTTATAATCTCCTTTTTAATATCAGTTTATATGGAAACCGTCGAAATTCTGGAAAGCTCTTTATATAGGATTCAATTCGATTTTGATGATAAGCAGGAGGGTGGCGGCGTATTTAAAAAGATTCCCTGATAAGGTGTCAACTGGGTAAGATGACCGACTCGACCCTTCTTAAATGTGATATTGAATGTGCTAAATCCATCTTTTTTTTTCAATTATAGGATCATTCTGTCACATTTCCAAATCTTCAGTTAGGATAAATCGAGGGCTGTACAGGTGCCAGGGCGGAAATTCTTCCCAACAACGTTGGAGATATAGGGGTTGTTTCCAAAGACTTCTAGAATATTAACCGCAGATTAGATTACAACAGTGGTGTAGTGTAATTATTTCCTGTAAATTAATGGAGTTGATAATTTATAATTACAATAAATAAAACAATATTTTGATCAATTTCGCTTTAATTTCATCCACACTATTTATAAAAATTGCACAAAAATCCTTGTCAATTATGGAAAATTAATTGTCTCCATAAATTTGTTTGTTGATGGATTCAGCCATTTGTAAATTATCCAAAATTGTCACATGATCACCCTCATAAGTTTCAATAACAATTCGATTTTCACACAACACCGACAGACCGAGATCCTCTTTGAAATCGTTCAACATTTGTATAATTGGCCTAATTAATTTCACATTTGATTTGATTTTATTAAATTCCGGTTGATATCTGGATAGAATTTCAATACGATTTGTAAAAGCGGCAAATAATTGTTTTAAATAGTCAATCGAATAAGGGATGTTTTTCGGTAGAATTGTCTCGACGGCTTGCATACGTTCTTCGAAATTTGAACATTTCAACAACCTCTCCTGGATGATTTTTTAATTAATTTCAATGGAATTTTAGGAAAATTCCAGTAAACTTACCCGATGCTTTTCCACGATTTGAGCCGGTAGAATTATCGATAATCCATGGCATATAATGAACGTTTCAAATACACCCCTATCGTTTATATTTACCGATTTATTCAGTACGGTTAAATGCAATTCCGGCGAGCCATCGATCAGTATCAAATCTCCACGATAACCTTCCTTTTCTAATAATTGTGCAACTTCCAAAGCGATCGTCGTACCGTACGAGTAAGCAATGAAAATAAACTGCCCATTTTGACGAATTGACGGTCTTATTAGCTATAAAAGCAGGATTATCATAAAATTATAGAAAATTTTGAAAATAACGAACTTCTAGACAATCTCGGGCCATTTCCGTAACCGACTCTTTTAATTGTTGCCAAGGATATTGTAAACATTTCGCTCGAATTTGAAGATTTTGCGTTAATCTCGTTAGATATTTACCGGAACCTTCCAAACCAGGAAATAGAAAAATTTCCTTACAACTATCTCGAGAAATTGTCGGTAATTCAATAATCGGTTGTTTTAAAACTTCCTCATTTTCAATATAACCTAAGAGTAGTTGAAAACCTAAAATTTCTACTATAGTTTGATTATTATCGACGATTTTAGCCTCTTGAAGCTCCTCTAAATGGGCGAAAGTCAACGTTCTTAAATCGTTCTGTGTTATAAACACATCAAAGTCTCGTTCTAAAGTTTGTTTAATTTCAATGGCACTCATTGAATCCATACCGAGTTCGGGTAGTTTTGCATGTCGACTTACAGTTTTCAAATCGTGAATTCCTGTATTGTTTCAAAATTATTACGAATTCAAACATTAAATTTGGGGAAATTGAATACCGATAATATTGGCAACGGCTTCGCTAATATTAGCACCCCCATCGGCGCCGATTTTCTTCTCAGCTACCACTATACTGCCAACAACCGGGTACGATTGTACCATTAAAATGTCTAAAACTTCTAAACAATTTGAGATTCGTTGTTGGAGAGTTCCACTAATTTCCAATTCGACGTGGTCTTCTTGTAGATCCGCCACTAGACCCACCTTTAAAATGATAAGCAAGTAGAATTGAATATTCTGAATAAGGGTAGCGAAATTACATCACCAACAGCACCCCATTGTATTGCCAAACCGGGTAAACCTTCCGCTCTTCGTTTCTCACAAATACGTTCCATTACCGAATTTGCCATACCGTAATTCGTTTGACCACCATTACCACGTCCACATGACACTGACGAGAATACAACAAAATCGCTAAAATTGGACGATAATCAAGAGATTTTGGGGTAATTTAAGGAGGAAATTACTTCAAATTCGGGCATAATTGTCTCGATATTTCGTCCAAATATTTGGTCGCTACAGCTTTTGGATTGAATGATTCGTGGAACTTTTCAATTGTTTGATTCTCGATCAAACAATCGCGAAGGACTACAGCTAGATTGAAAATTGCAGCTACTGGGCCTAATTTTTTGGCATTTTCGAGTAATTCTATACAACCATCTTTGGTGGTAATATCGGCGGTTGAGATTTGAATTTTTGCACATTTTTGCCAAAATCTACAAATTTTCAAAATTTAAATCAACCAAAAATTGTCTCATTTTGGCTTACCTGATCCGATAAGCTTGATAACCGGTCTTGATACCGTTTCTAGATGTCAAAATAATCTTCCTTGCACCTTTTAGAATCAACCAATCGACTAATTCTAAACCAAATCCGCCTAAGCCACCGATTACAATGTAAACTTTATCCGAATCGCAATGGTACCTGAAAGTGTGATTATGGAAAATTTTGCAGAAATGATTTTCAGCACAAACCTAGGCAGACATTGTTTTGTAATAGAAGCGGGTATTGTCATTCGATCATCCTCTTCTTCGCGTATCTTCACCACAATTTTTCCCATATGTTTACCACTGGCCAAGAACCGATAAGCCTTCTCAATTTCATCCATTTCGAAAATGGTCCTCGGTAATGGTTGCAAAATTTTTGATTGAATACATTGTTTCATGAATTTTATAAACTCCGTTCGAAACATTGATGGAGTGTTTAGTAAATTATCCAACATTATACCATGAAAACTGGCTTCTTTCTCCAATAGAAGCAGCGATAGTTCTGTATTATTGACGAGATCGAATTTACCAATTTCCAAAAATTTCCCACCTCGTGCCAAACAACGTACCGATGCCATTAATTTTTCATCAGCCAAAGAATTTAGAACGAAATCAACACCACGGCCTTTGGTTTGTTTGTGGATCATTTGCTCAAAATTGAGATCCCTTGAATTGCCAATTTGATGATCTACTCGAGGAAAAGCAATTTTAATCTAGTACCCGGAGAATTTGCTAATTTTTACCTTTGATTTGAGGGAAACGTTTTTTGATAAATTCACGTTTCTCTTCAGAACCAACAGTTGTGAAAACTTGACAATCGTAAAACAAAGCAACTGTAATTGCAGCCAATCCAATACCACCAGTTCCCGAATGAATCAAAATACTTTGATTGGGCTGTATTCGTCCAACTTGCACTAAAGCCATCAGTACCGTTTCATAAACAACACAAACAGTGGCAGCTTCTTCCATTGTCCAATCATCTGGTATTGTTATCAATGTATCCTTATCAACAGCTATCATTGTGGACATAGCTCCACTTACAGCAGTTCCCATTACACGACGACCACTGAAATAATTCACAAGATTAGCGCAAATTCAGCTTTAGCAAAATAATGAAGAGTTACTCTTGAGTACGTCCGACAAATTCTAAACCCAAAACGTTTTGTTGTAAAGAACGATCTGGAATGATATCAACATTGATTTTGCCAGTTGCAAGCATAACATCTTTGAAATTCAAAGCTGCATAATAAATCTGAAAAAAGAAGCTCAAAATGAAGCAAAAAATGAATTAATAATTTGGAAATCGTACCTGGACCAATTCTTGATCCTCTCTAGTTTTGAATCCATCATATAAAGGTCCTTCTAACCATTTCAAACTTGATAAATCGCCTCTTGTAAGATTGTTACAGAAACAATGCTGTTTTTCCACAGTTCTATTCAAATCGAGTAAGAAATGCCGATAAGTTCCCCATTGGGAGTCTTTCAAAACGTTTACAGCCAAATTTTTGGCAAATTGTTCCTTATACAAGGGATCATTCAAATCGAATTTTGGCCCGGTTGGATCAACAATAAAGAAGCACCTAACACAACTTCCAGATGGTTCCTTTCGTAGGCAATTCGTTAAGCCTAAAATACCATTAATGGATTGATTTTGGGCAACAAGAACAACGTTTTGATTCTTGTTTAAGCAATCTTGTAATTTCGGCAACCATTCAAATTCATCATTGTCGCTAATTTCAATAATACTCGACGGTATTTGTTCGGTTTTCTTACGGATCAAAACTAGAGTTTCATTATCTTGCGGAAATTCCGTTATAATTTCCAAATTTTCCAAATTACCCTTCGGGAAATTACCCGATTCTCGTGTTAAAACAAAACCATTCGGTTTAATTGCAGCAAGGCATTGTTGTAAAATCTACAAATAATCAAAATCATAATGTTTTTTTTTTTTGCACATGAGAAGCCTTACAGTTTGTCTTTGCAATATTTTCGACCCTACTACTAGATGACATTCAGCATCCGGCGCCAATGACTTATTTTCAACTGTTATTCCTTTTATTTCAATCGAACGTTGTGTTAAAATTGTTAAATTCGGATTAATCATCGGTTGATCGCTTAAAACTTGCAGCATTATAGGTGATAAAATTTGACTATTTTCATCAGTTGATTCATCAATTAATTCGACGATTGTTACACGAACACTAGGTAGATTTTCCAACATAATTTGTAAATTAACACGAATTGCTTCTCCCAAAGTCAAATTTCGATTGTAATTTGGCACGAATTCGTGTCGTTCTAAAACTGGATCGGCTTGTTGCTTGCGCCTTGAAATTGATGTTGCTTTAAGGTCGTTAATGGTAATACCTCCGGATCTGCAAAATTTCGAAAATCACTGGACTTCTTTTAAAAAATTTCATAAATACTTAATAACGCCAATTTCTGGATGGTTATAAACTGGCATATTTTTATCGTTTTCATTTAATTTTGAGATGGCTTGTAAATGTTTTGGAGCATCGATTGTTAAACGTCCGATTCCAGTCGGGACGTAAAGTAATCGGGTATCGCGTTGAAGAATGCTCAATTGAAGCATAATGTCCATGAAACATATCCAATTATCGAACCATTCAATCGAACCGTATCGGCCATCTGAAGATGCTTGTTTCATTCGTTTGAAGTCATGTCTGAAATCCAAAAATTCTGCCATAAAATTGAACTGTTTTTTTAGATAATTTCTGAACGAGCCACGAGATCCACCTACCTGTAATGGTAACCGCGAAGTCTCAGTTCTTTGTAAATATCCTTCTGTTGCATCATTGAATCACTGCTCTGTCCTTTCTGTAAGGTAGAATCAGAAATTTGCTCATCATCCAACGAATCAACAAGCCTAGCAGTACCACTAACTAGTACATTTTCATTTTCAACCACCTAAAATTTTGCTATACTTATTTTTGGCATTAATCATAAATTTTCACGTTTTCTGCTTACAACAAATCGTCCAGTACTCCTTTGAACATTAACGATAACTTCATGTTTGATTTGTTCAACAAGATTTAGAGCACGAATGAAGCGACAATTTTCAAAAATCACACGACTTTCACCGATTGAAACGTCGAATCCTTGTGCCAAATACTTCCAAACGAAGTACAAATAGCCGGTTGCCGGAAAGAGATTACGACCTAAATGATGGCAAATTAAATTTTATATATTTGGCCAAAAATTGGCGATACCAACCGTCAATAATGTGGCCTTTTAGAAAACTCCACTCGTCTTCAGATACGTTAACTTTAAATACTAATTCACCAGCTTTTACAGGTATATTTTCTAAGCGATACACAAACCAATCTTTATCGTGTTGCCAATCGATTAGTGAAGATATTATTGGAGTTCCTGTACTTACAGGAAACTGAATTTTTTGAAATAAATTAAGTAGATGGAAATCTTGGCCTTGCAGGTACAAATTGCCTAAAAGCTTCAAGAATTCAACAAGACCACTTTCACCCAGACACGACTCCAATGACACATAATTGATGTATTTACTCGAATATTGGCGTAATTGCCCAAAACCAATCTCTAGAAGAATCGAATTTCTTTGCATATAATCGAGGAGATGGTTTGCAGAACATGAATTTAGACTCTCTAGGAACAATTCTGGAGAGAATTCTATGTTTCGGATCGGCGAAATCCACCGTTGACTTCTAATTTTCCATTGGGGTAAACAATTTTGTAGATTTTCCAACAATTTGAGTTCTGCAAAAATTTGAAGATTAGCAAATTGGAGAAACGTCTGCCTTCTATTCTTACTCCCACTGTCGATATCTTCAATTTTTCGGTATTTTTCCATAAATTGTGCGAAATAATACACCGACAAAAGGGTTTCTTCTAACGTTAGAGCTTTGTCAAAATAGCCACAAAGCAAATCAGTAACGCCACAACCGAAAATTGTAGTCGGTTCAAGATTAATCCTCTTAAAAACTTCAACAATTCCAATTTGGACTATAGCAGTGCCTAGGATTTTATTGAAAATGTGATGGCCATTCGTTTGCTTGTTGTCGAAAATTTCCCAAAGTTGCACGTTTTTCTCCTTTAATATTTTCTGAATTCTGTAAAATTTCAAATGTAACTCCGGGAAAAATTATTTCGCATCAAACTTACTGCGGCAAAATTTCGGCAAATGGGGGTAGTTGGTTTAAATGGGTTAAAATCACCAACCAATCATCCCCAAAATCGGTAAAAACTAGATTTAAGGGTCCCTTTTGTTGTTTATGAAATTTACATGAACGATCGTATTCAATACCGTTTTGACCCAGAATTGTATAGCCACGAAACAGATGTCCTGATAGCTTTTCCCTAAAATTTTATTGCATGCAAATTGTTTTAAAAGACTTATCGAAACTTGTAAATTACCGGAAAATGTTGTGATACAAAGCAAAATATTCAAGATTATTTTTAGATTTTTGCAAATCCTCCAAATGGGAGTTTACAGATTTTTCCGTACGTCCGCTACAACAAATGAGTCTCGGCAAACTATCTTTAGGTAGATTTCTACATTTTCGCTTAGTACAATCCAATAAAATATGACAATTAGCACCACCAAAACCAAAAGTACTGACCCCTAAAATTTTGCAAAATATTACCAATTTTTTTAAAATTAATTCAGAAATTTAACACCTATGATTCTATTATCGTCATCTAATGGTGTATTTTCAGTAACAACTTTGACCTTATTTTTGGCAAATATCTCCACATCTTGTCTTGGTGTTTTAAAATTGATATTCGGCAAAATAATATCGTTTTCAGTACCTGCTAGTACTTTAATGATCGAAACTAAACCGGCTGCCGGTTCAGTATGGCCAATATTCGATTTAACCGAACCGATCAATAATTGTCGTTGGCGATTCTTACAAAATATCTCATCGATAACGTTCAATTCAACTGGATCACCGACTGCTGTACCCGTTCCATGTGCTTCCAAATACGTCAAATTATTCGGATTAATTTGGGCTTCTTCATAGACTTCTTTTAATAATTCTATTTGTTGTTCAGCCGATGGGAAGGTTATGCTTTGTGGCTTATAGCCATCCACATTGATCTTCGAATGGATGACTTTAGCATAGATGCGTTTGGAATTTTTCGATTTTTGTAGCAATAAAACTGCAATACTTTCGGAACGTGCATAGCCATCGGCACGTTCATCGAAAACTTTACAATTACCATCCATACTAACAATGCCTAAACGTTTAAATTGTATGGTATAGTAAGGATTTAAGCATACATTTGTACCAGCAACAATAGCATTATCACAAGCACCAAATCGGATGGCTCTATAAGCATGCTCTAGGGCGAATGCTGAACTACTACAAGCCGTGTCGAGGTTGTGCGATGGGCCTTTCAATTTCAAAAAGTAACTAATCCGATTTGCCAGCATTGAGCGAATTAATCTGAAAATTTCAAAGGGTTTTAAGGCTGAGTTACAAGAAAACTATAGGTACTATAATTTCCAAAAAATCACCAGAGGCTAATATTAGTCTAAGCTTCATTGGGTAAATCTATACAGTTTTTGAGCAAAAGTTGAGAAACTTTGTAAAATAAGTTTTCTCTCGAATGCTCTATAGCAAATTTGCCTGACATTTTGGTAGCACTTTTAATTAGCTCCTTATGGACTTTTTTGGTTGAATTTGCACGGAAACTGCAAACACCTCAAATTACCACTAAATGGTGCAACTGGAAGGCTACAGCCTAGACCAAAATCAGATTCAATTTTCGCCCACCCTTTGAAGCCACTATAGCCCCAATACAGCCCAACTTACCCAGTCACTGGGAAATATTGCGGATTTAATTTCTTCATAAACCACGGCGTTTCACTTTCCGACAAACAACTACCAACAAATACCCCAGTTTTCGTCCCTTCTAAATCTTTCGGATTCAAACCAGCATCAATTATCGCCTCAATTGTACATTCCAATACTAATCGTAATTGTGGATCCATTGCGTGTGCTTGTCGATAATGTACACCAAAATAACCAGCATCGAATTTTTCAATATCGAATAATTTACCACCACGTTTCGGTATTTCCGGATGATTGATGGACCATCGACGTTCATCGTCTGTTATTAAATTGACTCGATTTTGGAGATTTTCACGGAAGTGCCGGATGTTGTACGAATCGGGGAACATTCCAGACATCCCTCAAATAAGAAGGGTAACTTTATAGAAAAAATTAATAAAATAAACAAGGGTGATTTACCGGTTATAACGACATCTTCGCCCTCGGGTGGGTTGCACAAGTAGTGCAACTTTGTTGTATCGAATTCGGTGGGCATTTTGTTCTTCAATTTGAAAACGGGGGTTGTAAATTGCCACAAACACAATATTTAAATGTTTTCCGTTATTATTATCACCTGTGTATTTATAAGGAGCTTTATCATTTTATTATTCATTAAGCAAATTTCAATAACAATAGGTTTTTCTGTATGGGTCATGTCACTAATTTTGCGTAAACGTAAATTAAGGGTTGAATAAATTGCATTAATGCATTTAGAGTACTATTGTATTGCACTTTATGCACAAAACAATGCATTAACCTGTTTGCATCAGGAAATGTGGTCAAGGCTGTTTTAATGATACCGTTCATATTTTAAAACAATTCGAATAAAATCTAAATTTTCCATTAACATCAAACAAAATGAATATAATTTTGTTAATTTTCGATAGATTTCCATCTGTTATTTCCTATTTCTTCAAACTACAATTTTCCTGTTAGATTTCCATTATTGTTTCCTCTCACTATTGTATTTTAAACACTTTCCATTTCCTTTATTCTACGGTTATTATCCATTTCTCTTCCCTAAACGACAAATTCTATATTTAAATAGAGCTCCACAATTCTCATAACAAACTCGAAATGGCATCTATGGGGCAGTATTTTGGGCAATTTTAGAAAAACGAGAAAAAAATCGATATAGTGAATTATTTTTGATGTTTGATTGATTGTTTATAAATACAGAAAAATCTGAAAAATCGTTTTCAGTTTTTTTTTTTGAAAATTTTAAGCAACCTACAAATCTCGAGCAGTCGTGATAGTTTACAGAGTTGACTACCAGCTGATGCCTGATTTAAAAAAGTCGGCCATTTCAACTCAATTTCTAGTGTATTACAGGTTTCTTCATTTGACTCACAGTGGTATTCTGTAACTTTTTAACGTTTGGTTACCGTAATTTTTGAATAACCTGCTTATATTTATCTCTTTTCAATCGTATATCTGATGGAATTGTAGAGAGTGAGAAGAAGCTCTATTCCAAATCAAAATCATCAGAAAGTAAACTACCATTCTGTTTCTTTACGTTTTTTATTGAAGTGAAAAATTCATTGTCAACCGCTCAAATAATTCAAGATTTGTATTAGAAAACTGAGCCACTGTAGCGAAAATTATCCACATTGGTTTCCTGATGTCATTTAAAAAAATCAAAATATCAAAACCGATGAATTAATTATTGAGAAAGGTGTGTATATTGTTTTGATTATTTTGAGTGTCTCTTAACCTTCGCATAATGTTAACCTGTTTTTTTTGTTTATTCCTAAAGTTGATGAATATCGATTGAAAATTAGAAATTAGAAGGTCGATACACAATTATTTACTTGATTTTGTTTATTTTTATTTTTTTCATATTGAAGATTGAAGACATATTTTGGACTTTTCTTTTAGTATTTCTGCACTATTGTTCCTAATTTCTAGTTGATATTCATAGAATGTCAAAAAAGAACAATCGGTTGTCTTGAAATGTACATTTTGGTCCATAATTTATTAACTGTGACCCAATATTTGGACAGTCCTTAAGAAAAAGTGTCCATAAGGTCATGTTTCTGTCATATTTAGTAAAACCGTAGGAAATGACTTAAGGAAACTCATCCAAAAATTGGTCAAAATCCATGTTCGACATACATATAAGCGGAAATTTTCTTCAACTTGAAGGTAATAAGTTCAAGGTTCCATTGTACGTAACAAAAATCTATTGTTCTTTTTAGATCGTTGTACTCTAATGAATATTGATAGTTGGATTTGGAAATTATTTATAAACCCAAAAATTTTCTCAAAACATCTAGTCCTAATCAATCTTGTTAGTTTACATTGTGGAAAATTGGGGGAATAGTTTTGCTTTCTATTAATTTATAAGTCTAAGGGTTGTTGGTTAATTTTAAATTTTTGAACAGTTGGTCAAAATTTTGGGCATTTACTTTTACAAGTAATAGGGGAAAAATTAAATTAATAAAATGTCAACTAAACAATACCTATGTGATCCACCAGTTGGCGAAGAAATTGTCATTTCGGGTAAATTACAAAATGTTCAAAAAAGTGTAACTTTTGTAATTTGTCACAATTCTTAGGTATGGCTGGTGTCCTACCGGAATCATCAAATATTCGCCATTTTCGCGATAATCTCTACAATAAAATCAACATGATCACCAATGATAACCGACGATGGTCATCAAATCACCCGGAAATACCGAATTATAGTGGCAAAATCTTACATATTGAAAAATTCGATGCCGGTTATTTCGGTGTACATTATCGACAAGCACATTCAATGGATCCTCAGATGCGTCTACTTTTTGAGCGAGCAGTGGAAGCAATTATCGATGCTGGCTTACACCCCAAAGAGTTAGAAGGTACCAAAACGGGGGTGTTTATTGGTAGTTGTTATTCTGAATCGGAAGTTACATGGTTTTTGGAACGATTATTTCCGCAATATTACCAAATTACTGGGTAAAGTAGCTCAGTAGAGAAGTCACAAAGTAATAATGTGAAAATTTACAGAATTGCCCGATCTATGCTAGCAAATCGAATCAGTTATGCTTTGAAACTGAATGGACCTTCTTACAATATTGATGTAGCTTGCAGTAGTGGTGCATTTGCTTTAGAGCATGCTTTCCGAGCTTTACGTAATGGGCTTTGTGAAAATGCTATCGTTGGTGGTGTTAACCTTTGTTTACACCCTTATGTAAGTTTACAATTTAAACGTCTCGGTATTTTGAGTATGGACGGTAAATGTAAAGTTTTCGATGAACGTGCCGACGGTTATGCCCGATCCGAAGCTGCAGTCGTTCTGTTCTTACAAAAAGCTCAAAATTCAAAACGTATCTATGCCAAAATCATCCACTCGAAAATCAATACGGATGGTTATAAGCCGCAAAGTGTCACATTTCCGTCAGCCAAAGGTCAAGGTGAATTATTACAAGAGATATATGATGAAGCCCAATTAACACCAGATTGTTTGTGTTATTTGGAAGCCCATGGGACTGGTACCAGTGTTGGTGATCCAGAAGAATTAGAAGCCATCAATAATATGTTTTGTAAACAACGCCAACAACAATTATTAGTCGGGTCGGTTAAATCAAATATTGGCCATAGTGAGCCGGTTTCAGGTCTAGCTTCAATTGTTAAAGTCCTAGCAGGTGCTGAAATTGATGTGATTTTGCCAAATGTTAATTTTGAAACACCACGAAAAGGTGCTAAGGCTTTAGAAACGAACAAATTAAAAGTTGTAACAGAAGTTACACGATTACCTGAAACTGAAAGGATAATTGGTGTAAATAGTTTTGGGTTTGGTGGTGCAAATTGCCATACGATTTTAGACTGTACCAAACAAATCAATCGAAAACCTGAAAATGACCGATTACCTCGTTTGATTTGTGTCAGTGGACGTATCGAAAAATCAATCCATACCATTTTAGATGATGTAAATTTCAATTTCAATCCTGAATATATAGCGCTCTACCATAATATTTTCAGGTGAGTTCAAAATAGGTCCTAAATTTTGCAAAAAATTTTGCCCACGGTAAGGAAACAAATATAATAAAAATTATTCCAGTAAAAACTTTCCTGAGCATTTCTATCGTGGCTATTCGATTTTGACTTCTCATGAGGAGATGTTCCGTTCTTGCCAACGCCACAAACAACAAAACAAACCGTTAAATTTATTGTTTACCGACTTTGGGGATGATTGGCTGAAGATTTTTGAAAGTCTGAATCAACTACCGGTCTTTGCTGAAGTACAACAAAAGTCAGTTCAATAATTCTTTGAAGATTTATACCAAAAATTTGATATTAATTTACAGAATTCAGGAAATATTGATAAATAAAGGCATGAAATTGCCAAAATCTTCAGACGACAGTAAAACCAGTAATGTTTTTTTGAAAGTCTTCGGTACCGGTCTTGTACAAATTGGTCTCGCTGAAATCTTCAAACGTATCAAACTACAACCAGCTACGATTTTTGGTTGTGGTATAGCTGATTTCATTTCTGGTTATTTTGATGGAGCCTTAACATTGGAAGAAACAATTTTGCCCATTTATTATTTAGCACAATTGACGGAAAAATGCAACAGATCAGAAGAATTCAACATTCACAGTAAATAAATTAGTACAAGATTTAAATGAAGCACAACAATTTGTAAATTTCAGAACATGAATTGCTGAAAAATCTACAACGAATCTTACCTCAAGCAAAGAAAAGAAGTCAAAAATGGATTTCCCCGATTCAAAATCCCCAATTTTCAGCTGAATTATTCGTTCAAAGTCTAAATTCGTGTTCTGCAAATCATTTCTTCGATTACATAAAAAATGATGGAATTCTATTGGAAGTCGGTGTAGGCCAATTGAGAGATTATTTCAACCATCATATCGCCTATCTTTCATTAGAATCGTGCAACAATGACAATAATCTAGTTGGATTTTTGGAAATTTTGGGCAATTTATTTCAAATGGGCCAAAACTTGGACTTACTAGAATTGTATCCAAAAATTCAATTCCCTGTAAGTACTGGCACACCAAATATATCCTCATTGATACAATGGTACCATAATGAAGATTGGTTCGTTACAAAATATGTTGAAGATCGTGTTACAGATACCGGGGACATAAAGTTTCATCTTAATGTAAAAGAGAAAGAATGGAGCTTTTTGATGGGGCATCTAATTGATGGTTTGGTGAAAAATGTTGGCATAGCTAAGGAATTATAAATTTGCATTTTAGGTCGTTACCTTTTGCCGGCTACTGGTTATTTGTATTTTGTTTGGGTGTCTGTAGTACAACAGCATAGTTTTGTTATTGAAGATAGTCGAGTAGTTTTCGAAAATTGTCGTTTCATTCGTGCTTTGAATCTGTTAGAAAAAGACTATTTAGAAATTGTGGTGAATGTTAATGTGGGGGATGGATATTTTTCTGTAAGTCTCTCGACAAATACTTCATTTTATCTTCGTTTCTAGGCTTAGTGTATTCATATTTAGGTTTCTGAAGGTGGTAATCTGCTAGTTACAGGGACTGTCCATTTAGTTGATCGTACAGATGAAGAATTAACTCTTCCACTTATCATGATGAAGAAAAATGAAACTACAATGTTGAATCAAAAAGATTTTTACAAAGAGTTACGTTTGCGCGGTTACCAATACCGGTAATGTCATAATTTTGTCATTGTTCGCTCTTAGATTGAATGCAAATTTTGTGTCTTAGGGATAGTTTTAAGAAAGTCCAAGAAATTTCTTTAGATGCCCAATACGGCTCGATTGAATGGGATCAAAACTGGATATGCTTCATGGATAATATGCTTCAATTGAGCATCATACAGCATGATACACGATATCTTTACGTACCGATCGGTATTCGACGTTTAGTTATCGATGCCCCAAAACATCTTCAAATAATGAAGAGCATCAATGGAGAAAAAATCAATGTACCAGTCCATTATTTGCCGGAAGGTCAACTTATTAAATCCGGGGGAATTGAAATTTCTGGCTTGAATGCAATGTCGATTCCAACCAGACGACAACGAGGCTTACCGGTTTTGGAACGTTATGAATTCGTGCCAAATTACAGTCAAAAGTTGACAATTCATGATGCAATCCGGGTGAATTTACAGTTGATTTTAGAGAATCTTCCAGCGGTTTGTGTCAAAACTGTTGAACTAATCGATGAAGCTACAATTGAAGAGAGTGAAATCATCTCGTCGATCATTTTGGATGTTTTGGGCAATCTCCCAATGGTTAGCCCAAATATTACAGTCTTATCCAAGAACCCGATTGAAATCAATGGAGTAACGGTGGAAGATAAATTGTTACCATCCGAAGCTGATTGCCATTTGGTAGTAGGCTCAAAGCTTTTGCAAAGGAAACCTGTAAGACTTCAACTTTGAAGAAAATTAAATTTTGGTTCAAAATTCCCAATTTTAGATTTTAGACAAATGCTTAATGGCAATCAAAGCCACTGGTTTTATCTTATCACGGGAGTCTTGTGAATTCCCAGCAGATTTGGAAGATTTTGAAGTGCTTACAAACTTCCAGCAAGATAATGAAACTTTGATTTTGCTTCGTAAAAAAATTGAATTGAAACAACCGACAATAACCGAAATTAAAGAAGATGAGAATCAGTTCCAATGGTTACCAAAATTACAAGAATCTCTGAGCAGAAATGAAGAGGTTATCTTAGTAGCTCAAAATAAATCCACTAATGGCATTTTAGGCTTAACGAATTGTCTACGTAGGGAGCCATCAGGAACGAGTGTTAGATGTTTCTTTATTGTCGATTCTGATAGTCCAAAATTTGATTTAGATGATCCTTTCTATAAGGAACAATTTGCCAAGAATTTGGCCATAAACGTATTGAAAGATTCCCAATGGGGAACTTATCGGCATTTCTTACTTGATGTGAACAGAAGTGTGGAAAAGCAGCATTGTTTCTGTAACAATCTTACAAGAGGTGATTTAACAACATTGAGATGGTTGGAAGGGCCTTTATGGCATGAGTGTAAACCTGAAGATGGTACGGAACTGGTATATGTAAGTGTCATTTGTTAATGTACTTTTTGGTGGCTTTGCTCGACAAATGTATCTTTGAACATTAATCAAAGCTCGCCCAAATCAGTACCAAGAGCATTCTTTAAACTGTGCACTATTATAGTTTGATTTTTAAATTTCAGGTCTACTACTCGGGTCTAAATTTCAGAGACATTATGTTAGCAACAGGTAAAATTAATGCTGACGTTGTAAGTACAGATCGTACTCAACAGCAATGCGTGCAAGGTTTTGAATTCGTTGGACGTACATTAGAGTACTTTCTTTTCTATGCTTGAAAAATATTCCATTTGTAAAAATTTAATTTTCAGTGGTCGTCGTGTCGTTGGTTCTATAATGTCGGGTGCTATGTCTACAATGGTACTTGCTGATAAAAACCTAATCTTATCAGTACCTGATGATTGGTCAATGGAAGACGCTGCCACAGTAAGTGTTGTTTATGAAACTGTCGTTTGGGCTTTGCTACGTGTAGGTCAAATTCAAAGGAGACAAACCATTTTGATCCACGCCGGTGCTGGTGGTATTGGATTGGCTGCAATTACAGTTGCTCTATATTTCGGTTGTAAAGTTTTCACAACTGTTGGTTCTGAAGAGAAACGAGTATTTCTAAAAAGCCGTTTCCCTCAAATCAAAGGTAAAAATTAGCAAAATTGCTAAGTACTAAGGTAAATCTTGATACCTTTTCTGAGTAGATCACCAAATAGGCAATTCGAGAGACAGCACTTTCGAGCAGATGATCTGCAAACAAACCAAAGGTCGCGGTGTTGATGTAGTTCTAAATTCTTTAGCTGATGAAAAATTAATGGCATCGGTACGTTGTTTGGCACGAGGCGGGAAATTTTTGGAAATTGGCAAATTCGATTTGGCCAACGATACAAGATTACGATTACTACTGTTGGAGAAAGAGGCAACTTTTCATGGTATTATGTTGGATGCTCTATTTAATGCTCCACCAAAATTCAAATTGGAATTCATCAAATTCATGCAACAATGTATTGAATCAAAAATTATTCAGCCATTGCCAAGAACGATCTTCAAAATGAGTGAAATTGAGGAAGCATATCGTTATTTAGCCACTGGTAAACATATCGGAAAGGTTTTGATTCAAATACGTGAAGAAGAGAAAAACGATAAGCATGCAGTACCAATACCCACAATGAATAAATGTCTTCCAAGGTATCTGTGCGATCCTGAAAAAGTTTACATAATCATCGGAGGATTAGGTGGGTTTGGTTTAGAACTTACCGATTGGCTCATCCTGAGAGGTGCCCGAAAATTAGTGTTAACATCCCGTAATGGTATCAAAACTGGATATCAAGCTTATCGAATTACGTAAATTTTGTCAAATCTGCAAACCACTTAGAGTTAAATCTAGACTTTGTTTAGATTATGG
The DNA here is from genome assembly GCA_020740385.1 of Mylabris phalerata. Taxonomy (NCBI): domain Eukaryota; kingdom Metazoa; phylum Arthropoda; class Insecta; order Coleoptera; family Meloidae; genus Mylabris; species Mylabris phalerata. Next base: position 1,014,148 of record JAJEOX010000142.1, on the reverse strand, counting down.
AAGTCCTATTGTGCTACCATCAGAATATCAACAGCAGATATTACAACCAAAGAAGGCTGTGAATCATTATTAGAAGATGCCAAAAATTCAGGCCCAATTGAAGCAATCTTCAATTTAGCGGTAATTTTACAAGATTGTCTTTTGGAAAACCAAAATGTGGAGAAATTCCAAACATCATTCGGGCCAAAAGCTGTAGCGACAAAACATTTGGACGAAACTTCCAGGAGATTATGTCCAAATTTACGGTAAGTTTGATAAAGAAGTGCAAGAATTATTGTTGATTTTGCACAAGGATTTAGGGATTTTGTTGTCTTCTCATCGGTTTCCTGTGGACGTGGCAATAGCGGCCAAACAAATTACGGCATGGCAAATTCCGTTATGGAACGTATTTGTGAGCGAAGACAGAAGGACGGTTTCCCCGGTTTGGCGATACAATGGGGAGCTGTTGGTGATGTAATTTTGTTAATTTTGCTCAAATTTTCAAAAATTTTAGTTTGATTTTTGTATAAAAGGTTGGCTTGGTGGCCGATATGCAGGAAAATCATATGGAGTTAGAAATAGGTGGTACCTTACAACAAAAAATCACAAATTGTTTACAAGTCTTGGATACTCTCCTAACACAACCGCATCCAATTGTGGCCAGTATGATTGTTGCCGAAAAGAGGCGAGGTGGACACAGTGGAGCTACTATGGTAGAGGTTGTTGCTAATATTATTGGTAATTTCATCTTCTTTTTTCAATTTTATCCAACGGCAAAAATTTTACAAACTTTTAGGCATAAGCAATGTAAACACTGTCAGTCGACATGCAACTCTACCCGAACTGGGTATGGATTCAATGAGTGCTGTTGAAATTAAGCAAACGTTAGAGCGAGATTTTGACGTATTTTTATCCCCGAATGATTTAAGAACGTTAACTTTCGCTCGATTGGAGGAGCTTCAAGAGGATAAAAGTGCCAATAAAGATACAGATTTGGAAGCTTTCCAATTACTTCTAGGTCGTATTGGGGAAGAAGCACTGGCAAAAGAACCAATTATTTCATTACCGAGTAAAATGACCAGTGATTGCCAAAGTAAAAAGGTTATTCTATTTCCAGGCTTAGAAGGTTCGGCTGAATATTTAACGAAACTAACGCAAAATTTGGAAATTCAAGCGAAATGTTTACAGTATTCATATGAAAAGCTAGAAGGATCGTTCACAGAAATGGCTCAAAGTTATTTGCCAGTAATTTGCATAGTTTTAATAATTTGTTCAAAATTTTAGGATTAATTTTTCAGTTGATTAAAATTTCAGTGAATAGAGATGAGAAATTCTCTTTTATTGCTCATTCGTATGGAACGATAATCGCCTTAGAAGTGGCAAGTCTTTTGGAACAAGAAGGTTATCATGGTCAACTGATTCTGATCGACGGTTCGCCAGAATTATTAATTTCAATGCTGAGAAAATCAGTTGATGTTGATAACGATGCAATTCTCCAAACTTTTATCGTTTGCCAGTTGATGAACATTTATTATTCTCGTGAAATTGTCGATCAAAATCAGGTAAGTTTCAATTTTTAAACACCTTAACTTCTACCAAATTGGTGGTTTTGTTAGGAAAAACTTTTGAAATGTTCTTCATTAGAAGAACGCATGGTAATCTTTGAAGCAGTTTCACCAAAAGAGATTACACATTCGACTGCATATTTGAAACAATTACTGAGAGCGTTCTATAATCGTTTGAAGGTTTTATCGAATTATAAGCCGGCATTTAAGAAAATCCAGGCTGAAATTAAATTGATGAGGCCAACTGAGAAGACATTCAAGGATTCGAAAGAGGATCTTGGACTAGCAGAGCTGTGTGAAAAGGAAATTTCGATTGAAACCTACGAAGGGAATCATGTGACAATTTTGGAAAATCAACAAATGGCCGAGTCTATCAATAAACAACTATCGGAACGAGAATGTCTCGTAGTCAAATCATTGATTGATAATTTTTGAAAATAAAGTACAATAAAAGGGATTACTCAATAGTTTCAGTAACTCAGGAGAATTGTTGAACATCTCAATTTAACCTGTGATTCCTCCCCAAAAGTAATTAATTAAACGACCCCCATCTTGTTTCTTTATTTTCTTGTCGAAACTATACTGATTGTTGGTGGAAAATCCATTGACATCCATTTATATAAGGAAAACGAGAAATTAGAAATTAAAAGGACGATACAAAGTTCTTTTATTTAATATTGTTTTTTTCCCTATCGGAGGTATATTTTGGACCTCTCAGTTAGTATTTCAGGAAAATGGGTAATCATTAATAAGCTTCTCAGTTTGATTTAAATTTTCTGGTCCATATTTTCACTTGCATTTTAAATTTTTAATTGATATTCATAAAATGCAAAAAATAAACAATGGGTTTTCTAAACTTACACAATTGGCCATTATAATTCCATAAATTAGAGTTGATTTTTGCAACTTTTTAACAATCAAACGACCTTGATTGTAACAGTTGTTTCAGACTTAATAATTGGAGAACTTGTAAGTCGCAAACGGGCTATCAATAACGTCATATTCCTGCCATATATTTGGAAAACCGTCAAGAAATGCTCAACGGAACTTGTCCAAAAGTTGATGAAAATCCATAAAATTTTGTACATTGGATTCTAGTTGGAAAATTTCGACCCTCTGACCTAAATTCATGAAAATAACAAGTGCAAAAATGTGCATAATCAAAATCTATTGTTCTTTTAATTCGCTAGATTCGAATGAATATTGATAGATTTTGGGATTGCATATAAACCCAAAAATTCTGCCAGCACATCTAGTACCAAATCAGTCTTTTGGTAAAGACTTTAGGAATTGTTTTGTGTTCTGTTCGTTTGTAAGCCCAAGGGTTGTTGTTTTAATTTAGATTAAAATTGGGCATTTAGATTGTGTGTGTTGGAGAAAAATCAAAACCAAGAAAAATGCCAACAAAGCCATACACCTGTGATCCACCAGTTGGCGGAGAAATCGTTATTTCGGGTAAAATACAAAATGTTCAGAAAAGTGTAACTTTTGTAATTTGTCACAATTCCTAGGTATGGCTGGTGTCCTACCGGAATCATCAAATATTCGCCATTTTCGCGATAATCTCTACAATAAAATCAACATGATCACCAATGATAACCGGCGATGGTCATCAAATCACCCGGAAATACCGAATTATAGTGGCAAAATCTTAAATATTGAAAAATTCGATGCCGGTTATTTCGGTGTACATTATCGACAAGCACATTCAATGGATCCTCAGATGCGTCTACTTTTTGAGCGAGCAGTGGAAGCAATTATCGATGCTGGCTTACACCCCAAAGAGTTAGAAGGTACCAAAACGGGGGTGTTTATTGGTAGTTGTTATTCTGAATCGGAAGTTACATGGTTTTTGGAACGATTATTTCCGCAATATTACCAAATTACTGGGTAAAGTAGCTCAGTAGAGAAGTCACAAAGTAATAATGTGAAAATTTACAGAATTGCTCGATCTATGCTAGCAAATCGAATCAGTTATGTTTTGAAACTGAATGGACCTTCTTACAATATTGATGTAGCTTGCAGTAGTGGTGCATTTGCTTTAGAGCATGCTTTCCGAGCTTTACGTAATGGGCTTTGTGAAAATGCTATCGTTGGTGGTGTTAACCTCTGTTTACACCCTTATGTAAGTTTACAATTTAAACGTCTCGGTATTTTGAGTATGGACGGTAAATGTAAAGTTTTCGATGAACGTGCCGACGGTTATGCCCGATCCGAAGCTGCAATCGTTCTGTTCTTACAAAAAGCTCAAAATTCAAAACGTATCTATGCCAAAATCATCCACTCGAAAGTCAATACGGATGGTTATAAGCCGCAAAGTGTCACATTTCCGTCAGCCAAAGGTCAAGGTGAATTATTACAAGAGATATATGATGAAGCCCAATTAACACCAGATTGTTTGTGTTATTTGGAAGCCCATGGGACTGGTACCAGTGTTGGTGATCCAGAAGAACTAGAAGCCATCAATAATGTGTTTTGTAAACAACGCCAACAACAATTATTAGTCGGGTCGGTTAAATCAAATATTGGCCATAGTGAGCCGGTTTCAGGTCTAGCTTCAATTGTTAAAGTCCTAGCAGGTGCTGAAATTGATGTAATTTTGCCAAATGTTAATTTTGAAACACCACGAAAAGGTGTTAAGGCTCTAGAAACGAACAAATTAAAAGTTGTAACAGAAGTTACACGCTTACCTGAAACTGAAAGGATAATTGGTGTAAATAGTTTTGGGTTTGGTGGTGCAAATTGCCATACGATTTTAGACTGTACCAAACAAATCAATCGAAAACCTGAAAATGACCGATTACCTCGTTTGATTTGTGTCAGTGGACGTATCGAAAAATCAATCCATACCATTTTAGATGATGTAAATTTCAATTTCAATCCTGAATATATAGCGCTCTACCATAATATTTTCAGGTGAGTTCAAAATAGGTCCTAAATGTTGCAAAAAATTTTGCCCACGGTAAGGAAACAAATATAATAAAAATTATTCCAGTAAAAACTTTCCTGAGCATTTCTATCGTGGCTATTCGATTTTGACTTCTCATGAGGAGATGTTCCGTTCTTGCCAACGCTACAAACAACAAAACAAACCGTTAAATTTATTGTTTACCGACTTTGGGGATGATTGGCTGAAGATTTTTGAAAGTCTGAATCAACTCCCGGCCTTTGCTGAAGTACAACAAAAGTCAGTTCAAAAACTCTTTGAAGATTTATACCAAAAATTTGATATTAATTTACAGAATTCAGGAAATATTGATAAATAAAGGCATGAAATTGCCAAAATCTTCAGACGACAGTAAAACCAGTAATGTTTTTTTGAAAGTCTTCGTTACCGGTCTTGTACAAATTGGTCTCGCTGAAATCTTCAAACGTATCAAACTACAACCAGCTACGATTTTTGGTTGTGGTATAGCTGATTTCATTTCTGGTTATTTTGATGGAGCCTTAACATTGGAAGAAACAATTTTGCCCATTTATTATTTAGCACAATTGACGGAAAAATGCAACAGATCAGAAGAATTCAACATTCACAGTAAATAAATTAGTACAAGATTTAAATGAAGCACAACAATTTGTAAATTTCAGAACATGAATTGCTGAAAAATCTACAACGAATCTTACCTCAAGCAAAGAAAAGAAGTCAAAAATGGATTTCCCCGATTCAAGATCCCCAATTTTCAGCTGAATTTTTCGTTCAAAGTCTAAATTCGTGTTCTGCAAATCATTTCTTCGATTACTTAAAAAATGATGGAATTCTATTGGAAGTCGGTTTAGGCCAATTGAGAGATTATTTCAACCATCATATCGCCTATCTTTCATTAGAATCGTGCAACAATGAAAATAGCCTAGTTGGATTTTTGGAAATTTTGGGCAATTTATTTCAAATGGGCCAAAACTTGGACTTACTAGAATTGTATCCAAAAATTCAATTCCCTGTAAGTACTGGCACACCAAATATATCCTCATTGATACAATGGTACCATAATGAAGATTGGTTCGTTACAAAATATGTTGAAGATCGTGTTACAGATACCGGGGACATAAAGTTTCATCTTAATGTAAAAGAGAAAGAATGGAGCTTTTTGATGGGGCATCTAATTGATGGTTTGGTGAAAAATGTTGGCATAGCTAAGGAATTATAAATTTGCATTTTAGGTCGTTACCTTTTGCCGGCTACTGGTTATTTGTATTTTGTTTGGGTGTCTGTAGTACAACAGCATAGTTTTGTTATTGAAGATAGTCGAGTAGTTTTCGAAAATTGTCGTTTCATTCGTGCTTTGAATCTGTTAGAAAAAGACTATTTAGAAATTGTGGTGAATGTTAATGTGGGGGATGGATATTTTTCTGTAAGTCTCTCGACAAATACTTCATTTTATCTTCGTTTCTAGGCTTAGTGTATTCATATTTAGGTTTCTGAAGGTGGTAATCTGCTAGTTACAGGGACTGTCCATTTAGTTGATCGTACAGATGAAGAATTAACTCTTCCACTTATCATGATGAAGAAAAATGAAACTACAATGTTGAATCAAAAAGATTTTTACAAAGAGTTACGTTTGCGCGGTTACCAATACCGGTAATGTCATAACTTTGGCATTGTTCGCTCTTAGATTGAATGCAAATTTTGTGTCTTAGGGATAGTTTTAAGAAAGTCCAAGAAATTTCTTTAGATGCCCAATACGGCTCGATTGAATGGGATCAAAACTGGATATGCTTCATGGATAATATGCTTCAATTGAGCATCATACAGCATGATACACGATATCTTTACGTACCGATCGGTATTCGACGTTTAGTTATCGATGCCCCAAAACATCTTCAAATAATGAAGAGCATCAATGGAGAAAAAATCAATGTACCAGTCCATTATTTGCCGGAAGGTCAACTTATTAAATCCGGGGGAATTGAAATTTCTGGCTTGAATGCAATGTCGATTCCAACCAGACGACAACGAGGCTTACCGGTTTTGGAACGTTATGAATTCGTGCCAAATTACAGTCAAAAGTTGACAATTCATGATGCAATCCGGGTGAATTTACAGTTGATTTTAGAGAATCTTCCAGCGGTTTGTGTCAAAACTGTTGAACTAATCGATGAAGCTACAATTGAAGAGAGTGAAATCATCTCGTCGATCATTTTGGATGTTTTGGGCAATCTCCCAATGGTTAGCCCAAATATTACAGTCTTATCCAAGAACCCGATTGAAATCAATGGAGTAACGGTGGAAGATAAATTGTTACCATCCGAAGCTGATTGCCATTTGGTAGTAGGCTCAAAGCTTTTGCAAAGGAAACCTGTAAGACTTCAACTTTGAAGAAAATTAAATTTTGGTTCAAAATTCCCAATTTTAGATTTTAGACAAATGCTTAATGGCAATCAAAGCCACTGGTTTTATCTTATCACGGGAGTCTTGTGAATTCCCAGCAGATTTGGAAGATTTTGAAGTGCTTACAAACTTCCAGCAAGATAATGAAACTTTGATTTTGCTTCGTAAAAAAATTGAATTGAAACAACCGACAATAACCGAAATTAAAGAAGATGAGAATCAGTTCCAATGGTTACCAAAATTACAAGAATCTCTGAGCAGAAATGAAGAGGTTATCTTAGTAGCTCAAAATAAATCCACTAATGGCATTTTAGGCTTAACGAATTGTCTACGTAGGGAGCCATCAGGAACGAGTGTTAGATGTTTCTTTATTGTCGGTTCTGATAGTGCAAAATTTGATTTAGATGATCCTTTCTATAAGGAACAATTTGCCAAGAATTTGGCCATAAACGTATTGAAAGATTCCCAATGGGGAACTTATCGGCATTTCTTACTTGATGTGAACAGAAGTGTGGAAAAGCAGCATTGTTTCTGTAACAATCTTACAAGAGGTGATTTAACAACATTGAGATGGTTGGAAGGGCCTTTATGGCATGAGTGTAAACCTGAAGATGGTACGGAACTGGTATATGTAAGTGTCATTTGTTAATGTACTTTTTGGTGACTTTGCTTGACAAATGTATCTTTGAATATTAATCAAAACTCGCCCAAATCAGTACCAAGAGCATTCTTTAAACTGTGCACTATTATAGTTTGATTTTTAAATTTCAGGTCTACTACTCGGGTCTAAATTTCAGAGACATTATGTTAGCAACAGGTAAAATTAATGCTGACGTTGTAAGTACAGATCGTACTCAACAGCAATGCGTGCAAGGTTTTGAATTCGTTGGACGTACATTAGAGTACTTTCTCTTCTATGCTTGAAAAATATTCCATTTGTAAAAATTTAATTTTCAGTGGTCGTCGTGTCGTTGGTTCTATAATGTCGGGTGCTATGTCTACAATGGTACTTGCTGATAAAAACCTAATCTTATCAGTTCCTGATGATTGGTCAATGGAAGACGCTGCCACAGTAAGTGTTGTTTATGAAACTGTCGTATGGGCTTTGCTGCGTGTAGGTCAAATTCAAAGGAGACAAACCATTTTGATCCACGCCGGTGCTGGTGGTATAGGATTGGCTGCAATTACAGTTGCTCTATATTTCGGTTGTAAAGTTTTCACAACTGTTGGTTCTGAAGAGAAACGAGTATTTCTAAAAAGCCGTTTCCCTCAAATCAAAGGTAAAAATTAACAAAATTGCTAAGTACTAAGGTAAATCTTGGTACATTTTCTGAGTAGATCACCAAATAGGCAATTCGAGAGACAGCACTTTCGAGCAGATGATCTGCAAACAAACCAAAGGTCGCGGTGTTGATGTAGTTCTAAATTCTTTAGCTGATGAAAAATTAATGGCATCGGTACGTTGTTTGGCACGAGGCGGGAAATTTTTGGAAATTGGCAAATTCGATTTGGCCAACGATACAAGATTACGATTACTACTGTTGGAGAAAGAGGCAAGTTTTCATGGTATTATGTTGGATGCTCTATTCAATGCCCCACCAAAATTCAAATTGGAATTCATCAAATTCATGCAACAATGTATTGAATCAAAAATTATTCAGCCATTGCCAAGAACGATCTTCAAAATGAGTGAAATTGAGGAAGCATATCGTTATTTAGCCACTGGTAAACATATCGGAAAGGTTTTGATTCAAATACGTGAAGAAGAGAAAAACGATAAGCATGCAGTACCAATACCCACAATGAATAAATGCCTTCCAAGGTATCTGTGCGATCCTGAAAAAGTTTACATAATCATCGGAGGATTAGGTGGGTTTGGTTTAGAACTTACCGATTGGCTCATCCTGAGAGGTGCCCGAAAATTAGTGTTAACATCCCGTAATGGTATCAAAACTGGATATCAAGCTTATCGAATTACGTAAATTTTGTCAAATCTGCAAACCACTTAGAGTTAAATCTAGACTTTGTTTAGATTATGGAAGTCCTATTGTGCTACCATCAGAATATCAACAGCAGATATTACAACCAAAGAAGGCTGTGAATCATTATTAGAAGATGCCAAAAATTCAGGCCCAATTGAAGCAATCTTCAATTTAGCGGTAATTTTACAAGATTGTCTTTTGGAAAACCAAAATGTGGAGAAATTCCAAACATCATTCGGGCCAAAAGCTGTAGCGACAAAACATTTGGACGAAACTTCCAGGAGATTATGTCCAAATTTACGGTAAGTTTGATAAAGAAGTGCAAGAATTATTGTTGATTTTGCACAAGGATTTAGGGATTTTGTTGTCTTCTCATCGGTTTCCTGTGGACGTGGCAATAGCGGCCAAACAAATTACGGCATGGCAAATTCCGTTATGGAACGTATTTGTGAGCGAAGACAGAAGGACGGTTTCCCCGGTTTGGCGATACAATGGGGAGCTGTTGGTGATGTAATTTTGTTAATTTAGCTCAAATTTTCAAAAATTTTAGTTTGATTTTTGTATAAAAGGTTGGCTTGGTGGCCGATATGCAGGAAAATCATATGGAGTTAGAAATAGGTGGTACCTTACAACAAAAAATCACAAATTGTTTACAAGTCTTGGATACTCTCCTAACACAACCGCATCCAATTGTGGCCAGTATGATTGTTGCCGAAAAGCGGCGAGGTGGACACAGTGGAGCTACTATGGTAGAGGTTGTTGCTAATATTATCGGTAATTTCATCTTCTTTTTTCAAATTTATCCAACGGCAAAAATTTTACAAACTTTTAGGCATAAGCAATGTAAACACTGTCAGTCGACATGCAACTCTACCCGAATTGGGTATGGATTCAATGAGTGCTGTTGAAATTAAGCAAACGTTAGAGCGCGATTTTGACGTATTTTTATCCCCGAATGATTTAAGAACGTTAACTTTTGCTCGATTGGAGGAGCTTCAAGAGGATAAAAGTGCCAATAAAGATACAGATTTGGAAGCTTTCCAATTACTTCTAGGTCGTATTGGGGAAGAAGCACTGGCAAAAGAACCAATAATTTCATTACCGAGTAAAATGACCAGTGATTGCCAAAGTAAAAAGGTTATTCTATTTCCAGGCTTAGAAGGTTCGGCTGAATATTTAACGAAACTAACGCAAAATTTGGAAATTCAAGCGAAATGTTTACAGTATTCATATGAAAAGCTAGAAGGATCGTTCACAGAAATGGCTCAAAGTTATTTGCCAGTAATTTGCATAGTTTTAATAATTTGTTCAAAATTTTAGGATTAATTTTTCAGTTGATTAAAATTTCAGTGAATAGAGATGAGAAATTCTCTTTTATTGCTCATTCGTATGGAACGATAATCGCCTTAGAAGTGGCAAGTCTTTTGGAACAAGAAGGTTATCATGGTCAACTGATTCTGATCGACGGTTCGCCAGAATTATTAATTTCAATGCTGAGAAAATCAGTTGATGTTGATAACGATGCAATTCTCCAAACTTTTATCGTTTGCCAGTTGATGAACGTTTATTATTCTCGTGAAATTGTCGATCAAAATCAGGTAAGTTTCAATTTTTAAACACCTTAACTTCTACCAAATTGGTGGTTTTGTTAGGAAAAACTTTTGAAATGTTCTTCATTAGAAGAACGCATGGTAATCTTTGAAGCAGTTTCACCAAAAGAGATTACACATTCGACTGCATATTTGAAACAATTACTGAGAGCGTTCTATAATCGTTTGAAGGTTTTATCGAATTATAAGCCGGCATTTAAGAAAATCCAAGCTAAGGTTAAATTGATGAGGCCAACTGAGAAGACATTCAAGGATTCGAAAGAGGATCTTGGACTAGCAGAGCTGTGTGAAAAGGAAATTTCGATTGAAACCTACGAAGGGACTCATGTGACAATTTTGGAAAATCAACAAATGGCCGAGTCTATCAATAAACAACTGCTAGAACGTGAAAATGATTCTTTATCAAGTCATTGATTGGTAATTTTTGTAAAAGAAATAGCATTTTAAATTCTTGTATAATTTTAAAACTATCCCTAAAATCGGAATAAGGCCCTCTTCAGAGAGATCAGAAATATCAAAATTGTTAATTTTCACAAACAACAGGAGTTTCTATTTTTATTTGTGATTTTTCTCAAAACAAAGTCATTAAATTACCCTGGAACCTAAGAAGAATTGTTGAAAATCCTGTAGAATAATGCTTAATTGTTGCATTTCAATGGGTTGAATTATACCCAATTTTGATCCAATTCTTACGGCATCTAGATAAATTTCTTGCGTCTCTAAAACTACCCTTAAAATCGAAATTCTTCAGTCTAAAGACCAAGCGGTGCCAAAATTGACAACTTACAAGAAGTTGTAAGCATTTTCACCGTAATGAAAATTTGAATAAGAAAACAGAAAACAACATCAAGACCAAGCTTAATTATAATTCGAAATGTTACATTTGTGTACATTTTTTACATTTGAGAATTTTTAAATTTCGCTACAATCTAAGCATTTGTAACAAGTCTTAAATGACACTTACGTTACAAATATGTTACTGCAGTCCAAGAAATTCACTAGACCGATGTGTCATACGTAGCTCTATATAATAGTATATTAAGCATCAAGAATGGTAAGGAGATTTTACCGATCGTGATGCTTATGATATTTTTTGCACGATCAAGAACGGTAAGTACAACTTACCGTCGTGTTTGCGTCATGGCAACCATGCGTACCGTTCGCAAATCAGCTGTAGTAAATAAACAAAAAAGCTTGATCGAGCAAAAATGTCATATGTACCACGCTATTCCTCTTCGCAGTAGCCTATGACTATGCGAACGTATATCAGTTTCTTGTTTCAACCAAATAATCTGCATTACCGACATCCTCTTGTTTCAATAGATTGTCGGTAATGCAGATTACTAAGCTGAATCAAGAAGCTGCCCTACGTTTACAAAGTCATAGGCTACAGCGAAGAGGAATAGCATGGCACACATGGTATTCATTAAAATTGATTGAAAACCAAAAAACAATAGACTTTTGCAATACAGATTTGACCTTCCACCTTTGTTTAGAAATAATAATCTAAAAGTTTCCGTCTGCAATTGCATTAAACCTTTAAAATTCAAACACTTAAAGTTACACAAATTCCTCTTGTTTCATCGGAATTTGTTACATAACACAGTTACACAATTACGTAATTCTGTGTAACTTTCAATTTCAAAGCCAAAAATCTAGAAATCAAGTCTATTTACTTCTGCAGTTGTTGCTAATATGTTATAATGACTAATGTTTACAAAAGTAAGGCGATTCATATGACAGGGTAAGGGAAATTTGGCTTTCTAATTGGGGTAATTTTCGATTGTAGTCTAACTAGATTTATGGCAGCTACAAGGACCCTCGTTGACAATGACAATGGGGCAATATCGGTGATGTAATTTGACACAATTTCTATCAAATTTCAGCTAAATTGATTCGATTCGAATAATAGGTTCATTTCAACTGTTTTAAATCAATTTCATTAGTTATTAAAATGATAATTATAAATTGTAATTAATATTAATCAAATAGATTTTTAGAAGCACTGGCATAAGAGTGTGACTTTAGCCACATCTGTCAATGTTAACATAACCTCAAAGTTTATTTACAAGTCGTTTAAATCGGCAATAATCAAATAAAACTCTAATATTTCGATATTTAAAGCAGTGATTGTTGATTATTTAGTTAATTTTCGAAAATTTAACGAATTTTAAGCAATTAGTTGTAGAAAAATAACATAACCTCATTTTTTTACGATCAAACTCGCATAAATAAAACCAATAAAAATGTCGATTATTACACGGAAATTAACAAAATTTGCACAAAAACAGCCCTGGAATTACATACGGGTATTATTTCGCTAATTAATTTAGTTTATAATAATAAATATTTTTAGGTTAGTTTCGCCACAAAACCAACAATACCAAAAAATACAGCAGAAGCGACAATTTCCGCCCATAAACAACCGGATAACGGTACAATCTACGACAAGAAACCGTTGAAAATTAATTTAGAAGCCGGCAAGAAGTACGTTTGGTGTTTATGCGGCCACAGTCATACCCAACCGTTCTGCGATGGCACCCATCGGAATCAACAATTACGAATTAAACAGAAGTACAATTTAATTAAATTAAATTAATTAGCGAATTGTATTGATTGTCCAACAGGCCTATCGTGTTTCAAGTGGAACAAACCAAGGATTATTGGCTGTGTAATTGTAAACAAACCGGCCATCGGCCGTTTTGTGACGGGACACACAAGGAGGCGCGCATTCAAGAAGCCAACACGATTGTACGATGATTTATTCGTTAAATTTATGTACATTTACTAGAATTATCAAGAAATTGGCTACGTTTTCTCCGTTTTCTGTTGATTCATCCGGTCGTTATCACTATTATCACCACTACCATCCACCCCTGGTTTACCGGACTGTTTCAATTCGTAATCGATTCGTTCTTTGGCGCGTACGACTTTCGATTGTATATAGAACGAACCACCGTTCGTTTTTTCGTTAGCTTTAAACAACCTTTCATATCGTTCATTTAATTCTTCTTGATTATTAATATCGTTAATATTCAATATTTGTTTAGCTTCATCTAATGTTAAACCTAATTTATGGTTGGCCATACGTTCGGTGCGCGTTTTCGCATGGCCTAAACGTTGGGCTGCCTGTTGGGACGCTTCGATTTCTTGTTTGATTGCTCGTGCAAACGCCCGTCCAATTACTTGTGTGCCGGCTATTATCAATTGTGCCAGATATCGTGCCATTGTGCCGTTATTATTGTGTATATTTTGATGATTTTTTGGTTAAACTAACCTAAAAATTCTTGACAATGTGACATTTGAATTAAATCTGGGGATTTTTGTGTTTAGCGATCGGTTGGTGTCAATTTAAATTTAGGGATTTTTAGTTTTTTTAGTGATTTTCAATTTAGAGATGTGTGCGTTTGTTGATGTGTCGCTAATTCTGGGGATTTTTATTTTTCTAGTGACATTTATGTTAGAGATGTGTACGTGTTAATTATTTTATATTTATTTATATGATTTAACGTAAAATTAATAGAAGAAATGTTATTTTAATTATTGAAATTGTCCGGAAAACGATTTAATTTGAATATTGAAACAATTTCAAAGTGATAATAAGTAATTTTTTAAAATGAAGTAATTTAACCTCAAAGGGAACCTAACCTCAAATTTGTCGTCTTATTTAGAACGAAACGGCGTAAAAATGAAACTATTTGGAAGAGAACGAGTACGTTTTAGAAATGAACAAATATTATGTAAGTTTTCTTGCAATTCTATCGTAATTTTTGCGAAATTAATTAGTTTTCATTATAGTTTTGAAGAAATTTTGAAAACAGCAAGGTAACAAAGATATCGTCGTTAATTTCATATAAAATCAATAATGGGGATGATAATGGAATGTAGAACAATAAAACGAAGAAGTAGTCGATGAATTTAAGTAATTATGGATTAAAATTCAAACGAAATAAGGTAAATCTAATGAAATTTGATATTTTGATATCTGTTGATTTTTCTATTTGTGTTTCAATACTGTCGATATAATTTTCAAAGAATATTTGGAAATTTTTGATAGTTGATTAAAATTCCTGTAAATTATGGACTTTTCTAATAATTTCATGGAACTAAAGTTTTATTTTTACAGGAATTATCAATACCGCCATTAGAACGCCATCTGGTAATTACAGTTACAATACAGTTGCGCCATCTATTAGCCGGAAGTTTAATTAAAACTACCATAGTGGCATCTCGTGGGGAAATAATGGGCTAAACTAATATTCAGGTGGCGTTATCTGTTGTGGCGAATAGGAATTAAAATTTTAACACTGAATAGTTATTGATTTTTAATGAAGTGACTATTGAATTTTGTTTTTTTTTTTGTTTAATTAACAAAAAATGGTGTAAGAGTAGGGCTCTTGGGTTGCAAAGTTTCTGTAAGTACTACATGGATAAAATTTTGTGGATATTTTAAGGGGTCCATCAGAAAAGTTGAAATAAAAAATCAGCCCCCTAAGCCGTCTCCCAATCGGTGCCACCACCCAATAGGGGCGAGGAGAGGGAGACCGGTCCACAAAAACCCCACCATCTCTAGTGGAACATGTTCAAAGGGAAGTGTGAATTTTTTTAGATTTTTCTGGCAGTTCATCAATTAATAATTCATACGCAAATCTTCCAGAGCGATTTTTTAACCGCTCGCCCGCGATTGCATATAAAGCTTGATTTGGAGGTTTCTCACAGGTCGAGCGGTTTAAAAACCGCTTTAAGAGATTATTAATTGATTATTTGGGGTAATTAACTATGAGAAAAATCTGAAAATATTCACACTTCCCTTTGAATATGTTTCGCTTGAGATGATGCAATTTTTGTGCATTGGTCTCCGCCCCTCCCCCATTGGAGGTGCCACTAACTGGGAGGCGTCATAGGGGGCTGATTTTTTTCTCAGCTTTTCTGATGGGGCCCTTGATATGTCCACAAAATTTTATCCAAATAGTACTTACAGAAACTTTGCAACCCAAGAGCCCTACTCTTACCAAAAAATGGTATGAATGGTAAATAAATGAATGATTAATTGGTAAGTTGTCAGGTAACTGTATTTTTGAATTTAAAATTGATTTTTTTCGAATTTTAGGTCACTTATTGTTGAATTTTGTCGTTGTTTGAATGTTTGGAGAATTAACATCAATAAAAAAAAGAAGGTAAATGAGGAAGATTTTCGATTGGAATGAATATCAAAGAAGAAATTTGCTATAAAATGGTTCTAATAATAGTAAATTCTAGAAAAAAGATAATATAACTTGAAATTGTCAATTCTAATTACGTTGATTTCTAGAGTTTACGGCAAATATTCAAGATGACAATATTGTTATACAATTCATATTTAATCACCAATAATGATGATTGAACATGAAATTAATTGGTTTGAATGATAAAATGGTAAAGATGAAAATTTTTAAATGGTGAACTATTGAATTATCCACCAAATTGTCTAATGGAAATCCATTTAAATGTTAACACAAACTACTTTAAAAGAAAGACGAACTGGACAGTTTGGTAGAATTTAGTTTTTATTGATTAACGATCAAAGAAGAAAGGTATGCAGCTGGTTAATGTTTGGTGAAAACAAATTATTTCTATTGTACATCCTACATCGTGGAATTCTGGTTTACGAAGATTTTAAATAACAATTGGTGTGTTTATGGATTTGATTTAGATCGTTTATTCTTTATTGATTAGAGAAATTAATGTAATTTAAATCGTTGTATTCTTCATTGGAATTAATTGCTTTATAATCAATTTTTTGCAATATGAAGAATACAATTGGTTGAATGTAGGGATTTTTTTGAAATTCGTTATATGTTGATATGAATGTTAAAATAATTGGTAGGTACGACTCGTTACTTGAATTATTGTAGACAAATTATAGTAGAACAACATTTGATTAGACACATTGCTATTTTACAATCATTAATTGCAATTATTTGTAATTTTAAGTGGATACAATTTTTGAGAGCGAGTTGTATCGCACCTACGAGATATCTAGTATTATATATTAATAATGTTTGTTAATCAAAGTAATATAACTAATTTACAATTAGTCGAGTGAGTACACATTGGCCCCAACGTTGAGGCCAATCTTGTGGAAGCGTCCAGACATTAGAACCAAGCTCATTTAATTCGAAGTAGAGCCTATGTTAACATGTCCAATTTAGACAATTTTGCTTGTCGATGGTTCCAGTTAGAATGAGTAAAGTTCCAATGTGGGGATGGTTTGACAAATGTCAAAAAATCGACACTACTTGGCCAATTTCTAATGTTGGGGGCCAATGTGGCACCTACTTTATCTTCCACGACTACACAATGGATCAACAACACCGTTTGGACCAATGTGTCGAGTCGGGGGTCAACTAGTCAAACAAGCCACAAAATATGTTTAGGTATAATACTCTGATGTATGCAACGTAATATGCATGTATCTTTAGATTGTGTATATTGTGTTGCGTACATTAAAATACTTGTAATTTCATGTATTTCTGTGGATAAAGAAGTATGTAAATTTTAATTCTGATTGTATTAAATGTAAACAATTAAATTAAAGTTTCGCTTGAAAAATTGTTTGAGTAAATTATTGGAATTTACAGAATACCTCTGACATTTCTAAACGTTGCAAATTGTGAAAATCTGTCAATATCAAAATATTTGGAGTTAATTAGAGGCAATCCGTAAATTTAAAGAATTTCTGCATAATGTGGCAGCCAAGCATATATAACTTGGGAACGGTGTTGTCAAATTGCATAAAAATTCTTTAAATCTACGGAATACCTCCAACCCACTCCTAATATCCTGATACTAATAAATTTTCAAAATTAGAAATTTTTATACACTGTTGCCATATTGTGTTGAAATTCTTTAAATCTACGGAATACCTCCAACCAACTCCTAATATCCTAATACCAACGAATTCTCCAATTTTGAAAATTTGTTGGTATTAGGATATTAGGAGTTGGTTGGAGGTATTCCGTAGATTTAAAGAATTTCAACACAATCTGGCAACAGCGCACCCGAATTTCTCCACCTGATTGCCAAATTGTGCAGAAATTCCTTAAATCTACGGAATACCTCCAACCAACTCCTAATATCCTAATACCAACAAATTTCTAATTTTAAAAATTTAATGGTATTAGGATATTAGGAGTGGGCTGGAGGTATTCCGTAGATTTAAGGAATTTCTGCACAATTTGGCAATTAGAACGTAAATTGATAGACAGTGTTGCCGGATTGTGCAGGAATTCTCTAAATCTATGGAATACCTCCAATCAACTCCGGATATCCTGATATCAAAGTTATTCAACGGTATTCAAAATATTACAAATTACGAATTTTTGAAATAATGTTCAAGATTTTTGCTCGTCAAACAATTTATTATTTCATTGTAAAAATGTGTACATATTACAACTGTAGAAAGTGTAGTTAACAGTTTAAAATAAAAGTTACATTGGTAAAATCTACAATTGTATGGTATTCTTCAATAAAACATAAACAAACAGACATTCTCATCAAATTCTAATATTAATTGTATCTAATTTGATTAAAATTCAATGCAAATTATGTTTAAACTCTACACAAAAGAATCAAATCAAATTTAAAATAATTTGTATAAGTAGAGGATGTCTCGTAAGTATCGCACAGTTTTGAGAGTAGATAGAGAATTAAATTCTAAAACGAAAAGTTTTATGATTTTTTTACCTGTTATTAATTAAATAAAGTAGCCAATCAGACGCGTATGATTGCGTTCAAGAGAGTAGGAGTGGTTTTAGAATTTCATCCCCTATCTACCCCCTACAGTTTGTACGATATTACATATTGTACAATTTACAGCAGACTTACTTCATTTGAAAGAACAAATTGAATATAAATTAAAACTATTGCAATATAGGCAACACAACTTACACCGTTTTCAGTGCTTGTATATTGTGTGGCTACCTTACACATCTTTGTACACTAAACATTGTTAACAATGTCATTCTGATTTTGCTAATGAGACTTATTTAATAATAACCAATTAAGAATAATCCACAAACAATCAAAATCACTTATTGTTGTCCAATATTCTTGCTGATTGATTTGTAAACCAAAACGTCACAATTTAGGATCTAAAATAAGAGAAATAATTAACAATTGTTTCTGTTTTAACAAAAATCACTCACAAACATATCTCTCTCTTCTTCAATAATTATTAAATTGAACTGAATAACAACTCTCATTCTCAAGATTTGTTGTCAGCACTAAAAATTAGATTTTTCACGATTTATTTTGGGTAATATTTCAAAATTAGACTTACATTTAGATTAGTGTTATTTCAAATGAACCACCAATTGTTTCTATGATAATCTATTAAATTTAGGTCAGATTTGTTTTCTACCATATGATAGTAAATTTCATCCTTTTTAATTCAAATTCCAATCATAAATCTTCCACATTTATATTTTTAGTTAAAATTCTTTCTACATGATTGAGATATCTACAAAATTCAACAATAAATAACCTACAATTCAAATAAATCAATACAAAATATAAAAATTCAATTACCTGATAATTTACTAATTGATAAACACAATTTTAATCAAATAACCAAAACAATTGAAAATTCATTAAAAATTTCTCTTCTAAAATTTCATAAATTTAGTTGATTTTTTCAAAACCAGATAGCACTGCTAGTTCTTTTTAGTAATTCTTCTCCGTACCAGATGTCACATCATATATTTATTTATTCTTGTCGTTAACAGATAGCGCTCAAGTAACGCTATTACAGATTCCTATAATAAAATTTTTAATTAGTTTTAAAATCAATTTTTTAGTAATTTTTACCTGTTTCTGTTTGAATTTTACCATTCTATACTTTATCATCATTGTCATTATTGATGTTATAGAAATTTAGTTAAAATATTACGAAATATCCCAATGTCCTCTAAAATTTCTGCCAATTGTTAGAAAATAACTTTATTAAAACAACCAAATTTCGAATATAAATTTTACAAAACTTACGTGAAATTGTATTATTTTTGAAACACACTCTTTTTCTGACAATCGTATTATTTTTCCACTGTTTGAATTCATGTACGTTGACAAAATTTAGGTTAGGTTCACTATTTGAGGTTAGATTACCAACATTTTATAATCAGCAATTTTTTTCAATTATTACCTTGGAAATATTCAAAAATTAACACCAATTCATTTCAGAAATCATTTCAACAATAAAAATTATTTTCTTTCTGTTGATTTTTGTAAAATTATTACCATAAAATCGCCCACAAAACACTAAAATTGACATTTATTATTGTTAACAATACGCATGCGTGTTATAGAGAGTACACACGAGAAAGCTCACTACTCGTCCAAAATAACCTAACCCAAAATAATTTTTAAATTTTAAAACCGATAATTATTTGAACAAAATGAATCAAAATATGAAAACAATCGTTAAAATATTGGATTGCGATAATTATCAGTATTGATTCCCAATAATTTGCATCGATAATTTCGAAAATTATAAAATTATTATTGTTGTATAGGCAACACAAAATACACATTTAAAAGTGAACTTTCTCTATAGTACTCACTCGATTTGACATGCGCAGTTGTCAAGCTCACTAATTGTCGCTCCATACATCTTTTAAATTCAAACGGATCAGCAATTGAATAAAATAGACCAAAACATGTAAATAACCGTTAAAATATAAACTACGATAATTATTAGTATTGATTTCCAATCATTAGTATAGATAAATTCGAAAATTAAAAAAATATATAATCATATAGGCAACACAAAATACACGTTGAAAAGAGTGAACTTTCCCTATAGTACTCGCTCGATTTGACATGCGCAGTCATGTCAACTCGGCCATATTGTAACGTACAGAAATTTTGAGGTTATATCCCAGAAAATTACAATTACAATTACAATCTAATTTAATAAAACAATAAAAATCAATTCAAATTAATTAATTACAATTAGAATATTATCGAAAATTATTGCAAATAAAAATGTCAATGTTAGCTGAACGTAAACAAAAACAACGATGGTCATTAAATCCACGTGGAAACAGTTGGATCAACGGTTATTATAATCAATAATTACTAATTGAATTATCCATAATTAACAAATTAAATTTATAGATAAGAATAATATCGGCCAAAAAATGTTGGAGAAAATGGGTTGGTCGCATGGTAAAGGTCTTGGTGCTAGCGAAACTGGAATTAAGGAACAAATTAAAGTCAATTATAAAAACGATAATAAGGGGATGGGCTATCAAGGGAACGATGAACAATGGGTGGAACACGAGGATAATTTCAATCAACTATTAGAAACCTTATCGAATGGTAATAATAATAATGATGATGATAAAAAAATTGTATCATTGGTGGAGAGATCGGAATCATCAAAAGTCCGTGTCCATTATCGTAAATTCACACGCGGTAAAGATTTGAGTCAATATTCGGAGAAAGATTTGGCGAATATTTTCGGTAAAAGATCATTAAAACAACATAAAATGATTGAAAATGATGATATTGGTGGTGGTGGTGAATTCGAGGGTAGTTTTATGAAAAATCGTGGCTCTATGGTTGATTATTTCCAACAAAAATCGAAACAATTCCAATGTAATGTTGATAAAGTATCAGGGGATGAGGGTGAAATTCGATGTAATTTTGGTTTTATTTCAACACCGATTGATGAGGGAGATAATGAACGGAAAATCGATGATAATAACAAGAGTATGAGTGAATTGAAGACAAATAAAAAGAAAAGAAAAAGAATTGATGATGATAGTTTGGAAAATTCGCGAGATGGAAAGAAAACTGAAAGTGAATTAATTGATGAAAATTCTCAAGAGTTTTCCGGGGGTAAAAACAAAAAGAAGAAAATTGTTAAAAGAGAAATAGATGAGGAAAATACTGATGTTGAAAATAGCGGAAAAAAGAAGTCGAAAATCGTTAAAAATGGAGCTAGTTTGGAAAATTCGAATGGAAATTTTCATGTAGTTGAGAAAGTGGAAAAACGTTCAAAAAATTGGAAAATTACCGAAAATGGGGCTATAGACAATCCGGTTTTTAACGATCTCGATTCTAGTTTGGAAAATTCTGAACTTGCTGAACAAAAGCCAAATTTTCGTATAGTTAAAAAAGTAAAAAAAACGATTAAAATGTAGGAAAATTGAAGAAAATGGAGCTATTGATAATCCGGTTTTTAATAATTCCGATTCTATGGAAAATTCACACGAAAATTTCAAACAAATTGAAAATCAATCAGACGAATTAAAGACAAATTTTCGTATAGTTGGGAAAGTCAAAAAACGATTAAAAAACAAAGAAAATGGGGCTATTGATAATCCAGTTTTTAACAGTCTCGATTCTAGCTTGGAAAATTCTTATCAAACCGAAGAAAATGTTGGGAAACTTAAAAAACGCTCAAAAAATAGGAAAATTGACAATCCGGCTTTAAATACTTCCAATTCTAGTTTAGAAAACTATCGTGTCGTTGGAAAAGCGGAAAAGCGCCTAAAATGTGGAAAAATTAAAGAAAATCGCGCCATTGATAATCCAGCTTTTGAAGGGTTGGATTCTAGCTTGGAAAATTCACAAAATAAAAGCCCACCAACTGTTGGAAAATCGAAGAAAAAACAAAAAAATAAGAAAATCGTCAAAAATGGAGCAATTGATAATCCGGCATTTGATAATCTCGATTCTAGTGGGGAAAATTTGGGAAATTCTAAAAAACAATCGAAATTACACAAAATTCGAACAAAAACAAACAAAAATTCGAAAAATTCACCCGATAATAACGGAAAATTCGAAATAAAACGGAAAACTAAAATACCATTCGATAATCCAACGTTCAATGGTAAAAATTCAACTGAAACTACCCCTACAACAAAGGGAACCGAGGAAATTTCGTGTGATTTAATGTTGAACGTTGTAACAACCCCAATATTAAGAACGCCAAATCGTAAGGGCGCCAATAAGGGTAGAAATGTACGTTTTAGCGAGATCAATCATGAACGTATCATCCCCAATAATGACGATCTACAAAAATTGAATGAATTAACCGAAATTAATTCGCAAGTAATTAATCGAAATTTAGAGAAATTCTCGCAACGTATCGACGGTTTAGAGGCGGAAATTGAGAATGATATGAATGAGGCAAAATTACACAATACGGAGGGTGTAGTGTTGAAATTCAATAAAAATACGAAATGGGGTAGTGTACCGATTTGGTTAAAAAAGACGAAATGTACAGCTAAATCGTCATATAAACATTTAATTAAGGGTGATATTGTTGTTAATTTTAAAAATACAAATTTGGGGGAAATTCCAGGATATGGCAAGGATTTACAGAAATAAACGCGTATTTATCTTGTTATTGTAATTTAAACATAACCTCCACCATTAATTTAATTGCTAATTAATTAATTAATAAAAATTCTCACCTGTTAATTCTAATTAATTGCGATTGTTAATTAATTAATAATTGTAATTAATAGAGACGCCATTTTTTTCAAATTGACAACTAGCGGAGAAAAATTGAACTAACCCGCAACAGTGCCGGATTTCCTCTTGTATTTTTATCAATTTTATTATTTATTATGGCCATATAAAAATTAAACAATCACAAATATAGAAGGATATTTTAAAATTATTAATTATTTATTAATTTAATTACTGCAAGATTGGAGTTTAATTTATTTTTATTAACTTGTAATGTTTAAAAAGTAGATTTGACAACGTCGCTTGAAGTTGTCAATCAACCAATCATCTGCGGCTATTTGAAGTTTATTGTAAACAAAAACGAATCTACCGGTTTTTTAGAATTCTAACCTCAATGTTTGTTATTATTAATTTTATTAATTTTAGATAATTATTAATTAAATAATGTCATTATCACCTGGTAGTATATTACAAAAATTACAAGAAATCCGTAATTGGCAACAGAATGATCGTGTTGATTTATTAAAAAAAATCCTAACAAATTCCAATAATCAAACAACCCCATCTGATTACGAGACAATCGATGGAATTTCGATATTGGACACACCACCATCGATCAAATATGTTGACGATATTGATAAGAAACCGATAACACCCCATAAAGACTTTACGGAATTGTTGGAAGAGAAATTAAAGGAGAGTTGTATCGGTGACCAACCGGCGTTTTATAAATCGACCAAAACGGCCGTTTTTGCGCAAGGGCAGCGGCCTAAGGCGGTTCAGATTGACCCCTGAAGACTGCAAAATCATCCACCGCGGGAGGAGGCCGGATAATTCCACGAAAACACCGTTAAAAGCGCCGGATTTTCAGATCAAACCGAAAGCCTCCTGGACGACTCCTAATCCGGTTCAAAATCAATTGTAATAATTTTTTGATAATTTTCAGTGTTATAATGATTCGATTTCAGAACGGCACCTAGCGAGCAAACTTTATACGAGGAAGTTTTGGAGAAAGAGTTGAAAATCTTCGAAATGATCGAGAAGAAAGTTGAAAATGGTAGTTTCTGTTCGACAAGTTCGAGTATTTTACGAATATTCGCTTTAAGTCCCCAAAAGAATCAAAAAAGCGAAAAATCAGTCCAATTCAACGATCAAATCGACGATAATCAACCGGAAAACAATCCAAATATCGATATCCATGGACTTTTACAACATTTAAACCGGAAATCCAGCGAAACTACACTAACCCAATGTTGGTACCAAAACTAAACAATAGATGGCGCTATTACTATAATTCTATCTAATTGTAGCATCACCCTCAATGTCGGATGACGAATCTAATTGTAGCTCGTGTCTAACGATATCTTCAACCGATTTAGAAACAACAATCGGTAAGAAAACACGCGATATCGGCGTTAATACTAGTCGAACACCCGAAAATAACCCGAATATCGTCGAATTGGAGCGTGTTAATGGTGAATTGAGAGCGAAAATTGCGGAATTAACGCGAGATTTTCAATTGGAGAGGGCGAAATTGTCGGCGCAAATCAATCGGGCGCGATTGAATCAACAGAAAGCCACCAAAGAGAGGGAATTGATTAAAAATCTAAAACAAGAATTGAACGATTTGAAAGAAACAATAAAATTGAAGGATAGCAAAAATGGCACAACACAAGCCCGGTTGCGCAATCAAATCAAACAATTAGAAAAGGATAAAAGCGATTTGAATAATGAATTGGAGAAATTATCGAAAGAGAATGCCAAATTGAAAGCTACAGAGAAATTGAATCAACCGAAATTGGTGAAAGAGACGAAAATTCTAAACGAAATCAACCACAATATCCATAAATTAATCGAAAATAACCAAAAATCGGTCAATAATAAAGACGAAGATGATTCACTATTGAATTTTACAAATTTTAAAATCAACGATTGTATTGAAAAAAAATACGAAAATATTTTCAAAACAACACAATTGAACGATTCGAATAAAAGTAGTAAGTTTAAATAAACCACAACTAGATGGTGTTGTAATTAATGAAAATAACGCCATCTATTAACAATTATTCCAATTATAGGTCGCATTGAAACAATCCTAGATGATGGTAGTAAAGAAATCAAATATAGTAATGGTAATTTAAAGATAATATCACCGGATGGTAATACGATAATACTAAAATATTACAACGGTGATATAAAACAAACATCACTAAATGATGGTGTGATTAAATATTTCTATAACGATAAGAATATCTGGCAAATCACCGATAATGGCGTCGAATTAATTGAATATCCCGAGTAATTATTAATTTAGAATTAATTAAATTAAATTAATTAGCAAATTATTTAGGGGGCATAAGGAGAAACGTTATCCGGATGGTAATTGTGAAATAATATTTCCAGATGGTATATTACAGAAAATATCGAAAGATGGCGGACAAACAATCGAATATCCGGATGGTTCGATTTTGTTAATTGATAAGAATGGTGATAAGATTTTAAATTTACCCAATGGACAGAAGGAGATTGAAACAAAAGAACATAAACGACGCGAATATCCGGATGGTACAATTAAATTTATTTTCAATAACGGTATGCAAGAGACACGTTATAGTAATGGACGTGTACGGAAAAGAGATAGAGATGGTGTTTTGATTTTTGATAATTTCGTTTAAATTAATAGGTTGGTGAGATAATTCGAGAAATAATTGTAACAATTAATCGATTTGTTTTGCGGTTTTTTTTTCTATAACAAGATGCAATTAAATAATAATTCTATTAATTAATTAATTAATTAAAATTAATGAATCAATTTAATGATGGTGTGTAATATTATCAATCCATCTGACTTCAATATTTGGCCATTTTGTTTGTAACACAGTTAACATTGGATTTGATTCACAGACGGCTTTCAAATCGGATTCTAATAAAATACAATCACCTATACGATATTTTATCTAAAAATTCAAATTAATTTAATTGAAGAATTAATTAGATAATTAATTAAATTTAAATTAATTACTTGACCGTTTATATTACTTTGTGTTAAACCATTATAATGTAATATGATAAATGTATCAGGCATTGAAGTTTCTTCCTTTGGGAAGAATTCATCCATGAAATTATTCAATAGGATTATACCTAAACGTTCCGGATCTAATTTGATTTTCATTATTTTTACACTGGTGATTTAAATTAAAACACAAATTTCAATAGAACTATTGGAAATTCACTCATTTGATGTAAAATTGATGAAAATATAGAGGAATAAATCCCCAACTCTAATTTAGTAATTTTATGTTGGTTGGTATGACAAAGAAATGGTTACTTCTAGATCATTGGTTGTTTTCAAATTTGGCGCTTTTATTTGACACCAATAAGATTTTGTTTCAAATCGAATCTTACATCCGGTGAGTGAATAGAATTTGTAAATTAAACTCAATTTTTATTAGAAAATTTTGTAATAACACTCAGGTTGTCCAACTTAATATCTTAAAAAAATACTAAATTTAGAGATCTAGAAAGCGGGAAATTTAAATCAATAATAAAACGGTAAATTAAACGCAAAAATCAACGAGTCATTAAAAATAAATGATTTAGTTCGACAATGATACCAAAATAATGATACAAATTTTACTATACGTTTCTATATAAAGTTACTAGATCTTCAACTATAAGGCTGGCAATTTATTCAAAACTACAGTGATCTAGTAGCAAATGCTCAAATGACAGATAAGCCTACTAAAAAGTTGTAAAAAGCGGGAAAATTTAAATAAATTGTAATAAAACAATAAATTACACTAAAAATAAGCATGAAATTCAAAAAAATGAGTTTTCGAAAATTTGTTAATAAAAAAAATGTCGTAAAACATAAAATTTTGGGTTAATTTTTGATTTGCAGGCGAGTATCAGATCAGAAATACCACCGCTAAAAATTCCACCATATTTCTAAATAAAAGTTACTAGTTTTCAAACTATAGATTGATATTTTTGAGAGAGAAACATGTTAAGTTGGTCAAATGAAAATGACTAGTATTTAATTTATCAATGATACCAAAGTAGTGATACAAATTTTACTATACGTTTCTATATAAAAGTTACTAGACCTTCAACTCTAAGGTTGGCAATTAATTCAAAACACTACAGTAATCTAGTAGTAAGTGTTGAAATGACAGATACTCCTACTCATTGAAAAGTTGTAAAAACGGGAAAATTTAAATAAACTCTAATAAAACAATAAATTACACTAAAAATAGTCATCAAACACCATAAAATTTGGGGTTAATTTGTGATTTGCAAACGAGTATCAGATCAGTAATACCACCGCTACAAATTCCACCTGGTTTTTACAAAAGTCACTAGATCTTCAATCATAAGGTTGGCAATTAATTCAAAACTATAGTGTTCTAGTAGCTAGTGTTGAAATGACAGATACGCCTACTCATTGAACAATTGTAGAAAGCGGGAAAATTTAAATAAACTCTAATAAAACAATAAATTACACTAAAATCTGCCATAAAATTCAAGAAAATGAGTTTTCGAAAATTTAATTAAAAAAATGTCGTAAAACATAAAATTTTGGGTTAATTTTTGATCGGCAGACGAGTATCAGATCAGTAATACCAACGCTTCAAATCCGATCATGTTTCTAAATAAAAGTTACTGGTTTTCAAACTATAGATTGATATTCTTGAAAGAGAAATCTGTTAAGTTGGTTAAATGAAAATAACAAGTATTTAGTTTACCAATGATACCAAAGTGGTGATACAAATTTTACTATACGTTTCTATATAAAAGTCACTAGATCTTCAACTATAAGGTTGGCAGTAAATTCAAAACTACAGTGATCTAGTGGCAAATGTTGAAATGACAGATACGCCTACTCATTGAAAAGTTATAGGAAGCGGGAAAATTTAAATAAACTCTAATAAAACAATAAATTACACTAAAATTAGCCATAAAATTCAAAAAAATTAGTTTTTGAAAATTTGTTAATAAATAAAATGTCGTAAAACATAAAATTTGGTGTCAATTTATGATCTGAAAACGAGTATCAGATCAGTAATACCAACGCTACAAATTCCGCCATGTTTCTAAATAAAAGTTACTAGTTTTCAAACTATAGATTGATATTCTTGAAACTACAGTGATCTAGTAGTAAGTGCTGAAATGACAGACACGCCTACTCATTGAAAAGTTGTAGAAAGCGGGAAAATTTAAATAAACTATAATAAAACAATAAATTACACTAAAAATGGCCATCAAACACAGAATATTCGTCAATAATAAGAAAAAATTGCCCTCAAACATAAAATATGGAATTAATTTTTGATCTGACAACGAGTATTAGATCAGTAATACCACCGCTACAAATTCCACCATGTTTCTATATAAAAATCACTAGACTTTGAAATATAAGGTTGGCAATTAATTCAAAACTATAGTGATCTTGTAGTAAGTATTGAAATGACAGATACGCCTACTCATTGGAAAATTGTAGAAAGCAGCAAAATTTAAATAAACTCTAATAAAACAATAAATTACACTAAAAATAAGCATAAAATTAAAAAAAAATGAGTTTTCGAAAATTTGTTAATAAAAAAATGTAAAACATAAAATTTGGGGTTAATTTGTGATTTGCAAACGAGTATAAGATCAGCAATACCAACGCTACAAATTCCACCATATTTCTAAAAAAAAGTTACTAGTTTTCAAACTATAGATTGATATTCTTAAGTGATCTAGTAGTAACTGCTGAAATGACAAATACGCCTACTCATTGAAAAGTTGTAGAAGCCGGGAAAATTTAAATAAATTGTAATAAAACAATAAACCACACTAAAAATAGTCATCAACCACCACGAAATTTGAGGTTACTTTTTGATCTGCCAATGAGTATCAGATCAGTAATACCACCGCTGCAAATTGCACCTGGTTTTTACAAAAGTCACTAGATCTTCAATCATAAGGTTGGCAATTAATTCAAAACTACAATGATCTAGTAGCAAGTGTTGAAATGACAGATACGCCTACTCATTGAAGTTGTAGAAAGCGAGAAAATTTAAATAAACTCTAATAAAACAATAAATTACAATAAAAATAATCCTAAAATTCAAAAAAAATGAGCTTTCGAAAATTTGTTAATAAAAAAATGTCCTAAACTATAATTAAGGGTTAATTTGTAACCTGTAAACGAGTATCAGATCAGTAATACCAACGCTACAAATTCCGCCATGTTTCTAAATAAAAGTTACTAGTTTTCAAACTATAGATTGATATTCTTAAGTTGGTACTGAAGTGGTACCAACATTAAAATACAACTATATCCCTATTACTTATAGGTTAACTTGGTAATTTGTTTTACAAATTAAGTTGGATAACCTTCTAAATGTCATTTGAAAATTTTATAATAAAACTATACTTACTATGCCTCTTCATTAACCAAATCTAAATCTTTTAGGACATTTTGTAATAAATCTGAATTGATAAAATTATTACCATCCGGATCGTAATTCTTGAAAACCCGTCTAGCTTGTTCAGTTTTCGTTTCAGGACTAACTAGACGTCTTTCATAACTAAATAAAACTGAAATAAACCCGAAATTTCAATTAAAAAAAAAAAAACACAAAATTTCGATAATTACCAGTTAGATGCGTATCCGAACCGAGTACCCAAACTGGATTTATCGGATTTTTATAAAACGAACCAACTGTACAGTAACGTAAATGTTCCATTATTGTTATAAAGCCAATTTGGCTCTGTTTATCCAAACCTTTCAATTCTACAAAACGAATTTGTATAATTTCGATTAATTTACAATGGTAATTCTTACTTAACCCCCCAACATCTTGTTCGTGATCCCAGACATACGGTGTTGCCCTACCTGTTATCATCAAATTGATAAGACTCTGACTGCCATAGCCGTACGTGTCGTCGATTAACGGATCGGATATATCGTTGGTATTGTCCATTTGGACCACCTCTAAGCCCTAAAAACAACCCCGATTTTAACCGATTATTGTCGAAATTATTCGAAAAATACCCACCCTTGTTGCTATCACTGAATATAAAAACAATAATATACCATATTGGGTTCTCATCATATCAATACTATCGAAATAATACTTTTTAACGTCGTCTAAATGGTTCAAAATTGTAATTTTTAAATTTGTATGGAATTTAATTGCATCTATTAGTAAAAAATCGTGATTATCGTCGTTATCAACAACACAATTATTATCATCAATATTACGTTGTTGTCGACTACTATCACCATTTAGACTACTCTTATCACTACTGTTAATTGATACAATATAATATCTTTGATTATTATTCGAACATTGGTCCAAAATCTCACAGAAAGCATCAACTAATAAACGATTCTGTATCGACGTATTTATCTCCTAGAACGATAATTTTTAATTAGAAAATTGCAATTTAAACGCATTCTAATTAACTAAATCACGAATTTCGATCGAATTGTTTTCGTTCATTAAATTCTTTAAAATAAATGCCTGCACTGGTGCTATCACCGCACACGGTCCACCTTCCAACTGTTCCAAAGCGCTCGGTTCACTTTTACTAAAATAAAAACCTACAAATTCTAATTAATTAGCAATTCAATCACGAATTTCGATTGAAAATTAAATTACCCTGTGACCACCTTTTGAATATGTCACGTTTTATATCGTTACCCCATAATAATTGTTTGATACCAATCAATTCTTGTTCTAAATTTATCGGTGGACTTTCCGCCATTTTTACAATTTATACCATATATTTATAATACACTAATATTAAAGCACAAAGGAATTAATTTTCGTTCAATTAAAATCGCCTAATTGATTAATTAATTGTGAATTGAATGATTAGAAATTTGAGGTTAAAATCGACATTTTGCCCCCATTTGATGGGAAAAAAAACAATGGAAAAATCGAATTTGACAGATCACCACAATCATACCAACCCCAGTCGAACAAAACCACCACAATTAAATCCAAATAATTTCAAATAATTACAATAAATATCCAAAATAACGCAAATTTTTATAATTTAGTCTTTTCTTGTGGTTTTCTAGCGAAATTATAGGTTATTAAGGCGTAATTGGTGTTAATTTAGAACCGGTTAAATCTGGGGGAAAACAAAAGTACCAACTCAATTCGGTTGAATTCACCAATCGAAAATTGCGGTAAATTTCAAAATCGGCCATTACGAAAATTTCAAAATCGCCCAATTATAACCTAAAATAGTGATTTTAAATCGTCTACTACGATAATTCACAAATATTACAACTTTAACCGGCCGGCATTGATTTCCGGATGATTAAAATCGAATTAATTCGATTAAATCGATTTGATTTGTTAATTCGTTACGATTTTATTTAAATCTTGTCCCCTTTTAGGCGAATAAGGCCATCTAAAAATATCATTGATCGTCGCCTATGTTCATATTTGTGTGTTTGAATGTGTGTGTGAAAGGTATGGCACAAACTCAAGTTGAGTTCCTTTTTCTTTGATTTTCAATAATTCTACGAGAAAATTGCAGGTAAATTTCCCAAATTTCTTTCAATTATTACAATTTTAAATCGAAACAATTGGGTTAATTTCATTTGTTTCGAATTCAAATTAATGATTGTTTTATTTTAATGAAAACGGTAACTTTATTGATTTTCCCTAGACACACACAAACAACACATCTACCAATCTAGTTGGCTGCAAGTTCTATATTTAGGTCCCATAAAATGAGTGCTTGTCAAACAAATGACTATCAAATAAATTCGAATGATCACAACTAGAGGTCGTTGAATTCGCTATCAGAGGCGTACGTGTCCGACTACACCACTGATTCTTGGGGCAAATTACAAAATGGACGATCAAGTGGAGATAATTAAATCGAATAAAGGCGGCATGAAGGTGATCCATAAAAGCTATATGTATACGGTGCATAAGAAACGGCAATGTGGCGGTATTAGATGGCGTTGTGCGCAACGCAGTCTCCATTGTAAGGTTAGTAATTTGAAATTGGCGCAATTTTCGGATTATTTAGCAATGATTGTAGGGTAGTATATCGACCGGTTTGGATGGCCCGCCGAAGATCAATATGCCCCATAATCATCTGCCCGATTTGCATTCAGTCGCGTTGGCTAGAACGCGCCAGCCGGACAATAATTTCGAGAATTTCGCCCAAATTCTCGATGTTACCGTTGTTGAAGATCACGGTAAGTACAGTTCGAACATTTTGATGGTCACTGGAATATTTTAACAAACAATAATCGCTGTCCTTTTCTAACGTGTTCAATTTTTTTCCCAATGATTGCTTGATTACAATAAAAACAAGTGATTATTTCGATTATTTCTGGGAAAATTTGAGAAAATACCCGGAAATTCGTTTAATTTACGTGAAAATTATCGGCGAATTGGTGTGATTTAGAGGGAGAATTCTTGTTATTTGTATGGTAAGGTTAGAATTACTCCTTGATTTATTAATGGGTTTCTTTGCTAATTATCGATTGTTTACGTAATTAAACACGAAATGAATCGTTTTTTTCTGTTTTTTTAATCCCAATTCGAGTTGGATTAATTTGATTAATTGCGGAATTTCCAACGATTGGTAATTGTTTTGGTGCCACTGTAGTGCTTGTAGTTTATCCCAGCCACGGCCAACTTTAGTCTCTAGATTTCCGGTCGATTTTCTAATTATTAATCGACGAATTTACGAAATTCCAACAATCAATCAGTACAAATTCGAATAAATTTCGAAAATTTATCGGAAAATTGTAGTGAAACTATCCGATTCGATTCGATTAATTCCAATTATCGTAGTCATTTGTTACCGATTTTCATTTGTTTTCGGGTGCTAACGAAACAAACATGGCCGATACTAGTGGTGGTCCTTTACAATCATCATCATCATCATCATTACGAAAGCCGCGTAAAAGTAATTTTTCAACCGACGAAATCGATATGCTCGTATCAATGGTGAAGAAACACTATAAAACTTTGTATGGGAAATTTGCCAAACGGGCTTCAAACAAGAATACCCGTCAAAAGGCCTGGTTGGATATTCTACGTAAAGTCAATGGTGTTAGTATCGAACGGCGGACATTGCAAGAAGTCAAAAATAAATGGAAGAAATGCCAATCGATTTTGAAAGAAAACGGCACTTATTCGCTATTGAGTAGCGGAAATAACGACGACGATCCAGGTAGAATTTACAAAAAAAAATTAACCCAATTGTAGATTGTTTGAGGACTGCTGTAGTTGTATAGACAGCGCCACCTACCTTGAGTTGCGTGTATTTAGAAAACGACAGGACCGGCTCGGGCCCAATTAGCAAAGAAACCGAAATTCACAAATTTTCGTTGATTGTTCTGTTTGAATTTAGCAAATAATCGTCGAACAAATGAAGATCCGCCGGAAAGGACGTGTATTGCGCGCCTATGATGTTGGTTTTAAAAAAGAGGTAATTCTGTACGCTGAAGAGAATGGTATTAAGAAAGCCAACCAACGTTATGGTGTCAGTGAGGCGAATATAAAACGTTGGAAACGTTTAAAACAACAAATCTTCGAGAATGCCATCTATAATAAAGATAAATTACGTGTACGGAAACCCATCGATTATACAGCAATTAAAATCGATAAAAGTCTATATCGACGGACTGTAAAAAAGAAAAATCTAGGTTATTTTATTAGAGAAAATTCATAACAATTATAACCTCAAAATTGTTGAATTAATCGAATTTAATTTGAAAATTTTCCAGATTCGATGCCGTTAATGGAGCGATTGTTGAAACCGAATGAAATAGCACAACCTCAACCACTTCAACCCCTACAACAACCACCCCCGCAACAACAAAAAGCGCAAATTTTAAAAAGTCAATCTTTATCACCGACCAAATTGAAAGTGACACGACAAGGGCCGAAAATTCGAACGCCAACAGACCAATCGCCACGTTTACACCCACCCGCACCGCCACCACCAGCCGAGGTTACACCGGTCAATGAAGAAATGTGTCTGCGGTGGAATAGCCACCATTCTAATATGCAACAGGCATTTCCCAATATTTTAAATAAAGAACAATACGTTGATTGTACACTGGCAGCTGAAGGGAAGACTCTAAAATGTCATCGAGTAATTTTCAATTATTTCCAAATGGGTTGCTCTACTCGTCTCAATTGTCAATACAACTAAAGCAGTGCAACCCATTTTTTTTTGTATTGAAATTAATTGGTTTAATTCTAGATGATTCTATCGTCGTGTAGTCCATATTTCGAGGAGATATTATCGAATATAAGTCCATTACAACATCCGGTTTTATTTATGAAAGATATACCGTTTTGGATTTTGAAATCATTGTGTGATTTTATGTATGCTGGTGAGGTGCACATTTATCAAAATAGGTTACAAGAATTATTGACAGTTGCGGAAATGTTGAAGGTTAGAATTTGCAATTGACATTCGATTTTTGAGGTTATAATTTGTTGATTTTATAGATTAAAGGTTTAGCTGGGAAAACGTCAAATGATCAAGAATCACGTGATAATAACAGGGGTAATAATGATAATCATGGTAATATTAAAGAAGAACGTCGACAGAAGAAATTCAATTATCAACAACATCAACAACAATCACAACAACACCAACAATTTAGAACGGGACGTTTGATTAATATACCGCCCTTATCACGCCGTAATGATTATGATAATGATGATGTATTGGATCCATTAGATTTATTAGAGCCGTTATATGAGGAGATTGCTGATGAGAAAAAACCAGCAACGACAATAACACCAGCAACAACATCAGCAACACCAACAACAACACCGAATTTATTACCAAAATTACAAAAATATCAACAGCAATTTTTCAAAAAACAACTGCCGAAACGGATGAAAAAACGCAAATTTTCCGAAGACCGAGATCCTGTAATTAATTCTAATCACATGTCCAGAAAAAAAACTTTGTCACATTGTCGCACAATCAAATAATGTGATAGAAACAAATAATTTTGTCCTATCTATAGTTTCGTGATTGTGTGACAAAGTTTTTTCGATATGTGACAATATAAATTTTGTTTAATTCCCGAATAGAGATCCTGTAGTTAATTTTAATCATTTTCATTGTCACATGTCCAAAAAAAAACTCCGTCACGGCGGCATGAGATTCTGAAAAATGTCACACAATCAAAAAATGCGATAGAAGCAAATAATTTTGTCCTATCGGTAGTATGACAAAGTTTTTCCGATTTGTGACAATATATTTGGTTTAATTACCGAACATAGAGATCCTGTAATTAATTTTAATCATTTTCATTGTCACATGTCCAAAAAAACTTTGTCACGGCGGCATGATATTATGAAAAATGTTGTGATACAATCAAGAATGCGATAGAAAGAAATAATTCTGTCCTATCGGTAGTTTCTTGTGTGACAAAGTTTTTTCGATATGTGACAGTATAAATTTGATTTAATTCCCGAACCCAGAGATCCTGTAATTAATTTTAATCATTTTCATTGTCACATGTCCAAAAAAAACTCCGTCACGGCGCCATGATATTTTGAAAAATGTCACACAATCAAATAATGCGATAGAAACAATCGATAGTTTCGTAATTGTGTGACAAAGTATTTTCGATATGTGAGAATATAAATTTTGGTTTAATTCCCGAATAGAGATCCTGTAGTTAATTTCAATCATTTGCATTGTCACATGTACAAAAAAACTCTGTCACGGCGGCATGAGATTCGGAAAAATGTCACACAATCAAATAATGCGATAGAAGCAAATAATTTTGTCCTATCGGTAGTATGACAAAGTTTTTTCGATTTGTGACAATTTAAATTTGGTTTAATTCCGAAGACAGAGTTCCTATAATTAATTTCAATCATTTTCATTGTCACATGCCCAAAAAAACTTTGTCACATTGTCGCACAATCAAATAATGTGATAGAAACAAATAATTTTGTCCTATCGGTAACTACCGATAGGACAAAATTATGATTGAAAATTATGATTGTGTGACAGAATTTTTTCGATATGTGACAATGTAAATTTTGTTTAATTCCCTGTAATTAATTTTAATCATTTTCATTGTCACATGTCCAAAAAAACTTTGTCCGATTGTCGCACAATCAAATAATTTTGTCCTATCGGTAGTTACGTGATTGTGTGACAAAGTTTTTTTTTTTTTTTTTTGAATATGTGACAATATAATTTTGGTTTAATTGCAGAGTCCACCGCCGGTATTTTCGTTTAGAAAAGGTACAAGATCACGACCGAATGTCAAAATACCAAAATATTATCACAGTGATTATGCTAATAGTAAACCATCAACATCATCACAATCACAATCACAACAACCCCCACCACCATTACCACCACCTGTACCACCACAACAATCCGCCGATCCGTTATTAGATGTTGATGATATTAAAACTGAACCGATTGATGTTGAAGATAATAATTTGAGTGATTATAATGATGATACAACATCAACAACAACAACAACACAATTACCACAATCTAGCGGTATATTACCGGAATCATTACCATCATGTATAGAAATATCACCACAATTCAACAATAATCACAACAATAACAATGATAAATTTCGTAAAATTAAATTAACAAAACCGATCATTAGTAATGTGCATAGTATTGATGATCATCACAATAATAATGATAATAATAACAATAATAATAATGATGTTGATGAGGATGATGATGATGATCTACAAACACCATTAGGTGGTTTAGAAGTGATCAAAATCACAATGGAAGGTAATCAAGAACGTATAAATCTGGCTGTGAATGATTTAAATGATGTGATCAATGATATTGATGATGATGAAGATGATGATATTGATGATAATGATGGTGATGATGAAAATTCAAAAACACCACCACAATTAACAACACAATCACAAATTAATAATGATGATGATAATCACGATAATAATGATCATGATAATAATGATACAATCGATATGGATTTAGAACCGGTACAACAATTAGAAAATTGTGATAATGAAGAAATATCATCACAACAATTAGAGACTAATGATAATGATCATAATCATACAATTGAAGAAAATTACGAAGTTAAAGATCATGATCATGATCAAGCAATTGAACAAAATTATGAAATTAAAAATCATGATCATAATCACGTTGTTGAAAATGAAAATGACACTAAAAATGATGAAATAATAGAAGAATCACCGATAATTCACGATAGTGTAACTGATGTTATCACAGAACAATCACATGATGATAATGATGTGATTGATCACATAATTGATGATATAAACGACCAAACTAATAATAATAATGATGATGATGATGATGCGTAAAATTAATGTATTGGTGTTAATCAGTTGAATGATGTTTAAAAGGGTGTGAATTTTGTTTTTTTTTTTTTTGTTATTTGTTAAGGGGGTGTATATGCAAATATGCACATTTTTAAAATAAATTATGTTTAAATTTTTTATTGTATTGTAGAAATGTCGCTGATTATAAATTTGAGGAAAATCACCAAATTTCTGTTAAATCCACCCCTTCCTCACAATTGGCAGTCATTTTGTTCTAGTTTCGTAGATTAGTTCATATTTTATCAAATTACCCGATATAGTAATACCGAAACAACTTGACTCACAATAAAGCCCTCTTTCTTTTCTTATCAATTTTTGTATTTAGTTAGAAAGAGACGGGTGATAGTCAAGTCGATTGTTTACAACTACCCCCGATTTCACAGCTAACTGGATTTAATTAAAGACATATGGAGGATTATGTGTCAATACCCGCAGCCAACTCGGTTTTTTTTAATTTTTTAGAAAAAAAATGATTAAATCAACTATCTTGTTCTATCGCATTATTTGATCGGTTTAGAAAGAGATAGAGTGAGGTGCTAGAGGGTCAATGTGTTCAACCGTCTATCATTCCCTCTCCCTTCTACAAAAACCCTCCATTTGCACACAGCCAACTTTGTGTAAAAGACAACTGGAGCCGATTAGAAGCCGATTTTTATTTGTTTTGTTTAAACAACAACAACAACAATTGTATGGTAACTAGATTTTCAACTTTCTATTAGAAAGATTGTAAACAAACGAAGAAAACAAAATGGCATTTCATATGTTAAGAAATATGGTGGCAAAAGGGCCGTTCACAATAATCAAGCCAACTATGATCCCTGTTAATTACCAGAAAATGGTAAGGTTTTTTTTTTAAATTAATCTTATTAATTTATTAATTTAGTTCATGGTCTTTTATTAAATATTAATTTTTCCGCTCTCTAACATTAAAAATTTACGCAATTTTTTCGTAGACACAAAATAATAATAGATTTTTAATAAAACGATGACCTCAATTCGTAATTCTTTTATCTTTTCTTATCATTATTAAGAATTTTTGGTAAATAAGACGAAATTGTCACGTTTGTTCTTTCTTTAGTGACTGTACCGAATATGCTCTAAACTAAAAACGTCAGTCTTTACTTAATTAACAAAATAGGCGTTGAGAAGATAACATCAGTCGTTACTTGATCCAATTCTTAACAAATATCCGAGTTACCATAGATTTGATATAGTTCCGGAATCTGCCAATTTGAGCAGGGAATGAATCAAGTTACGCGCTATTTCGGTAATAATTAGTTACAATCAACGACATTCCTACCGATTCTGATAAATCAACAAATTCCCGATAACCTTTTACAATAGTCACTCAATAATAACGTCAGTCTTTACTTGATCCAATTTCTAATAAAAATACAAGTTACCATTGATTTCTAAGTAAATTTGTTAAAATTCCGGTAGCTGTCATTTTCGATAGAGAATGAATCAAGTTAGGCGCTACGTTCATATTTTAGTGCCTATTGTTTGAAAAATGTACATTTACAGTTACAATCAACGAAATTCCCAGCGATTCTGGTGAATCAATCGATTTTTCAAAATTTTTTTCAATCACGCCACTACAGTAAACCAGTCAAATATCAACAAGAAGGTCAAGTTTTATCATCGGAATCGGAGAGTGATAGTGATTTGGAGACTCTCGGACATCGGGTGAGTTCATCAAATTTACCCCCCCAACCCCCAAATTAATTAATTTTTAATAAATTACAGGGTGAATCGGAATTTTGGCGACGTAAATTGCGTACATTCCATTCGATTTTAGATGTTAATAAGGATGGTGTCTTATCATTTGATGATTTCAAATTGTTATCGGAACGTTTTATTAATTTAGGCCATTTAAGTGATAAGCATATTGATGAATTTCGGAATGTTTTAAAGGGCTTATGGGAGAAACGTTGGGGTGAAATACATCCATATAATGTTGTTACAGTTGAACAATATTTGAATGATATGCATCATGTTTTAAATGATAAACGTTTAGTTAGACATGCACACTCATTTCTACCCTACCTATTTCGGGTAAGATTATTAAAATTAAAGTTGGCTATGACTTTCATATGTAGTGTCGTAGCTTCATTCATACAGCACTAGATTTGACATTTGTCAATTTAGGTTAGAAATGGCCGACACTTTAAGTAAATCATAGCCAACTATTTAGATATTTTAGTTGTATACAGGGTGATTCAATATTGTGATATTACAGGCTGTCGATAAGGATAAATCTGGCACGATACAAGTTGAAGAATTCAAATTATTCTTCGAATGTTTAGGCCTCAATGAACACGATGCTGTATTAGCATTTCACGCTATTGATTCGAATAATGACGGCAAAATTACAATGCGTGAATTCGTTAAACACGGACGTGAATTCTTTCTAACTGAAGATGAAGAATGCATCAGCAAATATTTCTTTGGGCCACTACAAAATTAACAAAATCTTAATACGACTGATCTTAAATTTTATTTTGTGATAAGAACTTTTTTGGGGTAACTAATTGGGAGTTTTTTTGTATTTTTCTACAATAAATAAAAGACAATTTTAAATAATTCAATCAATTTGAGGTTATAATTGAAATGAAAATTGAAAATTTAGGGAAATTTTATTTGAAAATCGAACGGTTTATTTTAAATTCAATCGCTCCTTGAACTCGTTTACCTCCTTGATCATCGATGAGATCTTCTCGCTCCTGTTACAAGAAAAATCATTAAAATCCATATACAAATATGGCCAGATTAAATAAAAACATGAGTTTATAGTCCTACTGTTAAAACAATCGAATTATAACTCATATATAGGTCTGGCAAAGTTAACCGAAAACTTTAGTGTTCCTGGTGTTCACCTCCTGTTATTGATGGAATCGTCTCGCTCCTGTTAAAAAATTAGACAAACATTTATATACAGGCCTGGCAAGATTATCTAAATTTGGTTGCTCCTGTTAAAAATCCAATAATCATTCATATATTGTAATGGCAAGATTAACTAAAAACTTCAACATTGTTACAATTAGTGGTCCTCTTTAAAAATCAAATATGAAAATTTATATACAAATCTGGCAAGATTAAGTGAAAACATCAGTTTATAATGCTCTTGTTAAAACAACCAAAGTATAACTCATATACAGGTCTGGCAAAGTTATTTGAAAACTTTTGTTCTTAGTGCTCCTGTTCACCTCCTGTTATTGATGAAATCGTCTCGCCCCTATTAAAGAATTAGACAAACAATATACAGGCCTGGCAAGATTATGCAAATTTAGTTTTTAGTACTCCTGTTAAAAATACAATAATCATTCATATACTACAATGGTAAGATTAAATAAAAACATGTTTATAGTGCTCTTAAAACAATCAAATTATAACTCATATACAGGTCTGGCAAGGTTATCTGAAAACTTTGGTGTTCACCTGTTATTGATGAAATCGTCTCGCTCCTGTTAAAAAAATAGACAAACATTTATATACAGGCCTGGCAAGATTATCTAAATTTAGTTTTTAGTGCTCCTGTTAAAAATGCAATAATCATTCATATACTGTAATGGCAAGGTTATCTAAAAACTTCAACATTCTTACAATTAGTGGTCCTGTTAAAAAAAACAAATATGAATATTTATATACAAATCTGGCAAGATTAAGTGAAAACATCAGTTTATAATGCT
The DNA here is from genome assembly GCA_020740385.1 of Mylabris phalerata. Taxonomy (NCBI): domain Eukaryota; kingdom Metazoa; phylum Arthropoda; class Insecta; order Coleoptera; family Meloidae; genus Mylabris; species Mylabris phalerata. Next base: position 973,166 of record JAJEOX010000142.1, on the reverse strand, counting down.
CTTGTTAAAACAACCAAATTATAACTCATATACAGGTCTGGCAAAGTTATCTGAAAACTTGTGTTCTTAGTGCCCCTGTTCGCGTCCTGTTATTGATGAAATCGTTTCGCTCCTGTTAAAGAATTAGACAAACATTTATATACAGGCCTGGCAAGATTATGCAAATTTAGTTTTTAGTGCTCCTGTTAAAAAGTCAAATATGAAAATTTATATACAAATCTGGCAAGATTAACTAAAAACACTGTTTTTAGTTGGAATCAGTGTAAAATCTTCAATTATGGTCTAAATAAAGTGTAATTAGGCTTACATTTCTTTCAGATTGTTCCTGATGGTGGTTTCGTGTTGTTCAGTTAAGTTTTTGGTTAGATTCTTCTGTCGTTCATCTTGACTTTTCCAATTGTCGATCTGTAATTGTTGATATTTAATTTTCAATTTCAATTTATCAATTGCCATTTTATAATTCGTCAATTGATTTTGATAACGTTTCAATTCATTTAAATAATCCAATTCAGCATCGGATGGTTCTAATTTCTTTTGTGTTATCAAAATTAATAATTTCTCACAACGTTTCATCAATAGATCTTGTTTATCTTTAATATCTTCATATTTTTCAGATAAATTTTCAGCATTCTGTTGTAATTGTTGTTTTTCATTATTCATACGTTCCAATTCGTTTAATTGAAAATCAGTACGCATTTTCAATTGACGACAATGTCGATGTAATTCATCGTTTGATTTATTCAAATTTTCGAAATAATAATCGCGGAATATTTGACTGGTACGTTGTAACAACTGAAAACAAATCATTCGGTTTTCCCCCCAAACTACAACACAGATGGCTGTGATTTTCTTAGATAATGTCGTAGCTTTGTTACCAACATTTGGTGGAAAACTTGTTGCCAACTATAAAATTTGCAATGGTAAACAGCGCCAACAAACGTCAAATCTAGCAAAATATGAACTAATCTACGACAATACGTACGAAATCATAGCCAATTGTGGGGTAAATTAGTAACATACCTCGTAGCATTCTTTCTGTGAGTGTTCGCCGTGATTTAGTTTTAAAATTGGTTGTTTTGAGGGTGGTTTTAAGATTTTTTCGATACGTTGTTCGAAAGTTTCCTTTATTTTCAATGGTGATTTTCTATTCGTATCACTATTTTGATCACAAATCGATAGATCTTCAATTTTCGGTAGAATTATCGTTGTTAACAACTGTAAACTAATTAAATTTCCATCATTTAACAACGTTATCAATGATATCGGTTGATAATAGAGACAAAAACCATAAATTGGATTGTTATTAGTTCTAATATTTGTCGTTTGAGTGCATAATAAATATTCAATTTTGCTTTCTTGTAGAAAAATATCATCCAATTTCTCTTGTTGTTGTTGTTGTTCCTTATCAGGGGTTGTTAGATAAGTTTGTAAATCTTTCAAACAGCTTATCGTAACTGAATGGATACCAGTTGAATGAATTGTAAAATAACGACAACGATTCGATTCATCTTTATGGAAAAATATGGGATAATTATAACGATCTTTATCAATATCGCTATCATTAGTTGATAAGCCTAATTCTAATTCGATACTTTCGAAACATAACAATTCACGATCATATTCATTTAACTAAAAAATATTAAAACGAACATAAATTAAAATACCCCACTTTCTAACCTCAAAACTCCATTAATAAATAATTTTTCAAACACCCACTAGACACCCAAAATACTTTGAAATTGTAAGGTTAGATTTTGGACAATTTGGTTATACCACCCCATATTTTTTAAATTTTAACCAATAGAACATTTAAATTGCGCGCCCATAAAAATGGGTTGATATAACAAAACGTCAATTTTCTAACCTTAAATAAATCAAACATTCATTATATAAATTAAAATAATACCTCAAGTTGTTGGCCAATTTTCGGTACAATTATCGAATGATAAATTAAACCATTCAAATTGGCAATACACACAACTTCCGGATTTGTATTTAAACAAATAATCGAACAACAATCATTCTGTTGATTATCGAAATTCGTCCAAATTGGCCCCTTTACTATTGATTTTAACCTAAAATACTCAAAAATTGAAATACAAAATTAGAATTTTTCCAATAAAATTACCTCGAATCTAACTGTAAATAGACCAAATAAATATTACAATCACCCCGTAAAACATAGATGGGCCATTGTAATTGTTTAAAAATATCATCATTATTTTGTTGTTTAATTATTGATTGTTTTATTAATGAATTTGTTTGATTTTGTTGTAATTCAGGTTGGCCAAAATCAAAATCAATACCAATCTCACCATAAACATCTAAATATGTTGTTTTTGTACCAGGAAACAAACCTTTTGGTTTATCACCAATTGGCAATACTGTTAAGTTGGTAATATTGGAATTGTCAATTGTATATAACCTTAAAATTACATAAAATATACAATATAGTAAATCTAGTGATCTTGTGGAAAGTTTTGAATTTGACATTTACGCCTATTCATTGAAAGCGGGAAATTTAAATAAATAATAATAAAACGATAATTACACAAAAAAATTCAGTAAGACGTAATAAAAATCAACAAAACAAAACAAAGAAAGCCTTTTAAAATAAAATTCATTAAAAATAAAGAAATATGTTTAAAAATATAAAATTTGAGGTTATATTGTTGGTTTATAGACAAACGAGTATCGTTTAGTTCGACAGTGATACCAACGTAAGAATACAAATTTTACCATACGTTTCTATATAAATGTTATTAGTGCTAGAACTATAAGGTTGGCAACAAATTCAAAACTTTCTACTATATGTTAACTTGATTTGTATTGTAGAAAATAAGATGAAACAAATTACGACAAACGTACCTCAATTGATTATCAGAACTAAGAACGACAATGTGGTTATTTTTAACACTACCAGGATGGAAACGAACTTGACGGACTTGGATTGAATCATTCGATAAAAATAAACGTTCATCCAATGAATAACACCTGGAAATTAATTAATTAACAATTAAAATGATTGAGATATTTTTAAAAAATTTCACAAATTTGTAGGATAATCCCTAAGGAAGATTTACGCAAAATTAGAACTTCGTAGCTTATTGGGAAAGTGGTGAAAATTACTTTAATTTAGCAATATTGTGATTTTCACCAATCGAATATGCACGTAAAACGATCACGGACAAATTTCTATTTTATGCCTCAAATTCCCCGAATATTTAGAAGAGAGATGGGGTATTAGAGGGGGTGGTTTGTTATTCCATGATTTCCACCCCAATTGTAAAGTTTTTAATAATGAAGCGTTAATATTATAAGTTTAAAAAAAAGTTGGTTATATTAGATAGGGGTGGTTGTCATCATCATTTGGTTGACTATCAAGATTTCCCTATTTTATTCTCCACCACCACTAACAACAACAACATTGCCACTAACTAACTAACCAAGCGACCGGCCGACCAACCGACACTTAACCCAACTTATCCATTATCGTTGATGTAAAAACATGTCGCATTACCATTTCCGGCGAACGAATAAAAATCATAAATTCACAACTTTAATGTTGTTAAAGAAAAAGTTGCCGTTGTTGTCGGTGGTGGTGATGGTGATGTGGTTGGTTGGTTAGTTAGTCGCCTCACTCTTTATATTTTCCTAATTAGAATTTCTTTTCATTACCCTCAAGATCTGCACATTTATTAGAAGGTTAGCATAGCATAATTAATATGCCAGTTGAGTTGAGATACCAACTCTCATTATTATCATTATTATTTATATTATTATCATTATTATTATTACTATTCGTTTCATTCTGTTTCCATTCTATATTTATTTCCAAGATCGTTTAATTTAATCAAATTTCTGTTAAAACATTTCAAAAATCACCCCTAATCTACTGTCTGTCTATAATAAAGCAGTCAACTTGACCCTCAAAGTATAAGAGCGCCATCTATCGAGCTTCAGCAAGGTAATGATTTTATAACCTATCAATTAGCAATTTAATGATTTTATAACCTAATTTATGTTTAGATTCTAAAAAAATCCTCCAAACTCAACTAAATCTATTTCAAATCTGTCAACTTTGCCTGGAATTGATAGACTTTTATATTATTCTAACCCAACCATCATAATTTCTCAACCCTTATTATACAGACAAGACAATACGAGTAAACCGAAAAGAGAAAAGGGTTGAAAATTGTATAAAAGTTAGCCAGCGAGAAATAATTGTGACGTCCCTTACTAAAAGGACATATAACTATACCTATAAGGGGTGTTTATTCTACTTTTCATCTACAACGTGTTCCAAATAAATACCCTTAATTCTTATATTTTTCTATAAAATACAAGCGTAAAAATCAACATTACAAGTCATTTCTACTTGTAATTTATAAGGTTATAATTTTACTGAAATGTCAAATCAATTTGGGTTACATTTAGGGGGGATATGCTGTATAAAAACCGCTTAATGTTCTTTACTCATGTCTGTTATTATAACAAAAAGTAAAACGAATACCTCCATTGGGGTTGGTAATCCCTCATATTCTTATGCAACACGTACGTACTGATGATAATGATGATGATGATGATGGTAACACATGAATATTCTCATATTACCAACATTAAAAATAACAATAAACCCAAAATTACAGGAGGTATTTATGAGAAATTCACAACAAAAGTTTCCGTGTGTAGTTTCCTTATTTGTCACCAATTAATTCTCCCTATTTTTCCCCTTAACATTAAAAAAATTATAATCTAACATAAGCCTAGTTAATTTTCAATTTATAGCGCGTGTTCCACTTAAATAGCCCTAACTCTATTATCTGACATGTTATTTGAGCAATTTTGAGTCATCGTGGTTGTTTTATGTGTGCTGTTGATTGGTGAAAATCGCGTTATTGGCTAAAATGAATATTTGGACTAATTTCCCGATAAGCTACGCGATCCAAATTTTGTTTAAATGATCTGTAGGGTTTTTCTACTAAAATTTTTTAAATCAGTTGAATGCTAGGACGATTTAGGTGAAACAGACGGTAGATTTAGATGATTGCTGAATATCGTTTGATATCGTCCGACTTTCTATTGAAATAGAAATGAACTAGAGAGAGAAAATTGTAACTTTTGCATGTTCATAGCTCGTTTACTTGCCTTTTGTTTGTTTCAATGTTGGTTTAGTTTCATGTTCTACCTATCTTAACTCTCTAGTCTTTCTAGTTTCGTTTATTTTTTCTTTATATTTAATGATAAATGAATGAGTAGATGGATGGATGAATGAATGAATGAGTGAATGAATGAATGAATGAACAACTTACTTGTGTTTTTATGATCAAACGTGTACCACAGTTGAACTAGTAAACTACTAAACAAGATACACCAAGTACGGATATGGTTGTTTGAATATTTTATTGGAGACTTTTGTCAAAATTGCCATCATAGGAAATGGTAGTAAAGTTGTGCAATAGGGGACGATATTAAACATACAAAAGGCGAGAGAGAGCAGAAAACAAAGTGATAAGAATTTTTGTTAAGCGATAAAAGCCAGACGGAATTGTAGATATGAATTTTAATTCGAAATTATCAGTCTTCTCCGATTAAACAGTCAAAATATTCGATTTTATTCGTAAAAATTAGATAAATTAATAGAAATATTTGGATGATCGAAAAATGGTGGATGCGCCTAACCAAAAACCAGTAAACACCAGTAATACCAACATGAAAAAAAAGGCGTATAGATAAAGAAGAGAAATACGTTAACAATTACGATCAAGAAGACTGAACTTCAACATAAAACTTGCAAATTTTTACAAGGTGTCAAAGCTATTTTATTTCATAATTGCATGAAATCGTAGCTTGATTCATACTTTATTAAATTTTCCATTCATTGACGTTTTTTCTAATGGATAAGAAGCAGAAGAATCAATCTACGACTGGACGTATTTATCAAAATTACCATAATAGGAACTGCAAAGTACTACAGAGAGTAGCATAAAAGTGCAAATTGTAGATTTGGGGAAATTTTAAGCCAAAATTATCAGTAATGGTTGAATTATCCTTTAAACAACCAATTTAGAGCAAATATTCCAATTTTCTTTGGTAGCAAGTCGTAAAAACTAGACAATTGGGTAAAAATCGCCCATTATTTGAACGATTGAAAAATGGTGGATGCGCCAGGATATCCTTACGATATCCCTAATGAGAAATCAACGAATTTGACCAACAATAATGACAACATTATAACAATAAAAACACTAAAATACGCATAGACAAAGCAAAGAAGTATGTCATAAATTAGAAAGAATAAAGCTGCACAATAATTAAAATTTATACAAGGTGTACAAGGCTATTTCATTTTCTAGTTTTATGAAATCGTAGCTCGATTCATACTCTACCAATTTAGCATTTATTGACGTATCTTTTAATGGACAAGAAGCAGCCGAATCAATCTACGACTAGACGTGTTTATCAAAATTACCATCATAGGAACTGGTCGTAGAGCAAAATAAGTGAAAATTGTACATTCGGAGAATTTCAAGTCTAAATTATTAGTTATGATAGAATTTTCCGTTGAATCAACCAATTTTTAAGCAAAATTTTCAATTTTCCTGAGTAACAACTCGTAAAAATCAGAGACTTGGGTAAAAATCGCATTTTATTTGTACGATCGAAAAATGGTGGATGCGCCGGGCTATACATACGATATTCCTAATGAAAAACCAACGATTTGACCAACAATAATGACAACATTATTACAATAAAAACACTAAAATGCGCATAGACAAAGCTAAGAAGTATGTCATAAATTAGAAAAAATAAAATTCGACATAAAAATTGTATAAAAATTAAGATTTTTACAAGGTGTGCAACGCTATTTCATTTCATAATTTTATGAAATCGTAGCTTAATTCATACTTTATTAAATTTCTCATTCATTGACGTATTTGCTAATGGATAAGAAGTAGACGAATCAAGCTGCGACTGGACGTATTTATCAAAATTACCATAATAGGAACTGCATAGTAATACAGAGAGCAGAATAAAAGTGAAAATTGTAGATTTAGGGAAATTTTAAGTCGAAATGATCAGTAATAGTTGAATTTCCCTTTAAACAACCAATTTTTAAGCAAATTTTCCAATTTTCTTTAATAGCAAGTCGTAAAAACTAGACAATTGGGTAAAAATCGCCCATTATTTGAACGATTGAAAAATGGTGGATGCGCCGGGATATCCATACGATATTCCCAATGAAAAATCAACGAATTTGACCAACAATAATGACAACATTATAACAATAAAAACACTAAAATGCGCATAGACAAAGCTAAGAAGTATGTCATAAATTAGAAAGGTTAGAGCTGCACAATAACTAAAATTTATACAAGGTGTACAACGCTATTTCATCTCATAGTTTTATCAAATCGTAGCTTGATTCATACTTTATTAAATTTGCCATTCATTGACGTATTTTCTAATGGACAAGAAGCAGACGAATCAAGCTACGACTGGACGTATTTATCAAAAATGCCATCATAGAGACTGGTAATAGAGTAAAATAAAGTGAAAATTGTAGATTTGGGGAAATTTTAAACCGAAATTATTAGTTATGGTTGAATTTCCCGTTAAACAACTATTTTTTAAGCAAAATTTTCCTATTTTCTTTAGTAACAAGTCGTAAAAATTAGACAATTGGGTAAAAATCGCCCATTATTTGAACGATTGAAAAATGGTGGATGCGCCGGGATATCCATACGATATTCCCAATGAAAAATCAACGAATTTGACCAACAATAATGACAACATTATAACAATAAAAACACTAAAATACGCTATAGACAAAGCTAAGAAGTATGTCATAAATTAGAAAAAATAAAATTCGACATAAAAATTGTATAAAAATTAAAATTTTTACAAGGTGTGCAACGCTATTTCATTTCATAATTTTATGAAATCGTAGCTTAATTCATACTTTATTAAATTTCTCATTCATTGACGTATTTGCTAATGGATAAGAAGCAGACGAATCAAGCTACGACTGGACGAATTTATCAAAATTACCATAATAGGAACTGCATGGTAGTACAGTGAGTAGCATAAAAGTGAAAATTGTAGATTTGGGAAATTTTAAGACCAAATTATTAGTTATGGTTGAATTTTCCGTTAAACAACCAATTTTTAAGCAATTTTTCCAATTTTCTTTAGTAGCAAGTCGTAAAAACTAGACAATTGGGTAAAAATCGCCCATTATTTTGAACGATTGAAAAATGGTGGATGCGCCGGGATATCCATACGATATTCCTAATGAAAAACCAACGATAATAACAATAAAAACACTAATAAGCTGTAGATAAAGCAAAGAAGTATGTCACCAATTATAAAGAATAAAGTTCGACATAAAAGCCGCACAATAATTAAAATTTATACAAAGTGTGCAACGCCAATTCATTCCATAATTACATGAAATCGTAGCTTGATTCATACTTTATTAAATTTACCATTCATTGTCGTATTTTCTAATGGACAAGAGGCAGACGACGAATCAAGCTACGACTGGACGTATTTATCAAAATTGCCATCATAGAGACTGGTAATAGAGTAAAATAAGTGAAAATTGTAATTTGGGGAAATTTAAAGCCGAAATTATCAGTTATGATTGAATTTCCCGTTAAACAACTATTTTTTAAGCAAAATTTTCCTATTTTCTTTGGTAACAAGTCGTAAAAACTAGACAATTGGGTAAAAATCGCCCATTTGTACGACTGAAAAATGGTGGATGCGCCGGGATAACCATACGATATTCCCAATGAAAAATCAACGATTTTGACCAACAATAACGACAACACTATAACAATAAAAACACTAATAAGCTATAGATAAAGCAAAGAAATATGTCACCAATTTAAAGCAATAAAATTCGTCATAAAAGCCGCACAATAATTAAAATTTATACAAGGTGTACAACGCTATTTCATCTCATAGTTAAATGAAATCGTAGCTTGATTCATACTCTATCAATTTAGCATTTATTAACGAATAATCAATGAATAAGCAGTTGAATCAAGCTACGATTATACAAACTAAAAAATATAAAAGTACCACACCCGGTATAAATAATATAAATAAAAATATTGCTATGATATATGATATAAAAAAGGATTTCAAATGGGGATAGAAAAATGTACAGTAATTAAGAATCTACCCCAATAAACTGCCCTGTTGTTCACTTTTTCTTCCAATTCCCACCCTTTAAACAAATAATAACAAAAAGAAAAAAACGTATTAATTTTCTTTCTATTTTCCTTTTACATTGCTATTATTTCGGGGGTGGTTGAATTTATTTATTTATTTATTTATTTGAAACAAGTTCTGAATATTATTGTTGAATATTCAAAGTTTACGCTTTAAGGTAATTAAGAACACATAGGTTATATAATATGGAATTATGTGATTCCGCTAGCGAGCTTTAAGATTTCCCACATAGGAAATTTACATAAAAAAGCAATAAAATTATTTGCCAGGATTAAGTTTTGGCAAGTGGAAAACGTGAATCCACGTATATCTCTAGACGGTTTACCGGGGGTGTAAATGTTAAGAGGTAATGGTGGTGGTGATTGTGGTGGTTGAAGACAACAATAGCATCATTTAGTAAAAGTAAAAGAGAGAAAGAGAAAACTTTATTACACAAAAGTAGTTTCAGGTGTTTTACTTTTACACCACCCCCTCTAGGATTACCCCACAACTTTCGCTCTTTACTACAAATTATTTTATTTAAAAAAAAAATCACTTAATTAAAATCATAATTAAAAAAAATATAATAAATCAGAAAATTGTAAAAGGGTGGAAAAATTTATAAGGGAAACGTCGACATTCCTGTGTTGACCCTCTACAACACCACTAGATTCAAAGTCAATAAATCCTTACCCCTGTTTTCCTCTACGTGCCGATAGTCAAGCTCTGAATTCTCATCCCCCCATACATACACAACTACCCTTACACATTATGGCCGATTGTTGGAGAAAGGGTACGGTCATCACATCACAAATACCAGACAGGATACGACAGCCACTAAAACACTGGACCTCACCCCAATTTTTTACAAAGAACTTTCAAATCTAAGGGTTGCGAAATATCAAATCTACATCCATCACTGATTAGATGTAAAAATACGATTATTATTATTATTATTATAAAGGGTGAACGGATATAAAAATCGACCAAGTCCACCACCTAAAAGGTTGAAGATAATGTCTCGCCTGTAGGAATTATTAAAAGTCCAGTAACCCTTCACTTTTTCCCTATAATTCTTTTGTTACACGAATCACCCCTATATATATTCTCTCATCCTCTTTGGATAGCAGGATTGGACGACAAAAAAAAAAAAACAAAAAAGAAAACGAGAAAAGGTAAAGGGTTGAAATGTGGGAGTTAAAATAACTGCCCATATAATGTCCATCTCTCGATTTTTCACCCTGTTCTTTGGTCCTTCTCTTTTATTTCTTTTTTTCTGGACGGTTTTAAGGGATGGAAATTACTCATCCCATTGCGGTCACCTATTATGAATTCCATCGTGTATCCTTTCTCGTTTGTTGAGAGGAAACAAAAAAGACAAGGGAGACGGACTATGTGTGTGGTGGGGGTTGCTTTTGAAAATATGCATATATGTCCACATTAGAACCCTTTATTCTAAGGGGTGGAATTCTTCATATATCGCTTACTTTGGAGTAATTCTTCTATATTTCTCACCGATTTCCGGCCTTATAATTTGAAAATTTTCGTAGATGATTAACTGATGTAAATTTGTATTGTATTTTTTTTTGTGTTTGCAGTTGGTAGCATTGGAAAAATGGCGAGATAATGTAAGAAAAACGGAAATGATAGTCAAAGTCTCGGTTTCTTTTAATGGCCAACGGATGAACATTAAAACAACATTATAATCCCAATAATTGCAGTTTGAGACGGTGTACTCATAATCCTGGCTAACTTTGAACAATTGGAATTATCCTGACACCACCCTTGAGGTTATTATAGGGTTTATATTTTCATATATACCACCCTTACGACAGTATTTTAACCCTTCTTTAAATTTTTAAATTGTAATTCAACAGAAATACAAAAAACCAAATAATCTTAAAGATTGGATGAATTTGAAGAGCAACCCTTAAATTCTTCTAAGAAACTATAGCCAACAGTTTGATACATAATAAAGTAAGTTAAAATACACCCCCTATCTACAACAACCACAGCCAACTATATCTTATAATCAAACCGAGCCGCACTTTATTATTTATTCATTAATTAATCTATACGCGTTGAGATAGGTGATAGAAGTATGGTGGTAACCACCCTTAATTCCCAAATCTTCCAAGATTGCACCATTAAACTAAACTAAAACCACCCCCCCAACAACAACTATAACAGAAAAACCGATTTAACCTTTATCACGAGAACAACAATAACGAAAAAAAAAATCATCATAGGGTATAAATCATTAAGACAAAATTCGGAAAAAGGGTTGCGATATCGTACAACCACCGCAATACAAACAAATAACTGAAAAATTAAAAGCCATAGTGTTATCGAACAGTTACCGCGACATATCCAAATATCATAATTCAACCCCCTTAACGACAACATAGTAGGAAAATCCTAAAAATTCTCATCCCTTTTGTTTTCGTTCATTCGTACAGTTTATAGGAGGAGAAAATTGTGGTAAAAGGGGTTGTATATATATAGAGAGAGGGAAGGGTGGTTTGAAATAACGGAAAGACGGAAAAATACATATTCAGCATTCATAGATGTCCGTTTTTTTTATATATTTGGCCAGTTACTGGTCAGTACAGATAAAAAATCGACGGGGTTCAACGTTTGTATATTAACCGTAAAAAACAAAGCGAACGCAATACAAGAGACAAGGTATTAGAAAAAGAAATAAAAAGGGTTGAAATATAACTCCCTGAAGTAGTAGCAGTTGTAAAACAGAAAACGAGTAAAACGAAACAAAAAAAAAACGTAAATCGACAAGGGGTTGAATATTCGATTGTTGTAACAGTGTGGTAGTTCAAATCAAAAAGTCAAGTGAAAAATTATCGAAGGGTTGAGATTCCTTCCTCTATTCACACGTTGAATTCACCCCCTATAAACTGTCAATCATAACAAAAATCATGTAGAGATTGACCGGATTTTTATTTTTTTTTAAACCACACTCTTGATTATTGTATACGGTTTTAACACTCTAAGTGCAAGCGAATATAAGGGGTTGTATTTTGATCATTAGGGGTGTAGAAAATTATTCTAGCCTGTCAAAAATTAACGGTAACATTAAAAAAGTTTGATAGACTCATTTCGTTTTCTAGTGTCTCTTATGTATTGAAATATTTATACGATGTGTATATTACAGGGGTGGGAAAAATTGGAAATGTTGTCACCCTTCTATTATGAACTACCCTTAGTATTCAGAATTTTCAAGTGTTGCAAATTAACTTTACGTATTTTTTCTATACAATACGTAAACATAGGAAAATATCCAATAATTATAGAAAATTGTTATACATGACCCATTTTTACACTTAACGAGTCATAGTGACACAATTCTTTAAAGAATAGAGTTACATAATTGACTATAGATTTTCTGACCCGCTACAAGTATGTTAAAAGTTACATGTGACTCTCTGTACAAAATTGAGACTTATCGGAGTTTTTTGTACACATTTTGACATTCATTTGATTGTTACACATAATGATTCATTTTTACACTTATGACAGTCATAGTGACACAATTCTTGAAAGAATAGAATTACATAATTGACTGTATAGATTTTCTGACCCGCTACAAGTATGTCAAAAGTTACATGTGACTCTCTGTACAAAATTGAGACTTATCGGAGTTTTTTGTACACATTTTGACATTCATTTGATTGTTACACATAATGATTCATTTTTACACTTATGACAGTCATAGTGACACAATTCTTGAAAGAACAGAGTTACATAATTGACTGTATAGATCTGTTTGACCCACTAAAAGTATGTCAAAAGTTACACATGACACTCTTTACAAAATAGAGGCATATTGGAGTTTTTTGTAAACATTTTGACATTCAGACAGCTTTAAAAGGGATCTTTTTGACATACAAGGAATATGTCAAAAGTTACACATGACTTTTTGTACAGAATAGAAAATTATTGTTATTTGGACTTTACTGTCTAAAATGATACTTTTAAAACAACATTTAAAAATTATATAATGTACACAAAGTTACACAATGACACTTTGACGAAATTAAGTCTAGGAAATGGGGACTTTTTTACTACAATGAGCACGTCTGAGGTGACATTTGAAAAGCACATAAAACTACCTAATGTACATAGAGTTACACAATGATACTTTGACGAAATAGAAGTTTATGTGACAGTATTTGACTACAAGATGACATTTAAAAACCCCAAAGTTACACAAAATGACACTTTAGCGAAATGGAGACTTATTGTCAGATTTATAGGAAATAGTTGCTAATATTTTTTTGATGATAGATGGTGAATTTCTTCCACCCTTGCGTCTAAATTTACAACCTTAAATCTAAGGTTTTTTCATGTCAGATAGCTATAATGAAGTGTCTTTATTGTTGGTAATAATCAACGATAACTAATCAAAAACTTTGACATTATTTGCATTATAACAGCTGTATTTTATAGCCTTTTTAAGATTATTAGATCTCTACCCTTATTGTTACCCATCCTATTAAAACAGTGACCAACAAAATGTTTACCAATCAAAATTTGAATATTAAAAAATAATGATAAGAATATTAAAAATTTTTGAGTAACGCTTATAGACTTTTATAGAAAGAGTTGGAATTAGATAAAGATTAGTTAAGGGTGGGTTATATGTATATACCTAAGTATATTTTGGTACTGCTGTTAATCTTGTGTTATATTAGCGAAGTTTGTTACGGAATACATTACGGTGGTGGCCTATCCGCGTACTTCTAAAGTGGCATTATTTAAACTTCCCCTTATATAGAAATATTTTATAATTTATTGTAACTAAACGTTTGCTCCTAATTGCAGTTTTGGAACTTCTCTCTTATATGAGAAGATGTCACCAACAATACAAACAAGAATTACCTTTATCTTCTAGATTATAAACATAAAGCATCGAAATTGACCGTTATTTTCAACCCTTAGAGAATCAAGGGAGTAGTTTGCAAATTTCTAAATTTATAATTTAAGACTAACACCCCTAGAAAAAACTCAACGTATGAACCTCTAAAGAGAAAGGATTTCTCCTAATCAAATCATAGTAATTTTTCTAATTAAAACAAATACGCTTCCTCTGTTGTATCGTAAAAGTAAAAAGAGACAAACAAGGGGGTGGGTGTTGGTTGTATTAGCCTAGCTTGGTTCTCTTATACGTTCGTTGGTTGGTTGAATGGTGGCACGTTGTGCATAAATATTGTCCTGAAATTACGCCAACTTTAAATTACCACAGGTATATATCATCTGGATTATAATACGTTGTGCCGTTTGTATGACATAGCTAATGGCTGTTTGAAAATTTTGATACAGGTGTTGCTTTAAAATTACCGTCCAACAATTCCTTTATTCTAACATCTTTCTATACATATTGTAGATATACATACGTACATAACTACATATACAAGGTGGACCATTTAAGAGTTGATAACGTCAAAAATAACCCCAATCACTTGAGCAATTTGATAGATATTTGGGGAATTTCTAGGGGAATCATTGGAGACTATCCTAGTAAAATTACAACCTTGTAGCTTATCGGGAAATCGGTCAAATTATGCTTTTTTTTGGGCAATATCACGATTTTCACCAATCAATAACACACATAAAACAACCAAGATTAATGCAAATATCCTCGTAAAACTATTTCGATGAGTTAGAGGGCTGTAATTTGGCTCAAATATTCCATAGTGACTACCCTACAAACCACCCGATTAATAGAGTGGAATTTTTAATAAAAAATCACCCTTTTTCTATATTGTCCACCTATCTAATAGATTCTATTAAGACCTTGTTTGACTTTAATGCCTAATTATTTTTTAAATATAATTAAATGAGAGAAACTATGTCCCAAAATGGATACACACACACATCAACCATCATCAAGTTCAAGTTAGTGGATGTTAAAAAGTTAAGCCGTTGCGGTGGGAAATAAACGAAACGAAGCACCAAGTAAAGCATATACGGGGACTAATGGAAAGATGCGAACAAGAGACAGACATTAGAATTAACAAAACCAACAAAATAGAAATGATTATTTAGTACATCCGAAGAGATATTTGTCTAAAAATTAAATATACAGAGTGTCGAATTTTAATATAACCCTTAAACAATGTGGGGGGTGAGAGAGAGAGAAATAAACAAAACTAAACTTTCCAATCCGATCAACATATATAAAAGATGGGGGTAAATTGGAAATCACATTCAACAGGTTGCTCTATCCATCAAAAACGTTAACAAATCGATTTAAGGTTAGAAAAATATAACCTATAAAATATAAACCTATTATTATTAATAATGTTTTTCGTTCTATTTGTGATTTGGTTAAATTTTAATATTATTACATTTTCATATTTCCTCTTATTACACATCAGTTCTACCAACATTAAACCATTAAAATTAGAATGCATTTTATTTCACCACAAAAACATATCCGTATGAAATATTAATTTAAACATATACATAGGATTATTATGTGTGTGTGTTTTCACGTTGAGTGAAATGCGCGTCTTTTATACATTATGATGATACTCTTTATCCATTGCTCTAACCCTTTTCCACACATATACACATAGACATATACACCCCCTACCCTCTTGTGTGCCACATTGCTATTTTCAACCCCCCGCTTTTACACATATTTCGTTACAGTCATGTATTATCCTGTACCTTCATGAATACTAAGTATCCGTTTTTGGACTTGAACGTATATCTACTCATCAAAAACTGGACAACCACCCCCATAACGCTTATATACATACGTATTGTAGAAAATTAAAAATTATTTTCAAAATTTAGTAGAAAAGTAATTAGAAATATACACAAGGGTGTTTAATTGAGCATAGTTACAAAATTACCCCTAAAATTTTGGTAACTTACCGACAATAGATGAGTTCTTTATTATGATCGAAAGCACCATACGGTGGAAATCTTGGTGGTAATTCCATTACTAACACCCCTGATTGTCCGAAAATTACCAATAAACTCCCATTATCATTGACTAGGATATGTTCCGGTTTGAATATCACTGGAAGAATCGGTAGAAGACTCTGAAAATGGAAATTATAAATAATTTAATATGCCAGTGGACAAGACACGGTGGATTTTTTACAATTAAATCGGGGGTTGTGTTTGTTTCATGCCAATTAGTCGTGTCGTATACTAATATTACCCCACCTACCCCATTCTAATTCTCATCATTTTTTTGAATTAATAATGTTCATTTTCGTCGTTCTTTCCCCGGACGCCTACTAATACTGACAAAACACCACCACCACCCCCTAATTTTCGGCTATCTTTAAAATTTAGTTAGTGTGTGTCTGTTTTATTAACAAACATTTGTCCGTCGTCCGGAAATCCAAGCTTATTTTTTCTCATTTC
The DNA here is from genome assembly GCA_020740385.1 of Mylabris phalerata. Taxonomy (NCBI): domain Eukaryota; kingdom Metazoa; phylum Arthropoda; class Insecta; order Coleoptera; family Meloidae; genus Mylabris; species Mylabris phalerata. The sequence continues at coordinate 956,543 of JAJEOX010000142.1, read as the reverse complement.
AATTTTCAATGAGAAAATTAACTTGGGCAAAGTTGCGATATTTAAAAATATCCCATAGAATTTTTTCTGTAATTACCATCTTTGTCTTACTTTAATAGTTGTTAATATTGTTAGAAAGAGACAATTAGATGATGACAACAACAGATTTGATTGTCGTCTTTCGAAAAAAAAAGAAAAGAAAAATCGTCTTATTAGGTATTCAATTAAAAATAAATAAAAATTAGCTTGTTCTTTAGCGATGTCAATTTGTATTTTTCCAGGTCGTTTTCTCCACCCATCCCCCAACATCTTCTACATTATTGTTCCTCCACCTAGTTTTTTTTCGGTAGGGGGCAAATAAGAGAACAAATACAGAATTTATGAAATATTAAGTGACGTTCGGTTAATTTCATCCCTTCATGATTCGTTTTCTTTGTTTTATTTTATATTTCTCTCTATTACTTGCATTTAAACAAAGACTACCCACCTATCCGTATTCAACCCCCCGTCGATGCGAGAAAAAATACGTAACACTCTGTTAAAATTTTGTTATCTTTGTTATTGTTGTTCAGCTTTTTTTTTTCTATTGTCGAAGGAGAGCATGATTTTTAATAATTCAACATTGTAGTTGTATAGTCGAGGTATCCCGGAAAAACGGACTTAATTATAGAAATGTTTGCCCTGTGCAACAATTCCGACATTTAATTAATTAATTGCATCTTTCTCTCCAAATAACATAACAACTACTATTATTATTTTTCTTGTTTAATTCTGATTCATAATCAAAAATTAACGAATACCTATACGTATCCCCACTCTATTAGAGTGGGGATAAGTGACAACTATTAAGCGTAATAAATTCCCATTTACTATCTCATTATAGTTATTTTCGAGGGTGTAAAATTGATCAGGGTTTTGTTAATGTTCAGTTGTTGTTGTTGTCGTTGTCTCAACCCTTTACTACCACCTTTTAAACGACATATTGTATATAGGTATATATAGATATATAATTTTCGTATAAGAGACGATGAAACTATAGGTTATATGTTATCGTGTATATGGAATTTGTAATTCTGTACGGTGGTGTTAATTTTCACGGGGCCTTATTAAATACTATATTATGTTTTGATGTTACCTTGTGGTATGCGCTTTCAAAAATAACATAATTTATAGGGGTGTATGTTCAACGTTCAATTAATAACTTAATAGTGAAACGAGAATAGGAAGTGTATTAGATGAGAATTGGGAAAGGGTGAAGTGTGGGGGTGTAGTTTACACAGTTAATTTCCGATCTTTATTGATAGTAAAATTACGTCATTTTCTACCAAATCAATTTTTTCCAATTTCAATAGGAAATCGGGCTTATTAAAAATAAACATAAAACAAAAGTAATATGCATTGATAATAAGATAAAATTGCGGGTACTGATAATTTTCCACTAGACTGGTTGTTTGAGACTTTGTCGTCGCGTGTATTGGATTTAACTGGCAAAAAATCTGCTCCTTTTTACAATAGGGGGATATTTTTCAATCAAGAGAAGAAAACCCACCACCATAAAAGTGGAGTACTGGAAGAGTCAGAGAGATAGAGGGTGGGGGTGTATGATCGTTACCATCGGATGGATATTCTATCTGCTTCGCTTGTTTTTATTGAAAAATTATTCAATTATAAAAGTTTTTAAATAGATTGGAAATCATACGGTTCGTTGAGGCTATGAATTTTTTTTGCCTATCTGTGGTTTAAGATCGCTTTAGATAATCTCCGTGGTTTTCTATTCTTTTTAAAAAAGATGGAAATTTGCGTCAAATGACTTGACTTGACCTGCCTTTATTGGTGTTATATGGCAGAAAATGGCGTGACGATTTGCAAATGTTATTAGTGATAGTACGCCAACAAATGTGAACGTGCAGGCTCAGCTTTAGCTATTTTTACATAATTTTTTAATTAACAATAAACAACTGACAATATGTATGTTTGGTGGTTGATAAACCGATAAAAATCATTAATAAAATGGACAAAATAACGTATAGTCGATTGTTTGATAAACGAAAAAAAAATGTAGAAAATGCATTAGGGGGTTAGTTGTTTACTCTATTTGAAAAATACCAAACATACATACAAACAACTAATTTATGATACTGTTAACAATCCAATAATTAAAATGAAAATTAATTGTTTTACTGTAATAGACTAATATTAAAAATACAGGATCGTAATAGTAAAATTTCTATCTTGTTTTTTTTTTTTTAAATATAAATTTAATTTTTTTCCTCGTCAACTACCCCCATCAACATATTTTTTAACCCGAGAACGTGCATATTCTCATTACAGTTTTAATTTCCTTTAGATTACATCATCAAAGCGGAAAAAATCATCTAAAATAGAATTCCAACGACGACAACAACATTAAAAACTTTTAAAGCTCCTATGAACAAATTAAAAAAAAAAAAATAGCAATCCGGAGAAATGACAATAATAAAAATACCACCAATAAATATTGATAAAACCACCCCTTGAGACGAAAATATCACATGTACGATAAAATTCCAACAATTTACAATAATTGCAAATTGAATTAATTTTTTCTTTAAATAATAAAAGGGTTGATAGTTAGTCTTGTTCGTTCCCTATTCATTTCGAAATGGGGTAGTTGGGTGTACTTGAAGAAATTTATCGTTGAAATTCTACTGTTTAAGTGAAACTGGCCTTTTAACTCACACCAAAATACAGCCGCGTCTCTTTTACAAATTTTTCCATTTACTCCTTTTTTATACCAATTTCAACCCTTAAGATTCTTGTTATCTGTATTATTATCTTTTGAAAAAAGGGTTGTCCTGTTTTAATTGCCGACTGTTTGTCTTGTTGTATTCGACCCGGCCGTCTTTCTAACCCCTTTTTTTTTTGTTGTTGTTGTTGTTATTCCATTTTTCCTTCTATTCTTGTCATTTTTAATCAGGACAATTTCATCTGAATTTTTATGTTGTGATTGATAATTCAATTTGAGTAAACACGCAGAAAATTCCATTAATTTTCAAAAAGATTCCGCCCCAATTACAAGAAGCGATCCTCTATAACCGCCGATATTTATAAACAATTCATCCAAGGACCGTTAAAAGCGCCAATTTCCGGTTTTTCCCCTTTTAGCAAAATTAGAACCTCGTAGCTCACTTCTATCACAAAATAACCGTCCACTCTTAGTTATTTTATATTCTAGTTGATTGATGAAAATAGCGATATTGTTTAATAAGGCGTTTTTTGAACAACTTTCCGATAAGCTACAGGGTTCAAATTTTGCCAAAATAATCCCCAGTAACCCTCCTATACATTTTTGAAATACTTTTCGAATTTCTACTCAAATAAAGTAGTTTATTATAAACTTTAACCGCCTTGTTCAATCTCCAACTACTATAACTACCCTCTGTGCTGATTTCCCTCTATTATGATGATTATAGTGGTGGGGTAGTTTGCATAATATCCGTCAGGATTTCTAAAATAGATGAATTGATATTGTCATGTTTACAGAATTGTTGTTGTCCTACCAATTTCGTAAGGACAATGGTCGCCAGTTTCCGGACATATCCTTAGCATGTCCAACAACAATATCAACCCCCACATCCCCCTTATATATTCACATACATATTGTTACAACCCTCTATAAACTAGAGGCTCTTTTATAGAAGTTGAGGGTAGTGATGGTGGTGGTGGTAAACATCACCAATACGCTATTTTGAACATTACAAAAGATGACAAATTTCATCATTAGAGAAATGTCGTGTATGTGTGGTAACATGTGATGAGAGATATCGCGTTTATTTTATGAAAAGAGAGAAAACCACCCCTAACACCCCCTCCACCACCACCCTTAATGTGTATACTATGGACACATTGTCAACATAACACCAACATAAAACGGTAATTCATATTTGGACACATTTGAACAAAGATCATCACCACCCTTACCGAAAATTTTCAAACCCCTACTCCAACACTCCATCCAATTGAAATAAGAATTTCAATTTTTGTATATTCAACATGTTGATAAATTCGACTAATTATTCTCTTAAACAATTGTAAATTGTAATAAAGGGTAGTTTGTTTGGTCGGTTTAAATTTAATACCCTTATGATCTTGTCAAGATTGTTTCTGACTAACAATATCGAGTATTTATTGTCCTTTATATAAAGGAGGGGTGGTTGTGTAGTGGTAACACATGTCAACACCGTCTCAAACTCATTAGAGCAGGTGTCGTCTTGCGGTGTGTTAGTGGTAATTCTCACCCCCTACAACACACACTAACACATCTATCTATACACAAAATAAAACAATAAACAACAGGGGTAGTAATTTTAATTAATTTTAAACAATATTATAGATATTGTCGAATATAAAAAAGGGTAAAAAATTGATGTTACACCCCCAGTTATTATCATTACAACCAAACAAGTGACATTTTAGACACTCAATTACGCCCAAGTTTTCTCATTACGTGTCGCCGCCAATTAATTTTTCTTGTTAATTATTATTAAGAAAATCCAATTTTTTTTCGATGGTGCCACCAGTGGGGTAGTCTTATTCTTAATACAAAGTATATTGTTATTTGGGGGGTAAAAACTGATAAATGATGGGCAATTAAGGGGAGAATTCCAACTGGAAAATAATAACATCCCTTATTATATTGATGCATTTAAAAGAATAACGCTAACAGAAAAAAGCGCCCCATTTTATTTAAATTTCTAGAAATCTATCAAAATTAAGTAGAATTTATAAAAAACTATAACTACCCCGTTTATGATATTGAATGAAGTTAGAAGAAATCAGATCCTGATTGGTGGTTGTAATGGTAATGGGTTGGTGAAGAATTTGTATAAAGATGTAGTAGGGGATGGAGATACGAAATACAAAGGGTGGTTGGTCGGTCCATTCAGCCCCTCGTATAAATTATTGAAATTATTATATTAAAAAAATCCATCTAAGAAGTCAAAGAAGCTATTATCCACGACCGTTTAACTAAGAAGAGGAGCTATTTTTTTTTCTGGAAGACGACGGGGTAAGAAAAAAAAAAGAAGAAAAGACAACGATGTACAGCCTTCCAGGCTTTTCCCCATAAAAATAGATTTAAAATTAACGAAGAACAACTCACAATAAAGTTTAGAGAGAGAATTGGCTTTTACCCCATTTATTATTTTTTTATACAGGTAGTAACAGTGATTATAATTACCAAGGAAAACAAATAAGGAAAAAACTGATTACTCAGCAAAAGTCACTGATTAATTATCTATTTATACATGCAATATGGGGGTTGGTTTATATACAGGATGGCCAAAGACAACCACTATTTGCCAAATTTGTAAACTAACATCAAATACTACAAACTAGCTATATAATTCTTGTAATAATTGAAATTGATTTCAATAAGAGGGTGGAATTTCATACATAAATTGAACACCCTGTATATTGTCCACTAAAAATTAAATACGATAACTGATTAGTATTGCTTAGTAATGGTTCTGGCACACCCTCGATTAATACTACATGCCACTGTGACAAATTTTCCATGTTTTATTCATACCTACCCCTATATATATGTATACAAATACACGGGGAATAGTAGAGAAATAACCACCCCCAAACCTATTTCGTATATGTTGACCATCATTTGATCGAAAAACTGGGAATTTTCTCTATTTACCGACAAAATTAAACCAATCTATCCATCCCTATTTGATTCGTTATAAAAATAAAAGACGATCATAGTACAACGTGGGGTTGATTTATAAAAATCTACATATATCATCATAAATGATACCTTGTATTTGAGAGTTATTAGTGATATTAAAACGTAAAAAATTATATCCATACACATGCATATAACGTATATCTACATTGGAAAAATTAACCCCCACAGCAGGTTTAAGGGTGGCGCTTTTAACTCCATCAAGATTGATAATCATCAGATTTTTAAACGTCCATCTGTCTCTCTTTAAACTTTTACTCTTAAATCAGGAAACGAATTAATTCTCAATGGGCTATTAAGTGATAACACGATCCAAGGGGTGTTTTTTTTTTTTAAATATTATTACTTCGCTATCAATTCGATGAAATTATCGATCAATGTTTCGATTAAAATCCCCAAAATGGTAGTAAAATCGACATTACTGATAACAATTCAGCCTAACCACCCGCCCACTTGAAACGAGAAGAGTGTAAAGGGTTGTTATCTTTGTGCGGGAATGTGTTTCCTATGCAAATCGTTATCAACGAAATACTTTTGATTGTTCCAACCCTTCCGTCTGAAAGTCGATTTGATTTCCTTATCACTAGCCTTATCGCAAATTTCAAATAAATTGATTACGATTAAGCTCGGGTTTTGTTAGAAAAAAACGTAGTAGAAACGAGTGAATAGAGGGTGAAACAATCAAGGGGGTGGTGAATTTTCAAAGTAAATTCTATTCTCGAAAGGTGAATGATTATATAAAAATGGTGTACAATTTTTCTCGAGTTTTAAGTTGAGCTACGTAATTATTTCAAGATCCCTAAGGGCGATGGTATAGATAGGAAAAGAGATGGAATTTTATTTTTGTATGGGGATGATAAAGATAGAGACAGTATTTAGGAACAAAAATATAATACAGTAAAGTTGGCTATTCACGTTTAACAACCCCTATTTCACAATTTTTTTCGGTATGTTATTATTTATTTTCGTTCACGGACAATCTTTCAAATCGAAACAACTTTATTTTGTGTACAGGTGAGAATATCATCCCCAACCCTTTCAACCCTTTCGATTTTTCAATCGAATTCTGTATTAGTTATAGATTATAATAGAAATAGGGTAGGATAAAAGAATTCTTTAAATAACCGGAAATTTGTAACATTTCCACCCTACAAACAAATCACCCAAATTCAACCCTTACTACTTAGAATTTTCCAGTCTTGTTTCGACTTCTTTTTTTTTTCTAAAAGAGGATTGCCAACAATATTATGCAAATAATTCGAGCATACCAAATAAAAAGTGGCAGTTTACATTTGCTGACTTTAAAAGTTGTTGACTAATTCATACCGAACTTATTTTGTAAAATGTGGGGGTAAAGGTGGAAAAAAGACATCCCCTATTGTCTCACCCTCTACCCCCCCGTAAATCTATAACATAGGCAAAAATAGATTGTTCTTTGCCGACTTGTTAAGTGAGATTAAACACAAAAAAAACGGTTGTTGTCGCGCATTTTACTTAAAAAGAAAAATGTACAGTCGTTCAATTAATATATTCAGAGATTAAGGGTGCAACTTTAAGGGGGGTGGGGGTTATTTTTCCAGTCTTACACATTATTATTGATATTACACTATCTCTTTTTACACATGAAATACAAAAGAAAAAACATTATGCTTTGGGTTTTAATTTTTTATTCTTGAAAATATTCCACAGAGATTAATAAGGCTTGAAATGTGATGTCTGCTTTCGGCGAGAATTAAAAATAAAAAGGGAGGTTATTAAGAATTGGTTGTTCGAGGGTAAGAATATAAGCGTTTGTCTTAAAACAAGGGTGGCGATATATTTTTGTTTTCGACAAACATCCACTTATACATTAACACAAATAAATTCAAACGATCAGGTGGGAATTTTTTGAATTTTCCATAATTTCCCCCACACGTATTTCAAATATTTTTTAATATTTTCGTTTAGAATTAATAAACAACAAATATTAGAAAAAATTACCTGGAAAATTCGCAATTTACATGGAGATTTTCTTAAAAAAAAAAACGGGGGGAAAATAGAGAAAATCTGTTGAATTGTTGGAAACGTGACAGAGTCACCGACAGACCTTGCACTCGAATAAATTACTCACAAATTGGTGAAATTCACTGTGAATTTTCACATGATTAGCACAATTTATTTGTAAATTTAAAGCAATAGTGAACAGGTGTTGTAGAAAATGTCGAATATATGACGAAATTTCTAAGCAAACAACACAAAAAAAGCGTATACATTTCAATTATTAATCCGAGACTAGTACTTTGAAAAGACCTAGTCACTCTCGATCATTTTACGCTCTTATTTGATTGGTGAAAATCACAATATTACCAAATAAAAGCGGTTTTTTCAATCAGCTACAAAGCTCTAATTTATATCCCCTACAAATTGTCAAGATATAGGGAACACCCGGTATATCCTCCAACGCCCAATTTCTCCAAAACTTTTTCCTCTTGTTGCTTAAAACTGACAGAGGGGGGCCTGTTATTCCATAAAAATCCCTAAGGGTGCAATTTATTCTTTTTTTTTCCTGAACTCAAACCATCTCCTATCTCTGTTTATACATTAGGCAAAGTTCGAGGATCATTTCATGTCAATAATAACGCTTCTAACTTTTCTTATTATTATCATTATTATTACTATTATTATTATTATTATTATTATGATCGTCTTCGGCAAATGATGAAACACGCGTGGCTCATTTTCAAAACATTGAAATGGAATCGTTAAAAGTGGGGAAACAAGACGGAATAGGGTTGGATTCTGGGGGTGGTTGTGTAGGTATGAGGGTAGTAGAAACATGGATCAGAAATTGAAAAATTTGAAACGCTACAGGCAATCTAATAATATTCTTTTTTTTAAATATGGAACGTTTCCAATTATAACTTTGTTTAATATAAACATATACACATAATTTATACGTTAAAGTTAACGTTTTAGAATTAACATCCTGTATATTCTCGTAAATTTACCAACATTATAAATGACATACTATAATAATCAAACTTTATTTAAACCCTCTTAAAGATAGTCGAGTTCCATTGATTTAAGACTAGTAGAATGGTTAAAATAGTGGAAAGAAGTAGAAAAACGAGTTTGTCGTTTGACCTGTCATTAATTCCCTTCCATTTCATCCCTTATTTCGTTTCCCTTATATTAAAGTTATCCATCTTGCGTTATTTTTCGTAAGGTAGTAGAAATCCAAATTGGTAACAGTCAAACTTTGTTAAAATTATCAATCATTTCGACATTGTGTAAAGGTTAGAAAAATGATGATGATGATGATGATTATGAAAGAAGAAAATTGGCAAAGAAACTCCAATTTAGTTTTCTTCGATTTCCTTTTCCTTTTACTCGTTTTTCCCGTTTTTTTCCACTCCCCTCGATCTAAACTTTATGAAAACGACCAGATAAATGTTGAAAAATGTCACAACTAATAGTTGAGAGTTGAGCGAAAGAAACTTTCAAATTCTTTTAAATAGTTAGGGGATGTTTTAAGAAACTAGTAAACGGAGGGGTGTATCTTTGATTAATGCACCATTAGATTAAGACATTCTTGCCCAAAACCAATGATCTATTGCCGATCTTACATAAATATCTCTACCAGTTTTACTACCCTCACCACTAAATTGCCGTTTTTTTTTTTTATAAAAACCGATTAATAACGTTGGAATAAATGGATCATAAAAAAATCCAGAACTGGAAAACTGATTTATTGAAGGCAAATCTACATAGACGGTGGGTTCAATTTAGAAATTTAGATGGAATTACCAATATCGTCTTATATAACAACATTAAAATTAACTCCACCGAATGGCTATTTAACTACCACCAACCAAACCAAGCACAACCCCTAGTCTATTACGTTTAAACGTTGAAAAATACTAAGAGAAAATAGAGGGTGAATATAGGCAATTTGCGTGAAGAAATATCGAAATTATTCCCAATTTCTAAATCTCACCCTATGCAAAAGCTTGCAAAAAAATAAAAATTTATATATTTTATAGTCGTTGTTTTCGTTCATCTGGAAAATTGAAATGGCCATAATTTTACCCTTGTTTCATTCCCTATTTCTACATATACTTTTAAATAGTGTTTTTTTTTTCCTAATTTTCTTTAATGTAAATGTTGATTACAAATGAAAAATTGACTGATCGAAATCGGCGACAATATTGGGCGTATCAAATCAATTATGTAATTGTGGATGTGCCCATTCTTATCATTTGTTATAGTAATGTTTAACTATCTATACCATGTATATGGAACCCATTTGGGGGCGTCCTACTGTGTGTTTCTATTGATAACATCAACCACACGTCACACATCATCCTCACACCTCAACTAATTACAAAAATTGCATACATGAAGTCTAATTATAAATAACTACTAACAGTTGGTTGACCAACTGGATACACGCAAAATAAATGAATTGAATCAAATTAGAATAGGCAAAAAAAAAAAATTATTGGTAACCTTAATATTTGCAAATTTTCGGCTTTTTTCGTTCATCGTTTAAAAGAAAAACGACAATAATACCAACAGAATGTCAACTTATATATGAACGACACACAACACGTACATCAATAAAATTATCCACACTCGCTGGATTATAAATGAAAATAAATCGTGTTGAGCACGGGGAAATCTAGAATGTCGTCTCATCTGTATTAGTGTACGTTTGTGAATTTGTATAAAAGGGGGTGGTTCGTAGTAATGGTGGTGAGTAAACCACAAAATTGACAATTTCTCAAACTGGCTACAACACCTACAAGATGAATTCGTATGACATTAGTGCCATGAACAAGTTATGCCCAAATCTGGATATCTTTTACCAAGTTTAAATTTCGTATGCCTCATTGCAGAAAGTCTATGGCATTAAAGCCTGAGCTATAAAAGAAGCTATGCCCAAATCTAGAGATCTTTTGCCAAGCTTAAATTTTGTATGTCCCACAAAGCTTATAGCATTAATGACTGAGCCATAAAAGAAGCTATGCCTTAATCTGGAGATCTTTTGCTAAGCTTAAATTTCGTATGCCTCAATGCAAAAAGCTTATGATATTAATCCCTGAGCCATAAAAGAAGCTATGCCCAAATCTGGAGATCTTCTGACAAGCTTAAATTTCGTATGCCTCACAAAGCTTATAGCATTAATGTCTGTGCCATAAAAGAAGCTATGCCTTAATCTGGATTATTTGCCAAAGATTGGAAAAAATTTGGTAATGATATGCTTCAACAAATCGTTAGATTTTATGCTCTAACGCAACCTTCAAATGCCTCTATACCGAAATTTGCTCTATTTTAAGCACTTGTGCCAAGATTTATAAAAGAGACGCTGGACATTATTTGAGCTTCCTGATTGTTTAAGAAGGCTCTAATTTTGCTGAAACTTTGTCCTCGGATTTCCCCTTTGAATTTTTAAGTAATTTTTCAAATCATTCGCCAAATGCCAGTTGCTATACAGCTTGAGCTAATGTGGAAACATATACCTTTAGAAATTGGTAATTTTTTACCACCACCATCTAGACGAAGAAAATTGCATTATAAAAATAACTCACTTTCGAGGTCTTGATCAAGATAAATTTCGATACATTGTTTATAGTAAAACTGAGAATAAAAGACGTGCATTTTTTCATAGTTTTCCCAGACGATTTTCGTAAAGAATGATGAAATAACAACACCAACAACAACGCAAATATAACGGAAAAGAAAAGCAAAGAAATAACAACAACAAAAAATTGATGTAGCAATAGAGGGGGTGGTTGTTGGTGGTAGTAAAGTCACATATATCTCTATATACTTGAGGGGATTCACACGCACCAAGAATATTTATAAACAGTTTTGGAAAATACAGTAAGGGGGTGTATTGGTAATATTAGAAACAGGGTGATTGTATTAAGACAAATATGATACAACCCTGTCAACGCCTCTTTTGATAAATGATCCAAAAATTCTCCATCTTTATCTACGTATATCCATCTATACCAGGTGGTTGGAATCGTAATTAACAGGGAGATTCTCTAGTGATCGAATTATATTTTTGATTCAATCAATTGTTTCACATATCTATGACAACCCCCCCAACTACCCTAATAGTAGTGTTTTGGAAGAAAAATCGAAAATAAGACATCCACATCACGTCCAAAGTCTCAACGGTCATTTCTCCAACTATACCAGAACGTAATGACGTTGTCCTAGGGGGATGGCTATGATGGAGATGGCCAGGGATACAACGTCATCCACATCTATTTTTCTAAAGCTGGAACTTTACTAGTTCACCCCATTGGTAGACACATACAAACCCTATTATTGTATTGTTGGTATTTTTTTTCTTGTTGTTGTTCTTATCACTATTTTATTGGGTTATTTATTTTTCAAATCGCGTTCTTCAATCAACTTGAAATTGTTATTTTCTAAGATATTTCGAGTTTACGAACAATTTGACTTTTATTGGGGGGTAGTTGCGTGACAAATACCGTTCGAAAATTAATTCCAAATGATTTTTATATAAATAATTATTAAAAAAAACAATTTCTATAGAAATGTATGTAAAAGTGAATGTTTTGTTTTATGTTCGGGGCGTGGGGTGTCAATAGAAGAAGGGTAGTACAAACTAAACTAAACTATAGGACAACCTGTTGATCATACTGAAAACGGCCACTGGTCATTTACACCCTATACACCCCTCTTGAACAACTAACTACAATACTCACACCATTATTTTGAGACCCTCTATATATAAAATAGAAGGGTGAGTTAGAGAATAGTTTTGTGTTAAAGTTCAAGACCTAGTAGTAGGACCTTCAACATTGACCCTTTTCTGAGAATTGGGCCACAATTAAACTGATGTTAATACTACACATATTTTTTTTTAATTTTCAAATTTAATTTGATTTTAATTAAAATTTTAATTATCTTAGAAATTTGTCTTGTTGTTAATACAAACATTTAATATTATTAACGTTTCTATATGTGTTTGATTGTCATTTGTTAACAAGATCGCAATTGTGCATTGTTTTGGTTTGATAGAATTCACCACTTCTCACCCCCTTATATACAAAATTCTCTTACTCTCTCTCGATCTGTTTGTCTATTTAACATTTGTCATGATTAAAGCCGAAACAAATTCCATGTTTTGAACATTAAGTAGAGACAAATAAACAGAAAATAGAATTGTTTTAGGGGGGTGTTGTTGCAAAACGAAAATGTCCATTGTATCATTAATGATTTACTTTATCAATTTGTTTTGTTTAATGATTTCCGTATATTTCAACAATTGCATCAGGCTTTTGTATTTTATAAAATCAACAAGTTTCACACTTATTTTTTCTTTTTAGGGGGGTTGTAAAATAGATTTTTCTCAATAAAATCCAAGAGGTGGTGAATTCGTGTGCCTTGTGATGGAGGCGGTGTCGATCGGTCACCAGCCCTAAAGGTAACGCCTTATATATGCCGACCATATAATACAAAATTTGTTCAACAGTGGCGGTGGCGATGGTGGTGGTGGTAAGCAATAGGGGTAGTAGCAATAGGTACATAGAAGTCTGCGCAAATGACAACGACAATAGTCGCCGTCGTCGTCGTCGTCGTCGTAGTTGTCACCACCTCTCACCTGGGATTGATTTTTATAATTCTCCATGCTCAAATTACGTAATTATGTGCTTAAGAGAGAACGTTAGAGAGGGTTGTTGTCACCACCACCATCATCATCATCATCATCAAGAAATAGTGTTTAGAGAAATTCAAGTGGAAATCACTGGGAAAAGATGGAAATAGTTTCCCTCTAGAGTCTCAATAGCAATCTTCATAATGTTGTTTATATGTTCTTTTTAAACTTTTATTAAGGGATGATTTATTTGTAACAATAAGGGTAATTTCCATATGAAATTCACGTTTCATTAATGAAGCAATGACAAGTATCTACCGCAACCTTTTTTGTCAGAATCTGGTGACATTTCGAAGAAAAAATGACATTTCATTTGATCGGTATTACCACCACCTACCCCCTTTGTCATCTCGCCCCTTATGGCATTCACAACAAATCCAACGATCTATAACAACACATATCTATAGAATAAGGGTAGCGGGCGAAATTAACCAAAAAAAAAATAGACGAAATAAAAGTATGAAACAAACCCCCATCCACGATTCACTTTGAATCAGAGAAATAGGGTTGTTTTAGTGGTAGGTATTTATTTATTTTCGTTCTTAATCTCGCCGATTCCACGTGATATATCGCATTCCCGGTTTTATCTCTTAATTAAATATGTTGTTACAGGGGTACGACGTGGATTGATAACACACAAATCCTGGATTGTTGCCGAAACTTGATGGACCCTTATTATTATTATTATTTTTTTATATTAGATTTTTATTAATTTACTCAATATTTATATAGATAAGACAGGTAATGGTTGTAAGATATAATAAAGGGTGTATTGAGGGTGAGGATATAGTTAAAGATAATTGGGGAGACAATATTAGCTACCATTGATTCTGAACACGCGATCAGGGTGTGCCGTGAATAAATGACATCAACCCTGTAATGACTTTATGAAAATTAATCATCTAAACCAACCAACCATCCATCCACCCAACCACCCCCTCATCTATATACGCTAATAATCCATAATGCCCATTATAATATACCTACCAACATATAATCACAACTATGATGATTATGAATTTAGTTAAAGAACAAAAAAAATTAAATTACCTCTTTATAACCACCACCACCACCACCACCACCACCACCGGTCTCTCTTTAGGGGTAGTAAATGTCTGTCCGCGCGACGAATTATAAAGGCGATAAATTTTTGAGCCGTTTCCGAATTGTATAATAATAGAGCTTAAATCGAGTCACCGGAACGCGAGAAATAAAACAATAGCCACCCCTTATTACAATTCTTCCACAACTACCACCCTCTACTATACACACACACACACATATATACATAGAGATATAGACAAAATAATAATAATAACGAAAAAAATTCTCAACATTACACCATTTCAAGTAACAATTGAAAGAACTGGAAAAAACAATAGTCACGATTTGCATCTCACCCTCGTATGATTTGAAACAATTGAATCGTTGCCTTTACATCCCCTATCCGGATCTTTCATTCATATTCTTTTTCCTACTATTATTTTTGGTCAAAATATCACCGGCTTATTGTAATGGATATTGTATTAATTAATCGAACTTTTCTATCATCCCCTTCTTAAAAATAACCCTCAAATTTAAAATAAAAATGGCTAATTATCATTACAATAATGAACAATATAAAAGAGGGTTGTTTAGTAACAATTAAATGCATGTTAATAGTCGAATAGAACAAGTACTTCTACCACTTTAATTTTTAATTTTTTTACAGATAGAAAGTAGGTGGTTGGGGGGTGGTTCTAGTTGGATAAGTAATATTAGGTGTACTGTCGTTAAATTAATCATTCGATTTTAATTTAACTCTCCGAGACTATTACTAGAGTAATTTACACGTAGTTAACTGTAAGAGAAAAACGTCCTTCCGACTCGTTGTAAAATGAGCACAAGCCGGTATATAAAACGACAATTTTTTTTTTTGCATATCTTCCGTCATTCTTTCTAACTGGTTCGTGATATTTTTTTTCCAACCCCCGTCTCTATCAACGTGTTGTCGTAATAGTAGTAGTCGTTCCATTCCGACTTTGGCAATTAAATATCTAATTAAAATCATCCACTATCTTTACGGTGATGAAATAAATGGGTTAGTGAAAGGTGGTGGTGGTGGTGGACTGTGCGAAAAGAGTTTGAAAGATGGTTGGGGGTGAATTAAAAGAAAAGAAAATAGAAGTTATTGGCTTAAATAAATTTGAGATCTTTTAGTACAAGTAGAAAACTAGAGATTTTTACTAAAATTTTGGCACTTTGTGGAAGAATTTTAAGAATTCTAAGCTACTGGAATCTAAATAGCTCGAAAATGATAAAAGATAACGAACTGGTTAATATTCCATTCGATTTTAAATGCAATTTTACATCGGTGTAAGTCTATGGATTTTTTTAAAAAACTGTTGATTTTTTGAAAATTGGAAAAAACTATGTTTTTGACAATGAAAGCATCGTTTTGGTACAACACACATTAGGCTTAGTAAATTGAAGAAATTTGAATGAAATTCACATTGATCGATAGGGGAAGGTTGACACTACAAGTGGGGGATTATCAAATTTTAGATTGCCCTTCGCATTTATCAGAAAACCACACCTAAATCAACCGATTTTTGACACATTTCTATAGCAAAAATGCTTCTATTCACGTCAAAAATAAGGTCAATTCGGAAGAACAACCCAATAATGCTTATTCTTCATTATTTATTAGATTATATTTCAACGAACCTATTTTTGACACATTTCAATAGATCCTTAGCAAAAATGGTTCTATTTACGCCAAAAAATGGGGTGGATTCGGAAGAACACCCCAATAATGCCTACTCTACATTATTCCTTAGTTTATATCTCAACGAATGTATTAAAAGTTGATCTAATCTTGCCTTATTTGTAGAATTGTAAACCAAGAGTTTTCAATGGTATTAAAATCAGGTGATTTTGAGGTCTAAGTATGTAATTTTTCGAAAATTAACAGATTTTGTTACATTTACCCAATCATGAAGGTCTAGTTGTTGCAAAATTACTTCTAAATCTCTTTAGACTAATGCCTTTTTTTAACCAATTATAATTTTGTTACATTTACCCAACTTATTGGAATTTTGAATGCCTTTAAATTACTCCAAATTCATCTATACTGCGATTTTTGTACCTATTGTTGTCCAATGGAAAATAACACCCCTTTATTCAACAGATAGAAACAGAATAAATATTTCGTTAAATTTTAAATTCAAAATACTCCATTCTCCATACATACATATAGATTTTTTTTTTATATTTATTCTTTGTCACTTTTCCAGTTGTCGTTGTCATTGTATGATTTCGCTATAGTATAGTTTCTAACGTATATATATTCACTATACACCTAAGGTGTTTTTGAATTGACATTATTTTGCAATAAATTACATAGAATTGCACCCTTGACGAGTGTATATACGAAAAATATTAGACGACGACGAAACGAAATAGTAGTCAAGTTAAGAAATACAGTTTATATATTGTATATACATATATATATACCTATATATATATATGTATATTTGAGTGAATTTCTCTTTTTCTCACCCTCTATTTTCTATATCTTTGAAACGTATAAGTTTATGTATAGAAGAAAGTTTTGCATCTGAAAGGTGACAAATACAACATTTCAGTGTTATATTGTTCGGAATTGGGTTTATACAATTCTTTCTTTCATTCATTTTTTTTTTGCTACTCCCATCTACGTCTATTTCCCGCATTCCCAATGTGAATATTTGTAGATTTTTTGCCGTATGCGAGTGGTATAAATCAACAGAATAGTACGAAATCTACTTGGAGGCGATTCAAAAATATTTTGCATATTTATAAAGGATATTTTGTCAAAAATTGAACCTTGTAGTTTATCAAAAACGCGTTTTGGGACAATGTCGCGATTTTCACCAACCAATAGCTCACGTTAAACAAACCAATGACCCGAAAGTTGATTTCTTTAATAATTTAATAGAGGAATATTTGTATGAATATAAAGTTATCGTTTTATTTCCTCTACACTTTGTGGGGTTTTTTTTTTGTTTGTTTGGTTGATTTAATGAGTGTGTTAAAAGCGCGGCGAATCTCTACGACTTTTCTATTCTTCAAACATCGTCTTAAAGAAAATTTGAATTTGAATGTTGATGGTTATAATGCCGGAAGAATGTAGTTCTTGTCCTAACGACGTGTCGACGTTAATTCATGTTTCCTTTAACTAAACACAAGAGTGGTGAGTGTAAAGTGAAATTGCCTGCGGTATAACCAACCCAACATTATTATTATTATTATTATTATATAGAATCCTTTTTTCATTTCATATTCCACATCTTTCTTACACTTTAATTTTAATCATTCTATGTGTCTTTGTTATCTTATTTTATGACAAAGTTTGAAGGACTAATAAGTGTCCTTTTCTCTCTACTTCCCTGTCAGACTATTACAGGATAATAATCGTTGACAGGTTCCTGTAAATTCTCTCTTTCTCTACATTGAGAACAGAATTACGATGATCTCTTACTGTTTTAGCTTTTATAAAATAGAATAAACGGATGCTCGATTCCTTCTCTATATTATAGTACGTCTACACATACACTAACACTAACACTAACACTAACACAATTATAATAATCACAACCATCATGAGAATGAAGACGAGATGGTTCCAAATATACTACCATGACTGTTGTATTATGATTATAATTTACATTTACCAACTTTGTAGACAAGCAAACGGCACGGTGGTATTTTATTGCTCGCCGCTTTCCATTGTTATTGTATTTATTGTAAGGGTAGTTGTGGTGGTGAAATGTAGAAATGTTAAAATTTGTAGGTGGTCGTAGTAGTAGTAGAGGGTGATTGTAATTGTTACTGTTATAATAAATGTATAGAACTCAACATATATACCACTTTTATTCTAAATCATCCCTCTACATTACTTCTTTATTCTTTGAATAAAAAACCCATACTACTACAAAACTACCACCCCATCAGACAAGACACCAGGAAATAATTATTAGTTATATGAGTTTTGAGATACTTATCCGGCAAGACTTTATTTAATGTCTCAAGTTTGTTGAAAGGCTCTTAAAACTAAGATGATATTATTGTGTTAGGATGATTTCTACTTTACGCTTGACTTTTAGATGGAATAAAATCGTGTTGATGGAATTGGACAAAGGGAAATACAAATTTAGAAAATACCACAAAAATCTACCAACACAAAATAAATGTCATTCACTAGTAGATGACAATTATTGAACAGTTACAGAATACGATCACACTTTTATAGAGTAGAAAGATGCTCGTTTTACGACCCCTTTGAATCTTATCAATTTTGAAAATATTACAAAAATCTACCACTAAATAAATGTCATTCAGAGTAGATGACAATTATTGAACAGTTACAGAATACGATCACACTTTTATAGAGTGGAAAGATGCTCGTTTTACGACCCCTTTGAATCTTATCAATTTTGAAAATATTACAAAAATCTACCACTAAATAAATGTCATTCAGAGTAGATGACAATTATTGAACAGTTACAGAATACGATCCATCAGAAAGTACCGCTTTTATAGAGTACAAGATGATCGTTTTTACGACCCCTTTCAATCTTTTCAAGTTAGAAAATATTACAAAAATCTGCCACTAAATAAATGTCATTCAGAGTAGATGACAATTATTGAACAGTAACAGAATACGGTCCATCCGAAAGTATCGCTTTTGTAGAGTAGAAGTTGATCGTTTTACGACCCCTTTGAATCTTATCAAGTTAGAAAATATTACAAAAATCTATCACTAAATAAATGTCATTCAATGGTAGATGACAATTATTGCCGAGTTACAGAATACGATCCATCAGAAAGTATCGCTTTTGTAGAGTAGAAGTTGATCGTTTTACGACCCCTTTGAATCTTATCAAGTTAGAAAATATTACAAAAATCTATCACTAAATAAATGTCATTCAATGGTAGATGACAATTATTGCCAAGTTACAGAATACGATCCATCAGAAAGTACCGCTTTTATAGAGTACAAGATGATCGTTTTACCACCAGAAATCCCACGCTTTGAATCTTATCAATTTAGAAAATATTACAAAAATCTACCACTAAATAAATGTCATTCAGAGTAGATGACAATTATTGAACAAATACAGAATACGATCCATTCAGAAAGTACCGCTTTTATAGAGTACAAGATGATCGTTTTACCACCAGAAATCCACCGCTTTGAATCTTATCAATTTAGAAAATATTACAAAAATCTGCCACTAAATAATTGTCATTCAATAGTAGATGACAATTATTGAACCATTACAGAATACGATCCATAAAAAAGTACCGCTTTTATGGAGTAGAAGATGATCTTTTTACCACCAAAAATCCACCCCTTTGAATCTTATCAATTTAGAAAATATTACAAAAATTTACCACTAAATAAATGTCATTCAGAGTAGATGACAGTTATTGAACAGTTACAGAATACGGTCCATCCGAAAGTACCGCTTTTGTAGAGTAGAAGTTGATCGTTTTACGACCCCTTTGAATCTTATCAAGTTAGAAAATATTACAAAAATCTATCACTAAATAAATGTCATTCAATGGTAGATGACAATTATTGCCGAGTTACAGAATACGATCCATCAGAAAGTACCGCTTTTATAGAGTACAAGATGATCGTTTTACGACCCCTTTGAATCTTATCAATTTAGAAAATATTACAAAAATCTGCCACTAAATAATTGTCATTGAGAGTAGATGACAATTATTGAACAATTACAGAATACGATCCATCAGAAAGTACCGCTTTTGTAGAGTAGAAGATGATCGTTTTACCACCAAAAATCCACCCCTTTGAATCTTATCAAGTACCAGCATAACTCTCAACCAATTGACCGATAATATCACAAGAAAACAACCCTTATATAACATCATAGAAAACTAGAAACGATTAATGATTATACACCCGTTTGAGACGAATTTTCACTTAAACAACTCTTTGAAAATTTTTAATTATTCAAACCCTTTTAATTTCCACCACTTTTCACTATTTCATTCTTCAATTATAACACATACATAACTATTATAATCTATAATTAAAGACTTTTTTTTGTAGTTTCTCAACAAAACAACCCTTAATACCTATAATATATAAGAATATAACCCGTATCATTACATATTTTTTTGAAGAGATGTTAATTATTCTCACCGACAAGTATTTAATTACAACCTAAAAAAAAGTTCAAATAAATATAACCCTTAAAATCAACCCCACCTCATATTATAACATTAAAAAGAAAATTACGATTATAACACAATACTGACGATAAGACGGGTGGTAATAACAAAGAAAAAATACCACCTACTCTATAACAAATACCCAAGGGAGAGGGTGGATTTTATATCGTGTCACTTGGATTTTATCTAGAAAGACGTAAAATTACTGGTCAACGGCGACTAATAACGAGTAAACATTTATTGTACCACTGTATAGTGGTGGTTGTTAAACAATAAAATCTGTAAATACCATGAGACTAATCACTACCCTTATCAGTAAGGGTGGTCGACTGTTTGTAATTATCGTAGATTAACAAAACCAACCCCTTAGGATTCGAACTCGAGAATCTCGTTACCGTTGGATGAGAATTTGAGGTTATGTTATTCGATATTTAACTATCGCAATTTTATCGTTAATTATTGGATAATTCAATAAAATTATGTAGAATTAATGAGATTTTTGTGAAATTTATCGATTTTCAATAGCGATAATAGCGAGATTTGTGCGAAAAGCCGGAAATTCGCCTCAATAAAATTTGAGGTTATGTTGCTCAATTTTCAAAAATCGTTAATTCTGTAATAATTAATAAATAATTGGGGTACAATTACGTAGAATTGCGTTAAATTTCGGGAAATTAACCGATTTTTGATGGATATTATTGAGAATTTGTCGAAAAACTGTAAAATTCGCCGATGTAAAATTTGAGGTTATGTTCGAAAAAATCGCATAAATCCTCAAAATTTTCGATAAATACCAACAAAAACAAGTTTAAATGATAAGAAATTTGATAAAAACACTCACCTGATAGATAACGTTATCACCATCACGACTTCTTGCCGCTTTAATATTTAAGGTTAGGACACAATTATCGGCCGGATCCCAACCATAAAACACACCATCTTTCACTGTTAACAAATTTGTTGTTTTATTTAATTTATTTGGAAGATGTTCGCGTAGATTTTTAAATAATTTCAATTCATTTAAATGCAAATAATCAGTATAATCCATAGTTGACTTTGATGAAAACAACAAGCAAAACAAATGACAATCAAACAAACAATCTGGGGGAATCAATGTTGCCAACTTCACATCTATAAAATCACACAACTAGAAGTGCGGCAATTTCAAATAAACTACCCCTAAAATCGAAGATTTATCATCAATATAGCAATTCTATTGTGATATTTCTAGGGGGTTGTTGGTTATTGGTATTTTTGTATATTTATACAGCTTGAATGTATTACAAATTGAATAATATCGTCGAATCCGGCACCCTATGTTCGTATCATCCCTTATTCGTCGAATATTGGAAAAAATGTATACGTATTTATAATAAACGAGGCGATATCTATACCCTGATAACGTCTATTTAAATATTAAAATATCAAAATTGCAACGTTCCCTTCAATTTTCATATTCTTTGATAGAAAATATCGGGGTTGTTATTGTTGAAAGATGTACGAATTTTTGATTCGAATTGTAACATGGGGGTGCGTTCGGTTCGAATTATTGTTTAATTAATTTAATTTTTCTACAAACACATTATACAAGTTGACGTAGGCGCAAAGATAAATAAAAGGGGTGTATGGTTTGTAGTGATATTAAAATCGATCAAATATCATTAAGTAGAGGTGGTGAGAATATGGTGGATTTAATGATAAATGGTGGTATATATTAAGATTATGAATAATCATGTTTTAATGTGTTGACACACGCCTTAATTCAACCCCTTTTAGTGTCCAAACCCTATTATTATAGAAGAAAAAATTATCGAGAATTACCAGGGATAAATAAACAATTATTGAGTATTATAATAGAGGGTTAAATGTGTATTTTTAGTAAAGAATATTCGAGCCTGTCTATATTCAGTTGATTCGGGGGGTAAATATTTGTTTAGTAAAGAACCGATTTCGGTCTTTATTCGTCTTCGTCGTTTCTGATCTTTTGATAGTAAAAACCACCTTGATGCCTGCCAATTCCCAATCCGATTTGTCGATGTATAAGTTGTGTACACAAAAACCAAACCACCACCACCACCATCATCCCTTATTCTTCGTTTGTTTTACCACACAATTGATACGATTTGGAAACCCCATACTGGGAATTATGCTCGAATTCATCGTACGATAACTTAGATTTGTGTTTATCTTGGAATCATTACGATTTTTTTTTTGGATTATTTAATAATCGTAGGGTGGTGGGTAGTTTCAACCCCCAATTCTTTTCAATTTCAACATAATAACAAACGACTTACAATCAACCCTCTCTGGTGATTTAAGTATTTATAAAAGACATCTCTATCGGTATAGAACGGTTTCTATTGCTACTATTCGTATATGTTTTCTTCTCTTTTTTTTCTACCCTTACGTCTCTATACATCTACCTACCCCCATACAAATGCAATCTCGTTTATTTTGCAATACATGCAACCAACCTATTCAGTACTGTAATGGCGATATTAATAATTGACAGTCTAATTCTAGTTCAACAACTGACTTGTACTGGCATTCTCTTCTATTCAAAACCGAAAACGTATCGCTTAGCGATTGATGATGAGGGTGGTAGACGAAAAAAAATAAATAAACGATGTATATACTACAAGTAAACTTTTCTATATAGGGGTTGGTTATATTAACACGAAACAAGAAAACTACAATTCCGTTCACTAGTTATTGTTAATACACAACAATTAGTTTTCTAATTTTAATACAAAATGATCTCGTATATAATCGGGGGTTGTTTTAAAATTCTACTATAGGGTTGTAGTATTTTTCATCTCGAAAGCGTCAAGGTTGTTGCATTTCTAATTAAATTTTAATTTTCATTAAATCCCGATTTTAGAGGTAGAAATTTTGGAAAATCATCATTGATTTGGTAGTTATAAGCATTAATGCTTAATTTTTGGGTCTCTTCCTAAACTATCCAGGTCTATCCACTCAAACCCCCAAAGTCTCCTTTTTTCAGATTGGGGTAAAAATAAGCATTAATTTTTAAAATAAGCCTTATAATGCTTAAATTCTGGATAATTTGGAGCTATAATTACACTATGCTCAACTTAAAATTAACAATATTGACAAACAGATAACAGTAAAACAGGGATGAATATTAATTCAGCTCAAATCATCCCCTTTATAGTAATTCTTACCGTGTGTATCGTCGAAGACGATCAACCCCTTTTTGGGAAATAAACCGAAGAAACTAGACACCCTTACACATGCACTACTAAAGAGAACGAGCAAGAGAGAGGGATGTAGAATAAATGTAATATTTCGTATGTCGAAAGTAAAGGGTTCCTTAGGGAACCCAACCAAGAAACACCACTACCAAGAATAAATCCATTGGATAAGAAGAAACATTACATTTACTGATCTGTATAGAAGATACAGACACATTATTGCCGCTCTATTTTGTATAAATTCACCCCCCGAAATGTCTCGCCTCCTCCTCCTATTCCTCTATCAACACATTGAATTAATCCTGAATATTATCCAGGAAGGGCGAGGGGGTTGAAAAGTTGCGTTACGTTTACGTTTCGTTTTGCAAAACATTTAGATTATAGAAAGTCTAAAGAAAATTTGCATTGTAATGATTGTGATGTAATTATATATAAATGGCACCACCACCACCACCCCTATATTTAAAACAACCCCTTATCCATTCTATTACGTGTTAGTCTTTACGATTTTCTAATTATTGTTCGGAATATTTAAGAAAATATCAACAGGACAAGGTGTCTCTGTTTAGATAGAAGGGTTGTTATTTCGGTTTAAATACGAAATTTCAATGTAAATAGAATGTGTTGTGCTGTCTTTGCAGAATGTTAATTCGCCTTCATTCAATTTCGTTTTATATTTTCACCAACACCACCATTACTCACCCCTATCGCTTAATTTCGCTTGATTTCTACCAATAATACGATTTGATGGTTTAAAATTCGCGCGTATTTATCTGCGCAATAACCAGCGCAGTTATCTTAAAGTAGGTTTTAACAGACGAACCGCCACTGGTATAAGGATATATGTTGGAAAATTTTATAAAATATAGAGTCGATGTGTTCTCTAGAGCGTAAAGGGATGTTTCTATTCATATCCAGGACATCCAACGTGATGTGCAAGGAAAAACTTTTGACAGTAACAACAATAATAACAAAACAAAAATAGAGGGACTAGAAAATATGCCCTTCCACATGTCATTCAGTCAGATTTCCAACGAATAATTCCCATGGAATATAAAGGAACAAATTGAAAACTACCAAGGGGTGGTGGTAAAAATAATTCTATTAAATTAATAGTTAACAAGACCAAATATAATTTTTTAAGGGTATGTTGTATAAATCAAGTTGTCTGCATAATAAGGGTGGACATTTCTATCTAACATTAATAATATTAATAATAATAATAATGGGGGTAATAATAGAAATCCGTGATCACGAATATAATGACAACAACAATGAAAATCACCGCATTATTCTAATTAATAAATCCTTAATAAAGTATTCATGAATAAGGGCTGGTCGTCAAATTTTTTCCTTCATAAGGGGCAAAAACTACCCTATAATCCAACGATTATATCTACAATACGATACAGTTGTGGAAAGTTTTCTGATTGAATAAATAGTTGGAAAATAATCCGGAAAGATGAATAAAACACAAAGTTTTGAGCTGTTCTTCTTTTAAGGGTAAGTTTTGATTTAATTTTTTCGACCAAAAATTTTTGATCTCCCATGGATTTATTTGTTGATAAACTTAAACAACACAAGTTAGAAGTTGATATAATAGTTATTAATAGTTGAAAATTTTGCACCCCTATTTTTTGGGGGGATGTTTTTAAGATATCAATAGTGAGAATAACGCGTTTACAATTCATACTCGTTTATATTAAAAGTCATAAATCTGGAGTTCTTGATATGAGTTTCCGGTTCGTTTTAACAGAACGTCATATGCAAATATATCTCTCTCGCTCTCTCAATATATGTATGTATGTATTTTTTTTTTTTGTTATTTATATCTACATATTTTTAATATCGAAAATGGGGATGTATATTTTATAGGAGGATACATTTAATATATTCAACAAAAATATAGTTTAGATGGGAAATCACGATGAAAATCGAGGAAATTGTCGCCTGATGTTTGTGACTTTTTCAAAAGAAAAACCATCTCGACAACCAAAATAGAAATAATCATCGTTTAAACAGGCAATAAACAGGAGGAGATGCCTTGAAAAGTAACAGGAGACAGTAGGAATGTTCAAAAATAGAAGATCATAGAGGTAGAGGGCTAGAAATGCAAAAATACAACCTCCTGATAAAGTATCTTCAATAGTAACAGGAGACAACAGAGAAGCCTAAGAACAGGAGTCTTTAGATTTGAATGGTAACAGGAGATAACAGAGAATCTTGGAAATTAGTAGAAATAACACCGATAACTCTAGAAATTCTGAAATTTAGCCCCTAAAAAGTGTCTTATAATAAAATAATAAAAGGAACTCACGAAAAGGAGATAGAGGAGGTATCAAGCTTAGAGATACAAAAATTTCGTTTTCAAAATGCGTTTTAAATAGTAACAGGAAACAACTGAGGAGCTTAAAAGCTAGAGTTAGTGGAGATGCTAAGAAGAAATCTAGATTTACAACAATTCAGTTTCTATTCTTGAATAGTATTAGGAAACAACCGAAAGGCATGAGAACAGGAGGTAGAGACATCAATTCCATGAAGGTTTTAAAACGAACAGGTAACGCTTAAGAGCAGGAATTGATGGAGGTATCTAGTTCTGAATTTACAAGAATTCGGCCTCTAATCTTAAGTAGCAATAGCAAAGAACTTTGAAACTTAAGAACAGGAGCTGGTAGAGGTATCACCGATAACAGGTGACAATAGGAATGTTGAAGAACAGGAGATAATAGAGGTATAAGACTAGAAAGGCAAAAATAGAACCTCCAGATAAAGTATCTTCAATAGTAACAGGAAACAACAGAGAAGCCTAAGAAGAGGAGCTTTAGGTTTGAATAGTAACAGGAGACAACAGAGAATCTTAGAAACTAGTCTAGGTAACACTGATAACTTTGGAAATTCAAAAATTTAGCCTCTAGAAAGTGTCTTATAATTAAATAATAATAAGAGCTCAAGAATAGAAGATAGCGATAAGTTCATAGATACAAAAATTTAGCTCCCAAAAGGTGGTTTAAATAGTAACAGGAGGGCAACAAAGGAGCTTAAAAACCTGAGTTAGTGGAGATGCTAAGAGGATATCTAGATTTACCACAATTCAGTTTCTATTCTTGAATAGTATTAGGAAACAACCGAGAGGTATGAGAACAGAAGGTAGAGACATCAATTCATTGAAGGTTTTAAAACGAACAGGTAACGCTAAAGTACAAGAGTTGGAGGTATCTCTAGTTCTAGATTTACAAGAATTCGGCCTCTAATCTTAAATAGCAATATCAAAAAACATTGAATCTTGATAACAGGGGCTGGTAGAAGTATCTTCGATAACTCTAGAAATGCAGAGGTTGTAAGAAAGTGTCTTATAATTAAATAATAATAGGAAGCAATAATAGAAGCCCAAGAATAGGAGATAGAGGAGGTATCAACGATAAGTTCAGAGATAGAAAAATTTTGCTTCCAGGAAGGTGTTTTAAATAGTAACAGGAGGCAACAAAGAAGCTTAAAAGTCAGAGTTAGTGGAGATGCTAAGAGGAACTCTAGATTCAGTTTCTATTTTTGAATAGTATTAGAAAACAACCGAGAGGCATGAGAACAGGAGGTAGAGACATCAATTCATCGAAGCTCAAGAGCAGGAGTTGATGAAGATATTTCTAGTTTTAGATTTACAAGAATTCGGCCTCTAATCTTAAGTAGCAATAGCAAAGAACTTTGAAACTTAACAACAGGAGCTGGTAGAGGTATCATCGACAACAGGAGATAATAGGAATGTTGAAGAACAGGTGATAATCGAAGTATAAGGGTAGAAATGCAAAAATACAACCTCCTGATAAGGTATCTTCAAAGGTAACAGGAAACAACAGAGAAGCCTAAGAAGAGGAGTCTTTAGATTTACATAGTAAGAGAAGACAGCAGAGAATCTTAGAAACTAGTCCAGGTAACACTGATAACTCTGGAAATTCTAAAATTTAGCCTCTAGAAAGTGTCTTATAATTAAATAATAATAGGAGGCAATAATAGAAGCCCAAGAATAGGAAATAGAGAAGGTATCAACGATAAGTTCTGAGATAGAAAAATGTAGCTTCCAAGAAGGTGTTTTAAATAGTAACAGGAGGCAACAAAGGAGCTTAAAAGTCATGTTAAGGGGAATTCTAGATTCAGTTTCTATTCTTGAATAGTATTAGGAAACAAACAAACAAACAAACAAACAGAGAGGCGTAAGAACAGGAGGTAAAGATATCAATTCATCGAAGGTTTTAAATACAAACGCTCAAGAGCAAGAGTTGATGGAGTTATTGCTAGTTCTAGATTTACAAGAATTCGGTCTCTAATCTTAAGTAGCAATAGCAAAGACAAATGAATCTTGAAGACAGGAGCTGGTAGAGGTACCAGCTCCTGTTCTATACTCTAGAAATGCAGAAAAGATTACAAATAATAACAGGAGTTAGTGGAGGTTAATCTTAAATCATAATAGGAGACAATACTGAGACTTGATAACAGGAGTTACAAGAGCTAAAATAATGAGTGAAGATGAGGATAGAGATGCAGATTTGTTAAGAATTAGTGACTCGATTTCAACGGACAGATCAATGAAATTTGTCGTATATTTCAGGATTCAGGACACTGTGCAGTACAGTTACAAGTGAGTTTCAGTCAAGTTGAGGAAATACACAATAAATACACTGAAACAGTGGTGTACTAACACATATATATATACACACAAATAGAACAGTGTGATAAAAGCCTAAACACAAAAGACAACAGAAATACCCCTCTGAGAATCAACGCACACTAGGACGAATTAAATTTTATCTCTTTAGATTAACTCTGTCTTCTCTAAACTTGTCAAAATCTTACCAAGTTTATATATAGAGAACAATAAAAAGAGATAGATTCTAATAGAAAGGGATGGAGAGATATATTTTTTGTATATTTTTTAATATTCAGTAGGTGATAAAAGTAATAAAAGATGCTTATTGCCAACATTGTAATATTAAAAGTTACTATGATTATGTTGAAAATGGTCGACCCTTTTTAAACTTTTATCGTTTGAACTTTTTAAACTAAAAGAGCATGAAAGGGAGACATTTGTACATTAAGACAATTTTCATATTTGTTTTTTTTTGTGTGTGTGTATGAGGGGTGAAAATCGAAAACACCCCAACCCCCAACGTATGAAACTACTATTTGATTATTGAACCCTAACAAGATTGTTGTCTATTTTCTTACATTTACCAGTTTCTATGTTGATATAGATGATCACCACCATCACGATGATGGGGGTAGTAGTGTAGTGGTGGTAGTAGTGGTGATGTTTCTCTCACGGCAAGCCACTAAATTTAATCAAGCGCTTCTTGCCGGGCATCTTCCCGATATAATGAAAGGACTTTAGTAGACAGTAAAGGGTTAGTTAAGATGAACGCGCTAGTAAAAACAGGTGGTAGAGGTAGAGGGGGTGGTGGTGGTGGTTATTTACATCCTCATCAGTTTACAATGACCCTACGACGAAGGGTTGGAAAACACATATACACACACATACACATTTATTTAACGATAACGATTCTAATAAATTTCATTAATTTTTTAATTAGATTTAATTAACATTGAGGGGTGTAATTTCAATACAATATAATAGGGGTGGGAGTTTTTTTAGAATAAAAAAATTGTAATTTAATTTTGTTTATATATCGAAATTGAAACGATAGACCGCATTGCGGCTCCACCGATCTTGTAAGATATAATAGTGGGGTGGTAGCATCCCTTAAACATAAGAGAAACCGTCTAAGATGTTGACCAATAAATTCTCTGGTCTTGTCGGTTCTATAATTAAACACACACATACACATTGTTGGATCACACATATACATATATACATAGATAGATGGATAGACACGTACACGAAATAAAGGGTCCATTCAAGGACTATCCCTAAAATCGTCCATATCCATACAACTACTTGATAATTTTTTTATCCTCAAAATTCAACAAAATCTCACAATTACCCCCCATCGGCTGTCTCTTTCTATTTTGTGATAAACTTTTGAAAACAATGACCAAGAATATCAAAGTATAGTGATGGGGGTTGGATAATTTACAATCTATTGTTGGTCTTCACATGAACAAGGCGTGAACAGTCTTACCAACTTTGTGACTTTAGAGATTAACAACAACACCAACAACGAGTAGTAATCTTTGGCCAACTTTACATAACATAAATATCATCGTATTGCGACAGGAACGACAAAGATGCCTTGCAAGAAACCCATATCTTTGATATTGTTTGGTTTAATCACCGACATACTAGCCCCCTCACAGCTACCCTTGTCCCTTTTGAGTCCTCTTACACCTACCAACATCAATCCCGCCATGTTCGTCTCTGTTTGATATTATTAAGAACGGACTTTTGCTTATTATTACGACGATACAATGAGATACTGTAGCGTCAAAAGGTGGATCCTTGGCTTTATTCTATGTGTGTCAGTTGGGACTGTTTCTAAACTCTTGTAAATTACTGATGAAAACAAGACATGTATGCTTTTGTTATTGGGGTGGTGGTTGAAATACTGGCGGTAAGGGGTTGTTTTCAAGAAAGCCTCCTGTGACTTGATTTAATATGTAAAGTTATGTTACAACAATTGATATTAGTATGGAACATTAAATTTAGAACAATAATGAGTAAAAATCAGACAAACAGCTCAAATAGCTTCATTTGATTCTATTTCTAGGCAATATTCCCATTTTGTACAGACTGGGGGTTGTAGAAATTAAGAGGAATGCAAAATGAAAGCAAAAACTGAATTTTCCCCAAATTTTGCAGCTCATTCTTGAAAAATAACATTTTTGCTTGCTTTCTAGAGGAGAGCATGCTTATCGTGAGGTCAACTTCTTTAGAAAAAATATCTGAGAGTCCAAAAAGAATAAAAAACTGATTAACAAATTCTTCAAGAAGAAATCAATTTTAGTTTTTTAAATAATTTTTGAAGAAAGCTGAAAAAGGAACACACTCAGAAAATGCATTGTTTGCCTGCTTTTCAATAAAGAAGCATGCTTATCGTAAGCATGAGAAGATTAAGCATTATCCCATTTTATTCCAAATTTTTGCAAAATCTATGCAAAAATTGAGTTTCTGAGGAATGCTGAAAACGGAACAAATTCTCAGAAAATGTATCAGAAATGCTTCTTTAGAAAAAATATCTGCGACTTCAAAAAGTATCCTATCAAAAATTGATCAACAAATCCTCTCTACTTTTCTCAAAAAGAAATGAGCAAAAACTGAGTTTTTTTCAAATTTTAATCTTTGAAATAATTTCTGAAGAATGCTGAGAACGGAACACACTCAGCAAATGCATTTTTTGCATGCTTTTAAATACAAAAAGCATGCTTATCGTAAACATGAGAAAATTAAGCATTATCCGACTTTATTTCCAAAATAAGGGCAAAATCTATGCAAACATTGAGTTTTCTTCAAATTTTAATCTTTCAAATAATTTCTGAGGAATGCTGAAAACGGAACAAATTCTCAGAAAATTTATCAGAAATGCTTCTTTAGAAGGAATATCTACGACTTCAAAAAGTATCCTATCAAAAATTGATCAACAAATCCTCTCTACCTTCCTCAAAAAGAAATGAGCAAAAACTGAGTTTTCTTCAAATTTTAATCTTTGAAATAATTTCTGAAGAATGCTGAGAACGGAACAAACTCTCAGAAAACATATCAGAAATATTTCAGCATTTTTGTCTACTTTTCAATACAAAAATCATGCTTATCGTAAGCATCCTACATTATTCCCAAAAAAGGGCAAAATCTATACCATTTTTCCAAAATTTACCAACATTTGCCTTACTTGAAACCAACACAAATAGAGAAAACATCCCCTAATGCTAAAATAAGCCTAAATTGCACATTTTCAATCAAACATAATTGAGCATAATTATTGTATTGAAAACAGTGATAAACAACTACCCTTAAAATTTGCCATTCACAACCAACAGAAGAGCGGACATTAGGAAGAATTTAAGAGATAAAATTTGTCAAAAAAATTATGCCTTTTATGGTGGTTTTGTTGATGATTACACACAGATAGAGAACAAGGGGAAAGAATCCATCATCCCCAGGTGTACAGAAAATACCCACAACCCTTTGTAAATTTAAATTCTTGAAATAAACATAGACAACCCTTTAATATCAAAGAACATGAGGGCTACTTTTCTACATATATACATTTCTATACATATACAGATAGAAATATAAAGTTAGAATGAAATAGAATTATATAGGAACAATCTATCTATCTTTATTTAGGCAATTTATTGATAATACGGGTGGGTATTCATTTTGTCTTTGATTAATTAAAGACGACACAAAATTGATCGTTTTGTTACAATAGAAATTAAAACAAAGCAGTAGTAATAAAAATGTCTGTTGTGTAAATTTGCTATTGTTTGAGTACTACTGGAGATCAATACAGGATTAAAGATCACAAAGGATATAAAGTTCTTTGAAGCGAGAAATTTACTGGACCAAGTCCATTTTGATCAAAAACTTTATAAGGGTCATTGTTGCTCTTGTTCTTGTTTATTATCACCATCAACATCATCATTATTATTATCATCCCTTAAATTTTAATTAGAATTAAATTAAATTGATAGATTCGGAATATTGTAAATATTGATGGGTTGTAAATGAAATTCCCTCTCTCTCTCTCGCTTAAAATCTGGATAAGGGTGGATAAATAAGGGGTGGTATATCGGATTCGTTTGTCGTTGTTCTATTCTCCGTTGTCAAAGAGCTAATAAATTGACAAAGACACAAACGATGAATAATCAATTTTTCAAATATTTTATATTGAGCTTTTCCATGGAGAAAATGGCTTAATAAAAGTCTAAGCACGATACAAACAACCATCTATAAATATCAGCATCAATCAAAGTTGTTTAATAACAATATAAATTTGTTCAACTATACTGATTTCATACTATACATACAATATATAAGTATAGATAACAATGATATGAAAAAGCTTCGAAGAGATATCGCTAATATTTCATATTATTTCGTAATTGATGTGTCTTTGACGATTCCACTGTGCCACTTCTTTGATCTTGGCTTTGTTGGTGGTATTCTTTGACACGATAATCTCCATCTATATCTACATCATTGAGGTTAGAATCGAATTGATCAATGGACATAACCTCAATTTTCTAATCTCGTTTAACAACCAGTGATTGCATGCGTTTTAAAATCGATTTATGAATCGTTTCACGCAATTTTACAAGAAACCAAGTTTCAATTCAAGTATTCTTGGCTATTTTCTACAACATAACATAGATGGCGTTTATAATTAAAATTTTAGTGGATTGCTCAAGAGTTGCTAGTCAATTTTTAACCTAAGTTAATTTTTAGCGATACAAAGCAAATTTAGACACTTTTCGCTTATTTTGAATCAAGCCAGGTCAAAATTTTTGCCATTTTCTCCTAAGAAGCTCACTTTAAGATCATTTTTAGCCATTTGTATTCAAAAAATTAATCAATTTTCGACAAGAATAGAACGATTGGAAATCAATCGATATCGTCTGCATTTGACAATAATGCTTGATCGGCGGCAATTCACTCCCTCTATGCCGGGGGAAAAAAACCACCCTCAACACTCGTTGACGGTAATGACAGGGGATAAATACAGTGTGGCATAACCATTACTCAGCCGAAATTCGTGTGGTTATCGAGTGGTTGAAATGACACAACTGACTAATACCGCCCCCCCTTTATAGTATAACTACCACCACCCCTATCTGTACGATTACTGTTGTAGTATACCTCTCCAGCCTACGTTTATTTCGCATTTATACAAACTGATATCAATAACACAAGTGAACATAGCAGGACTTGAATGGATTGGTATCCTAAATGTGTATGGGGGTTGGTGGTGGTTGTTGAAAACCATTATGACAGATCCAGTCAACTGTGAAATCGTTGTTAAATATTGGCTTTTGTCATTGCCAACAATTACAGTTACAAATTAACAGATATGTTTTTTCCTAGTAAATTGATGTAACCAGTGGTGGTGAATGTTATTGTAAAGGGGATGGGGATGGAAAATATGGAATTTTTGCAGGAAATAAGGCAAATCGTTTTGATTTTGATGGGAGTAACATTGTCATAAATCATTTAGATCGGAATTGAAACGGAGACAATAATATTTCAGGAAGGCCATCAGAATGACGACTAAATTTGACAAGATCTACGATGTGTGTAGTCGTCGTCGTGGTGGTGGTGGTGGTGGAGACGGCGTCAGGGTGGTGTTGTCTAAGGGGTGGGATATTTTCGATATTGATAATCCAGTCAGGTAGTATCTGTGTCTATAGGGACCCAAAACCACCACCCCCCGCCTTTTACCACCCCCACTATCAATAACACACATACACGAACAACATCTGTCACTGGTTTCACATGTTTCATATGTGTTCCATATATTGTTCCGTTACTAGGAATGATATAGATTGAATGTCATCAGTCTTAGTTGATAGTTGAGACACATCCCAATTGGTACGTCCAAAACAATCAACAAAAACATACGGGGAAAAAATGATAATCCTAAACAGAGGAAGAGACATAAATACACAAACATAGAAGAATCGATATCTATCGTGTTTAGAATGAAAACAAAAGCATAAATTGATATTCGTTTGTTACAAATAAAAAGCCATTAGTTAGATCACAGTGTGCTTTGATTAATTGCTCATGACACCCTAAAACATAACACCTAAATAGCCCAAATAAATGCTCATACCTCAGACACTTTACTCAGCAAAATAGTCCAGCTAATGCTTCAATGCTCCTCTCTGAAATACTTCTTAAGACTTGAAGTACTTGAAGTACCTGATAGCTCAATTTGAAGCATTCTTCTATTTTGCTTCCAATGTTGCTTCAATACTTCTCTCTGGCGCAACATCTTGAAGTACTTCCTCAGGCTTAATTACAAGCTTGAAATACTCCCTAAGGGTTGATTGTAGGTGTTTGAGGCACAATTCCTAATAGCTCAATTTTGACTTCAATGGCCACATCTGAGGCAAAATAGTTCAAATAATCCTTCAATGCTCGTTTTTAGAGCAACCTCTTGAAATACTTCGTAAGACTTGAAGTACTACTCATAATAGCTCAATTTAGGTTTTAATATTCAAATTTGAAGCATTCTTCCATTTTGCTTCTATTGTTGCTTCAATACTTCTGGGGTAACATCAAGAAGTACTTCCTAATGCTTGATTGGAAGCTTGAAACACTTCTTAAGGGTTGATTGTAGGTGTTTGAAGCTCAATTTTGACTTCAATAGACACATCTGAGGTAGTTTTCACTTACAATTAGAATTTCTCCACTTTGCTCCCTTCCAAATGTTCATTTTGAGCCGAAAATAAATTCTTCCAATTAAAATTCGAATATTTTTTACAAAATAATAAATCTACCCTCGCATCGACTATCGTTTATTATAGAAAAACACCACCCAATCCCTTAACTAATAAATATCTAGTTAATAACGAAAGCGTGTATTGGTTAAAATATCAGTCATCATCTAAATGTTATAAAACACACGTTAAAGACTCCCACTAACTATCATTTATCATTAGAGGGAAAATAAAAATAGAAAGAAAAACGTAATAGGGGGTGAGAGAAAAAATACAACCAATACCCGTCAAATTGATACTACAAACCAACCACTAACTATATATCAACCACCCCCCCTCGACCACCCCCTTTTGCCGTTTTATAGTATAGTCTAGTCGACTGTCGGTTGTGTTCTTATCAGCGATCAAATTTATACAAAATTTAATTCAAACATCGCTCGAATATCTGATATCATTGGAAATAGTCACGAGAGACGATAGTATAGTGATATGGTGATGACGCCGATGACGTTCAGAAAAAGTTTTATTAGACCGATTTAATTTACCACCACTACAATTGATAATGGTAACTTTAAAGTCAATAATCTATATCTATCCTTGTCTAATTCAATATGAATTTTAAATAAATTTAAACAAGGATAGATGAATTTGTTATTGGATGGATCAATTTTAAATACGTACCGAAAATTTATAATATTTGTGTGGAAATACGTTGCTTAGCAATTAGAAAATATTTATTGATTATTTTTCTTTAACAACACATAGAATTGGTCGCGAGGGTAAGCGTGGGGTGAATGCCACAACGGGGTGAATTGTATAGATCAAGGAGGGTGAGTTGAAGATATGCAAATCGGCTACAACTATAACTAGAAGGGTATCGATCATGTTATTTTAATTGTTTTCATTTTCGTTTTTCTTTTATAAGGTTTTAAAATACAGTGGAAGCTCACTAAAGTGATTTGGCATGGATTAAGGTCAAGAATTACACCATTTGAACAGAGCCACCGGTATTTAAGCAGTTGGTAAGGTCAAGTTTTGGCAAATTTTCGTTACATTCGTCATTTTTCTAATAAATACAAGCTCCACAATTTTTTCCTATTTTGGTCAATTGATCAGCCATAGATAAGCATGACGATTGTTGTTTGCCCTTTGTTAAAGAAAAAATGCAATTTTTATCATTCAGATTTACAATTTCACGTAAATTCTAGCTGTGAAACTAAATCAAGCAAAAGTAAAAAGTAAAGGGGTAAAAATTGATAGAATTGTTTATAAATGTGTGTAAAGATGGTGGATGCGCGCTCAAAATTTTTGAATCCTTCTCTTTATGTAGCTTTTAGATCAAAATAAGAGCTCCAAGAAGCGAAAAATGATTACCAATTGACACTTTTCCCTTCTCCTGTTCAACTGAGCAGTCTTAGACTCGAATGCCTATTGTTTTTAGCCTTTGGACACCCTAATTTGATTTGCAAAATATTTTTAAAAAAACCCAGCGCATCCACCATTTTTGCACACTCATTAACGTATTAAAGGACAAATTTTATAGCTCTACTCGAGCACCTCCACCATTTTTGCGTATATTACGAATTGCTTTCTACCTATAGAAGTAAATCAATGAGGAACAAAAAATCTACGAAACTCAAGGGTAGAAAATTAATAAAATTAATAAAAGAGCTCCAAAGGGCTAAAAATGATTACCAATCCACATTTTCCCTTATCCTGATCAACTGATCAGTCTTAGACACCTCAATTTGATTGTCTATAAAAAGAGACAATTTTCACCCAGCGCATCCACCATTTTTGCATTCAATGCATTAAACTGACAAGTTTTTTAATTCTATCCCGGCACCTCCACCAATTTTACGTACATTATGAACAGCTTTCTACTGATAGAAGTAAATCAAAGAAGAACAAAAAAATCTACGCAACTAAAAGGGTAGAAAATTAATAAAATTGCGTGAGAGTAACTGGGACCACTAAGCCATACCTTCAACATTTTAATAATTTAAAAAAAAAATAATTAAAAAATGATTTTAATATATTATTGCAGATGGCATGACTTGTTTTGCTATTATTATTATAACATAGTACAGCAAGCTGAACAACACAAAAAAAATGGGGTAACTAAATGAAATTAAAAGATTGTCAATCCTTGCAGATGTACATATTTTAATTAATTTTAATTTAATTAAAACTAATCGAGATTAGCATCTAGTTGGCGCATTTTTATCTCCAATCGAAAAGGGACGATTTGGAGTAAAAGGTGTACGCCGATCGTTACCCTTTCATTTGAGGAGTTAAGGTGGTGGATCTACCCCTTCTTGTAACTTTTCTTAACATGTGTATGTGTTTGTGTGTGTTGTGTGTAGGTGTATGTGTTATCTCAATGTTTCTTGTTGAATCTAACACGACTGGTATTAAATTTAATCAAAGTAACAATGTAGCGGTTGCAAACGAAACCTCGGCCTTATAACATTGACTCGCTCTCGTCTAACAGTCATCCGTTGTTGTTATTGTAGTGGTAAGACTGTATAAGCGAGCGAGAGGGTGTCGAAAATATAAGTTCTAATTTGTAATTTGCCAAGTGCGTTAGTTAACGTCTTCACGGCAAATATCAAGAGGGCCGTTAAAACGTAAACTTTCCAGTGAAAGTCGCACAATTTTGATTATATTAAACGTGCCAAACTCATCCTTATATTAAGATAACGTTAAGGCATAACGCAAAAATATTTCCATATACTATACATATATATATTACACCCCCATATAAGGGGATAAGTCTACAATCTTAGTGGTAGTATGATTAAAATTATTATGGCTTCTATACTAAGTATGATTGTATTATTTAAGGTGTTCGTTATAGAAGGTAGAAATGGGATAGATGAGAGATTTTAGCGAATAGCCAACACAATTCTACCACTCTTTCGTTACATACAACAAAGACAAACGCACAAAGAGGGTGTCTGTTACTTAAAGACACCCCCTACAACTAGGAAATCAACCCTTCTTATTAATATAACGTGTCAGTATCTCTTACGAAACTTCAATGACACACTTTGTACGATTGTTCTTAATATTCCAACGAAATATCAACGTTAGTGGCAGATAATCACCACCATCTACGTCTCTACTACCCTTATATTAAACCACAAAAACACACAATAACCGATAAAAATTATACGATTGAAATTATGTGGATGAAACAAAAATCTCCCGGCGCCTCCACCATTTTTACACTTATTTATAGAACTTTAAAGATTGATTTCTTGCCCGTCAATTTTTTGGGGGTAGTTTATTACGTCCCTAATATTATACCCTCATATAAAACCACAATTATGTAGAAAAATTATAGAGATGAATTATAATTTGCCCGGCGCCTCCACCATTTTTACACATATCCAATTATTAATTGAATTAACCAAAAAATTGATGTCGCCCTTTGATTTTACCCTTAAAAAAATAAACCCAACGTCCGGGGTAGTTTGTACAGTTTCTAAAAGATGGCGCTAGTGGTTTAACGCGGTTTATTGGCACACAGAATCTGTGATTTTAAGATAGACAGTTGTAACACTTTTTCAAACTAGTTTTAAAGGGTGAATTGATCGGGGGTTGTTTGCTTTACGACACCACCACCGCCACGAGTGCCGTCAACGTCGTCTAAATGCAACCAACTGTTATTTTCCGCAACAAATATCTCACACCCGAACGATTTTCAGAGCCGCTGATTTGGAAAACAGTAAATTTTATTTTATTCCTTTGTTTCACAATCCATTTGTTTTTTTTTTCTCTATAATTTTTTTTATTTTATTTGAATCTAGTAGAATTGATTAAGTCCATTGGGAATATTCGACCATTTACCACCCCTTCGATTTTCCGTTTTCTGTATTTTTCAAGAACTATAAGGGTTGATTTTAAAGAGTATCTATATATGTGTATATAGAGGGTGAGTTGGTTTGAAAAGGGCTTTGTTTGTACGCTGGTCCTAATGAGCACAGTGGCTGGCAGCTATCTTAACGAAGCGCCTTCTTCCCACCGTTCATCCCTTCGAATCAATCAATCTATTCAGGTGTCGTCATAGCAACACGAGACATACACATTAAAAGTGGTCCATTTAGAAAATTATACAACCCCCTATCTATCTATCCATTCTATATATATATGTGTGTGTGCTCTTTCTCAATATGTATTGGTGGTGTTGTCTGAATCCAGAGGGTTGATCAATATTCAAGAATAAGGGATAAGCAAATCAAACCCTCACAACAACTGGAAACAGCAACAACAACAACAACACGATTAATATTTAGAGACAATTCAATTCATATTTATCCATTTGTTTATTTATTTATTTAAAATAGTACACAAAAGGGTTGAAATTTGCAATTATTAATTAGTAGAAATCGAATTTGAAAACCGGCAACTTTTCCATCAGTTGTCTAAATTAATAAAGTAGAAATGGGGGGTTGGTCGTGTATTTTAAACATTATATTATAGATGTATGTATTGTAGAGTAACACCCTTAGAAATTGTCGCGCGCGTAGATGTGCACGTGAGGGGTGAGTTTTCATCTCCCTTGAATTTCTGCTTTTCTATGCAAACACTGATTAAATTTTCATGCCTTTAGGTATGGGATAATCTATACGATTCCCATTCACCCCCCCCCCCCCCTGATTAGAACTACCACGACCAATTCGAAACCACCCCCGTCTATCCTTTTAGAAATTTACATTCTATTTATCGATTGCAATCTAAAATAATGGAGAAAATACTAATTGAAATCGTACCAAGTCATGTAATGGAACAACGAAGATTTTATATCAATATCGTTTTTTTTTAAGGGATGAAATTGGTGCCTACTTCGATCCGAGAATGTCATGTGAATTGTCGTAGTTTTTTTTTTTTTTTGTTTGGTTTCTTGTTGGAAGAATCGAGACAAACAACAAATTTGTGGGTGGTGTAGAGGCGCGATCCGAACACAAGGGGAACATTTCTAAAGAATAGTGAGAAGGGTGGA
This sequence comes from Mylabris phalerata, assembly GCA_020740385.1. Taxonomy (NCBI): domain Eukaryota; kingdom Metazoa; phylum Arthropoda; class Insecta; order Coleoptera; family Meloidae; genus Mylabris; species Mylabris phalerata. The sequence continues at coordinate 916,320 of JAJEOX010000142.1, read as the reverse complement.
TGCGAAGAAGCCATTTCCAGTATTGGATACACGCATTAAAAACAGTCTGATATGAGCGATAAAATATAAAGCTACTTGCTTTATAGCCTTCTTGATATGCATGCGAAAATATTGAGAGATATATTTCACAAAGTTGGCTGTATATGTATAATCTCCACCACCACCACCACTACTACTACTACCACTACTAACACAACCCCATTGTCGATCTCTTCTACATTTTTTGTTTTCTGTTCTCATCAGAATTTTTTTTCAGTTTTCAGTCATAGACATTTCAGGCTGAAATAACGACGAAACACTAACACACATGTAAATACAGACATTGGAATAGAGATAGATAGATAGGGAGAGAGAGAGAGAGGGATAGATAGAGAGAATCATCTCAATATCGACTGGCAGTTGTTAGTGCCTACTGAGATATAACTTCGGTTTTTGGCAGACTTAATACGGGATCTGCATATTCATGTGAACGGATGGTGTGCCATTGAATAGAGACAGTTTAATATTCTAACGTGTTTTATATGTATTGTGTTAGATAAAGATAGTAATAGATATAAAAGTATGGATCAAAACGTCGCAACTGAATTCCTAATCCACTGTCCGAAGCTAAGCCGAAAGCAGCAGAGGACTATGGGAAATATAGGAGGCTTAATTCAAGCGACTGTTTCCATTCTCTCTATTCATTCTCATTCCTACTCACTTTTTAGTTCGACCCTCTCAATGTCCCCTGTCACCGTTCACTACCCGCCACCAACCACCACAACCCCACACATATACACATCCATACATACACACACGATTATAAGGGTAGTGTTCCTTTGATTCGTGCACGTTTATTTATTAATTTTTTTTCTTCATCATTAGAGACTGAAATTTCAAATTAAACCTCCCGGAAGTGCCAATTTCAATAAAATAGCACTCCTCAAAAGTTCCGGTCAAAATTTTTGCATTCTGTCCGAAATCGACTAAAATAAAAAATTTTGCCCTACTAACGTGGGATTTTTGAAGAATTGAAGGAATTTGAAGGGTTGAAACAATTTCCAACTTTACGTAAAATTTGGAAACTGATCCAAATTTAGGAGGTGCTCCAATCTAGCTAGAATCCAAAATTTGAAAAAATCAACCAAAAACACCCCTCAACGGATGAATTTCTTTTGCTTGCGGTTATTTACCAACCGCACAATTTTTATAACGCTATTCCACCCTTGATCCGGCTAGGGGTTGAAGTGTACAACCACCACTTCCATTCTACTATGTTTTTCCCATCGTTATGCCCCAATTCTCGTGTATTTTGTGCTGATATTAATTGAAAAATCAAATGGGAATTGTCATAATATTGTTGGAATTAGCAGAAATTTCGCCCATTTGATAACTGAACAACTGAAATTTTATATCTTTCCCCTGTTTTCTCTCATTCTATATACTCTATTCGTGTAATATTTAATTGTTTGAAAGCGTACAAATTTCATTACCAATCAATTTTTTCTTAACCCCCACGTCTGTATTATTACTCGTTAGTATTCTCAAATTACGCGAAAATTTTAGAAATGAAATTCAATATTTTCGAACAATTGTGGCCGTGTAATCGAAGAAATTCCTCTTTATAACACTAATAAAAATAAAAAATAATAAATATTCACCTTATCTCGGTGACATTGAGTGATTCGTGTTGCGAAAATATCGAATTAATAAAAAACTGTAGCTATTTATTTTCTTTTAGTATACGTCTATTTGTGTGCCTGTGTGTTAGTATACTTTGCACACATATAGGGGGTGTTTTTCAGGGTTGGTACAGTATTAAAATCTCGGATCTTAATAATAAAAAATCACCTATCATTAGAAATACGTATTTATATTTCACTTTAAGTGAAGTAAAGGAACATGAAGAAAGAGGGTGAGATTTTTTCTTTTAATAACAACAACAACAAGAACAGGGATGCGTAGCTACGAAACAATTTCAAACTATATCTATTACCCTTAAAGCTTATTATTTGGTTAATATAAATGGCCGGTCGTTTATATTCTATTTTAATATCGCTACACGCCATTTAATTTCATCGTCGCTCTTTACTGAAAACTCTACAGACTGATGACAATAATACAAAAATCCTGAAAAATTAGACAAGAAAGAGGCGAATTACACACACACACAATACAACAGGGTTGAAATTTAATCGATATTGCGGCTTGTCTTGTTTATATTTATTATTAAAACGATCGGATCATTAAACAGAAGACAATTAGTAGGAGCACTGGACCAGGACACTGGAGTTTGTTGGAGAGAAAGTCCGGTCTCTATCTTACAAGTTGGGTCACTATAGGGATGCAAATTCGTTAAGGGTAGAAATTGTAAACTAAAGTGGAGGAAAATTGAAAATTATAACGAGATTTTGAGCAAAATTTGAGCAACTATAGCTCAATTTTGTATTTTTTGCATAAGTTCCTTTATTAATCAAAAAACCACTTACTTGACAAACTTAAAACGTTGGAATCTCCATCTTGGATGCTTACAATCGTCAAAATTTTCCCAATTGTGCCAAACAGATGAAAATTGAAAAAAGAAGCAATTGGGAAAAAAAGTTACCCCAGGAAACCGGAGTTTGTTGGAGAGAAAGTCCGGTTTCTGTCTTACAAGTTGCGTCATTACAGGGATGCAAATTTTTTAAGGGTAGAAATTGTAAACTAAAATGGAGGAAAATTGAAAATTATAACGAGATTTTGAGCAAAATTTGAGCAACTATAGCTCAATTTTGAATTTTTTGCATAAAAGTTCCTTTATTAATCAAAAATACCACTTGCTTCACAAATTCAAAAAGTTGGAATCTCCATCTTGGATGCTTAGAATCGCCAAAATTTTCCCAATTATGCCAAATAGATGAAAATTGAAAAAGAGAGGCAATTGAGAAGAAAAAGTCACCCCAGGACACCGGAATTTGTTGGAGAGAAAGTCCAGTCTCTATCTTGCAAGTCGGGTCACTACAGGGATGTAAATTCGTTAAGGGTAGAGATTGTAAACCAATCTTTTATATCCAAAATGGAGGAAAATTCAAAATTATACTGAAAATTTGAGCAATAGCTCAGTTTGGCATTTTTGCATAAGCTACCAAATTACTTTATTAATCAAAAAACCACTTACTTGACACACTCAAAAAGTAGGAATCTCCATCTTGGATGTTTGGAGTCTTAAAAATTTTCCCAATAGTTTTAAATATTTGAAAATTGAAAAAGAGAAGCAATTGAGAAGAAAAAGTCACCGCCATCGGAGTTTTTTGGGAGTAAGTCTGATCTCTATCTTACAAGTCGGGTCACTACAGGGATTGTAAAGGGTAGAGATTGTAAACCAACCCCCAGTCGTTTTTATTCAAAGTGGAGGAAAATTGCAAATTATCATGACATTTTGAGCAAAATTTGAGTAGTAGCTCAATTCTGCATTTTTGCATAAGCCACCAAGTTCCCTTCTAATCAAAAAACTCCTTACTTGACAAACTCAAAAAGTAGGAATCTCCATCTTGAAGACTTAGAGTCGCCAAAATTTTCCCAATACTTCCAAATTTTTGAGAATTGAAAAAGAGAGTCAATTGAGAAGAAAAAGCCACCCCGAGTTGAAGATATCTTGGTGAAAATTCTTGGATAATCTGTATGTGTGTATAAGTAGGTATAAAAGGGGTGGTTTTCAGATTTATAGTATTCACGTATCTTAAATCCTGTCGCATAGACCAAAGACATATAACTTGCAAGAGTTTGAGGTTTGTACTAATTGAGACGAATACGTTGTCTGATTGTTGTTTACATAAAATCACAAGGCGTACAACACACCGTTGCCTGCATATTTCATGGATTTATCCACATAGTAAGATGCATAGATTTGTTTTGCTGTATCTAAGACTTTAGATTTTCTCTTACTAAACATTCACATTGTTTATAATTAACGAAATAGGGATAAGTTAAAGGGCCGTAAGTAGAGGTGTGTAGAATAAAGATTGACATATGAATAAAATCCATCTAACTATCTTTAAACAGAAACCACCACCAACCCTTATTCTATATACATATTGTATACATATATATTTAATTGTACAAGTGTAAGTGAGGTTATATTAACGTTTCCTGTTCCCGTTTTGTTGTTGTACATTATTTCCGTTAATTGCAAACTTTATCTGTACTCAATTTACTGTTGGGAATAGATATCTGGAGCGTCTTAGATACGAGCGAAGGAAATTGTTGTTGTTGTTGTTCTAATAGTGGGACGAACGGTTTTGGTTGTTTGCTAGCCACCCCCTTTTCGGTTTAAGGGGATAGAAATAGTGAAGGTGGTGGTATTGGAGGCGTCGGAACCATCCAACAAAACCCGGCAGTAAACACAACAATTTAACGTCTAAGAGAGGAACTTGTAAAGTGTATGTGTTGAACACGTACATAAATCCGGAGTTAATAGAATCGAAATAAACGTTTCTCGACTAAATACTAGACGAGTTTCTTGTAGATATATGTCTATAAAATACTATACCTATATATATGTTCTAACTATTAAGACAACAATACAATAGAAATTGAACTTGTAGTCGAAGTCAAAACAATCAAAACTTGCCCAAAAATTAACCATACAAGCTCGAAATTTGTCCAAAAACGGCCAATTTAGGGACGAATAAACCTACTTACATGAAAGAATTTAAATTATCTTTTCGTGGTCCTTCTTATCATTGCAAATCGATTATTTCGACTTAAAGTAACTTAAAACTATCAAAATTGCAAAAATACCAAAAATTAGAGTCAAATTTAGATAAAAAATTCAATAAAAAAAGCTTAAAAGTGCCTTTTCTGTATTCGCTACTAAGTTCCCTCGATAATCAAAAAATCACTTCTCGGATAAAGTCAAAAAAGAAGACATCCCTATTTTCGATTTTTCCCATAATGTCCAAATATTCAAAAATTGGAAATTACGAGGAAATTGGAAAATAACCAGATTTTACCAACCTATATCCCATTATCAAAAAAATTAACTCCCCTGTAGCCTTTTAATCTCTAAATTTGCAAAAAATGTAGCTCCATTGGACGAAAAATCAAAAATTTTGCAAGCTCAAAAATGCCCAAGTTTTCTAAATAAACAAAAAAACTACTCACCCGATAGAGCCAAACGAGAAGAAACTTCCCTCTTCAAATTCCAAAGCTACCCGAATTTTCTCAACAGTTCCAAATATCTGAAAATTGAAAAAAACATCAAATTAAAAGAGGGAAAAACTCCGATTTTATCCGTAACACCCTTACTAACAAAAAATTAACTATCAGAAGACACGCTTCTCAACCCTAATAGAATACAAATTTGCTCCATCCACTCGACTTATAATAACAACCCTGAGAAAAATGAATAATTCACTTTTACATCTTGTGTAACATTCACAAAGATCATGTCACTAATATCATCCATTACAATCAACCCTTCTGTATAGTAGTAAGGACTGTTTATTCGTTTGTGTTTCTATATATTTTATACCAGGTGGGGTGGTTAAATGGGGGTGTTGTTGTTGTTTGTTGAAAGGCCTACAACTTTAACCATTCTGTTTTAGCATAACTAAGTCACCATTAGGTGTGAATCTCTATCTCTGTTTCACTATTTTGTGTTAATACACTAAGAACTTGTACATGTTAGGACGACACATTAGTACCAACTTTGACACTCTCTCTTTGGAATGTCGGCGTGTCTTAGTTTAATTAAGAATAAGGATGTTATTACTAGTGTCGTGACGATCTTACAATTGTCTCACAAAGAGACCTTTGAAAGGATAATGACTGTAATGTATGCTGTTGAAATGGATTCTTTTTCTTTCTATCTACACTCTAATATGCACTCCTTAATTATTACTAGTACTAATATTAATACTAACACTATCACTAGTACTAATAATTAAAATGGAACGAAATTTGTGTTATTTATAATTAAAATTGAATAGATTAAGGATATTGATGTGTTTGTATGATTCCTACCTAGAACCCCCTTGTACGTACCCTTCTATTTAATAAAAGGGAGGAAATTTTGCATATCCCTGATTTATTGACTCTCATCAAAGCCCTATTGTGCCAGAGATGGACCATTTGCATTAAACCGTATCTCCTGAGATTCCAGCCGATCTATACGCTATATATCGGTTCTTAGACTGTGACCAAGTCTAATCTATATATATTTCTATACATATACAATAATAATGTTGACGATGTCTTGTTATCTTATCATTTATTATCAAACATTAACGAATTATAACTGTTTGTTAAGGGGTGGTGTGTACGAATGTGTGATTCATATTTAAATTTGCACAATTTTTCCCTGACAAATGTCAACTTTGTTGTTGTTGTTGTTGTTGTTATTTGAACAACACAAATGTTGACAGTGGTACGGATTAGTCGCGGTTGACGATTCGCGAATTTTCCGCATAGATTTCTAGGATGTGTCTCTTCCAGGGCGAGCATTGTCACTGTATTCATGCTAAATATTTTCGGCACATTTAACCCGACCGTGTGCTCTTCCACATTCCTCTTTCTCTCTCTATCTATCTATCTCTTGAAACTACCCTTATTTTACACCACCTTAATAAAAATTGATTATCTTCGAATCTATGGCGACACAGAACAATCTTTCAATTTTTCTAAAGAATCCTCTAATAATATTCAACATCACAACAATACAATGCAATGGCAACAAATCATCCCCTTTTTTTTGCCCCGATATAAATGTCTTGACTGTTGGGACATTTCGGATCATTTGCCTAATGTAAAGTGGCCCACTCCTACAATTCCTATAGATATTCAAAACTATATTTAATGTTGCGTTAAACACTGCTCCAAAGAATAAGATCGTATGATATATAACAAACTCAAATTCTCTCTCTACGATTTAAAAATAAGGGGGTGGATATAAATGCTCATATAATGTCGAACGATATATATTTGAGAAGTTGTAAATTTTTATTATACACACAACAACCCCTTAGAATATCCGCAAAATCGACGTGTATCTACCGGAATCCGATCAAGATGTTTTGTTGAGGGGTGATTCCACCCTCTCTGATGCTGTTATTGTTGTTGCTGTTATTGTCTCAAATCTAGTTTGAAATTTTAAACAACGCGAAAACTTCCACGCCGGGAATTTCTAGCAATTTAGAGCGCAAAATAAGACCCAAATAAGAAAAACAAACTTGTAAAAAGTTATAGAATACGAGCCAATTTCTGGTCATTTTATGAAATAAGGCTAGAAATTTATAATTATAGCGCCTTAAGCGTCTAAATTTCGATTCTTTCCAATATTTGGCAATGAAATTTGTCAGTTTCACTCGAAAATATATACTAACTGTTAGAGTTAGAGATTATTTATAAAAGTTACAAAATACGAACCAATTTCTGGTCATTTTATGAAATAAGGCTAGAAATTTATAATTATAGCGCTTTAAGCGTCTAAATTTCGATTCTTTCCAATATTAGGCAATGAAATTTGTCAGTTTCACTCGAAAATATATACTAACTGTTAGAGTTAGAGATTATTTATAAAAGTTACAGAATACGAACCAATTTCTGGTCATTTTATGAAATAAGGCTAGAAATTTATAATTATAGCGCCTTAAGCGTCTAAATTTCGATTCTTTTCAATATTTGACAATGAAATTTGTCAGTTTCACTCGAAAATATATACTAACTGTTAGAGTTAGAGATTACTTATGAAAGTTACAGAATACGAACCAATTTCTGGTCATTTTATGAAATAAGGCTAGAAATTTATAATTATAGCGCCTTAAGCGTCTAAATTTCGATTCTTTCCAATATTTGGCAATGAAATTTGTCAGTTTCACTCGAAAATATATACTAACTGTTAGAGTTAGAGATTATTTATAAAAATTACAGAATACGAACCAATTTCTGGTCATTTTATAAAATAAGGCTAGAAATTTATAATTATAGCGCCTTAAGCGTCTAAATTTCGATTCTTTCCAATATTTGGCAATGAAATTTGTCAGTTTCACTCGAAAATATATACTAACTGTTAGAGTTAGAGATTATTTATAAAAATTACAGAATACGAACCAATTTCTGGTCATTTTATAAAATAAGGCTAGAAATTTATAATTATAGCGCCTTAAGCGTCTAAATTTCGATTCTTTCCAATATTTGGCAATGAAATTTGTCAGTTTCACTCGAAAATATATACTAACTGTTAGAGTTAGAGATTATTTATAAAAACCTACAGAATACGAACCAATTTCTGGTCATTTTATGAAATAAGGCTAGAAATTTATAATTATAGCGCCTTAAGCGTCTAAATTTCGATTCTTTCCAATATTTGGCAATGAAATTTGTCAGTTTCACTCGAAAATATATACTAACTGTTAGAGTTAGAGATTATTTATAAAAATTACAGAATACGAACCAATTTCTGGTCATTTTATAAAATAAGGCTAGAAATTTATAATTATAGCGCCTTAAGCGTCTAAATTTCGATTCTTTCCAATATTAGGCAATGAAATTTGTCAGTTTCACTCGAAAATATATACTAACTGTTAGAGTTAGAGATTACTTATAAAAGTTACGGAATACAAGACAATTTCTAGTCGTTTCGTTTTCTAAGAGTAGAATTCTGTAACTATAGCCTTTGAAGCGTCTAAACTTCTATTTCTTCCAATTTTTGACAATAAGACTTATCGTTATTATTGAAACTAAGGTTAGAGATGATTTCTGAAAAGTTACAGAATACTATCATCACTTTTGTACTAATCTATTGTGTTATTTATTCCCTTTCTTTCTGTTTTTTTGTGTGTCTATATTATTGAGTAATAATTGGATTTGAAAATCTCTTGAGCGAATTATTTATCGAATTAATAAAATGGAGAAGGTGATGATGAGAGGATGATGTTGGAATAGAAAACGGAAACAGGTTTGAATTAATTCGGTAGACAAGATCTTGTGAGAGATGTAAAGTAATACGTCGTTGTCGTTGTCGACCGTTCATTCGTTCATTCGTACGCTCTTTCCAACAGTAGTCGGAGTATAGCAAGAATCAACTACCACCACCACCAGCACCAAACACCACCCTCACCTTTTCTACCCTTATCGTATCTTTATCTTATACCGTTATGGATGTTAATAAGAGTAAGATAGAGTGTAATAAGTAAATGGGGGTATGGGGTTTGTTTAGGTATATGAGATGGGATTTGAACTGGTGGTAGGGGGTGGTTTAGGCGTGTAGAAGGCATCGTCAGATCAGCTGTCACTTATAATGTGTAGGAATCTTGAGACTGAGGGTTACTGAAATTTAATTAGTAGACAATACAGACACTTCACACCTCGGCGGCACATACTTTACGATATCTTATTGCATTTCTGCCCTTATTCGTATCTCATACAACAACAACAACAACAACAGATTGGGAGTCAATGCTTAATAGAAGACATAAGTCGACGCTTATACACTCAGCATTAATCCACAAACACATTCTAATGACACTTGAACCAATCACTTACACTATACGCTTGGATTTTATTGATAATCCCACCCCATTTATCAGCAGAGTTTTGCAAAATAAAGAATTCCTCTTTGATATACACCCCTATCTACCTACCTTTGCCCAACCACCCATGTTGGTGGTAACAATTTTTCATTGCGTCCATTTCGACGGTGGCCCGTTCATCGCCTACATTACAACTGCAACAACCCTTATCTTACCAGGTCATAAATATTAGAGAGATGCTATGTAATTAAGAGAACGAAAACCGAAATGGACTTTTCAAGTGAGCGAGTCGGATGTCAAGGGTAGCCACCCTTCCGCCACCGCCACCGCTACTAACAGCGGCCGGTAAAAAACTCACAAAATATCTTGTAGATCATGCTGATGGAGGAAATGGAAGAAAAAGAACAAAACGATGGCAAAAATTAAAAATTAGGGGTGGATTCTCCATCTCGATTAAAACAACTATAAATGACTAGTGATAAGATGTTGAATTGATGAAGATAGTGAAATGGGGTTGATTATCGAGAAACTGGACGATTTGTTGCAGTTATACGCGTGTGTATCGCTACAACTCACCCCTAATTCACATTATCCCTTAATATATTCTTACTAGCGATCTCCAAGAGGTTGCAAAGTAATTTCTAATTAGAAACGTCACTCTTCATACAGTATTGATAAATTCAAACTAAATAACAGCGAAAAGTTAGTATAATTTCGGGAAGATATTAAAGTCATCCACTTTCTCTACTCCTTCATCGTTTTAGGGTGGTTGATGGTGGTGGTTGGTGGAGTTGGAGGTCGAAATATAGAGAATATATCTAGACTTGTGGGGTGGCTAAAAGGGGGTTTTCTGGGAGAGATGGCGCGTATTAAAGATGCGACAGAACCCTTCGTGTGCCATCATCGGTACATGAATATTCAACGTTTAAATGTCATTCCGGGGGTAGTAGTCGTAGTGGTGGTGGTGGTAGTAGTAGCAGTAGCACAGTATTTAAAATATCCATAATCTCTAATCATATTCCTTAAGATTTTCCACTGTTGCCTATTAATAGGGGTGGAAATGTGGACTTTTAACAGTAAGGGGTTATAAAGATCACCACCTTCACCCAACCGGCCGCTTTGAGCAATCAACCTTGTTTGCTATTTAATTACCACCCCCACAACAACAAAGCCAATGGTCCTATTTGGTTCCTATTGATGTGTGTACGGATGCTACCCTTTAGTTGGGAACACCTGTCAGATTTCTCGAAGACATACCCCAAACTCCAACCACCCTTGGTTGTGAGAATTTCGCTGATATGAATATGTATCTATGTATATTTATTAGGAAATTAGTCGGAGTCTTTACTGAGAGAGTCATAACGGTCATACCTTCCCTGGAAATTAATTTATTTCCATGCGCTGGATGTGTGGGTGAGTGTGTTTTATTTATTCAAAGGGTGGACGGACGGCCGTAGCGTCGCTAATTGAGAATTATTACAATTATGTTCAGGGGAGAAGGACTTTTTTCTGTATGTATGGCGGCCGTGTCTCTCATTTTTTTTATAATAATTTTCCAGTCGTAGAATCCACCACCATCACCAACCCCTTCAACATCACCACCACCATCATCAGGTATTGTTGCGGAATTTTTCTGCTGGGACATATTGAATTAATATTCATTTATTGTGTGATTTTGTTGTTGTTCGGTTGGCAAAACTCGACCACGTGTTGTTATACCTAAACAACAACCACCATTGCCACTTATCATTGTTGTTGCGACAATCCATTGTGTATGATGAGGGATGGGATTTTTCGACTACATGGACAAAGTTTATTAGATTAATTCCGGACACGACACCACAAAAGCGATAAAAAGAATCAGTCCGTTGTGGAAAAAAATGTTTAGAGAACAGGGTGGCGATATCCAACCGGCCCCTAGAGGCAAACCAAACGGGGTAGTTTTGTCAGGATTCGAATTAATTAAGAATTCTGTTCCTTTTTTCTGCGGGTACATCTACGTCATTCTCTCTTCTTTTTTTTTTTTTTTTGTTAAATTTTATTTCCGGTAACGAAAACGGAAACGTTGCGTGAATTATTACAACGTCAAGAGGGCAAGGGGGTGGTCTAAATACTACATCAAAAATTCATTCCGACCGGCACTCTAGATTAAAAATTAAAACTTTCCGTTACTAAAAATTAATGGCTAAGAAAACAGCAGATAATTTCAAAATTCAATAAGAACCGTCCTCTGATAATAAGTGGGCGTCGTTTTTCAAACCCCCCCCCCCCTTTCACCCCAACATTTCATCATCCCTCCTGTTTTACAAACCAGAAACTCTCACCACCTATCTTTCTATTCTATTATTTTTTTTGAATTTTATTTTTAATTGCAAAATGAATTATAAATTTCCGCACCTTGGCTCCGGGTTCCGTGTGGCGACATTTTTCATAATTAATTACAGAACAACGGTGGTAGTAGTGGTGGTGGTGGTGATGTTAGAGAGTAGTGGTGGTAGTTATACTAACTTTGTCCGTTGCATATGAAGAAAAATCCACCCTTCGGATCGTACACAAATATTTAAACGGGTTCGAATTCTTCAGTTCAAACGGTTAGGGGTTGCTATATACATATATATATATATATTTTTTTTTTTTTTGATATGTCGTATGTCATACCCGAAGCTGACATATGATTTGTGGCCGCAAATGTCGCATCTACTCCCGTTAGCATTTATCCAGAACTGCGCTCAGACTATTGTGACATTAAATATTATTATTATTTCGTGAAAACCACCCCAATACGAATATGTAATGACATAAGGGTAGGTATATATCCAATGTAATCGATTTATTGTTATTTTCTCTAAAGATGAAATCGGGGTAGTTTTTAGATTGGACAACAAAATCAAGGTGTAATTGTGATTGTAGTAAGTTTAACCCTCATTGGTGTAAAAACACAACTTTTTCAACCTATACATATAAATAAAAGGGTAGATTTTGTAATAATAATAGTAATAATAATAATAATATTTAATTAGCAATGTCGGAATGTCAAAAGCAGTAGTACAGTGAGAGAACGAATAAGCTTTACAGTAGAGTTACTTTGTCTCTGCACGTATTAAGGATTTAACATGTGATGTGCCTGTGCACGACGATGAAACCAACCCCCTAGTAGTCAGCCAGACGTACTATAAACCACCCCTACACATCTACATTCACCACCAAGTTCAACTATCGTCAAATTTTCTAATTTCACTGATTTTGTGATGTGAAATTATAACATTGTAATTTTTTCGGGTAGTGCTAGAAAGGGTAGTTATAAGGGTGAGGGGGTGGTGGTTTGGTGACATTGTACATTTGTACAACATCACGGCGTACAACTGTGGAAATTGTTCTGTGCATTGGGAAAGACGTTCCAACACCACAATCACAATCTAGGGAGCAATTGTCCTCATCGTCACGACTAGATATTAATAGAAACTCGACCATATCTAACAACCTGTTAACTAATTGATGTTACCTTGTGTACTGTGATATTCTAAAAGCCAGACCAGTGGCGGCACGTCACTTCAATTCGTATAGAATCGTGCGCACATTTATAGCGCAGACATACATACGCATGCGCCCCATAACTCTATATAGATTTAGGTTAGAAACACAATTTGTTGTAGATAACGAAATTACCGCCTATACTTTTTATCATATCGTCGTTAATTTAAAGTCGGAAAGAAAAGTCGATTGATCTTTTTTAACACAATTTGACGCGAACACCTTTAAAGATTGTTTAAAAGGGAACTAAAAAGAAAATCACCTCAAAGGCGGACGTGTTTTGATTTAACAATTTCCCTAAAAGTGAAGAACACTATATAGAGAGAAAATACAACAAAAATATACCACCCCAGTAGTAGTAATTGTATAGGGTAGGAGGAATCGTTAAATTATTCTTAAAGTAAATTAATGTGGAAATAGATGAGTGCGGTGTGCGGGGTGACAAAAACAGTTGTTTCACCTACCCCATTACCGAAAACAATTACCAGGACTTTGCAGCCAGTGTCGATAATTGTTCTTTGATTTTAACTGAAATTTTCCACACTTAATCCAAGTTTAATTATAATACAGCAATCCATTGAATTTATAAACCGAATTTAATTTTAATATCATTTTAATATTGTTGTAAATCATATTAGATTCTCGCCCGTTCTAACCGAGGAATAGTTTATATATATTTTTTTTAAACAACCCCTATTTGGGGGGTGGTGACTGTTGTTAAAATCGAGGTATTCCTAAAGCAAAATAACAATAATTTGAAATTGAATTGAGAGACAAGAATTTTCACGAAACATTAATTAATTACAAGCAATGGCGATCTGTGTTTTGTAATTAGAAAACGTAACATAGCAGAATAACTCATTAACATGTTTGGAAGGAGTTAAAACAAATGTGTCGTGAATTTACCCTTCTATTATTCCACATATATTTGTATATACATGGCTATTTGCGCATTTTCTTCGATAAAATTCATTTCATATTCTATAATTTTCATCAAAGAAGTTATCGATCCAATTATTGTCATTTGCGCAGATTACAGCGCATACCGGATAGAGTCTTTTTCTAGCAAGTTATAGAATACGATTGAGACTTTCTATTGTTTTTCTAGACAGTAGAATTTCGGTTATTATCGTTTTGGAGTATTCGGTTAATGTACTTGAAATTGGCACGTCTTTATCCGTCTATTCAAGCACATATACAAAATAGATTTTGGTAATAATCCGGAAAGTGAACTGATAGAGGTTGTTGTATTTTAGGAATGCACCAACTAGATTTGCATGTGTATATGTATATGTGTGTGTGTGTATAAATCTACTAGTTGAGGCTCTACCTATTAGTTCAATGGTGTGTTAATAACAAAATTTTCGAATATAGTTGGGTAAACTATTAAACATTTAACAAACCCATACATAGTATAGAAGGAACTTCTAAAGATCCTTACCACATACAGACACACGTATCTGTATGGGGAAATTATACAGAAATTGATACAATACGAGATAATTGTATTAAAGTGGGATATACAGGGTGATTTTAAAGTAACGATCAATATTTAACAAAAAAAAATAGCCCTTAAGTATGAATATTCCACGAAAACCAATAAATAATCCAAATTGCATATCTTAAACAGACATAAAAATGAACCCAAGCGCTTGAACTAACGGACGAACACCAAAGAGCAGCGACGAACACGAAAATTTCAAACGTGCACAGTAAACCACACACAGTAAACGAACCTAAACGAACATCACAAACGTTTCTGATGATAGTTTGCGTGATTTACCACCCCCATGTGAAATCTCACGTGTTCGTTGTTGTTCGCTAGTGTTCGTTCGCCCGTTATGCACCCAGCTTAAGTCTAATAGATTGCATCACCGACACACAATAGGGAAAATAATTGCCAACAACTTGTTTAATGATCGAAATGCTATTCTATTCAATATTTCGAGTTGTTTTTTTTTTCCTACCATCGTCATTTTTTTACGTAGGGAATACTGAAAGAAGCTCAATTTTATCCGAACAAAAGGAAAAGAAAACAATATAATACATTGTTGGCTGTCAGTTTGCTGATAGAGCAAATCAATTTACGCAATTTACTGACAGGAATAGAACAAGCGACAGGGCATTGTAGAGGAGAGCACCGCACTTCATCCCCCTTTGCTCCTACCATCAACACCAAGACTAAAAGTATGGATGCGAAGAACTCAACTTGATGATATCACATCAAATTGATATTTCAACATCCAATTCAGATGATATTTCGTTACATATTTTCTATGTTTTGGGCACGAATAAAAAATGATTGATTGATTGATGTATGGGTCGTCAAAATGGAAATGGGGGTTCAATTTTTGTTCAATTTTTTGACGTGTTGAATACAAAATCGTCTGTTTCCTGTGTTATTATTGTTGTCCCGTGTATTTTTTCCCTCGGGTGAAAAATTGACCGAAATCGTAATTGGTAGGCGATGTCATCACAACATCATCGCCATCGTCATCGTCATCATGATCATCTCTCGGAAATGGATACTACTAGAAACCTGTAGATTTGTTATTGATAGGTCAATATCTATGCATGGGACGTCGCATCAATTTCTGGCAACTGTTTGTGTTACAGAGAATACATTTTAGAGTTTCCCTCACTGATCAACTCACTCGTTCTCATCCCCTTCAATCTACAACAACCCTTTAATGCCGTTTTGTGAGTATTTGTGTGTTTCAATTGGCCATCAATTTATGCAGAGGTGGTGAATACGGAACAGCAATTTTTTCACTTTGATCGTAGCAATTGGCAGATTGTTAGAATTTATAGAAAACTGACGATATTCAACTGACATACAATAAAGAAACTTGACGGTTTGAGAAAAACTCCCACTTTCAACATATTTGCTTCATTTTTTGATACTTGCAGGTGGAAAATAAGAATTCAAAAACTCAGGTCTTAGGCCAAAACAAGTGAGCAAATTTATCTTAGAAGCACTCAGTTTTGGCCTACTGATGTGCCAAAACTAAAAGAAGGCTCAGAGTGCTTACGACTTACTCAAAGAGCAATCAAATTTTGGCCTATTAACGTGACAAAATTGAAGTCTTGAAAGGAAGTTCAAATCTATCCTTTAAAAGAAGACAATGCGATTCAGGGTGCTCACGAATTACTCAAAGAGCAATCAAATTTTGGCCCATTAATGCGCCGAAAAATGAAGTCTTGAAGGGAAGTCCAAATCTAAAAGAAGACAATGCGACTCAGAGTGCTTACAACTTACTCAAAGAGCAATCAAATTTTGGCCCATTAATGCGGCAAAAATGAAATCTTGAAAGGAAGTCCAAATCGATCTTTCGAGATGTACAAATGGGGAAAAACATCAAATACTCCTGGAAAAAACTGAACGAAGGCTTACAGGAAAGTTTCCCAGGAAGCAATCACAGATGACGCACCGTGCACGTTGAGCTTTACACCCCAAAAATTAATTTCTCCTTCCGTCTTTTTTCAACTGTTAAAAAAAACACAAGCACGAACGAAATTCCGTTTGTTTTTGGTATTCTAATCCGGAATTTGTTTATAAATGCCCGTCGCACACTCCAATAATCCTATTATAATATCATATAGAGAATATGAACAAAAAGTCTAAGAGATTATATCATATATTTAACAATTTGAGTAAGTAGAGGGATGATGATTTACAAAATTCACCCCGACATCCCTTCTGGTTGTTGCAATGACTAATATAATAGAAAACAAAGGGAAACCCTTCTATCAATCAATCAATACATTGTAGAAATATTGAAATGATATTCAAAACAACCCCTTATTCGCAATCATATCTCCAAGGGTGAAAACTCAGAAATAATCCGAATTTTGTGTTGCCTCAATTTAAGGCGTCCAACTTGTCTATGAAACATTCAAAAAATCTTACGTATTGTTGTCTGCCTAATAGTGTTGTGTTTAGTTGTTATAATACTGATTCACCCCCTTATTCCCCCAAATACCTGGATGTATTTTATATGGATAACGGCCCTCTTGGGACATGCAGAGAGACGACCGTCGTCCTATAGTGGAAAGTTCTTGTGGCGCATCTCTAAGGACACTGGCACATATCAGGGTAAGCATAGATGTGTAAAATAACCTGTTACGCACCGGCACTCGCCCTTAACCAAGTACAGGGTAGTTTGGACTTGGTGGTGTAATAACCACTAGTTTTTGATGTTTGAGACCTTATAATTGCCTTTAAGCTGATTGCAAAATGTTAAAAAAAAAACCCTCTTATCTAGTACTGTATCATCCCCGAACACCGCTATCATCCCTTATACTCAAGTTAATTTCTTTGATGGTGATATGGTGATGACGAAAATGTTTACATTTAAATTATCCCCATCTCCGTTCAACCTCTCTCATTTATAGATTTTTTTTTCTTTACTTTAGTCTTACAGTAGCCTATAGAGGGATTTATCCATTACTGTTACTACCACCACCACCACCATTGAGGAATCAACCCAACCACCCCCTAGTGAACTGTTGAAATGAGAATGATGATATGTGCCGGGGGCGTTTTTAATTTTCGAGAAATGATCGCGCATGTTAACCGTAATAAGAATCTTGAAGATTTTTTACAATACGACTATTACACCCTCTACCTTACTATATTTGTCTCTCCCTCTCTGATACCTGTAAAGTCTCTATTTAGTTTTTTTTTATTTTGTCTCCTGTCTTACCTTAATGTCGTATTGTGTACAAGTTTAGTGATCAGGTCTGGGTTGTTTCATATCGCCCCGAGCCAATACACTATTATTATCATTATTATTATCATTATTATTATTATTATTATTATTATTATTATTATTATTAAAAAAGTGGTAGTGGAGTGGTAGACACCTTTTACGCTAATTGGAATCTTTCTACGTTGCTATACTTGGGATTTTTACGCTTTTATTGTAAAGGGGTGGTTGGATAGATACGTGCCCCTTTTCTGTTTTTATTGGTGATGGGTTGGTGGTAGTAAACCAAGCCAGATGACTAAACATCACCATCATCGGTAGTGGATGAAAATAGTTGACACATTTCCAGATTTTATGACGCTTGAGGAGCGTATTAGTAACGCAAGGTGGATGATTTTTTCTTGTATCAAGCGATAGTAAAGATTTTAGTATGGCGACAATAAAAACTTTGCCAAATTCTCAACAACAACAACAACGGTCAAAAGTAAAAGTATGGAAAAGGAAAGTAACGACTGGACGGATTGCGTCGTAAATGGGGGCATTACACAAATACATACCAATACGTATATAAGGGTGCGGAAGTTTGTGTGTGTGTGTGTGTGTCGAGATTTGCGGGGTGGATTCGAACGAAATCCACAAGCTGGCGCTCGGGACTCGAATTACATTATAATTTTTTTTATATTAAAATAATAGTAGATTATAATTGATACTGACCTGTATCTAATGGCAATATTAAAGAGGTACATGGAAGGAATAAAAGTGGCCCCCATACCGGCCGTTTGTGAGTTGTTTAATTTTTCTTCAACAATATTTCGACGATAAACGCATCGGGGGGCCAGCGTACCGCCCATGTTGAACGTTTCGAATACAGTAGCAGCGACAATGTTGGCCATTAGTCGGTGCCATCGTAAGTAATGTAATATTGTCTACCTAAAAGACACCCATATTTGTCAATTATGACCATTTATGATGATGATTTTAAATGGAAAAAAAAATTATTATATATAAATCTTAAATTTTCCGAATATAAGGGGCAAAATCAGGTGTACAAACAGATTAAATGCAAAGAAAATCGGGTAGATGGTCGTCGCCGGCACGATTCTCTCTTTACTCACAACAACAAGTTCAAGTCAAATAAGAGATAGAAAATTTCATAGGAATTATTAATGTTAGATAAAGACGATAATAATATTATTAATACAGCTTAATGATGATTAGAATAGGGGTTAGATAGAGCGCTTTGAAAAGTTAGTGTAGTGAAACAGATTAATATGTGTGTGTTTTGTATGTAATAAAATGGAAATAAAGGGCCATATACGTTGATAATAGTGGGCCTAAAATAAATCTGTGTATGTACATTACGTCTGTGTGTACTAGTTGTATGTTTGTCTAACTTGGAGCTTAAGAACACTAATTATCAAACTTGGAAACTGTATTAAGATTATGCCAAGGTGAGGTATTAAATATTGTCAATTTAGCAATTTACAAACTTCTCTCTCTCTTACCGTTCTCAGCTACAGCTACACTAAAACTCTCCTCTTACTATTTACAACTAACACTACTACACAGTTGACGATGCTTTAGAACTATTGCTACTATGCTCTTTTACTGGTCCGTTGTCTATGTCGTTGTCGTTGTGTGTGATTTCGTGTGTTATTATAGATAATGGTATGCTAAATGGGTTGACTTTACTTGCTAGCAGTTTACTTTAAGGTTTTGTTAATTTGACAGGTGACGACTTTGCCAACGATTTTCGCGAACGTATTACTCTCAGATAAGAAAAAGTTTCTAATCTATAAATGTACACAAACAATTCCTTTTCTAAGAATAAAAATCGAATAATTTACAAAAATTTCACCACAATGAACAATTCCTTATCTCAAAACTTTTATTTTTATTTGTATCAATTCCTTTTTGTTTAAATAATAAAATAATCAATTTTAGTCAAAATTGCAAAAGAAATACTCACACGAACGAATAATTAACAAATTCTCCAATGAACATACACAAAAGACTGACATTAACCAAATTTGCAATTATAAGGTTAGCAATTCGAATTTGGTTATAACAACCTAATTTTTGGGCCAATAGAAATTGGAAATTTCAAATCTCCCGCTTATAATGGGTGGGTAACAAAACTCCCCAGATTTTAGTAACTGAATTTTCTAACCTTACAATTGGAGTAAAATGAGTAATTTTTGCTCTTTGCCAACGATTTTTGCAAACGTATTACTCTCAGATAAGAAAAAGTTTTTAATCTATAAATGTACACATACAAACAATTCCTTCTCTAAGAATAAAAATCGAATTATTTAGAAAATTTCACCACAATGAACAATTCCTTATCTCAAAACATTCATTTTTATTCGTATCGATTCGTTTTTGTGTTTTTTTCGATAATTTCAAATAAAATAATCAATTTTAGTCAAAATAGCAAAAGAAATACTCACACGAACGAATAGTTAACAAATTCTCCAATGAACACACACAAAAGACTGACATTAAACCAAATTTGGAATTATAAGGTTAGCAATTTGGGGGAATTTGGCGAATTTGGTTATACCAACCTAATTTTTGGGCCAATAGAAATTGGAAATTTCCTATATGGGTAACAAAACTCCCCAGATGTTAGTAACTGAATTTTCTAACCTTACAATTGGAGTAAAATGAGTAATTTTTGCTCTTTGCCAACGATTTTTGCAAACGTATTACTCTCAGATAAGAAAAAGTTTCTAATCTATAAATGTACACATACAAACAATTCCTTCTCTAAGAATAAAAATCGAATTATTTAGAAAATTTCACCACAATGAACAATTCCTTATCTCAAAACATTCATTTTTATTCCTATCGATTCGTTTTTGTGTAATTTTTCGATAATTTCAAATAAAATAATCAATTTTAGTCAAAATAGCAAAAGAAATACTCACATGAACGAATAGTTAACAATTCTCCAATGAACACACACAAAAGACTGACATTAACCAAATTTGGAATTATAAGGCTAGCAATTTGGGGAAATTTGGCGAATTTGGTTATACCAACCTAATTTTTGGGCCAATAGAAATTGGAAATTTCAAATCTCCCGCTTATAATGGGTGGATAACAAAACTCCCCAGATGTTAGTAACTCAATGAGGTACCTATAGTGCGCATCCGGTCAAAAAAACGTGTCCACGTTAGGTGGCAGACATCTTGAATATGTCAATATGTTGGTGCCGTTTCAAGAGGAACGACACCAACATATCGCCTTCCTTTTCTCAAGCTTTGGTCGATCAAAGCTTGAGAAAAGGAGGTCCCTATTGAACGACACACTCATAAGTTAGAAAGAGTGAGGAACAACTGTCAAAATTTTACCATTTGATGACCAAATTGGTCTTATACAAGTATAGGGGATGCGCACTCTAGGTACTTCATTGTAGTAACTTAATTTTCTAACCTTACAATTGGAGTAAAATGAGTAATTTTTTGCTCTTTGCCAACGATTTTTGCAAATGTATTACTCTCAGATAAGAAAAAGTTTCTAAACTATAAATGTACACAAACAATTCCTTCTCTAAGAATAAAAATCGAATAATTTTATAAAATTTCACCAGAATGAACAATTCCTTATCTTAAAACTACCATTTTGATTCGTACCGATTCGTTTGTGTGTAATTTTTTTGATAATTTCAAATAAAATAATCAATTTTTTGTCAAAATAGCAAAAGAAATACTCACATGAACGAACAATTCACAAATTCTCTAAACAAGACAATAACTTCCAATGAACAGACACAAAAGACTGACATTAACCAAATTTGCAATTGTAAGGTTAAGGGGAATTTGGCGAATTTGGTTATACCAACCTAATTTTTTTGGTTACCTACCTATAATGGGTGGGTAACACAACTCCCCAGATGTTAGTAACTAAATTTTCTAGCCTAATAATTGGAGCAAAATGAGTAATTTTTGCTCTTTGCCAACGAGTTTTGCGAACGTATTACTCTCAGATAAGAAAAAGTTTCTAATCTATAAATGTACACAAACAATTCGTTTTCTAAGAATAAAAATCGAATAATTTATAAAATTTCACCACAATGAACAATTCCTTATCTCAAAATTTTCGTTTCTATTCGTATCAATTCGTTTTTGTTTAAATAATAAAATAATCAATTTTAGTCAAAATTGCAAAAGAAATACTCACACGAACGAATAATTAACAAATTCTCCAATGATCATACACAAAAGACTGACATTAACCAAATTTGGAATTATAAGGTTAGCAATTTGGTTATACCAACCTAATTTTTGGGCCAATAGAAATTGGAAATTTCAAATCTCCCGCTTATAATGAGTGGGTAACAAAACTCCCCAGATGTTAGTAATTGAATTTTCTAACCTTACAATTCGAGTAAAATGAGTAATTTTTGATCTAGAAATAGAATTCTTTGCCAACGATTTTCTCGAACGTATTACTCTTAGATAAGAAAAAGTTTCTATCTATAAATGTATAAATGTACAAACAATACGTCCTCTAAGCATAAAAATGGAATAATTTTACCAGATAATGGACAATCCTTATCACAAAACTTCCATTTTTATTCGTATCGATTCGTTATTGTATAATTTTTTGATAATTTCAAATAAAATAATCAATTTTAGTCTAAAATAATCCAAAAAATACTCACACGGACGAATAATTCACAAATTCTGCACACAAAACAATTACTCTCATTGAACACACAAAACATTAACCAAATTTGGGGAAATTTGGCTAATAGAAATCGTAAATTTCAAATTACCCGCCTATAATGGGTGGGTAACAAAACTCCCCAGATGTTTGTAACTGCATTTTCTAACCTTAAATGAGGAATTTTTGATCTAGAAATAGAATTCTTGGAATATTTCTTCTATTATTGTTCTTTTCATATGTTAACAATAATAATTCAATAATAAACAAAACAACAACGAACAAACAAACAATCGATAAAATATTGTGTCCTCTTGTCGTATAATTTTAAGATTATTCGATATTCAAATGAACTATTGTCCAGAACACTATAATTTAATACTAACAATAAAAGAGAGAAAATCGAAACAACACACAATAACAACAGAATTGAATCACAAAAAAAATTGAGATAGATAGAGAGAATTAAGGGCAGTTAGACAAAGATCAATGCATATATAAAAATATACAGGGTGTATTAATTCAATAAATAATTCAAATTCATCGCATACTCTTCGTATCATAGCTTTATTCGAATGCACTTCAAGTATTCGCTAATAAATATCGAAATGTCGCAGAATATGAATCAATTTACGACATTACGTATAAAATCGTAGCCTATTATGGGTTATACAATATTGTACACCCTGTAGGATGGAATCAACATAAAATATTATTAATAAATTTATTATTTTATAAGAACAATAGATTGATTTTATTAGATCGAAATCGAATTATTTGCATAATACAATGTATAAAAGACTAGTATGTATATCTATAGTATAAGATACAAACAATTGAATTAAAATGAATTAATAGATTTCTATTTATGGACGAGTTATGTCTTTAAAATGGTATTCTTGAACTAAATTATTGTCTCTATGGTTACGAATAGGATTCAAATTTTATAGAACTGCGCCGGTTATTGCGCATTTTGGACGAATTTGACAAGTTGAGGTTATGTTCAAGCTGTAGTGACATTTTAATGGAGGGAGATTTGGATTTTTGTCAGTAATCTAAACGAAATCTGTTCTCACAAATCTAACAACGGTAATTTTCTTTACACACAATTAAAAGTCAGTTTTAGCAACAATAACAACAGAACAAATCAAGATAACAAACAACAATTAATAAAATATTCAATTTAAATTCTCCATCTCAGATTCTATTAAGCTTCCACCGTATTTTGTTAAATTTTTAATGGACCAAATCAATTACTCATATTGATCCTATACTAGAGATGTTGATTAGGTATTCTCTTTAATTTCCGCCAGTTTCCGATGATGATCATCATCATCATCATGGTGATGATGTTCAGGTATGTTGTTTTAGTTCACTTGTTGTTGTTGTTGTAGTGGCAATAGTAATAGGTAGATATATCGCATCACAGCCCTCTTGTACATCTAATCCCCGGCATCAGCTATAGCGTCGAAATATTGCTTTTAGAAATTAATTTATTCCATTACCTTTCAATTCATTAATATTTCATAGAATCATAGCAGACTCAAAGCTAATCTTTGATCAAAGTCGACATTGGAATGGGGTGGATTTCGGATAAGTAGAGGGGTGTATGTGTGTATGTGTATGTATAAACAACCAATTTACAACAATTTTTGAAATTTTCAACCCCCTACCGGCAAGTATTCATTCGTTTCGTTGAATTATTAAAAACTATTAATTCACCAAGACGGAGTCAATTTTCAATCATTAATAATGCGTGTCGATAAACAGATGTTCATCGGATCTACTTCTTTATACACAAAACAAAAAAAAAAAAAGACTTTGATCTTACTTTATGATAGTTAAAGCCGATAATTAAGCGAATTTATTTCTTGTAATGGACGAGAAAACATGAAAAACACATGGGATTAGTCTAATCGTGTTGTATTAATCAAGTTCAAAAAGGACATCGAAAAACAACCCCCCTTGTATACTATAACGATATTTTTGATATTATTATCGCTAACTTCATATAGTACTGTAGCGAAAGATGGGAAACATACGGAAAAACTTGTAAGATAGATGGCTATAAGTAGGAAATATGAAGACCGATACTTTATTGAGTCAGTGGTTAAAGGGGGGTGGGCGCATTATAGCTACTTTGGTCTTCAGTATGGAAAGACATTACGAAGTTAGTTTCGCTTCAATTTCATAAAAATAATGCCCCACTAGCTAATGTGTTAGATATAGACTAGTAGTTTTTCTTTATTTTTTCCATTCCTTTTCACTATATTTGTTGTTTGTTGTATTTCCAGTTGATTTACCGACCATATAGATTAGAAATATAGGGTGCCATTGCCATCTTTAATGGAGAAAACTAGACGAGAATTGAAGCTCAATAAATTTGTCGCTATAGCGCTAATGTGGCTTATGGTGGCAATAACGGAAATATTAATTATATCCATTAGGGGTTGTCGTGATTCTCTTGCCAATTAAGGAGCTCCTCTAGGAATTATAACATTAATTTTATAATTTTTTCTAGAGAAAAGAAGTCCAGAAGCCTTGAAGTATAAAATTTTAACATTGAAGGGCTACCAAAGGAATTCTGAGCATTTTTGACGCAATTGTAACTGAAAAATCGCTACATATTTGCTCATAGAAAGAGATAAGAAAGAGCAAGTCTTTTTAGTCCAGATATTAGTTTGTGTGGAATTTAGGTTTCAAAATCGCTGCTTATAGAAAGACAGAAGGCTAACTTCTTGTAAAAGAGTTCAATTTTTGGAAGGGCAAAATTTTTTGGCCCAAAATATGCCATTCAAGAGTTACAAAAGAGAGAACGAGCAAAGTCTTTTTAGTCCAGTGTTAGTTTTTGTGGCATTTAGGCTTCAAAATCGCTGCTTATAGAAAGACAGGAGGCTAAGGATGGAGGTACTTCTTGTATAAGAGTACAATTTTTGGAAGGGCAAAATGTTTTGGTGCTATTTAGGAGTTACAAAGTAGAATTTGGACTTGAAAACTGCTGTCATAGAAAAAGAGAAGACTGACGGAAATACCTTTCGTATGATTATAATTTTTGGAACAAACAAGCCGAAGGACTAATCCCTTTTGGTTTAGAATGTAAAAATAAGAGTTATCGAAGAAGCGGTAAGCATTTTGAGAAGTACTTATATGAATTTTTGGAAGAAACAAGCCGAAGGAGTAAGCCCTTTTGGTTCAGAATGTTAAAATGAGAGTTATCGAAACAGTGGTAAGCATTTTAAGAAGCACTTATATGAAGTGCTAACTGCTATTTCAACTGATACTCCTCGACACTTCAAACTACAAGCGAATTTTGGCTATTAGACCTCATGAAAACGCCACTTCGACTCTATTAAAGCTGAAAATTATCTGAAATTCGAACAAAACAATCCGATTTTCCCAATCACTGATCAAACAGCAATTTACACTTGTTGAACATGATTTCGAATCGATTCGATAGAAATTCCACCCCCCCATTGCAAGTTTCGATTCAACATAAATACAATGATTGTTGGCGGAAAGCAGGAATCTTATAAAACTCTCCACCAGTCGAATTGGGGCGGTTATTGAAAAACCATTCGAATTTTTTACACTGATACCAACTCTCTCGCTCCACTTCAATTCATACACACACACAAACAAACACACATACACGTGTACGTATACAGAATACAACCTGTTGAATGTTTTCCAGTCATCATGCACCAGTTCAGAGTTTAGTGTTTAGTTATAGGCATCCGATACCTCGATACTCTAGATTGCCGCCACCATCGCCGCCACCGATTGAATTTCAACAGGGTTGTGAACCGATTGAATCCAATCTGTAATTATAGTTCTACCGTATCAATCAATTCACCAAATCTTAATTAATTAAGAAATTTCTATTCTATGTAAATTGATTTTTGATGCAATTCAACAAAAATTAAAATGGAATCATAATCACTGAACCGATTATCGAATTAGCATTTCTTTGCGTCGTTTGTTTCGCTGGCTGTGTGTGTGCGTATCAAATTTAAAGCCTCGATTTTTTCCCTCGATTGAGAATTCTTAAACAATATTCAAACATACAGGAAGTTGGTTTTATTTTCTGATATAGATCGCTTATAAGGGGGGAACAGGGGGGCGGCTTGGAATAATTATACACAGGATTTGTTATGTGTTCAACTACCATGTGAGAATAAATGAATTTCTTTTGTTCAATAATAATAATAATGTTAATAAAAACTAGTAGATTACCGTTCGTTTGTTATTTTCTACAATATTTTAAACAACAATTGATTAAAATCTTTAATGTGTTGTTAATGTTAATGCTAATGAACAGATTAAACTGAAAATTACTCAGTCAGTAAGAGAAAAACAGTATTCGTTTGGTTTTAATGAGCGTATTGTTTTCAATTGGATGGAAATTGTGCTGTTTGCATCATCAACAAAAAAAAAAAAAATTGTATAAAAATTTATGTCTTTCCAAATAATAATTATTTGTATCTTCAGCTCACACAATTTACATTAAGTACCCCCTGAACAATAACTAAGAACTTATTTGATTATCTTAATCTAATTCATGTTAGAAAATTTCAACTAATCTCAAATTAATTACTCACAATTATTGTGAGAAATGCCTTTATTGTTCTTTAATTTCTATTTCGACTACGATTTTATCGATGCGATAGATCAACTTCGGTATTATTTTCGCTAGAAAATCCCTGTCCGTTCTTCTGCTTTCAATCGAGAGGAGCCAATTTAGAAATGTCCCACCTGTTGATAAAAATAAAATAAAAAAAATCGGTGGACTGAATAAGGGCGATTTATGGACAAGATCGGTTGGGGGTGAGACTAAAAGAAGTGGAAAAAAAGGTAAGAAACGGTCGATATTTATTGGGATTTGATTTGTTCGAAAACGATGACAAGTTCCCACGATCGTTTCTGTACAAATTTCGACGAATTCAATCAGGCATTAAAGAATTTTCAAGTGGAATTCTTCAACAATCATGATCTAAATCTCTATATAAGTGGTGTGCTCTTCTTTTGCTCGCAACTAGAATTCTATAACAGTAAAAATCTGGATCCCAATTTGTTTTTTATTGTATTATATTATAGTTGTAATCCTTTGAATCTTTCACCACTCGTCTTGTTGCTGTTCTTTAGCAGTTACGATCTAAATCTGTATCTATAAGTGGTGTGCTCTTCTCTTGTTTCTCTTCAAATGGAATCCAATAATAGTCAAAATTTGGATCCCAATCTGTATTGTAGTTGTAATCCTTTGAATCTTTCACCACTCGTCTTGTTGCTGTTCTTTAGCAGTTATGATCTAAATATCTATCTGTAAGTGGTGTGCTCTTCTTTTGAATCTGGATTTTTATATGTCTTTGCATTCCTCCTGCCCTAACCCCATCCTCTTTGTTGCTATTCGTAGGCGGTTAAGATCTAAGTCTGTATCTGTAAGTAGTGTGCTCTTCTGATGATCTTGAAGTCAAATTCACTCATAGTCACAAAATGGATTCTTTTTTATCTTTGCATTCCTCCTGTCCTAACCCCATCTTTCTAGTTGATGTTCTCTGGCAGTTATGATCTCAGTTTGTATCTGTAAGTGATGTGCTCTTCTTCTGATGATCTTGAAGTTAAATTCATAGTCATAATCTGGATTTCTATCTGTCTTTACATTCCTCCTGTCCTAACCATATCTTCCTTGTTGATATTCTTTGACAGTTATGATCTGAATCTGTATCTATAAGTGGTGTGCTCTTCTTTTGCTTCTCTTCAAATGGAATCCAATAATAGTCAAAATCTGGATCCCAATCTGGATTGTAGTTGTAATCCTTTGGATCTTTCATCACTCCTCGTGTTGCTGTTCTTTAGCAGTTATGATCTAAATCTGTATCTGTACGTGGTGTGCTTTTCATTTGCTTCTCTTCATCTGGCATCCAATAATAGTTAAAATCTAGGTCTCAATCTGTATTTTATTGGTAACTGTATTGTAGTTGGCGTTCTCCAATTTCACACCACACGTCTTGTTGTTATTCTTTAGCAATTATCATCTAGATCTGTATCTGTAATTGGTGTGCTCTTCTTTTGAATCTGGATTTCTATATGTCTTTGCATTCCTCCTGCCCTAACCCCATCTTTCTAGTTGATGTTCTTTGACACTTATGATCTAAATCTGTAGCTATAAGAGATGTGCTCTTCTTTTGCTTTTCCCCAACTAGAACGTAGCAATATCCACATTTGGCTCTCTATCTCTTATTTCATTGTTAAGCGTATTGCCCGTATTGTACTGGTAGCCTGCTCACCTTTATTGCTGTTCTTTAGTAATTATGATCCAAGTCTGTATCCGTAAGTGGTGTGCTCTTCTTCTGATGATCGTCAAGTGAAATTTAGTCATAGTCACAAACTGGATTCTTATCTGTCTTTGCATTCTTTCTGTCCTAACTACATCCTCCCTGTAGATGTTCTCTGTCGGTTATGATCTAAATCTGTATCTATAAGTGGTGTGCTCTTCGTTTGCTTCTCTTCAACTGGAATTCAATAACAGTAAAAATCTGGATTCCAATCAGTATTTCATTGTATTGTAGTTGTAGTCATATGAATCTTTTACCACTGGTTTTGTTGCTGTTCTTTAGCAGTTATGATCTAAATCTGTATCTGTAAGTAGTATGCTTCCCTTCTGAGGATTTTGAAGTGAAATTCAGTCATAGTCACAATCTGGATTTCTATCTGTCTTTGCATTACTCCTGCCCTAACTCCATCTTCCTTGTTGATGTTCTTTGGCAGTTACGATCAGCATTTGTAAGTGGTGAGCTGTTTTTTAGAATCTGGATTTCTATCTGTTGCTGCATTCCTCCTGTCCCAACCGCATCCTCCTTGTTGCTATTCTTTGGTAGTTACGATTTAAATCTGTACTTTTTTCCAACTAGAAGCTAGTAATGTCTACAGTTTGGATCTCTATCTCTTATTTCATTGCTAATCGTATTGCAGTGGTAGCCCGCTCACGTTTATTGCCGTTCTTTAGTAGTTATGATCTGAGTCTGTAGCTATAAGTGGTGTGCTCTTCTTTTGCTTTTCTTCAACTAGAATCTGATTCTCTATCTCTTATGTCATTGCTAATTGTATTGTCGTTGTACTCCTCTCGTCTCACTTCTACCCCCCTTCACCTAGCCTAGTTATTGCAGATGAATTTGTAATATTATAATAACTTATGACAACGACATCTGTTGACGTTTGTACATTGATGTGGCATTATGCACAGGACGCTGCAATTACCACCAAATAGTTAATTATTGAACACGTCCTGTGATTATTTAACATTAATTTACGACAATAGGATGGATAGATTGATGGATATATGCATATAGGTGCATCTGTATACATACATATACAGTTTACATACATACAAATCAAATGATGTATGATTCTTGTCCTATTATCCATCTACCTAACAATCTATCCATCCATCTATCTTTGTCTATCCATCTAACTATCTATCTATCTATGCTAACTATGCTAGTGGTAGTTTTGATTTTTGTCCAGATCCTACTTGTTAGACGATAGACATTTTGTATATTGTTGTATACATACATTCATACATACATACGTATAATAATATAAATAAATCCTTATGGCATATTAAATCAAAACCATATGGTCCAAAGTGCTCCGCCATAAATTTAGACATTATAATGAGAATTTATGAGGATATTAAGCAGTTTTTTTTCTTCTGTTCTGTTGAATTTTTCCCAACTATCTCTATCTATACCTACCACCTATCTATCTATCTTTCTCTCAAAATTGCCCACTATTTTTTTTTTCTTTTGGGATATCACCGTCCTTTAGTTATGAATACAATTGTTGTACAAAAACAATAAAATCAACAAATCTTGTCATCAACATCATCAGCATCTAGACAATTACAAGATGGATTCCTTTTTGTAGAAATGTCCAGTTTTTATTCGACCATGAATTGTTGATTTGCTTGATTATTTTCTATATTTTTTTATTATTATTATTATTGTTTTTTATTTATTGTTGTTTAACATATAAAGATTTGAATCTTTATAGAAATATTGTTAATTTATTCAAATTGTGTAAATAGGTCGAAATTTTCCACGATTATTACTTTTGATTTGAGTCAATGTAATGGACAGACACCATACACACACGATTTATTTCCTACGATAACTATCTTTTGTTGATTCTTTTGTTATTAACAATCGCATATTTGGAAAATTTAATAGTTGTAGTGCAATAAAATCCAAGGATAATCGACAATCTAGCCTGCTAGACAATTTAAAAGTATCTATTTATATAAAAATATTTGAAAATTTCTAGGGGAATCCCAGAGGAGCCGGTCAAAATACCCTTTTTTCGACAAAACGACAAAAGTGTCGATAAACTTGATTTAAAGTAGATTTGGCTCAATAGAGAAATACCAAGGTGGTGGTTGGCAATAATCAACTCACCCTCATTACCCTTACCCCGCCTGAACATCCCTAATTTTACGTACACTATCAATATTCAACAGATCATGCTAACTAACTATTGCATATCAATAGCAATAACGCTATCTGTCTAGTTGTGTATAGAATCAAGTTGTAAATCAATTCATGCAATTGGAGATGTAATTGTGCAATACCACATGACACCCTATACTGATCTATACATATAGATGTATATACCTATATATAAAGTGATAGATATAGGCTTTGAACTATCACTATATCCCTTAATACGGATTGATATTGTCATTGACAGGTATATTGCCCTAGAAACTCGGCTAGTTAGAGACGTATGGTGGCGGTGGTGGTGGTGTTGTATCAAAGGGATGGGGGTGTATCACATTGTCCTCTGATTGAGCGACTGACTGACGGGCTGAATCAATTGAATATGTCATAAATCTGAATTAATCTACGCAGAATTTGTTGATATTGATCGAATTGATGGAGGGATGGTTGGGATGTATGCAGTCAGATTAAAAGACATCAAATTAGAGACGAGAAAAGTTGAAGATGATGAGAAAGAAAATCGATGATTTAATGTAAAAGGCAAGGATGGAATGATGGAGTAGAGAGCCCTTTGACTCTTCGGGTGTAGAGATTAACTGTTATTTATAGGGTCATTCCTGATACATTGCTGCTACTCTCTATCTCTCTATATAGGCAATCAGTGATCATTCGAGTATGGTAATTTACAATTAACGACGATCTTGTTGGCGTCCCTAATTCCGACCTATTCACGAAAAGAAAAGGCGCACGAAGGAACGAACGAACTTAATAATTGTCGATCCAAGTCCTGACTATGTGTTTGTGTGTGAAGATTTGAACAAACAGAATAGAAAAGGAAAAAAATTAAGACGCAATCAAAACCCCTTCTGTCCCAACTCGGATTTTATATCCATCTATATAAATGTAGAAAAAAGAACAATATAGAAAGCATTAAGACAGCGACTAATGGCTAGAAATAGCCGAAAAACGGCCATAAACAATAATTAAGTCCTAAAATGTCGATAGTTTTTGATTAACAATTAACCCCGCTTCAAATCTAACCGAAAAGGAAAAACCCGAAACGATAAGACAGGTTTTATATTATTGTTATTATTGTTATTATGGCTTATTTTATCGTTCATTTTGATTTTAAAACGATTCCTTTCAAAATCTGTAAATTGATTGTCACAAATCAAATTGGTCGTAAACGACGAAATGATTGTATTTGGCGTCAACTGGATTTTGTCACGTTATTTTTCTTCAAACTACAATTCATTCGAAAATTTAGGTAATCAACACCTGTAGAACTCACCCCACTCCAAATTGGTGGGAGATTGTTTTCAATAATCCCCACTCCAAATTGGTAGGAGTACATTTACAAATGATCCGATTTCTTTTATGGCTCAATTAAAATTCACAACATCATCTTATTATAATAAGTCTTCACCCTTCAATCACACAAAATTCCCTCGCCCCTTTGTATATTTATATCCAGTTTCCATCCAAATAGTCGGCTATCTCGTTCTAATTTATTCCACTACCGAATGTTAGTGAATTGGAAAAAGGAAACGATGTAGAAAAACGTCGGATCGTGTTGTGATTTTTCAAAAGCAGTTTAAGAAACTGACAAGAGACTGCCGAATAAAGTCGAAAGAAGAGGTGGAGAACAAGAAAAAAAAACCGGGAGAGTTGAGAATACAATTACTGAAACTGAATTTTTATTCATCACGATCATAGAACTAACTTTCAGGTCAATTGATTCATGGAAGTAATGGTGGTGGCGGTGGGTTACAAAAAAATCATCCCCTTTCGTTTAAATGGATTGTTTTTGAAAAATTATCAATGCACGGCCGTTGACACGATTATAAATTGGGTGATTTTTTTTCGATTCCGCCAACAATTCAGTGTAATCGTTTAGTAGGCTCGTAATAAGATTGATTTGTTAATGAGCATGAAGGGGCTGATGGTGGTGGTGCTTGAAAATTGAAACACTGTTAATAGTGAGTTTTGATATTGTTACGATTGATTATCTGTTAATAGTCGTATTGTTGGCATAATCGAAACTGTTTTCCCAACACCATATCAACGAGATTTTGTTAGTTATTTATCGTTTTGTTGTTGGTGTTGAATGAACGAGAACCAACCATATTGGACTCTATCTCGTACAGATATTTGCTGTTGACTCATAATTGATTTCAGGTTTGTTTATTGCTGTTGAGATCAACTCATCAAAAACGGTTGTTGAAAATTTATATGCCACTCGGAATTTTTCGCTAGCGTTGTGTTATTGACGTTGGTTGAGAATTTAGACACATCGTAAACTTCTAAGCCTCCCACCCAATAATGGTAGGGGGTCGGTAAAAGGAGCGTTGTGATAGCAACACAACTCTTGTCAACTCACCTATCTATCCGTCTTTGGCAATTTTCGTACTTTATGCGCCAAATGGGACAGATTAAGACTTGACTTGTTGAATATTTCAAAACTATATCTGCTATATCTCGACTGGTAGAGCGTAAAAAAAATGTCTCTCCGAGCCTACGCCTCAATCGATTCTTGTCTCATAGTAATAAAACTACAAGTAATTTGCTAGTGTTAAACGAGATACATAGAAGGGATAGTTTTCCCTTTTGGGTTACAGTTCTTAATAATTGTGATCCTTCCAATTTCCGATTATTCGGACTGTTTAATGTCCCGGTTTTCGGTCATTTGACACAATACTGTCTATCCTTAAATAAATTGGAATTGTTTTGTGGTCAAAACAGTACGGTTTATTGAGAGAAACACATATACACATATAAAACTAGGGGTTGATAGTGAGGGTGGTTTAGATTCAATTCTAAACGATACATTGACTGTAAAATTAAACGCGAAGGGGTAGATTGTTGGAAATTTGCTTGCTGATAATTTGGAAATTTTCCGATATGTTTGTATAGTTTTACTATAGAATAGACGATATTAACAAAAGAACCAACAAAAAAAAAAACAAAAACCCCGTATTGTTATCAGTGAGATAAAAGGCCATGAGACAAGGATGTTGCTATCCTGGTTTTTCCATTAGACATTATTGAAAAGTGTGCAATGCGGCAATATTTCAAAATAAGGATATCAACTCTCATTTGTATATCTGTCAGTGTCAGTTTTGTTCGAGTTTTCCCTTTGGAAATATCCGGGGCGCATATCATCTGATGATTTTTCAAAGGAACTACTTCTTCTATTTTTGTTTTCTGTTGAATCCCACTCCTCAACCCCCCACTATAGTACAACCCTTGTACAACCTTTGTACAAAATTCTTGTGTACAACCATTGAAATTCCAACAATTCACACACAAGAATTCCATCCTCATCAATACCTGTCCTGATTTTAATCCATCCCAGACGAGTGTACGTTGAGAGAAAGAGAAAATCAAAATTGCGGTATAATGGGGGTGGTAGGTGGTAGAAAGGACGAATTGTTGGAGCTAATGTGCGAATGTTAATTTGCCAAACAAACCGACAAGATTAATCTTGACACGATCCGGAGCTTAATCCGGTAGGTTGTGATCGTATTGAGCCGTGTAATAAATCGATTGAAATTTAACAAAATACACCGATTGGGGATGATGACAGCCAAATGATTTATAATCAAATTTTGTACTGAAACTGAAGGATTTGGTTCAAGGGAGGCGCAAATTGAGTAAAACAAACGATAAGGAGTTCCTGAAAATTGAGTCTCCGATGAGTTTCAATAATCAAAGGAGAAATTGATAAGAAATAAGGCACGATCTGAATAAAACTAGCTGATAAGCATCTGTAGTATAACTTTTGGGCACTATGCTGTAATTTGGAAGATTTACTCAGTACTGAGTTTGAGAAATCAAGTTCCAAGGCATCACTGAAGACTCACTTGTGTTTCTGATAAGCTCTAATAGTAACTTATCAAAATGAGCAACTAATCTAAGTTTTGGGATAGCGTTTGGTGGTTTCCAATTTTCGGCAATTTTCCAGATTTACTCAGAAGTGGATTATTTGAATTCGAATCCGGTGCTATTTCTCTTTGATTTGACTAATGATGGAGATTCTGTAGGAGAATTTCAATTGTTTGGCTACTAATTGAGGGATTTGATTAATTTGTTGGATTGTATGCCCAACGAACGAAAGTTGAGTAAAGTCCGAGAAAATAACAATAAATGGTAATAGTTTTGATAGTAGTGGATTTGAATTGTAAAGGGTCACGCTAGTCGACTTGTGTTCTTATGAATACACACACCCCTACCATTTTACCCTTTACTGTCTATGGTGTCCACTTGCACACCAACAATATAAGGGTGTACGAAACTATTTTCAAGTGATCACAATTTAACAATTAACAACTAAATCGATAATAAATTTTGAATAAGTTAATAGCAACGAGTATAGGGGATGAAAAATTACAAAACCGTCATCGGATTATAGGAAAGTCGGATGATGGATAGAGATCAGTGTGAAGGTCCCTACAACTGGATATTTTATCGGATCAAGTGGTTGGTTCCGTTCCGTGGCTGTCAATCGGTAATCCGTGAATTTACGGCCGTTTTATACTGTGCCAAATCGGCTCAACAACCAATTGATCCTTTTCTACACATTCGAAGGAAAACGTTAAAAAATGGGAAAATCATCGTTCATTCAATCTAGAAGAATTGATTAGAGATCAAGACACGTGTTTTTTGAATACCAAAAGATTGTTAGTTAAGAGGTGGAATAAAAAAACAACAACACGAAAAAGAATCTGTTGGTTTACCAGTAAACGATTAAGATAAGAATCTGGATTTTTCGTGTTCTTCTCTATGTTTTGGTTGAAGTTCTGTTGACAATAATCGACTAGTTGACAGGTCAAGAAATATTAAACCACTCGATTTTCTTGATCACTCCAGATTTGATTACAACAAAACTCAACGACAATAAAAACGGCAATTTGATCGTACATTATTCGTTAAAATAATTGTCTGTAGTCAATCTATTCGACCAAAACTCCATGTAGATTGCCTTACAATTCGTGTTAAATTTCGTATTATTTATTTTTTTTATTACATCGTCGGTTTTAATTAGAGAGGAATTAGATTTAAAAGGAATCGTGGTTGAATTGATGTTACAGTATTACCGAACTATAATCCGTTTGGAATCCTGTATACGTAATTCAAGACTGAAAATCTAAAGATCAAGTCTTCTGTATCTTTGTTAAAATCGTCTTCTTATAAACGACGCTATATAAGGGGCGTAATACACCCTCATTCTATCTCCTATTGCTGTCTGTCAATTCATTATATTTGGAGAAAATCTTCAGATTTGTGTGTGTGTATTGTAGAGGAATATAGAAGAGAAGAGACACGTTCATTCGTGAAATAAGCTATAACGACTTCAAAGATATTTCATTTTAATTGAATACACGATTTAGTTAAAGATATGTATAAGTTTCGTGTATGGGGTGACTTTCATCATCCAGTTAATAAAGCACCCTTTAAATATTTATCTATCGAATCATCAATATGGATTTAAAAAATTGCAAGAACCACCCCTATTTTGTTTCTATTTTTCTTTTAAATCGTTGTCTTGTATCTGTGCGTTTTGTTAGAGATCGGCGATAAGGCGTAGAGTTTAAATTGTATTGTCGTGACTTTATAATTGAGTTGGAACATTTTAAAATTCGACAAACGTCATCATCAGATATCTATGACGAAATATTAAAACGAACGACAATGACAATGATCATAAAAAATAATGTTTTTATTACAATACAACAACAATAACAACAACGAACAGAAAAACCGAAACAAGTCTAATAATTTAGACACAATTTTTTCTCTCGTTTCTAAAATTCATTTTTAAATATATTGTGAACGTGGTATCGCCAACTCTTATCTTAAACAAAAATGAATAATATGCTGGATGTAGGTATACCGAAAAATATGATGGCTATGTGGCCGACGTGAGTTGAAACGGAACGTTTCAATTAGTCCTTTCAACTTATACACACAAATATTCGGAAGAGAAAAAAATAAACGAAAAACAACCGACCAACACACACCAGTTTTCGAAGAATTATCTCCGTCTTTCGATTTTTCTGTCCACTATCTCCATTTTCATACTTTATTATTATTATCATTCCTTTTTCCCTATGTTTTGTATTGTAGAACTGATGACAATTTTGATGGTTGTTGTGTTATTTATAGCCAGATTTCTATCGGTCTCTATTGAAACAATTCTAAAGGAATTCTTTGAATTTTCGTTACACTCACGGTCGAATTGATGGATTGATTGACAGCGAAATTGTTCAGTTTCAAAACTGCAAAATTCTCCAGAATTTCAATCCATAATTGATACAAATTGGCTCACAAATCGTCTAGTAAACCACCAAGAATTCCAATAAATATCCATGTTTATCTGTCATCCCTTTCAATAATTTGTATTATTTGAGTACAAGTCGAAGGATTGTCCTATAAAACTCCAAAACGATAAAAATCATTGCCATCATCATCATCATTAGTAGTTGTAGTAGTAGTTTCTGATAATATCATCGAAACGAATACCAACATGTATTACACCGTGTTTCATTTAAATGGTTTTGGTAATAAAAGAAATATTTTCAAGATTATAAGGCAGCCCCTAGGGAATATTTCGGGGAAATTAGAACTCCGCAGCTCCTTGGGAAATTGGTCAAAACGTGCCTTAATCTAAGAATGTTGTGATTTTCACCTACCAACTATACACATAAAACAACCTTGCATAATGATTTATTACACCGTGTTTCATTTAAATGGTTTTGGTAATAAAAGAAATATTTTCAAGATTATAAGACAGTCCCTAGGGAATATTTCGGGGAAATTAGAACTAAGTAACTCCTTGGGAAGTTGGTCAAAACGTGCCTTAATCTAAGAATGTTGTGATTTTCACCTACCAACTATACACATAAAACAACCTTGCATAATGATTTATTACACCGTATTTCATTTAAATGGTTTTGGTAATAAAAGAAATATTTTCAAGATTATAAGGCAGCCCCTAGGGAATATTTCGGGGAAATTAGAACTCCGCAGCTCCTTGGGAAATTGGTCAAAACGTGCCTTAATCTAAGAATGTTGTGATTTTCACCTACCAACTATACACATAAAACAACCTTGCATAATGATTTATTACACCGTGTTTCATTTAAATGGTTTTGGTAATAAAAGAAATATTTTCAAGATTATAAGGCAGTCCCTCGGGAATATTTTGGCAAAATTAGAACTCAGCAGCTCCTTGGGAAGTTGGTCAAAACGTGCCTTAATCTAAGAATGTTGTGATTTTCACCTACCAACTGTACACATAAAAC
This sequence comes from Mylabris phalerata, assembly GCA_020740385.1. Lineage (NCBI taxonomy): Eukaryota > Metazoa > Arthropoda > Insecta > Coleoptera > Meloidae > Mylabris > Mylabris phalerata. Next base: position 878,125 of record JAJEOX010000142.1, on the reverse strand, counting down.
AACCTTGCATAATGATTTATTACACCGTGTTTCATTTACATGGTTTTGGTAATAAAAGAAATATTTTCAAGATTATAAGGCAGTCACTAGGGAATATTTCGGGGAAATTAGAACTAAGTAACTCCTTGGGAAGTTGGCGAAAAAGTGCCTTAATCTAAGAATGTTGTGATTTTTATCGACCAACTGTACACATAAAACAACCTTGCATAATGATTTATTACACCGTGTTTCATTTAAATGGTTTTGGTAATAAAAGAAATATTTTCAAGATTATAAGGCAGTCCCTAGGGAATATTTTGGCAAAATTAGAACTCAGCAGCTCCTTGGGAAGTTGGTCAAAACGTGCCTTAATCTAAGAATGTTGTGATTTTCACCGACCAACTATACACATAAAACAACCTTGCATAATGATTTATTACACCGTGTTTCATTTAAATGGTTTTGGTAATAAAAGAAATATTTTCAAGATTATAAGGCAGTCACTAGGGAATATTTCGGGGAAATTAGAACTAAGTAACTCCTTGGGAAGTTGGCGAAAAAGTGCCTTAATCTAAGAATGTTGTGATTTTCACCTACCAACCTTGCATAACCAAACAACCTTGCATAATGATTTATTACACCGTGTTTCATTTAAATGGTTTTGGTAATAAAAGAAATATTTTCAAGATTATAAGGCAGTCCCTAGGGAATATTTCGGGGAAATTAGAACTAAGTAACTCCTTGGGAAGTTGGCGAAAAAGTGCCTTAATCTAAGAATGTTGTGATTTTCACCGACCAACTATACACATAAAACAACCAAAAATGCCTAGAATACCCTTGCATAATGATTTGTTCTGTTTCCATCACTTAGAAAGGGGCAATTTGTAAATTTTTCCATAGTGAACAGCTAATAGGGGTCGTTATTTCCCAAGATGCAAAGGTGGAAAATGAAAAAACTATTCCGAAAAGAAGTGTGTTTTAAAGGAATCTGATAACAGCCCCCGATGGCTGTTGTCATTCGATACAATTTCGACGAAAATTTAACGACCACAAATCGAACAAACATTATGTAGCTACATTATAAAAAAAAGAAGAAAAAAAACCGTGTAAGATTTTCAAGAAATCATAACTATAAAAGTAACGAAATTACAACCGTATGTTAATAGGTTTTTGGGTTGTCGTTGATAAAATCCATCGATTCGACAACATTCTTTAACTGTTTCGGTTCGTTTTTTACATCTCTTCTTCGTTTTTTCTTCTCTTTATTCTCTTATAAGATTTTAACGCTTAATCTTTATCTTGATGCCGTTGTTGTCCATAATAAATTCAAACATTCAACACAATAATAAGTTAAAAAAATATTCCGTTGCCATAATATAAAGAAGGGTTGAAATGGTGATAATAACATACAAATCACCACCTGGATTTGTTGAAATCGGGGGTGTACTTTACCATACAGCTATCTGTCTTTCTCAAAAGTTGTATAGTTTTTGGAAATTATATTAATTTTGTTTGAGAAGCACGGATAGGTACAGTTATTTGCATGAAATTTTCACCATCACTGGGGTTATTGTTGTTTTTAAGTTGGTAATTATTTCCGATCCGAAATCGTACGGATTATGTAATAATCCGTGAATGTAGCTAATTGAAAAGACGATATAAAACAGAATAACAATTCTATCGGTTCTATGTCCATTAAAGCCCCACTTTTACTATAGGGATGGTGAAATGGGCAGTAAAAACAGAACTGTGTATTGAAACGGTTGATAGTTGGTGTGTTGCTTTTCTTGTATATACATGGGGTGGTTTTTGGGGTGGTTGGGTTATAGACAGGAGCTTGATTGTCGATTTTACCAATAGAGACAAGCCGAATGAAGACTGCTTGTTACAGATATGTTAGGGGATGGTTGGAGTTTACGATACGATACCAATTAGCGTTATAGCTTTTCACAACACCCAAACTACCACTATTATTACAAGAACAACCACCACCCCCCTTTAAGTTGCGATTTCTTGCGTATACTCTCTCTTCTGTACCATTAACAGGAGGCTGCCTATCATCGTAAATTGCTTTTGCTCCTTTTACAACAACAACGAACGAATCGAGTGAAAGAGTCGGTTTTAGTAGTTAATAGAAGAGAGCCAAATCAATACTTCAAGTTGGTTTGTTTAGATTTAGTTTGCGAATATTTGGGGAACGTGCGACAGGTGCAGGAGTGCAGAACTAAAGTTAGACTACAGGACAATTGTTCCAAGTATCTGAACCATGGTTGAACAATGGCCATTCAAACTGGAACCGACCAGTGGATACACTAAACTCTCAACGTAACACTACCTCCTTTATTTACAATACATACGAACATTTATAGAAAGGTAGTAAAGAGGAACTGACCACCGATATACGAGACACGTGTAGATACGCCTCTTGAATTCAAAATTTCCACTACAAACAACAATAAAACAATAACAGAAATCATGAGCAACTCGTCGAAATTGAAGTGCAATTCTATTGAATATAGATGCGCAAGAAGTATGCGCATTGGTTTAAAAGAATAACGAGCCGCAACTGATTCAACAATAATACCAACTGCTCTATTTCGGTTATAATTGTATGTTGTTGTTGTTGTTGTTTTTGCGTGCGTTGTTCCATTCCAAGTTAAGAATAGATGTGTATTTATTCCGGCGGCCGACACATCCGGATTCGGTGAGCATTTAGCTAGTTTCCGGACGGAAATACCTATAGAGCCACTGCGGTCTTACCCGGATTCAAATGTATACCTCTCCGACTAGAACGATTAACATACAACTAAACACTAAACAATTAATTAAATAAATTAAAATTATTAATTAAGAAACAATAAATCTTTATTTCTAACAATATCAACATACAAATTGAATACGAGTGGATAGTTTCCGGCCGGTTTCCGGGTTGAATTCGACCCTCTTTGTGTGTGTGTTTTTTTTTTTTTGGTTTGAATCTATCGTCGTTTTGGTCAAGTGGGCAAATCGAAGGATACAAAAGGGTGGCGGATAGAGATGCAATAGTGTTGTGGCAAATAAAAATAAAGATAGAGCCTGTTTAGGTTTTTATCCCTTAAATTCGGCTAGCTAACTCTACAACCACCCCCTATTTGCTGCTGCTATCTGTCACTATCGTTGTTTGAGAATATTTATCGTCCGAGAAAGTGGAGACGTCTGTTCTGTTGTGTACGTATTGTGGTAGATGGACGGACTATGTCGATTTTGCCAGTTTATTTTTCCTGAACCCTTTTCGAATTCACTTCTATATAAAGTCGAGTTGGTGGTGCAATACTAAACAACGGAACTTGGCGGTGGTGATTTATGGAGCGTGGATTTTTTACGATGTTCGGATATTTCGACCAACCCCCATCACTTAAAAGTCTACCAACTTAAGAACGTTACCGGACCAAACATCAACCCCACAATAAGGGTGGATTTGACAATGATTTGTTTCAATTTTTTTCCCCACCAAAAGGGTTGTTAACACGTATAATACCACGTTCTATATACGAACCAATTTAGTTGAATTTCCATCTTTATTCAATCGATAATTGAAATATTGATGTTAAAGGGGGATGGAATGAATCTTTGAAAGCTTTTGCCACAAAACCGAAACCTCGGTTAATATGTTTAACACCTAACCTGTTAGTCTGTTTGCATTGATATTCGACGGGGTTGCTGTTATAAGGGGGGTTTAGAACGGGTGGGCCGGTTTGTTACACATAAATGTAATGTTCTAAATTAGTGCGAGTAAAAGGGTTGGTTGTTTTGGTTGGCAATACTGATAGATGTGTCTACACATTGGTCATGACTGCAATTGATATTGTGGCTTTTCCGAGGGATTTTATGCGTTTAGTTGTTGTCACATACACTGTACACATGTGTGTCATAGTAGCAGCGTTTACTCTTCCAATCACCACCACCACTAAAACAAAAGGGGTGGCAATTTACACACGTCCACACATATTCGTATAGGTATAATAGAAAAACGAGAGCTTGTTAAAACCGGGATTTCTTCGGGATCTATTCCTGTTCAATAGACCGATTATATCTAAAAGGGTTTATCGAGTGTACAGGATTGATGAGGACCTTGTTAGAGAGATCTCTTGATATCGGTATCTGCTCTTTTCGCTTTGTATATCCCCCATCTAACCCCCCAATTTTTGTGGTGAATACAAATTTCTACATATCTAACCTATATCTATACCGATATCTCTTAATATAATTGGAAACGACACAAATTCTCTACCACTTTACATATAATTGAATGCTTCAATTCCAAATAAAATTCAGCAGAATCGATTTTAAAAGAAATTTCTATACATTGATGTTGCAGGATAAAGCCGTTGTAGGGGGGCGGTGATGAGTATTCATCTATATACAGACCCCCATCATCGTGACTTTTCAATATTTAATGTTTAATACTGCCACAAAAGACAGGATGTTTATTATATTCCCTTGGCTACCTGATTTTACGACGCCCGGGATCATTTATTAAGATTAGTATTTTTGTTATTATTATTATTATTATTATAACACACCGAAGATGGAGATGAAGACAACGCGCGAGGAGATGCAGGAGGAAAAATGAGACAGATACAGATTCGATCTATTGGAAAACTGTACAAAGAAAGAAGAGAGATGATTCTCGATAAATACAGATTAAGTCAGTGGTGATCAAGGGGGAAAAGAGACGATTTTTAATAAAAAAAGTTCCGATTATTGAAACGATTTCAATTCTATTCTTCGTTCTGATTTAACCGAAAAACGAAAAGAACACAAAGAACCAATAAATAAATTCTAATCTGCAGTATTGTCGTTTTATAGAAATTTATTAGTCTGAAGATAGTTAAAAAAAAAAACGCGTTAAAAACCTTAAACCGATTCAAGAACCAACGTACAAAAAGGCACCAAAACAAAAACCCTTCGTAAAGTAATCTGTAATCGAAAATACTTTAAAATTTTACAGATTTCCACAATCTTTAGGATGAGCTAAGACTCCTCAACTTTTTGTAAGAAGCATAAAGACAATAGATCATAGTTGAAGAAATAAGCAGCCAACTAACATCAAATAGAACCGTTTTTTTCTTCTAAGAACAAATTTTGAAGTCGTTCAAAAGAGTAAAAAAGGCCACCAAGAGCCGCCCAAAAATCAAACCAAATACCTACTACATATCCAGATTTTGCTAATACTCCTCAATCTCTAGAAATTACTCAAAATTCGTCCAAATTTAATAATTTTCTCTCATTTGACATTGTTCAGAAAAATCAAAAAGACCACCAAAAGCCTGCCAAAAGAAGCAAAACTGATAGTCTTCAATGCATGTTAAAAATCATCCAAGTTTAATACATTTTTCTTGTTTGACGTTATTCAAAAGCATCAAAAAAACCACCAAGAGCCTGCCAAAAAGCGGTCAAACTCTGATACTCGTCGATCTCCAGTGCATGTTCAAAAATCGTCCAAGTTTAATAATTTTTTCTTGTATTAGGAGCCAACACGAAAATAATTCGAGCTAAAGGCCATGTGTTCGATGATAAAATAAACCAATTTACGTTTAATTATAGATAGATAGATAGTTAGATAGGGTGTTGTTCTGAAGAGACTAGGCAAAAAAAGCGACTAGTCTCGATTTTATTGTTGAAAACAAAGAGACTTATAAATAAATATTGAGTCGAGTTAGGTGTAGCCAAATAGTAATTTTATAACTTTTGTATCGTTGCCAAATATTAATGCTTTGTCGTTGGTATTTGGCGTTCAATCATTGTCTTTTAATAAACAATAAACAATTTTAATGATCATTATACATGAAAAAAAAAACACACAAGCACATAGAGAAACAAACAGACAATCTTTCTGTTGGTGGTATAAATACAGGAATAACAAAAATAAAAGTTTTACGATTAGTTATACAGTGTCGTTACCAATATTTTCTAGTTTCTTACCCTTCAGTTCGACCACACTCTAGCGCAAAAACTCGAACATTACATGCCATCAATGATTGGAAGTTATGGTTAACGCAACTAAGATGACCCACCCTCTTTGATAATAGTTAGGAAAAATCCAATATCGGTCGGTTGGTTCGTTTTCTCTCTAATAACAACTTATCGACATTTACCCAAACTGGAAGAAAGCAGGAAACCGTCAACATCTCACCAAGATTCTATCCTTTTATTATTATTATTGTTATTACCATTATTACCGTTTATTACTGGAAATATCACAGAATCCTTGGTTTTATATCAATCAGATAATATTCGAGATTGAGGGTGTTAGGGTAGATTCGAACAAACCTGGACTACTTTGCTCTAATAGCATCTTTGATAACTGCCAAATGGTCAACCGTTAAAAATACGGATTTTCCATAATTTTTTTTGTCGTTTAGATGATTTGGAAAATCTCCAATATTTCCGTACGAATTCACCAATTTTCCAATTGAATAATTCATTAATCCGTTCGATTCATGTCGATATCGATTTGGTGATTTGCTACTAGGACATGTTATTGTGTCATCAATTTACAATTTATATGTGTGTATGTGTGTGATCTTAACGCTTCAATGCCGAAATTTGACTAACAGATGTGCCAACAATTGAACATTGATGTAATAATGATAAAGAGCCGGTATACTGGCAACTGTTACCAAATATTATTTTGTTGGATTTTCAACTGTAAGAGAAAAGAGAAAAATCGACCATTCATTATTGATCTAGAAGCTCTACTCTCTTCAAAATCACCCTTAAACTTCAAAAATTAAGGAACTCCTTATTTCCTCACCTTTATCTGCCTCTTAAGAAGCTCTGTGAGCCTAAATCAAGTCAAAACTCTCTCTAAAATACAACAAATCTTTGAATAATTCAATAAAAATTCTCTACCTCCCTAAGTATGGCAAAATTTTTGCCTTCAAGAGCTTTAGTAGTTGTAAAATTAGTCGAGTGTTACTAACAAAATTGTGGATCCACCTTTAATAAAACACGTTTATGAATTTAGGATCTCTGCTCCTTATTTATCCAAAACCAACTGATTCGAAAGCCCTTCAAAGTCGCCCTTAAACTTCAAAAATTGAGGAACTCATTTTGCCAGTTTTACCTGCCCCTTAAGAAGCTTGGTGAGCCTAATTCAAGCCAGTTCAGGTCAAAACTCTCTCTAAAATACAACAAAGTTTTGAATTATTTTTATAAAAAATCAGTATCTCCCTACGTTTGGCAAAATTTTTGCCTTCAAGAACTGTATAGGAGCTGTAAAATTAGTCGAGTGTTGTTAACAAAATTGTGGATGCACCTTTTATAAAACACGTTAACGAATCTAGAATCTCTGCTCCTGATTTCTCCAAAGCCCTTCAGAGTCACCCTTAAATTCCAAAAATTGAGGAACTCATTTTGCCACTTTCATCTGCCTTTTAAGAAGCTTTGTAGAGACTACCGAGCTTAAATCAAGTCAGATCAAAACTCTAAAATATAACAAAGCTTTATAAAAATTCACTACCTCCCTAAGTTTGGCAAAAATTTTGCCTCAAAGAGCTTTAATAGCTGTAAAATTAGTCGCGCGTGCATCCACCTTTAATAAAACACTAATTAATTGACAATTCTATTAAGAATTGCATTGATTTCTGTCCCGTCTAGATTACAACTCTTTCTCTATATCAGTTCGTAATGATCTAAACGTGCATTTGATAAAAATAGAGTTATATGTGAGAAGAATTTGGATGACGTTTCGATAAAATTCATACGAACAGATGTTAATTCTGTATGTATTTGTGCACATATCTGGTTGTTGCTTTGAAGTTACCGCTCTACCATTCTTTCTTTCCTTCTTTCTTTCTATTCCGTACACATACACACAGACACACATTTATAATTTCTACTGCTTTTATTTCACTACTCGATCTTCATACACGAATGTGCTGTAGTTAAATTAATACAGAAACTCCAAATGGGGAAAAATACCAAAGAAAAATCGTTAATTGGATATAAAGGACATCTACCGAACAGGCGATATAAACTACAAACATTATTTTTGACATTTAATCGATTTGGGTGTGTTTCCACTACGATTGCCAATAGTGTAGAATTGCAATAAATGGTGTTTTATTGGTTTAACGGAAATTTTCACAATTTTCTCGCTTTATAGTTGGTAGCATTGTGATTCATTACAGTATTTCTACAATATTATAACGCACACATATACAAATTTGTACATGTATATGGAGATAGATAGAAAGATTTATGTGCCTATTCGCTATTCGACAAGGTCTTAAGGATTTCAAAAGCAATACGTACGGCTATATTTTGTATTCAGTGTGAATCTCAATGACAACATTATAATTTATTTCAAGATTTCGAATTTATCTGAATGGCATCATTCTGATTTATACGGTCGAAGTAGTCAAGGATAATGTGCAACATATTAGCAAAGAAATACCTTTGATGGAGAGACGTGGGAGGTGGGAAAAATCGGGGCTAAAGACCTTCAAAATAACAACAACTTTAATTTGAATTGTTGAAGGGGGTTGTAACAGTTAAAGGGTGGCGGTGCAATACTTTAATCTACCTTAATTTCAGTTTAATCACTAATTATTAGATTTATAATTAACACATTGGTGAACAGTAGAAATACCCCCAAAATCCCATTATCAAGTATTAGAATACCTTCACATCATCGCCGACTAGATTTTGAAGTAAATTAGAAAATTTTTGCACCCCCTACTCTAAACATTATACAGCAGAGTTGAAGAGTAGGTGGTGGTTAATTAATTCCAATATGTACGCATATAGAAAATCTTTAATAAAATTATAAAATATTCAACCCTTGTCGTTTACACATTTTTTCCGGTTTGTGTATTTTTGTATGGTAGTGGCAGTGTTCGTGGTGGTGGTGGTGTAGAAAATCAATTGATGTGATGGAATATCGTAGTGTTAAAACAAAAGGATTTCGAAAGGGTGGAAAATCTCATCTATCTCTTTTACTCATCTAGATTGTGGATATTTGGAAAAGTGTATAAATAGGGGGGGTTGATTTTTACCACCCTCTATATTCCTATCATTTGCTGTAGAGAAAATTTATCATCGTTGTTCACCCATTTTCCTCTTCTACTATACCTTCTATAGTAGAGTTGGTCACATTGACTGATTGTATATGGTGAAGAAAGAGAGAAATACCAATCTACCCCTTCCGGCGGCCGCCTATACACCCCCTTACCGTAAAATTCGTCGTCAATGCTCGTCTATCTTTCTATATAAAGCATAAGAGCGTGTACGGATTTAATAACTTGTGAATATTCATCTGAAACACCGCCGTCGCCGCCACCACCACCACCACCACTACCACCACCGCCGCCGTCATCCCTCTACTTTCTCTCTCACCCTATATGTATATGTATAGAGAGACAGTTAGCATTTATCTATATGATAGAATAGTAGAAGATGGCAAGACGCCGTCACTATGACAACGACGCCTAAATTAAGTCATCAATGAATCATTGGCAATGCGACGGCGGATCGTATCGACTACAATCCGGCCGTATAGCCAAGAATGTTGTGATAATATCAACAACCACCCCTTGGACAATTTAAAAAAAAAATTATATCGATATTTTCTAATTATTGTACGATTCGCCCTTCCGGCTAAATTGAATGAGATTCATCCGGTATGCTATTTCTTAATTCATCGTGTTGTCAGATGAAAAAAATTGGTCCCAGTTCAATCAGCAACGACGACGACGGGTAGAAATTCTTTTAACAAGAAACAACCCCCCATTGAAACGAATACATCAATTTATAATCATTTAAGTATAAATTCCTTGTTGTTATCATTAAAAATTTTATAAGTAAATAGTTTTTAAAGCGCACAGATGGCTGTTATGATTCCGATCTCCGGTTTTTATTGTAAATTGTTTAGAATATGTTAGAGGGGGTGTATTTGATTTCTATAAACAGGACGGCGACGTCTGATGCAGATCCATCATATTTATTTTATTTTTGTTTTGTTTAAAACGAATATGATCTATATTGGAGTGATCATAAAACGATGTCTTATAGGGACCACCCACTGTAACTGAATTTTTATTACCACCACATATGTGTGGCGAATTTTATGCAATTAAATCGACTTCAAAGCCGTTTGAGTAACTATAAAAAAATTGACAATTGACGAAATTCACCCCCATATCGAAATCTGGAATTATTTGAAAATTCCATCAATAATCAATTCTTTTGTTAAAATGGGTAGTAGGACATTGTCGCCGTAGCAACTGACAACAATTAGTATAAATTAGGGTTGTTGGGTGGTGGACGATATAGCATCGACGCCGATAAAAGCCCTTGAGGCATCTTTCGTGAGATGACGACGATGACTACTACAACGACAGTGACAACAACAACAAGGGTTGTTAATAGTGGTGGTGGTGTCTGTGAAAAGTTTGATCGTCCATTATTTTGTAAAGAAAAGGGGTTGCTTTAAGCGTATATTGTTCACACAGCTTATTAATATATATTGAAGTTTTTGTCTTTATAGATAAATATAGAAGAATAGGGTTGTATAGATACGAGAATCACCTGCGGTGGATTTATTTCTAGTTGTTGATTTTCTATTTCACCAGTTAAGGGTGGAAAAATCGAATTGCATGTCGTTTGTTAACAATCTAATCGGTCAAAGTCAACGATTGTCGACAGGTCAAATGATAGATGAATGTAATTAAATAAGTGACCAATCATAATTCCATTTTTTTTGTTACACTTGATCAAAGTCACCTCAATCTTTCTATATAAAAGGGGTTGAAAATTGAAGGAAATTTATCACTTGTATGTGTAGATTTAACGTTAGTAACGAAAATTTTTCTACACATATTCAGATTGTCGCGCGCGTACAATCTGAATATGTGTTATTCTTACCATGTAGGAAATACGTCTAGTAATATCTTTATTACTCTCTAGAGTTGTACCACAAATTGCTTCAACATCACAACTCGTGTTATACGTATGCGTTTTGTTATAGAGATAGAAAAATTGCAAATATGTGACCATATAAAGCCATACACTACATGATATAACTAGTCAAAGTAGAGCTACAATTAGCGCGCATCCCCCACCACCAATTTGAGAACTGTCAACGTTCAAGGCCATGCGTTTGTTGTACGATTTACGACTAGACCACGAGGCCAGCCTTAACCGCATCGTTCTACAATAATTTCTGTTGATTTCCAGTGTCGTTGTCGTCGACATCGTAGTAGTTGTTGGTAGTATTGTAACAATAACAATTAATATTCATTGTAGAAAACCGCACGTGTGCTTTTTTCATGTGTAAATTTCTGCGGTCGGTATCGCGAAATAAAATAAATTATCCGGTGAATTAATCAGTATTCTAAAAGAGCAACGGGGCAGTGTCCGAAACACACATACACACACATATATACAATAAAATTTATATATATATAGAACATTCCTGTAAAATAATGGCCAAACTACACGTATAATATGTAGATACAGAAAGTAATTAAAAGAATTTAATGTTCCAAATATAAAATTCACCCTGGTTTTAACCCTGTACTGGACCCCGGATATCTCCACTATGCATACGTGGTGGTAACCGAAAACAAAAAAAAAATAGCACCACCACCTTCACAACCCTCTCATCCTGGAAGATATGCCGTGGATAAAGTCGATGATATGCAGCGATCAAGCGATACGCTTTTTAATATGTTCTGAAGTTTCAATTAAATCCGAGCGCCCCTTTGACATCGGTAGTGGTGGTGGTTCGTGGTGGTGGCTTACAGCCGCCGATACGATATCCCAGGCGGCTATGAAATTTCTTTTTCCAATTTAATAAAGCCGCGGAACAATGTTAGCAAATAATTAATATCTGTGTAGAACGTTTTTTTCACCGCCACTGCTGCTTTAGGGTTTTCACGATGAAGGCGGTAGAGGGATGAGATTCAAACGATGGTGGTGGTGGTGGTGGTATAGTGGAATGAACAAGGGAAAGAACAGTTTGATACATTGATTTTTCCGGGTAGGCCTTAAATGTAAATCTCACGGGAACTCGATCCATACAGTATCAAAATTAGGATTTTAATTTCAAATTTTCGTATATAATTAGACGAATTTCCCCAAATTCTGTTGTTGTTATTGGGGTGGTAATAGTGGCGTCCAAGCGTACATATCTACAACAATGGTTAATCAATTAGACGTCTGCGACGGAAGACTGTCCAGTTTCCGAGCGACAAGGAGATACATTTATTGCGTTCCACTATCAATAAGGGTAGAATAGTCGGAGTAGAGGGGTTGATTTTAGTTGTTGTATAGTAGACCACTAGTAGAACAATTCCGTCAATACTCCAGTGACTTATATCGGGTTTGATCTTGTCGAGGCTATTACATCCGTCTCTACTCTTCTATCATAACAACTAAACAAAGCGCAAAAGGAAAAGGCCGAAATGGATTCGTGGACATTTCACAGGCTTCTAAAAGCTTTGACACGACTTTTAGACAACAATAATCCATAAATGATGATGAAACCCAACCACCACTATTATTATTGTATTTTCTGCTAGCTTCCTTTTTCGCCCAACGAAGCTTCTTTTGATTAGCAAGATTCAATATTGGAGATGGTGGCGTGTAAATGTCGTGTTTGTCAATAAGTCGCCAATATAGCGAACGTCCAAGCTTTATATCGTCCATCCAAACCATCCCCCAGTTACAGCTTTTATCACAAATCCAACCGCAAGACCAATTTTCGTCCAGCTACCGTCGGCTATAAAAATCTTTATGATCTCCATCACCACCCCCAAAAAATCTATATATGACACAAACATTTGATGAAATTTCCTAATTATTAACGAAAAATTGTGGATGTTCCGCGAAACAACCCAAAACACCAACCCCCTATTCCTATAAATCAAATAAGTGTATGCAAAGTCATATACTCGTGTTGGCGGCAACGGCGATATTCAAAACACATCTCCATGAGTGGAATTTTAAATCCGTTTCGCAAAGATGGCCACGTTTTAATGAAATAACACTGAAGTAGGGTTGGGGGGTGGGCTGGCGATATAACCGAATAAGCCGTACAGTCGACCATATATGTGTCTATGCAACAATTATATAAAGAAAAGGGTTTTATTGGCGCAACAACAAAAAGACCCTTAGAATTTACAAAATTGAGGGATGTATCGATTTTAAACTTTTTTTTTTTTTTTGTAGAAAATTGCATGTTAATCGTGACAATTACACAATAGAATTGCCTTTTTTTTTCGGTGGGTTTCCAGCCTGAAGCTTCGAAAGAAGAATAAGGGAGGCATAGTGGAAAAAAGCATCGGAACTGATAAGGGAAATTGGTCTGTTGGTTCGATTCCCTCGGGGTGGAATTGGTGGCCCTTAAGAATAACTTTTTTCGGTTGTACTACTGTTGAGAGAATCGAGTGCTATTTGATCTCTTATCGGTTTTATTTGAATTTGATTGTATCAGAGATGTTTGTGTATTTCTTGTATGTCCGTTAAATCGAAATTGTATTATTTATCTACAAGTATGTCTATACAAGTATGCAAAATGTACACGATTGTAATCCATAATGTCATTTTATAGTGCTAGACGACAGACAGGAAGTATCCACACTATTTCCTCTTGTTCGGAATGCTCTTATCGAAAACGGAGGACACATCCAGTTGGAGATTGTGCATATGGATAAAACAATTTATATCAAATATCTCTCTATAAACATGCTACATATTCAAACAATAGACCTTAGAGGGACAGTTTGTATTAAATATGAAACATTAAAGACAGTGGCGTAACATCCAACAACATTTACAGATTGAAATTGTAATCGATAAAGTGACCGCCTTGTGATTATCGTTAAAGGGGTTGATTTTGGCCAGTTTTTGCATCTGTTCTTTACATATAAATATAGGTATAGCTTTATAAAATGTATATGTATATATAACTATATAAGAGTGGCAAAGTTTTTCATGAATAATATAATACCCCAATGTAATATTCGGTTAGACTATCTCCGGGTAATAACGTTGAGGCGAAGCCGATACCTTTTATTTATTAATGAAGTCCGCGGGTCAAAACCATAATAATGTCCAAACATCCATAAGGGATTAAAAGGGTTAATTACAAAGTAAGTAAAATAAAAGTGAGGGCGCGTTTGTGTTTGTGTCTATGCTCCTATACTCGCCCTGCCTATATTCTGGCACGTTTCAATGTTAAATACTGAAGAGTATTTTCAATGGTAGTAGGATGAAGAATTGAACATAAACCCCTTCTCATTTTATGTATATATACGCATTTATATTTTTGTAATATAAACATAGAGAGAGAGAATGAACGAGAGTGCTATACCTACTAACATACACACACTAATACACAAATAACCGGTACATATTTGAAAAATTAGCATCCCCTTAATTTGGTACATTAAGTTACCTTAAAATTCGTAATTTATTACTAGAGGAGCTTAAAAACCGAGTTAATGGAGGTAAAAGAAAGAAGCATTTTTCAATATCCCTCCGACTAACGGATATATTAACAACCCACCATTGAGGGTATAAAAAAAAAAACGAGAAAATTACATAAACTACCGTGTTACTGTGTATATAACATACGGATGAGAATCGCCCTATGGCTATTTTAAAAATGTTTTAATCTCATATGGAGGTAACATACATTAAAGAGAGACCCCGGACTACATATTAGCAAAAGTAAAAAGATTATACGTGGATTTTGGGGTTTTTACAGTCTAGAAAAATGTGTATAGCTACATGGAAGTTTATGTAATAATGTGTAAAGCTATATGTTTATGTATAAACGCTAATACTGTATAAATATTGATAAACTGATTAATTTACAGCAGTGATAAAAAAAAACACTTACCCCAAGATTCTTGGCGGCAACATCTCTCGAAATTTTATCCTTTTACAGTATCTGAAAATAAAGTTTCTCTAATTAATAACTTCGAACATAATAGTTTTGAAAATTGAAGTGGCAAATTGAAGCAAGAAAGTTCAGTAAAATGAAACTCAAAAACTACTTAGAACTTCTTCAAAAGCTTCAAATTGTAAGCATGGCACTTCTAGGGTTTGCTCTTTACTCTTCATTTTAAGAACTATTTGAATCTTCTTCTAAATCTTCTAAGCATGGCATTTTTAGGATATACTCTTTACTCTTCACTTTAAGAACTATTTGAATCTTCTTCTAAATCTTCTAAGCATGCCACTTTTAGGATATACTCTTTACTCTTCATTTTAAGAACTACTTAAATCTACTTCGAAACTTTCAAATTCTAAGCATGCCACTTTTAGGGTATGCTCTTTACTATTTACTCAGAAAATTGAAATGGCAAATTGAAGCAAGAAAGTTCAGTAACACGAAGCTCAAGAACTACTTAAATCTTCTTCGAAACCTTCAAATTCTAAGCATGCTACTTCTAGGGTATGTTCTTTACTTTTCATTTTAAGAACTATTTGAATCTTCTTCTAAATCTTCTAAGCGTGCACATTTAGGATATACTCTTCACTTTAAGAACCATTTGAATCTTCTTCTAAATCTTCTAAGCATGCCACTTTTAGGATATACTCTTTACTCTCCATTTTAAGAACTACTTAAAGCTTCTTTGAAACCTTCAAATTGTAAGCATGACAATTTTTGGGGTATGTCCTTTGCTTTTAATTTGTTTGGTTTAATGTGGTAATGTTATAGATGGGTTATATTGTCGAAATATTCGTGCCTACCGATATTTACAACTTGTAAATTGACTAAATAAAATAGTTAGTGTCAGTCTTCGGTCATAAATTAAGTATAATTGGGGATGGAACTTTGGTAATATTGCCACGATACAATTCCCAGATAATTACTAAAACATAATTCATTCCTAGTTCTAATAGTGGAACATTTTCACTAAACTAAACACACAAACATATATAGATAGAAATAGAGTTACAATATTAATGATAACAACAATAATAATTGTAAATTTTTCTTTTATAGTTTGAATTCAGTGAAATTTATTGAAAATGTTCGTGTCTGGTTTGTTTTAATTTATTTTGCGTATGTTCTAAATTGAAATCAATTTGTGTATAAGCATGTTTTGCTGATACATTTGAATATTTTATTGTAATTTAAAGAGTTTGGAGTTGTGTGCAAAGTGGCGGCGCGGTTCTTATACTGCCTATTACTATAATGCTACAACTCAATGTTGGGAACGGTTTGAGGAAATGAAGCAACAAACTTACAAATGGCCCGGAACGGCATTAAACAGCAGCCGATCTTACTAGCGGCCCACTGAATGTTCACCGCGATCTGTTTTGGTTTACCGACCGAATCAGCACACGCTTCCAAACGACTTCTACCCCACCAAACTCCAAATTCGTTATTTTTCACCCTCCACACAATACAATTCGATTATTAATTAATTTCGAATTGAACCATTGATTAACAGACGACTGAATACAACTGGACGTCCACATTAATATCAGCTGTTGCCCGTATAGGATGATCGCCCTGTTGCCTTCAATATTGCCACACAACACACTAACCAACATCGATAAACGTGTGTACACGGTGATTTTCCACCCTCTTTGTTGGATAGAATCGATACAAACAAAGAAAAATACAATGCAAATAATATCAACGTATACATATGTATGGCAATTTTCAACCTGTCGATTAACATGATCTTATCATTCCACTTATCAGTTTCGTTCTTGTTTACCGCTGCTGTTTCCCCTTTTGTATTATCATCCCTATACGGATGTCGCATCTAATACATGTGTGTCGCGAAATAGATAGATAGAAAGAGATAGAATGAATGAATATACATTTCAGCATTCCCAAAGGAACATCAATATCATTTTCTTCACTTTATTGCTTTTAATATGTACACAATATAAAGTTTGACAAGTTGCAACAGTGAAATTCATTTCATGAAATATATTGAGAATTTTACACCAGCTACATTTATTTGTTCAAAAGAAGTAAGAGGAGTATGAGGAGGAGGAAAGAAAAAAACAAACACACCAAACAAAAAGATGAAAGAACCAAAATGTATAGACATAAAAACATGCATGAAAGAGAGAAAGAGAGTGGAGATTTTCCAACCAATTTTCCAAACGATTTTTGCAGATTTTTCTGATTCAAAACATCAAATAGTAGTTGAATTGCTCCATACACACACATACACAGAAACTAACATTCATAGTGAACGAAATGAGCAATATGAACGTCATCGACGTTGTGACGCTCGTTGTTTTCGTTGCAGTAGCAACGCTACGGCGGCAATTAATTTCTTCCATATCAGATGGCTTCAATACCTGAAGCTTTCCGGATTGATTTTTCTTTTATTTTTTTTACTTTTAATTAAAGAAACGCCGCCACAGGCTGACATGCACACACTAGCATACATTTGATATACAAAGTGTGCCGCCTAACTCGAATAAAACGCTGTCAAAAATCATTTAATGATCCAATGATTAGACCTTAAACTGATGCCAATTTAAGAACTCAGTTATCAATTATTGTTCGCGACGGATTATTGGTCATAATTTTAATCTATTGGTGATTGGTGGCTGGGAACGCTTGGTATAAGTTGCGATATTCTTTAAAAAAATGCATGCAAATTATGGATGGAAGAGATCGTTTGTGGGGCTCCTCCGACGCGACGCTATTTATCAGTTGGTGTTCTTTTGCTTGTTTTGGATTTTTACATCAAAGGATTGCTTGCAATTCTTTTGTCTTTCGCACCCTTTCCTATTTACAAGTTAGTACGAATAATTTCTTGATTTTTTCCAGGTCTTGCCATATCAATTTATGGATATCATGTAGTTAACTGATTTCTCCATTCGCCTCCTTATTCTTCTTCTCATCCTCAATGTTCTATTCGTAATATAAAGTTTGTATCAGAGACAACTTATGAATATAACGAACTACTTGGAAGGATGAAATCCATATCTCCGAAACTTGTATATTTGATATTTGTTATATCTTTTACCCCCTTATACAGGCCCCCACAACCCCTATTACTATACATATAGTATACTAAACAACTTCTTCTTTTACCACCACCACCACCGACATTGCTGTCTTATATGTTCTACTTATCTTTGTCTTTCTTGTCCTATTTTACTATCCATTCTAAAACCAAACCAACAACAACCCCTCAAGTTTCTTATACTATTGCTTCTACTACTGTTACTACTATTGCTACTACTTACCCACCCAGCCCGTCAAACACCAAATCTACCACCCCCTTGAGCAATTGTCTCGCTGTGTCTCTTATGAATATCCATCTCATTTCAAATATTTCAAATGGAAGTTTGTTATTAATTTCGAACTGTTCTGATGGAGCTTAGTTTGGCCGCCTAAAGCTATACACTGTTTGAAATTGGTATTTCGGGCGGAACTATAAAATAAACCACCACCATCACCAATCACTTTTTCTTTATTTTTTCTACAATCGTTTTAGTCGAAGTTAGAAATAGGGTTGATGGGTAGTAATTCAGTTGCTGGTTGGGGCGATAGCCAATTAATTAGCTAATCTGATCCTGTATCAACCCTTTAGGTGGTTAATACGGCGCCGGGACTGGCCATATATCAGTAACGGTTGCCTTTAATACCACGACACATCCTGTAGGACCTCTTGGATTAGTGTCTTATTGGATTGTTGTTCGTTGTCTGAAATATCCCCAATTTTGTACTGAAACTATAATTTAATCCTACTGTACTTGATATTAAATAATAGTGGAGACATTGACATAAAGATGGTCCTGTATTTGTTTGTTTGATTTTGATCGTATGACCTGTATAACATCCCTTAATGTTGCCATATCTACCTATATTCCCCTCTTCCTTGATTCCCTTCATTACTGTTGTGAAAGATTCCTTCTGTTCTTTTCAGCAGCAAATTCCTGAAAATCCACTACGCCTCTACAACCGTTATTTTACATTCTTTTCCAGATACAGATACAGATTTGAAGAACACTCGTCTATATTGACTGTATTACTGTTTGTATTTGTGTTAGCTTCTAGTTACCTATACAATCCCCCACCCTTTTTAGGTGGGGGATTGGTGGTGTGCGGTTGTTATTGAAATACTTCTCCATAACGTATCTGATTTATTTTTCTTTTCAAATAAACAACCACTCGAGTATTTCAAATCGTTTGGGGTCGATGTTCAACTTATACTTCAAATTCTCTCTTCGTTCATTCGCTTTGGATTTTGTTCTTGTTTTTGAAAACCAAACAGGGTGAAATTTGTAAAATCTCAGATATTCTATAACGAGATATTCTTTTGTTTTTACTATATACTCATATATATATGTATATAAATCTCTTGTCTTCTTCACCCCCTATTGAAATAGAAGTTTCCAATCGGAACAAAATATAGGAAAACTTATGCCAGTTATTACCGAGAACATTAAGGGAAATCGTCAGTGGAACGTTTCCCGTCTGTTGTCATAAAATCGACATCTGTAACAGATCAGGCACAAAGGAAAAGGGAAATCGATTAAAACTCTCGCACACCCCTCACCCCCACAACTTAACCACTATTATTTCTATCTATCTATACATCCAGATCCCGGTCTTTTTCCACAGCACAACCGCAACCATTGCGGGGATGTTCTTTCAAATTGTCTCGTCGACAGCGGGTATCACAGAAAAAAAAACCACAAGGGTGGATCAATCGATACGTACATATGGAGGAATCTGTGGAATTGGGTGAAATCCATCACAACCCCCCTATCATATCAATTGTTTTGTTATTGCGGTGGTGTTGCCAATCTAGTTATCGATGCGACAACACCTCCTCAAACTAGATGCTGTTAAATGGCTCGTGAAATTCTCATTCGGGTGAATAGTTTGACTGAGACTTTGTCTTCATTTCGACACTCATCTGTTATTCATTGTATCGGTTCCACGGGCCGTTGATTCTTCTACTATTCTTGCCTTGACTGTAACAGATGAGACAGCAGTAAGGAAGCAATAAAGGAGCATTCCTTTTTAGGTCCGTTGTCGTTTAATTATCGAATTCTCACAGAGATTATGTTAAAGGGGAGGAAAATGCGAATGCGTCCCGTCTTTTGAATTATTTCACCAATTCCTTACAAACACGAATCAATTGAATTACAAATTTATTAACACTGTTGGAAAAAGTAGAAGGAAATCCGTTGATTCTTGTAGCGTTGCAGCACATTTTCCGTATCATTGATCACAATTTTCTTACTAATTTGTTTGACTGGTATTCTAGGGGTGAATCTTGTTAACTTTAAAGAAATCTATCCCTTCATTCTGCTCGGTTCACTTTCGATTAATTTATGCAGTTTTTTTTTTTTCTCTTCTCTCTTAACAGATTGGGAATTGAATACGAAATTTTCGCCACTCGACGAACAGGTGAATTTTTGCGGGTGAATTCAAGAAATTGTAGCCAATAAGGATGGAATGCCGCCACAATGGGGGTAGTTGGTGACGCTTTACAGAATCGTATTTTATTGCATACTGACCGTTGTTGTTGTCCGAAACATTCCTAAGATTATTCGGTTTTTAAAACATATTGAAATACCACATTGACATATGGAACGGTTTTTGCCTTCTATCCATTTTAGTCACCCTAGCGTCTTTTTTTTTATATTATAAGGGTGAAGGTTTGGATTTTTATGTTTGTAAGGGTTGATTTTATATCTTAATTAATATTTCTACTGTAACAAGGAATATGAAAGAGTTTGCTCTTGTGTTGTATAGCTACCTGTAGCTGTCAATGGGTGTTTGGCAAATATTTCTCTTCGCCTTGCGTTCTTTTCCGTTTTTTCTTTCTATATATTTTTTTTTTTTAATTGGATGATGCGACTCATAATACGATGTCGTTAAATTAATTTTTCTTCGTTTATTTTCCTGTAAATGAAATGCCATTTCAATTAATTAATGCCATAAATGCAAACACATTCCTTTTAATTAAACGTATCTATGCTCATTTGTCGTTAGAGTTCAATTTCAGTTAGTTTCTCTCTCTATCTACTCATAGACATTGATAACAGCATAGATAAGGATAAATATGAGAAATAAATAATAAATAAAGAACGCGAGTAGATGGGAGAGGAAAAAAAGACAAGAAGATGAGACTAACGACTAAATATTAATTTGAATCTGGTACGGCGTTACGCTAACTGCAGAAATCCAATTATTGCTACTATCATTATTATGATTATTATTATTTCTCTATACTTATACATATTTATGATACTATCCTTGTCTAGTGGATGAGTATCTTCTTTGATTTGAAGAATTAGATGGGGTTGTTTTGTTACTGTTCTACAAGTTCAGAATTAATGATTTTTCTTAATTAGTATCGTGCGTGCCCTGATATTAGGTTGATTTTAGCTCGTCGTCATTCGTGCTAACTATAGGAAATCGTTCCTTAAAGACCTTCTTTTTCCCATCGTCATGCGATACGGCCATCCGTCAAAGGCTTCGTTTAATGTTTGACGATATATTTCTGACAATTATCTCGGTCAGCCATCGGTTTCGCGTGGCGGTAAAGGTGGTGGTGGTGGTGATAGATACGATGGGGTAGTTGGTAGGGTGGAAATATTGATAATCGAGCACCGAACGCCTAGGATGTAGGCTACAATAATTTACAAGACTACAGCAATTGGAAGCATTTAATCAAGCAAATCAATCTGGAATCAATGAGGCATACCCAAAAATACTACCCCAAATTGAATCTAGCTGGAGACCTGTGAAAATCAGTGAAATATCACTTTTGCCCAACTGGGGAATTTGCAGATCTTTCAACATCACTCTTAGAAGTCCTTGCGTTATGTCCAAATTTGAAGCAACTACTGTGTCAAAATAACCAACCAGTTTCATTTACTTGGTAGAAGCTCAGTTGGAAAAGCAAAAACCAAAATTCATGGACTAATTGAAATCTAATTGAGGCAATAATTTCGTGACAAAATTCTCCACACTTTTTTCCCATAAACAATTTACTTCATTAAATTTTTGATATGATTGCCCGTTAACGATATTTTTAATTAAATATTGAAAGAACAATAATAATAAAGGTGATAATGAATGAAATCAAAACCCGAAGGAAAAAAGTAGGGGAAAAAATTAACCTAAGGATGTTGACTGGTAAAATCAAGAAACAATTCTCAAACTTTCTCAATACACTTCATCGTGTTGTTGCCGTTGTTGTTGTTGTTGTTATTACTATTATCATTATCATTATTATTATTATTATTATTACATAGCTATTGCTAGTGATTAAACTGTCATTACATATCAAGTTGTTAGCCTTAAGCTATAGATATGTTGTTTCATTTTCGAGTTCAACAACATAATGTCTTCAAGACTGTTGTTTTTTCTTTCGTCTTCATCGTCGTCTTGTTGCCCTTGTCTATGTTTTCAGTTTTACTGATCAAAGGTAAAGAAATGTTAATTAGGAGTTTGTTAAGATTTTGATTGAATAAAAATCAAAAGGCGAAAAAAAATCAACAACAACAACAGCCGAATTTAATATTAAATAAAAATCTAGTCAACTATGAAAAATACAATCCAAGTGGGGTATATCATATGGTGATTTTTTGACATCAGTCAGATTGGTAGATTCTAGGGCTGTCAGTCAACTTACTCTTATTTCGATCCCACATCAAATGTCGACCGTTTTTCCTTTCTTGTTATTACTGCATAGGTGTGTGTGTCTGTTTTTTTTCCGCTTCATTTCATCCATACAGCGCACAACAGTCAAGATTTTTACACCCTCTCCCCATCTATCCTTATCTGACACATTAAAATCAAATTCACAGTATCAATATCATTTCAACTGACAGACATCATATTGAGTTAACATGAAATAAATTACAAACGAGCAAAAAAAAAGATCTATAGGTATATAGTTTTATTAATCAAAGAAATTGGCAGCGTATCGGCCCGATCTGAGTCCATTCGAATTCTTGTGGTGATCATAATTTTGATATTATTCGAAATTATTGATGCAAATATTGATTTGGTTTGATGAAATTTACGTTTTGCTTTTAATTGGGAGTTGTTAAAAAACATGAGTTTCCACTTCGTTTTTTTTTATGTGTGTGTGTGTGTTGGTTGTTCGAATTTTGAATAATATCAGCAGATGGGTGCCAGTAGTTGTTCCAACGATTTCTTTTTTGTATTCAATCGACAGAAAGGACATGTTTAATCCGGTTATATGATGGAGAAATTGTCTTTTTTTGCTCTTTATATCGTCTTTATTCAATAGAAAGACGACAGTCATTTGGTATTCGAATTTCTGCTTTTTTGTTTATTGATTCCTTCATGACTATTATAGCAACCGTTCTTTCGACTTCTATCTATCTCTCTTTCTCTATCTGTCTACTCCTTTTAACTGATTGTCAATATAAAAGACCGAATTAATCTCGTTTTCTCTCAAAAGCGAGAGGGGTTTTATTCTAAACAAACTCGAATCCATATATCAAAACTGCTTCACCAACTACTACTAGTGAAACACCTGCGTTAATCATCAATAAGGTTCGAAGTTATTCATATTCAGATGCATACCGTACAGTTCGTTCTTTTTATGTGTGTGTGCATTAAAGTTTGTTGATTTCAATTGGACAACGCTTTGATTTCGGAATGATTTGAATAAAAACAGGGGCACATCTAGATAAGCCATTGAAATAATAGAAAGGAGCCGGAGAGAAAGGGAGAGAGAGAGACCGACCGGATTCTGGTTTCAAAAACTCTATCGAAGACGGAATAGATGAGAGATTGAAGGGGTGGTGTGTGTGACGAATAAATGCGGGAAAAAACAACCGACATTTCTATATGCATAAGCACAAAATTTTTGTAATTATCATCGAAGAGGGTTGGATTACCACTTGGAAAAACCTGGAATTAATGCAAATCGTTATAAGTGACAACCACAACTTTTCCAATTCGAAATAGGAATGAAAATATGATAATAATCTATTTTCCATTTTTGCGCCGTATTTCCCCAACCCCACCCCTATTTCACCATTACGCCGAATAATTCACCGGAAATTTCAAATTAATTCAAAAGACTTATCGGATTTTGATTGCTTCATACCATTATAATGGCCCAGTTTTTAATTGATTTGAATTTTTTCTTTACAATTCCATTTCTATAAGTCTTCTCACTTTTATTAAACAATTAGTACTGATTAGTGTGTAACGTCCGGGGACGTGCGGCAGCTGTCAATGATGACGTCATATCCTGTCAATGATCGGCTTATTGACGCCCTCCATATTATGAGCAACGACGCCGCCGCCACCGCCACACAATCACACATGTACAATTACAGTTATCGGTATGTTATCCAATTAATAGAATAAAACAGGACCGTAATTGCTATTATGACACCATATAAAATGTGTCAATAGTGGCAAGGAGGCCTAAATTTGTAAATCCAAACCTCCTACACACTCCAGAGCCGGCATTAGCGCCTCTGCAGGGTATTCCCAATTTCAAGGTGCAATGCCAAAAATTTTGCCAAGTCCAATTTTTGACCTTCTCCATAAGCCGAAATATTTCCAAAGGTGAGAGGAGTCAGAAACTCAAAATATAGAAATTTCAAAATGGATAAAATTCGAGGGTTGCGGTCCTGTTCCATTACGACTCATTATCCATCATTTGTCATTAAACATATTTCACGATAATATCATCTAGTAGGCGTTATTTAACTATGAAACAATCGCCTTAAAACGGACGATTTCAATTGTTACACATCTTTTCGAATTTATTCATTGGATATTACAAGACAGATGGATTTAAATTAGAAACGACAAGATAATGGAAAAATTTACCCAAAGTAAAAAAATAAAAATAAAATAGAACTTAAAGAGGCGTCATTGTTTCGTTATAATATTGTAGATGTATCGGGATAACAGGTTGACAACCAATTAAAAACCGTTTAAACGTTCCCGATCTCCATTTATAATTAAGTGTATCGGAGTAGGCTGTGTAATAATTATCTAGCCAACCGCGATCAAAGATTCGCCCCAGTGTTTGACATGTGGATAGACAACTGAACGTTGTTGTTGGGTGTCTTGATTCTTTTTAAATTATCTTTGTTTTTTTCCCTGTTGGTTGGTTGGTTGGTTGGTATTATTCATGTTTCGATCAAAGAGGAACGTTGACGGCTAGCACGCCTGATCTGAACCCTATCGAATTCATTTGTATTTCCTCTAGAAGGCAAAAAAAGGAGAGTTAATCAAATCTAAACAATGTAGGCACCTTTAGATTGTAAATAAATGGTGTATTTGTCTAAGTTTACTAAACTATATAAAGATAATTCATTAGACAGCCCCTTTTGCCTGGTTTCTGTTATCTTCTCATTCGTGGTAATTTGCATATGTTAAGGTGCTCTCTCGAATGGAATTCTATTTTCTTAAAGCACACACACAGACACACAACAGTACAGATCTATATTTAGTTCAATTGTTAAGACTCGTTCCTCAATATTTACCCAAAACAAACTGCTTAATTTATGCGACGAAAGCATTAACGTTAGTGGTGGTGGTTGTGATGTTTCAATCAATTTTAAGTTGTCGACTCAACAAAGACGACAACATCGACAAATCAAATTAACGAAAATCTAACGCAAACTTCTACTTGTTCACTGCTACTGGTATTTGGAGCCAAAAACAAAAAAAAAAAAACTGTTACTGATCACCACCGATGAGATGATAAATCAAAACAGAAGAGCCCTTAAACGATCTTAGACAGAACTAAAGAAACTACTAGAGATAAAACAATAGGAGATATGTCATTGTAATAAGTTGATTTAGTATCAGATACCACCCTCTATAACTATTGAGTGGTAGTAGAAAAAAAAATTGGGTGGAAATTTATTAATACTTAGCACGGTTGTTTCAAAACTAGCAATATTTCCAATTCTACCCTTCTTTTCCACTAACATTTATTTAGAAACATTCCGGAATTAATAATTAGAAAGCAGATGAATATTTTTGGTAGAAACACAATTGGAATAATAATAATAATAATAATGATAATAGAGAATCAATTTACAATGCAGACAAAGGCGAGAAATGAAATTTGGAAAACAAGAAATACTAATTAATTGAAAACGCAAATATCGACCCCCTCTCATTCCGAATACATAGTGATAAAGATAGAGTTGGGTTAGACATGATGAGAGAAAGTTTTTGGGGAGATTTTAAATCGATTCAAGCATATATATTTTTTTTATTTATTTATGGGTTGGTTAATCATTTAGGTTTTGGTTTTATTAAATTTTCCCAATAAAAACCGATATAGGATTTGATTAAAATTAAATGAAGTTTCATTTTTGTTCCAACTGACCGCTTGTAAAACTAGTTAATTCATTATAAAGTATTGCTTGAAACTAATAACATTTTCTAAATTAGAACCACAAATGGTTTCGTTTACATTTAGCAAATTATCTGCATTGATTTGGATTATGTTTTTGTTAAAGGTGTTATTTTCGACAGAATTTCACGATTTCTTAGCACTTGACTGCAATCAAAAAATTGCCCTGAAAGTAGTAATGCTTTGTAGAATTGAAGCCTTATCAAATCAGTAACAATAAGAGATTTTTAGGCTTCGGTTAGACTCTAGAGCTAGCTCTAAATAGGTGCTTAATTTACAAAAAGGAAGGCTAAAGGAATCCAAAATTTTGGTTTCTAGTGCTCAATTGTTGCCTGGACCTTGGAATCTAAAGCTTTCAATTAGTTTAAAGAATTGGCAAATTGGTAAAAATAAGAGATACTTTAGTCATCGGTTAGACTCTAGAGTTAGCTCTAAGAGTACTTAATTTGCGAAAAGGAAGGCTAAAGAAATCCAAAATTTTGGTCTCTAGAGGCTCAATTGTTGCCCCCTAGAAGTAGTAACGCTTTATAAAATTGAAACCTTATCAAATTAGTAAAAATAAGAGATTTTTTAGCCATCGGTGAGACTCTAGAGCTAGCTCTAATAAGTGCTTAATATGCAAAAAGGAAGGCTAAAGGAATCCAAAATTTTGGTTTCTAGTGCTCAATTGTTGCCTGGACCTTGGAACTCTAAAGCTTTCAATTAGTTTAAAGAATTGGCAAATTGGTAAAAATAAGAGATACTTTAGTCATCGGTTAGACTCTAGAGTTAGCTCTAATAAGTGCTTAATTTACAAAAAGGAAGACTACAGGAATCCAAAATTTTGTTCTCTAGAGACTCATTATTGCCTCCTAAGAGTAGTAACGCTTTATAAAATTAAAAGCCTTATCAAATTAGTAAAAAATAAGAGATTTTTTAGCCATCGGTGAGACTCTAGAGCTAGCTCTAACAGTTCTTAATTTGCAAAAAGATAGGCTAAAGGCAAAATTTTGTTTTCTAGGGGGCACAATTGTTGCCTGGAAATTGGAACTTTAAAGCTGCTCTCAAAAAATTGCCCTTAACATTTAGTGAAATTGAAGCCTTATCAAATTAGTAAAAAGAAATTCTTTAGCGATTGGTGAGACTCTAGAGCTAGCTCTAAGAATATTTAATTTGCAAGAAGAAAGGCTAACGGAATCCAAAATTTTGCTCTCAAGAGGCTCAATTGTTGCTTGGAACTTGGAACTCTAAAGCTTTCAATTAGTTTAAAGAACTGGCAAATTGATAAAAATAAGAGATTCTTTAGCCATCAGTTAGACTCTAGAGCTAGCTCTAATAAGTGCTTAATTTACAAAAAGGAAGACTACAGTAATCCAAAATTTTGTTCTCTAGAGACTCAATTGTTGCCTGGAACTTAGAACTCTGAAGTTTTCAACTGATTTAAAAAATTGCCTTATCGATTTGTCTTAGATTAACGAATATTACTCAATTTTGGTTAATTAATAGCAATTGGAATTTGAAATTTTGTTGTTAATATAAGTCCGAAATGAGTTATTATTTTGAGAAAATGAACATTTAGTATGACAATAGTATACAAATGTTATAACACTACTATCTCTACAAAACTATTTTCGAATGTTCGTTAAAGTCTGAGTCTATCTCTTTCTCTGTCTCTTTTATGCTTGTTACTATTGAATATTCATTGAGTACACTCGTCTTTCTTGTATACTCATTTTCAACTTGAATTATCTTCGTATACACAAAACGATCCAAGTCGGGAATAATAAATCAAGTAATTAGTTTTAATATTTGCAACCAAACTAATGATAATAACAATGATAACAGTAGACAAATTCGATTTATTCTTGTTTGCTTCAAAAA
Source organism: Mylabris phalerata (assembly GCA_020740385.1). Taxonomy (NCBI): domain Eukaryota; kingdom Metazoa; phylum Arthropoda; class Insecta; order Coleoptera; family Meloidae; genus Mylabris; species Mylabris phalerata. Next base: position 849,914 of record JAJEOX010000142.1, on the reverse strand, counting down.
AAAAAATAAAAATAAAAAAGAAACAATAACAGATGATCGATTCGACCACCCATCCTGACCAATACCACTTCTTAACAATAACAACAAACAACACCAACAACAAGAGATTTCCCACTCCAGATATGACAAAACTGATCATCAATTAGACAACTTTAGGTCATTTGTTTCCATGTGTCATTCGGTGAAATTCTCATCCATGTTTTATTCAATTAATTATTAGCAAACAATACTTTATATACGGTTACGGCAATGTAACTGGAATTGCATAAAGAATCCGTTAATTGTTTCCAATTTGCATTGCCAATACTGTATAGAGAAACAGACAACTAAAATACAATAGCAGCACCCTTTATTCATTGTATTCTTATAAAATTTCGACGAATTCGTGGGTGTTTGGGTTAAAATCGTTGGTGTTATAATTTTAATATGTCGCGCCAACAATGTCCAGTTGATTTTCGGGGTGTAGAAGGGTGGATGCCAAGAAAAATAAGATCAAATTCTTGTCCATTGTTGTAATAATCACACTAACTCTAACAATAACACCCACATTATTATTCTTCAATAAATTTCAATTTGATTTGATTGATAACAATGATAGATAGACAATCATTAAATTGTTATCTTAACGATATAGGTACACACACAAAGACATAGAAAATACCACGACTACGTTTTGATAACGTATTTGGTTTGGTTATAGGGTAAAATCAACAAGTAAGACCTACGTTCTGGTTAATTATGGCCAGTTAATTGCAGACAGGTGTTCTATAAATTAGGCCCTAAGGTTATTGTTGTTAATCAGTGAGATATTAGTCGAGATTGCTGCGAATTCTATACGAACTTCTCAATATTATCCTTTACTCTACACATACTCACTCAGGGTGAGAATCGATAAAAAAGATAATTAACACAATGATTTTTTCTTAATACAATGCAACCCTTAAGAATTATTCTTGTAGAACGGTTATTGATGAACAATGGACAGGGTGAGTCTTGAGTTGTGGCAAATTCTACCAATTTTCCACCCCCTTCTCGCTGAGCTTAATCGTTTCCGCTTCAACGATTTTTGGACAATTCTTTTTTTTTTCGTCGATTTTTATCGGTGACGATTGTTCGGTTGGGGTTTCTTCAAATCGATGGAAGAGTCGACATCTGGCCGGATTGGATTTTTTTTTCGGGTAGTTGGAAAAAAAGCAATCGATTTAATAGAGGCGATGGATAAAGAAAGGTGTCAACCACCCTCGCCACTCGTCATCTCGTTCAAGTCAACATTCTAAGAATGATGATAATGTGTGAGAAATTTTTGCTATTGTTGTTGTTGTTATTGTTGTTATCTTGGGCGAATCTTGGAGTTGGCAAAATTCCGATGTTGATGATGATAAAAATAGAGAGAAAATTGCAAGAGTTGTGAGATTCTTTTTTCTTCTAGTTGTTGAACTTAAAATTAAAAATCGAATTATTGTCGGGAATATCTATCTCTTCTACGATTTTCGTTAAAACTGGATGTTGAAGAACAATGGTCCCGGATTCCAGGACTCATACACATGGAATAGACATGTATTATTATAGTACTAACTATTCAATAAGCCGCCGTTTATAGCTCTCTAAATCTAAACTTGCATCAAGTATAGCTTTGAAGTTGACAATCCAATTGTTCCAGGATTTCCTTATCATTCCCAACTACTACCACCACCCCCTTGTACTTCTACACATACATATTTCTCTACCCTACATGTACTTTTCTCTACCAAAACCACCACTTTTGTTCAAGTTTAATTAACCTTCCACCATCTCTTGATGTTTGATAATAAGTCAGTTGATTTAGGAATTTTTATTTTCTCTCTATTTCCAACATTTCTTGATTGATACCAATTAACGTCGCAGATAATTGAATCTAGTCCAACTATAAGAATTCAGGTCTCGCATCCCTTATACAACCGAAAATAGTGAATTTTATTAAAGCAATACAGCGGGGAATTAGGAAAACGAGACACGACACCGGGTCGGCAGTTCTATCGACTTACTGTATAGGGGTAGTTGTGTGATTGACATCTGACAAGCGTAAATTCTAAACATTGTCGACTCAAGTCCGGTCCTGTTCTTCTAATCTACCCTTTTTCTATAATTTTATCTGTTTATAATTATTTCGACTTGTACTGTTTTTAGATATTCATCTACAGCTAATTTTTCCTGTGTTTTAGGCTTTATTATTATCGTTTTTTTTTCTGGTTTAATTTGTCATTTTATTGTTCAGCCATTCGGTCCAGACGTGCTTAGATATTGTCGGGGGGCACAAATTTTTAATTGCCTTCGTAGAGATAACAAAATCAAAATGTTAATTAACAATCCGAGTGTGTTCTCTCTAGTTGAAATTAAAGAAAAATACTCTCTGAATATTTCATTATCCCGCGAAACATTGCGTCTTTTTTCCCATTTCCTACCACCACCAGCACCCCCTTTTTTATTCCAAAGAGAGGGTTGTCTTTTGTTTGGTTTTTGTTTGTTTTGCATATAAATGATGTTCGTCTTTTTTTTCCTCTCTCTGTGTTGTTTTTAGAGTTAATTTTATTTGGAAATTAGGCCAAACCACAAATTCGACCCGATTTGATACATATCGAATTTTCTAACTAACAAAACAGTAGAAGAATTGATGTGTTTGTTATAAGATCAAATAGCCAATAATTTTAATTAAGTTGAAGTATTTGTAGAAGACAAAGATAGAGATTTGCTTACAACACCTCGATATATTTGTAAGACGATTCGATAATAAGGACATCAAGTGATGGCATCCCTTGAGGGTTCTCTCTTACATTTCAAGTAGGCGATGGCGGTGTGGTGGTAGGTGGGTAAATAAATATTCCTTTTCTTTCGCCTTTAATTATTCACTGGGAGTTAATTACTTTTTTTTTGTGCTTGTAGTGACGTTTCGGGTCGCCGCGCTTTGTCAGTTTTTTTCTTAATTTGTAGATCGTCCAATTAAAGGACAACCAACCCTCTATATTTGATAGATTTGTTCATTTTCCATCCCCTTTATTGTTGTTATTGGTAGATATCATGTCATGATTCCATCAATTTTCAATTCACATTATTTATTGCCTATTCTGATTCAATTTTTCTGCGTGTTGTATATTTGTATATGTATAGGGGGTAGTTTGTGCCATAGCCGGTTGGATTATAAAGAAAATTGCAAAATCAATGTTCCGATGGCATTCAAGGAATATCCTCCTAATCGTTTCCTCCCCATCGAGCATTGTTCCACACAGATGTCGTCGTTCAACAGACTTTATGTAATTTTAATGTTACCGAAAACGAAATCGAATATGGCACGCAAAATCAACCGAATTCTCCTCTTCCTATAATAGACACAAACACACAGATATAGATAGATGGATGGATAGATAGACAGAGGGAAAAATAAAATGACGAAACCATCTCTTTTATTCATCTTTCTACTCGACTCGTAGACTATAAGCGAGAGAGCAACGAAACAGGAATAAAACGTAAAGGTATAAATGTAGAAAGAGCAACCATTTACCGGTGGTGGAATTCAAATGTGGATGGTTAAAGTGAATTTATCTTCGAGTTTATGGCAGCTACAAGAAAAATCGACTGCGTATGAATAAAACAAAACGATTTTAAGCGTCAAAGAGGGATAGACAAAGACAGATAGATGTAAATGTCAGTATTAGAGGAGTATACACATATATATAGAATTATTCAATACTTTTAAGGATATGGAGTCACGTATAGGGAAATGTCGGAATATTTAAAATCCAGAAATAGGAACAACCATCATATAACGTACAATTTATATGTTTATTCTTTTCTCTTGTTGTTATTATTATTATTATTATTATTATTATTTTGTATACAAATAGACTCAAAGAAAACAGAAGGCTAATCGATTTCTAGAAAGATTCCACTAAATAGACACGTCTAGAGAAAAAAAACCATCAAAACAACATCAAATAGGAAATTTTAAGATCAACTTAATGAGTTTTTCTCTATCATCGTCTTTTTGAGTAGAAAAATTGATCTCCGCCTTGTCAATATTTCATAACATCGTAATTTTGAAAGGTTTCCCGTCTATTAAACTAGTCTGTCTTATAAATTAGCTTTCAAACATTTTAAGGGAAGCTAACAATAATTTAATCGAAATTAAACCAGAATTGATGAAGGCACATTCTTTACCAAAATATAACCAAAATAATTACGAAATCCATCAAATTCGATTTTGTCTTAGAGATTTTGGTTTTTTAGACCTAAATTAGTCACTTTTGACGGATACTGAAGAGCTTCAGAGTCAACCTAAAATAGCACTCGTTCTTATCTTTGGCTCTTTTGTAATTCAATGTAGCCAATATGCGGTAGACCTTAGAGATTTCAATTTTTGAGTCTTAACTTAAGCACTTTTGACAATTTTAAAAGGTTTATAAACCTTAGCTTGGAGCACTCTTTTTCTTGTCTATCAATCTTTGGTATTTTAGACCTAAATTAGCCACTTATGACGATTTTCGAGCGATATTGAAGAGCTACAGAGTCAACCAAAAATCCAGATGTTTTAACTTATAGTACTCTTTCTTGCCTTTGAATTCCAAATAATTTCATTTTGTAAACCATTGTAGTCTAAAATGTGTGCTAGACATTAGAGATTTCAATTTTTGAGTCTTAACTTAGCCCTTTTGACAAGTTTGAAGGGCTTATAGCCTTAACTTGGAGCACTCTTTTTCTTGTCTATCAATCTTGTCTTAGAGATTTTGGTATTTTAGACCTAAATTAGCCACTTATGACGATTTTTGAGCAATATTGAAGAGCTACAGAGTCAACCAAAAATCCGGATGTCTTAACTTATAGCACTCTTTCTTGCCTATGAATTCCAGATAATTTCGCTCTTTTGTAATCCAATGTAGCCTAAAATGTGTGGAAAACCTTAAAGATTTCAATTTTTGAATCCAAACTCAAACTTATAGCACTTTCTCTTGACTTTGAATTCGAGATAATTACGCTCTTTTCTAATGCAATTCATTCCCAAAATAGACATAAATGATTACAAAATTCATCAAATTCGATTTTCAGATCCGTTTTTAGCTTACAATTAGAGATTTAGGTTTTTCAGACCTAAATTAGCCCACTTATAACAATTTTTGAGGGATATTGAAGAGCTACAGAGTCAACCAAAAATCCAGATGTCTTAACTTATAGCACCCTTTCTTGATAATTTCGCTCTTTTGCAATTCATTGTAGCCTAAAATATACGGAGGACCTTAAAGATTTCAATTTTTGAGTCCAAACTCAAACATATGGCATTCTTTCTTGCCTTTGAATTCCAAATAATTTCATTTTGTAATGCATTGTAGCCTAAAATGTGTGCTAGACCTTAGAGATTTCAATTTTTGAGCCATTTAAGCCCTTTTGACAATTTTGAAGGTCTTATAGCCTTAACTTGGAGCACTCTTTTTCTTGTCTTAGAGATTTTGGTGTTTTAGACCTAAATTAGCCACATTACAATTTTTGAGCGATACTGAAGAGCTACAGAGCCAACAAAAAATTCGCATCTCTTAACTTATGCACTCTTTCTTGTCTTTGAAATCCAGATAATTTCGCTCTTTTGTAATCCAATGTAGCCAATGTGTGGTAGACCTTAGAGATTTCGATTTTTGAGTCCTAACTCAGCAATCTAATTGAAAATTTTGAAGGGCTTATAGCCTCAACTTGGAGCACTCTTTTTCTAGTCTCTCGTCTATCAAGCCTTCCATCTAGTTTAGTGTTGATATCACACGATACCCTTATCTCTTAATATTTCGTACACCAAGAGAACTACCAAATCAGAAGTCACTACTAGCTTATCAGTTAGGTATTTATGCCTTTGTATGTTCGTCTATATTTAGTTAGATTATCCAACATGTAGTAACTAAACAACTAATACAACGATTTTGTATTATCGTTATCGGTTTGCGTGAGATTCAACAATTATAATCATCAACTGCACATTGCTTATCATATCATATATCGCTCTTAAACTGCAATATGTATTAGTTATTACGAGATGGAAATCGTTTAACTATCAGTTTTACTATAAACCTACAACTACAACTAGGTAGATGATAATGAATGTGTTATCTAATTTCCCATAAACGAGGAGAGGAAAACATGACATTGACGCCATCTAGATTATCAATTTTCACCAGTGCTATTACCAACATTAATCGAGAATATCACTACGAAACGAAAAAAAAAACACGAATTGATTTAACCAACCATTGGGAATTTGTGTGAAATTGAAATTTTGTTGTTAATGATGATGATCTTGATCTTGTTGTTGATGATGATGATCGAAGTATGTTGTTTTTTTTTTTTTTTGTTTTTGGTTAAAAAACCATCTAGGTTTTCGTTGATTATCGTTGTTTTTGAGAAATCACCTCCAGGTCTTGATTATTATTATATGAGATGAAGATTGTTGTCCTTTTTTTCCACCCAACGATTTTTTTCCCCCAACCAACCAACCAACCCATCAAGGAGGGGTCCAGCAATCAATAATTTTCATATGCCTCTTTCTATACAACTATGCATTTCTTTATATGTGTTAGTGTGTCCATATGTATGTGTATTGCCGAAGCCCTAATATGATTATAATGATAAGTTATGTCAGCGGTTATTGATAACTGCCGTGATCAGACTATACCCGACATAATCAATCAACTTACACTACAACACATACCGGCTTTTGTTTCATTTCATGAACTTTCTCGATTTTTCACCAACTTCGACTCGATTATTTCTCTATTAATGTCGAACGATATTTCGGGAACACTCCATAATGATTAAATGAAGACAAAAAAAACATCTCTCTCTATCTTTGTCTACCTCGCTGATTGTCAATCTTTTATAAATCTGTTATGATGCCCGCTAGGCGTCATCATCATCTTTGTCTGTGTGTGTGTGTGTTTATAAAATTTTTGATTTTTGTGGGCGGCACAAAATTCCCCCGACTTATCAGCCTTTGTAATTATAATCACATTAAATGGAAAGTAATATAGAACCGATGGATTTTACAAGAAAGCAAATCAATCAATGATTATTTCTTAACAGAGAATTTCATCCCTTAATTTCGAAATAATCAATCAATCAATCAGACACACCCTTAAGCTGTTTGAAAATTCGATAATTTAGCAATTCTTCATTACTACAATTTTTCTTTTTTTTTTGTAATTTTAATCGAAAACCTCCAACTCAAAACTAATTTCCATGCCATCTTTAGATCATCAATTTGTAATACCCCAGCCTGTAGGCGCTTTGTTTTTGTTAATGACATAACCACTGATTGATATTAGGGAGGAGTACGAAAATTTCAAATAATAAATTGATGGGAAACAAGTTTCGACTTTAGAACATCATCAGGATTATAAGCCAATGTTGTTGTTTGTTGTTAAAACAAAGATAGACGAATTAACAACAACAAATGATAATGACAGAGATGACACAACATTGGCGGCTCACAAACACCTAACTATTATTAGATTATGAAATTAATTACCACCCTTCGATGTTGATTAGCCGTCCTTATAAAATTAATGAGAATTTACTGCGAAGAAATTTAAAATATCAAAAAAATATATAGCCTGGTTGATGGATCGAACCGATAGGGGATGAAATTGGCGTACTCAAACAACGCTAGCATACGTAATAAATGTATTAAGATCAAAGCGTTTCCGGGGTGGATTCTACCCGGTTTTTTTATTTCATTTTTTTTGATTATTAAAAATTTCATCCACGTTATTTGAACCGATGAATAATAATCATTCAATAATTTCCATCCCTGTGCTACGTCTCTTTTTGGTGTTTTTCAATTATTCCACCCTGATATTTATCAATGCTGCTATCAACAGTAATTAAATACAGTAATATACAGAATCTACATATATAGATTGTTGAAAGGGTGAAAATGATGTTGTTATTAATAATGATGGTGGTAGTGGTGGTGATGGGTTTGATACTAAAAAGCGGGCGAAAATGCGAATATTTTAATATTAAAAGATGATATAGATGTGTATAGTATTGAGAAATATAGAAGGAGTGCTAGAGGGTTGTTTTACCGGTCGTGGTGATGGTGGTAGGAGATATGAAACAACCCAAAAATTGGCAATAAAATTATACAGAAAAGTTAATCGAGCTGGAAGTTCATATTGAACTGGAATATTTAGTACTGAAAATAAGACAATAAATTCACACTGGAGTCGGTTAAATTGGAATATTTGACCTACCATAAAACAGTGGTTATGGGTTGAATGGAATGCCGGAATTGACACATACACACTCACACATATACGAATGGGTACATATTAAAACACAAATGCAAAATCTACCCACTTTTACACAACAATAATAATAATAATAATAACGGTATTGTATTAAGAGAATTGTTGGGGATAATTCTAATAAAATCGAGGGATCATTTAAACCTAAACCGAAATCTTTTCGCCAAGACCAAAGTGATGAGCTAATGTGGCAACAGCGCTAACTACCCCCAAGTGTCACTTGAACATACGTAATACTGATGATTACAACATACGAGTTGAGCTCAGCACACGATCAGTTTCCTTCGATTCTTTACTAATTTTAGAATGAAAACAACCCCTAATTTTCAAACATGTAGAGAGTGATGATTATACGATAAAGCCCAAATTAAATAAAGGGGTGAGTTCTTAAGTTTATTGTAAGTACAAATATTAGAAAACACTCACCTGATTTGCTCATCAAATTGCCCGCGGTCACTGTAATCAAAGTAAAAATCGCATTAGAATTATGGAGAAAATCAAAAATATCAAAAGTATCAATTTTTTAAATAACGCAACACATTTTAACCATTGAAATAGACTTTCTCGAGCGAATAATTCATAAATTCTTTAAAATATTGAAACAATTGAACAAATATACGAATTCAAATGGATTGGAATGGAATTTTAAGGTTAGAACATCTGGGGAGTTTTGTTACCAACTCATTTTTATAGGCGCGCAATTCAAAATTTGCAGTTCCAGTAAACTAACTTAAATTTCAAGTTGCGCTCTCTTCAGAAACTTGGGTTGGTTTCAACAAATATACGTATACAAATGGAATAAATTGGAATTTTAAGGTTAGAAAATGTAGAGAGTTTTGTTAGCAACTCATTTATGATGGGCGCGCAATTCAAAATTTACAGTTCCTATAAGGTAATTTAAATTTCAAATTTCGCTCTCTTAAGAAACTTGGGTTGGTTTGAACAAATAGACGAAGACGAATGGAATGTAATAGAATTTTAAGGTTAAAACATCTGGGGAATTTTGTTACCAACGCATTTCTGATGGGCGCGCAATTCAAAATTTACAGTTCCAGTAAACTAACTTAAATTTCAAATTGCGCTCTCTGCAGAAACTTGGGTTGGTTTCAACAAATATACGAACGCGAATGGAATGTAATGGTATTTTAAGGTTAGAACATTTGGGGAATTTTATTACCAACTCATTTCTGATGGGCGCGCAATTCAAAATTACAGTTCCTGTAAGCGAATTTAAATTTCAAGTTGCGCTCTCTTCAGAAACTTGGGTTGGTTTGAACAAATATACGAACGCGAATGGAATGTAATGATATTTTAAGGTTAGAACATCTGGGAAGTTTTATTACCAACTCATTTTTATGGGCGCGTAATTCAAAATTTACAGTTCCAGTAAACTAACTTAAATTTCAAATTTCGCTCTCTTAAGAAACTTGGGTTGGTTTGAACAAATATACGAACACGAATGGAATTTAATTGAATTTTAAGGTTAGAACATTTGGGGAATTTTATTACCAACTCATTTCTGATGGGCGCGCAATTCAAAATTACAGTTCCTGTAAGCGAATTTAAATTTCAAGTTGCGCTCTCTTCAGAAACTTGGGTTGGTTTGAACAAATATACGAACGCGAATGGAATGTAATGATATTTTAAGGTTAGAACATCTGGGAAGTTTTGTTACCAACTCATTTTTATAGGCGCGCAATTCAAAATTTGCAGTTCCAGTAAACTAACTTAAATTTCAAGTTGCGCTCTCTTCAGAAACTTGGGTTGGTTTCAACAAATATACGTATACAAATGGAATAAATTGGAATTTTAAGGTTAGAAAATGTAGAGAGTTTTGTTAGCAACTTATTTATGATGGGCGCGCAATTCAAAATTTACAGTTCCTATAAGGTAATTTAAATTTCAAATTTCGCTCTCTTAAGAAACTTGGGTTGGTTTGAACAAATAGACGAAGACGAATGGAATGTAATAGAATTTTAAGGTTAAAACATCTGGGGAATTTTGTTACCAACGCATTTCTGATGGGCGCGCAATTCAAAATTTACAGTTCCAGTAAACTAAATTAAATTTCAAATTGCGCTCTCTGCAGAAACTTGGGTTGGTTTCAACAAATATACGTATACAAATGGAATAAATTGGAATTTTAAGGTTAGAAAATGTAGAGAGTTTTGTTAGCAACTTATTTATGATGGGCGCGCAATTCAAAATTTACAGTTCCTATAAGGTAATTTAAATTTCAAATTTCGCTCTCTTAAGAAACTTGGGTTGGTTTGAACAAATAGACGAAGACGAATGGAATGTAATAGAATTTTAAGGTTAAAACATCTGGGGAATTTTGTTACCAACGCATTTCTGATGGGCGCGCAATTCAAAATTTACAGTTCCAGTAAACTAACTTAAATTTCAAATTGCGCTCTCTGCAGAAACTTGGGTTGGTTTCAACAAATATACGAACGCGAATGGAATGTAATGGTATTTTAAGGTTAGAACATCTGGAAAGTTTTGTTACCAACTCATTTTTATGGGCGCGCAATTCAAAATTTACAGTTACTGTTAGCTAACTTAAATTTCAAATTGCGCTCATCAAAAACTTGGGTTGATTCAACCGAATTTCTCTACATTTCTAACCTTAGAATTCCGGTGAAAATGGATGTTTTTAGGTTGGATTGATTATATAAATAAGTGGTCGCTGTACTATACGAACATATGGAGTATAGATCAATATATGTACAAATTTTCAGTGAAATTCTATGTATGAAAAACCAAAAGTCAGTAGTAGTAGCAACAAATAAATTAACATTAATTTACAATTTCAACTGAACGACATTAATACGTTGATGTTAAAATTGTATCAATTTATGACTAGTAGAATCTTGCCAAATCGACCATTATATCTTTCATTTTAGACAAGTCAACGAAACATCCTTGTTGCAATTGGAAAATAGTTAAAACATGTAATTTTATTTTTTTTTTTATAAAAAGAAAATTGAAAAACAAACCGTCAAATAGACGAAGAAGTCGAGATAAAAGTGTGAAAATTACTCATCTTGTTATTCTTGTAAAATATTTTGAATTATTGTTGTTAATAAATTCATAGTCAAGTAGTATAAATCTTGTCTCATGTGTGAGTTCCCCTCTTTAGCTTTTTGTATTCGACCACCGATTTTCTTATTTTTTGATATCTCGCTAATAATTAATTGGGAAGTTTCTTTTCGTTGCTCAAGTTGAATGTTGAACGTTTGCCAACAAATTTCCAATGAAATTTATCGAAACGATGATAAATTTAATAAACATCGAACAGGGGAAAATAATCAAACAAAATTCCATTTAATTTCGATTAATTGGCAATAATAATCAACGTTGATTTTTTGTGTTATTATTATTGTTGTTATTGTTGAATATCTACCGTCAGTTAGTCAGTCAGTCAGTCAGTCGATGGGGTTCAGGGCCGGACAATTCCCTATTGCTGTTAATCTCGTTATTAACATTATGATGATGAACATTTTCGTTTTTTGATTGATTATAATTTCTATTTAATGATTTCCGTTTATATTGTACAACGTCCCCTTATTCCACCTCTCTATTCAATCGAATATTCAAATAGGGAATTGATTAAGATCGATTGATCGAACCGTGTGTGTTATTTGATGTGAGAAAAATCGATAATTTACAGTCATTAAAAACGATCAATTTTCGTTCGATGTAGGTGGTGTGCAAGTAATTATTGGCCAACAATCGATTTCATCCATATAATGAACGTTTATTTTTTTTAAACAACACTCATCTATAATCCATACAACAGGAGCCGATTTAAACGTAATTTCGATCAATTTACTCGACCAATGTAATTTTCTAAATCAAATTGCTTTAGTTTAATTAAATCTACGTATACGTGATTAGATAGGGCGGTAACAGAGCCGGAGCTACAGCAAATAGCGCCTCTTACACAAAAATTATTTGAGGCTCCTTTGAAAATAATTTAACAAAAGTTGGACTGTGTAGCTCATCAAAAAAATGTTCTTTTCGACAAACAACTTCACTGCTTTTATTGAGCGCTTCTTACACAAAAATTATTTGAGGCTCCTTTGAGTTTAACAAAAGTTGGACTGTGTAGCCCATTGGAAAATCTTTGGACAAACAACTTTACTGGTTTTATTGATTGCTGAGGCGCAAAATTGGAATATTACGGCCCTCAGCAAATAGCGCCTTTTAGACAAAAATTATTTGAGGCTCCTTTGAAAATAGTTTAACAGAAGTTGGACTGTGTAGCTCATCAAAAAACTGCTTTATTCGACAAACAACTTTACTGGTTTTATTGAGCGAAGCTTAGACAAAAATTATTTGAGGCTCCTTTGAGAATAGTTTAAAAAAGTTGGACTGTGTATCTCATTGGAAAATCTTTGGACAAACAACTTTACTGGTTTTATTGATTGTTGAGGCGCTAAATTGGAAAATTACAGCAAAGAGCGCCTCAGACAAAAATTGAGGCTCCTTTGAAAATAGTTTAACAGAAATTGGACTGTGTAGCTCATCAAAAAACTGCTCTTTTCGACAAACAACTTTACTGATTGAGCGCTTCTTAGACAAAAATTATTTGAGGCTCTTTCGAGAATATTTTAACAAAAGTTGAACTGTGGAGCTCATCAAAAAACTGCTCTGTTGGACAAACAACTTTACTGGTTTTATTGATTGCTGAGGCGCAAAATTGGAATATTACGGCCCTCAGCAAATAGCGCCTTTTAGACAAAAATATTTTGAGGCTCCTTTGAGAATAGTTTAACAAAAGTTGGACTGTGGAGCTCATCAAAAAACTGCTCTGTTAGACAAACAACTTTACTGATTTTATTGAGCGCCTCTTAGACAAAAATTATTTGAGGCTCCTTTGAGAATAGTTTAACAGAAGTTGGAGTGTGTAGCTCATTGGAAAATCTTTGGACAAACAACTTTACTGGTTTTATTGATTGCTGAGGTGCAAAATTGGAATATTGCGGCCTTCAGCAAATAGCGCCTTTTAGACAAAAATATTTTGAGGCTCTTTCGAGAATATTTTAACAAAAGTTGGACTGTGTAGCTCATGAAAAAACTGCTCTTTTCGACAAACAACTTTACTGGTTTTATTGAGCGCTTCTTACAATTAGACAAAAATTATTTGAGGCTCCTTTGAAAATATTTTAACAAAAGTTGGATTGTGTAGCTCATTGGGAAAGTCTTTTAGACAAACAACTTTACTGATCTTATTGATTTCTGAGGCGCAAAATTGGAATATTACGGTCCTGTCTTGAAACCAGCGATAAAACAATTTCTTTGATCTTTTCTCAGCCAAATTGTAATAATTATCAGGCTTTGTTCTATTATTTTTTTCGATTAATCATCGAAATTTCTCCCAATCTTCTCTATTATTGATATTAACTTTAGCTTTTTTTTTAAATTTCGTTTCTTTATAAAAGGAATTATTAGTACATTTCGTGGATTATATCTTACGATAATCTGATGGTAGACGAACAAACGATATCATCATCATCATCATCACTGGTCGTCGACATTGTCATAACAGACAGTATTAACAATACATTTTAAAAGATATATCCGTATTTAATACGAAATTAATTACACGCTTAATTCTTTTGATGATGATGATGATGATGATTATGGTGATGGGAGAAAAAAAACGTTCGACACAATTGTCGATTCGAGGCTTTGAAAATTTCAAAAGACGAAAAAAATTCAATGATTTCACAAGAAAATCAAGACATGATCGGAATATTCTACCTGTTGTGGCTTTTATAAAATACCGCCGACTATACCAACAACAAACACACCCAATTCAAAACGATAATCTTTGATATTCCGTCAATTTACAATTTTACACCTGTAAATCAACAAATATCGTTGCCGAAAAGTGAACAGAACAAGGCTCTTTCACTCGATAAATACACAAAGATCTAAGGGGTGAAAGTCGGCCATTCATCCGACAAACAACAGGTGATCGTTACTACAACACCCTTATTTATCTTGTGTTGTGTGTATATTGGATTTTTGATAAAATTTGATATTTCCCACTACAATACTAGTGTGTGTGTGTATCATTTTTGGAATGATTTTTCTCCCAAACCTGTTCGGCGTTTTTTCCCCAGTCTTGTCTCTCCAAAGAAATGGTCAAAAAAAATAAAATGTGTGTGTATTAAACAACTACAAATCTTCCAACAGGGGCTCCGGTCACATTCAACAACCAATAAAATATGTTTGCCGTCATTCAATGAAATACTGCCGTTTTATAGAAACATTAATTATTAATTTTGACCAAGTGTGTGACTATCCCAGTTCTGTTCTTTTGCTTTCTTTGGTTTGATTCATTTTCCCCACCCCAACTTGTTTTTATTATTGTTGTTATTACTATTGTGTGGTTGTTTCTACCCACTATTATCACAAATTTTTTTGAGAATTATTCCATTTTTCTAAACAACAATTGTAAAATCAAAGGGGTAGGTGAAAACATTTTCTATAATATCCTCTGACGACAGGATTACCAATTTGTTGAAAGTCAAATCTGGCATAGTTGTCTAGATTCAAACATGTTTCCGTAATATAAGGGTGTGTGTCTAAGAGCCAGGAAATGTTATATAATCCAATTTACCTGACAATGACATTTTCTATTCTAGTTGCTATTGTCTCCTATTTTAATGTTTCTAGTAGTTTTAGGGATGGACGACTACATGACGACAATGATGATGATGATTATGTGATGATGATGATGATGGAACTACTATATGGCAATGTTAACAATTTATCAAATCTCAATCCCAAGATACTCATCGAAATTCATATCAAATGGCACATCTACAGCTCGGGCTAAGAATTTAATGATGATTTTAGCAAAATTTGAATTCCGTAGCTCACAGAGTTGGTCGAAGATAACGAAGAATGATTCGAGGTGCCTTCCAACATAGAATGCAATGATTTGGCAATGATCCTCAAGTAATTCTGAGTCATTTTCCTAGCTCATTTCCAAAAATTGTGATATTCTTCAAAAATCGCAGTTGCCAGTGATACAAGGGCATATGCTAGGCCTATTAGTACATTAAACCGTCTCCAAAACAACGAAGAATGATTCCAACATAGAATGCAATGATTTTGCAATGATCCTCAAGTCATTCTGAGCCATTTTCCTAGCTTATTTTCAAAAATCATGATATTCTTCAAAAATCGCAGTTGTCCGAGAGATATAAGGGCATATGGTAGGCCTATTAGTGCATTAAGCCATCTCCAAAACAACGAAGAATGATTCGAGCATTCCAACATAGAATGCAATCATTTTGCAATAATCCTTAAATCATTCAGACTCATTGTCCTCAGCTCATCTCCAAAAATCTTAATACTCTTCAAAATCGCAGATGCCGATGATTTTAGCAAAATTTGAATTCCGTAGCTCACAGAGTTGGTTGAAGATAACGAAGAATGATTCGAGGTGCCTTCCAACATAGAATGCAATGATCCTCAAGTAATTCCTAGCTCATTTCCAAAAATTGTGATATTCTCCAAAAATCGCACTTGCCAGTGATACAAGGGCATATGCTAGGCCTATTAGTACATTAAGCCGTCTCCAAAACAACGAAGAATGATTCCAACATAGAATCCAATGATTTTGCAATGATCCTCAAGTCATTTTGAGCCATTTTCCTAGCTCATTTCCAAAAATCATGATATTCTTCAAAAATCGCAGTTATCCGAGAGATATAAGGACAAATGCTAAGCCTATTAGTGCATTAAGCCATCTCCAAAACAACGAAGAATGATTCGAGCATGCCAACATAGAATGCAATGATTTTGGAATGATCCTCAAATCATTCTGAGCCATTGTCTCAGCTCATTTCCAAAAATCGCGATATTCTTCAAATAATCACAGTTGTTAATGATACAAAGGCATATTCTAGGCCTATTAGTGCATTAAACCGTCCCTGCTGTCGGCCTTAATCTTTACTTACAGAAAATCTGTGGGTTGAACAAAAAAAAAATTACATTTTCCAAATATTCCCCCAGTGCACACAAAGTTTCCTCCTTAATTTGTTGTTTTATTAATCTTTCCAAACAATTCTCTCAAATCGTTCATGCATTGTAACAACCCCTTTAGTAACTAATTAACGTTATCGAATAAAATCCTCACACCCCTTTACTACACAATCTTAGCCCACTATTTAGCCCTCACATCTTTCAACCAACCATCCATCCATCCATCCATCCGCCAATTTCCCATCAACCAACAAGAGCATAAAACTATGTACTATATACATATATATAAGTATATCTATATGTATAATATAGTTAAGTAAGAAAATATATTTTCCATAATCGCAAATTTGTTATTCACTGCATGACTAAACTTTTCCAAGGGAAGTATTATAACGCAGAAGAAAACTTAACCAACAACAAAATTTGCTCCATATAATATATAAGAACCATATCTTTCAACAACAATCTATATCTATCTATACATCTATCTCACTTCCACTATATCTTGTATTATAATTAATTATATGTTAAGTTAAATAAAGATAGATAGTTTAATTATTAAAGATAAAGATATATTGAAAGTTTGAATAGATATGGCCGCAAAACATTCTGTATTTAGACATGAATCAGAAACACAAACTTTCCTATAACTAATTACAATCAATCAAAATGAGCTCAGGAAATCTTTTGTCAAGTTATTAATTAGACTGAAATCAACTAATTAAATTTGATTTAATTAAAACCGGATACTGTATCTACATGTGTGTGGTATTTGTTGTTTGTTTTGTGTTTTTTTATTACTTTTTATAGCAATTCTAAAGCAAAGAATCGTGACGATTGTCAATTTTTACAAAACTAAAACCATGAAGATTGATAATGGGATATCATCTGTCCATAATATCGATCAGAGCTCAATTGATGTATCTGCAAAAGGGGAAAAAAAGAGTAGAAACGATGCAGTAGAAGATAGAAAGAGTGTATTCAGTTGACCACCCAACGTGGTCAGGTATTGTAATGATGCCATTAGAACACGCCAGATTACAGAGCAATGCCGAAACAATTGACTTTGTACAAGATACAGTGTGCTACCAATCGTGTTGCCACCGTTATCAACAGGACCGTCTTTGAAATTATTCTATACCAATCTAAATTAAGGTAAGTATACAAAATAGGGGTTGTTGTAGACGAAAACTATATAAAAATAGGCGCCAATTTTTATTACCAACCATTATTTGTAATGTGAAAAAAATCGTTATAAAACAAAGATTAACATAGACCTGTAAAGATCATTATCTACCAATTATTGATCAATAAAATCAAGATTATTATAGTCGGACAGATGAGATTTTATTAGTTTTTTGTCTTGATCGTTTTATTTAAAACAACAATTAAGATCTGACGAAGGCAAGAAAGAGGAATTTAACTATAAACTTTATTGAAGACCGTTTATTTTTACAATTAGCCACAAGTCAAACCGGCTAATATTCTCTAACTTGCCCAACATGAACTCTAGCATCTATTTCAAAAAGTTGCGCTGTAACTTGCGCAGTTGTCGAAGAACTTAATCCCTATCAACAGTTTAAGTCAAACGTGCTAATATTCTGTAACTTGCCGGACATAATCTCTATCATCGATTTAAAAGAGTTGCGCTGCAACTTGCGCAGTTGTCGAAAAACTTAATTCCTAACGACTTCAATTTTAAATTGTATAATTGTTGAAAATTCGTGCGAAATTCAACAAAATATAGATACAGATATTAAATGGTATTCTATCATAGACAAGCTGTCAGTCTAGTCACAACTACTGGAATCCTATTCTCTGTCTATTTTAATCCTACGGTCTTATGTCCTCAATGTCATTTCTTGATTTAGTCGTTACAGTTAGAACCGAAAGGCTTAAATTATGTCTACTATTATTATTTTAACAAAACAAATAATATACAAACATTATAGATCCCTCTCAAAATATAAATAATCCCTTATTTTATTCTATTATAAATGAGTATTTTTTCCTATTTGTAATTAACAATGCAGGCTTGTTATTAATTAAACGATCATTTATAGATACTCATCAATACTAATTTAGAATAATTGCAGATTATCCGATATTGTTTAATTGTTACTTTGTGTTTGATGGAAGAAAGGGCGCCCGTATCCTGTAGAAATTGGTTTATAATCAAGAGTGTTAATTACGAAATAATAAATTAATTCTGTAGTATTGGAAATTATAAAAAAATACGTTGCAATGGTTAATTAATTGGGGGGTTGATGTTAACGTTAGTGGTGGTGGTGGTGGTGGTAATATGCCGGCAGTCATGTCTTGTTGCATATTCATAACATGTTTATCAAACTTATATTATCTTTAACTTTTAGTTTAGTCTACCGTATGGATTATGATTACATCTCTCGTTTAAATTTAACATCTTTCTTATATGGATTTTATGAAAGTTTTAATATTAAACAATGAATTAATAGGCGAATTATAAATCAAACTTTACTCGAATAGCATGCGTATATGAGAAATTTTGAAAAACGCCTCAATAACTATCAACTATTAACAAGAACTCAAGTATTTCGAATATGGTTAAAAATATCGAAATGGTTGATACTTCATTCGATCTTAAATTCAATTCTTTATCTCTGTAGGATTGTAGATTTTGAGAAATTGGCTCTATTTTTCGGAAATACGACAAAACCTAATTTCCGGAATCAAAATATGGTTTTAGTAGAACCCAAATTTCGTCTATTAAAATTTAAATAAATCGAATCAAACTCATATAGGACGATAGACGAAAGTTCACTCTACATCGGGACGGATCATATTTTGAATTTTAATTAAAGCTATTTACTAAAAACTGCATCTAAACTTGCCATTTACAGGATAATTAATAGGTGGTTCTAATTCAGCAAGTATTTTAAAGAATATCCGTTGAATTCAACGTAGAAGCTCAAATAATGTTCACCTAATTAACATAAGTCTCCTATGCATAATTTTAATGATTTAAATCTGACTATTCATCCAAACTTTATAGCATCCTAAAACTGTTCAAAGTCATTCTAATTTCAATAATTTTCGAATTTTAAGATTGAAGTGTTGAAGATAATTTTCCGATAGAAATATAGATGGAGTTACTTATGCATTCATATATTTTGTTTCGCTTTCTTTGCTTTCGTTACAAATTAGTAATTTTCTTCTAGTTAACGTGCATACTTTTGTATGTTATGTAAAACGTTTCTTGTACCGTCTCCACCTACTTTTAAATTTAAACAATATGCGAACATGTTAAATACCACATTATACTACACACACATACACATAGATTTGTTATTATAAAATATGTTTGTGTGTATTTAAGCTTTAATGATTGCATGATTGAAAGTTGTTAGAATATTCCTGAAAGCTTACACCAACTGAAAACTTCATAAATCGTCAACATTATAATAATAATAATGGTAATAGCAACAAGAATAACGACAACAAGTCGATTTTCTTAACTGATACACTTGAAAATGATCGTAATTATAATATTGTTATTGTTTATAACGACATATCCGTTATTAATATGTCGAAATATGTTGAAACAATTAAAGTTTTTGTTGACGAAATTTTTGTTTTTTTGGTGCATAACAATTACCTTTTCTACTTGCTCGTTCTTATTGTTGTCGTTTGTTGTTGTGCTTCAACACGATTTCATTCCTTATCGCTCCCACGTTATAAATTAATAAAGTGCGTACCTAATATTTATTTCGAGATAAAGTCGTTCAGGTTTCATGAGAAGTATAAATTTATACTACCAGGTAAAACAGAGACTATATAAGACTCTATTTATGGTTTTTATCCCAACAGTTATCAAACGAGAGACGTTAAAACGAAAAAAAAAAAGATTTGTTGTTTTCTGTTTTCCCTCTTTGCTCTTTTCGTTTTTATGATTCCACACTACGTGTTGTTGTTGTATGTCAAATTGAGGAAATCCATATTTATTTTATTTAATTTCGTTCAACAAAGGTGGTTCTTTAATGTTTATAAAATATTGCCAGATAATAAACTTTACTATAATAGGAATATGTTCGTATAACATGATGCATATTGTGGATGATTAATTAATATTGGTAAGAGATGGAATATGGGGGTGGTGGTGGTGGTGGTAGTGGTGGACTTCAGTAGCTTGCCTAAAGGATAACTAATGATTTGTAAAGACGATGTTCGTGTCTAAAGCCCTAACGTCCCTGTTATGTTCTTTATTATTATGTTTATTAATAATCCTGAAACTGTTGCCTAAATGTTGTCTCTTTACTAAAAAGGAGGGCTTTAAATACATGATAGACTGTATTAAATTCATATTTCACACCAAAACAATACAACACACACATCTAAACATACTTGTGAATACGATAAGAAATTCCAATTTTTTTGAAAATCAAAAAACATGTTATCAGTCGATGAGTAATTCGAAAAATATTTGAATGAGTTATAGGAGGCACCCAGAGCAAAATTTGAACCTCCTTTTGAAAATGAGCTTCGACGTCTAAATTTTGTCAAAATAACCCTCAGGAGGTACCCAGATCAAAATTTGAACCTCTTAGCCCATCGAGAAGTTGGACCAAAGCTCCTTTTGAAAATGAGCTTTGACGTCCAAATTTTGGCAAAATAGCCCCCAGGGGCGTTCTATAAATACTCGAATTGATCAAATAATAGCAAAATTTATACTCTCTATAGTTAAACACAATTGGTTCCTATAACTACTTACGACTGTCGAAAATCCCACAAATTATCGATAATTGTAAAATAATCGACGAAGAAACAGAAATAAGCTAAACTTGTGAATACAATAAGAAATTCCGATTTTTACGGAAATCAAAAAATATGTCATCAATCGATGAGTAATTCCAAAAATATTTGAATGAGTTATAGGAGGCACCCAGAGCAAAATTTGAACCTCCTTTTGAAAATGAGCTTCGACGTCCAAATTTTGTCAAAATAACCCCCAGGGGCCTTCTATAAATACTCAAATTGCTCAAATAATAGCAGAATTTATACTCTCTATAGTGAAACACAATTGGTTCCTATAACTACTTACGACTTGTCGAAAATCCCACAAATTATCGATAATTCCAAAATAATTGACGAAAAAACAACGAAGAAACAGAAATAAGCTACACTTTTGAATACAATACGAAATTCCGATTTTTCCGGAAATCAAAACACATGTTATCAGTCGATGAGTAATTCGAAAAATATTTCAATAATTACAGGAGGCACCTAGAGCAAAATTTGAACCTCGTAGCCCATCGAGAAGTTGGACCAAAGCTCCTTTTAAAAATGAGCTTCGGCGTCCAAATTTTGTCAAAATAACCCCCAGGGAGCCTTCTACAAATTCTAAAATTGCTCAAATAATAGCAGAATTTATACTCTCTATAGTGGTACCCTCAAATTATCAATAATTCCAAAATAATCGACGAAAAAAACAACGAAGAAACAGAAATAAGCTATACTTGTGAATTTGATAAGAAATTCAAATTTTTCCGAAATCAAAAAACATGTCATCAATCAATGAGTATTTCGAAAAATATTTGAATGAGTTATAGGAGGCACCCAGAGCAAAATTTGAACCTCCTATAGCCCATCGAGTAGTTGGACTAAAGCTCCTTTTGAAAATGAGTCACGAGATCTAAATTTTGTCAAAATAACCCCCAGGAGCCTTCTATAAATTCTCGAATCGCTCAAATAATAGTAAAATTTATACTCTCTATAGTGAAACACAATTGATTCCTATAACTACTTACGACTTGTCGAAAATCCCACAAATTATCGATAATTCCAAAATAATCGACGAAGAAACAGAAATAAGATATACTTGTGAATACAATAAGAAATTCCGATTTTTCCGTAAATCAAAAAACATATCATCAATCGATGAGTAATTCGAAAAATATTTGAATGATTTATAGCAGGCACCCAGAGCAAAATTTGAACCTCTTAGCCCATCGAGAATTTGGACCAAAACGCTCCTTTTGAAAATGAGAGCTTCGACGTCTAAATTTTGTCAAAATAACCCTCAGGAGGAACCCAGAGCAAAATTTGAACCTCTTAGCCCATCGGAAGTTGGACCAAAGCTCCTTTTGAAAATGAGCTTCGGCGGCCAAATTTTGTCAAAATAACCCCCAGGGGCCTTCTATAAATTCTCGAATTGCTCAAATAAGAGCACTATAGTGAAACACCTATAACCACGTATGATTTGTCGAAAATCCCACAAATTATCGATAATTCCAAAATAATCGACGAAAAAACAACAAAGAAACAGAAATATACTTGTGGATATGATAAGAAATTCCAATTTTTCCAGAAATCAAAAAACATGTCATCAATCGATGAGTAATTCGAAAAATATTTGAATGAGTTATAGGAGGCACCCAGAGCAAAATTTTAACCTCCTTTTGAAAATGAGCTTCGTCGTCTAAATTTTGTCAAAATAACCCTCAGGAGGAACCCAGAGCAAAATTTGAACCTCCTAGCCCATCGGAAGTTGGACCAAAGCTCCTTTTGACAATGAGCTACGAGTTCTAAATTTTGTCAAAATAATCCCCAGGAGCCTTCTATAAATTCTCGAATTGCTCAAATAATAGCACTATAGTGAAACAGCTATAACCACTTATGATTTGTCGAAAATTCCACAAATTATCGATAATTCCAAAATAATCGACGAAAGAAAAAACAACGAAGAGCCGTGTGGGAATTGGTAAGAGTCGTCATCAAGACTGTGATGGAAACAAATCAACGACAAATAATGATGATGGACAATAATTGAAGCACCTGATGTAAAGTTAATTGGCTGTCGAAGACTAGTAGTCTATCTATCTATCTGTCTATCTATCTATCTTTATATCTATCTCTATCTAACATTGGAAATAATTGGATTAAAAACAAACAAGATCACTAGAATGTGAATTTGTTAGAATGATTCAGCTGAAAATTTCTATCACTCTTTGATATTTTTTTACATCAATGATCATCAACTAATATTGTCAACTGCATTAAAGTATCTATTGTTGGTTAATTATTTAAGTAATGGGTAAAAATTAATATGAATTTGTCCAATTATTCGTTTAACTATCGAGTGCGTGCGTGTTAATTTAGATGACAACTATTCGATGTTTTATAATAAAATCTTGACATGTCATCCTGTTTGATTGAGTCGTTTTTGGTCGCTTAAAAAAGATCACTAAACTAAGATAAAAGTCGATTTATTCAATTTTCTTGTCTCGCAACAACAACAACGACCATAATGCACCCAGGTAGCTCTTCAATTTATTTCAGTTTTATTGTTTTCTTTCTTGAAAAAACGAAGAAATTTCCGATAGTAATGCCAACATAACAGAACGATAAATCTTGTCATTAGTATTGAAAATAACTATACACAAAGTTTTTATATACTTACTATCTATACGTACAGTAATAAGAAAATAAAGAATTGGAAATTACAAAGATTAATTGATTTGTGTGTTGGCAACACGTTTTTAAACTTAAAATCAACGTGTAGTATCGACAGTTGAAAAAATGCAATTGCACTCTTCTACACAGATCATCAACATCATCATCATCATTCTTATGCATTTTACATTGCAGTTCAATAAAAGGACCGCCTGATGTCACTGTTGATTAACACCAGCACAAGCGTCACAAAGTCTTTTCGCAAAAAAACGGGGAAAAAATCGGCACCTTTATCCACCTGCTGTGTGCAATTTCATCTTTGATTCTATATGGGAGGCAATCAATGCTTTTCTTTCTTTTATTCTCATTTGATATTTCGTTACTTTTTTTAGAAACAATTCAATAGTATCGAATTGGAGGAGATAATTTTAAAGCCGGTTCTGTATTTTCTATACTTAAATGTGTATGTATGTATGAGTGCCAACAGAATCATTAGAGCAATGAATTATTTTAAAACGACTTTTCGATTTAATTTAGAAACCGTATGTGCAATAATTTAGAATATCCGATCTAATAAGTATATAATAAATCTATCTAAATTGTTGTAAGTAATAGTAGCTGTAGTTAAGGAGAAGGAGAGAATTTTGTGTTGACATCTAATTTATGATGGTACAATTGAATTAACTTTATACACTGTAGGTATATACCTACTATGTTGATTACTTATGGATTTCATTTAAATAAATCACACTAATTACAAACTAATCGATTATTATAGCGTCTCGAAACAATTACAGAATACCATTCTAATCAGGACGGTATTAGAAGCTAAATGGGCCCAGAATAGTCGTAAATTATATTCAAAAAGCCATCTAAATGCTTAAATGGAACGCACTGTATCTGGAAATAATATGGCACCTCGGTGGTTACTTTCAAACGGAACGTGTTGTATATTTTTAAGAATTTTTATCATTATTGTCCGCTTTAAATCAATGATAATAATTTATTGGAAACAATCTTTTGACGGGTTCGTTTATTTTTACCCTGTTTTCTACCTGGCGGTGTGTTGTTTTATTTTTATTTAGTTTTTTTTGTTAATATATTCAATGAACCACCACAGGAGGGTGCAAAACCCGTTGTCGAATTCTGATCAGTACAAATATCAGAAATCTGAGATGTTATTGGTTTTTTTTTTCTATCGTTATTGTTGGGATTTTATCAAACATTTTCCCCTATTCTTTATAGAAAGTTGAATAGGTGGCAGTTGTCTTTGATTAGAATTTCTAATTTTTGTTATCTATCAAATGATGATGGATCGGCTAGTTATAAACTGGCATTTTAGATCAAATTTCTGATTATCAAATCGAGAAAAGATTGACATTATTATGAAAATGTACTATTTTAATGATCGATTGTATCAAATTTGCATCATTTTTACTACCCCTTTTGTTTCGGATATTTCTTTTGTTATTTTTCCAGTACCAATAATCTGATCTATTCAAACCATTGGGTTAATATTTAATAAATCAACTGTTTTCCTATAGTCCATGTGTCTCTATCAAAAAACCTTTACGCTATCGGTGGTTGTCAGATAACAGATCTTCGATTAGAGTTGGCTCGGCATGGGCTCACAACAGGGGCACCAGCTGACGATCGGTCATGGCCCACTCGAACATATCGCCGCCTTATTGACTCATACGTCATTGTGTCATGGGGGCACGGCCACCACCGATTTATTAGGTGTTTTCGCCTCCACGATACACCGTCTACTAGATGTAGGTACAATAATGCAACAAGAAAATAACCCCCTTGTCTTAACCACCACCGTTATCATCTTGATAGCAATAAAAGAATAAATAAATAGATAAATAAAGAGAATGAGCTGGGAAATTAGAAACGATGGAATTTCTGAATTATATGGTCGTGTATTTTGATTTAGTTGGATCGACAGAAAATATGTCACTAGTTCTTGGAAAATGTTCAATTTACATTTTACGAGAATCTCTATATGGATATATTGATGGGTATCTTGAAAATCTTAATGGCGATGAAAAATTTTATTATAGATTTTGATGGAAGATAGACACATCAACACAGACGCGACGAAATACAGCAAGTTCCATGTAAATTTTATAAAAAAACACTATTAATTAAGACCGAAACACTAGTTGGCGTTCCATGGAGCAACCCCTAGCAAAGAGGCGTGCATTCTGTCAAGCGAGTTTACAAGCTATAAGCCGGCTCTTTCACAAGCAGCTCGTAAACTAGTCCAATGTACAGCCTCCAAGTATACGGGGCGAGTTTACAAGCGAGTCGGCGATGGCGCTAGTGGTCAAGTACACACAAAATTTCCCACTAGCTGAGTAGCCAACTAGCTGGCGTGTGGAAACCAATGCTACCAACAACTTGTGCACAAGCTACTGTGAGTAGACGTGGCTAGTTTACGTGCTAGCTCGCTCAAAACCCGACGAGTAGCGTGTAAAGTCGCCGGCACTTCAACTTTTTCCAGAGCGTTTTTACAAGCAGCTAACTGAGCGAATGCATGGAGTACACTGGACTAGTTTACGAGTTGCTTGTGAAAAAGCCAGCTTATAGCTTGTAAGTTCGCCCCGTGTACTTGAGGCTTACTCGCTCCGTTAGTTGCTTGTAAAAACACCTTGGAAAAAATTGAAGTGCCGGCTTTTGAGTGAGCTAACATGTAAACTAGCCACGTGTGCTCACAGTAGCTTGCATAAGTGGATAGCAGTTAGTTGACTAATGAGCAAGTAGGAAATTTTATGTGTACTCGACTACTAGCACACTTGCCGACTCGCCGACTTGCAGCTTGTAAACTTGTCCCGTGTACTTGAGGCTTATAAGCCGGCTTTTTCACAAGCATCTCGTAAACTAGTCAAGTGTACTCGATATACTCGCTTCGTTAACTGCTTGTAAAAACACTTTGGGTAAAGTGCCGGCTACTTTACACGCTACTAGCCGGCTTTTGAGTGAGCTAGCATGTAAACTAGCCACGTTTGCTCACAGTAGCTTGTGGATAAGTGGATAGCAATATTGGTCTACCACATGCCAGTTAGTTGACTAATGAGCAAATAGGAAATTTTATGTGTACTCGACTACTAGCGCACTCACCGGCTTGTAGCTTGTAAATTCGCCCCGTGTACTTGAGGCTTTATTGCACCTATTTTGTAGCAGCTAGTGTCATAAGCACAACACCCTTACAGCAGGGCCATAGCTACGGGGGGGCTAGATGGGGCTGAGCCCCCCTGTAACAGTTTCCTGCCACCCCAACATCTTAAGGGCACGGGGTACATCTCAAGATTTTTACCGGCAAAAATGTGAATTTTTAACTCGCGATTACTCGCTCGTCCTTGGGGCTACGACAACCGGAGGTAGATTTTTGAAAAGATCATTTCCTATAGCCCGGAACGGTTCTCCCCGTTTTTCAAAATGTTGATATCAATTTGAATTAGAGACAAAAATCTAACAACATGTTTTTTGTACAATTTTTTGACTTTTTCTACATTTGTTTATATTTTCACCCATAACATTAAAATAGATCGTTTCTTCCTCATACAATTGTTATATATGTATTGTGAAATCTATCTTTTAAAAAATACGCTCCCCCTCACAAAAATTGAGTCCTACCCGAAATAGTTTCCTAGCTACAGCCCTGCCTTACAGAATACGAACTTTTATCTATAGTCAAGTATAGTGTGTTTCATTTAAAAGTAACTCTAATGAGTTTATAACACTCACCGGCAAAAATTTATATGATTTTCAAAAATATAACAATACTTCGACTTTAGAAATATATTGTACGAGCAGGTGTTTTATTTATTTACTCTAAAAATTATAAGAAATTCGTTGTAATCGACGTATTTGTTTGAAAGATAAGACGATATTTATCCACCTGTTTCCTGTCCGTCGATAATGTTGAAATAATTACGTTGAATCGAAACCAACAATAGTAATTATAACAGCCACACACACGCACATTAACACCAATCTTTCACCAGTGGCGGCTCGGCATTTATTTAAAATTACAATACGTTCCAGCTCACAAAGCTCTACATATACGCATGCGCACAAATATCGCGCTATAAAATATGAATTTTGAATCGAACAAATGGTCCACAATTCTATCCATGATTCTCATAGACAAAGCAAAGAGATCAAGTCTTTTATCCCCTCTCATCTGCATACAATAATAATAATAATAATAATAGTAATAATAATGATGATGATAATAAAAACATATTCAGGTAGCGAGCATTCTGGTCGCGTCACAGACCAGCCTATACATCACGACATATAATTGCAGTTAGCCGAGATCAAAATCTTTACTCATAAATTTGTAAAATAAATATTACCAACAAACCAACGGCCAAATGAAACAACAAAAATCTCTGAAAAACTCTTTCCCAGTCGTTGTTGGCCATCTCTCTTTCTCTTTGAACTGTTCCTCTATATGTGTGTGTGTGTGTGAGTATTATACGTGCAACTATGGAGATGAAGTGGTATGATTTGATTTGGTTTATCGTCTGTTGACGGTGTTATACGTTGAGTATAGGAGCATTTATGATTATGTGACTTGTATTTTTGATGTTTGTGACGGGCATAGAGGAGACCGCGCGCACATATTTCCAACAAAAACGTTTCACATACAAACTCACGAAAAAAACAACGGAGAAATAAATTATATTCATTGTTAATTAGATTTATAATAAAAGAAACAGTAGCCGAGTTGGTTGTGACAATCGTAAATGTAATTTTCTTAACAACTCTACCTATGATGCAGTTTTGTTTTTGATTCATTTTTTTTTAAATTAATAGTAGAGATAGAGATAGAGATAGCTAGAAAGAGGGTAGTCTTCAATTGGGGTGGTTATTATTAGAGACAAAATGGGCTAGTAGATAATTACAGAATACAATCAGAAGGCGCTAATCTGCCGACGGGTTGATGTGAATTGGACTACAAAGGAAATACAAGCGCAGTCCAGCAAAGGCCAGGAAATTTGACAGGAGGGTCAAAGGTTGTTGCCGTTGTTCTCTTGTTGTTATTGTTGTTCTTGTTATTCTCGTTGGTGGTGGTGGTGGTGGTGGTAGTTGCGGTAGTAAAATCATGGTGGTAGTTGTTGTAATGACGCTTCAGGCATATTCATTTAATGGTCCGCTTCAATTCTCCATTCTAGATTCACTATGAAAATTCCTTTGATTCTCTCAATTGAATTTAGAAAATAAATTTAGAAGAGGGTCGTTGTAATCTTCAATAAAATCGAAGAATTCGGTTATTGATAGACGACAGTGGCGTAACATTTAGGTACGACCACCTGCAGTGTCGTCACATCACAGGGGTCCAACAATAAATCAAAACTACCGATCGTATTAAAGTTGTGCTCGCAATTATGGATGCGTCAAAGTTTTATTTATATCGTCGTATATACACCGATATATTACCACCTGCTGGATCATCTCTTACAAATCTACAATCGTCATTATTATTATTATTAAAATGTTGATCTATGAGCGATTAAAATCGGATGACCGATCACCGGAACCAATCATTTTGCTTAAGAATTCAAAATTAAAAAATATTATACGAATTTGAATGAATAAAAAATCAACTCGGCCAGTAGGTGGGCACCCAGAAAACTTGCCTTCTTTCATTCTTTTTCTCATATTGTTACCGTTTTGTTCGCCTTTTTAATTCGATCTATACCTACAGAGATGCTGAACTCTAAAACTACAGAGTGTATATAGGAACTCCTATTATTTGGCCAGAAATTAGGGAATTTATATGAAGCCTCTTGGAAATCAAATAGCAAAATTTGGGCCTCGAATCTGATTTGAAACTTGGTCAAAAGATTCATTCTTTTACTTCGCAACTATAGTAAAAGTGATTGTTTTGATCAGCTTTCCCATGAGCTATAAGCTTCAAATTTTGCTAAAATTCTCGTTCTATATAAAGTCGAAATTTTGACCTCATAACTGGTCGTGCTGAACTCTAAAATTACAGTGAACTCGTATTATTTTGCCAGAAATTTGGGGAAATCATTTTAGCAAAATTTGGGACTCGTCAAAAGATTGATTTTTTTGACTTCGCAACACTATAGAAAAAAGAGCAACTTTCCTATGAGCTATCTTCAAATTTTGCTAAAATTCTTGAACTATTTTTAAAATCGCTCTTCAAATAAGAGGATTTCCTATAAAGTTGAGCACCCCTGTAGAGCGATAGTGTTTCTATAAAATACTAGGGGGTTGAAATAATTGGAAACGACAATCGGATTTGATGTCAAGACGTTCACATGACAAACTGGGATAAAATCAAAGCAAAACGAATAAAAAAAAATAACCGGAAGAAGCAACAACAACAGCAACAACAGCGATGCAGAATGAACAAGATCAGGAATTAAATTTAAATTAAATATTGCGAAGAAATAAAAGTTGTTTCCAATTATTGCGGCGTCAATGCCAGTGACATTCAAGTAATTGTCCGACTGACATCTAACGAACGAGGAGATCTTTTTGCCTCGTCCGCCTTGTATTCTTCTCGTCTTTTAAAAGAGAGAAGAGGAGTCTTGAACAAACACAGATCAAGAAACTCCGCCTACTACGATTGGAGATCATTGTCAAAAGAGACAAAAGACATACCGTTTATAAAGAAATTGTGGTGGTGAAGAACGGAACAACTAAGGGGGGAATAGAAAACAAAAGAATATAAGAAATAATAAATTGTCGTCTATGATCATCTAACAAGTCAATAAATCCTGAGATTGACTCAGAAGGATATCAAGCAATATTGACCATCTACTCTTAATGTCGAATAATCAATCAATTGTTTTGATAAAGCCAAACAATCTCATAGTCTACTATGATTTAATGGTATCATTATATTATCACTCCACCCAGTATTAAAGTTTCTTTTCTAAAAAAAAAAAAAAACGAATCCCGGAAAAATTTATTACAACGATACCCCTTTTTTATTTCCTAATTTAAAGGTCCCTATGCGCACCTCGCTCTGGTAACATTCGTACCAGACGCTAACAATCCCTTATCTGAAAAAGCCGTCTTCAATTCACCCCCAACCCTCAATGTTATTTAATTTTTTTTAGGTGCAAATACAACAATAAAAATCCGTATACAATATTTATGATTTACATAATTTCCAACCAATACAACCCTTTCGTTTTAAATAACTGCAATAGGGGGTGTATTTAGGAGTTGTTGCTGTGTTCAAAATTACAGCAATAACTCAATTTGTATTCGATCTTAGATTTTTTAATTACACAGTTCAACACTTTTAAAAGTCGAAGGGAATTTGTGGTTCTTAATATAAAGTAACGACCCGGGCCCATGTTCACTGATAGGGGTTGGATCGTGTTGAAGGAAAAATATAAAGGGTTAAGGTTTTCCCCGGCCATAAGGTGGTGTAGTAGTGGTAGTCGTCGTCGGTAGTAGTAGGGGGTGAAAGAAATAACTTGGATTTCTGATAATTTGATTTGTGACTTGAAGGGTTTCAACTAATTGGATGGAAAGTTATTTATTTTTATGGATCTCTTTTTTTTCATTAAGTCAACAGAAATATGACTTTTGAAACAATCGGCAGGGGTGAAATATGATTTTTAATTAATTTTCTTGTTTTTTTTTAACGTTTCGTTCATCGTCCGTCCCGAGTCTTCTAACCCTTCCTTCCTACCATTTGGACAATTTTTTTTTTAATTTTTTATTCTTTTATAAAGTCAATATTTAAAAGTTGAAAAGATCTTTCAGATTGTTCTTGTTGTTACAGGATTTAATAAGAACGGATTTGAATAATCAAACAGTTGGAATTGATTTTTAATTCAAATTTTAAGCGGAATGATCCGTTTGCACGGCAGTAGGAGTTCTAATTTTTCAATGGATCTCTGCTGCTCGTATGCAAAAAGGGGCCAATTCGAAAATTATTCCAAATTAATAACATCTGTGCAAAATGTGATTCTTTTCGAAATGAAATCCGAGTTGGGCAATTTTTCGCCAATAAAGAATCAGAGGAGTTAAATATAACTCACTCAAAATAATGCTTGTAATAAAAATATTGACATTATCTCGGTTTTCTCGATATATCAGTGTATTTATAAGTAAAATATAAAGATATATCTATATTTTGCATAACTATATATTTTCAACTCACACATACATAGACATATATCTAGACTATCTATCTCTATTTATTTCAATATCTCTATTTCATTTCATTAGGATTTAAGTTGCATTAAAGTGAAATAAATGACTGAATCTGAACAGTTAATAAATGACAAAGAGAAAGAGTCAGAAGAACATCGGAAGGACATTAAACAATAATCTAACCATAAGTTGTATCTCAAGTTACTTCTTTTTTTTTGTATTTTATTGTATTATAATCCAGTATACCTATGGATGTGTGTTTGCCTGTTTCGTTTTTATGTAGTGGTAATATGCTCCTATCGAATGCATCCAATAAATCAGCGTTAAGGTTGAGAATATTTTATCGTCGTAAACACATTGTAAATCAAACAGGGATAGGCTATTGATCAGTTCATGTGTGGGCTGTATTTGTGCATGTATAGAGACTCTTTTTACAAGAACACTAACACAATCAAAACGAAATAAAGAAACAAAAAAACAACCCCTTTTATTTAAGAATTCAATCTATTTTTCGCTGAGAACGAAACGAGAGAAATGTTGAAGAAATGTGGCGATTTTTTCCTGTCGTCGTATTCCTGAAAAATTAATTAAATCTCGAATCGGTGGCGGTATATCTGCAATACAACGAAATACAATCTAACAGTCGTGGTAGTAGTGGTGGTGGTGGTGGTGGTGGTAGCAGTTTTGTTTTATAATTTGTCCGAATTGAAAACTGGTGCGCTTATTGTGATTCAATGAATTTGATTAAAATTTTAATATTGTTTTGTTTTCTTCTGTTTTTTTCTACTTTATTCATTTCGATTTTATCCATTCATAAAAGTTGCAGTGTTTCTGACGAATTAATGAATTTTTATCCAATATCTACAACCTATCAACCACTCTACATCTTTATAAACGTCCCATCTAAAGATTATATCCGAAAAAACAATATCAGAGGGCGGTAGTGTCATTCAATGATTTTAAATCGCCTTGCCACACCTGTATATGAGACAATCTTTGAAATCTACAACCTATCAACCACTCTACATCTTTATAAACACTCCTCTAACAATAAGAATTATATCTAAGAACCGATATCATACTGTCAATGATTTTAAATCGCCTTGCCAGACCTGTAGATGGGACGATTTTTGAAATTTTGATAAGTACTCGTGTTAACAACCAAATAAGCAACCCTCTATTATTAATGCCATTTATTTCCGATAGTTATATATAGTTTATATTATAAATATATGTATAAAGTGCAGTATAGTATAGACAAATGTTAGAACCATTCCCAACTATTAGCTAAAACACGATCTAACACTTACTTCTCAATTTAATTCAAACTGTTCTCTGATATTCTCTATGACATTTAACATTAGTTCATGTCATATTGGATGATTCAGATTAATAAATCATATGGATAAAATATATATAGAATATATATGTATAGTTTAATAAAATATATGTTACTATTTAGAACTATAATACTTGACCAAAACTACTTTTCTTCTACTTATTCTTCTACAAGATAGTAAAATAATAGATTTTTATTTGAAAGGTTATAATGGTTACTGATCAAGATCGTCGTTAATGATCATTTTTTATACAAATGATAAATTTTTATACAGATTAATTTGAATAGTCAAGGAGTGGCTATTTTATTGGGATTGATTTATTATCGAAGACTTCAATAAAAATTCCAAATTTCCGTATAATTCCAATAATTATACAACACGTTCCATTTTAAACGACTCTATACAAATGTTGGAACTTTAATTGCTTTGATTTAAACTAGAAATGGTGAATTTTGCCAAAATTATCAGATTGTTGTGTCAACGAATCTGTATAGAAAAAATTCATATTTAAATTTCTATTCCATATCTAACTATAAGTATAAATAACGAAATTAAAATTCTCAACGGTGTAATAAAAATTTAAACTTTTATAAATACACTATTAATAAATTTTTATACATGCACACACATATGTAAATAAATAAATAAATAAATAATAAATACGTATGTGTCTGTATCTACGTGTTTGTAAGTAAATTATGATAAGTCCTATGAGAGGACTAAAATTGTACCTTTTATACATATTATATACATATATATTTAGTCTATTAGTGTATATGTATGTGTAATAACGTATAATATAAAATCCCCTCTTATCATAAAATTCCCTTATCAAGACGGTAAAGGCTGTAAATACCGAATAATGTTGGCCGCACGTCGTTAAAATAGTTTTATTAATAAATAGTCGTACTGATTTATGAGTTTAAACAATGCAATGAGGTGTGGCATAAACAATTTTTTTTCCTCTCTAACCATTTAACATACATACTTATAATCGTCCATACTATGTGTTTCAACGGTTATAGTGTTTGAAATTAGTTGGCAAAAGATCTAACTAGAAAAAATTTGAAACAAACTAATCATTCGCCTCCACAATCGTCTCTTTATTCTGATCTAAAACAGAGTTTTATATAAAGAGGCGAAGGACTGGGTATTTTAATGTTCAATACTCGATTACTGCTAGTGCATTTTTAACGCTTTTAGAACCGTGAATAATGAATGAGTATTAGTTTGAAGTCAAGCCCGATTCGATTTAGTGTAATTCCATTTAATTATTGGACGGATAGGGCCTTTTATTGTTCCGTTCACTTAAAAGAGACATAGACAAAGAGGTATAAAGAGTGTCCTCGACTATTTTGATTGTTAATGTATGTGTCTACTACTATATAGATCGGTGGCTGGAGAGTGGGTCCGGTAACGATCGCCTTATTCGTCATTTGTATGTGTGTGTGGATGGATCTACACACAATGAAAGGACTAATTTAATAAATTATCCCGACGCGCACATGCTATAAGACAAAAACCGAAAATCCATCACCGGTCGAATATTGTGTGCGTAAGTGTATGTGTGTGTGTGTATATTGTGCGACTTTCCGGCCAATGTCCACCCACACTTTCGCTAAAGTAGCAACCATACATATCCATTCAAAAAACTGACAAAACATCAACAATCCTCGAGAAAGCTACACACAAACGAATTGAAGAAGGGGTAGCGTATTGAGACTAAACCCCAGTCTATACAGACACAATTCCCTTTCTCTCTCTCAATCTAACAACAACCCCTTGACGAGTTATAGAGAATTCCTCGAATTAGCCGAAATTTATATATATATACAGTTTATACTATATATTGTTTGATATATGATTCGATTCATATATCACTCTCACTGTGTTTTGGTCTCTTGACACATCCGTATTACAATAAGGCCGTTTTGACTAATCACCAAAGATATACACAAACACATAGATAGAAGGACAGACAGACAGAATGGTCATACAATATCGAACCATTTCCCGTCATATTTCCATACCTCCAATTTTAAAACAAAGACAACCGAAAAGTGACAGAGAGAGATAGAAGAGAAATTGGATGATTATGAAACGAAAGGGGTGAACTGATGAAGCGGACGCACGTCCACTATTACGCTAAGGGTTAAGACTGTGATTGATAATACAAGAATGAAGGGTACTTATTGCCTTGTCGGACAAACGAATTTTGATATTTAACCAATTTCACGATCACAAACATCCTGTTTTGTTCTGTTGATTATTACTAAAAAAATTAAAAAAAAAAAACTATATAGTAATATAAATATAACAATGTCAGTGCTACCAACCGTCACTTAGTTCACGTATTAATTATGGTCATTAGAGGTCAACAAGTCACCTGTAAACCTTGAAGAGGGGTCCTGGGAAATTGTTGGTAGTCAGTCTTTATTTCTATAGTTCCGGTTTATTACATTTTATACAATTCTATAAATATACAGAGTGTACCCGATAATATAGCCATGAAAAATGCTTAAAATTACACCAACAATTTCAGAGATGGATTTTGATAGGTTACAAATCAGAAAAAGTGAGGTTAGGTTGAAGTTTGACAAGTGGGTCGGTACACTCTGTATAGGTTAGAGATGAAATTGCCAACACAGATCCCATAACTGTGGATGTCACCGTGAATTGTGAAAGATTTCTCATAGTTGCGTATCAAACAATATTAAGAATAACAATAATGATAATAATAATACTAATGTTAATAATAAAAAATACATATATATCAGACAATGATCTGTTTCCGGCGGATACAATAAACTCTATACCATGTCATTATTACCAACGGACTCGTCTTCCCTATCATATCGAATCCGTTCAACCCCGTCAAGTTCCACAATTTCTTCTTCTTTTTCTACTTATTCTACTTCTTCTTCTTCTTCTTCTATTACACTCATCATACATATTACAAATGTAATTAAATTGTAATAACAAAAGAATAAATCTAATAATAATAACGAACATAATAATGTCATCTGTCTTATGGTTAGAAAAGAAATAATTAAAAGTCATATAAGCACAATTATCTAAAATTTGTATCTTTCCAATGGACGGATTCAATATTTCTACGGATTTATGCTTCTTGTAATTTTTTTCGATATTATTAAAATAATAATAATAATAATAAGGATAAGAGTCATGGTAATAAAAGAGACAATTATTATGACGTCATGGTACTATGA
This sequence comes from Mylabris phalerata, assembly GCA_020740385.1. Lineage (NCBI taxonomy): Eukaryota > Metazoa > Arthropoda > Insecta > Coleoptera > Meloidae > Mylabris > Mylabris phalerata. The sequence continues at coordinate 813,434 of JAJEOX010000142.1, read as the reverse complement.
ACCCATCACGATTCTTTTCTAATTACCACACAGCAAAAAAAAGGAACTACAACTAACACAGAAACAATAACTTTTATGGCACGTAACTATACCATCAACAGGTTGTTAGATGGTTGTTACAATATTAAAACTACCAGGTGGATGTGGAAAGTTGGTAATTCAATTAAGTGTACAAATCCAATGGCCTTGATTCCTACCAATATGGTAGTAATATGACGTCAACTTTATGTCTAACCAAGAAATCGGTGACACCTTGTATGTTCATTATCATCTTTGAATATAGCAAAATTGCAAATAATTCCCGCATTTTTGTGTAGTTACCCCCCGTTTATTATTATTATTATCATTATTATTGTTGTAGTTGTTGTAGAATCTATGTGTGTTGATAGAGGGATCAAAGGCATACCATTCAAGTGTTTAATCTCTGGCAAATTTTCGACAGTTAATAACAATAATCGTTGAAATATTAATTTTTCACATAGTTTGAACTGTGTGTTTGTCAGTGTGCGCCCGTTTCCTTTGAGTCCTTTGACGTTTTGAGATGATGCTGTTGGTGGTAGTGGTAGTGGTCGTGGTGGTGGTGGTGGTGATGGTGGATTTCATACAGGAAACAGGTTGAGTATTTTATAGGGTGGAAGCCTCAGGTATTGGGAATAGTTAATGAATTCCAACGTGTTTGTTTCAAGTGCGTGTTCCCTTTTATATCTCTTTATAACCGAAAAGGGAACACCGGGCGCCATACTTTAGATTTTCATCAAGTACGAAAGAGTATGGGTGAAATTGAAGGTAGATGGGAGAAAAATTGGCATTTCAAAAGATTGGATCTTATATTAAAAAAAGTTTCCCGTAAACGATACGATTTTGAATTAGAGACAAAATTGTGCACTTCAAAATTCGAGTTTGATCAAAAATTATTGAAATAGAAAAATTCAAATAAGGTTAGATATTTAAAAACTTTTATCAACCCATTTTTCAGAAATTCCAATTGCTATTGGTTAAATTTTAATTCGTTTACTCTTCAAAAAAATGGGTTGGTATAACCAAATTCTATTAATTTGAACTTAAATTTTCTAACCTTCAATTTTTACTTTGTAGGTCTAAATATACGAGGCTATGAGCCAAATCTATTACCACTTCTCAAAATTGTGCACATTTTGATAGCCTTATAGCTGAATTTATCTCGAAAAAGTTGATTGATCATCGATAAATGTTAATATTTTAAAATTTCTCAGTTATTCATCGTTTTGACTTCTCTAGTAATCGGATACGGACGCAAATAAATGAACGTGAAAGATAAAGATGGAGTTTTTTTTTTTTAATCTTCTTTGCTACTCTCGAACAGAAAAAAATCACCTGTATAAATCTAGAATGCTGTTGGTATTCGAAATAAAACAAAAGAATAAAGATGAATGTCGTGGTATTAAATAAATAAAATACAAACTAACACACACACATATGTATACTGGAAGAGAGAAAAAAACGACAACAAACGAAAAGAAATAGAAAACAAATGACAATGCCATGAGAATAGACATAAACGTTTAATATAGCGAAGACTATTAAAATCATCGAGCTGTCATTAATCGATTAGGTGTATCGGGACCTCACACATACAAAAACTAAACACACACACACAAACACGCATCAACTAATATATTTGTACATATATTGAAGTGGAAATCAACTTTTAATCGCTGAGAAAACATTTATTTTTTGATTATGTAAAATTGAAATGACCTAGTCAGGCACCTCCCAAATCTTATCGCGATTGATCCTTTCTACAGGTGGATAGTTTAAAGTGACGGACGCGGTATTTTATGTATAGATATAAAAAATATGTTTCTATACGTAGTGGTAGATTCACATAATATTGAAGAATCTCAACCATTTCTATCTGTCGTTTTATTATAATATTTTTGAAGAATATTAACATTGATTTGATCCAGACTGTGATTGTATCGAATTCTATTAACATCGTCTATAAGAGCATTCTAATGTAAAATAGCAGATTTAAATTTGTAATATGCAATTCGTTATAGATGGTATAACACGTTTTCCTCTATTTCTCTATATCTATCTCATTCACTCCATACAGTTATATACAGAATATTTCTAGATGTTACCACTCGGTTAATAGTAGTTGTGATCAATTCGGGTTTTTTTTTATATCATATTGTACTTTTCATTCTCCTTTCCTTCCACTACACGAAAATGGAAAAGGGGTTTTCATATTTCACATCATTTTCCCCTTATATTTAACGCTTTTCCAATTTAATCGTACACTTTTTTGCGCCTTAACGAATAAAAAGAACCGTCCGCATTCAATTTCTGTAGTTATTCGTAATTTTTATTCGAAATTCTCGCATCTATTCCACAACGAACGAAACTATACAAAGTGTTCCGTCTGGTATTGGATATTTCTTTGAATTTTAAAGTTTTCGATTGAAATTTGAATTGTAGAATTGTTTTATTATTTTAGAAACTGGTAGTTTTCCTTTATGGTATAGATGGAAAAAAATAAATAATAATACGAGTTTATTATTGTCCCGGAATCATGTAAATATCACACGTGAAGATCTGACGACAATATTCTCTTTAAACTTACCAGTTCTGGGAAAGAAATGAAATAAAATAGAATGTTTCATGGTTGAGTTAGAATAGAGGTCAAAAGTCATCAACTGGACTTTAACGTAATTATTATAAACGAATTCTTGACAAAATCAAGAATTTCTGTCTTCTGTTCCTTTTAAGAAACAAATCATTGGTTTAAATATAAAAACAAAACTGTATCGATCATTTATCAAAAATATTTATATTATCGTTATGATAATCATCGAATAGAGGAGCTACATCATGGTTGGCGGTGGTAGCTCTTGTCAGTCATCATGATCATCATCATCATGGGTCCTGGTTGTTATTATTAGTATTATTATTATCATAGCCATCTATGACTAATGATCGTTCACCTTTGTCGGACATCATCGAGGTGTCGGACTTTGACTTTCCAGCTACTGGTCTAATGATTGATTGAATCCTTTAAAGGATGCCTTCTACCATTTTTTCGTCTTTACCATCAGTACCATCATCATTATTATTATTACTATTAATAATAAATAAAACGATAAATTAATAATAAGAATAAACAAAGTGTGAGGTCGCTAATAAATTGTTTGTCGTTGGTATTAAGGCTCCCTGTGTAGAGATGCAGTCAAGTGTCTAACAGCACATAAATAGCAATGTGGCCGCCACTATTCACGCAAATATATACAGGTGGTCGGTAAAAATTTCACAATAAACAAAGATTAAAAGCAAAACCTTGAATTCGATCAAGTTGTCTGTACAAGAACAAGAGAAAGAGTGAGAGGCAAAAAAACAACAACATATAGAGAACCAGTCGAGAATAGATATAGCACCTGGACGAAATCGAAAGTTCTATCCATCTTTGTCTCGATTATCATCAATAATTGTTGGATTAGATAAAGATGGATTTATATTCAAATTCAATGTAGAAAAAAAAAACATGTTTAATTTTGAATGAATTCACGAATGAATGGAAAATTGATGAATAGAATCAAATAATAGTGTGATTTATGTTGATGGAAAACTAGATCCGTAAAAAAAATCGAACACATCTGCCAATTTAAGGAATTCGAGTTGATTTGTTCGAATTGAGCATGCGTGAAATTTGTACGCTTGAGCATTAAGAACAATTACACCGATTTTCGGTATTTCATCTACTTAGCGTTATTATTTACGGTAAATCAGTTGTTTTGATTGCGTTCTAGATTATGGGTATTTTTAAAAAAAACGAAAATAGCATAAAAAATCCATTAAAACTCCTATTTTTCTGCATATAAAAATAAACCCTTCTAAATAATTTTAGCATTAAATAATTTTAATTACAACTTGTCACACAATTTGTATAATTCATTGTTGGAAAATTCGAGTGATTGCGTGCTATTTATTATTATTGTGATTATTCTTATTATTGAATTCTGTTCATTTTTTAGTGTATCATTAAAACTTTGACCATGATGGATTGTTATAGTTTTGTTACGAATGGTACGAATGATGTGGTCGCGCCCCTTTTTCCATGTTCTCCCCGGAATAAAACAACCAAAGAAAAAAATCATCCATCCAGTATACTCTCTTTTATATTCTTGCTTAATGATCTTTATAAAATGTGGGTGTTTAAGTCTTAAACAAGACAATTTCATTGCATCTTATGTTTATTGTCTTTTTTTCTTTCTAATCTGGAATTAATCCGTCTATTATTGGGGATAAATCTTGAGGAAATGTCTACATTTATAGATGATATTAATTATCTAAATTTCCTATAGTCTATTCTATCTATCTATCGTACAATTCGATTGTTGTTGACATATGGGAAAGCAAGCAAAAGCAATTACAAATGAATATTATTGTATTGTGCATGTGTGTCTGTACGTTAACGATATCGACAAATACAAAGACAAAGACTACATGTATATAGCATATATGAATTTATCTATTTCGCCAAATAGGAACAGTTTAATTCTAAATCAAACACATATTCGAAATCACATTAGATAGATTGTCTCCTATTTCGTTAAATACACAATCTCCATTCACTAGAAGAGTAGAGGAGTTCAAAAGATTCGATTTAATAACTTGGAAATTGATTTTTACTCAAGTACAAGGCAAAAATCTTCAATAAAAACTCTTTTGAGAGGAAGATTTGAGTTGGCAAAAATTTTGCAAGATGTAGGTAGGAAAAGAAACAAGGCAAAAATTTTTCCCATAACAAGCAAATCTCTTTAGAGAGTGAATCACAAGCCTCAAAGATTTAAAATCTGTTTTTGAACATCAATTTCTTCTAGAAGAACAATTTAGAGTAAGTAAGCATGATTTGATCGTTAAAGCATTATAAACAGGCGCCAAAACAAATAAAGGGATGACTGGCATCACTCACTAGAATAATAGCAACAACATCAATTCATTTTGATGAAAATTGGAAAAACGAATCCTCCACCTCTTCACATCTATACAATACAACATATCAATCAACGAACAAAACATTGAATAATACACATGTCAAAATTCAATGCTTCAATCAAGCAAATATAAGCCAATGTTAAACGAGAGGATAGACAACAACCAAAAAATAAATAAATAAAAACAACACGAACGAGGTGAACATATCAAATCAAATCAAATCAAATTTTTCCCCCATTTCCATTCATCTGTATAGAGGAGATATTTGATCATCCATCAATTCAAGCCAACAGCTATCGTTTGGAAAAATAAACCACTTCTCTGCACAAATCTCGGCTATTTGCCGGCTATAAAGAGTGGAAAAAAGCCTAAACGAGCACAATTCTGATCGAAATATCATCATTCATTCCTATCTATTTTCAAATAAAACAATACGATTACTTTTTGTTGTTGTTTTTAACAGGGTTGAAATGGGGATCGAGGGAAAAAGTGAACAATCAAATCCAATAGCTGTGAACATGACAATAACACGATTAATTTGTAGACAGAATGGTGTGAATATATTGGATGGATGATTGAATGACTGACTGACTGGCTGACTGAATGAATGAATGAAATTGAATGAATGGATGAATGACAACCGACACAGCTATCGAAACGATTTATAACACAACCCCATGGCAATTGATTCAACAAGGGTAATAACTATATTTGTATTGTTTCCATATTATTGGAAACAATATTGTTGGAAAAAAAAACACCATCAAAAAATCACCCCTTTTTGTATCCATCAATAGATACAATAATGAAAAAATTAACCCTTATTAATGACCTAAATTTACAACCACTAAACTAGGGGAGATTCGTGAAGAAATCCTCAAAGAATTCACAACTTCTTTTACTTTTCTTTATATTGTTCACAACCACCTCTCTTTACCCTTGTTTTTTTCCTCTTTTCCACCCCAATCTCTCATCTATTGACAACTCGTGTTGTATTATAAAACGAGCAAACGAAGGGCTCATAAAAAGTCGGAAGCCGCTGTGAAATACCCCATTTTCCAATAAACTGATATCAATAGCTACCTGTTGAACGTTTATTCGGAAATGAGAGAGGGTGGCAAACAGCAATACTATTATACAACCACTACTATAACAAATTTACACACATACACATATATAGATAAATTTAAGGGGTGAATTTTGAAATCTTATAAAAAACTAATATGAAACTATTTAGAATTTAGGCGAAAACCCACCCTCTTGGCTTTATTTTTTCATACGTGATTTAACCTTTTATCGGATGATTTTTATACTGTGTTTGTTACAGGAGGGTTTAAACGGACACAACCACAATCCCTGAATTGTATCAGGTTAAGGGTTGATAGCTTGTTCGACTACTAACCAGAATTACATCCACTCTTTTATATAGCCTGGATTTTTTTATGTATTGAGAGAGGATACATTTCACTGTCCGTAGGGTAGTTTTGGGGTATATTCAAGGGATTTTTATCCCTATATCACAACGTTCAATGACCAATAATATTGTCGTTGTGTATTGTGCCGGTTTTTATCCTGATTTTATGAAAAAAAAATAAGGGCGATGTAGAGAAATTGAATCGCCACAAGGGTATTGTTTCGATTTTTATTATCGTCGTTTTTTTAGGGGTAGTTTTAAATGTATTTCAATGACCGATTTGTGTGGTATGTTCAGCATTTTTATACCATTGTACATTTCTAAAGGGTGGGAAATTCTACCAATGCTATGCAACTTGACTGCATATTTTCGTTTAACGGCCGGCAAAGATCAAACAATTTTCTTCTCCACTTTTTACCCTTTTTATAGCCCACTGTGTTGATTGGATATACATCAAGAGAATCCCGTTGAAATATTTGGCGATGTTGTTTTGTTATTATAATGATTGGCATTATTGACATCCAATTCGATCGAATTGTTAAGCCTGGGAAACAATTGTTTCGGTATTATTTCTGTAAAAGAATTATCGTCGTCCTAGAATGACTCACAGATGGACTTCGGGAAGACTGGTAGAAGAAGCGTCAATTATAAATTATAGTCATCCAAAAGTGACTTTCCTTCAAAGAAAACTTGTCTATTATCGATTATTTTGGCAAATCTTCAGAATTACAGTTGAATCGCGTTACAATAAATGAAACAAAAGTTTAATAATAATAATAATACTGGCAATAATAACAGTTCAAGAATTGGATTCATCTGGAGCACGCAATACTTTTCCTAATTGAAACGTCCATTCCGACATATTTATAATTGGAACCATCCCCCTATCATACCTACCACTATACACAACTATACTATACAATTTAATGTTTTTACCAAATAAATAATATTTTTCCAACTACCCCCATCTAGTATATTTGCCAAAAATACGTTATTATATCATGCAACTAAACATATTGCACGTAATGTAGCCTTATTGTAGACAAATTTATAAAACAATAAAAATTTATAACTGAAATAAATTGGAATTGGAGAGACTGTTCAAAATATTATTAAACTAACGGGAGAAGAGAATAAAGAGAGAAAAAAAAATGATAATTTTGTTTCTTAGTAATAGTGGTTATAAGTAGAAATCCGATTCTATCCCAATAAACGACATGCCATTATTTCCCATCTGTTGAAAGTTTTGTGCTCTATATATGTGCGGAATTATAACAGGAAAAGACGAAGGAATCGTATAGAAGATGGAAAAAAATCATCTTTTAGGGTGGTAGTGGTGGTGGTGGTGGTTGAGAAAACCATTGCAATATTTCTAAATTATACGAAAATATCACCGATAATCTTAATGATATTTCTGCAAAGATGTGTGCGAGATGGGCGAATGGAAGACCAAGCAAAATGGCAAGGAGGAAAAAAATAAATTTATTGCAATAATAATAAGTCTAGATCGTCTCTTATAGGAACTATAGATGGTGGTATAAAAACGTACAAATAAAATAAACCTATATGGCTTGTTATTAGCAATATTGTATTGTGGTTTTTGTTGATCATAATCGTTGTGATAATAATGTAAAAGACACAAATAACAACACTTAATTATAATTTTTCGTTGTTTTTCTCGATTTTATCCGTATTGAGCAACCGATTATAATCCAAAACAGCCATACTAACCAATCATGTGTATCACATAAACAATCATAAAAACTGGCATTATATCCATAAAATACCATCATACTTAAATTAATGCCCATCGACTCTGGTCATTATCATACCATTATAGAAATACACTGGAAAACACTGGGAATTTCTTCGATTTGTTATCGATAAAATGGGGGAATTACGCAGATTGATAACTTCAAAAATTCCTCTATTTGTAGACGCTTGATTAAAAACCGATTAATTTCTATTAAAATTGAAAATTAATAAAATATGCCCTTCAGAAATCCTCGATAACAGCGTAGGAAATGCAATATGGCATAAATAAAAGTTTTTCGATTTTAGACACAGGTAATATTGGAGAAATACTCAAAAGGATCAACAACAACAAAAAAAAAAAAAAAAACGATTTAAAACTTTTGTAAAACATTAACGAGATTCATAAATACATAAAATATGTTGTTTTCTTTGTTTAAAAACAACAATTGAGAAACTTATTAGCAACTATCTATCGTTCCTACTGCTCTATCGTAAAGAAATCTAGAAAGATACGAAAGATCTATAAGAATCTGACAGTTATTACAATTTATAACGAAATGCTAAATTCCAATTTCAGGTATTTTCAACGAAAATAAACACACAGTTCGATATGTATTTGTGATGAAATATTTTTTCGTCTTCGTCTGCCGATCAGCAGGTATTAATTTTCTCTTTTTTCATTTGAATACAAGTATTTTTCAATGGAAACTGCAGTCGTAAAATTTAACGATTGAAGTTTCGAGATTGAGTTGAAAAAAAATCAAAATTTTCGATCATCATAACAGAACAACGACCATCTGTTTTTAATCGATCAAATTGATCGAATTCTTTTCGATTTTTATAAAATTGTTGTTAAATTGACTACTAGATAGATGATAAGGCCTTAAGATTCGGAATGTGGTTGCTTAATTCTTGTGTTTATATTGAACGGTTCGTGGAATTTGCACATGGTTGAAATACAAGATTATAGTCGTCCTAGATTGACGCAATGACTTTCGAGCTTAAAAATCGACAATTCTACGATGAAATTGTCGTTTTAAGGGCTTGAACTGAAAAATTCTCTTTACGTCTACACAAAAATAGTTCAAACAGAAAGCAAAAAGCCCAAAATTGACCAAAACTGGAAAATTTGGACTTCCATAAAATGGATTATTGGGCTAGTCTTCTAATTTCTGAGTTAAATAAAAACTATAATGGGGGAGCTTAGAAATCGACAATTCTACGATGAAATTGTCGTTTTAAGGGTTTGAACTGAAAAATTGTCTTTATGTCTACACAAAAATAGCTCAGACATAAAGCAAAAAGCCCAAATTTGACCAAAACTGGAAAATTTGGACTTCCATAAAATGGATTATTGGGCTAGTCTTCTAATTTCTGAGTTGAATAAAAACTATAATGGGGGAGCTTAGAAATCGACAATTCTACGATGAAATTGTCATTTTAAGGGCTTGAACTGAAAAATTGTCTTTATGTCTACACAAAAATAGCTCAGACATAAGGCAAAAAGCCCAAATTTGACCAAAACTGGAAAATTTGGACTTCCATAAAATGGATTATTGGGCTAGTCTTCTAATTTCTGAGTTGAATAAAAACTATAATGGGGGAGCTTAGAAATCGACAATTCTACGATGAAATTGTCATTTTAAGGGCTTGAACTGAAAAATTGTCTTTATGTCTACACAAAAATAGCTCAGACATAAAGCAAAAAGCCCAAAATTGACCAAAACTGGAAAATTTGGACTTCCACAAAATGGATTATTGGGCTAGTCTTCTAATTTCTGAGTTAAATAAAAACTATAATGGGGGAGCTTAGAAATCGACAATTCTACGATGAAATTGTCATTTTAAGGGCTTGAACTGAAAAATTGTCTTTATGTCTACACAAAAATAGCTCAGACATAAAGCAAAAAGCCCAAATTTGACCAAAACTGGAAAATTTGGACTTCCATAAAATGGATTATTGGGCTAGTCTTCTAATTTCTGAGTTAAACAAAAACTATAATGGGGGAGCTTAGAAATCGACAATTCTACGATGAAATTGTCGTTTTAAGTGCTTAAACTGAAAAATTGTCTTTAAAACTATATTTTTTAACAATAATCATAATGGCAATAACTTTAGAGCATAGAACAGCCTCAAATTCGCAATTTTGGACTTCCATAGAAGGATTATTGGGCTAGTCTTCTAATTTCTGAGATAAATAAGAACTATAAAAATCGCCTTATTGTGTCGAATTGGAAAAATTAAATATCTATTACACCCCAAATTTAGAATAAGTGAAGAAAATCGACAATTTAACTGTTACCTAACAACAATACAAGCAAAACAAATTTAATAATAATTTGATTTAATATTAAAGTTCTACGTCTGTGTTAACTGTGGAAATAATTTGCAAATAATTAAAATAAAGGTAAGTCGCCGGATTCAATTCAAACCCTGTTGAACACAACTAACACATACAAACCCCCTTACCCTACCTCATCTACACATGGTTATACGATAACAATTTCCAAATAATTCTAGAGTGAAATAGATGTAGAAAATTCAAATGGGATAGATAGATATGTAGAGGGAATAATTCTAGTGCTTTTCTCTTGTTCAAATCAAGTTAGTAAGTAAATTCACAAATCTAATATAAATTTTACGAAAACTGTATAGAATGATGGTGGTAAATGTTGGTGGAGGTGGTGGCGGTGGTGGTGGACGTTCTCTTTTCTAAACGATCTGGACCACCACCACTGCCACCGACGGTAGACGAGAGAATGCCGTAAGCGGCCCTCTACTAATAATTCATAAATTGAATGTTTCACAATTGCTAATTCAACAACATCATTCGCACAGTAGGCTTGTTCTTAACTGGTAAACGTATGTAATTAAGTTTGTTTTCTATTATGTTCCGTATAGGTACCCGGTTGACCAAAAGCATAAATAATTTAATTGTTCAAACAGTTGTCCATATCAAATTTTCTATATAATTCTAACATAATATAAACGTTATATATTTGTATTGGCTAACTACGATAGGGGGTTAGTTAAATTAAGTTTTGCTTTAGAGAGAGTGCCGTATTGCGGCTATGCTTTGGCTATTACAATGTATATATTTAGATTTATATATAGGTGGGTACATTGAGTATCTGTTGTATATAACTCTCTACTAAATGTGTGTATGTTGTAATTCCTCCAGGGCAACTAAAAGTCACTCAAAATTGTGTGTATTTGACTGAAACTGTTTATAAGAGTGGCCCTCGTTCTACTAAAACACCACCACCACCACCACCACCACCACCATACCACTAACCAAAACCTTATTCATTCCGATTCTATACTTTGATGTCGTCGGCACGTGGAACAATCAAGGATTACGCGTATTAAACACGAGTTCCTCTAATATCTAACTACCCCTTATCTACCTTTGGGGATCATTTCACGGAGATGTTCCATCAACCAAACACAAACCGCAATTTGCCCAATTCTTCCCCACATACCAACATACCCATATGGATAATTCAACATTTAACAAATCGAAATTTTAAGAACAAATTAAAAATAATAAAAAAAAAGTGAACAAATTGGCCCGGTTTAAAGCTATGCGAATTGATTGATCTGTTGTTATTTGGTAGAAGACCTCAACACCAAAAAAAAAACCACCACCACAACCGAATCGGGACGCATTCAATTTCGTTTATAATGAAATAATAAAATCAAAAAAAAAAAAAAAAAAAGACAATATTGAAAAAGTAGTCGAATATCTTTTGATGATTGCCAAAAATTGTCCTCGCCCCTTTCTTGTCTTTTAAAACATCATCATCGTTGTTGTGTAAAAGGATATAAATGCGCTTTGTCGGCAACAAACGGCGCCCGATTTTAATGAGAACCATTTGAACATATGTTTCGGTAAATCTTGAGATGTTGTTGATGATGATTATAAGAGAGAAGATGGAAAAAAACGAAATAGAGAAATCAACGATTTAATAAAAAAAGAAGAAAACAAATCGAATAATTTCCCCTTAATGAAATCGACCATTAACATGAGAAATATCGGTAGAATTACAATTCTAGAAGCTCTAAAAATAACCTTTAAATTTTAATAAGAGAAATTGACAGTTACGCATGCGTACCTCCTCTATATTCACATTAAATTGACAGCTACGCATGCGTATTGCTATTTAATCAACTCTAATCTCTATTATAGATTTTTTCGGTTTAATTCCCTTAAAATCTGGCTACAACAAGACACATACAGACACACAATTAATCGAAAACATATTTATTTTATTTTACTACGACTACCACGAATACTAAAACTTTTCTCTATAGGTTAGATAAAGATAGATATAATCATAGTGAAATATTGTTCAATGATACATCGGAAACCGTAGTTCGCTAATTAACTCTTCTAAATTAATTGAATCTGGTGTTACCTTAGAGATATACTGCGACAAAGTAACATAGAGAAAGAGATAAAAAAAGAAGCACAGATAGAAATCGGAATATACAAATAATTATCAAATAAAAAAAATAAAAATCGTATAATTATTAATTAATTTCCAACTAAACTTATTCAACTTTTGCAAATATTTATTTAATAATTTATTATTGAAACGAAAATAGTTTGTCGTTCATATTTATACTGGACATAAGTTATTATTAAAATAACATGTCTATGTTTATCTAGGTTTGTTGGAAATTTTAATTAATATTGTTAATTAGAATCGTCTATAGATATACGATGAAATTGTTATTATTATTATAATTAATACGTACAAATAACAAGAAAGTATTGCAAAGGGGTTAGTTTCCATTACACTATGTCCATTACAGTATATTGGGGAGAAAACTTAAGGAAACGGAAAATCTTTGTTGTTTGTTCGAAAATTTGTTGTTTTTGTTGTATGATAGAAATGAATCAACGTTAATTTATCATCGATAACAAATTGAAAGGCGTTCTTCTAGACTAATGATCTCGAATCATTAACTCTCGGTTTTTTCTACGCTCCATCACCCCTTAGATTCGCGCATATCACCATTCGTCGGTGCGCAATTGTACTTTTCCACACTATAAACTAATCAATACCGAGGAATATGAAAATTACTAATTAATAATCAAATTCTAAGTTTATCACAATTAAAAATCTCTAGAAATGTTTAAATTAATTCAAAGAATCTATTTTTCTTTCTGAAGTAAATAATAAAATAAATAAAAAATGTTAGCACATGTCTCATTATTTTAAATTGATAATTTAATATGAAGAGAAAAAAATTAGAGAATATTTCTAAGAAATTTGAAAGAATTCAAGGTTTATGTTCTTGATTTTTGATTTAACATTTTTCAAAAAACGTCAAAAGAAAATCAAATCTAGATCTAGTTGGCACTTTATTACTATTATTACCATTAATAATAATAATAATAATAATAATATTTCTGCTTCTTGTCGTATAGTTGTGGTTGATTTTAAAGTGAACCATACGTGAAGATTGGGTGCACGGTTTAGTAATTCTATAGCGTTTGTTTTTACGCCTGCATGGTTATAGTGAACTTGGAAAACAATAATAAATACGATTATAATGACATTTGAAGGTGCTCGCCCATGAAACAATCAACTGTTTAAAACAACAAGATGAGGGGAACCGCGGGGAAAGTTTAGGTTTTTTTTTTTCGGTTATATTTCCGGATTAGATTCTGATTCTTCGATTTATGATGTTCAATTGGAAATTCGCCCCTTGTAAATTGTAATGTGTGTCAGTGTCCAAAAGCCCCTGTAAAAGTTGGCGTTTTAGGGTCAAAAACTGGCCTACATTAGTTCACCCCCAAGTGGGTCAAGTGCGTCGTACAATTACATACAAACACGTACACATCCAACGAGTGAGTGAGTGAGTGAGTGAGTTGACTATACATATCTACATATAGAGGATGCAGTCGGGATTTTCCCTCTGTACAACAAGTACAATGATTCTATCCTATACATATCTGGATGTTATTGGCCCAAGTGACGCGAGCCAGCGACCGATGTGTTTTATATATAGCAGCATATAAGGGTGGTGTGTTGTTTAGATTTTCTCCTCTACGACGAGAAGTATTGATCGAAGAGAGCTACTAGTTGTAGTAGTGGAAATACAACGAGTATTTGATCAGACTGGGACCGTCCACTGCCACCACCCCCATCATCCCCATCAACATCATCGTCTAAAACCACTCACACATGCCGGATTTCTCACACAAACAAACCTGCTGATAACCACCCCTTTTTAACAAAACGTAAAAGAACGTCCTTCAATTTTCGATTTAACAAATAAATTAACAATAAATAAATAAAAGTCTAACATTTAGATGTTTTTCAACACGTAAAACCAGTCTATGGACGTAAATAATTTTTTAAAATAAATTATAAATAAATATGTTAACAACAATGAAACCCATAAAAGTGACAAGTGTTTGAATAAAAAATTAATTTTAGAAAATCACAAGTTTAGTGACAACAACCAAAAATTGTTTATAATGAATTTGTTATAAAGGAACAGTTGAAATATATTGTTTCAATTCTTAGAAAATTATGGAAATTTATGATTTTATTAAAAAATTTAAACATTCCCCCCGCTCTCTACAATTCTGTCTCTAAATCTTCTTGTAGTGATTAACATTTTATTATCACATCAAATTTTTTATTTAAAAAAAAGATAATTATTTTAAACATTCATGGGAAAACAAGAACACGTACTTACAATGAAAGAAAATTGTAATTAAACACACACAAAAACGAGAACTTTTCGTTAGTTTAAACAATAATTGCGTTACGCATTAAAATTATCGTCAAATAATAAAAAAAAAAATTTTACTATTACGCAAATTGTTGTTTTGAGTGAAATTTACAACAATTACACAAAAACTCAACAATTTCTATTTTTTTGGGTAAATTTTCCGCACAATTATAGAGAAATATTGTTAATAATAAATTATTATTAATAATAAATCTATGGAAAGGGTTGATTTACCGTCCAACATAAGGGTTGATATTTATCAGGCAAATATTAGAAGATACCAATAGTTGTTGTAATATAGCTTAAGAGAAAGATAGCGATACGTATAAGGGTTGAATATTAGGGGATGAAATTGACGACATTGTCGCCAGTTGGTAATGACACAACATATACGCAAAAAACTAAGATTTTCACAAAGCGAAACAGATATAGATAGGGATACAGATATCTATATATACTATAAGGGTGGAGGGTTGGAAAATCACGACAAATTATATCAATAATTCTCGATTTTCTTTTGTTGATGTGTGTACATTAATATCGATGAGATTGTTGATAATGATAGTGAGAGGGAGAGAATGATCGAATTTTGGTATAAAGGGGGTTGTAAGACCGAAACGATAACACACATTTTGAAATGAGACAGATGTGTTAGTGTGTGCAATTCGCGAGGAATATATGCAAACCCCTTTCTTGTAATTTAGCGAAATAAACATTAACGCTACTAAAAGCAATAAAATAAATCAACCTACCGAACGTCGCACACTGTTAATGGGGATAAAAGTGGAGGGTGGTCTTTTAACACTAATGGTATGAGTTTTGAGTATTAATCGGTGTATACGAGGGGTAGGAAAAGATGAAACATCACGAATTTTTAATTTCTCTAATCGTTATTAACACAGAAAGAGAATTGTTGATAAATAATAAATGAACGGTTAGAATTTTTTTTCAAAGTCTACAATACTAAAGATCTCTTTAAAACCACCCTCTTAACCCCTACCACTGCCAATTTTAGTCCAACTCTATAAGTCTTGATACACTGTTCAAATGTTTTTGTCTCTAAAGAGATCTATGACTCTGTTAATTTCTCAGGCAAGAAATATAACTTGGAATTAGGAGAGGGGTGGTATAGTATATTTTCCTCTCTAACAACCCCCTTTTGCATCTCTTTCTCTACGACTAAACTATACTACTATATTACTAAAGTCTTAAACGGAAATCTTGTAGTATAATAGATATACAAAAAACAATTTCAACCCTTGTTCCAAGTACCACCACCACCCTCCTTCAACTACTCCAGAAACTTAAATATCGCTATATTGATTTTTAATGTAATTAAACTACTTTGAGGTTTTTTTCTTTACTAAATGAAATGAAATGCGGGTGAACGTCAACAAATTCCAACCCCTTTGTTAATTTTATCAATAAATTCAACTATTCTTTGTTTCAATTCCTTTCGAACCCTTTCTCATTTCGTTTCTACTAACTTTGTGTGTGTGTTCTTTAAAGAGGACACATTAACGATAAAATTACCCTATCGAGACACGTAAATTCTAATATATTCGCATTGATGATACGAACGAATTAGTAGAAGGGGTTGATGATGGTCGGTATGTTCTTTTACTTTCACCCTTCGAGAAAACAACCAACTTCAATTATTGTTATTAGAGAGTGTGCATCTGTATCTCTCTCTATTGGTGGTAATATTGTATGTTGATATATCAACCCTGTGTTTTTCGTTAAAGGGTTACTTTTAGATAATGTTGTTGTTGATGATGATGGAAGTAGAGAAATTCCGGTTAATTAACCAAAATAATTTCTGTTTTTTTTTTTATGGTTTATTATTGTTAAAAATTCATCATAAATTCTCATCTAATAAATAATTCGAACAATTTCGAATTATTCCATCCATCAATTTATTAAACTAAATAGGAAAGAAATGAGTCATTCGAGATCATTAAGTCATTTATATTAGTTCAAGTTTTGCGACATGAATGTTTATAGTTGAATTATAATAAAATGTTGTAAAATTGTATATTTCCGTTTTTGTCCTAATAATCACATCTATTTAAATATAACAGAAATACGAACGAAATTAGTTGTTTAAAAAATAAGAAACAGAGTTCGATAGGGTTCGATTCCCCATAAAATCAACGACAAATTTATCATTTTCAAACAAATAAAACACACCTGTCGGGCTATTTTTAGACCGAATTTTCGGCTTATTTAAACAAACAGGTAATAAGACTAATTATAAAAACAGTTACTTAATTAAAATGATTATAGATAATGATAGATCCGTTTCAATAGACTACTAATTACGGAAAAAACTATCAAATATTTCATCGAATTTAGATTTGTTATAAAAATTTTAGCATGATTCATAATCCTAAAATATTAATTATGTTTTTTTTACTATTTAAACATTAAAATAATAATAATAATAATAATGAATAGAGACATGGAAATATTAAATATTCATTAAGCAATTTAACGAACTATATTCAATTTTCGTCTACAAACTATTACAAGTAAACTAATCAGTAATTAAACAAGCAGTCGTCGAAGAGATGCGGGCAAAAGTCATCGTATTCTTTTCTATATTAACTAATAATTTCGTCTATTTTTTTTACAAACTCTTTTCGTTTGTTTTCCTCTTTAATTTCTATACTTTAATTAAACAATACTATCTATACTTGTCTCTGTCCGATAAAAATGTCTGTAATTCTCAAATTAATTGTATGGAAAGAGATGGGCAGATAGTGTGATGTAATGGTGATTTTTTTTTCTCGTCGTCGTCTATTAAAACAAAGAACTAAATAACAATTCTACTTAGTCAAGAGAAGAATAAACGTTCTAATTAACAGTTTTAATAATGATATCCTAATAAAGTTTAAGTTTGTTCACACGAATCGTGTAGATTATGACTCATGTTGGATTTATTTAAAAATTTATTTTTCCCTCCACTATTCCTACTACTACTACTTAGCCAATATTGCTTTGTTTGCTTATTTCCTAATTTTAATTTCTCGTTGTTTCAGTCTTCCTATTCAACTATTGTTGTTTTTGTTTCAAAGGAAAGTTGTTGATAAGAGTGGAAAAATCATAATTATTATTTACAATAATGTCCGGATAAATTGCAATAAATCACTAGTTGTTAATTGTTGTTGAGTTGAATAAAAACACGTTTCTACTACTAAAAAAAAAAAAACGATTTACAAAGAATTTTTCCATATAGCGTGAGAATCAAGACATTTTCGTTTTAATTAATAGAATTTCGACCATGTACTAACTAGTTTCTCTTATTTTTAACGTTTGCATTTTTTTAATTATTTAAAATAATAATAATTAAAAACTCACCATTTAGTGTTAGTGAAAGTCCTCGTACTTGCCAAGTTCCTAAAACAAGGAATTCAACATAAATCGAATTCGATAATGAATCATTTAATTAAAGAAAAAGTCGAGCAAAATCGAACAACTACTCGAACACAAATCGAACACTGCTCGATCATCAATCGAACAGTCTTTAACTGCATTCGAGCATAACAAGTGGACGATAATACATCATTTAATTAAAGAAAAAGTAGAGCAAAATCGAGCAATTACTCGAACACAAATCGAACACTGTTAGATCATGAATCGTGCAGTCTTCAACTGCATTCGAGCATAACAAGTGGACGATAATACATCATTTAATTAAAGAAAAAGTCGAGCAAAATCGAGCAATTACTCGAACACAAATCGAACACTGCTCGATCATCAATCCAACAGTCTTTAACTGCATTCGAGCATAACAAGTGGACGATAATACATCATTTAATTAAAGAAAAAGTAGAGCAAAATCGAGCAATTACTCGAAGAATCGAGCAGTCTTCAACTGCATTCGAGCATAACAAGTGGACGATAATACATCATTTAATTAAAGAAAAAGTCGAGCAAAATCGAGCAATTACTCGAACACAAATCGAACACTGTTCGATCATGAATCGAGCAGTCTCCAACTGCATTCGAGCATAACAAGTGGACGATAAAATTGATTTAACCAGTACGACGAACATTAGAGAGCTGAATGAAACCAACTCAAATCATAACGAACTTCCAATACGAGCACAATTGAGGCTCAATTGATTTAATGGAACGGGAAATAACAATCATCGATAAAAATAATTGCCTACAATAATCTATAATTATAATTGTTGAATCATACTTAATTAATTTCGAAAAAAATATCGGTGTGAATTAAATAAAGAGCAATAAGAGCGGAAATTATTATTATTTTAGATGAATTGATTTGTAGAAAAATTAAAAATTCGGAAAGGAAACGATTCAATGTTCGTGTGAGAATTATTTTTTTTAACAAATAAACAATAATGTCGATCTATTAATAGAGAGAGGATGGTTAAATTAGAATTATTACGACAAACAACATTAGTATCAAGGATAATACGAATTTAACAAATAATCGGACATTATGTGGTCAATAATATTAATACGTTTAATAATAGTGGTAATAATGGAGAGAAATTTCCATACAATTCGTCAGAATTAATTAGGAAATGACTTATTTGTTATTTTAGATAAAGGTTGTTAATTGGATCAATTATAATAAAATTTCGACCATAATTTATTATGTTTTATTAATAAATTGGTGTTGTTGTTCTTGTTGTTATCATCATCAACATTACTACTATTATTATTGTTGCTGTTGTCATTATTTAATATTCATCCGTGTTATAATTATCAAGATCAATTAATTTCTATAATAATAAATGAATAATTCTGTTTAGTGTTAAATGATGTCTCCATATTGTATATATATTTTAATTGGTTATATCCGTTATTTAATCATATTATTACAAATATTTTACAATGTATTAGTGTGTGTGTATGTGTGGGTATATGTTACTAGTTAAAATTATCATTCGTTGGAAGAACGACGCCCCCTAATTCGATGGAAATTAATTGTCTAATAAATTGCGAGACAGTCGAATTGTTATTGTCGTTTTACTGTTGTTTTTCTCTTTGTTGTTGTTGATGATGATGATGATGATGATGAAGTGCATGGTGAAGAGGAAAAAATGATTAAATTAAAAATTAAAAAGTCCACAAAAAATTTCGTCGAGTTGAAAAACATCGGAGAGACTCAATGATAAAGATAGAAAGAGTATTAATTAATGAATGGATCGGTTTTTTTTCCGGTTGAAATTGTCTCGATTCTCAATTAATTGATAGACAGGCAATTTAAAAATTAAAGGGTTAATTGGAATCGAAAGAAATTGGGTCAAATATTTCAAATCACCCTATAGAAATTTATACACCAGCTATTCCAATTTGGTCAACTTTACTGGTAATTCGAATCGCTTTCACTCTATTCGATTTTAGTCAATTTAATCTTTACACCTACCTCGATTAACACGATTATAAGTTAACTATCTTATAAATTATTCGAAAATTTGAGTGCCTATCTTGTGTTTTGTATAGTAAGTAAATCATGTAACTTTTAACCTATACAGAAAGTCAAGAATGTTAACGAAAGAGAAAACTGACATTAGAAATTTCCGTATCCGGCCTAGCGACTTTTAGAAGGAAATATCTCGAGATCTTTAGTGTGTAAGTATGGGTAGATATATATGTTGAGAAACAAACAAGAAGCGGTAGCGTTCAATACATATACACATACACACTTATACAAAAACAACATCTCAGTAGGCCATAACTTAAGGCGTTCCAACACAAACCACTACATATATATTTGTTTCGGTTACCGGATCATCGTCTTCTTCTACTTCGTCTTTAACAACAATCTTCGTATAAAGGAGAGACATAGAGAGAAGATCCGTGCAATAGTGGTAGAGAGCATTAGAGAGGAAGGAACAACCAAAAGGGGGGCAAAAAAAAGACGTGCACCATGACAAGATATATTGTTCCAGTTACAGAACAGTTTAAATCTATCTATCTTATTCTAACTTATTGTAAATTAGATAGAATTGATCTTTGTTTTAGTTTTAGTTATATAATATATGGATGTTAAGTATTCAATGATTTACATTGTTATCCTTTCAATATCCTTAAAGGACTGTCGCATAGGGACCGATTTACTGTAATCGTACCATACAAGATAGAAGAAAACCAGAGACATCTGTGTGGAATCTTTCATCTTTGTCCTTTATATTTCCACATCCTGTTTTATAATAAAATCGATTCCGCTATAAGTCGATCGCAAAAAAATCCTCCAAACTCGGCACAATTGCAAGAAAAAAATAAGGAAATAGAAAAGGAAAAGAGAGAAAAATTGGTGTACGTCCTTATATTACACGGAAATGTCAAAATTCTTCACGCAAATTTAATCGTAATGCCACCATAACCGTAAAGCATCGACAACGATTAAAAAGCAGTCAAGTTGATTTTTGTTTTGTTTAAAATCTGTTTTTTTCTTCTACGAAAAAAAATTGTTTATTAAAGAATTATTACGTAATTACGTATGAAACATTAGAAGAAAAACGACATACAATTATATTGCGGCTCGAGCGAAAAATTTCAAAGCTCATGTAAGTGTATCGGTGCAGAAATTTTCACGGATATTACACGGTGATCGTCGTCAAGTCGATGATTAGACCAGCTCTATTAATACGGAGATGAAAGGACAAAAGAATAATCACAATAATACACGATTTTTGAACACCTATTTACCGTGTAAATAGAGGGATGGTTGCGATTTTAAAGGTCAAGGTCTATAGTTTTCTTGATTATTAATCGAGTGATTATTTTGAATTTTCTGTTTGTTTCTCGTTTCTCGATTTTAATGGTAATGATGGTGCTGGTGGTTTTTTTTTTTTTAATTAAACAAAAAATAAAATCGAATCGAGACTGAATTTCCATCTGTAATTAAATGTAAATTATTATTGAATTGCTGACGTAATTGCAGTCGGTTTCGTTGAATATCGTAGGTGGTTCTGGACGTTAATTCGATTTTCAATTATTTCCTTTTTTCTATATTATATTAGTGTTAGTGTTAGTGTGTGTGTTTGTGTGAAAATTGAGTGGAGGTGGTGTTTATGGGTTGATCGAGTCTGCGCATTAAATCGAACCAACGAACAATACCGAACCATAAATGTGTGTTCGATAAGTGCCAATTTCCAATAACATCCATTCCAATACCTATCGATATACATATAGATATAAGATAGTGTATTGGTGGTTCGTATCTATCTATCACTGTCTAGCTCACACCATCACCGTTAACCAACCCCCATTGTACACCTCACCTACCCGTAACGATCTAGATCTGGTTGAAACTCTACAAACCGATAAGTCCGATCACACACAATTCCCCACTCGTTCACTATACCATCTCCTATATAAATGATCTGATTGGTTGTTTTACTACGCAGAATCGATACTTGGCAATTCTATTGCTATAGATGACTACCTATCGACGATATTCGACCAATACCGGGACCTTTCAGAGGTATATAAAGACCTATTTACTTGTCTATATATAGAAATATAGATAGCTAATATTGGTTGATCGCGCAATTTTACCAATCACATCGCCCACCTACTGTTCGAGAAAAATGCGGAAAATCTACCCAACCAATCATTGGATGGTGTTGGCAACAAAAAAAAAATTCAATAAATTTTCCATATAGAAGCCTAAAACAATAAGATTGATGTTGATGATGATAATTTGCCGACTCGGAGGCATTTCATAGCGAGAGAGGAAATCTAACTGTCGTCTCTTCTGGTCATTTGTTGGATATTCGTCGATTAATAAAAGCTAGAAAAGCGCAGCATACGGATCAAGTGTCTGTGTATATGTAAAATGTCTATGTATGTGTGTGTCTATACGTTATAAAATCGATATGATGGTCGGGTCTCTGGGTTCTTATAAAAAGCGAAACCGGAGATGACGTCCTGGCTCTCCTGCAATTCGCCTTTTTACCGTTTTATATACACGCACACATCTCTATATGTCTATGTATATGTGTATATATATATATACAAACTAACACTAGTACATACACATACATGTATATAGATTTGAACAGAGAAAGAGCTCGATTCCGAGGCGGGCGGCCATTGCTATATCAATCTCCCCGGTTATTCCTGACGTCATTCCAGGAATTTATTCCCAGGTTTTTGTTGCCTCAAAACTCTCAAATAATCGATTAACCAAAAAAAAAAAAAAAAACCACCATCCGTAGATACTACAGACAGTAGAGTAAAGTATAGGAGGAAATCCCAATATTATCATTTCTATAGAATATACACATACTGTTATAAAACAAGTAAGGTTACAATAACTAAATAGGAATGAAAAGGGTGGAATTTTCATTTCAAATTGATTATTAGATCCCAAAGAGAATTGGGGAGATTTCGGCTCAACACTCTCTAATTTATGCAAAATTAATTATTGCGTCTGAATTTCCTTCTAATAGTAGTCGACATATGAATCTTACGTCGATATTTTTGAATTCAATTGGATTGAGTTTTGTAAATTTGTTATTTTACTTGTTGTTGATGGTAGTAGAATAACGTCCACCTGTCGAAGTTATACACGCATATCGTACACACATCATCGCATCATCATCGAGAGAGAGCTTAAGGACGCTGGGCGTCTCCCAACCGGGTCCGGTGTAGACGCTACAGCGTCGGCGTCTGCAAAAATCGAACATCTATACTTGTACTAGTGTGCGCAAGAAGTCGATCTGGGGTCGAGAGGTCACAGGTCGTGGGGGATGGTGGTAGAGATGTGTGTTGTATATGTTCGAAATCGTGATGATATTAATGATGACGATATTGATAATGATGGTTGTTGATGATGATGATGATGATGATGACTACTGGGTATAACATCAACAATGATGGTAAAGAGTGAAGAGAGTGAAAAGAGCGGCTGCAGGGACCACCGTTGATCGGACGGTTGGGGGGCAGGTCCGTTGATGAGGTTTTTTACGATATCCAACCCAGTTCGATATCGGTGAATCGCCCACCCCCCGCCCTGTTTCTATTACGACGCCGCCGTTGCGGCGACGACGACATCGACGACGGCTATATACTAAAACGGAACGTTTGTTAAAAGTGGATCGACGCCGACACCACCACTACCACCCCCCAATCACATACTATAATAAATTTATAAATGAAATCCAATAAATCTACCCCTAGAAACTGAATAAGAACAATAACAATAACAGGAACAACAACAATAATCAAAATAAAAACTTTATTAAGGATATAAGAAGATTGCAACCCCAACAATACAACATTGGTATATCTACAATATACACATACATATATTCACATTTTTAAGATAATTTATTTAAGTTTTCCAAGCGGGGCGACAACGAGCGACGAATTTAAGAAAAGCCATCATCTTAAGTACGGATATATTTCATATCACGGGGTATTTTTAAAGGAATAGGGATGACGCTAGAGGGGTTGACGAGGAACTGGGGGAAGGGGGGGCCAAGATCGCGGGCGTGCAGAAAACACGCTCTAAAAATATTGCGTGTCGTACACTAATACACGAATAACTCTAACAGTAATTTAGGACTTGTTAAGCTCGAACGACACCCCGTGAAATAGGATGGAAAAACGCCTATACCATACTGCACAACAAATACACACTATTTTATATGTATAACCACCCCCCAAAGCCCAAACTCTATACAACTGTCAACAGATAGGAGTATGGGTCGGGGGGGTAGTTGTCTCAAAATGGGACACAAATCACCCACCTACAACCAACAACTACTATAACAACAACAACAACACTCGGTAAGGTTATCCTATTATCCGTAATATTTTATTATTTTCGTTATAGTTGTCTTTTTCTATCTTATATACGTCTCGTATTTTATTTCGACAAACACGACATTTGTGGAATTACGGAAATTGGACAATTTTTCAATTGGAAGCTTCTAGTTTTGGTTGAATGTAGAGAAGTGTGGAGAATATTTCAACAAAAATAATAATAGTAATAATATTGGATGCGAATAGATAGATAGAGAAAGAGAAAGGGGTGTAATAACGCTGGTGGTGATGATGATGGTGGTGGTGGTGGTGGTGGTGGTGGTGGTGGTGGTGGTGGCGGCAGCAACAGTAACGCAACGATAGAGAAACAGGAAGCAACCGTGGATAGCACAATAGGAATCAAACGAAATTCAAAGTTTTCTCGTCATATAAATAAAAGATCAACGATTTCTCTCCCACAATCTCTCTATCTATCTTTCTCTTTACGTATAAGGGTTGAAAAAATGTCTAACTAATTTTCCACATTTACTAGAAAACATCAAACCAATGATTATATCAATTGAGATACAAAAAACTAATGTGCGTAGAATAATTAGGCAAAAATTTAATTTTCCAGTTCAGTTGGTTTTATTGGCAAAAATTTTTGCGTTCCAACCACATATACAATGGGATACCTACAATAACAATAATAACAACAACAACAATAATAACAATGATAACAATAACAGATAATAGAGTCACACATTTGTGTTAATAATGTTTTGAGTATTGCTTGATCTACTCAAACAATTACCTGATTAATTAACAACAGTATTATCAAATTTGTTTTGAAGATCTACTAAGGCCCAATTCACACCATCTTCAACGGCAATAATGCCACGTAAGCAAGCATTTCTTCAACTGGACAATTTTAAAAATTCTAACCTACTTTATATGACTTTTAAGGCTTTTTTATGCTCGAGAGGCAGTTCACATTTTTCCCCTTTCTTTGTAAATTTACAATCGATATTTAGAATGTGCAATTTCGAAAAACTTGATCATTTTAGACGCTGTTTTCCGAAAAACGAAAACAAAAATTCAAACGGGAATGGGTTAACCAAGAAGCCTTAACTTTTCTTGATTTGCCTAGATGTGTTTCATGTCATTTTATTGATTATACAGGCACTTGTACTATTGAATGTTAACACACTTTTTTTTGGCTAAAAATGCGGTTTTTGCAATTATCAGAAAATTCCGTTTGATTTCCCAAATTTCATGGGGTTACGGACGTACAAAATTGAATCCCGAATCGATTGAGATATATCCCATTTTGATATCTTTTGTCGTTTTTGAGTTATCCTTACGAATTATTTCTGATTGTTTTTTATGGAAGATTGAATGTTACCGTTCACTTCGAAGATAAATTACTTATCATTTTTACAATGCTTATCCGATTACTTTATAGTAGACCAAATAAAATGTGTTCATGTTAATTTAGTCGACCGTGTTGAATAGATACTAACGGCTTATTGATTTATAATTTCGGAAAAAAATGCTTTAGAGGCGATTTGTAGAAAAATGGAAATGTCCATTCGTCTACCCATCTTTGAATTTTTTTCGTTTTATTAAAAAAGCTATAATTTTTCAAAAATTGTCAAAAAATCTGAAGAGCTACACATCGCATGAGATATCAACAGTTTTCAAGGCATGTTTTATAAAATTGCTCCTAAATCTGTGTGAAGACAGCTTAAGATGTGTTGCTAATTCGTTTTCTATTGCCGTCAAAAGTAAGAGTCGTTTAAATTTGTCTGTTGGCTACCTGTCGTTTTCTAGGTATGTGTAAGTGTGCTAATTTGAAAACTTTCAAAATATTTCCCCCTCAATATTTTTCTTGATGTTTCACATTATATAGTTTGACATAAATTTTCGTCATACGTTTATACGAAATGTGTAGGCGCAAATAATTAGTTTCAATGTTTTCACATCCAGGAATATCGTTGTATTATTAATGTATGTGGAGGTGCAGTCTGTATGTTATTGTCTTCGATAATAGTGTACTGAGGCCAGGAGTTTTTAACAAACATCTGCCAAGAATTTCGCTGTTGTCGACGTCGACAGCATCGTCGTCGTCGTCTCTGTTGTTGTTGTTGTTATTATTATGATTATTATTATTATCTCTTCTTTTAAATATACAAATACTTAAACTGATCTTCAAATATAAGAAACAAAGATAGAAAAGCAACAAATTTGATCTATATAGGAGCGAGATAGAGTGAGATTGAATGGAGTATGTGTGTAGAGGGCGAGACCCTCAGGTCGGGCCGCCGATCATGTTATAAATACCTGACGTTGTGGTGCAAATATACACCGAACCAGCCCCTGTGATTCATTGCCTAATGGTTTGTCACTTGTTTTTATTGTTTTGTTTTATTTAAACATCAATCTATCTATCTATCTATCTACAAATATTAATCGTCAATTATTAATTAATACGCTTATTATTATCTATTTGTTTTCATCGTTTCGAAAATGAAGAAAAATAGAAATAATAGCCAACAACAATGATCTGTTCTTATCACGTAATATTTTTCTTGTACTATACACATATATAAGTTTAAACAATAAGAATACGAGTCGCAGATGGAACAATGATAGAACGTCAAAAAGGGCCGGGAGCGATGCTCATTAGGACACACTTCATCCAGTTGTGAGTGCAGTAGGTATGGAGGGACACTTGACAATTGTCTGTAGGACGCTGAGGGCGTCCTCGAGTCTACCACTTGGAAATCTTTCTCTATACACATTCACAATAATACAAACTATACTTTTCTCCTCTATTATTTACCAAATGATTATTACCAATTAAGATTTACGTTTCTATATATTTTTTTTATTTTGTCGGTATTACAAATTATTGTTAAATGTCAATTACAACAACGAACGAACGAGGAAAAATTGATGAATTACATGATTAACATTTCTAAGTTGTACCTGTAATGGAGACTTGCCAAATGGCAAAAAAAATGTCCACGATTCTGTCTAATATCTTTATATCTATGCAACTATCTCGCTCTTGTTTATTTAAACTTGGCCAAAATATACGGAAGTTTTTGATTCATTTAACCAGAAAATATTTCAGATTATCTATAATGGAAAATTTCCATCTTAACAATTTATTTAATTAGGTATTTACTTTAATTTTTTTTTGTTTTTTTCGTTTTTTTTGCCTTCTATTTCTCGTCTTTTCCAATTAATTTTCCTCTCCAGCCATTTATTGATGTGGAAAAACCACCGGCCGCAATTAGTAATGTCCAATCTAATGAGTGGCTACGGTCGGTTTTCTGTTAAAGAGAAGAGAGAAATTTGCATATACGCGAAAGAACCGCCACCACCACCACCACCGCCACTATGGACTATGAAAACACACTAGTATTGCTGGCGCTGTTTGCCGCCGACGATTCCCTCTGAAAAAGGCGCATACAGAAATTCTTGCCGGTCTCTCTGTTTGTATAATTTCCCATTTTAAAATCTACCTACTAATGAATTTAGGCGAGACGTTATTATATTTTCATTTTATACAACATATCCATACATACACACACATACATACAACAAATAGAAAGACAGAAATATGGAATTTTAGAATAGTGGTAGTATTATTTAATTATAAAATCCCTTTTTCCGGACAACACCGTCTGTATGTATGTATTTTGTATTTATTTGTTTTATTTTCAACAACCACAAACAAAATGTCTCCAAATCAAAATAATAATAACAATTCTATTTTATAGTACAAGTAGAAGAAATATAGCTACTGAAATTAAACAAAAAAAAGTCGAAACGTACAAAAATCATAAAATAAAAGAAGAAATGATAGAACAACGACACAAAGTCGTGTCATTTTAAATTACGAAAACAATTAAAACGGGCACAATTTCTGACTAATTATTATTACTACGGCCAGGTGGATTTCGTGATGTGAATATTCAATTTTTCTAACTATAATTCCATGGAATCCACAAAAATAAAATAACAGAAAAAAAAAACACAACGAAGACGGGGAGCAAGCAAAAAAAATGAATGAACGAAGAACAGAAACAACGCATATTTGTTGTGTTTAATTATCCATTTGACCGGACAATTCAACGAAATAAACTCAAAAAATGAAGGCCAATTGTTTGAAACCTGTCGTTTGTAAAAAATAATTAAAGAACAAAGACATAATTTTAGGTGCCAGTGAAATTCGAAGTCTAGGTGAAAACTAAAGTCCAAATTCACCAAATTTCAAGAAAAAGAACCACAACAATAATACTATCACAAATGAAGTCTCTAATTATAAACGAGACAAATTATTTTCTAACTATACAATCGAATTCCGCTATTATATGACAAACTTTAGCACCTGTTATAGTATTTTGATGAGTTTTTCAAGTTAGCACACAAAGATGTTCAAATTGTAATTACAGACTTGCCATTTTTTTGCTTGAAATAAAGCGATTATTTTGAAAATCTCTAAACTCGACTTGTTGTTGTTGTATAAATTCTATTCTTGCACAACTTGGCAGAAGTCGATCGGAGGTGCGGTCAATTAATATCAGACAAGTCATATGTTTCTTAACAGAACACCCGCACCATTTCTCAATTCGTCTCTATTTATACGAGCATGTGTGCGTATATTTTATCGATGTTTTAATTTTTCGATTTTATTCTTATTTGACATTGATTTATTTTAGGCGACACTCTACTTTACATCGATATTAATTCTTTTTTCTTTTATTTGATTCCAACAATCGGGTTTTTTGGCCAACAAAACCAGATAACGATGGGAACATGCCGATGTTTTACTAGTAGCCGTTTCGATTTTAGAATTAGTTGAATCGAGGTATTTGTCATGTGTCCAGAAATAGATTTTTGTCTGTATGTATGTAAATATGTATGGATGGATGTATTTGTGTACCTACTTTAAAATATTATACGTTCGGTAGTGTGAGTGTCACTTGTATCGACAAAATTAGAAGGATCGACGACAACAATCTCGAATTACTTTGACTTTTTTTTCCGTTGTTGTTGTTGAATAAAATCGAAAAATTGGCAAATTTGATGGTTGAATTTCTTGCACATTCCCATTCCAAAACGGTTGATTATTGTGGCCAAGTCGTATTTCAAATGCGCAATTAAGTTTTGTAACAACAAAAACCTTTTAATACAAATTGAATTAATTTATTCGTCAAAACGTCGTAAATTATACGTTTGTACTTTACCATACATCTATAATAGAATAGTCACCATCTCTATCTTATAGGTATAATAAAAGTTTTTCATCATCGATGTTATTATTATTATTATTAATATCATTAGAATAGTAAAGAGAGTGCAAATGAAATATTGTCACCTGTGTGTTTATGAAAATGCACATCATACCAGTCTCTCTCTATTCGTTGTCGTTGTATTGTAAGTCTCCAATATATTTATACGTTGTATGTGTGACTGATTAAATATAGAATCAGGCCGTGATTAGAACTGAGAAGATTGGACGGGACACAACTATAGATTGGGTTATGTATTGCTACAGATGATACACTGTTTGGCAGGTGTACTTGCTTATATCTTTTAGAAATGGTAATAAATATATAGATGTGTTTGTGTATCTATATGTATGTAGGATGGATGCATTTATAACACTTGAATCTATCTTGATTATTTTCAAAATACAAATTGAAAATAAAGGTTTGTAACATTCCTGAAACTAATCGGACTGCTAATGTCAATAGAACAATCTCAAAAATTCCAAAGATTTGTTGTCGTGTTTTTTTTTTCGTTCCGTTTTTATTTATTTATAGCAATACTAAAACGTCATTTGTACAAGCAAAAGATCAATTTCCTAAATAGATTTTCCTTTGGAGAACATAAAAGACAAGTTAACAAGAATTCCTCTACATTCCCAAAATTTTCCGGTAGTAGATGGAATTTTTGTCGAATTTTCGGTACTGTTGAACATTTATAAAGTATACCCGACGGCAAAAAATAAAATACCGGCCCATATGTCAAACAAAAGATTAGTACTTTTGATAAGTACCCACTCAAACGTCACTCACAATCAATTGAATAAGTAGAGAGTTTCTTATAGAAATTATATTCAGCATGCAGTAAAGTTCTTTTCTGCATTATTACTATCATTTGTGAATAATGATTGGAGTCTTTTAAATATTAAAAAATTGTGCATTTGTAGTTGTAGATGCAAATTCTTGTTATTAGAGTGTTGTTTTGAATTCTATCCGTAATCAAATTTCTCAAAAGAAACAATTAAATCAAAATCTATCCATTAGTGGAGTGTTGGTGATTTTTCATTCTTTGCCAAACAAACCGAAACAGTTGTCCATAAATTTTACAGCAATTTAATCAAAAATTGTAACACAGTACACATAGAGATATTTTCAAGTCGTTTTCATTTTCATCGTTCTTGTAGTCTTCGTCGTCGTCGTTCTTGTCGTCGTCGTCGCAATATTCCATTATCATACATTACTTAAACTCAATCTAAACACATAAATATTCGAGAAGGCAACGACGACAAATCTGCACAAAAGATAATTGAACTTTCTTTTTACCAATCTTCATGAACAGTGTAGGCAAAAAAATCGCCATTTCTCTAATAACGGAACGGCAACGGGAAAAAAATAATAAACCAACAACACAACACGAGATGATTTTTGATGATGAACATGTGTTTGATGGTTTGCTTTTGTTTCATTGTTAGTTTGTTATAGTACCTAGATAGTAGTAAGTATTATGGGCGAGTATACTCGCCACCCCCCTATTCACCCACTCCACTATCTCGTCCTATCGTTTACCTCGACCAATTATCGTTTATCATCGGCTGAACGCAAGGAAAAGAATAAGAACACGTAATAAGTATGGATTATCAGAGAGAAGCGAACATAAGGACCATGTCTAAATGGTTTCTACCATAATGTTACAGAACATTACATCTTCTTCTAACACATCACAATCTATTATCGATTAAATAAAGATAGATATAGATGATAGGTAGTTTTAAAATGGAAACGAAATGAAACATAAGGCAATTTCCTATAAAGTATAAAGAATATATATGGCTGCAACTTTTTCTCGTATCTGCCCATTTTTTAAATACATTTCTTAATTACTCGACGAGAACACACACAAACACAATATAGGGGAGAGAATCAGAATAAGAAAGGAGAATAGAAGGGAAAAATAACGCAACATTGATTCTACCGCTTTTTTACGGTTTTTCCAAATGTATTTATCTGAAGACGGCGGTAGTGGTTGCAGTGAATGATAGCCTTCAGTTTTCCACCCAATCTCTTGTTGTTTCCATTTTGTTCACGATTACCACAACAAAAATGAAGGGAAATTTACACGAATATTACCCCATAAAAATCCTAATTAATCGGAATTCACGAGAAGAGATAACAACTACCACCATCAAAACGACGACGACGACATTTCAGTTCTGATTATTTAAGTTCGAAATTAACTGGAACTGGCAGAGGATCAGTTAAGTATTGCCTTAGATCACTATTATTATTATTATTATTATCAACAGAAAAGGGAAGCTACCCCAATTTCTACAAATCATCCGATTTTTTCAACATAGAAGAACCCTTTCTCGTTTCTAGTTTTAATTGTTTTAAAGCACATTGCCAATTTCTAAATTCCGAACTTTATATTCGTTATAAACCAGTTTTATACCCTTATCGAGACAATTTCCAACAACAACAAAAAATCAATCCACCCCTATTATTGATAATTAATCACTATAGTTATACAATTACGTAATAAGATCGGTTTTGATTAAAAATTATTAATAAATAAATCAACCCTTTTGTAGTGTTATAAATGGAATTTAAATGGTAACTTGTTTCGAAATTGTGATAATAATAATCGAGAGGCATATGGACTTTGTAATTATCTCTACAATTAAATTGAAATAAATTATTGATGTTTCTTGTAATTCGCTAATTTCCAGCCGTATTTTAAGGGTGGAATTTTACAAAATTATTGATTTTTCTGTATTTCCAGTTATCGTCAGTTGTGTGTTAAAACAAAGAAAAAAAATACATATTCATGAATGAGTCGCCCCTATTACCACTACTATTACTATTAACTATACAACCCCCTTATGTTCTTCTATATATACGTTGATAATAAGGCGAAAAATACGACTAATAATTATATTGAAATATGTAGATAGATAAAAACGAAATAATAACATTATCATTAACTGATATCAGTGTTAATGTATGACAGTTGTCCAATTTTTAACATTTGGAGATTTCGTGCTATGATAATCTAACGGACTATCTATAGGCAGATATAAATAAGGTTAGGGTTATTGTAAAATTAATTATACCATCGAAAAATGGACTTGTAATAAACGACAAATGGGGAAATATTCCCAAGATAATTATTTAATGTTTATCAATTTTTGTTACAGTTTATGTTTTACAGGGGTTATTATATGAATAAAACACACACGTTTAGGTATAAAATACAGTAGATCAATATTTTATTAGTTTTAATGTCGATTTCTTCGCCCATTTGGGGGTTGTTAAAACAACGAACAGATGGATTTTTTTTAGGAAAACTCAATATTAAATTGTCTTTAAGTGTGCGGTTAAAATATCGACTGGTGAGACTTTTTGTTGTAAAAAATAACCGACCGGAAATGTCAAATGTTCGGCCGGTATATTCATCAATAGGTATTGGAACAGGTGTTTTCTATGTCTGGTTGACTGTTTCTATGTGTGTGTGTGTGTATTTTTAATAGCAATTTGATCGTTGAAAGGGAATTGGAAATGGAAACGGAATATAAAGAAACCGAACGACTGTCAATAATTTTTAACGTTCTCCAACTAACAAATGTTAATTTCCTTTTGTTTGTTGTGATAGATTGTTTCCGTCGCTATTAAATTCGACAAATTTTCTATTAAATTTAACCAAAAAAATAATAAAATTAACATTAAATTAGCCAATAATAAACTTAATTATCTATTACAACAATTACAATGAAATCACACTAATGTTCATTAAATAATTAACTAAACAAAGTAATCTTCAAGGTTTCTATCAAGGTTAATACACTTCTAATTAATATAGCCGATGTTTCACTTAAGTAGAAAGATCAATAAACCAATTAGTCATACAAGATTTGATTGATCCGTACGGTAATAATGTAGATTTACAGTAAAACCTCTATAATGTTATAAACGGAACTACCCCTTTTGCAGCACAGATTTCGTAAACTTTAATTTAGTGACATTATTCTCCGATTATTTTCTTATTTATTGTCTGTTATTTTGCATGTTTTTATTGTTTCTTGTTCGAAATAGTCGTTGTTTCAACTCCATTAATAGACTTTATATATCTTGTTCTGTGTCCAGTCTACCATAACCTTATGACTACACTAGTCATATCCGGTAATGGTTCAATGCGTACAACAATACAAAAATCAACATATTATCTATTTTCATTCAATTATTAACAAATAAAATACAAATTTATCTACAATTCTCTCATATTATAAACAAAGAAACATAAATTAACCTGAGAGCCATGTCGAGTTTTACATTTCGAGTCAATACACCCAACCATACATGAGACTTTACTAGTAAAAAGTGCCAATTTGAGTGGGTACAAATTGATTTGCAAAAACCACAACAACAATAGAAATATAGAAGATTCATTAGTATTGTTTAATATTATTACTATTATTATTGTTTTAATTGTAGCCCAATTCTAACAAGTTTAAAAGTGTTCAAAACAAAAACGGAAAAGAACACATAATTAATGTGTAATTTATTAATTTATTCGGATATTGTTTCGAAGTGAACGTTAAAATTACCGATAACGGACATAGATAATTTTATAGAATTTCTGTAATTAATTCATTTAAATGTGTGTATGTATTAGTTTTCCTCTCTTTTTTTTTCGTTTCGTTATTTTTAGAATTGATGATGTAGATTCACATAAGTTCAATGCATTTTTTAGTTGTTACATGTACGCAACCATCCGAAACAATACCATTTTTTTCCTCTCTTATCTCCTTGTCTTTCTCCACCACAACTACACTTATTTTAATTCCATTATTTTATCTCTAATCAAATTCAAACGAAAAAAAAAACGTAATCTATAAATATTATTTTTATATATTTAATTCATTAGGTGAGGTTTTTAATATTTCAATTCCCAACATTGTTATTTTAAAGATTTAGAAAAAAAATAATGGTTGTTATTAAATAGTTAAAATGATCAAATTCGCATTTCCTCTACAGACTAATTTGTTTTTGTTTTTAAACAATTTTTTTTTTAAATTATTATTTCTCTCAATTAACAAGCAGACCATAACGAAATAATGGATAATCAACCAATTAACGATGTCTTCAAGTGATATTAAATTATAGTATTCTGATGTTTAGTTAGTTATTTAAAAGCGGACTAGAAAAAAAATCGTAATAAAGACCATATACAGGACGATTCACAATTGTGGCTTATTAGAAATTATCACAAGTTAGTTTAAATGTTTAGAATTTTCTAGAATTGATTACTAAAACCTTTAACTATGAAGCCAAATTTACGAAACCATTCAAATCTCTTCTACAATAAAGCTAATTAATTAGAATTAATAAAAAAATCGAATTGTTAATTATTGAATTGAATTTAAATTTTAATAAAAATGAATCAAAATTCCCCCCAAAAAAAGCCAAAATGCTGCATAACCCTGTGTGGATTAACCGATAACTAGAAGGTGGACTTCTATTGAGTTTCCAACTATTAGAGCTTAATTAGAGAAAATTATAACTATAGAGCGAACTATTCGGTTATAATGACAGAATGGTAGTGAAGACAATATAGTTTAACCTTGATAGCTACCATCAATATGGAACATAACTATAAAGCAGCTTTTGGTTTCCCTTTTATCGATTATCATAAAATTTTTTATGTGACATAAGTGGTATTAGTGCAATAAATACAACAATGACAATAGGGTGATATGTTAAAATTTGTCGTTTTTGTATTGTAAATCGGCCTTAGAAGAGACACATACGTAGTGGGTACTACCTGAATTTAAATGTGTGTATGTATATTTAGAATATATGTTTTAACGGCCATTATAACCCTATCATATGTCCTATCATTATAATATTTGAATAGAGGAAACGAACTATTGAAAAGCGGGTCAAATTCCAAACCAAAATCCTCTCTCTTTTCTTGAACAAAATATTCTTTCCTGTATATGTAGATGATATATTATATAGGAACGTATAAGTAGATATCAATAGAAATCCTCAAGGACATATTCAACCCTTATTCTTCTTTAAATATATATCATCGACATATGGTTGAAATTCGTCATCTAATTTGAATATAGCCAAAAAATCACTAGACAACAATATGCAAAACATATAAGTGTGAGAGTTTCTAATTCTGTTCCGTTTCTTTTTCTCACTCCTTAATCATCCCCTTCTTTTCCATCATCATCATCATCATCAATAATATTTAACAAACACCACCATCTGCACGATAAAATTTATTTATTTAACTATTCAAATATTATGTAGAAAAAAAATACGAAGGGATACGATCATCCGGTTGAAAGACGGAAGAACTAAAAGGGTTGGTTTTTTTTCGTAGTGATTCTCTATTTGAACTATTGATACTTGATTTATTAATAACTCCTTTAGGGATTTTTTTTAAATTTAAATATCTAATCCTTGTGGGATTTCTTAACAGAGAATTCGATAGACCACATGCGAAAATTTAATCGACTACCATCTTTGTTGCACTTATTTAAAATTGTTATAGATCCTTTAGAGACACAATGCATATAAGAGAGATAGAAAGAAATATCGCATATTCGGACTTTGGTCACTATTTATGTTTCTATCTTTGTCGAACATTGAGATGCTTATACAACACATCGACTATCTCTATCCTTATCTGAATCATAAAACATTTGAATAGATTTAATAGATATTAACGTAGACGTAATTCTATTAACAGAGCTGTAATATTTCGTTGTTATTATAGTCGTAGTAGTAGTAGTAGTAGTAGTTATTGTTGTAGTTGTAATTTGATGGTTGTATTTATACAAGGTGTGTAGTGTAAGTGTGTTTATATGTGTGTATGTGTGTGTGTGTGTGTGAAGTTTGTAAACGATTTCGTGGCCACAAAACTGATGCTTTCAAAGTGTGAAGTAGTGATTGTTATACTTGCGGTTAATTTTCAGTTGGCAGACGGGCAAACATTCGGCCAACAGATTCAAATTGTTCCCAATAAGAGAGTACTTTAATTTTTTTTGTATCTATCTATTATTATTAAAAATTAACAATTATTAAAGGATTAGGTGGTGGTTGTTATTTTAATTGAAAATCACCGATAACAGACGACCTATATTTTAATTAGTTTTTAATGAGGCGTTTTTCTATTTGTAAAAAATCCAAATCTTAAGTACCATTCACACGGATTGTTAGAAAAAGATAGATAGATAGGTATATACGAGTAGTATATGTTGATTATGAGGAAACAATACAAACAGTATAACAATGCGATGAAGTATCCCCAGATACTTCAGAAAAAAACAGGAAAACCAAAGTCAAGTGCTTCAAATCCGGACACGGTATAGTGGTAGTAGTAGTAGTAGTTGTAATGGTCAAGTGGTAGGTATCTAGAACTACTCCTATTTATTTTTATCACAACATGATGATAGTAATAATAATAATAATCATGATAATAATTTATACTCATCAATTGTTATTATTAATTAAAGAAAGATAGGTCAAGATTTGGATTTGTTGTTAATTTTTTTTCTTTCTCTCAACTATGATGATTACGGTGACGACGACAACAACGCAACTACCACGCAATATGAATTTAAAAGGCACCCCTTTTTTACCTGTCGACAGTGTTTAACCTAGTTTTACCCTCTACCGATATACCTACTACTAAACTGTGTATGTATACCCACTACAAATGAATAGAATTGTATAAAAGAGAGGGAAAGTTATTATAATTTTTGTGTTTAAATAAACAGAACAACAAGATCGGCAAAAATAGGGTTGTAGATATTGATTTTTCTTTATTTCTTTCTTTATTTCATTCTACTCATTGGTCAAAGTCAGATAATTTCGATTAACTGTGAAATTAAACTGAATCCTTCAACTCTAGAATTTTTATAAATTTTCCCAAAAAGCTCCCATTGGAAAAAGCTTAGAGGGTCCAGAAATAGAGTTACAAGTGTGCCAAAAATTTTGACGCGCACCTATCGTGATTGGAGGAAGAAATTACGGAAATTAATTAATACAATTATTTTTTCCAAAAAATTAATCAAAAACATAAAGCTGAAACGATAATAACTAAAAATTTAATAAAAATTCTTCAAGTGTCATAAAAACCGTACCATTACTGATTACGACCGTACAAAAATCCCACCCCTCTATCAAATATTTATTAATATCGTGACAATATTCAATTTCCAGTTCAAATCGACCCTTAACATTGGAATTTAACAACTTTTACCAATAAATAAACAAATAAATCAAAATAAAAAATGCAAATACATTTCTATTATCATCATATTGATAAGATAGGGCCAAAATCGAATCGGCCAATTGAAATAAAGAAAATGGCGACAATAAAATTAATCAAAGAACAAAAAAAACAATCACGAGAGAAAAAACAATAGAAATTATAACGTCATTGATTTATCAAACATGCAAAAAAGTAATTAAGCGATTTTTATTTAATTATTAGTTTAAATAAGCAAATATGTAGAATTTCTTTTTAAATAATAACACCAATAATAATAGTAATAGTAATCGTGTAATAGGGGTGGGTTTGATTATAACGAACTTTCCCACTAAACTGGTTCTTCACTCTTTCAATAATAAAAGTTGATGAGAATCATAATAACAACAATGAGATGAACAAGAAGAAAAAACTGAATAGGGGGGTTAGTAAGTAGAATTCCGATATCGATATATGCAGATAAGGGTTGATAATTAAATTAAAAATTGTAATTCATGATTAAAATTTCGCAACTGATCTAGTTTATTTTATGAATGGTTGTTATATTCAAATTCAATACAAAGAAATAGAAAGAAAAGGGTTGGATTCTTAAAAGACACTCACCCCAAATTATTCAAGGATACCTTTTATTTTTCTATACGTTTATAGAATCGTTGTTGTATTTTATGCATATATGCAAATAAACTAGTTTGATCAATCATAAGGGTTGTTTTTTTTATTTCGTCTTTTGCTGTTGTATTAATTTGAACTTATCGAATCTAAATCCGTTTTGATTAACGACTGTAAAGGACGAAATATCAAGTAACAGATGGTTGAATATTTGAAACCCTTTCGAAATTCGCTGGTTTAAAAGAAAATTTCACGAATTGTTAGTAAGTATAGAGAGGAAAGACAGTGGAATTGAGGACTTTTAAAACATCTGCTGAATTATCTATGAGAGGGGTTGGATGCAAATTTTAATCGTGTCTGTGAATCGAAAATTGGCCCAAAATGGTAAAAATTGAAATTACCCTTTAGTCGATTAACAACCACCACCACTAGTAAAATAATAATAATAATAATAACAACAATTGAGAAAATAAACGACATTGTCGACAATAAATCCAAACCAGTGACAGAGAGACGCTCTCCCGGTCACACAAAACTAAATTCCAGCCGGCAATAGTTCATTTAGTTACTCTATACATACACATACTCACCATCCGAGCTATTACCCCACTAATTGAGAATTGCATTAAGATCGTAAATTTCAAAAGTCGCCACTTCTGTCTATTGTCCTGCTACCACACCACCCCAATATTCTTTCAACCGTATTGTTGTTATTTTTTTAATTGTAGCCAATAAAATCGAATCGTTTCACGAAACAATTGTTTTTAAAATCAAATAATTGGGCAGGAAATTGAAGAAGAAATAGGCCGTATTTTTTAAAGAAATCTCGAAAAGGGGTAAATAAATAAATAAATAAATAGTGGGAGGGGTACTATGTAAAAACATATACATACATACCGATATAGACGACAAAAAAATCAAAATAAAGATAGATTAATTGTTTTCTATAATGTTGAAGTGAGTTAGTTGTATTGCGCACATATAGAATTCTCTCTCTATACTTCGATTTTTAACTGTAAAAAAGAATAGTCTATATATATTTCCTACCTATTTTAACATTTACTGGTACTATGTTATTGGTCCGTCTATATAACAAATGCAACAAACAGAATACGCTTATTAGAAAAACAATAAGTTAGATAAAGATAGATCGACAATATATTATTATAATAAAAACGTTAGAGGGCGCCAACAATCAACTGAATAGGCGGAGCTTCTATAGAAATAGCAACATTTGTTAGATAAAGATGAATATATATAGAGAATACAGATATTTGTGTATATTCGTACTCTTTCTATCGTTCCAATCTATGTTTGTGTGT
The DNA here is from genome assembly GCA_020740385.1 of Mylabris phalerata. Lineage (NCBI taxonomy): Eukaryota > Metazoa > Arthropoda > Insecta > Coleoptera > Meloidae > Mylabris > Mylabris phalerata. The sequence goes on along the minus strand of JAJEOX010000142.1, from coordinate 773,305 downwards.
GTCTATGTGTGTGTGGATGGATGCACTACCCATGCATGCCTTAAACATTTGAGTCAGTGTTGGGATAACAATCCCGACGTGTAGACACGTGGGGGTGATCCTGTGTACGCGCGTCCCTCTCTTCAAACTGTGTATGTTTTTTGTGTGTGTACCGATTTACTGTGTTGTTGTTGTTGTTATTATTATTATTATAAATTTTTTTCTAAATATAACAACACCTGAAATTATAAATATTTGAAAAATAAACAACTAATTCGACAACATAGTGTGCGATGATTTTTTTTTATTATAAAACAAACAAGTATCAAATCATTGTAAAATAAGACAACTTCCGAAATTTGTGCTTCCGGTATTTGAATTTCACCGAAAATAAGAAAACGAAGACAACTACGACCAGAACAACGACGACGAAAAGAAGAAGGAACGCCAAGAATACCAAAAATTGATTCAAACAAAGAAGAAAATTGTGTTGTTATTACAAATTTTTTTTCTCGTAATCTACCAACTTTAATTCCAAACGAAATACAATTTTTTCTGTTGTTACTGTTATTATCATTATTATTATTATTATTATTGTTGTTGATGTTGTTTGGTGTGTGAAAGACATTTCGATCAAAAATTTCTGTTCGCGTGTTACAGTTCGATTTATTCCCCAATCACGCAATCATATTTTCGAATCGAATTTCTTAGACATAGACACACTACCGTTCGTTTTTTTTGATTGTTTTCGAAAAATTTAAAACCCCAACAACATAAAAACCCAAGTGATATTACCGAGAATCGTTTAAAAAAAAAACAACTAAAAATGTGGTCGTTTAGTGTTAATTTGTTTCTCTTATCATTGTTATTATTCGCTAAATTAACTGTTGATTAGTGCGGTTCAATTGACTTTATTTCTCGTAAAAGTGGTGACTTTCCAGGTGGTGGTAGTTTTGTTGTGTGTTAATCTCCATTTTTATTCATTTTTTTTTTGTTTTTTTTTTTTGGTTTTTTTTTACAAATATATGTTTGTGTTAGTGGTGGTGTATTGTCGTCGTCAAAACGGCGTACTTAGCTGAAACACTAGCCGTGGCTGATATTGACGATAAATTCCATTATTATCGGATGCAGCCCTCGGCCACGGCTTCCATACCGCCACCAAATGCGGATATGGACCTACAGACTGTACAATCAATGGATTGGCTATTTAAAAAGGAACGTTTCTATTTGCTTGTGCAATTCTGGCAACAGGTCAGTCAATTTATTTTTTTATTTATTTATTGTTAATTCGATTATTACTACCCTTTAGATAAAAATATAGAAATTTTAATAATAATTAAAGTTTAATGTAAATTGTCAGTATTTAAGTCTATCTAATTCTCAATTATGGACGTGTTAACATACCTAAAGTATTTTGATAGTATTGGAGTTTGGTGAAGTTCGACAGTTAAGTTTCTTGTTGATTTTCATTGTTAGTGAAACATGTAATTGAGCATGTTTAAACTTGACTTGAATCTTTAAGAGGGGGTGTAATTTCCATTCATTATAAATTAACTCTAAACCATATCAATTTTACAACACTAAAATTAACAAATAAACCAAATTAAAATCCTTTGAGTTTGATTTTTTCGAAATTTCCATATAGACAATATTAAAATTGATAATAATCGATGAAATTCGGATTTATTTCGATGATTCTCCCCTATTTCAAGTGCAATCAACTACAGGACTTATCACTAGCACGTCCTGAACACATCTGATTCGAAGTTGTGACGAATTCCCGTCAGGATCCAGGAGGGCAGCACTATACAATCTCTAATCTATAGATTTAATAAAACTACCCTATTACGATTCAAATTCCGTTATAATCACTGATTTTCCAATATTTATTTCGATTATACGATTATATTGAGGCAAATTATACAAAACCGGAAAAATGATAAAAAGGGATGATTTTACAAGACCTACCCTAACTGTGAAAGTTTTTCAAACAACCAGAGAATATACGAGACACGTCTCTTTAACATCCGGTATCTTACAGTCTACTGTTGTTGAGAAATTGGGGCGTAAACTCTCCCTTTTCACGACTTTTTTCGAATATTTATAATAAAAAATAAACTTGTCAATCTATCTACGACTACTACCCTTAATTTGGTTAATTTAAAGAATTTATTGTTCATCCGTCGATTTTTCTCTATCATCATCAAACGGTAAGTTGTTAAAGAATTGACTTAACAGTTTCATCTATTGATGGGATGATTTAATCAATTTTATTAAATCAAGCTCGCTCATTGAATCATTTGAGGTCATTTATTGGGGCATTAAAAGGCTTTTGTTGTTCGGTTACTTCTATTTCCTTTTATAAAAATTCTATAATTTTCCAAATATTACCACCACCGTCTCACACTACTCTAAAACTACCACTATTACAACTACCCTGTTTCTAAAGCAGTCGTCGTCGTAGTCGTCGTCTACATTGGAATATAATTTAATTTACTATAACGTAATGTAAGAATTCCGGATGAATTAACTTCTCTTGTCGTTTAAACGTTTCCGAATGTTTAACGTTTTCACCCCTTTTACTTCCATTCACATTCTCCTATCTCGTCTATTCCCTTTCTTTCTACAATATTCTTTCCTCTATAGTTGCATGTATGCCACTATTCTATCTTCATTTGCGTTATTTTACTACGAGACAACGACTATTATTAGACTATTACTGGTTTTACTTATGCTCTGATGAATCTTACAATACACTAGTAGATTTATTGTTCTTATAACTTTAACAATCTTAGATCGTTTCATCGTTTTAGTTAAAACAATAATAATAATAATACTAATAACACTTGCTGTTGTAATAATAACAAACAACAGACAACTGGCTAATAGCAGATAATTGAAAACATAAGGGTTGATTATTACAAATTTGTATTAACAAAACACAAAAATCAAAAATTGTAACACTTAAAGAATTAAAATTGAATGAAATCAATCCCTACATACACCAAATTTGGGGATTAAAGTGGTTAATTTAGGAAAGTGATCGTTTTAGATAGGTTACGAATTTTTAGTTAAATCAATAGAATTACTACGAATTACTAATATTTTAGCGAATAAAGTGGTCAACTTACGAAAGTTATAAAATTGTGTTAATCCTGTAAAGTTACTCGTACAATCTGGAATGATAAAAATATCAATATGATAAAATTTGATTAAAAATAGAGACGATATGATAAAAATAAAAGAGGCTCTTTGTACACGCAAACCGATTGATGAGATTCCCCGATCTTGACAAATCATAACGAATTATTTTAAATTGATTTCAAGCTTTAGATTTTCTATTCAATTGGTCGTATTAGACAGGTTATTAGTTATTTTTAAAGTTTTGTTTTGTCTGTGTTTAAAAGCGCTAGAGGCGAATTTTCCTCTCATTGTCGGAGATTGTAGCTGAAAATAAAAAAATCTACACGAGCTGTAATAATTCAAAAGTTGATTTGTAAAAAATCCGGTTTTAATTAGTCCTCCGATTAAGTCTCGTCGATTTGTGATGATTTTGACGTGTAAAAAATTTATCTATTCGACAGTTTGATTACTTTTATTCATTTTATTCAAATTCTAATCGTTGATTTGATCTTATATACAATCAGTTCCATTAATTAATTGTCACAGTTTCAAGTCAATCGAATATTTATACATTGTTAAATGGAACGTTCTGTATATTTTAAAAATACATAAGATCTCTCGTCTATATTTTCGGTGTATGTTAACAATCAATTATAGAAGAGGAAATCAGTCGGGCTGAAAGGCACACCAACTAAAGCGGAAATCAAACATTTTAATACGTAATTTTCAAAAGGGGTTGAATTCTCTAAATCTTCACCCCCCACTACCGCCATTGTTCATCCTATCCTATCCAATATTCTTACTCTCTTTTCGTCTAATTTTCGAATATATTAAGTAGGTATAGAAATTCTTTTGTTTCCTTGTTCATCTTGTTGTTGTATTCTTCACTAAATTCAGTCATCGGCTTTTAAACGGCTGAAGAGTTTTGAAACTTTTCATTGGCAACAATAGTAGTAGTAATCGTAGTAGTCGTTGTCGTCGTCATTGATAATAATGCTTGGTGGTGGTGGTGGTGGTGGTGGTAGTATTCGTAGTAGTCGTAGTGGTGGTGGTGAACAGTAAGTTTACAAAACGATTTATCCTCTCATCGGCTTTTAATTCATCATCATCATCATCTTATATTGCTACTAGAAAGTTTACTCGTTATCTTTTAATAACAAAAATCTTTAACTAATATTTGATGTTATTGATAGGCTTAATAATTTAAATTCCACCCCTTTATTATAAGCCAAACTCTGGATGATTTTAATACAAATATTTTAACAGAAAAATTGTAATTTAAAGACGTTGAAATTGATGATTAAAGACATTTAATGATAAAGAATAGAAGACGAAATTGAATATTTTCTAATTAACAACAATGATCGACAATTGTCCGAGATTCAATTAATCAAAATTCAAAAGAGGATGTTGGCAATAATATCGACGTTACCCTTCGAAGATTGGCTTCCTGTTTTTGGTTTTCAAACAACAACAACAACAATAACAATAATCAACTTGATGATGATCAACATCATCATAGTTCATGATGACAAATATTGCTTTATTATTTATTATAAAATAAAATAGAAAAACAAAATTAGATAAAGATAGTAGAATTGTATTTGTATCTTCTATTTTTGTCTATCACATTATAGATATAGTAAATATAAGTGGCTATACTATTAACAATGGACCAAAAAAGTAACAATCAATTGAAACCATTACTTTGTCCCAATAAACGCATTATTCACTTCACTCATAAATATGTGATTGATGATTAGAAAATTGTGATTACGTCACGTCCGGTGGGTTACTTATTATTATTATTATTATCATCATCATTATTATTATTATTTATAATAAACTACTGCCTCTATAGTTGTTATAGTATTATTGATGATGATGATTCTATAAATCTTCTGATTGATCAACTAAATTGAATTAAAAAGGAATTATTTGAGAAGAGAATCGAAAAAATAATAATTCTGCGTAAAATTAATAATTCACAATTGAAATAATTAATCGAATTCTATAAGTGATCAATAAATTGAGATTTTCTTGGAAAAGTTATAAAATACGCGCCAAATTCTAGGTGTTTTAGCAAATAAAGCAACCACTGCGCATATTACAGCGCAATATGACGATATTCTAGCAACTATCAATAATTTATAACCTGTTTGATAGTGGTTACGTAAATACGTCAAGTTATAGAATACGACTCGACTGAAATTATAACATAAACCGTATAAACCGTTGCTAATTACAACTACAACTATGATTACTGCTTACAAATAATTGACTTGGAATTCAATTGTTGTGAAAATTAATTACTTTTTAATAATTTCACTTAAAATTGATGTTTTTTAAATGTTAATAATTCTATTCTTTTTCAATATTTACAAAACAAACAAACAAACAAACAAAAAAAGCAACAGAAAATTGACAATAATTAATGATTATAAATTTTGATCGTTATATTAATTAACAAACAAACAACTCACTAAATAGTTGTTAATTTTCTTGTATTATAAATAATTAAAACTATCATTTCCAATAATTATTAATCAAGTTTATATCTATAATATTTTATCTTATTAGTTTTTAGTCGAATATCTATTTGTGATAAATTAAGTATACTTTAATTGATTTGAGGGGGAGCAAGGGGAAGAAAATAGGCATTAATCAATTGAATTAAATTGGTGGATTTTATCGGGAATCTACCAATTTTAACACGACCAATTGATGTGTTGATGTGTACAAGAAATCCAGTTATACTTCATCTATTTTAAATCAGCCGACTTGTATTGAGCATCTTTCAAGTTCTTCTAATCAAGTTGTTTAAAACGAAATAGATCGACTGTATTGTAATTTAATCAATATTGTCGATAAAATCTTTGATTTTTTTTCTAAATTGAATGAAATTAGCAAAATATTCGGTAATTATCATACTTGAAATGCGACAACTAACAGGTTACCAACCTACTCATACCATTTACTTTGACACTACCTACTTATGTTCAATAATTTATTTAGTTTTTGTTAAAAAAAAAGTTTAAGAATTTTAACAATATTGCTTAAAGTGAAAACAGTTACAAAATTATTATTTTTTTGTTCGAAAGAAATTTTAACAACTTTTAAATACAATTAACACAGTAGAAATGTAGAATTTTCGACCATTTTATTGCCAAGAAAGTTGTATTTTTTTTTTTAATACACAAAACGAAACGATAATAATTCTGTTAACACTTAAATTATCAACAATATTCACGCTTATTTTCCAATTATTATAAAATGGAAATAACAAGGCATTAAAACAATTGTTTCTTTTTTTCGACAGAGATAGAGAGAAAGCGTGTGTGTTAAAATGAGAGAATAATAGAATAGACGAAACAACAGAATCGATTGATAAATTAATTGTAAATAAGTGCGTGCAAGAATTCCCATATTGAAACTATATCTATCCCTATTTAGCATATTGAAATTTATTGGAATCGATCATTTGATACTTTTCTGATTTGAATCGGAGATTGTTTAACAAGAATTTCAATCGTATTGATGATGATGATAATGATGGTTGATGACCGTTGGCCTGTTTTTTTTCCGTCTTATCCACTCAATACTATCAGTTGAATAATGACGGATAGATTTATAGATTGATTTATAAAGAAGAAGATAGTAGACGGTGTGTATTTTCGCGCATTAATCAACAATTTGTGTGTGTGACTCATCGATACTCAATGTCAATTAATAAAACCGAAGCATTACTTCATCGATAGATTTGAATTATTAATAGCAATTATCAGGACCAATATCAATTTTAATAAATTTGTTTATCAGACGATTATATTCGAAATCAACTATTACTAATTAAAACAATAATTAAATAATTTAAGTCAAATAAATAAGTGAGTGAGTTAAAGGAAGACATAATAGAATTTCCTTTAAAACAACACACCTGGTACATTTAATCGATATAAAGTTGAAGGTCGATCGAAAACAAAAGATTTTGTTCTATTAGTTAGATATATCTATAAAAGTAATACGTAAAAAAAAGACGATAGAAAAAAATAAAATAAATGGACGACACTATCAGATTCATTAGGAAAGTCATATTATAAAAGTCGGATGTAATAAACTAATAAAATTTAATGCTCCCCCCACGATTCTCGCTATAAACGATCAAATCAAACAACAGAATACCATCTGTTCTGACTCTATCTCTCTCCTTCTCTAAGACGACGATCCACACATCTACAGACAATAGAAAAACAATTGAATTTGTAAATATTATCATTAAAATTTCACCAATAACTACTTATCCTAGTGTGGGGTATACAGGGTGATTCCCACTCGTAGACCAAAATTGAAATTTTGAAATATCAAGAATTTTGCTAGTCTAAAAATGAAGCAAAAGATATAAAATTATTAGACTACCATTCACTATAAGGGTAGGTAGCACAAGAAAAATATGCAGTAAAGAAAGGTAGTGGAATTAAAATTTTATAAACTTTCATCTCATAGTGGATTAGAATGAGTAAATCACCTTGTATTTTGAGTCATAATTCTCACATTACTGTAATAATGGTGTGTTGATTTTAAATTTAGCGGAAAAATTGTAAATATCAATAACGTTAGTAATAAAGTAGGCTGTGATTTGTTGTATTATTTAAACTAATTGTAGCGCTATTGGTTGATTATCTTATCACTTTATGTAAATAGATAAAAATGTGTACATATCGATAGGTTTAATTAAAAAAAAATACATCCCAGATTCCGTTGTTTACGATATTTGTTTGTTTTTTTTTTCGGTTATTGTTGTTTCTCTATCATCAGAGATATGAGGAGGGAGGAGTTTGATAGGTGGGTCTCTATATTGGTGCCTCCCACTTTTCGATAACCCTTTTTCTGCTTTTTCTTTTCTATCTATCTACTTTTATGTGTCTGCTGTATTGCTTAGAGGAGGAATCGACACAACCTCCTCGACCACCACCACCACCACGATCACCACTACTGCCACCACGACGACGACTACGACTACAACAACACAACAGTAAAACGTGAACGATGTAACCTCCTCAATCGACCGCCGCCCCTTCCCCCAATGATCGTCCCCCCAACTATCTACAGTTTCTATCTGAAGTTGATATAAAACCACCACCACCACCAATTGCTGACCCACCCCGAAAAAACATTAAAAAAAATCGAACAAATCTTAACCAATCGGTGATTTTTCTTATAAAATTCGAATTGTAACAGGGACGTATTTATAATTTTATTTGTTTTTTTGAAGAATTATAATTTTCGCAATTCTATTATTTTTTTGTTTAATTTTTAATGTTGCAGTTCAAATATTGATAGAAGATCGTGTAGTAATCCCAGTTGCCATTGACCAATCAATTATGGTATGGTAATTTAATAAAAATTTATTGTTTTATTTTTGTTTTGTATTTACTTAAACATAGAGGGCGACAATACTTTAAATTGAGCGATCTGTATTATCGACCTAATCAAGGTCATCTATTCGCGCCGCCTATCTATCTATTCATAGCCGACACTAGTTGGCATCATTGAAATTACCGGGAATAGAGTTCATCGAATCTTTTTACAACAAAAATTTTCCAATTTTAATTTTTCCGAAATTGATCGAAATAATTAGACAATTCTCTAATGAAATTCGAATAGAAATTACACAATCATCAGATATTAACGTTTTTCCCACGCGCTAAAATAATATTAATAATGATAAAAGATTCATATGATGAAATTCTTAGAATGCTTGTTGTAACATAAAATACGATTAATTTTCTATTGTTTTTGTTTTCAAAAAAAAAAAAAAATGTATATGTGATAGAAAACCTATATTTTATACGTATTTGAAAACATTAGAATTGCGAAATTTGATCCAATGATGACTTAATCTATATACCATTACTATCATTAATATCATTATTATTATCACTACTATAATAAAGAAGATTCGATTAGAATATTAACCTTGACATATTTACTTGAATTTCAATGATTTTAATAATAAACGAAATTTTTGTATAATTGAAATAATTTTTTGGAGAAAAAAACAGCTACCCTTGTCGATATTGTGGTTGTTGTTGTGTGAGATGACTTTAAAGAAAATACCATAAACATTTCAATTCGTCTTAATAAATACCAGATGGCCCACATATTCAAATTAACTAAAAACCACATTTGAATATAATAAGTGAAACAAAGATAGATTCATGTCTCGACGATCTATCGATATAATTGACTGGTGTATAACAGAAAAGAAGACAAAAACAAAGCAAAATGAAGACCGAACTCGGTAGAAAAAAAAGGAGCACAACCAACACCCTCTGCATCTCTTTTAAACAGGAACCATATGGTATCGAATATGGCTCGTATTCTATAACTGTAACAAATCGGTTACCAGCGGGACAAGCAATTGTGGGATAGATATAATCTTGAAAAAGTTACAGAATACGGGCCTAATATTGTTAGAAATATACTAAACAAATAATAAGAGATAATTCTCAGTAGGAACGTACGTCGACACTGAATTTTTCTATGATAATTACAAATATTATCATTAAAATAAAAATGAATAACAGAGATATCTAATGTTACAAAAATGATAATTTATTTTTATTAAATTTTACGATGATCCTAGCGAAATTTTCTATAATCATCACAATAATAATCATCATCATTAGAATTACTTAGAAAAAATGCTTGTATTATTAAAACGTAAGCTCATTTTTTTCCTACAAATCTCTCAAATTTGTGGGAAAATCTCTAATAAAACTATTTAAACATTAGATCAAATATACAAACTTAGTCATCCTATATATTGTCGATTTTTATTCAAAAATTCTATTGTAATTATAATCGTACAGATGGCGCTTTCGATTGGTTTAGAATAACAACAACTGGACCGGAAACGATAATTTCGCACCAATTTTTTAATCCCCCGACACCTTTTCTTCTCTTATTACCACTATTATTATTATCGCCATTATTTTAATTTTTATTATTATTAAATAAGTCTAAAGACCAATTTGAATAGGGCCGGTTATTATTGAATTGTTTGTATTTTATGTAGGTGGATGTTGGGTTTTTGTTCTTTACAATATTCAATTCCACTTATGTTAACATATATTTCTCGATTTTTTTTTGATTTGCATGTTGGCATCAATGCTATTTATTTTATTATTACTTACAACCTACCCTTAGGTAGTTTTTTCTTGTTTCGTAGCGTTCAATTCTTATTAGAACGACATTTAAACAAAACAATTGAAATAAATAATAGAAAAAATGAACGGAAAAGGATGTGTGAATGATAAGATATCAGATTCGGTTCTATTCATATGTCTGTAGCAATTGTCACTCATTATTGACTAAATAATACCAGTATTGAATAAATAAATAAATAAATAAATAAAATAAATAGGATTGAATTAAAAATAATAGTGGGAGAATGGTCAAAGTGTTAATATCAAATGAACGTGTATTTATAATCTATGCAAATATTTGTGGAATTCTTGTCTAGTTGTAGTTATTTGAAAATTTGTGGTTTTATATGCGAATGGTAGGCGAGGTTAGAGGGTAGAGTGATTGTCGAATAAGCTTTGAAGAGATGAAGTCCTCAATATTTATCTTGTGGCTCCTCTTATTACAATAATTTGTGAACTTTCACCTATTACATAATTATAGTCTGTCCAGTTGAAATATGTCATGACTCTGTTGATACTACATTGAAATTTCTTCATTTCAAAGCTTTGTTTTTGTTTTTGTTTTTTATAACAACTCTTTATTAATAAATCGTTTATTTTAATCATTTTTCTTTTTTGTTATTGTTGTAAAATCAAACGTGTTAATTAATAAATTAAATTGGCGCCAAGTTGACCAAAATCAAGATAGATGGAGTATAAAATAGAGCAAATTTAGGGACGTCTCTAGAGCAAAATAAGGCCCTTATTTGTAAATTTATAAATATATAAACCATTACAATAAAAAAGAAGCAAAATTCAAATTAATTTACAAATAAACTACCACCTACTTCCTACAATTCGATTCATCCAGTCATCATTATCAAGCTAAAACAGAGCTGAAACTGTAAAACGGGTCAAATGTGGTCATCCGCCTGCCTTTCCGATATATCTCCCAACTTATTCTACCTTTATACCAACATTTAAACACTAGGAAGTCTAGTCATATTTGTATGATTAACTGTACAAAACATCAACAATTCGACAAATTACTTTCATCTTGTTAGAGGAGCTAGGAAGAGGGTAACGAGTAAAAGGATAGAAGAAACACTCTATTAACCCTTAATAAACAGTACAAGAGCAAAACAAAAGAGAGGAAAACTTGTCCAAATCGAGTCAACATACAGAAAACAAATCACTAACGATTATATATTATAATTTAAAACACAAAAGCAGTTTAAAGTCTACCTACAGATTATAAATAAAAAATAATAATAATGATAAATAATAAAAAAAACACACAAGTCCAAAACACAAAAAGATCCTATTGTCGTCTGCTATTAATAAAGCGTAGGAGAATTGTGTTGTTCAGTTATAGTTATATTGTCATGTTTTATCCTATATCTATCCTTTTCTTATACAAAATTATTATTAAAATAATCTTTATTTCTACTCTTTTCCATATTATTGTGGATAACTAACCGACAACTAACATTATAAACGTATCCAAAAATGGATAATAATCTATATAGTACTATATAAAAGATAAAGATAGATACACATATTTCGTATATCAACAGAGGGTTGTATTTGTATTTATATTTATACATATTATACATACAAATACAGACAATATGTAGGTGTTATGAATGGAAATTATGTTATGATTCAGTTATAGGAGTGGTGGTGTCTTTTTTCATCTGAAAAAAAAGCCGTTAAAAATAACCCGTTGACCCAAACGTGATTACCACCTTCAAGATCAATGGATTAAAACAATCAACTCATTTCTAATTCCGATCAAAAATATAGAAAAAATCAACGTTTTTAACTCAAAGAGGCGAACGATTGTGTTTTTCAAAGTTTCACCCTCAATTAAAATATTCTGTATGTACATATAAACATATAATAATTGTTGAAACGATCTTTGCATTCGTTTAAAACCACCCGAATGAAAATTTTAAAATATCCGATTTTTCCTCCCTTTACCCCCTGTATATATGTATAATACTATAAGAATCATTATTAACTGGATATATCAGCCAACACGCCTGTTCTGATAACCATAAAACAGTGTCTGGGTTTGAATTAAAAATCAAAATATATTGCCCTGCATATATCCCTACAAAGTTTAATAAGGTAACGGTTAGACAGTGGCGGCGATACTACCACCAATATCACCCCATTTTATAATCCGTATCTTTCTCCATCTATACACGAATACAAAACACGAGAATTTATAATACAACCGAATCAAACGATTTGATTTTTAATTAAAAAATGGAAAAAAAACAGATGATATAAAATAATAAATGATAGTGATAAGAATAATTGGTGCACCACTGTGTATCAAGTTTGCTATGAAGGATGGAACGCTTTTGTTTTTATAATAACATTGAGATATTACTCTATGCGGTATAGAAAGGTGGCTATGAACATATTTCATCTAATAATAATAAGGAAAAAAATGAATGCCGGTGGTGGTGTTGTTGTTGTTTTAGTGGGGTGGAATTTAGGGGTTGTAAACGAATATATTCGAATTGTCTATTCTTTTTCCTTGTCTTTATTTTCTCATTTATTTTCCATTCTAATCCTAATACAATTATGCGGAAAATGTCCATTAAACAATTGAATCTAATAGTATATCAAGCACACTATGATGATGATGATGTTAATAAAGTTAATAGTTAAAATCCGATTGAAAATTGGATTTAAGTGCGAAAACTACCCTTAAAATTCGCTCCATTAATACAATTGAAAAGTTTTGTTTTACTAACAACAATTATCTACTAACTGTAACAAAAATTGCAAATGTCTAGATATTGACATTTTGATAATTAATTAATCAATATAGAATCTATCGTAAAATGTGGGGATGAGGGAGAGTTATTGGTGAAATTTCTAATTAATAGAGGGGTTGGGATATAGATCGACGGTAGTGTTTCTTGTCTAAATGAATTTTAGAATATGAGAAAGAGACAAGGCAAGAATAGAAATTCATTTTAACAAATTTTACCAACCCTATCTTGTCTCTGTTTCAACCATTACCACCACCACCACCATCACCCTTTTTCAAAACCACCCCCATCCGCCTCATCGCCAGCCTTCAAATCAAATCCATAGTCTCTCTATCATTTTGCATTTTCAGTTTCTCTCAATTCAATTCATCGACTCTCTTATTTGTAAATTTTCTCCCTTTCTCTTTCTCCCTATTTGCATGTATGTGTGTTTATATGTGTATGTATTAATAATATTTGACAGCTCTTCGAAGACAAAGCATAAATTCAATATACATTTGTTACGTTTGAATAATTCCAAGTGCTTTGAATGGCAGTGATTTTGCGGAATTTTGGCTTTTACATTAATTTTATATTTAATACATACATATACATATAGATGATTATATATCTATACAGGGTTGATGAAGATCAATAAGAAGAAATAATATTGAGTTGGAAAAAGGAGAGATAGAGTCGAATCAGAGAAGGGGTTGATGGAAAATCTAAATATGTATAGATAGGGTTGTATCAAGGGATGTTGTAGTAGTAGTAGTAGATGTAGATTTCAAAACTTCCCTCTACTGATTATCTTCAAAAAGCAAAAGCTTACGAATGTTCTAAAACAATTATACCATCGAATAATTCACCGAAAAAAAAGAGAAATCGGAAAAAAATTATTGTTAATTTGTGCTAATTAAGTAATTAGAAACGTAATATAAAACTGAATTGAATCCAGGCTTTAGAAATGTTTTGAAGTAAAAGTGAGGGTGATAGTGGATAAGAGGGTTGAAGGGAGTGTGTAAACGCGAGACAAGGACGATATAAAAGGGTTAGCAATAGTAAAATAAGGGAGACAGACCCCCAGTATCACTAATTAGTTATCAAAGAGTTTGGCTAGTGACAAAATTCTGCCTGCTGTTACGATGAGGGTTGGTGGCGGTGGTGGTGGTGGTAGCTGAAATTCGCTTCATCATTAACATTCATCTTATTTTCAACGATATAACTACTTATACATACACACAAAAGGGTTTTTTCTGTTGATATTATAGAAATTAAAAATTCAATAGGGTGGGTAGTATTGTTTATTTATTTAAAAATGTCGTGACGTGGAGAAAACATAAATTTTGATCAGATTTTTTTTATTATTGTTCCCGTTATTGGGGTGGTAGTTTGATAGGTGGTAGATGAATGGAAGAAAAAACTATATTTGAAAACAATAGATTGATTAAAGAGACCGTTTTTTTTTTTGTATAACATAAGGGTGGATTTCGCCTTCAAATATCATCCCTTATTCTAAAACTTATATGTATTTATACATGTTGTTGTTGTTATGTTGTGTGTGGGTAGATTTATATCTCATTCAGTTATTTTGCATATTGACCGCGCATAAGGGTATCAAATTTCAATCGAACCCTCCTACAATCAAGGTTTAGAGATCTTTCGATTTACGGTTACGGTTAAAACAAAAATAAAACAAAACTCACACATACACGAACACAAACACAAAGTTTTGTCGTTTGTTAAAGAGAAAAATTGAGGGTTGATTGTAAATATACAACTACCATCATGATTGTCAATCGAATAACAGTAGTAGTGGTGGTGGTTGTTGTCGTCCTCTCTTCTCCCTTATATCTCATCGTACTGTTTAATTACTGAAAACTTTTTGAAAGGCAATCCGCTTAAAGAAACCGATAACTTTATTACTAATTACATCTTCTAATTAACTAAGTGACTGGATTCGATCTAGTTTAGTCAGTCAATCAGTAGAGATGAGGGTGGGATCTTCTCTTTATTTTCAAATCATTTTTAAATGGGAAAAAATCGTGAAATTATGGTGACTAAATCACCACCCAACCACTAATTGTAAAACTGAAATTATCCGGATTTTAAACTCTCTCTTTGCTTTATTATTGTGTATGGGCGCCAATAGATTATTAACCATCAGGGGATCTATTCAGCTCTTGATGCGTTCCTGTATCGAAGAGTAAATTTGCTTTAAAAGCCGACTCTGTTGCAATTTCGCTTTTATCTCCATCCACTTAAACTTCTTTCAACAATACCAATACTTTCCATATCTTTAATGTTTGTTTTTATGGATTGAATTAATAATCTCTCTCTGTCTCTCCTTTCTTTTGTTTTTAAAAAGACATTAATAATGATAAGAACGATAATCATTATTATCATTACAATCAACATCCGGTTGTTGCGATCATCCCTCCTTGGCAGTTTTTTTTAAATAAATACTCGAGAAAGACAACATCAAGGGAGTTTACAATTTTAATCAAAAAAAATGTACCGGTGAAAAAACTCGAATAATTTCCGAACCATGACAAATAATCGAATGGAATTTCTATATTGAAATATTCCCAGTATTACTTCATTAATTGCAACTTGAGATAGTTTATTATTAGATTTTCTGATTCTCTCTCTCGTCTGCCGCCACTGTTACCGTCAGGGCGTCACATGAACGAACGAACGCATCAAACCCCCCTTATTCGATATCTCTCGAAAATCCACCACCACCCTCCTGCACCGACTTTTAACTAATCAAATTAACGATAATTTGAAATCGGATGTGAATCTTCTTCCGATATTTCCGATTTTGACAACCCATCCAATCCATTAGTTGTGAAGTGATCTGTTTAAAATTCAAAATGTCATTGATGACGCAACTTCATCGAAGATTAAACGTCAATTTCAAATCTAATTCTTTAGATGATTGTTAATATTATTATTATTATTGTCTTTATATTGGATAAAAATAATAAAAAAATCCCCACCGTCAAGATCTGTATCTATCTAGAGACTGTAACAAGAAATATCAATGATTTACGTAGCATTTCCTGTGTCTTCTTCTTCTTCATCGTCGTCTTCCTCCACTCGCACAACACTTTTGAATATATCGTTTAGTTTATATCGAATTAAGAGACGCCACTAATAATACCAGATGTGTCAATGATGGGGGCCCCATGCGCGCCACAAAACATAAGAAAACGATGGAATATTATAACGAAACCAAATAAAAAAAAGAAGAAATAAACGACACACCAATCGAATCAATAATTTTAAGACAACCACAACAACAAACATATGTTGTTCTGTCTGTATGGAGACAATTTTTTGTTCCCTATAGTCGGTTTTTTTTTTGGCCTTTATATTTAAATTGTCCCCTAAATTATTCTATTTTTAACGAAAATCAATCTGTTTCGATTACAGAGGGCTACATTAGCTGAAAAAGAAGTGACCACATTGAAAGAACAAATAGCAAATAATACAACGAACAATTGTGAAAACAAAGAAGGTACCAATATGGACCGACAGACATTCGAGAATGAAATCGCTGCCAAAGATAAAGAGGTAAATTCAATTTTTCTTCTAATTTTTACATAAATCTCACTATATTTTTAATAAATATATACCTACAACAGAGGGTGATTAATATTGTTCAATATTTTCTTTGAAAGTGGTTACTTGTTTACAACCCCTTTATATATCTACATGTGTGTGTTTAACCCATTCCTGAATTGTATTACCACCAAACAACCCCTGACATAAATCCGATACAAACCGCTGTGTTATCTTATAGTGCGATAAAACACAACTAAAGACTTTGCGTGATTTTTGGAACCCTCGTTGTTATTCTTTTGTTTTCCCATTTTTTTCCACAAGGGTAATATTGGGTGAGTTATAAGAAAAAACTGTGAAAAATGAGGGTGGAAATTTCTTGTCCATATACAGTATCGACATCCGTTTCAATTGCATACATTTTCACCTTACTAGTTAATTTCGAAGCACAATCGTTTTCTTCATTTTTATTGTAGATGGCGCACCTCTCCTAGTGTACCTGTTTGTTTGACCGATAGTGTATATCGAGAAAATCGGGTGACAATTTTTAAAAATACGAAAGCTATTTCGGTCGATTGTTGCTTTTTTTGTCGTTATTTCTCTTGTTGTTTGTGGTTGTTGATGTCGTTTTGGCATAGTGGGGCGGTATTTTTAAAAATAAATCGGTCGATGTTCTTTTATTAATTTTCTTTTCTTTCTCTCCATTTTCTATTGGTCTGATTTGCTAAAAAGATATACGAAATATAGATCAATCTAATCGATGAATATTCATAAGAATTTTATTTCGATTTTCCAACAATTTCCAACCAATAGCAAACAACAACAACAATCCATAAAAATGTAAAATAGCACTCCTAACTATATCAAATATATTCTTCTTTTAACGGACAATACCATTAGAATAGTCCATTAAATACATCCGTTTCGTTTAGTCATTTGTTAATGTGGAATTTTCATTTTATTTCATGCATGTGTGATTTGATTTTTGTCTGAAGGGGAAAAAACAACAACAGGGAAAACAATTGGAAAATTACAATAAATTGATAAATAGATAGTCGGAATGTTTAAAAAAAAAAGAAAAAAAAACTGTATAGAAATGGAAACGACCACATCGACGACTAGAAAATTGATAAGAAATTTTCGATAATTTCAAACGCACACACTACTTCCGTTTCCTTTAACAATTCTTTAAAACATTAACAAAACAAAACAGAAAAATATCGAAACGATAAATTGCAATTTATCTAAGTTCAATGGCATTTTCTATATTGATTAGAATTTAAAACTAGCCATACACGATCTAATAAACGTCAATCTGTACAACTGTCATTATCTGCGTTGTAATTTGCGCAGTTTGTTATTTTTTCGTATCACAACTAGAATCAGAGTGGAAACACCGCTTTCGGAATTCCTTTATTTTAATTTTTCTCTCCTCTCATCTACTTCTTTTTGATTTATATTTGAAGAGGGGAAATATTTGTATATGTGTTTTCTACTATAGATGGATATAGGAATATTGAATATCGTATGCTTTCGTATTGTATAATTTCGCTAATTTATTACTTGGTATTAGGTTCCCGTATATTCTCAACCCTTTCATCTGGTCATCCCCTTCAACGTTTTACTGCTTACAATCACCCTTTCTATATTGATACGCACGTACGTACGTACATATTTACAAATAACTAACGATCCCTATTCAGAACAAAAACAGTTTTTTATATAATAGTAAATTAAAAATAATTTCGATAATTCTCTACGTTATTTCGATGGTAGTAATTCAAACGAAAAAAGGTGGAGGAAACGTTGAAAATTTGAAGCCAATAACCGGCTAATAATTGCTCCAAAATACCAACATTGCAAACATGACAGTGAAAATATTCCGAAATAATTTCATCTCTACATCACAACAGCAACAACAACCCAAAAAAAAAATTATTCAAAATAAAATAAGATGAAATCTCCTGAAAATAGAACGAAAATCACTCCTCCGTCTCACTATCGTCACCGTCCACTGTGTGGTTTTCTACTTAATAAATGACAATAATACGACTTCAAATCCCATATTTATAATTTTATTAAGTGTACATGTGTGGTGTATTAAAACAACTTAACATTCTACTATATGATACTCTCTACACGCTTACAATGTGTATGTATAAAGTGGATATGTGTGAGTGTGTGTATTTGTGGTTGAAAGCGAAGGCATGAAGATCATTTATTGGAAAACGAAAATAAACAAAATACCTCAGTAAATACCTATAGTGTCAGAGACATTTTCTCTGTCGTCTCTTTATTTCTCCAATTTTATTTTGTAATGCTCTTATTTCTCAATCACCGACGAAATATAAGAAAACAGATGGAAAACCTACCACAATAACGGGTCATCGAAATCTACTAACACCATAATAGGATTATTAGAGTAGATACTCAAAAAATGTGCTCGATTCTATTTATATGAAAACTATTCTATGATGCACATGTAAAAAGTCAAGTTTATTACAAATAAACTCACTTTTAACACTTATTAAAAATTAAGTAATCTGTGAGTGTTACAAAAATCGTTCCGGCACCTGTACACGTAACAATTGCCACAGTTTGCTTGATAAAGTCTTCAACATTTTTGTTGTGCTTTGTTTGTTCTAATGACCCGCTAGATTTTTTTTTAATGGGAATTTGTAAATTTGCCAAAAACCAAACGAAAAAATTCAAAATCGTACTTATTACTAAGAAAGAAAAAAAAACACGATTCATATTTTTATATTTCAAAATGGTGTAGTTGGTGACATATCAATAATCAAAATATATAAAAATCCACTTTTTATTAGTTGTTTTAATGTGCGTAACATTTATTTTGATCACTAGAAATTTCTATAATTTATATTTGATTTATTTGTGGTGTTTTTTCTAAAATACATTTGTATGTATAACAAAAATAGAGAAGACATATGGATAATGATAAGATCGGTAGAAATATTTGTAACGAATACCCCAGCTGGATTCTTGTAGATTGTTATATAAATTATGAATGTAAAAGGGCATTCATATAAATATTAAATAATTTTCTTTAGTAATAATTTATGCAGGAAAAACGCTATTTTATTAATGCAGATAAGGTGCAAAACTACAACAAACTATCATTACTATCACCATTATTATTACTATTATTACAACTACCTTTAGAAACTAATTGTGATTGGAAATTTAAACAAGCAAAGTGAGAAATATTGGAAAATTAATCGTTTTTTCTCTCCTCTAATTTTTTGATTGATCTTTATCCATAAAACAAAAGAATGGAAGGCGGAAAAAAGGGAATTATAGATGGAAAAAGCATATAATAAGCATGAACTAAGCTCTTTTATATTTGTATTTTATAAATATAAATAATACTGCAACTCATAATTAATAGATGAGAAAATTAACAGCTGCGACGTGATATTCTTCTCATTCTATACCCTAATATCTATCTCTCTCAATCTACCCATTTTCACTAATTCCCAATCTTTCTTTAATTCTTTCTTCTATAGTCTTGTATACATTAAATGATGTTTGGTTGTAATATAGAAATAAATATTGATAAATCTTCAAGTAAAATTCAATAAATACAAAGTGTTGTATAAGTATAAAATGAAAGAGAACGAGACGGAATTCAATTATGGTTTAAAACTTAACACACCCTTACAATTTTAGAAGGAAATTTTGTATACTAGAAAATCAACCCTCTAACCAACCGACCAACATTATCGTCATTTTAACAGAATTATCAATTGTTTTCATGTTTTTTTTTTACCATAGTCAATCTTATTTAAAAGGATCATAAAGATTTTCTTTATTGTTGGAAATCGAAAGTTTCCCCTCTTCACTATCAATCTATCTTTATCTATCTTGATCGTTTTCCGTTCGAGTTTTTTGTTTCATGTAAAAGTAAGAAAAACTGGTGTTGAAGATGTAAAGATGGTTAAGTTCTGTATGTGTGTGTGTGTGAGTTTGTAAAAGTGTGTATTCCTTTTTTACTATAAACCGATTATGTTGGAAAAGCGGGAAATAAATCACTTTAACTTTTAGGGAGGATTTTTCGTGTTTTGTTACCATTCAACAACAACACCAACAATCGAACAACAACACCAACAACAAAGATAATAATGATAATAGAGTAAAAACATTGATCTTTAAACCGATAGAAGTAAATAGGATAATAAAGGATTTTTTCTAGATAATCGGATAATTCCCTTGTATTATCATAGAAACTAAAATCAATCATTTGTTTTTGATATCTAATTTACAGTTGAATTGTTTTCGAAATTTCCATCTAGTAATTACCTATAATTAGACGATGACAGGATAGTTTTAAATAGTAATCAACGAATTCCCAAAAATCGAAATAACTAAACTATTATCATCAAAAATACACAACTAATTACGAATTCCTCGAACTATTCGATCATGATAATTTTATTATGTACAGTTGCAGAATACCACCACTTGTTGCAATTGAATTCTGTGCCAAAATTTCGATTTCTATTCAAAATTACCAATCAACCAACTAACCGTAAAAATTATAAATTATTAGATGTTGAAAATCAAGAATATTAAAATAAAATAACCTATTTTAATCAAAAATTAATAAAATAGAAAATTAATTATACAAATAATTCACTAATTCTTCAAAATACTGGAACTGTACACAATGAATGCCAATGACGTTAGCAAAATTTGGAATTTTAAGGTTAGAAAATTTAAATACTAACACCATCTGGCGAGTTTTGATAGCAAACCATTTTTTTGATGTGCACCCAATTTGAAATTATCAATTTCTAACCTTACAATTTCAAATCTGATTAATGTCATGTTTGTTCATTAGGTGCTGTCTTTGAAGAATTTGTGAATTGTTCAAGTAAGTATTCCTTTCTCTATTTTTAATTTTGATTAGTTCTTTTATAACAAATTTGACTTATAAACCAGTTTCTAATTTTCTGCCGCCCGGTATATTTATGATGACTCATTAAAAACTTCTCCACATACAATAATTATATCGACTAAAATATTTCATAACATTTATAACACATCTACGTCCCTCTATAAACTTTCAAGAGGGTAATCTACCAATTGAGGGGTGGTTTTTCGTAATGAACAAAAAAGGTTTTCGTGTATATATTATCTTACATATCCATACGTTGGAAAATGGGATTTTAATATAAACAAAAAAGGTTTTTTGTAATTTCTGTTTTGAAAGTTTCTAATTAACAACCTTAAAAGATTTTATTAATAATTGTTAAATAATTTTTTTTGGAAATTATTGTTTTTTTCAAATAGAACTTTATCGAAAGTTATTCATTCCTAATAATATCATTTGAAAATTACAGACGATGATATATTCGGATGTTGATAAGACCGATTTTGGCAAGTTCAATGACATGTTCGTTTGCCAAAAAAAAAAAAATTGGCTAACATTCGACAAACATGTATGCAATTATCCGTTGATAATTTGTCTATCTCCGTTTATTAAAATTTCGTTCCATTTTTATCCTTCTGGAAGAAAGACCTAGGCACAAATTTGTTTTGAGTTAGTTCGATTTTTGGTTTATTCTAATCTCTATTTAGAAATCAAACTAATAAATTAATGATCGTAGCTATTACAACTACACATAAAAAAAACGTAATAATAATGATAATTATTGTTTAAATTTCGTTATTAGAAACGGACGATTTTTATATCGTTCAAATGGATATTTTAAAAATCAAAGGTTATCAAAATTCAATTCGGTAACTTCGATTACAAATGAAATGAAATTAATAATTTCATTTTGGTGATTGATCGATATAGTGACGGGTGATTTTCTTTTGTTCCGCCCCGAAAACAATGTGGTCCAAGAAAAATTATTAAAATAATTTAAAGGGTAAGTTATTATATTGTATATATTTTGGTTAGGTTTATTTGGATCACCCGTTATGTTAAGTCAAATCTTAAGAGAATAAAATAGGGGGTGAACTATTTTGATTGGCTATTGTTTTCTTTTTTTTTAATTTAATCTCGAAATCGAATCGTAAGGCGCTTAACTATAACGACACATAAGGGAGGAATTGTAATTAGTAAAATGACATTCTCCTTTGCCATCATTGTATAGAGAATAAATAAAACATCCCTTATACAAATGCATAAAAGCCAATCATAGAATGAAACAATAGGGAAAAAATGTAGCATGTAAATGTCTCATCTAATCGAAAAATCAATTATTTTATTAAGGAATTCTTCAAAATAGTGAAATTTTGATAATTGCAATAATTCAGGGGTGACATTTGGAATAATAGAATCAACCGCACACACACATAGACACAAATACTGTACAACAGTTGTTCCCATAACGGCATTAGACTTAAAAGGGAATTCCCATAGAGTGTCAAGTCACCAAAATGCTTAGATTTAAGACAGAACTTTCAGATTGAGTTGTATGCGAGATGGAGCAATTATGCGTGCAATGGCCGCCATTTTGATTCAATCTATTGGGATGACACCCCAGGGATTTGTCTATGGATTGTTCCGCCAGATCTTAATTCGTTTTAATACGACACAAGTATTGTCTTTATAGTTTGATTTGTCGATTCAGTGTATGTGTATGTGGATGCTTTCACGATTAAAACTTTATATTAATTTGAGACATCCTGTATAACCATCCAACCCCCTATTGTAGAAATCTCAAAAATCTGTCAATCTTTTCATTGGCTTTATCAAATCAACAATTGACAGATTCGAGTTGAATTTCAAGATGAATTTCAGAAACTAAATCAGTGGTGGTGGTGGTGGTGGATTGAAACGAAAAGGGGTAGAAATTCAACTTTAACAAACTTACTCATCATATTAGAATACTATTGATGAAGATAAATTTGAAAAATATTAAACAAAGATAGATGGAGTTATTGATAATGAATTAAAACGATTTCTAAGGATTCATCTGGAATTGTTCAATTATAAAATGGCCGACTTATTATTTAATTATAATCAATTGGATAGAGATGGAGATAGAAATGCATTGATTCGATTATTGGTCGTCAATATCTATGACCCCGTCATTACAATTATCATCATTTCCGCCATTTTAATTATTTTAAAAAACGAATCTCTCTTTTTACTTTACATTTTTTTTTTTTGTTAATATTAAATGAAGCTTTAACAATTGTTTTAAATTTGAAATTAAACAAAGATAGATAGAAATGGTACCTAAAGAGGCAGTGATGTGCAACGGACCGTCTTAATAACACAGACAATCAGTCATTGCAAATGAGCAACCTGCTATATGGTGACTCAAATTGGGAACAGGACCGGAATTATTCCAATTTTTTCCCATTGCCGCCACCACCACCAATAACAGTATCAAATTTGGAAGAAATCACAAAAAACCCCTTCCAATATTTAGTACAGTTGTCTTCATTATTATTATTATTATTATTTGAAAATTATGGATAATTTTCTCATAAAGTCTGGTCACGGTTTACCGGACTAACATAATGGTTTTTGAATTTTTACATACGTTTTTTTTTCTATAATTCAAAGCAATTTTTTCAATCATTCATATATGGTAACAAATCTCATTTTCTTTATCTAATACTTCCAAGAAAACCATTCGAGTATATCATATATGGGTTCAGTGGCGACTCGTACCAATTTAGTACTGTAACAATTACAAAAATCTGGTGCTAGTAACTTGATAACGTGCCGCCACTGGTTCGGTTATTATTTGGAAAAAGAAATCAGACAGCTTTTAAAAAAGCTTGGAAAATCAGAAGGGTTGTTAATATTGGAAAAAATCCCTCTTAAAAACAATTCGAACATACATACAAACGGTCAGACGTTATCTTTGAAGGGTAACTCAACTCGTATCTATAGCTCTATATATAGAGGTAATATTTTGGCGGCGTACTTATTATCGAAGAGTGGTAGAGACGGACGAAGAGGCAACAACAGTATAGTAGTCATAGTTATAGTAGGTAGCAGGAGACTATTCTAAATGTGCAAATGAATAATCTACCCCCCTATTGCACGTATGTAAAACAAAGACATGAAATTGTCAATCATTTGTTAAAGAAAGATAGCAAATAATCAATCGATATTGCTCAGACTTAGTTGGTATCACTCTAATTGTCAGAACAGATAGGGGGATGGTGATGGTGGTGGGTCGGTTGATTTGAGGGGGTGGTTAAATCGTGGTAGTATCTGTAGTCGTAGTAGTGGCAGTAGTAAAATTAAGCACACAAGGGGGTAGTAGTTGTAATATTACGGAAACGGCAATGAATTCAGTTGAAATTAGACGAAATTTAAGAAAGAATTTAAAAAAAAAACACCACTTCCTTACCAATAATAAAAGGGAAATTTAGCGGGAATTTTAAATAAACGAGGGAAATTTTCAATACAAGATCAAAAATAATATAAACGATAGTCGCTAATAAATGCAAACCAAGCAAGAATAAGAGTCGTAACAAACGTTCACCCTCACACCCCTTATACATCTTCATCCCTTTTCATTTTGATGTTGTTGTCTATATATAATCACTGCTATCTCTGTTCATTTGTAGAATATTGTTGTTTTTGTCTTTCTCATTAGCACCGCCACCACCACCACCATCACTACTATACTACTACTACAACTACAACCACCACAACCAAATCGGCATTCGCCAGGGCTCTTTTCTCTTTATATTTCAGTATAATTATTGATTATTGGAGCTTAGACGTACGTTCGTTCATACGAAAGAGTCTATCTACATACCATATTTCTGTATATGTATAGAGATAGAGATGCGGGGGTGGAGAGGTTGGTAGTCAAAAACGTCCGTACACCCCCTTAATACACACGCAAATATATACTTTCAAGGGTATACCAGAGAGAAAGACTATAGGGGGATAAGTATAAAATATATCCATCTATCTTTCTCATTAGATATATTTCACCCCTTTCGTTTTCTACAACTCACTCAGGTTTTCGGGGGTGACGGTGCTAGTGGTGGTGGTAGTGGTGTACAAGTAAAAGGGGTAGTAGTAGCAGTAGTAGTGACTGATTGGGATAAAATACGAGATATAATATTTAAATTGGATACAACGTTAGATATAGGGTGGGTTTGTTGGAAATTTCAGGGAAAATATTCAGAGATCTTTGGTGTATATACCAAAAATAAAGAAAAATAGACAGAGATAAAGCGAGTTTAATTAACAGGATGTGAAGTGTTAAAAGAAAATTTTCTCAAGGAAAAAACCTGATGATGATGATGATGATTATGTTGTTGATGATGATGTTGATGTTGATTATTATTAGCCAATATTTATTCAAGTATTTAGTCTTCGACGCCATTTGTTTGCCGTTATCAGTTTCATTATAATTGTTTGTTATCAGTTTGTTGGATTAAATTGAAAAATTTTTGATTTCATATATTAAATGATGATAAATAGATAACTGATGTTGTTTTTTGATAATTTTAGGTTATTTCAATATTTACCTTTAAAGACAGCCAAAGGGATGATAGAACAATGAACCTCTCACCCTTCTATTAACCTTTTTTAACTAATCTAGTAACGATAGATAGATTGTTTATAGATAGTGAGCGAATCTTCGATGATAATTTTCTAGAATTGTTTCAGAAAAATAATAAAAATAGGAGATAATTTATCTGATATTGTTTGCATATGTTCATCATTTTTCGTTTACATTACAATATAATCTGATTTATGCCTCAATTTATTTATTACACAATAATTAGTAATGTTAATTTATCGTTTCAAAAAAAGGATCATTATTCAGTTTATTATCTATCGTTGTTGAAAGACGACAATATCACACACAATTTGATACTTTTTATCACCGCTATCACACCTCCCTACCATTCAATACAAGAAAAAATTGATTCCAAATACAAATAAATAAACCAATGGCTGATAATCAACGTGTAAGTAATATTTATTATCACCAATCGTTTATTATTAAATAGTAATATTGATAAGAAATCTATTTACTCCGCCTACTTAAACCGATTAATATTGCAAAAATTTTCTACCAACTTAATAAACAGATTTTTTTTACGATTATTCGAAAACAAATCTCTTTGTTTATTTGTAATGAAAGAGGAATTGGGAGAGTTTGTTAGAATATAAGGGCGATATTCGCCCTAGGAATTTAATCAATCGATCTATATCACCTTATACATAAAGGGGTTGAACAGATTAATGTCTTCATATACATATAGGGGTATAATCAGGGGTGTGGTGGTGGTAGTTGTAGCGGTGGTGATAGTATTAGAGGAGGAAGAGACTTCGATTGATTGATTTTCAAATTACATTACTAACTATATCTGTCTTATATTAATTTGTAGTTTAAGATATAGATGACGATTGAGATTTTTGATGAATAGACAAGTTTTCTTGTTAATTAAATATTGATTTAATTACATACGTTTATAATTTTATCTTTTTACGTTCTCTTAAATTATTTGCTTTTTGTATTTGTTGGCAAAAAAATCGTTATCATTGGTTAATGATTTTTAATTCAAAAATTTTATCAAATTCGCTTCGAATTATTGGTTTAAATATGTTGGGATTTTTGATTTTACAATCATTGCCAGTTCAGACATGATAGCATCTAATAAATTACGTGTAATCCACCTTCTTATTAATTAATTAATAACATTTTTAATTAATTGTGTGTGTTTTTTTACAGATCAATCAACTATTGGAAGAAGTACAAAGACTCCAGACGACCGTATCGAAATTAAGAGAATCGTCAGTAACGCAAATATCACGTTTAGAAGATCAATTAGAACAAAAACGACAACATATTGTTAGATTAGAAGCTAAATTAGATTCACAAAGGGATTATGATGATCTTAAACGGGAATTAAGGTAAATTTCAATCGTTATCTATTTTTATTGTTTAACAATAAAACACAACATAAAAATCCCACAATTGTTGTTTAAAGAAGACGATGAACAAAAAAAAGAACTGTAATCTTAATTTGATTTATAACCATTTTAGAAATAAAGAGAAAAACGACTTAATCATGAACTAATTTCAAAATATTTACAGAATTCTATTACTGCTTTATTTGTTTTGTTATAAAATAAAAAAATTAAAATAAAGAAGAACAAAATTGTCGTCATTCTATTCTCACTATTATTATTACTATATTTAATAATAATAATAATGATAATGATGATAAATTTCAGTCTTCTTCGGCCGGATCTTTCAGCAAATCCCGATGTTAAATCAATCGAATTATTATTAGAAAAAGCGAAAAGTTTACAACATCAACAACATCAACATCAACAACAAGATAGAGTTAGAACGCCAACATCGTCATCTTCATCGTTATCTTCATTATCAACATCACAGACGTCAATAGGTACAGTAACAACGTTATCAACAACAACAGCAACAACAACGACGACGGTGACGAGGCCGACGACGCCGTTAACAACAACAACGACGGCGATTACAACAACAACATCAACGACGCAAGAAGTTGAAGGTAATTAATTTTTTTATTTTTTTTAAGAGTAGACAAAGTGACACGATTTTCTAATTGTTACTATTACTATTATTATTTCTCTATACTTAATTTTTGTGAAATTGACAATAAAAGACATTTTCTATTGTTTAATAAAATAGAATTTCGTCATATTTTTTTTTGTATGTATGTTGTTGTTTTATGTGAACGAAAAGTTGTTGAAATAACTAGTTTGATCGGTGAAACTTTTACACAACAACCTTATTTTATTTTTTTATTTTTTTTCTATTTTTATTTGATGGAAAAATTGATTTCCTACAAACAAACGAATAACAACAACCAAAATTAAACAACAAAAACAGAAAGAAAAAGAAAATCCAAAACGTAATCCTTTAGTATTCTGATTAACCATTAAAAATTTGTTAATAATAGCAATAGTAGTAGTAATACTAGTTAAGATTAACATAATTTAAAGGTAATTATTCCGGACTTTGAATGAATTAACCATCTTCTTCTAATTCATTCGATTTTGTTGTTGTATTCTGTAATTTTTGTTGTTTTTCTTCTCTTGGTTTTTTTTTTTTTTTTTTCGTTAATTAGTACAATGTGATTATAAATTACAATCGGTGAACCATGAAAAAACGGAAGTCATTTATCCAAACCCATTGATGATTCTAGTTGATAACAATATAATTTATTTATATTTTGCACGTCGCGTCCCTTCAACATTTCTTTCAACATTTAATTCGATAAATAGATAGAGATAGAAATAGAGAGAATGTGGGATAGAAAGAGAACGAAAAATTAATTAAAAAGACCCATGTTACTATTGTGTGATTCTTGATTGATCGTGTATGCACCTCTTTATGACTTAAGCAATTCGTATACTATTAACCAAACAATTGTTCAAAGCTTCTTGGTGAAATTGAAACATCTGAGTGTTATTCTTTTCAACATCGAATACTTTTCTCAATACGTTAACAATTACGCACTTAAAGCACCCCATACACTATCATGTAAACATTACAATACTTGAAGGGTAGTTGAGAATGCAGCTATTTTTTTTTGTTAGTTCCATTGATTTGCTGCTGTTGATATAGACACTTATGTGCCCGTCCCTTTACTGGATGGCACGTGTATGATAAACCACGATAAGCGTGAGCATTTACTTCGGCTCATCAAACATGCATTGGTCTCACCTCTTTTCCAGGCGTCAAGTTATGATCGATTAATAATAACAATCATTGTATCTTTTAATATCAATCATGTTCAAATGTCGAAATTTAGATTTTTGACTGACAGTGTATGACCTCCTTTGAATGTATTTCCCCCCTTATTTCCATTACCTGTGAAGATCTCAATTTCTGATTGTTATTGAAATGATAAAAATATCTCTTTTTTTTTCCAATGTTCGAGCATATGTGAGTGTGAATTATTCACTGATTTTGTTGTTATTTAAATTTGAATTGAAATTTATTTATTTTTCTGCTCTATTTCCACTATAACAACAACAATTGAATATCTCTTTCTTTTTTGTTTTTTGTTTTATTCCATCTGTTTCTAGGGGTTGTAAATCTACCGTCTTCACAATCGGACGCATCCCCATCTATCCCACCACCACCTACACCACCATCCACATTACCACATCCATTTCATAACGTCGAAACATTCGGTAGTATGTTAGGTGAAGAGATCGTTGCAAATTGGCGTCGTAGTATAGAACAAATCTCCTTAAATAACCGAATAATATCCCGATCACCATGTACAGATGCATCGGCGATGGCGGCAGCAGCAGCAGCGGCAGCGGCGGCGGCAGCAGCAGCATCGGTAGCAGTACAAGCATCAGGTGGCAATGGAGCAATAGGAACAAATGCAACAACAACAACAACAGCAACAACAACATCATCATTAACAACACAAATAATCCCAACAAAATCATCAACACCAATGACTGAATCAACCGAGAAATCATCGAGTGATCCAACAACACCTATTAGTGATGTTTTACAACCACAACAACAAAGACATTCACCAATTGAACCATTAATTAATGGCAATCCGCGAAGTCCAGACGATAGTAATCATCATCACCAACATCATCATTTAAACAATAACAACAACAACAATAGTAATAATAACAATAATAATAATAATAATAATATACCAATATCAGCAATGTGTGCAGTGAATAGTTTCTTACGTAATGATGATACATTAAAAAGTCCATATCGGTTCGATGATCATCATCGATCACCATTTCGTTTCGCTGATGATTTAGGTATTGGACCACCGGGTGCAATGGTTGGACGTTTAGGTGAAAGTTTAATACCAAAAGGTGATCCAATGGAAGCCAAATTACAAGAAATGTTACGTTATAATATGGATAAATATGCATCGCAAAATTTAGATACATTACATATAGCTAGACGTGTTAGAGAATTATTATCAATACATAATATTGGACAAAGATTATTTGCTAAATATATATTAGGTTTATCACAAGGTACAGTTTCGGAATTATTATCGAAACCAAAACCATGGGATAAATTAACGGAAAAAGGACGTGATAGTTATAGAAAGATGCATGCATGGGCGTGCGATGAACAAGCTATCTTATTACTTAAATCACTTATACCAAAGAAAGGTAAGTTTTTAAATATTTTAATAAATTCGAAACAAAACAAAAATTAAAATCAAATCAGCTACAATATTTCCAATATTACGCCATTGGTATAATCATAGCTAGTTTGATTTTGAGAATCTATAATTATCATTAAAATGAAACAACCTGTAGAAAAGTGCCAATTCAGTAAATTAAAATCATAAATTAATTAAATAACAATTAAATATTTCTAGGTCGTATATATATTCTATATATATAGCTAAATAAATAATAAATTTCAACTGATTTAAGAAAAAATAACAACAAACAATTTTAAAGATTGATTGAATCATTTCCTGCTATTCAATCTAAGAAAAAAATAATTTCGTATTTCACCAAACTATAGATAATTATCACATGTATTTATTAAAAAATAGTAATAACAACAATAACAACAACAACAATGACATTAGACATAATAATAATAATGATAATATAGAAAAAAAGAGGGAGACATTAAAGGCTAATAATCAATTTGAAGAAAACAAAAAACAATAGATAGATATAGATTTAAAAGAAAAAAATAATAATAAAAAAAGAATAACATAGAAACATGCGATCTTTATAAATTTCGTCATAAATAACCTAAATATTTAATTACAAAATTATTATCATTAAAATCATATCCCACGCCATTATTACAAAATAAATACACACAAATATACAGGATGTACCACCTAATTCGATTAATGAAAAAGAAACAGAGACAAGGGTTATTTAATTGGGATATACGGTATACGATAATCATGTAGATAATTCCAATTGCCTGATCTGTACATGATGATCTTTTGTTTTGCTCTAAATATTCTTTCTGTACATATATATATTTTTTTATTTTCGTTAAATTTACATTTAAAATGAAAACATAATTCAACAATGCACAATTAAACTTGTCTTAAGTATTATCTTTATAATCATCTGGGTTTCTTCTTCTGTATTAAAATATTTTTTAATAAATTACAGTTAACTAAATATTATAAATATATGATCTACTTTTACCTAAAAAAAGGTATATACTTGTATTTTTGTATGAATTAATTATTTCAATAGTTTATTATTGCAAGACATAGATTTCATTAGCTATTGTTTAAAAAAAAAATCGAAAATATTGTTTGTTGATGAAATTATTTCATGGTCTAAAATTCAATTTTTAATTACTTAATTATTATATTAAATCATATTTAAATTAGACATTAATTATTAGATTTGTCGATTAATTAACCAATAATCATTTTAATTAAGCTTAAATACAACATTTGTATTGCTAATACATAAAAATAAGCAGAGTTTAAGTGTGAAAATCGAAGCCGAGCTTATCGTGTGGGAAAAAACGAACGATAAGCGTTGGATTTAAACGTAGTTTTATTAATATTTTTAGATTATATTTTTCTCTTTTAATTATTAAAAAATACGACTTCCTTTTCTGTAATTTCCATCAATTACAAAGTAATGGTAGAATGGTTAATAGAAATTATAAAATCAAGAATTGCCGTTATCTATTAAGACATCAAAATTCAAAAGAAATAGAAGAAGACAAAAAATAGTAATTAATTGAATCATTAAGACCATGAAATTCTCCATTAAACAATATTTTTAAAACAATCCCAGATATGCTCTGTTGAAAATTATAGAAAACAATAATAATCAATTCTATATGAATAAGAGAAAAAAATGTTAAAATCCTGGGACTAATTGAAGTATTGTTATTTTTTTACAAAATGCGAAAAAAAAGGAGTAATGGTGGAGAAAATATATCAATAATTTTATTGATAATAACAACAATAATTAGAGAGACATTGTGTGTGACAGCATCATTGCTATAACATATAAAAATGAATTGGTGTGGACATTGAAACCGAAAAATATTATGTAGAAAAGGGTTGGGGAAAGTTGGGGTAAAATAGAAAAATGATGGACGTTTTTGTAAAAATGTTTTCAATTGTATTTATGTCCACTTGTCAATCACATCAGTTATACGAAAAAAAGTTTTAAAAAATACAATGATATCAAAATCACTTATTGTTAGTAATGCAAAACTATCATTCTAGACAATATTGAGTCTCTTAGATTAGATGGAACACCTTGTATATTTGTTAGAATTAACAGAAAGGCATAAAGCGTTACACCACTGTTTTCAGGTGTTGATAATGTCATGATTTAAATTAAAGACGGAGATTTATAGAAGTAAGGGAAGGTTAAAAGGGGAGAGAAACAAAAAAAAAAACGAATAAACGAAAAATGATATAAAGAAATATAAGAGAATTGTTAAAGAAAGAAAATGGTCGCGTGTTATAAAATGTATTGCATGTGTAAAAATGCCGTAAAAAACTTTTTTATAATTCCACACAAATCGTGATAGAAATCGAACTCGACCACGAAAAGCAACAAAGTTTTATTTTAGTGAAGAACACACCACCACCACTATCACCATTGCCACCATTATTATTGCCACAACTATACTAAACCACCAACATTGGGGGTAAAACAATAAATGAAAACGAAGAGATGAGAATTATAGGTGGTGGTGCCGGTAGGGTGGTAAATTATTAACGATTTTTCCATATTTTCCCACCCATATCTACAATCAACATAAAAATTTACATATTTATAAATCTTTCAAACAAATATTTATTATTATCGCTGTTGAAATATAAGCCACTCAAAAATTATTAACATTAATAAAAATAACAATAATAAGAATGATAATAATCAACAGCGACTTCCTTCCGTATTTATAGATTTCTTCGTTTCAATGTAATTTAATTTTGGCTTCAAATTTTCCCCCTACCCTATCTCAAATTTGGTTCAAATTATCGGTAAAAAAAAAACGACTAAATTTGGAAATGAGTCACTTTTTTTCCCATTTGAACAAAAATTATTTGTTTCTTTGTTTGCGGTCAACCATCAGACTCTAACATCCGTTCGAAAAATCCTCCATTTGGCAATTATCATTATTATTTTTGCATTATTATCGCTGATTTATTATCATTATTATTATTATTATTAGAATCGAAATTGTTGATTTTATTTTCAATTTTATTTTATTTTTCAATATAGAAAACCGAAAAAAGTTCGAGTACAAACTACTAATTATAAATGAATAGATGACGAAAAAGGTCATAATAAAGAGCTGATTAAATCTGAATTTCCTGTCAGTTTCTTTGTGTTAAATTAAATTATTGTTAATTAGTCTTTTTTGGGCTTTACACAATGCTTCTTAAATTATAAAACCATCACCATATTTACAATAAACATTAAGAAAATAGAGCCAAAGATAATCAGTTTCCGTTAAAAATTTACAAAAGTTATGAGTAAAACTACTTAATGTCCATTTTGGCCATGGATTTGGCTACGTAGGTCGCAACTCAATTCATAATCTACTTGTTACTTATACTAATGTTCGTGTTATCGGATAGTTAAAGTGTCTATATCAAAATAACCGGATTAGTTCGAATATAAGGTGTTTTTTAACACAAGTGGGACCAATTTAACGATACATATTTAAATAGAATTTGTGCATTGGAAGGACATTTGAAGTTAATTATGGATTTTGATATTACCAATTTTTTTTATTTGTTTGATAATCTAACTCATTTATAAAAATCCCTCTAAGCGATGACATATTTGTCAATTTTATTGCGGATAAAGTTCAAGGACTATAGACGAAAATTACTTTGAAATCATGGTTTAGAGCAATTATATAAAAGACTTTCGTGCATCTGAATAGATTTGAATTTTTTTTTGACGAAAATTTCAACGGTTGATAAGTTAATGAGACAAATTAATTTGATAAAGGTGCATTCATAAACTAAAGTTGATACGGATGTATGAATTTTTTGAAAACAAAATTATTAAAATTAGTAAAATACAAAAAGATAATAACAAAAATTGAGATTTTTACTATTTTAGTCTTATTGTTGATAGAAAATTCGATACAGAAATCAAATTGATCCTTCAACTTCCTTATTTGATTCAAAACAACAAGTTATCGGTATTTCTTTTTGTTTTCCAGATAAAATCAATTTAATTAATCAATTAATTAAAACTGTTACAATTTAATCAATTAGTTTATAATTAAATATAATACTTTTTTGATAAATCAATATCATATTATTAAATTATCGCAAGGCAATTATTTTGAAATTTAGTGTTACAAAAAAAAATTGATTAATAATAAATGATAAACACCAGATACATAATAAGTGATTGATAAAATTGTACGATTGAAATTCCACAAATTTCCATATACTGTGCGTCCCATTTAAATCCTAATAAAGATTATTGTATTTTCTTTGATAATTAAAAGAATAACGGATTTATCCATAAATAATTGAAACAGCCTGTATGTGAGTATATATTGCGTGAGAAATTCTCTATTATTTTACGATTATTTTTTTTCGTTTCGGCCTTTGTCTCACTTATTTATTTTCATCTCCATCTTCATTTATTTATAATTATATTCTAATTACAAATTATCATTAAATTATGGTATTAAAATGAAATATGTTGTTGATATGACAAATGAGTAATTCTTCTATAGTTATAACATAGTCAATTAAAATCCCAACATTATCAAATTCAATTTAGAAAATCTACTGAATGTCCTAAAATTGGTGAATCCGATTCTCTGAATTTCTCAATTCTTTGCAAATCTAATAATAAAATAACTAGAATATTTAGTTATTAGAATTAATGGGTTATCAATTTAAAATTTTATCATATATTTGATATTTTTAGAAACCATAAATCTAGACTATACCAATTATCGGACTTACGATATATACGGTCGGTTCAATTTTATGAATCTTTTAATAATTTTATGTTCTGTCATAATATTTTCTAGTTATTAAAATAAAATTACAGATTGTCTACAGAGAGCTTCTGTTAAATAAACTGTAACGGTTTTCTTTAACATCTATACCGTGCGACATTATATTTTACCTACCTATCTCATCATCATATAGAGAGAGAATATTATAAAACTATAAGACGACAATTTAATGGCAGTATTTACGATCTTGTACATCTGTATTTATAAAATAATAATAATAAAAATCTGTACTATATACAAAGAAATATTTCACTTTTAAAATTCTCTTTGTTCTTTCTATAACGATTATAACAAAACTAAATGTATAGAAGATTAGAGAGTTGGAATAGATACTTGATAGTTTTATAACAGTAGCAACTAATAATAATTACAATCTTTAATTCATTTTATTGTCTTTATTTCTACTGTTGTTCTCCATTTTCTAAATACGAAACAGGAAAAAAAATCGTTTGTCATTTCTCTAAACAAATTATTTTTCATGGGAATGTGAACTTTAAATATTGCCCAGCTTTATTATTATTATAATGTTTGATAATGAATGACAATGACAATGTCTTTTTATTATTTTCTTGAATATTTCTCCTCTTTTTTGATATTAATCTCTATGTTGTTATTGTTGTTGTTGTTGTTGATGATGATGATAGTTTAGGAGAACAAAATTACTGACAACTTTCATGAACAATTCAACATGTCAACATCAATTGTATTACAGTTAACCTAAATCACTGAATTTTTTTACAATTTCCATTAAAAAAAAAGTCTTTCACTTATTATTATACCAGTTAATCTAACAATGAACCGGAATTTAAAGAAACGAATCGGATTCAGATCGGATTAATCTAATGGACGAATTCTTCAAAACTAGCAAGTATTTAATTCAAGGAACATTGATGGACTTAATAAATACCTACCATTATTTCATTGATTACTATAAAGAATGAAATAATCGATTACTCAACTGCTAGATGAGTTCTTTCAAGCAGAACTTGCACTTTCTGGAAAGATTTTCCCTTCAATTATGTTGTTGGTTTAATTTGTTTAAATTTGGATAAGAAGATTTTACAAAATTGGCACTTATTTATTAGTTTATTGTGTGTTTTTGCTAATAATCATTTAGCAAAACCTCAATTATCTAAGAAAAATTATTCTCCTACTCCTTACAGACAATTTTTCCTCAGGCAAAGATACTAGTATGCCTCCAACATATGGACGTCCTGATAATGATCTAACAGAAGAACGTATTGCACATATATTAAATGAAGCTAGCCAATTTCAACAATTGAAAACCAGTCATACGACAACAACAACAATGACAACAACACCAACAACAACAACAACGATAGAAGATAGTCATAGTAATGATGATTCAAATTCACCACATGGTCAATGTTTAAGTCCATTTTCAAAAGATTCATCACAGAATCGTCGACTGAAGAAATATGAAAATGATGATATACCACAAGAGAAAGTTGTACGAATTTATCAAGAGGAATTAGCAAAATTAATGGGTAGACGTATGGATGATATACGAAATCCACGTGATACATTTCCTGGGTAAGTTATAAAATATTTAATTATCTAAACAGATAATTCTAAACTAATCAACAGTATGTTCTTTCCACAATTATTTAGTGGTGGACAAATGGACCGTACACAAGAAGAAATACGTATGGCATTAGATGCATATCATCGTGAAATTGTTAAATTGAATCAAAGCCAAAATCCTGGACAAATACCAAATTTAGGTTTATTAGCATTACAACAACAAGCATTAGTACAACATCAAAATCCATCGAATGGTAATAATCAAGGTGGTGTACAAGATTTATCATTACCAAAAGATAAAACGAAAACATTAAATGGTAATGATGATAAAGATACCAAAGATACATCAATTACAACAACAAATGATGAGAATTTAAGACATTCCGGTAGTGCATTCAGTTTAGTACGACCAAAAATTGAACCGGGTACAACACCACAACAATCTAGTGGTTCAACAGCATCAAGTCCATTGAGTAATACAATTTTACCACCGGCAATGACACCAAATGATGATTTTAGTGGATCAACAGTTGCTAGTCCATTACAAAGGATGGCATCGATAACAAATTCGTTAATATCACAACCACCAACACAACCCCATCATACATCATCACAACGTCCATTAAAAGCCGTATTACCACCAATAACACAACAACAATTCGATCAATATAACAATTTAAATACTGAAGATATTGTTAAGAAAGTTAAAGAACAATTAAGTCAATATTCGATAAGTCAACGTTTATTTGGTGAATCTGTATTGGGATTATCACAGGGTTCAGTTAGTGATTTATTAGCACGACCGAAACCATGGCATATGTTAACACAAAAAGGCCGTGAACCATTCATACGTATGAAAATGTTTCTAGAAGATGATAATGCTGTCCATAAATTAGTTGCTAGTCAATATAAAATTGCACCGGAGAAATTAATGAGAACTGGTGGTTATGGAGGTGGTGAGTTTTATTTTTTATAAAATTTAACAATCAGCATTAAAATTTAAATTAGAATTTTATTATTTTTATCAAACAGGCAGTTCAATTGGTAAATCAATACCACCAACACCGAAAATGTTGAGTGAAGCGGCTGCTGCTGGATTGATAACAAAAATGCAAGAAAATCCAAATTTATTACCACCATCATTACAATTAGGACCACCGCCACCAAGTCAAAATCCACAAAATCAACAACAAAGTGGAGGTGGGTGGTGGTGGTAGTGTTGGGAGTGGTAATGGACCACCACCACCACCACCAATGTTATTAACACCACCTGGTGTACCACCACATCATGCTATCAATCTACAAAATTCGGAACATTTGAAAAAATCCAATCCAAGTCCACATAGTACTGGTAGTAGTAGTGGTACTACAACTGGATTACCACCACATTCACCAATGTCACAACATCAAGTATCATTGAGGAATATGCATCAGCATATGTCGCCGAGTGTTTATGAAATGGCCGCATTAACGCAAGATTTAGACACACAAGTGATAACAACAAAGATCAAAGAAGCATTATTGGCAAATAATATAGGACAAAAGGTAAATAAAATATAATTTTATAGCAATTTCGATATTAATCTAATTATAATTTTAGATTTTCGGTGAAGCTGTCTTAGGTCTATCACAAGGTTCAGTTAGTGAATTATTATCAAAACCAAAACCATGGCATATGTTGAGTATAAAAGGACGTGAACCATTTATACGTATGCAATTATGGTTGAATGATGCACATAATATTGATCGTTTACAAGCATTAAAAAATGAACGTCGTGAAGCTAATAAACGTCGACGTAGTAGCGGTCCTGGGGCACATGATAATAGTTCTGATACATCATCGAATGATACATCCGAATTTTATCATTCAAATTCACCAGGACCTGGACCAACATCAGCCAAAAAACAACGTGTATTATTTAGTGAAGAACAAAAAGAAGCATTACGTTTAGCATTCGCATTAGATCCATATCCGAATGTTCAAACAATTGAATTTTTAGCAAATGAATTAGGTTTAAGTAGTCGTACAATAACGAATTGGTTCCATAATCATCGGATGAGATTGAAACAACAAGTACCACATAATAACAATAATAACAATAGTAGTAGTAATAATAATAATAGTGATTTATCTCCAACAACAACAACAACAACGACGACGACAACCACAAATACAACAAGAGATCAACAACAACAACAAGGACCTTTTGATCCTGTACAATTCCGACTGTTATTAAACCAAAGATTATTAGAACTATCAAAAGAACGTATGGGATTGACTGGTGTACCATTACCATATCCACCATATTTAACAACAACAAATACAAATTTAGCAGCATTAATTAGTCGTGGTTTATTACCGGCAGCAGCAGCGGCCGCTGCTGCTGCTGATGTTGATCTATCAGCATTAAATAGTGTTGTTAAAGAACAAATGAGTGGTTTAGATTTATCAATGACAACATTAAAACGTGAACCACATGATTTTGATGATGTTGTTGATGATGATGATGTTGGTAGTAATGTTGGTTCAGAAGATTCAAATATTAGTAGTAATCATAGTTTAATTAAAAGTGAACATAAAGAACAATCAACAACTGTACATTTACCACCACCACCACAACAATTACACCATCATCATCATCATCAACAACAACAACAACAACAACAACAAGGACGATCGAGTCGAAGAAAACCGGTAGCACCACAATGGGTAAATCCGAATTGGGAGGATGATAAGAATGATAATAAAAATAATAATAGTGATGAAGTTATAATAAATGGTGTATGTGTGATGCAAACAAGTGATGATTATGGACGTACGAATCGAACAAATGAAGAAACAATAAGGATTGAACCGACACCTGTTTTAGATCATCAACAACAACAACAACAACATCTTCATCATCATTATGATGATGATGATGATCTACATAGTGATACATCATCAATTAGTAATGATAATGATAATGAACGGACAACAAATTGTGGTGATAATAATAATAAAATTGAAGAATCTGCAAATGATGATATCGATGATGTTGATGATATTGACGATGATAAAGATGATGATAATAAAGATAATGATGATGAACGGTGGGATTATTGAAAATTATATCAAATTAATAAACAATCCAAAGACTTTAAAGTGCAATCAAATTTACGAAAAACTTTTGGATTTTGTCCAAATTTTAAGAAAACTCACAACAAATCTCATATTTAAAAACAAAGAAAATTGTGATTTTTCCTTAATAATAATTACAAAATAAAATATCAGTCTTTCCAATTGATTTTTTTCAAATATTCTGTGTTTTTCGTTTATATTATTATTATAATTATTATTTCTGTTCTCATCTAATATTTATGTAGTTATTATATTATAAGACTGTTACCAATTATTATTAATTATTAATTGATTAATTAAATTAAGATATTTAGCCAAATTTTTTAAGAAAAACGGCTATTTGCAAAGCAAACATGTTATAAACATTGTGATATTTGCTTATTGTTCTATTATTTAAAAAAAAGAATATATATTTGGGGATAATTTTTAGACAAAAACGAAAAATTAAATAAAATAAATGGCCAAAATGCAATATTACAAAGTATTTTAAAAGAAAAAGGAAATCTCATTTTCACAAATTAAAAAAAAATCATGTATAGTTGTAAATGTCGCATTTTTTTCTAAAAAAAAAAGCCAAAAATTTCCACAAAAATTAGCTGTCGTTCGTACTTTTTGGCGTTATTTATTATTAATTAATGATTATTATTAAGATTTTTGGAAATTTTTAAAGATTATATACATGTTTTTTTTCTTTTATTATTACTATTATTATCATTATTATTAATTTCAATTTGTAAATATAGCACGTTTTCAAAACAAAAATTTTAAAGAGAAATTATAAATGAACGAAACAAAGAACAAATTAGGGCCTAAATCGTATTCGATAATTTTTGGTTCTAAATAATTTCGTTACGATTTTTTTTTAGTAAAAACTTCTAGTCTTTCCATAAGGGCATCTTTTCTAATTTTTTTTCAATTAAATTATTTAACGAACCATCCACACAAACGAACAATAGTAAACGGTACAGGCCAGTAAAATCTGCCATCTAATCGATCTTGTTCTAATCGAATTGTACAAAAAATTCATAGTTTTGATTCGATGTATGAGTAAATTTGAATAAAATTGATTTGATGGTGGACTACACTCGATTACAGCTTTAATTTTTTATCTGATAATATCATTAAATTATATAAAATATTAATATATAAGAAAGATAAACAAATAAATAAAAATGCATATCGTTATTTGTAAGTAATTTAAAGAAAATTTATGATAACTAAAAACAATACATAACAAAATGATAATAATAATAATTACGGAATCCACCCAATAGAGATGAATTTATTCAGAACAAATTCGCCATAGTTTCATTTATTTTATTATTATTATTGTTGTTTTTATTTAATTTTTGTTTGAGAAAAAAAAACAGAACAGAACAGAATCTTCCAGACGACAAATTCGAACAAATCGCTTATATCGTTTATCCAATTTATCGAAATAAATATAAAAATATAGAAATAAATAAATAAATAAAAATAATAATAATAATGTAGTATATGTGCAATATTTTAACGTTTCTATAAAAGCATTTTTTTAAAAGGAACATTGTATATTTTTAGCAATATACAAAAATTCAATACACAGAAATACAACAACAAAAACATTGTAATTCTTCCAATTTGTAATCAATGTATAAACACGAGAAATATACCAAAAAAATAATGATGAAGACAAAATGAAAATCAATTAATAATAACAATACGTAATATTCTGCTCTTATAAACAATTAATTGATAAAGATGAGATTGATGAATATTTGAGAAGAAGCAAAGAATTAAAACTATACATATATTAATTTTAATATATAATTATTATTATAAAAAACAGAATAAGATAAGAATTTTAAGTGAGAGACATTAGCAAAATATGTATAAAAATGCACATT
Organism: Mylabris phalerata; assembly: GCA_020740385.1. Classification (NCBI taxonomy): domain Eukaryota; kingdom Metazoa; phylum Arthropoda; class Insecta; order Coleoptera; family Meloidae; genus Mylabris; species Mylabris phalerata. The sequence continues at coordinate 731,146 of JAJEOX010000142.1, read as the reverse complement.
TTTAAATAACTGCATGTAGAATAATATTTAATAGTGTAATAGAATTTTTTTGCAGTAGAAATATTTAATGACTTCTTTTTTATTATTATTACGATTAATTAATAAATTGTTTTCCATTTTTATCATTATATTATTATTAATATTGCAAATTTGTCGTAATTTTGACAAAAACAAAAAACTGTATTGTTATATTTTAGTTTGTTTTCTCTTTTTCTATAGTTTTGCTTTATAAATATTATTATTATTATTGATAAATTTGATAATTTACTTATACATGTAAATATTTATATCATATCATTCTCTTTTTGAAATTTCTAAATTAAACAATTCACTGTAATTAAAATGAGAATCTTTTAATTTTTGACATTTTTCTATAATGGGATAGAATTAAGAAGGACAATATGAATGTTTTTCTAAATTAAACAACAACAAATTTATTTAAAACAAAATAAATAACTTTCAGTCATTTTTATCAATCACTTTAACAAAAACAAATATTAATCTAAATCAGACTTCTGTACTTGAATAGAATGAATAATTCGGATTATCGTAACTATTTAATGAGTCCCATTCGTTTTGTTCATTTGAATCGAATTCATACATTGTCATTAAATTCTGTCGTAAACGTTTCAATTGTTGTTTCCTACGTGCCATTAAATATACCTAGAATTTTATAATTAAAAGTATACACTTATAATTTCAACAAATCAATCTACTATTTCAAATTCAATTTAATTAATTTAATTTAATTAATTAAAATAAAGAAAAAAGAATACTACCAATGCTGATAGAATCATTATAAAAAATATAACAACTAATGGTATAATGAAATATAGATGGTCTTGACCTTTATCATCAGGTGGTGGTAATGGAGTTGTTGTTGTTGTTGTTGTTGTAACGTTATCGAAAAAACCAAATTTTAAACATTTTTTCTTCAATTATTTAATAAATTTCTGGTAATAACGAAATTTTTGACGTAAGTGTTTTAGAAAAATTTAAGGCTATATTAATGACAGTTGAAATTGACAGTTCATTTGTGTAACTAAACGCAGCCCTATTTGTTCAAATATACAGAATGTACTCGACAAATTTGAATATCCACAACTTACAAGGAGAGAAATACAACTGTCCCTCTCCGATTTTGATAAAATTTGGTATACAGATAGAGCTTCACAAAATAGGCGATGCATATTTTTTTTGGCTGCCCATATTTATTTTAAAGGGGTGAAATTGCTCCTTAAAGTTAACCTCTAAAAACAAATTTTTAGCTATATCTCGCGAACGAAACAAGATATCGAATCCATTCAAAAACTGAAATATTCTACACAATGAATACTATATTATGACCTAGCAGACAATAATCCTCCAGTATACGAAGGGTGAGAAATACGTGTGGGGTAGTACTTTTTTGCTCCCCCTAGTCACAATTTTAGAAAATTCAAGTTTTTCTCTTCATAATCATAAAGTTTATAGAAAAACTAAAGTTACCTGTTTTTGGTTTTTCAATTCATCCCCTATTTAAAGGGTTGCAACTCCCAATATATTATAACGTCAAAATTGAATTATTAGTAATATTTTCGTATCAGAACTAATCAAAAGCTACAAAATTGTTTATAATGATCATTAGTCGATATCATGAGAATTTTTAGGATTGTGTATTGGAGGATAAAAATAAAAATAGTATTTCAGTTTTTGAAAGAATTCAATATCTTGTTTCATTTCGAGATATAGCTAAAAATGTGTTTTTGGAGGTTAACTATAAAGGGCAATTTCACCCCTTAAAGTGGATATGGGCAAACAAAATAAAATATGGATCGCCTATTTTTTGAAGGTCTACCTGTATACAAAATTTTATCAAAATCGGAGGACAGTTGTTCCTTGTTAGAAACCAAACAAGGTACAAAATAAACAAACACGTGTATAAATCCCTCTTCCAAAAAAAAAATCTATACCTCTATGAAAAACAAATGGAATTAATGCTAATTTTAGACGTTCAATAATTAACATGAGCTCCTTTTTACACAATAATATGTCGCTTAATTTCATCGCTTATCCCACAAAAAACTTACCAAATATAGGGTGTAAGCATTGATTGATCGTGAAACATTAAAAAGTCACAGTTATTAGCCTCCTTCTATGGCTTATTGTAGCCCTTATATGTAGAGTGCCTTCACCAAAAAAGTAAAATAAAATAAAATGAAATAAAAACTATTTTTTAAGCATACAGAAAACTTTATAAGCCCCTTATATCGCTTAATTTTATCTTTGATACCACGAAAATGGTTGAAAAGTAAAGAATACAAGATTAATCGTGAAACATTAAGAAGCCACAGTTATTCGCCGCCTTATACGATTTTTCAAATCGATTAATTATCAAGTTTTACAATAAAAACTCCTTATCATAGTCAAAAATGGAAGAAAATAATTGAATATGATCATGTCTAATACGACTTTATCTAATACGAAACTTATTTATTGTAAAAGAGCCTCTCAAATACTGGGTCTTCAATAGTATTCCACTTCATAGTAGGCCTTGCTTCTGGTATGTAATGTCGAAGCTTTGTTCGGATGTTTTGAACAGTGGCGGCATGGCTTATTGGGTGATCGGACAATCGCCCAATGGGCCTGGAAGTTGTGGACGTGTTTCTTAGCTTCTTTCAAAGAGGCCAGTCCACTACTGCTTTTAAACACTTATTTATCGTAAATTAAGCTTGATTTAAGCTACAAACATTCAAATAATGTCGCCTTCGGTACGTAGTGTCTTTGCTTAGTTCGAATATTTTAGAAATACGACAATAAATACTGAATTTTGTCAAATATGAAACAATCTACGACCAACTGTAAAGTGGAATACTTCTAAACACCCTGTATCCGACTAGTAAAACAAAAAATTATTTAAATTAAGTTTGTACTCACTTTAATCACCTGGAATTTCCAAAATAATAAAAAATAAACCATCACACACAATTTTTTTAAAATAATAATAGTAATAATAATAGTACACAAATAACACGCAGATTTAAACGAAAAATTACGATTATTTAGAAATAATTTTTTAAACACTAATCACATTCACTTGAAATAACACGAAAACAACCGAATAACAATTAAAATTTGTTTAATTAATTTAAATAATTAATAAATAATTATAACAACGCTAACAACGTAATGAAACAATTGAAACTCGCGAACTAAAATGGCGACTGGTTGGTTCTAGTGAAAAAACGATAGAGGCCGCTCGAATTCTTTAAACAAAACAAACACCAGCCTACTATGTGTTAATTTACAATATTTCGAATAAAACTTTTTCTGTTGGAATAATCACAAATTTTTAATCACGTTCATTTAAATTAATACGAAAACATTCGAATAACAATTAGAAATCGATTGATTCAACAATAATTTAATAATTACGACAAGCCGAACGTAACGGAACAATTGAAATTCGCGAACTAAAATGGCGATGGTTCTAGTGAAAAAACGATAGAGGTCGCTTGAATTCCTGCAACAACGAAACAAATCCCACATCGGCCTACTATGTGTTAATTAACCAAGTTTTTGATAATTTCGTTTTTGTGGCTTAATAATTACAGAAAATCTATATTATTGAATTTGGGGAGATTTAAATCAATTAAAATACATCTCAATATATTCCAAGTAGTTTTAATATTTTTAAATCGAGTTGTTGTGTAGAGTTAGAAATTTTTTGTTTGTTGGTTGGTTAACCTGCTGATCTGTCAAGTAATGTTGAAATAAATTTGGGGCCGTTGAAAAGTTTTAAAATAAATAATTCGTTTAAAAATCGTTAATAAATTATTAGGGTATATGTGATAAATAAATCCGAATGGAACTACAATTAAAATTCAACATAATCAAAGGTTAGTTTTTATTATTATTGAATTATTGTAAGTATTACTTAAAAGTAAAAGATGTGAAATTTGTTGGATTATAGCCGTAAATTTATCGGTTAAATCGATTTATTGGGTTTATCGGTTAATTTTTGGATATTTTAATTCGAATTATTTGGTAATTTTCGGTTTGTTTGTGTGGCTATATTGTTCTGCAGTTGTCAAAAATTGCAGCGCCATCTATGTGTTAGTATTGAAATAAATGACTTTTCGGATCAACTGAGGGTGTTGTCAATTTTTTGTTAATAAAAGAAATTTTAGAAATAAATAAATAAAACGTAAGTTAATTTTTTCTAAATAATTTCAATTAAAATTAACGAAACTGAAACGAATAAAACGACGTGTTAATTGATTGCATTGGCGCAGTAATGATTACATAATTAACACGGTAGAAATATCGAAGCAAAACAACATATATCTATCGATATATATAGATATAGTAATAATGAACTTGAAAAGTTTGCGTTTCGTAGTGAATTTTCGTTTATTTAGATCGAAGATTTTTGGTGATTTGCGTCAATTTTGTGGGAAATTTTCAGTTGACAAAATTGCGAATTTGCAACCGTATCGATTTTCAATTAGAACTAATTAATGGAAATTCTCGAAAGATTAAACCAAGGAGAGATATTTTGACGTATGACATATGTCCGAAAACAAACAGTGGCGTACATTCGACCATTCCGCAATTATCCTTATCGATATTATCATTAATTGAATTCGATTTGTTTCCAGAATAGCATCACCAACGTCCCATTGGATCTCAACTGTTTTGTGTTTCGTCAACTATTTGTCCGCCCACGATTTGTGTTCCTATACGAATTTCTATTTATTGATGGACTTTGTGTTTAAATTAGGCAATTTGTAAATTAATTAATCAGACTGGAATTGGATCGATTGAATAAAAATGTCGAATTTGTTGATGTTCGTACAAGAAAAGAAGTTCCACCATCACCTACAACAACAACACGAACAAGATCAACAATTGAAAAATCGCCGTTAAGAATTAGCCGTTGTTTAGCTTGTTATCCATTAAATCAACAACAATTTGATAGGAATAGAAACACGGGGCAATCTTGCCCGAAATTCGAACAAGGACAGTACGTTTTGTTGATTTACAATTGATTTTTTTTTTTTAATTCAATTTGATTGTAGCCATCATCATAACAGTCCGACCATTCCACGTAAAAGTAGTGATACAAGTACGTCGTCAAATAAAAGTCATAGTGTTAAAAGTTCACATGGTTGGACGAAATCGTTGACAAGATATTCGTTTAAATCGCAAAGCCATAAAAGGACACCATCGAATACAACAACAAAATCATGCGAATCGGGGGAGGAGGCCGTACGGGAACAATACGACGACAATGTTGTTCCAACAACCTCCTCCCCTGTACCGATTATTACAACAAAAATGGACAATTCAGATTTGGTATGGCGTTTGCTTTATAATTTCAACCACAAATCCCCCAATTAATCCCCAATATTTTCGTAAAGATCGCGTTGAAAGAAACTGGAATTTCTATTTCTTCACGCGACGAAAGTGCGGGTTTTTTTGGTTGGAATTTTTGTAACTAGTCGCCCTATTTATAGTCTAACTGTTGTCTCTTTTTCGTTTCAAATATTCCGTAATAATTCTATTTTGCATTCCTTATTCTATTTTTTGTTTGGATTTAGTACGGTTATCTTCTATAGAGACGGTGGAATTTTAATAAAATCGCTTTAATACAGGTCAGGTTCATGTTTTGCAAGTCAAATTGGGCCTTTTTTTAAATCGATTTCCAACTGAAATTCGGTTGTACACGTCAAAATTGTCCGGTTATACGTCAATTTTGATTTTATTTCCGATCTTTGATTTGAAAAGCGTCAATTCGGCCTGTAATAGTGAATTTTATGGTTAATTTGTAGTGGTAGTAAGTGTCGATTTATTGTTATAATCAACGACAAACGCCCAATTGTTGTAGTTTTAGTCAGTTGTAGAAATCGCGATTCTTGACCGGATACTCTAAACGAAGAACGTAGGTTTGAGCTTAATGATAAACGTCAAATTATTTGCAACTTTGTGTTGTGTCTAATTTTGGATGCTCTAAACTCAGAACGTAGGTTGTAGCTTAATCGATGGTAAACGTCAAATTAGGCCTGAAAAACGGTGAATTTTATGGCTAATTTGTAGTGGTAGTAAATGTCGATTTATAATCAACGACAAACGTCAAAATTGTTGTAATTTTAGTCAATTGTAGAAATTGCGATTTTCAACCGGATGCTCTAAACTAAGACCGTAGGTTGTAGCTTAATCCATGATAAACGTCAAATTAGGCCTATAAAATGGTGAATTTTATGGCTAATTTGTAGTGGTAGTAAGTGTCGATTTATTGTTATAATCAACGACAAACGTCAAAATGTTTGTTGTCATTCAGTTGTAGAGATCGTGATTTTTAACCGGATGCTCTAAACGAAGAACGTAGGTTGTAGCTTAATAATGATAAACGCCAAATTATTTGCAATTTTGTGTTGTCTCTAATTTTGGATTTTCTAAACTAACAACGTAGGTTGTAGCTTAATGATAAACGTCAAATTTATTTGCAACTTTTTGTTGTGTTTAATTTTGGATGCGCTAAACTAAGAGCGTACGTTGTGGCTTAATCGATGATAAATGTCAATTTAGACCAGTAAAACGGTGAATTTTATGGTTAATTTGTAATGGTAGTAAATGTCGATTTATTGTCATAATCAACGACAAACGTCAAAATGTTTGTTGTCAGCCAGTTGTAGAAATCGCGATTTTCAACCGGGGATGCTCTAGACGAAAAACGTAGGTTGTAGCTTAACGATAAACATCAAATTATTTGCAACTTTGTGTTGTATGACAGAGAAGTTGTCTCTAATTTTGGATGCTCTAAACTCAGAACGTAGGTTGTAGCTTGATCGATGATAAACGTCAAATTAGCCCTATAAAACGGTGAATTTTATGGCTAATTTGTAGTGGTAGTAAGCGGCGATTTGTTTATTTAAAATCAACGACAAACGTCAAAATTATTGTAATTTTAGTCAGTTGTAGAAATCGCGATTTTAACCGGATTCTCTAAACTAAGAACGTAGGTTGTAGCTTAATCGATGATTAACGTCAAATTAGGCCTGTAAAACGGTGAATTTTATGGGTAATTTGTAGTGGTAGTAAATGTCGATTTATTGTCATAATCAACGACAAACGTCAAAATGTTTGTTGTCAGCCACTTGTAGCAATCGCGATTTTCAACCGGATGCTCTAGACGAAAAACGTAGGTTGTAGCTTAATAATGATAAACGTCAAATTATTTGCAACTTTTTGTTGTTTAATTTTGGATGCTCTAAACTCAGAACGTAGGTTGTAGCTTAATCGATGGTAAACGTCAAATTAGGCCTGTAAAACGATAAATTTTATGGTTAATTTATAGTGGTAGTAAGCTGCGATTTGTTTATTTATAATCAACGACAAACGTCAATATTGTAATTTTAGTTAGTTGTAGATATCGACGATTTTCAACCGGATGCTGTAAATTAAGAACGTAGGTTGCAGCTATTCTGCAGTAATTTAATATGTCTACAATCTTGATGAATATCGAAATTTCCATCGGTCTTCTAAGTAATTCCCACAAATTTTCTATATGATTGTAGTTTAATTGTCGACTTTTTGAATAATCCAACAAGCTACGACATACGTCCAAATTTCACTGCCAATTTAATCCAATATAGTTGTAAAAAATTCGAAAATTCGTGCGATTTTCTCGTCAATTGTACTCTAAATTCGATTAATTTTTAATTTTAATTTATTGTCGATCGTTTATCTTTAAAAATTGGACAATTTAAGTGGGTTTTCTCGGATAAATATACAATTTTAATCTATCTAAATCGATACAATTACAATTTTTACGGAATTTCCTTTTTCGGTAGAATTTTATTATTTTTATTAAATTTCATTGAATCGTACGTGTTGTTTATTCAGTTTTATTAAAAACGAAAAATATCTATTCTTAGTTAATAAACCTGTTTAACTGCGTGTGTGTAAATATTGTAGAATTATATAATTCTGGGTATTTATTTAAGGGCTCTCTCGTACTGTTTTAAACAATTCATTAGAAGATCCCCAGTTGAGAATGGCGTCTATTTAAAAGATTATTGTACGTATTGTTTTGAATATTTTGTTAAAATATAAGGGGTGGATTTCGTTGCGATATTAATTGTCTATTCGTTTGTTTGAAGGTAATTTATTTGCTTTAGATAGAAGTTTTTATGAAAAATCTGCGTCATTGATTGTTAAAAATTGCATCTATTGACTTAATTATTAATATCTCGATAAATATTTGTATTGTTATCATTAAATTTATGATCATTATGGGATTATAATTGTAATTGAGTCTAGTTTTACAGGGTGTATATTATTGAAGTTTGCAGTAGTCTTTGTGAACGTAGGTCGGCTTCTTGTTTCAGTTTAGTAATCTGCATTACCGACAATCTATTGAAAGAAGATGTCGGTAATGCAGATTATTAGTTGAAACAAGACATACGTTCGCAAAATCATAGGCTACTGTGAGCTTAAATAATGTTGTACACCTTGTATATTGTTTATTTTGATTTTCCAGGAGCGTATAAAGGATTACGAACCAATAAAATACGACAATATTGAATATATCGATCAAACACCAACAACTTCCAGTTTATTAACAACAACACCAACCAATTTAACAACAATAACAACAACAACCAGTAATAAAGGCTATCATACAATTGATGATAGTAATAATGATAATATAATGAAGAAATCACCAAAAATTCTAAAAACAACAAGTAAAACGAAAATGAAACTCAAATCAAAACCGACAACAACAACACCAACAACAAATATAACAAAAACAACATTAACACAAACTTCCGGTACAACAAAGAAGAAGAATCGTAAAGCCAAATCGATCGATAAAGAGATAACAAAATCGACAACAAAGACATTAACAACAACAACAACAATAGTAAATACAACAACAAGTCTGAATCGTTATACAATAATGAGATTAAATAGTGATAATAATAGTAATAATAACAATGATGTTGATGTGAAGAAATCACGAACACACAGTTGTTCATCAATACCATACGAGAATTTAATTGATAATCTAGTACCGTTTCGTAAACAATTACAAAAAGTCCACATTTTCGATAATGATAATATACGATTGATAGCTGGCCAATTTGTTAATGAAATTATCAATACAGCAATAAAAATGATCGAATTATATCAATTAAAAAATGATTTAGCTATTAGTTGTGATAATAATGAAATTGTAACAGCAACAACAACAACAATAACTGTAACAACACCAACAACAACGGATAGTGCAACAATAAAACCACCACCGGTTGATAATCTGTTAGATGCCCGGAATTTCGTTGAAGAATACGAAGAATATCATGATTCTTGTAGTGAAATACCCGATACTAATGATTGTTTAATCAAGAATCATATTGGTGAATTATCGGAGAATGTTGATCGATTGATTATCGATAAATATAAGAAACGCAATAAAGATAAATATGTTAAACATTGCGGTGTCACCTGTTTGATACCGGTAGAGACTGATTCGAATGCTGAAGATGATAATGATATAATAATACAAGAACAACAACAACAGGAAGATAATACAATCCAACAGAATGATAAACGTCTATTAGAATTAGGTCCATTGTATAATTTGCCGAAGAATCTATTTTTAAATCGTACTGAAATGACTGAAATCACCGAACAAACTATCGATGAATTGCATCGAAACGATGAGAATGTTGAGAATAATCCGGATATTATCCAACAATCGGCTGTTGTTGTGGTTGATTTGAAATTAACAAAAGATGGTAATAAAGTTGTCGATGATGATGATGATGTTTATCGTCCAATTGCTGTAAGTCCAGATGGACGTTTCTTCAAATATGAAGAAGAAATCGGTCGGGGTTCCTTTAAAACAGTTTATCGTGGTTTAGACACTCAGACCGGTGTAGCTGTCGCTTGGTGTGAATTACAAGAAAAAAAATTGAATAAAACTGAACGACAACGGTTCCGTGAAGAGGCCGAAATGTTGAAGAAACTCCAACATCCGAATATTGTACGTTTTTACAACTATTGGGAATCTATCGGTATTAAAAAGAAGAATATCGTCTTAGTTACTGAATTGATGTTAAGTGGTACATTAAAGACATATTTGAGACGTTTTAAAAAAATCAATCCGAAAGTATTGAAATCATGGTGTCGACAAATATTGAAAGGTTTAGCTTTTTTACATTCACGTTCACCACCGATTATCCATCGTGATTTGAAATGTGATAATATTTTCATTACCGGTACAACTGGTTTAGTTAAAATTGGTGATCTTGGTTTGGCCACATTGAAAAATCGCAGTTTTGCCAAATCTGTAAGAAATATTTTAAGAATTTATAGGGATTATTTGAGTAAAATTGGAATCGTGTAGCTCATTGGGAAGTTGATAGAAAAATACATTTCAAAGACGCGTTACAAAATTCGAATTAACTCATTGATTTTCGTTTTTTCTCGAATGCAATGGGGGAGAAAATATGTGTTATTTGAGTCGACTTCTAGATGAGCTACGGGTGTCAAATTTTGCTAAAATAATCTCAAAGGAGTCTTCTGTGAAGCTTTGAAATGTTTTCTAAATCATTTATTAAAATTGATTGTTTAAGGTAATTGGAACTCCAGAATTTATGGCCCCGGAAATGTACGAAGAACATTACGATGAAGGTGTTGATGTTTATGCCTTCGGTATGTGTATGTTAGAGATGGCAACTAGTGAATATCCATATAGTGAATGTACAGGACCGGCTCAAATCTACAAAAAAGTTATATCTGTAAGTCTCATGGATTAATAATATAAATATTTGGAGGGTCCTTGACGCTTATTCTACCAAAATTTGAACCCTGTAGCTTATTAGGAAGTTAGTTAAAAAGATCGAGTTTTAGAAGATGTTGCGATTTTTGTAAGCGATCATCTTTGTGTCATTCTGAGTCACTTCTCGATGGGCTACATGGTTCAAATTTCCCTCAAATACAGAGTGAGTCAAGTGGTTGGCCTATTAGACATTGAAAGAGTTCTAATTGATGAAAGTTTCTGAAATTTGGTATGCACCCGTTTTTCCACATGAACTACATCTGGATAATATTTTCGTTGTTCTATCGACCCTCGGTGTATGGGGTAGTGCACCCTACTTTCTTATTTTAAATAGAATAGTATATTTTTTATTGCATATTTAGATTCTATGGTGAAATTAAAGGGGACTTTGTTAATATGATTTATAGTCTATCATTAATAGTTTTTCAGGAATTTCGATTTTTTCAGAAAATTTTGATTTTGTAGTGTTTTATTAAAAAATTCATATCTCGGAAAATATTATTGCTAGACAATCCAAATTTGGAAATCAAATAGTTCAAACTATGCACTTTACGTTAAATTTTATGGAATTAAATTATCTTTCAGCGTTTGGCTGAAATCAGTTTTTCTTTCAGCCAATTTTTAAAGCGCCATAACTTTCTTATTTTAAATAGAATGGTATATTTTTCTTTCTACGGTTAGACAGAGAAAAAAATTCCACATCGAATCATATTAGCATTCCCTATACCTATCTCTAATAATTTTTCAGTTATTCAAAATTTTCGATTTCTAATAATTTACCCCCTGAAACGAAATACTAAAACATAGTAGGCTTGGCGAAACAATCTTCTGTCACAATTAACCTCAAAATAATAATTTTTAGATTTTTTTTAATAAAAAATCATAGAAGAAATTGACAAATAATTAAATTAAAATTAATTGGATTTTCTTTTCATGTAAAATTGGCTAAAATCGCTGAAAAAACATTTAAAATAATCATTGTTAACCTCAAATGTGACAGTTAATGCCATTTTGCTAAGCCCCCTATGGTTTTCTTTATAGGTGAATTATCAAGTCATAGCCAACTAGACACTAGCCAGTTTCAGATTGAAAATCGAAAATCCTAAATAACTGAAAAACTATCAGCGATAAGTATAGCGAATGCTAATATGATTTGATGCAGAATTTTTTTCTCTATCCAACCGTGTAAAGAAAAATATACCATTCCATTTAAAATAACAAAGATATTGCGTTTTGAAAATTGGCTGAAAGAAAAAATCATTTCAGTTAAATGCTAAAAGATAATTCATTTCTCAAAAATCTGGCGTAGAGTACATAGTTTAAACTATTTGAGATTCAAATTTGGATTATCTATCAACAATATCTTCAAATATATGAATTTTTTAATAAAACACTACAAAAGAGATATTAATTTTTTAATAAAACTACAAAATGAAAATTTTCAGAAAAAGTCGAAATTCCTGAAAAACTATTAATGATAGACTATAAATCATATTAACAAAGTTCCCTTTAATTTCACCATAGAATCTAAATATGCAATAAAAAATATACCATTCTATTTAAAATAAGAAAGTAGGGTGCACTACCCCATACACCGGGGGTTGATAGAACAACGAAAATATTTTCCAGATGTAGTTCAGGTGGAAAAATGGGTGCATACCAAATTTCATCCAATTCCATCAAATAGAACTCATTAAAACGTCTAATAGGCCAACCACTTGGCTCACTCTGTATACTCTAGGTCTTCCCTATAATTGTCTATAATTTGTTTGTGTAGGGTGTTAAGCCGGCGAGTTTTGAGAAGGTCCAAAATCCCGAAATCAAAGATGTAATTGAGAGTTGTATACGGCCACGTAAAGAGGATCGTCCTAAAGTTAAAGATTTATTAATGCATGCCTTTTTTGAGGAGGATGTTGGTTTAAAAGTTGAAGTTGTTTCACAAGATAATAATAAAATTGTATTTCGTTTACGTGTAATTGATCCAAAGAAACGTACACATAAACATAAAGAGAATGAAGCGATACAATTTGAATTTGATATGGAAACTGATCGTATTGAAACTATAGCTGAAGAAATGGTAATTATTATTATTTTAATATTTGTTTATTATTATTATTATTTATTGTTTATTAGGCAAAGTCTGGTATTATCTTTGAAGATGACGCCAAGACTGTTGCACAGCTATTGAAAACACAAATAGCTCAAATTACAAAAGAACGTGAACAACGAAATAAAGAACAAGAGGCTTTAGCGGCTCAACAATTACAATATCAACAATATTTACAACAACAAGTTGAACAACAAATTGGTCAACAACAGCACAACAACAACAACAAACAAATGTGGCTCAAACAAATCAACAAGAACAACAAATACCACCGCAATTTACACAACAACAAAGTATGGTACAAGATCAGACACAAGCTCAGACACAAATTCAACAACCTCAATTTACAACACAACAAAGTATAATACCAGAACAACAACAAATACAACCCCAATATACACCACAACAGAGTATTATACAAGAACAGGCTCAACAATATACAACTCAACCTAGTATTATCCAAGAGCAGGTTGTTCAACAACAGCAACAACAACAACAAGAAACTCAAGTTCAATATGTTCAACAACAAAGTGATCCAGGTGTATTACCACAATATCAACAACAACAACAACAAAATGAACAACCTTCGATAATACAACGACAAACTTCAATAGATCCAGTATTACAACAACAACCGATAATACATAAACAACAACAACCACAACAATATGTACAACAAAATTATATAGTTGAGGGACAACCACAACAAGCTGAATATCTTCAAGTTCAACAGGTTGTTGTTTAATATTACTCTAATTATTATTTTAATTTATTTGTTTGTTGTTTAGGAGAATATACAACAGAAACTATCAAGTATCTCTCAACCTGAATTATTACATACAGGTTTACAAACACAACAAAGTGAACAACATCGTTTAAGTGTTGATAGTCAATTAGATCTTCAAAATCAAGTGATACAACAACAACAACAAAATCAACCGATTTATCAACAACAATTGAGTTATCAACAACCACCCCAAAATTATCAACAACAATATCAAACCCAACAACAAACTAATACACAACAACCGGTGGGTTATCAACAACAATCGATAGTAGCGCCAGTTTCATCAACAACAACATTACCGATTTATCAACAACAATTTGAAACTCAACAACAACAACAACAAAGTACTGTACAACAACCTATAGCTTATCAACAACCACCACAACAACAACAACAACAGTTAGTACCACCAGTTTCAACAACAGCTCCAATAGTACCACCAACACAACCAATTTATCAACAACCCTCTGTGGCTTATCAACAACAACAACAACAACAAGTACCGATACCGACAGTAACATCAACAACTTCATTACCAACACAACCGGTATTTCAACAACAATTTGAACAACAAAATAGCGTACAACAACCCTATCAACAATCCTCAATTTCTACATCTGTACCAATACAACAACAACAACAACCGATTTATCAACAACAAACATTTGAACAACAAATAGTACCACCGGTTCAACAACAACAACAGAATTTTCAAAATCAATTCATCCCCCAAACTATCGATAATCAAACCGGTCAAACTTTTCAACAACAAACTGTACAGTACGTTCAACAACAAATCGAACAACCACTGGATCAGAATTATTACGTTGAACAATTACAACAACAACAACAGGTAATATTATTGTTAATTATTGAAATAAACTAATTTTTTTCGATAGGGTATTCAACAAAATGAGCAACAAATTCAATTTAATACAGCCCATCGTTTATCTGGCGATACAATAATACCACCACCTATGAATTTAGTTGAATTACAACAAAAATTGGCGCAACAACAACAACAACAACAACCCCAACAACGTGTTTCAACAGTATCATTACCACCATTATCAAATTTTGATATTTCCCAACAACAACAACAACAAGTAAATGATCGTCGTTTATCAACAATATCACAACCACCATCACTTCAAGATTATCTGCAACAATTACCACAACAACCACCAATTCAAGAACAATATCAATTAATTCAAGATAATACAGATGAATTGGCAACACCAAGTGGAATAAGTGGGTTAAAATCGGATGATACATCAAGTCAAGTAAGTGAAGAAACAACATCATCAACTAGTGAAGATAAATTACCAAAACAACATAGAAAACGTGGTACAACAACAACAGCAATATTAAAACATCAATTATTGGTTGATAATGTTTATTTAGATGGAACTGTAGAATGTCGTTTTACTTTGCAAACAGAAAACAATCAGTTTTAAATTTAATCGTTTAGATACAACACCAAATGATATAATTGATGGTATGATCAAACAGGATTTATTAAAACCAGGTCCATATAAACATTTAAATGAGGATTTAAAACAAATTATGGAACAATTAAAAATTAATCCTGATAAAATACCAGAATCACCAAAACCTTATGTACAGAAGGTAAAATTTATCATCAATTTGTAGATTTTCTTTATTTTTATTCACTATTATTATGCATGATTAGTAGACAATTTCAAATTAGGTGTATTTAAATAAATTTCTTGTAATTTGCACGCTGCCTCAGGTGAGACATGCTTCGTTAACAAGACATTCACATAAAAAAACACACAGACGACATAAATCTGTAAGTAGATGTTGTCAAATCTCTTGTTATTTAATTTCTGTTTGCAAAGTAATTTATTTTATATATTTTTGATTAATTAATTAATTAATTAATTGTTTTTATTTTAATTAGAGGGATGATAGTACTGGTCAATTGTTGATAAAACCACAATACGATGATGATTTTAATAATTTGCACGGTTTAAAAACAACATTATCGGAGAAATTATCGCAGAATTTCCGTTGTCGTGAAAGTTTAAATAGTAGTGGTACTGTATCACGTAAAACTAGTACAGCTAGTGATTATACACCTGAAAATACTTATATAACAACAACAACATCAACAACAATAATTAATGAAAATAATAATAATAATAATAATAATAATAATGAGAAATTATTATTGGAACGTAGTGAGTCATTACCGGAAGAATATTTAAATAAAACAACAAATAGTAAAGATAATATCAAGTTATTACCAGGACAGAAAGTTGATTTAAAAGTATTTATATTACGTTCAGAATCTGTAGATGATAGTAATAAAACTAATATTGATAATACGATAATACAACAACAACAAGATAGTAGTGATAATAATAAAATTGATGATAATTTACAACAACAACAACAACAACAACAACAACAACAAGATAAACAAATTGATGATAAAGATGATAATAATAAGAATGAGAATCAATTGAAATTACCACCACAACGGAAAATCTCACGATTTCTAGTCAGTCCTGTATTATCAGGTGAATTAGATTTACCTAAAGATAAAGATTATGGTAATAATGGTAATAATACTACTACTACTACAATTGAAGATGTGAAACAACCACAAATACAACAACAACAAGTGGTACAACATTTTGATACAGTTCGAAAAATTTCAGCACCTGTTATCGGTTTGGATATATCCGAACAAGAACAACGTATACAAGAACAAAAAATTAGTGTTAGTTCTTTGAAAGAAGAATTATTGAAAAATAATAACAATAATACTAATAACAATAATAATAATAGTAATGAGAATGAAATAGGTGGTCCAATGTGTGGTCCAGAAATGATAAATACTTTAGAACAATTGAAAATTAGTTTAGATAATTTAAAACATAGTAGTCATCCGAAAAAAGAAACAACTGATGATACAGTTGCTACTACTACTACTACTACTGCTACTACTACTACTGCTACGACTACAACAATAGCAGCAGCAGCAATAGCAACAGCAACAACAATAACAACATCAGCTACAATTCTAGTAACAACAAGTAATAGTATAACAACAACAACAACAAAACCGGTAATAACTAGTCAAATACCGGTAACAAATCAATTTGTTCCTATATCAGCAACAACAACAGCAACACAACAACAACAACAACAACAACAGCCTCAACAACAAAGTTTCCAACAACAACAACAAGAAATGGTTCAATTACCACAACAAGTTGTAATACCAGCACAATCTCAACCGATCCAACAACAACAACAACAACAACAGATAACATCACCACCTCAAATGATGGTAAATCCGATGATTGATAATGTGGCGGGTTTTACGACAAGTCATGTTGTTCCCCAACAACAACAACAACAACCTTTAACAACTTCTACTTCTATACAAAATATTCAAATGCCACAACAACAACAACAACAACAACAATTGCCTGTTGTTAGTGGTGGTGGTACAGTGGTAGATGAAAATTATCAACAATTTCCAACAATCAAGAAACTTCCAATTGATAATATCAAACAAATTTCTGATAGGTTAGTTTAATTTTTTTTATTTTCATTAAAGTTGAATCATTTAGAACTGGATATTTTCGTAGAAAATCAATGCTCAATTTTTGATTTATTATCATTCATTTTCTAATGATTTTGAATAATGATATTTGGTCTGGTAAATTTGATAAAAATCATTGGAAAAATGCTCACTTGTTGGCTAAATATTATCCATTATTATTATGATAATTTTACCTTAAAAAATGATGAATATCAATGAAAAATACTCACTTTTTAAATGAAACTAATCCAGTTTTTATTTATTTTATATAGTAATAGTTTTGCCTTTAAAAAATTAATGAAAATCATTGCAAAATGATTGAAAATTATCCATTTTGTATCATAACAGTTTTGTCTGACCAAAATTGATAAAAACAATCAAAAAATGCGCACTTATCATCATAACAGTTTTGCCTAAAAAAAATGATAAAAACAGTGAAAAATGCTCAATTTTTTGACTGGAAATTATCCATTTTTTTAATGATTTTAAATAATGATGGTTTTTTTCTAGTAAATTGGATAAAAATCATTAAAAAATGCTCACTTGTTGACCAAATATGAGCCATTATTATGATGATAATTTTACCTTAAAGAATGATGAATATTACTGAAAAATACTCACTTTTTGGCTGAAACTAATCCAGTTTTTATTGATTTTATATACTGTTGGTTTAGTTTTTAAAAAATTGATAAAAATCATTTGAAGTTGCTTTTTTTCCATTGAAAATTATCCAATTTTTAAATGATTTTGTAACAGTTTTATCTGAAAAAAATTGATGAAAACAGTGAAAAATGCTCACTTTTTTCAATGATTGTTATCATTTTTTTTAAGCAAAACTCAATATATAAAATCAATAAGAATTGGATTATTTTCAGTCAAAAAGTGAGTATTTTTCTTTAAAAACTCTATAATTTTGTATAATAACAGGTTTGCGTGAAAAAATTGATGAAACAGTCAAAAATGCTCAATTTTGATTAAAAAAATTGCTAACTTTTTGATTTAAAATTGACAAAAATCATTGAAAAATGCTTATTTTTCACTTGAAAACGATCCAGTTTTTAATGATTTTCTATCATAATAGTTTTGTCTCAAAAAATTGATAAAAACAGTGAGAAATGATAACTTTTTGATTAAAAAACTGATAAAAATCATTGAAAAATGGTCATTTGTTGACTGAATATTTTTCATTATTATGATGACAAATTTACTTCAAAAAATTGTGAATATCACTGAAAAATTGTCACTTTTTGGTTGAAACTAATCTAGTTTTTATTGATTTTATATACTATTAGTTTAGCCTTTAAAAAAAATGATTAAAATCATTGAAAAATGCTTATTTTTCGATTGGAAATTATCCAGTTTTTAATGATTTTTGGATAATAACAGTTATACCTGAAAAATTGATGAAAACTGTGAAAAATGTTAACTTTTTGATTAAAAAACTGATAAAGATCATTAAAAAATTCTTACTTTTCCAATGAAAATTATCCAGTTTTTAATGATTAAGTATCATAACAGTTTTGCCTGAAAAAAATGATAAATCGTTGCAAAATGCTCACTTTTTGTTCAAAAAAATGATAAAAATCATTGATAACGGTTCACTGTTTGATTAAAAAATTGATAAATACAGTGAAAAATGCTAACTTTTTGATGAAAAAGTTGAAAAATGCTTATTTTTCAATTAAAAACTATCCAGTTTTTAATGATTTTGTATCATAACATTTTTGTGAGAAAAATTATCATTTATCATCATAACAGTTTTGTCTGAAAAAATTAATGAAACATTGAGAAATGCTATCTTTTTGATTACAAAAATTGATACAAATCATTGAAAAAATGGCAATTTTTGATTGAAAATTATGCAGTTTTAATGATTATAACAGTTTTGTCTGAAAAAATTGATAAAACAATGAAAAATGTTCACTTTTTGATGAAAAAAATTGATAAAAATCATTGAAAAATGGCAATTTTTTGATTGAAAAGTATCCAGTTTTAACGATCATAATAGTTTGGTCTGAAAAAATTGATGAAACAGTGATAAATGCTTATTTTTTAATTAAAAATTATCCAGTTTTTAATGATTTTGTATCATAACAGTTTTGCGTGAAAAAATTGATGAAACAGTAAAAAATGCTAACTTTTTGATTAAAAAATTAATCAAAATCATTGAAAAATGCTCATTTTTCATTATTATGATGATTTTACCTTAAAAAATGATGAATATTAATGCAAAATACTCAATTTTTAAATAAAACTAATCCAGTTTTTAATGACTTCATATACTGATGGTTTTGTCTTTGAAAAACTGATGAAAATCATTGAAAAATGCTCAATTTTTTACTGGAAATTATCCAATTTTTAATATTTTTTATATAATGATAATTTTATCAAAGAATTTTAATGAAATTGTAGTGGTTCGAATAGAACAAGTCAAGCATCAACACCACAAATTGATATAAAATATGAGACACATTTACAAAATTTACAACATAAATTATCATCAATACCAACAATGCGTTCACTACAACAAACTGCAGTAAGTTTAATATAAAATTTACCACAATTAAATTACAGTACAAATTAATTTTATTTCTATTAATTCTAGACACCACCAAGTCCTCAGGCTGTTGTTAATGTTCCCGAATTTCCACAAAATGTTGCCGATCTAACAACAACAACAACAACCCCAATACCAACTACAGAAATTGTTGCAACCACTACGATAACGGAAGAAACTGATATACAACAACAACAACAACAACAGAAATCGATACAATTATCAGAACTGAATAGTCATTTACAAAAAATCAACTCACAACAACAACTACAACAACAACAACAACAAAATGACACAACGAATCCTATAGATAATAGTAATAATATAATAGATAATATTGATAATAATAGTATTAATGATAAGAAAGAACGCCGTGTATCACGTTTTAAAATTAGTGTAGTAACAGAACCTGATCGTTCGAAATTGATACAATCACCACCCCAACAACCACAACAAAATGATGAATCATTAAATAAAACAACAATAGATAATAGTAATGTTGTAGTAACAGCTAGTACTAGTAAAAGTTCTGATTATACATCCGTTATCAATACAACATTTGAAAGTTTAGCTAATCAATTGATGGTTGGAAATATACAAACAGCACCCGGTAATTAACCAATCAATTAATTAATTAATCAAACAATTGATTTGATTTTGATTTTAGAATTCACCCCGGATACATCATTCGTTAGAGTAAGTATCAATCATAGACTAACGTCAATGATTATATTTTTTTGTAGTACTACCATTACTAATTATGTTATGCTTTAATTGTTTATTTAATTTATTTTGAATTTGTTTAATTGTAACGGTAGATTGTTGTTTTCTTTGTTGTTGTTTTTTTTGTTTGTTTTTTAATTTATTATAGCCGCATGAGGTACCCGAAACCAATTTTGGTACTACCACCACTACTACAACTAGTACAACTAATCAATCATTATCATCATCATTAACATCACAACAACAACAACAACAAATTAAAAAATCATCAATAACAAAAGTCAATCGAAAAACATTAAAATCATGGTTATCATATAATGATTTAAAGAAAGAAATCGAACATATTCTACCAATATCACGTACAACATCAATACAACGTCTTGATATTAAAGATAATCCAAGGAAATCATCAATAAATTTCGGTAGACGTCTATCGAAAACATTCCGACTTTATCCGAATATTATCATAGAACCACCTGATGATAATAATATCAATAATAATAATAATAATAACAATGATAATAATGATGATATTGCAGAATCGAATGATTTGATTTGTAGTTTGCCTAATATCAATACAATACGTCCATTATCACCATTACCACCATTATCAATATCATTAAATAATGTCAATAATTTGAATGTTAGTTGTCCCGACTTGAGTCAGAATTATTTATATGAAGAGTTAAGTGGTAATAATAATAATAATAATAATAATAAAGGTAATAATAAAGATAAGATAAATAGAAATAATTATAAAGCGAATAAATTAAGCCCAAATGAATTATTGAAGCGTAATTGGAGGGAGAAACACTCAACTTCAATGTATGATTTATTTACAAAAAATGATAATGATAAACATATTGATAATTATCATACAATTCATACAGAATTTGAAGCGAGTCGTTATTTTACCATTGATGATGATAAAAAGGATAAAAATGAAGATGATGATAATGATTGTTTATCACCACCCTTATTACAACATCATCATCATCATCATCAACAACAACAACAACATAAAGATAATAATATTGATAATAATAATAAAACTGAAATTATTTATAAATGTTGTTGTGGACGACGTTTATGTGATATAATTGTACCAATCCATCTATATTTGGAAACATATTTCATCAAAACGGTAAGATTTATATACGATTTAATTGTCTAAATGGACATTGGAGATGAAAATAATAATGAACAATTGACAAATCGGGGATAATAATGGTAGAATTTAGGTGAAATTTGGACATTTATCATAGAAAAAAATCGGTATTAGTTTCATAATAATGCTTGATTTATTGAAATTTCTATTTTTGAAATGATCAATGATGGTAGTAAAATGACGTCATCGATGCTTATTGCCTGCCAATAATAATAATAATAATACAGGGTGTACCACTTAATTTTAAATTAATATGGATATTTGTAGCGATAATAGGAAAATAATGTCACAATAGACAGTAATTTAATGATTATTTTTTACAATATTTCATCATTAAATCATTATAAATAATTATAGTAAATCAATAATTTACATTAAAATACTAATAGATGACACATCAGTATACAACATTAAATTTCTATCAATAGAAACTAATCAAATTGATTGATTTAATTCAATTACTTTGAAATATACAGGATGTTCAACACTATTTTTAACTTACATTGAGTCGTAGCTTGATCCATACGTTTGACAGTACATTAACAAATACATGGCCTACTGCAGTAATGCTAATTCTACAGAGTGAGCCAAGTGGTTGGTTTATTAGACGTTTAAAGAGTTCTAATTGATGAAAATTTCTGAAATTTGATCTGCGCCTATTTTTCTACCTGAACTACATCTGGAAAATATTTTCGTTGTTCTATCAACCCCCGGTGTATGGGGTAGTGCACCCTACTTTCTTATTTTAAATGGAATGGTATATTTTTTATTCCATATTTAGATTCTATGGTGAAATTAAAGGGGACTTTGTTAATATGATTTATAGTCTATCATTAATAGTTTTTCAGGAATTTCGATGTTTTTCAGAAAATTTTGATTTTGTAGTGTTTTATTAAAAAATTCATATCTCGGAAAATATTATTGCTACACAATCCAAATTTGGAAATCAAATAGTTCAAACTATGCACTTTACGCTAAATTTTATGGAATTAAATTATCTTTCAGCGTTTGGCTGAAATCAGTTTTTCTTTTAGCCAATTTTCAAAGCGCTATAACTTTCTTATTTTAAATAGAATGGTATATTTTTCTTTACACGGTTGGATAGAGAAAAAAATTCTGCATCGAATCATATTAGCATTCCCTATACCTATCTCTAATAATTTTTCAGTTATTCAAAATTTTCGATTTCTAATAATTTACCACCTGAAACGAAATACTAAAACATAGTAGGCTTGGCGAAACAATCTTCTGTCACAATTAACCTCAAAATAATAATTTTTAAATTTTTTTTAATAAAAAATCATAGAAGAAGTTGACAAATAATTAAATTAAAATTAATTGGATTTTCTTTTCATGTAAAATTGGCTAAAATCGCTGAAAAAACATTTAAAATAATCATTGTTAACCTCAAATGTGACAGTTAATAATGTCATTTTGCTAAGCCTCCTATGGTTTTCTTTATAGGTGAATTATCAAGTCATAGCCAACTAGACACTAGCCAGTTTCAGATTGAAAATCGAAAATCCTAAATAACTGAAAAACTATCAGCGATAAGTATAGCGAATGCTAATATGATTTGATGCAGAATTTTTTTCTCTATCCAACCGTGTAAAGAAAAATATACCATTCCATTTAAAATAACAAAGATATTGCGTTTTGAAAATTGGCTGAAAGAAAAATTCATTTCAGTTAAATGCTGAAAGATAATTCATTTCTGGAAAATCTAGCGTAAAGTACATAGTTTAAACTATTTGATTTCCAAATTTGGATTGTCTAGCAATAATATCTTCAAACATACGAATTTTTTAATAAAACAACAAAATCAAAATTTTCAGAAACAATCGAAATTCCTGAAAAACTATTAATGATAGACTATAAATCATATTAACAAAGTACCCTTTAATTTCACCATAGAATCTAAATATGCAATAAAAATATACCATTCTATTTAAAATAAGAAAGTAGGGTGCATTACCCCATACACCGGGGGTTGATAGAACAACGAAAATATTCTCCAGGTGTAGTTCAGGTGGAGAAACGGGTGCATATCAAATTTCATCCAATTCCATCAAATAGAACTCTTTAAACGTCTAATAGGCCAACTTGACTCACTCTGTATAGTTGGCTATGCTTTTGTTTCATCAAGTCGTAGCTTGATTCATTATTGAGAGATTTACGAATGAAAAACAAATGTTAACCCAGCCTACTAGTCATGGAATAATTGTGGATAGTAAATTGGCGTCAATTTATTGAAATTTTAACAAAAATCACGATCATTTCGAAAAATTAGCAATTTCTTATCTCTTGTAGTAATTAACAGTATTTTTCCTTTATCAAAACTAATTGCTGCTTGTTATCTACTAATTAATGCACAATTTTAATCGATTTTGATTATTGTCTAATTGTAATATTTTCTTTTGGGCAAAAATTAGAAAGAAACCTTTGAGGAGATGTTGAATCGACAGAAAGCCGAATTGAATGCCCTTATGGAGGCTCATAGGAAACAACAATTAGAATTTATGGGTAAGTTGTGAATTATTCAAATTGAATGTACTATTGTTGTTTGGTTATGTCGTAGCTTTATTCATACAACACCAGATTTGATAGTTGTTGATAACTGAATAAAGCTACTACTGTAATAAAATACGGTGGTACATTCTGTATAATTATACGTTGAAATATATCGATGTGGCAGTTTTGACAGTTGTGTTACTAATTACATTGCCATTTCGGTATATTTTTAGTTTTATCGAATCTTATTTTTATTTTTTCTATAGAATTTCATCGTAGACAAATCGAAGGTAGGTGTTTTATTTTAAATTAAATTAAATTTAATTAATTCAGGAATTACTAAATTAATTGGAAACTTTACAGAAAATAAGAAAATGTGAAGAACTTTACCACAATTTAAAAAAAACAAATGTTTTCGATTAGTGTTGTTTGGATATAAGTGAGAAAGAAGGCTGTATTATTGTTTGTTTATATTGTATATTATTCAAATTATTATCAATATTAATTAATTATTATTATTCTGATGATGATGGTTCATATTATTATTATTGCTTAATATTATTATTATCATTAACTATATTATAAGGACCTATCCGAGACGTACGGTATTGTTTCAATCTACCCTTACAGCTTTTATTTCTCATTTATGCTTGATTTGAACACAAAAAACAATGGAGGGAAAAACGGTTTTTTTTGATTTTCCAAAAAATATATGTTTTCTTCAAACTCTAATTATATTTAATTTCATCCTTATAGAGATGGTGATCGTATATATATAATAATAATAATAATATTAAAGTATAACTAAATATTATATAAATAAATGCTTTAATGCTTTCACTACACATTTTTTTTTATTATTTTTTAGTAGATTTATTAAAAAAAAAAACGATAAATTCAAGAGATAAGTGCCATTTGAGATGATTATTAATTAATAATTTAATTAATTGATTTCTTACCATTAAGACAACATGTATACATTACACTAAATGGATAGATTCTTGATGGTAAATCTGTGATAAATTAGAAACAAAAAAAAATTGGTGAAACAAGACGGATTTGATTGATTAATTGATAAAATAAAATGCTCATTAAAATCGATCGAAACGACTAGAAAACATTAATCATATAAATTTATTGTAAACCTTAATTAATGGAATAAATAGACAGAAATCAAGTGTGTTTTAATTCAACGCCTACAATTATAGCAATAACGCCATCTAGTTGTGGCGGTGTCAAACAAAACCGTCTACAATAATAGCGCCATCTATCGAACAAAATTTGGAGTAACAATTGATAAAACCAATTCGATTTTGTTATCAAAATTGATTTTATTGATAAAATTAAATAATAATTGTAATTAGAGCTACATTTAACGATACATCATTTGAGTTAACATAGAGTCGGCGCAATTATAGTCGTCCGGTTCGTTTTGATTAATTCCAATCCAATTAAACTAATTGCTTCTAAATTAATGACGCTAATTATCGATATATTTTTTTAATTTATTATTTAATTGATTATTTTTCTGGTTTGTTTTAAATTTGAACTTTGATTTGAGCGATTTCCAGTGAGTTGGCTCTAGATCGGTTGGTGGGGTGTCATTTTAGTCACCGCTGACGTCATCGGATTGCGTCATTGCGCTTGCGCCGTTTCAATAATTGACGAATTGATAAGGGAGGCTAGCGCACTCACACACGCACACATTTCCGATAGAATTCTCGTGTGTGATTCATTAGAAATTGAAATTGGCGATTTTTTAACGAACAATTAGAAAAAATATTAGAATTGATTAGATAGAATAGAAATCGATGATTCAAGTAATCGGTACGAATCGAAGATGTTGATTAAAGAATAGTAAGTACAATTTTGGGGGTGATCAAGGGGACAACCACTGTTCAGTTGTCGGGGGTGATTGTTCCCTGTTGTTGGGGTTGTTTTCGGTTTGTTTCTAATTTATTTCGAATTTCAGCCGTGTCACTTTGCCCCTTACCGTTGAAGAGGTAAGTTGTAATTTATTGTCTAATTATTTTGTAATTATTGTTATCATTAGTACAAGGAGCAAAATCACAATATCCTTGAAACAATTACAATTACAATTATAAAGAATAATTGTAATTAATTTCTGTACTATTGTTTTTTTCAATTTTTTTTTAGTATCAAGTAGCCCAACTGTACAGTGTTGCCGAGGCATCGAAAGACAACACTGGGGGTGGTGAAGGCATTGAAGTATTAAAGAATGAACCGTTCTCAAATTACCCCCTATTAGGGGGTAAATACAATACCGGCCAATATACTTACAAAATCTACCATTTAGCCAGTAAAGTGCCGGCTTTTATACGTCTATTGGCACCTAAGGGTAGTTTAGAGATACACGAGGAGGCATGGAATGCCTATCCGTACTGTCGGACGGTCATTACGGTAATTAATTTATTATTAATTCTAGAATAATAAGATTTCGTCTATAAAAAAATAGAGATAGGTAAAAAAATCGGTCAAGGTTATGTGCAAATTAGATATTTTTCGAATCAAGGCGGCTTTGATATTATGTCAAGTATTACCAACTTTGATTCGAAAATCACTAATCGAAATACAGTAGAGCTTCCGTATAGTGGGATAATTACAGTGAAACTTCCAGTTTAAAACAATCTTGAGAAATTCGCCAATTTGGCTTTTTTGATAAATATTCGTTTGTTAAATTGATTGAAGTGCTAAATCTAATGAACGATAGCGTTAAGAGGGTTGAATTGGGGGTGAATTTAGCCGAAATTATAAGGTTTATCGCTAATTGAAATTTTCCAGAATCCTAATTATATGAAAGAGAAATTTCGTTTAGTTATTGAAACTTTACATGTTGCTGATGCCGGCAAACAAGACAATGTGAGTATTAGAAATCCGAACGAATTTTACTAATTTGGGCCTTTTTTTCCATATATTCACACATATATGGCGGTGCTGCGTACGGTGATTGGTGGCTAAAATGTAAATATCTGTTTGTATGTGCTGTATGTCTGTTTGTTTTGGGGGAATTTTGTATATAAATGTGTGGTACTGCTTTATATCCACGATTAGAATCCCGGATATATGAAGGATAATTTTGTTATTTGTATTGAAAGTATGCATATTGCTGATACGGGGAAGAAGGATAATGTAAGTTGAATTTGTCGTGGATTAATCCATTTAAAACTAACTCAATAGTCTGCTATGATTCTCGAAATTGTAACGTATGTCTGTTATTGGTGTTGGTGCTTTTGTGGCGCTATTCAAGCCTTATAGCATAGCATACTATGATGCTCTTATTTGTTCTAAAAATCGATCGATTTAGGTCCATCAATTGTCCGCTGATAAATTGAAACAAAGGGAAGTTATACACATCGATATAGCCAACGATCCGATAGCGTCCAATGATTATAAAGAGGACGAGGATCCGACTAAATTCAAATCGGACAAGACCGGTCGCGGCCCATTGATCGGCCCCGATTGGAAGGAGAAAGTCAATCCGGTTATGACTTGTTATAAATTGGTAACCGTCGAGTTTAAATGGTTCGGATTACAGGTAAATCCCCGAATTCGGTTATATTTTTTTATTGTTAAAAACAACTGATTTTAGACTAGAATAGAACAATTTATACAGAAATCCGAACGGCGATTGTTCACGAATTTCCATCGGCAAGTCTTCTGTTGGATGGACCGTTGGTACGGTTTAACAATGGCCGATATTCGGGCGATTGAGGATAAAACTAAAGAAGAATTGGAATCGTTGCGCCAGAAGGGTGAAGTTCGCGGCATGAAAGCCGATTCGGATTAAACAAATTGGCAATTCTATAAATCAATAAATTAAACAAAAAAACAAACAAAATCCTCAACAAATTAGCTAATCATGGAGACGAAACCGGCGCTTTTTCAAATTTTCTAAACTTATTTACAATTGGCAGTTGAAACGCTCTCTAATTCGAGACTAATGTTATGTTTCCAGTTCAATTGCCGGTACGTTATAGAGGCACTATATTAGCGCTGTCTCTTTATTTTTCAAATTTCCGCTTTGAAACGAACTGGTTTTTTGTTTTTAAAATAGTAAAATTTTTATCTCTTATCAAGTTATCGTACTGCATTTATTTTATGTGATAAAAGTTACCAATTGTTTATAATTACGGTACAGTTCGTTCCTTTGTTTGTTTATTTGTTTATCCAAATTAATTTATTTCTAAAATAATTTAATTTTAATTAAGCTTAGAACCATTCTGACGAATTTTGTGAACGAAACAACTTCTTTAATCTAATAATTAACAAATATAGTATTGTAAATTTCACATTAAATATGTGTAAATGTTGTATAAATAGGGCAAAAATAGATCGTTATTATTGTTAGTATTTGGGATCATGTTGACAATATAATTAGGCATTAAATTAATTAAAAACAAACAAAATGTATAGCCGACTGTCTTTTCTAGTTAGCAAAGATGGGTTTAATTCGAAAAAAATCAACAAAAGACAGTCAGTCATGATGGTTCTTGTCCTGCTCCACAACCGCCACAATAGCACCCAATTGTAGTCGAACAGGCGGCGAATTATGGACGTATGTCGTGGTACATACGTTTCAATTCGGTTGTTTGATTTCGATTGGGCGTACGTTACACGAAACACACACAAAAATCGTCTCCATTCTCTATTTTTTACAATTATTTGTAATTCTCCAGTGAAATTCTGTGTGGAATTGCACGATTTCTAGCGATATAAAACAAAAAGTCAATTGTTGAATCCTTGTGGGTTATTTTCATTTCTTTCAAAAAAATTTATTCGGATTGATTTCGGTCGAAATTTATTGTTTTGAGAAAAAAAACTATTCGATCTTCATGTTGTTGTATGTGTAAACATAATTAAAGATGAGATATAAATAATAATAATAATAATAAGAATATATATGATAGTTCAAATGTGTATGTATCTTAATTATTGAACTTAATTCATTGATAAATCTTAAGGATTATAGTCGAGAAATGAACTGTACACACTTGGAAAAGAGTTGAAAACGTTTACGAGTAAAGAATTATGGCAGAAGTGGTGGTTTTTTCAGAAATACCAAATTTCTTCATGAGAAAACACTGAAATATCCCCGAAATCCTCACACAAATTTAGTGGAACGCTTTCGAAATTCTTCCCAGCTAGATCTGGAAGTTTTTCAGCCATGATTATGAAGATTTTGAGTTTTTCAGCCAAATAGAGAACTGTTTCAGAAATTCCTCCTAACTAGATCTGGAAATCTTTCAGTCATGATTCTGGAAATTGAGTTTTTCAGCCAAATAGGGAACCGTTTCAGCTGTAGGCGAGTGTTGAATCGAAGTTTATTCGTGAAACAACGCCGAAATTTCTGAAATTTTGGCAAAAATTATAGCAGAAGTGGTGATTTTTTCAGAAATACCTCTAAAATTCATCAAATATAGAAGTTTCAGTTGAAAAAAATCCAAGTTTCTTCATGAAAAACACTGAAAAATTCACGAAATCCTCGCACACAGGTTTAGAAATTCTCCTAGCTAGATCTAAAGGTCTTTTAACTATGATTATGAAGATTTTAA
Organism: Mylabris phalerata; assembly: GCA_020740385.1. Classification (NCBI taxonomy): domain Eukaryota; kingdom Metazoa; phylum Arthropoda; class Insecta; order Coleoptera; family Meloidae; genus Mylabris; species Mylabris phalerata. The sequence goes on along the minus strand of JAJEOX010000142.1, from coordinate 701,309 downwards.
GTTTTTCAGCCAAAAAGAGAACCGTTTCAGCTGTAGGCAAGTGATAAATTCCAGTTTATTCGTGAAAGTACGCTGAAAATTTTCTGAAATTTTGGCAAGAATTATGACAGAAGTGGTGTGTTTTTCAGAAATACCAAATTTCTTCATGAAAAAACACTGAAATATCCCCGAAATCCTCACACAAATTTAGTGGAACGCGTTCGAAATTCTACCCGGCTAGATCTGGAAGTTTTTCAGCCATGATGGTGAAGATTTTGAGTTTTTCAGCCAAATAGAGAACTGTTTCAGAAATTCCTCCTAACTAGATCTAGAAATCTTTCAGTCATGATTCTGGAAATTGAGTTTTTCAGCCAAATAGGGAACCGTTTCAGCTGTAGGCGAAGTTTATTCGTGAAAAAACGCCGAAATTCCTGAAATCTTGGCTTAATAATTATTAGAACCCTAGAAATTTCCTGAAAGCGAGTTTACTTGTGGTGAGATCTGGAAATCTTTCAGCCGTAATTTTGAACACTACGATTTTTTCAGCTAAATAGTGGGCTGTTTCAGGTGTAAACGAGTAAAAATCAACGATTATTAATAAAAAAACACTGAAAATATCCCGAAAGCCTCACACAAATTTAGTGAAACGCTTTAGAAATTCTTCCCAGATAGAGCTGGAAGTTTTTCAGCCATGATGATGAAGATTTTGAGTTTTTCAGCCAAATAGAGAACTGTTTCAGAAATTCCTCCTAGCTAGATCTGCAAATCTTTCAGCCATGATTCTGGAAATTGAGTTTTCAGCCAAATATTGAACTCTTTCAGCTGTAGGCGAATCTTAAATCGAAGTTTATTCGTGAAAAAACGCTGAAAATTTCCTGAAATCTTAGCTTAATGCGGAAGTATTAGAACCCTAGAAATTTCCTGAAAAAGCAAGTTTACTTGTGGTGAGATCTGGAAACTTTTCAGCCATAATTTCGAACACTACGATTTTTTCAGCTAAATAGTGGGCTGTTTCAGGTGTAAACGAGTAAAAATCAACGATTATTAATAAAAAAACACTGAAAATATCCCGAAAGCCTCACACAAATTTAGTGAAACGCTTTAGAAATTCTTCCCAGATAGAGCTGGAAGTTTTTCAGCCATGATGATGAAGATTTTGAGTTTTTCAGCCAAATAGACAACTGTTTCAGAAATTCCTCCTAGCTGGATCTGGAAATCTTTCAGCCATGATTCTGGAAATTGAGTTTTCAGCCAAATATTGAACTCTTTCAGCTGTAGGCGAATGTTAAATCGAAGTTTATTCGTGAAAAAACGCCGAAATTCCTGAAATCTTAGCTTAATGCGGAATTATTAGAACCCTAGAAATTTCCTGAAAACAAGTTTACTTATGAGATCTGGTAACCTTTCAGCCATAATTTTGAACACTACTATTTTTTCAGCTAAATAGTGGGCTGTTTCAGGTGTAAACGAGTAAAAATCAACGTTTATTAATAAAAAAAAACACTGAAAATATCCCGAAAGCCTCACAAAAGTTTAGTAGAACGCGTTAAAAATTCCTCCTAGCTGGAAATCTTTCAGCCATGATTCTGGAAATTGAGTTTTTCAGCCAAATAGGAAACCGTTTCAGCTGTAGGCGAGTGTTGGATCGTAGTTTATTCGCGAAAGAACGCCGAAATTCCCGAAATCTTGGCTCAATGCGGAATTGGAACACTAGAAATTTCCTGAAAACGCAAGGTGAGCTATTTCAGGTGTAAACGAGTAAAAATCAACGTTTATTAATAAAAAAACACTGAAAATATCCCGAAAGCCTTACAAAAGTTTAGTGGAACGCGTTAGAATTCCTCCTAGCTAGATTTGGGCGATTTTCAGCTATGATTATGAAGATTTTAAGTTTTTCAGCCAATCAGAGAACCGTGATAAATCCAAGTTTATTCATGAAAGAACGCCTAAAAATTCCTGAAGTCTTAGCTTAATGCTTAATGAAACATGTTGAAATTTCCTGAAAGCGCAAGTCTACTCGTAGCTTGATCCTGAAACCTTCCATAATTTTGAAGACTTTACGATTTTTTTCAGTCAAATAGTTACATTTCAGATGTAAACGGGTAAAAATCAACGTTTATTGATGAAAGAGCACTGAAAAATCCCGAAATCCTCACAAAGTTTTAGTGCAACGCGTTAGAAATTCCTCCTGGCTAGATCTGGAGGTCTTTCAGCCAGGATTATGAAAATTTCAAGTTTTTCAGCTAAATAGAAAACTGTCTCAGCTGTAGACAAGTGATAAATTCAAATTTATTCTATGAAGGAGAGCCGAAAATTTCCTGAAAGCGCAAATTTACTCGTAGCTAGATCTGGAAACCTTTCAGTCATAATTTTGAAAATTACAATTTTTTTCAGTTAAATAGTGAGTTGTTTCAGGTGTAAACGTGTAAAAAATTCAACTTTATTGATGAAAAACCGAAAAATCCTGAAATCCGCATAAATCTTGGTTTAATTGAATGATCAAAGAAGCCCCTCATTTAATCCAGACTCATTCGAGCAACCTGTTGGAAATTCCCTGAAAACTACCTTTATCTCCAGCTAGATCTGAAAGCCTTTCAGCTACAATTCTGAAGACTTCAAATCGCAGTTTTTTGCTAAAAAATCACTTAAAATTCTCAATTCTACCCGGAATTAAACCTGGAAAGCTTCCAACTCGTGGACAATTAGAGGAATTTTTTTCAGCTAAATAGTGAGTTGTTTCAGATGTAAACGTGTAAGAAATTCAACTTTATTGATGAAAAACACTGAAAAATCCTGAAATCCGCATAAATCTTGGTTTAATTGAATGATCAAAGAAGCCCCTCATTTAATCCAGACTCATTCGAGCAACCTGTTGGAAATTCCCTGAAAACTACCTTTATCTCCAGCTAGATCTGAAAGCCTTTCAGCTACAATTCTGAAGACTTCAAATAGCAGTTTTTTGCTAAAAAATCACTTAACATTCTCAATTCTACCCGGAATTAAACCTGGAAAGCTTCCAACTCGTGGACAATTAGAGGAATTTTTTTCAGCTAAATAGTGAGTTGTTTCAGATGTAAACGTGTAAGAAATTCAACTTTATTGATGAAAAATACTGAAAAATCCTGAAATCTGCATAAATCTTGGTTTAATTGAATGATCAAAGAAGCCCCTCATTTAATCCAGACTCATTCGAGCAACCTGTTGGAAATTCCCTGAAAACTACCTTTATCTCCAGCTAGATCTGAAAGCCTTTCAGCTACAATTCTGAAGACTTCAAATAGCAGTTTTTTGCTAAAAAATCACTTAACATTCTCAATTCTACCCGGAATTAAACCTGGAAAGCTTCCAACTCGTGGACAATTAGAGGAATTTTTTTCAGCTAAATAGTGAGTTGTTTCAGATGTAAACGTGTAAGAAATTCAACTTTATTGATGAAAAATACTGAAAAATCCTGAAATCTGCATAAATCTTGGTTTAATTGAATGATCAAAGAAGCCCCTCATTTAATCCAGACTCATTCGAGCAACCTGTTGGAAATTCCCTGAAAACGCCACTTTACTCCTAGCTAGATCTGAAAGCTTTTCAGCTACAATTCTGAAGACTTCAAATTGCAGTTTTTTGCTAAAAAATCACTTAACATTCTCAATTCTACCCGGAATTAAACCTGGAAAGCTTCCAACTCGTGGACAATTAGAGGAATTTTTTTCAGCTAAATAGTGAGTTGTTTCAGATGTAAACGTGTAAGAAATTCAACTTTATTGATGAAAAATACTGAAAAATCCTGAAATCTGCATAAATCTTGGTTTAATTGAATGATCAAAGAAGCCCCTCATTTAATCCAGACTCATTCGAGCAACCTGTTGGAAATTCCCTGAAAACTACCTTTATCTCCAGCTAGATCTGAAAGCCTTTCAGCTACAATTCTGAAGACTTCAAATAGCAGTTTTTTGCTAAAAAATCACTTAACATTCTCAATTCTACCCGGAATTAAACCTGGAAAGCTTCCAACTCGTGGACAATTAGAGGAATTTTTTTCAGCTAAATAGTGAGTTGTTTCAGATGTAAACGTGTAAGAAATTCAACTTTATTGATGAAAAATACTGAAAAATCCTGAAATCTGCATAAATCTTGGTTTAATTGAATGATCAAAGAAGCCCCTCATTTAATCCAGACTCATTCGAGCAACCTGTTGGAAATTCCCTGAAAACGCCACTTTACTCCTAGCTAGATCTGAAAGCTTTTCAGCTACAATTCTGAAGACTTCAAATTGCAGTTTTTTGCTAAAAAATCACTTAACATTCTCAATTCTACCCGGAATTAAACCTGGAAAGCTTCCAACTCGTGGACAATTAGAGGAATTTTTTTCAGCTAAATAGTGAGTTGTTTCAGATGTAAACGTGTAAGAAATTCAACTTTATTGATGAAAAATACTGAAAAATCCTGAAATCTGCATAAATCTTGGTTTAATTGAATGATCAAAGAAGCCCCTCATTTAATCCAGACTCATTCGAGCAACCTGTTGGAAATTCCCTGAAAACTACCTTTATCTCCAGCTAGATCTGAAAGCCTTTCAGCTACAATTCTGAAGACTTCAAATAGCAGTTTTTTGCTAAAAAATCACTTAACATTCTCAATTCTACCCGGAATTAAACCTGGAAAGCTTCCAACTCGTGGACAATTAGAGGAATTTTTTTCAGCTAAATAGTGAGTTGTTTCAGATGTAAACGTGTAAGAAATTCAACTTTATTGATGAAAAATACTGAAAAATCCTGAAATCTGCATAAATCTTGGTTTAATTGAATGATCAAAGAAGCCCCTCATTTAATCCAGACTCATTCGAGCAACCTGTTGGAAATTCCCTGAAAACGCCACTTTACTCCTAGCTAGATCTGAAAGCTTTTCAGCTACAATTCTGAAGACTTCAAATTGCAGTTTTTTGATAGAAAATCACTTAAAATTCTCAACTCTACCCGAAATTAAACCTGGAAAGCTTGCAACTCGTGGACAATTAGAGGAAAACAGACCGGGCAATGGAAGAAAACGCAATTTTCAACAAGAAAACTTCATTCTTTCGGCGGCCACAATACTTCAACTTCATATCGAACACCGTCCGGTAACCATTCTTGATATTCCCGCAACAAAACTGGAAAAATTCAACATTAAAATCGATCAAAATAAACCGGAAAACCACTCACATTTCGAATCTTTCATCCAAACATCCTCCAAATCATCCCGCGAACACACCTGATTCTCAATCAATCGTTTCAATAGTCGCTCAGTTTTCGGATTCAATTTCGACCAGCTCTTCAACACCACCACCGGTTTGAGCAACAATAAATCCCCAAATTTCAACAATTGCCGATAGACTTGACCCTCTAGAAAGAAACGACAAAACCATCGACAGCATTGTTGATTTGTCGGAAATCGGATTTTAATAATCGGCAATTGCCAAGCTTGCCGTCCGAATGTCCCATTAACATAACAATAAACCCGACCATCGTCTCTATTATAGAACGGTAACGGGTCCTCTAATGGTTCACTCAAATTGCACAATTGCGGCACATAGATCGGCAACCATTCCGGCTCGATTCCGGTAATTCCCCGGATATACATTTTAGTGTTAATTTCATATAAATCCTGATAGATTACAAATTCCGGTTGGTGTTTCTTGAGTACGGAACGATCCGATAGATAGACCGGATCGACTAAATCGTTCGCTTGATAAGCATTTTTCAATTTCTTATCATTCAATTCATCTTTGGAAAATTTCCGGGCTATTTGATCACCGAAACCGCTCAATAAAATCTGTCGCAACAATTTGATTTCGAGATCATTGGGTCGTTTCAATTGCGGATCAACAATTAGAGCCAATCCGGGTATTAGGCAATTCACAATATTGGTTAGTTGTAGCCTTAATTTACGTATTTCTTTGATTGCTTTATCGCGTATACCGTTATCCAAGCAGAATTGGGGTAATTGTTGGTTTAAATTTGCAAATTCCGCCGCTCCTATAGCGCACAATAACACCATATTGTCGCCTAATTGGAGCGATTGTCCGGTGGCGGCCCATTGGCGCCGTTTCAACCACCATCGGCGGCGTATTTCTTTGATTGAACCGCCAATAATCGGCTCTTCTAACAGTACTTGTTGGATTGTTAACGCTGCAATTAAACAAATCGTATACGGGAATAGATTGAATTGGTGGCTTAAAGCTAGGATTTTCCCAAATCTTGGCAAAACCGGAAATTTAACAATAGTCCGCCCCAATTCGGTTATCTCGCAATTGTTATCAAGCGCCCCCAAGATCTGTAAACGTTGTTCGCTCGATTTCAATTGGATTAAATCGGGGGCTGTAACGAAGGGGAAATGGACAATTTTATTGATTTGCATCGATTTCATTTGCAAATACAAATCATCGATGGGTTTTTGTTTGATTTCCGGTTCTAAAAATTGCACAAAATCGTTATGATAAACGGCACTCGAATATAAACGGTAACAATGGCCGGATTGGGTGCGCCCGGCTCGGCCGGCACGTTGATCCGCCGATGCTTTACTCGTCCACGTTATCAAAAAACAATTCATCCCCGTTGTTTTATCGTAAATTTTCTGTTTAATCTTCCCCGAATCGACCACATATTTGATATTGGGGATCGTTAGACTTGTCTCAGCTACATTCGTACTGATAACACACAACCGGCAACCTTCCGGCGGTGGTTTGAATACTTCATTTTGTTTATCGGTTGGTAATAACGAATACAACGGTAATACCCATAGGGGTTGATCGGAAAGTCACCCCTATCGCTTCGATTAGATCCTCATCACTTAAATCGCTAGTTTCAAGAATATCGTCGGTTATTTGGTAATCGTCGAGATTGATTTGGGGGATTCGTTTAATTTTTCGGTTTTTATTGCGGTAGATTTCCGGTTTTAAACCGTTTTTATCGGGGAAAGTTTCGCGTAATTTCCGGACTAAATTGTTGACTTCCCGTTGGCCGGTTACAAATACTAGAATACCACCATCTGGTAGTTTTGTGTGAATTTTACAGATTTTATTGTAGGCTTCTTGTAAATAATCGGAATTTGTGCGTTTATTAAAATGGATTGTTACCGGAAATTGGCGTGAATTCACCCGAATTACCGGTGGATTTCTTTTAAATAAACGCTGATTATTTACGAAATCTTCTAAACGGATTGTAGCCGACATTAAGATCAATTTTAACGGATCGTTCCGTTTCAATCGTAATTGAACGATTCGTGTTAAAAACCCGATTAAAATATCCGTGTTAATCGAGCGTTCGTGTACTTCATCTAGAATTATAACCGAATATTGTTTTAACAATAAATCGTGTTGGATTTCCTTCAATAACACCCCATCGGTCATAAATTGGATTTTAGTTTTGTCACTAACATTCCCTTCAAAACGTATCAAATAGGAGATTTCTTGTTCGTTTAAATTCAACTCGTACGCGATACGTTTCGACATTGTTATAGCTGCAATTCGTCTGGGTTCAGTTATGCCAATTTTACGATTATTTAAACAATAACCGGCCTCGTAGAGGAATTGCGGGATTTGTGTTGTTTTACCACAACCAGTTTCGCCGCTGATTATCACAATATTGTTGTGATTTATCGTTTCCATGATCGATTGTTCTTCGTTTAAAATCGGCAGTTTTAAACGGGCGGTTTGGACGGTTTCATCGCGTAGAACATCAACGAAAACCGCCGGTTTACGCTCGGTTTTCACCGTAATTACAACGGAATCCTCTTGTTTCTTTACCGGTTGGATTTCCTCGATCGGAGTGTCGTTGTTATTACCCGAGTCTTTTTTGGCGTCGGTTATAGAGGAAATATCGTCGTTATCACTGGAATCGGAGACTTCAAAGCCGACAATATTCGGATTGTTAGCCACAATCGGCGCCGATTCTTCTATTAATTGTCGGCGTTTAGCGCCCCGTATCGAATTCAATTTCAATACATCTTCATTGGAGTTTCTTCGAAATTTCTTCGGTTGTTGTTCGCGTATCTCGTCTTGAATGTAACGTTTCAAACCTTTCGTTTGTATCGTCGCTATCGATGTTAATTTCTTCAATTCATCCGGACTTGCTTGTACTTTCGATAGAGCCTCCAATAACGCCACCCTCTAAACAAATTACAATTAATTTTCGATTTAATTAGCGAAATATGTCGGGATTACGTTCTCTTTCTTCTGTTTCTTCTCGACGATCTTCTCGAGCCGTTTCCGGTGTTTTTTCGACAGAATCCGCGCGGTTTTCCGGTTGTCTTGTTTGATCTTCGTTTTGCGCTTCTTCGACGGCAATACGAGCATATTGTTGGCGTCATATTGGCCTTTTATGGGCAAATCCAGTCGGATCTGGAATTCGATGCGATTATTCGAATTCGAGCGATTTTCGTGCAAATTACCTTGTTCGTTTCGGTATTATCGATCACAGTTTCGACAATTTGTCGGGATTTCTGATTAAATCGCACTTTTCCCATGATTTTTCGATTGAAATTGACCACCAATATTACTAAACACGCCAACAAATTTGAGGTTATATTTACCGAATAAAGTGAGGTTAAGTCGACAATTTGTCAAATATAAAGTCCACTCAATGCAAAACGACACCAGAATAATCTCATAATAATTATAAAAAAACACAAAAAATCCACCACTACATAAAATTAGAATTAAATACACGAAATTGACACAAATTTGTTTATTATTCGTTATAATTTGGGTATATTTACGAATAATTGTCGACCGGTTACAGTGCACAGACTCTAAGTCGGTACGATTTGGGGAATTTATCGCCGTTATATTGGCAACGTTTTGACAGTTCTTTTGAAAACATACACGTCAATTGTTGTAATTCAACAATTAAAATCTATCGAAAAATGAATTTCCTCCAATCAATACCCACTCATATGGTAATTTGATTTAATTTTCGTAAATTTCGTGTTAATTTCGATTATATTGTAGGATTTCGAGGGCCAAGCCCGTGCTGAAAAATTGTCACGTATCATTATAACACTATTCGGCGCTGTTGGCCTAATTTGGGGCTATATTATCCAGCAATTCTCGCAAACTGTCTACATATTGGGGGCTGGTTTCGTTCTGGCAGCCCTGGTTTGTGAAATTACACCAAAAAATCGATTTTTATTGAGTAATTTTTATTTTTCAGTTGACAATACCACCATGGCCCATGTATAGACGTAAACCGTTAAATTGGCAACCCAGTCGAGAGAATGACAGTGGTTCAAGTAAAGACAACTCGAAAAAGGGCAAAAAGAAGTAATTTAATTTGAATTAATTGAAAAATATAAAATTGTGAAACAATCAAGGTGGCTTTGATTTGTAATGTTGCCGGTTCATTAATCAATTTAACCATAAATTGATTCCTGTCTTTATTATAGAATTCAAAATTATTCAATATATTTATCGCAAATCTAATTGTTTAATTTAATTATTATTTAATTCATAAATTGGCAACATGGTCGGGTTGTAATTTAGGGATTTTTCCGGGTAGTAGTTGGGTGCACTCATCAATAATTTGGTGTTATTCGCAATTTAGAAGCTTTACGAATAAAAATTTTGTTCTAATTTGAGTTAATTCAACAATTTGGTTAATTTTAAAGCAGATTGTTAAAAATATCGCTCTATTTTTAATTTGAAATTGATAATTAGTTATTTTATTTATCTCAAGTTGGTTAATCTGTCATGTGACGTGAGACTATAAGGCGGTAATTTTCAAATATCTGTCACTGAACTAAAATCGAATTGTTTTAAATATTTCGATGGTTTATTCCAATTTATTTAATTAATAAATAATTGATTTTATTAAAATTAGCGATAATTAAAGTTTAATTAATTATAAGAATAATTAAATTTTGTGGTTAGCTTGTTAGTTCATGAATTTCAATTCATCGGATCTTGTCATTTGTGGCATGTAAAGGTAGCTTCACATTTGCTATTCGTAAACAAATGCAAAAATACACACTTAACCTTCGATTTAATTTATTGACAAATGATAAAAGAATATATGAGTGCATACATTAAATCTGATAAGATAATTAATTTATCGATCAAATCGAACAATCATTGTTATAGATTTAGTCTTTGTGTAAATGTGTTGGTGTCAATTATGTTGAGCAAATTTAGTTATTTTCAACGTTTCTTTGTTGGTAATGGACAACAACGTCGACGTTTCGGCGTCGAACCGGATGCCCGTGCCTTTATCGAAGAAAATCCGCAACAATTCCAACAACTAACGCAACAAACCACACGAATTCATAGCAACACACCACCTGTCATCGATATAACCACAAATTATTATAAAATGGATCACAACAAACGTGGCCTAGCGATAATCTTCAACCATCAAAGATTCGAAGAGTATTTGGGGTTGGAACCGCGCCACGGTACCGATACGGATTGCGATAAAATGAGCGAAACATTAAAAATGTTAGATTTCGAGGTTAGAATCTTTGATGATTTGACATTTGATGAGATTTGTGCACGTTTAAAAGGCTTATCGGATTATAACCATAACGATTGTGATTGTTTATGGATTTGTATTTTAACGCACGGTTTAAATGGGTTGCTATACGCTAAAGATAAATGGTATGAGATTGATAATATTTTGTATTTTTTAACGATTGATAATTGTCAAACGTTAGCCGGTAAGCCGAAAATATTGACATTTCAAGCTTGCCAGGGTGAACGTGTTGATTTCGGCCAACGTACAAATTTCGTACAACGCGATGGATCACGTATCGTCTACTATAGTGTCCCGACAAGGGCTGATTTCCTGTTAATACACTCCTCGGCGCCTGGTAAACCGTTAAAATGGCGCAACTACACCACAATTAACACGGTTTGAATTTTAGGTTATGTATCGTACAGGCATACGGAGAACGGTTCGTGGTTTATCAACGTGTTAACGCAACACCTAAGGGAGAAAGCTTATCATGTTGATATCTTCACATTGATAACGGCCGTTGCACAACATGTTGCATTAAATTATCGAAAACAATCGAAATTATCACCGAAACATTACGAACAACAGATGCCATATTTTACAAGTACTCTAACCAAACGGCTACAATTCCAACCGAAAAAGTAACCATATCCGATGGATTGTTGGCGGCAAATATCGAAAAATTCTAACCTTAAATGAGATTTAATGGTGTTGTTAATAAAGTGATAATATCCGATGGATTGTTGTCGGTTGGGAATATCAAATTTTTGACGAAAATATCGAAAATTTCTAAATTTTACGAAATTTTATTGTCGTAAATAATGAAATTGGTGATAATTCAGCTAAATTTTTCTAAATTTCGTAATTAATGGCGTAAATTTAATAGGTCATCAGATGTTATCACTTTGTCCTCGTTATGGTTTCGTAATTAGATCAAAAATTGTGGAAATTTGTGATTTATTATCGTTTATTTAACAATAAAAATTTGAAAAGCCAATTTTTTAATTGCATAATTTCCATTAAAAATTATTTTTTATATAAAAATATAACAATTTGTTAGAAAATTAGAAAACTAGATCATCAGATCTGATCACTTCTTGATGGTAGAATTTGGCGAATTTTATCAAAAACTGTACAAATTTATGATTGATTATCGCTTATTTGGCAACAAATTTCAACAAGGTCGCCCAAAATCGCTAATTTATTCGAAAATAACCTAATTTCTTTAAAATTAATCCAATTGGATAAGTGACAACATCCAATGTATTGGTTAATTTTCAACAAATTTCGATTATTTTGGGCGAAATTCGCAAATTTTCCACTATTTATCAAATATTCAAACATTTTTAATTAAGATTTAATTAATTAGAGATGGATTTTGATTAATTAAAGCGAAATTTTCGAAAATTTACAAAATCTTCAATTCATCGGATCTTATCCGTGTTGACGTTTGAAATAATTCTCGATATCCGTGAAGCTTTTCTTTAAAGTCTCAGGTAGGAAAAAGTAAATAAAACAAACGCCACCTAAATTAACAACTGACATAATACAAAAGAGACATTGTATCTGGATCGAATCCAATAGAAATGGGAAGATTTTAACAATAAAAAACATCAAAATATACGCAATTGAGATAATAATACCGCCCAATTTACCGCGCACTTTAACCGGCAATAATTCCCCAATTAAAGTCCACGGTATCACCAAATAACCCAAACTACTAAAACAAACATAACCTAAAGTACAATAAACGGCAAAATTACTATCACCACTATTAGTAATATCCAATTTCTCCAATTCTTCAGTTGGCAGTACTGTTACATACAAGTAAATACCGGCAATTAGACTAGTTAGACACATCCCGATACCGGAGATCAAGAATAACAATCGACGACCGACTCGTTTCGATATCAATGCTATAATGATGGACATTACGAAACGGATACTGCCCAATAGGATTAAAGCGAAGAAATCGTCGAAATTGTCATGGAAACGGCCGCCAACTTTACGAAATAATTCAACTGCATAGAAGATGATGACGTAGGCACCGCTAAATTGTTGAAATAGAAAGATTATAATTAAAATAATGAACGGTTTGTACACGTGTGGCTCTTTATAAATATTCAAATTTTCACGGATACGCAATAGACTGGAACGTTCATCGGCCATATTGTCAGCCAATAAGCGTTTACGGTGACGTAAAGTCTCCATTATGTTCATATATTGACGTTCGTAGATCTACAATTATAGGTTAGAATTGAAGAAAATGGCGACTTTTAGGTTATATTGCGTTACATTGTGTTGAGTGTACAGCCATTTTAAAGAGCGTGCAGCTCCCGGCGAGTTATTCTTGAAAATCACCAACCAATGCGGACTTTCCGGTATAAAAAACAATAGAATTAAATTGATACCAACAAGAGAGAGATTCAAAAATGCTAGAGTACGCCATTCTAACCATAAACCTAAATTCAAAATGGCCGCTAGTATTATAACCTCATTTTAATTTTAAAAACCCACCTAAAGCACAAGTGATTAAAATACCAAACGATACAAACACACTATTGAGACTTAATAGCATTGTACGATAATTTGGATGGGTGATTTCACTAACATAAACTAGGGCAACTGTAGTTAGACCACCACTAAAACCGGCGATAACCCGGGCTATCAATATATGCCAAATATTGGTTGCTAAACCCTGAATCAACCAAGCTATAGCGAATGGTATTGTGGTTAAAATACAGGTTATTTTCCGGCCAAATCGATCCATAATTGGACCAACAATAAAAGAACCCAATGGTAGAGCTATTGCAACTATACTAGCTGGAATAAACAATAGAATTACAATTCAAAATGGCGCCAATTTGAATTCTAACCTATCCATGATGCCTCCGATTTCGTCACACGTATCTCACTGCTTTTATCATCTAGTTGTGGTAATAAAATAGCACTAAACGACATATTAATACCGGCATGTATCACTAAAGAATGTGCAATACAACATGCTAGAATCTAGAAATGAAGATAATCTTCAAAATGGCTACTACTATGAATACATAACCTTACTTGTTTTAAAGCATGCCGCCATTTTATTGAATCTTTGGTTGGATCTTCGCTCGTTTGTTTTGTTATTGGATCGTTTTCTTCAAAATCGATTGGTTTCGAGTCATTGCCATCGAGGGCGCTTTTAACATCCCCTAAATTCATCCCTAAAAACACACGTGCACAAAAAAATTCTAGACGATTATCATGGAATTTAAAGATAACGATAAGAAAATTACTGATTCCACTTGTTTTTTATAGTAAATATAGAGTAAACTTTGATAAGGAACGAAACAATAACCTTATTATTTTATCATTTGTTTAAATATTTGTTTTTATGGTTAAATTAAAAAAATCCATGGAAATTAATATGAACCAACCTTAAGCTATTTGTTTGCCCCATTGGATGTAACTTTAATCCCATCCATTATCAATTTTGTTAAACAATTAAACAATGAATAAGCAAATTCTATTAATTTTCCACTATATTTGTATTAAATTCATAATTAAGGCTATAATTTTTAATTATTTCTATTTATTTTTAAGTTGAATTATCATTAATTAGATTGTGTTGTTAGCCACTTCCGTACGATTTGTAACCGTAACCACAGCCATTATCAACATTTTTCCCCAACAACAAATTAATTCGTTAATTAATTAATTCGACTTACTTGCAGTTATAATTGCCGACTAATTTCCAATTCTGGATAATTATCGTTGATTATTTTTAGGTTATAATGGCAGAAATTATGAATAAAGAAATTGTGCCGTTAGCCACTTCCATACAATTCGTTTTAAAAATACCCAAAATTTTGTGTATTATCACTCCAAAACAACCGAAATTCGACTAAATTGATAACGATTGTTTGATTAATTTGTTGGAAATATATTAGAAAGTATAATTAATAATAATGATAGTATTCAATGTTAATAGATAAGATTTGAGGTTAGGTTTTCTGTTAGTAATAAATGGATTCGTATTAATTTATTTATTTATAAAACAACAAAGCAAATTAAAAATAATAACCAAATTATTATTATTATTATTGTTATCAATGTGAAATCATGCGAAATTATTCGAAATTATTTTCGAATTATAGAAAACTGCATTACCGACACAAGAACCTTATCAGTGACCAAAAAAAATAGTACGATTCCTCGCTCTATTTCTATCGCACCCATTCGAAATGATCGATTTTGAAGAGAGATAGCCATAGGGGAGGGGTAAATACGAACGAATTTTGGGTGGGGTTTTGTCGTTTCGATTGTGTCAAGTGTTTTTTGGGGGGTAATTCTTCGGGATTTTTTTTTCATTGTTATTATTTCTCATAAAATCCGGCAAATCTTAATAATTCATAAAAAAATAAATAATAACGATTAATTTCTTCCAATAAATCGAATTATACCGAACGTTATTCAATTATTTATCGACTGAGCTGATGAATTTGAGGTTAGTTTGTTGAGATCACTACAAAAAAAATTGAACAAATGAACGATAATAAAAGAATTGTGTCAAAAAAAAACATAGCCTACTAAATTACACACATACATATATAAACTCATATACATAGAGAAAAACGAATCTAGCCACCTATGATATTTTGACAGTTCTTGTCGAATTTAACCTCGTCGTGATTTGGCAATTGTTTCTACTTTTCTTTTGTTTTTTATTACAGCCTACTCTATTAGTATTGAAAAAATTCCAAAATAATTGAAAAAAAAAATACAATTTGGAAAAATTCAACTGTCTCTTTAAAAAAACCGAAATTCTGCCATAGTAATATTGATTTTTGTTTCATCGTTTAAATTCAATGTGAAATTTTGTGTATGTGTAAAATGGGGGTGTACATCTAAGTAGGCCAAAATGTGATATACGAACAAAACAAACAAAACAAAATATGGATTTTTATTATCAAGTAATCGATGGAAATTTGAAAGAAATTACAAAATAAAAAAACCAACAATTATAGATTAGAACCGCCATTTTGATATTTAACATGTCTTGAAAGTATTGTGTAAGTGCAAATTTAATTTAATTTAATTAGAAATTTAATCAATTAATTATCGTAATTTGAAATGCAATCGGGATAAAAATTGGGTAATCAAGTGGACTGTGCACGATAGGCTTTTGTTTTTAACAATGTCGATTTTGACAGATTTTTGACAGTTCACCAATAATAATAATAATAATCGAATCAAAATTAGCCCGAATTCGATAATAATAATAATAATTAATAATAACAATTGATAATACAAGATTTTGATAATATTAGTGACTAATTGTAGCCTGATTTGCTCCAATTTGATTGGTTCAATTAAATCGGGTGAATGTTCGACAAGGGTGGCTATGATTTGCTTTTGTTTTTTTTCAATATCAGTAATTTTAATTATTATTATTATTATTATTGTTAATTAATTAGTGATAATGGTGGATTTATTGATAATATCGACGGTAATTATTTGATTTAATTTCGATTATAATTGTACGGTTTTATTTGATGTTGTGTAACATAACCTCAAATTTTATCGATTATTCGTTTTGTATTTCGTTTTTTTTTTTGTTGTTGTTGTTGTAGTGCAATGACTTCATAGCCATTTTCGGTTGTTGTAATTTTGTAAAATTCGCCCCAATTCGGGGGGTAATTTGATTATTCAACGCTGTGAAAACTGTAAATTGTTGGTGGTGGTTGGAAGAAAGGGGGCGAATTTCCGCCAAGATGGCACCGGTACCGAGGCCGGGCAGTTTACGTGATCCGGAAATCGCCGAATTATTCTTCAAACATGATCCGGAGAAGATTTTCGAGGATTTACGTGAAATTGGCCATGGTTCATTTGGTGCTGTTTATTATGCACGTTGTTTATTAACCAAAGAAATTGTTGCAATTAAAAAGATGTCGTATGTTGGTAAACAAAGTATGGAGAAATGGCAAGATATAATCAAAGAGATACGTTTTTTAAAACAATTAGACCATCCAAATACAATTGAATATAAAGGTTGTTATTTAAGAGAGAATACAGCATGGTTAGTTATGGAATATTGTTTAGGTTCAGCTAGTGATATTATTGAAGTGCATAAAAGGCCTTTAATGGAAGATGAAATTGCTGCAATATGTGATGGTGTATTGATGGGTTTAAGTTATTTACATGATTTAGGACGGATACATAGGTAATTCTCATTGAATTTAAACTATTTGAATAATCCTAGAAGAGGTCAGGGTGTTAATTCTATTTCTATATCGACATTTATTGGATTAAAATCCACACATTTATTGGATTTTAATCTGTTTGTCGACTATTAAAAGGATACAGGGTAAATCTATCACGAATTCTAATTGGTGAAATTTGATTTACAACTGTTTTTCTATCTAAACTACCTCTATAAACCATTTGTACAGAAGTTTGAGCAACCCACTTTTTTATTTTTCAATAGAATCGGGTATTTTTATGGCATATTTAGATTGTATGGTGGAATTTAAAGGGACTTTGATAAGATGATTGTGGGTCTAGTGTTGATTGTTTTTCAGGAATTTCGACTTTTTCTGAAATTTTTAAGTTTGCAGTGGTTATTTGAAACATTCATATTTCAGAAATTATTAAGCCTGAATAACTAAAATTTAGTATACTAATAGTATAAATATCTGGCTTTCTAGTGAATTTTATAGAATTAGATTATCTTTCAGGGTTTAGCTGAAATTAATTATTAATTTTAGACAATTTTCAAACCGCCATATTTTCCTTATTTTACACACAACACTGTATTTTTTTTTTTTTACAGTCGGATTGAGTAGAAAATTGTGAATCGAACTATATTAACATTCTCTATAATTAAATTTGGTAATTTTTCAGTAATTTAAAATTTTCAGTTTCTCTATTTAAAAATCTATAAAACTTAGTCGCCTATGCTTTAATAATTCAACTATAAATAAACACAGAAGGCTTAGCAAAATTGACATTAACTGTGACGATTGAGGTTAGAATTGGATATTTTACAGGTTTTTTTCAGCAATTTCAGCAAATTTTACACGAACAAACAAACTAAACAATTTTGATTTAATTAACAATCGTTTTTTCAATTGTTTTTCATTAAAAAATTCTATAAATAATCAAATATTTTGATGTTAATTGTAACAATTGAATTGACAGTTGTTTTGCTAAGCCTTCTATGTTTTAAAATCATCTTTCAGGAGTGAAAAATTAGTTGGAATTGAATTTTTCAGATAACTGAAAAATTATCAGACAGTTATGGAGAAGTTTAATACAGTTCTATGCAGAATTTCTTTGTTTATTCATCAAAATGAAGAAAAATATGGTTTTCCATTGAAAATAACGAAGATATTAGAGCTTGAAAATTGCCTGAAATCAATAATTAATTCCAACTAAACGCTGAAAGATAATCCAATTCTATTGAATTTCATTAAAAGTATATAGTTTGAGTTATCTGAGTTCCAAAATTTGATCATCTAGTACCCATAATTTCAAAAATATGAATTAATTGTTAATTTCAGACAATTTTCAAACCGTCATTTCTTTCTTATTTTACACACAACACTATATTTTTCTTTATACGATCGGATAGAGGAGAAAATTCTGAATCGAACTATACTAACATTCCCTATATAATTAAATTTCAGTGATTCAAAATTTTCAGTTTCTCCATTTGAAAATGTCTAAAACTTAGTCGCTTAATGAAAATCCAGCTATAAATAAACACAGAAGGCTTAGCAAAATTGACATTAACTGTAACAATTTTTCAGTAATTCAAAATTTTAAATCTCTCTCTGAAAATGTCTAGAATCAAGTCGCCTATGCTTTAATAATTCAAGTGTAAATAAACGCATAGGAGGCTTAGCAAAATTGACATTAACTGTCACAATTGAGGTTAGAATTGGTTATTTTAACAATCTAAATATGCAATAAAATACAACCCCATATTGGGAGTTGTTTAGAATAAAGAAAATATTCTCTAGGTGGAAAAACAGCAATAAATCTGATTTCTCCAATCAATAGGCGATTTTCTCGTCTCACCCTGTATTGCTATTTCTAATCTGAACTATTATTATAACAAATAATGATTGATTTAATTGTTACAATTGTTGTAGGGATATAAAAGCCGGTAATATTCTATTAACTGAAAATGGTACAGTGAAATTAGCTGATTTTGGTAGTGCCTCAATAAAATGTCCAGCCAATTCATTTGTTGGTACACCATATTGGATGGCACCAGAAGTTATATTAGCAATGGACGAAGGTCAATATGATGGTAAAGTTGATGTATGGTCATTAGGTATAACATGTATTGAATTAGCTGAACGTAAACCACCATATTTTAATATGAATGCAATGGCTGCATTATATCATATTGCTCAAAATGATCCACCAATTTTACAATCATCCGAATGGTCGGAGGTTTTCAAGAATTTCGTTGAAGCCTGCTTACAAGTAAATTAATATTAATTAATTAATATTGATTAGAATTAAAATTAATTGTAATTTTTTTTTTCAATAGAAATCACCAGGAAATCGTTTACCATCTTCGAAATTATTATCGCATAGTTTTGTGACACGTCCACGTAGTACGAATGTTTTAATTGATTTAATACAACGTACTAAAGCTGCTGTACGTGATTTAGATAATTTAAATTATAGAAAAATGAAGAAGATCTTAATGATTGATAATTGCGAAACGGAAAGTACTATCGATATAGAAGATCAACAAGATGAACATACAGGTGGTGATAGTTCGAAAAGTAATTCAGTAACATCCGAACATAGTGTACATTCAGTTGGTGTATCGGCTAGTAGTCAATCGAGTAGTACCAATAGTTTACCGGCTGATAGTACAACAAGACGACATCGTAGTGGTGGCGGTGGTGGTGGTGGTGGTGCAAATCACACCCCAACATCAACCCCAATACAACAGTTACAACAACAATTACAACAACCACAACAATTAAGTGGTGCTGCTGGTATATCTAGTGATCATCCCCATCATTATCATCATCATGGTAATAATGGTGGTGTTGGTGGTAATAATTTTGCAACAATACGTACAACAAGTATTGTAACAAAACAACAAAAAGAACATATGCAAGAGGAGATGCACGAACAAATGAGCGGTTATAAACGGATGCGACGGGAACATCAAAGTGCACTATTGAAATTAGAAGAGAAATGTAAAATGGAAATGGAATCGCATAAGAATCAATTAGATAAAGAATATGAGGTTTTATTGCAGAATTTTAGTAAAGAATTAGAGAAATTACAACAGAAACATCAACAAGAATTAGAAAGGAAAACCAAACAGAGTACAGCTAGTGAGAAGAAATTAATTAAAGATATAACCAGCCGACAGGAGAGTGATCGTAAAGCGTTCGATGCACATAGAAAAAAAGAATACAAATTGAATAAAGAACGTTGGAAAAGGGAATTATCGCAAGATGATTCGACACCGAAACGACAACGAGATGCTACATTACAGTAAGTTTTATTAATTGTCGAAAATTCTAGATTATAATTACAATTTTATTGTAGAACACATAAGGATAATTTGAAATTGGTAGATGCTCAAGATGAGCAACGTTTAATACGTGGCCAAAAAGAATATTTAGAATTAGAAGTTAGGAAATTCCGTAGGAAACGTCTATTATCATATCATCAATTAGAACAGGATTTATTACGACAAGAATTGAATAAACGACAACAACAATTAGAACAGGCGCATGCTATGCTATTAAGGCATCATGAGAAAACACAAGAATTGGAATATCGACAACAGAAGGCTGTACATGCCCTACGTGAAGATCAAGTAAGATTCCAATTTTATTTTTATCTAGAAACTATAAGAAGTTCTAATTTTACAATTGAAGTGTCACTAGAAAATATTTTTATTGTTCTATCAATATGCTGGTATATCGAGTTGAGCAACCCACTTTCTAATTTTTAACATAATTGTAGTACTTGATAAAAAAATTCATATCTTTGATAGTATTGGTATTAGATGATCAAATTTTGGAACTTAGATAACTCAAACTATATACTTTTAATGAAATTCAATAGAATTGGATTATTTTTCAGCGTTTAGCTGGAATTTATGGTTGATTTTCAAGTTCTATCTTCGTTATTTTAAATGGAAAACTATATTTTTCTTTATTTTGATGGATAAACAATGAAATTCTGTACAAACTATACTAACATCCCCAATACCTATCTGATAGTTTTTCAGTTGTTCGAAATTTTCAGTAATTTCTCAATCCTGAAAAAAAATACTAAAACATAGAAGGCTTAGCAACAAATGTCAATTCAATTGTTACAATTAACATCAAAATATTTAATTGTTTCTGGGATTTTTTAAGGAAAAACAGTTGAAGAAATTGATTGTTAATTAAATCAAAATTGATTTTTTTTGGTGTAAAATTGCTGAAATTGCTGAAAAAACATGTAAAATATTCAATTCTAACCTCAATCGTTACAGTTAATGTCAATTTTGCTAAGCCTTCTGTGTTTATTTATAGCTGATTTATTAAAGCATAGGCGACTAGGTTTTAGACATTTTTAAATAGAGAAACTGCAAATTTTGAATTACTGAAATATGAAATTTAATTATATAAGGAATGTTAATATAGTTCGATTCAGAATTTTCTCCTCTATCCGATCGTATAAAGAAAAATATAGTGTTGTGTGTAAAATAAGGGAGAAATGACGGTTTGAAAATTGTCTGAAATTAACAATTAATTCATATTTTTGAAACTATGGGTACTAGATGATCAAATTTTGGAACTCAGATAACTCAAACTATATACTTTTGATGAAATTCAATAGAATTTAATTATCTTTCACCGTTTAGCTGAAATTAATTGTTGATTTCAGGCAATTTTCAAGCTCTAATATCTTCGTTATTTCAATGGAAAATCATATTTTCTTCATTTTGATGAATAAACAACGAAATTCTGCATAGAACTGTCCATATAACTGTTTGATAATTTTTCAGTTATCTGAAAAATTCAATTCCAACTAATTGTTCACCCCTGAAAGACGATTTTAAAACATAGAAGGCTTAGCAAAACAACTGTCACTTCAATTGTTACAATTAACCACAAAATATTTGATTATTTATGGAATTTTTTAATGAAAAATAGTTGAAAACACAATTGTTAATTAAATCAAAATTAATTTGTTAATTATTTTTTTTAACTAAAATTTGCTGAAATTGCTGAAAAAACCTATAAAATATTCAATTCTAACCTCAATCGTTACAGTTAATGTCAATTTTGCTAAGCCTTCTGTGTTTATTTATAGCTGATTTATTAAAGCATAGGCGACTAAGTTTTATATATTTTTAAATAGAGAAACTGCAAATTTTGAATTACTGAAATATGAAATTTAATTATATAAGGAATGTTAATATAGTTCGATTCAGAATTTTCTCCACTATGCGATCGTGTAAAGAAAAATAGTGTTGTGTGTAAAATAAGAAAGAAATGATGGTTTGAAAATTGTCTGAAATTAACAATTAATTCATATTTTTGAAACTATGGGTACTAGATGATCAAATTTTGGAACTCAGATCACTCAAACTATATACTTTTAATGAAATTCAATAGAATTGAATTATCTTTCCGCGTTTAGTTGGAATTAATTGTTGATTTCAGGCAATTTTCAAGCTCTAATATCTTCGCTATTTCAATGGAAAATCATATTTTTCTTCATTTCGATGGATAAACAAAGAAATTCTGCTTAGAACTGTATTAAAATTCTCTATAATCGTCTGATAATTTTTCAGTTATCTGAAAAATTCAATTCCAACTAATTGTTGACCTCTGAAAGACGATTTTAAAACATAGAAGGCTTAGCAAAACAACTGTCAATTCAATTATTACAATTAACATCAAAATATTTGATTATTTATAGAATTTTTTAATGAAAAACAATTGAAAAAACGATTGTTAATTAAATCAAAATTGTTTAGTTTCCGTTTGTTCGTGTAAAATTTGCTGAAATTGCTGAAAAAACATGTAAAATATTCAATTCTAACCTCAATCGTGATAGTTAATGTCAATTTTGCTAAGCCTTCTGTGTTTATTTATAGTTGAATTATTAAAGCATATGCCACTAGCTCCTAGTGATTTTCGAATAGAGAAACTGAAAATTTTTAATTGAAAAATTATCAAATTTAATTATAGTTCGATGCAGAATTTTCTCTTTTATCCGATCGTATAAAGAAAAATATAGTGTGATATGTAAAATAAGGAAGATATATCGGTTTGAAAATTGTCTGAAATTAATAATTAATTTCAGTTAAATGCTGAAAGATAATCCAATTCTGTAAAATTCAGTAAAAAGCCGGATATTTATACTATTAGTATGCTAAATTTTAGTTATCTAGGCTTAATAGTTTCTGAAATATGAATATTTTAAACACTAGAAAATTAAAAATTTCAGAAAAAATCCAAATTCCTGAAAACCATCAATACTGAAATTTCACCATATAATCCAAATATTCATTAAAAAATATAACATTCGATTTAAAATAAGACAATAGGGTGCTAGAATAACAAATATTTTCTAGGGATACGTCAGAAGGAGAAAATAGTTATATTTATGTTTTTAATAGTAACTACTTTAATTTAATGTTGGTACAGTTCAAGTATATATTCAATTCACTCATTGGTAGTAAGATTAAAAAAAATTAATCTCATTGGTTGTAATATAAAGCGCCACTTTTGAAACAACCAATGATTTAAAAGTACGTCATTGAAAACAACAGTTGTTATGGTAACGCGATAATTTAATTGTAATGGCAACTAAATAAACTTAAAGTTACTAGATTTGTAAGGGATTAAATTAAAGTTAGGTTACTCGGTTATATTCTCATCAATCATTCTATTAAATGAGTAAATTTATTATAATTGTACTGTAATTGAATGTTGGTATAATTTTTTTTTTGTTTGAATTAAATGTAGGTATTAAATCAACATAATACAGAATTGGCAAATCAAGCTGAATATATGAAACGTGCTGAACGTGAATTACGTAAAAAGCATGCATTAGAAGTAAAACAACAACCAAAATCATTAAAACAAAAAGAAATGATGGTACGTAAACAATTCCGTGAAACATGTAAAGTACAAACAAAACAATATAAAGCATTAAAAGCACAAATATTAGCAAATACACCGAAAGATGAACAAAAATCTGTTATAAAAAAATTAAAAGAAGAACAACGTCGTAAATTGGCATTATTAGGTGATCAATATGAACAAAGTATAGCTGAAATGTTACAAAAACAATGTTTACGTTTAGATGAAAGTCAAGAACATGAATTACAACAATTAAATGAACGTTTACATTATGAATTAGAAATTTTAATGGCTTATCAAAGTAAAAATAAAATGCAAGCACAAGCACAACGGGATCGTGAACGTAAAGAATTAGAAGAACGTGTTGCTGTACGTAAATCATTATTAGAACAGAAAATGAATTCAGAAACACAACGATTTTTAGAAGAACGTGCTGAACGTATACGAATCTTACATGAGAAACAAGAACGTGAATTGGAGGAATTCGATCACGAATCGGTCCTATTAGGATTCAGGTGGGTTTTCTATTTTTATTTATTTGATTTATTTAGTTTTAATAAATAAATTAATCATCGGTTTTACCACAATAAATTTACAGTGCTTTAGCTATAGCGGAGATTTCACGTGAAAATTACGAGGATGATGCCAGTTTATCAGGTTCAATGTTGAGTTTAGCTCATTCCAATAGTTCGACGAGTTTTCCACCCAGTTCAGTCTAGTAGTTTGTTTAATTATTATTATTATTTTAATTAATTATCAATATTATTATTATTATTATTTACTATTAATTAATTATTCTATTATGATAATTTTAAGAATAATTTTAAATAGGTCAAGAAAAATCAAAAAAACAATTGATTTTTTTGCATATATGTACATATAATTTGTATAATTTTTGTTGGAAATTACGCAATTTCAATGATTGATAAAACACAAGAAAATTGGGGCAATTTTCATTTAATTCTCTTCAATTTGTTTTATTGAAATATATTAGTAATTGACCAGTGTTTCTCAATTTTTAATTATGTTGTATAAAAACTAATTAATTAATTAATTAATTAATTAATTGAATGTCTGTTTGTATGATTGTGTATTAATTGTATGTAAGGGGGCTCAATTTAATCCAATTTAATTAATTAATTTAAATTAATTTATATATAGAAATATTAGAAGACTAACATATACCAAATAAAAACAAAACAAAAGCGAAAGGGAGAGAGATAGAGAGCGAGAGCGAGCAAGAAATTGGACGAAATTCGGTGATAAATCCAGAAAATTTGTGCAATCCACCCGGAATTTAAACATCACAGGTATTTGTTTATTATTATTATTATTATTATTATTATCGGTGAAAATCGGGGGTGAAATCGTTCAATTTCTCAATATTAGGGTGTACTATATTAATTCTGGTAGAGTAGGCTGTGATTGTTCGAACGTAGGTCGATTTCTTATTTCAACTGTTTGTCGATAATACAGATTACTATCGTTCGATTTATTTAAATTGTAGAAAACTTTAATTTTCACTGTAATTATTTGTATTGTCGGTAAACGGTTGGATCAAGAAGCGACTTACGTCCACAACATCACAACTTACTACGATGATTAATGGTATATTCGATATTCGAAAAGTATAATTTTTGCATTTATTGATAATTGAGAGAGTGCGAGAGAGATAGATACGGTTTTCTTATGTATATATATAATATAATATATTATTATTATTATTATTATTGATAATAATTTTACCAAAACCAATTGTAATGATAAATATAAGAATTTTTGTTTATAAAAAGAGAATTTCCAAAATTTCTTGGAAATTTGATTTGTTTAAAAAAATAATTGGGAAATTCCTCCAAATCAACCCCTAAAAATCCCCAAAAAAAACCTTGTCTTCTTTCCACAAACAAAACAAAACAAAACAAAACAAAAAAAACAGAATTATTTATTAATTTTCGCCATAGCCGCCTACTATATGCATTTTATACGTAAAATAAAAATTATTGCTTCAATTGTTTTTTTCTCATTTGTTTTTCAATACATACTTGATTTATCCATAATTTTTATACACAATTACAATAAAAACTATATTATTATTAAATAGATAGATAGATGGTATCGTGTTGTTTTTAAAATTTGAATTAATATAAAATCGAAAAAATTCGTAATCATTTTGTTGGTGAGAATTCGGTTGGTACCATAATTCGACAGTGCATTTCACGTATTAATGGTACCGTATAGGCGACACATTCATCCCAACCGGGACTACGCCAAGCACTCTCTCTCGTCTCTTTGCGTTTATTCAAATCTTCATAACCTGGAAAATTAACAAATGAATCTACTATCCAATCGTATTCTTGAACTTTATAACTAGTCGTTACTATAACAACACACAGATTGACATTAGTTGTTGTTATGGTAACGTATTGTTAAAAAATTACGAGAATACGGTTGTATAATTTGAATTACACCAAATATGGTGGACATTGTAGAGTCGGCCAATTTGCGAGAAGAAACCAGCAAAAGCTTCATCGTTATTTTGGCGATAATTGATGGCACGTGCCCAATTATTGCCCCATTCGATCATTGTGCCCGGTTTCAAAGCATACGAACGTATTTCGTAGATATGATTCGATTGACGTAACGCTATTTGTGGCCAATAACTGAAAGCCAACAAGTATTGTAAATGTCTTGAACGCACCAATTTGCCTTGTTCTTCATTAATTCGATCATATTCCTAAATTAATTAATTAAATTAATTAATTAAATTCCTAATTATGGTTGTGGTAGAATTACCGGACTTTTACTTAAAATATCGTTGTATAGATCGATTTTCTCGTAGCCACCGGTGAATTTCCACAGATGTAATGCTTGGTCTTGATCGCCAACATTGACGGTCCACGAACCAACCAATTCGACGGCCTCTGATAACGATTGTTGTGTTTTGATAAAATCTACCGTTTGTTTACTGGAAAATTATCAAGAAATTAACCTCAATTTTCGTAATAATTAGATGGAATTTACATTGTATTCAAATAGTTATTTTTAGAATCCGCACGAAAATTGTGCGTTTGTAATGCATAAATTATCTCCTTATCGCTCAACATTCGACTGTGCGACTCTTTAGTTGGCTCAATTTTACGTACGAATATCTTTGATAGCCAGGCATCTTTCAAGGAGGATGTCGTTGATAGGGCTCTACAATTAAAAAATAAATAAATAAAAAAAAATTCGATCAAAGCGGCTATGATTATTATTGATGGTTGTTTGTTCAAGCACAGCTACCTGAGATTTTTCGGTAGATTGTTCATTAATTTTAACGAATTCGCCATTTTTCGAGTTTTTTTTTTAAATTGTAATTATCAAAAATTTACCCAATTGATAACACTGCAATAATAACACTATATGTTAGATTTTATTTTTAGGACATATTTCTAACCGACTTGAAGGTTATCAATCCGTATCTTCTCCGCACTAATTGTAGCCTCAATTATTAGTAAATTTATACCGATTTTATTCACTCTCCAATAATAAAACTAAAATAATTAAAAATAAATATAAATAAACATATTTGAGAGATTTTTGGTAATTGTAGCGAATTAGAATAAATTAATGAATCAAATTTAACAATTTGGGCTACAATTACCGCCTATTCTACCAGGAAATGTCAATTGTATTGATGTATTGTTGGTTGCATAATCCAATCATTATTACTATAAAATAATTTTAAACCGAATTGTTACAAATTTTAATTGTTTTAAAATCGTTTTATTGCTTCTAACTTCAAAATTGAGGGTGGTATCTATAATTTACCCCTAATTGCGATTTTTTAAAGTTTGGAGTAGTTTGTTGGTGTATTGTTGGTTGCATAACAAAATCCAATCGGATTTTCCCCACGGCTATTTATCAGATGTTGATGTGTTGTTGGTTGCATAATCCAATCATTATTATAAAATAATTGTTTTAACCCGAATTGTTATAATAATTTATTGTTTTTAAATCGTTTTATTGCTTTTAGCTTCAGAATTGAGGGTAGTATTGATAATTTCACCCCCTAAGCTTGAATTTTTAAAGTTCGGGGTAGTTTTGTTGGTGTATTGTTGGTTGCATAACACAATCGAATTTTCCTACAATTATTTATTCAGATATAAAAAAATATAATTAAAACTATACTTAAAACGTATAAAGCTTTCTTATAAGTTACATTCAACTACTATTTACAATCGATTTTGTCACTATTTAAAAAAAAAAATACATTTGCACCATTCTTATTCACAAATATCTAATTATAATTATAAAAAATTACTAAAAATCGATCAAAATTACTGGCAATTTCGTTGTCTGTGTATTGTAATCAATCTTTTGTTTTTCTTCTTCATTTATTTATTGATAACCTCCATTGGATCCACCACCGGAAGGAGCGCCATATCCACTAGATGGCGGATGCGCCGGCGCAGCCGGTACGGAAGGGGCGCCATATTGGCTCTGTGGTACTCCACTATCCGGATATCCGCCTTCTTGTTTCTATAAATTTAATTGATTAATTCGAAAATTAATGGGTTGCTCTACTAGGATTTTACTTGGGTTTTATAGCGAATAAAGTAGACTTCCGGTTTGCTGGGTTGTGTCGGTGCTGGTGTTGGTATATTAATTTCCGGTGCCTCTTCCGGTTTCTTCACCAACACATAAACCAAAGTCTTCTCTTCGTTTTGTGGTTGTAGGGGTATTACCGGAGCTGTAGGTGTTGGTGGGGTTGGTGCTTTAATAAAGATGATTTTATAGTGTTTTTGGGGTGGTGCTACTGGGATTTGTTTGGGTGGTCGATATTCATCTTGTTCGGGTGGTGGTACATGGACATAGACGTGTTTGTGGATGGTTGGTTGTTGGGGTGGTGGGCCGTATTGGGGTGCTGGTGGACCGTAACTGCCACTCGGTGGTGATGGGGGGCTGTAATTGTAGCCGGATGATGGGGGTTCTGGACGGGCCCAAACTGCCGCCAGACACAATGATAGCGCCTTTAATTTGAAAATTTTATCAAATTTTTTCAAAAAAAAAACAAACAAAATAATCGGTGAAAGTTGATTGTAAGTCGCGTAATTACTCGTAACGTTTTCTAGAATTGTAGTTGAATTAATTGTAGACAAACGAAGAAGATTGCTATGATTTTAAAACACAAATCTAGAATAAAAGCGAATCGGAACACACACTAGATCACTTTTTCTATCGATAATTTAGTTGGCCATGTCTTTATAGTAATCGTAGATTAGCTTGATTTTAACAAATTTAAATAGCCGAATAGAGCTACGACACTACGTATCAAAACCATGGCCAACTACATGATATTGATAAAAATAATACCTACCACTAATGATTTCATTTTGCGTATTCACCGCTGGTTCAATCACGGAAACAACAACAACAACACTAACTCTAGAATAGGTAGCCGATGGTTATTTATATGTGCGTTCCATCATCAATTTAACCCCCCAGAAAAACGACCAGAAAATTTAATTGAAATAAAAATTATAGAGAGGAACAACCGAAAACGAACAACAGAAAAAAAGTAAGAGTGGTGGTGGAGAGGTGATGGGGGAGATTCCAACTTGTCTCCCCCCCCCCCCCAACGGCCCTCCAAAAAAGGCCTTTGAAGAAAGGTAAAAGTCTTGTGTTGGGCAATCAAAGATGGACAATTTTAGGAATTCCGGTTAGTTCCCAAAGTATTCGGTTTGGGCAATTTTATTGCCCCCTTTCTAATTAAGTCGTTGATTAAGCCACATTGCTATATAATTAGATTTGCGCAATTTTTGTTTCATTAATTGTTCTTGTTATTAACAAATAAGAAGAGAGAAATGAATAATTACACTTTCATTACCATCACTCTTATTATTATTATAGTTATTATTATTATTATTATTATTATTATTACGGGTAATATTGTCGAAAGTGATGGGTACTTGTTCGATTTTTTCACGTCTAGTCTACTTCCATATACCGGGTGATCCACTATTTTTTAATTAAAGCATACAATTCACTTCGGAGTTGGCCATGACTTTCGTCACGTTGGGCTGTAGTTTAATTCAAATGTTTGTTTGTCATTTGATAAAAGTGTATGAATCAAATTACGACTCTATGTCAAAATAAGACATAGCCTACTCTGTTTAAATGGCGGAAGTTTATCAAATTTCGGTTGGATTTTGTAAAATTCTACCAATAGTGTATCGCCCTGTATATTTGATTATAATAAAAGTATCTGATCTAGACGGCCTAGTTCTCACAGGGTCGGCTCGTCTTCTAGACAATTTATTATGCAATTAGTGGAGAAAGGGAAAATGAAGAAGATTTGAAGGAATTCCATTTTCGTTATTCATTTGTTACGTGATTGGTAATTGTACAATTGTTGAATTAATTCGATAAATATTGACATGTTTTTGTTCCTTTTTGTTATCTTCTAAACAATTTCTAATGTTGCATTTTTGTTTCTAATTGCAATTCACAATATTTGTACAATTCTAATCGATGTCATCGGCTAATTTTGCTAACAAATTACAAATTTTGCGATTTTTTATTGTTTTAAGTTGGTAAAATGGGAATTTTGTTGTTTTTGTTGTTATTTGAGTGTGAATGTGACGCCACTGTACTGTTATAATATCTGAATTATAGCCGAATATCGAGTTGGCCATGTTTTTGATTGTTTCATATTATATTTAATTTGACATTTCTTAATACAAGCTGAACCAAGTTACGACATTAGAGCGAAATCATAGCCAACTACAGCTAGATTATACTACATCTAGATTTATTCTAACGACTTGGCTCAAATATTGATTGATTTGTCAAATTAGTGGTAATATTGACGTCATCATTGTAATTTCATACGTCAAAAACGTGCTTCTTTTGTTAATATAGCCGAAAAAATTAGGTTAGAATTAATATTCGTATCGAATTTAACTCGATATCAAAGTGGCGGAAATTACAAAAACATTAACAAATGACGAAAAAAAAAAAAGAAAATGGTTCAAATATTTCATTAATTGATGATAATACATGATTGGAATTATTATAAAGAACATAAGTCGATTAATTTTCCTTTAAATTCGATTGATTTATTGCTACAAATCGAATTCTAACCTAATTTATAAATGTCAATTGTAATAACCGGTAGGATCAAGTTACGCCCTACGTTCATATAATTGAAAATTTAATTCAAATCAGGTGTTATTATCATTATTATTATTATCATTATTATTATTTATTTCTCTATTAATCAATACTTTCTTTTTCAAATTGTTGCACGTCTACACCTATCGGGTGTACCATCAAATCGAAGTTGGCTATGCTTTTAATGTTATAATGTCGCAGCTTTATTCATACTGTATCAGTTGTTAAATTGTTTGACATGGACGAATAAAGCTAAGACATTATCGGAGAAGAACATGGCCAACTTTGGGGTAAATTCAGTACAGCCTGTATATAGATGGATTAAATAAATAATACCGAATTTGATAATATCAATCTATCTTTGTCTTCCTGATTATTGATATAAGTATTGAATTAGAGAGAAATCTAGTTACCTTGAAAATGGTACTTTTATAAAGAGGGCTTGTAAAAAGAGAGAATTCGTGTTAACAAGTAAATCCTCTTATTAACGTCATTGTTAATCTAAATAACAATAAGGAAAGAGAAAAGGAACTTTCCCTTTATTGTCCATCATTTCTACTAATTACCCACCCTCTCTCCGGATTCATATTTAAATTACTTATTAGAATTTGATTAACGAAAATTCGTTATATCCGGTATTGGTGGCTTAATAAATAAATCATCGATAATTATCGTTAATAAAGAGTGAAGTAACAATAATAATGTGAAAGTGGAACCGTATGTCTACACTTGAAACGTACCCAATTGGTAACCCTTTGAGAATATCGAAAAATCACAGGACCGTACTTGTAAAATTTCAAAATTTCTTAAACAAAACAATTCCGCCTACTCGATTTTACAATAAAACAATTAAACAATTAACCGGAGCATAACTAGATTTCTTCTTATCTATTCGTTTAGAATTTCAATTTTCTATTTTCGTTTTTGTTTTAGCGATATTCAAATTAAGAAATTTTACAATAGTAGGCGGTGATTTTGTAATTTACACACAAAAAAAAAAACGGGAACAATTGATGATCTTTTATGGTAATTAATCAGAGTCTACTTTGTTGTTTTATTTAACCGAAAATATTGTGCAATAAATCAAAATATCCATGACGATTCTTTTTGTTTTATGAATTTTTCCATAGCCTGCTTTGGTGGAAAATTTACAGTGCCTAGAGGGCACCACAGTCCGGTTCTGTATTATCATTTCGGAATAATTATCAACGATTATATAATTACGGAATATCGAAGGTTAGACAGAGATAGATAGATAGATAATTGTCTGTTGTTTATTTGTTTGTTTGTCGATCAAGTTGTGTGTGAAATTTTCGGTGTGATTACAAAATTTTATTCCACTTTCTTGTCATTTTCATAAAAAAACAAAAACAAAAACAAAGCCTCCTGTAATCATTTTAAATGCGATCTTCAAGTGTTCATTGGTCGTTTTCATGGAGGTATTTTGTAATTTTGCGCCTTCGAAATTGTTCAATTTTGTTTATTCATTTGTTATTACGGAATACTCTTTCAATAGGTTAGAAAATACACACACACTTATATAAAACATGGTTAGAATTACTATCGATCAATGTTGGCCATGAATCGACAACATATGTCGTTAATTAGTTCCTTATTTCGATTAGTGTTATAAACGACACTCTGTATATTAAAATTTTATCTTCGATCAATCGAAAACAAGGAAATCAGAACATAATTTGTACAAGTGGGTTGGTAAAATTTATATGATTTAAATCAAATTGAAGTCTAGAGTCTTATGAAATAATTAATTAGTGTTACAAAAAAAATAACCAAATGTATGTTGTAATAAGTAGGGGTGTCGATAGACGAGCCGCCTCTGATTCATAATTAAATAACCTCTATGGCGGGAAAACTATACTCTATTCACGTACTTGAGAAAGCATCAGTAGCGGAGATTCAACAAAAATAAGTTTTATTGTGAGTCAAGTGGGTTGCTCAAACAGTGGCGTACGTTTAACAAAATAAGTCTTTTTGTGGTAGTGTTTTGGGTACGGTGGATTGCTTTCTAGTGGAAATGAATCGAGTATAGAGCGAAAGTTGGGTTTTTGCTTGTTTTCTCTCTTTTTTTGGCTAGAAAATTTCCAAAAATTCGTTAATAATTGGAAATTAATCTATCAAGTTTGTATGGAATTTTTCTACTAATTGCCAATATGTGAATATGTGAATTTTCAACAAATCAGTCCTTTTGGAAACACAGTTGATAACACAACTAGCATGAAATTCACTGTAAGTAATCGATTTTCAAATTTCTAACCTAAAATTTTTCGATTAAAAATTACAGTTCTTTTTCATTATCTTCATATCGATCTTCATATTGATAAGAAGTGATGATTTTGATGATGATAATCATGATTTTGATATGGAAACTGGTCAAGTATCACCGGTTGTTGAAATTCTAACCTCTTTAATTACAACAATTTCCAATTCGGAACTATTTCAATATAAATTGCAACGAATCTACGATTTAATCGATTTAAAGATACGTTTGACAACATTCATCAATTCGATATTGACAAGGGAGAATTTCATTTTACTTCGACGTCTATTGGATTTGATTGCAAGAATTTGTAATTTTATCATACCATTCCTACCGGAAGCCGAACCAAATGATGAAAACAACAAGAGTAGCATTTTCTATAACACCCTATTTCCGGTTTTGGATATTCGAACTATCCCAGATGATGCAAATATCGATCCGAGAGGCTTCAATTTAACAGCGAATCGGTCAACGAGGACCAATCAACAAGCGGACATTAACGAAATTTTAATGAAACACAATTTAACAATTGAAGAACAGAAATTAATTGAACAATACCATGATAATGCTATCAATATTGAGAAATTAATCCACAATACTAACGATACTGACGATAATAATCGACAATAATAAATTGTTGTTTCGTAAAATTTATATTTACTTTGGTTTTATTCGAATTTTTCCGATAGAATTTCAAATTTCCCGCCAATTAACCATAAAGCAATCTATTTGATTAAAACAAAGCAATCCTTGAGTAGAATTGACATATTAACGATTTACTTTTGCCAATCAGAGCCTACTTTGTTTGATTTTCACTCCAATTAGAATTGAGGTGAAAATGAAAGTTCTAACTAGATAGAGAGAGAGAGAGAGAGTAAATAATGCAAAAATAGACAATGTTATAATTTCATAGATGGTTTGATGTTCATTGCAAAAAAATTGCACGTACACGAATTTCTTTCATTTGTTCGAATTATTATTATAATTATTACCATTATTATTACTAATGGAAGAATAGTGAAACAAACGGGGGTGAAAGGGGAGAGGGAATGTTGCAAAAATTTGAATGTTTCAGTTGGGAACAAATGAACATCTCTAATTAGAAAGTCTTTAAAAAAATTAACTACGCCACTGTGTTTATATTGAAATATTTACGTAATAATTCATAGGCGTAACAACTGTTTAATATGCAAAACTAATTATCTTCACACAATTAATCAATCAATTGTTCATTACAATATCATAAATAATACTAATTGTAATAATAATAGTAATAATAGTAGAGAAACAAATGAGAAATAATTTATAACAAATTCTCACCTTTTTACGTAATTTCTTAATTATGCGAATTAATTAAAAAAATCTACGCCTATGTCTTCTATTTGTATTATTTATAATGTTGCCATAGCAGCAACCCTATTGTAGATCAATCAGTGGTGTGGTGATTATTAACACAAATTTAAAACTAATCTATAGAATAAAAATTATAATTTTCTAATTATCAATTGGATTAATAGTAAATAATAATTAAAACTCAATCTATCAAAATAATAATTAATTGAAATTAAATTGAAAATAATAATGTATCGTGAGGGTGAACCGGACGCCTATGCTTGTTGATTCGCCGTTGCCACCGTTGGCATGGTGACGCTTCTCGAATATGAGAAATTCGCCAGAGGCGTAACGTCAAGGTTGCGAATTCCTTTCACACGCAACCGAAATTTAATTGCAGTTGAGTGAAAATGGGTTGCTCGTCAATAATAATAATAATGATAGTATTGGTAATGATGATGATGATGGTATTACAAATGAGACATGCAAAGTAGGCTGGTATGTAACAAGAGAAAGTTACATAATATGTAAAAAAAATAGATTATAATAGAACCAGTAGTAGTCAAACAATTTAATTAAATTTATAAATAATTGTATGGATGTCTTTGATAAATTACTACAATTGTGCACATCATTAATGATTATGACTGGTTATTATCGTTAAATTAATGAGACTGAAAGTTGAAAAAATGACAGTTATAAAAACAAAATTCCCTACTTTAATTTATCTCCGTACGAATTCACCCGAAGTTTATCCTTATCGAAATTATCCTCCAATGGAATTTCGGCAATATTCCGGAACTTTGGTTGTTTAAAACTCTGATTGCTCGCAAATTGCGGTAAATTCCTGAATTCTAACCGCTCTGTCGTTGGTAGGCCTGTTTTATTTTTGCGTCTCGGCGTGAATTTCCGCTGCCGATTGGTTGGATTTGTCGAATTCGGCCAAAAGATCTCGTGAATTTCGTACAATGGGACGCTTTTAAACAGCTCAACCGACTCAGAATCCGGCTCAGACGGTTCAAATTGTTCGATTTTCTCCGGTAATTCACTTCGATTGTTCAATTGTTTCACGTTTTGATCAACCTCAAAAATTGTCTCCGATTGTAATTTTGATGGTTTGAGGTTAGAATTTCGGTGTGGTAATTTCTCAGGAATTTTACCATTATTACCAATATCACTAATATATTGTGAACTAGAGAAATTCTTCAAAATTACCGCATCACTAGATTCCTGAGCTTGTTTGAACGGTAAATACTCTTTGATTTGATCGTAATGCGGTAATTGATTGAATTTCGGCTCATCATCTTCAATACTGCTCGAATTTGAACGTGTATCAGAAAATTTCTGAGGCGGTAAAAATTCTTTAATTTTATCGTAATGCGGTAATTGGTTAAATTGCGGCGTATCTTCTTCAATAATTTCAATATCATCCGAATTGTGTGGAGTATCAGCAAATTTCTGAGGTGGTAAATGTGGTAATTTGTTGAATTTATCGGTTGCACTACCCGAATTTAAACGAGTCTCGGATAATTTCTGAGCCGACAGCGGTAAATAGTCGTTGATTTTACCATAATGCGGTAATTGGTTGAATTTACCACCGCTTGAGTTTAATTGAATTTCTGCGACTTTCTGAGGCGGTAAATATTGGTGGTTTTGTTCGAAATGCGGTAATTGGTTGAATTTAACCGTTGCGTCAATATCGGTTATGTTATACTGAGTTACGTGAAGATTTCCTGAGATTCCTTCACTGTTGTCTTCATGATGGGGAGCGAATTCCTGAGATTCCTGCGCATGCAAGAATGGGGCTTCATCTTCATCTTCATCGTGCGACAAATGCTCGATTTCTTCGGAATTATCTTCATTATGATCTTCACTACTCAAATGGAAATTCGGGGATTTCTCAGATTTTACAGACGTGTCAGAATAGTCGAAAAATCCCCGGTGTGGCTCAGTAATTTTGTATTTTTCAAAAAAAGTCACTCTATTGTCTGTAATTAAACCAAAGTTGACTCGATTATCTCGGAAAATTAAACAAAAACAAACCTGATTCATGATTGGCTGGTGGTGGATACTCGGGGAATTCCCGATACTCATCGAATGCACTCAGAAAAAACGGGTTGCTCGTAAATCGGGAAATCAACGAACGTTTCGAATTCATCGATTGAATTTCGACGCAAACTAACGCAATTATCAAACAACACTAGAAAAATAAACAAAACACTACGATTATGTCACGTTAATTGACTTGAATTGAGTGGCGTTACCTGTATTTTTGCCATTATTCTCGATTAAATTGCAATCTTACCCGGTGTCTGGCCGGTTTATCGTCTAGAATTCGACTAAATTTGTAATTTGGACGATAATTTGTAGATTTTCCCGTTTGTAATGCGTGATTAACGACAATAACGGCGCTTTAATGACAACTATTCGAGAAATTTTCGGTAATAACGGGGGGAAATTGTAAATATTTGCGTTAAAAATCGATAAAAGACACCTTTGTGATAATGGAAATTATCAATAAAGACAACAAAAAGTTGTAATTTTCTCTTCCGGATCTCTCCGTATCTTTATCAATGGCAAAAATTACGATTCTTTTGTTTTATTAACCAAGACGATACTTGATATAGTTTGTGAATAGATAGAAACGACGCCGGATAGTCTAGGCGTCGCGACGCCACCCCACAACATCCAATCTTCTATATTAGGGGTATCTTTGTATAGAATTTCAGTGGAACAAAAATAAATTGATAGTTTTTAAGGACCGTTTTGACCTTACTCCACTTTATAGACAACGATCGATACGTTTCTATATACAGGGCGAGCAATTCTCCAAGTTAGGATAACATAACCTCACATTTTGACGTCAACCATCAACTATACGCTAACATAACCTCACTTCTACAAGAAAACAAACCGTATATACAGGATACGCCATTTAAAACCACCACTTTTAAAATTTGCGCCTTTAACACCCTGTTTTTAGTGCAATTTGGATCAAATATGAAATTTAACCCCCGACCTGTATACTGCGCTATTACGCCCCGTAGTTGGCTACGTTTCAATTATCGTAGATTGATTCGTATGCGTAAAAACGCATACGAATCAATATACGACACTATATAACCAAAGAGTTGTAATATTGCATTGTACACCCTGTACAACCCTTTGTTTCGACGATTTTCGGATAAAAACCCACCCCCTATAAAACTTCTAGCGATCTTCTTCTAGCATGATTCAACCACCCACACACGCGGGGGTAGTTTACAGTCGCCTATATAAAGCCAACTCGATGGTTGTTATCATTGTAGAATTCAGTTGTTCAGTTCAGTTGTTCACTACTGCTAACTTGATCTTGTTTGCTTTAATTTGAATTAAAATCGAACAAAAGCGCTACATTTAGGTTTGTTAATTAATTGAATTAATTGAATTGAATTTAGTTTTGTTTTTTCCAAAGGTACAACGATATGTTCTCTAGACGATTATCAATAACTGTATGTTTGGTTGTTTATATTATTTCTGTTATCAATTTTTATCAAGTCGATGGTCGTTATTTACCAACAAGAGGTAACGGTGATCGTATCGATAAATTAAGAGAATTATTGAAAGACGTGAGTAGACTCATAAAGGTAGTTACACACATGTTCATTTGACATTTCATTATTTCAAATATCAAGTAGGCTATGGTAATTTGTATAGTGTCGTAGATTGATTCATATTTCATTAATTTGACATTTGTTAACAACGCTACATTACTAAAACCCAGCCAACTTTATATTAACCACGAAAGCGTTTTAGTTCATGATTGGTTAGAATTTAACCTTGACGCCATAATTGAACCAATCACGATTAGTGTCAATTTTATATTAAAACAAAAAAACAAAAAACAGAAGAAACATGGTAATAAAACAGAAAGTTTTAATTTTATCGACAATTAAATTATTATTGTAAAATTATATAATTCGATATAATTATTATTTCTTTCGATTTTTTAATTGACAATAATTTAAAAATTATAATTAAAATAATAATATGAGTGAAATGGATTTTCCGTGTTGATTTGCTTCCTTTCAAATCAACGTAAGCTATGAATTGAAAACGTAACGCGCTAATTGAGCCAACTATGTTGTTAAATTCAAGTCACGACTTACGTTAATAATGCAGCGCTTCTTCTAATCTACAGTGTAAACTGTAGTGAAAGTATTTTGCACGATTTGCTGACATTTCTCCATTCGAAATCTAACCTTCCGGGTGACCTTTTTGCAGTATTTACAATAAATTCCAAAATTTTTGCAAAATTCTATAGTTGGCTGTGGCTTTTAGGTTATAATTTGGCGAAATTCGTATAATAGATGGCTGTGATTACAATAGGTTAGAATTCATACGTCACAAATGTCAAAATAATAGCAAATGAAATAAGTTACGACTCACGTGCTCGCTTATTGGATATGATTCGATTTGGATCGCCCGTTATTTAGATTTGAATTAGAGAGTCGTTTGAGTTCAAGTTCAGATTGGAAATAGAATTAGAAAAACAAGAATTCTAAACGTTAAAATAAAATCGAAACAAATCGAGATAAATTAAGAAAAAGGAAACTGAACGACCTTGTTGCTTGATGGCGGTTATAAGAAATTCTTTCTAATTCTAACGGATTTTGTCCGATTTTCGATTAGAAAAACTCCAAATGTCCGTAACGAACTTCATTTTTTTTTTGAGGTTAACCAATTTAAAATAATTAAAAGGCACAAAAGAGGCCAGAAACAGTAATTTGATAGTGAAAGTTTTCGAAATTATAGTCACTGTCAAACATACAGGGTGGCCATGTCTTAATTACAATTGTCGTA
Organism: Mylabris phalerata; assembly: GCA_020740385.1. Classification (NCBI taxonomy): domain Eukaryota; kingdom Metazoa; phylum Arthropoda; class Insecta; order Coleoptera; family Meloidae; genus Mylabris; species Mylabris phalerata. The sequence goes on along the minus strand of JAJEOX010000142.1, from coordinate 662,127 downwards.
GATTGGTTGATATTTTACTAAATTTGACATTTATAAATGTCATTTCGAGCATTGAAGAAAGCTACGACTCTTTGTACTAGAATCATGGCCAACTGTATTACATTTTGTATAATCCAGATTATTTATTAATTTTTCAGTATTTCAGTCTATTTCAACATATCCGTTTCCTGGCCTAAGTTTTATTTTAAATATCATTAATGAATTTCAACTGTTTAGTTCAATATGTTGTAATAATAACAATATTTAATGGTAATAATAATAATAATAATAATAGTGAAGATAATAATGATAATAATGGAATCACGAACAACTTTCTTTGCGATTTAATCACTCTACAAATTTGTACAGGGTGATCCATTATTGTCACCAATTTTGGATTCGTTTTAAAGTTGGCTCAATTTCTTGGAGTCGTAGCTTTGTTCATACTCAAAAAATTTGACACTTGTAGTGTCAAAATTTGAGGTTATATTCCATAATGCACCATCATTTGTCTATTGTAGCAAATTGTAGACAGGTCCGGATTCAATTGATTTACACCCCCCCCCTCCCGATTTGTATTTTTCCAGTTGTTGGAGAGTGAAATTGAGAAAGAAGAATACCAAGCCGATGCCCCGCCTAGATGGCACCCGGAGAGCAAACTTTTCTATAAAAGGGAAGCAATACAGCAACACTAATTTTTTGCGGATTAATTTTCAAAAAATTTTCGTGCCTAATTCGATTTAAAATGATGTAAATTCAACGACTATGGCTATGGATTATGGTATTGTGTCAATTTTTCTAACCTATAAACAATAAACGTAGACAATAATAATAATAATAATGATGATAATGATAAAAATTAGAAACAAATGGCCGAAATTTTCAAAATTCCACCCCTATTCCTTCATATTTCTATCTTTGTTTTGTAGATATAGTAAATACCGTCCTGCTACTATTTCTATCTTTGTTATTTACAATTATTTCACATAATGGTGGTTTGATACTAGAATTATTAGATTTTTAGGTTAGAATTTCGGCCATCTATTTTATTAAAATTGATTTTTCAAAGCAATATTTTGAAAAATTCCACACACTCACACACACTGAAGAATTAAATAAATGAATAAATCATAAATTATAATAAATCGATGTAATAAAAAGGTTATATTTGTAAATTTTAATTGTTGTAAATTTAAGAGACGAAAATACATGAAAAAAATTGTAAAATTTATGTGTATGGAAATAAAAAAGACATGAACATTTAAAAATTGCAATATTTTATTAAAATTTTAACCTACAAATAGCGCTATCTACAAGAAATTTGTTTAAACAATTGATAAAGTTAACTATCACTAAGAAGTTGAGTAGATTTGAATTTCCCGCATAATCCACCTAAATGTAGCCCACTCTTCATAAATAGAATAGCAACACTCGAGATCGATAATCTCTACGATTAAACTTCTATCTCACTCTTTACCACTATGCAGAATTGAAGAAATAAGAATAAAACCTGTTATTCAAAAAAAACTGTCGATAATGTAGCGTTGTTATGGTAACCGATAATCCAACGAGGTAGAGAATACAACTAAATGATTATTTACTAATAAACTTTCTATCTCACTCTAGAACTTCATCATGTGTATAACTAGAAAAAGACAATAAAACAGACAGTCGACGCCTAGCGTTGTTATAGTAACAGATAATTAAAAAATTAGAGAACACGACTGTTTTATTTTAAATTTCCCGCCCTAAATCCAGACACGTTCTACCACCATTAATAGTGGAATTTCACTAAAATCACTGGTTTTTCAACAATTGTACGCTTATAGTTACGACTCACGTCCGTTAATCATAGCCTATTCGATTGTGATAGAAAAATAAACAACAGACTTATAATTTAGGTTTTATTTTCGAAATTTACAACTATTTTAACACAATTCTACTGGATTTCGCCCGAAAAACCTTTCATTTCAGTTTACTGAAAAGATCTTTGGTGACACAATGGTCGATGGCGTGCAACCAATCGAACAATTCCTCGACACACGTTTCAGTAGTTCGACTTTTTGCATTGACCCGATCGTTGCATTCTTGATATTTGTCGCCTAAATGTTTACAATGATCAGTCTCCTTACATTTATCCTGAAAGAATGAATTTTGAAAAATCCGGAAAATTTGAGGTTAGATTGCTCACTCGTAATTCTTGTTGTGGATCCACCAATTCCGGTTCCTCTTCTTGTGCCTTTACCGATGGCAATTTGGCGAAGAATCGTTCGAAGAACATACTTCTCTGATTAATTTGTACTAATTTTTGGTAAATTACAATTTTATTCTGACTCGTAATGCAACCTACTTGCGTAACGAGCGGATGTGGCTAAGGCTACAACAACTCACTAGAATCGAAAATAATTTCAATAATTAATCGAATTAAAATGAAATTTCTGTAATTTTGGTCGATTATTGTTGAAATAATGGTAATTTTAGCGAAATTTCGGTAGAAAATCCGGTAATTGTGGCGAAATTTCGATGGAAATTTGCGCGATTTGGGGGATTTGTGCGGTGAGGTTGGCAGTAGATTACCACCATTTGTGACAGTGGGGAGGTTAGGTGATTCGAGTCCAGTTCGCTTCTCGTATTTTTAATTTTTTTTTGTCAATTAACACAAAAATCGTGTTTTAATTAATTTCGATTTATTATAAATTGGAATTGTGTGATGAAAACGCGTTGATTTCAATTAATTATCAAGGAGAATCGGTCGAAAATTCACCATTCAATTTAAAATACGATGCATTCATTTATAATATTTGATCCAAGTTGATTTGTTTATTATTATTGTTGTTATTTACGATACAAATAAGGGTGGATTAAATTCGGCTAGAGACGCTCTTATTTTGTGAATTTCCCAGCAGACAACGTCGATAAAATTGTAAATTAATCCGTTCAATTCTCGAATTAATTCAATAAAATCGTTGATTTTTAGGCGATTGTAGCATGAATGGTGGCGCAATGGAGCCGCAACGATCCTCAACAACGCACGGACACAATCAAAACAAACCGAAGAATTACAAACTATTAGTCGATCCGTTTTTAGCGAAAGGCACAACGAAATTGTACCGTTACGATGGTGTGGTGCCGAACGATCCGTCGTACCCGCCGGTGGTACCCAGGGACCCCCGGTCGCACCTCACGAGAATTTGGACGCGATTAGAAACACTGGATCTACCAGTACCCAGGTTAATTTTATTTTTCAACCAATTTTTGGACGTTTTTAAACGGCGATAATGCGGAATTATCGCCGAAAATCGGTTAATTTACAAAAATTTCGGCGTTTCCGATGGGATTAGTCGCGAATTTCGTTGGAATTGCCAAAATTTGTGGCAAAAATCAACATAACCTCACTTTATATTTGGTTTAGTTTTTAAATCTTGTACACCGTTTGAAATTTGTGATAATCGAACATTATCACCAAAATCGCCAAATTTAGGGCATTTTTAAAGTTTCCAATAGAGAAATCTGTAATTTCGTTAAATTTATCGAAAAAATTCGACATAACCTCACTTTACATTTAGTTTTATCGTTTTATACCGTTTTAAATTGGTGATAAAGGGAAATATCGCTAAAATCGGTAAATTTAAAGTATTTCCAATGTTTCCAATTGGAAAATTGCGGTTTTTTGTTGAAATATTTGAATTTTATTGAAAAAAATCGACATAACCTCACTTTCTATTTTCGTGATATTTTCAATGAAAATCTCGCAAATTTTCCGGATGTTATTGTAGTTTTCTTTGAATTTCATCGAAATCCACCCGATTCTATCGGAAAATTATCAAAATTGGTGAAAATCGAGAAATTGTCGATTTCATTGAAACATAACCTCGATTATTTGTTTTTCTTTTGTCTGATTTTTATTGTAATTTCGAAAAATATTCGTTCAAAGTGATAAAAATTCGTTGTTTCGAAATAGAAGCGTTGATTTTCGATTTTTTTTGTGTGGAAAATTGCGTTTTAAAAAAATTCAAAAATTTCCCGATGATCAAATTTCCACCCGTTAGGTCGATAATTTTGATTGTTTTGTTGATTTTCCAATAAATCTCTTAACATTTTCCGGCAATTAATCGAAATTTCCCTAATTTTAATCAATTATAACAAACATAACCTTACTTTTTGATCAACAATTAAACCATTATTCATTAATGAGTCTATTATTGTTTTATTATTAATTATTACTTATCAATTATTATCAATTCTAGAGATTATCGTTAGCTTTGATTATTTATTTCAATTTCTTCGCTTTTCTTGAAAAAAATACAACTTTTAGTAGAAGATTTCTTCAATTTTCGCCGACCCTAGCGCCATCTATCAACATTCAGATAATCTATCGATTAGATCAAACGCCATCTATTGAGTATTAGTATAAATATGCGTAATAGTGACGTCATTGCTTCAATTAAACAATTTTAATTAATTAATTTTGTTATTTTGTGTAGGTTTAAAATCGATTCGAATTATGTTGGTTCACCGCCAGCCATTGAAGTAACAATATTCCAATTAAATGATAATATTGATAAACAATTTTTAAAAGATATGGTACAAAAATATGGTATAATAGAAGAATTATTTATTTATTATCATCCACAAACAAATAAACATTTAGGTATTGGCCGTGTTATATTTGAGAGTGTTAATGGTGCAAAACTATGTGTTGAAAAATTGAATGATACAAGTGTTATGGGACAAATTTTACACGTATTCTTAGATCCATTCGGTGAGAAATGTAAAAAGAAATTTGAAGAATTCACAACTGAAAAGAAACCAATACAAACAACATTGATAACAACAACAACAACAACAACAACAATAACAAATACAACAACAACAACGACAACAACAACCATTTTAAATGATAAAACAACATTAATTGATGATAACAAAGACGATTGTGGTGATGATTTAAAATTGAAAAAAGAACGTGATCGTTATCGGAATTATCGTGATTATTCAACACCGAGTAGTAGTGATATGGGCTATAATACAACTAGTGATTATCCAACAAATTATGGTTCAGCTGGTACAACACCATTAACGTAAGAATCTAGTTGGCTGTAATTTTGTGGACGTCAGTCGGTAATGTCGATAAGATAGTGATCTACTTTACCGACATGCATTTACAAAATCACACACTTTCTATACTGTTATAAATAATAATAATAATTATAGATATGATTATACACACAATATGGCAATACCACCCCAATATCCATATGCTACCCCAACTTACCATCCAATGGGTGCTCCACCACCACCGCCACCACCAGGTGTATGGCCAGCACCACCACCACCACCATTAGCCCCAACATCACCATGGCCAACTGCAACACCAACACAACCGGACACATGGGCCGATCGTACGCTATTATCAACGACAACACCAACAACAAAATGGCCAGATAGTCAACAAATTATTAAAGATAATAATAAAGAGAAGAAACGCAACAATAATATCACTTCCAATAGTAATAATGATAATACAACAATAAAAAAGAAAGATTTAAATAATGGTAATAAATGTAATAAAGATGATAATAATGATAGGGGATGATGGGAAAACTTTAGATTTAGATACAAGAATTGCTTTATTATTGAAAGGTAAAGCTACTGGTGGTATGGCACCACCGTTTCTATCATTAGGTGATGATTCTGATGATAATGATGATAATAAATTAACAAAATCTGTACCAATACCGACAACGATTGATAGTGGTGATGATGTTGATGATGATGATGGTAAGTTTTATTGATAATAATATCGGGTAGGCTGTGATTTTGTTCTAACCGGTCGGTAATGCAGATTGTTTTCTCTGATAGTAATCTGTATTACCGACAGACGTCACAGCTTACTGCGAGGAGAATTACCATGGTACACACACACACAAGTGGTTAGCCTATTAGGCGTTTAAAGAGTTCTAATTGATGAAAGTTTCTGAAATTTGGTATACACCCGTTTTTCCACCTGAAATACACGTGGAAAATATTTTCGTTGTTCTATCAACCCCCGGTGTATAGGGTAGTGCACCCTACTTTTTTATTTTAAATAGAATGGTATATTTTTTATTGCATATTTAGATTCTATGGTGAAATTAAAGGGGACTTTGTTAATATAATTTATAGTCTATCATTAATAGTTTTTCAGGAATTTTGACTTTTTCTGAAAATTTTGATTTTGTAGTGTTTTATTTAAAAAAATCATATCTCGGAAACTATAGTTGGTAAACAATCTAAATTTGGAAATCAAATAGTTCAAACTATGTACTTTACGTTAAATTTTATCAAATTGAATTATCTTTCAGAGTTTAGTTGAAATAAATTTTTCTTTCAGCCAATTTTCAAAACTCAATATCTCTCTTATTTTAAATGGAACGGTATATTTTTCTTTACACGGTTGGATAGAGAAAAAAATTCTGCATCAAATCATATTAGCATTCGCTATACTTATCGCTGATAGTTTTTCAGTTATTTAAAATTTTCGATTTTCAATCTGAAACTGGCTAGTATCTAGTTGGCTATGACTTAATAATTCACCTATAAAGAAAACCATAGGAGGCTTAGCAAAATGACATTAACTGTTACATTTGAGGTTAACAATGATTATTTTAAATGTTTTTTCAGCGATTTCAGTTAATTTTACATGAAAAGAAAATCCAATTAATTTTAATTTAATTATTTGTCAACTTCTTCTATGATTTTTTATTAAAAAAAATCTAAAAATTATTAATTATTTTGAGGTTAATTCTGACAGATTGTTCCGCCAAGCCTACTATGTTTTAGTATTTCGTTTCAGGAGGTAAATTAGTAGAAATCGAAAATCTTGAATAACTGAAAAATTATTAGAGATAGGTATAGGGAATGTTAATATGATTCGATGCAGAATTTTTTTCTCTATCCAACCGTATAAAGAAAAATATACCGTGCCATTTAAAATAAGAAAGATATTGCGTTTTGAAAATTGCCTGAAAGAAAAATTCATTTCAGCTAAGTGCTGAAAGATAATTCAATTCTATAAAATTTAACGTAAAGTACATAGTTTGAACTATTTGATTTCCAAATTTAGATTGTTTAGCAAGAATAGTTTCCGAGATATTAATTTTTTAATAAAACACTACAAAATGAAAATTTTCAGAAAAACTAGTGTCTAGTTGGCTATGAGTTAATAATTCACCTATAAAGAAAACCGTAGGAGGCTTAGCAAAATGACATTAACTGTCACATTTGAGGTTAATAATGATTATTTTTAAATGTTTTTTCAGCGATTTCAGTCAATTTTACATGAAAAGAAAATCCAATTAATTTAAATTTAATTATTTGTCAATTTCTTCTATGATTTTTTATTAAAAAAAGTCTAAAAATTATTAATTATTTTGAGGTTAATTGTGACAGATTGTTTCTCCAAGCCTACTATGTTTTAGTATTTCGTTTCAGGTGGTAAATTATTAGAAATCGAAAATCTTGAATAACTGAAAAATTATTAGAGATAGGTATAGGGAATGCTAATATGATTCGATGTAGAATTTTTTTCTCTATCCAACCGTGGAAAGAAAAATTACCGTGCCATTTAAAATAAGAAAGATATAGCGTTGTGAAAATTGACTGAAAGAAAAATTCATTCCAGCTAAATGCTGAAAGATAATTCAATTCTATAAAATTTAACGTAAAGTTTGAACTATTCGATTTCCAAATTTAGATTGTTTAGCAACTATAGTTTCCGAGATATGAATTTTTTAATAAAACTACAAAATGAAAATTTTCAGAAAAAGTCGAAATTCCTGAAAAACTATTAATGATAGACTATAAATTATATTAATAAAGTCTCCTTTAATTTCACCATAGAATCTAAATATGTAATAAAAAATATACCATTCCATTTAAAATAAGAAAGTAGGGTGCATTACCCGGTACACCGGGGGTTGATAGAACAACGAAAATATATTCCAAGTGTAGTTCAGGTGGAAAAACGGAGGCGTAGCAAATTTCAGCAACTTCCACCAATTAGAGAACTTATACTTTGACTCACTCTGTAGAGTGAGTCAAATTTGGTTTACTTTTGTTTCTCCATTGGGACTACCCCTAGAGGATTATTGTCTTGTTCTATCAACCCCTATATATGGGGTAGTGCACCCTGTTCTCTAAGGGTTGACAGAACAAAATTCACCCCACAGTTTTGATTACAGATCGTTCGAGTGTATCATTGAGTGATATGCCAATAAATCCACCAGCACCTGATATTAATAATGATGATAATAATAAACAATTGAATGATAATAATAATAGTAATGATGAACCGTTATCAATACCACCATCGCCATATTTAACAAAAGAAATCTATTTAAATTGTTATCGTCAACAATTATTATTGATAAAAGAACAAGAATTATTAGAAAAAACTTCAAATATCGATCTAAATAAATTAGCAAGTGATATATCGTCGAGTGAAGATGAATTATTAACTGGTGGTAATTATAGTCCAATTGAAAAGAAACCAATTGATGATAATAATGGTAATATCGATGGTAATAATGATGATATTGATAATAATAAAGATGATGATCAAATGAGTTTATCATCGTTGAGTGATAATGATCAAAAAATTGAAGAATCTAAACCATTAGATTTAACAAATTCATATCCTTATCAATATCCGGGTTATCCAAATATGCCGCCATATTCTTATCCAACTTATGGGGCGCATGATTGGCGACAATCTTATCAATATACAACAACACAAGCGATGTATTTACAACAACAACAACATCCAACAACACCACCAACAACAATACGGACAGCCGATTCAAAATTATATACCGGCTTATCAAATGAATACAACAAAAACTAGGGAATATTCCAAAGGTGATCCGCATTCAACTACAATCAATGCTGTTATCCAACAAATCACACAGGAATTGAAGCAGATTTTGAAGAAGGATTTCAATAAGAAAATGGTCGAGAATACGGCGTTTAAACGATTCGAAACTTGGTGGGAAGAAGAATCGACTAAAGAGAATAAAAATCGCGATAAACCACCCCTACAACCACAATTGAATACAATAACCACCCCGACAACAACCCGTGATAATATCAATATCCTATTGGAGACAAATCGTGAAAATTTATATAATTTAGACGGTTTCAATCTCGGTTTAGGTTTGAAAGCTTCATTACCGAAAATGCCGTCGTTTCGACGTAAAAAAATCCCATCACCAATCCGTGAAGATGAAGATAGCCGTAAATCCCGTGATTATGATGATGATGATGATGATTTCGATGATACTATAATAAAACATGATGATTCCGATTCGGATTTCGAACCGACTAAATCGTCATCAACACAACAAACGTATCCGGAAATTATCGATAAGTTCGACAACTAGTGATAGTTCGAGTTTAAGTTCAGATAGTGATGATAGTAGTAATAGTAGTAGTAGTAGTAGTAGTAGTAGTGATAGTGATAGTGATTTAGATTTGGATATTTGTAAGAAATCGCGCGAACCACCCCCACCGCCACCACCACCACCACCACCACCAGTTAAAGTGGAAATCAAACAGGAGATTGTCGAGAAGATCGAAATCGTTAAGAATGAAGATGTGGCTTTAGTAAAAACGAAAAATTGGTTAAGTGATAGTGATTTAAGTGATCCTGAATTGGAGTTTTTGGAAAGACGCCGGCGCAATACCGAATGGATGGAACAAATCGAAAAAGAACGCCAATTAGAATTGGAAAAACGCCAATTAGAAGAAACCAAATCGAATGAAGATCAATCGAAAGATGTGGAAATGGCCGATTTAACGGCCCAATTAGAGGAGAAATCATTGGAGAAATTGGAGAGTGAACGGGAGGAATTGTTGAGGAAAGTCCGAAATCCTGATCCACCATCCGAAATTGATGATGAAGATCTAGTGAAGACTTCGATTAGTTCCGATGAGGAGAATTTGGAGTCTAGACGGATGAAAAAAGCGAAAATTATCGATAATCACGATAATAATCAAGAGAAGGACGCTAATAACGGAGTGATTTTAGAGAAATTACCTAGAATTTCCGAGAGTAGTTTAGACGGTGGTTCTAGTCCTACAAGTCAAGTTACAATGGAACATTCTTATTGTATGCAACCCTACGAAATGGAGGCTGTACAGGAGAATTTAGTGCACGATCACGGCTATACGGCGAAAGAAATCATCAATAATAATAATAAACAGAAATTACAACAACCACAAAAACCGCGTAAACGCAAAGAGAAAAAGCTACAAGAATTACAAAATATCGACCGAAATCAAGACGATTACCACAATAATTACAATAAAACGATTAATAATAAATTAAAACAACCCTATCACCAATTGCACAATAATATCAAACATAAAGAGCGTGATTTGATGAGCCAGATGCAAGTTCTATACGAATTCTTAACGAAAGGTATCGATAATGAAGATATTGAATATATTAAACGATCTTATGAATTGATGTTAAGTGATGATACTATGAGTTATTGGTTGAATGATACACATTGGGTTGATCATTGTATCACTGATCTATCATCAACAACAACATCACTAATATCACCACCAATGAAGAAACGTAAACGTGATGATATTGTATTGAGATTACATAAAAGTGGTAGTGCACGTACTGAAGGTTATTATAAAATTGAAGCCCATGAAAAGGCCAAATATAAATATCATCACGCCAAATCGCATAGTGTCCAATCACAGAATATACCAATCACGAAGATGCAAGGTGATTGTTTTTATAAAATCCGGATTGTGATTAATTTTTGTGGTTTTTTTTTTTTTTTTTTGTAGGTTTATCGCGTGAGGCACGTTCGAATCAACGTCGTTTATTGACAGCGTTCGGTGGTGATACCGATTCGGATCTATTGAAATTCAATCAATTGAAATTCCGCAAGAAACATTTGAAATTTGCCAAATCAGCAATACACGATTGGGGTTTGTTTGCTATGGAACCGATAGCTGCCGATGAGATGGTTATTGAGTATGTTGGACAAATGGTTAGGCATAGTGTTGCTGATTTAAGGGAACGTAAATATGAAGCTACCGGTATTGGTAGTAGCTATTTGTTTCGTATCGATTTGGATAATATCATTGATGCAACGAAATGTGGTAATTTGGCTAGATTTATCAATCACAGTTGTAATGTGAGTATTTGGGTTATTTTTCTTATCGTGTGGACTGTTTAAGGGTTGAGCAATTGGTGGAATTGTAGGGGGTTTCTGGGGGATATACGAGCAAAATTCGGACCTTGTAGCTCTTCCCAATGAGCTATGCGGCTCAAATTTTGCTAAAATCCCTCATAAGCATTGTCCTTTCGATCCGTAACTCTTGACGATTATAGGGGGTTTCTGCTAAAAATGCGAACAAAATTTGAACCGTGTAGCTTATTGATTAATGGCAATTGTGATGTCCGAAGTTGGAGTTTTTTGACCGATTTCCCAGTGAGTTGCGCGGCTTAAATTTTGCTAACATCCTCCCTGAGCATTGTCCTTTCGATCCGTAACTTTTGACGATTGTAGGGGGCTTTCCGCTAAATATTCGATCAAAATTTGGACCCTGTAGCTCATCGGGAAGTAGTGGTCGTTTAATGAAAATCGCAATGTCCGAAGTTGGGGTTTTTTGGCCAACTTCCCAATAAGTTATGCGGCTTAAATTTTTCTAAAATCTTCCCTAAGCACTGTCCTTTAGATCCGTAACTCTTGACGATTGTAGGGGGTTTTTTGGAAGATGGACAAACCAAAATTTGAACCTTGTAGCTCATTGGGAAGTAGTTGACTGATTTCGGCTTAAATTTTGCTAAAATCTTCCCCAAGCACTGTCTTTTCGACCATTAACTCTTGACGATTGTAAGGGATTTCTGCTACAGATGCACACAAAATTTGAATCGTGTAGCTCATTGATTAATGGCAATTGTGATGTCCAAAGTTGGCGTTTTTTTGACCGACTTCCTAGTGAGTTGCGCGTCTTAAACTTTGCTAGAATCTTCCCTAAACACTCTCCTTTCGTTCTTTAACTCTTGACGATTGTATGGGCTTTCTAGTAAATATTCGAGCAAAATTTGGACCTTGTAGCTCACCGGCAAGTAATTGTCGTTTAATGAAAATTGTGATGTCCGACTTCGCAGTGAGTCATGTGGTTTAAATTTTGTTAACATCTTCTCTAAGCAGTATCCTTTCGATCCGTAACTCTTGACGATTGTTTCTGGAGGATGGACAAGCTAAATTTGAACCTTGTAGCTCATTGGGAACTAGTTGATCGACTTCCCAATGAGCTACGCACTTCAATTGAGCTAAAATCCTCCCTAAGCACTGTCCTTTCAATCATTAATTCTTAACGATCCTTGACTCTTGACGATTATAGGGGGTTTTAGGTAAATATGCGAGCAAAATTTGAACCGTGTAGCCCATTGATTAATGAAAATTATGATGTCCGAAATTATCATTTTTTGGTCGACTTCCTAATGAGCTGTGCGGCTTAAATTTTGCCAAAAAACTTCCCTAAGCACTGTCCTTTCGATCCATAACTCTTCACGATTGTAGAGAGTTTTTGGAGAATATGCGAACAAAATTTGAATCGTGTAGCTCATCGATTAATGGAAACTGTGATATCCGAAATTAACCTTTTTAAACTTTGCTAAAACCTTCTCTAAATACTCTTTAACTGTTGACGATTGTATGGACTTTCTGGTAAATATACGATCAAAATTTGGACCTTGTAGCTCATCGGGAACTAGTTATTGTTTAATGAAAATTGTGATGTTCGAAATTAGCATTTTTTGGCCGACTTCCCAGTCAGTTATATGGCTTAAATTTTGCTAACAGCTTCCCTAAGCATTGTCCTTTCGATTGTTAAGTCTTGACGATTGTAGAGGGTTTCTGGAGAATATGCGAGTAAATTTTAAACCGTATAGTTCATTGATTAATGAAATTTGTGATGTCCGAAATTAGCGTTTTTTGGCCGACTTTCCAATGAGCTATGCGCTTTAAACTTTGCTAAAATCTTCCCTAAGCACTGTCTTGTCCTCTTGATGATTGTAGAGGGTTTCTGGAGTATGGACGAGCAAAATTTGAATCTTGTAGCTCATTGGGACGTAGTTGACCGACTTTCCAATGAGCTATGCGGCTTAAATTTTGCAAAAAACCCCTCCTAAGGACTGTTCTTGCAATCCTTAAGTCTTGACGATTGTAGAGCGTCTCTGGAGAATATGTGAACAAAATTTGAACCGTGTAGTTCATCGGGAAGTAGTTGTATGATGAAAATAGTGATGTCCGAAGTTAAGGTTTTTGATCGACTTCCCAATGAGTTATGGGGCTTAAATTTTGCTAAATCTTCCCTGAACACTGTCCTTTCAATCTTGACAATTGTAAGGGTTTCTGGTAAACATTCGAGCAAAATTTGAACCTTGTAGCTCGTTGGGACGTAGTTATCGTTTAATGAAAATTGTGATGTCCAAAGTTAGGGTATTTTGGCCGATTTTCCAGTAAATTGTGCGGCTTAAATTTTACTAAAATCCTCTCTGAGTACTGTTCTTTCGATTCTTAACTCTTGACGATTGTAGGGGATTTGTGGTAAATATGCGAACAAAATTTGAACCGTGTAGCTCATCGATTAATGGAAATTGTGATGTCCGAAGTTAGGGTTTTTTGACCGACTTACTAGTGAGTTACGAGCCTTAAATTTTGCTAAAATCTTTCCTAAGTGCTGTCCTTTCGATCCATAATTTTTGACGATTGTAGGGGGTTTCTGGAGAATATGCGAACAAATTTTGAACCTTGCAGCACATGGGGAAGTAATTGACTGACTTCCAAATGAGCTACGTGGCTTAGATTTTGCTAAAATCCCCCTTGAGCACTGTCTTTTCGATTCTTAACTTTTGACGATTGTTGGGGGTTTCTGGAGAATGTGCGAGCAAATTTTGAACCTTGTAGCTCACCGGTAAGTAGTTGACCGACTTCCCAATGAGCTACAAGGTTCAAAATTTGCTAAAATCCTCCCCAAGTACTATCCTTGCGATCTTCAACCTTTGAATAGTCCACAAATTGAGCGAATATCAGAAAATTGCAATATTTTAATAAATCTCTAATTGTAGCCGAATTGTTATGCAAAAGTAATAACGATTGAATCCCAAAAGAAAATTGTGATATATTCGAAACAAAGTATAGGCGTTAATGAGGAGATAACTTACGATTATAAATTTCCAATTGAAGACGAGAAAATTCCATGTTTGTGTGGTGCTGCAACATGCCGTGGGACACTCAATTAAAAACATCATTGATTTTAATCCAATTATCATTATTCTTTTAATAATTTGTAAATATTCTATATAGAATTACGTTGTATATAATTCTTATTATGATTCTATATGAGTTAAGTGTGTTTGTTTTCCATCACAATACTAATTAATGACAAACAAACAAACAAAACCGAAAAAAAAACACAATAAATTAATTTAATTTTCTCAAACCGAGTCGTATCAATCCTTCTTCGCCGACCCGACAACATTCGTTAAATGTTGCATATCCAATTGGGCCTGGGCGATATCGCTGAGGGCCGCTTGGATCTGCTCCAACAGATTCTGTCCTTTGCGTACGATCGCCTCCAACCGTTCGGCGCTCTCCTGGTTTTCCGCCTCCAAAATCCGCAAACTCTGCAATTGTAATTCGGTCGAATTCTCCTCGTTCGGCAGCGATTCGATCAACGTGTCGATATCTTTGGCGCAGCGCGCTATCAACGTTGTGAACAACTGGACGTAGTCCTCTTGCGATTGCTGTTGGGGCGTTTGGGAGCCGCTCCGGTCGAAACCGGTGAATTTACTCGGCGGTGCGTACTGTTGTAGAATTCCGATACTGTTACAGAAATGTTCGGCTTGCTAAAAATTCGATTGTTAATCAAATTAAACCAAATTAATTGGCGATAATTACCTGATTGATACAATCTTGAAGTTGTGTTAGACGATCTGCCATTATTTTGCAATTAAATCCGGTTTTATAATCAAAATCGGGAATTTTCCGGATTTTCTAAAAGTTAGGTTAGGTTTCAAAATTTACAAAATAATAAAATTTAACCAAATCAACAACTAATAATTCTTAAATTAATCTAAATTACCTTATTTTAATTGAAGATAATTAGGGAAAACTCAAATATTAAACGAAAATTGTAAATAAAATTGGGGAAATTTAAAGGAAATTTCAAAACAAATCCATTTGATGTTACAATAAAACAAGTGATTGTGTCTCAAGTCACGTCTTGTATTTAACAGAGATGGACTCTGTTTAATTTGTGTGTTAGAAAGAGAGCAGTCTATACCAACTTAAAAATTAAGTTGGTAGCACAACTCACCAGAAATTGTAGGCAACCAAGATTACAATTTAAAATCAAATTAATTTCGATATTTTCAAGAATTGTTACAAATATTTTTGAATTTGTAATTTTTAATTAAAATCTATCCCATTTTTAATAAAATTTCCGACCTTAAATTTTTACAATTTTCCAAGTACAAGCAAAAATTGCAACAATTAGTGATTTTCCTGGTGGAAAATTGGTAACAATGCGTCGACATAACCTAATTTGCAATCGATGAATAATTCATCGTTAATAATTTTTTAATTCAATTTAATTGTAGAAATTCGTTAATTTGGTGATTTTTATCGGATATAGTTGGTGACAAACGACAGTTCTAACAGTTGGCACAACTTTCAAAATTCCACCAAATCAACATAACCTAGAAAATAAGGCGCAATTCGAACAAGTGTCGGCGATTATTATCAAATAAACAATTGAAATAATCGTGATAATAGTGATAATAATGGCACGATCACCAATCTACAACAATAATCACAATTTGATCACAATTGATACGAACGGATTCAGCGAGAATCGGAATTTGAACATCAATATCGCCGATTGTATCGACTATTTGGTAATTAATTCGCAATAATTACGCCAATTAAATTAATTCGTCAATTGCAGCAATTGAAATTGAAAGATCCGAACGATTTCTTGTTCAATTACACCATAAATATCGATTATAATTCGTTCGAAATAATTCGTAACGAACAACATCTAGACATCGATTTTTCCGAATTTAAGACGAACCTAATCGATCTCTTACAACAAACGTCCAAACAACAGATGTAATTCTAATTAATTGTAATTAATTTAAATTAATTGCAATTAATTAGATTGATATTTCAGGTATTTAAAGTGCCAACTCGATGGTGATAGTTGTTGTAAATTGATTTTCTACAACAAATCGAAGATCAAATCGCTGATCTATCTGGTGATCGATTTGAAATTAACGAACCAAAAGGACATTTTCGACGAGATAAATCGCAATTATTTCGAATTGCAACGGATCAATAGACAACTTCAGCAACAAATCAACTCGAATAAACAGCAATTGAGCGACAAGTTGTTGGAAATTCGGCAATTTAAGGAGATGAATTCGGCTTTAGAGAGAGACTTTGTGAATAGTTTGAAACAAATACAGCAATTATTTGGGCGAAAATTGGAGGAATTCTCGACGAACATCTACGAGCGAATCTACAAATTGATCCAGCAATTGATGAAATTGTTGAAAAACTTGGAAATTATCAAACAACAATTCATTCTAAATAATGATAATAATTTGTATTTATTGAAACAATTGGAGGATTTAAATCTGGAAGAGCGAACGCATCGCGATCGAATCGGCGATTTGATGAAGGATAATTCGAATTTGAAACAATTACAATCGACCAATGAGCGATTGATTATGGATTTAAAACAACAATTAGACGAAATTCAACAACGCTACAATCAATTACAATTAACAAAAGTCGGTTTTTTTAATTCAAATTTCAATAATTTTATTTGAATTTGATTTTAGGATGAAATCGAAAAGGATGTAAAACAAGCAACTCTGATTATAGCCCAAAAAACGGCAGCCAATGAGGAATTAACCAAAGATTTAGTGCAAGCCAATCAAATGTTGGTCAATTTCAACCATTTATACGAAACGAAGAATAAAGAAGTAATTCTCTAATAATTTATCGTAGTTGGCTGTAATGTTGTAGATTGTAGCAAATTTGACAGTTGTTCCAAGTGTACGAATCAATCTACGATTTTACCTTCCGAATTTATAGCCAACTTCGAGATATTTGTGGATTTTTAGTTGTCAATTGAAGATTTACAATCGTAGTTGGCTGGGTAATGTCGTAGATTGCTTTATTGTTTCAAATTTGACAGTTGTATTTTCCAAGTACGAATCAATCTACGATATTACGTTTCGATTTTATAGCCGAATTCGAGATAAATCTGTGATTTTTAATTGTAGATTGAAGATTTACAATCGTAGTTGGCTGGGTAATGTCGTAGATTGCTTCATATTGTGAAATTTGACAGTTGTTTCAAGTGTACGAATCAATCTACGATTTTACGTTCAGGATTTATAGCCAACTTCGAGATATCTTTGGATTTTTAGTTGTCGATTGAAGATTTACAAATGATCTAGTAGTTGGCTGGGTAATGTCGTAGATTACTTCATTGTACTAAATTTGACAGTTGTATTGTGTATGAATCAATCTACGATATTACGTTTCGAATTTATAGCCGAATTCGAGATAAATCTGTGATTTTTAATTGTAGATTGAAGATTTACAATCGTAGTTGGTTGGGTAATGTCGTAGATTGCTTTATATTGCGAAATTTGACAGTTGTTTCAAGTGTACGAATCAATCTACGATATTACGTACGGAATTTATAGCCAAATTCGAGATATTTGTGATTTGTGATTGTAGATTGAAGATTTACACTATAATCTATCTCGTAGTTGGTTGGGTAATGTCGTAGATTACTTCATTGTACTAAATTTGACAGTTATATTGTGTATGAATCAATCTACGATTTTACGTTCCGAATTTATAGCCAACTTCGAGATAAATCTGTGATTTTGGATTGTAAATTGAAAATTTACAGTCGTAGTTGGCTGGGTTATGTCGTAGATTGCTTCATTGTTTCAAATTTGACAGTTATATTTTCCAAGTACGAATCAATCTACGATATTACGTTCCGAATTTATAGCCAACTTTGAGGTATCTGTGATTTGTAATTGTAGATTGAAGATTTACAAATGATCTTATAGTTGGCTGTGTAATGTCGTAGATTGTACTAAATTTGACAGCTGTTCCAAGTGTACGAATCAATCTATGATTTTACGTTTCGAATTTATAGCCAATTTCTAGATAAATTATGATTTTTAATTGTAGATTGAAGATTTACAATCGTAGTTGGTTGGGTAATGTCGTAGATTACTTTATATTGCGAAATTTGACAGTTGTTTCAAGTGTACGAATCAATCTACGATATTACGTACGGAATTTATAGCCAACTTCGAGATATTTGTGGATTTTTAGTTGTCAATTGAAGATTTACAATCGTAGTTGACTGGGTAATGTCGTAGATTACTTCATTGTACTAAATTTGACAGTTATATTGTGTATGAATCAATCTACGATTTTACGTTTCGAATTTATAGCCAACTTCGAAATAAATCTGTGATTTTGGATTATAGATTGAAAATTTACAATCGTAGTTGGTTGGGTTATGTCGTAGATTACTTCATTGTACTAAATTTGACAGTTATATTTTCCAAGTACGATTCAATCTACGATATTACGTTTCGGATTTATAGCCAAATTTGAGATAAATCTGTGATTTTTAGTTGTAGATTGAAGATTTACAAATGATCTTGTAGTTGGCTGTGTAATGTCGTAGATTGTACCAAATTTACCAGTTGTTCGAAGTGTACGAATCAATCTACGATTTTACGTTCAGAATTTGCAGCCAACTTCGAGATACCTTTGGATTTTTAGTTGTCGATTGAAGATTTACAAATGATTTCGTAGTTGGCTGGGTAATGTCGTAGATTGCTTCATCGTACTAAATTTGACAATTGTATCGTGTATGAATCAATCTATGATTTTACGTTTCGAATTTATAGCCAACTTCGAAATAAATCCGTGATCTTTGATTTAAGATTTACAACCGTAGTTGGCTGTGTAATTGGGTAAATAATAATTTGACAGTTATATTTTCCAATTACGAATCAATCTACGATATTACGTTTCGACTTTATAGCCAAATTCTAGATAAATTACTATATTTATGATTTCTAGTTGTAGATTGAAGATTTACAATTGTAGTTGGCTGGGTATTGTCGTAGATTGCTTCATAGTTCAAAATTTGACAGTTATATTTTCCAAGTACGAATCAATCTACGATATTACGTTCCGAATTTACAGCCAAATTCGAGATATCTATGATTTTTTTTATTGTAGATTGAATATTCACAAATAATCTCATAATTGGCTGGGTAATGTCGTAGATTGCTTGATTGTACTAAATTTGACACTTCATTTTCCAAGTACGAATCAATCTACGATATTACGTTCCGAATTTATAGCCAAATTCGAAATAAATTACTATATTTGTGATTTTTTTAATTGTAGATTGAAGATTTACAAATGATCTGCAAGAATAAGGATTTAAATCTACAGGAATTAATCAACGAATTCGATGAATATAAAATTAAATTCAATTTAAACGAACAGAATCGTCTAAAACAGGAATTATTACAGGCGAATAAACGGATTGATGAAATTGAGAAATCGAATCGTGAATATATCAAATGTAATTTTCGTTTGTCCAATAATTTACATCACAGTTGGCTGTGTGTTTGAAACGTAGTTCGTATCTTTATTCATACACTTGTTAAATGTTAAATTAGCAGTATGAACAAAGCTACGAGTTACGTATCAAATACACGGCCAATTGCGATATTAACTTATTAGAATGATTAATTATTTTTGTTTTAGTAAATGAGTTATTGACAAGAAAATTAGCTGCAGGAAATGCGTTACAGCCGAATTGTCGATCTTGAAATTATAATTAGTCAATTAATTAGTTTAAATTAATTATAAGATACCATCTATCAACGACACCTTGTATAAAATCGGGATTTCCATTACACTCGGTAGATTTTATTGGTAATTTATTGGAAACTTTTCAATATCAACGCCTAATTTGTGTTTATTAACAAAATTATTGTTGGAATTGTTCTTTTTATCGACAAAGTAAACAATAATTGGTGCTAATGGACTAATACAGGGTGTATTTGGCTGTATTTCAGTTACTAGTGTCGTAGATTGATTCATACTCATTTATTTTCTAAAAGTATGAATCAATCTACGATACTATAGCAGGGTATAGCCAATTGTATATCAGGAATTTATTAGTAAATAGAATTTTTTTATAACAAAATTACCCCAATTTCAATCGTTTTTACTTTTCAATAGGGAAAATTTTCAGTTGGCTATGCTTTATTTATATCGTGTCGCAGATTAGTTCATATTTAAACAAATTTGAAGTAGCCTATGACTTTGTGAACGTAGGTGAGCTTCTTATTTCAACTCTAATCTGCATTATCGACAATTGAAACAAGAGGTCGGTAATGCAGATTATTTAGTTGAAACAAGAAACGACATACGTTCTACGAATATGGTATATGAATCAATCTACGATACTATTCAATTAAAGTCTAACCAACGACACCCTATAGAATTTCTCGTAATTGTTGGTATTTCTACAAAATTACCCCTAATTCGGATCATTTCTACCCTCAACAATAGGAAACTTTCCACTTTAATTCGCGTTGTTGTTGGTTAAACACAACGATAAAAATGTCGATGAAATTCATAAATTTCGTGATAAAAATCGGCCGAATTCTGTGCATATTACCGATAAAAACCAAGAATCGCCCAATACAATTCATCCAGATGGTTTATACGTCAATTTTGATCGGTTCCTCGATTTATCGATCATATCAAGTAGGTTATAAACGAATTGGACTATTACCACAAGTGCAGAAAATCCAACGTATCGCCACCGAAATGTTCTATACGGTTTTCTTGATTCGTACAACTCTAACTACGGTACTATTTCGACAATCCATCTACAATAATTTGATAAAAAATCTACAAATGACCGATTACCGGTACGACCGACGGTTGACAGCCGGCAACAATCGGCGTTTGTTTGCGGTGAATTTGGCGTTTTTCATCGTGGAGATTGCGTTTCTAGCGGCAACACTGTCGCTATTTAACGCCTCACCGTGCCGATTCTGTTCGCGGAATATCCGTCTGCTCTGCTCGTTTCAACGCCACCAATACGTCATTCTAATCGTCTATTTTATGGTGATCTTGAACATCGAAACGGAGAATCGATACAAATTTCTCAACAAAAAACTCGCAACAACCAACGTTAATGATGGGGAATTCGTTAGGAAATTGGAGATACAATACGTTCTATTACGCAACCAAATCGAGATCTTTAACGAGATCTACGGGTGGCCCATACTATTGTTGATTTTCTATTTAAATTTCTCTATTTTGAGTTATTTCAATAGTCTTATGATAAGGCAGAAGTCAGCGAGTATATGGCTAATAGTCCGCTCATCCATCGATTCAGTTATGAACGTACGTATTTAAAAAAAATATACAGTAATGGCGAATTATACTGGAATTATGTTTGTATTTCAATTGCCGTTACTGTATATTATCAATATTTCATATAAGTTGGCGTAGCGTTGTTTTGTTCGTTAGAAACGTCAAATTTAATAGTTGAATCAAATCTTAGCCAACTATCAGTTTTATTTTTTTAATTTCAGACGACTTTCCTGTTGATCATACTGACCATCGATCGTGTAATGAAAGAAATACGAAAATTCGTTCAATTGACCGAAAATCACCTATTTTCGATCATTAAAAACGGCAATAACGGCGATAAGCGGAGATTGTGGGGGCAATTTTTCGAGTTTATCAAAAAACAATTGCCCTACTATACAGCGGCTGGTTATTTTCGTATAGATCGCAGTAATCTGTTGAATATTTTGAGTGTTATTTTCATTTATGTAATTGTAACCTCACAATTGCATTCGATTTATTTAAATTAATACCAATTGGCGATTGGTTAGCTTGTCGTGTCGTAGCTTTGTCCAGAAATACCAATAAATGTCAAATTTGGTGCAGGAAGCTACGACACACGTACCAAATACACTAAGTTTATAATTATATTGAATTCAAGCACTTGTACACTCTCTATCATAAATTTGGTTTATTATACGGAATATACCACATAATTTGTAGTTGGCCATGCATTTGAGGTAGTATCGTAGATTTCTTCGAACACTCAAATTCAGTAGAATCAAGCTACGACACGAACAAGTCACGGCCAACTGTTATGGAATTAAATTTAACGAAATCATTAAAAAACAATTTATTCCGTTAACAACTGCAAAATAAAATATCACAAACAGTAGGTATAAATTCTTTTGTTTTTGGAAGATTAGTATAGGTGTATCTCACGGTATTTCTCCTCGTAGCAAGCTATGATTTTTGTTGAACGTAGGTCGATTTCTTGTTACGATACAATAATCTGCATTACCGACATTTCAACAGTTCTAAGTCGAAACAAGAAGCCGACTTACGTTCACAAAAACAGCTCACTTCGAGGGGGATTACCGTGAAACGTTTGGTATTAAAATTAACTAATTATTTGGATTAAAAATCAAATTGTGTTAATATCGTTGGATTATTGTCAAATTACTACCAGCCAATGTTGCATCAGATTGGTACCTAAAAAACAATTGTTTTAACCAATCATAATCGAAACAATTAAAACATGCGCATAATTAACGTTAACGTTAATACGTATAATAAAAATTACGTTAACGTTAGTTTTGAAAGAAGAGAAAATGAGAGAAATTGTAGAAACTTACAACAGATATTGCCTTTTCACCACCAATTTGAGTATTTCCTAATTTTTTTAAACTGTTTAAAAACAAAAAAAATAAAAGAAAGACAGTTAATTAGAAGAAATAAAATTAGAATTATAGGTTAGAATTAAGTTAGTTGAATTATCGAAAAACAAAAGCAATAATTCACCAAATTTGTTTGTAACACATGCAAATGACACAAATTTGGCAACATTGAGCATTTAATGGAACAAGCAACGATATACGTTTCGCTCATTTGATGAATTACTGTATCGTACAGAAAAAATGACAACATTACAATAAAATCTACAGAAATTGGTTTAAAATTGACCAATACATACACGTTTTAACCATATTTTTTTACAAATAAATATTTTAAGCCGACTCAATGACAGACTCTCTGAAATAAAACGATCAATTTTATATGAAACATAAATAATCAAAGACAAACAATCTAAAATTACTTTATTGCTAAAAAATATTTCAAATAGTCGGCTATAGATTCAGGACGTAACGCCATAACTTGATTCATACTAATAAATTTGACATATAAATCCATAGCCTCCTATGAGTTTAGTTAATAAAACAAACAATGACAAATAGATGGATAGACAAATAGACAAGAAAAAGATGAAAGATAAGCGAATTAAAACAATTGAATTGAATTATAACTCACCTGGAATAACTGATTGGATTTACCGACAATTGAGCATTGACAGGTCCACGTACATATTTATTAATCAATTCGTATTGTAATAAATTCGTATTGCCCATAGATATAATCATATGTAAAACTAGATAGGCACAAAATAATAAATATAAAATACCAATTATGATAACGAATATTAATGGTAACCATGATAATTCTAAATTATTGACTGTATCAATAACAAAATATGTATTAATACCGATAACAATTACACTAAGTAGGATTGATGCCACTTTATTACCCCTAAAAATCAAAAAAATCGGTAAATTACAGAAAATTTACAATTTTAAGTGGCGGGCACGGTATATTCGCGATTATTACAATTATTACACTTCAGTAGGCTGTGCTTTTATCGAGTAGGTAACTTGATTCATTCATAATCTGTAAATTTGACAATTTATTTATGAATGGAAAAAGTGTAACCATGGCAACTATAAAGTAATAGTATTGTTGCTTCAAATACGAAAATAAAATTTATTACCCTTAAAAATAGGGGTTGATAATATTTCTAATATAGAAAATAAGGGTTAAAAGGGTTATAATCAAAATTTCATCAATTTCCATCGATTAGAATCGGTTTTATAGGTTATAAGAGGAAATATACAGCGTACGCCACTTAAAAACCACCAACTTACCATCCATTAACAAATTCACCCATAATTTGTGGATTACTAGTGAACGCAATTGTTGGTATTGTTGCAAATGGTAATTGTAGACTCATTATAGCATTTAATAAATCATTCATACCGGTTAAATCGTTAATATTTGAGAAATAAGCTAGACAAAATGTCGGCAATATGGCGATTGTACGTGTGAATAGTACACGTTTCCATCTGGCCCATTGTAAATTCAAAAAACCCTCCATTGAAAATTGGCCAGCATAGGTGCCGGTCATTGTTGAACTTTGTCCAGCTGCCAATATACCAATCGCCCATATATACATTGCAAATAAACCATATTGACAACCTAAATAGATACCGCCTTTATATAAATCAGCTTCGACAATTTCATTGTCCACCTGACCCAAAAAAAACAAAAATTACCCATAATTATCGAAACAAATGACATAATTACCGGAAATATTGACGCATTCATTGATGGATGTTTCACGCACAATTTATGCTAGAAAACAAAGAAAAAAACAATAGAAAAATAACCTAAAACAGTATTTACGTCTCTCTTGCACTACGCCATCTTGTATCTATCCATCTCTATACAAGATGTACACGTAGTATACCAGAAAACAAAAGACAAATACTCACGATATCTTGATTGGTTTTGCCATATAGGCCATGGGCAAAAACGGCAACAACAAATACATTGATAATAAAACTAACAAATAACGCTATAGAGGCTTCAATGAAATAATACAAATTGGCATCACGAATCTTCTCCGATTTTGTACGATCAATATCACGTGATTTAACTAATGCTGAATGTAAATAGAGGTTATGTGGCATTATTACAGCACCTACAATATAAAGACATACTGTATAAAAATTCTTAATACAACTCAGTTGGCTGTGTTTGTTTACACCGATAAATGTCAAATTTAATGAAAGCATAGCCAACTACGAGTTGAAATATCGTTGTATATAGGGTGTCTCAATTTGAGACAATCGGTATCAAATTGTTATCAATATTTATTTATACTACAATTATTATCGCTTAATAGCAATCGAAAAAAATTGGAATAAGCGTTATTTTGATAATTATCTATTGTTTTACCGATTAGATAAGGTAATTGTTTTGTTCGAAAACAATTCCGGTGGAAAATTTAGGTTAAATTGTGGCTAAAATGGCGGCTATTATTAGTTGGGGGGTGATAAAGGGGTGTTATAATTGGAGTGGACAGCTTGTATATCGCTAGAAATCCGGATCGTTGTTATCATTGAAGATGACTTAATTGAAATTATTCATGTTGATTAATTAGAGATTGATTTAATGAATAATCATCGAATTTATTTTAATGATTCATAAATATTTATCGGTTTTTCAATAAACAAATTCAATAACAAATGAGTTATTCCCCTTTCTTGTTATTTTATTCCGCAACCATACCGATAATTTTTAAACAATTACAACAATTGAATTTTAAGTAACTATAGAAATCCCAGAAAATTGCGATGGTTTTAATAAATAAACAGCACTCTAGGCTTCAATTTTGCTTAAAATTGTCGTCAATAGTGGAGAAATTGACACCAATGCGGAAATAAACTTTGTCAAACTGTCATTTTTTAGAGCACAAGGGTTAAAGTAGTTTTCCGCACTAGTGTGTGTAGAATTAAGAAATACGGCACCATTGTTTTTGTAGAAAAAGCTTGGTCCGGTGCGGAAATCAATCTCGAACTGTCATTTTTTTTTAGAGCACAAGTGTGTCAAAGTAGTTTTCCACACTGCTAAAATAGAGAAATAGGACACCACTGTTTTTTGTCCGGTGCGGAAATCAACCTTGTCAAACTGTCTATGGATAGAGTTATACAAGTGTGCCAAAGCATTTTTCCGCAATTGGAATTGTAAATTGCGCAATTTCGTGCGGAAAACACGAGCCAACATAAATTGTAACAATTGAACTCGGAAAAAAATCCCCATTATATCATTTAATTCCGTCTAAAAACCTCACTATGAATTATTCATTTGTTTATTTATAGTTTAATGTAGAATTTTCTCTATTCAGGTAATTTCCCAGAAAATTAATCTTCATTGTTTGCAAATTACTTGTAATAAAGTTGGTAAATTTATTGTGATTTATTATTATAGATACCACGGTAATTCACTTCGCACAGTTGGCTATTTATTTAAGACGTAGTGTCGTAGCTTTCTTCAGACATTAGAAAACTACAGTAACAAATGTCAAATATATAGCCAACTGCGCGCAAATAGATGCGCAGTGGGTTTTTAATGAAACGCAACGTTAGTCGTGCCCTGTATAAACCAAGCTTTACTTGTAAATGGGTTGCTAAACATTAAAAATAGTCGATTTTCGGACACATGAAAACTACAATAACAAATGTCAAATACAACTGTGCGCAAATAGATGCGCAGTGGGTTTTTAATGAATCATTAATAAAACGCAACGTTTGTCGCACTAGTGTGAACCGAGCTTTACTTTCTAAATGGGTTGCTAAACATTAAAAATGATCGACTTACCGACAATTCCGACCGCTTGTAATAAGGCTTGTGAATCACAACCACTACACCACGGTATAAACATACCCTTAATTACCTCAATTTGGGGTGGTTTCGATATTATATATTCAAAACCAAAAGTTATACCCATTACTGTAATTAAAAAACCGAAAAACAATTCCAATTTCCTTAAACCATATTTATCCAAAAATAGAAACGTAAATGTATCGATAATTGTTATCAGAACACCACCCCATAATGGTATACTGTAAGCAAAAAACAAAATTCATAGAATACAGTCAACTGGGACAGCCTGTATAGTCATCAATTTCCGACAATATAAACAAAGTAGGCAATGGAATATTTGTCATTTTCCCACAGTTAACTGTGGTAATTTTCAAATATTCGATAGAATTGTAAATCAAGTGGGCTATGGATTTGTTTTTTTTTTGTTCGAGTGTATCAAGTTACGACTTACGTTTTATTCGACAATAAATAAATGGCGATTGCCGTACCGATGACCTCTTGCATATCGGAGCCGATTATAGCAATTTCGACCATCAACCAGAGAAGAAGTCGTGGCATTTTCAAATATTGTCGATAGCACATTTCGGCTAGATGCAGACCCGTTACAACGCCCAAACGAGCCGATAAGCGTTGCATTAATAAACCCAAAATTGTGGCACTCAACAATACCCACAACAATTTATATTGGGCCTTGGTGCCGCTCTGTAGGTCACTCTCGATATTACCCGGGTCCAAATAGGCGATAGACATGAGGAAACCGGGCCCGGTGAAGGCCCACAATTTCCTGAAACTGAAACCCCCCTGAAATGCACACAAATTAGTCCAAATACGATTACAATAGGACAGTTGGCTGTGATTCTAACTAGAAGTCGCAGCTTAGTTCGGACAATGACACTACAAATTTGTAGAAATTATACAGGTAGCTGCGATTTTGTTTGAAGCACAGCCAACTATTTGGTTAAGACTCGATTATAAACGGACAGTTGGCTGTGATTCTAAAAAGAAGTCGCAGCTTAGTTCAGATAATGACACTAGGCGTACTCAACTGTACAAATTTATGGAAATTATACAGTTGGCTGTGATTTTAACAAGAAGTCGCAGCTTAGTTCGGACAATGACACTAAAAGTATAGCCAACTGTACAAATTTGTGGAAATTATACAGTTGGCTGTGATTTTATTAGAAGCATAGCCAACTATTTAGTTAAGATTCTATTATAACTGAACAGTTGGCTGTGATTCTAAAAAGAAATCGCAGCTTAGTTCAGATAATGACACTAAACGTAGTCAACTGTACAAATTTATGGAAATTATGCAGTTGGCTGTGATTTTGTTAGAAGCACAGCCAACTATTTGGTCAAGACACGATTACAAACGGACAGTTGGCTGTAATTCTAACAAAAAGTCGCAGCTTAGTTCGGACAATGACACTAAAAGTACAGTCAACTGTACAAATTTGTAGAAATACAGGTGGCTGTGATTTTGTTAGAAGCACAGCCAACTATTTAGTTAAGATTCCATTATAACTGGACAGTTGGCTGTGATTTTAACAAGAAGTCGCAGCTTAGTTCGGACAATGACACTTAACGTACAGTCAACTGTACAAATTTGTGGAAATTATACAGTTGGCTGTGATTTTATTAGAATCCCAGCCAACTAGAGTACTTACATTTTCAGTTTCAGGAATTCGTATCTTCTCATCAGCGAAATACGTCGAAACTGGCGTCAATAATGTTGTCTCACTGATTGTGGCACTAGTCGGTGATTGTTGTATTTCCGATACTAGATGATTCTCATTAATTGTTGTCTTATTATTCGTCTCAGATGGCATCTAATTCATTCATTCATTATTAATAATAATTAATGTAAAATGAATAACATAACCTCACCTTTTTTTTTGATTTTCTTTTGTTTAAAGTCGATTACGATAAAAATTTGTTTAAAATTCCAACAATTATAACACAATTATGTTAATTATCATCGTCTTATCAATTAGAATAATCGTTAAAATTTTAGATAAACACACAAATATGTTTAGAAAATTTTTATCAAATTAATAATAGACATACGTTGTTATCTATCGAATATCGAGAGACAGACTGAACAAATTCCAAACAATTTCAACATTTAAATATTCATTGTAATTGTGTAATAAATAATTGAAATTAAGTGGGGAAATCCTTGTTATCAATTTTATAATGCTGGATATTTCTCTCAAGTCACATAAATTGATAACAACTAGAAAAAATATAGCACTCGAATAACGAACGTGATTTAATTATCTCAACCGAAGATTTTTGTCGATCTAATCGATTTTATTCGATTTTTTTTCAAATTTCCCACCAATCTAGCTTGTTTTTTTTCCGCTGGACAATTGGTGGCCTTGACCAGGCGCCAATTTTAAAATATGCGCTACAACTAACCAATGTCGCAATTCTTAACAAATTTAGCCCGGCGTGCACCACCGGTGGTTCTCAGGCATTCCATTCATCTGACAGCGTGAACCACCGGTGGTCCATAAAGTCACTATACGTATAAAGTACCGCAATTCAATGTTCAAATGTGTTAGAGAGAGAAGTACATTTTCTAGACACAACATGGCTGCCTGACAGAAGGTGACCTTCATTTAACAGAAAACAATAGATGACAACCAATAAATGAAACTAATCATCGAAATTTTTAGCGCGCCAAATTTAAAAATTTAAATTTTAAGTATTTAATGTTGCCTACTCCCACCAATACGACTGGCAGGAGCCTGCCTTGTTTCATTCTGTTTGAAGTTGGCGTCAAATTTCAGACACAAAATGGATGCCAATTGGTTTGCTATGAAATGGTGAAATAAACAAGCGCCGTCAGGCGAATAAACAACTGATAATCTCGAGCTCGCCGACTATACGGACTTTGAAAAAATGCCCCGGGCTGAACGTGTTAACCTCCAATTTTGGTTAATTCCAGTGGGCTGGGATTAGTTTCAAATATCCGGCGCCGGTTGGTGGAATTGTGGGATTAAGGCGGCTAATTTAAAATGGAAAATCGCCATATTTGTATTAATATTAATATTATTATTATTATTATTATTACAATGTATATAGTGACACAGAATTTCGGTTACATTCGTCCCTGTTATGTCCTTAAATTTCAAATTATCATTTTTTTAATAAAAATTATAAACGAAAATCGATCAGCCAAACGAACTGTACCCTGTTGCAGCATATTCCTTCGATATACATCTAGTATTATATAAATATATATAGGTAATACATCATTATTACTATTAATGATAATAATATGTATAAATATGATGATAATACAATCTTTGTTTAAAATTATCACAAAAATTATTAGAAAAATAATAAAACAAATGGCAGTGTTACAAATAAATAGAAAATTTACTATACAAATTCGATAATAATTAAATTAAAATTTACAATAATTCGATTAATTATTAACATCGTAGAAAGCGGTTAGAAAATCACTAAAATTACGAAATTTCATCAAAACGTTGTTGATTTGTTTCAAGTCTGAGCGAATTGATAAGTAACAACACCACTTTGATCTAAAAAACAAACCACAATTAATAACAAATTAAAATTAATTAATTAAATTAAATTATAGACAATTAGAAAACATGCAAACTTACCTGGATTTCGTGTGTTTTGTATTTTAAAAAAAACTTGTGGATAATTAGAGAATTATTGCACTTTTTTTTTAATTAGAGGTAACTTAAAACTGAAATTAAACCATTAATTAGTGTCAAAATCAACAAAATTATAATTAAAATAATAATAATAATAATGGGGAAATTTCGAGCAAGAAAACAAAAAATCAACAATTCTATCAATTTCTTTTCAATTTAGTTCGTACAGACCCATTTTAATTAAATGTCAATTAAAATATAACGCATGCTCATGCTCGGTTTACATTTTAGATTAAATCAAACGAAAATATTTACAATTAAAGCATTGATAAAATAATAAAAATGTTAAAACTACAATAATTTAAATTAAAATAAAATAAAATAAATGTGCTTTTATCATAACCAGTGATTCAAATCGTTATAACTCAAAAAAATTAGAACCTACATGATTTAATTTAAATTACCAACTAGAACAAGGCTATTTCTTATTTGAAACCAATTGGAGGAAAAAAATTGAGGCCAATATCATATAAGTTCGAATTTTATCGTTTTTTTGAATTTCCCTCGATAATGCAAGCAATTATCAAATTACCACCATCTACTAGCGTTTATCAATAAAATTGCACAATTAAAAAATTAAAAATTAAGTCTACATAACATCAACAAACATCTCACAAGGATTCCCCATAGCAATTTTAAATGATTGTCTACTACCGGCTATATCTTTTGATTGTCCAGCTATTTGGGTACCACCACTACTTTGATCGGAACCATTCGATGAACCATTACCATTACCACAACCACCACCACCACCACCACCACTAGTATTTAAAATACTACCATTATTTGTTTGTTGTAATTGTATTGTGGAACGTGGTCCTAATGATGTTAGATCACTATCTGATGCACTACTATGCCCAGCTGCTGTATCTTTCAATTGATCGGAACCATTCGAAGAACCACCTAAATTCATCAATTGATTAATCAATTAATTAATTAATTAATTCGAATAATTACCACTGCCACTCAATACAGATTCTTCACGATTA
Source organism: Mylabris phalerata (assembly GCA_020740385.1). Lineage (NCBI taxonomy): Eukaryota > Metazoa > Arthropoda > Insecta > Coleoptera > Meloidae > Mylabris > Mylabris phalerata. The sequence goes on along the minus strand of JAJEOX010000142.1, from coordinate 630,735 downwards.
TAACCATAAACCGTATTCTCGCTGGTTGTATAAAATGGCATCGGCATATATTCTAATGGATTATAAGTACCACTATATGGCATATAATTTGGTACATTTGGTAATGGACCAACTGAATCGGTATCATTTTGTATTTTTAAATTATTCATAGCTTGACATAAATCACCAAATATATAATAGCATTGTTCACTGAATGTAATTTTATTTACTGTATGCCTTATAAAACCGGCTTTTAATAGATGTGATGCATATTTACGGGCATCACGACGTTCATTAAAACCATCAACATTTGTTAATAACCAATCAATCATATCGGTACCAATAAATGCATTTGGTATTGTTATTTTCAACCACATACGATCACGTATTTCTAAACCACTATCAGGACGTTGCATTGCTTGTACAATTGTTGACATTGGTGAATTTACTGTTAATGGTTCTTCTAAATCTAGAAATTAATACAAATTAATATTTACAAACCAATTTTATTTAAATAAACAAGAAACGAGCTAATTTGTCCCAAAATCTCTCAAATTATATCGCAAATACCACGGTAATCTAGCAGTAAACTATCAGTTGTATTCTCTAACTTTACAAGATTCGTTACCATGCCAACAGAAAATCAATGGAATTATGGGTAACGAATCACCAAAAAATTAGAGAGTACGACTTTATTTCAACCACTTAATAATATAGATTACCATCAATATTAATCGTAGATTAATTCATACATTTATAAAAACGTCAAATTTGATACTGAGAAGTGGTTGAACTAACAAGTAAACCTTACGAAGTCGAAACTCCCGATTTTGATGATTTTTGGTATATAAGTACTCCATTATATTCTAAGGGATGCGTGTTTTGTCATTCGTGCCCATACGCAAGTTTAAGGGAGAAAATGGGGGTTGAAGTTACCTCTGCAAAATCAGTTTTTTAGCAATATCTTTAGAACGGTTCAATATTTTTTGATAATTCAAAAACTGAAAGATAGACATTTGTGAGGCCTATAACGTGGTAGAAACCAATTGTCAATATCTTGTTGGGGGTGGAAATAACAGGCACTCATGTGCCGTTTTTTACGGTTTTTTGCAATTTTACACCCCATGGTAAAACATAGCAATACGAAATTTTTTGTAATAGTAGAAAATTACAAAATAAAAGTTACCTGTTCGAGGGTTTTTTATTATTTTCAATTGTTACCCCATAAATAATTATTAAGTGTTGTAAATTTAGGGGTGAATTTTGGCTATGTATATTATTTTTTGAAATCGTATTTACGTGAGTTTTGAAGACATTTGAAGAACCTTTCAAATGATATATGAATGAGTACCCCAAACTACCCCTTAATGAATTATGCTAATCTGACTTTATGAAAAAATATTTTATTTCTATTAGTGATTCTACTCATAGTAATTATTTTATTTACCTTATCTAGTATATAATTATCCAATTTTTTATTTTAACTACTATTTCTACCAATTACAACCCCTTCTGAATTATGATGTATAATGGCAACAAAATTTGGTAACTTGACGAAAGAACGATTTGAAGAGTGTTTTACCAAAGTGTTCATCCCAAACAGCAACACAAAATCTGTTTGGGCAGAAAGCAAAGGCTTGTATGAAATAGTTCCACTATACACATGTGTCGAAATTATGAATTTACCAAAGGGGTCTACTGTACTTATTCAAGCTCTAGAAGTTTATGGCTTTCGCCAATAGAAGAAATTCCTTAAACAGTTCTCGAACACTGTGTTGTTGTCATGATATGATTGTAATATTCACTTAAGGGATAACATAATTAAACTACAATCAGTCCATAATCAGTTTTCTTCCCCAAGATATACAGAATTATTCAAATATGCGTGGTACCAGAGTGAATTTCTAAATGAAAGACCAGATTTTTCTACAGATTTTTCATTCAAAGCCTATCATACAAGCCGTACATGTGACGATTGTGAATGTAACCTGCAGATGGTGCAAGCAAAATCTTTGCTTTGAACATTTCTTCCAAATCTATCTTTACTATAACAACTGCTGACCATAAGCAAGTTGTTACGTATATGAAAATATGTAAAATGTAGGGAATTTCTAGAATAATTGTAAATAGAATAATAGAATATTTTTCTATAAATTTATATTATCATAATTCGGAAGGGGTTGTAATTGGTAGAAATAGTAATTAAAATAAAAAATTGGATAATTATATACTAGATAAGGTAAATAAAATAATTACTATGAGCAGAATAGTAATAAAATATTTTTTCATAAAGTCATATAAGCATAATTCATTAAGGGGTAGTTTGGGGTACTCATTCATATATCATTTGAAAGGTTCTTCAAATAACTTCAAAACCCACATAAATACGATTTCAAAAAATAATATACATAGCCACAATTCACCCCTAAAGTTACAACACTTAATAATTATTTATGGGATAACAATTGAAAATAATAAAATACCCTCGAACAGGTAACTTTTATTTTGTAATTTTCTACTATTTCAAAAAATTTCATATTGATATGTTTTACCATGGGGTGTAAAATTGCAAAAAACCGTAAAAAACGGCACATAAGTGCCTGTCATTTCTACCCCCAACAAGATATTGACAATTGGTTTCTACCACGTTATAGTCCTCACAAATGTCCATCTTTCAGTTTTTGAATTATCAAAAAATATTGAACCATTCTAGAGATATTGCTAAAAAACTGATTGTGCAGGGTAACTTCAACCCCCATTTTCTCCCTTAAACTTGCGTATGGGCACGAATGACAAAACACGCATCCCTTAGAATAGAATGGAGTACTTATATACCAAAAATCATCAAAATCGGGAGTTTCGACTTCGTAAGGTTTACTTGTAAGATGCAGACATACGTCTATAAACCGTGGTACATACTCTTGAGATTTTTTTTTTGTTGTGTGTTATTTGTGTACATACCGGAATTAAGAAGACACTCACGTTCATTCGCCGGTATTGTACTGGCAATTGATGTACTTGATACAGTTGAACTACTTGGTGGACGTGCTACTGGATCACCACGTACAGCAGCTGTATGTGCCACCCATGCTCCTATAATAATTATTTTATTTAATTTAATTGAAATTAATTAAATTAATTATAATTTAGAATATTACCAGGATCTATGGGTCGAACTGGTTCTGTTCTTGGTATTGTAAAATAACCTTTTGGATTTGGATCCCAACATTTTGCTACAACTAATTTAATCGGACTAAAACAAATTTTAATTAATTAATTAATTAAAATAATTAATTACAAAATTACCCCGGTTTTTGTACAACTTCTCTTAATACACGTACAGCCTCATCATTTGACATATTCTCAAAATTAACATCATTCACTTGTAAAATCATATCGCCGGGTTCTATACGGCCATCCAGGGCCACTGCACCACTAAAAAAAACATTAATTAATTAATTAATTATACTTAGAAAAGACAATATCTTTGTTATGAATGTCGTAGCTTGATTCATTTCTTTTTCCCAATTGAATGTCAAAACTAATAAGATATGGCACAAGCTACGACATTACTCACCAAAGACATAAACAACTAGGTTAGGTAATATTATTGGTTATTATCAAATTGAATTGGCTATGTTTAGATAATCTAGTGTCGTAGTTTGGTTCATCTTGTTTTTAAATTGAACAAATGTCAAATGTAGTAAAATATGAAGCAATCTACGACTCTATATAACCAAAATAAAGTCAACTGCTAGGTAAATTAGCGATATAGAAATTGTACAATTGATCTACTATAATTGATGATTTAGTTCAATTGTATCAATGAGCATTAAGAACTATTGCAGAAATTGAATAACTGAAGAATTATAAAGTGTACAATATTAATTTGACTCGTAGTTGGCTATATTGGGGAATTTAATGTCGCAGCTTGATTCATCTTGTCTTGTAAATATAAATGAATAAATGCCTAATATGGTCTAATGTAGTATGAAACAAGCTAAGACTATCCATCAAATACACAGCTTACTGTAATATTATTACAATTTTGCACAATTTTGGAATCAAGTCAACTGTGTAAATTCTAAAATAACTACAAAACATTAGAACTACTATTGTAGTTTTAATGCTAATTTCGAAATAAACAAATTGAAATATGGCAAATTTAGTAAAATATGAAACAAGCTACGACACTATTCACCACAATCATAGCCTACTATATTATTAATTTGTACAATTTTGGAATCAAGTCAACAAGTTAAAAAACATTAGAACTACCATTGTAGTTTTAATTAAAATTGCTAATTTCGAAATATTAAACAAATAAATCTCATAATTGATTGATTTTTAATTGAACAACTGTCAAATTTAGTAAAATATGAAACAAGCTACGACACTATTCACCACAATCATAGCCTACTATATTATTAATTTGTACAATTTTGAAATCAAGTCAACAAGTTAAAAAACATTAGAACTACCATTGTAGTTTTAATTAAAATTGCTAATTTCGAAATATTAAACAAATAAATCTCACAATTGATTGATTTTTAATTGAACAACTGTCAAATTTAGTAAAATATGAAACAAACTACGACACTGTTTCCAGAATCATAGCCAATTATTTTATACAATTTTGGAATCCAGTCAACTATGTAAATTATAAAATAACTACAAAACATTAGAACTACTATTGCTAATTTCGAAATTCTAGACAAGATAAATGACTGATTGATTGATTTTTAATTGGAAAATGTCAAATTTAATAAAATATGAAACAAGCTACGACACTATTTACCACAATCATGGCCAACTGTATTATTTTGTACAATTTTGAAATCAAGTCAACTCTGTTAATTCTAAAATGATTTAAAAAACATTAAAACTACCATTGTAGTTTTAATTAAAATTGCTAATTTCGAAATATTAAACAAATAAATCTCACAATTGATTAATTTTTAATTGAACAAATGTCAAATTTAGGAAAATATGAAACAAACTACGACACTATTTACCACAATCATAGCCAATTATTTTATACAATTTTGGAATCAAGTCAACTCTGTAAATTCTAAAATGACTACAAAACATTAGAACTACTATTTTAGTTTTAATGAAAATTACTAATTTCGAAATTTTAGACAAAATAAATGACATTGATTGATTTTTAATTGGAAAATGTCAAATTTAGTAAAATACGAAACAAGATCCGACACTATTTACCAGAATCATAGCCAATTATATTATTATTTTGTATAATTTTAGAATCAAGTCAACTTTGTAAATTCTAAAATGACTACAAAACATTAGAACTACTATTGTTATTGTAATTAAAATTGCTAATTTCGAAATATTGAATAAATTTCACAATAATTGATTTTTAATTGAAATTAAGATAAATATCGACATACTTTCACTTTATAACAATTACGTTACTATTATTATCTAGTATACTATAATTTACCTCAAAGTTGGCTATGATTTCCATTAAATGTCAAATTAAATAAATCAAAGCCTACTATTAGAAACTGTACAATTGAACTACAAAATACTAGTAGTTCAATTCAACTTACCCTTTCATAATTGAACCAACATAAATACCACCATCACCACCTTTATTACTTTGTCCAACAATTGATATACCCAAAAAATTAACTGTATCCATATTTAATGTTACTGTAATTATATTTAATGACATTGTTGAATCGGTTATACTTGAATATGAACTTGTACGCGATATTGCTTGTAAACGTTGTTTACGACGTCGTTGTGGACGTTTCCTACCAGTTACATGTAAACGACTAATACTTGAACATTCCGATAAGGCCGTATGATGGCCTGTAGTTTCCGATTGAAAACTTGTCGTCTCCAAATCGGAACTAATAATCGATGCTGTTTCATAAACTCTAGGCAAATGGCCATTTATACGTGAGGTGTATTTGTGGTGGCGTCGACCACCACCACCACCGACACCCTGTCGCGAACTGATTATACTCTCAGTATCTGTACATAACGAATCGGTTTGTTGTTGTTGTTGTTGTTGGTTTGGTAGACGTTGTTCGGATTGATGGGTCACACTATCTGTACATTGGGAACCACCATCTGATTGATTCGAACCATCAGCTGATACCAACTACAAAAAAATTGAAAAAATTATAATCAAACATAGTCAACTATGGTAACAATTGAATAGAACAAAACAACTCACCCAGCTCACTACACGTCCATTAAAACATGGCAAATGTGCACTATCATCAATTATCTCCTCTTTAACGACCCTATAAAATTTAGAAATTGGATTTTTATTAGAAAACAACAAACTGTCAAAACAAAATTGATTAATGTTATTAAAAACCTATCGCCATCATTGTCTATCACATTCAATCTATCGGTGTGTTTCTTTCTAATTGTAAAACAATAAAAAATAAATAGAAAATTACCCAAAATCATCGTCCATTGATTTAAAGAAAAACTTGTAATTTGGACGATTTAAGACGTTTTTAAAATCGGCTAAGGTCACTTTTTCCGGCGATATTGGTATTTTAACTAAATATGGTGTTTCTTCATCGTCTATATGATAAATAACTTTCGTCTCATCCATAATACTGCCCACTAATTACAGTTTAATTAATTAATTAATTAAATAGAACAATTGAATTAATTAATTCGAATTTAATTGTTGTTTAAAAAAAAAATTACAACACTTTTGACAACAAGAAAAACACTCGATACAACATGGCCGACATTATTGAAAATACTATCCCCACCCTAATTGTCACCAAATGTCAACTAGTTGTAGCCCATCAACACTTCTATATTTATAGATTCAATTTTTGATAATTAAATAAAACTACCAATTGTAATCGTTTTTTAGAAGTATTTAGAAGTATTTTTAGAAATATCATAAAAGTTGAGATAATAACAAATTATTATTATCCTAATATTGTTAAGAAAAGTCGATTTGGCAACGTTGTAGAATTTGGCACTAACGTCACGTATTGACAGTAGTATAAAATGAAATATCCCCAAATTGCGATAATTTTCTAATATATTTCGAAATAATTGCAACAATTTCGAATATTAGCCAATAATTGTGTAAATTTATCTAAAATTATTTGGATTTAATTTATAGATATCGATTATAGTTGATTTGAGTGGGATAATTTGGTATAGGGCTGCAATTAGACAATTTATTGGGGGAATCAGTCTGGCCAACTGTCGTACGAAGTGTCAGAAAGTAGGTCAATATTTCACTTTTTGGATACGTATGCTCATATGTTAGGAAATAATTGTAAAATTCATCGAGATTTCTTCATTTCTGAGGTAATTATAATTAAATTTCCAATCATAATCGATCATATTCACCCAATTTAAATTAATCAAACCGATTGTATTGTTAATAATGGGAGAATCGAACAATTTTCGGATTCTAACCAAAAACTCTACTAATCGAATAGAGAAACGCAATTATTTAGGAAATTTCTAATAATTATCGTTTTATTGTTGTAATAGGAAGGATAATAGAGCAAATTGATGTACATATGGAGAATATGGCAGAGAAATTGGGCTTGGGCAATGAAGTTAGACAGTTGAAAATTGGCCAAAGTTTCACCGATCCGAAATCGTCAGCTTTCCATTCAATCAAATGTACGCCAATTCGGGGAATCCCCTTAAATAATTCGCTAATAATAATCGCAATTTTTAGATGATTTCAAGCCGGCTTCAGTCGATACAAACAAGATTGCCACCGTTGATGTGGCCAATAATCATCAAGTTACAGTTACCGTACCCCATTTAGATGGTGCCGGTGTACCACAGACAGTATTTAAAGGATCCCAACGTTTATACCAGAAAGAATGTGTCTTGATTATCGATCGTGTTACTGGCGAGATGACATTGGAGAAATTGGCGTGTAATATTCAAGTGAAGAAAACTAGAAGTGAATCGACTAAATTACAATTACCACAGGGTAGATTTCTGTTAAATTACGTTAATTATTGTATTAAATTATTGTTGTTTGATGGAATTATAGGGCCAAATAGTGAACAACGTCCGAATTCGTTACAATCGCGCTCCCAAACGCCGCCAATAGGCCAACGGATGTCGCACAAAACGAAAGTGACGAGTGGTAGTCGCCGGCCGGACCGACAAATCACCCATCTAGTACCGAAACATTCACCCCTGCACGCCAGTCCGAATTATCCATCACCGGGACATCACAATAAGAGTCCGAAACGGGACAATCACGAGTATTTCACGAAATTTCAACAAAAAATTCGATAATAAACGTGAATTTGTAGGAATCACAATCCCAGCACTTTGGCTAGTCTACCAATGATTGGTGTTGATGATTTTGAACCGCCACCACCACCACCACCATCACTACAACCACAATCGTTAGCATCAACGTCACAAATCCAAGAGAAATCGCCAAATTTCAATCTGTTAGATGATGATGATGATGATGATCACCGCCAAAATCACCACAATAATCGTGATAATCATTTAGATGTTGGTGAAATTACTGATACGTCATCGTCGAGTAGTGATAGTGATTCGGATACGGATCCTGATAATACCGTGATAGATAAACATAAATTTAATCATAATAGTAATAGTAATAGTAATAATAATAGTGGTAATAGTAATAATAGGATACAACAAAATGGCCATACGAATAATAATAATAATAGTGAAAATACGCAGAAATTACCGACGCATTTGCTCAATGAGGATTTATGTCTGTCGGAATCAGGCTCTGATTCTGATTAGTTTTTATTATTATCGTAGATAGAGAATTTTAATCAATTATTACTTGACTGTGGCAATGTTTATATGGTAAATGAGACTATTTGTTATCATAAAAAACTAAAATTATGTAATACCATTCTAAGATATTGGTAGAAATACATAAAAGGAGCATTCTTGTGTTGTTTTTTATTCTTTATCGATAAAATCGTTGGAATAAATCGATAAAATTGAGTTAGTTGCGGGCTATAGGCAACTAGTAATACATTGTAGTAGTTCAAATATTGTAGTCGAATCTGGCAACAGCGCCCCAAATGTGAAACAGTTCGATAATACCCCGATCACTAAAACGAGACATTTTTACAATTTATAAATCTGTGCACATTATATTTGTGTTTATTTTATACTTTTTAAAGAATTATTACAAATTTTAGGGGTTGCATATTGAATAATTATCGAATTTATCCACGTTTGGAGTGATAAAATTGCTCATTTGTATCGACGAATCGACTATAACCTATATTTTTAGTTATGTCAACTTGATAAAATGAAAATCGCTAAATTGTGAGTAGCTTCGAATTTTGCTAATTGTTTTAAAAATTTTAGAATTTACTGACGAGAAATGGCATACCATTCGAAGATATTGGTAGAAATACATAAAAGGAGCATTCTTGTGTTGTTTTTTATTCTTTATCGATAAAATCGTTGGAATAAATCGATAAAATTCAGTTAGTTGCGGGCTATAGGCAACTAGTAATACACGTGTGGTAGTTCAAATATTTTAGTCGAATTTGGCAACAACGCCCCAAATGTCAAATAATTCGATAATATACCCCGTTCACTAAATTGAGAAATTATACAATTTATAAATCTATACACGTTATATTTGTTTATTTTATATTTTTTATGAATTATTACAAATTTTAATGGTTGTATCTTGAATAATTATTGAATTTATCCACGTTTGGGGTAATAAAATTACTCATTTGTCTTGACAAATCGATTATAACCTATATTTCTAGTTAGTAGTTGTCAACTTGATAAAATGAAAATCCCTAAATTGAGAGTAGTTTCGAATTTTGCTAATTATTTTTAAAAATTTTAGTATTTACTAACGAGAAATGGCATACCGTTCGAAGAAATTGCTAAAAATACATGTGTTGTTTTTTATTCTTTATCACAAAATCGTTGGAATAAATTGATAAAATTGAGTTACATCTGCAGGTTATAGGCAACTAGTAATACACGTGCGGTAGTTCAAATATTCTAGTCGAATCTGGCAACAACGCTCCAAATGTCAAACAATTCGATAATATGCCATTCACTAAATCGAGAAATTTTTACAATTTATAGATCTAAACACGTTAGATTTGTGTTTATTTTATATATTTTATGAATTATTATAAATTTTAGGGGTTATATATTGAATAATTATCGAATTTAACCACGGTTGGGGCAATAAAATTACTGATTTGTCTTGACAAATCGATTATAACCTAATTTCTAGTTAGTAGTTGGCAACTTGATAAAATGAAAACCCCTAAATTGTATCTGAATTTTGCTAATTTATTAAAATTGTAGAATTCGCAAACGAGAAATGGCATCAAATCCTGGATCGTCTAAAAATATTCCACAATTATCGGCTAATAATCGAATATCGGAAAATAATATCGATATCGAACGAATCTTACAACAAATCGAAAAGTCTCAAACTACACTAAATAGTGTCGAGAATAACACGAATTGCCGTGAAAGAACACGCGATAATATCATATCGAAAGATAATCCGCGTTGTTTGAAGAATCTACAATTACACGCCCGCCAACCGATTATAATTAAACGCAACACAGAACAATTGGAGAAATTGAAACGTTTCCGTAACGAATTGATGGAATTGAGCCAAATTGTCGATGTGGAAATCAATAAAACCGAAGTGGAATGGTTGAGTCTGACCTATGAGGCGGATAAATTGGAAAATCGACAAGATACGAGCGGTGAAAACGGGAAAAAAGTGGCGAGTATCGAGGAAATTGACGAGCAATTGAGGAATTGTTGTGAATTACCGACGTTGGATTTACGGCCGACAATATCGAAACGGATCGATAAGGATGAAGAATTCGATTCGGATTCGTCGTGAATTCGATTTATTTCACAATAATTGGCGCAATTTTTCGATGTTTTCATTACAATAACTGAAAACGTACAATTGCAACAGGAGATTATCGAGAATTGTACGAATTTTCCGGTTATTACCGCTCAAAATTCGATAAATCTCATAATCGTGAAGTTCCACTGAAAACTCTTCAACCACCAATAATTCCGTACAGAATCCAATTAATTGTTTCTTATAGAAAACATTAAACGTGTCGTATAGAAAATCGATAAATTCTCGATTATTCCGCAATAAAACCACCAAATCTTTCACGAAATCAATCTCGAATTTCTCTAAATCGCGATAATCGGAAATCCGTCGACAGAATTCTTTCAATTTTTCGAATTCGTTCAAATTCAACAAAGCGTAACAGAATTTGACTTGTCGCTCCCGATAATCGCTACAAATTCTCGTAGTTGTCCCCGAAAATTCGCCACAATTGCCCCGAAATAAACCTCGAATGAAATCCTCGGCGATTTCCTGCCGGAAAATCGGATTAACGAAATTTAAACGATCCTCATATTTCCTTATAGTTTCTAAAAAATAACTCGCATTAAACAAATTTTAGACAATTCCTTTAAACTACTCAGTCGTTCGATTCTTCTGCGATTCGTCCGGTTTTTCCGCCGATTAAACTCGACGATTTCATCACAAATTATCAACTCTCGACTCGCCAGAGTTTCAACGAATTCGTCCGATTTCGGCAATTGATCGTCGATAAATCGCAGGAAAATCCGGTAATTCGTCTCGTCAATCGCCAGATGATTCTCGGGACCATTACACGATAGATTCTGGAGGAATTTCTGTTGAAATCCAATCAATTCAACGATTATCTTCGATATAAAACGATTCTTACCAGGATAGTCGAACGTTTCGTTGTCGAATGACTCGATTTATTCTTGACAGTATCGTAGATGATTCGCGTGAATTTTTCGGCAATTAATTCCGCAGTTTTCGCGTGTAATTTCGGATAATTAACGTTTTTATTAATCGATTCGCAATTCGAATTCAACAGAATTTCAAAAATACTCGATTCTGTCATGTTGAGGTTATGTTGCGTACATTTGAACTACTGTCAACAATATTGCGCCGATAATTGTAGCGCAATTTAAACAACATTAAATAATAATCCACCAACTTAAAAAAATAATAGAAATTAAACTACAATAATAAAATATTTGATTATTAATTATTTCAACAAGTTTTAATAACGATTGGACTTATAAATTTTATTTTTAATCGTATAGAGTTGTACTGCTGCCATCTATCGGTGTGTTGTAGATTACCACGGTCGATAATACAGTCAGCCGAGTTACCATCGGTTGTACAATTCGGCAAGATGGCGTCTATCTTGAAATTATCAAAATCCGTTGCAAAATTATCGAAAAATACCAATATTTTACAGGTAAATTCAACAATTTTCCAATAAAATAATCAACAATTAATCAAATATCGCAACAATAATATAACTCCAATTGTATAATTGTCGTATTACGTAATTTGGTGACATAACCCTACTTTTTAATTTCCTCGAAATTTTCCGTATAAAACCGCAATAAAAGCAAATTTTATCCATTTTGAAAGTAGTGTAACTCATTAATGGTTAAAGTTTTCTATAATTTTGTGGTGGTTAGTTGGAAAATCTACCCTAATTTAGCCCCCACCCTTCCCTCGATATAAGGGTTGATTGATCGAAAATTAATGTTGTTTTCTAGATAACAAAGAATTTACGTAATGCATCGACACATGCCCAACTGAAACATGTACAAGTCAACGTACCACCGACTAGAGTTACGACACTAGAATCAGGTAATCTTGACGATAAAAAATTATTGATTAATCGTTAATTATTTTGTTTATTTTTGGGTTTTAGGTTTACGTGTAGCTACCGAGGATTGGGGCTCCCAGACTGCAACTGTTGGTATATGGATTGACGCCGGTAGTCGTTACGAGAATTCCAAAAATAATGGAGTTGCCCATTTTATGGAACATATGGCGTTTAAGGTAAACCCCCCTATTTCAATAAACTTTATTATATAATAAAAAAAATTATTTAGGGTACCAAGAATCGTAATCAGACCCAATTGGAGATTGAAATTGAAGATTTAGGTGCCCAATTGAACGCCTATACAAGCCGTGAACAAACCGTTTATTATTCGAAATGTTTAACAAAAGATGTACCAAAAGCCATCGAAATCTTAGCTGATATAATCCAAAATGCTAAATTAGGTGAACAAGAAATTGAACGTGAACGTGGTGTTATATTGCGTGAAATGCAAGAAGTTGAATCGAATTTACAAGAAGTTGTTTTCGATCATTTACATGCAATCGCCTATCAAGGTACACCATTGGCGAATACAATCTTAGGACCAACGGCTAATATACGTTCGATTAATGCCAATGATTTACGGGCTTATTTGAAGACGCATTATAAGGCGAGTCGGATTGTTGTCGCCGGTGCTGGTGGTGTGGATCATGAAGAATTGGTCAAATTGGCTGAGACAAATTTCAGTTGTTTAGGTAATTGTCTACTCCTATAATTAGCTGTATCGTAATGAGGGTCATTACAGTATTATTAGTAAGAAAATGGGTTACAATTCGATAAAAAATAATCTTTGATTGATTTACTGTTTGAAATAAGCGTCAGATTTGGTTGATAAGGGCATTTATTGAATTATATTTTCCGTTATAACTCAGTAAATATGTAGAAATCCTTTTCAATTTTCTATCGTTAGATTCTCTATTCATTTTAAACAAATTTTTGTTGAGTTATGAGGAAAATATGAAAAAGACAATTTTCTAGAAAATGATCGATAACTCGGAATTTTCACAAGATTTTCCAAAACCGTAAGTCTCTTGTGATAGAGCTTGAAATGTTCTTTTAAACGAGCCGTAAAACATAAATTTTTATTGAAAAATACGAGAGAGATCCTTAATTAAAGATTTAGTTTTATTGATTTAGCTAGCTGTATCGTAATGGAGGTCATTACAGTACTACTAGTAAGAAACCAGGTTACAGTATGATAAAAAGGGAGTCTTTGATTTCTCGCTTATTTAATGCATAATTGTAAGATTTGGTTTTTCATCTACAATAAGGATGTATTTGTTTTGGAAAATGTTGAGGAAATTCTGAATATTTTCCTCTATAACTCAGTAAATATGTAGAAAGTCCTTTCAATTTTCTATTGTTACATTTTCAATTCATTTTAAACAAATTTTGATTGAGTTATGAGGAAAATATGAAAAAGACAATCTTTTAGAAAATGATCGATAACTCCGAATTTCCACAAGATTTTCCAAAACCGTACATTTCTTGTGATAGAGCTTGAATACTTCTTTTAAAAAAGCCGTAAAACTTAAATTTTGATTGAAAAATACGAGAGGGATACTTTATCAAAGATCTAGTTTTACTCCTAAGATAGCTGTATCGTAATGGGGGTCATTACAGTACTACTAGTAAGAAACCGGGTTACAATTCGATAAAAAAGAGTCTTTGATTGATTTCTCGCTGATTTAATGCTTGAAATAAGCGTTAGATTTGGTTAATATGGGCATTTCTCCATCTACAATATGGGTGTATTTGTTTTGGAAAATTTCGAGGAAATTCTGAATATTTTCCTCTATAACTCAGTAAATATGAAGGAAGTCCTTTCAGTTTTCTATTGTTACATTTTCTATTCATTTTAAACAAATTTTGATTGAGTTATGAGGAAAATATGAAAAAACAAGCTTCTGGAAAATGATTGATAACTCGAAATTTCCACAAGATTTTCCAAAACCGTACATTTCTTGTGATAGAGCTTGAATTGTTCTTTTAAACGAGCCGTAAAACTTAAATTTTCATTGAAAAATACGAGAGAGATACTCTATCAAAGATCCAGTTTTATTCCTATAGCTAGCTGTATCGTAATGGGGGCCATTACAATACTACTAGTAAGAAAGCGGGTTATAATCCGATAAAAAAGAGTCTTCAATTGATTTAATGCTTGAAATAAGTGTCATATTTGGTTGATAAGGGCAGTTCTTGAATTATATTTTTCTCTATAACTCAGTAAATATGTAGAAAGCCCTTTCAATTTTTTATCGCTAGATGCTCTATTCATTTTAAACAAATTTTTGAGTTATGAGGAAAATATGAAAAAACAAGCTTCTAGAAAATCATCGATACCTCAGCATTTCCACAAAATTTTCCAAGCTTCCTGTGATAGAGCTTGAATTTTTCTTTTAAGCGAGCTGTAAGACTTCAATTTTGATTGAAAAATAAGCGAGAGATATGTTATCAAAGATTCCACTTTTTCCGAGTTACATAATTTTAACGTTTATCATCACTTGCCCCAAAAAAACTGCTACCAAATCAATTTTGTATCAAAAAAGTGACATTTTAATAAGATTATTTGCTGTTAAATTATTTGATTTTATGACAGAATTATTGTGTTTTTTTTTTGGATTTTTAGATAATGTAGTGTCTGGTGAAATTCCCTATTCACAACCGTGTCGTTTTACTGGTGCTGAAATACGTGTACGTGATGATTCATTACCATTAGCCCATATTGCTATAGCTGTTGAAGGTGCTGGTTGGACTGATCCCGATACGTTAACGTTAATGGTAGCGTCAACTTTATTAGGCGCCTGGGATCGTTCGCAAGCTTCAGCTAAACAGAATGCCACATTTTTAGCACGTGCTAGTGCTGAAGGTGATTTATGTCACTCATTCCAGAGTTTCAATACTTGTTACAAGGTTTGTTATTGGTCAAAATTTTTATTAATTAATAGTCGTATTCTTTAAATGTTCAACGATTTGTTACTATGACAACGTTAAATTCTAGTCACTCTAGATTGTTTTACGTAGATCCGGGATAATGCTAGATTAAAGCGATTTTCCATCGATTATCCAATGAGCTACAGAGTTGAAATTTTGCTAGAATAAGCTACAAGGACCCTCGTATAAATCCCTAAATATTTTCCAAATTACTCATCAAATACTAGGATTTTTAACGAATAATATGCTATCTTACTCTTTATTATTCCATTTTGTGTATAATTGAAAAGAGGGTTGATTTTCCAGCGTTGTCATGGTAACGAATCGCCAACAAGTTATAGAATACAACTATAGAATATAAATTATTGGTATTCTCAAAATTTTTGACGAGTCGTTACTATGACAACGCTAAATTCTAGTCATTCTGGATTGTTTTACGTAGATCCGGGATATTGCCAGATTACAGCGATTTTTCATCGATTTCCCAATGAGCTACAGAGTTGAAATTTTACTAGAATAATCTACAAGGATCCTCGTAGAATATTTTTCAAATTATTCATGAAATACTAGGATTTTTAACGAATAATATAGCATCTTACTCTTTATTATTCTATTTTGTGTATAATTGAAAAGAGGGTTGATTTTCCAGCGTTGTCATGGTAACGAATCGCCAACAAGTTATAGAATACAACTATAGATATAAATTATTGGTATTCTCAAAATTTTTGACGAGTCGTTACTATGACAACGCTAAATTCTAGTCATTCTGGATTATTCTATGTAGATCCGGGATATTGCCAGATTACAGTGATTTTTCATCGATTTCCCAATGAGCTACAAAGTTGAAATTTTGCTAGAATAATCTACAAGGATCCTCGTAGAATATTTTTCAAATTATTCATGAAATACTAGGATTTTTAACGAATAATATAGCATCTTACTCTTTATTATTCTATTTTGTGTATAATTGAAAAGAGGGTTGATTTTCCAGCGTTGTCATGGTAACGAATCGCCAACAAGTTATAGAATACTACTATAGAATATAAATTATTGGTATTCTCAAAATTTTTGACGAGTCGTTACTATGACAACGCTAAATTCTAGTCATTCTGGATTATTCTATGTAGATCCGGGATATTGCCAGATTACAGTGATTTTTCATCGATTTCCCAATGAGCTACAAAGTTGAAATTTTGCTAGAATAATCTACAAGGATCCTCGTAGAATATTTTTCAAATTATTCATGAAATACTAGGATTTTTAACGAATAATATTCCATCTTACTCTTTATTATTCTATTTTGTGTATAATTGAAAAGAGACGTTGTCATGGGAACGAATCCTCAATAAGTTATAGAATACTGCTGTAGAATATAAATTGGTATTTCAAAATTTCTGGCGATTCGTTACCTGGTCAGTCACTGTTGTTTCTTCTGTCTTTCCATGCGATGTCAACTGTCAATGTTTAGTGTTGTCATGGTGACGGATCGTCGGAAAGTTATAGAATACCACTATAGAATGTTTTCTATGAAATTTCTGAATAGGATACAGGTTTGTGGGGTATTTATTTCGTATCAGATCCATTAAAAATTGAAGATATGGTATTTCATATACAAGAAGAATTTATGCGTTTAGCTACAAGTTGTACAGAAGGTGAAGTAGAACGTGCAAAAGCTGTATTAACAGCAAATACATTATTACAATTAGATACATCAACGGCTGTATGTGAAGATATTGGTAGGCAAATGTTATGTTATGGACGTCGTTTACCAGCCCATGAATTAAAACATCGTATACAATCAATAACAGCACAAAATGTACGTGATGTTTGCTATAAATATATTTATGATAGATGTCCAGCTATTGCTGCTGTTGGTCCAGTTGAACAATTACCAGATTATACAAGAATACGTAGTGCTATGTATTGGTTACGTGTTTAAATATCGTTAGAAAATACAGGAAGAACTATAATTGATAGATAATTTTTTGGATTTTTTCGGCTATTGTGTAAATAAATAAACCACCAAAGGTAACAAGTCTAATCGATTTATTGTTAATTTTTAAATAAACTAAACCTGTGTTTCTCAAAAAAATAGGTAGAAATATTCGAATCAACCATCATTTCTCCTTGTTTATTGAAGATTCCTGTTGAAATTCCTGCATTTCCTGTATTTCCCATTACCAAATAATTAAATGTAAGTATTTGTTTGATTCATTAATTGGTTATATTCATTGATAACGCAAAGGGGCGGATCAATTACAAAAGTTTTATAATTTTTTGTACCCTATTAAACTTTGTTTCATCTGTAAAAGGCGATGTTTATTAATTGTGTGTTGAGAAAATTGCGTATTTAAACTCGGAAAGTTGGATAATTTATAAGAGGGTAAAATTTTATAATCACCGGAGGGTAGTTTGTGTTTTACAATGTAGCATAACTTAGAGGGTGATCGTTTGTCGTTTAAATTGGCGGTTTTTGTCATCGTAAATTTCTCTTTTTCTGTATTATCGTCGCTTAATTATTAAGAGTCTAAGAATACAATTTCGTAAAATTGCTTACTTGTTGGGGTTTCTGGAAAAAACGGAAAATTAGATTTAAAATTTGGTAAACGCCCAATTGTAGAGTCAATTCTCGTCTATCTTCTGATATGCGTTTCAATCGATTTCGTTAATTTTTTTGTATTGAAATTTGTATTCCACCAAAACCTTGTTTTTATCACCAAAATTTAGTTTTTTAGAATTTTCGTAAAATCCATTTATTTATTTTTTAATCCATGGACTTACATAGGTGTAGAATTTCATTTAGAATCGAATGAGATATTAACCAATTCGTTATCGCTTATCGTTATCGAGATATTTGGATTATAGTAGCTTATAAAATTCGACTTAAATTAAAATTTGTCAAAAAAAACCAGCATAAATTCGAATTTATTTATTAATTTCAAACAGTTTATTTTGTTCACAATTTCTTTAATTTGAATTTGAATTTGAATTGAGCAAAAATCGTACTAAAGCCGATTACATTAAGACAAAGAGATGGAGAATAAGAGATCAAAAATTGTTAGATTTTGTGCACATCATTAAACAATATTCAAATGTTAAAGTAGTTAAAAATATGTGCTATTGTTTTGAGATAAAGATTTCAATTAGCAAATAAACCAACATATACTCCGTCTATTGCAATTTGGATAACTTCACTTAAAATAAAGTCGATCAATTACAAGAAATAGACAGAGTATAGATTGATTGTTAGAAAAATTATGATAATAATCAGTACATCTATTAGAGAAATACTTATGTAAGATTTATAGGGGAATCCCTGGAGATCTGAGCAAAATTTGAACCGTGTAGTTTATCGGGAGTTACGAGCTACGAGGTTCTAGTTCTGCTAATATCCCCCAAGACTAACCTATAAATTGTAGACCTAGGAATTCCGAATTTAGAAAATTTCATTATAAACAGTGTGGTCCCTAAAATTACGCGATTTCTGTATATATCCCCTTCAAATTTGTGCAGTACAATTTATTATCAAAAAAAAAAAAAACAAAACAGGGAGACAAACGATTATTCCGATTATACAACAAAACTACAGTCTATGATATGTTCTCATTAAAATTTCGATTTAAATTACAAGAATTGTTAAAAATTCAACACTCCAATTAGTGTTGCTTGAATTTAAATCGTTTATATTGCTGTTTCGGGTCAAAAATCATTGAAAATTCACTAATCTACAATATTTACAAAATTATAACAATTAAAATATCAAAAATTAATTAATAACGACATTATCACCGTTTACTATCATTAATTTGGTCATTGTTAATCTCACTAACTGTATCTAAGGTTGATTCTAATGATAATTGTGTTTGGATTAAATTGTACGATCCTGGTGCCGAATTTGAACGTCCAGATGTACCTATATGTTGTTTATTATTATTATTTTTGCCATTATTATTTGTTGTACCAATATCACTTGCATTACTGGATCTATGCGTATCTCTTCGATGTAGAAACGGATTCTAATAACAATAATTTTATTTAGAAATGGGGAAAATAATAGTTTATATACGAAGTCCTAATGTTTGCCAAAATTTGGGCTTTGTAGCTCATCGGGAAGTTAGTTTTTGACATCAATCAACTACATAAAACGACTCAAGGATGTCGCTTTGAGCAACTTTCCTATGAGCTAAAGGGCTCAAGTTTTGGCCAAAATAATTTCTAAGGAATCGCTAAATATAAAAATATTTATAAGAGACTCCCTGGAGATGATTTGAGCAAAATTTGGGCTATCATTGGAAAAAACTCAAGGCTGTTTCTTTCTTTGAACAACTTTCAGATGAGCTAAAGGACTTAAATTTTGGCGAAAATAATCCATAAGGGATCCCTATAAATATAAAAATATTGCAATATTTATAAGAGGGTCCTTGGAGATGATTTGAGCAAAATTTGGGCTCTTAGCTCAGTGGAAAATATTCAAGGATATCCCTTTGTTTTAGCAACTTTCAGATGAGCTAAGGGGCCCAAGTTTTGGCCAAAATAATTTCTAAGGAATCGCTAAATATAAAAATATTTATAAGGGACTCCCTGGAGATGATTTGAGCAAAATTTGGGCGATTAGCTCATTGGAAAATACTCAAGGATGTCGCTTTATTTGAGCAACTTTCAGATAAGCTAAAGGACTTAAATTTTGGCGAAAATAATCCATAAGGGATCCCTATAAATATAAAAATATTTCAATATTTATAAGAGGCTCCTTGGAGATGATTTGAGCAAAATTTGGGCTCTTAGCTCAGTGGAAAATATTCAAGGATATCTGTTTGTTTTAGCAACTTTCAGATGAGCTAAGGAGCCCAAGTTTTGGCCAAAATAATTTCTAAGGAATCGCTAAATATAAAAATATTTATAAGAGACTCCCTGGAGATGATTTGAGCAAAATTTGGGCGATTAGCTCATTGGAAAATACTCAAGGATGTCGCTTTATTTTTCAAGGATATCTGTTTGTTTTAGCAACTTTCAGATGAGCTAAGGAGCCCAAGTTTTGGCCAAAATAATTTCTAAGGAATCGCTAAATATAAAAATATTTATAAGAGACTCCCTGGAGATGATTTGAGCAAAATTTGGGCGATTAGCTCATTGGAAAATACTCAAGGATGTTTCTTTCTTTGAACAACTTTCAGATGAGCTAAAGGACTTAAATTTTGGCCAAAATAATCCATAAGGAATTCCTATAAATATAAAAATATTGCAATATTTATAAGAGACTCCCTGGAGATGATTTGAGCAAAATTTGGGCTCTTAGCTCAGTGAAAAATATTCAAGGATATCCCTTTGTTTTAGCAACTTTCAGATGAGCTAAGGGGCTCAAGTTTTGGCCAAAATAATTTCTACGGAATCGCTAAATATAAAAATATTTATAAGAGACTCCCTGGAGATGATTTGAGCAAAATTTGGGCTATCATTGGAAAAAACTCAAGGCTGTTTCTTTCTTTGAACAACTTTCAGATGAGCTAAAGGACTTAAATTTTGGCCAAAATAATCCATAAGGAATTCCTATAAATATAAAAATATTTCAATATTTATAAGAGGCTCCTTGGAGATGATTTGAGCAAAATTTGGGCTATTAGCTCATCGGAAAGTTGGTCAAAAAACGCTCCTTTCTAACAATATTGCAATTTCATCAGTCAATTACACACACGAAACGAGCTTTTTTGACCAACTTGCCGATGAGCTACGAGGTACAAATTTTGTCTACATTCAGTTCAACAATTCTGTTTAAAAACTCACTTGAAACGAGTGCTTTTTGAGCATATGTTTGATTAAAATCAACGTATCAAGTTTCGGTATTGATGTAACAACCCTAGCAACATCCTCTTCAGTTACTTCAACCAAATGGCAATTCTCTTCTTCACTAGGTAACGGATATTTACCATTTTGAGTCACCCATGGATGTTGCTTTAATTGAAACAAATCTAATTAATTACGAGAGAAAAAAAACAAAACGATTTAAATTCCAGTAAATTTACTTTAATTTCCGGTAGTGTTATCCGTTGACTTGGATCTTTAACCAACATTGCTCGAATTAAATTTTTTAAATCATCCGGTATCTGCGGTTGATCGGGGAATTTAACCGGTTCATGTCGAATTTTTGAATATAAATTTATGATATTGTCGTCATAGAATGGTATTTGGCCATAAACGAAAGCGTATAAAGTTATACCCATCGACCAAATATCCGTACCCTGAAATAAAAATTCTATTGAGTTTTAAATTTTAATCCTTCAATATTCGGTTTTAAATTGAATTTCCAATTGTCGTGTGCACTTCAAAGAATGCAATTTCTTTCAAAATAACGAACTTTTTAATATTCAAACAAGTGCATTTCCAATTTTAATATTTTGTTGATTGAAATTCCTATTTGAAGATCGTTATTTCAACCGATATTTTCACTTTGTAAAACGGTTTAGTTGATGATTAAAGGGGGATGTTTCAAAAGACGAAAAAAACTGTCGCTACCCTAATTTACAAGGAGGGTTTTTTTTTACGAAAGACGAGTTTTCAATTTACAAGGAAACGAACAATAGTCTAGAGATCTATTTGCATAATGTAGTCGTGAGACGTGCGGATATCAGGACGCGAACAGAATTAATCTATTTTTAATAGATGCCATCCCTTTAACTACCACCAAGATTGGTGAGTCATTCGATTAATATTTCGAGGATTTCTAAGGGATATTTTGGCCAAATTTGGAGATTGTAGTCCATCGGGAAGTCGGTTAAAAACATTTTTTTTTGGGACAATGTCGGGATTTTCATCAATCAACAACGCACATAAAACGACTAATTGTAAGAATGACCAAAGATTTTTGGAATTTCTCTAAAAATCCTCGAAATATTTTGAATCGCTTACCAACTAATAGGACTTTCTTTAATTTTTCTCATTCAACTACCACCAAGATTGGCGAGCGATTTGATTAATATTTTGAGGATTTCTAAGGGGGTGTTCTAGGGGATATTTTAGCAAAATTTGGAGACTGTAGCCCATCGAGAAGTCGGTTAAAAACGCTTTTTTGGGGGCTAAGTCGGGATTTTTATCAATCAACAACGCACATAAAACGACTAGAATGAGCCACAAATCTTTGGAATTCCTCTACAAATCTTCGAAATATCTTTTGCCAACTAACAGGACTTTCTTTAATCTTTTTCCTTTAACTACCACGGAGATTGCTGAGCAGTCGATTATTATTTTGAGGATTTATGAAGGGTCTTCTAGAGTATGTTTTTGTATTTAACTACCACCAAGATTGGCGAGCGATTCGATTAATATTTTGAGGATTTCTAAGGGGGTCTTCTGGGGGATATTTTAGCAAAATTTGGAGACTCTAGTCCATCGGGAAGTCGGTTAAAAATGCTTTTTTGGGGGCGTAATGTTGGGATTTTTATCAATCAACAATGCACATAAAATGACTAAGAATGACCCAAAGACCTTTGGAATTCCTTTACAAATCCTCGAAATATCTTTTGAATCGCTTAACAACTGACAAGACTTGCTTTAATTTTTTTTCTTTAACTACCACCAAGATTGGTGAGTAACTCAGTTATCATTTTGAGGCTTTGAATCGCTTACCAACTAACAGGACTTCTTTGGAATTCCTCTAAACATTCTCGAAATATTTTGAATAGCTTACCAATTAAAAGGACTTTCTTTAATCTTTTTCCTTCAACTACCACCAAGATTGGTGAGCGACTCAATGATTATTTCGAGGATTTATAAAAGGCCTTCTAGGGGATATTTTAGCAAAATTTGGAGACTGTAGCCCATCGGGAAGTCGGTTAAAAACGCTTTTTTGGGGGCTAAGTCGGGATTTTCATCAATCAACAACGCACATAAAACGACTAGAATGAGCCACAGATCTTTGGAATTCCTCTACAAATCCTCCAAATATCTTTTGAATCGCTTGCTATTTAACAGGACTTTCTTTAATCTTTTTCCTTTAACTACCACGGAGTTTGCTGAGCAGTCGATTATTATTTTGAGGATTTATTAAGGGTCTTCTAGAGGATGTTTTTGTGTTTAACTACCACCAAGATTGGCGAGCGATTCGATTAATATTTTGAGGATTTCTAAGGGGGTCTTCTGGGGGATATTTTAGCAAAATTTGGAGACTCTAGTCCATCGGGAAGTCGGTTAAAAATGCTTTTTTGGGGGCGTAATGTCGGGATTTTTATCAATGAACAACGCACATAAAATGACTAAGAATAAGCCAAAGGTCTTTGGAATTCCTTTACAAATCCTCGAAATATCTTTTGAATCGCTTAACAACTGACAAGACTTTCTTTAATTTTTTTTCTTTAACTACCACCAAGATTGGTGAGTGACTCGATTATTTCGAGGGTTTGTAAAGGGGCTTCTAGGGGATATTTTAGCAAAATTTTGAATCTGTAGCCCATCGGGAAGTCGCTTAAAGACGCTTTTTTCGGACAATGTCGGGATTTCCATCGATCGACAACACACATAAAACGACTAAAAATGACCCAAAGATCTTTTGAATCGCTTACCAACTAACAGGACTTTTTTTAATCTTTTTAATGCCCAATTTTTTGAAGTAAGATACTTTGAAGTAATTTTTACATAAAATTGAGGGTATGATCTTAATCTATAATTCCCATCCCCTATTTTATTAGTGGAAAATGATTTAAAAAATATTTTGAGAAATCCTACAGGGTTCTCCAGAGAACATTTCAACAAAAGTTGAACCTCGTAGCTCACCGGGAAGTCAATCAAAAAGGCGTATTTTAGCCAATGTGGCAATTTTCATCAATCAACAACACACATAAAACGATTAAGAATGACTCAAAGACATCTGGAGACCCTTCTCAAAATATTTCTCAAATCTACTACTAAATTTGAATATTTTAGGGGTGATTTTAGTCTAGAATAGGAATATTTCGAATTTTACCTTTCCGCTGAAAGCCGATCGTTGTTCGCCTAAAGCTTCCGGTGCTGTAAACGCCGGAGTACCGGCAGTATTCGATAAAAAGGCATCAGACCCATGGAATTCATTACAAACACCCAAATCGGCTATTTGTAAATGGCCCGATTCACTCAACAATAAATTGGCCGGTTTAATATCACGATGTATAATCCTTTGATAATGTACTAGAGAATTAAAATTGAATTATTTTTTAATTAAATCAATTGGAAATTAATTTACAATATTCAATTCCTAGAATAACATCACGAAAATATTGCCATGCTTTATCAATTGTTAAGGGTTGTTCAGTTGGTATTTCTAAAACTTGTCCATGTTCGACTAATTCAAAAACAAGATATAAATGATCCTCATCAGGATCATCTAAGACTTCAATTAATTTAACAACATTCGGATGATCTAATTTCTTCAATATGGCAATTTCACGATAGACTTTCTCTAAGGGATGATTCTTTATCAATTTCGGTGGTATACGGCCGAAAACACCCGCTTTCTTCATCAATTTCTTCTTCGATAGAATCTTCATTGCCTAAATTTTCCAAAATTCTCTCAAATAATTTCGATTAAACAAAATAAATCGACTCACATAATGCGTATCGTCTTCTTCATTATAGGCCAATTTGACAATACCGTAAGAACCCTGGAATTTCAACGAAATTTCAATAAGTCTCCAAATATACCGCCTGTTTCACTTAAATTTGAGTATAATTTGAACCATGTAGCCCACCTAGAAGTTGGTTGAAATGCTATAGTTTCAATGTCGCGATTTCCACCAATCAACTATGCACATAAAACGATCAAATATTGGTAAAATTTCAATAAAAATTCTATAATTTTTGGGATTTAAGTGAAACACGCTGTATAATTCGATGATGATTTATAAATTACCTGGCCGATTGAATCCATCAATCGGTATTGATTCAATTGTAGATACATGCCGGTCTTTTCAATTGAAACACGCCTTGATTCTTTTAATGGTTGTTTTTTACGATTACTCTTCGGACTACATCCCGGACTAGAGAAGGGTGAATAATGACAATAGGGGTAGATTGGTCGGGTTGTTGTTGTTGTTTGTTCAAGACCGAAACTTTTCGATTGTAATAATTGTCTTGGTATCGTTGTTGTTTTGGTTGTATTGCTATTTTCCGAAGCTGTTGTTGTTGGGAGATTATCTTGGATATTTAATTTGGAAATTCCTTCCGAGTTATTCGTTAAATTCTTATTTTCATTCAATGGGGTAGAAGGCACACGATGTAATATCACAGGTTTCTGTTGTTGTTGTTGTGATGGACCATTTGATAATAAATTTGTTTCGGATCGGGTCTTGTTATCACTACTTTTACTATTTGAAAATTGTGTTGTTGTTGGGATTTGTAAATCTAATTGTTGTAATGGGGTTGTTGTTGGTGGTGGTAAAAATGGTGGAGGACAAGGATTTGGAGTTAAATTTGTTCCATTTGTTGGTTTCGTATCAACAACATCCACAGCAGCATGTCTATAACACAAACAAACCAAATTAGGCAAAATTGGGGTACTTTAGGGGTGTTTTACTAAAAATTGAAAACTAGATTCAAACGCAAATAATTCACGATTATACCCCTAATTTTTCTCTATCTATCCCTGCATATTTAATTCCATTCTATTAATTATAAGACGAGTAATTTCAAATCTTCTAACTTATGTTTTTTTGCCAAAAAATGGATGTTTTTGGAAATTTCCAAGTATCCAGTTGAATTTTCCAAATGTTGCAAAGTTACACATGTAGAAAATTTTATTTAGAATCTAATCAGACATCTACGATTTCGTTATCTTCTATAGTTTTCCCGATATTTCAGTTCTACAATTTTATAGAATTTCTCTTCGATCGAGACTCTTAAATAAACATCGTTTAAATATTTGAATAGAGGAAGTTTGTACTCGATTGTATGTTTATCTACGTAAATAGAACCCGGAAAGTGTCCAATTAATAAAACAGACAAATTATGATTTAATATTTAATTAACAGTAAGTGGAATTCTGGTAATATCTCATCGTTTTATAAACCGAACATATTCTGGAACTTTTAAGAAATAATCTCTATTGATTTTGCGCCACTAATCTGTTTAGTAACTGGTCATATTCTGGAACTTTTACGAAATAATCTCTATACACTCTACATTCCTAATTTTGCGCCATAACTGTTGAATAACTGGTCATATTCTGGAATTTTTTAGAAATAACCTCAGTTGGGGTGTTGTCCATACAACACCCCTCAAATAGCGTTAATGATTTGTTTATTAACGTTTTATAAACGGAGCATATTCTGGAACTTTTAAGAAATAATCTCTATTGATTTTGCGCCACTAATCTGTTTAGTAACTGGTCATGTTCTGGAACTTTTAAGGAAATAATCTCTATACACTCTACATTTCCTAATTTTGCTCCACTAATTTGTTTAATAAATGCCATATTCTGGAACTTTTAGGAAATAATCTCTATACATTTTGCGCTTTTAATCTGTTTAATAACTGGTCATGTTCTGGAACTTTTTCGAAATAACTTCTGTAAACATTGTTGTTTATACAATACCCCTCAAGTAGCGCTACTGATTTGCTTATTAAAGTTTTATAAATGGAGCATATTCCGGAACTTTTAGGAAATAATCGCTAACACTCTTCAATCACTAATTTTGCGTCGCTAATTTGTTTAATAACTGGTCATATTCTGGAATTTTTTAGAAATAACTTCTGTCGGGGTGTTGTCCATACAACACCCCTCAGTAGCGTTACTAATTTCTTTATTAAATTGAAATTTCAAAACATAACACAAAGTTACGAGTTAATTAATTAATCAATCAACGTAGAATTCAAACAAAATACAGAATTGTTTAATTAATTTAACAAATTTATTACTTTTTATAATTGAATAATACAGCGCAAATAAGGGTCAAAACTGAGGGAGGGGGCACGTGCATAACTATTTAATAATTTAAACATAAAAAAAAACACCCCCTAGAGGCCAATAACTTTGTTCTAGATTTCGTTGAATTAATATCAAAATGAAATGGGGTGGGTATATTTATAAATAAATACGGTCAATATCATCATATATATGTAGAAATATTTTTCTTTTGTTTTCTATAATTAACACATCACTAATTACAACTTTGATTAATGAAAAATAATCGAATTACATCATTAGAGGATTATAAACGATTTTGTTATTGGTGGAGTGGAAAATTTTTGGTTTATCGAAAGTAACTTGTATTTTAACTGGTCAACTGTAAAATTGATGAACGAATTTATATATCGGATTCTACTAAGTGGTATTCTCGAACTTGACGATTCGTTACCATAGAAACTGTTTTATTCTTGTCTCTCTTCAATTCTACATGTAATAGAATTGTGAAGAGTGAGATAGAAGTGTTGTTATGGTAACGATTCTTTAGAAAGTTAGAGAATACCACTAACATTTAGCAACAGTGGTCTATTTAGAAACTTTACCATAAAATTTTCCGTATAGAGATCGAAATGATAACAAATGGGTAAGAAATATATCTAAATCGTGATAAAATCCATGAGGGTAGTAAAGATAAGTAGAGCGACACGATATATAAATCATTGAATATTTTAATATATATTGAAGAAAGAGGGATGAATTTAATCCGACGATTCTATCTGAATGTCAATTTTCATAGCTTTAAATAAATAAATAAATGATTAAGTTCATTTCGAACATTACAAGTACAAGAGGGTGGATGCGTTCGAGTGGATTTAAGGGATGGAAAATGGGGGTGAACCGGAAAAATAAAAAAAAAAAACGAAAATTCAATTTTCATCAATTTTGTTGTTTGTAAACAACAATAACGAAGAAAGATTACAAAATAAATCCACTTAACGTCCCATCGAAATATCCCCACAAAGGTCATAATAATCGTCTATACCATGTGTACCATGCTATTCCACATCGCAGTAGCCTATGACTTTGTGGACGTAGGTCTGCTTCTTGTTTCAACTTTGTAGTCTGCATTATCGACATGTTCTTGTTTTAACAGATTGTCGGTAATGCAGATTACTAAGTTGAATCAAGAAACTGACATACGTTCTCAAAGTCATAGCCTACTGCGAAGAGGAATAGCGTGGCACACATGGTACAGTTGGTCAGACTTTTAGTATTGGTTCATTCTGTTGTAAATACACCCTGTATATTTACATAACGTCCCAACGAAATCGCCCAATATTAATAAATCCACCGACACGTGTGTTAATCTTGTTTGTTCTATTGGGGATTTTTCGTTTTTAAGTAAATAAGCAAATTTAGTGGGGGGAAAAAAATTGTATAAAGATGTTTACCTTGGAATATCGCCAATTTTCGGCGGTCTGCTTTTCCGACAAACACATCCATCTTCTTTCCATAAATTTACTAAAAAACACACAGAAATATTCCATTATTACCACAATAATAATAATAATAATAATGATGATAATAATAATAATTGATAAGAGAAAATGTGATAATTGTTTCCTATTTCGCGTTTGATTTGTTAATTGAAAGATTGTTTGTTTTTAGAACTTACGCGTTTGAAAATATTTAACAAATATCGTCATTCATTATATACAAAAAAATAATAATAAAAAATAATAATAATGATGATAATACGAATAATAAAAGAGTAATAAAGACGGCGAGAACATATGTATTCATATTAAAATTTTGTTGCTATTATTTTTAAATAATTTTTTATTTGTTTTATTTAAAAAAAATTAGAAAAAAAAGGTTGAAAGTAAATTTCAAACGCACACATAAAACGTCTGTTTCTCGTTTAACTCAAATGCCACTAAAAGAGACATAAAACAATCTTTATTATTATCAATTCTAATATTTTTGAACAAAAATAATTTGTTATTTGAACATATTTTCGAGCACAAAGGTTATAGGTTAGATATTTAAAAATTCAAACATTAAAAAAAACACCAACACATTTAAAAGACATTATTGTTATTATCATCTTATTTGAAAGATTTTTCGAAAATTTTTAATTATTATTATCACCAATCTATAATAGTTGATGACGTTTTTCTCGGTTTATAAAACCGGATAAGAAGATATTTAAAAACAAATTTTATTATTTATTTAAACAAATTATATTGAATTTCACAATTTAGGTATAATTAAATTACGCAAAAATACATAAATTTGTTGTAATTAATGGTAATTTACAGAAGAAAAATCATCAGGTGAACTTTAAATGCGAAGATTTTCATTCTATTCGATAAATCGTACGGGAATTGTATCTGATGTGCAATCCGATACGATCATATACGATTTTAAATATATCTTTTCGATTATCTGTTCTTAATTGATCGTCCGATACGATTCAGTGGTGAAATCAATCTTTCCGATCCGATTCTATTCCTAGTGATCGTTCAGATTCGATGCAATGGTAGAATTATGTCATCAAAACTAATTCTGATAAGATTCTCCTTGTAACTTTCTGAATTAAAACTATTTTCAAGTGTCGGTTCAGATGCGATCGAATCTATTTTATTATCATCAATCCGATCTGAAACCTACGCAATCCGATTCGATTATATACGATTTTAAGTGGCGTCAATGATATCTCTTTTCGATCATCTATACTTAATTGATCGTCCCGATACGATTCAGTGGTGAAACCAATCTTTCCGATCAGATTCTATTCTTAATGATTGTTCAGATTCGATTCTGTAGTAAAATTGTCGATATTTACGTTCAAATCTATTTTTGATAAGATTCTCCTTATAAATGTCTGAATTAAAACTCTTTTCAAGTATTGGTTTAGCTTCGATCGAGCCTATTTTATTATTATCGATCTGATCGTACGGAAATCGCCTCTGAAACCTACAAATCCGATGCGATCATATTTTAAATCGGATCGCTGATCATATCTATTTTCGATCGTATTCTGTTCTTTCTTGATCATCCCGATACGATTCAATGGTAAAATCAAATCTTTCCGATCAAATTCTATTCTTAAATGATCGTTCAGATTCGATTTTGTAGTAAAATTACGTGGATTTACGTTCAAATCTATTTCTGATAAGATTCTGCCTGAATTAAAACCATTTTCAAGTGTTGCTTCAGATTCGATCGAGTCTATTTTATTATTATCAATCCGATGATAAAGTTATACAGGAATTAATAAGAAAAATACATAAATAGGATGCAATTAATGATAATTATAGAAGAAAATCATTAAATACGAAGATTTTCGTTAAAAAACTCTAAAATCGTACAGGAATCGTTTCAGACCAATACGATCATAGAGTGATAGTAGAAGAATTGATCTGTAAACGAGCCGCTAATGAATTCGTGTACAGAACTGTTTCAGATCAAATTTTGGAAATATTTGAAATAAAACGATCATTCCGATACGATCATATACGATTCTAAATCGCGTCGATGATTCATATCTTTTTTCGATCAGATTCTGTTCTTAATTGATCGTTCCGACACGATTTAGTGGTGAAATCAAATCCCTGTCCGATCAGATTCTATTCCTAATGATCGTTCAGATTCGATTCATTGGTAAAATTATGCGGATTTACGTTCAAATCTATTTCTGATAAGATTCTGCCTTATAAATATCTGAATTAAAACTATTTTCAAGAGTTGGTTCAGATTCGATCGAATCGATTTTTATTATTATCTATCCGATCGTAAAGTTATTCAGGAATTAATTAGAAAAATACATAAATAAGATGCAATTAATGATAATTGTAGAAGAAAATCGTTAAATACGAAGATTTTCGTTGAAATTATCACAAATCGTACGGAAATCGTATCGGAAACGGATGATCGAATCGATTCACCGATACGATCATAGAATAATAGTAGAAGAGTTGATTTGAAATCGAATCGGTACTGAATTCGTGTACAGATCAGATCAGATTTTGCAAATATTCGAACGGAAAATCGTATCGGAAACGGTTGATCGAATCGATTAACATCCATACGATCTTACAATTAGTGTGATAGTAGAAGAGTTGATTTGAAATCGAATCGTCTCTATAGAGTTGTTTCAGATCAGATTTTGCAAATATTCGAAACAAAATGGTCGTTCCGATTCGATCCATTCGATTTTATTATTAATCGAATGTTGGAATTCTAGTCTAAATTTAGAGTTTGTAAATTAAAATTTCAAAACTTTTTTTTGGTAATAAACCAACTAAATTATTCAATTGAAATCGACATTTTCAAAGCAACAGTAGCGCAAATCGAATCAATTCAACCGGTATTGGATTTAAATTTAAATGCGATTTCGATTCAAACAATAGAATCAATCGTATAATTACATTTCGATTTGTCTTCTTCGATTTAAATTGGAGAAAAACGTATTTATATTTGCGAAAAATAGAAAAATATCCAATTTATTAATGAGAGAATTTGAAAGCTAACAGTCAAATTGATTCTAAACTAATCGCTCAAGAGGGTTGGAAAAAATCCACCCCTCAACTATATAATTTCTTTAAACATGAAACGTTGAAAGTTTCGTCTGTTTCTTTCGTGTAGTTGAAGGAAAGAAAACGAAAAACAACAAGAACGGATCAATAATTTCGAATTATTATGAAAAATATCAAAACACACGATTAGAAAGAGAAATGATTGCATGTTGGGGTTGATTTAAGAAAATTGCGTGATTTAGTTGTTCTAAAATGTTCAACATAACTACCTGTACGCATTCACAACAAATAGATAAACGTAAATGTGGTCGAATAAGAGAATAAATTAAAAGAAATTTCTATAAATACAACAAAATAAGTAACATTTTTATCGTCTACTTCAAAATATACAGGGCGTGTCGGCTAACATGACCATTCAACAAATACTGAGTGTTTCGTACAAATATTTCCATTAATTACCGGTCGACTTAGACGAGGATTTGTCAGGGAACATTTTGTCAAAGTTAGAACTTTGTAGCTTATTGGGAAATCGGGGCAAAACCGCTCTAATCTAACAATATTGCGATTTTCACCAACCAACTATACAAAACATCATCAAGAATGACTAGAGGATGAAAATCGCAATATTTTCAAATTAAAGCCGTTTTCCACCAATTTCCCAATGAGCTACAAAGTCAAAAATTTGCCAAAATAATCCCTAGAGACTACTCTATAAATCCTTAAAAAGATTGTGAAAATTAGTATTTTTTGAGTGAAATCAGCAATATAACAATGTTTCATACAAATGTTCCTATTAATTATCGGTCGATTTAGACGAGGATTTGTCAGGGAACATTTTGGCAAAGGTAGAACTTTGTAGCTTATTGGGAAATTGGGGAAAAAACCGCTTTAATCCAACAGTATTGCGATTTTCACCAACCAACTATACAAAAAATCATCAAGAATGACTAGAGGATGAAAATCTCAATATTTTCAGATTAAAGCCGTTTTCCACCAATTTCCCAATGAGCTACAAGCTCAAAAATTTGCCAAAATAATCCCTAGAGAATATAAATCCTTAAAAAGATTGTTTAATCATCCCGTGAAAATTAGTATTTTTTGAGTGAAATGAGCGATATGTTTCATACAAATGTTCCTATTAATTACCGGTCGATTTAGACGAGGATTTGTCGAGGAACATTTTGACAAAGTTAGAACTTTGTAGCTTATTGGGAAATTGGGGAAAACCGCTTTAATCTAACTACACGCAAAATCATTAATGAAAATCGCAATATTTTCAGATTAAAGCCGTTTTTCACCGATTTCCCAATGAATTACAAACTCCGAAATTTACCAAAATAATCCCTTAAAAATCGTTAAAAAATTTGTTTAATCATCCCGTAAAAATTCGTATTTTTTGAGTGAAATAAACAATATAACAATATACAAAGGGGTGGCTTTCATCTAAAATTAATTCCACAATGTGTCAATTATAAGGGTTAGGATTAATTGTACTAGTCAAGTAAATTTTAATACACGAACACATTAGGGTGATTTTTATATCATTTGATACTTCCGTCGATAAGGGTTGAAATTTCAAACAATACTTGTTGCAACTTAATGTTATTTACACAGGGGTTAATTTTTCAACTACTGAACAACTGATGGTTTCCCATTTATGTATAAAAATAACTCTAGTATAAGGGATGGAAAATAGATTAATTGTGACAATTTATATAAAAAATAGCCTTAAGTTAGGCTATAAGGGTGTTTTTAAGCTTAATATTTGAAAATTCCACCGTTATAATACTGAAATTCTGACGTTAACTTGTAATTAGAAACGATACCTGAAGCTGAAACCGTCTACTAAAGTTCTCTATACAGCTTCATTAATCTGTTGTGGTGGTATGAATAATAAATTTACACCCCGTCCCCCCTATCTTAGACATTTCCGTATACAGGGGTGATAAAAATTGAGTATTTTTGTAAATTTCCACCCGGTAGTTCACCAAAAACCGAAATTTACGACATTCTTTTGAGCGCCTTTTCAGCAACTTCCAAATGAGCTACATGGTCCAAATTTTGTTGAAATACTCACAAGGGTCTGTTTTATAAAATCTGGAAAGTCTCTGTCAAAACTCTAACCGAATAGTGTATTTAAATCGATAAATCCGGTTTTAAACGGTACACTTTGTATATTTTGTGTCTATTTGAATAAATTGTTAAAAATCGAGGAAGAAATTGAAGAATTTCACCTTCAAATTAGATTCTAATCGATTGGAAATAGAAAAAAATCTACAAAACAACTTGTAATTATTCTCTACCACACTAGTAGGGATAGAAGGAAGGAAAAAAAGCCTCGTAATAACCTTTTATTTGATTATACCATGTGGCCTTTATAGATTGTTGTTGGCTTTCCTTGACCGTTAAATTTTCTTCTCTTTAACAATGATCTCTATCCACCTTGACTTCCATTTTTTAAACAAATCTCTATATAATTAGCGATTTTTTTGTCCTGTTGTTGTTGGTGTTTAACCAATTTTTTGTCGCTTGTATTCAAATTAAAATTTTGATTGAAAATATTTGAAATATTTCGTTCGAAATCCAGTCGAAAATTCGTTGATATTTTAATCGAAATTTTTAAGATAAAACAGATTGAATTTTTGTACATTTTTTCTAATGATTGGCAGTTTAAATTTAGAGAAGTGAAAGAATTATAAACGTGTATCGTTTTTAAATAAAAGACATTGTTTAGACCTTGATAGATTCGATTTTAACCTATTAACAACAACAAATACAGGGTGGACCTTATAGTATTTGTTAAACAATATCCCAAGGATTTGTCGAGTAGATACAGAGGTTATTTTTAGCAAATTTGGGCCTTGTAGCTCATTTGGAAGTTTATCCTCGTGGATCTTTATTTGATTCTAGAACAGTGGAGAAATTGATAAGCTACAAAGTCCAAATTTTACTGAAATACTCCCTAGAAAGTCACCTACTGAACTTCGAATTATTTAATCTTTAGACCACCGAGTTGGTGTAAGAAGAAAGGCAAAATTTGTAGGTTAATTTGTTGAAATAACACTCCCTTTTATGGCCAATTTTTTTTACCAACACATCTATTCTTTTGTTTGTTATTTCTATTGTTAATAAGTCCATCAATACGTACTTGTATTTATTGAATAAAGTTCGATTGAATTGATAGGACAGCAACCTCTCGTTGGAAATTTGCTTTATTTCGTTTATTAAATTTTATTATATATTGAATGTCAACAATTTTGAAAAATAAATCAACTTGAAAATGGTATTCTCTATTTGAAAAGGTTATTTTCTTTGTCATTTAAAAATTTTCCCTTTAGAATTATTAAGAGTCTTTATATTAACAAGAAAATTGAATTTTTAAACAATATTTCCATTGGAAATGTTCAAATTATACAGTAAATTTTCATATACAGGGTGGTTCATGATGAATTCGTAAAAAATTGCAAATTATAGGGGTAATTCACCCTTTTCTATTGTTTTAAAATTGCATTTTTAATCTATTTGTAAAAAATTGGAATAAAGTTGTATATTGAAATATTTTCAAGATTTAGTGTTTCTAGTTGCAATTGCCAAAGCGTTATAAACATACATTGTTTCTAGTTAGAGTTGCCTGTTCTGTAATATCAATTGAACAATGAATATTCCAATTGCCCAAATTAATTTGAATAATTCAAGAAACTAGTTGGCATTGCCAGTTCTGTATATCAATCGGTTATAGTCAAATTAGATGGGACGTTTTGTTTATAGTTGTCCAAAATTAGCGCGAATTATTCATTTATTTAAATTTATTAATAATTTTAAATTTAATTTAATTTAAATTTAAATCATATCTACCCTTGATGTTTATTTTTATATAAATTAATGATGATTTATTACAACAATTTCAAACAATAAGGTTTCTATAAAATTATATAAACGCACCAAAAGTAGTGCTTTTATAGTTGTGAATTTCTATGATTCGATTAAAGGGTTAGTTGTGTTGTAAAACTACCCTTCTTGTTTTGTTTTTTTTTTTATAGTTTGAAACTATCAAATTTCACAGATTGTTGAATTTCTAAAGGGATGAAATTGTCTACGTGTAAACAAATCCGAATCGTCTTATATTGTCGTTGTTGTTATTTGAAACGTGTAAAAAAGAGCTCTTCCTATGTTATTTCAGTGTTCGAGTAAATTTAAACACGATATATGATATTTTAAACTTACATAGTATACCCGACGACAGAAAATAAGCAACTGGCTTATAAGTCAAATTATTTTCAGGTAATAAGTATTGTTTCTTATTTTCTGCCGTCGGATATACAACATAGTTGGCCATGTTTTTGGTATATAGTGTCGTAGCTTTGTTCATACATCAAAAATTGTTAATTAAAAATGAATCATTGTACGATACTAAGAAATCAAACCACAGCCAACTATGAAATGAAATATTTCCTTATAGAATCGTATTCTGTAACTGTCTATTTCCAATTTTGGACAATTCAAGAATATTAACTATTGAAATTGAAATAGAGAGGTCAAAATGTTGGTATTTCCACTAAATAATTCCCCAATTTGGCCGCTTACCACCCACTTATCATCACCATATTGGTCTTTCCGAAAGTATTTTCAATAAAATTATCTTCTCTAATGGTAATAATAATAATAATAATAATAATAATAATAATAATAATAATAATAATAATGAATGAATGAATGAGTGACGTCATCTTGCTTAATCATATCCGTTTGAAAATTCCTAATCTGACAGGATTTCAATTGTTTGAATCTCTTGTTATTTCCCATAGGATGGTTTTTGATAAGTTTTCGATCAAATTTTTCCGATAAAATTCAAGGAAATCTATACGGAATTAGAATTCAATGATCAAATTATAGTCGACCAACTTAGTTAAAGTTTTATAAAAATAATAATCGTAATAAACAATATAATAATAATAAAAATAGGGGACAAATATCGAGACAAAAATCGAAAAAAATTACAAATAATAAAGTTTAATTGAGAAGTCAATAAAACCATTTAAGCATAAATAACATTTGGTTGGATTGTTTTGTAAATAATTTTTGTTAAGTTCCGCCATTTGTCCGTTTTGTAGAAGTTGAACAATCGTATTCTGTAACTGTCTAGCGATTCGTTACCATAACAACCATCTCATCTCTTTCTAATTGTACGTAACATGCAATTGTAAAGAGTGAGACAGAAGTTCTGTTTTAAAAGACAACGTTGTCATAGTAACGAATCATTTATACAATTAAAGAATACGACTGTAAATGGCAATTTCAAAAATAAATTAAAATTTTTATACAGACTGCTTCATTTAATAGGACAAGTACTATTATCATAATATGTAAATCTGGAGAACTCTTGAGGATTATACTTTAACTACCACTCCTATTAATTAAAAAGGGGTTGTTTTATCAAATATTTGAATAAAAAAAATTACTATTATTATTATATTAATATTATTGTATACAATTAGTGAAACAGTCTGTATAAAATAAAATAATTGATAAACGCGTATAATTATCAAGTTAACTGTAGATTCGAGTTAGAAAACTATAATATACTGCACTTTATAGGTTATTAATGGCTGCTGTCAATTATAATAACCAGTGGCGTACGTAATAAATCGCCCTGTATATTGAATTCGAGATAAATTTATCAAAATTTATGAAAGAAACGGAATAAATTATTAAAAATAATTACAAAAATATTGATAATGATGATGCTATTATTGTTGTTATTATTAAATGATGATAATGATGATGATGGTGGTGATGACGTTCGAAAAAACATTGATTGACTTATATGGTGCCATTAAAAAAAAATTGTTGTCCACGTGCATTTTTTTTTTAATTCTAATTAATTATTTTGTCTATAATCAGCGTCATTAAGTTTAATTTTTATTTTAAATACAGGCTGATTTATTATGATATACTTGAAGATGTTTAGAATTAATTTTGAAAATCTTAACAACCCTAATTGTAAGGGTTGATTTTACATTGAATGTGTTTATTATAGATTCGATACTGTTTAATTGAAATTGTCGAGTTTCAATAGCTAATGAATCACTCTGTATATGTGTAATTATAAGATTAAATGTCGACATACGTCTCTATATCACAATATTACTTAATTAATAATTTAATAATCAATCAATTATTGTTAAATTCACAGTTAATTATATTTCAAACACGTTATTGTAACTTATCATTATCATTATTATCATTATACAGGGTGTATTTGGGTATTTCACGATTGGCTATGTCTTTGTTGGATTGTATCGTAGATTAGTTCATACTTTAGTAGAGTATTTGAACAAAACTACGCGCTATTTAATTAAAAACAATTTTTTTTACAAATATACCGGTCAGGCAAGCGAATTTGAAACCAAATTAACCATATTTCATATTTTAGTTGGTTATAGTGTCGTAGATTGATTGATATGTTTGAATAAATGTCGAATTTATTCGAATATGAATTAATCTACGATATACCACCTTGTAGAAAGATAGAGAAGGGAAATTTGAGAATTCTACAGGGTGTACAATCGTGTATTTTACATCATAGTTGGCTGTCTTTGTTGGATTGTATCGTAGATTAGTTCACATTAGAGTGTTTGAACGCTACACGTTTTGTAATTAAAGACAAACAGTACTGTATGGTTTTTTACAAATATACCGGTCAGGCAAGTGAATTTGAAACCAAATCTACAGTATTTTGAAACTCTGTTAGTTATAGTGTCGTAGATTGATTGATATGTTTGAATAAATGTCAAATTTATTAGAATATGAATTAATCTACGATATACCACCTTGTAGAAAGATAGAGACGGGAAATTTGAGAATTCTACAGGGTGTACAATCGTGTATTTTACATCATAGTTGGCTGTCTTTGTTGGATTGTATCGTAGATTAGTTCACATTAGAGTGTTCGAACGCTACACGTTTTGTAATTAAAGACAAACAGTGCTGTATGGTTTTTTACAAATATACCGGTCAGGCAAGTGAATTTGAAACCAAATCTACAGTATTTTGAAACTCTGTTAGTTATAGTGTCGTAGATTGATTGATATGTTTGAATAAATGTCGAATTTATTCGAATATGAATTAATCTACGATATACCACCCTGTAGAAAGATAGAGAGTGGTAAAAAAAGAGAATTCTTACCATGCTGAAGAGCTGCCATAACAACAACTGTTAGACATTTATCACTTCAATAAATAACAGTAAAGGAAGCAATAATTATCAATTTGAGCTTGTTTCTTCTTCCTATATTGTTAACAAAAAGAAAAACAATATAATTATCACAATTATACTCGAACAAAATTGACTTGACTTGTCTTAAAATTGAGTCAATTTCAATTAAAAATTCTAACTTTATTGTAGAAATCGATGTTTAATTGTTAATTTTAATGGTGATTTAGGGGTGTTTCGAATTTCTCACCCTTTCTCCTTTAAAATCAATGATTAAATTGCTATTACTTTATCAATTATCATTGTAATTTAAAGATTAATTAAGAATTTTACAAAAAAAAATTGCACAATTAAACTGTAATTAGTGTTAATTGAACAGGTATCGATGTAAACGGATGGTAATTTAATTATTCCGGGGGCAATTAATTGCTTTAATAACACCATCCTTGTTATTCGAGGGAAAAATATCGAAATATTGATAACCGAAAAAAAAAGAGGAAACGCATGCGTTTCTAATCTAACGACATTCTTATTTATTTCGATTTGATCCTGATATCGATGGGGTAGAAATTTGGGGGATGGAAATGAAATTTTTATTGGATCTAAAATTTGTAATAATAACAATCGGGGATTGTTTGAGCAATAATAGGGGTGAATTGTGGGGTTGTGGTGGTGATTTTGGTTTTCTATCCAATTTGATAACAAAGAGTTCCGTTTATTTTCTAAATCGCCGATTATACACGGAGAACAACAACAAATCGATCAATATTCTAACCTAACCACGATAATAGGGGTGTTTTTTAATTTATTTTAAGGGATGATAAATAACAATAAACATGCGGTAATTAGTGCGAAGTTGGGTTTGATTTTAAATCAAAATATAGGGGTGTTTATCGAAATTTTAAGGGAAATTAACAAGACTTACTTGATTTGATTGAGTTTGGATTTGTTTATCGATGATTTTTTCAAAATCGACCAATCGAGAAGAGGAAATTCCACGAAATTTGGGAAAACAATCCGGAATTTGATCGAATTCTCCGATTTCTTCGCCTTTTTAATCTCCAAAATTCTATCGTTTTATTTCAAAAAATTGTTGTTTTTTTTTTTTGGGGGGAATTTATCGGAAATTTTGCCGAACAAAGTCTTTATTTTGACCGACTGCACAAGGCCTCGGATCAAACATAACTGAACCGATCAACGGTACGGTGAACGTTTTTATGTTGTGAGTTGGGTTTTCAACGGATGGCTAACGACGACGACGACGACGTCGTCGACGCTCAGATACATGAGCATTAAGCGGCGTCGTGACGCCTCACATACTACCACCACCACCACCACAACATTACCCGAGGTAATAAAATTGTGATCTATGCATATTTCTCTTATAATAAAATTCAACAATACCCAATATTAGATTACATGGATGAATTTCTATTGAAAAAAACACATATACAGGGTGGCTTCAAATTCTATTCAAATTTATATAAATTGAATAATCAAACAACTTTCTTTAATTCCATTGACTCACAATTTATTAACGGTGATTTACACTAATTGTAAAGAAAGTGAAAGGTTCATTATAACAAATCTAATGCCCAAAAGGAAGAAACAAAAATAGGGAAAACGAATATAACTCAATTAGTAACGATTTATACACTAAGTTTCCTATTTGAAATAGTCGAGAGTAGAATATTGTGAAATTTACAGTTCAAATTGAGACAATTTGGTTTTAAGTCCGCTCGCCTGACCTGCATATTTATAGAATATCCATATACTACGCAGTTGGCTGTGTCTTTAGTTGCTTATAGTTGTAGATTAGTTCTGAAAAAAACGCTTAGAAAATCTATTATTAGTTTATTTTAATTTATAAATGGCTTGGTTTCGAGTTCGCTCGCCTGACCTGTATATTGGCAGTTGGCTGTGTCTTTAATTGCTTATAATTGTAGCTTATATCGGAAGAAAGGCTTAGAAAATCTACTATTAGTTTATTTTAATAAATAAATGACTTGGTTTTGAGTTTGCTCGCCTGACCTGTATATGTGCAGAATATCCGTAGACTACCCAGTTGGCTGTGCCTTTAATTGCGTATATTTTTAGCTTATATCGCAAAAAAACGCTTAGAAAATCTATTATTAGTTTATTTTAATTGACAAATGATTTGGTTTTGAGTTCGCTCGCCTGACTTGTATATTTGCAGAATATCCGAGTACCACGCAATTGGCTGTGTCTGTAGTTGCGTATATTTGAAGCTTATATCGGAAAAAACGCTTAGAAAATCAATTATTGGTTTATTTTAATTTACAAATGATTTGGTTTTGAGTACGCTCGCCTGACCTGTACATTTGTAGAATATCCGTATACCGCGCAGTTGGCTGTGTCTTTAGTTGTTTATAGTTGTAGCTTAGTTCGGCCGTTTGGACAATTTATTATTAGTTTATTTTAATAGGTGAATGATTTGGTTTCGAATTCATTTGCCGAATGCGTATATTTATGTAATATTTACAGCATAGTTGGCTGTGTCTTTAATAACGTAGCGTAGCTTAGTTCGTAGGTCTTTAATGAGTTAATGATTGAACAAATATCAAATTTACTAACAAATGAACCAATCTACGACACTACTTGTGAATTATGTGCATACAACCTGTATATTATGTATAGAATTTTAATATTCCAAGATGTTGTAGTAATTAATAGAAAATCATTAAATTTCCATTTTACATTGGTAAATCATTTGGTTTCCAATTCGTTCTCCTGATCTGTATATTTATAGAAAATCCGAATACTGCCCAATTGACTGTTTTAGTTGCGTATAATTGTAGTTTAGTTCGGACGCTTGGAAAACCTAATAGTTTATCTTAATAGATAAATAGGTTTCGAGTTCGTTTGCCGGATCCGTATATTTATGGAATATTTACAGCAAAGCTGTGCTTTAATTACGTAGTGTTGTAGCTTAGTTCGTACACTCAACAAATGTCAAATTTAGTGCAATATGAACCAATCTACGACACTACTTGTAAATTATATGCATACACTCTGTATATTATGTATAGAATTTTAATATTCCAAGGTGTTTCAGCAATGT
Source organism: Mylabris phalerata (assembly GCA_020740385.1). Lineage (NCBI taxonomy): Eukaryota > Metazoa > Arthropoda > Insecta > Coleoptera > Meloidae > Mylabris > Mylabris phalerata. The sequence goes on along the minus strand of JAJEOX010000142.1, from coordinate 588,395 downwards.
TTCAATATTATCCGTATATCTATTTCTAAAACAAATTCTAATATGACCATGAGCGATAATAATAATACTAATGATAATAATATAGTTAGGTCATTCATTAGAGTTACTAATTATTATCTTAAGAATTTGAAAATTCCCCAAATTAACCCATTTTTAGTAATTAAAACAAATTGTGTTCTTATATTAAAGTGTGCCATGGAAAAACAAATTTATATTCGTTAGATGTTTATTAGTACACACAAATTTATAGTAATTTTGTGTCTATTTAGTTGGTATTATAGTGACATATCTGTCAAATTCAAATTGACATTTGGGAGTAGATTTAATTATAACCAATCAATTGAATTTATTTGTGTAATATCTCAATTTCGATCTTTATTTTTACAATATTGATAAAGATCAAGATTTTCTTAGAATTTGATAAACTTAAATGGCCAATCTTTATCGTCAAATTTCAATCGGCAATCTAAGATAAAGATGTGGTTTGCTATATTTGTTCTAACCTTAAAAAAAATAACAATAAACTAACCTGTGCTAGGTTATTTTACCGTTTAAGGAGTGCCATTTAAAATCAATCTTTATGCTACTAACAATAAATCCAGACAATTGTTGTAGATCAATAATATAAGAAAATTATAAAGTCAAATAAGATGTTTAAGATTCTGCTCTATAACCTAAACTATACAAAATATACCGTATTGGCAATCCAACCAAATACACACAACAATTTTCTATAAAACACATAAAAATGTGAGGAAAATACAAGAAAATTGACCAATAAATCGATAGTTAGTTAGACAGACAGTTAGAGAAAACGAGTAAAATTGGTATTTTGGTTTTCTTATGGATTTAATTGGATTGCCGTGACTGTATATTCGTGTATATGCACCCTTATTATGGAAAATTTCCATTGTTAACGTTTACTCTATTGTGTATTGTTAACCAGTTGTGTTCTTGAGATGTTTATGGCGCTATTAAAATCGTCAAGATCTCTTTGGGCTAATTTTTTTTTTCTAATCTTTTGTTAAATTAGCATTCTTTAACCCGATAGAAATCTAGAATTTGTTGTATTTAATTGTTTTTAATGACGACATCATTGGAATAAACAAATTTGGGGGCGAAAGTGAAATCATATCGTAAAATTATAAAATTTATCTCTTTTTTTCCCTTAAATAATTTGCAAAATTTACGAAATTGCTTATAATAAAATTTTTACGATCGGTTTTTTGTAAAATTTATTAATCGTTAGTGTTATAAACAAATTCTTTTAAGACCTACTATTTATTTTTAAAACTTTTTTATTTCCATCCTTTTCGGTGCTGTTATTTTATCAATTTTGTGTCTCTTTCTCTATGATAGATTTGTTTTTTTTTCTATTGTTATTTGAAAGCCTATAATTATTTCTATTAAATTACAAATTAGAGTGTTACATTTACAAAAATATTGAATACAAAAAAAAAATGAACAATTTCACTCTATTATACAGGGTGTACAATCGTATTTCACCTCGTGGCTGTGTTTTATTTGCGTAGGTCCTAGTTTGATTCATAATTCACCAAAATTGAAGGTTATAAATGTATATTTGACGCATATGAATCAATCTACGATATCGTATAAACGAGATATAGCCCATTTTGAGGTTAAATACTGTAGTACACTCTGTATAATTTTATATTGAAAGATACAAAATAAATAACCAAAAAAATAACGGAATTTAGATTAAATTCCAACTGAACTCTAAATATTCCAAAAAAAAACTTCCATTATAATATAAAACGCTTGAGATTCGATCCATAAATAAGGTTTGCTCTCACCTAATAATTGTACTAGTAGTAGTTCTGATGAAATTGTAATAAAACTACAATTTGATACGTAAAAAGAGAGGTTAAAGTATTCTAATTGGAGCCTAAATATTAAAAAATCAATACTTTTGCCTGAGAGTGTCTTAAAAATTGAATCTATAATTAAGGTTTGCTCTCACCTAACAATTGTAATTGACTGTAGTTCTAATTTGAACTACTGTAACACGTAAAAAGATAGGTTTAAAGTGATTAAAAGCCTGTCAATTATTTGATAATTTTAAAGTTTTACGTCAATTTGTTGATGGGTTTTTAATTATTATTCTTTTGTTTGTTGGTTTTTTTGGAAATTTTCTATAATTATTCAAATTTATTTTCGATAAGCAAATGGATAATCGATTTTATCTTTATGATTTAGGCCATAAATTGCACCTAATGATGATGTTAAATAATTATTTTGATGGCCATGTAGTTGCTCAATTATTTGTTGTGGATATAATAATTGTACACCACCAAAATTTGGATGGTTGATATAATCAAAGAAATTATGGATTTTTGTAATTTTTTCGGAAATCGGTCTTAACAACCATGTTGTTGGTATTGTTGACCAAATATTTGTTGGTAATTTTTTCGTTTGTTGTTCAATTTCGATTTGGTCTAGTTGTGGTAGTTCTGTTGTTGTTGTTGTTGTAGTTGTCAAGGGTAGTTCTATTAATTCTTCACAAATAATCAAACGAATATTCTATAATTGTATTTGATTTATTAATTTTTGAATTAATTAAATTTAAATTTACTTACAATTAGTAGAATTATGGCAAAAATTTGGTAGTAGTTAAATTGCGACATTTTTTCTATTCTATAGTTTTGTTTAATATAGCGTTAAATTTTACAAATTTATAGTTTTACCACCACTTAAAATACCCCTATGATTGAAATTTTTGAGTGAAATTTTCCGAATAAATTTGAATAATTATCGGATTTATTCGGAAATTTCCACTCATTACAACATAATCTTCATCCCTATCTTTATTTTCTCTCTATAGTAGTTCAATTATGACATGTCAACACAGCCTACTCGAGTAGTACCACAATAATTTATCTCACAGTTGGCCATGCTTTTGTTATGCAGTGTCGTAGATTGGTTCGAATAGAACTACAATTCACGCATGGCCAACTACGAGATGTACATTTTGTCTGAGAGTTGGCCATGATTTTGTTATGCAGTGTCGTAGATTGGTTCGAATAGAACTACAACTCACGCATGGCCAACTACGAGATGTACATTTCCCTACTCGTAGTTCAAAATATCACTTTTAACACTCGTATTACAAACAACTGATTTGTTGGATAGATCGAGATGGAGATTATGTTGCACAATATACAAGTTTATTATTATTATTATAATTATTGATTATATATTTAGATAATTAGATGTTTATAGGGCATATGGTAATGGTGGTATGTAACGTAATGCTGCCGATATATAACTATTACTATTATTTAAATCAATAATTAATTCTTTTATACGTTTTACAGTTTGTGGTGTTTTTATTTCTTGTTCATCGATAATTTGTTGTAGAACGAATTTCAATTGTTCAGCTGCTGTACCAGTTGAAGTTTCAATCAAACGATTCAGCACATTTTCAGTATAACCCTGAAAAAACAATAGTTTTAGAGAGTTTGATTCGAATTTCGCGCCATTCGGTCGATTTGAATTTCGCGCTATTCGAAAAGTGTGGCGTTAGGTCTAACTACAACTGTCTCGAGTAGTTCTAAAGTTGTTGATTCGGCGCCAAATTTGATTTGAATTGTTCTACTTATATTGAATCCGAATTTCTTTGCTTCTTTACTCAAAAAATCATAGATTGATAATAATGAAACACAGGCTTTAGTGAGTGTAAAGAAATTTAAAGGATTTGATTCGAATTTCGCGCCATTCGGTTGTTTGAATAGAAAATAATAGCGTCAAATCTACTAGTAGTTCTAAAAGGGGTAAGGTTTGATTTGAATTTCGTGCTATTATGCATTTAGAATTGAAAGGAGTGGCGTTGGGTCTAACTACAATATGCCGAGTAGTTCTAAAGTTATGGATTCGGCGCCAAATTTGAATTGAATTGTTCCACTTATATTGAATCCGAATTTCTTTGCTTCTTTACTCAAAAAATCATAGATTGATAATGATGAAACACAGGCTTTAGTGGGTGTAAAGAAATTCAGAGGATTTGATTCGAATTTCGCGCCATTCGGTTATTTGAATAGAAAATAATAACGTCAAATCTATTAGTAGTTCTAATAATTATTTGAAAGGAGTCAGATTTGATTTGAATTTCGCGCTATTATGCATTTAGAATTGAAAGTAGTGGCGTTAGATCTACTGCAATTGACCGAGTAGTTCTAAAGTTATGGATTTGGCGCCAAATTTGAATTGAACTGTTCCACTTACATTGAATTTGTTGAATCCCAATTTCTTTGCTTCTTTACTCAATAAATCATAGATTGATAATAACGAAACGTAAGCTCTAGTCGGGGGTTGTCTCTTTTGTTGTCTTAAAAACGAACTAAAATCGGAATCATCGTAATTTTCTAAGAATTTCAACGTTTCTTCATCATCATCATCAATATTAGCCGGATCATCATCGATCGTATTGGTTAATTTCAATAAATCACCAACTTGTTGACCGACTAATTGTTGTAAATTCTCCGGTAATTTCCCCACATTACCATTATCAACATTCAAATAACGTCCAATTTGTTCTTCATTCACAACTAATGGATATTTATAAGGATCGAAATTATATTGTGGATTTAATAAACGTTCAACGTACTCTTGATACGTTCGAATCTCGCCAGATTTCACCCCCAATATCGGTTTTGGTGGTGTTGATGGGGCGAAAACGCCCGGTTTATGAGCCTGTGTCGGTTTCACTGTTGTCGTAGTCGTTGTTGTCAAACTACCCGCTTGTGTTGGTTTCAAATCGTACTTCATCGATTCGGTTAGATGGGCGATAATTTGCATTGCACCCGGTATATACGAGTTCAAATAGAATTGGTGTTGTTGTACCATAGGTGGGCCTCGGAATTGGCACAAACTTCCCTATCAACCCCCGAAATTAAAGGGTTAAATGTCGATTAATTCGAAATAATAACGAAAATAAGACTTACTTGAATTATGTAGAATAAGAGGAATTTGTATTGCATGGTTGTTTAAAGTCGATTAAACGGTCGTTTAGTTGTCTGCGGTTTTTCGAACACTATTCCAATCAACTTGGTCGAGTCGTTTTCTTAATTATTGACGATATAACTGTTAAATGTACGCTTTTTTCTATTTCTGTATGTAGTTTTAGTAGTGTTCTAGTTTCATTTGAACGTTGAAACGGCTATTTTCGATTTGTTTTGTTCGAAATTTGTTAGTTTTTACGAAAATTTTTGTCTAGGATTGTCTCTATAATAGACGAGATTTTGAATTGATAAAAAATCAAGAACTTGTTGTTGTTAAACCAGCCTGATTATTTAAAATATTTTAAAATATATACAGAGTGTCTTTCGGGTTGTACAAAATTCCAATTCTAATCCATCAATTATAGCCAATTTGGTGTACTATTCGGTTATAATTGGGGTTAATTTAAACGGAACACTTTGTTTCGGAAATATCGGTAGTAGCAGGGTTGGATTATAGTGGAAAGAATTTTGGATTTTCTTTGTGTATCGCTCTGTATTTTTGTTGTAAACATTTGTATAAAGAACAACCTTGATTTGTGTTGATGAACTTTTCTCGATATTTTGCAAAAGATTTACATTTTGTTTAAGTCCATTAATTTTTTTGAAAGACATTTTACATTATAAATTCTTTCATGATTCTATAAATTATTCATCTAACAATACCAGTGAGTGATTTATTGGTTTTTAAAGATTCCCAAATTTGGAGTTGAAATCCGCATTTATATCACTGTAGGCTAAGTTTTTGTCAAAATTGTTGTTGAATGGAAGATTTTCTATCTTTCAAACTCTACCAGTGTGTATTTAAATTTCTTCTCTGAAATTGCTGAAAATTTGATAGGGTTTTCTCGTTTTTCTACATCTAAAACTCTGTCAACTGTTAGGCCAAGATTTTTTCAAAATTGCTTGAAAATTTGATGGAGTTTTTGTCAAATTTTCCGCCTCTGAAACTCTCCCAATGTAAGCCAAGTTTCCCTGAAAATTTCAGCCTTAGCCGGAAACGTTTCTCAAATTTTCTGCCCTTGCAATTCTAGCAGTATAGGCCGTTTTCTTGATTTTTTTTTTAACTGAGGCTTAGTGGAAGTTTAACTGAAAATCTACAAGTTTTTAAATTTACTGAAAATTTGATGGAGTATTTGTCAACTTTCTGCCTCTGAAACTACAATATCAGTGAGTGATTTTAAAGATTCCCAAATTTGGACTTCAAATCTGAGTTTATAGCACTATAGGCTAAGTTTTCTTCAAAATTTGTTGGAAGTTTGAGCCCTAATGGAAGATTTTCTATCTTTGAAACACTACCTGTGTATATTTAAATACCTGCTCTGAAATTGCTGAAAATTTGATGGAGTTTTCTCATTTTTTCCACATCTGAAACCCTATCAGCTGTTACGCCAAGACTTGTTCAAAATTGGTGAAAATTTGGGCCTTAATAAGAATTTTTCTCAAGTTTTTACCACTAAAACTTTTGCAGTGTATGTCCAAATTTCTCCATCAAAATTACTGAAAATTTGATGGGGTTTTTCTCCAATTTTCCACCTCCGAAACTCTCTCAATCTAGGTCAAGTTTTCCTGAAAATTTCAGCCTTAATGGAAACGTTTTTCGAATTTTCTATTGAAAGTCTAGCAGTATAGGCCAAGTTCTCTTGAGTTTGTTTTTTTTTTCTTTTAATTGAAGCTTAGGGGCTGAAAATTTGATGGAGTTTTTCTCATTTTTCTACCATCTAAAACTCTATCAGCTTTTAGGCCAAGACTTCTTCAAAATTGCTGAAAATTTGAGTCTTCTTAACAGTTTTTTTTCAAGTTTTGTCCCTGAAACTCTTGCAGTATATGTCCGAATTTATTCGTCAAATTGCTGAAAATTTGATGGAGTTTTTATCAAATTTTCCACCTCTCAAATCCGAGTTTATATCACTATAGGCTAAGTTTTCTTCAAAATTTGTTGGAAGTTTGAGCCCTAATGGAAGATTTCTATCTTTGAAACTCTACCAGAGTATACTTAAATACATGCTCTGAAAATGCTGAAATTTGATGGAGTTTTCTCATTTTTTCTACATCTGAAACCCTATCAGCTTTACGCCAAGACTTTATCAGTTTAGTTTAGTTTAGGGCCATTTTACTTGAAAATTCGAACCTGATCGAGACTTTTTCTCAATTTTTCTGCCCCTCAAACTCTACCAAGATTTCTTCTTCGAAATTGTTGAAAATTTGATGGAGTTTTTCTCATTTTTTTGCCTCTGAAACTCTATCAAGTTTTCTTCGAAGTTGTTGAAGATTTAAACGTTAATGGATTTTTTTTCCATTTTTTTTCCACCTCTGCAGCTTTACCAATCAATATAGAGCAAGATTTCTCTTTCAAAGTTGCTGCAAATTGTATGAAATTATTCTCTTCCTGAAATTCGACCAGTTTAGGCCAAGATTCCTTCGAATTTATTGCAAATTTGAGCCTCAAGGGAATTTTTTCTGTCTCTAGAACTCCAACAGTTGCAGACTGAAAATTTTTCAAGTTACTGAAAATGTCTGCAACTGAAACTTTATCAATATAGACCAAGACGACTTCTTCGATTTTGTTGAAACTCTGCCATTTCTCCTTCAAAGTTGCTGAAAATTTGATACAATTTTTCGCAATTTTCCTACCCCCAAAAGTCCACCAGTTTAGGCCAATTTTTCTTGAAAATTCGGACCTTAACGAGGACTTTTCTCAATTTTCGTACCCCTGAAACTCTCAAAGCTCAAAATTTGACGAGTTTTTCAAATTCTACTAATCGAGACCAAGTTTCCTTGAAAATTTGCCTCTGAAACTCTACCAAAATAAACCAAGATTTGTTCTTCAAAGTTGCTGAAAATTTGATGAAATTTTTCTCAACTTTCCTACCCCCAAGTCTATTGGTTTAGGGCAGTTTTGCTTGACAATTCGACCCTTAACGAGGTCTTTCTCTCAATTTTTGTACTCCTGAAACTCTACCAGTATAAGCTCAAATTTCTCCTCCATTACCACTGAAAATTATACGAGTTTTCCAACTTCTGAAACTCTACCAATTTAGGCCAAGTTTGCTTGAAAACTTGCGCTTTAATGGAATTTTTTCTGCCCCTGAAACTCGACCAGAATTTTTCTACTCCTGAAACTTGACCAATTTTACCCAACATTCTTTAGGATTTTTTCTGCCTCTGGAACTCTAAAAACGTAGACTGAAAATTTCTCAAGTTACTGATAATTTCTGCAACTGAAACTCTATCAACATAGATCAAGACTTGAACTTCTTGGATGTTGCTGAAATTCCTTTAAAGTCGCTGAAAATTCGATGAAATTTCGCTCAATTTCCCTACTCTTAAGACTATTAGTTTTTCCATTTTTTTCTTGAAAATTCGACACTTAACGAGGGTTTTTCTCAATATTTGTACCCCTGAAAAACTCTCAAAGCTCAAAATTTGACGAGTTTTTCAAACGCTACGAATCTAGACCAAGTTTCCTTGAAAATTTGCCGCTGAAACTCTTCCAAAATAAACCAAAATTCCATTTTCGAAATTCCTGAAAATTCGGCGCAATTTCCAGCCCCTGAAACGAGTCTTGTGTATCGAAATCAAACCACCACAATCAAGCTTTATTTAATTTTTATAATGAATCGTTAAACTTATATATTTTTTTACAAATATATTACAATTTTACAATGACAATATTATAAGAGTATTCATTATAGAAAATAATAGATTTTTAAAAATAATAATAATGATAATAATAGCATTAATGATAATAAACATAAAGAAAAATAGTAAAGAAATACGATGATTGAAGAAAATTTTGCATTCTCGCCACGTACACACATTTAGGCTTCATTTTTTATTAATTTTTTTTTAATAATAATTCATTGATAATTTTATAAAAATTACATTTAAGATTCCTTATCAATTGTTCAATTGTTTCCATTCAAATATTACGCTGAAAAACGAAACAATCAACGACACAATGGAATGTTTCTATGTCAATCTATTTGTTTTGTCAAACTGTCAATGAATCGAGAACAAAAGAAGCAGTAAAATCAGTCATTTGTTAATTGGGAAATTACACTAAAAAACAGTTGAAAATATATAAAAAATAGGGATTTTCGGAGATTAAGTTGGTGTATTCGTTTTATTAATTATAAATATCTGTATTAATATATTATATTTATATATTTTATATTGTAAATATTTAGAAAAAGAACAAAAAAATTATAGAAAATTTGTTAATTTTTAAATAGTTTAGGCGGCAATCGATCGTTCATTTGAGCATTACACATATACACAATGTTCCATCTCAATTGACACTAGACAAGTGCCAACAAGACGGTACATCCGGTATAATTTTATAATTTTTACATTTATGCGTACAGGATGATTCACTATTACAACTATAATGTTGAACCACCCTGTATATGTATATAAAAAGAACTAAGTACATTTAATATTAATAATAATAATAATAATAATAATAATAATAATATATAAATATTTCTCCTATTGTACATTTCTTTAATTTGTTCAATTTTTAATAATTCTCTCTATTTGTTGGATTTTCGAAATAAATACAGTATGTCCCTCAAAAGAAAAACAATTCAAATGTTAAAAAATAGATGGCACTGTACCATATGTCAAATTAAAAAAAGAAAACAGTATTACCAACATTATCCTTCTTTTTTTGAGGTTATAATGGAAAAACATTGAATTATTGCTAATTTTCATTTTTTTTTTAAATATAAATATCGATTATTTTGTTGTTTAGAATAATAACGAGACAACAGTCTTACAAAGTTTTTAAAACTACGGACATTTTCGTTAGAAACATTGAATTTTGGCTATTCGTATATGACAACAACAAATAGATTCCAATTAGATTTAAATTAAATTAAATTGGGCATTGATATGTGGAAAATATAACAATTTTTTGTTTTGATTTAATAATTAATTTGGCAAATTTAATTAATTAAATTGGTGTTGTCCCTTTCTATTTTACTCTTTTTAAATATAAATTGGTATAAAATTTCAAATAAATATCGTTAATCTAGCAATTATGTGTAATTCGTCAAGTAGGCTGTGATTTTATGAACGTACGTCTATTCTTATTTCGATAATTTGTCGGTAATTCAGATTACTGTTCTCTATTACCCATATAGTAGAAACAAAAAAAAACCTACTGTCATTAAATCACAGTTTACTGCGATACATCTTCGATAATTTTTTGATATTTCCGCTATTTAATAAATAAATAAACAAAAAAAAGTCCAAGCTGCCACGATTATTAAATATCAACATCTAAAATTCACAATTTAAAGATGGATGGTTTTCCCCCACATAGTCTTGTTTAACACGTTTTTTAAACAAGAAAACCCTCATTACCGTTAACACGAATTTGTGCCCGTATATTCTGTACACTATTCATGATTTTCTTCTGATGTCCCACCAATGTTATGCCCAATTCGGTTAATTCTTTAACGGTTAAATTGACAACAGCATCCATTGTATTGATGCCGCCCGAATGGAAATTCTCTAAATAGCGCGCCATTTTAATCGAATTCAACCATTCTTCGACGGATGTGAAATTTGTTAAATCCGGTGCATCGGCCGATAGAGGATTTGTTGATCTGTGAAACGAAAACTTTTGTATTCCTCTAAAACCATCCATACCAACAGAAAGAAAACAAAAAAAAAACAAAATTAGAATTGAATTTCCCGCTCGTTTACAATTAAACTAAAACAACACCAAACGTTAGTCTATTTGAACTACTTGCAAAGCGGGAAATTTGAATTAATAAAGCAAGCTTAAACTATACAAAAAAAAAACACAAAAGCATATTTACACGGTATTAAAAATGACCCAATTGCCCTGTCTTTTAAATTGTTCAGGTTCTTGTCGTTGTATATTCAACAAATTATCAGAATTTCCGTTATTATCGAATAAATTCGAATTTGATTGGTAATTTTGTAACATTATAACATCGGGTAGGCCGTAATTACCGTAAATTTGTTGTTGTTGTGGGCAATATGGGTTGTTAAAAAATGGATTAATTTGTTCGAATATCGTCAATTCTGATAAATTTTGTTGGTGTTTATTGAATTCTTGACAATTCTGCCAGAAATTGAACAATAATGATGGTGCATGTGGCAGTAGTGATGATGTTTGTACAAATGTTGGTGCATTTGATGGATAGCTAGAAGAATGCCACTAGTTTCAATTAAAAAGAAAACAAAAAAATTAAAATAAAAAGCAACAGATAGAATAAACAAACAAGCACAAGCTTTAAGTGTACAACTTTTCGATGGGGCACTTGTCAAAGTTTAAAACAAAATTCCTCGTATAATTTTCAATCGATTCAAATGATTCTAGCACCATTGGAAAGCGCATTTCAAGCTCTACGAGATGATGTGTTCCGTTTTGGAAAACTCTGATGAATTTCCCAGTTATCGAGGAAAATGAGGAGGTATGTTTTTTTGTTAGAATTCCTTCTAATTTCCAATATTTTCCCTTATAATTCGGGAAATATTGTTGATTTTTTAACGAAATTACAGATTTTGGTAGAAAATTGCAAGCTCTTTCCCAATCTGTAGAAATTTTCTAATCAAATTTTCCCGAATTGGGTTTTCCTGTATGCTAAAGCAATTAAATTACGTTCAAATATTCATCGTTCAAATTGGAATAAAATTTTATGGATTTTCCGGAAAATTCACAGTTCGATTGGAAAATTTCTTACAGATTTGGAAAGCGCATCCAATTTTCTATCAAAATCTATATTTTTATAACAAAATTTACAATATTTCCGGAATTATTAAGGAAAATATGGAAAATTGTACGAAATTATAAGAAGAAAAGATACCCCGACAATTTCCTCTATAACTTGGAAATTAATTTGAATTTTCCAAAACGGAAAACTTTATTTTCTAGGGCTTGAAAGCCTCTCTCCAATTCCATTTAAATCATTAAAATCGATTGGAAAATAAACGAGATATCTTGTGTTAAAGATGGACATTTTTCTCAAATGCCAAATCGAGAAAGATGTGTTGCTAAACCCTTTTGTATTCTCAAATATTTTTACCTATTTTGAGCGATTTTCCTCAATGTATCCGGTACACGTATTAATTTATCTAATGTTTTAACAATCGATTGGAATGTCGGCCGATGTGTACGTTCTTTCTGCCAACAATCCAACATTAATTGATAAATGGCCTCGGGACAATCCATCGGTGCTGGTAAACGATAACCTTTCTCTATACTTTTGATAACATCCTGATTGGACCAATTCCAATATGGTCGTTCACCATACGACATTACCTCCCAACAGACAATACCCATTGACCAGACATCACTGGCTGATGTGAATTTACGGAAGGCTATCGCCTCCGGTGCGGTCCATCGGACTGGAATTTTGCCACCCTAGTGCCGGAAAATTCAATTAAAATCAACAGATTCAAACCACAGTAGCGTAACAAGGAGGATGGGGTACATGGGATGGTATTTCTAGGGTTATCGTTTATAAAAAAGATGGCTCTAAATAGAAGAATTTAGTCAATTTTAGTCCACTAATTTTTAATTTGAGGTGTTAAATTTTGGCACTTTTAGTTAAGTTTCGGAGATAAAGTCGTAGAATTTTCGGCAATTTTAGTTCTTGAATTGCAAAAAGCGGCGATTATAGCCAACTTTTTAGTATTTCAAGACTTTTTCCGGTTCAAAATCTTCAGTTTTTGACGAATTTTGGTTCTAAATCGTACAAAATTTTGAATTTTAGCTCCAATTTCACTACGAATCATCATTTTTTCAGAAAATCTCCCAAAAAATTGAAGTATTTACGTTTTTGAATATCAAAATTAAAGGCATAACTCCTAAATTCTAGCCCCCGGTGCTAATTATGGATGCTACAGTACTAATTTTAACCCCCCGTGCTAATAAATGCAGTTGTCCCGGATAAATTTTAGTATTTCTAACTACAAATAGAAGAATTTAGTGAATTTTTAACGAATTTTAATCGACTAATTTTGAATTTCAGGTGCTAAATTGGTTTTTATCTTACCAAATTGGCAATTTTGCTTGAATTTTAGCACTTTCAGTTGGAATCTAGCCAATGTTGCTTGAGTTTCGGAGCTAAAGTGTTAGAATTTTCGACAATTTTTGTTCTAAAATTGTAAAGAGGCAATTATAGCCAAATTTTTGGTACTTCAATACTTTTCCGGTTCTAAATCACTAGTTTTTGGCGAATTTTGGTTCTAAGCCGTATAAATTTTTGGATTTAAGATCCAATTTCATTATGAATTATAATTTTTTCAGAAAATCTCGCAAAGAATTGAATTTTTTCTTTTGAATAACAAAATTAAAGACATAAGTTCTAAATTCTAGCCCCTGGTACTATTGTAATTTTGAATTGCAGGTGCTAAATTGTATTGGTATCGTGTAAAATTGGCGATTTGGCTTGATTTTTGGCACTTATCAGTGGGAGTCTCGCCACTTTTGTGAAGTTTCGGAATTACTCTTAAAATTTGGAACAATTTTTGTTCTAAAATTGCAAAAAGAGGCAATTATAGCCAAATTTTCGACATTTTAAGAATTTCCAGGTCCTAAATCATCAGTTTTTAGCAAATCGGTTCTAAATCGTACCAATTTTTGAGTTTTAATTTTATTACGAATTATAATTTTTCCAGAAAATCTCCCAACGAATTGAAGTGTTTCTTTTTTGAAGAACAAAATTAAAGGCATAACTTCTAAATTTTGCTAATTACCGACGCTATAGTACAAATTTTAGCCCCCGGTGCTAACTATGGCTGCAGTTGCTCCGGGTAAATTTAGGTATCTCTAACTAAAAATAGAAGAATTTAGTGAATTTTAACGAATTTTAGTCGACTATTTGGATTTGAGGTGCTAAATTATATTTTCATCGTGTAAAATTAGCGACTTTGCTTAAATTTTGGCACTCAGTAGTGGGAGTCTAGCTACTTTTTGTTGAGTTTCGTAGCTAAAGTCTTAGAATTTGAGACATTTTTTTTTAATTGCAAAAAGAGGCAACTGTAGTATTTCAAGACTTTCCCGGTTCTAATCATCAGTTTTTGGCGAATTTTGGCACTAAATCGTACAAATTTTTGAATTTAAGTTCCAATTTCATTACGAATCATCACTTTCTCAGAAAACATTCCAACAAATTTAAGTGTTTTTTTAAATAACAAAATTAAAGACATAACTCCTAAATTCTAGACCGTAGTGCTAATCTAATTTTAAATGTGAGGTGCTAAATTGTATTTTTATCATGTAGAATTGGCGATTTTGCCTGAATTTTAGCACTTATCAGTAGGAGTTTGGCCACGTTTCGTGGAGTTTCGGAGCTAAAATCTTAGAATTTCCGACAATTTTTGTTCTTAAATTGCAAAAAGGGGCAATTATAGCCAAATTTTTGATATTCTTCGGTTCTAAATCATCAGTTTTAGACAAATTTTGGTTCTAAGCCGTAAAATTTTTTGAATTAAAGTTAAATTTGAAGTTCCAAAGAATTGAATAACAAAATCAAAGGCATAACTCCTAAACTTTAGCTCCCGGTATTAATGTAATTTTGAATTACAGGTGCTAAATTGTATTGTTATCGTGTAAAATTGGCGGTTTTGTTTGAATTTTGGCTCTTATCACTAGGAGTCTAGCCACTTATAGTAAAGTTTCGGAATTAGTCTTACAATTTTGGGATTATTTTTGTTCTTAAGAGGCAATTGTAGCCAAATTTTTCATATTTTAAGAGTTTCCCGGTCCTAAATCATCAGTTTTTAGCAAATTTTGGTTCTAAATTTTTGAGTTACAACTTTATTACGAATCATGATTGTTCCAGAAAATCTCCCAACGAATTGAAGTGTTTCTTTTTTGAAAAACAAAATTAAAGGCATAACTCGTAAATTCTAGCTCCCGGCGCTAATTATCGATGCTATAGTACTAATTTTAGCCCCCGGTGCTAACTATGGCTGTAGTTGCCCCGGGTAAATTTAGGTATTTCTAAACTATACAAAGGAGAATTTAGTAAATTTTAGTCGATTAATTTCGAATTTCTGGTGTTAAATTTTTATCGTGCAAAATTGGCAATTTTGCTTGAATTTTGGCACTTTTAATTGAGTTTCGGAGCTAAAATCTTACAATATTTAACAATTTTTGTTCTTAAATTGCAAGAAGAGGCAATTATAGCCAAATTTTTGATATTTTCCGGTTCTAAATCATTAGTTTTTGGCGAATTTTGGTTCTAAATCGTACAAAATTATGAATTTAAGCTCCAATTTCATTACGAATCATCATTTTTTCAGAAAATCTCCCAAAGTATTTACTTTTTCAATATCAAAACTAAACGTATAACTCGTAAATTCTAGCCCCGGTGCTAATTATGGGTGCAGTTGCCCCGGGTAAATTTTGGTATTTCTAACGATAAATAGAAGAATTTAGTAAATTTTTAACGAATTTTAGTCGACTAATTTTGAATTTCAAGTGCAAAATTGTTTTTATCTTACCAGATTGGCAATTTTGCTCGAATTTTAGCACTTCTAGCCACTTTTGGTTGAGTTTCCGAGGTAAAGTCTTAGAATTTGAGAAAATTTTTGTTCTTAAATTGCAAGAAGAGACAATAATAGCCAAATTTTTGATATTCTTCGGTTCTACATCAGCACTTTTTGGTTCTAAGCCGTATAAATTTTTGAATTTAAGATCCAATTTCGTTATGAATCATCATTTTTTCAGAAAATCTCCCAAAGTATTTACTTTTTTAATATCAAAACTAAAAGTATAACTCGTAAATACTAGTCCTCGGTGCTAATTATGGACGTTATGGTACTAATTTTAGCCCCCGGTGCTAATTATGGTTGTTGTGGTAGTAATAATTTTTGTAAAATAACTTACCCTAGTGGTGTAGGCGCCTTCAGTAGCACTCTCAATCTCTCTACTCAGCCCAAAATCGGCAATTTTACAAATTAATTGTGAATTAACTAAAACATTCCTAGCGGCTAAATCCCGATGTACATAATTCATTTCACTTAAATATTGCATACCGGATGCAATCCCCCTTAACATACCAACTAATTGGATAATTTGAAATTTCCCATCATTAGCACGTAAAAACGTATCCAACGAACCATTCTCCATATATTCAGTAATTATCATAACTGGATTCGATTTTGTTACAACACCTTGCAGGAATATCACATTTGGATGTTCAAATTGGCCCATTATTGACGCTTCCGTTAAGAAATCATTACGTGCCTTATCTAATGAGCCGGCTTTCAATGTTTTTATTGCTACATCAATATCGATATTGTTCATTTTCAATTTGCCCTTACATACATCCCCAAATTCACCACCACCAATTATCGCTTCAATTGTTATACAACTGGCATCGATTTCACGGGCAAATTCACGTACCGCCTGATTTGGATCTTCATACGTATGTGGATCGATATAAGTACGCGATGAACCACTAATTCCAGTAAATAAAGGCGTTGTCACTATAAAACAAAAAAACAAAAACAAAAAAATCACAATAATAACCCTCTAGAAATACAGGGTATACACCACGCTAATTGGCCATGAATTTGCAACGTAAGTCGCAACTAACTTCATCTAATTCCCACTATAGGGTTAACTGGTGTAATTTCATAAAAGTCACTAAATTTGACATATATCAAATTCACAGCCAACTATGGTTAATTGGCGCGAATTTTAAATGAACTAAATTTGACATATGTCAAATTCACAGCCAACTATGGTTAATTGGCGCGAATTTTAAATGAACTAAATTTGACATATGTCAAATTCATAGCCAACTATGCGATTAATTACAAGTACACCCTGTATAAATCCATATATAGGAAATAATAAGCAAAATAAATAAATTCGAAAAAACAAGATACCTTTGGAATGGGTGGTAACAATAGGGGAATTATCCAAGCCGTGACGAACTAAAAAAACAAAAATTTGGAAAAAATCATAACCAAACCAAAAAAAAAAAAACAATAACAAATTTCGATAAGTGCTTAGTGTTAATTAAAATTAATTAATTAATTAATTAAAAATAAAATTAATTAAAATAGAGAATTTTAATAGAAAATTAGGGGACTTACTGTAGGTAACTACCAATCCTGGGGAGTAGCGTGAAAGTGTATCGTAGGCATTATTCAATTTAGGGTAGGTGCAGACTGTTGTGTAATAGTTTTATTTTTTTATTTAGAAAAAAAAAGAAGTAGAATAGAATTAGAAACAAAACTAATTATACAGGGTGATTCAATATTATAACCTATTCGTAGAAATTTCCATCAATAATAGTGAATCACCCTGTATATTCTATTCGTGATCTAGATATCTATAGAAATATATACAGAATGTCCTCAAATCAACACATACAGGGTGTACAATATTATTTAAACTCGCAGTAGTCTATGATTTCTTGTTTCAACTAAATAATCTGCATTACCGACACTCTATTAAAACAAGAGGATGTCGGTAATGCAGATTAGACAATTGAAATAAGAAGTCAGGCTACTGCGAGTTTAAATAATATTGTACAACCTATACAAGTTAAGACATACGTTTTGTTGTTAATCACTATTTGACAACTCATCGAGTTACGACATACGTCTTGTTGTTTATATCGATTTTATGTATTCTATTGTAGAATAGATCAAGTTACGAGTTACGTCTTGTTGTTAATTGAAGTTTTATTGGACATCCTGTATATATTAGAAATTTGTTAAAACTACGTGATTTCTAGAGGTTAATTTCAATCAAATATTGATAAATAAATAAAAAATAATTCGATTTGTGATGATAAATGATAATAATAAAAATCTTTGTTACCTTCACCATTCCTGTATTCTAATGTATCACAGTCACTTGGTTGTTTTTTATTGCATTCATCATTAGAACGTGATCGTAAAAAGACAACCGTAAATATGATAACAATCACTAAAATTACAACAACTGAAACAATCCCGGCTGCTACCAATTTTAAACGTAAACCCTCCTCATCACCCATATAAGCTGTAAAAACAAAAAAAAAACAATAATCGTAGAATATAGAAAGAAATACAGGGTGAACCTAGATAAACGACCATTATTCAAAATGGGTAGAGCAACCCACTCTTATTTGAAATAGATGAAACAATTGATACTTTCAATAATAGGCAATTATCTTGACTCACCCTATATACGGTACAATCCAACTAAATATCAATAATTATAGAATTTGAGGTTAATTTCGAATTGTTCATATTTAATTGTAAATTTATCTACCGGTATTTAAGACTTGTCCTGTTGTTTTAAAGATAACCGGTGAATAAGCACCCCAACCCCTTTGTGTTTTCGCCCGTACTTGCAACCCATATTCAGTACGTTGTTGCAATCCACGTATTGTTGCCGTTAATTCAATTGTTGATAAACTCGTATAATTATCCATATCGGATCTAGGAAACCATCGAACTTCATAGGCTTCAACCAAATCATTATTATTATTATTAGTGTTGGTAATATCAGTATTATCATCATTTGTTGATGATGATGATGATGATGTTGATATTGATGATGATGGTGCA
Organism: Mylabris phalerata; assembly: GCA_020740385.1. Classification (NCBI taxonomy): domain Eukaryota; kingdom Metazoa; phylum Arthropoda; class Insecta; order Coleoptera; family Meloidae; genus Mylabris; species Mylabris phalerata. Next base: position 569,820 of record JAJEOX010000142.1, on the reverse strand, counting down.
TCCCATACTAAACTAATTTCACTACTTAATACACTAACAACACGTACATTTGTGACACTACTAGCTACTGATGCTTCTGTTGTTACAGTAACATCAGCATATTCAGGTGGTTTATCTGTACGTAAATAGGAGACACCATTTTCAGCGAATATTTGAAAACGATATGTTGTTACAGCATTTAAACCAGATATTGTCAGTCTTGTTACATTGAAAGTTTCCTTGAAAATCAAAAAAATTAATTATACAGACTGTACAAGAGTATATCACATCATAGTTGGCTATGGATTGGTTATGTCATGTCGTAGATTGATTCATTTATTACTAAATTTGACATATGTCAAATGTTCGAATAATGGTACCTAACCAAAAACACAGCCAACTGGTATTTAGTAAATCTAGTGATGTAGTGGAAAGTGTTGAATTTGATACTTACAAGCGGGAAATTTAAATAAAACAATAATAATAATAATAATATTTTAGACAGAAATTTCAATAAAACAAAAAAAAAGAAAGTTCTTTAAAACAAAATTCATTAAAAATAAGAAAAATATGTTTAAAACGATAAAATTTGAGGTTATATTGCCGATCTAGAAACAAACGAGTGTCGTCTAGTTTGTCAGTGATACCAATGTAAGAATATGAATTTTACCATACATTTCTATATAAATGTTATTAATCTTTGAATTGTACAGTTGGCAACAAATTCAAAACTTTCTACTACATGAATGGAATTTCAATAAATTGACGCCAATTTACTACCCACAATTATTCCATGACTAGTAGGCTAGGTTAACATTTGTTTTTCATTCGTACATCTCTCAATAATGAATCAAGCTATGACTTGATGAAACAAAAGCATAGCCAACTACACAGAGTGAGCCAAGTGGTTGGCCTATTAGACGGTGAAAGAGTTCTAATTGATGAAAGTTTCTGAAATTTGGAATGCACCCGTTTTTCCACCTGACCTACACCCGGAAAATATTTTCGTTGTTCTATCAACCCCCGGTGTATGGGGTAGTGCACCCTACTTTCTTATTTTAAATAGAATGGTATCTTTTTTATTCCATATTTAGATTCTACGATAAAAATGAAATAGACTTTGATAACATGACTTATGACCTAGCGTTAATAGTTTTTGGGGAATTTCGAGTTTTTCTGAAAATTTTGTTTTATTAAAAAATTCATATCTCGGAAACTAGAGTTGCTAGACAATCTAAATTTGGAAATCAAATTGCTCAAACCATGTACTTTATGTTAAATTTTATAGAATTAAATTATCTTTCAGTGTTTAGCTGAAATCAGTTTTTCTTTCAGCCAATTTTCAAAACCCGATAACTTTCTTATTTTAAATGGAATGGTATATTTTTCTTTCCACGGTTAGATAGAGAAAAAATTCTGCATCGAATCATATTAGCATTCCCTATACCTATCTCTAATAATTTTTCAGTTATTCGAGATTTTCGATTTCTAATAATTTACCACCTGAAACGAAATACTAAAACATAGTAGGCTTAGCGAAACAATCTTCTGTCACAATTAACCTCAAAATAATTAATTATTTTTATATTTTTTAATTTAAAAATCATAGAAGAAATTGACAAATAATTAAATTAAAATTAATTGGATTCTCTTTTCATGTAAAATTGGCTGAAATCGCTGAAAAAACGTACAAAATAATCATTGTTAACCTCAAATGTGACAGTTAATGTCATTTTGCTAAGCCTCCTATGCATTTCTTTATAGGCGAATTATTAAGTCATAGACAACTAGACACTAGTGAATTTCAGACGGGACAAAACTATTGAAAATTGAAAATCTTAAATAACAGAAAAACTATCAGCGATAGGTATAGGAAATGTTAATACAGTTCGATGTAGAATTTTTTTCTCTATCAAACCGTGTAAAGAAAAATATACCATTCCATTTGAAATAATAAAGTTATTGGGTTTTGAAAATTGGCTGAAAGAAAAATTCATTTCGGCTAAATGCTGAAAGATAATTCATTTCTGTAAAATCTGAAATAAAGTACATAGTTTAGACTTTTCGAGTTCCAAATTTGGATTATCTATCAACGATATCTTCAAATATATAAATTTTTTAATCAAACACTACAGAATCAAAATTTTCAGAAAAAGTCGAAATTCCTGAAAAACTATTAACGCTAGACCATAGGTTATATTATTAAAGTCTATTTCATTTTCATCATAAAATCTAAATATGGAATAAAAAATATACCATCCCATTTAAAATAAGAAAGTAGGGTGCACTACCCCATACACCGGGGGTTGATAGAACAACGAAAATATTTTCCAGATGTAGTTCAGGTGGAAAAACGGGTGATTACCAAATTTCAGAAACTTTCATCAATTAGAATTCTTTAAACGTCTAATAGGCCAACCACTTGGTTCACCCTGTATTAATGTTATTAATCTTTGAATTGTACAGTTGGCAACAAATTCAAAACTTTCTACTATATGAATGGATTTACTATAGAAACATTACCAGTATACAATCGTATTCTATAACTTTCCTAAAATTCGTTACTATGACAACGCTAGAGATCGACAATCTGTTTGAATAGAGCTTCCATCTCAGTTTTTATTATTCCATTGTGGATAATTGAAAAGAAACGTCAATAAAATAGGTTATACAAAAAATAATTGATTTCCAACGTTGTCATAGTAACGAATCGTCACAGTTTAATACGTCACATAATTGGCCGTGTCGTAGATTAGTTCATACATTAAATTTGACATTTATTAAAATTAAAACTACGCAAAAAACATCTCTTCTTGTCTAATTCATAGAAATTCGTTGAAATTACAGGGTGTTCAATGCTATTTAAACTCGCAGTAGTCTATGACTTCATGAACGTATGTCGGTTTCTTATTTCAACTCTATAATCTGCATTATCGACAATCTATTGAAAGAAGATGTCGGTAATGCAGATTATTTAGTTGAAATAAGAAATCGACATACGTTCGCAAAATCATAGGCTACTACGAGCTTAAATTATGTTGTACACCTTGTATAAATAATAGACACACAGAAAGTGAATCAGATAGTTGGCTATGAATTTTGTATCGTAGCTTTCTTCGAACACTTAAAAGTGACAAATGTCGGATTTAATAGTTATTATGAATCAATCAACGACAATCTGTATTTTTCCCCCAATTTAAACTTACTGTATTTGGATTGTATTGCACTAAACCCAAACTACAAACATCACATTTGATACGATAATAAATATCGGAACGTCCTCCTGTATATTCGGGTGGATTCCATATCAATACAACTGTTGATTGGTCAACGAATGTTACAGTGAGATTTTGTGGAGCTGATGGTGGTTCTAAAATACCAATAAACACAATTTTAAAGGGTGTTCCACGATATTTCAGTTCGCAGTAGCCTATAATTTTGTGAATGTCGGTTAGTTTCTTATTTCAACTGTGTAATCTGCATTACCGACAAACAATTGAAACAAGAGTATGTCGGTAATGCAGATCGTAGAGTTCAAACAAAAAACTGGCGCACAATCACAAAGCCATAGGTTATTGTAAGAGAAAAAGAGACAGACTAATGTTTTAAGTTGGTATTAATTGGTGCCAACAGTTGTTTTGCTTAGTTAGTGACTTTTGAAAATTAAGTTGGCTGTCATTTTGAAAATTTCAATACTTACGTGTACATGAGATATTTTTGGAATCAGTAGCGGCACGATAATAGCCTTTATTACAACGACATTCGGATAAACCGTAATCTTGACCAGTTGAATGTTCCGGACATGGTAAACAAGCACCATCGCCAACTTCCGCTTTGTAAGTACCAGGAGCACAGACTGTTAACAAAAATTTTAATAAAAATCTACAATAATGGCAAAAATACATCAAAAACTACAGAGCATGAATTAAGTTACGACACTACATAACCTAATCTAGTAAATCCACTCATGTCGTAGAGAGTTTTGAATTTGTTGCCAACCTTATAGTTCAAAAACTAATAACATTCATATAGAAACGTATGGTTAAATTTATATTCTAACGTTGGCATCACTGACGAACTAAACGATAATCGTTTGTTTATAGATCAACAATATAACCTCAAATTTTATGTTTTTAAACATAATTGTTTATTTTTAATGAATTTTGTTTTATTGATTTTTATAAAGAAATTTATTCAAATTTCCCGCTTTCAAGAAATGGGCGCAAATGTCAAATTCAACACTTTCCACTGCATCCTAGATTTACTATGATATAGATTATATATTTTCATATTAAGTGTACTGTGGTAATTTAGTTCGCAGTTGGCTATGTCTTTGGTACATAGAGTGTCGTAGTTTAATTCAGATAAAATCATAGCTAACTGCGATTTTTCAGTAGTAAAAAGAGAATATAAGGTTTGTTCCATCCAACTTACCGCTACAAGTTTGTTTCTCCATATCGGCTTGGAAACCGGCTTTACATTTACAACCCCCAGTTGGTAAAGTCCATTTACCATCCCCTTTACACAAATATGACGGTTCATTATTGTTGACAATTTCAGCATTTGGAACACATTCACCAATTGCCTGTTCAATTATTGCAATTTCTTTGCCAGTTGGTGTGGCTGGGAAACGTGCAAAATTAATTGTAACTTCTGGACAGGTTATATAATAGACTTTAATTGCTAATAATGATATACAAGCACCCTGATCACGGAATGCCAAATAAACACCCTTCTTTGTTACCGGTATACTTTTTACTTCGGTATTTATGATGACTTCATTGTTCGAATTGAAACGACCCTCACCGGCAGCTATACGACCTATAAACAATAAAATTATAACCTCTAATTTTTTTTTTTTGACAGTTGTTGAGCAACCCACCGATCAATTTGTAACGTTCAGCATCCCATGGTGGTGGTTCCCTTGTTGCCGCATCAAATTCATAATATAGTAGACTAAAGGTCTCTTTGCACGATAGGGCATTACCAGGAAATAAGCTACAATCTCTTATTGTAAATTTAATTTCAATATAAATACGATTGGCAACACCGCGATCAATAAATGGCGTCCATAACCAATTATTGACATTATTATAACCAACATCGCATACGACATATGAACGCCAATTTATGCCCTTTTGGAAATTTGTAAACGACTCCTCCACCCACTAGAAACAAGAAAAAAAAAACAATTGAACAACTATTATCAGATACCATCTTAGATGAAACACTATGTATATACATCAAATACAGCACTATTTGTAATTGGCTGTCTCGGTTAGTTCGTGTCGTAGATTGATTCATATGCTTGAAAGATCGCAAAGCTTGCTAGATTTGTTAACATTTGGCCGCCATCTTCTATTGGTAGAAAATCCTTTACCAACCGTACTTAATTCTAAATACTTGGAAAATCTAGTAGGCCTTGATCAAATGTCAAATTTAGTAGAATATGAATCAATCTACGACACTATTTAACTAAAACAAAAACATAACCAACAACAGGGTAGATTCTATTGAGTTTTCTAATCACGCACTGTATATACAAGGGGGTTGGAATTGCCGTTCTGTAATCAACAATGATTAGTGACTATAGCAACCCATATTAGTGGTGTTGTGTATGTTTCTTTTTGTTCTTAATACAATTGTTCAGAAATTTCTTCAAATATAACTAGAAAAATTCGATTTGTAACCCATAAAGGCGGGTAAACACTATAATATCTACTTATATTGGACCAATATAGCACCAGAAGGGGATGAAATATGTGTGTAACTACCTTTAGTAGTCTACTCTAATCAAATAGGCTGCTATATTCATTTGTCTTTAACAGCCATCTAGATTTTACGGTTTTTATGTTGGAAATCCACCCTTATGATGAATTTAAGAATTCTGTCTTATCCTTATCTACCCCTTCGCACTACCCTTTCGGCATTGATAAAAGAAAATCTGTGTGTGGGTTGGTAAAACGAATCATTACACCCTTCATTTTTTTCGTTTCAAACCCTATTTCTTCCTCTATCCAGATAAATTTTTCTTCCATTTCAGTTCATATAAAAAGATTTCATTTCATCATTTTCATCCCCTAGAAGACTACCCCTCTCTACACATTGACAGACTACTAACGTTATTATTATTTTTTTTTACGAAGACGATCGGTTAATGTTGTTGAATTTAAATCAGGGTCCATAATACACGGGCGACACAGCCAGCATACCTACCCCTAGATAGACACGAGAACGAACGTTGACGACGACGACGACGAGGGTGAGATAATTGAGTTAGGCGTAAAATAGGGGGTGGTTTATATATATATATACGTGTATACGTGTGTTGAGGTGCAAGTATGTAGGAATAGGTGGGGGATGAACAGGGGATGAGAAGATGACGATGACAACATTTTGATTCTTTTGAATCATCAAATTTTTTCCACCCCTTTGGTCTTCCCAAAACTAAAAGAGATGGAATTTCCAAGAAAAACTCTAAAAAAGGGTTGTAATTTAATTTCGTTATAAAGAAAATATTGTACAATAACAGTGGCGTAACAGGAATAGTAAACTATTAGTTTATAACCTCAAAAAGATAAAGTGACAGCTGTCAATTTTGATAAAACACTAGAATTTCATCCCTCTAAAACTACAGAGACCGAATTTTCATAAAGGAAAACTCTAAAGGGGTTGTAATCCAATTTTATAATAAAGAGAAAATTGTGCAAGTTTAATGGAGTAACAAAAATACAACTCTACTATTTTATAACCTCAAAAATAATAAATGACAGTTGTCAATTTCCATACAACACGAAATTTTCCGATTATTCCGTTAAATTATCGAATTTTCCACATTTCCTAAACTATAAACCGAATTTGCACAAAGAACAACTCTAAAGTGGGTTGCTGGAATCTAATTTTGTAATAGAAAATAACAATGGCGCAACATAAAAATGCCACACTACTTTATAACCTAAAAAAAATTAAACAATTGTCAATTTTATTGGTAGTTTTTCTCATCTATGTATATATAGGGGTTGTAACAACCCTTAAATTTTTTGTATTAGAAAAATACAGACTCCCATCTATAATAAACAACATTTTTATCATTCCCGACAATAAAGTCTAAGCGTGCTCTGGATGACAATTCGCTTAATATTTTATTTCAACTACAATTCATCCCCATTTAAGTTGACTAGAAACAAAAAAAAACTACCCTTATTGCTGTTAGATAAAGACAACGATAATTTCGTTATACTGTTTTCCACCTTGAAAGGCAACAATAAATAAAACGTAGAAGTATAAGGCGAGTATTTCACCCCCTTCTAAAATCAACCACCTTTACGACTTTTAGATACAAAACAACCCCTGTTTGTACAATTTGTATTATTTTTTTTTTATGTAGAGAGAGAGAATGCAATTTCGAATTGTTGGACAATTTAGGAATTTGTTGTTTGAACGAGAATCATCCCTATTGCGTATTTGGGGGTGTTTTTTTTCTATATAAACGATAGAAGATTGAGAAATTCTAAGGGTAGTAAACGGGAGAAAAATAAGAAGGGTGAAAATGTTGAGAACAGAGGAAATTAACTATCTTGGTACGTGTTGGAAATAAATAAAAAGATTAATTTAATGCTTGTTTTTTTTGTTTTTGCTATTTTTTTTTGGGGATGATTGATGCATGACTGGTTTATAATTTAATAAATAAATAATAATGATGGTAATAATAATAATAATAATAGTACTAATGACGTTATTATTAATAATAAAGGATAAGAAATTCAGGAAGAATAACGAGTTTTTTATAATTCTAACCTATCTATCTTTCTCACCGATTAGTTTACCAACACACATTCTTGATTGTAATTAGATTTTTTTTCTTATTTGTTTTGTGCTATCGATACTTTCTTCCTTATAACTGTTGTTATGCACGAATTAATGTTCGATTTTATGATCAAACATCATTATTGCAATTATCAATTTGTAAAAATACAGGGTGTGCCTATTTAATATTAGGCACAACAGGTACACCCTGTAGAAATGGAAGAATTTAAAATAAATTTACCCCTGGTGTGTTTGCTTGAGGTCCATACGGGTAACGTGTCCATTGTAATGATTCCTCCCTTGTTGTATCCAAAAGGACAACTGTAACAAAATTGAACAAAAGGGGTGAGAAATTTTCATATAAATATTCACTTTTAATTTGATCAGTAATACCGATATTATAAGGGTTGATTGATAAAATTTTAGAGGTTTAATTAAAAACCCATCCTTACTAGAACTTATTGTTATATTTAATCATATCAGGAGTATATAAAAAATATTCCATAGAAAAGTATCAGGAGCAAATTTATTATTATACTTACATCTTCACAATTGGAGTTAGAGAATAGCAGGAGTAATAGTATCAAAGGCGTTTACTTTGGAGTAATTCAGGAGGTATATCAGCAATTTCGATCAGGAGATTTCCACGAATTTGAATGAAAAGTAGCAGGCGCGCAATTATAAGGGTTGTAAAACTGATAAAATTTAAATCCACCCTTATTAAAACTAAAATTACGTTTAATTTTATAGTTTAGATATTTGAATTTAAACAATACAGTTCTAATAAAGTTTAATCAAAAATTAACAGGAGCCTTACAGTTAAAAATTAATAAACATACTGATTTTTATAGAAAATCATCGTCACAGGAGTATAAGAAAATTTGATATAAAAGTATCAGGAGCAAATTTATTGCTATACTTTTACAACTTTGCAATTGGAGTTAGAAAATAACAGGAGTAAAAATATCAAAATCGTTTACTTTGGAGTAGTTCAGGAGGTATATCAGTAATTTCGATCAAGAGATTTACACGAATTTGAATGAAAAATAATAGGCGTGCAATTAAAGTGATAAAATTTAAATCCACCCTTATTAAAATTAAAATTATGTTTAATTTTATAGTTTAGTGTAGATATTTGAATTTAAACAATACAGTTCTAATAAAATTAACAGGAGCCTTACAGTTAAATTAATAAATATACTCATTTTTATACAAAATTATCGTATCAGGAATATATGAAAATTTGATATAAAAGTATCAGGAGCAAATTTATTGCTATACTTACACCTTTGCAATTGGAGTTAGAAAATAACAGGAGTAATAGTATCAAAAGCGTTTACTATGGTGTAATTCAGGAGGTGTATCAGTAATTTCGATCAAGAAATTTCTACGAATTTGAATGAAAAATAGCAGGCGCGCAATTATAAGGGTTGTAAAATTGATAAAATTTAAATCCAGTAGTTATTAAAATTAAAATTACGTTTAATTTTATAGTCTAGTGTAGATATTTGAATTCAAACAGTGAAATTCTAATAAAGTTTGATCAAAAATTAACAGGAGTCTTACAATTAAAAACTAATTTTTTATATAAAATTATCGTATCAGGAGTATAGAAAATTTGATATAAACGTAACAGGAGTATCAATTCATATTTAAAATAATTGATGAGGTGTATCAGGAGATATTTAAGAATTTGAATTAAAAGTAACAGGCACGCAATATTAAACACCAATTTTGTATTAATTCAAAGCCAGTATCAGGAATAGAAGAGGTAATAAACTACAATAAACCAAAAATTGAAATATAAGGAGCACAGATGATTCTTTTGAAAAATAACCTTTACCACACCGATTATGATTGTGATAGTATAGAAAAGAAAATGTTTAAAACAAATGAAGTTTAAATTAAAATCTTGCTCCTAATACCATATAGCAATTTTATTGAAATTGATTTTAAAATTCTTCAACAATATTGGGTCAGTTTTTTGTCCTCTCATTCAATCTATTCAAGTACCTCTTCTGTTTTTTTTTTTTGTTTTTTTAATTTATGATTAATACCATCAATATTATTACGGTAAATAGTTTGAATGTATAAAAAAATAAAATACCAAACGGTAGCAAAGAGGATTATAACTTTTTAAAAGACGATTATCACTATTGAAAAGAATTAGATCACGTCTTCATCACTATCGTCTTTGATATTCTAAATGATAACGGTAATGATATAACAACTTTATTGCGCTATAATAAAGGCATTGATCAAATAAACTATTTAATAATAATAATAATAATAATGATTATAATAATAGAAAGAAGATTATCATTATTATCAGTCGTATTCTCTAATTTTTAGCGTTTCGTTACCATAACAACCGTAAAGATTGACAGTTTCTTTGGACAGTACTTCTATCTCACTCTTTACAATTCTACTGTATGTATAATTGAAAAGAGATAACAATAGAACTGGTTGTTATGGTAGCGAAATGTTGTCATGGTAACGGATCGTCAAACAGTTAGGGAATATCACTGTCGAAATTTTGACGAGACAATCGCCAACGAATGGATCATCTCCCCCTCTCTCTTTCTCTCAGTGTGAGAATATTTGAAGCTTTTCTTTAGTAATAATAATAGTAATAATAATAATAATAAAGATGATAATGGTAATAATAGCCACCATTATCGATAATCATTTATCATAACTGTTATCCAATAAATATTATTTTTGTTGTGTTTTCTATCTAATAAATAACTCTATCTCTATCTGTATCGTTAAAATTCTATCTATCTATCTATCTATCTATCTATATAGATTGCTATGACTATAATTTTTATTGTTTTTTTTCGATCTACCTACCACAAGTCTTAAAAGATGGGCATATACGATGGATGGATGGGTTGGTAGAATTATAGAGCGAATAAAAATAGATGGAAATACCTCAACGCCGGTATACCGTGACAACACTATTATTATTTTTACTGTACTATTATTAATAATAAAATAAAAAAAAAATTGAAACACTTTAATCTTTAATATCAGAAAGTTTCACATCTCTTTAGAAGTGAAAATCTAGTAGTCGCCATTTTTATATATTTATATAATATAACAAAAGACAATCATAGTCTACTTGATGTTGATTTTTTCTTTGTTTCTTCCCTCTCTTTCTAACCAATTATTAAATAGTAAACTAACAATAATTGAGAGAGAGATAGAAAATATATGTAGAGAGAGAAAGAAACAAAAGACCCAGTAAAATCACAGGTAACTTTAATTTCTTTGAACTACATACTGTATAGACACACACATTATTATTAAAGTCATATTAAAAATCCATCATATTAATGTACTTTTGTTTTTTGATTTTTTTTTTTTTTTGAGAATTAAGTAGTAGAACAATCTTGTTTTTTCCGTCTATTGAGTGTACAAAAACTTATCTCACAGTTGGCTATGTCTTTTGTACGTCATGTCGTAGCTCTATTGTACCAAATTTGACATTTGTTAATGTCAAAACTGGACGAACAAAGCTACGACTCACGTCTCAAACGCCAACCATGAATTAATAAAATATGGATTTAGAATTAATGTAGTATAAACTTAACAAAAAAAAAAATAATAACAAAGTTGGCTGTATTTTAATTTTGTAGTGTCGTAGATTGATTCATACTCGATTAAATTTGACATTTGTGGCATAGCCGACTACGAAATCAATTACTATGGTACACTCTGTATATAAAACAATAATAATAGTAATAATAATAATAGAAAAGTTTGTATAAGTGAAATATAGGTGTGTTTTATTATCATTACTATTATTATTATTATTATTATTATTATTATTATTATTATCATTCTATGACAAGCCCATCATTTTGTTATTTCTTTATTATCATTATTATTATTATTATTATTACTATTATTATTGATATCTCAATGCTATTATTATGTTACAAGTGAAAGTTGCTACCTGTTTAATGATTACTTCAATTTTAAGAGACTTATTGGATTTTTATCTAAAATTTCCTGTTAAATAAACAAAAATTATCATTTATTATCAATGATAATAGTTATTTATTGATTATACAGGGTGATTCATTTATTTTTCCTTTTTATAACGGTAGTACTACAGTAATTTATCTCCTGGTAGGCTAAGTTTTAATTAAGTAGTGTCGTAACTTGATTCGTTTACTTGTTGGTTTAATTCAAGAAATATCAAATTTGATAGAATATGAAGTAAGCTACAACATTACGTACCAAAACTGTATCCAATTGCCGCTTTAAAACATCGTTTTAATAATATTTTTAGAATCTACGGTTAATTTTTGAGATATCAGGATTTGTCTATTGTAGGTTATAATTTTATAACCTTTTTAATGAATTTTTTTGTTTTTCTTATTACTAGATCATAGAGTAGTGAAAACGGATACGATAAGAATTCTAAATATTTCCGATTTACAAATCATTCGATTTAGTAATAGCAATCGTTATAGTAATATCGGAAAGGTTATAATTTTATAACCTTTAAAACAATTCGTATGTATATTTCTACAAATTGTTTCTAATTATTGGAACAATTGAATCAATATTTTTTTTTCAATTATATCTCAATTATTACTATTAGAATGGAAATTAAACAATTTCCAATAGACTTTCACAATTAAAGGTTAGAATTTTATAACCTTAAAAATTAGAACAATGAATAATAACCATAACAGGGTCAAATTGTAGGAATAAAGCAAAACAAGCGCCGATTATTCGAATAAATAACAAAGTTGGCTTGTTTCAAGTATATGAATCAATCTACGATTTACGTAACGAAATCATAGCCTACTATGAGATGGGAATACACCTTGTAGAATTAAGTTTGGTTATGTAAGAATTATTGTAAATGTTTTGCAAATTAATTAATGTATTTGAATATAGATTTATTATCTGATATTATCTCTTATTAATAATTGAACATTTGTGTTAATTATTTTTTAAAATTAGAAAGTGAAATTAATCATTTAATAGACGAAAAAAAAACACGAAGCAATAATTGATGAATGATTTGCACAACTGTCAATTCTGACATAAATAAATCATAAATTTATTCAACATCTAGTTGTCTATGTATTTCATTTGTCTTTCCCACCAATTAAAATACTTTCCAATTAATAAAATTCATCAAATTCGTTAACTTTTTTGTTTTTTTTTTTTTTTTTTTGTTTTTTACTGTTAAATATAGCTAGTGATATTTTAGGTTACAAGTTGGTAGACCTGTCTCGTGTATCGATTCCACCTCCGCCCACTCTCCTGTCACAGAAATACCCTCGGGACTCGTGTGTATGTGTTCATCTCTACCACCACCACCCCTTTTCGGTCGTCTCTAACATTTTCTAAACTCACTTCAGGGCGGCTATCACCACCACCACTACCGCCGCCATCATCATAGTCGGCGGCGGTGGTGGCGGCTTCATCGTCATCCCCTTTGAAGTTGGAATATTTCACCGAAATTCCCTCAACCACCCCACCACTTATATACCTTAGATCTATCTTTTAATATTAAACGATCTAGTGTACTGTGGATGAGTGAGATAAATCGATTTTGATAGATAGAGATAGAGATTATGGAAATCTACTAAAACATTTGAAAATAGTTTTTGTTTATATTCTATTGTTTACTACTACTACTACTACTACAACCCTGGATTTAGTTTACTAGATTTTCGAGAATATTTATTAAGAGGGTGGATAAATGATGTGCTTTTGTTTATCGACAAACACATCCTTAGATCAACAAAACAAAACACATACCTTATATTGGAATAATTTTTAACCACCCCACAACAACCCCCTACTAACCCTTAAACGAATCAACCCCTTTAAATCTACTAAAACTATAACGACACTGTTTTAAGTTCGAAACTAGTTTCACCTAGTTTTTGACTTTTATTATTCAAATCAGAATTTTAAAGGTGAATTCACACGATTTATTCAAATATACCGCGTCTATTGCAAATTGGACAACTTGTCTAAATCATGTTAAAGTCAAAACTAATTAAATTTTAATAAAATTCAACTGATGGGCAATTAATTTGAAACGTAGTTCGTAGTTTAGTTCGATTACACTCGACAATACAAATGCCAAATTTAGTAAATGAACTAATCTACGACACTAAGGTAAAATAGAACACCTGATTTATAAAATCAGAGAAACAAAGATAGATTAATAGAAATATTATTGAGTTAGACAAAGACTAGTTGTTTTTACTTTTTAATCGTGGTATATAAACATCACTGTCAAAATAAATAAAACAATTGAATCGGATAGAAATTGAACGAATCAAGCAACCACAACACGAGTTTTTTGTTTTTTTTTAAAAGAAAATGGCTATAGTTTTAAAACAAATAACAAAATGGCGGAAGTTTTTCTGAAAAATAAAAGAAAAACTAACCTAAAATAAACAAACTCTAAAATTGTTTTAAAATACAATGAAAACTAGATTTAATCGATAAAACAAATAAGTTTTTCCCAGTGTAAATTGGCCGTTTTTAAAACTCCAACAATATACAGGGTGTTTCTAATAAATTACTCATTGTAGATTTAAAATCGAATCGTATTCAAATTCAAATTAGGTTAAGTATTTTGATTGAATCACCCTGTATAGAGAATTTATAATATTTTCTTGAAAATAATTGTAAAATTTTAATGTTTTACTAATGAACCAATCCTACAATTTGTTTAATTACGGAATTCGTAATAGAATTTAAATTTTACGTAATAATAATAATAATAGTTTCAATTTTATATTATCGTAGTAGACTATTGAATAATTTCAAATGTGGGTTGATTTAAAATTAAATAAACAACAACAAACAATAGAAAAGCAATTAGATAATGATAAAGTGAAAGAATCATTAATAGGTTTGTTCCAACTATCGATAATTACCGATAATAACGCAATTACAAAGTGTAGTACAGTTGGCTATGATTTAATCGTACACTTGTATGAAATGTCAAAATTTGCTAGCATATGAACCAATCTACGACACTATATAATTAAAGACACAGCCTACTAAAAAGCGTCTTTAAAAATTGTCGAAATCCCATAATAATTATTATTGTAGGTTATAATTATTTGATTATTCTAAATTATGTAAATCTTTGTTGGAAAATAATTATTAAAAATTTCCATTTCGGTAATTTTCAACATAAATAAATCAACATAACCATAGATAATAAAGACATTTGTTTCTTCATATTTTCATCATCATCACCATTATTATTATTATTCGTTGTTTTAATTTTAGAGACATTAATTATTGTAAAATTTGAATTAGAGTGGGAAAATTAGAAATCTAATTGTACATGTCAAATATTTACATAAATGAAGATAAAGATCAAGATTAAGATTAACTTTATAGATTCCTATATCCATCTTTGTCTAATCTAATTATTATTAACAGTAGTCTATCTTTGTTTTACGTGTAGTATGAGTACGGCCATTATTAATACGGAATTCATCCGGTTTAATTTCCTTTCATTAATTATTAATGTTTGATATATTAATAGAAAAGGGGTAGAAGAGAAGGGGGTGTAGAAAAATTGAGAAAGAGTAGAAGGGTAGCTATATTTTGATTAATTCAAAAGAAAAATGGCCCTTTAAAGATTCATTCGCAAATTCTACAACGTGTTTAGAACCGTACAGGTTTACTCGATTCACCGATTTTCCTTGATGACGTCACCAATTAATCTAAATTATACCAATAAACGTACAATTTAAGTGAAACGTTCTGTATACATTTATTTTATTTAAAAAAAAATCAACGTCCATGTTTTTTTCTAAATTCAAGGTTAAGAAAAATTAATTTCTTTATAAAGCAGGTATATAATAAAATATAATTAAAATAACAATGGAATTGACAAATGAATATATGTACGCATGTGTCTACTTGATCAATATTAGATTAATAATAATTACAAGAATTATTGCTACTGATTGAACGATATTAATAAAATATCGATAGAAATAAAAAATAAAACACTACCGGTTCGACCACACCTTTTTTTTTTAAATTCCACTTAAATAGACGCTCTGTATATTGCGATAATTGACTTCTCAGTTGGCTATGTTTTGGTGATGTTACAAAAATTTGACATTTACAAACAAACGACTCTAAACGCATGGCCAACTGTATTTTACTCAAATTTGTTATAATATCGAATTTCCGGTATGTTTAAATGGAACACTCGGTATACGTTAAAGATGTGTCGTTTTTTTTTTGTTTTATTTATTTTTGAAGTAATTTCCAACCCGACTCATTAATTTCCTTCAAACCGAAGACAAAAACAAATTAATCTAAATTTCCACTAAAAATACACACCATTAATTGTTATTCTGTTGTTTTATTTTATTTTTTTTGGTTAATTTATTTTAGAAATCAAGCAACACATGAAATACTACGTTGGTATATCAACACAACATCCTTTAAGCTCAAATTTTAAAAGTGGACCAAACGAAATACCCGTTGACATACCAATTAATTCTGTAATTTGTTACAGGTTTTTTTTTTATTTGGTTAATTTTTATTTTAATGGTTTTATACTAAAAATAATCCCCTAGATTGTTGTCTAAATTTATATCACTACTATATACAGGGTGATTTCTATATAGAGAAGTTGTTTATAACCAATCAATTCGTAACAAATCAAAATTCGCGCTAAATTCTCACCAATAGTTTGGTTATGGTGGTAAATGAGTGCGACATTTACAATAACCAATCAAATCGCACCAAATCAAATTCTCCGCTAAATTACAACCAATCAAACACCTCTTCTGATTATCTACTTTTAATTGGTTGTAGATTAGCGCAAAATTTGAAATATTTTTTCGTTAACTTTTATTTTAACGGTTTTGTACTAAAAACAACCCCCTAAATCGATATTATATATAAAATTATTGAAAAGTGGGTAGTATTGTATAATAATTTGGATATTTTCAGTGGATCGGTTAAAATTCCCGCTAAATTACACCCCTCATCAATTAGTTGATTATGATTGGTGGTAAATCGGCGCGATTTCTATTGTTAACCAATCAAATCAAACTTGCCCGCTAAATTACAACCAATCGAACATTTTCTCAACATGTGATTGGTTGTAAATTAGCGCGAAATTCAAAATATATATAATCAAAATCAATGACTCACCTTGTTCAGCATTGATGATGATGATTTGATGATTTTTATAAAACCGATACGGTGATAATAGGATCACCAAAATAAATAAAAAATAATTTTCTAAATCCATTTGTAGTTTGATGATATTTATTGATAACGATGATGGTTTTTTATTTCGTTGTTTATTTGTGTTTTCCAAATAGACACACACACAAATTAATACAGGGGTGGTTTTACTTTATAGAGGGGTTGTTTTCAATACTGATGAAATTGTCGATGCCTCCAATTCCGGTGGTAAATTCCACCGGCATCTGATGTTATTCCATTCTGAAATTTCAAAAAAAAAAACAACAATAATAATAATGATAATAATAAAACAAATGAAATTTATCAGATTGTCATAACAAGTATGTCGCATAAAAGCCCGTGTTTTAGTCTTTTTTTTAATCACAAACTCTATAAACAAAACAAAAAAAAATTGGACAGTTTAGTGAAAGTGATTTGTGATCGTGTCCCGATTAGATCAAGTGATTAATTCTTGTTGAAGTGTGTGAAAAAATTAATTTTCCTATCATTAAATCTACACATGTGTAGGTGATGATTTCAACACCGTATGTCGTAAATTAAACGACAAATCGCCCCCATTTCAACTACAAAGTTGATTTGGCTACAGAGTCGTAACTTGGTTCATACTCAAATTTGACAGGCATAGCCAACTGAAATACCGGTATATACAGTAATGGCAACTACAAATCGTTATTCATATTTTACTAAATTTGACAAGCACAGCCAACTGGAGTGAAATACCGGTATATACAGTAATGGCAACTATAAATCGTTACATATACAACAAAATCATGTGTTATTGGTACGAATCGCCTTGACTGTATGTAGATTCTACAATCCAACGATTTTTATTCGATTACAGTTGGGGTAAATAAAACTAGGGGTTGTAAAGTGGACAAGAACAAAATAACACTTAAGTTTTGTTCTCATTGCCAACTTTTATAAGTCTACTAACTACTAATTAGCCACCACTTTTCTATCTTCGTTATAAAAGTAGCGATGCTTCTAGTTTTCCCCCCTGTTACCCTGTCTACAATAATTTCCAACCCCTTTACTAAATAAGAGTGTTAATTATGAGTTAATGTATATGTATACAATAGAAAGAAATAACACGATAGGGGGATAAATTTGAATGATAATAGCGCATGCGTGGATTGCTATAATTATAACCTCAAATTTTTATAATTTTTTAGATGGCCCGTTATTTGTGGTAGTTGTATTGATTAAAACTTGAAAAATACTTCTGTTGAAAACTGTACAGGTCTACAACAACAACAACAACAACGAGAAAAGCTTTGTAAAGAGTTAAAAAATAAAGAGAGAAAAACGCAAAAAAAAATAGTGGTGTGGTGTAGTCGTACTAATGAGACATTACTCCCACTTAAAAGGACGAGGCTCCCAAGTCTAGCTTTTATACGTGCATTTAAGGGATGGAGGACCGAATTCTCTCCCATATTCGGGGTAGTAATAGTAGTGGTGGTAGTTTTATATAGAGCAACGACCCTTTTTATATTTTCCAACCGCTATTTTTTGTTTTTTTGTTTTTTTTTTTGATTTGAAAACGAAAAATCCACATTTCTCTCAACTCATATCTTTTCAGCCATTTTTTTTTTATCGTCGGCGTCGTTCATTTGTTTATACCTTTCTATATTTTCGTTCGAACATGCATTTGTTTCTACTCTACAATTTTTAGGGGGTAGTAATTTTAATTATTCAATTGTTTTAGGTTATAATTGGCTGAATGTTGTTTTTTTTTTTTTGGATTCTCAGGGGTGAAAAGTGGGGTAATGTATTGTTATTATTTTGTTAGGTGGTGGTGGTGGTAGAGACATCTGCCACCCTTCGTAACAGACTTGACTCCTTTCCTTTATTATTATTATTATTATCATTATTATTATTATTATTAGCATTATTATTATTACTATTATTGTTAAATCTACGACCTCACCCCATTTCGTTCGTAAAAGAATTATTATTATTATTATTATTATTATTATTATGACTGCATACATATACACAGATTGTACCATTTCTATTGTCTCTTTCCGTTTTTACAATTTCCCTAAATTAAAAAGGGGTGACATAAAATAAGTGTGACAAAGATAGAAATAAGGGTAGTAATAGGGCCAATTATACGGACGACAAATGGTACAGAAAATATCAATTATATTAAAATTGGGGAAGAAATAGTTAAGGGGTTGTATATACATATGTATTTATTATTGAGAAATTCTCTGTATAACGAAAGTTCGTTTATAGCGAACATTAGGCATGATTTAATTATAGTAGTGTCGTAGATTGATTCATATTTCACCAAATTTGACATTTGTTTATGATATTATCGACTATATGAATCTATATACGATCTACGTTAGTGAAGCATAGCCAACTGTATTAATAAAATTTAAATTCGTTATAGCGAACATATTCTAAAACAGTCCAAGTACAACAAAATTAGCAATTGTGTCGTAGATTGGCTCATATTACACTAAATTTGAGATTTATGTTTATTGAGTATACGAATTAATATGCGATCTACGTTACCAAAACACAGCCAACTGTTTTAATAACGGAAATATTTCAATTCCTTTATAACGAACATATTCTAACAGTTGGCCATGACTAGGTTGTGTAGTGTCGTAGATTAATTCATAATTCACCAAATTTGATATTCGTTTATGCTTTTATCGACTATATGAATCTATATACGATCTACGTTACCAAAACATAGCCATATAAAATTTAAATTCGGTCATAACGACGATATTTCAATTCCTTTATAACGAACATATTCTAACAGTTGGCTATGACTAGGTTGTGTAGTGTCGTAGATTGATTCATATTTCACCAAATTTGACATTTGTTTATGATTTTATCGACTATATGAATCTATATACGATCTACGTTAGTGAAGCATAGCCAACTGTATTAATAAAAATATTTAAATTCTTTTATAACGAACATATTCTAAAAGGATGCAAGTGGAACAAAATTAGCCATGACTAGGTTATATTGTGTCGTAGATTAATTCATATTACACCAAATTTGACTTTTTATGCTTTTATCGACTATACGAATTAATATACGATCTACGTTACTAAAGCACAGCCAACTGTATTAATAACGGTAATATTTCAATTCTTTTATAACGAACATATTCTAAAAGGGTGCAAGTGGAACAAAATTAGCCATGCTTTAATTATATTGTGTCGTAGATTAATTCATATTACACCAAATTTGACTTTTATGCTTATTGAACATACGAATTAATATACGATCTACGTTACTAAAGCACAGCCAACTGTATTAATAACGGTAATATTTCAATTCTTTTATAACGAACATATTCTAACAGGATGTTCGACACCGTTGGTTATGACTAACTTGTGTAGTGTCGTAGATTGATTCATATTTTACTAAATTTGACATTTATCAATGGATTTTTGAACTTATGAATCAATCTACAATCTACGTCACCAATGTATGGCCAATTTGATGAAGTTTAAATTCGGTTATAAGGGAAATATTGTCTACTTTTCTATAGCACAATAGTTGACATTTCTAAATACCAACATAACAAAAAAAATACTCCCCATAAATTATCTTTTATAACGTTTTATTTGTTAAAAACGGGTGTTTCTATTATTAATTCATACAATAAGTCAATAAATCAAATTCTAATACCAATATAGAGTTAGAATTGTGAAATTGGGGCCTTGATTCCAGTTTTTATTAAAAAAAAAAACTGCAAATTTTCTAATAATTATTCCAATAAATAATCAATTCAATCTATCAATATTACAATATCTTGATTAGTTTATTATTATTATTATTATTTTTATTAACTAATTATTCTATCTTGAAATCGGAAATAGCCTTCCATTGATTAGAAATTAGGTCGAATATACAGGGTGTCCCACTCAATCGTGATACAATTCAATATAAAAACATAGTGGGCTAAGTAAACAATCAATAGTTGCCATAGAAACTATTATTTTCATCATAAATATGATGGTAACAACACAAAAACATAGCAGGCTTAGTTCAATGGTTCCCATGGAAACTAACACACTATGATTATAAAGGGTGATTCAAATAACGACAATATTTCAATTATAGATGACCCGTTATTATTTATAAACAAATCAATCGTGGACAATATTACGAAACGTATTGGTGATTGTTAATTTAACCTAATCTGTTATCAAATAATCAATTGATAAGAATCTTGATAGAAATATTTTCATCTATTTTAATTTATGTAAATATATGTATATACTTGTCTTTCTCTTATCAATTATCTTTAAACATATTCTTGTCATTTGTTGACATAATCCTCTCTATTTCGAAATTCTAACGGTTTTCAAATGTCTATCATTAAAAATACAAAAAAAAAAAACTCATCAAATATGTTGTGAATTTCACGTATGTTTGAAATTGATTCATCTATTTGAAAATCTGTCAAATTTAATTTGTTCAACTATGTATAGATGGCGTTAATATAAAAAAAAAAAAAAATCATAGACGATTTGATTAGAACGAAATTTGTAAATGTCACGATTTGATTAAATCAACGTCAATCAAATCCATTGATGTATCTATAAGTTAGTCATTTGTTTCAACATAATAAAACACGCACATTTGATTTAATATAAAAATAAAAAATTAAAACAATTTTCGTAATCAATATGACACAATCATAGACATACCTGTTTGTTTTTTGATAATTACATTGACAGTAAAACAAATGAAATAAACAAATTTTGAGTCATTTGTAATAATAAACGGAAATTGTGAAAATTTCTATTTTCAACAATTAACTAGAACAGTTGATTTATTGTATTAAAACAATGAAATCATTTGTTTTTTTTTTGCCATAAGTAATTTCTTTGAATTTAATTATTAAATCAAGTAAGCTATAATGGAAAAAAAAGAACGTAGCACTTAGATTGATTCATACTTGTTTTATTTTGTAACAGCTTACTCTGATCAAATATTAAATCAAGTCTAGTTGAATAGATTGATTCGTATTTGTTATTTTGCCACAGCTAACTTTGATCGAATACGGATTTTGATCAAGAGGGTTGCTTTAATCACAGACTTACGTTACGATTTCAAATAATTCGTAATTTGAATCGATTTTTTGTTATTTTGAGAAAAAACCAAGGGTAATTAATATTAATTTTTTATTAAGCTTCCCCCCTTTATTATGTTGATAATGATGATGATGATGATAAACATCTGTTATTCTAATAACTCTCATCGCCAAGATTCTATTTATTTTTTTTCGATTTAAATAATTTATTTGAAGGGTTGAAAACTTGTTTAATAAACGAATGATTGATAGATCGTTGAAGAAAATGGGGGAAATTTTTGAAAACTTTCCAGCAAAGCAATCTATCAACTATTAAAACATAAAAAAAACTACACAGTTAAGTTTATTTTCGATAGTCGTTAACACCATTTGCAAAATATTCCGATTTAAAAGCGAAACTCACTTAAATTCCATACACACATCCATTTCAAATCGGACAACTTGACTCAATACAGGTTATATGAGTAGAGTTGATCGATTTTTTATAGAACAACTATAAAGTATATTGTCGATTAAAGTTACGCGTTACGTCTAAAATCGATCGCCTACTATGATTCGATATAGTTTTGAATCGTTGTTGACATATTTGAAAATTTGAGGTTATTTTTTTTACCTCTCCATAATTTTAAATTTTTACAAGGTGAACTGTTGTCAAATAATTAATTAGTCTTCGAATTCTTACAAATTTACTGACAAGAACAAGGTTGAAAAACAATACTATCTTTGTCTAATCAAATGTATAAGACAAAGATCGACAATTTCCCATAGAATTCGTACAAATAGATTGTCTATTCCGATTTTTAATAAAAAACAAATTAGTCCCCAACCACTCACTTGATTCTTAACAAAAATTCGTTATCAATTGATTAATCGATTCAATTTTAATTAAATTAATTGTCTTAAAAACAAAATAATTTCAATAAATCATAAATTTATAAACGAATAAATAAATAAATGGAACTAGATAGAAATAAATATTGATTCAAGGAGTGGTGATTCTATTTTTTCTCTTTCTTGTCTTTTAAATAATAAATAATAAAATAATTAAGCACAGAATAAATAAGTTGGACGACATTATCAATGAAATTACTTTATAATACCTACAATATACCGGATGATTCGCTAAATTGACCCAATTTTAAAATTTTAATAAAACAAAATAGGCTATACTTTAGTTATACTGTGTCGTAGATTGATTGATATACTTGACAATTATTGGACAAATGTCAAATTAAATATGAATCAATCTACGACACTAGCCGACTATTCAATTATACACCCTGTATAAATAAATATATAGATATAATAAATATGTCTGTCCCACATTTTGAGTACTACAAATAAAATAACGCCGCTTTAATTGTGTAATGACAACATAATAATAATAATAGTTCTAAAAATGGACCAATAAATTTATCCATTAGATAAATTTACAATAATAACGATTAAATTTTTGTTTGTATTTGTTTCAAAAAAAAAATCAAAGAAAATCAATAAAAATAGTTAAAATTTATCGATTTTCTTTACTTTAAATTATTATCTACAATTAAATTTGATTAACAATCGAAAATAAAATCTAAATTTATAATATAGCACACTTTGATCTTTATCGTAGAATTTTTGTATACAGGGTGTTAAACTATTTAATTGCTTTTAAAGTTTTATGCGCCATTTTATAATATTCACAAATAGTAATTGTAAAAATAATCGGCCATGTTGATTTATTCAGACATTAAATTATCATAGTACACTCGATTTAGATACAGTTGTATTCTATAATTGTTGACGGTTCGTTACTATAACAACCAGAGATTGATAAAACATAATTTCCATGTCACTCTCCACAATTCTAACATTTGTACAATTGACGAGACAAATATAAGATAGTTGTCGGTGTTGTTATGGTAACCGATTAATAAAAGTTATAGAATACGACTGATATGTTTCTTAGAAAACTAAAAATAACCGAAATTCGTAAATTTATCGCACGAATTGATAACCTTAAATATTTCATCATATTTAATTTTAAAATTATTGTCAATTACAAATTTATAGGTTAGAAGAATATAACCTTAAAACGACAAAATCTACATCTGTTTCCTCTATAAATTTCCATAAATTACTCAATATTAATCATTTTTTATAGACGGAAAACAATTTTAATTACAACAATAAACGAAACATAAACAACCATTAATTTCATAAACAATATGGAATTTATTATAGCAAACCACCCCATTTAATTTACTAAATATCTATATAAACAAAATTTCTATAAAATACCGGAAATTGGAGGGTAGTTTTCTTCTAAGGGTAGCAAATATTTAACAAACCAAACTATAACAATTATCGAATAAATCCGACAGAAGAAATCTGTGACACGTACGACAAAAGATTCAATAGGGTGGATGAGGAAAAAAAAAATAAAAGATCATAGAATTTGTAAGATTAAGACTACCTGGACCGAGATCGGGTTTCTTTCTTTTTTTTTTCGATTTTAGTTTTCCATTGTATAGGACAATTTGTCAACGATTTTTAAGGTTATCAAATTATAACCTTAAAATTCTTTATAAACCCATATATTTATGACAAAACTGTACTTACCCCCACCCGATTACGATAATAACAACAGACACAAAGATCGTAGCAGGTTATGCAAATCAACTTAATCGTTTATAGAAATTTAATATTTTTTTACCTGCATTTAAAAACAAACAAAATAATAATAAATCATTGAATGTAGCGCACCCTAGTCAATTTGCTTTAAATTTTAGTAAACTCTGATAAACAGTTGAAAGAAATAAACAATTAAAAAACCATCAAGTCAACTATGATTGTTTTTTAATTAAGCCAACTACACATATGAAAGACAACAACACCAATAACAAATGAACGTTAATAATGGTGATCTGTCAACGAAAACAATTATCGATAACGGAATTACTCATTTATCAAAAAAAAACATTAAAATTTTCTTCTTTTTTTTTTACTAAAAAGAGAAAATCAAGTCATCTATGATTCTATATAGTCGACTATCTTTTGTTTGATTTTTTTCTGTATTTCATTATAATCAAGTCGTCTGGACGTTATAAAACGACAATCTTTTGTTTATTAAGGACTTAGTGCACCTTAAAGACAACCGGATGAGATGTTTTCTGTATATGTGTGTGTGTTGCTGTATTTATTTGTGTGTGTATGAGTAAAATGCTCTGGTATTCGAGTGAACCAGCAACACACCTTCAATTTTTTCCTCTTTTTTCACCTCTTATTTACCATTATTAAACTATATCTATCTCTGTCTATTATCTTAAAATATGCTAATATAAACGCTATAGATAGAGATAGTTGTATATTTTTCTTAATAATAATAATAATAGTAATAATAATAAAAAACTACCATGTATAGATGGACGTACTATAGAACCAACGCCGGCCATTTTGTCTAAAGAAAAGAGACAAAAGACAGGTAAATTCACCCAGAAAAAACAACAAAAACCGTAAAACAATCGACAATATTGTAGATGACTTGATCAATCAACAATAATCAACATAGCCGCGATTTATTTTGTTTCTTCAATTAAATCATCCCTTTAAGGTTAAGTTTGATGATAGAATTTTGGCGATTACTTTTACACAACCACTACTAGATTTGCTTGGTTATTTAAAAAAAAGAAACATTTGAAAAAAAAAACAAAAAAAAATTAAGAGACTAGAAAGAAACAACGGTATTTTACCGGTATCTTTGTTTATAAGAGCGAAAGAGATAGAATGATAGAATGATGGCCACCATACCTGTTACAGTGCTGTCAAAAATTCCTTTTACATTTTGACCAATAATCACTAATGGAATTTCATTAAAAAAAAAAAAAAAAAAACAAACGAAAAACACCAAAATTGACACAAAATTGAATTCAAATTAAAAAATTAACAATAAAATTTAGTGATTGAAACAATTGAATTTTAACGATTTTTTTTGTTAATCCGCACACTAGATACACATTGATGAATAACACAGGACACTAGATTTCATAAAATTCACTTATTATTATTATTTTGATTTGAATTAGAAAAATTGCACCCCGGCACTTGGATGATGGATGAATACCCGGAAATTTCCCGGAATTCAAAAAATCCGGCACATTTTTTTAATTAATTTAATTAACACACCGGCACTGGAATTAATTAATTAATCGAAGAATTTATTAGAATCAAGTTGGCTCTAGTTGTGGTTGTTTCTATTTATTATTATTATTATCATTACTATTATTATTGTTGATGCTAGTTGGTGAGAATCAAGAGCGCACTGAACTCGAGCCGAACGATGAAGGTAATCTTTAACACAAAAGCCAGTTCTAAACGAGGGAAATTCTTTTATTCACCCTCTCTCTCTCTCTTTGTCGCTCTTCATCTGTCTCACGATTCGTTTTTGTTTGTTTTTTTTTCGGTGTGATTATTTATTTAAAAAATTATTATTGATTTTTTTCGCTTTTTAAATAATTGATTTGTTTATTTTAATATGCAGAAATTTCATTTGTTTTTTGCCCCTCCACCGACATTTTGTTTGATGTGAATGTGACTTATAGAAGGGTTGACAACTGCCACCGTATGTGGGGTGTGTATGAAAATTCCCTAAATCGTAATAATGGAGGAAAATTTTGAAATTTCCATTGAATTTTCCACAATCGATAATTTAATGAAAATCCTAATTTTGAAATTTATCTGCAAAATTAACGGATAATTTAAAACGTAGGACGTAGATTGATGCACGATTTGTCTATTTGGAGGAATAAGAACGTAACGCTCAACTTGATTATCTTCAAAGTGTAATTCGGCCATACGATTAGGACGTAGGCGTAGCTTTCTTCGGCCACTTCAAAAATTTAATAAAATGAAGTAATCTACGATACTACGTAACCAGAACATGGCCAACTATAAAATAAATTATAAGAGCATCTTAAAGGTGGATTCACACTATTAAAATAAATTCGAAGCACAAATCAAGTAGGCTAACGTGATCATTTACAAAAAATGAATCACATACATCAAAGTTACCCGATTTCTATTCAATTGTTAATAACAAAAGAAAATTCAATTTGTATTTTGTTTTACAACAAGGGTAAGATGATTCATCAATAAAATAGTTGCATATAAATCTCTTCGTTTCTTATTTACTGCACAACAATGAAAATTCCACCCCTTATTCTAGTTTTATATTGTCCCTCTAGTATCAACCCTCTAGATAGTCATCTAATATTATCAAACATCAATCAAATTCAGCTTCATTAACATTTTATTAAATTTCTCCCATATTCTCAATATGTGTATAGTTGGCTGTGCTTTGATTATGTAGTGTCGTAGCTTTGTTCAGACACTAATTGTCAAATTTAGTAAAATATGAAGTAATCTACGACATTATATAACAAATGATTTGGTACACCCGGTAGAGATTTCGTTCTATTTTACGTCTATGTGTGGTTGTTAAAATTCTATAAAGTTTATTATGTTGAACATAAGGAACGTGATTAGTAACAACAATTACTACAATAACAACATGATGTTGGAAAATCAACAAAAGAAGAATAATACGGAATATATGAGTGAAGCGGGGGGAAGAAACGTAAGTGGAATATTAATAAAATCACGTTATTTCAAATATTATTCGTATAAACATTGTCTTTGTGGTCTGGATAAATGTTTGTATTCTAACAATTATCATAATCATAAAATAGTTCATGTTGAACTTGAATAAATCAGCAATATAGAAATTTTGTATTCATTCAATGTAATTCTTTTACAATTTTAATCAAATTATCCAAGAATTACACATTTTATTGTTTTTTTATAAGAATCGGTTCGAATTTGGCGCCCAATTCGAGTATGGCGCAGTAGCGCTAATTATAGCACTCGCGGCTGATTTACCAACTTGTACAGATTTGAATTTGGCGCAATTTTTGCGTATTAGCACTAATTGTAGTGTGGATTTTGTAGTGATTTTATAATTTACAATTAACAACTAGTAATATTGTTTGTATGATTAATAATTTAAACCATTTGTCTATTATTGATAAATAGTAGAAAATTGATAATAAATCTGGATTTTATTCTAAAATAAACTTGTAAATTTAGTAATTTTTGTTATAATAGTTGGCTATACTGACTGTCGGTAGTTCATTTGTAACGAAATCGTAGTCCTAATATTTGTTTATTTGAATTAGTTGATTTTATTGAGTTTTCTGTTTAAATTTGTAATCAACACGATTTAATTTAATTTAATCGATTAATACCAACAATTATCGGTCAAATTCAACAATTATCGGTACGTTTAATTGAAACCAAATACAAATTGAACTTAACCTCAATTGTACATAACCTCAATTGTACGAAATCTTGATTCCAGCTAGCGAAATGTTAAAGAATCTCATCCGTTTATTCAACAACAACATTTACGTAATTTTCGGCATAATAATCGGCTTATATTTATCGACTCTATTGGCAAATAATCAAACATGCAACAATCCAACGATACGATCGCATTCAACAATACGAACAACAACAAATAATCGTCCATTGGCGATAAAACCGAATCAAATCCAAACGAATCGAAAGAACCAAACCGGCCCCATGAAAAAAGAGAAATTGATCCGGCCACGTTATTATTCAACCGAATTGGGAATACGCGAGAAATTATTCGTTGGTGTTCTAACATCGGAGGAGAAGATTTTGAATCAGACTATACATGTTAATAAAACAATAGGGCATGTCGTTGATAAGATCAAATTCTTTTTCACTGCACAGTATAAGATGCGAACGAAATATAATTTAACGAATTTGGTCGGTTTTACTGATACACGACAGAAGTATCGACCTTATCAAATTTTAAAATATCTAATCGATAATTATTTGAATAATTACGATTATTATTATTTGATTAACGATTATACTTTTGTTAATATCAATAATTTTAAACGTTTTTTAGGCAAATTGAACGTCGGTTGGCACTTATATTTGGGTGAACAAATCAAAGACACAAGTTATTGTAACTTAAATTCGGGGATTCTTATCAGTAATAGTGTTTTAAAGGCGATCCACGACCATCTAGATTGGTGTATTATCAATACAATCAATGATGATTATAATGAGAATATCGGCCGGTGTATTTACCACAGTATCGGTCTACAATGCCAACAGAACGTTAATGGTTTAAATTATCGTAGTTTTAAATTGAATTATTTCAATTTAAAACAACACCTATTTGAGTTGAGTCGAAGGGATGAATTCAATAAGGCTTTAACGATCCAGCCGATAATCGGCGGTGATAATTTCTATCTACTCAATGCTTATTTCCTGCGGAATCATTTGAATTCGATACGGAAAGAAATCGATTTATTAGCCGGTGATTTGTTGGAGTATTGGCCGCCCGGACAGCATCCACCCAGTCGGCCGGCAACACGTTTCGATCTACCCCGTCGTATTTATTTCAATCGTACCCACATTTATAGTCCCGATGATTTTACAATTGTACGCAGATTTAATGATGCCGAAACGGCGGATGTACGGAATATTTTAGAGCATGTTTTAAAACGTTTTTTCAACAATCCAGAGATGACGAAATTGTACCAATATCGGCGTTTAATTAACGGTTATCGTCAATTCGATTTGAGTCGTGGTATGGATTATTATCTAGATTTGGGTTTTCGTGATTTAACGAATGGTAGAGAGATTGTTAAACGTTTCGAAATAACGAAACCGTTAAGTAAAATTGAATTATTGAAAATCCCCTATGTTACGGAAACAATAAGGATTACAATAATTTTACCGATTGAAGAATTTTCGATTGATTTAGCTCTAGATTGGTTGAATTTTTATTCGATGACTATAATGCAACGTAAAGAGAAAACATTATTGATGTTGATTTTCTTATATCAAGACGATATTAATGATAGATTCATTAAAATTAAACAATTTGCTGAAAAATTAACGAATAAATATCGTAATGATGATATAAAAATCATTTGGTTATCGATTCGATTACCAACAATACCATTGATAACAATCCAAAATACACCAGTATTGAATTTTGCCATTAGTGATTTAGTTGTAAAGAAATTAGGCTTAGATCATTTGATATTAATGCTCGACTTACGTACGAATATCACCATCGATTTCCTAAATCGTGTAAGTATAATTGGCTATGGATTTGTTGATAACAGTCGCAGCTTGTTTCATATCTTACTAATTTTAATCCAACCGTTGACCTTGATTTAGTGAATAAAGTCGCAGCTTATTTCGTATGTCACTAAATTTAATCCAACAGTTGGCTATGACTTTAGTGATTAGAATCGTAGCTTACTTCGTACAACTAACGTATCTTTAGCTAATGAAATACGAATTGGCTATTTGTTGAATAGAGTCGCAGCTTGTTTCGTATGTTACTAAATTAATCAAACAATTGGCGTTGATTTTAGCGAATAGAGTCGTAACTAGCTTCGCACAACAAACGTATCTATAGCCAATGAAACACGATATTAAGTGAATTTATACCGAGTGTCCTAATAATGAGTAATTTTTACAGGTTCGCATGAATACAATCGCGAATTTTCAAATATTTAGTCCGATACCATTTCGACAATACAACCCGAAAATCTCCCAATTTGCCTATTTAGAAGTCAATAAAAATGGTGGACATTTCGATAGGGATGAATATCGTTTCTTATCATTCTATACTAATGATTATATTAATGGTAATTATCCTTGTTGTAGACAGTAGGCTGTGATTTTATCGATAATACAGGTTACCATCGGTAATTCTAGTAATCTACATTACCGACAAGCGAACAATACATAGACCTATGTTCACAAAATCACAGCCTACTATACAAAGATTATTCTATACTAACGATTATATTAATTGTAATTATCGAGTATACCATGATAATCTTCTTTGTAGTAGGCTGTGATTTTGTCGGTAATTTAGATTATTGTCGGTAATTCTAGTAATCTGCATGACCGACAAGCGGACAAGAAATCGACTTACGTTCACAAAATCACAGCCTACTACAAAGAAGATTACTGTGTCGATTATAATTCTAATTTCTTAATTTAATTACAGTACGCAAGAGATTCAGTCAAGTCTTGCCGATTGTACGTACCGATTATGATATAATTAATTTAATTAATAATACGAATTATCGTCTAATTGGTAATTTATTTCAAATGTTTATTAATTATGGTGATGATAATTTGCATTGTATGCGTGCCACTGAGATGAATTTAAAAATTAAATACAACAATAATAGTAATTTTTATAATAATTCCAATGAAAATTGTAATTGGTTCTTAGGTAATGAACCGCAATTAGCCAAATTTATATTAAACAAAAAGGACCAAATTGTCGAATTAAATTGATTAATTAATTCATTAATTACGTGTAAAAACAAGTGCAAATTTATGTGCCTTCTAGATGTGCTTTTTTAAATGAAATAAATCTGTTTTCAATTGTTAATTTTTAATTTTAATTTTTCCTAAAATCACAATTGTCGTAACTTGATTCATATTTGACTGAATCTGACATTATGCTAATGTAATTTTGAAGTGTATGAATCAATCTACGACCTGTATATAACTACCGGACTGCCTATTTTTACTACAGTTGATATGAATCAATCTCGACGCTACGTAACCTAATCATAGCCATCTTTACACCCCGTACATTAAATTAGAACACCGAATGTGATAAAAATCGTTTTTTAATTATCTTTTTCTTCTTTTGCAAATCAATGGAACCAGAACGAGATTTGCACGTAAACAAATTATAGGAGCAAATTGCTTTTTACCAGTGGCAGCGTTTTAATTGAACAACAATAATTGAATTTGATCGAACAAATTGGACAAGTACGCCACTGTTTTTGCTCAATTTGTTAGATTTTGATGATATAAATACGGTTTTCTCTCGTGATTTTGTTAAATTTAATTTCAACAATCAGAATGTTTAAACTACGCTCAAGTATTGCCTTCATCTTACTCGTCTATTTCAATCCAATTGGGGTAATAGTTAATTATTTTTATTAATTATTATTATTAATTATTAACTTCCCCGACCGGAGGGTAGGGAAGTTATTAGTTTCGGACCAAAATTTCGAATTCGAGATTTCACCAGATCTTTACATTTTGAGGTCCCCTGAACACGTTTTTGAAGTTTTTAGCTTGATGTCCGTGTGTGTGTGTGTGTGTGTGTGTGTGTGTGAGTCTGTCGGTTCTCCAACGATTACTCAAAATCGGTTTAACCGATTGAGTTCAAATTTGGCCAGCACAAACTATTTGGTGGCCGTTCGAGTTGATTAGTTTTTGGTGCCAATCGGATCACGGGGGTGGAAGGGGGAGGGGGTTGATTGAAAAAAATTCAAGATAACATATTAATTTGATATCACCAATCGAAAGGGCATATGCTTTTATGTCCGAAACAATACCCATCATGTGCAATGTTCTTTTCTTTTTTTAAATAAGGGCACAAAATTGGCAAAATGGTGTAGTCCACAAATTCAAATTTGCCGCTTTCTATAAGGGATCGGTTGCCATAGAAAAGAGTTGTTGTTAGATAGAGAGAGAGATATATATCCTTTTCACGATTCAATTGCGAAATTTTGAAATGACAGTTTAGAAGGTTATCCAACATAATTTTTAAAGCTTAGTAAAATTTATAATGGTAGTTTATAAAGACAGAATGATATCTACTTATCACTGAAGGCATAAAATCCTATGCGTGTGTTTACATTCTTTTGTCATTTTTGAAACATAACCTCAGAATATTTGTTTTCAAGCGGTTTTTGTGTTTCGGTAAGTGCTTTTTCAATATATAAATGTTTTAAAATAATATAAATTTTAATTTTTCCCTCAACAATTCAATAGATATGATTTGATTTTTTCCATGTTTTTGTTGGGACAACCGTACTACTTTTTACTCTGCGCTGAAATTACAGTTCTGTTGTTTTGTCAAAATTTCGCAATTGAATCGTGAATCGAGTTTATGAGAAAGTTGAATTGAAAAGGGTGTGTGGAACTAACGATCAGTGAACAGAGTTCTGGTTGACGAGGTGCAGGTTCCTCATTGAATTTTTCGGAGGTTGTGAGATAGCCACGGTTCTCGAACTTGATTTTGATTTTTATAGTAAGTCAGTTTTTTTTTTAATAAAGTATCTAGAATAGAAAAAATAGTATAAAAAACTCGTGCTACGGTACTCGTTTTTTTAAAACTTGGACTCGTGCATTAATTGCCGACTTTTGACACTTGTTTTTAATAACTATTCTAATTCATGATTAACTATCCGGAGTGTGTCGGGGAAGTTATTAGGCCGCTTTTTAGATTCGGCCCCTTCCAAATTTTTAATTAATTATAATTAATACAGGTGTTCGGGGCAACTGCAGACGGACGCCATTGTGTAGAAGAAGAATGTTTTAAACACTACAAAGTTACCTGCGATGATATTAAAATCATTTTTGAACAAGATGAGGTACCAGAGAACGTCTTATGTGCTCTAAAATGTCAAACTGAAAATGCTGGTTTTATAGATGCTGATGGTATTCTAGATCATAATAAACTTAGAAAAATACCAATGTTAGAAGGTGTTGATGAGGATAAAATAAGAGGAATTTTTCAATGTTTAAAACAATATGAGAAATTCGTGACGTGTAAAGATCATCAGCAGATTATCGATTGTTTTTCTGCTTTTGTTACAATGGAAGAACTTAATTCATCTTAATCAATCAATTTTTTTCAAATTAATGTCTCTATATATATGAATATAATAAAATGCAAACTTTAAGTTCATTCGTTTTCCTCTAAATTCCATAAATTTGCGCCTGTATTTTAAATTTGCCGCCATTTAAATTCGGCGACAGCAGCGCCACAAACTAAGTAACCGTTTGAAATAATCGTATCGACTTTCCGGTGGCTCTATCTTGGTTACATAGTGTCACAACTTGATTCATTTTGCACTACATTTGACGTTTGCTGTTGTATTTTACGACTGTCGCTGAATAAAGCTAGGACTTACGTAAACAAATCATAGTAGAGTAACCTTAAACATGCGGTATATTAACAAAAATGCGCCACTCTCAGAGAACTGAGCCACAAATTGAAGGTTTTAGCAACCCACAATCAATTTAGATATACTTGAGTGTCGTTTAATCGAAACTCAACCCATGTGGGAGTGAGGATTTAGGTATTTTTTGCAAAATTTGACAAATTCGATATAACAATGTGCCAAAATCGACATTTAATGATAGGTTAAGCCACAATTAAATGAAGCAAACCGTGTGAGAAGAAAAGATGAATAATAAATGCGAAACAAATTGCTTCCGACCAGTGGTGGCGTCAATTATCCAGAATCTAGTTAATAATACGAGTATTTTTTAAGGGAAATAATACACTGTGACCGAAAAGTTCCGCATAATGCAAATAACTTTTTTATTTATCAAAATTTTGAAAAACGCCGAAACAGGTAACTTTTTATTTTTTAATTGCCTATTTGTGATGAGGCCAAAATGACGCTAGCAGTTACCATCGCGAAGAAATGGCGTCATCATCACTTTTTTTTAAATTAGAACCCCCATTTTTGTTTTTGTTTTCTGGAAGAGCAAATTTTTGTGTTCGGCCATGCTGAAATGTAGGTCTCTAAATATACCCCTAAACAATTGAATTAGAACCCCAAAGAATGAATTTAAATTCCCAATGATTAACTTAAAAACGAAACGTAAAGTAACGTCTGACCAATTTAACGTTTAAAAGGGAAGTGAACGCTACAATATCGGGGTACTGAAAATGTGTTTGCTGAAAACGTGATTGCGCACAGCTCAAAGAGGGCCGTTAGTACCAGTACTTAAGGGCGAAAATAGTACAAGCTCAATAAACAACGCCGTTTTGGCTAACTGAGTACCGGAAATGAAAAAGGCAGGGTACTGTAATAGCGACAATTTCAGGTTATGTTTAAAAAACGTTATAACCCCAACAACACAACATCCCCTCACAGGCGAAGGATGGTCGGAAACAGAAAATTGGAAAGTAAGTAGACCTAATGAAATCGAACATACGATAATAAAATGGTACCGTTGATCCCCCAGATACGTACAAAATAAAAAGGAATGGAAAAAGGTAGAGAGACCTTCAGTTTCGGGAGCCCAGAGCTTAAGAGGGAAGGAAGGAAAAAAGGAAACTCCATTAAGCGGAGTTGCATCCCTACCTCTGAAGTTCTACTGCTGAAAGAAGTAGAAACAATAAAGAAAAGAAAGGATACTGCAGCAGAGACAGCGTGAAGGTTGTTATAGCACACCCTCAAGAAGCTTAAATGGCTCTTAGAAATCAAGGTTTTGGATGGTTGCAAGGACAAAGCAAAGACGTCACCCTGCAACTAATAGAACAGGCCTAAATCTTATAGATTTAGGACCTAATCCGGAATATTATCCGGAAAAACGAAGACCAACGGGTCAATTATACCACGATGTCCAAATATCCATCTATAGCGGTAAGAGAAAAGAAACGGAACGGTAAGGTAAATAGATGAACACTCGAAACATCCCGATATCGCTCTTCTAGCAACGTCAGATGGTGACATAAATGGTACCCAAGCAATTAGTAGGACCCTATGGCCTCCTACTCCAGCCAATTTCTTTCTAAAGGAAGAAAAATCAGAGCTCCGAACAGAAACGGAAACAATCGATATGTAAGTGGAACATTTAAATGTTACCAGCTGAACGTAGCCTCTGGAAGACTTCCTCCAAATTCTTCATGTGATTTTCAAATGTTTTACCCACCACAATAATATCATCTAGACACACCAAGCAAGTTTTCCCGAACAACCCTTTCAGCACGGACTCCTCCATCAAGCGTCCAAAGGTAGCAGGAGCATTACAGAGACCAAACGGCATAACTGTAAATTGCCACAAGCCTGACCCTAGAGTAAAGGCTATTTTCTCACGATCTTGCTGCTCCATCTCTACTTGCCAATATCCACTTTTCAAATCCAAGGTTGAAAAGATTTTTGATCCTGCAAGTGTGTCAAAGGTATCGCCAATTCGGGGCAAACGATAACTATCTTTTTTTGTAACATTATTTAGCTGTCGGTAGTCTACGCAAAAACGTGTGTAGCCATCCTTCTTCTTTACTAACACTACAGGTGAAGCCCAGGGACTGCTTGACTCCTCAATCACTCCTTCATTTTTCGTTTCGCCGATGATTTTTTCGACTTCCTGATATTTTGCCAAAGGCAATCTTCTTGCTACCTGTCGAATAGGTTTTGCATCGCCAGTGCCAATTTTATACTGCACTATGTCAGTTCTTCCTTTGGCACCACCCTTGAGCTCAAAGATGTCGGAGTATCTTTGTATCAGGTCACTAACTTTTGCTTTCTGAACAGAAGATAACGCTTGTGTTGCAGCAGCAATCAAATTTCTCAGTTGTTCATTTGAAATACCATAAGTTTTTGCCCACGCAATCGAAGGTTGAATGATTGATGAAATCGATGCACATGCTCCTACTATGGTACCTTTCTTGAGAGTTGTCGGGTAGTGATTAATGTTCAATAGACGCACTGGAATTCTTGAATTAACCTTTACA
This sequence comes from Mylabris phalerata, assembly GCA_020740385.1. NCBI lineage: Eukaryota > Metazoa > Arthropoda > Insecta > Coleoptera > Meloidae > Mylabris > Mylabris phalerata. The sequence goes on along the minus strand of JAJEOX010000142.1, from coordinate 533,113 downwards.
ATACTTTTGGCCACCAGCACACCACGTCCCGTTCCTTCATCACTACACTCCTGTTCCAAAATAGCTATTTGACCAGCCTTCATTCCCTCTTCAGTCATGCCCTCTAGCAAAACTTCACAACGAACGGTCTTCCGCGAGCACTACGCGCACTCTCAAGTCTTTACGATTCTGAAGCACTATTTCTTCATTTCCAATGTTTATTACTCCCGATTTCAGATCTAACTTAAAACCGTATTTTGTCATAATGTCCATTCCAATGATCACGTATTCCGCAATATCGGCCAGTATGGTGAATTGAACAGGCATCTCTCCATGTACCTTAACCCAGTCGCCCGTAGCAGTTCGAAGACTTTATTTTGTAGAATAAACTGACCCATTTGTCCACAATTCCAGCATCGCACCTATTTTTTCGTAGTCTGCTTTTCCAATTCCTTGGGGACCATCCTTACGATGTCCTCGATGGAATGGTTTTCTAGCTCAATCAGGCCACCTTCCACAGCACGGATACGGGCTTGCGTTTTAATTGACTGTTTTACAGCCTCAATTCCAAGGTTTGGGTAAGTGCCTCACGGACAATCTTTGGTCTCGCTAATTTTATAGCCTGCTGGGTCTCTACATCACGTAGACCATCTACGAATTTATCAACAGCCAGGCTCTCACAGATGTCATCTCCAGCCTCTGGAGGGTACTCGTACCAAATGCACTATATCTGCTTCGACATCTTGCAGAGACTCATTTGCAAGATCGATTTCGCAACTGAGAGCGATATACTTGTCCCATATGTCTTTGCCCGTATCTCATTTCAAGGCGGGCTACCAGTTGCGAGAAATCAAATCGTTTTGCTACAGGGATCGATTGAAGCACTCTGAGAGCATCTCCGCGTAGAGCTGTGCTTAAGATGGATGCCTTCATACTTGTGATCCATCCATTTACCATGGACAAAGTCTCGAACAGCGTCAAGTATTCTGGCCATGACCATTTTCCATCAAATGTTGGTACAACTATTTTGTGTTTTGGACCTGATGGTACTTCTAGTGGAACAGTATGGCGTAATAAATTCGGTTTACATTCTAAACCTTTTACTTTCTCTTGTATTTCGGCAATTTGTTCTTGAAATTTGGACTCTAAAGCGGTTTTTGTTTCTAGAATCTTTAACTCCATTTCGCTTTTTAATTCATCTTTCAATGAATTTTCGTCAATTTTATTCTCCAAAATTCTAGAAGTTTCCATTAATTCGTTTTTCAATATCTTGTAAAACAGATTTCTTTCTAGAATAATCTTCGTCTCGTTCTTCTAATTCTCTTTTTAACTCTTCGACTTTCAAATCTATTAATTTTTTTGACGCCATGGTGCACTACACTAATTTATTTTTATAAATGTCTATTTATTTATTTGTTTACAATAACCCACCCCTGATACCAATGTAACGATTTTACTATTCGTGGGTATTTATTTTAAACACAATTAATATAAGCCGAGCGATAACAATTTTAATTTTCACGATGTTAACTCTTTGAATACTTTTTGCCAATTTTCAAAAAAAATATCAATAAATACTGCCATGTTTCCTTAACTACCATGAATATCTACTATATCACGTTAACTCATCTTCTGAAATGTTCGATATAACTCCTCGTTTGTTACATTATATTAAACAAAAAGGACCAAATTGTCGAATTAAATTGATTAATTAATTAATTAATTACGTGTAAATTTATGTGCCTTCTAGATGTGCTTTTTTAAATGAAATAAATCTGTGTTCAATTGTTAATTTTTAATTTTAATGTTTACCAAAATCATAATTGTCGTAACTTGATTCATATTTGACTGAATCTGACATTATGTTAATGTAATTTTGAAGTGTATGAATCAATCTACGACCTGTATATAACCACCGGACTGCCTGTTTTTACTACAGTTGATATGAATCAATCTCGACGCTACGTAACCTAATCATAGCCAACTTTACACCCCGTACATTAAATTAGAACACCGAATGTGATAAAAATCGTTTTTTAATTATCTTTTTCTTCTTTTGCAAATCAATGGAACCAGAACGAGATTTGCACGTAAACAAATTATAGGAGCAAATTGCTTTTTAGCAGTGGTGGCGTTATAATTGAACAACAATAATTGGATTTGATCGAATAAATTGGACAAGTACGCCACTGTTTTTGCTCAATTTGTTAGATTTTGATGATATAAATACGGTTTTCTCTCGTGATTTTGTTAAATTTAATTTCAACAATCAGAATGTTTAAACTACGCTCAAGTATTGCCTTCATCTTACTCGTCTATTTCAATCCAATTGGGGTAATATTTAATTATTTTTATTAATTATTAATTAATTATAATTAATACAGGTGTTCGGGGCAACTGCAGACGGACGCCATTGTGTAGAACCAGAATGTTTTAAACAGTACAAAGTTACCTGCGATGATATTAAACTTATTTTTGAACAAGATGAGGTACCAGAGAACGTCTTATGTGCTATAAAATGTCAATCTGAAAATGATGGTTTAGTGGATGCTGATGGTATTCTAGATCATAATAAACTTAGAAAAATACCAATTTTAGAAGGTGTTGATGAGGATAAAATAAGAGGAATTTTTCAATGTTTAGAACAATATGAGAAATTCGTGACGTGTAAAGATCATCAGCAGATTATCGATTGTTTTTCTGCTTTTGTTACAATGGAAGAACTTGGTTTGTCTTAATTAATCAATCGATTTCTTTCAAATTAATGTCTCTATATATATGAATATAATAAAATGCAAACTTTAAATTCACTCGTTTTCCTCTAAATTCCATAAATTTGCGCCAGTATTTTAAATTTGCCGCCATTTAAATTCGGCGACAGCAGCGCCACAAACTAAGTAACCGTTTGAAATAATCGTATCGACTTTCCGGTGGCTCTATCTTGGTAACATAGTGTCACAACTTGATTCATATTGCACTACATTTGACGTTTGCTGTTGTATTTTACGATTGTCGCTGAACAAAGCTAGGACTTACGTAACCAAATCATAGTAGAATCACCTTAAACATGCGGTATATTAACAAAAATGCGCCACTCTCAGATAACTGAGCCACAAATTGAAGGTTTTAGCAACCCACAATCAATTTAGATATACTTGAGTGTCGTTTAATCGAAACTCAACCCATGTGGGAGTGAGGATTTTGGTCAGTTTTGCAAAATTTGACAAATTCGATATAACAATGTGCCAAAATCGACATTTAATTATAGGTTAGGGCACAATTAAATGAAGCAAACCGTGTGAGAAGAAAAGATGAATAATAAATGCGAAACAAATTGCTTCCGACCAGTGGTGGCGTCAATTATCTACAATCTAGTTAATAATACGAGTATTTTTTAAGGGAAATAATACACTGTGACCGAAAAGTTCCGCATAATGCAAATAACTTTTTTATTTATCAAAATTTTGAAAAACGCCGAGACAGGTAACTTTTCATTTTTTAATTGCCTATTTGTGATGAGGCCAAAATGACGCTACCAGTTACCATCGCGAAGAAATGGCGTCATCATCAATTTTTTTTTTAATTAGAACCCCCGTTTTTGTTTTTATTTTCTGGAAGAGCAAATTTTTCTGTGTTCGGCCATGTAAAAATTGTAAGGAGTTACATAAGAAAATTTGCGCGAAAAAAATTATTAAAATTTCCAAGATTTTAGTAAATCTATGCTTGCAATGCTTATTCAGAGGTATTGTGTTTTTCGTATACTATACAGATGCATGGATATTGTGATGACTGAAAATCTTGGAAATTTTAACTTTTTTTTTCTCAAAAATTTTCTCATGTAACCCCTTATAATTTTTACATGTCTGAACGCACAAAAATATGCTCTTCCAGGGAAAAAATTGAAAAATAAAGGTTCTAATTAAAAAAAAAAAGATGATGACGCCATTTCTTCGCGATGATAACTGGTAGTCTCATTTTGACCTCATCACAAATAGGCAATTAAAAAATAAAAACTTACCTGTCTCTGCGTTTTTCAAAATTTTGATAAATAAAAAAGTTATTTGCATTATGCGGAACTTTTCGGTCACAGTGTATAGTACACAGCTGTTTTTTTTTTTTTAATTGGATCATTAAATTAGATCTTGTTGCCAAAATTTTGCAACATTCGAGTTTTGTTGCTGTTGCAATATCAGGAAAAATGTTCGCATTAGGGAGTGGTTTATTGTTTTTATAACAATTTTTCATATAAATATGATAGAGGTAATATTTTCTTATCATTTTTTTAATTGTTTGAAGATAGGTGCGTTGAATTTAATGGAGATCAGTGACGCTCGTAATTAATGTTTCAAAGAGATGTCCATAACTAAGGACGTTAAAATTAAATGGTTGCAATCGAAAGAGGAAGAAGCGGAGAATGTTTTGTGAAGAATGAAATGTTTTTGGGAGAAAACTGGAATTTTACAATCCGATGGTGCTGTAAAGCAGGAGACACTCGAAAGTGTATCAATGTTCAAACTGAATCCTGAGAGGAAAGCAATCATACTCTAGTGTCTAGAGGACATTGACAAAATCATCGAATGTAATGATTTCCTTGAGGTTAAAGATTGTTTTACTAAGATAATGCAAATTTCTGATTTCAATTTCGAATAGGGTTGTATTCTTGTTATTCTTATTGTGGTTTTAGAGGTTTTAAGTGTGAAACAGAATTGTGTTTGCCCTCTAATTGTTTAGTTATTATCAACATTTTCGCAAAGATCTCAGAATTTCCTTCTATAGACAGCGTAATGCTGCTCCATTGGCACGGCCAAAAGGTTCAAAATTTTTGGACAAACCAAAGGAGGAAAAAGCGACTCAAAACTACCCGATTTTTGGACTTTTACCTTTTTGCAAAAGTCTTAAAGGAATTTTGCAATATTCCTCTCCCCCTAGTTGGAAAAATTGTGCAAAATAATGACAAAAATCAGACATTTACGCTACTATAAGAGACTGATCTTTATCATATCACCGTTAATCAACGCTAGCTTATCAATTTTACAAAAAATTTGCCGCAATTTCCTATAATTATCGAATTATTTACGATTTCGATAAATGCCTACTAAATCGCAACAAAAACTACTGGTATTGATAGAAAATGGTGCTGATTAAATAAATTTATACCTAATGAGTAATTTTAACAGGTTCGCATGAATACAATCGCCAATTTCCAAATATTTAGTTCGATACCTTTGCGACAATACAACCCGAAAATCTCCCAATTTGCCTATTTAGAAGTCAATAAAAACGGTGGCCATTTCGATAAGGACGAATATCGTCTCTTATCATTCTATACTAATGATTATATTAATGGTAATTATCCTTGTTGTAGACAGTAGATTGTGATTTTGTCGATAATACAGGCTACCATCGGTAATTCTAGTAATCTACATTACCGACAAACGAATAAGAAATAGACCTACGTTCACAAAATCACAGCCTACTATAGGTAAAATTTCCTAAGATCTTTCTATGTGGACGTTCGGTGAGAGGAGATCGAATAAAAGCACGCGCTACACCAATTTTGAAATTCCAGTGGCATTCTATATTGTTAAAGATTATTTTATTTAAATATTTGTTTGTTTCGTTTTCATTACAAAGAATATGTTAAAGGGGACTTCAAGGAAGTGTAGTGTACTTCCCTTTTTCATAAATCGAAATAGTTTTAGAAATAACAATGAAAAACAAAATGGTATTCCATAATAACCGACTTTACTCTACGTATTTTTTTTTTATATTTATTACTTAATTTATAAATATTTTGCTTCAAGATAATAGTTTACATACATCATATTGATTATAAATTGCGACAAGTAAATCTGCCTTGTAAAGTTCTTCAGAATATAAACGACCTAGTGAGCAAGAATTATCAAACACAGTTTCTACCTTGCGCCAAAAAATCTTACAAAATTTTACCTACACAAAGATCATTCTATACTTACGATTTTCGAATGGGAATTATTGAGTATACCATGATAATCTTCTTTGTAGTAGGCTGTGATTTTGTCGGTAATACAGATTATCGTCGGTAATTCTAGTAATCTGCATGACCGACAAGCGGACAAGAAATCGACTTACGTTCACAAAATCACAGCCTACTACAAAGAAGATTACTGTGTCGATTATAATTCTAATTTCTTAATTTAATTACAGTACGCAAGAGATTCGGTCAAGTCTTGCCGATTGTACGTATCGATTATGATATAATTAATTTAATTAATAATACGAATTATCGTCTAATTGGTAATTTATTTCAAATGTTTATTAATTATGGTGATGATAATTTGCATTGTATGCGTGCCACTGAGATGAATTTAAAAATTAAATACAACAATAATAGTAATTTTTATAATAATTCCAATGAAAATTGTAATTAGTTCTTAGGTAATGAACCGCAATTAGCCAAATTTATATTAAACAAAAAGGACCAAATTGTCGAATTAAATTAATTAATTAATTAATTAATTAATAAGTGTAAAAACAAGTGCAAATTTATATGCCTTCTAGATGTGCTTTTTTAAATGAAATAAATCTGTTTTCAATTGTTAATTTTTAATTTTAATTTTTCCCAAAATCACAATTGTCGTAACTTGATTCATATTTGAGTGAATCTGATATTATGTTAATGTAATTTTGAAGTGTATGAATCAATCTACGACCTGTATATAACTACCGGACTGCCTATTTTTACTACAGTTGATATGAATCAATCTCGACGCTACGTAACCTAATCATAGCCATCTTTACACCCCGTACATTAAATTAGAACACCGAATGTGATAAAAATCGTTTTTTAATTATCTTTTTCTTCTTTTGCAAATCAATGGAACCAGAACGAGATTTGCACGTAAACAAATTATAGGAGCAAATTGCTTTTTAGCAGTGGCGGCGTTATAATTGAACAACAATAATTGGATTTGATCGAACAAATTGGACCAGTACGCCACTGTTTTTGCTCAATTTGTTAGATTTTGATGATATAAATACGGTTTTCTCTCGTGATTTTGTTAAATTTAATTTCAACAATCAGAATGTTTAAACTACGCTCAAGTATTGCCTTCATCTTACTCGTCTATTTCAATCCAATTGGGGTAATAGTTAATTATTTTTATTAATTATTAATTAATTATAATTAATACAGGTGTTCGGGGCAACTGCAGACGGAGGCCATTGTCCAGCAGCAGAATGTTTTAAACAATACGACGTTACACGCGATGATATTAAACTTATTTTTGAACAAGATGAGGTACCAGAGAACGTCTTATGTGCTATAAAATGCGCAAATGAAAATGTTGGTATTTTAGATGCTGATGGTATTCTAGATTATAATAAACTTAAAAAAATACCAATGTTAAAAAGTGTTGATGAGGATAAAATAAGAGGAATTTTTCAATGTTTAGAACAATATGAGAAATTCGAGACGTGTAAAGATATAAGGAAGATTATCGATTGTTTTGCTGCTTTTGTTACAATAGAGGAACTTGGTTTGTCTTAATTAATCAATCGATTTCTTTCAAATGAATGTCTCTATATATATGAATATAATAAAATGCAAACTTTAAATTCACTCGTTTCCCTCTAAATTCCATAAATTTGCGCCAGTATTTTAAATTTGCCGCCATTTAAATTCGGCGACAGCAGCGCCACAAACTAAGTAACCGTTTGAAATAATCGTATCGACTTTCGGGTGGCTCTATCTTGGTTACATAGTGTCACAACTTGATTCATATTGCACTACATTTGACGTTTGCTGTTGTATTTTACGATTGTCGCTGAATAAAGCTAGGACTTACGTAACCAAATCATAGTAGAATAACCTTAAACATGCGGTATATTAACAAAAATGCGCCACTCTCAGAGAACTGAGCCACAAATTGAAGGTTTTAGCAACACACAATCAATTCAGATATATTTGAGTGTCGTTTAATCGTAACATGTGGGAGTGAGGATTTTGGTCAATTTTGCAAAATTTGACTAATTCGATATAACAATGTGCCAAAATCGACATCTATTAATGAAGCAAACTACACAATTAAATGAAGCAAACTGTGTGAAAAGATGAATAATAAATACGAAACAAATTGTTTCCGACCAGTGGTGGCGTCAATTATCTAGAATCAAGTTAATAATACGAGTATCTTTTAAGGGAAATTATATAGTACGCCGCTGTTTTTTTTTTTAATTGGATCATTAAACCTACTAGATCTGAATATAAATACAATTTTTGCAAAAATTTTGCAACATTCGAGTTTTGGTGGTGTTGTAAAATCTGGAAAATTTTGAAAGGGGCCGAATCTAAAAATCGGCCTAAAAACTTCCCCGACACATTCCGGATAGTTAATCAAGAATTAGAATAAAATATTAAAAACAAGTGTCAGAAGTCGACAATTAATGCACGAGTCCGAGTTTTAAAACAAACGAGTACCGTAGCACGAGTTTTTTTAATTTTTAACTTCCCCGACCAGAGGGTAGGGAAGTTATTAGTTTCGGACCAAAATTTCGAATTCGAGATTTCACCAGATCTTTACGTTTTGAGGTCGCCTGAATACGTTTTTGAAGTTTTTAGCATAATGTCCGTGTGTATGTGTGTCCGTGTGTGTTCGCGTGTATGTGTGTGTGTGTGTGTACGTGCGTCTGTCGGTTCTCCAACCATTACTCAAAAACGGTTTAACCGATTGAGTTCAAATTTGGTCAGCACTAACTATTTGGCTGCCGTTCGAGTTGATTAGTTTTTGATGCCAATCGGACCACGGATGGAAGGGGGAGGGGGTTGATTGAAAAAAAATCAAGATAACATACTAATTTGATATCACCTATCGAAAGGGCATGTGCTTTTATGTCCGAAACGGTAACCACCATGTGCGATGTTCTTCAAAGCAAAAAAATAAAGATAAATGCTTTCCTGCTACTATTTATGAAATGTAAACAGCTAAAATTCAAGTTGCTTTATAGTGTAGTGGGAAACTACCTGACGTCGCAAGGATTTCGATACGATTTGAATAACAGCATCACAATAAACAGAGACATCAATACACCAAACAATCTTGAAAATGCAGTCACCCAGCTCACTAAAATCATAAACAAAATAAAACAAAAACACACAAAGACTATTGAAATCGATGCTAACAAAACAAATATTGACCGGGAAACACTTGTTATTATTGTTCTCTTTATTTAAATTCCTTTCTAAATTTTGTACTATATCATCGACACTTTTGTCATTGAATCATCCAGTGATTTCGAGTTATTTGACAGTGAAATGGCAGCGATTTCGTTGGTTCTGTTTTTTCGTGAGAAGAATGAAAGGAACACAGAAAAGCAAGAAAGAAAGACTAAAAAAAGGAAGAAAGAAGAATAGCTGAAATTCAAAGAATGAAGAAGGTAGAAAAGAGCAAAGAAGAAAAGAAAGAGGAAAAGAAAGACAGAAGAAAAGCTGAAAACCAGGAATAAAGGAATAATAAACAACTTAAACAAAATCATCAAAAAAAAGATAGCGGAAAAACGTAATGTGACATGGCAGAAAAAATTGGAAAATCTTAAACCAAATGACAGAAGCCTATGCAAAGTCACAAAGTCACTAAAAAATAAATATCAACAAACCCCCGCCCCCTAACTGACCCACACATAAAAAATTTTGTAGACAAAGACAAAGCAGAGTTAATCGCCAACGTCTTAAGAGACGCCTATTATCCAACAGATAATAATTTCAATGAAGCTCAACAGGAAATAAACGATACAGTGGCGTTATTCTCGCGGTCAAACGTTCAAATCACTAATAAAGAAATAAACAAAGTGATCACTTCCCCCCAAGAAATACTAGAGGTGATCCGAAAACTACCTAATAATAAAGCCCCGTGAATAGACAATTTAGAAAATATTATATTGAAAAACCTTCCACGAAAAGCAATAATTCAACTCGTCTACATCATAAACTCCATACTCAAAGTCATACACTCTTATCTAACAAACAGAAAATTCGTTACAAAAATCAACAACGAAGTATCACAAAAACACATGATCAACTCTGGAGTTCCACAGGGATCCGTATTAGGCCCTTTGTTGTTTAACTTATATATCAACAATTTCCCAAAATTCGAGAAAACTAAAATATGCAGACGACTCTGCAATCTACTCTCACTCATTTTCTGCTGTCGTAGCTAACAAACAGCTACAAATACACTTGGATATTATTAAAAAATACCTAGAATTATGGAAAATATCCCTGAACATAAACAAAAGTGAGAACATTATCTTTAGCCGAAAAATAAATCACAGCCGAATATTTACACAACTAAAAATAAACAATCAGATAATCGAAGAAAAACAAACAGTCAAATATCTAGGATTGACACTAGACCGAAGGATCTTACATAAAAAACACACTGACAGTGCGCTTCAAAAAGCAACTGCAGTGCTTATTAAGATATACGCATTATTAAAGTCAAGATACACAACAATAAAAAACAAAAAACTGCTATACACAGCAATACTAAGACCTATTCTTATGTATGCAGCATCCGCCTGCTGCACAAGCTCCAAAACCGCAATCCGCCCATTACAAATTTTTCAGAACAAATGTCTAAGATTAATATTAAATCGAAATCGATACACACGAATAACCGAACTACACCAAGAAGCAGGTATTAACTACTTGTTTTTAATATTCTATTCTAATTCATGATTAACTGTCCGGACTGTGTCGGGGAAGTTATTAGGCCGATTTTTTGATTCGGCCACTTTCAAATTTTTTTAATTGTTTGAAGATAGGTGCGTTGAATTTAATGGAGATCAGTGACGCTCGTAATTAATGTTTCAAAGAGACGTCCATAACTAAGGACGTTAAAATTAAATGGTTGCAATCGAAAGAGGAAGAAGCGGAGAATGTTTTGTGAAGAATGAAATGTTTTTGGGAGAGAACTGGAATTTTACAATCCGATGGTGCTGTAAATCAGGAGACACTCGAAAGTGTATCAATGTTCAAACTGAATCCTGAGAGGAAAGCAATCACATTCAAGTGTCTAGAAGACATTGACAAAATCATCGAATGTAATGATTTCCTTGAGATTAAAGATTGTTTTACTAAGATGATGCAAATTTCTGATTTCGATTCCGAATAGGGTTGTATTCTTGTTATCCTTATTGTGGTTTTAGAGGTTTTAAGTGTGAAACAGAATTGTGTTTGCCCTCTAATTCATTAGTTATTATCAAAATTTTCGCAAAGATCTCAGAATTTCCTTCTATAGACAGCGTTATGTTGCTCCCTTGGCACAGCCAAAAGGTTCAAAATTTTTGGACAAACCAAAGGAGGAAAAAGCGACTCAAAACTGCCCAATTTTTGGACTTTTACCTTTTTGCAAAAGTCTTAAAGGAATTTTGCCATATTCCCCTCCCCCTAGTTGGAAAAATTGTGCAAAATAATGACAAAAATCAGAACATTTACGCTACTATAAGAGACTGATCTTTATCATATCACCGTTGATCAACGCTAGCTTATCAATTTTACAAAAAATTTGCCGCAATTTCCTATAATTATCGAATTATTTACAATTTCGATAAATGCCGACTAAATCGCAACAAAAGTTACTGGTATTGATGGAAAATGGTGCCGATTAAATTAATTTTACCTAATGAGTAATTTTAACTGGTTCGCATGAATACAATCGCCAATTTCCAAATATTTAGTTCGATACCATTTGGACAATACAACCCGAAAATCTCCCAATTTACCTATTTAGAAGTCAATAAAAATGGTGGCCATTTCGATAGGGATGGATATCGTCTCTTATCATTCTATACTAATGATTATATTAATGGTAATTATCCTTGTTGTAGACAGCAGGCTGTGATTTTGTCGATAATACAGGCTATCATCGGTAATTCTAGTAATCTACATTACCGACAAGCGAACAATACATAGACCTACGTTCACAAAATCACAGCCTACTATAAAGAAGATTACTGTGTCGATTATAATTCTAATTTCTTAATTTAATTACAGTACGTACGTAATTTATTAAGTGTAAAAACAAGTGCAAATTTATATGCCTTCTAGATGTGCTTTTGTAAATCAAATAAATCTGTTTTCAATTGTTAATTTTTAATTTTCGTTTTTACCGAAATCATAAATGTCGTAACTTGATTCATATTTGATTGAATCTGACATTATGTTAATGTAATTTTGAAGTGTATGAATCAATCTACGACCTGTATATAACTACCGGACTGCCTATTTTTACTACAGTTGATATGAATTAATCTCGACGCTACGTAACCTAATCATAGCCAACTTTACACCCCGTACATTAAATTAGAACACCGAATGTGATAAAAATCGTTTTTTAATTATCTTTTTCTTCTTTTGCAAATCAATGGAACCAGAACGAGATTTGCACGTAAACAAATTATAGGAGCAAATTGCTTTTTACCAGTGGTGGCGTTATAATTGAACAACAATAATTGGATTTGATCGAATAAATTAGACAAGTACGCCACTGTTTTTGCTCAATTTGTTAGATTTTGATGATATAAATACGGTTTTCTCTCGTGATTTTGTTAAATTTAATTTCAACAATCAGAATGTTTAAACTACGCTCAAGTATTGCCTTCATCTTACTCGTCTATTTCAATCCAATTGGGGTAATATTTAATTATTTTTATTAATTATTAATTAATTATAATTAATACAGGTGTTCGGGGCAACTTCAAAAGGAAGCCATTGTGTAGAAGAAGAGTGTTTTAAACACTACAAAGTTACCTGCGATGATATTAAAATTGTTTTTGAACAAGATGAGGTACCAGAGAACGTCTTATGTGCTCTAAAATGTCAAACTGAAAATACTGGTTTTATAGATGCTAATGGTATTCTAGATCATAATAAACTTAGAAAAGCACCAATTTTTGAAGGTGTTGATGAGGATAAAATAAGAGGAATTTTTCAATGTTTAGAACAATATGAGAAATTCGTGACGTGTAAAGATCATCAGCAGATTATCGATTGTTTTTCTGCTTTTGTTACAATGGAGGAACTTGGTTTGTTTTAATTAATCAATCGATTTCTTTCAAATTAATGTCTCTATATATATGAATATAATAAAATGCAAACTTTAAGTTCACTCGTTTTCCCTCTAAATTCCATAAATTTGCGCCTGTATTTTAAATTTGCCACCATTTAAATTCGGCGACAGCAGCGCCTCAAACTAAGTAACCGTTTGAAATAATCGAATCGACTTTCCGGTGGCTCTATCTTGGTTACATAGTGTCACAACTTGATTCATATTGCACTACATTTGACGTTTGCTGTTGTATTTTACGACTGTCGCTGAATAAAGCTAGGACTTACGTAACCAAATAATAGCAGAATAACCTTAAACATGCGGTATATTAACAAAAATGCGCCACTCTCAGATAACTGAGCCACAAATTGAAGGTTTTAGCAACCCACAATCAATTCAGATATACTTGAGTGTCGTTTAATCGAAACTCAACCCATGTGGGAGTGAGGATTTTGGTCTTTTTTGCAAAATTTGTCTAATTCGATATCACAATGTGCCAAAATCGACATCTAATTATAGGTTAAGCCACAATTAAATGAAGCAAACCCTGTTTCGGACCAAAATTTCGAATTCGAGATTTCATAAGATCTTTACGTTTTGAGGTCCCCTGAACACGTTTTTGAAGTTTTTTGCATGATGTGTGTGTGTGTGTGTTTGTGAGTCTGTCGGTTCTCCAACGATTACTCAAAATTGCACTACCGATTGAGTTCAAATTTGGTCAGCACAAAGTATTTGGTGGTCGTTCGAGTTGATTAGTTTTTGGTGTCAATCGGACCACGGAGGTCGAACGGGACGGGGGTTGATTGAAAAAAATTTAAGATAACATATTAATTTGACATCACCAATCGAAAGGGCATGTACTTTTATGTCCGAAACAATACCCATCATGTGCGATGTTCTTTTGTTTTTTTAAAATAAGGGCACAAAATTGGCAAAATAGTCTAGTCCACTAATTCAAATTAGCCGCCCTCTATAAGGGTCAAGTGGCCATAGAAAAGAGTTTTTGTTCACGATTCAATTGCGAAATTTTGAAATGACAGTTTAGAAGGTTATCCAACATAATTTTTAAAGCGTAGCAAAATTTATAACGGTAGTTTATAAAGACAGAATGATATCTACTGTTGGTATCACTGAAGGCATAAAATCCTATGCGCTTGGTTACATTCTTCTGTCATTTTTGAAACATAACCTCAGAATATTTGTTTTCAAGCGGTTTTTTTGTGTTTCGGTTAGCGCTCTTTTAACATAGAAATGTTTTAAAATAATATGAATTTTGATTTTTCCACAAAAAAGAAATGTATATTCCCTCGACAATTCAATCCATATGATTTGAATTTTTCCATGTTTTTGTTGGGACTAGCGTATTACTTTTTGCTTCACACTCAAATAAGTGTTCAGTCGTTCTGTCAAAATTTCGCAATTGAATCGTGAATCGAGTTTATAAGAAAGTTGAACTGAAAAGGGTGTGTGTGAAACAACCGATCAGTGAACAGAGTTTTGATTGACGAGATGTTGGTTCCTCATTGAATTTTTCGGTAGTTGAGATTGCCACGATACTCGATTCCCGATTTTGATTTTTATAGTAAGTTAGTTTTTTTTTAATAACGTATCTCCAATAGAAAAAATAGTATACAGAACTCGTGCTACGGTACTCGTTTTTTTAAAAACTCGGACTCGTGCATTAATTGTCGACTTCTGACACTGGTTTTTAATATTCTATTCTAGTTCATGATTAGCTATCCGGACTGTGTCGGGGAAGTTATTAGGCCGACTTTTAGATTCGGCCCCTTTCAATTTTTTTTAATTGTTTGAAGGTAGGTGCGTTGAATTTAATGGAAATCAGTGACGCTCATAATTAATGTTTCAAAGAGATGTCCATAACTAAGGACGTTAAAATTAAATGGTTGCAATCGAAAGAGGAAGAAGCGGAGAATGTTTTGTGTAGAATGAAATGTTTTTGGGAGAAAACTGGAATTTTTCAATCCGATGGTGCTGTAAATCAGGAGACACTCGAAAGTGTATCAATGTTCAAACTGAATCCTGAGAGGGAAGCAATCACATTCAAGTGTCTAGAAGACATTGACAAAATCATCAAATGTAATGATTTCCTTGAGGTTAAAGATGGTTTTACTAAGATGATGCAAATTTTCGATTTCGAATAGGATTGTATTGTTATTATTATTGTAATTTTAAACGTTTTAAGTGTGAAACAGAATTGTGTTTGCCCTCTAATTGTTTAGTTATTATCAAAATTTTCGCAAAGATCTCAGAATTTCCTTCTATAGACAGCGTTATGTTGCTCCCTTGGCACAGCCAAAAGGTTCAAAATTTTTGGACAAACCAAAGGAGGAAAAAGCGACTCAAAACTGCCCGATTTTTGGACTTTTACCTTTTTGCAAAAGTCTTAAAGGAATTTTGCAATATTCCCCTCCCACTAGTTGGAAAAATTATGCAAAATAATGACAAAAATCAGAACATTTACGCTACTATAAGAGACTGATCTTTATCATATCACCGTTGATCAACGCTAGCTTATCAATTTTACAAAAAATTTGCCGCAATTTCCTATAATTATCGAATTATTTACAATTTCGATAAATGCCGACTAAATCGCAACAAAAGTTACTGGTATTGATGGAAAATGGTGCCGATTAAATTAATTTATACCTATAGTCTGTTTTTAAATTATATACATCTGGAGTTACATACGATGCAATATACGACGTGACCCTCCGTCTGAATTAGACATTTGACAGACCAGCGTTGCCAACCTGAAATTTATGTTTGCAGCTCTGCAGAGTGACATTTCTGCATTGCGCATGTCGTTGTACTTGGCGTCGTTTTAAAATTCAAGAGTTTTCCTGATAATTTCAATATTTTTGTGTTTTTCCTCGTGTTTTTCTGTATTTTTTCCTTTGGTCCAAAAAAGTCAACTGTCAACTGCTGACAACGTTGCCGGTTTCGTAATATCGAACTTCTGCATTTGTAGCTGTGCTATCTGTCATCTCAAACTTACGTATAATACTATTCTCTCACTCTAATCACGCGTATTAGTGTGAAATAGAAGATCCCCAAATATTAATCAAATACGTAAGGGAATGTCGAGTCATCGTTCAGCATATAATGAAAAGAGATATAGATATGTACGGATGCCATGACTTAATTCAGTACAGATGTATATAATTAAAAAACAGACTATAATGAGTAATTTTAACAGGTTCGTATGAATACAATCGCCAATTTCCAAATATTTAGTTCGATACCATTTCGACAATACAACCCGAAAATCTCCCAATTTGCCTATTTAGAAGTCAACAAAAATGGTGGCCATTTCGACAGGGATGGATATCGTTTCTTATCATTCTATACTAATGATTATATTAATGGTAATTATCCTTGTTGTAGACAGCAGGCTGTGATTTTGTCGATAATACAGGCTATCATCGGTAATTCTAGTAATCTACATTACCGACAAGCGAACAATACATAGACCTACGTTCACAAAATCACAGCCTACTACAAAGAAGATTACTGTGTCGATTATAATTCTAATTTCCTAATTTAATTACAGTACGTACGTAATTAATTAAGTGTAAAAACAAGTGCAAATTTATGTGCCTTCTAGATGTGCTTTTTTAAATGAAATAAATCTGTTTTCAATTGTTAATTTTTAATTTTAATTTTTACCAAAATCACAATTGTCGTAACTTGATTCATATTTGACTGAATCTGACATTATGTTAATGTAATTTTGAAGTGTATGAATCAATCTACGATTTGTATATCACCACCGGACTGCCTATTTTTACTACAGTTGATATGAATTAATCTCGACGCTACGTAACCTAATCATAGCCATCTTTACACCCCGTATATTAAATTAGAACACCGAATATGATAAAAATCGTTTTTTAATTATATCTTTCTTCTTTTGCAAATCAATGGAACCAGAACGAGATTTGTACGTAAACAAATTATAGGAACAAATTGCTTTTTACCAGTGGCAGCGTTATAATTGAACAACAATAATTGAATTTGATCGAATAAATTAGACAAGTACGCCACTGTTTTTGCTCAATTTGTTAGATTTTGATGATATAAATACGGTTTTCTCTCGTGATTTTGTTAAATTTAATTTCAACAATCAGAATGTTTAAACTACGCTCAAGTATTGCCTTCATCTTACTCGTCTATTTCAATCCAATTGGGGTAATATTTAATT
Organism: Mylabris phalerata; assembly: GCA_020740385.1. Taxonomy (NCBI): domain Eukaryota; kingdom Metazoa; phylum Arthropoda; class Insecta; order Coleoptera; family Meloidae; genus Mylabris; species Mylabris phalerata. The sequence goes on along the minus strand of JAJEOX010000142.1, from coordinate 515,827 downwards.
AGTTTTATTAATTATTAATTAATTATAATTAATACAGGTGTTCGGGGCAACTGCAGAAGAACGCCACTGTCCAGCAGCAGAATGTTTTAAACAATACAAAGTTACACACGATGATATTAAACTTGTTTTTGAACAAGATGTGGTACCAGAGAACGTCTTATGTGCTCTAAAATGTTCACTTGAAAATACTGGTTTTATAGATGCTGATGGTATTCTAGATCATAATAAATTTAAAAAAGCACCATTTTTGGCTGGTATTGATGATGATAAAATAAGAGGAATTTTTCAATGTTTAGAACAATATGAGAAATTCGTGACGTGTAAAGATATGGAGCAGATTATTGGTTGTTTTGCTGCTTTTGTTACAATGAAGGATTTTGGTTTTTCTTAATTAAGCCATCGATTTCTTTCAAATTAATGTCTCTATATATATGAATATAATAAAATGCAAACTTTAAATTCACTCGTTTCCCTCTAAATTCCATAAATTTGCGCCAGTATTTTAAATTTGCCGCCATTTAAATTCGGCGACTGTAGCGCCTCAAACTAAGTAACCGTTTGAAATAATCGTATCGACTTTCCGGTGGCTCTATCTTGGTTACATAGTGTCACAACTTGATTCATATTGCACTACATTTGACGTTTGCTGTTGTATTTTACGATTGTCGCTGAACAAAGCTAGGACTTACGTAACCAAATCATAATAGAATAACCTTAAACATGCGGTATATTAACAAAAATGCGCCACTCTCAGATAACTGAGCCACAAATTGAAGGTTTTAGCAACCCACAATCAATTTAGATATACTTGAGTGTCGTTTAATCGAAACTCAACCCATGTGGGAGTGAGGATTTAGGTATTTTTTGCAAAATTTGACAAATTCGATATAACAATGTGCCAAAATCGACATTTAATGATAGGTTAAACTACAATTAAATGAAGCAAACCGTGTGAGAAGAATAGATGAATAATAAATGTGAAACAAATTGCTTCCCACCAGTGATGGCGTCAATTATCTAGAATCTAGTTAATAATACGAGTATTTTTTAAGGAAAATTATATAGTACGCCGCTGTTTTTTTTTAATTGGATCATTAAACCTACTAGATCTGAATATAAATACAATTTTTGCAAAAATTTTGCAACATTCGAGTTTTGGTGGTGTTGTAAAATCCGGAAAAATGTTCGCATTACGAATTGGTTTGATTGGTTTTATAACAATTGTTCATATCAATATGATTAAGGTAATATTGTATTATCATTATTATCATTTTTTCAATTGTTTGAAGGTAGGTGCGATGAATTTAAAGGAGTTCAATGATGCTCGTGAGCAATGTTTCAAAGAGGTATCCATAACAAAGGAGGACCTAATAAAATCTTTTAAGCAATCGAAAGAGGAAGTACCGGAAAATGTTATGTGTGGATTAAAATGTCTATGGGAGAGAACTGGAATTTTACGATCCGATGGTACTGTAAATCAAGAGATATTCAGAACTCTGAATATTCTGAATCCTGAGACAAAAGCAATCGTATTCAAGTGTCTAGAGGACATTGACAAAATCATCGAATGTAATGATATGCGTGAGGTTAAAGGTTGTCTTGCTAATATGACGCAAATTTCTAATATCGATTCCGAGTAGAGTTGTATTCTTGTTATTCTTATTGTAGTTTTAAATGTTTTGAGTGTGAAATAGAGTTGTGTTTGCCTTCTAATTCCTTAGTTATTATCAACATTTTCGCAAAGATCTCAGAATTTCCTTCTATAGACAGCGTTATGCAGCTCCCTTGGAACAGCCAAAAGGGTTAACATTTTTGGACAAGCCAAAGGAGCAAAAAGCAACTCAAAACTGCCCAATTTTTGAACTTTTACCTTTTTGCAAAGATCTTAACACAATTTTGCAATATTTTCCTCTCCCTAGTTGGAAAAATTGTGCAAAATAATGACAAAAATCAGCACATTTAGCCTACTATAAGAGACTGATCTTTATCATATTATTGTTGATCAACGCTAGCTTATCAATTTTACAAAAAATTTGCCGCAATTTCCTATAATTATCGAATAATTTACGATTTCGATAAATGCCTACTAAATCGCAACAAAAGTTACTGGTATTGATAGAAAATGGTACTGATTAAGTACTTATTGATCATTTCGACAATTGTTGGTAATATTTTTAGTAAATTGTGCTTGTTTTTTTAGCCAACCAAACTATCAATTCATCCCTTTCGACATATTGGGACGATTTAAAATATATCAATTTACGCTTACCTGTTGTGGATAGGCCGGGAAAACACGCTAGGAGATGTGAAGTTTAGGCTGTTCACAAACGATGAACCAAACGAATATTACGATCTTGATCTGAAAAATGGAAGGTTTCAAGAAATATTGTTTTTCTAATCCATGATTTACGTGAAAGTTACCTGGTACAGTGGTATGACGACCTGAAGAACGTTTATTTAGCAAGTCAAAAGGACAATTATAAAGTTGGCGGTTGGCATTAGAAGATTACCCAGTTGCTGCAGGTTACACCAAAGGTATAACTTTGTTCATCATCTAGTCTAAAAACCGTTGATTTTTAAATTTTTTTTTTGCTTTTTGTATGCAAAATTCATTGTAAACATCCCAGTCGATCAAAACATCATTTGGCCACGACCTAGGTGGCCAAATCGCTGGTTTTGTTGACAAAACTATCTATCGACTAACTAGTCAGATTTTACCATGAACTGTAGCCTTAGATCCAGCTGTACCTCTATCCGCTCTACGTCCAAATGATAAACTATTGACTCCAACCGATGTCAAAATCATCCATACCATCCATAAAGAGGGTGGTACTTTTGGTTTTAACAAAAAGTGTGGTACGATTGATTTCTTCCCGAATGATGGCAGCCTGATTGTATTAATCTAACTTTTTGACTACCGAAATTTTTTTCCTAAACGTGTTTCTTTAGCAATGCCAAAAAGTACAAAATTGAGCCATATTTTAAAAGAATTTTGGTAAATTATTGATTATATATAAAAAAAAGTTGCAATTTTTCTACTTCCGGCTTTAACAACTCCATTGTTTTGGCAAAACTTTTGCCGAATCAATAAAAGGAAAATTATCAAAATATTTATAGAATTTCGATAACACAGAAACTGACCTTTACCACAATCAATTCATTAATGAATTGTTACTTAAGCAAAATTTTTGCTCACGATTTGTTTATATAGAAAGTAATTAAGGATTTCGATTAATTTTTACCAATGATAAACGATGCAAATTACGCACAATTTTTGAAAACAAAGCAAAATCTTTGTTTTGCCAACTATTTAAATACGATCGATTTCGATCACCAAATTCAGTGTTGATCAGAAATGGCTTTCGTCAAGTACCTATTGTATGCTTCTATACTTGCCATAAATATTTTTGGTAAACTACAAAATTTGCTTAATTTATATCGAAAACTAATCGATTATCTTTCTAGGCAATGAATCTGCTAGTGCTCCAATTACACCATATTTGGAAGATTTGAAGAATATCAATTTCCACTTACCGATCATTGAACAAGAGCTCCCAGAGAAAGCGATTGATCCAAAAGATGTCACCTTTTATCTGTACAGAAAAGATGAACCAAACCTATATTACGAAATTGATCCATTGCATCCATCTGATAAACTAAAAGGTCCAGAAAAGATTGTTTTCATCATCCATGGTTGGTTGGAGAATCGTCTAGTTTCATGGTATGAAGACCTGAAAAATGCCTATTTAGAAAGCCAACAAGACAATTATAAAGTTGTCCAAGTTGATTGGCATAAACTAGCAATAGAAGCTTACTCGAATTCAGCCCACCACACCGAAGATGTTGGTATGTTTCTCATTAACAATTCTATAGAATTTTTGATTAATTTAGGCCTTTTGTATGGTGTAGGTAAAATAGTTGGCCAACTCATTGCCAACATGTACCACTATTTGAACATACCAGTCGATCAAACTATCGTCGTTGGGCATTCTTTGGGCGGCCAAACGGCCGGTTTCGTTGGCAAAACAGTCTATCGACTAACCGGCAAACTTTTGCCACGCATTGTAGCCTTAGATCCAGCCGGTCCTCTATTCGTCAATCGCCCATTGAGTTATCGTTTGAACCCATCTGATGCCGAAGTCGTCCATGTTATCCACACCAATGGTGGTACTTTCGGTTATAGAGATGAATGTGGTACTATTGACTTCTACCCGAATGGTGGTAATCACCAGCCTGGTTGTGCTATTATTACTTCCATCGATTTGAATACAGTACCAGATTTGGGTAGGTTGAAGTTTGGATTTTTGGGCAATTTTAGTACTTTTTGTTTTTCGATAATTTTTAGTTGTTTGTAATCACCAACGCAGTTGGACGTACTTTATTGAAGCGATGAAAGATTTAAGCAATTTCAAATCGAAACGTTGTGAAAATTATTTGGAATTTCTAGCTGGTGTTTGTGATAATGTTCAAGTTGCAATGGGTGATATGAAGACAACAGCTAAAGGGAACTTCTATTTGGAGACAAATAGTAAGCCGCCGTATTCGAAGACACAATATTCACTGTTAAATGAAGAACATGATAGCTACAAAATAGCACCTAAAAAAATGATGGCTACAAAAACGTTGTCAAAAATGAATTTAGTATAGAAGGTAAAATTACATTCTAATATTGCTTTAGATTCTTTTTCTTTCCTGCTTCTTAACAAAATTTCCCAACCTCTGCAAAAATTTGTTCTAAAAAGAATACTCTTTAAGAAATCTACAACAGAACCAAAACGTTTCAAAATTTAACGAGCAAAAGGTTCTTCTGCTTGTGAACTTTCAGTTTGTTCCTTTTCTTCATTTTGCACCCTAATGGAATATTGATTCTTCTCGAAATTTTGGCGGTCTTCTTGCAAAAATTTTGATCTCAATAAGGAACCAGAAGTATTCCGACTTCAGATACCAAAAATAGAGAATAATTGAGTCATATATTTGTATTCTATAAAAAAATTGTTTACAAGAAAATTTTTTCGTAAAAGTTGGCCATAGGTCAAGATCTTCATATATTTGAATATTTATCTTAGAATATCCTCGATAATTAATTAATCAATTGATGACCTTTCGTTTCTAACTATTTCCAAACTAACTAACAAATCGTAAACAACCGTAAAAATAATTGATTCAAAATTGGAATTCCATCAAAATGGCTTCGAATAAGTACCTACTGTTTTTGATCACCTTAAGTCTTACCATTTTAGGTGAGTTTTTATTGATTTTGTCCAAAAGTGAAAATTTACAATTCACTATTGGTTTATTGGAAATTTTAGGCAATCAATCATTCGATGATAACCTGAAAGATGACATTTTTGCAATCTATACAAATGCTGCATTGATCGTGAGGAATATCACCTATGAAAAAGTCGATCCGAAAAAAATCACCTTCTACCTATTCACCCGTGGTAAGCCAAAACAACAATTAGTACTCGTAGATCCGGAACATCCACCGAAAGAACTGAAAGGTAATGAAACTATTGTTTTTTTGATACACGGTTGGACTGGTAGTCGTACTGATGAATGGTACGACAACTTAACAGACACATTTTTGCAAAGCCAAAACGGTAATTATAAAGTCATACAAGTTGATTGGAAAGAACCAGCGAATCAGTTCTATGTTGTCTCTTCGTACAACACCAAAGAAGTCGGTTGGTACCTCTGAAACAAAATCGAACACATTTTTGCTAAATTGTTTCTTCTTAGGTCAATTTATTGGCAAATTCCTAGCGAATCTACATCGAAATTTATCAATACCATTGGAACGAATTCTACTCGTTGGTCACTCTTTAGGCGCTCAAGTTTCCGGTTTTGCCGGCAAAACCGTCTACAATCTAACCAAACAAAGACTACCTCGTATTGTAGGCTTAGATCCAGCCGGGCCTCTATTCGACGTACGTCCAAATGATGAACGTTTGAATTCCACCGATGCCAAAATAGTCCATGTCATGCATACTGATGGTGGTACATTTGGGCTAAAATTCAAATGTGGCACGATTGATTTCTATCCGAATGGTGGTAGTGATCAAAATGGTTGTAAACGTATCGATATCCTCAATGTTACAAGCATTACAGAAGCAGGTAGTTCCTCTAAAATTTACCAAAAAATCAAGCTTACCATTAATTTTTTAGTTATGTGTGATCATCGAAGGGCTCATCAATATTTCATTGAAGCCGCCACTAGTGCTGATACTTTTATAGGGAAAAAATGTAAAGATTGGTCGTTGTTCGAGCGTGGTGCTTGTGAGGAAATTGAAGCTGCAATGGGTGATGTCCAAACGAATTTAGAAGGCGATTTCTACTTAACCACAAATAGTGAATCGCCATTCAATAGAAGAGATGATGAGTTGAAAAATAAAACATCAATTCCGCTAAAAATTTTGTCAAAAATCACAAAATAATGTATACTTTTTGGAAATAAATTAAACCAATAGCAAAATGTTTTTTTCCCAATGCTTGCACAAAATTTTGACCTTCGTAGGTGCATAATTGGATGAGTTGCGTGTCGGGCAAAAAAACATGTCACATTCCCTATTAACACCTCTATAATTTGCAATTAATCACCTTGACAATGGTAATTATCGTGTTCAATCAGGATGTACACGATAAAAAAAATCACCATTACCCACATATATAAACACCGATCCTTAATAACTGGGCAATTTACCAATTAAAGTTACAAAAATGCAGAAACAACACCCAATAATCGTACTATTCCTCATTACAGTTTCATCGCTAATTCAGGTAGGTGTATTACTGAAATTTTACTTACAAAATATGTAAATTTTGACAAAATTTTGTAATTAGACCTATGGTTCGCCTGATGATGAGAGACTGCAATGTTTGGTCAAATACAAGGTAAGACCTGAAGACATGCAACATATGGGAAATTTTGAAAACTTTACCGAAGATATGTTCTGTGCTGTCAAATGTACAATGGAAGTGGATAAAATCATCAACCCAGATGGTAGTATTAATGCTGAAAATATTGAAAATTGTGAAAGATTGAATAAATTACCGGATGATCAAAAAGCTAAATTGAAAGAATGCTTGAATTCGATTGATAAGATTGAAACTTGTAAGGATATGCTGAAGACAAGCAAATGTGGCGAAGGACTGGATTTGTAATTTCTTTAATAGTTGTTCGATTCAAGCATCAAAGTAGTTGTAACAAAATAAATTGAAGCATTAACAAAAATTAATCGTAATTAATCTATAAGGCTTACCTTTTATTAATCCTCATTTGGCATAACTGCAAGCAGTTTCTAGGCTTGAATGCCAAAAATTTTGACCAACGAATACCTATAAAAATGTGACACAAAATTAGCACCACAAAGTTGCCAAAAATTTTGATCAAAGAATACTAATAAAAATGTAACCCAAAATCAGCACCAAAAGGTACTAAATTAAGCCTAAGGGACCTTTCTCACCTTACTGAATCATTTTTAGGGCTTGAAAGTCCAAAATTTTGGGAAAAATGTCGCCCAAAGAAGACTTGCAAAACGAAAGATAATCTCATTGATATCGAAAACAATTTACCGCCCCCGGGTGGGCTCGAACCACCAACCTTTCGGTTAACAGCCGAACGCGCTAGCCGATTGCGCCACGGAGGCTACACCACCATACCTTCGGACAGCTCATCATGACTTCATTTGGGCAAATTTCACAAAAAACTGTAAAATAAATCGAAAGATTCATGTCAAAAATTGTGTAAATTAGTACTCTTAGCTCTATTAAATATTGTAATTGGCCTAATTTTGGTGTATGTGAAAAATACGATAATTTCATTTGCAAATAACATAAAATTGGCGTTAATTCATCACCGTAACACAGCTAATTACTGGAATTATCCAAAATCATAGTTTACACAAGGGAAAATACATTCATCAAGTGGATATAAATAATGATCCTCAGCTAATTCCAAACTATCATAAATCAAAAATGTTGCGACAACATTCAGTATTTGGATTCCTTTTCGTTATCATTTTATCAGCATTGATTCAGGTAAGCATTTTGCAAAATTTTCTCTTAAAATCTTCAACCAAACCCTATTCTAAGGCCGATGATGAAATTGATGACCTTTATAAAGCTCGAATGGAGTGCTTAACAAAGAACAATCTAACACTGGAAGATTTAATGAAAATGACTGAGCCGAAAGCTGAAGAATTACCTGAAAATGTCCTCTGTGCAATGAAATGTGAAACAGAAGTGATCAAAGTGATCGATGAAAATGGCAATGTTAATCCTGATAATATCGAAAATTGTCCAGTTCTGAGTCAGTTACCAACCGAACAGAAAACACAATTGAAAGAATGCTTAGGACAAATTGGTAAGATTGAAACATGCCAGGATATGGTGAAAGCATTACCGTGCTCAGATGGCCTAGATTTTGGATTGGGTGATTAATTTTCATGTATGTTTGTGTGTATTGATTGAAATTTTGTGGCAAAAATAAATTGTAATTAATCATTAGTTGTTGTTTTATTGGTTTCGCATTCGGGCAAAATTTTTGCCAACTTCTAAGGAAACTGTCAAAATACACTCTCGTGTAAATTTCACTGTCAAAAGAGCCTAAAAAGGTCCAAAAATTGCAAAACTGTTGAGGAACTTGCAAAAGAATAGGCTCCTTAGTTGTTCTATTGATGCCCTATTGTAGAAAATTTTTTGCTAGCTTATAGGGAAGCTGTCAAAATAGATTTTTATGTAAATGTCACTGTCAAAAGAGCCTAAAAGGGTCGAAAAATTACAAAACTATAGAGAAACCTGCAAAAGAATAGTTTTATTGGTGCCCTATTATGGAAAATCTTATAGGGAAGCTGCCAAAATAGATTTCTATATAAATTTTTCATATCGAAAACTTCCAAAGACCCAAAATTTTTCATGTTTTCCACTAATTTCCCCACAACTTTGCAAAATTATCAATACAAACAGTTACTTGCGACCATTTGGCCAAATTATAGGCTTGCACTAATCATTTCCTGTGCGATTTTAAACGATTTAATGAGGTAGAAAACAAACTTCCTTCCTATATTTTTTCCACTCTCCATAGAATTTTATAATAATTGTGACCTTTTTATGAATAAAGGCGATAATTGGCCAAATTTATTTAAAATAAATAATATAAATACTTCTAACCGAGAAATGAATTCATGTTTGTAATCAAAATCATGGAAGCAACTCACATATTTATCGTTTTACTACTGGTAGTCAACTGCTTATCAATAGATGAAGTAAGCATTTAAAAATTTTCCTTAATTTGATTTTATAAAATTTGATTTTTTTTGCCAATTAGGAAGCGAAGAAGATTTTCAACAAATGCATGAGCGAAAATAATTTATCATTTGATGAATTTAGGAATTTTGAGAAAAATAAAGATCTTGAACCTTCTGAAAATTTCTTGTGCGCAATGAAATGTTTGATGGTTAATCAAGGTTTGATTAATGAGGCAGATGGTACAGTTAATGCTGATAAGATAGTTGGAGATGGAATGACAATGAGTTTCCCTGAAGAAAGTAAAACTCTATTGGGAGAATGTTTGGATAAAATTGACAAAATAGAAACATGTCAAGATGCACAAAAAATTCGAGAATGTTTCATCCGTGTAGCAACAAAATGAATCCAAATTTAGAAATATTTTTAGTACCAATTGATAGATATGATTAAACAGCATTGCAGTTATGCGATTTAGTTTATTTTTGCTCAAAAATCCCTATTACAATTGCCAAATGTTGCATTTTCTAAGCTTAAATGCCAAAATTTAGCAAAAATTTTGACCAAAAAATAGTCATAAAAATATAATCCAAAATTAGTACCAAAAAGTACTAAACTAGACCTAGGTGATTTTTTTCGCCTTAACAAATGAATTTTTTTTAAAGTTTGAAAGTCCAAAATTTTGGGAAAATGTCGCCCAAGGAAAACTTGCAAAACAAAAGATAATCTCATTGATATCAAATTTAGCAAAAAAAAATTGACCAAATACTCAGAAAAATGTAACCCAAAGTTAACACCAAAAGGTACTAAACTAGACCTAGGTGATCTTTTACACCTTAACAAATGAATCATATTTAGGGCTTGAAAGCCCAAAATTTTGGGAAAAATGTCGCCCAAAGAAAACTTACAAAACAAAAAAATAGTCTCATTGATATAGAAAAAAATTTACCGCCCCCGGGTGGGCTCGAACCACCAACCTTTCGGTTAACAGCCGAACGCGCTAGCCGATTGCGCCACGGAGGCTACATTCTCATGCCCAAAACTAGCCAAACTTATCATAAAAAGTCTACAAGACGTCAAAAATTCCCCAATTAACTCTTAAGGCATCTATTACAGCTTCTTCTTAGGTTGAATTGATTACCTTACCGAAAGATCTGAAGGGACTAACACTGAATGGAACCTCAAGCATTAAAGTTTCAATGATTAAGGCCATATTTAAGGCTCTAGAACGCAGAAAACAAGTTATAAAAAGACTATATTGTCGGAAAATCATCCCCAATGAACCTTCAAAAGACCCATCATGAAATGAGCCTTGAGCGTTGGAGTTTTGATGATTAAGGCTATATTTAAAGCTCTAAATCGCAGGTGATATTTCTCACCTTAACAAATAAATCATATTTAGTGCTTGAAAGCCCAAAATTTTGGGACAAATGTTGCCCAAAGAAATCTTGCAAAACAAAAGATATAATCTTATTCATATCGAAAAAAATTACCGCCCCCGGGTGGGCTCGAACCACCAACCTTTCGGTTAACAGCCGAACGCGCTAGCCGATTGCGCCACGGAGGCTACAATCTCATGCCCAAATCTAGCCAAACTTATCATAAAAAGTCTACAAGACGTCAAAAATTCCCCAATTAACTCTTAAGGCATCTATTACAGCTTCTTCTTAGGTTGAATTGATTACTTTACCGAAAGATCTGAAGGGACTAACACTGAATGGAACCTTAAGCATTAAAGTTTCAATAATTAAGGCCATATTTAAGGCTCTAGAAGGCAGAAAACAAGTTATAAAAAGGCTATATCGTCGGAAAATCATCCCCAATGAACCTTCAAAAGACCTATCATGAAATGAGCCTTAATCATTGGAGTTTTGATGATTAAGGCTATATTTAAGGCTCTAAATCGTAAACAATGAAATATAAAAAGGCTATTTTGTTAAAATATGATAAAAAGTCTAGAGATTCAAGGGCTCCCCAATAAACTTCCAAAACACCTATCATGAAATAAGCCTTAAACACTAGATTTTCAATGATTAAGCCTACATTTAAGGCTCTGGAATCACTGAAAACGAGATATAAAAAGGTTATGTTGTCGAAAAATCATAAAAAGGCTACAGAACTTTAAGGGCTCTCCACTAAACTTTCGAAACACCGATTATGAAATAAGCCTTATGATTGGAGTTTCAATGATTAAGGCTATATTTAAGGCTCTGGGACCACAGAAATCAAGGTACAAAAAGGTTAAATTGTGAAAAAATGAAGGATTACCTTGGATCTAGGGATCTTCTTAAAATTCAAGAAATTAACACAAATTTCTGCCTTCTGTTACTAAATTTTTCTATATTTGCGTGATTTTCACCCAATGAAACTATTCAAAATGTGGATCACAATAGACGATTTTCTTTAAATCACCACAAGTTTCAATTTTCCCAACACCATTCAAACAATCCATCACCTCTTGTGATGATTTTGAAGTTGATTCCGATTCCGATTCCGATTCCGATTCAGATGATTCCAATTCACCCAACAACTGCATGTAACCATCAACATCAAATGTACCATCACTTTTCACAACATCATTACGTTCAAAGAAACATTTCATCGTACACAGGTACTTTTCATCAATCTCCTCCGGTTTCATCCAATCCACTTTATCCAATTCATCAACTTCAACGTGGTTCTTATCGGCACACTCAGCAATCAAACGATCCAATTCACTTGAATTGAAACTGAAACTCAACTACAACAGAGATTTACAGTGAAAATCACCGGATTGTTACAGAAATTTTACCTGAATTGTGACAAAAATCACGAAAACTGCAACATAATGCAACAACATGTTTCAATGTTAACAGATGAAAATATTGTGACATGAAAATCGGAAAATTACACTAATTTTATAGCCGAATTGCCCTACCTCTGGTTGAAATTAACTAGAAATATAAACAGGAAATGATTTTACAAACGATTTTCTAGTTGTTAAATAATGATATGGTTGATAATAATCGAAATTATTGTTGATTTCTATTAAACGAACATGCTTGTAAGGCTACAATATCGTCGCATTGTTTGATCGGTGGTAGATTTTCGATACAATTGTCATCAACCCCTAAATGTGTCGTTTTAAACGCAACAAAATCAATACTACCATCACTTTTCAGTATTCCAGATTTCTCAAATGTACATTTCATGAAGCATAGCAGTTGTTCAGTTGGTTCTTCGGCATTAGTGATATGATAATTCTGAATAGTTGCCAAATCAATACCGATTTCTTCCAAGCATTGTTGTTGTTGTTGTTGATGATTACACTGAAATCACTTTAGATCGTAATGATAATTGCAAAATTACACTAAAATTACCTGTAATTGTACAAATAATGCTGTAAATAATATGGGGAATAAGTAAATTTTCGTTAACATCTTCTTTATGAATTCGTTCCTATTTCAATTGTGATTAATTTATAAGTTTCTTCGAAATGTTGTCAGTCAGTTAATTATAGGAATTGTCGTTAATTATCTGTAGTTTGTTCAAAAATTTATTAGTTCCACTTGATGGGCTGCAGCTATTTTTGTTATTTGTTACATCAAATGAAGGCCATTTTTCGGATAATGATAAACAAACAGGCCGGAAATAAATCTGGAAAAATCCAAATTATGCCGCAATTATCAATTCAAATCTAGAATAGAATGTTTGAAGTTACACTTCTTTAGCTTTCTGTATAGATGGATCAATTCTTGACACAATTGTCCAAAAATATGTCAAATTTTTGTATTTCTTATCCATTTAGTCCCGCAATTTGACGAATTATTTAAAAGTTACACTTCTGTATAGATGAAGTAAGTAGAAACTTGAAGAAATTTGACATAAATAGTCCAAACTTCTAAAGTTACATTTTTTCAACACTAAGTTACACTTTTATAGTCTACTACTCATTCCAGACCACTAGTTACATTTTTCCATACATTACATTTCTCTTCCATTTAGTGTCCCTATTTGTCAACCCTATTATTTAAAAGTTACACTTCTGTATAGATGAAGTAAAGAGAAACTTGAAGAAATTTGACACAAATAGTCCAGACCTCTAAAGTTACATTTGCTTTCAATTTAGTCTTTCAATTTCTCAAGTTACACTTTATAGTCTACTACTCATTCCAGACTAATAGTTACATTTTTCCAAATGTTACATTTCTCTTCCATATAACCTATAAACTGAATTATTTAAAAGTTACACTTCTATAATCTATAATTCTATTGTAGATGAAATAAGAACACAATCTTCGGTAAAATACACCGTGTGACATTCCTCTACAAATATTCCAGGCAAATAATTACATTTACTAAATTTTACATTTCTCTTCCATTTAGTGTCTCTATTTATCAACCCTGTACTCTGAATTGTTTAAAAGTTACACTTCTTTAATCTACTGTCGTATTGTAGATGAAATGAGGGACACAATCTTGTGAAAATTATCCGTGTGACACTGCTACAAAAATATTCCAGGCAAATAGTTACATTTTCTAAATTTCGTTTCTCTCCCATATGACCTCTTAATTAAAAATTGAACTGATTAAAAGTTACACATCTTTAGCTTTCTGTATAAATGGAATAAATGGTAAACTCTTGAGAAAATTACACAGTGACACAATTGTCCAAAAATATGTCAAATTTTTGTATTTTTCTTCCATTTAGTCCCGCATTTTTTCCAATTATTTAAAGTTACACTTCTGTATAAATGAAGTAAAGAACAAAAACTTGAGGAAATTTAACATAAATAGTCCAGACCTCTAAAGTTACATTTGCTTTCCATTTATAGTCTGTCAATTTCTCAAGTTACACTGCGATACTCATTACTACTACTACTCATTTGAGACTACCTGTTACATTTTTCCAAATTTTACATTTCTCTTCCATTTGTGCCTCTATTTGTCAGCCCTATAAAGTGAATTGTTTAAAAGTTACACTTCTGTAGTCGATCATCCTATTGGAGATGAAATAAGTAACCCCATGTTCGCTAAATAACCCCGTGTGACACTTCTCTAAAAATATTCCAGGTAAAAAGTTACATTTTCTAAATTCGGTTTCTCTCCAATATGAGCTCTTAATTAAAAATTGAACTGACTAAAAGTTACACTTCTATAACTTCCTGTTTAGATGGAATAAATGATAAATTCTTGAAAAAATTACACATTGTGACAATTGTCTAAAATATGTCAAATTTTTGTATTTCTCTTCCATCTAGTCCCGCAATTTGTCCACCCTAAAACTCAATTATTGAAAAGTTACACTTCTGGATAGATGAAGTACACAGAAGCTTGAAAAATTTGACATGAATAGTCCAGACCTCAAAAGTGACATCAGTTTTCCATTTATAATCTCTCAATTTTTCAAGCTACACTTTTACAGTCTACTACTCATTCCAGGCTAATAGTTACATTTTTCCAAATTTTACATTTCTCTGCCATTTAGTGCCTCTATTTGTCAACCCTGTAAACTGAATTGTTCAAAAGTTAGACTTCTTTAGTCTACTGTCGTATTGTAGATGAAATGAGGGACACAATCTTGAGTAAATTATCCCGTGTGACACTGCTACAAAAATATTCCAGGCAAATAATGTTACATTTTCTAAATTTCGTTTCTCTCCCATATAATATTTTAATTAAAAGAGTGAATTGTCTAAAAGTTACACTTCTATAGCTTTCTGGATAGGTGCAATACATGATAAACTCTTGAGAAAATTACAGTGACAAAATTGTCCAAATGTGTCAAATTTTTGTATTACTCTTTCATTTGGCCCCGCAATTTGTCCAACTTGAAACTCAATTATTTAAAAATTACACTTCTGTATAAATGAAGTAAAGAATAGAAAGTTGAAGAAATTTGACATAAATAGTCTATACCTATAAAGTTACATTTGATTTCCATTTATAGTCTTTCAATTTTTCAACACTAAGTTACACTTTTATAGTCAACTACTCATTCCAGGCTGCTAGTTAATTTTTCCGAATTAAAACTGCGAAAAATTTAAATTATGCCACAATGATTATCAATTTAAATCTAGAATAGAATGTCTAAAAGTTACATTTTCTGTATAGGTGGAGTAAATGGTAAACTCTTGAGAAAATTACACGTTGTGACAATTGTCCAAAAATATGTCAAATCTAGTCCGCAATTTGTCCACACTAAAACTCAATTATTGAAAAGTTACACTTCTGGATAGATAAAGTAAACAGAAACTTGAAGAAATTTGGCATAAATAGTCCAGACCTCTAAAGTTATATTTTCCTTCCATTTAGTCTGTCGATTTTTCAACACTAAAAGTTACACTTTTATGGCCTACTACCTTTTTGTATAGATGAAATAAAAGATATAATCTTACCATTTCAGACTACTAAAGTTACATTTTTCCAAATTTTACATTTCTCTTTCTATTTATTGTTGATTTGTCAACCCTATAAAGTGAAATGTTTAAAAGTTACACTTCTCTAGTCTACTATCCTATTGTAGATGAAATAAGGCACACAATTTTCCGTAAATTATGTGTGACACTTCTCCAAAAATACTCCAGGCAATGTTACATTTTCTCAATGTTGTTTCTCTCCCATGTAATCTCGCAATTAAGAATTGAATTGACTAATAATTACACTTCTATAATCTTCCTGTACTAGTGTAATAAGAATCTTCAGCAAATGACACAGTGTGACATTTTTCCAAACTACTAAAGCTACATTTTTCTACTATTCCCTGTACTAGTGTAATAAGGGATAGAATCTTCAGAAAATTAGTGACACTTTTCCAGGCAGCTAAAGTTACATTTCCCATTTAAAGTCTTCAATTCTGGCCAAATAAATCTTGAAAACTGGATCAAGGACAGGATCAAACACAGGTACTAGAACAATAATAATAATAATAACGATATTTTTCTATATTTTATATTATTATTGGTTAATTTCATTGAATTGAAATTGGAAATTTATACAGATTTACTCATTTTCTTCATTTTATAATTCTTGCTGTTGATGTTTACTCTTCAAGAACTTGTCTAATGCTACAAATTAATTGAATTCAATCAACAATGATACATTCAATAAATATTCAAGTAAAATTACAATTCAACTATAGTTATTTAAGTTCATTTAAATACAATATTTATACTCATTATTATCATTTAGTTATTAGAAGTTTGCTTCTTTACACAAAATAATAATGTGTAGGTGTGTAATATTTATAGAATATTTCGTGTTTTATCACAACGAACCGCTATAATAATCGATAATAATTGTAAAATAGAACGGAAAAACTGGCTGGGAAAACCTCATCTCTTCTGTCTTATATTTTTTCCAATAATTTTCCATATTTAAAGACACTATAACAGCAAATTTACCCTACATGACACGCACAATTATAACTTTTTCTTTTTTTTTTCTTATTCAAATGATTGTTGCTGAAATTATTAATTAGACAATAGGCTAAATATTTTCGAATTAATCCATCAATTAATTCACTATTAATGCCGTTGTGATTTTAACAAAAATGACCAACAAATTTCGACAAAAAGCAAGAAAAATTAACAAATATTTACATAAACAAACGAACGGACGAAATTCTCTAATTACAAAAATACTGTTCCAAATAAACAATTAATTATAAAATAAATTAACTACAATTTAAATTAATTTTAAGAATTTCTCAACTATAATCTATTATTTTATAATAATAAGTCAATGAAAGCAAGACAAAATACTTAAATGTATTATTATAAGCTTAAAATTTGTGTTTTTAAGTTGTTTTATAATAATTACAATAATAATAATAATGATAATTAATAAGCCAATGTATAACTTAAGTCATATCCAACACAAATCGTATGACTAGTATACATTTTTTTTTTGTTTTGTTTTATTATTAAATATGTAAAGGACGATAATTAGAACAAATTTCGATTTTAATTTTTAATGTAGATTATTTTTAATTAATTAATTTTCTAATCAGTTTCACCATTGTTGTTTCGTTGGAGAGTTCGTCATACCTGGAAATCAATCTGAAAATTATTTATTTAGATCAATAATAAATTAAATTATATTAATAGAATTAAAATCTAGTGTCGTAACTTTATTCATACTTAATATCGGAAAATAATCGAACTAATCTACGACACTAGACCAATTACAAGAGTATTGAGTCTAGAGTACCCCATCTAACTATTAGTACAGTTAGGCGGGACACCCTGTATAGTCTAAAAGAGAAGTACAATAATTTGAAAAATATTCAAGGATTTATCAAGTCTCTGAAGATAATTTGGCAAAATTTGAATCTTATAGTTTATCGGAAAGTTTAAATTACTATAAATGATCAATAAACGACACAAAGAGGCGAAGGATTTGTACATTTCAATGTTCTTGGTGTAATTTTTCTTTAATAATTTCGAAGTCTAACGGTTAAACTTCAAAAATCGAAATATTTAAAGTGGAATATTCCAGTAAAACTCCCTAAATTATTTGATATCTCTTTCAGGGTTACTAATTTTGAGAAAAAGAATAAATTTCGTGTACTGCAAGTGAGAAATTATTCAATATAGACCTGGAAAATAACCCTTAAAGCCAATAAAGACTTTTGAATTAACTCTATTGAGAAATTCGTTTGGAAATTACTAATTAACTACTATTATTAACCAATAAACGACACAAGGAGGCGAAGGATTTGTGCATTTGAACATTTCACGTTCAATTTTTCTTTAATAATTTCAAAGTCTAACGGTTAAACTTTAAAAATCCAAATATTTAAAGTGGAATATTCAAGTATTACTCCCTAAATTATTTGATATCTCTCAAGGTGCCTAATTTTAACAGTTTTCAAGTGAAAAATTACTCATTATCGACCTGAAAAATGACTCTTCGAGTCAATAAAGACTTGCGAATTAACTCTATTAAGAAA
Organism: Mylabris phalerata; assembly: GCA_020740385.1. Lineage (NCBI taxonomy): Eukaryota > Metazoa > Arthropoda > Insecta > Coleoptera > Meloidae > Mylabris > Mylabris phalerata. The sequence goes on along the minus strand of JAJEOX010000142.1, from coordinate 497,652 downwards.
TTCGTTTGGAAATTGTCAATAAACTACTACAAATGAATAATAAACGACACAAAAAGGCGAAGGATTTATGCATTTCAATATTCAAATTTTGATTAATTTTCTTCAATTTTTCACGAAACCTAAAACTCTATATACGTACATTAAATTCTAAAAATCACCACAAAGAATTTCGGATTAACTCTATTGAGAAACTCTTTGAGAAATTGCTAATAAACTACAATGAATGAACAATAAACGACACAAGGAGGCGAAGGATTTGTGCATTTCAATGTTCCACGTTCAATTTTTCTTCAATAATTTCGAAGTTTAACGGTCAAACTTCAAAAATCCAAATATTTAAAGTGGAATATTCAAGTATTACTCCCTAAATTATTTGATATCTCTTTCAAGGTTTCTAATTTTAACCAAAAAGAATAAATTTCGTGTATTTCAAGTGAAAAATTACTCATCATACACCTGAAAAATGACTCTTCGAGTCAATAAAGACTTGCGAATTAACTCTATTAATAAATTCGTTTGGAAATTGCCAATAAACTACTATAAATGAATAATAAACGACACAAGGGGGCGAAGGATTTGTGCATTTCAATGTTTAATGTTCAATTTTTCTTTAATAATTTCGAAGTCTAAAGATTAAACTACAATAATTTAAATATTTGAAGTGGAATATTCAAGTATTACTCCCTAAATTATTTGATATCTCGCAAAGTTACAAATTTTAACAAAAATTTCGTGTACTGCAAAAGAAATTACTCATTATAGACCTAGAAAATAACTCTTCGAACCAATAACGATTTCCAAATTAACTCTATTGAGAAATTCGTTTAGAAATTGCTAATAAACTACAAAGAGGCGAAGGCTTTGTGCATTTCAATGTTGAATTTTCAATTTTTCCGCGAAACTGAAAACCCTATACAGATAGAAATAGTAAAGACTCTAAATTTCAAAAAATCACCCCCTCCATTTATAACAAATAAAAATCAATATTGATCTACCTGGTGTATAAACTGGCACATCACCTTGATTCAATGCTGTATTCTCATTTAAATTCGATGTAGCAGCTGAATATGATGGTGGTGGCATTGCATAAACTGGAGCATTTGGTCCTTTCTTTGGTGATGGTTGTGATATTACCGGTGAATCAGAACGTGGTGGTGATGTTTTAGGACCACCACTACCACCACCTAAACCCTCATCATCTGACATATCCTCCTAATTAATAAACAATTAACCAAATTAATTAAAATATATCAAAAACAATAATGTTTATAGATAGAATACAAGAACTTACATTCAATTTTGGTATGAAATAGTCCATTAAAGAATTTTTGTATTTCTGATTATAGAACGTGAACATGCTTATTTTTATATGGAATTTTTATATTTATTGGTGTATTTTTTTTCAAATTTAAATAAACAAATTAGTAATAATAATAGCAACTTACCCGTTTACCTGGTTGGGTTGTAACAGGCTGACTTGGACCTTGTTCTCGCTGTAAAAACATTACTACGTATGAGAACGACTGAACAAAATTAAAAAAAAAAAAAAAATCGAGGAAAACAACACGAGAAATAAAACACAAAAGTGCTTCAATTAAATGAAAACTAATTAGTGATCAAAATAATCAAAATCAAAAAGATAGAGAAAAGCTTACCATCCGACTCGAAGGACCAAATTTTACTCTATTTACAATTAATTGATTAATTAATCGAAAAACAAAATAATAATTTTGATAATTAGTGGATTAGAAAATGAGGAAATGGTGGTGCCAACTATCGATTTTACTTACCTAAATCGTGTTAAAATTCAGATCAAATACCAAGAATAAATTAAACAACAAACATGCTTTTTATGTATAAAAATTGGGGGTAAATCACAACGAAACAATGGGAAAATTTTCAACCCTTTTTGCTATTATTTTTAATTAATTGATATTAATTATAATTAACTTACATTTAATGTGTGATAATCACCGGTATCTTCAGGTGGTCTTGGTTTACATTTACCACAACAAAAGTTACAACAACAACACAAACAACAGCAACAATAACAACATGTCGCTATACCACAAAGTACGAAGAGTGCCTAGAAAAAAATTATAATAATTAATTATAATTATTCTAATTAACACAACTAATTAACATTTACATTAGTTTAATGTACAAAAATCGATCAAAGGGTAATCTGTATCGTTAAAATCATCTCTACTAAACAACAGCGAGTTAAAGGGGATGATTTTAAATATTTTCTTGATATTTAACACCCTGTAAACCCTCATTAGTGGTGGATTTTTCGCAATTGCATCACTATTAATCGTTTACATTCAATTTATAGAAGCCCTATTTTAATTAATTGAATCTAAAATTTTCTATAAATTGAAATATTTTATTCGCTCCTATATCAACCCCATTTTGGAGTGTTTCTAAAATAAATTTGATAATCGTTATCAAAATTACAATGTTATAATTATAAAATTTATCATAATTTTTGTTGACAATTATAGTGATGACGATTTTTTTTAAGAATTCCATCAATTTCCATACTTATCACAATTGATAAGGAGTCGAATTTTTGCAATTTTACCCACTTAAATTCGTCTATTTTAACCGTGAAATATTCGATATTAGGGGTGTTCTAACATGTAAAAACTACCCGTAAAATCGTTGATTATTTGTGGGAAATTCGAGTTGTTCTAAAGGTAGAAATGGTTGAATTTAGGGCGAATTCTAGGGGGAAAATGCAAAATTCGGGGCAATTTGTTGATTTTAGCCGATAAAATCCCCGATAAGAATGTAAATTTGCGAATTTTTCAACCAAAATATTCGAATTTTACAAGTAATTCCCCTAAACCCCTAAATTTTAGTGAAGATTATCCACTTAAAAGCTTGCAAATTTACAGTTTTTTACGTTAAAATAACATGATTTTTGCTATTTTTAGTGTAAACTCGACAATTTTGGTAGAATTTATTGCTAATCTGGTAAAATTTGCACCCCATTTTCTACGATAATTGCCTTAAATTTGCACATTTTAGCCTATTTTTCGATCAAAATTTTTTAATTTTCCAAATAATTTCCACTAAACCGAAGATTTTAGTGAAAATTATCAGCTTATAAGCTTATAAATTTACAGTTTTGATTAATTATGGAAAATTTAAGTTGTTCTAAGGGTAGAAATGGTGGAAATTTGACGAATTTCGAAGGGAAAAATGCCAAATAGGTGAAAATTTGTTGATTTCAGGTGATAAAATCTCACATAAGAATGTAAATTTGCACTTTTATTTGTACTTTTTACGCCAAAAAGAACGATTTAGCACATATTTTAGCCTATTTTTCGATCAAAATATTCGAATTTTGCAAGTAATTCCCCTAAACTGGCAATTTTAGTGGAAATTATCCGCTTATAAGTATTTAAACCGACAAATATTCGATATTAGGGGTGTTTTAATATGTAAAAACTACCCGCAAAATCGTTGATTATCTGTGGGCAATTCGAGTAGTTCTAAGGGTAGAAATAGTTGAATTTAGAGCAAATGTCCAAGAGGAAAATGCAAAATTAGGGGTAATTTGTTGATTTTAGCTGATAAAATCTTCCATAAAAAACTAAATTTGCACATTTTAGCTCATTTTTCGTCCAAAATATTCGAATTTTGCAAGTAATTCCCCTAAACCGAAAATTTTAATGGAAATTTTCCACTTATGTGCTTATAAATTTGTAGTTTTTACATAAAAATAAAACAAATTTGGCTGTTTTTAGTCAAAAATCAACAATTAAGATGGAATTTATTTCTATTCTGGTAAAATTTCCACCCCATTTTCTACGATAATTACTTAAAATTTGGGCATTTTAGCCCATTTTTTGACCAAAATATTCGAATTTTGCATGTAATTCCCCTAAACCGATAATTTTAGTGGACATTATCGGTTCACAAGAATTTTAACCGAGAAATATTCGATATTAGGGGTGTTCTAATATGTAAAAACTACCCACAAAATCGTTGATTATTTGTGGGCAATTCGAGTTGTTCTAAGTGTAGAAATGGTTGAATTTAGGGCGAATTCTAGGGGAAAAATGGAAAATTGGGGACAATTTGTTGATTTCAGGTGATAAAATCTCCCATAAGAATCTAAATTTGCACATTTTAGCCCATTTTTTGACAAAATATTCCAATTTTGCAAGTAATTCCCCTAAACTGACAATTTTAGTATTTTAACCGAGAAATATTCGATATTAGGGGTGTTCTAATATGTAAAAACTACCCGCAAAGTCGTTGATTAATTGTGGGAAATTCTGGTTGTTTCAAGAGTAGAAATGGTGAAATTTTGGGCGAATTTCCAAGGGGAAAATGTAAAATTGGGGACAATTTGTTGAATTTAGACAACAAAATCTCCACAAACATGTAAATTTGCACTTTAAAAAGGATGATTTAGCACATTTTAACTTATGTTTCGATCAAAATATTCGAATTTATCCGTTCACAAGTAGTTTAACCGAGAAATATTCGATATTAGGGGTGTTTTAATATGTAAAAACTACCCGCAAAGTCGTTGATTAATTGTGAGAAATTCGGGTTGTTCTAAGGGTAGAAATGGTTGAATTTAGAGCAAATTTCCAAGGGGAAAATGCACAATTAGGGGCAATTTATTGATTTTAGATGATAAAATCCCCCATAACAATGTAAATTTGCCAATTTTCCGACCAAAATATTCGAATTTTGCAAGTAATTCCCCTAAACCGACAATTTTAGTGGAAATTATCTACTTATAAGCTTGCAAATTTACAATTTTTACGTTAAAATAAGACGATTTTGGCTGTTTTTTAGTGAAAAATCGACAATTTAGGTGGAATTTATTGCAAATTTCCTTCGATTTCCACCCCCAATTTTCCTCGATAATTACCTTGCACCATGTTGATGTAACAACAAAATAAGCATTAACATTCTCTTCACCGAATTGTTCAGCTATATATAAGCCTAATGAACCATAATTATCATAAATATTACGTTTAGTTGGATCACTTAATATAGAATGGGCACGATTGACTTCTTTAAATTTCTCTGAAGCTTCCGGATTATTTGGATTCTTATCTGGATGGTATTTTAATGCTAAACGACGATAAGTCTTCTTAATTTCTTCATTAGTTGCCGTCTTCGGTAATGCTAAGATTTCATACAACGAATCTCCTTGTGTCCTACAAATAAACATATCCGATAATAAAATAAAACATAGCAGCCATTGATATTGTTGAATAAAACGATTGTCAGTTGTTACCAATATTGCGTTACCGATAAAATAAAACATAGCAGCCATTGATATAGTGAAAAAAAACGATTGTCAATTGTTACCAATATTGCGTACAGTTAAATCTTTAAAAAAATAATCAAACTTACGATAATTTACGTTTTGTATCCATCCCACGAGCTTTATTGATTTTAACAAACACATAAAATTATTAAAATACGTTTAAATCGAACTATTTCCAAGGATTACAGTCCGGGTGTGGTTGAAAATCCGGCAAGAAAAACACGAATTTCACCAATTTTCATCCATTTTTTTTTGTAGCACTAGATTAGCACGATTTGATGATAATTTTGAAAATTATTAGCACAAAATGGATTTTTTTTATTTCTAATTGGGAAAAATTGAAGAAAATCGATTCTTGTATATCGGTCAGCAACAAATGCGACAAATGTCAATAAAAACGGTTCGATGAAAAACGAAGTGATCGGCGTGAAGTTGGCGCTCATACCAACCACGAAACCAAAATCACTAGACAATTTTAAATAAAAATCCATAATTCTATCTATTTATTATTTAATTTATATCAAAATTAATAAAATTTAATTATTTAAAGTATTTTAATTATTGTATAATTAAATTATTTGATATTTTATTGTTTTAAATTAAAATCGATTTCGTACCAACCTCAGAAAGTTAAAAGCGATAAAACTAACAAATATCACTAGAATTAACAGTTAAATACAGCCCTCTATACTTCATTATTTTATTTCTATTAAATTAATTAGAAATAAACGTAATTTTAATTTATTAATAATTTTTCAATAATAAAAACTAATGTATAATAAATATTTATATTGAAAATTAACTAAATTCATATTTTGATACAGCGAAGTATAAATTACAAAACCGGCGCCAAATTCAAATTTCTCAATCTTCAAACTTTGTAATTTCAACGATTTTTCCCGAATTAATTAATTATTTAATTAATTAATTAATCTAATTGTAAATATATTCCTTTGATTATTGCTAATATTATTACAATGATTGTTGTTTAAAATAACCAAAATTGGTGTTATTTCAATTTTTAGGTTAGAAAACCGGCGCCAAATTCAAATATATCGGCGTAATTTGAATTATTGTCTAGAATCGAGTACAAATTATTGAATTTCTATCGATTATTGTTGCAAATAATTGAGACGTCGTCTTTATGAAATCGTTATGAATAAATAATCGACTCATTTGTCTGGCTGGAGTAAATTTATCAATCCATTACTTAATTGTGTGTCTACTTGACCGATTATTGATAAAGAAATTAACGTGTCTATCTAGTTATTGACCTCTTAAACGTGTTTATTTAGTGGTGGAATAGAAAGAAATAACGTCCACTATTTCGATTATTTTCCATTGTTCCATTACTTACCGTCATCATCATCATCATCATCATCGTCATCGATTGTTACAGATTTCGTCGACCGTAAAGCACACGAAAAGGAAATTCATTTCCATTCGTTTGTTGACCAGAAGTGTGTGAAGGTGATGTCGCTAATTCAACCAATTTCTTCAAAATTATTGTGGTTATTTTTCGATCTACGAGACAAGATTTAAATTTTTTTAAAGTTGAAATTATAATCTTTGATTTGTCGACAATAGAAGAGAATTTGTGGATTTCTATTAGAGAAATTTGTCGAATTTATTTGGTTTAAAGATGGGAAATTTTGCAAATTCTTCAAAAGGAAGTCCATTAAAAGTGAGTAATTTAGCGTTATTTTTTAATAATTATCCCTTCAAGAACGATTTCTGTATTACAAAATTCGAAATTACTCGTTAGAATAGATTCACTTTCTTTTTTATACAGTGTTGGAACTCTTACGCATAAAAAATGGTACAATTTAGTGATTTTTGAGAGAAATTCTAACCTTAAAATACAAAATTTCACTATTATCACCTAATTTCAACACAATTTTAAATAAATCTCCTAGAATTAGGCCAAAATTTCAAGACATTACAGCCCAAATTATCAATTTTTTTTTTTTATAAAATAAAGGGCCCAAATCGTGCTGAATACGGCTCTGTAATTCCCCCAAAAACCGAATAAATATTAAATTACTCAGTAGGCTAAATTTATTAATGAATAATCATTTGTTTCTGATTTATTAAACTCAAAGAAAGTTTAAAACTTTTAATTTTCCACAATGACCAACAACAATGGCATTTTTAACACGATTTATTCGAGTTAAACGTGTTATTTGAAGGCAATAGTGTTAAAAGTGGCTAAAGAACAGACAATTCTACAACGCTTTTAGACCAAATTATCAATTTTTTTAACAATTCTCGAAGTTCTTGTAAAATAAAAGGGCCCAAATCGTCCTTAATACACCCCTGTAATTCCTAGAAAATCGTATAAATCTTAAATTACCACTAAAATTACACAATAGGTTGTCTTTTAATAAACAGCCACTTATTTCTCCAATTTTACCAAGACGAATGTTATTTTTAACACGATTTATTTGAATTAAAAGTGTTAATTTACAAGTAATCGTGTTAAAAGTGGCCTTTACGAATGGTATTTGGTTAAAATAAACAACCGAATCGAGCTACGAATATACGTCACTAAAAGCATAGCCTACTATGGGATAAAGTACAAGATTTTCGACGTTATTTCGCCCCGTAGTTGGCTATGGCTTTAGTCAATTGACATTTGTCAATTTAAAGGAACAATTGAACAAAGCTAACTATGAGAATATTTGTTCGATTGATAGACAAACAACAATCGAATCAAGTTGCGACTCACGTTCCTAAAACATAGCCAATGACTGTTATTTGACTATTAATAGTTTTAATTTTAGAATTTAATGAAAATTAAGTAGAGTCTTATCATTCTTATCAAATTGCGTGAAATATAAAATCAATTCTATAATTACCGTAACCTATAAGGTATGTTTTATTTAAATCTAAATTTACATACTTGCTGAAGGCTAAATGTTAGGTCACCGATTTCTATCTTAATACTGACCCTTTATTATTTAAATCATCCCCCCGATCATACATTTATTGATTTTAAGACCTTCTTACAATTCTAAGACATACTGTGAGTCATTTCCTTTTTTTTTCTTTTAATTTCCACCACTAATTTTTCTTCTAAGTCTTAGATTTAGGTTAAAGATAAAATCTAAACAATAGAATTTTTCGATTCGTTCTTTAGATAATTACCGGATTTTGCAGGGTGTACATGACGAAATTGGCCATATTTTTATTAGGTAGGTCGCAACTTGATTCGGATATTTGCAAAATTCGTTACGAAATGTCAAATTTTGTAGAGTATCAAGCAATCTATGACAGTATAAATAAAGCACAGCTAACTATTTTTTTAATAATTACAATAAGAAATGTCAAAACAAAAGAAAATCAACAATTAAAAAGTTCAACCTTTTTATAAAAGGTGATACGATTGATAAGAATCGATATAAAATACTAATCAAACAACCCCTTTCGATTATTTTTAGAAAAAAAACCACCCCTCTATTGCATTAATAATAGAGGGTAATGCACCTATTATTCGATAGAGTAGGCTATGGATCGGTGACTATTTGTCGCCTCAATTGTAGATTTTTGTATAATAAAACAAGTAAAAAAATACAGTAATCCAAATCAAATATTGAATTTAAAGAGATTATTGTAACGTTACTAATTTATATGGATGATAATTTCCGGTCATTTGTTATACCAATATACGGATGTAAAACACGCAATTTTCTATTGAATTTAGTACAAATAAACAAAAAACAAAACAATAAATGACCCTTTTTGCCCAGTTGACCTTCCATTGTTGCCAACTGTAGGCAAAAAATCGACATTGAGATATTTTTAATTTGTTCCTAGATTTAATCAAGTGAGCCATGAATATGAAATGTCAAATCAATTCATGGCTTACTTTGTTTATTCAACTATATTACTAACGATTGTTTCCCCTAGTTGATGATGTTGGTAGTAGTGTTGTTGACAGTTTTGGAAATACCCCAACTTCAGGCGTACCAACATTACGATTGTAATCGTTCAACATATAATCGTTGTGTACGTATAGCTGATCCGTTAATAAAAGAACCACATCTAGTATTCCCTGATAATATTGATGATATAAATCTAGTATGTCGTACATGGGATGAATTTGTCAATTGTTTAAAACAATATATTGATAATTGTTTTACAAATGAACAACGACAACAATTCAATAAGGCCGTGGAAAATCCAATCGAGAGTGTACATAAAATGTGCATGTTGCCAACTTATCAACAAGAATATTTACAATATGCGCCATGTATAAAAAATACAATAACACAACAAATCCATTGTGGCCAACCTTATAATTTATTAGTGGATCAAGTCAGTCAAGGCGATACAATATCCAAAAATACATTATGTTGGTAAGACTGTTAAATTTAGTATTTTCTAACCTATTAGTAACCTAATTGTAGCTCTTACGATCGTTTCAAACAATGTGTATCGCAGGAAACACGCCGCCTTTGCGATCGCGGTCATAACAATGGAGCGGCACAAAAATTCTCAAATCAAATCATCAATAAAGCACTGAGTTTCCTACAGGAACAATGCCACAACTACAGGTAATCTAGTGATTTTTCGTTTTAACAATTGGTAATAAATTCGAATTTTAGCCCGCCATCCAACAATGATTGTACCGATAATGATGGTTTAACATCGAGCGAGATCTACCCGTGGAGTACCATTCAAGATTTCGAACCAAAGGAGGTACCATCAAAAATGGCGACGACAACAACATGGCTACCATCGTCCAATCTACCAATTCAACCATCAACACAAACTTTAGGTTCACGAACTAGACCGGCTTCCTACGGGCGATCGTACAGTTGGTCAAATGTACCGTCATCATCAGTATCACCACCAACATCAACATCAATATCGACAACAAGCGATAGTTATTATCAATCGACAACAACACCATCGACAATAAATGATTGGTCTACTGTTAGTTGGCAAATGAAATCGTTTGATTTTGGTAGTAGTACAGTTAGACAAGAGAATATTGGTGGTGATGATGGTTATAGTAATAGTCCAAGAACGACATGGTATCCTGCAGCAGGTGACCAATTAGTTAATGAAGTTGATGAACCAAATCAACAGGGATTAACAAAATTAAAAAATCACAGTAATTATTTAAAATCAACAATTTTACTAAAATTATTAACGATAATTATATTTTATTTAATTAATTAATTAAGTAATTAATTCTATATCAGCACTAGTCAGTAATACCAAATTTATAAAAACAAATTCCAGTAGTACATAACCTAACTAACTCCATTATATTTAGTATCAATGAAATAATTAAGTTGGCCTTGCTTTTAATAATAAAAACATAGCCAACTTTGATTAAATTATTACAGTATATTTGTTATAATTCTAGTTGGCTATAAGAGGCTAGACGTAGATCGTAGATTGTTTCACAATTTTTATCATGTAAATCCATTATTTAATAATAAATTTTAGTTACTAATCAATTATTTTAATTAAATCTCTAGATTCCACCGCTTTCTATAAGAATATAGTTATCTTTGTTTATTGTATTGAAATCGTGATTGTCTATCTCTGTCTTGATTATTAGATCTGTCGTATGGTTTCTTAACAGTCGCCAAATCAGTATATGAGGTTAGACTCCGCCTATTTCCTACAGTTATCCTTGTCTCTCTTATCGATTAATGACAATTGTCTATTCTTGTTGTTATTGTTTTGTTTTTTTTTGTTAAATAGTAGAAATACCATTGAGTTAAGAAAAATTGATTTCTCTTTTATTTCTTATTTTGATTTATTTATTTATTTTCAACATAAATAAATATTTTTAGAATTTTCCTTATAAAAATGCCCTATTATCATAATCCTTGTTTAATTTTATTTAATTAAATTTATTATTAGTCTCAAGGGCTTTTACTATGATAATTACTGAAATAATTGTGTGTATTTGCGTAACCGTCAGATAAAATTTAACTGCTGGTTATCTATCTATAAGGTAGCCTACATTACAGATAGATAACGAGAATTTATCTACAGATGGAAATACTGGGCCCAAGTAACAAATCTTATTCTTAATTTACAATTAGTTAGTGTAAAGTTATCGATTAATAGACGACAAATAAATTTTATTGTTCGATTAAATTATTATGTCTTTTATTATAAATCTATCAATAATTATTACAATTTTTTTATTAATTAATCGATTGGTAGTTTTAGATGGCGAAGAGAAGAAACCACACATTATTGTTATCATTGGTGATGATATTGTAAGATAAATCGATAATTAATTCAATAGTTTTAATGTTAAATGAAACAGGAATAACCAGATTTCACCAATCATAGTTAGATTATACCGAATAACTTAAAAATACCTACAAATTAACCAAAGATTTAAATTACACTAGATGATAAAATTGTTAATTTATCGGTCCATTAAATATTAGTTCGATTGAAGTTTAAAATTAACCTCAAGTTATTTTATTAGTGTGGGTTTTCTTTATAATTATTTACAGTTATTGTTAACTAAAGTTGGTGAAATTCTGTTAGTTACAGCTTTCATCATTGTTATATTTAATTATTATATTGTTTTTTTACGATACAATAATTAAATTTAACCAAAGTTTAAACCAATAACGGTTAAATTAACTGTAGGTTTGTTTCAATTGATGATATCACAGTTAACTTTGTTTTTTTACAGTTTCACCAATATCGGTTAAATTAACCAAAGATTTATTTCAATACGCAATATCACAGTTAACTTTGCTTTTTTTGTTGTTTTTCCAACGGTATAGGGATGGAATGATTTCGGTATCCATGGTTCTGATCAAATACCAACCCCTAATATCGACGCTCTAGGCTACAATGGGGTGATTTTAGATAAATTCTACACACAACAAACGTGCACCCCATCAAGGGCTGCTCTCCTCACCGGCAACTACCCCATTCGAATTGGTAAATTTATAGAAATTATAAAATTCTAATCTAATTAGGGGTTGTAGGTCTACAGGGTACACCGATTCGTTGTGGTGAAAATCGTTCAATACCAACAACTACCCGAATTCTACCCGAATATTTAAAAGATTTAGGTTATCGCACCCATTTGGTGGGTAAATGGCATTTAGGGGCGGCTTATCGGAGGGTGACACCAACCCATCGGGGTTTCGATTCGCATTTCGGCTATTGGAATGGTTTTGTTGGTTATTTCGACTATCGGGCGTTCGAAATCATCGATGAGGTGGTGTAAATTTCCACCCTTATTTATATTATTTTTATTTAGGGGTTGTTTTGATTGTTTAAAATTTGTAGAGAATGGAGGGTTTGGATTTACATGATGGTTTCAAACCGGTTCGGTCGGCTGTTGGACGTTATGCAACCGAATTATTTGCGGAAAAAGCTGAAGAAATCATCGACAAACACGACAAGGATGACCCGTTATTTCTTATTTTAGCCCATTTAGCTGCACATACAGGGCAAAATGGGGTGGAATTGGGTGTACCCGATATTAATGAGACTAATCGGAAGTATTCGTACATTTCCGATGAGAAACGACGACGATTTGCTGGTATTTCCCACCAGAGTGCGCCATGAATCGTTAACGTAAGTCGTAGCTTGAAATCTAAGCAACGAGATACGTTCTTCATCCATGGCACATTTTATTTGTTACCACCAAAACGTATATCTTTGATTAACCGATAAATTGTAGATATTGTAAATATTATGGACGATTCAGTTGGTAGGATTGTTGAGAAATTAGCAAAGAAACAAATGTTGGAGAATTCGATTGTTTTATTTTTTTCGGATAATGGTGGCCAGACTGTTGGTATTTACGAAAATCGCGCCTCTAATTGGCCATTACGGGGGGTAATCCGCCCCTAATTTCAATAAAAAACAAAAAATTAATCTAATTATTTCTAGTTAAAATTCACCCTATTTGAAGGTGGCGTTCGGGGTACCGCAACTCTATATAGTCCATTATTCAAAAAAACTACCCCAATAATTAATCGACAATTATTCCATATTTCTGATTGGTTACCCACTTTCTACGCTGCTGCCGGTAATAAATTTTTAGTAATTTTTCATTGTAACTAAACTGTCACTAAAACAGGTGGTAATACTGAAAATTTGGGTAAAATCGATGGTGTAAATCAATGGGGTGTAATTATGGAGAATCAACAAACTACCCGTACCGAAATCCTATTGAATATCGATGAAGTCCAAGGTGCTTCTGGAATTCTATCACAAAATGGCCGCTATAAACTACTTCAAGGTTAGAATTGATTATTGTACACAAATCTTGGAATAACCTATAATTCGATAGGTTCGTACGGGCAGGGAATTTACGATGGTTACTATGGCGACAGTGGACGTACATCAGAACTACCACCCTATGATATGGCGGCAATTTTAAAAAGTCGAACAAATCAAGCGATTGAACAATTACAGAATCATCAACGGAATCGTTTAACGATTGAACAAATCAAAGAAATACGTTCCGAATTGGATATAACCAAAAAATGTAAATCGAATCGTACTGACGATTCGATTGTAAATAACGGTTGGGGTCAATATCTATTATTTGATTTGGAAAATGATCAATGTGAACGTCACAATTTGATTGGACAACACTATAAAATTGGCGATGAATTAATTGGACGTTTAAATCAATTTATTAAAGAAATTCGACCGCAAGCTAATCGACCTGTTGATCCGACTGCTAATCCGAAATATTTTAACGATACGTGGTGTACGTGGTTGGATAGGGAATATTGTTAATTTCGGGGATGATTTTTGAATTACCGCCATATTAATGTATATTTGATTGCATAACTTACACTGTATTTAGGTAGAAATCAACTTTTAGTCGATAATATATTACTATAGCTTATTATTATTCTATAATTTATTCATGTATTTGTTGATAATTACCTAAAATTGGAAATAGGGTTCGTTTTTTATTTAAAATAATTGATTATTAGTAATACTATTGAGTGCCATCTATTCAACTATACATGAAGTTTTATTTGTAGTATAACTGGTTGCATAACTTTCCATTATATTGCTGACATCTTTTAGTGGAAGCAAAAGCAATTTGGCGCTAATTTTGAAAATTCTCAAACTTTTTGGAATAATTTCTCGTAATTTACCGAATTTTCGCAATTTTCCAATGAAAATTCGTTGTAATTATCGAAAAAAAAAATGCGAAAATTCTTGGATAATTCGCACCAATCTCGTGAAAATCCCTCAAAAATTCCCCATACGATCTGAGATCAATTATCAATCACCGACAAACGTTACAGATACTTCTACGACCTTGTAACAGTTATTAGAGAGAGATAGCTATACTGGTTTAATAGCTTTTCTTTCTCGCAACTTATATCTATATGTAGAATTTATGTTTTCATTTTTAGTCGTGTTATTGTACTCGTGGAGTGAGGATGTTTCAATAATTTCCAATGTAATCACAGTTTACGTGAAAATTTACGAACTTCATTTATTTACAATTCATTATTATTATCATTACAGTTGTAATAAAACAAAAAAGAATCGAAAACAAATCAAATCTAGTGTGCTTTATTATTGTGATTATTATTATTATTGTTATTATTATTATTATTAATTATTTAATTGTGACATGTCGCATATTCATCATCAATCATCAGCAAACAAACGACAATCGTCAAGACAGTTGGTATGTTGATTACTTTATATAATTTTCTTTTTTTTTTTTTTTAATTTCAATTAATAAATTTTTTCAAAATCGATACAACTGTGGAATAAACAAATGAATTTCGTAAACAACAAAATCGGTATAGCCTACTATGAGTTCTACAATACGTCCGTCTATTTCTAAGCACACTTTGTTTTGTTGTTGTGTTAGTAGTGAGAGATTCTTTATAGTCGCCATAGTGTGATTTAGGAAACTCACGTAACGAAAATTCAAGGGGGTATTTTCGAGTTTTTTCCTCCCTCGACATGGGGAAATTTCGAAAAAAATTACGATAGTTGCGATGGAGGGGAAAGGGGTTGATTTCCGGGTGTTTATTTCAAATTAAAATCGAGCAACAATTGTGTTAATTAAGTTGATCTTTATAATATTCTAATTAATTAACTGTAATTAAATTAATTCGTAATTAAAGTGATAATTAGAAGAGGAGAAAAAACAAAGTTGCCTGTGATTTGTTCGATTTAAGTTATTGTCTTTTGTTATTTTTGAAAATGTCACACAGCCAACTCGATTTATTTTCTCTCAATTGATTTAAACTAAATTTAATTATATAATAATTACGATTAAAATATAATTAAATTTCAAATTAGTTTTATCTTTTTCGATAAGTTTGTTTTATTGTTATTATTATCTATTTAAATTAATAATTAAAATAATTAGGATAAGGTAGAAAATTATCAAGTTGGCTGTTTTTTTAATTAACTCTAAGCCTACTTGTACCTATAGTTGAAATATGATTTAGAAAATTTCAAATAAAGTGGAAAATCGTCAAGTTGGCTGTTTTCTTGTTGAAACCTAAGCCTACTGTTGATTTAGACCGAATGATTTTTCAAAATTGAGGTTATGTATCCAGTTTTATTTCGGTATTGTTTTCCGTGTGTTTACAATTTATCTACTTAAAGTTGGTAATGGTAGAATTTTCAAATTTAAAATGTCACCTGTCAAACTCGTGTACTTTAGTCTTGGATTCAACTATAAATCCACAATTTTCAACAACAATTTAAATTTCACCCCCGAATTTCCAATAATTGTGGGAAATGCAACAATACCCCTATAAATTGTAGAATTTTCACCACCCTCTAATTAACTAATAAACAAGGGTTGAATATCTTGGATCTTTTGTGAATTTGCGCATATTACCACCACCACCTATTACTACCCTTTATTGAAGTAGACGCCGTCGCCGCCGCCGCTACCACCATCACTAGTATTCAACAAAATGGCGTACAATAAGGGTGAGAAACGTTACGATCATCGCCACAACTATATCTCGCGAATGGTATGAATTTATTTAATGTAAAAACAACCCTAGATACACAAAAATAAACCACCCCAATTGGGGTGTATAAAATAAATATAATCCAATATTGGTGCAAATTATTGATTTTCATTAAAATTTTCTGTAATAAATGCAATTATTGGAATCGGGGGTGCAATCGGAGCTACAGGTGTTTATCGGGGGATTTTTCCGGAAATAATCTAAAACTATTTCTAAATTATTAATTTATTAATTTATAATGAAATTGAAATAGGGGTGTTATTTTGAATTAAGCGCTTAGATTTTGATTGGTTATTATACTTGAACAGGTTGTCCAATTTTTTTTGGATAAATTTAAATATTAATCATGTATTAAAATAGTGGTTTTGATCGAATCAAGTTGGTATCGATTGGTGTTATTTTAGTGTAATTGGAATAAAGTCAGTAGTTGGCGTTGGTATGAACATAACCTAGTATCTGCGTCATATTTCTTTGTGTGTGCTGATTTGATTAAAAAAAGGGGTGGAAAATGGTAAATAGGGGTGATTTGTGTTTATTTCACATATTTTTGTGTTGTAGATTGTGGAATTTGCGTTAATTTTGTGTAAATTTTTGTTTTTAATTTAATTTTTTTCGTGTGTTGTAGAGGGAGCGTAAACAGAAAAAATTATATTCGGAAGATTGGGCGTTGAACGATGACGATATTGAGGGTAGACGTTCGTTTAATTTACAAGAAAAATTGGAAAATCCCCAATTCGAACAGCATAATATGGTGAAGGAGATGCACGGTAATGAATTGAATGTTGCATATTTCCAAAAGTACGGCTTCAATACACCGCTATTGTTCCGCGATAAAACCGGTCTCGGTATCCGTGTACCGACATCGAATTTCACAATCAACGACGTACGTATGTGCGTCGGTTCCCGGCGAATTTTGGACGTTATGGACGTCAATACGCAAAAAAATAGCGAAATGACGATGAAAGAATGGCAACGATACTATGAAGAACCGAATAAAGATAAATTATTGAATGTTATCTCGTTGGAATTCTCCCATACGAAATTAGAGAATTATGTACAAAGTCCAACAGTTGTACGGTAAATAATTGAGAATTTCTCAAATTATTTTAGTGATTTTTCAATTTTTTTTGTACAGACAAGTTGATTGGGTTGATTGCGTATGGCCTAAACATTTAAAAGAGAGCCAAACGGAAGCGACAAATTTATTAGAAGATATGAAATATCCGAAAGTTCAAAAATATTGCCTTATGTCGGTTAAGGGTTGTTATACGGATTTCCATGTAGATTTCGGCGGTACTTCCGTCTGGTACCATATCCTTAAAGGTATAAATTCCATTATAAATCGAATTGTTTCTCAAAAAATTTGCCCCAATAGGTAGTAAAGTCTTCTGGTTGATACCACCAACTGAACACAATTTAGCATTATATGAAAAATGGGTTTTAAGTGGTAAACAACAGGATATATTTTTTGGTGATACTGTTGATAAATGTGTACGTATTACATTGTTACAAGGTAATACATTTTTTATACCAACCGGTTGGATACACGCTGTATATACACCGATAGATTCGTTAGTATTTGGTGGTAATTTTCTACATTCTTACGGTATTGATAAACAATTAAAAATTGCCCATGTTGAGGATACAACAAAAGTACCACAAAAATTCCGCTATCCATTCTTTACCGAAATGTTATGGTACGTTTTAGAACGTTACGTCCATTGTTTATTGGGTAATAGCCATTTAATCATCGGTAATAATCAACAAACAAATAATAATAATACAATAATAAAGAATGACCGTCATATTCATTTAACTCAAGCCGAATTACACGGCTTAAAAGAGATAGTAATGTATTTACATTTATTACCACCAAATAAAAAGAACGTACCTGATTTAATTAAAGATCCAGTTGCTCTAATTCAAGACGTACGTACTTTGATCGGTTTACATCGGCAAGATAATCGCGATTTGGCTATAACCGGACGGCCGGTATTATCATTACCTGATGATAATTTCTATCAACAACAACAAGACAATCGTAAATTATTATTAAATCATCGCGGACCATATAGTAATAATAATGGTAATATTAATAAGAATAATGGTAATATACGTGTGAAGAATTCAACGACATCACCAACTATAACAACAATACCAACAACGATAACAACAACGAATTTAGGGCAATTTAAATCGGTGAAAACTAATGGTGATAAAGGTGGACCACGTCGTAGACGTACTAGGTTTGATTTTATTCAAATTTTATTGGTTTTATGTTTAATTATTTGATTGTAGATGTAAAAAATGTGAAGCTTGCCAACGTAGTGATTGTGGTGAATGTAGTTTTTGTTTGGATATGGTGAAATTTGGTGGCCCTGGTCGTGCAAAACAAACGTGTAATATGAGACAATGTTTACAACCAATGTTACCAGTAACGGCCGCTTGTATACATTGTGGTTTAGATGGTTGGAATCAAACACCGGTAACACCATTACAAAAAGGACCGCAACGTTGTGAAAGTGCTAGTAATTTAATGGAATGTTCGGTAAGTATATAAATACACGTTTATTACACGGATTTTTGACAAAATTCTCGAGTCTTGTTGTTATTTCGAGGCTATTTTGAGTGTTGTTCTGTTACTTTTCTTTTGCAAATTTCACTCGAAAGATATTTAAGATTTGTCGAAATTCTTGGGTTGTTAAAAGCAAAATTACGTGTAAATTAGGGTATCAGGCGCTGTTTTACACGAAAAATTAAAACTATTACAACTCAAAATTGTAGGCTTACTTTTCATCTATTCACTTATTTCGATTTCGTTTCATTTCATTGTTTATACAATAAGTAATTTCAATTATTCCAACGCCTTTAATGAGAAAATATATCAGTACCTATTTATTACACGAATTTTTGAGAAAATTTAGAGTCTTAATGTTGTTATTTCGAGGCTATTATGAGTGTTATTCTGTTTTCTTTCTTTGCAAATTTCACTCGAAAGAGATTTAGGAAGATCTGGTGAAATTCTTGGATTGTTATAAGCAAAATTTCGTGTAAATTGGGGTATCAGGCACTGTTTTACACGAAAAATTAAAATTATTATAGGCTTACTTTTCAGCTATTCACTTATTTCAATTTCGTTTCATTTCATTGTTTATACAATAAGTAATTTCAATTATTCCAACGCCTTTAATGAGAAAATATATCAGTACCTATTTATTACACGAATTTTTGAGAAAATTTAGAGTCTTAATGTTATTTCGAGGCTATTATGAGTGTTATTCTGTTTTCTTTCTTTGCAAATTTCACTCGAAATATATTTAGAAAGATTTGTCGAAACTCTTGGTTGTGTTCTTAAAAGTCAAATTTCAGGTAAATTGGGGTATCAGGCGCTGTTTTACACGAAAAATAATTGTAGGCTTACTTTTCGTCTATGCATTTATTTGTATTTCGAGTAATTTCAATTCTTCTAACACGTTTTTTTTTTTTTTTGATGAGAAAATTTAATATGTTTGGTAAGTATGTATATCAATATCCATTTATTACACGAATTTCTGAGAAAATTCGGAGTTTAAATGTTGTTATTTTGAGTGTTGTTCTGTTCCTTTTCTTTTGCAAATTTTACTCGAAAGATATTTAAGAAGATTTGTCGAAATTCTTGGGTTCTTAAAAGTCAAATTTCAGGTAAATTGGGGTATCAGGCGCTGTTTTACACGAAAAATGAAAACTATTACAACTCACAATTGTAGGCTTACTTTTCATCTATTCACTTATTTCAATTTCGTTTCATTTCATTGTTTATACAATAAGTAATTTCAATTATTCCAACGCCTTTAATGAGAAAATATATCAGTACCTATTTATTACACGAATTTTTGAGAAAATTTAGAGTCCTAATGTTGTTATTTCGAGGCTATTATGAGTGTTATTCTGTTTTCTTTCTTTGCAAATTTCACTCGAAAGAGATTTAGGAAGATCTGGTGACATTCTTGGATTGTTAAAAGCAAAATTACGTGTAAATTGGGGTGTCAGGCGCTGTTTTACACGAAAAATGAAAACTATTACAACTCACAATTGTAGGCTTACTTTTCATCTATTCACTTATTTCAATTTCGTTTCATTTCATTGTTTATACAATAAGTAATTTCAATTATTCCAACGCCTTTAATGAGAAAATATATCAGTACCTATTTATTACACGAATTTTTGAGAAAATTTAGAGTCTTAATGTTGTTATTTCGAGGCTATTATGAGTGTTATTCTGTTTTCTTTCTTTGCAAATTTCACTCGAAAGAGATTTAGGAAGATCTGATTAAATTCTTGGATTGTTAAAAGCAAAATTACGTGTAAATTGGGGTGTCAGGCGCTGTTTTACACGAACAATTATAACTGTTACAACTCACAATTGTAGGCTTACTTTTCGTTTCTCCACTTATTTGTATTTCGAGTAATTTCAATTCTTCTAACAGCTTCTTTGATGAGAAAATATATCAATATCCATTTATTACACGAATTTTTGAGAAAATTCGAAGTCTAAATGTTGTTATTTCGAGGCTATTATGAGTGTTGTTCTGTTGCTTTTCTTTGCAAATTTGATAGTTTCACTCGGATATTTAGAAAGATTTGTAGAAACTCTTAGATTGTGTTCTTAGAAGCCAAATTTCGCGTAAAGTGGGGTATCTTAGGTACTGTTTTACACGAAAAATTAAAACAACTCACAATTGTAGACTTACTTTTCATCTATCCACTTATTTCTATTTCGAGTAATTTCAATTCTATGAGAAAATATGGTATGTTCGCTAAATATATCAATACCCATTTATTGCACGGATTTTTGAGAAAATTTGAAGTCTAAATGTTGTTATTTCGAGGCTATTATGAGTGTTGTTTTGTCTCTTTTCTTTGCAAATTTGAAAATTTGACTCGATATTTAGAAAGATTTGTCGAAATTCTTGGATTATTAAAAGCCAAATTTCGCGTAAATTGGGGTCTCAGGCGCTGTTTTACACGAAAAATAAAAAAAAAAAACAACATTAAAACGGCTACAACTCACAATTGTAGGCTTACTTTTAGTCTATCCATTTGTATTTCCAGTAATTTCAATTCTTCTAACGCCTTTTTTGATGAGAAAATTTAGTATTTTCGGTAAGTATATTAATACCCATTTATTACACGAATTTTTAAGGAAATTGTTATTTCGAGGCTCCTAGGAGTGTTGTTTTGGTCCCTTTTCTTTTGCAAATTTAACAGTTTCACTCGAAAGATATTTAGAAAGATTTATCGAAACTCTTGAATTGGGTTCTTAAAAGCCAAATTTCTCGTAAATTTGGGTATTTTAGACGTTGTTTTACACGAAAAATAAAAAACAACACAATCGTAGGTTTACTTTTCATCTATCCACTTATTTCTATTCCGTTTCATTTCATTGTTAATTCACTAAGTAATTTCAATTCTTTTAACACGTTTTTTGATGAGAAAATTTCGTTTTTCTGTTTTTTCAGAAAATCAGTTGAATTTTCCCAATACAACAGGATTATAATTGTAGAAAATCGTCTTTAGAATCGAATAAAACATTAACTGTTTCGATATCTTTTGTAGTTTTCGAAATATTTCAGTTTTATTGTCTTATAGAATTTCCATATAAGCGAGACTTTTGTTTCTCTCAAAGTGGTATTCTCTAACTTTGTGACAATTCGTTACCATAATAACGCTAAATAGCCTGTTTTATATTTATCTTTATCTTTTTTTTTTCAACTAAACCTACATATGACGAGAATCTAAAGTGTTCAAACAGATTGTTAATCTTTAGTGTTGTCATAGTAACCAATCTCCATAAAGTTCCAGAATACAACTATTAATTTTTGCAATTCTCTTGTCTAAATGTTGTTATTTCCAGGCTATTAAGAGCGTTGTTCTATTGCCTTGAAATTTTCCACTCGTGTGTTGTGTTTTTAAGAACAAAATTTCGCGTAAATTGGGGTATCTTAGGCACTGTTTTACACGAAAAAAAAACTTGAGTCAATTTGGTTTCTTTGGTTTTTCAGAAAATCTAAACGAATTTTTTAAGTTTTATAGAGTTTTAGTTTTAGAATCTTCATATAAGCGAGAATTTGATTTCTCTCAGAGTGGTATTCTCTAACTTTGTGACAATTCATTACCATAACAACACTGAAGATTAACAGTCTCTTTTGAATTATTTGTTATATTCTCTCTTTCTTCATTTATACCAATTCTAAAATGTCCAAATAGATTGTGAATCTTTAGTGTTGTCATAGTAACAACTAGCGATAAAGTTCTAGAATACAACTATTAATTTTTGTTTATTCTCTTTAAAGGTATGTTATGAGATAGCCCATCCAATTTGTGTTCAACGATTATGTCCAGACTTTACTGGTTATATAAATGAAGATATGCCAAATTCATGGGAATGTCCGATGTGTTGTAAATTGGGTAAAAATACCGATTATCGTCCACGACATTTTCGTGCTAGACAAAAATCAACAGATATGCGACGTATGTCTATTAGTAGTTCAGATACATCAAATAATACATTTGAACATAATAACAATAGTATTATTAATAATAACAATAATATTAATAATAATAATAATAATAATAATAGTGGTAATAAACAAGAACAGTATAATACAGATTCGGGTAGTGAGAATGATAATAATAATAAAGACAATCGGGAGTTATTACCGATTAAAAAGAGACGTAGTAGTGATGGTGGTGAAATTGATACAACACCGAAATTAGAAGAAAAACAACCCCAATTACCACCACAACAGAGTACAACAATGGATTTACCAAGAAAAACAGCAATTCGTATGCAATTAGCACAACAAATTGCGAATAATTCAACGAAAATGTTGAAAAAACCAATGATAGTAGTACGCCCAACACCGATTCTAACAACAACAACTTTAACAACCAATACAACAACAACAACAACAACACCACAATCGAATCAATTACAACAAAATCTAGCATTAGATAAACGTTGTTTATTAGAAATCTTCCGTTATCTAAACCATAAAGACTTATATAATTGTTTATTTGTATGTAAAATATGGTCGCAAATATCAATCGATCCATTATTGTGGCGTTTAATGGAATTTAATCGTCGGCATATATCATCGGATATATTGAAAGGTATAGTACGTCGTCAACCGCAAATATTGAAATTAGATTGGTGTCATATCAATAAATTCCAATTACCATGGTTGATACAACGTTTAAATCAATTAAAAGAATTATCATTAATTAGTTGTAATTTAAAAACTTGTATATCATTACGTACAATACATTCGGCTATATTGAAATCATTAGATTTAAGTTTTATATCCGATTTTAATGATTCAGCATTACGTGAAATTTTAGGACCAAATAATGATACACGTCGTGGTTTAACTGATGAAAAGATACGTTTTCGTAATTTATCAATATTGAAATTGTGCGGTACTGATATTACCGATATTGCAATGCGTTATGTTACACAATATCTACCAAATTTACAACATTTATATTTGAGTTTATGTTCACGTATATCCGATGCTGGTATAGCACAATTAACAACAAAACCGGCAACAACATTACAAACATTAATTAGTTTAGATTTGAGCCATACGAAATTAGTAACTGAATTGAGTTTAGAACATTTGCAAAAATGTTCGAATTTAATACGTTTAGATTGTCGATATTCGATGCAGATTAGTACACAGGCATTGATTAAATTTGCAGCGAAAAGTGATAAAAATCTACAAGTTAGAGATATTAAATTAGTCGATAGACGACAACTAAAAGTGCAATGAGACTATTTCTAACAAAATTCGATCAATTCTACGTAAATACCGGCGAATCCATCGAATTTTCCTAGATTTATAACTTCAATTACCCATAAATGAAGATTTGGGTAAAATTAGAACATCGTAGCTCATTGGAAATTGGTGGAAAAACTGCATTGCAATAAGCTATGGAGTTCTAATTTTGCTAAAATATTCCAAGGAGTAATCTGCAAATATTTAGTAATAATTAGGAATATTTAGATGGAACGCGCGGTATATCGGGTGTATTGGGATAATTTACGGCAATTCTAGTGGGTAGTGTCGTGGATTGTTTCGTGTATTATTAAATTTGATATTTGTATTGTTTTTTAAATGTCTGGACAAAGCTACGACACTACATTAGAGTGAAATATCTTGATACATACATGAGTATAATTTGTGATGTTTCTAATTTAATTTAATTTAATTTAATTAATTGATTGATATACGTATATATTTGGTAATTATTAATCAGTTTTATCGTATTTATTTAATCAAATTCCATTATTTCGTTCATTTTTTTTTTTTTAATTATAAATATCAATTTTATTATCAATGAATGTGCAATTTTTCTAATAGTTGCACTTGTATTTGTAAATAGTAGTCTTTCATAAATGGAATTATTAATTAATCATTTGTATAATACAAATAGTGAAATATAATTTTTTTTCGTAAATTATTATTCAGTTTTCAGCCCTGAATTTGCCGTCTATTCTGGAAAGATCCTGAAATTCCTTCAATTTCACTAGATCCTGAAACATAAACTAATAGAAGATGGCTTGTTTTTCTATAATAGAAATAGTGAAATGCTCTTTTTTCTGGGTTTATGAAGAAATCCTGAAACTCGAAATAACAAAAGAAGTCTTATATTTGTATATGTATATATGATTTTTTCTTAAATAATTATTCAGTTTTCAGCCCTGAATTTGCCGTAAATTCTGGCAAGATCCTGAAATTCCCTAGATCTTGAAACATGAAATAATAGAAGATGGCTTGTTTTTCTATAATAGAAATAGTGAAATGCTCTTTTTTCTGGATTTATGAAGAAATCCTGAAATTACCTGAATTTTACTACATCCTGAAACTCGAATATAAGCAGTTTTGTTTTTGGATACCATAAATGGAATTTTTTTTTTTTTTTGGTAAATAATTGCTCAATTTTCAGGAAAGTTACAGCTTGGCTACCCATGTTGTTCTGAATGAATCCTGAAATTTTCTGAATTTTACTAGATCCTGAAATATGAAACAACAGAAGGCTTGTATCTGTGTAATACAAATAGTGAAATTCATATTTTTTTCGTAAATAATTGTTCAGTTTTCAGCCCTGAATTTGCTGTTTATTCTGGAAAGATCCTGAAATTCCCTCAATTTCACTAAATCCTGAAACATAAACTAATAGAAGATGGCTTGTTTTTCTATAATAGAAATAGTGAAATGCTCTTTTTTCTGGGTTTATGAAGAAATCCTGAAATTACCTGAATTTTACCACATCCTGAAACTCGAATATAAGAAGTCTTGTATTTGGATACCATAAATGGTGTTTTTTTTTTGTAAATAATTACTCAATTTTCAGAGAAGTTACAACTTGGCTACACATGTCCTGAATAAATCCTGAAATTTTCTGAATTTTACTAGATCCTGAAATTTAAAACAACAGAAGGCTTATATCTGTGTAATATAAATAATGAAATTCATATTTTTTTCGTAAATATGTTCAGTTTTCAGCCCTGAATTGGCCGTCTATTCTGGAAAGATCCTGAAATTCCCTCAATTTCACTAGATCCTGAAACATAAAATAATAGAAGAAGGCTTATTTTCCTATAATAGAAATAGTGAAATGCTCTTTTTTCTGGATTTATGAAGAAATCCTGAAATTACCTGAATTCTACCACATCCTGAAACTCTAAGTAACAAAAAAGTATAACATAAATGGAGATTTCTTTGTAAAAAATTGCTCAGTTTTCAGTAAATTTGCTGCTTGTATCCTCACCACTCTCCTGAACAAATCCTGAAATTCCCTAAATTTTATCTGAAACTTGAAATAACAAAAGGTTTGTTTGTATAATTACTCAGTTTTCAGCAAAGTTGCAACCTTTGCTGTGCTGAAATTCTTTGAATTTCCTAGATCCTGAAATATGAAACAACAAAAGGCTTATATCTGTGTATAAATAGTG
Source organism: Mylabris phalerata (assembly GCA_020740385.1). Classification (NCBI taxonomy): domain Eukaryota; kingdom Metazoa; phylum Arthropoda; class Insecta; order Coleoptera; family Meloidae; genus Mylabris; species Mylabris phalerata. Next base: position 471,368 of record JAJEOX010000142.1, on the reverse strand, counting down.
TAATACGTTGTTTTTTTTTTTTGTGTAAATAATTGTTTAGTGTTCTAAAAAAGTCCTGAAATTCCCCGAATTTAACCTGAAATTTGAAATAACAGGGGAAGATTTGAATCTGCCAGCTGGATTTCGACTGCTCTTCTGAACGAATTCTGAAGTTCTGTGAAATTTCCTGAAACTCAAATCAATAAAATATTCATAGATGAGTCTGCTCTCCTGAAATTTCCTGAATTTTACCACATCCTGAAACTCGAAATAACAGAAGGCTTGTATTTGTGTAATTCAAATAGCGAAGTACTTTTTTTTAATAACTACTCAGTTTTCAGCAAAGTTGCATCCTAGATATCCACCGCTTGCTGTCCTGAATAAATCCTGAAATTCCCTGAATTTTATGTGAAACCTGAAATAACAGAAGGCTTGTATTTGTGTAATACAAATAGTGAAATTCATATTTTGTTGTAAATAATTATTCAGTTTTCAGCCGTAAATTGCCAGAAATTGGATCCTGATTCCAAGTGTTCTGAAAAATCCTGAAATTCCCCGCTTTTACCTGAAACTTTCAATAATAGAGCAAGATTTGTCAACTGGATCTCGACACGCTTCAGCTCTCTTGAACAGATCCTGAAGTACCCTGAAACTCAAATCAATAAAAGATTTATCAATGGGTTCTGCTCTTCTGAACAAATCCTGAAATTCCCTGAATTTTATGTGAAACCTGAAATAACAGAAGGCTTGTATTTGTGTAATACAAATAGTGAAACACTTTTTTTTTTGTAAATAATTATTCAGTTTCAACCGGAAATTGGCCAAAATTGGATCCTGATTCCAAGTGTTCTGAAAAAATCCTGAAATTCTTCGCATTTTAATTGGAATTTGAAATAATAGAGATTTGAATTTGCCAACTGGATTTCAACCACTCTTCTGTTCTCTTGAACAAATCCTGAAGTTTTCTGAAACTCAAATCAATAAAAGATTTATCAATGGCTTCTGCACTCCTGAAAAATCCTGAAATTTCCTGAATTTTATCTGAGACTTGAAGTAATAGAAGGCTTGTATTTGTGTAATATAAATTGTGAAATTCATATTTTTTTGTAAATAATTATTCAATTTTTCAGCCATAAATTGGATCCTGATTCCAAGTGTTCTGAAAAATCCTGAAATTCCCCGCTTTTACCTGAAACTTTCAATAATAGAGGAAGATTTGCCAACTGGATCTCGATACTCTTCAGCTCTCTTGAACAGATCCTGAAGTACCCCGAAACTCAAATCAACAAATCCTGAAATTCCTGAATTTTATGTGAAACCTGAAATAACAAGGTTTGTATTTGTGTAATACAAATAGTGAAACACTTTTTTTTTGTAAATAATTATTCAGTTTCAGCCGTAAATTGGCCAAAATTGAATCCTGATATCAAGTGTCCTGAAAAAGTCCTGAAATTTCTGGCATTTTAACTGGAATTTGAAATAATAGAGGAAGATTTTTATTTGCCAACTGGATTTCGACCACTCTTCTGCTCTCTTGAACAAATCTTGAAGTTGACTGAAATTTCCTGAAACTCAGATCAATAAAAGATTTATCAATGGCTTCTACACTCCTGAAAAATCCTGAAATTCCCTGAATTTTATCCGAGACTTGAAATAATAGAAGGCTTGTATTTGTGTAATATAAATAGTGAAATTCATATTTTGTTGTAAATAATTATTGTTTCAGCCAAAATTGGATCCTGATTCCGTATTCTGAAAAATCCTGAAAATCCCCGCTTTCACCTGAAACGTCCAATAATAGAGGAAGATTTACCAACTGTATCCCGACACTCTTCAGCTCCATTGAACAAATCCAGAAGTTCTCTGAAATTTCCTGAAACTCAAGCCAATAATGGATAAACAAATGAATAAGGTAGGTCCCTAGACTACTCCGATAATGTAATATAAAATATATTTCAACAGTTTCAGTACAATTGTATGTACATATTGCAAAAAAATCTATATTTTTCGTTAGTTATAAAAGGCATAAATTAAATATAAAAAAATATCTGCAATTAATATTAGAAAAATGGCAAAATCTTAAAAGAAAACACACAAAAAAAAAACAGAAGCAGTCTTGCTAGCTATCCGTTATCACTACTTAATCTCCAATGAAACAACAATTATCACAATAATCCAATCATAATTCACCACCATTCCGATCCCTCTTCAACAACTCATTCTTCTTCGAAACATCCCGCTTTAAACGCTTCACCTTCCATACACTATTCTCATTTAACAACCGTGTTAAACTCGATTTTGGACTTAAACCATCCACAAGATCACGATTCGGTGTTAATTGATCCTGTTGTTGTTGTAAACGGGATACAGTCGGGCGCAATTTGACTTTCTTCAACATATCATTCGAAATACACGGTTGATTATTGCGCTGAAAAGGCGATGGACGTTCCTTTAATAAAACAAAAATTAATCGAATATTTGACAATTTAATCAAAGACGTACGGTTGTTTTTCTCAATTTGACTTTTAAAATATCATCTAGTGATATAATCGGTCTAGAATCGTCGATTTTCGTATTAGATTTCTTGACGATCTTCAATTGATTTGGTGGTTGGTTTGGTGGTGGTGGTGGTGGTGGTGGTGGTGGCGGCGGTGGTGGCGGTGGAGGAGGCGGTGGTGGTGGCGCTACCGGTGTAGTTTTCGCACTCATAGTTCCATTAGATTTGTTGTTAATATCGCAAATTTGTTGTTTAATCGTACAAATTTCCTGTTTAATTTCGATTAATTCTCGATTGTATTGTTGTTGTAATTTTAAAAAATCCATTTGATTTCTCACTAATAATTCATCAATTTTGATATGTAATTGTTTCAATTCCGGCCCACATGGACATGTTGATGATTTTGTTGTTATTGTTGATGTTGATGATGATGATGATGATGGTGTTAATGTTGATGATACTATCGGTGGTATTGTTTCTTTTATTATCAAAAAACTCAAAAACGATGACAATTTCTGCAACAATTACACAAAAATCACCCAAAACTATACTGTAATAAAGCCCATTACGATACAATTGAAATAACAATACAGATGAAGATGAAGATTGGGAATACTCACCTTTCTGAAGGTGAATGTGATATAATTGAAGAAATTGAAGAATTTCGTCGTCAATATCAACGGATATTGTTTAATACGATCGAAAAACCCCCTATTATCATCCCTATTATATTGTTGTTTTTATTTTTAATTAGATTATTTTTAAAGTGATAACGATATGGATTATTAAGATTAGATGAGTTACGATAGATTTGATTCGATTTCGATATAGTATGCGATAAATTCGCTAATTTTTCAATTTTAATTTTCTCTAATCCACGAAACGATGATGATGATGATAATGACGATAATAATGGGGATTTATTTTGAATATCATCTTGTTTATTCGTTGTTGAACTCGATTTATCAATCAATATCGGCGATGATAGAGATACAGGTGGTTGTACTGTTTGATAATACAAATTATTCGGATTAATTGGTGAATCTTTCAGGAAATTATCGAAATTATTATTAATCAAATTGCTATTGTTTGTTGTTATTATCGGTGTCGATGCGGATTTCGTGTTGTTTTGATTGAAAAACGATAATTCACACAGACTGGTGTCTTTTTTCACAATTTTAATCTCCTTATTGTTCAAATAAGGATTCAAATTGATATTACCATCAATATAAATTGTATTATCACTACGGATATTGTCGAGATTATTCGACATGTCGTAGTTTTGGTGCAATTTCGGTGTCTCAACGATACGTTCGTTATTATCGTCGTTGTCGTTATTTCTATAATTCTGTGTCTGTGTTGTTTTATGGATAATTTTCGGGGTTTGTTGTTGTTGATCATCAATTGGTGTTGTTGTTTGATTGATATAACTGGAATCGAATAGAATATTCAAATTGGTCACATTCAATGTACGATTCAATTTCTTTTTCCGGTGATTATTGTAGAAATTCCGGTGGATCGGTGTTGTTTTGATCGAATATTTCGGTGTTGTTTCATTATCATTAATCGAATCTTTACTATCATCATTTATATTAATCCATTCGTTGCTATTATCACCATTATCATCGTCTACATCGATATTGTTGATATTGATTGATTTCTTTGATGATATTCGTTGGTGTTTGCGATTTTTTGCCATATTCCAATTGGATTTTCCACACAAATCGTCACCCAAGTAACAACAGCTGGAAAATTACGATTTTAATTAGAAATTTATTGGTAATTAATTAAAATTGATTTTTTTGTAGTTTTGAAACATTTTTATGTTTTTTTTTTGGGTTTTATTTCTACTGTATTCGTTGATAATCGTATCAGATTCTTGTTGTTTACAATGGGGACTGTTAACGAATTTTGAAAATTTCGAACTGACAAATCTAGGGAAATTTCGTCGATTTTAGTGAATTTTCCACTACCAACATCACAGTATTTTGAGTACATGGATTAGTTTTATTGTTGGAAAATTGTTACAATTTAGGGAAATTCAACCGAAATTTCATCGAAATTATCGACTGATTGTTGATAATTTTTTTACAGAAATTTTGAGGTTATCAAATTTTTTCCACTAAAGTCAATGGCGCCAGTCAGTGTCTACCATTTTGAATTGACAAATCTAGGGAAATTTCGTCGTTTTAGTGAATTTTCCACTACCAACACAGTATTTTAGATATACCGATTAGTTTAATTATTGGATAATTGTTACAATTTGGAAAATTCAACCGAAATTTCATCGAAATTATCGACTGATTGTTGATATTTTTTTTACAGAAATTTTGAGGTTACCAAATTTTCCACCAAAGCCAGTGGCGCCGGTAAGTGTTTACCATTTCAGATTTCGAATTGACAAATCTAGGGAAATTTCATCGATTTTAGTAAATTTTCCACTACCAACATCACAGTATTTTACTCAGATTAGTATAACCGGTTTTATTATTGGAAAATTAATAAAATTTGGGGATTTCCACTACCAACACAGTATTTTAAATACACTGATTAGTTTTATTGTTGGAAAATTGTTAAAATTTAGGGAAATTCAACTGAAATTTCATCGAAATTATCAACTGATTGTTGATTTTTTTACAGATGTTTTGAGGTTACCAAATTTTCCACTAAAGCCAGTGGCGCCGATAAGTGTTTACCATTAAAGTCACTATATATATAAAGTACCGCAATTCAATGTTCAAATGTGTTAGAGAGAGAAGTACATTTTCTAGGCACAACATGGCTGCCTGACAGAAGGTGACCTTCATTTAACAGAAAACAATAGATGACAACCAATAAATGACACTGGTCATCAAAATTTTTAGCGCGCCAAATTTAAAAATTTAAATTTTAAGTATTTAATGTTGCCTACCCCACACCAATATAACTGGTAGGAGCCTGCTTGTTTCTTTCTGTTTGAAGTTGGCGTCAAATTTCAGGCACAAAATGGATGCCAATTGCGGTACTTTATACATATAGTGACTTTATTTACCATTTCAGATTTCAAATTAACAAATCTAGCCAAATTTCATCGATTTTAGTGAATTTTCCACTACCAACATACCAGTATTTCGGATTTCAAATTGACAAATCTAGGGAAATTTCGTCGATTTTAGTGAATTTTCCACTACCAACATCATAATTTTTTACTGTATTTTAAGTACACAGATTAGTTTTATTGTTGGAAAATTGTTAAAATATAGGGAGATTCGACCAAAATTTCGTCAAAATTATCGATTGATTGTAATAATTTTTTGTTACAGAAATTTTGAAGTTATGAAATTTTCCCCTAAAGTCACTGGCGCCGATAAGTGTTTACCATTTCAGATTTCAAATTGACAAATCTAGGGAAATTTGATCAAATTTAGTAAATTTTCCACTACCAACATTACAGTATTTTAAATACACAGATTAGTATGTTTTTTGTTGGAAAATCGTTAAAATTTGGGGAAATTCGGCTGAAATTTAATCGAAATTATCGACTAATTGTAGTAATTTTTTTGTTACAGAAATTGTGAGGTTACCAAATTTTCCCCCAAAGCCAATGGCGCCGGTAATTTACTATTTCAGGGGCTAATTTAAATAATTTGGGCACCATTTTAAGCGTCGATATCCAATTTTTGGGTAATTTAACAATTTTTATTGCTATAATAAATCTAGGGATGTAGTGGAAAGAGTTGAATTTGACATTTGAAAGCGGGAAATTTAAATAAACAATAATAAAGCGATATATTATCGGTAAGACGTAATAAAAACCAACAAAACGAAGTAAAAGAAAGCTTTTTAAAACAAATTCATTAAAAATAAGAAAGAAACATATTTAAAAACATAAACTTTGAGGTTATATTGTTGATCTATAAACAAACGAGTATCTTTTAGTTCCTCAATGATACCAACATAAAAATGTAAATTTCACCACATATTTCTATATAAATGTTATTAAACCTTGAATTACAGAGTTGGCAACAAATTCAAAACTTTCTACTACGTGACTGGATTTATTGCATTGTTAAATAACCTTACGAAAACGTTTTCGTGAATTTTCTACTACCAACTTTACAAAATTTCAAATTTTGTCCGATTATTAAAAAAAAAAACAATTTTGAAAAATTCAAAACCAGGTAAGTCGACATTTCGGGAATAAATCAAATTTAGCCAATTTTAGGCGTAAATCACCAATTTCGAGCTAATTTAACCATTTGACTACATAAATTGGAATCCAACAGGGACGCTACTGGTTGTTACCAACCTACAGGACGGACATTGGGGGCGCCAAATTTGAATACAACACAATTTGATCGCCAAAAATAGAGGTAGTTTCTCTTTATTTACAACAGTTAGAATATAAAAGAACTATAAAGCTATAGAATTATCCGATTAGATTGGAATGGAATTTAAATATTGATCGTACACATTCACACATTACATATTAAAATAATTTAACAAAAATCAATCATCTAATTCTAAATCTAATTCGATATCGGATAAATCCATACGTTGTAACGAATTAATTAACATATAACGTGAAAATTGCATATAAACCCGTCGATACCATACTAATTGTGAACAATGTTGGCGCATTGCATTATGGATAATTTCACGTTCATTAAAACTCAACAAATAACGTATCCGCGAGAAAACGTACGTTAATGGTAAATCTAAAATCAACCAATATTTGCGCAATAAATTCACCGTTTCTAAAACATAAACACGACAATCTACAAAAACAATCGATTAATTTCAATTAAATAATCAAACAAATCAAAAAAAAAACCTTCAGGCAATTTCTTTTCAATACTAAGATGGGCGACTGCATAATAAATACTACAATGATTCAAATGTTCACTAACACCATATTTATCGAATGTTATTAACGTATCGATACTGTACGATTCGACGTGATTTAAAATCAAATTGGCTACTATTTCTACAGGCCATTTACAATCGATACGATCCGGTAATTCTGTATGATTATAGACCGTTATACAACTGTCTTTAATGCCCAAAATCTGGCAGGATTTGTACAATTCGTTCTTCCGTACTTTCCCCATACCATAATTTCGACCTAAAATTATAGAAATCAATCGAAATTTGATACAAATAACGAATTTTACCGGTTGATAAACACATCAAATATAATCGTGTATTGTTCTTCAATAAATTCAAAATTGTTGGAGCGAAGAACATGCACTCATCATCCGGATGTGCAATAATCAACAATACACGTTTCACACCTCTGATTGAATTGTTGTAAGTGATAAAACGCCATTTGATAATAGCCAAATATAGGAAGATACATATTAGAATATAAAAAAGAAACGTTAATATTAAATGCTCCACGGCTTCTTTTATATAACTCTTGATACGATAAAAGACAAATTTAACACAATCAATTAATATTGAATGTACGGTAATTGGTGTTGAACTATTACCATTATTACTATTATTAAACTGATTATTGTTCGTATTGGTCGCATGCCAATTGAATTCGAACTGGTTCATTTCATTTAGGACACACTTGTATTTTTATTTTTAGTTTGATTATATAATTCGTTCCTCGTTGCTAAATTTGTCTACGTTTCATTATCGTCTTTTATCTAATTTCATTTGATAAAAATAGAATTTCAAACATTTCAAAAACATCAAAAATTTGAGGTTATGTCGATTTTTAGGGATTTTAATCGATTGCAGTTGGTACGGTATTAGTGAATTTTGGTTATAATCATCTATTATTTATTATTGTTGAGAATTTTGATTCTATTGAGAGAATTGATTTCTATAATTTGTGTGAATTATGGGTTAAAATTCAAATTCCTTTAAATTATGGATTTTTTCTAGTAATTTCATGGAACTAAATCTGGGGATTTTTGTGTTTAGAGATTGGTTGGTGTCAAATTAAATCTAGGGATTTTTAGTTTTTAGTAATATTCAATTTGTTGATGTGTCACTAAATCTGGGGATTTTTATTTTTCTGGTGATATTTACGTGTATTTTATTTTATATTGATTTGTATAATTCGTAAAATTAATAGAAGAAATCTTATTTTAACTATTAAAGTTGTCCGGAAAACGATTTAATTTGAATATTGAAACAGTTTTAAAGTGATAATAAGTAATTTTTAAGATGAAGTAATTTAACCTCAAAGTGAACCTAACCTCAAATTTGTCGTCGTACATAGAACGAAACGACGTAAAAATGGAACGATTTAGAAGAGAACGAGTACGTTTTAGAAATGAACAAATATTATGTAAGTTTTCTTGCAATTCTATCGTAATTTTTGCGAAATTAATTAGTTTTCATTATAGTTTAGAAGAAATTTTGAAAACAGCAAGATAACAAAGATATCGTCGTTAATTTCATATAAAATCAATAATGGGGATGATAATGGAATGTAGAACAATAAAACGAAGAAGTAGTCGATGAATTTAAGTAATTATGGATTAAAATTCAAATGAAATAAGGTAAATCTAATGAAATTCGATATTTTGATGTCTGTTGATTTTTCTATTTGTATTTCAATACTGTCGATATAATTTTCAAAGAATATTTAAAATTTTTTGATGGTTGATTAAAATTCCTGTAAATTATGGACTTTTTTCAGTAATTTCATGGAACTAAAGTTTTATTTTTACAGGAATTATCAATACCGCTATTTGAACGCCATCTGGTAATTACAAAATCATTTATAATATAGTTGCGTCATCTATTAGCCGGAAGTTTAATTAAAACTACGATGGTGGCATCTCGTAGGGAAATAATAGACTAAACTAATATTCAGGTGGCGTTATCTGTTGTGGCGAATAGGAATTAAAATTTTAACACTGATTGGTTATTGATTTTTAATGAAGTGACTTGAATTTTGTTTTTGTTTTTTGTTTAATTGACAAAAAATGGTGTAAGAGTAGGGCTCTTGATTTCTAGAGTTTCTGTAAGTACTACTTGGATAAAATTTTGTTGGTATATTAACGGGCCCATCAGAAAAGCTGTGGTAAAAAATCTGCCTCTCAATCGGGGGCACCACCAATGGGTGGAGCGGAGAGGAAGACCAGTGCACAAAAACCCCACCATCTCTAGCGGAACATGTTCAAAGGGAAGTGTGAATTTTTTTAGATTTTTCTAAAAATTAATTACTCCAGTAATCAATTAATAGAGCGATTTTTTAACCGCCCGCCCGCAGTTGCATATAAAGCTTGATTTTGAGGTTTCTCACAGGTCGAGCGATTTAAAAACCGCTGCGCGTGAATTATTAATTGATTATTGGGGTAATTAACTATGAGAAAAATCTGAAAAAATTACACTTCCCTTTGAATATGTTTCGCTTGAGATGATGGAATTTTTGTGCATTGGTCTCCCCCACTCTCTCCATTGGAAGTGCCACCAACTGGGAGGTGGCCTAGGGGGTTGATTTTTTTTTCTCAGATTTTCTGATGGGCCCCTTAATATGTCCACAAAATTCTATCCAAGTAGTACTTACAGAAACTTTGGAATCCAAGAGCCCCCCTACTTTTACCAAAAATGGTATGAATGGTAAATAAATAAATAGATGAATTGGTAAGTTGTGAGGTAATTGTATTTTTGAATTTAAAATTGATTTTTTCGAATTTTAGGTCACTTATTGTTGAATTTTGTCGTTGTTTGAATGATTGGAGAATTAACATCAATAAAAAAAAGAAGGTAAATGAGGAAGATTTTCGATTGGAATGAATATCAAAGAAGAAATTTGCTATAAAATGGTTCTAATAATAGTAAATTCTAGAAAACAGATAATATAAATTGAAATTGTCAATTCTAATTACGTTGATTTCTAGAGTTTACGGCAAATATTGAAGATGACAATATTGTTATACAATTCATATTTAATCACCAATAATGATGATTGAACATGAAATTAATTGGTTTGAATGATAAAATGGTAAAGATGAAAATTTTTAAATGGTGAACTATTGAATTATCCACCAAATTGTCTAATGGAAATCCATTTAAATGTTAACACAAACTACTTTAAAAGAAAGACGAACTGGACAGTTTGGTAGAATTTAGTTTTTATTGATTAACGATCAAAGAAGAAAGGTATGCAGCTGATTAATGTTTGGTGAAAACAAATTATTTCTATTGTACATCCTACATCGTGGAATTCTGGTTTACGAAGATTTTAAATAACAATTGGTGTGTTTATCGATTTGATTTAGATCGTTTATTCTTTATTGATTAGAGAAATTAATGTAATTTAAATCGTTGTATTCTTCATTGGAATTAATTGCTTTATAATCAATTTTTTGCAATATGAAGAATACAATTGGTTGAATGTAGGGATTTTTTTGAAATTCGTTATATGTTGATATGAATGTTAAAATAATTGGTAGGTGCGACTCGTTACTTGAATTATTGTAGACAAATTATAGTAGAACAACATTTGATTAGGCACATTGCTATTTTACAATCATTAATTGCAATTATTTGTAATTTTAAGTGGATACAATTTTTGAGAGCGAGTTGTATCGCACCTACGAGATATCTAGTATTATATATTAATAATGTTTGTTAATCAAAGTAATATAACTAATTTACAATTAGTCGAGTGAGTACACATTGGCCCCAACGTTGAGGCCAATCTTGTGGAAGCGTCCAGACATTAGAACCAAGCTCATTTAATTCGAAGTAAAGCCAATGTTAACATGTCCAATTTAGACAATTTTGCTTGTCGATGGTTCCAGTTAGAATGAGTAAAGTTCCAATGTGGGGATGGTTTGACAAATGTCAAAAAATCGACACTACTTGGCCAATTTCTAATGTTGGGGGCCAATGTGGCACCTGCTTTATCTTCCACGACTACACAATGGATCAACAACACCGTTTGGACCAATGTGTCGAGTCGGGGGTCATGTAGTCAAACAAGCCACAAAATATGTTTAGGTATAATACTCTGATGTATGCAACATAATATACAAGTATCATCCGATTGTGTATATTGTGTTGCCTACATTACAATACTTATAATGAATGTACTAAATTTTTGTTAATCAATGTAATATAACTAATTTACAATTACTCGAGTACACATTGGCTCCAACGTTAACTTGTCCAATGGAGACAATTTTGCTTCTCGATGGTTCCCGTTAGAATGAGTAAATGTTCCAATGTGAGGATGGCTTGACAAATGTCAAAAAACCGGCTTTACTTGGCCAATTTCTAATGTTGGGGCCAACGTGGCATCTGCATTATTTTCCACGACTACACAATGGATCAACAACACCGTTTGGACCAATGTGTCGAGTCGGGGATTCTTTTATAAAACGAGAAATATTTAGGTATAATACTCTGATGTTTGCAACATAATATACAAGTATCTTTAGATTGTGTATATTGTGTTGCCTACATTACAATACTTGTAATTTTATGAATGTTGGTGGTTACAGAAGTAGGTATATAAGTTTTAATTCTGAATGTACTAAATTTTTGTTAAACAAAGAAATTAATTTACAATTAATCGAGTACACATTGGCTCCAACGTTAACTTGTCCAATGTAGACAATTTTGCTTCTCGATGGTTCCAGTTAGAATGAGTAAATGTTCCAATGTGGGGATGGTTTGACAAATGTCAAAAAACCGGCACTACTTGGCCGATTTCTAATGTTGGGGCCAACGTGCCATCTGCATTATTTTCCACGACTACACAATGGATCAACAACACCGTTTGGACCAATGTGTCGAGTCGGGGGTCGTGATTTCAAATAAGGCACAACATATTTAAGTATAATACTCTGATGTATGCAACATAATATACAAGTATCTTTAGAGTGTGTGTATTGTGTTGCCTACATTACAATACTTGTAATTTTATGAATGTTGGTGGTTACAGAAGTAGGTATATAAGTTTTAATTCTGAATGTACTGAATTTTTGTTAAACAAAATAATATAATTTACAATTTGTCGCGTACACATTGGCTCCAATGTTGAGGCCAATTTTGTGGAAGCGTCCAGACATTAGAACCAAGCTCGTTTAGTTCGAAGTAGAGCCAATGTTAACATGTCCAATTTAGACAATTTTGCTTGTCGATGGATCCAGTTAGAATGAGTAAAGTTCCAATGTGGGGATGGTTTGACAATTGTCAAAAAATCGACACTACTTGGCCAATTTCTAATGTTGGGGGCCAATGTGGCATCTACTTTATCTTCCACGACTACACAATGGATCAACAACACCGTTTGGACCAATGTGTCGAGTCGGGGATTCTTTAATAAAACGAGAAATATTTAGGTATAATACTCTGACGTATGCAACATAATATACAAATATCTTTAGATTGTGTATATTGTGTTGCCTACATTACAATACTTGTAATTTTATGTATTTTGATGGATAAAGAAGTAGGTATATAGATTTTAATTCTGAATGTACTAAATTTTTGTTAAACAAAGTAATTAATTTACAATTAATCAAGTGCACATTGGCTCCAACGTTGAGGCCAATTTTGTGGAAGCGTCCAGACATTAGAACCAAGCTCATTTAATTCGAAGTAAAGCCAACGTTAACATGTCCGATGAAGACAATTTTGCTTCTCGATGGATCCAGTTAGAATGAGTAAAGTTCCAATGTGGGGATGGTTTGACAAATGTCAAAAAATCGACACTACTTGGCCAATTTCTAATGTTTGGGGCCAACGTGGCATCTGCATTATTTTCCACGACTACACAATGGATCAACAACACCGTTTGGACCAATGTGTCGAGTCGGGGATTCTTTAATAAAACGAGAAACATTTAGGTATAATACTCTGACGTATGCAACATAATATACAAATATCTTTAGATTGTGTATATTGTGTTGCGTACATTAAAATACTTGTAATTTCATGTATTTCTGTGGATAAAGAACTATATAAATTTTAATTCTGATTGTATTGAATGTAAACAATTAAATTAAAGTTTCGCTTGAAAAATTGTTTGAGTAAATTATTTACAGAATACCTCTGACATTTCTGAACGTTGCAAATTTTGGAAATTGTCGGTATCAAAATATTTGTAGGTATTCCGTGTTTTAAAGAATTTCTGCACAATGTGGCAGCCAAGCGTATACAACTCGATTACGGTCTTGCCAAATTGTATAAAAATTCCATAAATCTGCGGAATACCTCCAACTCACTCCTAATATCCTGATACTAACAAATTTTTAAAATTTGAAACTTTTATACACTGTTGCCAAATTGCGTAGAAATTCTTTAAATCAACGGAATACCTCCAACCCACTCCTAATATCCTAATATCAACATATTTTCAAAATTGGAAAATTTCGCTGGTATCAGGATATTATGAGTTAGTTGGAGGTATTCCGTAGATTTAAAGAATTTCTATACAATCTGGCAACATCGCACATAAATTTGTCTGCCTGATTGCCAAATTGTGCAAAAATTCCGTAAATCTACGGAATACCTCCAACCAACTCCTAATATCCTGATACCAACAAATTCCCAAAATTAGAAAATTTGTTGGTATCAGGATATTAGGAGTTGGTTGGAGGTATTCCGCAGATTTAAGGAATTTTTACACAATCTGGCAATTAGTACACAAATTAATAAACAGTATTGCCACATTGTGCAGGAATTCTTTAAATCTACGGAATACCTCCAATCAACTCTTGATACCGAAGTTTTTCAACGGAAATGAAATAATCAGGTATTCAAAATATTTCAAATCACGAATTTTTGGAATAATGTTCAAGATTTTTGCTCGTCAAACAATTTATTAATTGATTTTAAAAATGTGTAAATATTACAACTGTAGAAAGTGTAGTTAACAGTTTAAAATAAAAGTTACATTGGTAAAATCTACAATTGTATGGTATTCTTCAATAAAACAGACATTCAACATTCAAACAAACAGACATTCTCATCAAATTCTAACATTAATTGTATCCAATTTGATTAAAATTCAACCCAAATTATGTTTAAACTCTACACAAAAGAATCAAATCAAATTTAAAATAATTTGTATAAATAGGGGATGTCGCGTAAGTATCGCACAAAGTTTTGAGAGTAGATAGAGGATTAAATTGTAAAATGAAAAATCTTATATGATTTTATTACCTGACGTAGAGCTCATTAATTATTAATTAAATAAAATAGCCAATCAAACGCCTACGATTGCGTTAAAAAAAGAGTAGGGGTGGTTTTAGAATTTCATCCCCTATCTACCCCCAACATTTTGTGCGACATTATGAGACAGTTTATACAATTTACAGCAGTCTTGCTACATTTGAAAGAACAAATTGAATATACATTAAAACTATTGCAATATAGGCAACACAACTTACACCGTTTCTAGTGCTTGTATATTGTGTGGCCTACCTATCACATCTTTGTATACTAAACATTGTCAATAATGTCCTTCTTAACAATCAAAATCACCATTTGCTGATTGATTTGTAAACCAAAACGTCACAATTTAGGATCTAAAATTAGAAAAATAATTAACAATTGTTTGTTTTAACAAAAATTACTCACAAACATACCTCTCTTCTTCAATAATTATTAAATTGTTCCCTTTTTGTTACGAGTCAAGTTTCCAAACATTTCTGTGTATCAATGTATTCAATTTCAATTCAAAATTTACACAGATTATATCCTCATTACATCTTCACATCAATCACAACTTTCATTCTCAATTGATGTTGTCAGCCTTAAAAATTAAATTTTATAGGGTTTATTTTGGGAGATATTTCAAAATTAGACTCCACCAACCGTGTCTATGATAATCTGTTAAATTTTGGTTAGGTTTGTTTTTCCGGCTAACTTCTATGTAGATTTTTTCTAGTAAATTTTATACTTTCCTATTCGAATTCCAATTTCAATTCTAAATCTTCAACATTTAAGTTTTTAGTGAAAGTTGTTTCCAAATGATTGAGATATCTACAAAATTCAACAATAAATAACCTATAATTCAAATAAATCAATGCAAAATATAAAAAATCAATTACCTGATGGTTTAGCGATTCATATACACCATTTTTCGTTAATTTAATAATGAAAACAATAGAATTTGTTACAAATTTAGCTCTTCTAAAATATTGCAAAATTTAGTTGATTTTTTCAAAACCAGATGGCATTAGATAACTGCCATTTCTTTTTAGTAATTATTTTCTATACCAGATGACACTATCGTATATTTATTTAATCTTCTTGTCAATAGATGGCGTTCAAGTTATGTAATTAAAGATTCCTACAATAAAATTAGGAATTACTTTTAAAAACAATTTTTAATAACTTTTACTTGTTTCTGTTTGAATTTCACCATTCTACACTTTATTATCACTATCACTGATATGGCAGGAGTTTAGTCAAAATATTATATTCTCCGTTAATTTATACTTTAATGCCCTCTAAAATTGCTGTCAAATGTTAGAAAACAATTTCATTAAAATAAAAATATTATAAAACTTACGTGAAATTGTATTATTTTTAAAACACACTGGTTTCCTAATAATCGTTTCATTTTTCTGTTTGAATTCATGTACGTTGATGAATTTTAGGTTAGGTTCACTTTTTGAGGTTAGATTACCAACATTTTATAATCACCAATTATTACCTTGGAAATATCCAAAAATTAACACCAATTCTTTTCCGGAATCATTTCAACAATAAAAATTAATTTCTTTCTGTTGATTTTTGTAAAATTATCAGAACAAAACCGGCCACAAAACACTAAAATTGACATTTAATATGGCTAACAATGCGCATGAGTTGTACAGTGACTACACACAAGAAAGCTCTTTGCAACCTGACAAACGTAATATCCCCAGATTTCGAATTCGATAGTGGCGCTATCTGTGCAACCTGTCAAGCGTAAATTCCCCAGATTTCCACGGTCGAATTCGATAGTAGCGCCATCTGTGCAACCTGTCAAGCGTAAATTCCCCAGATTTCCACAATCGAATTCGAGGTTGAGAAAATCTCAAAAAATGGCAGGTTTTTCCGGTTTAATCTACAATACTGTCTTCAAAAGAACATCAACATTCTTTCTGGTGTGTGTTGGTGCTACCTTCTTCTTTGAACGCTCCTTCGATCTGGCATCGGACGTGATCTTCGACAAAGCCAATGAAGGGGTACGTTGATTACGTAATTTCCATCGATTACTAATCGTTTTTCCTTATTACAGAAATTATGGAAACATATAAAACACAATTACGAGTAAATTCACGAGAAATATATTAGTAGTTAAATTATAAATTGTTTAATTTTGTTTATTCGGTGATTTCCCACGGTTTGTCCGGTCTGTGTTGATCCCACGGCCGCCACGGTTTGAACTGTGGCGGCTCCTCCAACACCACACCACCCTCTTTGACCGCTTGCAGGAATTTGGCGATTTTGCCGTCCGGTTTGGGCGGTTCAATATTGCAATTCAATTCGGTTAAACCCGATTTCAAACAACGATCCGCTAGTACCTGAAATCACCGAAAATAATCAATTGAATTATTGTAAATTACAACTTACACGGCCTAAATTAATAAAAGCTGCTGTATCTTTGGGTTTGTACAATTGTTTCTTGATGCACCACTCTTGGGTGCTTGCCGTCAAAACGTCACCATTCTCGAAATGTTCCACTATAGCCGTTGCGTATCTACCGGTGATTTCCAATTTTAAACTACAACAAAAACGATAGAATCACCGAAATTTGATTGATTAAAACGCATACTTGTGCCAATACGATTTACCCGGACGATCGACATGAAAACCGTCCGTTTGTAGCCGATACGCAATTTTTCCAAATTCCTCGGATTACGATTGATGAAATTCGCCGATACTATCGATTTATTATCGGTGGATAAATGGAACGATTGTAATTTGTTGAGAATATAGCGAAAATTACGATTCGATAACATTTTTAGGTTAGAAAATTATTGAGGTTATGTTTTCCAAATTTGAACACTAGCGCCGTCACGGAACTATTGATTCGAAATTCGCGCCAATTAAAATAGAACATGCGCCATTTAATTTTAGCGGGACATTCAAAGGTGGAAAATAATTAAAATAATTTACAACCAACTACTTTTTATTTTCGCGTAATTTATCTGAAATAAAAGTAGCGACAACAATTATTATACCGGATGTTATCAATGAATGTTTTAAAACATTTTTTTTTTTATAAAAAAAGAAATAAAATTGATGACTTAATTATTCCCCAAAAACAAAAAAAAACAAACTTAAGAACTTTCAGCTAATTTCTCAGCTTTCTGGACGACCTCCTCAATCGGCCCAACCATATAGAAAGCAACTTCAGGTAAATGGTCCAATTCACCGGCTAAAATCTTTTGGAAACCTTTAATTGTCTCCTGTAACGGTACCAATTTACCGGCATGTCCAGTAAAGACTTCAGCAACTTGGAAAGGTTGCGATAGGAAACGTTGAATCTTTCTAGCACGTGCTACAGTCAATTTATCATCTTCCGATAATTCATCCATACCCAAAATTGCGATAATATCCTGTAATGATTTATAATCTTGTAAGATCTTTTGGACACCACGTGCCACATTGTAATGTTCTTGACCGATAATATTCGGATCCATAATACGTGATGTTGAATCTAACGGATCAACAGCTGGGTAAATACCCAATTCGGCTATAGCACGCGATAAGACAGTGGTGGCGTCTAAATGGGCGAATGTTGTAGCCGGTGCTGGATCGGTTAAATCATCAGCTGGTACATAAATAGCCTGTACGGATGTAATTGAACCCTTTTTGGTGGTTGTAATACGTTCCTGCATACTACCCATATCGGTAGCTAAAGTCGGTTGATAACCAACAGCCGATGGTATACGACCTAATAGAGCTGATACTTCAGAACCGGCTTGTGTAAATCGAAAAATATTATCAATAAACAATAATACATCTTGTCCTTCTTGATCACGGAAATATTCAGCTACAGTTAAACCAGTTAATGCAACACGTGCACGTGCACCTGGTGGTTCATTCATTTGTCCATATACTAAAGCTACTTTAGATGTTTTATCTTTCAATGAAATAACACCAGATTCAATCATTTCATGATATAAATCATTGCCTTCACGTGTACGTTCACCAACACCAGCAAATACCGAATAACCACCATGGGCTTTAGCAACATTATTAATTAATTCCATAATTAATACAGTTTTACCAACACCAGCACCACCGAATAGACCAATTTTACCACCTTTAGCATATGGTGCTAATAGATCGACAACTTTAATACCAGTTACAAGAATTTCTTGTTCAACACTCATATCAACGAATTCTGGTGCTTCAGCATGGATTGGTGCTAATTTATCGGTTTCAACAGGACCACGTTCATCGATTGGTTCACCAATTACATTAATAATACGTCCTAATGTTTCGGCACCAACTGGTATACGAATCGGGTAACCGGTATCGTTAACAGGTTGGCCACGGACTAAACCTTCAGTACCATCCATAGCAATGGTACGGACCGTGTTCTCACCCAAATGCTGGGCAACCTACAATAATACACACAGAAATTTATTCCAAAAATTTAGATAGAATTTCAGGAATTAAAATGATGTAATTTTGAAGAAAACAACTAAAATAGTCAAGAAATTGAATATTTCCAAAGATGGAAGCGATAAGAACTGGTCCTCTGTAGCCTTATCGTGTATTAAACATCCCCAAATTGGGCTTAATTTGTACATTTTTGGCTACATAATTTATTTTACTTTAGAGACAATTAATCGTCATCCAATAACAATTTTCATAGAGAAAAATCCGACTCGAAGGACCATAAGAGCCATAATTACAAAATCTTGTATTCCCATGTGACCTTCAACACCACCAAATGGAGCTTAATTTGTTGTTCAGCTACAAAATTTGTCTTATTTCAAAGATTAAATCTTCATCTTCTGAATTAGAATTAGAAAATGAGCGAAATTTTGTGGAAAATTGGTAAATATAGCAATTTAATCCAACTCGAAGGAACCATAAGGACAAATTCTTGTATTCCTTTTACTCAAATAGGGCTTAATTTGTAGGTTTCTATCTACAAAATTTGCTTTATCTCAAAGCTCACAATTCCAACTATTAGAAAATTTGAAGAAAATACTCAAAATTATCATTGAACAGTGGAGTGCGTAAGGATTTAACAATTTTTATACAGAAAAATCCGACTCGAAGGACCATAATTACAAAGTCTTGTACTTCCATCGGGCCTCCAACACCCCCAAAATGAGGCTTAATTGGGTTTTCAGCTACAAAATTTGTCTTATTTCGAAAATTAAATCTTTATCTTCTATCATCTGAATTAGATGTAGAAAAATGGAAAATTAATGGACATGGCACAAGAATTAAACAATTAAATCCAACTCGAAGGACCATAAGGACAAATTCTTCTACTCCTTTTGTCCAACTAGGGCTTAAATAATCGTCTATGTGAAAAAAATGGCGAAGCAAGAGTACAGCTTTAACAATAGAAGTGAAAAATCCGACTCGAAGGACCATAAATACCCCAAATGGGGCCCAATTTGTGCAGATTCGAATATACAATTTGAAGAAAACACTCAAAAATTATCATCAAAATGAGTGAATTAGTAGAGGTGATAAGAGTAGAATAAGTTAAAGCGGAGAATCCGACTCGAAGGACCATAATTACAAAGCCTTGTACTTCCATCGGGCCTCCAACACCCCCAAATGGGGCTTAATTTATTTTTCGGCTACAAAATTTATTTTATTTCGAAGAGTAAATCTTTATCTTCTATCATCCGAATTAGAAATAAAAGATTGGACGTCCATTTTAGAACAATGAGCGAAATTTGTTGAGAGCACAAGAGAATTTGGCATTTAAATCCAACTCGAAGGACCATAAGGACAAATTGTTGTTCTTCCTTTTGTTTAAGGGCTTTATCTCAAAGTTCGCAACTCCAACCATGAGAAAATTTGAAGAGAATACTCAAAATCATCATCAAATAGTGAAGTGCGTAAGAATTGAACAATTTTTATAGAGAAAAATCCGGCTCGAAGGACCATAAGGGTCATAATTACAAGGCCTTGTACTTCCATCAGATCTCCGACACCCCCAAATGGCGCTTAGTTTGTTTTTCAGCTACAAAATTTGTCTTATTTCAAAGACTAAATATTTATCTTCAATTATATGAATTAGAAATTGAAGATTGGAAATCTATTTAAGAAAAATGAGCGAAATTTTATGTGAGAAGATTGGTGAACAGAGCACAAGAATTTAACAATCCAACTCAAAGGACCATAAGGACAAATTTTTGGAATCCTTTTGCCCAAGTAGGGCTTAATTTGTGAATTTTTATCTACAAAATACTTAAAATCATTGTCAAAGTGAATAAAATTGGAGACAAGAGTTTTAACAATAGAAGTGAAAAATCCGACTCGAAGGACCATAAATACCTCAAATGGGGCCCAATTTGTGCGGATTCGAATATACAATTTGAAGAAAACACTCAAAATTATCATCAAATTGAGAGAATTGGTAGAGGCGATAAGAGTAGAATAAGTTAAAGCGGATAATCCGACTCGAAGGACCATAATTACAAAGCCTTGTACTTCCCTCGGGCCTCCAACACCCCCTTAATTTGTTTATCGGCTACAAAATTTGTCTTATTTCAAAGACTAAATCTTCGTTTTCTATCTTCTGAATTAGAAATAGAAGATTGGAAGTCTATTCAAGGAAAATGAGCAAAATCTTATGTGAGAAGATTGCTGGACATGATAAGAGCACAAAAGTTTAAGAATTAAATCCAACTCGAAGGACCATAAGGACAAATTCTTGTACTCCTTTTGTCCAAGAGCTTAATTTCTGAATTTTTATCTACAAAATTTAATTTATCTCAAAGCTCACAATTCCAACAATTAGGAAATTTTCTGTAAATTTGAAGAAAATACTTAAAATCATCGTCAAAGGGAAAAATCCGACTCGAAGGACCAAGGATCTCAATTTGTGCGGTTTCAGATAGACAATTTGAAGAAAACCATCAAAATTATCATCAAATTGAGAGAATTGGTAGAAGTGATAGAAGTAGAAAAATTTTAAGCGGAGAGTCTGACTCGAAATAATGAGAATCTTATACGCCCATCAAACACCCCAAATAGGTGTTTTTTGGTTTTAAAATTCGCTCGATTTCTAAATGCGGAAAATCCGACTCGAATGACCATAATTACAGATTCTTATACGCCCCTTAAACACTCCAAATAGGTGTTTTTTGGTTATAAAATTTGCTCCACTTCAAAATACGAATAAGTTGGACTTACTTCGAGTACTAGCCTTGGCGAGCGATTTTGGACTTCCAATGCATTTAGAATTGGTGGCAAATTATCATCAAATTGGACATCAACAACGGCACCAATGACCGCAACGACTCGTCCACTTGGTTTACCACTGGCGGCAGCGGCAGCTTTCGCAGCATATCCTCTACCTAAAATCAAGAAAAACAACAAGAAAAAATCAAATAATTCGATTTACGTAAGTCCAAAATGGCGATTGACATTGATTATGTAATCGGCGATTTTCACCAAAAAATCACCGATTTTCATAGAAATTTCACAAGAAATCGTCGCGAAAACATCGAAATTTACAAAATCTAAAGGATTTTCGGGTGGAAATTCGCAATTTCCACCGCCCATCGGTTCGAACAAGAAGCAGACGATCGATACCGATCCTGACCACCAATTTCCACCGGATTTTCTAACTTACTCGTTGAATTGTAAACGGCGGCAACTTTCAACGATTCACTGCCGATTTTCTCGATGGTTTTTCCAGCTAAAAGGCTGGCCCTTGCTGCGGCACCCAACATGATCGACAGACACACACTTCACGACAAAATGGGGTCGAGTGGAATTGGGAAGTTCGAGTAGTTCGACAAGTCGCCGATAGGGCAATTTCCTGCCAACTGTGGATGCGCGCGCATCACTTTTTTACAGGAAATTAACAAAAAAAAACACCCTAAAATCAAAACTAACATCTAAATTGATAATAATTAACCATTATAATCGATAAATAAATTTTTATAATTATTCTAGCGAATAAATAGGAACAATTAGAGATAGAGTTAAGTTGGTAATAGTGTTGCGCTAATAGTAGCTCAAATATGGCGATTTAGCGCGAATTTTAAATCAACTAATTCTATAATTTAAAAAATGCTTTATTGGAACAATACAAAATTAAACTACCGCTAATTAATAAAATATAATTATAGATAAATTTTAGTTTCCTAAAGTTGGCAAACACACAAAGCAAACTTCACAATAATGGTTTAAAGATGGGGAAATTATGGTACAATTGTTCATTTGTTTATCACTTAATTTCCATGGAATACTTGATTGTTTAGAATCGTTTCAGGAATTCTTCAGAAACAATCCGAGCCCGAGCGTTCACAGCCAACTTCATCTCCGACACCTCCTTATCAATTTCCTCCATAAAATGAATCACAAAATCGACCAATTTATGTTTGTACATTTGTTCCGTATGGAAATTCGTTATCAAAAAACTAATATCATAACCATCGATCGGTTTCCGACGTAAAACAATAAAATTTTCAGCTCGCATCATCATGAAACGCATAAATTTCTTACACAAAATCTTCTCAATTTCATCGGCTTGTTTTACCGCAATACTGATCCGTACGCTATTTATCGACGTTTCAATCAAAACTTTCTCTTTTTCATTGCGCGATATTACCACCGGTGTCAATAACAATTCTTTACTCGACCTAACCTCAACTTCGGGTTTGTTGTGCCGTTCGACCACTTGCGACGAGAAATTCTCCAAACACATTGCCGCAGTTAATGTGTGCCGTACAGCAGTCAAATACGGCCGTAATGTTGCCGACATTTTCACGGAAAATCGGGGAAATTCACGGTTTTCTTTATAAAAAAATAATAACAAGAAGGCGGTGTAAAACAACCACACCTCGATTTGACAAGTGATACAAGTTGGCCAACCTGTATTGTAGAAAGCGGCAAATTTAAATTTTTAACGATTTATTATCTAGAAACAATTGAATTAATTGAATTTGAGGGTGCCGTCGTGGAGTCGTTGGATGGCGTTTAAAGCGGCTGTACTTTTCGCAATTTCGATACTCTCACCCCAACCTATTAACGGGTAGAAATCCAAATTAATTTAAATGATTTTTCAACCCCTAATTCTTACCGATTCCCAATAGTTTCTTTTGTTCTCGATCATAGACGCCTACTTGATAATTGGCTAGAATTGTGTTGATTGCCGATTGTTGGCACAATCGCACATCAATTCGATCGACATTAAAGCGTTGTTTTTCCAATAAATCCAACAAATATTCAAATGGTCGATCAGGAGTCCAAATATCGTAAATCTCTTTACCATTGAGTTGACTTAAAACGAAATCTTTAACGAATAATTCGGTTCGTTGTTGATTTGTCGATAATTTTAAGGCCATTAAAACCGCTTTAAAAGTATCAGCTAGAGTTTGATTAACCACCGGAAATTCCTAAAATTTCACCCGAAATTAATCGATTATTAAATTCAATTGCAATTAAAATACTGCAGTTTTTGTAATGTCAATTAAGCCGATATTTTTAGCGATATGGCTCAACATTTCTGTTGATGTTAAATATTCGTATAAAGCCTCCACAATATCGTCCGGATAATATTTCCGGTACTCATTTCGAATAAAATTCGCCAATATTTCACCCCCTTGTCGAACAAACTCGCTATTATCGTCCAATTCTACTGGATTTTCTTCATTATTGACAACAAACGATCGATTTATAAGCGCCCGTTTCAACAAATCTCGCTCGAACGATTCGTTTAAACGTTCACCGAAAGCGTACAATTCCGCATCGTAATTCCACTCTAGAAACGCCGAACGGGGCTGTAACGGCTCGGGGCCGATTTGTTGGCGGCGTTTGTACAATTCGTGCAGCGTTGGCGACACCCAACGGTGGATCAATCGGCGCTCCACTATCAACAAATCACAGTCAATTGAAGGGTTGTAATGGAATTGAATTAAACTCACCGTAATGTTGGGGGTGTTTTTGGGTCAATAGACGGGAAATTCTCGAAATTGTCTGTCTAATTTGAAGCATCCTGTAATTTCGGACTAATTTTGAGGTTATATTGCGAAAAAGTGAGGTTATGTCATTTAAATCAAGTAACCATGACTTACCGTAGTTTATTGTTGGCATTATTGCCATATTTACCTAATTTATTACATATTAATTATAATATGGAATTGTCATAATTTAATTGATACCAGTATTTTGAAATTAAAGGAAAATAATTACAATTATTTCAATTTAATCGATTTCAATTATTTTAATTTGAATTTTTTAATCGATTTGTTACAATATGGCAGCATTGTAACCTTTTTATAATAAACGTTACCTAGTTGACATTTAACAATTAAAACAAAGCCGACTTTGTTACCGTTCCTTGACAGTTGGCTATCATGGCGTCGATATAAGGCGGCAAATTTAAACGCAATTTTTTTTTAATAAAATTTAATTCATTATTATCATCATACCTACAGTGTTACAATTGTTTCTCCAATTTACATACTAAACATAGCAATAGGGCTTTAAATGACCCAATTCAAAAAAAAAAGATGGAATAAACAATTGCCAACAAATTCGAATTTACAATACGACATCCATTTTTCCAATAATAATAATAATTCGATGAGGATTAAATTTAATTATTAATTAATGACAAAAAAATTAGTTGAATTGTTTATTTTTCGAAACAGCAGGATCACCGTAAATTTCGTGTATTCGTAAAAATTATAAATATAAAAGGGTAGTGGTAGAAACAAAAGAAAATTAAAAATAAGGGTTGAGGTGGCGCGGAAACAATATCTCTTTGAGATCGTACCAAAACAAAAATAATAATAATAATGATAGAAAACAAACATTAAAGCCACTTGATTCTAGATTTATTACCATCACAATCACTAATTAATTGCGTATTATAATTAATTAATTTGAAATAATTGAAGAATATTACAAATAATTTAAGTGAAATCAAATAAAACACAAACTGAAGAAAATTGAAGTTTAATAATAAATCTAGAATCAAATTGTGAATATTTGTTTGATTGCTGTTGTTGTTATCGTTTCATTTCGGCCAATTTATTTCCATTATTAGAGTTTTGTTGTTTTTTTTTTTTTAATTTTTATTACGAAAATTTTAAAATATTTTACTAACATTCTTCTTGTGATTTTCTAACACATCTTGCCACTTTTCGTTTGAATTCCCCATACATTTCTCTCCATTCTTTCTACAATTATCATAGAATGTTATTTAAAAAACCAACAATAATCGAGTTGGCTATAGATTAAGGTAAGTCGTACAAATCTACGACTTACGCATTTAAATCGATAGCCAACTCTTCTGTTTCTTTGATTGAAACTTACGGCAGCATCAACATTTGCTGGTGATTCATCATTTGGATCAGCTAACATTGAAATAACAGATATTAAAATTGTTTCTACTGTATGTACTGGCAACCATCGTTCTGATGCTTTCTCATAACCAAATTTATCATCACCTGGTTCATGTAAAATCGATATGCATACATCACCATTCTTATCAACTGAAACAAAAACAATACTATCAATAAAAAAACATATTTCTTACAATAATTGGCCATCAATTTAACTACATTAGTCGTAACTTGATTGTTACAGAATTATTGCATATATTTAAACAAATAATCTAATGAAATATAAACAATAATTGTTATTTGTTGAAATTCTACGTAACAATCGATAAATATTATAAAATTGTAGTTGGAATTGAGCAATTAGCGATATTTTTGTATTATCGATAAAGAAGAAGAGAAAAACGACAAACAGACAACCTTGATTTAAAAATAGTAGAAATTTCATAATTAAAAGAGAAAATGAATTAGAGAAACGTACACAAAGAGACCTTGATGGTTAATAATAATAATAATAATAATCCACCCATACGAACATAACCTCAATTTTACCAGAAATAACAACTAAATTATAAATCTAAGCAATCGGTTAAAACAAAATAGAATCGATATTGGCCATCTTTGTTATAACTACGTTTCTCAAGAAGTAAGACAAAGATCAAAGATAAACCCATTGAATTAATAAATTAATGATATCTGATAAGATTGTTGAAACTAGAACAAATTTATTGGTTAATAATTGTTAAGATTTAAAGATAATACTCACTATTAGGATGCCAAATTTCGGTAACAAATTTCATTTTAGGCGGCCTCAATGGATATTCTTTAGGGAAATACAGATGACATTTGAAGAAGCCCCCTTCACTGTAATTAAAGAATTTTACAAATTTGTCTATCGTAGATTTCATTTGTTAATTGACAATTTGTCTATTGTAGATTTCATTTGTTAATTGAAACAATTAACCTTAAAATTTGACTTACTATAAAGTATCAGGTGGGCCAATTATTAAAACTTCCCAACGATAGATATCATTATCATCTATAAGACCAGCAGAAAATCCCTCGACAGGGTTTTTATTTAATTCTATAAACAAAAAAATAAGAAAATTAATAAAACCTTGGAAAAATTGAGTATTTTTTGACAAAATTCCAAAGCCAACTTGGCACAATATCAAACCATACATACTAGATGTATGAATCAAGGAACATTGCTAACGAAAAAAATGACGATCCTTTTGACATTTCACAGACTACTTGATCTTAAAATCCGGTTATTTATTGGGATTAATTTTTTTTTAATATTAAAATAAAGAAAATTCGATAATTTCGTGATAATTGATAATTCTAACAAATTTGCAAAAATCAAGACACATGGTTGAGGAAACAAAATTTGACATTTCCGAAACTAATTGTATTTTAACCCCAAAAAAAAAATCGACTCAAATTAACGAATTTGTTTTAAAAAATCATCAATTTTGGAAGATTTTGGGTTAATTCGCGATAAATTATCGAATTGTAGGCACATGGTCGAAACAAAAGACAAACGTTCGTTTTTTTTTTTTTTTTTTTGACATATCACAGACTACTAAATTTTTTTACCGATTGAAAAAATATCGAGAAAATTTGCAAATTCTAGGCTAGTAACAATGGAATTTTGCAAAATTTCTTATTTTTTTTTAATCATTGACCAACACATAGGAGATACACACACATGCACACATATAGAAAAATTGATTAAAAATTATCAATTTTCCCAATCGAATACGTTTTAGATCAATTTATTGAAATAAAATTCGAAAAAATACCTGCTAGTTGTTTTCTTAATAGAAGGGCTGACTGTAGTTCTGACATTAATAATAACTAAATATACTAAAATTTGATTATTTTTCTATAAAAAATTGTTCAATAATTTCTTATTAATTGTTCTTGTTGAATTAATTAGAAACAATTGTTCGTCCACCCTTTAATTATTTATTATATTTATTTATTAAAAAATTAATTTGCCCCCTTCTTTTTTTTGGCCTTTTGTGTTGTCTTCAATTGTTTAACCAAAAAAAAAATAACACTAACACACACTACACACACACTCTTGATTATTATTTCGTAGGAAAAGATGGCCGGTTTTTGTTAATTCCACACACCACAAAACTAGTTTCTACTCTGTCCAAACAATACAATCCACCGATTGGTATCCTTTTTTATGTAATTCTATCCTTTTCTGGTTTAATATCGGCGTCTCTGTCTATTTTGGTGATTTTAGAATCGAACCATGTGCAGTTTCCGGAATGGTTTGTCACCCAACTATATTGATCGATAATGTAGTAAACTACCTTTTCATTATTTATAATTGCACGATTTTAAACAATATTGTAGTTTTTCTAATTTCTAACGTGATTTTTTCTCGATTTTCTTTCGATTTATTTGGAAAATTTCCAGGAATTCTCGGTAAAAAACAAAAAAATTCGCCTCAAATCACTGACACAATTTTGATTTGTTCAAACGGAAAAATTGACTGATTTGTTTTTGTTTCAGATTCTCGCCAATTTGATCCAATATTCGATGGGAATTTGGTGATTTTTTTTGAAAATTTTGCCACTTCGCTGAGTCGGTAAGTACGATTTCTGCAATACCGCCGTATAACAACATAACCCCACTTTTAATTGCGCTTTTAAATCCCAACAGAAGCGGTGAATGTTGGAAAAATTGTAGTTTTTTAGGTTAAATTGATTGAAATTGTGGTTAAATTCAGAAAATTAGTGAATTCGTTGATTGTTATTTGAGTACGTCCGTGTTACGAGTCTACCGTACAAATTGAGACAAATTTAAGGTGAGTTTTTGATTTTAAAATTATTGTAGTCGAATTATACAAAAATTAGTATTTCGATTCAAAATTAGCGTAATTTTCTGCTTTAATTAATTGAATTATTGAAAATTACAACAAATTATAGTCGGTAATACAGTTATCGATCGTTGATCGTTGAGTAATTGTCTACTAGATGGCGCTGTTTTTATAAAAGTGTAAATTGTGGGTAATTATCAATTTAAAAATTATAATTTTGGTAGAATTATAATTTGAATTCCAAATTAGGTTAATTTACTGTCTCAATTGATGATTACATTAATTGATAATAAAATTGTAGCAAATTTGAGTCGGTAAAACAGTTTCCCTGATTGCTCATTGATAATTGAGTCGTTCTCTAATAGATGGCGTTATAAACTTTTATAAATGTGGAAATTGCGGGTAATTTGAATATCCACATGATAGGTAATTGGAGAAAAAAAAAAACAAAATAATAAAGAAATTTTTATTTTTAGTCGATTTTTATACAAATCAATCATTCATCCACTAGTCCAGTCTTACAAATTTATCATATTAACATTGATTTTTTCATTTAAACAAACAAAAGAACATTGATTCTTTTTTTTTTTTGAAAATTCGAAAGTTAACAACAGAATCGATTTAGAATTTAGCTCCAAGAAATAATACACAATTATCATTATTATCATTATTAATAGTAGTAATAGTAATAGTAATAAAATAACAATTGATCAAAATCGAATAGACAATAAAAGTAAGCCATGAAATCGGAGATAACTTGATCTGTATTGTTGAGTAATAGTATCGCCATCTATGAGGTAAAAGTTGAATGTTTTCGATCAAGTTACGACTTATGTTATCGATTTAAAGCTTATTTTCAATAAATATTGTTTTGATCATGTGTTATTCGACAAATTCTAAACGAATACGGCGCCATTTTGGAGCGTACAACTAATTTTTTTTTGGTTGTTTTTGTGTATTTTTAACAATTTGAGCATTCACACCCATACATACACACATATTTATCTAAGAATTTATTAGAAAAAAAAATGGAAGAACAAATAAAACAATAGGATTGTATTATTTACAAATACCACCAGTCAACAATTATCGTTTAATTAATTAATTAATTCATCAACTAATTATTTGATTGATTCGTCGTAATTATTATAATAATAATAATAGTAATAATAGTAAAATTGGTCGAAAATTGCCCACAATCAAAACACCATTGATATGTTTGTCTTTCTTTTGTTTATTGTAATTATAATCAATTCACTCATAGGATGCTAGATTTTATTGTTTATTTATAGGCGCCAAATTTTGAATCTGTTTGTGGTCACGTGATAGTTCAGTTGCTATAGTAATGAAATAAAAGTGAGTGAATTTGTTATAATTCGAATTATATGTCGATATTTTCATTGTCTTCATGTTCGGGCAATTCCGGCACTGTATAAACACCGGTCATTACTGGTTCTTCGAGTACTTCCGGTATTTTGACAGGTATTGCAACAATACTACCAACATTATTACCACCACCACTACTACCAATCATGATAGTTTCATTTTCAAATGTTGGTGTACCTGTTGTACTCAATAGAGTTTCTTCGGTTAGATTTCTTTGTTGTTGTTGTTGTTGTTGTTGGTGGGTTGCTAAAATTGATTGATTGAATTGTCATGACGTCATCGTATTATATGGATCGGTAATATTTAAATCATCTGGGAAACTTTGTGAATTCAATTTTGGTAATAATTTATGGATGTGTTGATGTTGTTGATGGTGGTGTTGTTGATGTTTTAAACGGTGTACAATCTCATCATGGACAACATTAAAACACATTGCGGTTAATGCCATACCGGACATTATGTAAATTGAACAAAACCATATTGTTGTATTCGATTCATTGTTGTTATTGTTGTGATTATGGAATGTATGTAGAGCACCCGGTATCATATCACCAAATCCTATAGTTGTTAAACTCATAAAACAAAAATAGAAACCATCTAATATTGTTAAATTCTCTAATTTGTATAAAATAAAAGTCCCTAAACATATATAAATGAACATCATAGCTAAACATAGTAAGATTGGTGCTAAAATACTTAAACCATGCATTGATGATGTCTTCGATTCGTTATCTGTACAACTTAAATTATCAATCTCTTTGTTATTACTACACAAATTATTACTATTATTTATTAAAATATTATCATTCAATTGTGGTGAATGTAATAGGTTATTATGTAGAGAATTCGAACGTACATAGAATGGTTCTTGTAATTGTTGTTGTTGTTGTTGTTGTTGTAATTCTAATTGTTGTCGTTTCTTCTTCATCCGTCTCTCTTTCTCTGCCATCCGTTTCTCATCATAACAACAATAACCACAATTCGAACATAAACAACAACATAGGGCACGTGAAAATACACCACGTGCCACACGACTCAATATCGAACCAATACTTGATAAATATAATAGAGTTAATGGTATACCTAACATTGCATAAATCATTGTTACAGTTTTACCCAATGTTGTACGTGGTGCTATACTGCCATAACCTAGAAAAAATTGAAAATTGCAGGATTTCAATTACACACTGTATATTGGACAGATTTTCAATGACACCCTGTATTTTTGTTAATAGATATACAACAACCTAGAAAAAATAGAAATTTACAGAATTTTGATTACACACTGTATATTGCGCAGATTTTCAATAACGCCCTGTATTTTTGTTGATAGCTATGACAACATACAGGATGTCATTGGATTTCTTTATGGTTATTGAAATTATTCAAATTAGATAATAATTTGAAAATTCGTGTAAATTTAGGATGAGTTTGAAGTTATAAAGTTCAATCGTGTAAAAATTGACAGCTTCATTACAATTTTCTAGCGTTTTTAACACGGAATTTCTCACTAATCGAACGTATACGGAATTGTTTGAATTAAACAAAGATACAGCTATATCACAAGAATACGATAGAAAAGGATAGCGATATATTGATTAATGTAAGTTAATATACAGGGTGTTATTGAAAATTTATAATTGATACATTAATTTGAATATTTTTATGCAATTATAGGTTATAACTGTCTAGTCGTGTAAAAACGGAACGAATTTAACTACAATTCAAAGAATTTGTACAAAAATTCGATTTTAATTTGAATATTTCTGTGAAATTTAGGTGGTTTAAAATATTTTAAGGTTATAAAATTGTCTAACCGTGTAAAAACGGAGCGAATTCTATTACAATTCAAACAATTTGTACGAAAATTGGATATTAATTTGACTATTTCTGTGAGATTTGGATGATTTAGAATTTTAAGGCTAGAAAATTGTCTAATCGTGTAAAAAGGAAGCAAATAATTCTAGTATTTCGATTACACACTGTATATTGTGTTGATGTTCAATAACACCCTGTATTTTTGTTGACAGATACAACATAATCTAGAAAAAAAGAAATTTGCAGGATTTCGATTACATATATATATTGTATATTGTGCAGATTTACGATAACACCCTGTATTTTTGTTGACTGATCTGCAATATACGGGGTGTTACTGCATTTAGATTAGTTATTGGAGTTAGATTGAAATTATTCAAATTAGATAATAATTTGAATATTCGTGTAAATTTAGGATGATATTAAAGTTATCAGAAATTCAATCGTGTAAAAATTTGGTAGCTTCATTACAATTTTCTAGCGGTTTTTAACACGTATGCGGAATTGTCGAAATTAAACAAAGATACCACTAATTTCACAAGAATACGATAGAAAAAGATGGTGATATATTAACCAATGTTAATTAATATACAGGGTGTTGTTGAAATTCTCAAATAGACACATGATTGGATATTAATTTGAGTATTTCTAGGCGATTTAGGTTATAAAAGTCAAACCGTGTAAAAACGACGCAAATTCCACTACAATTCAAACAATTTGTACAAAAAAATCGATATTAATTTGAATATTTCTGTGAGATTTGGGCGATTTAGGATATTTTAAGGTTATAAAATTGTCTAACCGTGTAAAAAGGAAACGATATTTCGATTACATGTTATTGGATTTTTTTATAGCTGTTGAAATTATTAAGAATACGATAGAAAAGGATAGCGATATAGTTATAAATGTTAGTCAATATACAGGGTGTTATTGAAATTTTCTAATAGAGACATGAATATTTTGAATTTTTCTATGCGATTTAGGTTATACAAGTCAAACCGTGTAAAAACGACGCGAATTCCACTATAATTCTAACAATTTGTACAGAAAAATCGAAATTAATTTGAATGTTTTTGTGAGATTTCGGTGATTTAGAATTTTAAGGTTAGAAAATTGTCTAACCGTGTCAAAAGGAAGCGAATAATTCCAGTATTTCGATTACACACTGTATATTGTGTAGATTTTCGATAACACCCTGTATTTTTATTGACAGATATACAATATACAGGATGTTATTGGATTTCTTAATAGTTAGATTGAAAATATTCAAATTAGATAATAATTTGAATATTCGTGTAAATTTAGGATGAGTTTAAAGTTATAAAGTTCAATCATGTATAAATTAGGCAGCTTCATTACAATTTTTTAGCGCTTTTAACACGGAATTTTTCACTGATCAAACGTATACGGAATTGTTTAAATTAGACAAAGATACAACTATATCCCAAGAATACGATAGAAAAGGATAGCGATATATCGATTAATGTAAGTTAATATACAGGGTGTTGTTGAAAATTTATAATAGACACATTAATTTGAATATTTTTATGCGATTATAGGTTATAAATGTCTAATCGTGTAAAAACGAACCGAATTTCACTACAATTCAAACAATTTGTACAAAAATTCGATATTAATTAAAATATTTCTGTGAGATTTAGGTGGTTTAAAATATTTTAAGGTTATAAAATTGTCAAATCGTGTAAAAAGGAAGCGAATTTCACGACAATTCAAACAATTTGTACGAAAATTCAATATTAATTTTAATATTTCTATGAGATTTGGATGGTTTAAGATATTTTAAGGTTATAAAATTGTCAAACCGTGTAAAAAGGAAGGGAATTTCACTACAATTTCCTTCAACATTCAAATAGATTGTCAAATCTTGTTATCTTCCCTACGTGTTATAACATTCATTTTAAATTCGTATATTTTGTCACTTTCCATTTACTATACGCATACACAGTTACCAACATTATGTATATAGGTTATATTATATTCTTGTTTTCATTCCATTTTATATTCGAGTTTACTATTGCGCCTTACCATCGAACAAAAAGAAAATACACAATCTTTGCGGTAGGTGGGTTGCTCTTATTATAATTATATGAATAAATAATCGGGTTGTTGTAGTGTAAAATAGAAAAACTGACAGATAGATGGCGCAATATTCAAGGCCATTCAATTTATAACAAATGAGTGGGGTAAGCTCGATTTATCATTGATTTATATGCGGAATTTTGCCAATTTTACATTTTAATAAACGATTTTAATTAACACATTTACATACGTATACATAAAACATAAAATAATGACTATTCAAAATGGCGAAAATACTGATAATAATGCTGATAACGTCCAATTAATAATAAATCACAATTTTCCTGAAAATTCATAATTTATAACCATAATTAAATTAGTGATTGATAACAATAATGGTTGCTATATTTGTTTTTCTAAAATGTCATCAATATAACCTCACTTTTATTATAATGACAGTCAAATTATGACGTCAATATTAATTTTCAATTTTTTTCGCGTTTTTTTGTTATCCTGATTAACATCAAAGGTTTAGTTATGCGCAAAATTTCTCAACAATATTAACATATTGTAAATTTCAAGGGTTAATTGGGGTGAATTTATCGAATTTCCAGTTCGACGCCTATAAACGTTTCTAACAATAAAAAAAAATGGGGTAGTTTTCTATATCAACAAATCTATTTTTATTCACTTTTGAAATCGAATTATAAACCGGACAAAAGAACCCATAAAACCTACCCTTATCTTTACATCCCCGTATTTCTATTAAATGCCTACTGTTATTGTGTTTATTGTAAAGTTTAAAATAAATAAATAAACAAACAAAAGAATACAACCACCTTTTGCAACATTACAAGATAAAACTCACCCTCTTAAATAATACAGACGGTTGGAAAAAAAAATACACACAGAGGGAGAATATTTTCACAATTCGTCGACGATTTTCTCAAACAGGTCATCGTAATTTCTCTAGAGATTTTCTTCTAGAAAGATGATGGCAAATAATGGAGAAGGGAAATAACCCCCCACAAAAAAAAAAACAAGTAAAGGTGGAAAAATTCGGTTAGGGTTGGGGTGAGTTCGTTACCAAATCCACCACCAATGATTCAATAGATATAAAACCAAATATAGTAGGCTTTGTTATTTGTTTTTGATAGAAAACAAAAAATATAAGAAAAACAAAAGATGATCGCCTGCTTGCAATGGTGCATTTCCTTTGATATTCAAGCCAATCGCGTTACCACTGATATTGAAACAAAAGAGAAAAAAAAAACAAAACAAAATATATAGAGTATCGTCAACCAATTACGATTGATATTCGTGAAACGAGCATACCGGATCTAGCAGGCTGTGCTTGATTGCAACACAGAAATATAAAATAAACAAAGATGTCTTATATTCTCTCTATAAGATAGAAAAAGATAGGAGATTATATCAAATAACCATATACACCAATAGAGAAAGATAGATTAATTGGTTTCTTGTAGAAATAGTAAAGGATAGATTCAATTCTATTGGAAGAAGAAAAATTGATGACGTCAATCAAATTCTAAAAGGGAGGAAAAAAAAACAAAAGAATCAATAAACGAATTATAAAATAGGGGGATGAAGCCAAGTAGACGGAAGTAAATTAAATGACATATCAAACAATTTTCTGTAGAATTTCTCTCATCTACCCCTGAAATTTCCTCACACTTTTTACAAAAACCCACCCTCCCAGTACTAGAGTTTTCCGCTGCTGTCTTCCCTTATAAAACGACTTGAAACGGAAACGAGTCATTTTCCTCGATTAATGTTTCCGTTTGTAGACGACATCATCATTCACAATCAACCCCCTAGCTTGTTTTTATATGAACTTATATAATATATATTATGAAAGGGGGTTGAAACATTGAAAGATTGAGAGAATAGGTTCGTATATAAATTTGTCGGTTTAAAGGGATGATAGACGGTGACAGGTATACTACAAATTTTGTTAAATTTACAATAAGGGTTGAAAGTAGTGAAACACCATTTCGCTACCCTTATATCGTCTCATTGAAATTGTTTGAAAACGGTTCAAATTTTCGTGGTGTTGGTTGGAATTTTTCGTATACGATTTATTGTTTTTATTTTACACCTCTTCGATAAAACTTCCCTTTCAAGTAAATTTCTTGAATTTAAATTTTAGGGTTGAAAATTAAACTACCCCCCGACATGAGTTCATCAATCAATTCGTGTATAAGGTATATTAATAGTGGTGGAAACTTAATGATGACAGAAAACTACCCCTTAGATGTATAGGAATGTTGAAATTTTCAACTGTTGAGAATTCGACGTTTAAATATGAAACAAAACTGTTATAAGGGGGTTGAATGGCAATAAGGGGTGAAAATTCATCTATGGCATAGTTTGAATGTTTCCATAACAGGGGCGGCTCGTTAAATTACGAAAACATTTCCTTAAGATTTCTACAACAATAATCTTGAATTTGATGGCAGAAAACTACCCCTACTTGTTTTACAGGGTTGAAATATTTGTTTGGGGGATGAATAGTAGTGGTGTTTCGTGTTTTTAAACGATAGAAATGATTCTTTATGCTTCTACACGAACCACCACTGTTGTAGATGATCAATCAATAAAACTATAGTATGTCTACGCGCTAAGACAATAACCTTGGATTTAATTGGTAAACTTACCGATAGTGGTCAGTACAGTTAACGAATAGAGGAAAGCTTTAGCGAATGTCCATTCGTAATGGTCGTGTTGTAAGAATTTCCGGGCCGGTTGTTCTTCACGTTGTTGTTGTTTTGAATGTTGTTTTTGTTGTTGTTGTAGGGCTAATTCTTCATTTAACGATTTCATCAATTCATCCTGGAATCGTGTAATTTCTTGTGCAGCCAATCGTGTCCAATTATCCCGATACAAAATATTTAAACTGACTGTTATATCCCAAATATTTTCAACAGTACGTGCCCTTGCCTCATCATTTCTCATTTTCATCACGTCACTATAATTAATCAATAATTTACCACCCCCATTGCCACCCTTATTACTACTACTACTACTATCTTGATTTGTTTTTGTTGTTGTTGTAGTAGTACTAGACGTAGAACTTGTTGACATTGATCTAGTTGCTAAAATCTGTGTTGTAGTGGTGGTTGTTTTCAATTGTTGCAAACTATTACCACCCTCTATTGCCAAAAATATAATCGAACCAATTAGGGTGTAACCAAACAATAGAATACAAATGCCTAGATTTGTTGCCAAACCAGTCAAGAAGGTGCGCGCTTTTGATTTATGTTTCCTACCAAAACACTGACATCTACCCCTATTATTACCACCACCACTATTGCTATCAATATTCATTTTCTTCTTCCTCTTATCGTTATCATTATCACGTTTTAGCGAATTCGTGGTGGATTTCGTCGGTGGATACGGTTCGTAACAATAAGGATCTTTTTCCATAATTTTTCTTTGTTTTTTTTTTTGATTTTTGACACTCCAGTAGCGCTACATATAGCCTACATAACCTCAAATTGACGTCACATCTTCGCAATCTAGAAAAATACAAGAAATTTAAATTAAACTCTTTGTTTATTTATTGAGGTACGTTTATTTATCAAAAGGAATATCTCTGGGGTAATTTGAAAAGTTGGGTAAAGGGAAATTTTAATGAATGTCGATTTAATTAAAGTCTAATGGTAGCTCTCTATTTATTCTAAAATTGCAATTTAACCACAGTTTTTATAACAACTATTTGTAGCTCTATACTTGGAAATAGTTGAATTGCGCCAACTTAAATCGTAAAAGGAGATAATTAAATTAGAAGCTATTTGTAGCCCTTTAAAGTAAATAATTCTAATTTTTATTTTAAATTTATTTTTAATACAAATTCAAGTAGCGAAATTTGTAGAGTAGGTGTGTATATCATTAGAGAATCCCCTCTTTGTTTCAGTTAATTGTAGCGTAATTTACTCGATTGTTAATTATATAATATAATAGTATCCTTGTCTACAATGAATATTAAAAAGAGATGGATTATTTCGAATATTTTCCGCTCGTTTATTTTTTTTACTTTATCTTCGTCTTTGAAAATTAATAGGGTGTATAATTATTAGTAGGTAGATTACATGGCCAACTATATCTATGTTACTCAATTTCAAGATGGCGCCTTGTTTAGAATTTAGTGAGGTTATGTTGTAAGGCAATGGACTTTTATTATGTCTATAGGTATGTATATAAAGGGGTGTAATTGTAATGAATTCATTAACTGAAGTGTATGTACGCCTTAATGGCCTATCTGATGTTGTAGTGTTGTAGCTTATAAAGGTTAAATTGTCAACCATTTTTCAAACCACTTCAATATGTATTGCTCAACTATACAAGCAATATCTAAATATAACCATTATTATGATAGTAATCAGAGGTTAGAATATTCTAACCTTTAATTTTATAGTGAGTGTAGATATAAAGAACAAAGTTATAAATGCGAAATTCTAATTTGTAATTAATTAAAGTTTCTTGTTTTGTTGAAATTGTATTTAGTTTAACATATTGCGGTCGAGATTTGGTAATTATTAAACTTGGTGTTTAAATTAAGATTTCTATACGTGTAGACTTACGTACATTTATATATAAATCTATCTCTTTCTATCTGTAGATTTCCATCTTTATTTATAACATTAATGGGTCTTTTCAACTCATTTTCAATTCATTTTAAGTTTCAATGTACGCCATTTTATCAAAGCAATAATGAAAGAAATAAGAACAAAATGGCGATATTCTAACCTAATATTTTCCAAAACCATTGTAATGATAAAAAAGTGATGATAATAACGATAATAGTAATAATAATAACAATGATAATAGTGATAATACAGCGAAAAATCTAGAGAGAATTAAAAAATGATAATAAAAAAAAAATAGCAACGGATATTGTTTCAAGTCAGGAAATTAAATGCAGATTTTAACACCCTTTATTCTATCTTTATCTTTGTTGCTCTCTCTGATTATATCAAATTGAATTTTTTCTCTCTTTTATACAATCAGAATTATTACAATTCCTACAATATCGGGCGTACAATAATATTTCAATGTCTTAGATTGATTCACACGTTACTAAATTTGACATTTATAAACAACAAAACTGCAACACTACCGAAGAAATCATGGCCTATTATGACATTAATACAGAATATTTGCAATTTATACGTTTTTATACAGCGTAGTCCATTTTAAAATCAATTCCCTCAAATTACACCTGTATTTCTCTGTTTTAACACGTTTTTAATAAGAATAATTGTTACAAGTTTATACCGGTGTGTTAATTCAAATTCCGTTGGGTTAAATTAAATTTCTATAATTATTCGTAATTAGAAGCATTAATAATACGCGAATATAGTGTAAATTTTAGTATTATATACAGAATGCTTCACTATTTGATAGATTTATATATAAATTATAGAATTGTAAATCACCCTGTATTAATTTACCTCATAGTTGGCTATGCTTCTAGTTTGTAAATATTGTCGTAGATTGATTCATATTATAATAAATTTGACTTTTGTTAAAAAAGCATGGCCATCTGTTTGGTAAATTGGTATATCTCAAATACAGAGCGTTTCATCTAAATTAGACGTGTATTTGTACAAAAAGTGACAGAATTGTGTCAATAGTGTCGTAGATTGGTTCATACATTATTAAATTTGCCATTAATTAAGCGTGGCCAACTGAGTTGTAAAATATCATAATACATGACATATACAGGGCGTTTCATTTAAAAAGGTGTCAATTCTAATTAAACGTGTATTATTTGAGGTGGATGTACAAAAATGTGTACACTTCAAAAGTGACACTTGTTTATTGTTTTGATAAAACAAAATTACCGATTAACTTGTCTAGAATGTATAAAAACAACAAACAAACAAACAAACAAACAAACACAACAAATGTGTCAAATCGATATAATCGAATTTATCTCAATTTTCAACCACCCCAATTTTCCGACAAACTCCCCTGATAACATAATTGATTGTATCATTGTGTATGTTTTTAAGGGTGGATTTCTGTATGTGTATGTGTGTGTGTAAGTGTGGTTTCGAACTAGTAGAACAACACAAATACAAGATAACACTTCTACCAAGTTTGGTGGTGAAAGTTCGAAATTAAGGGCGTATTTTCTTAGATAGAATGGAACACTTGTAAACGTAGACAACAACACATGTCCAATTTCTCGAACTTTATAATTGGGAAATTGTACGGCTGTACGGGGTGGTTTCAACCCCTATATATGTGTGTGTATATTTTCATGTTGTCAACTGTACTTGTGTTAGTTCCAATGTAATTTGACATCTTGATAATAAAGATCATTATGAGATAGAGTGAGATAAAAAATAAAGAAAAAAACCATAGCCAACTTTTATTAAAAACAACACGACTACTCTAGAAAAGAAAAAACATAACAAATTGGTGATTTAATGAAAGTGACAAAGACACAATTCTAACAAGTGTGTCTAATTATAGCTCGAATAACATGTGAAAACTTACGCCAATTGTTTTATAAAAACCACTCTTCTTTTGTTTTTTAGTTTTTTTTTGTTTTTTCGTTTCCAGTTCTTACTTGATCTCCAACACGAATTCTCAAAGGGGTTGAATTATATTACCTACTATTATCTATATTTTAGCGCCATCTACCTATATTATTTTGTGCTAAATTTAATTTGAATTGGTGTATCTACCAGTATATAAAAGCAACCCTTATTGCGCACAATTCCACCTCATTAACTTTTTGACACTGTTACTTTTATAACAATGGTGGTGTTCTTCCTC
This sequence comes from Mylabris phalerata, assembly GCA_020740385.1. NCBI lineage: Eukaryota > Metazoa > Arthropoda > Insecta > Coleoptera > Meloidae > Mylabris > Mylabris phalerata. The sequence goes on along the minus strand of JAJEOX010000142.1, from coordinate 430,540 downwards.
TGTCTCTCTCTCTCTCTCTTTATCCCCCATGAAACTACCCCCAATAATAAACTGTCGTTTAAATGTACGAAACTGACATTGTACGCTAGGGGGCACACAATCTTAAACTTATACTGTAGATGATGGGGGTTGTAGTAATGGTGGTGGTGTGATAAGAACACGCACGAACAGGGTGCGAGTTTCCAAGGGTTGAAAATTAAACAACACCAACTTAATACAATTAATCGATAACAAATTGGTGAAACATAACCTATAAAAACGCGCGTATATCAGTGTAAACCAGCCTTTATTTTGATAATTTTTATTATCATTATTATTATTATTATTATTATTATTATATTATTATTATTATTATTATTATTATTATAAAGAGTGTTTACATGTTTGAAGTTGATTAAAAGTGAGGATGGTTTTTCGGTAGAAATTACATAGAGGGTGGAAATTCACGTTTTCTCACCCCTTATTTTGGACGAATCACGTAATATTTCTGATGAAATATTTAAAAGAAATTCTATCTCTCTAAAGAGTGGTGATGTAGGCAGTACCAAATTTTCTCCCCTTATCATTTTATATAAATTTTATATTAAATTCACCCCTCTTTGAAAAATACAGGTACTTTTCCTCCTGACTTGTTTTTTTTTTCGCCCTCTTATTGTAAATAATAAATAACAAAATGGTCGGATGTTAAAAGAAAATATTTTCTTACAAGATAGAAATAAACAGAATTTACCCTTATATCATCCATTTCCAACCCTTTTAAATTGATGAATTCATCTGTTAAATCAATCAATCGATACTTCAAAGGGGTGAGTTTGCCCGTTTATTGGTAGTTGTAGTAGTAGATTCGGATGATGATTTGAGAAAAAAAAATTATTTTGAACAGGGTTGAAATATGCTAAAAGGGTTGGGATTTTCTAAGAGGTTTGATAAGTGGTTTTTTGAAATGCAAATACCCGAAAAGTCGCCCCTAACTCTCTTGGTGTTTGCATGTGTGCGCGTATTCTATAAATTTACTGCTCTTTTCCTCGTTTTAATGGTAGTTTTATAAATTCCACCCTTATCACGGTAATTTTAATCATTTAAATAAAACGAGCGTTAGAAAAAGGACAGTTACGATTCCAACCCTCTAAAGTAGTTTGTCGAGTGAGAAGAGAAATAAAAAAAATACGACTCGACTTGCATGTATCTAATATTTATAAGGGTGTATGTAGGTGTTTTTTCTGTATTTCTAGAACTTGAGGGGTTGGTTTTGAGTTCTACCCTAATGTGTGTTAGTAGTAAAACAAAAGGTCCTAAATCGATAATTTAATTTCGCGTTAACTCTCACACAGCTTTTATCATAACTGACACCCAGATTAATTCTCTACCTCAACCACCACCACCACCACCACCCCTAACTTTGTTGTAACACACATCCCTTATTCAAGCTATCGTCTTCAACGTCAAACTGCCACGACTCGAATATTCAACCAGAAACCGGAAATGTTTCTGTGTGGAACTTTACTGTAATTGTTCCATAAGCACATAGTCACCCCCTTATAACTCGAAATCAACCCTTTACCATTATTTGTTTTATATTTGAATTTCCAATATTTAAATTAGAGTTAATTTTTTATTATTTCAAGTGGTTCTACTTTACTTTTGATCATGTTCACCGTTTTGCTACCCTTAGATATTCACCCCTTTCTTCTAATTGAAACAAATTGAACTTGAACTAAGTGCTACAATGTCTTGATAAAACATCCCTGAAATATACCTGGTACTATGTTATAGATATATATTGTAAAGTGGAAGTGATAGGGTGTGAGGGGATGGATAAGTGATGACTCCAACAAGGGGTAAGTTTTATTTAAACAGGACTATTTAATTGGTATCCGGGTATTAATGGTCTTCCTCTAATTACGGTCACTATTCTTTACTTTCTACACAATTATTCGTTCTCACTTCAACCCATTGTTGTGTAAGGGTTGGCAATTCTAAAAAGGGGATGATTTTAACAAATCGACAAAAATCCTTTAAAACCTTTAAATTAAAATTGTAATATAGTTAAAGGTGAAAGGACTTTGTGGCAATTTGTTTTAGAGGCATTCAATTTCCACAACCCTTTATTTGTGAAAACCGGGGATGGGGTTAATTTTTTCTTCATTGTTCTAGCTGTTTATATTTTTTTTTAAAGACGAATAGTTGGATTAATAAAAATAACTTTGATTTGTGAAGCATAAAACTCACCCCCGTATTCTCATCCTTATTGCAAGTGTATATGTATGAATAAAATCACCCCTGAAACTTATTCATTTAAAATCAACGTGCCGTGAATGCACGTAATATCTTTTAACAGCACTACCACTACCAGGCTGAAATTTTGCCAGTTCTATATTATTACGTCAAAAACTACCCCTTTGCTACCCCAACCAACCAACCAACAATTTTTTAAATAGAATTTAATATTGATGGAAGTTTATTTCTATCTTTTTCTACAACAAAAAGATAGGGTTGGAAAAAGTCGAAAAACAAGAAGACAAAAAGGGGGTGATTTCGGTGAAATCCCGTCTTTGTCGGAATAGTGGTGTCGGCGACTTACCATTTGTTCACTTGTCACGCTTGTCACCACCAATTCTTGTCGTTTCTTATAAGGGTGTGTTTGTAAAATTTAAAAATCACCAAAGGGTGAAAAATCCGACAAATTCGATTGAAACAAAGTTGCGTTCCAATAAAGGGTTGTATATGAAATTTATAAATGGCGTCATTATTGAAGCGTTCTAATTGTTTTGATTGGCTGATCGATTCAAAAATAGTAGTGGGGGTATTGATCGACCAATTATCGATTGATACGTTTACCAATAAGCGTATTGATCGATTAAAATGGCGGAGTTGAGTTTTTCATGGAAATATTGGGGAAATTTTGTTATTTCAGTAATTTGTCGACGATTTTCAAGAATTTCAAAAATTTAACCCTGAAAAATTGATCATTTTAGACATTTGATAAAATAAAATTTGTATTTACAAGAGATAAAATAAGGGTTGTTCGATTGTTACAGTAATAGTGGTGCAAATATTCTTCACACGTAACTGCACCACCACCACCATTGTGATAATTTAATAAACTTCCCTTCTATTTAAACGACAATATAATATTGTAGAAAATATATACAGGACGCGCCACCTAAAACTGGCATTATCTCAATTACAACAGAAATAATAAAGATAAAAGGGGGAAATTTTCAGGATTTCAATAATAACCCTCTACTGTTGTTTCAACAATAAAAACAACCCTCTTGCTAATTTACAAAAGTGTTAAAAAAAGTTTAATCCTATTTTTATACGAGAATTTTTATAAAAAACAAATGAAATTTTGATGATGAAGAAGTACGTGTTTACAAATTTACACGATAAAATTTTAAATTTCCTGAATAATAATGAAAATGTAATTTTTATTTTATTTTTGTCAGTATTACAACATTATCTTGTAATTAATTTAAATATAATAACAATGGAGTGCAAAGGGTAGATAAAACTATAACGACCCTTAAAACACGTATTTTTAACACTAACACACACATATACATAATAATTTGTTGTATTATTCACGTGACATGAATCGCAGTAGGCCGTTTATTATATCGAACCTACATCTAGTTGGCCGTGTATAAGCCAGGCACGTTTAAATAGTAAAAAATACCACCAACCCTATCTAACACACATTAGAAAATATAATTCCATCTTTATTTAGCCTATTGTAGGTATATAGATAGCTATGGAGGAGGTATATATCTACATAATGGCCGGGATAATGGCGAGGAAAAAGTGAGGTTATGTGATTGTGTATAAGCGTAGGGATTTATAAAATTGCATAGTTGGCAGCATTGTATCGTTAAAGGTTGCTATATTTCTCCCCCCTAGCTACTACAAACTGTAAAGAAAGTGATTTGATATGCGTCTGTTGTTTTTTTTTTTTATTATTCGCCTACGCCTTCTATTCTGTTCCCGTTTACATTTATTGAAATCCTCCACCATAACCTGATAAATATCAACTGAAAAACTAGACAATAGCCTACAAAAAAAAAACAACACGAAAGATCGCGTAGATCGCTATAAAACTGTGATTTTATTATGGACATTAAAGTCGCCATTTTGTCGTTGGAAATTTCCATGTAAATAAGCAATGGAACAATAACCGTTCCACCAATCGCCGGCAATTTTAACCTGTAGGCGCTCGTTTTTTTTTTGTTCGTTTTATATACCGGCAAATATACAGGGCGGTTCATCTGACACATTCAATGACTGTCAAATTGACGCATTGACATTAATTGCCTTTATGGATGCGTGAATTTGACAGTTAGTAGCTTTTATTTTTAATTTTTTTTCTCAATTTAAAACACAATAGTGAAGTATTTGCGCTATATATTTAAAGAGATTTTAACCTATAAAGTGTTGGCCATTCAATAGATTCTACAATTTGTGATATCGTAAAATCGAACAATGAACAAAAAATAAGCAACAATAACAACAGTAAATCGATGAAATATATAGGGTTAGAAAGAGATAGATCGAAATATATTCAATTTTATTTATTCGAATCTAGTTAGCTGTAAAATGCGCATTTCTCGTAGGAACGCTCCTTTAAAACGCGCCTAATTATGCGAATTCACTCTAAGATTAAACAATTATAATTCTATCTCTTTCTATCATTTGTAAATTGGAATATATCGATCTCTTTTTTTGGGGGATAAAACAATTGAAACGTTTATTTATTCAAGTCGACTTGTTATAGCATTATACGAACAAAACAATACTAGAGACAATTGAATTGATTCAAAGTCGACTAGAATTTAAACGAATTCAAATCGTATCGATTTATAGGTTAGAATGTTTTCAAAAACAAATTAGTGTGAATGCTACTTTAAAATGTCACAATAATTGTGAATGCACTCTTAGATTAGCGTTATTAAAAATCTCTATCTTTTTCTATCATTATTGAATCGATATATGTCGATCTTTTTCTACTGTTATTGAAACAATTGAAAATGTTTTAAATACGGCATTTTAGCCAACTTGTAATTACATTAATGGTGAAACAAAACAACATCGACAAACAATTGAATTGAAGTTGATTAGAATTAAAACCTAATTTAAATCGTATTATTTATTTATAGGTTAGAATATTCTAACCTATCTGATAATTATTATCATCAACTATGATCAATAATTAGTTTCACTTGTAGTTTAATTGGGCTACAATTAACTAGTTGACAGTTATGATTAATTACAATAATTCAAATCCATCTATCTATGGATATTTCATTTGTTTATTTGCTTTAATAACTGGACGTACTATATGTAGGGTTATATGAATTAAATCAACCCTTTTTAACCGTAATGAATACCACTAACATCCCTTATTTTGTATTCTAGTTTCAACCCTCTTCTTCTATAACTACTACTACTACTACGACTACTACAACTACCCCCATACTACTTAGTGGTTGTTCAATTTACGCGATACAATCTCAGTTGGCTTTGATAAAATCGTTTGTTGTTTTTTTGTCGCTTGAAAAAATGACTGCTAGAAAAACTTAAAGCAGGCTATGTTCTTATCATATCATTTGTTTTTGTTAGGTTTTTGTTTTCCTACCCCCCTGTTTCATATCATCTTGTGTTCATTAACAACAAGGTGGGTATATTCAACTCTATCTGTCTATATTGTGTTGTGTTGTAAATCTGTAAAGAGAATACGTCTTTTGGGGGATGTTTCTACCCTCTATATGTATTTATGTATGTATAGGATAAACATGGGGGTAACCGCTATATTCGAATTATTGTCGTTTAGTATTTATGTGTTGTTACTGATGTATTTAGATTTGTTTGTGTATTTGAGGGTGGTGGTGAATTTCGAAATGTCTAAAGGGAGCTTTATTGTATATGCAACATTATAGGGGTAGAATTTACAATAATCTTTATCACTATCTCTGTCTTCAATTGTTAATAATTTATATTGAAATTATTAATTTAATTGTAGTTGGAATTATTATCGACTACGGTTGTATTATGATTAAAACAACCCTTAACGGATATTAAAATCGACTGTATTTACATGTTTTAATAGGTTAATTAAATTATATTAACATACATACACAATTGGCGTGTAAAATTAGAAATATTGACAGTTATGTTTTCAATATCGCATGCCGTAACAGTATATTTTGCACTTATTTTGTATTCATTAAGGTACGTTCATACTATGATTGAATTGTTTTAAAACTAGGTAGACTAGATTTTCTTTTCTTTTGTTTTATAAGTCAGTATTCAGAATCAGATCGTCTTGTTTGACTTCTTTTGTCTTGTTAATATAAAATTTTCTTTTAATCTCACCCTTATTGTTCTAGTTTTAAGAAACTACCCTCGCGTTTGTATTAAGCGTAGATCTATTTAGTTTCCTATGATCTAAAACTACCCCCATATCTATATAGCATATATTTTAAGATAACCAAAGTAAAAGTACTAAACTATTACTACATCCACTTTCTAATTAATCCCCTTTTATGTTAAACTTCTCTCGAAAAGCTCTACTTTACCACCACCACTACCATCATCATCATCATGCTCATCTTTTAAAGGCTTTGAAGATATGAAAATTAATTTCACTGGAAACGTTGGGGGGTGGTGGTGGTTGAGTGGATGAGTGGATGAGCTTAAAACCGAAAAGAGACGGAGGAAATTCAACTAGATAGATAAACTGTTGCGATTAACAGAAACAGAGAGATAAAGAGATAAAGATTGGAAAAAAATAGAGAGCTACAAATAGCGAGTTAGCGAGCTAGAGAGCTAGAGATAGAGGAGTAGAGTGCCAGAAAACTAGAGAGCTAGAAAACCAGAGAGAGAATATGTGAAAGAATGAGCGCCATCTGTACTGACAGATTTGACAGATTTGACAGATTCACTCTACTACCAACATAACAATTGTCCATAACCCTATTAATTTTAGGTTATAAGATTTTTAATTAAAAACAACCCCACTATTGCTGTTTATTAATATTGTATTGTTTATTATAAGAATCGAAAAATCGAGGGTTGTTGCCAGAGAAACGAAGAGAGGGAGAACAGGGGGTGAGAATATTGATAGAGATTAATTAATTCGATAATTCCAACAATTTTTTCTCACTTCGAATTGGTTGGGAGTTTTAAGATTGAAAACAAACGGTGGTGGTGGTGGTGGAGTTTATCGGTGGTAGTGCAGGGGTGGATTATTCAACTTGATGGAAGAATTGACCTAAAAAACACGGGGGTGAGCGGAACGAAGTTGTACAAACAAAAACTTCTAAATAAAACGAACTTTTGTATTGTCGTCGTCGGCGACGACATCTTTCTCTGATTATCGTCCATACCGTCATCCCTTTGTTTCCGGTTCTTATCAATTAAGAACAATTAGTTGGCATGAAAATCTTAACTTTTAATTAATTGGCTAAAAAAAATTCTACAAATTTGAAGAAATAATTTGTTAAAACGATTATAACGCAACTGTTAGAGCAAATTTTCGAAAAATTCCAGAATATGAGCTTTAATTTTATATAAGAATAGAATAGAGAGAAATGACGGAAGGAAATCAACTGAAAGTTTCAGGAATTAAGCTGAAAAATACGTTGATAGTAAACGTTGATAATAAAACTTCAGTTTTCTCTCTGTTCTTTTGTTTATTTCGTTAGAAAAAGAAGAAACCGTAAAAAAATTGAACAAATCAAGGAAACGAAGATCTCGCCAGTCATAACAATAATAATGATACTAATAATAATGATAATAATGATAATAATAATAATAATAATAATAATAGAGGGAGTATTGAACAAAAGTTGTATAAAAATGGAGAAAAGTTGTTCTTTTAAAAGTTGCTCCAGTAGAGAAACACAAGAAAAAGAAAGAGATAGAGAGGTATAAAAAGGGGTTGAAAGGGAGAAGGATGAAAATATATAATGTAAAAGTTTACCCCATTCAACAAACAACACTCACATACACATCCATAAAAAAAAAGTCTGAAAGAAAGAAAAACTTTAAAAGTGGTTGGTAATTTTTCTATTCACAATCCACTGACCAATCAGAATTTTACAAGACATCCACCCTTACAGTATCAAAAAAAAAAAAAATCTTTAATACAGTAACGTAACATCAAATAATTGGATGATGATCTTATTAAATTCAAATTAAGGGTGGAAATTCGAGGAAATTCATCATTAATATTAACTACCCTTGTATTTTCTTAACTATAAATCGGAGTTGGCTGTGGCTTGGTCAAATAGTGTCGCAGCTTTGTTCACACCACACTAACAAATGTCAAATGTCAACTAATGAAACAATCTACGATCGCCGTAACCAAATCATAGCCAACTGAGAGTAACAAATAGGGGTGGAATTTATAGGGGGTTGAGTCAAGTTAAAATAAACCGACTTTAACTTTAATTATATAGTATCTATAATAATAGTAAATTTCAACATTATTACCCCTATTATTAGTACGATTAGTTCAAAGATGTGATTTTAACATAAAATTAATTACACCCCTATTCTTATCACTATAATTTCTTATCATTAAATCCATAATCTTATCGACGATATTGTCTGTAACTAATTAAAATGACACAAATTTAACGATATAAAGAAATTATCCCAAGTGTCCCATTTTGATTTGTTATTAGACAATCTAGTAGCCGATTCTATTAAAACAAAAGATAGAAGAGCTTGTTGAATTTCCAATAATAACAGAATCGTAGACACTCTTGATATAATAATAACAAGTGAATATAATAGAAACATCTGACAATCTAAAACTACTCTGATGTTATTTAATAAGAAACAAGAGAGAAAAAAAACAATAGATTGAAGGAAAAAATCTAGTCAACGCAGCAACGAACAACAAACTGTCATTAAAGTACAGTTAGACAAAGTAATTTTGAAACAGTTGTTCACTTGTTTGTTTGTTGATGGGGTGGAGGAGAAGAAGGGTAAAGTTTCGATTAAATCAAGGTTTTATGTGTTAATCATTTGTTCGCCATCTTTAAAAAATATAACCTCAAAATATTGTTCATAGCGAGTGGTATGGTCATATTTTGGTTATTTAATGTCGTAGCTTTATTCATACTTCATTAGATTTGGCAGGTAGTCGAATGAAGCTACGACACGACATACAGTCGGTATATAAGTTAGATAGAGATAGAGAATAATAGAAGTAATACTTCATAGATTGCTGTTATTAATGAATAGACATACAAATAAGAGCTCGCTAACGAAAATCATTTATCTTCTTCTAGTTGTTGAAACTTTTGCTATTCCCTCCTATTACAATTGTTTGTTTGAGTGATTTTTTCGTGTTAAATTGTTGAAATTTCCAAATTGACACGTCAATATTTCAAATTTTCTCCGGTGATATGTTTACGAACAAATTTTAACTAGTTTCGAAACACACACACAATCTTGAAACTTTCAATTTGTATATTTGTAGAGGATAAAAACCGTGTTAACAACATCCGACAACAGTTAACACGATTTACTGGGCTACATTTAAGCACAAAGAAAATTTCGTGTTAACAACATCCGACAATAGTTAACACGATTTACTGGGCTACATTTAAGCACAACTTTCTACGCTTCAAACTTGTCTACACGTTTAGGTTAGAAAATTTTAAGATTGAAAGATAGTAAAGAAAACAACCCCTATTTCACTATATCGATTTCAACCCTTATATCAACGTTTAGATTTCTACATCCGCCCTTAATTTCAATAAAATTGTCAATCTTACGAAAATCCACCCCTATTTATCGTGTAAAAACTAGGATTAGACGAAAAATTAAAATTTTACAAACAATGGATTTTGTCCGGCGAAATATAAATAGGGTGCCGTTTATAAAAGCCCAACTTACCTATTATAATACCACCCCTTACTTCTAACCGCCATCTAAAAACTAATTTATGGATATAACATAGACGATTAAACTCACCACCGCCCTTATTTCCTTGGGGTAACGGTGGTAGAAACTGTGTAAAGATCTAAGTATGTGTATGTGTATATATCACATATATTTCATCTCGTTTTTTTTAAGGGTAGTTGGTGGAAAATTTTACATTTTTTTCCTACTCATTTAATGCAAGGGGGTGGAGTATAAAACACACCTGTACCTATTCCCATTAATACTTATAACAACAAATCGATATTTTGTTAAATTAGTCGAATGGGGGTAGAAAAAATAAATAAAAAAGGGATGATTTCAAGATTTAAGGATTATATATTAGGGGTTAGAGATTTTAAACAAATATTAATTATATTAAAGCAACAAGTTAATTGGTACAATTATAATAGTAATAACACATGTTTAGTTTTGTTTAATATTAACCCTTTTATGTAAATCTGGAATTTTACAACCCCCATTTTGCCTAAATGAATTAACCCTTCGAGATTTGTTTTTGATAATTTATCTACACGAACGTATATAAATATTTATAATAATCCAATGATTAAGTGATTATTAAATCTGGCAGTTGGCCATGACTTTACTATATAGTGTCGTAGATTAGTTCATACTTTAATACATTTAACATTAGTTGATCTACTTTTACATAGTTGGCTTTGATTTAGTGACGTATTATCATAGATTGTTTGGTTTTTTTACTAAATTTGACGTTAAGGGTCAAATAGCCGAATAAAGCTACGACAATACGTCTCAAAACCATGGCCAACTGCTCTATATTCTATTAGGTTAGCTATAATTCTTGTTTTATAGCGTTTGGTGTTGGAATATTTGACAGATTTATGAAAATGTTGATGTAATGATGGAGAGTGGTGGAATTCGTGCAAAAATTCGATTATAAGGGATGAATCGCCCCTAAAGTTTCAAGTCTATTCTCTCTAGTTTGGAGGGATGGTTCTTCTCTACTTTGTGATAAAAACGATAAGGGGTGAGTACAAATAGTTTCTTTTTTCTATTGTTACTAGATTTATTTATAACTTGAGTATTGATGAATAATTCAAAGGGGGATGAAATAATTTAATGTTAAACTGAATCTACCGAAATCCATCAATCAATATGAATGATAAGAGAAACAAGACTATTGATATGGGATTATTTTTCCTTAAATCTGTCTTGATTTAAGGGTTGTTTATATCGAAATAACAGTTGATTAGATCTGAATTTAACGCCATCTATTAGCTTACGTAAACACCATTTTACTAAAGATCTACAGGGTGTTTCATCTAAAATGGTATTTTTGGTATTTCTGATATAAATAGTGATCGAATCAAATTGTTGATAACACATTTTCCTATTATTTTTTCGAGTTTAATCGAATAGTCTACTTGGATTTTAATGATGTTCAATTGTTTTCAAATTATTCAACTATTTAGGTGGAAAATGTGTATAATTCGAAAACAATTGAATATAATCAAAAACTGATTGTACTGTTCGATTAAGCACGAAAAACTAGTAGGCAAATGTGTTATCAATTGTTTTGTTACTGTTTTGTTTCAATCAGAAATACTGTAATTGTCGTTTTAAATGAATTACCCTGTATATGTTGAGTTTTTCTTACAATTTCACCGATTTTATCCAATTTTTTTTGTGCATTTTAATCCGAATTGAGGGGTTTTTTACGGCTTTTACATCTACATTTTGAATGCTAGACAAATTATAAAAAAAATCTCGTTAAATAAACCGAAAAAAACAACACGATTCTAAACGTTAATTACGGATAAATTTTGACGAATGACTCTACAGTCTCCATAGTCAAATATTATTTATAATTAATAGCAAAAAATGATTGATGGAAAACAGTCACTAGCGGCTTCTATTCAGCTTTTCTCCCTCTCACATTTAATTAAACGATATAGAGAAATATACAAGGTGGTTCATTTATAAAAAATCGTGTGTTCTGATTGGTGGAATTAAATTCACAGCCGACTGTGAGGTGAAGAATTCGATAAAAAAACGACTTCTATTAGCTTTCTTTCATATTTGATATTTAATTAAGTCGTATAGAAATATACAGGGTGGTTCATTAGTGTGGGATATTTCTAAGCGACGTTCTGATTGGTGGAACTAGAAGCAATACGATAAAATCGAGTCTTTTATTCTTCAATTCACATCATCATCATCATCATATTGAAGTTTTTGACACTCTAGATTGATTTATCGACACATTTCTAACACAATTTTTTTTGTCGAGTAGGTGTTATTTTATCGCCATTCGATTGTTTTTAGAAAGATTATAGATACTCGTGGATAATATCGAAACTTATTTCGAGTATGTAAAATCAAATTTCCGATTTAAATTGGAATATCATAGTTGGCGGTGATTTATATTTTATAATGTCGTAGATTGTTTCATATTTATGAAGAATTTGACATTTTAAAACTACAACACAAAATAATTAAGACATAGCCGACTTGTTTCATACTTTACTAAATTTGACATTTCTCAAGTGTATGAATCAATCTAGGACACAATGTAATTAAAGCACAGCCAACTTGGAGATGTAATATCCTGTGTAGTTGGCAATTATAATCCAAATATAAATTGTACCTGAGATTTGATAGTAAATGTCGTAGAATATGAGTAGGGATTATGGTTATAAAACTTATAAATAAATAAATGTCTAGACTTTTGGATGAATTTTCCGTATCTCATAAATTTCTCATTTATATTTCCACTTGTCTGATTATGGATTCATTTTCTAATACAAATATTTAATAGAAAACAGTTTCTAACACTTTAAATGATAAATTCACGATTTATTCCATATATGGTTTTACATTTCTATTATTTCAAATTCCCCATTTCTATTGTTTGTTTTTTTTTTTTTTTTTTTATTACGTTACAGATTAAGGTTATGTTTTGACGACATGAATAAATATGTCGTTTACAAGTCATTTTTGTCGTCGTTAGGGAATTTCTTTGTTCAATGTTGGTATTATTTGATTAAATTTGGAGAAAATTACCATTTTGTATTCTCAATATAAACATATGATAGCTTTAAACTCGATTCAAAATGGTAGATAATCGGCCATTTTGACCGAATATAACCTACTCAATTGTCCCCATTACAATAACTCGATTGTTTAATATTTATTTATACAGTAGGCCTTTGATCATCCGAATAACTTGTGGACTAATCTACGACAATACAAAACCAAGCCATAGCCAACTGTTTATAGAAAAAATATTCAATTTATAGTGTTACAGTCGACATATAAATCGGTTGTTTATGATACGAGTAGGGACAGTTATTATTATAATGGTATATGCCTACTAGATTTACATTGTTTCTTTTGTTATATCTTTCAATTATCATCGTAGTGAACATTGGAAAATATTACAGTATAGTAGAGGAAGTTATAATAAACTTTCCACAAAATGAGATACAATACGATAAATCTATGTGTTGTATTGTTTCTTGCTTGGGGTGTATCTAGATTGGACGATCAATAAATGTTTTATATATACAGGGTGTATTTTACAATTGGTTGTCTTGATTTTATAGCGTCGTAGATTAGTTCGTATTGTTCGAAATTGAACTATTGTTAAAAATCTCGGTTATATGGAGATTTTTACTAAAACTGGAATATTTCGAAAACTAGGAACAATATCGAAATCGTACACGTGTCATTCGATTCTAAATAAAATTTTCTACAATTCTAACCCTTTAATATTTAGAAAATTTGTTTGGATTTTATGGAAATTCTAAAAAACTAATTTTCTGGGACCAAAAAAGGTGTATTAGTATATTTCAAATTACTAATCGTGGAATTGGTGGAATAAAATCATATATATATGGAAGGGTAGAGGAAAGTTAGGGGTAGAATTGTGCGTTCTTCTCAATTGAATTTGGTTTCTCGTTTGTCGTAAAACAATCCTTAAAGTTGCGCAATTTTTGTCAAATTTTCCATCTAAATAATACAACTTAACGGCCAGAAGAATATGAATCAATCTAAGATATTACATAACCTAAGATTTAGACGACTGCAATCGGTCATGTCCTAAATTGATTCATTTACACAATAGTCTAGATTGGAGGTTTATACTGTTTTGAATGGAACGTTCTGTATATTTACGTATAATGTAATAACAAAGTGGTTGTTTTCCTTTTTATTAATCATTTTATTACTTTTTGTAAATTTTTCATCGTAAATATGTTCTTAATAATAATAATAAGAATAATAATGTTGCTTTGAAATGTTGGGATTTGTGATTCTTGTTGAATTTCCACCCAACATCAATCTATTTCTCGTATTTTATCAAGATTATTAATGATGAAGTCTCAGATTTCTGTACGTCTTTGGTGGAAATATAAAGAGCTTGAGTTCGGTTTTTTTTTTCCAACCCCCTGTCACCCCTCTACTCACTCACTCACCCTCTTTTACAGTTTGATGTTGATTAATTTGCTGTACTACACGAAAAACGAAAGGCAACGACAAAGACAAAAAAAAAATACATTCGGATTTGGGGTGAGATTCTTCAACTCGTCTTCGTTTTCTTACCCCTTGTCCACCGATTATTTCAACTTTTTCGCCTATTTAATGCCTTAATTATAGGTTAGAATTTTATATCTGGAAATAAATCCAATATTTTTCTCTTTTCTAAACTAGTTCTTGTTACTTGTTGGCCAGATTGTATCAAGTGTGATAAATCGTCTGTCTACCCTCTCTCTAACCCCTACTTGCTATAAAATCGGTTTAATGAAAATGTATGTGAGTGTGTGTTGCTCATACTATTAAACTTAACCCCCTTGTTGGATCGATATTTAGTCCAATAGCCTTCGAAATAACAGTGTCTCCTAGTTTAGTTGGCCATTTTTTGGTTATACATTGTCGTAGATTGGTTCATACTTGTTATTTCAAGACAAAGGATCAATCTACGACTCTACGTTATCGTAGCATAGGTAGTGAGGTAAATTTTAAGGTTATAAATCTATCTACAACACTACATGATCAAACCATAATTCAACTGATTGTGAGAGGTAAATTCGGATGGTACACCCTGTATATTTCGAGTTTAATTGTTTATGAGCGATAATTTTCCACTTTTATTTGGAAAACGAATCGAAAACTGTAGTAGAGGAAATTTAAATCGACACGTTGAGATTTCCGTGATTCATTCAATATTATTATACACCGGATTCAAGTTTGGCAACTTTATGGAAATTAATTCCCTGATATCTTCATTCGAAATAGTTTTTCCAATACGATTTGAATCGGGGAAATTTATACCCACTGTGCTATCTTTCGACAGGGTAGTTTTAGTACAAATAGGGAAAATTTTGGTATTTGTTGTTGTTAATTAAATACTACCCGTATATATATCTACGTGTACTAATAGTGAGAGAGGCTTTTAATTATGAAATTAAATAAAACACATACCGTCTGTTAATTAGAAAATTGATAAATCTAGCAGAAAATCCTTTCGAAAATACAAGTTTAATTTACAATGTTGATTATAAATGCGAGATAATTAAAACAAATTACAATACAAGGATTAATTTGTTTATCTACAGAACATTCCATGCCAATTGGCCATACTTTCGTTACGTAGTGTCGCAACTTAGTTCATATTCTATTAAATTTGACATTTGTTCAAGGTCTCGTGTTAATAAAAACACCGCCATCTTGTCAAATTGGTGGAAAATCCGTAGCCAACTTCTCAAATTGTCATTTGATAAGTTGGCTACGGATTTTCCACCAATAGAGAAGTTGGCTACGGATTTCTAGAGAATCTAGCAATATTTGCTATTTTTCAATTGTTCGTTTTAATCTTAAACCATAGCCAACTCTTAGATGAAATACCATAGAATTCGGTATGGGTATAGTTGGTTTGATTGTATATTAAATTTCTAACCTAACTTCTACTCAAATCTTGTTTCGTATGCTTCTATTTGTAATGCCTGTTCTGTATAAGTAGCAAATAAGTGGAAAAATTGACTTGGAAATTTATTTGAGAATGGTTTTTTTTTTTGTTCTGCTACCACCCCTATTGGCACTTTACTAGAAATTCTTCTTGCAACTTTTCCACCCCCTCTAGTAGTATAGGAACACTGATTCAATTATTCCAATAACAGTAGAATTTCCATTTCTACAAGACGAAAGATGTAGTCGGAAAAGAAAAAAAAATTCCATTTCATACATTTTAATTTCATTCAAATGTGATTTTCACATCAGCAACATTAGCATCAGAATTTCCCTTTAATAGTGGTGGTGGTGGTGGTGGTGGTGGTGGTAGTCGTTTACTTTTTATTCAATTTTGCCACGTCTTCGCCTACTTTTCATCCCTTTTTTTTTTGTCCATCATTATTAGTTGAATTCGATTAGAACAACGTTATTTCTAGGTTAATAGAAGGTGAAAATGGGTTGCTAAATCTCATTTTCAATGATGCTAATTGTAGCGCGATCCGATTAAGAAAATCCAACTACTCGGGTTGAGCAATACAGCCAATGTTAACTGTCAACTCTCAACTAATTGTAGTTCGAAATACAAACGAATTAATTAAAAGTCAATCTAGTAAACTGTTTTTATTAATAATTTAGAGGTTAATCTAAAGTCACTTTGTGACAATAGAATAGTAGAAATCACAAATCACTAGATTCATAATTTGTAAGAATTGATTATTTATTCGATTGTTAATCGGCTAATAGAATCGAATAGTAGTCGATGATTAATTAAATTTTGTTAATTAAACCATGAAAAAGGGGTGGTTTTCGGGATGGTGGGGGTAGTTTTGATGATTTTCAAAACGATGATAATACAATAAAGTGCAATTCGTGTAAAATCCACAAATCGAATTATCGTGCGTTAAAATCAAAATAGAATTTGGAAATATTAGAGAATTCTATTGTGTGGAAATTTGAAATCATCCATTGCTATTATTTCTATTTATTTTCTAATATGTGTAAATCATAAAGTTGGCTATGACTCAATTACTAGTGTCGTAGATTGATTCGTACATTACCAAATGTCAAATCTACAACGTATTTGAACCAAGTCATAACCAACTACGATCCAAAATTTCCATACAGGGTGATTTAGAATTAAGTGGCGTTTGTGCAAGGCAATATTTTGAATGATGTTTTGAGTAGGGGTAGTCTTAACTTGAATTCGTTGATGTCCACATATTGAACAATATCCCTACTCAAATGGAACAGTCTGTATATTATAAGAAGAAATGGGGTTGAAACGATAAATAATGTTTTAAATTAAAAAAATCGCCAATAAATCTAGAAACTTTCTACTATCATTCAGTAAAACAACCCCATTCCTACCTTCCCTTATAGATAAACTGGTGTGAAACTGCCATAAAATTTATAATAAACTCCTTTATATCTCCAACTATTGGTGTTTTAGAAAATCACAATCATCATGTTCTGTTATTTTCATCCACCCCTTTTCGTTCACAGCATTTGTTTTTTGTTTTTTCATGGAAATAATTGCAATTTAAAGGACGTTCGTTATTCATTTACAAATTTCACCCCATTCTATATTCATTCACGTTATCATTTTATCTGACGACTACCCCTAACGCCTATCATTACCCTTGAGGCTGTTTCAGAATTATTCGTATTGCTTATTAACAGTTATAACCTTTCTTTTTCTACATTATCACGTTTTTTCTAAATTTCGGTTTATTTTCCAATAATTTGAATTTGGCGCCGGTTTTCTAAATACGACAACAACGCCACATATTGACATAACATATGTCAAATTTATCCCCCCCACCATTATCCTACCACACCACACCACACCCTATTTCACTTGTCACATTTCACACACAGTTAACTTGGATTTAATCGAAATGTAGAACATACAGAAAGAGAATGAAATGGGATCAATATAAATGGCAACAATTGAGTCAGCAACAATCGGATCATGGCTATTGTTTAGGAACGATCTTATCATTGAAAGACAGAGATAGAATTATGACAGAGAGAGAGATGGGTTAAGGCGGGGAATATTGTCAGAAAGACACAATATAGAGATAAGTCCTATAAATAAAATAATAATAATAATAAAAGTACAGGGTGTACAATTATAGTTCACTTATAGTAGGCCATGGTTTTAGTAATGTAGTGTCGTAGCTTAGTTCAGACTTTACTCTATTTGATACATGGCTGATTAACCAAAAACATAGCCAACTCTATGAAGTGAGAAATTATTGTCCATCCTATAATATTAGTAGTAGTAGTAGTAATGATAATAATAGTAGTAATAGTAATAATAATGATAACAGTAGTGTGAAACAGTTGAAGTCTTTGTAGTGATGGGTGATAACGTTGTAATTTAAGCCACACATCAGTAAGGATCAAAGGGCAGTTCACTCCTATACATTTATTCTTCTGTTACAATCCCTTTTACTACTATCACTATTATTATTATTATTATTATTATTATTATTATTATTATTATTATTATTATTATTATTATATCCATTGTCCCTTCAAAATAATAATTTGAACCCATCTCTAAACTAACTAACTAACTAACTAATTAATATTTCGTCACAATTAGAAATGTTGCTATAGAAATTACACAGAAGTCTATTATTATAATAGGTTATCATTAAAATTGATAAGAAATTTGATTTCATAGTTGGCCATGGTTTTGTTACGTATTGTCGTAGCTTTATTCATCTCTCATTGTCAATTTTTCCAAGATCCGAACAGACATGGCCAACTGTGAAGCAAAGTTGGCCGTGCTTTAGTAGTTACGGAGGTCGTTGTTCGGTTCATACTCCACTAAATTTGACATTTATTAAATGTCTGAACTAATCTACGACACTACGTCACCAAAATACTCAACTATTGATTTCCGATATTAAATTCATTCGGTTGACAAAACTTGTTGCCACCACCCTTATAAAATTGATTATACGATCGTCTTCCGGTTATTAGTGACGGTAGCTGTAGATTTTAAGACACCCCCTTATCGAACACGACGACATTTTCACCCATTAAGTCTTTGAGTACGTTGAAGAAAAATAACTGAACTCGCTCTCGACAACTTATCGACTATTGAGAAATCTCTGTCATTAGTTTTTTTTCTGCCATCCCTTCGAACCCTCACCATCAACCCCTATTTCGTTGTCTGTATTGGTGGTGGTGGTGGTGGTGTTTTATTTCTGTTTGAAACTATTCTCGAACTGACCACCACTTAGGGTTGAGTTGAAATCAGCCGAAAGAGAATAAATGAATGAATGAATAAATGAACGGTGGTTTTTGCACCCTTTCGTGAATTTTTTCCAACCACTTTTTCTCACCCTTTAATCCCTGTAAAAGTTCGAACTAGGTAGATTTTTAGCTTGTTGGTTGTTGGTTAATACGAAATTTGTAGTTTTTGATGATCGGCTTAGAAACGGGGAAAAAAATCTAGAAAACTCACCCCCAAATCTGGACTTTGAATGGAATTTAAATTGTTACGATTTAGATGGGAATATTTCAAGCTTTTTTTTTGTGCCAATAAAGGGTTGAAATAGTTTCAACTAGTTGATTTTTCATTAATTGCAATTCTGGGGGGTGAATTTACGATTTTCGATTGAAATTGTGGCTGGAATTGGTCTCAATCTGTCAATATGTGTGTGTTTGTGTGTGCGAGGGGGTGTGTAAACATTCGATAAATCAACAGCTCTGCAAACAGTCTAATTACCCCTTAGAAACAAACAATTTAATAATTTACAAACATCAATACAGGGTGGTCCAATCAACAATATTCCATAAGCAAGGGTAGAACCGTTGTAATTTAGAAGGGTTGAATTCAAGTGAAAAATCAACCCTTATGATTTTCGGTTTAAATATTTATAAAATAGGAATTGTCGTCTATTTGAACAAACAGATAGTTGTTGTCTGTTCTTAACATTAAATTCTAAGTATGTCATCTGTTCAAACTCACCCTCTTCAACTACCCCCGAGCCCTGTCGTTGTGACATTCTTGTACAGAAATGTATCACTAGGAAAACAAACAATTTTAATTTAAATAATGGAAATAGAGTGGAAGACAATAATAAATGTCAGGAAATGAGGGTAGAAAAGTGGAGGCTGCAACAACAATAACGAAAAAATTTTGTAAAAAGGGTGGAAAACACGGGCATTTACCCACACATACGCACATACATATGTACATATAAAGGAAGAGGGTTGAAGGACAATTTTCTATTTTGTTGAGAAGATTGTTGCAATATTTATGCCTTTCCTTTTTGTTATTTTTATTTTCTTATCATCCCCCACTACTACTACTACTACTACTATTACTATCCCATAAGAAACTAGTAGACAGAAAATATACAGTTCCAACCCTTAAAATAGAAATAATTTCGATTGACCCTATTGAAAAAACTGCCACGTCATCGTCAATCATTATCGATTACTACCACCATTGTCACTACCAACCCCCCAAATAAATACCGGGGGACTAGTGGAGATATTTCAGCATTTTTTCCATCCCTTTTTTGATAAATTGTTAAGATATACAATTTATGACCTATGTTCGATAGCTCAACAAAAAAAGTCCAATTGATTTCATATAAAAAAATATCAATTAATAACGGGTGTCCCATCTAGAAGTCTACATAATTGAGATGGAACATCTTGTATTTCTTAAATTATCACTATCAAGATTGTACAGGATTGTTTGGGGTTAGTGTTGTGGCTAAACTGATGAATAGAATGGAAGAAAGAAAGAAGTACAGTTAGGGGTTGAGGGTGGAAAAATAAGAGGGTCAACAATAAAATAGAACAGCAGTCGTACTAATTAATGGCTATTATCACTTTGATTCATGTTTGTTTTTCAAGTAGGTCTTGCTAATAGCTTGTTTGTTGTCGACAATTGAACATAGAATGAGATAGTTGTAGATAATTCTATCTCTTTCTACCACTATTATCACTATTATTATTATTATTATTATTATTATTATTATTATTATTATTATTATTATTATTATTATTATTATTATTATTTTGATGATCTATGATAAAGTAAATATTGTAAACATTCAGTTGTTCGTGCTCTGTTGTAAGTAAGCTTGATAAAGTTTTTTCTCTCTATTTATTTGTTCAAGATTGTTGTACATAGCAAATAAAATAGGGGTTGATTCTATATGAGAAGTAAACCCTAGAGGGGTACATAGAATGCAACAAGTTCACCATTGTAGAACTTCTTTGGAGGGTGAAGAATTCTGTTCTATAACGTCAATAAACTTGGAATTATTAGAAAGTGACATTATGACATTTAGAATTGAAGAGTTACATTGTGACATATTTCAGAAAATGGAACTTTTTGGAAATCAAAGAGATCCTCATCTTTCTTTCTTATCAATGATTTGTTTTTGTTCAATTCCAATAGTCTTGTAATTATCAAAAAGTGACACAGTTATTGGAATAGTTACACTATTACATCTAGAAACTCTGAGGAGTTACATTGTGATATATTGCAAAAATTCTAATGTAACTTTTTGGAAATCATCTTTCTTTCTTATCAACAACTGTGTTTGTTCAAATCCAATAGTCTTGTAATTATCAAAAAGTGACACAGTTATTGGAATAGTTACACTATTTAATGTATAAATTCTGAGGAGTTACATTGTAACATATTTCAAAAAATTCTAATGTAACTATTTGGAAATCTTCTTTCTTTCTTATCAAAGCCAATAATCTTGTAATTATCAAAAAGTGACACAGTTTTTGGAATACTTACACTATTAGAAATTCTGAAGAGCTACATTGTGATATATTTCAAAAAATTCTAATGTAACTTTCTTTCTTATCAAGAACTATGCTTGTTCAATTCCAATAGTCTTGTAATTATCAAAAAGTGACACACTTATTGGTATAACTACACTTACATCTAGAAATTCTGAGGAGTTACATTGTGACATATTGCAAAAATTCTAATGTAACTTTCTAGAAATCATCTTTCTTATCAACAACTGTGTTTGTTCAAATCCAATACTCTTGTAATTATTAAAAAGTGACACAATTATTGGAATAGTTACACTATTACATGTAAAAATTCTGAGGAGTTACGTTGTGACATATTTCAAAAAATTCTAATGTATCTTTAAAAAAACATCTTTCTTATCAACAACTGTGTTTGTTCAAATCTAATAGTCTTGTAATTATTAAAAAGTGACACAATTATTGGAATAGTTACACTATTTAATGTAGAAATTCTGAGGAGTTACATTGTAACATATTTCAAAAAATTCTAATGTAACTATTTGGAAATCTTCTTTCTTCTTATCAAAGCCAATAGTCTTGTAAGTATCAAAAAGTGACACAGTTATTGGAATAGTTACACTATTAGAAATTCTGAAGATTTACATTGTCACATATTTCTAATAATTATAATGTAACTTTAAAAAAAACATCTTTCTTTCTTATCAACAACTGTGTTTGTTCAAATCCAATAGTCTTGTAATTATTAAAAAGTGACACAATTATTGGAATAGTTACATTATTACATGTAGAAATTCTAAGGAGTTACATTGTAACATATTTCAAAAAATTCTAATGTAACTATTTGGAAATCTTCTTTCTTCTTATCAAAGCCAATAGTCTTGTAAGTATCAAAAAGTGACACAGTTATTGGAATAGTTACACTATTAGAAATTCTGAAGATTTACATTGTCACATATTTCTAATAATTATAATGTAACTTTTAAAAAAACATCTTTCTTTCTTATCAACAACTGTGTTTGTTCAAATCCAATAGTCTTGTAATTATTAAAAAGTGACACAATTATTGGAATAGTTACATTATTACATGTAGAAATTCTGAGGAGTTACATTGTGACATACTTTTCTTTCGCTTATATAGAGTAGATGAAGCAATCTAGTTGCTGATGATTGTGAACAAAATCTAATCACAATATAATTACGTTACACAATTAAACAATAAGTTAGAAAGAGATAGTTATATCTAAACATATGCATATATTTAGGAATGTAAACTTGTATTAGGATTTAGTTAATTGCAAATTGTTGCATAACTTCCTGTATTAAATACAAACAATTCAACTGTTTAATAGATAGAGAAATATATCTCTACATAGATAGTCAAATCGTATAAGATAGAAAGAGATAGATAGATATAGAGATCTATATTACATAAAATTGAATTGTTATTATTTGATAATGGCAGAATTGGAACATTTGCAAAACAACAATACTACTATGTAGTAGGGGTTGTGAAATCATGGGGTGAAACACCGGGGATGGGAAACATGGTAGAGTAGATGGTGTTGAAAATCGCTCAAAAAAAAAACAAAAAAAAAAAGAGTATAACAAGAGAAAAACGAACAAATGAAATGGAAATGATAGAGTTTTATTTTCCATTTAAACATTAATAACAATTTAGATTTTGCACAATGGATGAACAGAAATGTTGTTAGGAAACAAAAGAAAATTGCCATTATTGTTTTTTTCTTTGCGTGCGTGTTTATGTAATCGTATTATCCGTGGATAAATTTGTGTATTTGTCGGATTAATTTTGAATTACGCGCGTTAAAAAATGGATCGATCAACTTGTATAACCAGACTAACCTGTTTTGTTTATACGGCGCGAAATTCAAAAATTTCAATGTATTTGGTGTTTATTACAGATGGTATTAACTCAATTGCCTTTCGTGTAAATTAGAGACAGTTGAAGAAGAAAGATGATGGATATTTTCACCAAATTACACATACAATTTTGACAGTTTCAACACATGTTTGATTTATTGAACGTTAGATTTGGTAAGTTAAAGTTTTACTAGTTGGCAATGCTTATCAACCCACTTTCTATATGTACAGTTTGTTGGAAAATATTCGTTTGAGTTTCTCTATGTTTGCTAGATACTTTATAGATTAAGATTAATTATATAACTTGTATGCCATATATTCATCATCATCATCATCATCATCATCATCATCATCATAATCATAATCATCGTCAGTAGGTAGTTTGGAAGATGTTTGCAATAAATTTGATAGAGATAGGAGACTTATTAAAGCATATCTAAGCGATATTTTGTTGGGCGATATACTCAACTCCAACCCCTAACAACAACAACAACCCCATATATAATCCCCATTTATAATCGTAAACAAAATACAGGAAGTTGATAATTTTCGAGGCTGTTATACGGCTGATATGATTGCGTGAAATTGTGCATTAATAAAATATGATTTAGTTGCTAGGAATTAATCAAAACTACCGGTTTTAGGTTAGAAAATTGCCATTTTTTAGGTTAGAAAACCTAGAGAACTGTCAATTCTCAAATATAGTAGGCTTTATTCATACTACATTTCGATACAAACAGTTGGCTTTGCTTTTTAATTTAAACTAACTTTTTATACAGACTGTACAACTGTATACGTCTGAACTAATCTAAGACACTATGTTGCATAATTATAAATACACCCTGTATTTCTCCAGAAGTGTTCAGTTAAAGAAAAACCGTACAAATTATTCAAAATTCAATAATTCACCCTGAAACACCCCATATATAACTGAAACAAAAGCAGAAATCGAGGGTAAATTGATATTTATGCCTTTACTTTGGTCTTCTATTCAATTATACTAACAAAGTTTACTGTGATATTACGGTAGTAGTGTAATAGCCTTGGATAAATGTAGCCCTAATTCTATACAAACATAGTTGGCCATTATTGTTCATAAAAATAGTGTCGTAACTTTATTCATATGGACATTTTGATATTTTTTAAATTGAAAAACAAGTTACTACGTTACGTAATCAAAAACGTAGCCTACTATGAAATACACCCTAAAATTGATTTTTGCGCACAATAATTGCGCATAGGTGGGAGAATTAAAATTTATTACCTGACTATTTGATCGAAATTTGAGTTATTTTTCCAACCCTACTACCCTTCTAATCATTTTTATAATTTCCTGTTTTTATTTTTTTTTACGCACACAAATCCAATCTTTCATCCCCTTGTTACGATGTTGTTATTGTCGATGATGAGTTGCCGAATACCATAGCAACCGTTGTCATTATTGTGGAAAATTAATAATAATCAACCCCCAATCTACTACTACCACCACCCCTATAGCAGTTAGAGATTGTTGAAAGGAAAATAATGAGTTTTTGTATGTTTGAAAATAATTCACCCCCTTTTATATTCAACTATCTTGGAGTAAATAAAGTTAGATAAATTAAAAGAGTTGCCTGCAACTACAGAAGAAAAATTGATTAATTTGTGTAAAATGTGTAGTAATTAGATTAGAATAGGGGTTGTTTTGTTGTTGTCGAAATGTTAAGAAAAAGTTGGCTAATAATGGGGTAGCGCAAGCAACGTAAATGGAGAAACATTAGTTTTCACCCCCTAGTTGAAGAGGTAAATGCATTCGGTATTCCTTCTCTGTCCGTTTTCTACCCTCCACCACCACCACCCTGACACAAAATAAATTGAATCAACTCTTGGCTAATTCAACCCCATCTCCATCCCTATCTACCACATTATACATCTATAGAGATGAAAATCCAATCAGTGTAATAACTGATAACTGAGATAATCAAACCTATCACCACCATTACACCCCCTAGTTCGATTCAAGCGTTTTAAAGGGGTGGGGGGTTTTAGACGATAGTGATTGAGATCTATAGAATGACCATAGTAGTAGAGAACAAGGGCACAATAACTTGGAACTAGAACGATTAATCTAATCGAGAGAGAGGGTGAGAGACTGGGGGTAGTTGTGTGTCAGTGACATGACCTAGAATGGGGTGGGCGGTGTACGTACATCGATATGTGTTGTACTGAAAGGCGCTAGTTTGGCTATCAAATCACCCCCAATTCAACAATGATTTAGGGGTCTACTCAGCAGAAAAATAGAGGGTTTTTCTACCCTTATTATATTAAAGTACTGCAGACTGAAAGGCGTCTAGAACTTTCCGACTATCAAGTAGAGAAAAATATTGCACAACAAATAGGACAAATTACAAACCCTACCTAACCACCCCGTAAAACAATCAAAATTAATAAATAAATAACGACAATTTCTATAACTACCCTTATATTTTTCCAGTTGTAGTCATATGATCCTATTAAAAGTTTATTCAAGTAATCCTGGATTACATTAGGGATAATCTTCATAAGATTCCAAGAATAGTCAAAATGGAAATTTTTATGATTACAACCCCTAATCTTATCCTTTATAATTTTATTGTTTTCATTTTGTAAAATTGAAAAGTTTCCAAAAACAAAACAAATTTCTATTAGTTACGAATCCTGATAAGGGTTGAAATATCAATAATGATAACCGTCTAAAATGTCACTGGCCAGTTGTGTGTATATGACTGGATTAGATTTAATTCTTTTGTTGACAACAGAAACAACAGAAATAGGGGGTGGAAAACTTAAAGAAAGTGAGATCAAAAAGAAATCAACAAATATAGGGGTGGAATTCAATGAAATGTGTCATAAACATCTGCATTGTGCGTTATAATGAATTTATTTAGGAGAATTTGTGTTATGACAGTTGGTAGGATTGTTTAAAACACTCACCAATTTCTAGTGGAAAATTGCTGAAATGTTGACAATCGGCTGAAAAATCAACGAATCTGAAATAAAACAAAAGAGCGATTGAAAATTAATGGATAAATTGAAGAGATAACTGCGCATGCTCAATTTTCTAGGTTATCCAGCTTATAACTATATATTTATGTCCAGTTCTAGAATACCATCGAGTTCTAAATTGATCGTTGTAGTGTTCGTTAATTTGGCATTTTGTTGGCTGAAAGTTTGACAATTAGTTGGCAATTGCTACAAAATTAGTTGCCCAACAATAAGAAAAACATTAAAGAAAACTAAAAATAAGGGTAACAATTCAATTTAGACATTCGGTCTCAAGGGGTTGGCTTGTTGTTCGTTTCCGTTGTATACTTTTCCGTTTCTAACTTTTAACAGGACTTTCCGAACACTTGCCCCCGAGTACATCGTTAAATAGAGCAACAGTTGAGGATTAAAACTAAACATCTGTGCAGCAAATATTTGAAGATTAAGAAAAAGAAAATGACAAGGCATAGGGTGGATTTTCGGGTGGAAATTGGTGGATGCGCCGGGTCAAAAATCATAAATTCTAACCCGAAAATTCACAAATAATAGTCGAAATTTGCAATATTCCTATCTAGAATCCATCAGAAATGTTCGTAATTGAATTGGGGATGATTGAAATGTACAAAAACTAGAAACTACCCCGAAAAATTCGAGTTTATTCGCCTTATTGCTTTCAGTGTAAATTTGGTGGTTGCGCCAAATTACAAAACTTCTAAAAATGAAGGGTTTCTATTTGTTAGGAAACTGCGAATTTTCGTTTATGGTTATTTCAACCCTTAAGTATCTTCAGAAAATATTTCCATTGTCTTAACAACCCCTATTATAAGGGGTAGTTTACCCTTCTTATTTGAATGAGATTCGTTTACTTTTCTAATATTTTTAGATTTAATGGTCGAATTTAAGGGTGGTTTTATAATTTAATTTCTGGTCCAGTATTCATAGTTTTTCAGTAATTTTGATTTTTCATGAAATTCTAAATAAAGCAGCGTTCTAATGGAAAATTCATATTTCTGAAAATATTGCATTGAAAGGGTTGAAATTTGGTATTTTAATCGTCTAAATTATGCTCAATTAGAGATGATGAAAATGCGGAAGCATTAAAAACCACCCTTAAAAATATAAATCTGTTTTATTAGTTTTAGTGTTAATTTGGTGGATGCGCCTGGTGAAATTTTAATATTTCTAAAAATGAAGACTTTCTATTCATTACAAAAATTGTGAAACTTCATAAGGGGTTGTTTTCTACTTTAACTATTTTCAGAGTACATTTTCTTTGTCTTAACAACCCCTATTATATGGGGCACTTCACCCGATTTTCTTATTTTAAATAATTTTTGTTTTACTTTTCTTGTATACTTGGATTCTTTGATGAAGTCGAAGGGTAGTTTGCTCGAATATTTATAGTTTTTCAGTTAGTTTAATTTTTCATGAAATTTTAAATACTGCAATGTATTTTACTGAAAAATTCATACCGCTGAAACTGGTGCCTTTAATAAGTTGAAATTTGTTATTCTAATCGTGTAAATAATGTACTTTCAAACAAATTTCATAAAATTCAGCAATCTTTCAGCATTTAGCTGAAATTAATATTTCTTTCAGGCAGTTTTCAAACCGAAATAATTCGATTTTTTAAAAAGTAGAGCTTTGTAAAAAGTTTGTAATAATAAAACAATTAGAAATTAAAACAATAAACAAGAAAAACAAGGGGTAGTTTAGTTAAATTCCATTATTTACCAATAATTACGATTTTTTTGAATAAAATAGCGGTACGGGTGAAAAATGGTGGATGCGCCAGATGAATTTTCATATTTATCGCCTATAAAAACTATTCACCACCAAAACACACTGACTGAAATCGATCAATTTAGAATTTATTTCAAAAAGGGGATGTTTGACCCGTTACCCACCAACCCTACGAATATTACAAGCGGTCCTCT
This sequence comes from Mylabris phalerata, assembly GCA_020740385.1. Classification (NCBI taxonomy): domain Eukaryota; kingdom Metazoa; phylum Arthropoda; class Insecta; order Coleoptera; family Meloidae; genus Mylabris; species Mylabris phalerata. The sequence goes on along the minus strand of JAJEOX010000142.1, from coordinate 402,029 downwards.
ATAAATAAATGTTAGAATTTATATTGTAGAACAACAGAATCAACCCCCGGTTTATGATTAAAGCCCACCCTTACTTGTATTTGAATTGGAACCTGTACGGTACAATAACAACAAAGGGTTGAAACCACCCCTTTGTCTGTTAATTTCCACTAATTCTAATAAATTTGCGCCTGCTTTAAAGTCAACGAAAAAGTTGAGTCTTGCCAGTCATTAAGTCACTCTCTAAAATTTAATCGTCGGCCATAAAGATGACGTTATAGCTCCATTAGAGAACTCCTTAGGATCGTCTCGAAACGTTCTCAATTTACCGAGTCTGTCTTCAAACCGAAATTAAAACAATCCTTCTTGGCGAATATTTCAACCGGCAACGGGCCGGACAAATAAAAACACGACGGATTGTAAATAGTTTGAAGGGGTTGAAAGGGGTGGAAGATGTAAAAAAATCGATCCTGCATGTTTACATAAAAAACAAAGATTTATGTTGGAATGCCGGTCAAAGCATTTGAAAAGAAACGAAACAAGAACGATTTGTTATCAATGGACGGGTTGACGTTACCGGAAATGTAAAGATGACGGGGTGTTTTCCTGTTAACACCACTGAATCGAGAGGGTAGATGGGTGGATAAACACGGAACATACACAAAAAAAACAACCCCTTTGATCGAATCACAAAAAAGCACAACCGAAAAACATCCCCTATTTCCATGTACAAAGTGTACCATATAGACAAATTAATCTAATTTGTACACTTTGTACACGCCGACAATAGGGGGTGATTATATTTTGTACAAGATACAAGTATCGACACAAATTAACCCAATAGGGGTTGATTGACTAATCGAAAACATTCGGATGCTACCTTTTGTTTATACCGACAATAGGGGATGATTCGTTATATTTGGTTGAATATAAAAAGTCTACCTGTAAGTACAAATTAGTCGATTAGGGGTTGATAGAATAATCGAAGATTGTTATGTTTATACCGCCAATAGGGGATGATTTCTTGTTTTGTTCAATTAATTCGCATTCAATACAAACGCACAAAATTCACCACCATTCTAATGATCAAGTTATTTCTCATGGGGGTGGTGAGAGTTTCGTTGAATTGCAATGTGGTTGTTTCACTTGATTTCTCGTGTCTATATGTGAGTTAAAGACTTTTGAAGGGTGAGTTTTAGTGGTGTAACCGAAAAAAATTGAATTAAAACTTCGATTAATCTTTAAATTAAATCGAAGAAATCGGGGTGGAAGAAGAAGAAGAAGAAGATGGAAAAGAAAAGAACAATCGGTGGGATTTTATTGGGAAGTTTCAATATTATAAAAATAGGGGTTGTTCGAGGGGGTGTGTGCGTATAGAAGGGTAAATATCTGTGATTTCGGCCATACAACAGATGGTGCGTTCCGATTATAAATTTAAATTAATCTGAATCCGAATCGTTAGGCAACTTTCTTGTGTTGTTGTTGTTGTTGTATTCTAAACGTATTCAAAAACAAGAAATGGAATAAATATGGGTCGGATTCGTTGATTTATTTATAAGATTCTCAATTGTGGTCAACAAAATGGCAACGAATCGTATTCTGCAACTTTCCAACGATTCGTTACTATAACAACAGAACTACTATCTCACTCTATACAATTGCATCATGTTTAATTAGACAAAGATGGAAGTAGCAGGTTGTTATGGTAACGAATCTATTTATCTCTTTTTAATTACACATATGATTGTAAAGAGTGAGATAGAGCGATTGTCATGGTAACCGAGTTGTTGGAAAGTTAGAGAATACTATTGCATCTCAATTTCACAGGCTACTATGATTAAAGAATTTCCCATCAACTTTTAGTGGAAAATCAGTTGCCAACTGTAGAAATAATTCAATTATAGCCGTATTAGGGTGGATAATTGCAAAAATCTCTGTAATTTTTATTGTTTTAGTCTTTCTTTCGTCTTCTTCTTCTTTGCTGTTATTGTTAAATTTCAGGAAATTAAACGGGGGTGGTATTTCATTATTAGTGTTTCAGTTGCAAAATTGGATCTTAATGTCAACGGGTATTCATTTTCAATTTGAATTTAATATTAAAAAATTTATTATGAAATTATTAGAAATAAGCCAATAAAAAAGGCAAATCTGATTAACGTTAATGAAATGGTGTTTTATTTTTTTGTTTTTTTGATAAAAAAAAAAACGAAACAACTAACTAAAAATGGTCGTTGCAATTATCTCAATTTTGATTAAAACCGACATCCCTCAACAAAAAAATATTACAGGGTGGAGAATTTGTGAGAAGAAAATCGTCCCTCTCGAGATTCGAACAAAAATCCACAAATTACTTGTAAAACATCGAACCAGACTCACCCTCATTCCATTTTATGTGTTGTCAAATATCAATAAAGCCAGCAAAACTCACCCCCTCATACGTCTACACCACTTATCATGTTTGAGGGGTTGTTTGCGCTTATTCCGTGATTGATGTCAAACGAAATAACAATCGACGACAGTATGTTCGTTAAGGGAAAACGAGAGAAAACACAGATATCATCATTGATATTACTATTGCTCGGCTATAGGGGGTGGTTTCTTACAAATTTTGACTTAGGGGTGGATTTTTCGGGCCGGTGGTAGTAGATCGATAAATTACTTTCAGTAAATTGAATCATATATATATATATATATATATATATATATATATATATATATATATAGGGGATTATTTGATATCAACCCCTAATATTATAGTGTTGTTGGTATTAACAAAAAAAAAGAGAAAATATATAGGATAAACATGAATTTAACATCTGTTCAATATCTCACAATACATAACGTTATCAGTACAAATAAACCACCCCTAAGCTAAACTTACCCTTGTAATGGTACACCTTGTATTCGTTGATAAATCAGTTTAAATTCAATACTATGGAAAATACACGAAATAAACCCAATAAATGAAGTTTGAAGATAAAAATCATCCCTACAATACAACATGTACCATTTTAATCAATTTGTATCCAACAGGGTAGTTTTAAGGGGTTAATTTGTTGTATTCTAAATGAGATGAAACACCTTGTTTATAGTTGTATGCGGCTAATATTTTAGTATTGTTTAAATTAGTCGCACTTGTTTCCGTTCCAAGTCTATTAGAAACAACCCCTTGAAAATATCATCCCTTATATTATCAGATATAGTTTTTTTTTGATATTATTCCAAGTAGAACTAACATATGTTGTAAATCTTTGTAATAACATTTTTTTAATTTGGAAAGTTACTGAGATTCTTCAAATTAAAGGGGTGGAATTAATAAAAAATTTCAACAAGGGTAGTAAATGTGTTTAATAATGAAAGAATTTAAAGTATCCAAAGAATATATTTCGTCTAATTGAAGAAAATTTAAATTGCATCTAGTTTGTGTTTCTAAAAAAAGTTGGTACTACTGTATTTTAAGTTTGTACACCTGCTACCCTCCTTTTATACCCCTAAATATATGTGTTTGGTTTTTTTATTGTTTTACCCTCTTATGTGTGAAAATTTCATCCCTCTCTCGATTCTCTGATGGTATACCACTAGAATTCATTAATAATTACAACCACCCCAAACACATATATATCTATAAATAAAACTACCCTTATTGTTGATTATTCCAATAATTTTGATAGTGTTCTCTATTTCTGATTGGTTGGATTTTATTAAATTTTCTTTCAAGACAACTTGTATTTCTGTTGGTGTATTTTGTTTGATCAACTACGTTTATTTAAAGGGGTGTATTCGGCTCACGTCTCGATAAAATCGTATATAGAGATAGAAAGACAAGGGGGTGAGTTTTGTTAGACGAGACGATGGTTTCTATTTAATTCTATTTGAGAAAATTCCGGTCTATACAGATTAAGAAAGAAGTTGTTTTGTCTATATGTGTAGTATTTTTATTAGGGGTAGCTACCCTTAAAGTTGGAAATTCTCCGGATTCCTACGATAACGATTCTTTGTTTAATAAAATTTACAATGCACCGATTTTGGGTCAATTTCTCAACGTCTCCAACTACAGATAAAAGTTGAGAAGACACCCCTCTTTTATATGGGGTGGCATTTTACAATTAATCAACCTTTGAATTTTCTAAGTTATTAAATTCGATGAAATTCGAATTGTAGCGGCTTATTACGATTTCTGTCTCAAACGTACTTAAATTTTTCCATATTCTGAACCTTCATCCCCCAATTACCGGGGTAAATGTGAAATTTCCGATTGGGAAACAGCATTATTATCTTTATGTATTCACCCCCCTTTACTATTCTCATCTAAATCGAATTAAGGATGAGATTCCGGCGACTGTTTGCTCGGCAAAATAATCAGCATGCTTAGCGATATAATTGCAAAATAGGGGTGGTTTTGTTGAATTTTACAATCAAGGTGCTGATTGTTCATTCATAAATCTGGAAACAATTGCCAAAATCGATGGCTACTTGACCAAATTTATCAATCAATAGACTTGAGTCTTCTTGTTCGATTCAATTACTCACTCGAGTCGATGTTTGAGTACTCGAGGATCAAAAATTTGAGTACTCGAATTGTTGCGCTCTATCCGAATTCACACAAACACACCAATTTTGGAATGATTGCTATCAATTGGAAAAAAAAATCACAAAAATACTCACTTTTCCCATAAAATTCCTCCCCAATTATTAAAAAATCTCCACTAAAATCAACCACTCAACACATCAACCCTTAATTATTTAAAGTCCAAGTTCAATTTGTCACAATTTTTTAATTAATTAATTAATTAATTAATTAATCGATTTAATTAATTATTGTGGGAATTGATTTGAGAAATCGCCACGTATACAGTTCCGTTGACTTCTAAAGACTCGGGCGTTAGCGTGCCGTTACCCTACATTGAATCTAGTGGCGGTGGCGGTGGTTGGTGGTGGTGGTGGGGTTGTCGGTAAGGGTAGTTTTACAGTCGACATGGTGGCGGCGGCGGCGGCGCTCTTTGTTGCCAGTTGGAACAGTGGCGGCGCTTCTTTTCCACTTCTACCTCGATCATCGTCATCTTTAATAAACAAACGAAAAATAAACACAATAGGGTGGTTTTATCGATTGTTACCCTAATTCTAAATCAGTCCTATGTTGATTTTCATGGAAAAAATCTGTAAATTGGTGCACCAAAACAATCAATTATCGCGCACAAATCGAGATAAATTGTTGTTCTATTAAAGGTGGTGGTTGTTGTTTAAGGGATGAAAATTGTGCCTGTGTGTATTTGTGTACATTATCTAGATTGGAATATAATTAATTGATTGATTCTAGTCTGGACGGGACAATTTTATGATACAAGAATTGAATTGAAAGCGATTTACGGTAATTTTGGCGACGTATACTTGATTTATCTACCAATTATAAGGGGTGGTTTTCACCCTAATTGCCACTTTGATCATGCAAATATGCAGACTCACTGAAAAATTACCAAACAGTCTAACTTCAGTAAAAACTTTGCTTAAATTTAGTGAATCAAAAATTTTGCCACCTCAAAAACAACCCCAACTACTGCAAAAAAAACAGGGATGTAACCTCTCCAAAATCTCCCCATCTGTTGCAAAAATAAGGGGGATGAGATAAAACGTGAACACTTAGGAGGGGTTAATATTAAAAACACCACCCTTTGTCTATCTAAACTGTCCAATTTCTTCATTACAACACATCTTGTAACTCTTACAAAACAACCCTAGCTACAGCAAAATATAGGGGATAAAATAAAACTTGTCAGTCTTCTATGAAGGTCTAAAGGGGCTAATATTAACATCACCACCCCTTAAAAACTCATTAAAGAGCCTTCATATGGATGTTTAAAGAGACACACCGATGCTGCTCAATTTTTCCACCTAGGGGATGATTACAATTAGGGTTGAAAATGTGCCGATTTTTTCTTGAAGGATAAGATAGTAAAATTCAATCTCCAATTCTATCCCTTTTAATGTAGACACGATTGTCGTCAATTCTATTATATTCCATCCCCTTGAATCCAAATCAACCCCTCTGGTTATTCCGACTGTCTCTATTGGGATCGAATATTTGCACGAATCGTTAAGGAAATATTTATATACCGTTTAAGGGTCAATCCAAAACTTGTGTATTTCTACCCCCTTGTAAAATGACAAAGATAGCAAATGGTGTGATAAGGGTAGATGTCAATGTACACTTTGGTATAATCTAGTCGATGCTTGTATATACAGTTTCTTCTTCAAATATGTCTGTACCATCCCTTGAAAAAAACCACCCTTGTACTTGCCATCATCTTGTCAGGTTTAAAAGAAAGAATTTCTCTTTGTTCCACTTCAAAGTTTTATTTATTTACCGACACATTCCCGTTTATTTTTCCACTGTCTTCTTTGTTCTACCACCCCTATACATATAAGGGTGAATTATTTGTATGTAAAGTGGTGATGCGTTAGATTGTTCTTACAAGGTATTGTTAAAATATTTGTGGTGATTTTTTCTCGGCTATTATTCCATTCATATTGAACTACCCTCCAACAGTTTTACATTAAATAAATAATAAATAAATTTAGGGGTGGTGGTGTTTGGGAAATCTTATAAATCCCCTAAAGTACAATTTCAGGGCTTTATGTGTACGTACGTTTGTTGGAGGGTTTCAGCGTTACAGACGACAGTTTTCAGTTGAAATTGAAGCGGGAATAGTGAAGAAGTTTATCAACCCCCGGACACAACCACCCCTACCACCACTACAACACTAGAGCAACAACTACAATATCTTTTGTAGTCAAATATTAATGATGAAAATGGAATTGTGAAATATGAAGTGTGCGTAATATCATCCCTTATGTTCTCTCTCTTTATTACGTATAATAAATCGAACTACCCTTGTCTACGTGTTGACAATGTGTATGTGTGTGTGTTTTAACAACAAGCACATCTATACAGACTAGTTGTCTACAAGATTGGATCCGTTTTTACGACCCTTAAATTTTCTATATGACCATCATGGGAACGGTGGTGGTGGTAGTAGTGTAGGTGGTGGATTCGCTACACAAGGGTAGGTTAGTGTTACAAACTTCTAAACGTACACGCAAATACGCAGAGGACACACAAGGAAAACCACCCCTCAATTAGTTAATGTTTTTCGATATGTTTTATTAACTACATCAATCGGGGGTGGAAAAAATGTAAATCAATCACGGTCAATTAGTGCAAAAATTCGATTTCATCCCCTCTACAAAATGGGGTGTATGTTGCCTTTTATTGTTTTCGTTGCTATCCAACAATTACGATCTTGCAATTAACATTTCAACTTGTCACCCTTGAATAAGGGATGAACTTTATATACTTTATACAATAATAAAACGACGTACGTCCGGTAGCTCGTTAAAATATCCTTTGTCCTTTATTTTAAAAGGGTAAACGTACAATATACAGGGTGATTTATTACTGACCTATATTAAAATTTAGAAAAATTCTAATCGATATTGATTTTAAAAACAACCCTCTTTAGATACTGTCAAGGGTAGTATTCTATAACTTATAAAAAAGTAATCCTGTATACAATGAATCGATGATGGGGGTGTACTTTTTTCCGCACACGTTGCGAAAAAATTTTCCTCACTACAAAACTCGAACAACCCTCTTTAATGCGAATTTTGCATAGTAGCGAAAAACCACCACCAACTAGAGCTTTTAATACCGTTATAATGTAGTTATATATACATGTACATCGTGTTTCAACCCTCTCTGTTTCTCTCTCTCTCACCCTCGACTCACCCCTCGCCCACAATTTCTAAACAGGCTGCTCCTGGCAAACCGCCCATTGTCATTGTTATATAGAGCGAACCACCCCCCGAGCTTATATGAATATGTAAAATAGTGTTTGTGGTTGCGCCCCGGTACGGATTAAGTGGTTTTGTGGCCTAAGTTATTATAGTAATTGTCGTTGATTTTTTTTCAACCCCCAAATCGTATACTAAAGGTGATGTATAGCAATTAATCACCACCACAATTTACTAATTTTACAATAAATTATTTGAATAAATATTTTTTTAAGTTAGCATAATTTAAAATATCGCTATCAATTTAGGGGTAGTTTTAGTTGAAAGTGTTAAAAGGGGGTGATGGTTGCCTGGAATGCAAGTTAATTATCCAATTAAGTATGTAAGATGGCTTAGAATTGTACGGCTTTGTCGCTATGTCTGTTTCACTTAGACTAACTAATAATTCACACCCCCAACCCCTATCCGAACTGCCACCACCACTACCATCAAAATTGAGACAATCTATTCGAGGATAATTGAATTTTAAGTTTAACACTAATGAAATTATTCCAATATTAGCTGGAGTAGCTTTGGATTGTTGAAATAAGATAAATCACCCCTTCGAACCCCCTATTACTCACCCTCTAACGATTTTAAATAAATATTTACCCATTCTTTTTGCTATGTTAATGTTTATCTAGCAGATCTAATACATAAGGAAGTATTGACCTAAATTCCTACAAACTATCCCGATTCACCCTCTTCTAAGGGTTGTTTAATTGAAACAAGTCTAAGAAATAAAAAAAATCCTTTATTAGTGTAAATAACAATTAAGTTAATGAAGCATCATTGAAATCTTAACGAAACATGTCAACATTGTTGGACAATAAACAACAACAAGGATAAGGGGTGATTTCTATCTTTATCTATCAAAATCCACCCCTTTATTTTACGGCCAACACAAATATTTTATCCATCTTGATAATTAACAATTAATGAATATTTCGACCAAAAATTCTTGAAATTCTATAGTTTATAGTAGAAGCATCACCACCCCCTTTCTAATATCAACCCTTAAGATATTCAACTATCAGTAATTAAACATACTGTGTTAGAATACAAGTTATAATACTCAGTGCTTTATAATTTCCATAATAATTACCAAATCAGTTTGAATATTGGTGGTTGTTAAATGATAATAACTACCCCCTTAAAATCAGGTAAAATGTACGAATAAATCAACGGTGCAAAAAGAGAAAATAAAGATATAATGTTGTTGTTGGTGGGGTGGTAGAATGGGGTGAATTTCTACATTGGATATTAAAATTTACGAATGGAAATATCAAATGGGGTAGAAATTTTCTGGTGAGATAAGACATGAAGGGCTGAAATATCGAAATAACAAGATAATAAATCTGCTAAGTTATAGAAATAATGAGAAAAAAGAACACCGACTTGGTTCAATGATTGCTCAATTTTTTCCCATAAGGGTTGTCATCCCTTAGGAAGTAGAAGATTTCTGAAAAGCAATTCTTCCAACCCTTCTAGGTCCCATTTAGGGTGAGCGATTCAAAATAGAATTCTCGGTATAATTACGTACGGTGATTTCTAAAAGGACTTTTAGACAGTTACAAAGGGTGGCTTCAAACAAGGTGCAAACTATCCCTTTGGATTTAGGGGGTAATTTGTTGATTTATTCGTAATCTTCTTATTCCCTCTATCATCAACATCTTTGTAATTAATTAACGAAAATCTTGGAAATTTCCATCAAGAATCAATCTTTATTATAGGGGCGACTTAATAAATGTCACCACCATCATCCCTTATTCTATGATAGGATTACAGTTGTTTTATTGCTATGGAATTTTCCGCTTTTTCCCACCAACTATCAAGTCTATTAATTGTTAATAATAAAATCAAATGGAAGTTCAGATGTTTGAAAACAAAAGAACTAAAACTCACCCCTTTATTATTTATTAAGAAAGTTTAACAAATAAATCTATATTCGGTAACAAACTAGATTAGAATCTTTCTAGAAAGCTCTACCGCCCCTATTTAAGTTTTATAATTAAAATAGAGATTATAGGAATTTAATTGAAAATCAATTAAAACCACCCCTTCGACACACACACCCCATACTTGTAAGATATCTTGATACTTTGTCGACTCTATATACCGAATGTCCCCATTAATCTTGAACATAAAATGGCACTTTATCTAATTGTAATAAGACTTAATATAATTTTATGGTTGGCTACACTGAAATCTTTACAGTAACGACCAGTTGTTATAAACACCAAGGTTCGGTCAGTATTTGTTGTTTTATAAGTTTATAGATGACGTCACTATTTAAAGACACGCCCATTAGATGAGAAAACAACTTCTTTTTTGAAGATTTCCGCTTGGATTTGAAGAGTTTTTATCGGGAGATTAATGTAGAAGCGCAAGACGAGCAAAACTACCACCAAAAACGAATAGGGGATGATGAACAAGAATAAAATCACAAGTGGTGGTGTCGCCACCGATGACATTTTAATTTCGATTCTAATTTCCAGCCGGTCCATTTCCGTCACATAATAGACTTCGGATCGGATTCGATGTGTAACAACCCCCCGGTACAAAAGCGTAGTAGTGGGGGGGGATGATTATAAATGCAAATAGCGCCCAACTTTTTATTGTTGACTGTAATTTGCATTGTGAATTGGGAGTGAGACGGCTTAAAACAGGTGTTGTGCGAGAAGAATTTAGTTTACAACCCCTCCCCATGGACGTGTACACCATGGGGTGGCCGATTCCGGGTGGGTAAAAACGAGCACAAAACTCCGACAATTGTAGTAGAGTCTCGACTTATTCTCCACTCTATTATAAATTTGTTGTTTTGTTGATTTTTTCCCGGTTGTTTTGTTGTTGTTAGGGGATGGAAAAAAACCGGGGGTATCCATTATGGGGATAATTCTATTGTATTGTTGTTCGTTTATTTATTTATTATTACCCCGTGTACATTGCAAATTTAACAGCCGGAACTAAGAGAATTAGTCTGGAAGACAAAACGAAAATAAAAAGATTGTGGAACTTGATACAGCAACATATGCGAGGGGAAAAATAATAATTGGACAACAAAAAACAAGTAGTTGAGGGCTAAATTGCAGTTTAATAAAGGCAACAGAGGGTAAAGTTGCATTGTAGAAAGTTTTTAATGTTGTTCTACTTGTTAGTAAACAGATAACAACGATCAAAGAGCTTATTCAGCGCTTGCTGGCCAACTATTTGATTGCAAATTTTTAAAGTTTGCTTAAGGGTGGATTTAACTGAGAATTTTCACAAATTTATATACAGTTGGGGTGGAAATTTTGGGCTAAATACTACAAAAAATTCACCAAAAATCAACTTTGTTCTGTGATTTGGTGTTAGATTTTCTGAAAAGTGTCATTTGTAATTTTTCTGCTCAAATTTGAACTTGCAGTGGGCCAAATTTAAACTTGCCAGTGGGACATAATGTCGTAGTTTAGTTCGACTATGAAAAGTACTAAAGCCTGCTAGATTTCTGGTTTCTGTACTTTTCTTGGCAAATCTAACCAATTGTTTTAAACAAAAGAAGAACTTTGTAATACAGTGCTAGAAAATCTAGCAGGCTCTGGAAAGTACATCGATCGGGTGAAATATGAACTAATCTACGACAAAATCGACTTTGTTCTATGATTTGGTGCTAAATTTTCTGAAAAGTGTCACATTTATAACTTTTTTCTCAAATTAATGCTTACATTGTGTCACAATTGAAACTTTCAGTGGCCCATGCACATAGACATAATGTCGTAGTTTAGTTCGACTACACTTGAAGAATAACAAAGCCTGCTAGATTTCTTCTTGTTTCTATTCTTTTCTTGGCAAATCTCACCAATTGTTTTAAACAAAAGAAGAACTCTGTAATATAGGGTAGTGCTAGAAAATCTAGCAGGCTTTGGTAAAATGCGAAGTAATCTACGACATACTGTAAGATCAAGATGTGGACAATGGAAATTTTGGGTTAAATACTACAAAATCGACTTTGTTCTGTGATTTGGTGCTAGATTTTCTGAAAAGTGTCACATTTGTAACTTTTTTCTCAAATTAATGCTTACATTGTGTCACAATTGAAACTTGCAGTGGGCTGTGTGTTTGGATATAATGTCTTAGTTTAGTTCGATTACACTTGAGGAATACCAAAGCCTGCTGGATTTCTTGTTTCTATACTTTTCACACCAATTGTTTTAATCAAAAAAAGAACTCTGTAATACAGGCTAGTGCTAGAATATCTAGCAGGCTTTGGCAAAATGCGAACTAATCTACAACATACTGTAAGATCAAGACGTGAACAATGGAAATTTTATGCTAAATACTACAAAATGGATTTTGTTCTGTGATTTGGTGCTAGATTTTCTGAAAAGTGTCACATTTGTAACTTTTTTTCTCAAATTAATGCTTACATTGTGTCACAATTGAAACTTTCAGTGGCCCATGCACATAGACATAATGTTGTAGTTTAGTTCGATTACACTTGAAGAATAACAAAGCCTGCTAGATTTCTTCTTGTTTCTATTCTTTTCTTGACAAAATCTCACCAATTGTTTTAAACAAAAGAAGAACTCTGTAATACAGGGAAGTGCTAGAAAATCTAGTAGGCTTTGATAGAATATGAACTTATCTACGAAAACTGTAAGATCAAGACGTGGATTCTATAAAATATGAACTAATCTACGATACTAGGCGATCAAAACATGGCCTATTGTTTGGTGATTATTCACCGTCAAGTTGGCGATGATCTTGGTTGGATTTTACGAATAAATCACAGTTCACACTGGAAAAATCGATGATTGTATAAAGCATAAATCACAACCAAAAATCAAAACCATAAAACAATAAAATATGTTAAGAAAAATATATTTGCAATAAATAAAAACAACAAAAAAAAAACATGAAAAGTATAACAAGAAATCAACGGGGGTTGGTAGAGAGGGGGATGAAAGAAACGATGTGACTAGGCAATAGAAAGTTCGAATGAATAATACATGAACATATATTTTCAGGAAACTGGTTGGCGATAAATAATGTCCAACTACATCACCACCACCACCACCACCACTACCACTGCCGTCGATATTTCGATATAATAACCAACCCCCACAACAATATCGTAGTGTATCAAGAGGATGTAATGTAATCTTTTTGACTTTAACCGAGAAAAAAAACCACCACCTCCAACAACAAGGGGATGAATTTACGAACAGGCATCTAAACTAGAAGAAGAAGAAGATATATTGACAATATTACCAACAACGAAAATTACCAGATGGAAAATGGATTTTTTTTTTAAATGTGGGGGTAAGTATGAGGGTTGCCAGCGCCTACTTTTGCTTATTTGCCATTGTTGCTAGTGGATTCTTTGAAATACGAGCATTTTGGGGATTTCGTCTACTACGTGTTAACAATTTTTCATCACCCCCCCCCCCCCCCTCTATACAAGATGTGGTAGTTATTATTGATGACCTCTTATTGTTGTATATCCAAGGAAGAGGGTTTTTTACTAAAATTTAATTCACCAATTGTATTACCTACCGAATAACAAGGGTAGGAATTTTTCAGAGCGTTATGTTGGCCATAGGGATTACTATCGAAATTACAATTCACAGTTGGCTATGCCTTAATCTTTTGTTTTTGATTCAGTATGACGCAAACTATGGCCAATTATAAAACAATTGGCTATGCCTTGGTTACGTAGCATCATAGCTTGCTCCGATTGCTTGTTTATTAATTGAAGCGAGCAAAGTCATAGCCAAAAATCGCAGTTGGCTATGTCCTGATCATTTGTTTTCAACGCAGTATGACGCAATTCTATTCACTTAAGCCATGGCCAACTATAAAGCAACACGTCACGTCACGTAGCATCAAAGCTTGCTTCGATTGTGTGAAGCAAGCAAAATTATAGCCAAAAATCGCAGTTGACTTGATCACTTGTTTTTCAATGACAGTTATATAACCTATGATCATTTGTTTTTTAATTGAACAAATGTCAAAATTGGTGCAGTATGAAGCAAGCTACAACTCTATTTATCAAGATCATAGCCAACTATGAATTGAAATAGAGTTGTAAAACATTTATGATAAACATCAGAAGATATCGTTCTATTGTTTGTTCGTTTGTTTCTTGTATATTATCGCATTAAACAAAAGAACAATGTGATTATTGTTGTTATCATCATCTTATTGAATAACAAAAGAAATTAATTTAAAAGTCACGTGATTTAGTGTAGCAGTATTGGTAGTAGAATCGACTCCCTTGAGTCGAATTGTTTCAGGTTTTCAGTGAGAAAAGGAAAGAACATTTTCAGTACTGCTGTGTATTCAATTCAATTGAATTGAATCGAGTTGAAACCTAAGAGAATTGTATGTCGTGACTTGATTTATATTCAAATATATAAAACATAAAATTCTACTTGTGGTAGTCGTGTTTAAAATTGGCAATATTCATCATAATTTCCTCTCCCATATACAGGGCGATTCAAAACAAACATAAATCATACTGTATAAAGTCATATTTAAGTTGTCTATGCCATAATTGCTGATTGTCGTAGATTGGTTCATACTTTAATTAATTTGACATTTTATGTAACAGAGCCAACTGTGATGCACAATTAACCAATATTTAAGCATTATAGTGTGCTAAATTCAAAAACAAAACACAAACACGAACAAAAAAAAAAACATCAATGTAATTGTTGAAAAAAACAAAAGAATTACAACTAGAATGGCAATGATGATGTTTTTTTTTTTTGTTTTCGTTTATTTGCACATAAAAACAATCAACATACCCGAAAACAAAAACATTTGAATCATTTAAACAAATGAAAATTGAGTCTGTGTGAGATCAAGTCAACTGTGAAATCAATGTTTTTTTTTATAACTGGAATTTAAATCAACTGTAATACCCATTAAAAGTTGACTAAATTCTATTTTTTCAGCCCCTTTCATTCGTTACATTTCCCACCCCCTCCTTTAACCAACCCTCTTTTAAAGAAGGAACTGTTTAAAAAATATGAAAGGGGTAGAAGAAAAAATTAAATTTAATCTGTACTAATCGTATTAAAATACAACAAATGAATACTTACATACTAACTACAACCCCGAAACAAATTTTGCGACTTTACATTGTAGGGGTTGGTAATAATTAACAAGTCTAAAGGAAGCCAATTTGCACATTTAATGAGCTTATCGTGTAGTCCGTTATGGTTTTGAACACCTATAGTTGGCAACAATAGTGTCTATAGGCAATATGTCGGCTAATTAGATTGAACACAGTTGGTAGCACTGCTAGTTATATTATCAAAACAATTGAAAAGACAACGATTAAATCTAAGCCATCTTCATACTTATACAATTTGATATTTGTGTTAATATAACAAGTGTACCTTGTAGTAGGTCGTTTCTAATTTCAACTGACAGTAATCTGCATTACCGACAAACGGTTGGAATAAGAAGCAGACCTACGTTTACAAAGTCACAGCCTACTTTTGATGTTTCTCAAAAACATAGCCAACTACTAGAAAAAATACAATTGTACACTGTATTTTAAGCAAAATAATCGCAACAAACGCAGCGCATCTACGTGCGAACGCAGCTTAATCCAATGTATTTGCACTTTAATTAATTTCTATTATAAAATCACATTTAGTAAATATTAAACAAAACTTGAGACTTATCTCTTACTACTATCACTACCCGTTTCTAACTATAAAACAACATAAACTTCAACAACCCTATCTCTATTTCATCCCCCTGTAAACTATTTCCTCTTCTTTAGAAATTCGAAATGAAATATTAATTCACAGGGATGGAAATAGAAACAACACATTTCTGAAAATTGACTGAATACTCATGGTAGTGGTGGATTTATTGCCGATCTAATAAGGGTAGTAGAAGGGTGAAAAAATGCAAACCGAATAAGAATAAATAAAGTAATAACGAACAAAAGGCATCTCTTTATGTGTCAATATAAAAATAAATCGAACGTATTTATTCGAGAATTTGAATGTGAAGGATGTGGCGGGGTGGTAAAAGTAGACGCAAAAGGGTTGCTTTTGATGCCGTCTTAGCTGCTAGTAGGGCAGATTCTACAACAAAACCAACCAGTGGCAAACAAAATTTCGATATTTGACAAAATATTGGAATTGTGCAGTTTTATCGCCAATTTTCGGATTTCTAAGGGTTGTAAATGTGTAATTTCCCTTTTGTTTGACTACCACTGGCCTGTATTGATCTTTTTTTGATCTTTCTACATATAAAGAAGTATAAGCTTATCGTACAAAGGAACTTGAAAAGAATTTAGATACGGCTTTATTATACTGTTGCACGGATGGACTGACTACTATCAAATAAGGGTTGAAATCTACAAATAAAATAAAATTCCCCTAGGGTTAGAACAGTGAATCGATCATATATTCACAATTTATCAATTAAACCAGGACTAGTTTTATTTTTTTAGTTTTTTGTAATCGTTGTGTTATTATGTGAGGGTGGTGCATGGACACAAATTTCAAATCAACCCAAATTCAACCCCTAAACTGGCCGGATATGTCATATTTGCATAGATAACGAGAATAATCGTTAACATAACGACCAAAAACTGAATCTCCACTGTAGATCTATCCCGTTTAGATTAATAAAAAATTAAAACTATAAGGGTTGATTGCAATATGGCAATATAGTTGAAATAACCACCCTTATTCGTGTCGTTTTATAACTGATTTGTAATTATTACAATTGTTCCGATAACTACCCTTTAGTGGTGGTGTTGAATTTCGTTAAAGAATCAAATTGTTGGGGTGGTGGTGTATTGGGGTTGAAATACAACCACCCTTATTCATGGCTTATAATTGATTTGTAACTGTTGCAATTGTTGCGATAACTATATCGTTATTGGAAGGTAGACATAAGGGAATACCTTTAGTGGTGGTGGTGAGTTTCGGGGGTGATATTGGAAATCGTCCGGGCATAAATCAAATAATAATGTATTCGGTTGGATCTGGGCTGCCTTCTTTTGTGTGTTTGTGTGCCTGTG
The DNA here is from genome assembly GCA_020740385.1 of Mylabris phalerata. Lineage (NCBI taxonomy): Eukaryota > Metazoa > Arthropoda > Insecta > Coleoptera > Meloidae > Mylabris > Mylabris phalerata. Next base: position 385,189 of record JAJEOX010000142.1, on the reverse strand, counting down.
TTAGTGGAGATAGTGAGCGAGATTAGGGGTGGTGGTGGTGATTGGAATTGGTAACATAAGGGATGGTTACGTCCACCGCCACCCTTGCCATCTGTTCAGAATGCAATATTGACTCGTCCACGGGGCCGTGTGTATTAAATCACAAACGATCGACTAAAGATAAGATTCAACACTTCTTCCACTCTTGCAAAACGGATTAAAGTGAAACGGAAGGAAAACGGGCAAAAGCTGGCGTATTTTCCTTTTTGCCCTTCGTTTTCCTATTTTTCTTTTTTTTCTTTATTCTTACTTTGGCCCAACATGTCTTTCTCATCTGATCCCAACTCATTCCATCTCACTCTCTAGCTCTATGACTATCTATCTTGTATCTCTTTCTCTTGTTACTCAAATCTATCTATCTGTCTCTCTCTTTCTTCATGTCAATCTATCTCTATTTGTGTCGGTCTCAATTTCCATTGGATTCGGCTGTTGTATCTCTTCTCGGGGTATATACCGCAACATCAACTTCTTGATATTTATACTGAACCAGCAAAAATAAAACTGCAATGCTTTCTCTCTATATATAGATTCTAATATCTATATCTATCTCACTCTAGCCACTTTTACTATAACCAACCAATTTCCATAAGGGGCTCTCTCTTTATATTATAATCTATACCAACCATTTCAACCCTCTAGCTCTCTCCAACCATCTATCTGTCTAATTCTTTACCTCTACCGCCATACCGGATGATTCACTAATGTTGCCAATTAGGCAATCTATAAGGGATGGTTTTAGCAAAATTAAGACCCTGTAGCTTAACGAGAAGTCGATTAAAAACACTAGCTCCGAGATCCTGATTTTTACTAAAATATCTTTCAGGGATTCCCCTTAGAACTAAATGTCAAATCTAGTAAAGTATAAACTAAGTCACGACACGCCGCACTAAAGGCTTGGCCAACTAAAAACTATAAACTCCACCATTTCTAACCCTCCACACTTCTATCGAATATTTGTGACAATAATGAATCACCCTGTATATAACAGTAATCCAAACAATTCGCCAATACAGTTCTTTTTCTATTTCAATATTGGCAGTACTGATGGTAATAATCGAAAGGGTAGTAGTAGTAGTAGTAGTAGTAGGGGTGGTATTTAAAATATCTCTCTAATGGAATATAATATTGAGGCGTACTGATTTCAATTTCAATTCATCTAATAAAATACACCTGCTCAGACAATTTTGGCCGGTAACAAACGCATAAACTGTCAAAATTCCTTACGGGAAGGGATAAACGAACGAACGAAGGGCTGAATTTCTATTTTATAGAAGAAGAAGAAGAAGAAGAAGAAGACTGGAGATAGGGGTAGTAATGGATCGATGCTCTATAAAAGGGGTTTAAATTTTATTTTCCTAAGCGTAATCTTGATTTGATTTCTGATTGTTGTATTTTTTTAAAAAGAAACATGTTCTTTTGTGCAACTATACAATCGTATTCTGAAACTTTTTAACGATTGGTTACTATGACAACGACACTTTAGATAGAGACAAGTATAAAATACGTTGTTATGGTAACTAATGATAGTTTCGGAAAAAAGCGAGAATAATCAACAAATTATAACCTCAAAATTTCCGTCACGTTGTTATGGTAATTTAGACCAATGATAGTTTAGAAAAAACGCGGGAATAATCAAAAATTAATAACCTCAAAATTAGACTAAAATTGTATGTATAAGAATCAAAAATTCCATCTACAATCAAGTTGACTTGATTATATTAAAACGAATTACACGTACATATAGACTTAAATTCAGACATCTGGGACAGATTTCTATTCAAATTACAGAACAGTTAATTGTTTCAGTAACCATACTTATGTAAAATAACACAAATTCTATTTGAATGAATTAAATTACGAGATTCTCAAACGAAAAAAATATACAGGATGATTCACTGAGTGTTTTCGAAAACTGTATTGGTCAACTGTACAATCAATATAATAAATGGCGTCGGCTAACAAATATCAAGTTGGTTATTTAAAGAGAAACACATCGATCAAGTCTGCTTTGTCTTCCATGGCATGATTGATTGTTTATCTGTTTATATTCGTTTGTTTTTATAGGGTGTCTGACAAATTTAGTAGAGTATGAACTAAACTACGACTCGATGAATCGAAAACACAGCCAACTTTGTATATTTGTTTTCTATAAGTTAACAATAGAAGTCCATAGGTCACTATTATTGTTCTAATTGGTCCAATCTCTCTTTTGATAACGTTTTTATTGTAATTTAGTAAAGGGAAAAACAAGGGAATTCTATTTGAAAATAAGTAATATGAAGTGGAAAATACACGTAAAAACACTTCATAATTGTTGTTCTTCTTATTGTTGTTTTTGTTAAATTATTTTAATGACGTATACAAGAAACATTAAAGAGACAGTTGGCAATTTATTAATCACTAGAGAACTAAAACTCTGTAGCTAAATAACAAAAGATAGTTGTAAGTTTACACCTACTATTGTAGTTCAGTTGTAGTAAGCCGTACAATATTGACCACAACTTAATCCCAATTGGCCATTGATAACAACAGTTTTATCACAATAACAACAACACCCTATTTACTTTTCAACACAACCCTCTTATCTATCCATCTATACATGTATACGTCAATAGATATCTATCTATCTCTTACTAACTCTATTCCATATACAGTGATGGCGATGCAAATGAATACACAAGAAATAAACAGTAGGCTATGCCTTTTTTTTGTTAACAAACATCAAAACTGACACAATATAAACTACATAGCTTACGTGATTTTAGCAATTCTTTATAATTTGTTTTTATGTATCTGAACACTTTGCCATTACTGTAGAATGGTTGTTGGAGTCCCTCTAGGGGTAGAAAATATATTAAAAAAGGGAATTGAAATGAAATTTCCCCTATTTGAAATATGAAAAATTCTAGTGAATTTCGACCGTTTTTTTCTACCACTACTACCTAAAATACGACGAAAATAAGGGTGGAGAACGAAACAACAGGGATGAATTGACAGAAAATCGTTTCAACTCGTCTTGCCGGTGATTTTTCGAAAGAAAATGTCACAATAAAGTAAATGAATGGTGATCGATTGACGAGTTATATTTTTTTGTAGCAAAATATACAGTGTACGCCACTTAATTCACTCAATTTCGATTAAATTAAAGGAATCGGGGAATTGAACGTTTTTTTTAGATTGATTGTATATATTTGGATAGAATTCGATTATTTGGTGGTTTCTTCAAGTGGACCACTCTGTATATTTAAATCCAGGTATAATCACCTGGATTGTCGCCATATTAAGGTATTCGTTTGTGTTCGTGATTGTTTACATGTGTGTATGTGTGTGTGTGTGTTGCTTTGTTCCGTGTGTAAAAGGCACGAAAACCACCACCACTAAAACTATCACCCTTTAAATTCCGGAATACCGGAAACTGGCAACAAAGCAACATCAGGAAATAGGAAATGTATAATTGTCGTCGACTATCTAGATGACTTCCAGTTTCATTTCATTTTCTACCACACACACACACACATACTCACATAGAAATACAATCAGACAAATAATTTGTGCATGTGTTAGTGTTAAAGTTGAGGTGTAGAAATGGTGAAATTGTCATCACCAATACTATTACAAAACCTCACTCAACAACAACAACAATTACAACCACAATTATTTCCATCTATTCTGTTATAGTTTCTCGATTTGTTGGTTCCTTTACACCTACATATTTATACCGCATCCGCCATTTAAACCATTTATATAAAAAAATGACAAATTTAGATGACGTACACTGTACAAGACGATAAAAACCACATACCGAGTGTATCATCGAAGATAGCCATGATCTTTTTACATAGTGTCATAGATTGCTTGATATTTGATTAAATTACACCTTGCCGTTTATACCGCACCCGTCACTTAAACCATTTACATAGAAAAAACGACAAATTTCGATGATTTGTACAACAAGATAAAACCATATACCCGATGCATCATCGAAGATAGCCATAATTTTTTTACATAGTGTCATAGATTGCTTGATATTTGATTAAACTACACTTAATGCTTATACCGCACCCACCTCTTAAATTAATCACATCTAAATTCTGTACAATACAAATAAATAAATTTAAATGGCGTACGCTGTATATTGAAATAAAAACCACATAATCTACCTTGCAGTTGGCTATTCTTTAAATACGTAAGTCGTAGATTGGTTCATATTTTATACAACAGTTTGATATTGACCAGTGTTCGAATAAAGCTACGACACTAAGAAAATCATAGCCAACTATGACGTAAAATTAAAATACAAGAAACAAGTTAGTTGTTGTGTCATTGTCAAATTTGCGACAATTCCAAAAAACTTGAAACAATTATGGTAATAAATTTAGAATATGACACCAATTTCTAGTCTGCCTTGGAAAATCTTCATTTATTCGAAGTCTCTAAATTCATTCACAGATCTTTTATTATAGATAAGAATTGCAATTTTTTTCCTATTCTTTGTTAATTAACTGATAAGCTTTGAGTAAAACAAATGGAGGTTATTTTTAACAATAATAATAATACACCATATTGATAAGACATGTAAAATAATAATAACAATTGATTTTTTTTTTAATTGGTTAAAATAAAAAATTACAATGAAAGGTGAATACGATTAAAAAATAGAAAAAATTACGCGTCATCGTGTTATTTGAACCATTATTGAGGCGGAAATTACAGAAACAAACGAAGAAACAAAAAAAGGATACGCAAAATTATCAACTGTCACATCACAAGTGCGAAAAAACGTAAATAAACAGCTGAATAAACGTTTAAAAACAAACAATAGTGCGAAATTCTAACAAATTAAAGAATAGGAGAAAAATGAATAAAAAGCGTGCGTAAAAGTGCCAAACGTCATACCACCAGTGCGGAAAAGTATAAAAACTACGCACGCTTGTAATTTGTTAAGAAATTCAAATAGTCGACCGATTAATAACGCACGTCAATTATTTAACTGACTCATTTTCGTTATTATCACCATTATTATTATTGTGGAATTATTTAAAATTATAACAAGGTGAACGGCAAGCAAACACCTCACATAAAAGCTAGCCGTAGAAACATCCACGTGTAGTTACAATTTTCAAGTTTACGCACAAACACACCAAAAATAATGGGTGATTTTGAACTTTTCAGTGATGATGTCTGCCAAAAGGTCATGAAAAATTTCAATCGTGATGACAAATCGCATACGGAAGATGTGAAAATGATACGGGAATGGATGAAAACACAAGCCCATCTACCGGAAATACTCGGTAATTTTGTGATTTCAACTATTTTTTGAATTAAATTTGAAATTTGACAGATGATAAGAGAATCGGTTCGTTTTTGCGTATCAATAAATACAATTTTGATAAAACCAAAAAGAAGATCGATTTATTTTATACAGTACGTCATGTAATACCGGAATTCTTTATCAATCCAAAAGAGCCGAAATTACAAAAAACCATGGATATGATGTAAGTTCGAATTAAATCGAGTACGCTGTATATTTATCGAATTTATTGGAAATTAATGGCGTACGCTGTATATAATTTTATTTCTCTTTCGAAAAATCCATAGGTATTGTGTTTATTTACCGAAATTAACACCCGATCTATACCGGATCATTATCATTCAAATACGTGATAAGAATTTGGACGAATTCGATCCTGTTGCCTGTATTGCCTTATCATTAAACTTTACCGAAATTCGTCTATTAGAAGATGTTTGTGTTGGTGATATTGCCGTTTTTGATATTAAAAATTTCACATTGAACGATATAAGGAAATTTACACCGGTTCTATTGAAAAAACTCCACACCATGATACAGGTATGTACATTTATTTATTTGCTAGAAAATTAAGGGGGTTGAAAATTTCTAGGGGGTGTATTCGAGCCGTTTCAAAGCCATACACTTCATCAATGTTCCGACCTATGCTGATACTTTAATTTCCTTTGTTAAGGCTTTATTTAAACCGAAAATTGCCAATCGTGTAAGTTGTAAAGACAACAAAGTTGGCCATGCTTTGTCCGAATAAAGTTACGACACTGTTTGTAAAGTAAAGGCGGCATGGCTAACTATTATTGAATTTTCATAGCCTACTTTAAATTTGAAATTGTAGATTTTCTCACACAAAAAACTGGATACATTTTATGAACAAGTCCCTAAGGAACTCCTACCGAAAGATTATGGCGGTGATCAATTATCATTAGACGAATTACAAGGTGTGTTGATTTTTATTTTAATCAACGAAATCACAGTTGGCCCTGCATTCGTTACGTAACGTCGTAGCTTGCTTCATATTTTATCAAATTTGACAACTGTTGAGTGTCTGAATGAAGCTACGACACTATGTTTTAGACGCATGGCCAACTAAGGTTGTTTTTTTTTGTTTATTTAGAGAATATACGTAAAAAATTCGTCCAATACGAAAATTATTTCGATTATATGGAAACGTTAAGAGTCGACGAATCGTTGCGTCCTGAAAAACTGAAAAATGACGAACTGTTGGGATTTTATGGTAATTTCAGGAAGTTGGACGTTGATTGAACTGTTCGAATTAATTGTTCGAAATGGGGGTGTTTTTTTAAAGAAAAAAAAAACAACAAAAAGAATGAGATAAATCGAAAAATTCCTAGGAAATGTGAAGTGACACTTCTCTACTAGTTTAATTAAAATCGGTATCAATTAAAAAAATTGGAGTTTAATTCCTAATCTTAATTATTATTAAAAATCCCCAAATTTAAACCAAATGGAAACCCAAACGAACGGCACTGTATTATCAATCACCACAACTACTCGATTGATAGGTTAAATTGTGATTTGAGTGCGCATGCGTATCGACTACGATCGTTGACGAATTGACAAACGAACACATGTTCGACAATTATCGAGAATATTCGTATTCTAGTTCCATAAAATAAAACTTAAAAATCCCTAAAAAATCGCAACAACGCTAAATACGAAATGTGGCATGGAAATTGTCAACTTGTCTGTTATGTTTGAATTTAGAAATGGTTTGAAATTTCAACATATAGACAGGGGAAAATGTGTAAGGGAGGGAAATCGTAATATATTTCTACCAATATAAGAAAATCAATTTGAAAAATAATGGAAATTTCACCCTATATTTTTGTTGAAAATTATTCGGTTTATATACAGAAGGTTCCATCTATGAAGATATTTTGGCTATTTGTCATAATAATTGGCTGTCAACTACTGTCAACTAAAGCACAGCCAACTTTGATTCGATTTGATTTTCATCATCATTCTAAATAAACCACACTGTATAGATGTTCAACACATTTAACAATTTGCAGTATGAATCAAGCTACGACTCTTATAATTGAAAATGTCATCTTCGATGAACCACCCTGTATAGATGTCTATCGGTAATTTACCAGAGTTGGCTGTGCGTTTCATTACGTAATGTCGTAGTTTTGTTCGGACAGTTGACAAATGTCAAATTTAGTAAAGTATGGAGCTATCTACGACTCATCGAAGACACAGCCAACTTTAAGATTAACTATATCTCGTATATTTTCCGAATTTAATCGATAAGAACATACGTTTTGTGTGTTTTAAGCGAATAATGTTTTCTTAAAGGAGCATACCACCGTAAAATATGCTTGGTTTAGCTTTATTTCAGCAATGGGGTTGTTTAAGACAACAATTTTCCATTGGTTTAAAGATAAAATTCAATCATTTAAATGATATGAATTCATCCCTTAAAATGACGAGTAATATGCGAAGTTTGAAATTAATTTCGAGTACACATATTCCATTACGTATTGCTTGAGGGATGGCGGTAGTCGTGGTGGTATCGATAACTCTGCAAACGATTTTGAAATAAAATACTGCAACTGAAGGGCTGTTTCGGTTCGAGAAAAAAAAACCACCCCAAAATTGACCTTTAGAAAGGAATTAAATGAGGATGATAAACGCTTCTGTACAAAGCTTGGATTTCAGCAATTAGCCCTTCAGAGATCATCGGACACCAAAACAACGAAATTGAAGCCTGAAATAAGCCTTCAGTTACTTTGCTTATGGGGTGATTTTTTTTTTAATTATTTTTTACGGAATTTTCAACGTATCGATCCGACATTAAAATCTTCAACATTGCATTTGAACCGAAACAGTAAGCAAATTAATATTGACGTTGGAAAAATCCACTACCACTACACTTTCGATTCATATTCCATTTATACAGGGTGCTTCACTATTGTGTGTTGCTGAAATCGCAGTTGGGACATAAGTCGTAGTTTAATTCGAACACATAACATTTATAACCATTTGTAACCGAAGTATGGCCAACTATAAAGTAAATTGAAAAAAACAATATTCTATAATTGAACAACATGAGCAACCCATTTTTTGATGGCGGGCTATTTAAAATTTCCAGTTTCTATTGGCCAAATTCGAAATTTTAAATTGCACTGGTTGGCGTATGAAATTTCAAAAACTTGGGTTGTTATAACCAAACTGCGCAACCCTTGTGTTGGTACTTGAATTTTCTAACCTAACCTCACCTAAATTTATCTTACTCTCCATGTTAATTGGTTATTATAGTTGATTTAAAAAATATTAAAAAAATAAAATAAAAAATGAATTGATACGAATAAAGATGATTAGAATTGAAATTTTGAGGTTATAAATTCTAATAAAAAATAATGAATCATCCTGTATTTATAGCCCATTTAGTTGTGCTTCATATATTTAAAATCCTTGGTAACAAGAACAAATATGTGTTTAGGACAAGTTATAATTTTTCCTGAAGGGTGGAATGGTTAGGGATGGCGAGATTGTGAGTGAAAGTGAAGTTTGTTGAGGCGGGACAGGGAGGAAATCGGCCGAAATTGGAAGAAAGTAGGCTTTTAGTCCTTCAAATAAAACCCTTACAAGGCAAGGATAATCCTTGAAAATTTCAAATCTTTCATTCATTTTTCGTTGTGCAACACACTAATTAATCTACGACACAAAAAGAGATAGACAGAGATAGCAATAGAGGAACAATCAAAGAAACTTCAACAAACTGGATAAAAGGATAGTCGATCTATCTCTTTCTAATCCGTCCACTTATTATTGTTTGTTTTATTTTTCAATATTTTCTTGTGTATTTGATGGAAAATTGAGGAAATTCCACAGCCTCCAGTCAATAATTTCCATCATGATAATGAAAATTTTCCATATTTCTTATCTACCATAACCAGTGCTACCAATTCTTATAAAATCCCTAGTAATTTGTAGTAATTTATTGGATGCTGTGCTTTCAAAATATAATTTTTCCCTCTACTTTCATCGATTCGTGTTCGTATAGAAAAGGGGGTTGAATAGAGGGGTGGGTGAGTTGGCAATCATGATTATTACCTGATAATAATCGAGAGGGTATTTTCGGTTATTAAATCCAGGCTATGATTCGATTTTTCCCCACATTTTTCCATAAGGGACTTGATTTTCAGATATCTGAACTTGACTAGTTGGAATTTATGGGGCGTAAAATGAAACAACCCCACAGGATTCTCATAATTATATAGCAATATGGATATTTTTATTATCAAGGGCGACTCGTAGAACTGGAATTAATTCTAATTATACCGTAAAGAGAATTATGTAGCGCCACTGGTTGTTATTTTCGTTGACAAAATGGTGGAAATTACTGAAAAATCGACGCTGAAAATTCGGATTATTCTTCGAGAATTTCCCATTAGGGACGAATTTTATGTTGATCGAAATTTCATACCCCTCTATCTTTATCTATTGATCGCTATATACTGTAAAATTTCATATTCAATGATGTAATTTTCAGTTTTCATACATTTTTCAGACATTCATTTCTACACCTGAATTGCTCTCCAATATTTTTTTTTTCATTCTGTTGTAATTCATGTTTTGATTGGATAAAAAAATAATAAATCTAAACAGTAATTGGCAATGAATTTGGTTACGTTAATCGTAGCTTAATTCATACATCTGTCTAAAATTCATAGCCAACTGGCGTTTATACTTGAAATATGTGTTTTGTTTAAATTAGACAACCGACCACTTGATCTTATTTAAGCAGCAGTAGTTGTATTTGTCCTACAACCCCCAACCCTTATACAATAATCTATTTATTCATTACATATATAGAAACACACCCCTATATATCCGCATCTAAATAAACAAGCAAACAAGTAAAACAAACAAACAGTTGAACAAAACAAATAAATAACGATACAACAAAAAAAATCCAATCAGAATTCTATTAGAAAACCGTTATCTACCCCTAGTTTTTAGAAATTTATTTGTTCGCTTTAAAAACCAACCCTTAAACATACAATTTATTTCAATTACGAGTAAAATTTTTTATTTAAATGGGTTAATTCGATTTTAAATGGAACATGGTGTATATTCCAGTTTTATGTTAGAATACGTACACATTTATATAGAAACTCACCCTCTTCTGCCTTATTTCTATTTAGTTAATTAAATTTTAATTCCACTATGTATTAAATAGGGGTTGAATTGTTTGTATAATAAGAAAATATATAGTGAGCTTTCTAAGATAATTTTCCACTATTTTAACTTCATTTAAAGAAAATCAACAAAGATAAGGGGTTGTAGATGGGGGTTATAAGGGGTAGATTCATTAAATAATTCTACTGACTTGGAAAAATCCAACAATTCACTTTTATGATTCTCTAATCTATCTCTATCTCTGTCTATTTTGTCCAATTTGCATAAATTTCAACCCCCTTTCTCTAATTTTTTATTTTTGTTTTTTAAACTAAAATCGAATATGGTTGAAATTGTGCTTTTCTGATTAAAGAAAGGGGTGAAAAAAATTAAAATCACCCCTGTTCTTTCTGTATCTCTCTCTATTTTTATCGGGATGTCAATTAGACAGAAAACTAAAAAAAACCAATAAAGCGCCATCTGTTTTTGTTCAACTATAATTAATCACTAAAAAGTTTGTTGGTAGTAATGATTGTCAAATGTACAAAAACAGGTGTGCCAACTGGATAATTAATGGAACAATGACGATTTGAAAGTTTACATAACGAGCACCACCACTATTAATTTTTCTATTTAAACGTAAAAACGTATAATTAGAAAAAAACTAAGGGGTGGTGGTGGTAATTCTATTGTTCCATTAAGTCGACTTAAAAACTTGAAACTTTTAATTCCTATAATAATGTTCACAGTAGATTTCCAGTTTAAAGACTGTGATAATTAAAAAGTTCAACCCCAACGCCGACCGGCAATCGATAAGTTTCGAATTGAAATCTATAAGGGTTGACAATAACAATCCTCAACAACAACAACTATCATCAATACGTGAACCATTTAAGGGGTTGTTTCTTCTTTCGTTTCCATCCACTCTACATAAAGAGAATCTATTGATTCTCAAGGGATTGTTGAGAATTGGTTGAGAAATGAAAGTGCACTACCCTTTAACTATTACAACAAAACCCACCCCCTACCACCACCACACAACAGTGATAAGTAAGTTTAAATCCCTCGAACTGTTCCTACTGATAACTTTCAGGGTAATTCAATGCGATTATATGTTATAATAGTCAATTGTAGAATGACTACTATTAGAAGGGTTGGATAGTTTCAACATATATTTCAACCCCTATTTTTTTGAAAAACAAAACAAAAATACAGTTGGTAGTATTGTTGGTGTTTTTATATATATGTACATACATAGATGAGTTATGGTATCACTGTAGAATAATAGCCGACCATATTTTATCTTGTAGGGTTTATATTTTTTTGTATACCTATATATAAAACAACCCCTTTCTATATATATGTGGAAAACAAGCCCCGGGGGTGTGCGACAAACTGACAAACAACCCTCAACTAACGTGCAAAAATTGACCATTTTCTAATATACAAATGATTAAATTAATGGTGGTGGTGGTTGAAAATAGAAAACCACCACCACCATGTACGTGCCGTACGTGTCCCAATGATGATCAAATGTGATTATCAAACGATTGCAGAAATCGGCAAAGAAACCCACTAAAGAAAAATGTGATATAAGTGTTCGAACGTGTTTGGGGTTGAAACAGGGGGTTGAGAAACAAAAAAAAAAAACGAGGTTATTTATAAAGTACAGGGGTAATTTAACCGTTACCTTGACAGTAACTGGGATTAACGTAGCGTAAAGATATAGATCTAGTTACCTGTAGAAAACTAAAATTTTATAGCGCATGATCAAATCGATCACATGACTCGATTTTAACCAATCAAAAATAATCGATATTGGTTTTATTATATCGATATTGTCATATTTAACCAATCAAAAATAGGTATGTTAAATCGACGAATCTAGTGGTTTAGAGAATTTAAAAATCGATCACATGATTGGATTTTAGCCAATGAAATATTGATTTATTAATTAATCGATATTCAATTGTTTGAATGTACCCTCAACACCGAACATATCATTGGTTGTTTGATTGTTGATTGTCGGATTTCTTCGTAAATTTTCGTTTGATAAAAATCTTAAATTACCCTCAAATATTTTTCGATTATGTTCGAAAACTTTATCCCATTTTTCAATTAAATCGACAATTGTCCCTAAATCACCCCCATAATCCATCGGTAGACATTCCTTTGGTATGGTTCGATGTAACGATTTCAAATCTTTATGGACACGAATCTGGACAATAACAAGATAAAAAAATAGCATCCCTTAGATAGATAATTGCCAAAATAAAAAAAACTCACCCTCTGATAAAATTTCATCGGTAATAGTTTCTTTAATACAGTCAATAATAAATTGATAAATGGTGGTGTATTGATGAAATCACAACAAATAAATCGACCCGAATAAGCACCCTGATATAATGATAAGAAACGTGTTATCAATATGGGGTTGTTGCGTGTCATTGATGCTACAGTATGGCCGGTAAAATCGGCAATAAATCGATCACCACAAGCATAATCATTCCTTATCAATATTTCGAATAATAATAAATTGAAACGTATCGTCTGTTGTAGATTATAACCATCCGGTATCGAATCTTTCAATTTCCAAATGATAACACGTTCGAGATTCGGTGTTAATTTCGGTAATGCCAATGTTGTCCTAGAAATTAAATTGCCAATTCGATTCTTGTTTTTAATTCGAAAAAATCGACTTACGTTGGTTCTTTTGATGGAATTACCGATTGGAATTCATCGTAAATATTGAGATGGACACGACGCAATGTACAATAACCGTCCAGTTTTTGTTTGGTCTGCTCTAAACGGAATTTATTACGCAACAAACAACGCTCTAATAGATTATCATCTAAAATTCAAATGGACCACCTTGTATTCTATTTCTATAGAGTATACCATGATATTTTAACCCACAGTTGGCCATGCTTTCGTTACAAATATCATGGCTAACTATATACAACAATATTTCACCTCGCAGTTGGCTCTGACTTGTTTGAGTAGTGTCGTAGATTGATTCTGGTACTTTTAAAATAACCTCCTAGATTACTATAAAAAAGTTCAAATTTTGGCCGTATTAGCGCTCATAACGGTTACACAAAAAGAAATAGCTATCTCTATTTCTTATATCCGCCATCTTCTTTCTTATCGAAGACTTACCAACTGTTGTTGGGGGAAAATTTATTGCCAACTACCCAAATTTGCGCCGGTAAATAGCACGATTTTTGACATTTGTCAATTTTAGTAATGTATGAACCAAGCTACGACACTACAAATCAAAGTTATCGCCAAATTGTTGATCTTGTAGTATGAACTAATCTAAGACACTACTACAAGGTGATCTAGTGTTGATGGTACACCCTGTAGAATGAATATTTACCGTCAATTTGTGGTAAATGGGGTTGTTCTTTTAGCCATTCTTTAAGACTTTCAATCTGACGCCGTATATCGTCGATTTTAATTTTAAAATGTTTACGAACTTTTTTAATTTCATCATCGGACACTTGTATAACATCCATTTTGTTTCTCGTTTGTTTTGTTCTTTATTCTATGAGCCTACTATGTTAACTAAACTTAGAAATTATTTTAACTCGACGATTATTGTTAATAATAATAGTGATGATGATGATAATAATAACATAACAATGATAACAATAATAATATTAACTTCAATGATAACAAATTGTGATAAAAAAAAATGTCAATTGTGATAAATGTCGTAAGGAATTTATTCATTTATATAGAGCGTTTTTGATTTAAATTTACCACCGAAATGGGGTATTTTTCAGTAAATTAAAAAATAAAAGATATAGAGAAGAATTGGCCATGTTTTTTGCGAATTGAGTCGTAACTTGGTTCATACTTTACTATTGTTGTTTTCGATTATACAGCCTGTATATTTGTATTGTTATTTTCAAATTTGGCGCCTTTATTTGGGAATATTTGCATAGTCAAAGTTGTCCGTTATGTTTACATATGGCGCCACTTTTCAAAATTTAAACCAAACAAACAATGAAAAATCAATTATAAATTAGCTTTATCATCTAATAATTTGATTTTTAATTAATTACTCTGCAATTTTGTTAATTTACTGTTTTTTTTTTTAAATTTTGCATCAAAATTAAGTATCAACAACAATTACACAATTACATCAATGTTGGCCGTGGTTTTAGATACGTAGGTTCGTAGTTTGATTCATACGTTACTTGATTTCGTCTACAAATAGATGAAACAAGCTACATTCTACGTTACTAAAAGCAAAGTTAACTAAGATCTTAGTTAGTTGTGTCAGTAGATGAAATAATCTAAGCTCTACGTAGGAAATAGTGTAGGAATTATAAAAATAATTTTAAAAGTGGTGATAAATTTCAAAGTGTTAAAATATTTTAAAACGAAAATCCATTTACTTTCAACGAAAATTACGACCATAATAATAAACTGCGTACTTTGTATTTATTATAAAAGATGGCCGAATTAAAAAGAGATAAACAAATACGATTCGAGATGAAATAGAAAGAAATGGAAATAATTTAAAGATTTCTACATTTTTCTTTTTGTTGATTTAAATGCTTATATTTCACATATAAAACAATATAAATGCTCATGTTTAAAATAAATTACATTTAATGTTTAATAATACGGTGCTATATTGTAAAATATACGACATACGTTTAAGTATATTGTAGTGTAATTCTAGATTTTAATATAGACGTGTTAGTATTACAGCGTCCGCCATCTAAAATGTCACCGTATAATACAAATAGCCTTGAAATATTTGTTGTATAACAAAGATGCTATCTCACTCTATTCAACAACACAATCTATAAATCTATCTTTATCGTCAACAACACTACTACAATTTCAGTTTAAGTTTTCATTTAAACCAACTCCTTAATGTAAACAGGAGTTTAACAACTTCATTAGAATCTCTACTTGAATTTAACCAGAAAATAGACAGGACCGTATTTAAATCGATTTCGACCCGAATGTTGAAATCAAAACCGTGTAAATCTATAAGTGGGGGTGATATTGGAATTGGATCGAATTTTCGAAATTGAAATTATTAACCTTTAAAGTTAAAGTTTTCGAGTTAGTTAGTTAGTTAGTTGTAATTGGCTTTTCATTAATTAGATTTCCACTGGTATTATCCCACTAATAACAAACATCAACCATCCATTGATCTAGTTGGTTAGATTGCTCTCGATATTATTAGAGTGAGATAAATCTTAAATAAGATTGGATATGGATTGAATAAAGATAGTGATAGATGGATTGTGGAAGGACTATAGAGGTCACTAGGATCTTTAAATTGTCGTTTAAATCTGTCTTAATACCCACTAAAGAGAAGTTATAGTGCTCTTAGTTTTCTATTTCCGCACTCTCTTTATTTTCTACTCTATACACACACGCACCATAAACACAAAATTATGGTTGTTGTAATTCTTTTTAACGCCACCCTCTAAATAACGTAAAGAAATCAATTTTCATCCCCTAGATAATGCCGCCCCTATCAAATTTTTTATAATTATATAATTAATAAGACTAATTGAATATTCTACACCATTATCGATAACTTTTTCTATTATCTACCAGGGGAGAGGAGGGGAATTATTTGACGAAAAAAAAGGAGGCGAATGCACAAGCACGTACAAAATTCGATTTCAATCATGACATGAATTTCGATAAAAACAAAAACCAAAAAACAATCGAAAGTTGTATTAAGTGGATTAACATTAATAAAGTTTCGTCTATACACTTGTCTATCCATTGAGGTATAAATCAATTGAGATTATAGGACAGTTGTAATGACGTCACTAGTTTCTAGGCCAAAACAATCGGCCATCAACAGAAGAATTAATTTAATGGATTCTTACAGTTTTGAAACAAATTATAAATCTCAGTAGGCCATGTTTTACTTATAATTAATGTCGTAGCTCTACTCGTTAAGTATGAACTAAGTTACGACGCTACCAAAGGCTTAGCCAACTATGAAGTGAAACATTGTTCTACATTCTGTAAACAAATATTTTATAAATTTTGAACCAATATACGACACAAGTAACCAAGATATGGCTACAAATGACAAATTTACTCGAGTATGGATAAAGTTACGACATTGCTTACTGAAGACTTAACCGACTATAAAGCGAAATATAATACACTCTAAAAAATTTTTTTTTTTAAATTATGAACCAATCTACGACTCCAAGCCATGACCAACCACGAATTACCACCCCATATTTGGATTTTTTTAATGGTGGGGCAGGGTATAATTGTCGAAAACACCCACACCAAGTACCAGTGTTAATTGTCATTTAATTGAACAAAATGGATGTTTTATTAGAAACAAATCAAACAATAATCAATCAAGTACGTCAATTTTACAAAATTAAACAATTGACAATCGATCAATATATAGAAATTTTACAAAAATGGATCGAACAACAGCCCCATCTACCACAGGATCAAGGTAAATTTCATATTTACGTCAAAGTTGGCCATGCTTTCTGAGATGTAGTGTCTTAGCTCTCTTCGGACACTGTCAAATGTCAAATTTATTAGAATAAGTCAATCTACGACACTACATCTACAAATTATAGCCCAATAGAAACAAATCTACCAACTGATAAATTTTATAATTTGTAAATCCCCTAGATAAGGACTTTTTGGAACGTTTACTATTACGAAATAAATTCCGTATTGAAGTTACTAAAGAGAAATTAGAGAATTATTACACATTAAGGGGCATCTATCGTGAATTCTATCAAAAATTCAATCACGAATTTATACCATCAAAGGAGACTGTGTAAGTTGGGTTTATTTATTATTTTGTTTTGTTTTTTTTCCACCAAACAATTGATCAATTAATTAGTTTTTTGCCTATTAAATAATTAAATAATTAATTCAACAACAACAACTGAATATAAATTGGGACTCTTACAAAGAAAACAAGTGAAAATATGCAAATTACACTAATAAATTTTAAAAGAATACCAAAAATCTTTTTTATTAGTGTTTTGTTTTGTGTAGATGACATTGAATTAAGACGGCCACGACCTGATTTTGTGAAAAAATTCAATCACGTCCAAATTTCCAACAAAGTCACCTATAAACTCAATGGCAACATTGTTGCCGATTCTTCTACAAAATTCCTCAATTATTACGATTTTTTTTTCAATGCGGAAAAACTAGAGCGTGCGCAAAATAAAAATATATATCGAATTTTGATTTTTTTTATAGTATTGTGTAGTAAAATTGATTTAAATTGGAATTTTCAGTTCAATACTACCATTTCCGAAATTGACAGCATATAATGAACGGATTTATGTGATGCATTTAAACGATCTAAATCCGGAAAATTATAATATTACGCATATTAGTAAATTTGCAATGCTATTAGGTGAGATTGTGATGCGTCACGATTATGCTATCGGTGAACGTATCATAATAGATTGTTATGGTATTACATTAGAACATATTAAACGAATATCACCAATGGAATTAGATCGAGCTATTTACGTGTATCGCGTAAGTAACAATTTTTTTTTTTTTTTTTAATAATAGTAAAATTTGAAATTACAGACGTGTTATTCCGCACGTCCGATCACTATTGATATCATCAATACACCAACATTTCTCAATATTATTTTAAACCTATTAAAATTAGCCTTACCGACGAAAATCTACAAAAAGGTTAGTTTTAAAAACTCCATTTTTTTTTTAGTAATAATTCTAAAAATATTCCAGATTAATGTACATGGTGATTTAGAATCTTTGTACAAATCCTGCCCTAAAGAATGCCTCCCTAAAGACTACGGTGGTGATTTGAACGTTACAATTGTTGAAATTAATCGCAAATGGGATGGTATCTTTGCTAATTATCAAGAATTCTTTACGAAAAATTACGATCGTGTATCGAATGAACATTTACGTATTGGTAAAGTTGGCAAGAGTGAAATTTTCGGTACTGATGGTACTTTCAAAAAGATTAATTTAGATTAAAATTGTTGTTTTTTTTACATACAAATTATAGTTTTATTTCTTTTTCTTAAAATTGTGAGGTTAAGTGTCATTTATAGCGACATCTATCTTTCTATCCTTGAACTATACAGAATTTACAACAAGTTGGCTATGTTTTATTCATGTAGTATCGTAGATTGCTTGATATTTTATTGAATTTGACATTTATAATGTGTTTTTCAAATATATGGCTTAATCTACGATGCTACGTAACCTTGACGGGACTTTCAAAAAAATTAATTGAGATTAAAATTGTTTTTTTCTATTTTGCGTAAATAATAGCGATATTATTCAACTCGCTAGTGTATCAAAATTAGTACTTGAGTGAAATAAAGGAAATGTAGTATTTTTTTTTCTTAAGGTTGGTAACGTTTTCGTTGTTATTGACAACTGTCAAAAATACTAAACAAAATACACATTAATTTCCAAATGTTTAACTGTTATATCTGTAACACCAACTCCCATCAAATTCCCTAAATTTCATAATTCAAACTTTTTTTGTAAAAAAGGGCACAAAATAGACAGCACAGAAAAATAGTATAAAAAACTCGTGTCATAACTCGTATATTGCACTCATTTTCTAAATTTGGACTCGTGCAATAATTGTCGACTTATGACACTTGTGTTTTAATCTAATATTTTACATACAAATTATAGTTTTATTTCCTTTTCTTAAAATTGTGAGGTTAGGTGTCATTTATAGCGACATCTATCTTTCTATCTTTGAATTATACAGGATTTACAACAAGTTGGCTATGTTTTATTCATGTAGTATCGTAGATTGCTTGATATTTTATTATAATTGACATTTGTGATGCACTTTTTACATGTATGAATCAATCTACGACACTATGCAACAAAAACAGAGACAATTATGAGACGAATTAACATGGAACAGCCTGTATACAACTGAATTCTAGATTTCTTTATTTGTTACGCCACTGATCTTTAAACTATCCAGAAAAGTTGGCTATGCATTGTTTATATAGTATCATAGATTGCTTGATATTTTATTGAATTTGCTATTGCTAACGAATTTCTCAAGTGTATGACTCAATCTACGACACTACGTAACGAAAGTATGGCCAAAGTGAGTTGTACACCTTGTTTATAGATAGTTGAAGATATCCGATCTTTGTCATTTGTCAAGGTGAGATCATGGAATCTTAGATTTGAAACTCTACGATTACATTTAAATTAATATCGACGATTATAAAAAATTGATTAACAAATCAAGGATTTCCAGTATATAAAATAAACGAATTTTATAGCCGGCTAGTTATTAATCTTTTGTTCTAAACTTGATAAACATGTCGATTATAACGAAATTCGATGAAATTTTACAATTTAATGATGATAATGTGGAAAAAGTCCGGCAATATTTCAATATTGATGCAAGACAAATTGAACAGTATGTGGAAATTTTGAAAAATTGGCTAAAACAACAACAACACCTACCACAAGATGTTGGTAAGTTTTCAAAAATTTTCCAAAAAAATCGAAAATTAATTTTTCCTGGAAAAAATCGTAGACGATGGATTTTTAGAACGGATGTTATTGCGTAATAAATTCCGTATTGAACAAACCAAACGGAAATTAGACGATTATTATACAACACGTGCCCATTATCCCCAATATATTCGAGATGATTACAAGAATCTACGACCATCCGAAGAGATAAGGTAAAATTCAAAATTGGCGCCAATGGATATAGACCAAGGCCAGCTAGATTTCTCAACTTGTTATCTTTAAAACAGTTCAGTAGCCGGAGAATTTAGCAGGCCTTGGTGTAAACAATTTGAAATTGGCGCCACAACAACTGTCACTTTAGTGGAAAGTATTGAATTTGACACGCCTTTTAATTAAAAGCGCGAAATTTAAATTAAACAATAAATAACGGTGTATTAACACAAAAAATTTCAATAAAACCTGATAAAAATCAACAAAACTAGAAAGTCTTAAAACAAAATTCATTAAAAATATAAAATTTGAGGTTATATTGTCGATCTAGAAACAAACGAGTATCGTTTAGTTCGTCAGTGACACCAACCTAAGAAAATAACTTTTACCATATGTTTCTATATAAATGCGATTATTCCTTCAACTATAAAGTTGGCAACAAATTCAAAATTTTCTACTACATGAGTGGATTTACTAATATCGGAGTGTTAAATCATTTTATTTTGTAGACAATTTTTCCCATTTCCGAAATTAACAAATGCTCAAGAACGTATAATTTTTTCATTTAAACAACCGGAAGATATTGAACGAAATATACCACGTTTTATCACATTGATAAATGCAATGTTAGAATTTACTCTACATCATGATTATAGTATTGGTGATAGATTTATATTTGATTTTAATCACGTACCATTCAGTGATACACAATTATGGACAATTACAATAATGTCACACCTGTATAAATTGTATACGGTAAGTAAACTGTGCTTATCGTATGTCGTAGCTTCATTCAGACACTTACTAAATGTCGAATTTAGTAAAATATCGAGCAACCTATGAAATTACATAACGAAAACATTGCGAATTGAAATCAACTTTAATAAATTTGTTAGAACTGCGCAAATATACTGCGCATTCAATTTGGCGCTCAATTCAAATCAATTTTCTATTATAGAAAGCCTATTCTGGCCGTATTCTATCAATTGATATAATCAATCCACCATCGTTTATGAATATATTTATGAATTTAATCAAAATGGTAGTCCCCGAGAAGATTTTCTCAAGGGTAGGTTTTATGTCCACCCCACCCCTCTATATTTTCGACTCATAAACCGGATATTTCCAGATAAAACTCCACAATGATTTGGATTCTTTGCATCAATCGGTGCCGAAAGAATATCTACCGGCCGATTTGGGTGGTGATTTAAACGTAACAATTGAAGAATTGTCAAGTATTTTTTTTGCTTCGATAATTTTAAAATTCGTTTAAACGAAATTGCTTTCAGGAAGATGCGATAAACTTTTCGTGGAGTATTATGAATTTTTTAATGAAGTTACTAAGAAATTTTCTAATGAAAAATTACGGATTGGTGATTGCCCGCAAACTGAAGAATTATATGGAATTGAGGGTAATTTTCGGCAATTAGACGTAGATTAGATGATAATTGTCGCTAATTTTGTAATAAATTCGATTGAAACAAGTCGTAAATTGTTAGTTTCAATTCTAATGAAATTTCAAATCTTTTTTATAGTAGTGGCGCCCTCTCATAGTAGTAATTTTAAATATAAACTTACCGCTTTGTCCAACAGGTGGCACTTGCTTGATTTTACAGGAAACTAGCAGAAATTCAGTGCTCTCTAGCGGTTAATAGCTGAAACAAAAACAAACCTAATTGTAGCTCGTTTACATTTCAATCAATTTTAATTGGAAATAAACGGAAATATCGATAGAGACGCTCTTAATTTTAATTTCTAAAAAGAGTAATTCAAATCGTACTTATGTTTATTTAAACTTAATCAACTTAACTGTAAGTTAATTTAAATGGCAGTTAGGTGGCTATACTTTTAGTAAATGTTGTCGTAGCTCCATTCGGACTTTTGCCAAATGTCAAATTTACAAACATATGAACCAATCTAAGACTATACAATCAAAACCTGGCCAACTATGTGATAGTCTTGATAATTTTGTAATGATTATAAGTCAAGTTGATGGTATTCTTTGTAAACACACTATATTTGTCAATTTCGCAATAAATAAAGCGAAATTTTGTAAATTTTTAAGATATAATCAATTTTTTCCTGGAATCACTTCATCAAACGATAAGACACTTCAAATTTTCCCCCTTTAAGGTAATTCTTTATCTTAATACCACGATTTATTTGATAATTCAGCAGTATTTGTGTAATCTTTTTCAATTAAAATAACCATAAAAATGCGTAATTTTTGCCTAATTATTATAATAATAAGCTGTTCAATATCGATAATTTTATGTGCACGTATTTTGGCAGTTGTACCAACACCATCGTTCAGTCATCAGATAGTTTTCCGTCCAATTTGGGAACAATTAGCGAAAAATGGCCATGATTTAGTTGTTTTAACCACAGATCCATGGCAAAATAATTCAACAAAACCGATAAAACAAATCAATCTAAATCATGTTTATAAAATATGGAAAGATGATTCGGATATTATCAAACAAGTTGATGATAATAGTTTGAATATATTCAAAACATTCCAATTATTTAGTGATCTATTGATAAGAATTGTTGAAAATGAATTGGACCATCCGGAAGTACAGCAATTATTGAACAATAAAAGCGAACATTTCGATTTGGTGATTGTTGAATATTTACACCCTGTAATGTTCGCTTTTAGTAATCATTTCAATTGTCCATACATTGGCGTAACATCACTAGATCTACCTGGAGTCTATCATAGTTTTTTGGGTAATCCAGACCATCCACTTTTATATCCAGATTTTAACCTACCATACGCTAGTAGTCTGGATATGACATTTAAAGAACGTTTCACCAACACATTTGTGACATTTTTAATACAAATATACGGTCTATACACCAATTTAGGCCCAGAACAACAAACTGTTGACAGATATTTTGGAACAAATCACCCATCATTGTTTGAAATTATGAAAAATGTCAGTCTAATATTGATGAATGTTAATCCGGTGTTTAATAAACGGCCATTAGGGCCGATTACAGTACCGTTCGGTGGTAGCGTCCATTTACAACCACCAAAACCACTACCGAAGGTATTACAACTATCAATATCCGATGAATTGAACAAATCAACATTAGGATAATATCCGATGTATTGTAAATATCAAATTATAGTAATTTTTTTGGAATTTCCAGCAATAAAACCACCAAATCTACTAAAATTTGATAAAATATTGTTAAATTGTTGATAATTTGTCGAAATTAGCGAAAAAATCCGATCGAAATACTATAATTTTACGATAATTAACAATAATTCAATTCATCGGATCTTATCCGATACTAACAATAATCAAACCATCGGATATTGTTTTAGGATCTATTGGAATTCCTAGATGGCGCCACAGATGGTTGTATTTATTTCAGTTTCGGTACTAATGTCAACGAAAATAACGTCAATCAAGCGATGAGACAGTTATTTTTGAATGTTTTCCAAAATTTACCATATCGAATTTTATGGAAATTCAATATCGATATACCGAATCTACCCGAAAATGTCAAAATTATCCAAATGGATACCCCAACAGGATGTTTTACGTTGTTATTATTGAATTACTAATAGAAAAATATTGAAATCGACAAATTTCAGGGCATCGAAATGTTAAATTGTTTATAACCCAAGGTGGGTTGCAATCATTAGAAGAAGCAATCTCTTGTGAAATACCAATGGTGATTATACCATTTATTGCTGATCAAATGTCAAATGCCAACAAAATGATAAAGCGAGGTATTGGTTTATCGATTGATAAGTCGCAATTAAATCAACAATTATTAAGAGAAACTATAGAAGAAGTTATCAAGAATCCAAAGTAAGTCGATTCTAACCTCAATAATTTGATTAAACCCTCTAGATTATCAACAGGTATAAAATAAGAGTTAGGGAAATTGCGGAATTGGCCAAAGATCAGCCTGTTAATGGGGTTGATAGGGCTGTATGGTGGATTGAATATGTCTTGCGTCACAATGGGGCTAAACATCTACGCAATCAACACGCTATCGATATTCCACTATATCAATATTTCTTATTGGATGTTTTATTGGTTATATTTTTGATTTTGGTAGTTTTCTTTTATGTATTCTGGAAAATTTCTGTATTTGTTTATAAGAAATTCAATTTTTCTTATAGAAAATTGAAGCAGAATTGATGTAATCAAATAAAGATAATAACAAAAATAGAACACAATTGTTATCAGCAAACCATCCAACCGCTATATCCTAACATGAAAATATTTGTTAGTCTTGAATTAGATCAACAACCGCACAAATTTCCTGTTTTCCAACCGAATTTCCAGTATAAATACCGAACAAAACCGTGTGGACAATTCAAATAATTCGCAACAGTGCTAGTGTAGGGGTGCTAGTTGGAGGGTTAACTCAACGTCCGTAAGGTGAGTTTTTTTCACAATTCCCAATTGATTTCAATTAACAACCGAAATTATTCAACAGAAAGCAAAAAATGTCGGCCGATAAGAAAAACAAGCTACTTTTGTTGTTCGACCGGCCCCAAGAGCCGGTTTTCGTACCGAAAGGCGACCAAAAAGTCGTCTTCGATGTACCCAACAGTTATCTAGCCGATAAATATCGTCCGATCGGTGTTGATTTAGCGAATCGTTTCAGTCCAACGGCCAATGAACGTGTTCAAGTGAACGAGATTAGCATACCACCATTGGGTGAAATTCTAGAATTGGGCCGTAATGAGAATTTCTCGTTGTTTATACCGAAACATCGACGTATTGCCGGCCGTTTAATCGACATTTTCATGGGTGTACGTAATGTTGATGATCTATTATCAGTGTCTGTGTATGCCCGTGATCGAGTCAATCCGTATTTGTTCAATTATGCCTTTTCGGTGGCACTTCTACACCGGGCGGATACCCAAAATATCGATCTACCATCGTTTATTTATTCGTTCCCGGATAAAATGTTCGATAGTCGAGTGTTTAGCAAAGCTAGAGAGGAGGCGACGATTGTTCCGGAAAATGCACGGATGCCCATTGAAATCCCCAAAGATTACACCGCTTCCGATTTGGAAGTTGAACACCGACTTGCTTATTTCCGCGAAGATATCGGCATCAATCTCCACCATTGGCATTGGCATTTGGTGTATCCGTTCGAGGCGGCCAGACAAGTTGTCGATAAGAATCGTAGAGGTGAATTGTTCTATTATATGCACCAACAGATTATTGCCCGTTATAATTTCGAACGATTATGCAATAAATTGAAACGTGTCGAACGTTTTATTGATTGGCGTCAACCGATTGACGAGGCCTATTTCCCGAAATTGGACAGTTTGGTGGCCAGTCGTTCGTATCCATCACGGGTTGCCCAACAGAAATTGCAAGATTTAAATCGTGAAGTTGACCAAATCAAACAGGATATTGATGATTTGTACCGTTGGCGGGATCGTATCTTTGATGCAATCCATTCCGGTAACGTTAATTCGGTAAGTTAGCGATTTTTGAGGTTATTTTTCTTTAAGTGAAACTACTAGAACACAAATATCTCAAGAACGGTAAGAGATATTGACTTGTTTCATATCTCATTCGATTCTCAATACGATTCTACATCTGTTTAAGTCTATCGATTTGAAAAAAAATCGACGGATTTTGCGAAATTTCGAAAAAACCGTGGTCCTAGTAAAACACAAATTTCGCATAGTAAAAACAAACGAAATCAAACCAAATTAATATCAATAGAAAGACGAAATTTGGCTCTACAATTAGAACTTATCGTCTTTTCAATTGTCTATTCCATTTACCTGTAAACGTCATCTAAAGTCGGCTATTTTTCTAGGAAAATGGTCAAGTTATTCAATTAACCGAAAATGAAGGTATCGACATTTTGGGTAATATGGTTGAATCGAGTATTCTATCACCGAATCGCACCTTCTATGGTGACCTTCATAATATGGGTCATGTTTTTATATCGTATATCCATGATCCCGACCATCGCCATCTTGAATCGTTTGGTGTTATGGGTGATTCAACTACGGCAATGCGTGATCCGATTTTCTACCGTTGGCACGCCTACATTGACGATATTTTCCAAGAATATAAAGCCACATTACCACGATATACTGAAGCACAGGTATTAATATCTGATGAACTTGAATAAATGCGAATATGGACAATATCCGATGGATTGTAATTGTGGAAATTTCGCAATTTTCCGGGAAAATATCAAATTTTTCCACAATAATCTCAAAAAAACACCCAAAAAGTGATAGATTTTCCAATTTTGATTGGATTTAATTGGAAAATTGCGCAATTTTCCACAAAACAAGCAAATGTTCAATACATCGGATATTGTCCTTTATTGATCAATTCATTGATTTAATTTGTTGGTTTAGCTCAATTATCCTGGCGTAACAGTTGCTAGTATTGAAGTTAAAGCACAAGGTGGTGGTCCAAATCAATTGCAAACATTCTGGCAACAATCCGATGTGGATTTATCGCGTGGTCTTGATTTCCAACCAACTGGTCCAGTCTTTGTACGTTTCACCCATTTACAACATCAACCCTTCACTTATACAATTACTGTTAATAATAATGGTGGCAATCGTATGGGTACATGCCGGATATTTTTGTCACCGAAATTGGATGAACGCGGCAATCCATGGTTGTTCCGCGATCAAAAGAATATGTTCGTTGAATTGGACCGATTTAGAGTTTCATGTAAGTTTACAATTATATCTTAGCACTAAGTGCTATTATTTAGAGAGTAATTCAAAAATTTTTCCAATGGGGTTATAAAGGGGTGTTTAGAGGTCATTTACGCAAAATTTGAGCATTGTAGCTTGTTTGGAAGTTGGTCAAAAAACGGTAATTTCTAGCTATTTTCGAAAATCAGTTAGCTCTTTTCAAAAATTGCAAAACGAGCGTCTTTTGAGTAATTTCCTGGTGAGCTACGAGGTTCAAATTTTGCTGAAATAATCCCTGAAGATCCTCCTATAGATCTCTAAGAGATTTTTTAAATCGCTCCACAAATAACGGGATTTAGCACATTAACCCTCTAGTTCTAATTTAGCACGCTTGTTGAGTTGACGATATTTTTTATGATTTTAGTGAAACAGGGTAAAAATACGGTCATTTAAGTAAAATTTGAGTCTTGTAAGTTGTTTGGAAATTGGTCAAAAAACGACAATTTCTATCTATTTTCAAAAATGAGTTAGCTCTTTTCAAAAATTGCAAAACGAGCGTCTTTTGACCAACTTCCTGATGAGCTACAAGGTTCAAATTTTGCTGAAATAATCCCTGAAGATCCTCCTATAGATCTCTAAGAGATTTTTTAAATCGCTCCTCAAATAACGGTACTTAGCAGCACATTAACCCTGTAGTTCTAGTTTAGCACCCTTGTTGAGTTGAATTTTAGTTTAATTGACGATATTTTTTATGACTTTAGTAAAACAGGATAAGAATACGGTCATTTATGCAAAATTTGAGCCTCGTAGCTTGTTTGGAAGTTGGTCAAAAAACGGTAATTTCTAGCTATTTTCAAAAATAATTTAGCTCTTCAAAAATTACAAAACGAGTGTCGTTTGGCCAACTTCCTGCCTCAAATTTTGCTGGAATAATCAAATAACGGAACTTCCCACATTAACCCTCTAGTTCTAGTTTAGCACCCCTGTTGTGTTGAATTTTGGTTTAATGAACGATTTTTTTATGATTCTAGTGAAACAGGGTAAGAATACGGTGACCCGTGCCTCAACCCAATCATCAGTGACAATACCCTTCGAACGTACATTTAGAAATTTGGATTTGAGCCGGCCACAGGGTGGCGATGAATTGGCCCAATTCAATTTCTGTGGTTGTGGTTGGCCACAACATATGTTAATACCGAAAGGTTCACCAGAGGGCATGCAATGTCAATTGTTTGTGATGATATCGAATTATGAGGATGATCGGATTAATCAATCAACGGAAGGTATTTGTAATGATGCTGATAGCTATTGTGGTATAAAAGATCGTCTATATCCGGATCGAAGATCAATGGGCTATCCATTTGATCGTATGCCACGTACTGGTGTTGATACATTACAACAATTTTTAACACCAAATATGCGCGTACAGGATGTTGTTATCAAATTCACTGATAGGACTGTACGTCCGAAACAAAATTGAAAAGAAAATTTCATTGAATGAATGAGGAAATTGGCGACACTTTTTGGCTATCGATAAAATGTAATTTTTAAAATAGTATAATTAATAATAAATCCGATTATTTGCAATATTTCTATGTTATTTTACAATAAAATCCATTCAGATTCAAATTTCCCACAAAAACGCCCTCTAGGCGCCATTTATGTAAATCAACCAATTAAAATCGCATATTCAAATTTCCCGCAAATCAAAGCCTTCTATCTACTATAATCAATACTACACGAATTCAACGCCATCTATTCGGCAGATTTGTACAATTATCGGCTCTAATGACGTCAATCGATGATTTTCTATTGATTTCAAATCACTATTACCAATTAAAGCAAACCATATACGTCAATTTATACTAATTAAAGTTAACCATACACGCCAATTGGAAAGTTATGTGTAAATTGATTAAATCAACAATCTAAATTTATTGATTTTTAGAGAAAACCTTTCCCCCTTTTCCCCAATAGATAAATTTGAATGCCCCAATTTCCTACTACCACCGAAATCATCCCCTACTCACCCATCAAACAACGATCAACAGAAATGACGTCACGGTTGTTTTAAATTCCAGGAAAAAAAAACAATTCAGATAGAAAGAGGCCATCGTGATTTCAACCTGTATTGAAGTGAGATAGATATGGGTGAGAAATACCGTTATTATAAAGCCTAAAGGTACTCCCTCTCTCTAACTATCTATCTCTTTCTACTATTTAAAAAAGAAATACGACCAAACAAGCGACTTTTCAAAAAAATTAAAAACAAAGATAGGCATATTTACATCGGTATAAGTTAGTAAAAGATAGAGATATTATAGCCATCTATATTAACATTCACTCTATGGTATTATAGTTGAGATACACACCAACATACTGTACATATAATAAAGGACTTGTTGAAGAATAGCATCACAATCTAGTTGGCGTCGGTTTTAACAACAAAAAACAAAACAAGAACAAAAGAAAAAAGACACAATCATTTGTTACTCATCATTGTAGAAAACAATTGAAACAATCATGGCCAACTTACAATTATTAACGATTTGTTTAATTGTGTTAATTAATCTTGTAAATGGACAACAACATGATCATAGTGAACATGATCATAATCACGAACAACACAGGGTGAGTTTTCTTTGTTTTTTCTAATTTTGAAAATTTTAAATCCAAAAAAATCAAAATTTCCCCTCAATTCGAATAAATAAAAATCGAGTGGGGATCTTCGTAATAATAATGGCGATAATAGGGAGGGTAGATTTTAGAAAGTTGAAAAACCATAGCCTACTTTGTTTGAATTTCTAAATTTTTCTTAATATTACTTAAGTATGGATGTTGTAAGAGTAATTTCGGCGTAATTATAAACAAATGAATATTGCCAACTATTGATGGAAATAATAATAGGAAAAACAAAAGACGGAAAAAAAACCGAACAACAGACTATCGATGATGACGTAATTGTTAACTAGATGGATTTAATTAAAATTTCAATCATATAGAAAGGAATTTATTACAAAATCGATTTTATGTAAATGTAAAATGTATGAAATTATCTAAAAGAAGATTGAGAGGAAAAAAATAACGATTAACTAGTTAGATAGATAGATAGATAGACTTAGAAACAGGTTTTGTACTAATATGGAAAAATCTAAATCAAGTTTGTCGTTGTTGTTGTTATTGATCAATTGTTTAAACAAAAAAAATGTTGAAAATTTCCAAAGCTCACTATATAGTTGTTGATTATATTAATTAAAGATCATTTGTTTGATTTTTTTTCTCTATTGTTTTCTAGGTCAATGTGACTGTCTATTATGAATCTTTATGTCCTGATTCGATAAAATTCATCACAAAACAATTATATCCAGCATTACAAACAACTCTATCCGATTTTATTAATTTAACATTATTACCTTATGGACGTGCTAAGGTAAGTGTAGCCTTGAAATAGGCAATTAGAAATCAAAGTTGCCGTGAAATGAGAACATAAATCGTTGCTTAATTCACACATTCACTGGAAATGTCAAATTTCACAGCTTACTTTGATTGTAAATATTTTTTTAAATATGACCAAATCGCGTGAAACACCCTGTATATTTTGTGTTATTTCTACGAAAATTATGAGTAGGTGACTCAAATGGGATAATTTTTCTCAAAAATAAACTCAACAATCTACATAAATCATAAATTATGATTTATACCTATGAATCATACGGTTCTTTTTTTTATTATTTTATATTAATTTGATTAAATGAGACTAATATGGAAAATATTGAGGAAGATTGGTTAGTACGAACGATAAAAATGTTGATAATTGATAAACTTAACCTTTAAATATACGTGGATTCATAAAACAACTGAATCACTCTAATATCACTCAATATTCTGTATAAACAAAGTATATCGAGTGTGCCATGGTCATTTATCTGGAAGTTGGCCATGTCTTGCTAGTGTCGTAGCTATCTTCAGACTCTTTAAAATGACATTAATAAATGTCAAATT
The DNA here is from genome assembly GCA_020740385.1 of Mylabris phalerata. Lineage (NCBI taxonomy): Eukaryota > Metazoa > Arthropoda > Insecta > Coleoptera > Meloidae > Mylabris > Mylabris phalerata. Next base: position 354,338 of record JAJEOX010000142.1, on the reverse strand, counting down.
TAGTAAATTATGAACCAATCTACAACATGACGTACCAAGACATAGCCAACTTAGATATAATAAATTGGTATGGTAAATCTAGTGATGTAGTGGAAAGTGTTGAATTTGACATTGAAAGCGGGAAATTTAAATAAACAATAATAAAACGGTATATTACACAAAAAATTTCAATAAGACGTAATTAAAATCAACAAAACAAAGTAAAGAAAATTGTTTAAAACAAAATTCATTCAAAATAGAAAGAAATTTAAAAACATAAAATTTGAGGTTATATTGTTGATCTACAAACAAACGAATATCGTTTAGTTCATCAGTGATACCAACGTAAGAATATAAATTTCACCATACGTTTCTATATAATTGTTACTAGTCCTTGAACTATAGGGTTGGCAACAAATTCAAAACTTTCTACTATATGAGTGGATCAACTATAGTTTAAAAAAAAAATAGAAATATTCAGTTGAACCGCTGGTTTTATTTTTAGACAACCCCCGTATTGGATCAATACGAATTTACATGCCGTCATGGACCGAATGAATGTTACTCAAACAAATTGCACGTATGTGCATTGAATTCGATTATAAAAAAAGACCAATTGGGCTACAATAAAATCGCCGTTGGTTTTATTAATTGTTTAATGGAAAAAATCCAACCGGGTGGTGGTGATAATAATGCACCAAATAAATTACCAACACGTGATTGTGCTGTTATCAATAACGTGAATAATTTGAATGATTTAGAGAATTGTGCTAATCATGTTGATGGTGCTAAATTATTGGCCAATATTGGTAAATTGACGGAAATGTTACAACCACCATTGAAATCTGTACCAACAATTGTTTTCAATAATCAATATAAAGAAGATGATACACAGATGGCACAAGAGAATTTCGTTAAAACTATTTGTAAATATATTAAAGTTGATCATCAACCGGTTGAATGTCAAATGAAGAATTCATCATCGATACTGGGATTATCATTTTTGATGATTTTAGGGGTTGTAATTATGAAATTATTCATTTAAATTTGTGTAAAAGTAGAATAAGAAGAAGAAGAGAAGAATCCAGGACCAATTATTGTTCTACACGCCTTAAATCCCAAAAATAAAAAAGAAGCAATTACTTAATTCCCCTTAATCGTCCTTAAATACTCGAATTTTATTTGTATGTGTAGATTTTATTAAATTTCTCTAGATTTATCGAGTTTTTTTTTAAATAAACAATAGTATTAAAATTAGTACGGAAGCAGTTTTAGTTTAGCACTAACACTAATACTAGCACTAACACTAAGTGCCACTATTTCGAAAGTAATTTGTTATAAACAATAGTATTAAAATTAGTGCCGCACCAGTTTTAGTTTAACACTAGCACTAATTGTAAGTGCCACTATTTCTAAAGTAATTTTTTTTTTTCAAAAGTTAGAGGGTTTCTGGGGTTATTTTGGCAAAAATTAGGCTTCATAGTTCATTTGGAAGATAGTCGAAAAACAAATCGAGCAATTTCCTTATAAACTATGAAGTTCAAATCTTACTAAAATAATCTCCAAAAGTCCTATAAATACACAAATCATTCTTTAAATCGTTCAACAAATAAAAAGACTTACTATATAAACCCTCTAGTTTTAATTTAGCACCCTTACAAAATCTCAAGTACATCAGCAAGGGCAATTTCGCAATATGTAAGCCTCAGATCATTTGGAAAATTGGTAACAAATGGGGCTATTTTCAAAAAAGTGATATATCCGATAAATTAGAAAAATGCATGCATTCCCGATGAGCTATAAGGTTCAAATTTTGACGTAATTATCCCCAAAGAACCTCCTATAAATCCCCAAATACTCGAATACTCGTCAAAATAAATAAACAAATATTGGTACTAGTTTAAGTTTCGCACTAATAAGTACCACTATTTCGAAAGTAATTTCTGGAGGTCATTTTGGCAAAAATTGAGTTTCGTAGTTTATTTGGAACTTGGTCAAAAAACAAATCAAACCACTTTTAACTAACGAGGTTCAAATCAAAGGTCCTATAAATACTAAAATCGCTCAACAAATAAAGATTTTATATATAAACCCTTTAGTTTTAACTTAGCACCCTTATAGGGTGGATTTCCAGTATATCTGTAAGGGCAATTTCTGGAGATAATTTAAGGAAAATTTGAGCTCATTTGGAAAATTGGTCAAAAGAAAACTTGTAATGTTGCTATTTTCAAATTAGACAAACGAATTTTTTGGCCAACTACCCGATGGGCTATGAGGCTCAAATTTTGATGCAACAATCTCTAAGAAACCTTCTATAAATCCCCAAATACTCGAATACTTGTCGAAATAGATAAACAAATAGAAAGGATTGGTATTAGTTTTAGTTCAGCACTCATAATAAGTGCCACAATTTCGAAAGTAATTTGATTTTTTTCTCAAAAGATTAAAGAGCCTCTGAGGGTCATTTTGGTAAAAACGGAGTTTCGTAGTTCATTTGGAAATTAGTCAAAAGAGACACAAATCAAACCCCTTTATGGACTACAAGATTCAAATCAAAGGTCCCATAAATACTAAAATCGCTCAACAAATAATGAGCTACTCTATAAACCCTCTAGTTTTAACTTAGAACCCTTATAGGATTTCCAGTACATCTGTAAGGGCAATTTCTGGTGATAATTTTCGGAAATGAGACTCAGCTCATTTGGAAAATTGGCCAAAAGAAAACTTGTATGTAATGTTACAATTTTCAAATTAGATAAACGACTTTTTTGACCAACTACCCGATGAGCTAAAAGGTTCAAATTTTGACGTAATAATCCCCAAGGAACCTCCTATGAATCTCCAAATACTCGAATAATCGTCAAAATAAATAAACAAATATTGGAACTAGTTCTAGTTTAGCACTAATAAGTGCCACTATTTCGAAAAAAAAAAAATTTGATTGAAGAGCCTCTGGAGGTCATTTTGGTGAAAATTGAGCTTCGTAGTTCATGTGGAAGTTAGTCAAAAAAAAAGACACAAAACAAACCCCTTTTAACCAATTTCCTTATGAGCTACGAACTTCAAATCAAAGGCCCTATAAATATTAAAATCGCTCAACAAATAAAGACTTACTATGGAAACCCTCTAATTTTAACTTGGCACCCTTACACAATTTCCAGTACATCTGTAAGGGCAATTTTTGGTGATAATTTCCGCAAAATTTGAGCCTCAGCTCATTTGGAAAATTAGCCAAAAGAAACACTTGCGATTTTCAAATTAGACCAATTACTTGATGAGCTATAAGGCTCAAATTTTGACATAATAATCTACATAAATATACGAATACTCGTTAAAATAACTAAACAAATAGAAAGGATCGGTGGAATAGTTTAAAATGTGGGAAATCTTGGATTATATCATCGGTAATTATCGATAATTATCGGTAATAATCATTAAATTCCCACTTTATTATAATCATTACAATTAAATGATCGATATTGATGATTAAAATTAATTAAAATAGTTGTAAATTACCTGTTTTTCTTGTCTAATTGTTGTTAATGTTCTTTCCGCATTTTACACAAATTCTGTAATGGTAACATTTTAATATCATTCTTCATTTTAACAACACCCTCATGTAAATCAATCGATAATAATTCACCAGTTGCTTCACGTTCTTCACCAATTATAACTTTAAATGCATCACCACGTTGTGGACGTACCGGTTCTAAATGATCTGACATTATATTAACAACACGATCCTCTTCTGGTAGAAATATTGAACACATAGCACCAGATATACTACGTATAATACCAGTTTGACCAACTAAACCATGATCATCATGACTATCACGTATACGTACTTCTATATCAATTGTATGCCAATCAGTCATTGGTATAACATCTAAACCAGCACCTGGTGTTTGTGGATTATAAGGCATATTTGGACTATAACCAGAACTTGGTGTATTATATGGATTATTACTAGCCGGTGATTGGCCATAACCAGTTGCTGGACTTGGTGTCGATATAGCACCTAGAATTTCATTAAAAAATTAGTATACTAGAAAAAATACAAACTATAGCCTATTAAAAAGTAAAAAAATGGGTTGCTCTACCTAGAGGTTATTCAAATTGAAACAACTTTATAATAGACCATCCTGTATATGCCACGTTATTCCTCTTCGCAGTAGTCTATGATTTTGTAAACGTAGGTCAACTTCTTATTTCAACTCAATAAACTGTATTATCGACAATATTGAAACAAGATCAAGTCGGTAATGCAGATTACAAAACTGGAACAAGAAGCTAACCTATATTGACAAACTCATAGGCTACTTTCTTGTTTTTTGTTTTAAGACAGTAATCTGCATTATCGACAAGTTCTTATCGGTAATACAGATTACTACATTGAAATAAGAAGCCGACCTACGTTCACAAAGTCATAGCCTACTTCAAAGAGGAATAGGTATAGATTAAAGTATTAAATTTACTTTGATATCCTGGACTGGCTTGATATGGACTATATGTTGAATCATACATAGTACCAGGTGTTTGTGGTGTAAATGGTCCATTAATTTGATAACCAGGTGTACCAGGATTATAACCAGGTGATGGGTATGTATTTGATATAGATGGATCCCATTCAGATGATGCATTTGGTGTTCTACTACCATCATGTATTGGTGTCATACTACCACCATAATGTAATGGTGTACGTGAACCAGAATCACACATTGGTGTTTTATTACCACTATCACGATATAATGGTGTTTGACTACCGGATGAATAAGCTGGTGTACGTCCATAACTTGATAAATTACCATTATCGTTACGACTTGGTGTACCAACATCAGCAATATGATTACGATCAACACTAATTGTTTGACATGATGTATGTAATTCAACACGTGCCGTTGATTGGGTAGCATCTTTTACTATACCAATATTACCTTTATATGGTCCTTTTGTTATTTTTATTGTTGTACCGATTATATCACGATCGCGTGAAACACGACCACCACGTGGACCTCCACCGCCACCACCACCACGTGGACCACCACCACCTCCACCACCACCACCACCTCCACCGCCGCCACCACCACCACCACCACTAGATGGATGCATCGGTGAGCTACGTCTAGGTGACATAAATTCCATACCATTCGATATATCCATTGATTGTATATTATTTTTATTACCACCGGCTAATTGTAGATGTTTTGTTTTACAAACAAAAATACCACCATTTTGTAGAAATTCAACACTATGTAAAAATGCGAAATTTCGATATAAATGTTTAATTTCACCGGAAAATCCAGAATGTGGACCATCTATAACTTTTACCATATCTTTACGATGTAAATTATTACGATAAGAATCTAGAGCGGCTGTGAAACGATTCAAACGGCGTTTTTGTAACGAACCAGGACGACATTCGACAACTTTGCCTGGGAAAAACAAGAAAAACAAAAAATTAATCGTATTCTATAACTTGTTACAATTCGTTACTATAGTAACGCGTGAATTCCATATATGATAGAATTGTCGAGTGAGATAGTTGTCATAGTAACGAATCATTAACAAATTATAGAATACGATTGAATAACAATAACAAATTGTAGTCAAAACAATTAATCATGAATTTTATAAAAAATATTAATCATCAGTTCTATTTCAACACTACTCAAATTAACGTTATTTTAGTGATCTATTTATAAGAATAGAAAATCACAAAGCGAAAATTTCTAACAAAAAGTGAGTTAATTTTTTTTTGATAAATTTTCTTCTTAGAAATATATAAAAATAACATGAAAACCTTGTTATTACGTAAAAACATTTCGTGTTATTTCGAGAATATCGTGTTCTAAGAATACTATCCAATCGAATACGAATTATTCTTATTAAATTATTAATATTAATACTCAATGTTAACTAATTTATTGGTTTTTCTAAAACAATTGAATTTATTTGTAATCAGAGTCGTATTCTGTAATTTTTTAATTATTCTTAATTATAACAACAATTGAAAATCAACAATCTCTTGATTAACATAATCTATTCTTCTCTCTTTTCAATTATACGTAAAATAATAATGTAAAGAGTGAGATAGAAGCTCTATTAACTCATCCAGCGTTGTCATGGTGACGGATCGTTAAAAAGTTACACAATACGACTGTATATCAAATATTGTAGAATTTAGATAAAAATCGTGTTATAATCGATGATTTTCAAACATTTCTAAAACTGGTAGATCAAATTTAAACGTCTAGAGAATAGTTTTATAAACATTACGATTTTCTCACACGATAAAATAAATTAAATAAACATAAAGTAGGGGAGAAATTCAAGTTTTGTGTGTGTTTTTGAGAATTTTCTTTTTTTTTTGCAATATTTATTTTAGTTTCTATTTTGATGTCACCTTATCAAATATATGCAAATTTAGACAGACATATGTGAATGGAATTTAAATAAATATAACCAATTGATATTCAGTTAACACGAAAATAAAACGAGGGAATCTTTATTTAACATTAGACCTCGCCAACAGACACATTTTGGTGTTGGCAAATTTTTGACGAAAGCTGACGTACGTCGTCGCTTTGGTCAGAAATTTGTTGCCGTGTGGACGAGGTCTTATAATAAGATGTCGATGACATTTTTCAGTTAAAAAAAAATTGTGTAAATATTAATTTAAATCGGATAAAATCAACATTTACAATCCAAAAATTGATCAAATTGTAATTTAGATTCAATTTTTCAATAAAACCAAACGATTATTTTGAAATTCTTTAAGATTGTAGAAATCAAATATTTCGAAAATTATCAAAGATATCGAAATTGTCGAGATTTCAGTCGATTCTAAATAGAAATCTCCACAATTCTAATCCTATATCAATCGGAAAAATCGAGTGAAATTCCTGAAAATCCAGAAAACTAGGATTTTTCATTGAAAAAAAAGCGCCTTAAGAAATCCAAAATAACTCATTATATAATTTATAAAATGAAATAGAATACAGATAGATCGATAGAGGAAAATTAAAGCTACAATTCTGAGCTGGACTAGTTTTAATTTCGACTTCTATTTCTCGTAAAACAACCCCCAAAGTAGCCCAATTTTTGCCGAATTTTAGAAAGAAATATATGGAATTGTATCAATGTTAGTTCTACAAATATCTGAAAATTCCCAAAAAACTCTCCTAGATAGGCATAGGAATCGTTCTATCACTAGAGTAAGTTACGACATACGTTTTCTTTTTAAATCCTCTATATATGTAATTAATTACAAAGCTATCTTTGAAATAATCGCTTTAAAAACATCTCAAAAACTTTAATAAACCTTCATAGATGTCACTTTAGAATCGTACTATTATAATAAGTAACGACATACGTTTTAACGAATAAAAAAACAACCCTATAGCAAGATTTTTCATCAAAAAAGCGTTACGAAATAATAAAAATAGCTCATTATATAAATTATAAAATGAAATAGAATACAAATAGATCGATAGAGAAAAATTAAAGCTACAATTCTGAGCCACACTCGTTTTAATTTCGGTTTCTATTTCTCATAAAACGACCCTCAAAATAGCCCCTGGAATTTTAAAAAGAAATACATGAAAATTTCTCCATTAATGCTAATTTTAGAAATTTCTCAAAATTGCCCAAAAAACTCTCATAGATATCACAGGAATCTTACAACCACTAGAGTGAGTTAGGACATACGCTTTCTTTTTAAAGCTTCCAGATCTGTGCTTAATTATAAAGTCTATTTTGCAAATAATCGCTTGAAAACATCTCAAAAACTTTAATAAACCCTCATAGATGTCACTTTAGAATCATATTATTATAATAAGTAAAGACATACGTTTTCATGAATAAAAAATAATCCTATAGCAAATGGAAAAATTGATGGAATTTTCTGAAAATCTAGAAAACCAAGATTTTTCATTGAAAAAGTGTTAAAAATTCCAAAATAACTCATTATATAATTCACAAAATTAAATAAAATACAGATAGATCGATAGAGGGAAATTGAAGCTACAATTCTGAGCTACACTCGTTTTAATCTCGTGTTCTATTTCTCGTAAAACAACCCCCAAAGTAGCCCAATTTTTGCCGAATTTTAAAAAGAAATATATGGAATTGTCTCTATTAATGTTAACTCTAGAAATATCTCAAAATTCTCAGAAAAACCGTCATAGTTGGCACAGGAATCGTACTACCATTAGAATGAGTTACGACATACGTTTTCTTTTTAAATCCTCTATACCTGTGCTTAATTACAAAGCAATCTTTCAAATAATCACTTTAAAAACACCTCAAAAACTTCAACAAACCCTCATAATGTTAGAATCGTACTATTATAATAAGTAACGACATACGTTTTCGCGAGTAAAAGAACCACCCTATAGCAAACGAAAAAATCGATTGAATTTTCTGAAAATCCAGACAATCAAGATTTTTCATTGAAAAAAAGCGTGTTAAGAAATCCAAAAACTCATTAAATAGTTTATAAAATGAAATAGAATACAGATAGATCGTTAGAGGAAAATTAAAGTTACAATTCTGAGCTAGACTCGCTTTAATTTCGTTTTCTATTTCTCGTAAAACAACCCCCAAAGTAGCCGAATTTTTACCGAATTTTAAAAAGAAATATATATGGAATTTTCTCAATCAATATTAGTTCTAGAAATATCTCAAAATTGCCAAAATACTCTCATAGATGACACAGGAATCGTACTACTACGAGTTACGACATACGTTTTCTTTTTAAATCTTCTATACCTATGGTTAATTACAAAGTCTATCTTTAAAATGATTGCTTTAAAACACCACAAAAACTTCAACAAACCCCCATAAAATCGTATTATTATAATAAGTAACGACATACGTTTTTCTATAAATAATAGAACAAATAGAAAAGATACTTACCGTGCATATTGAGTACATGGAAATTCTCCCTTTCCAAACGTACAATAACACCAACAGTTTCAGCATCTAAATTAACTAAATCACCCCATTCAAATTTACCTAATGAATCAACACCACTTGCCATATCTGTACATAATTGTAAATCTTTTGGTAAAATCTCCATTTCATGCATTGTTAAATCCGATATTAATACAACACGATTATTTTCAACACGTACAACCAATCCTGTATCACCCTCATATCGTCCTAAATTAATTAATTAATTAATTAATCAATTAATTAAATTGGAAAATTGATTAAACGAATTTCACCTGATAATACTTTAACATGATCACCCATTTTGAAATATTTCCGTAATTCGCTAGCTTGAAACACTAACGGTTCTTTTAAATCTTCATGTTTTGGCATTATTGTTATCATCGAACCGTCGATACTTAAAATTTTCCCTTGTAAATTAATCAATTCACCTTCACAAACTTCAACATTATCACCAGCACTAAATGAATGCGTTATAATTTTATCATCTTTATCATTTGTTAATTCTAAATCGATGCCTTCTGGTTGTTCTTCAAATCGTTCTAATTCAGCCAATGTTGGTTTAACACCATCGATGATAACGGCACTTAAAGTGAAGTTTTTATATAAAAAACCTTTACGCGAATAACGATTGCCTTCGAATATTAAAAAATCACCATCGGATGTGACTTCACCGCCAATTGAACGTATCGCTTCCGGATCAAATGGTTTACTCGGCGGGCGGCGTTTCTTCTTACGTTTCTCAGCTTCGGATTCCTGAAATTTAATCGATTTTTTTTGAAAATTCCCCAGAAAATTTGGATTTTTTTTACGGATTGTGTAGTCCTCAAAGCGCCCCTCAATCGTGTATAATCGATCCGAGGCAACAATTTCAAATGCACCTGATTTTGGGCCATATCGAAATAATCCACTTGAGCTATATCGTCTTTATATAAACCGCGTTTAAGACGGACCCATTGTTTCGATTTAAGACCAGTTTGTTCTTTGACAACACGCAAAACATCCGTCATTTCTTTAATCGGTACCATCTGTTGTTTCCATATACCCATACGTAAATTACCAATATTCTCAATTGCATGTTTAACATGCGGTTGTTTATACGCTTCAATATAAATATAACCCTTCACCCCTTCTGGCGCTACTACCGATTTAATTTGTAAGGGTTCGTTTGTATTTTGATAAGCTAAGAATTTGCGCATTAATAGTAAAGCTGTGGCTTTCTCTTCGCCAATCCGACACTTGACCATCCACAAATTCGGATCTCTAAAACACCAATTTGTAGATTATTTAATCGAATTTTAACCGGAATTACTTGACGCCCGGTAGGAGGGTTTGTTGTGTAATTTCATCGGACATCTCTTCACCACCATCACCGAAATGTTTGGCTGCAGCATTATCGCCGGCGTATTTCTTCCGTAAATACTCCTCGATTTCGTGTTCTTTTTGTGAACTATAACTCGATTAATTTAGCGGAAATTCGTTAATTATCTGGTATAATTACTCCCAAAGGTTTGTACCGCGTCGTCTACCCTCGATCTCCCTAGCTGTCGGTCCAAATTCGTCCACTTCATTCGGTACAATACCGATTTCTTGCGCCCCTTCCTCCCAATCGTCCTCATCTTCCACCTCATCATCAACTTCAGCTTCATCGATAATAAAACCACCGTAACGGTCGTTTTTCTTCTTTTTGCGCGACCGGCCGCCGTTATCGCTCTCATCCTCCTCACTGTCGTACTCGTCGAGGGATTCGCCCTCCGGTTCCTGTTCGTCCTCCACTTCGTCCGGCTCGGAGTTCGCCTCGCGCGCCTCAGATCTTCAATTTCAACAATTCCAATGATTATTGAATCAAAATTAAAAATGAAACTTACCCAGATCGGGAACGGGATCGGGATATTGAACGGGACCGACTGCGAACACTGCCACGGGAGCTCCGCGAACGCACCGATCCACCATCGGATCCATTATCCGAAAAATTACTTGCCTCAGAATCTGACATCGTTTCTAATTAATCTAATAATAGATTTTCCAAAATTACACGAATTAATTCAAAAAAAATCGAATTATAGTAAAATATGGAAACACTAAACCACCATTTTGTTTATTGATGACGCCATGACAGTTTTTGGGGAAATTCTAGTGACTTTCTATCTAAACTACTACCAACCTTGAAAATAGTTGAAATCTACACCGCTAGAGCAACCATATTTGTAGCTCTTATTGGAATTTAAACTAATTTAATTTTAATTTAAAATAAATATTAATTTATAACTAATATATAAATTTATAGTTTCTTAATTAAATAAAAGTTAGTAATTTTTATTTTTCAAATTATTCAAAAATAAGCGATAATTATTGGGTTCAATTTAATAGAGCGGCATTTAGGCGCTTAATTGTTAATCAAAGGTGGCGTCTTTGGGCTACTTACAGTTTTTAGTTCGGTGAAAATCCGCTAGATGCGCTATTATTTGTAGCGCCATTATTGTCATTAGTGAAAATCCAAATTTTTTGAATCAATTTTATTAAAAATCGCGCAATTACAATCAAATTATTAGTGTTGCAATTAATTTTGTTCAAATAAATCTACGGAAAATTGAAATTTAGTGTGAGAATTGTTCAAATTGTGAATTGATCGATGCGCATGCGTGCGCCTCTCGATCAAATTCAATGTGCCTAATTATAAAATTAAACAACCAAAGATCGGCTACTTGATTAATTTGTAACGAAAATTACCGATTGATTCGCGTTTGTTTTACTATAATCAGTGACGTAATCTTGGTGGTAATTGTGAAAAGTGGTGGTAAAATCAAATAAACCGCCGGCGCAGAAGTCTCAGTAGGCGATTGTACGACATTTTAGTCGATAACGTTCCGGTCCAAAGTTATGTAATCATCAAAAAGTCCTCTATTCATACACACACATACACGTATTATCATCATCATTATCATTTATCATTAAAAAAATGTATTAGACAAAGATAGATAGAATTTCTGAGACACACCACAGTACACTGGATCATGTTTTAGTTCTGATCGAAATCTTCGCTAGAGATCTAGAGTGCGACGACGTTCATTTGTTATTTATCACTCGATTGTTTCGCTAATTTTTACAAAAAACAACCACCCTTAACGAATTTTAAATATTAATCGACTTAAAAAAACTAGAAATTTTAATTAAAATCAGTGAAAATTGTGTTTGATTTATTTCATTGGTTTTTTCTGTGAGAAATCGCGAAAAAATCAAGGGTGCATGGTACCGAACAAATGCACATCATATCTGGGTCAAACAATTGAATAAACACCGACTGTGATCTTTAAATTATAATTTTCCAATAAATGTGGAAAAATCGAAAATCTCCAAAGAAAATGCTTTGAAATTGTGGAAATTTCCAGAAAATCAAGCAAGGGTTGTTCCAATTTTTCCGTTATTGTTTTGTTTAATTGTGATAAATGTGAGTTTTATGTGATTTAATTATTATTATTTTTTTTAAATAAAACCGAATGATAAATAATTGGGGTGGTTCAATCGAAGAAAATGGGGAAGAAAAATCGAAGGATGAGATGGCGCACATTGACGATTACAGGTAAATTCCATCCCTTTTTAATAAAAAAAAATTCAATCATTTCAACCCCTTTAAAATCGATTCGATGACCTCTATCGGTCAATTGAAGAAATCGTTAAAAAATTGATAATAGTAGGCCATGAATACGAAAATTCGATCTTAATTTCGAATTTTTGCTGAACAATGATGATGTAATAGCATTTATACACGTGTTAGACGTAGATAGAGATAGTAAAGTCACGAGGATTTCTCTAATAATTGCCAATTATTTATAATTAATAAAAATTAGATAAAGATAGAAGCACATGTACGGAAGTATTTGTACTATGGACATTAAATTGTGAATTTTCCGTATAATTTTCATCAATTTCGCGTATTTACCCATTGATAAGATAAAACGTATAGTCATAACATAATATTGCATAATAATCGATCAACTCTACCGGTTCAATTGTTCGATTTTCTATTTCTTTTTAATTTGTACGAAAAGAAAAAAAGATATTCACCCAGATTTCTAGATTATTTTTGAAAATTCAAACATTTGAACAACGATGGTAATCAATCAATTGTGACATGATTGGGAAATTTTCGCCAATATTCTAGTAGGCTGGAAATTCATTTGTCTGTTGTAAAGACGAGGATTTTTGGCAAATATCTAGACGGCTTTGATTTTATTCTTCTCTCTTTCATTACGATTGTATAAGAGAGAGAAAGATAGCGAATTATAGTATGGTTACAGTATAGCTAAAGAGCGGCTTTATTTCAATTTTTTTTTGTTCTTTTTCTACACGTGTACGAGTAGTTATAACTAAAGAGCGGCAATTGTAGAGTTTAAGGTTATATTTTTAAAAATAGCGAAATTATCTATTTTTAATGTTTTTTTCTGTGATTATATAAATGAAAATCACATGAATATCATCAATACAACTCTCTCTCTCAACAAAATCTCGTCACATGATGCTTTTTTGAACTCATGACAGTTTCTATTCTTACAACAGAGTGGAGAATTTTCTAAAAATAAAACAACCGGTATAAGGTTCAATGAGTTGCTATTTTTTAAATTAATAGAAATAGCAAAAAAAGTGGAAATTTAATTGAAAAAAAAAATTTAACCCACAATCACTATCGTGATAATGAATTTGTTTAAATAATTGCATAATAAATACATATCGTCACTATTTTAACAAACATATGACGCCATTTTTGTTTCACAATTATGACACCATTTCTTATCATTTTTTTTTTGGTTAGAATTTTTAGGTTAATTTTCCAATTGTTTTACAGATGAGCAAATTAGTGATAGTGATGAATCTACAACAACAACAACAATCCAACAAGATCACCAACGATCACGTTATTCAACAAAATCATCATCTTATCATTATGGCGGTAAATCTTATCATTATCATCATCATCAACAACAACAACAAAATCAACAACATGGCAATGGTGGCCGTTACACAAATTCTAGTCAATCTACACCGATACGGCGTTATCAGTCAAACCATAATCACTATATTAATAATAATAATAATAATAATAATAATAGTAATAATAATAATAATAATAATAATAGGAATGAAACGTTATCAACGAAATCGACAAGATCTAGTAGTACGACAAGTGAATCTAATAAAATTACATTTAATGAAGGTTAGTAATTCTATTGTTTTTTTTTTTTTTAAATGTGTTGCTCCATGTGTATTTCATTTGTTATATTGTCAAAATTTCCTAAGCCTACTAAATAAATAATATCTAGAGAGTTGGGGGGAATAGGTTAGAAAAAATGTAGTTTTGTTTCTGCCAAAAAATTTATAAATAAAATAAATTCAGAGTCCAATAAATAACACATTCACACACACATACACACATAGACAAGTCACGAGGGTCGATAGCGATTGATCAAGTCAGCCTTGGATTTATTCTCTATTATATTTATCGGTTATTATTGTTTTTTCTTGCTATTATTATTGAATAATTAGTAATTTTCCATAAAAAAAATCAAAGTTGGCTTTGTTTTGTGTGTTATTATAAAATTCTTAATTTATTTGAATAATCGCGATTAAATTCTAACCTTATTTTAGGTAGCAATAAATGTCAAATTTAGTAACAATTGCATCAAGTTATGACCTACGTTTACAATTCATTAGCCACTTTAAAAGATTGCAATTCGAATCATATGTTACTAGATTTATATTATTTTTGGTGTTTTAATAGCTTTATTTTAGTTGTAAACGATTTAAAGATGAATTTAAAAATAGAAATTCAATTCTAATTCGATGCCCATTAATGTTTTCCAATGTTTTTATTATTTGCCAATATTATTTATAATTTCTTTAATCTTTTCTAATTATTCAATATTGTGCAATATTATTTTATTTTAAGCGGAAATATCTAATTTAGACTTTGTACAATATTGTCAATAAAAAATTACATCATCTATCTCTCTTTTACGCACATTAATTTGTAATTATTGTATGTACAGAAAATTGGGTAGTTGCATGCGATTTTCAACTGTTAAGGCAAAATTATAATAATAATAATGGTAATAATGATAATAATATAAACAATTGAATATAATTTTTAGAATGTGTCATTGACATTTTGTTAAAGATTATTATAAAAAGAAATGGCGGAAATATTTGTTTTGTTTTTCCTGCATTTACTAGATGAATTGAATTCTTTAACATGATTGGAAAAATAAAAAAAATCGAAAACAAATATTTAACCTTTACATGTTGTCTATTTGTGTATTTGTTGGTTATATTTTAATCTATTCGGAAAAGTATTGAATTTTTCTGCTAGATTTTTAAGGTTATTAATTAACAATAGTTAGCCATATTGGTAGATTTGTCAACCTTGCATTTTCTAAATTTAAACAATTATTGATTTTTTTTTCACTATTAGAATTAAAAAAATTTCATCATTCAAAGACCCTATTTTATGGCACAAATTCAAATTGAATATATTTTGATATAATTGTGGTAAATTTGACGTAATTAATGGGTTGGTAATTGTGCAATGTTGTCAATATTCTCATAATATAGAATTTTAAGGTTATAATTTTGGTTTTAATTGTTTGTTTTTCTCAATTTAAAGATGAATATACACGAATTACAACACCCAGACAGGATGTTCTATTTAAAAAGGGCTATTTAAATAAACCGAGAACGTATCAAACACAAACATCAACCGGTACATCAGTAACATCAGCAGGGAATTCAACTGGTAATGGTACACCTGACCATCAATCTACAGGTAAATTACCAATTTTCATCTATAATTTTTATAATTAAATTGTTTTTAATTTGTTTAGATTTAGAATATGAGTCGCAATTTGTCTTCCCAAATGGTTTCGTCGATCAAAATGGTATCTATTATATTAATAGTGAGTATTTTTGTCGAATTTTTGGCACATTGTAGATTTTCATGTATCATTAATTATTATCAAATCTATCTTCCGCATTGTTCTTATCAAATTTGAGGTTATTATTTTTTATAGGTTATGAACCGTATCCATTAATGGTATATAATCCGACGCCATATTATCCAGATTTTGCAAATGTACGAACGAAACGATCTAGTACTGGATCTTTGGTGAGTTGCTATAGTTGAAATTATAACCTTTTTGTTGAAAATACAAGGTGTTTCATCTAATTTGATTGATTAGAGAAACACCCTGTATATTTTCGGTTTTTCGTGAAATTTCCGTGATTTGATCACTTATTTTTGATTAGAATTGTGTAAATCTTCTTGTCTCTATTATCGTTATTGATAAGGAGTGTAAATATTGTTGATATTTTGAAATTTCGTTACACGTTTAATGATAAATTTGTAATTTTTCTTCTTTTATTGTTTCGTTTTTTTGTTTCATAAAAAAAAAAATAGACTGAATCCACTAGTCCGAATAATGAGGAGGTTAGTCAAGATCTTAGCCAAGAGAATAATGGTACAAATGGCGGTTATTATAATGTGATCTATCCGGGATTTTTTTATAATAATACAACCATAACAGAGAACAGTAATACCACTACAACAACAAATAATGAAATAGAAGAAGATGGAAAAATGATGGTTGCTAAAAAGAAACAAGGTTAGTATTTGGATATTTTTAAAGACACCCTGTATAATTCGCGAAGTGTAATGACTCTTCACACGAATTTATTAGAAGGCTAGTCTTATAAATGTCATTTGACATATTGCCAAAAATGCATTCACATCATTATTACAAATTACAAAAGTTCTAAACTTAACTTTATCATAATTTATTTTCATTATTTTTATTTGATTTAAAATGAAATATCACAAAAATCGTTATAAATAATAAAATCGATAGGGTAGGTCGTAGATTAGATTGTATACTATTATCGTAGCTTTATTCATACTTCTTTAATGTCAATTTTAAGAAATCCATGGCCAACTCTGTATAATTTTCAATATTTACAGGGCATTGTGAAAAAGTTGACAACACCCGAAAGTCACCGAAAAAGAAGAAACGAAGAAAACCGAACGATGTTGAAGAATCACCATCATCATCATCATCAACAACATCATCATCATCATCATCATCATCATCATCGTCATCAAATGAAGATGAAGAATGTCTTGACAAAAATGTCGAAGAACTTCAAATGAACGGTTTGAAAGGTGAAGATAATAACCATAATGATGGTGGTGATGATGAAATCGAAGATGAAGATAAAGATGATGATGATGATGATGATGGTGATGAAGATGAGAAGAAATATGATTTGAAACCGGATGCTGAAGAATTTATACCGAGAGCTTATCGACAACCGTTACCACCAACACCAGTCTTTTTACCATTGCCCATTGATTTTAATGGGCATACTTATTTACCACATGGTATACCAATTAATTTTATACCACCACCACAGATACCAATGCAACAACAACAATACGATAACGATAGTGAAGATATTGAAGAAGAAGAAGAAGAAGAAGAAGAAGAGGAAGAGGAAGAAGAGGAAGTAGAAGAAAATACGGGGATTCATGAAGTAAATAAACTTGAAGATCATGAAGATAATAGCGGTAGTAGTAATAATAATAATAATAATAATATCGATATAGCGGTAATTGTTTCGAAATTGGAAGAAGCAGCAAAAGAACAAGATGAAAGACCGAATGAAGAACAAAAAATTGCCAAAATTGATGAAGATAAAAGTGAAAATTGTGAAGATTTGAAGAGAATCGAAGAGAAATCAATGAGGACTAATGGTAAATTGATGAAGAAATCACAAAATCATCGTTTTAATTCAAATCCAAATCAAAATCAACGCAAAAAGAATTGGAAGACATCACAAATAAATGATCATAATGATAATAATAATAATAATAATAATAATAATAATAATAATAATAATAATGGTAATAATTGTAGTGATAATAGTGCTTGTAATAATCTGCGGAATTATTCAGAGACTTTGAAGAAAGTGCCAAAGAATTTGCCACAAATTATCAAAAAAATTGAAGTGAAGAAAGGTGAAATTGTTGTAAAAAGTAAAGATAATAAAGTTGGAATTGTGAAAAATATTGCATCAGGACAACCCCAAAAACAACAACAACAACAACAACAAGAGAAAAATCAATGGATATCAGTATCGAATCGGAAAAAACGCAAAAATCGCAACAATATCGATGATCTGCATAATGAAGATATAGAAATAGAAGCATTCGTAGATGAAGAAATTAAACTAGAAGAACAACCAATTGAAGATAATAAAATGGATGAAATTATAACATTAGAAAATACAATTGTGAAGAAAACTAATGAAGTAGTGGAAGTAGAAATAGAACAAGAAAAACAAGTTAAAAATGAAGAAAAAGAAGTAGTTGTAGTTGGAAAAATTGAAGAAACTTCAAATAGTGAAGAAACCTTCAAAACTATCAATCGAAGAAAGAATAAACGATCGAATAAAACGAATTTGAAGCGTGTTATTGTTACAGATGTGGATTTAAGTCGGAATTTTGAAGAAACTCAACCGCAAATTGAAGAAATCCATGTAGAGAAACCACTCCCTATCGTAGAAAAAGTGGAGAAAATTGAAGAAAAACTCGAAATTAAAGATAAATTACCCCTACCACCATCGATAACAACAACAACAGTGAAGAAAAAGAAGAAGAAGAAATCGAAAGTTCAAAGTGTTACAAATAGTCAAACATCAAGTACGTTAACGTTAAATACAATTGATGATAATTCCTATGATTTCCTATTAGAAACATTTGATAATAAAACAAATGATAAAACAAATATTGAAATATCACAAGAATTAGATAAAATCATTCAAAAAGGCATTTATAATAATTTAGAAGAGAAGATAAAATCATTGAAAGTGATCAATGATCATGATAGTGATGATCATCATCATGAAGATAATAATAATGGTGGTAATGATGATGAAAATGATGATTTCTTCAAAACTGTATTACATAATATTAGTAAAACAACAATAACACCAACAACAACAATAAAATCACCAGATTTTACTAAATTATTAAAACCGTCCATATTCAATAATCAAACGAATCATAAAAAAATAATCACCGGTGATTTTTTAGGGGTAACTACCCCCACTCTTCATCGTGGTGGGGGTAAACAACAACAACAACAACAACATAAATATCCAGTAACGGAAGCTGTAAAAGATTGGATCAGTAAAACACGTGAAACAACACCAGAAATGGAGATTTTGAAGAGTCCCCAAGTGATTTTTGAAGAATTCTCCGAACAATTCCTAGAAAATAATGATAATGATGATAGTAATGATGATAATGTTGATGAAAATGATCAAAAAAACGTCATCACCTCCCCTCTTGCGCCATTATGTAATAAACAAGAAACACGCGAGAGGGGAGTTAATAGTGATGATCACAATGATGATGATGATGATGATGATGATGATGATGATGATGATGATGAAATGACAATATTCGCACGTGATAACGACCAAAAAGATGTGAAAATAATCAAAACAATTGATGATATTACTGATAATGATGATGATATTGGAATTTATGACAGTAAATATGGTAAAAATGAAGATTATTTACGTATTAAAGCTGAAATTAATCAACATACCAATAATAATGATCGTTATAATGGCAATTTACCATATCGCGCCATCTGTTGTAGTATAACGTAAATCATCAAGGTTGTGTGTACTTAACCTCAATTTATTTGTGGCGCCATCTGTTGTTAATTGTATGATTGTTGATTATACGACACTGCCTCCGCCTCTTCCTCCTCCACCTCCTCGTCCTTATCAAAACTTGAATTCCTTTGTTTCTGTACTTATAAATATCAAGTGTCGGAGCCTGTTATCAATTCTTAACAAACAAACAAAAAAGAGACTGATCTTAGTTAGTTTAAACAAAACACAAACGATTGCTAAGAGATTGTGAGTTGTTTGAGCGCCATCTATCTCATCGCAATCGAATTTGAACTGTCGTCGCATCCACCATTTTTCAAATATTAAAAAAAAAAACCTCATCAATTCTTTTATACGACATTATCTCGTAGATTTAATTAATTGTTATAAATAATTGTTGAATATTAAATTAAAAAAAAAAAAACAAAACACGGATGATGATAATAATGAGATAAGGGCTAATGGGCGCTATTGTTGATTATCTAGCGGGCCCTTTATTTTTTGTTTTTTTTTTTTCTTATTATTATAAAATACAAGAGAAATAATCAAGTAGGCTGATTTCTAATTGTTATCATTGGCAACTAGATGCAATTTGCTCATTGTTATTACTTTTTTGTTTTTAAATTTTGTTTTAGGTGTGCGTGGATAGGTTTTTTTTGTTTTTTGATTTTTTGTTTTCATCACCCCCTATACAATCTAGATTTTCGACAATATTCACGGGGGTGATTGTTAATTATAATTAAATAGTAATTAGATAATTACACAAGTAAAACAAAAGACAAACGTAATAATAATACTAATAATAATGATTCCTAGATTAAATCCCTTATTTTTTTGTTTTATTTGGTTTTTATAATTTTTTTTCGTTGGCAACTTTGATTGTTTAAAAAAAAAACGAGTTTTGGGAAGTGGAGGAAAATTGAAATTTCGTTGTTGAGAAGTTTGTTATCATTTTTCTTTTGTCAATTTTTTTTTTGAGATTTGTGCCTTCGCAACATTTATAAAAATAAACAAAAATTACAAATAGTTCAATTGTTTCGTCTTTATTAGCCCTTAATTAGAATTATTTACAAACTTGACTAGTTAAAAATCCAAAAAATAAAAAATAAAATCAAAGAATGCCATGAATAGAGAACGTAAGTCGTTACTTAGGTCTATAATATAGACTTAACCTCAATTCTCTATTGATACATGGCATACTTCGATTTCGAATAAAATTAAACGTACAGATTCTAATGGTTCAACTCATCATATAATACAGAACATAACCTCAATTGGAAATCTTTATATAATAATTTCCCACCTAATGGTACACGATTTAAGAACATACTCAATGACATTAAACATAACGCTTTACCATTCATTAAGAATCTAGTTGGTGGTATTTCCGGTAGATTATGTTTTTCGGTTACTATTCTTAACCATTTGGCAACATCGTCACGTGACCATTGTCGTGGATCTAGAAATTCAACCGATAAGTACACAAGTTTTCGAACGATCACTATTTTTAAATAACAATAATCGAGTAGTTGGCCATGCATTTTCTAACCTCATCTCTATTGACAGATGAATTAAACCACGAACTACGTCTACAAATTCATGGCCAATTTTAAATTGAATTACCGTTATATTTACCTCTTGGTAGATTCTCTAATTCGTCATCTTCAACCCATTGATTTGTGGTTCTTGTTGATAATAAAGATCGATAATGGCGTAGATCTTGTTGTGTTTCCAATAATGTCATTCTGTATTTGATTAATTCACTGTAATAACCTATTTTGATGGGCTACTGGAATTGAGAATAATCACAAGTTACGCCACTGGTTAATGTAAAAATATGCAGGATGTTTACCCCCATACTACAAGGTGGAATATCCTGTAGTATAAATGGACGATAATAGTGAATCACCCTGTATACATATCGGAAATACAAGATGTCCCACAATGATTGGACTTTTATTAGAAAATAAACAGTACTGCCAACTTTACAGAAACGAATTAACTAATAGCATCGTTTATAATGAGACATCCTGTATAAATAGTTACAATTATATTATTTTCTACCCCTATTATGTTTATTTGTATTATCCACTAGAGGGTTGTTTATATTTGCGGATGTCGACTGTCGGAAATTGTTTTCGTTCTGTAGAAAGCCAAGGAAACACCCCCTTCCTGTCGCTCTATATTTTGTTCGTTTACTAGCCAATAAATACCGGATGTTCCATTTAAAATTCTTTCGTAAATTATAAATGACGTGTAAATTTAACCACGATAATAAAAGCAAAAACACTACAGTATGTTTCTAGTAGATATCGCCGTTACTGTATATAAAACAAAATTTAAAATTTCAATCAAAGTGAGTAGTGGATAAAAACAAACGAACTAGATTTAAATGAATTTGAATCAAAGTGAGTCGTGGATAGGAAAAACTGACAATCGGTTGAAATTTACGAACAAGCTACGAGTTACGTTCCCAATTGATTGAGATTAATTGTGGGGATATTTAAAGAATTTTTAACACCCCCTATGACACGTAATTTCCGGAATTTTTAAAGTGTCCGGAAGCACTTAATTTAAGCGATGGATTTTTAGATAAGGGGGTGG
The DNA here is from genome assembly GCA_020740385.1 of Mylabris phalerata. Classification (NCBI taxonomy): domain Eukaryota; kingdom Metazoa; phylum Arthropoda; class Insecta; order Coleoptera; family Meloidae; genus Mylabris; species Mylabris phalerata. The sequence goes on along the minus strand of JAJEOX010000142.1, from coordinate 332,075 downwards.
AGTTTCCTCAAGAATCAACAGACATATGTTTCAAAATTAATTATCGGATATAATCGAAATATAACGAGTGTTCCACACTATTCTACCCCACAATTGGATTATTCTGTGTCGTAACTTATTTCGTACACTTTCACAAATAATATCAAGCAATCTAGGATTGAAAATAAACAAGATACGCCAACTTCGAGATAATCGTGGTGGTTATAGAGAGGAATATGTCCGGATTAGAGAGTGAATTGACAAGTAATAAACGCAAAAAAACAGGTGAAATGTCCCGATTAGGGAGGGATTTGATAAATTTTGTAGAAATATACGAGAAACAAAACAATAACGTCTCACCTTTCTAGACACGGTTTATTCTAATTAATCACAGCCAACTGTTGTCGATTTAACACAATTATAACAAAATCTAATCGGAATTGTAGCCGCCCCAGCCCCCTCCCTAATATTTATTTTTCGGAAATATGTAAAAAGACGTCATTATATACTTTTAACAAATAAATAAATAAAAAATAATAAATAATTCCTATATAAAGGACGTCCACTAGTTTTAGACAGGATATCCGTATCCTTGCCTATATATACAGGGTGTCCGATAATATTTCATTAATAGTTGGCTGTGCCTGTTATTACGTCACGTTGCAGTTTTGTTCGAACAATTGACAAATGTCAAATTTGAAAATCTATGAAGCAATCTACGACCTACAGTCGACAATATAGCCAATTACAAAGTGAATTATCATTGGACGTGCTGTATATTGTTTAAATATGTATAGAAAAACCCTATTTTTCAACAATAACAACAAAATTTTCGGTTTATTTTATACACGTTGTTTAATACAGGAAAAGGAAACTTATTATCACCGATTTTTCACAATTGCTATTATCATTTTTCCGTTGCATTATTTACTTATTTCCTATCTTTTTATCTATTATTGTTGTATTATTACTAATATTACTATTATTGGTAGTAAACAAAATTAATCAAGGAGACTGTGATAACAACTACAACAATAAATAATCAACTCACCTATGTGTTATCGTGTTTGTTTGTTTTTATTTTTGTTTCGAAACAAATTCCTACAAGTAGATCCGTTAAGGGTGGTAACTGGCCACTGAATGGTCCGATTTGACGGACACGACTACTAGATTCCTATATTTAACAACAAGGGGTTGGGTTTTCAGGGTGTATTTCTATATTTGTATATGCTAAACAGAGATGGGCAATATTGAATAGGGGTGGGGGTTGATTTATTCGACAACTATAGTCAAGATTGCTTATATCCGGTCCATTGGGTTTTCAGGCATGAAACGGCAATTAATTTCGATTTAATTGGTTTTCAGGTTATATACAGGACGATCTATAATTGGCGCATATTAAATGACTTACGTCGCAACTAGAGCCATAAATATATCACGATAATTCAGCTTGTAGTTGGCTGTGTTTTGATTAAGTAATGTCGTAGTTTTGTTCACATAAATGTATTAAAATACGAATCAATCTACGACATTATAACCAAGACACAGCCAACTAGAAGATGAAATAATTGATATACTTACAAGATTCACCCTGTATATTCAATTAATAGCCAATTATAGACTTCTTTTCGTTTAGTCAATTGTTTAGAGACAAAGCCGCCTTATTGTCGAAATAACAAGCAAGATAATAGATTTATAGTAGGCGAAATAATTACAAATATCCGGTTATAGTGAACAATGGTGTTCGTTTATAACGAAAACTGTGGTTTCTTTCATAAATTCCATTGATTTTTTTCGATTTTTTCCCAATTTTCGAAAATTACCACCGGAAACATCTGCCATCTAGATTTATCAACAACAATAACAACTTCCGTTATTTTTTCTCACTTTTTCGATTCTTTTGTATTGTTCGATACGGTAACGGACAGGTGTCCATCTCGCGTCTTTGTTGGGCCATAAAGACGCCAATAATAAAATTTACAATTAGTTTTTATTTATTTTCGATCTTCAGCTGTATTTACGCACGAGAAGATGAATGAAAGCCGGAAATACATGGCGATTGAAGATATCCGGTCTTCAGTTCATTCGGTATTTGGTTATTGTTGGAAAAATTGCCGAAACTTGACCGGAACACGTTTAAATTGAAACCGAATCTAATGGGGCGCAGGTAAAAGGGTTGATAATTTATTATACCCTAAATATAGGGTGTTTACCGTTGTGAATTGGCGCAAATTACGGCACGTAAGTCGTAATTTAGCTCTTTTATTACAACAATTGGAAAATACAAAATGGCCGATTAATTATTCTAAACAAAAAAGTTGAAGAGTTAGCCATGGATTTGGTGTGAACGTAGCCTCAACCACATCAAACAACCGTGTCGATCAACGTTGCCACATTTAAATCAAAATCAATTTTAACTATCTACAAATTGTATAATAAAATTAAAAACAATTACCCAAAATATCACTAATTATTATTATAAATTTTGGGATTTATTCAAATATTGTAGAGTTATTAGAAATTTAATTGTATCGAATTACAGGTATAACGGAAATTTGATAACGTGGCAATTATGAAATGTCATTTATTCTAGAAACATAACCTGCAAATTATCGAATTTTACGATCGGAAAATTACCTGGAAAAATCCATAAATGTAAGTTTTCCTTTAATTAAAAATCTTGGAAATTCTGTAAAAATTAATAATTCAAATTCTAGAAATGATTAATTATTAAAAATTATGATTTAATCGTAAAAGTGGGAGTGGTTGATTCTGATCTAGAAATATCGAAAAATCAACCCCAATCACGCCTTAAATACCCCCAATTATAGCGAAATTGATGGTAGATTTACGTAATTATAGAATTTAATAATTTCTAGAAAAACTCCACCATGGATGAAGATCTATTGCGGCAACGCTTACAAGAGTTCAAACCGGCCCCCCTGATCGATTATGAAGCTGATGATAAGGCAGAATTGATTGAAATACCGATGGTGAAAGAGGACGATAACAATATCGATTTGGCTAAAGCGAATTATTTGAATTTCCTGAATAATCCAGAAATTAAACGCTCTTCGGAGGAGATTATCCGCAAATATGGTGTCGGCACGTGCGGACCGCGCGCCTTTTACGGTAAATACCAATAAATCAAGCCGGAAACTGTAATTAAACATCAATTGTAGGTACAACCGATGTACACCTAGAATTGGAGCAACGTTTAGCCGAATTTTTGTGTGTCGAAGAATCGATAATTTACTCCTACGGTTTCGTTGCAATATCCAGCTCGATAGCCGCTTATTGCAAACGAAACGACACGGTTTTCGTGTCGGATAAAGCGAATTTCCCCATCGAACAAGGCCTATTGGCGGCGAAAAGCCGAATTGTCCGTTTCCAACACAATAACCCCACCAATCTTCGAGAGAAATTGCAAGAATCAGCGTTGAAAAACGAGAAGTTACGACGATCCCGGAAATTCTTGATAATTGAAGGCATATCGTGGCAAACCGGTGAATTATGCCCGTTACCGGAATTCTTGGAGATTGCGGAAGAATTCAAATTGCGCGTATTCCTCGAAGAGAGCTACACAATCGGTGTATTTGGTCGAAATGGTCGGGGATTAACCGAATTTTACGGTATCGACCCGTATCGGTTGGATATGATTTTTGGTACTTTAGAGGGTGCTTTTGGTTCTATCGGTGGTTTTTGTGCTGGTACCAATTTGACGATTGAACACCAACGATTATCGGGTAGTGGTTATATTTTTTCGGCTTCATTACCAACGTATTTAGTTAAAGTTGTATTGAAATCGATTGAAATGATTGGTAATCAACCGGAATTATTCCAAAAATTAACACAAGAATTCCATCAAAATTTGATTGATTACGGTTTTAATGTTATCAGTCATCGATTATCACCGTTTAAAATCATCAAATTCAATGATAAAGACTTGAAGGCCGAAATTTATCGATTTTGTAAAGATAAAGGGGTGCATTTTTTGAAACGAGACGACGATTTGATGGTCAATTTGAATGTGGAATTGTTGGATAAACCGGAAAATTATCGGCGAATTTTGGAGGTTTTCCAACAGGCCGGCTTATTGTTAGAAAATTAGAAAATTTAAGCTTTAATTTTTAGAAAAAATCGAGATAAATCGTCTCTAATTGATTTAAAAATTCGAATTTCTTGTTCCTCATCCATTTCGTCCAAATAACGTGACAGCAACACACTTCCGGTTCCTTCAAATTCCACGTACAACTGTAATTTCGATTTTATTATCCGGTAAACAACCCTCAATAATTTTAAAGCGAGGAAAATTATTAAATTTGATACTTAATTTACTTATAATTAATTAATTAATTGGATCGATATTACAATTACACTCGATTGAATCTAATTCACGAAACACTGGAATTAATTTCCATAATATACAGGGTATTTCCCGATATTTCTCCCCACAGTAGCGTATTTCTTCGTCTAAAATAGGGGTGAATTTGTTTTGGAAAACTTGAGGAAATTCTCGATTATAGTGGAAAATCTTAGGGTATCTTTTTCTTTTATTTTCCTCTATAATTTGTTTCAATCGATATCTTGCTTATTTAATGAGATATTGTAATGAATATAAGGGCATTAGAAAGAGTACTTTAAGGAGTATTAAGGGCGTTTTCCGATTGGGAAAATTCCACTAGAATTGTGAGTTACAGAGAAAAATTTCAGAGCCTGTTTTTATCCTCAATTTCCTCTATAATTAACTCAATTTTCCAGTGATTTTCCTAAAAAATATAAAAAACTGAAAGAGCTTTCCAGATCTCCAAGAAATCTTCCAATAAATTTGTTAGCTTTCTTGAAAATTCAACTGAAATTTGAGCGTCTATTTCGATACGACACCTAAAAAGTGCCAATTTTGAATCACCGATTTCTCCCTTATTTAAAGACTTATTGTAATCAACTCAATAACGTTGGAAAGAGTATTTTAAGGCGTATTTAAGAGCTTGTTTCTTGTGGAAAATTCCACTTGAATTCTGAGTTGTAGATAAAAATTTCCGCGTTTTTTTCCCATCGTATTTCTTCCTTATTTTCCTCTCTAATTAACCCAACAGTATCAATTTTTCAATGATTTCTCTAGAAAATATTGAAAACTCAAAGAGCTTTTCAGATCTCCAAGAAATCCCCCGATAAATTTGCTACTTTTCCTGAAAACTGAACTGAAACTTGTTAATCAATTGATTTAAAAATTCAAATTTCTTGTTCCTCCATCGATTTCGTTCAAATAACGTGACAGCAACACACTTCCAGTTCCTTCAAATTGTTGAATAATTTCACGTACAACTGTAATTTGGATTTTATTATCCGGATAATAATTGTAGAGAGTTATTCACAAATTGGTAAACAGCCCTCAATAATTTTAAAGCGTGGAAAATTAGGGATCGAATCTTAAATTATTAAATTTGATACTTAATTTACTTATAATTAACTAATTAAATGGATCGATATTACAATTACACTCGATTGAATCTACTTCACTAAACACTGGAATGGATTATACCACATTAATTTCCATAATATACAGGGTATTTCCCGATATTTCTCCCCACTGTAGACTTGTAAACGTAGGTCGGCTTCTTATTTCAACTCTATAATCTACATTACCGACTGTTCCAACAGATTGTCGGTAATACAGATCGCTAAAATGAAACAATTACTTCAACTTTGTAATCTGCATTATCGACAATCGGTAAAGCAGATTGCTAAACTGAAACAAGAAACCGACCTACGTTCACAAAACCATAGCCAACTGCGAGGAGAAATATCGTGAAATACCCTCAATAATCAAAGACGTACGTTACACAATTTAAGCATTCTTAATTATCGAATCATAAGCTTGAAATATAAACGGTGCCACTTCCACCGAACGTGTCTTTAAACTTAATGTAGCATGATTAACACCGGGTTGTAATTTTAATTCCAACAATACCCAAATATTATTGGTTAATTTCAACGATTGATACAACATATCTTGCCCTTCAACATTACGTTTAGCTATTGTAAAAATATTATTGTAAGTCATTTTCGTTGATATCTGTTCAGCGTTATTATTTTTAATATCATTCAATGTAAATTGGACTTCATTAACTGACGGTATGTCACGCCAAGTTGTCAAAAATACCCTTTTATCCAAAGTACCATCCTCCACAAATAGGATTTGTATCGGTATCTGGCAAGCATAATAGAAGACATCAACGTTATTCTTGATTGCCACTTGTAGAGTTATCAACGGTTCCATCCGTTGTATTGGTCCGTTTGTACTCAACGGTAGATTATATTCGAGACTTTGCCCCGGTTGTAACAACCCTAAATTCAATGGGGATGCTGGTGCTATACCGAAACTATTCTTATTGAATTGTATTGCAAAATTCGACATAGCCTGCATTGCTTTATTTGTAAAAGTCAAATCCATTGACATTTGACTGTTGCGTCGCGAAAAAGTACCGAAAATTTCCATCCCTTTACCCTTGTCGGCGGGTAACCAACAGATTTTCGGCGGACTATACATTGTGGGGGTTGATGATAAACCGAAAATATCCCCCAATAAACCGGTAGTCGATGGGGCTACTTCTGTTGTTGTTGTTGTTGTTGTTGTAGTAGTACTACCTAAGAGAACATCTAAACCACCCCCTAATAAATCAACATTACTTGTTGTAGTAGATGGTGGTTGTTGTGTTAAACTACCACCAATATCCATCGATAATAAATCACCAATTAGTGAATCTTGACTCGGTATTACTGTTGATTCTTGTTGTTGTTGTTGTGGTGGTGGTACTACTAAATCATCGTTGTTTTGTTTCGGTGGTAAACTCTTACGAATACCGGCACTTCTACCCTCAACGAAAGCCGTTGGGGGTTTATGATAAACACTAGCCAATGATGAAATATGACAAATTAATTCATCCAATAGGGTAGGTTCTAATAGATCTGTCTCTTCGGATATTAGCGGTTTATCGGCTAGTACCACTTCTTTAGCGGCAGCTGGATCGGTACTTAATAGGCGCCAATAAATAAAACCACGATCCCTTAAATCGGGATTATCACTATCTTGGGTTGCTAAACTCAAAACATGTTGGACTAAAGTTTGAGTATGCGTGGGTCGTTTTAAAAACAATTTAACTACTGCCGTTAATAATTGGAGTTGTACTTGGGGATTTTCATCGGCAAATCCTTCAAGGAAACTATCCAATAATTCATCGGCATTATCGATACGTTCAGCGTATTCACCAATTATCCAAACCATACTAGCTCTTGCTTCCGGTTCATCTAAAGTATCCAAATTTTCACACAACGTACTGATGATACTTTCGTATTTATTCGGGTACTTCCTGAAGATATCTTTAATTACAACAATAGCCTCTTGGACAACATAATTGACTTTCGTTTGGATTAAATCTAGAAGGGTTGAAACACACCGTTCGGCCGATGGTTCAACTTTTATAGCACACCGACCGATAGCCCTTACAGCTTTCCTAACAAAATCCACATCAACTTCAGTTGCGTACTCTTTCAATTCGCTTAAAACTTGAGCTATATTCGCTTGTGAAGCTAAACGTATCATTATATCTAATTTTTCTAATTTCACATAAATCGGATCGTTGTATTTAACGAAGAATACTTTCATTTCATGTTTTAGAATATCCGGTTTTTTCTGTACAATCAAGTTGATATTTCTTAATGCCACATATTGGACTTCCGGTTCGGATGATAATAGAGTTACAAGTGGTGGTGCTAATTTCTTGCTTAAAGTATTACAAAATTCCTGATCGTTCGATAGGATTTCCATCATTTTCATTAGAACTTTAACGGCTGATAGGACGACGGCTGCATTGGCGTGGGCTAATCGGGGTGTGATTCGTTCGCAGATACTTTGGGCTTCACGGTCGTCTTTCAGGTTGTAATTCGATAGGGAATCCAAGATGAAAACTTGGCCCCATTCAGTGCATTCATTGAGGGCGGTCAATAATTTATTGATCGTTACAGTATTTAATTCTAAAATTAGATTAGATTAGAATTTGAGTCAATTTTAAGGGGTGTCACTCGTCAAAAATCGTTAGTTTCTCCCTTAATTTGATAGTTGAAACGATGCATAAAATCTTAATGGAAAGCGTATTTCTTCGTCTATAATAGGGGTGGATTTGTTTTGGAAAACTTGAGGAAATTCTCGATTATAGTGGAAAATATTAGAGTATCTTTTTCTTATATTTTCTTGAATTTTCCTCAATAATTTACCTTTATTTTAATCATCGATATCTCGCTTGTTTAATGAGATATTGTAATGAATATAAGGGCATTAGAAAGAGTACTTTAAGGAGTATTGAGGGTGTTTTCCGATTGGGAAAATTCCACTAGAATTGTGAGTTGTAGAGAAAAATTTCAGAGCATGTTTTTCTTTATTTTCCTCCATAATTAATCCAATTTTTCAATAATTTTCTTATAAAATATTAAAAATTGAAAGAGCTTTTCAAATCTCCAACAAATCTTGCAATAAATTTGTTAGTTTTCTGAAAATTCAACTGAAACTTGACGGTCTATTTCGATACGACGCCTGGAAAATGCCAATTTTGAATCACCGATTTCTTCCTTATTTTATGACTTATTGTAATGAACTCAATAACGTTGGAAAGAATATTTGAAGACGTATTTAAGAGCTTTTTTCTTGTGGAAAATTCCACTAGAATTCTAAGTCGTAGAGAAAAATTTTGGAGCATGTTTTTATCGAATTTCTTCATTATTTTCCTCTATAATTAAATTTTTCAATGATTTTCTTACAAAATATTAAAAAGTGCAACAGTTCTTCAGATCTCCAAGAAATCTTCCAATAAATTTGTTAGTTTTCCTGAAAACTGAGCTCAAACTTGAACTGAAAAATGGCAATTTTCAATCACCGATTTCTCCCTTATTTAATAACTTATTGTAATGAATTCAATGGCATAGAAAAGAGTATTTTAAGAGGTATTTAACAGCTTTTTTCTTGTGAAAAATTCCGACCGAATTTTGAGTTATAGAGGAAATTCTTTGAGTATGCGTTTCGCTTATAATTTTCCGTTATAATTCAACAAATATTATCGATTTTTCATTGATTTTCTTATAAAATAAAAGCAAATTGAGTGCATTTTCTGAATTTTCTAGAAAAGTTCCCGTAAAATTCAGAATTTCACAAAATTTTCCAAATATGCAAATATGATTGACCAAATTCCTTTTTTTTAATGAGTTGTACCCCCTTTAATTGAACTCTGAATTGTAGATAAAAATTTCAGAGCTTTCGTATTTCTTCATTACTTTCCTCTATAATTAAGCCAATAGTATCAGTTTTCCAATGATTTTCTTGTAAAATATTAAAAAATGAAAGAGCTTTTCAGATTTTCAAGAAATCTTCCAATAAATTTGTTAGTTTTCCTGAAAATTCAACTGAAACTTGACGGTCTATTCCGATACGACGCCTGGAAAATGCCAATTTTGAATCACCGATTTCTCCGTTATTTAATGACTTATTGTAATGAACTCAACAACGTTGGAAAGAGTATTTGAAAGGGTATTCAAGACGGTTTTTCTTGTGGAAAATTCCGACTGAATTTCGAGTTATAGAGGAAAATCTTGTAGCATGCGTTTCACGAATAGTTCAACAAATTTTATCGATTTTTCATTGATTGTCTTATAAAATAAAAGCAGATTGAGCGCATTTTCCATTCTTCTAGAAAACTGCTCGTAAAATTCAGAATTTCCCCCAAAATTTTCAAAATACGCTCATTATTGCCCAAATTCCTTTTTTTAATGAGTTGTACAGCCTTTAATTGAACTCTGAGTTGTAGATAAACATTTCGGAGCATGTCTTTATCGTATTTCTTCCGTATTTTCCTCTATAATTAATCCAATCGTATCAATTTTCCAATGATTTTCTTATAAAATCTTAAAAAATGAAAGAGCTTTTCAGATCTTCAAGAAATCTTCCAATAAATTTGATAGTTTTCCTGAAAATTCAACTGAAACTTGGAGGTTTATTTTTTGACGGGATGCCTGAAAAATACCAATTTTCAATCACCGATTTCTCCCTTATTTAATGACTTGTTGTAATGAATTTAACAGCATTGGAAAGAGTATTTTAAGCGGTATTTAATACGGTTTTTCTTGTGGAAAATTCCAATTGAATTTTGAATTACAGAGGAAAGTCTTGGAGCATGCGATTCCCTTGTAATTTAACAAATATTATCGACTTTTCATTGATTTTCTTACAAAATAAAAACAGATTGAGCGCATTTTCCAAATCTTGTAGAGAATTTCCCCGAAATTTTCCAAACAAATACGCTCATACTATTGACCAAATTCCTTTTTTTTCTGATGACTTGTACCGCCTTTAATTGAACTCCGATTGTGAGTTGTAGATAAAAATTTTCCACTATAATTAAGCCAATAGTACCAATTTCCCAATGATTTTCTTACAAAACATTAAAACATGAAAGAACTTTCCAGATCTCCAAGAAATAATCCAATAAATTTGTTAATTTTCCTGAAAACTGAACTGAAAGTTGACGATCTATTTTTCGATACAACGCCTGAAAAATGCCAATTTTCAATCACCGATTTCTCCCTTATTTAATGACTTATTGTAATGAATTCAATAGCATTGGAAAGAGTATTTCAAAGGGTCTTCAATAGCGTTTTTCTCGTGGAAAATTCCGACTATTTTGAATTATAGAGGAAAATCTTGAAGTATGCGTTTCGCTTATAATTTTCCCTTATAATTCAACAAATATTATCAATTTTTCAATGATTTTCTTAAAAAATATTAAAAAATGGAAGAGTTTTTCAGATGTCCATGAAATCCTCGAATAAATTTGTTAGTTTTCCTGTAAATCGAAACTTGGGGGTTTATTTTTCGATAGGATTCCTGAAAATTTTCAATCACCGATTTCTCCCTTATTTAATGACTTGTTGTAAAGAATTCAATAGCATTGGAAAGAGTATTTTAAGGGGGTTTCAATAGTGTTTCTCTTGTGGAAAATTCCGACTGTATTTTGAGTTATAGAGGCAAATCTTGAAGTATGCGTTTCGCTTATAATTTTCCCTTATAATTCAACAAATATTATCGATTTTCAATAGATTTTCTTCTAAAATAAAAGCAAATTGCGCGCATTTTCCAAATCTTCTAGAAAACTTCCCCTAAATTTTCCAAATATTCAACCAAATCAATAAAACCTGACGCATCGTTTCAACTATTAAATCGATAAAAAATCCCCCTTTTTTAATGAGTTGTACCCCTTTTAATTGGGATTTATTTACCAACTAACGGCTGTCCAGTGGGGCTACTCTCGTTAATTTCGGATAGAGCAGCAACAGCATTGGCAACAACCATCGGATTCGAATCGCTCAACAATTCTTTCAATTGCTCTAAAAAGCCTTGATCTTCAACCAAACCGGACGAAATATCGTACAATTTAGCCACACAAACAGCCGCTGTTTTCCTAACATAAGGATCTTCATCTTTCAGACATTTCCTCAACGGTTCACACAAATATTCGGTGATTTTATCAACACGAATACAGCCCATTGTACGTACGGCTAGGGCACGTATTAACGGATTTGGATCCTCGCAATCCTGGCCGACAAAATAAACGGGGATTTGTTAGGAATATTGTCGATTTCTAAACGGATTTCTTCAAGAAAATAGTCAAAAATCGATTTACCTTGATTAGTTGTGATGTAGGCAAATCCTTGCAATAAAAATCAAAAATTTCAGAGAGTCTGACAGATTACAATTTTAACAAGCAAACTCGTCTTTCCATTTTGTATTTTTATTCAAATTCTCTTTGAATTTTCCACGAAATTAAAGCAAATTCTAACTCACCTTAACGAACGTATTAACGGCCATTATAGCCATATCCGGTTGCGATTTGGCGTAATTCATCAAATACAAGTAGACCAATTTCTTCAATTCCAAATTATCGGTCTGCATGCAGTTTACAACGTCGGGAAATAGGGCCGAAACGTCCTTACCGACAGTCATCGAGGCGATCACCTGAAAACCGAATTTCTCGTAAAAAAAACTCGACAATTGTGCGGATTAATCAACGACAATCACCTTCTTTACGGCTTCCTTCTTCTTCTCTTTCTTATCGTTGTTCAATTCGGATTTTAATTCGAAAATTTCACCCTTCTTGGTGGTCGTGAAGTACTTCGAATCGGTCATTGTGACCTAAACTGGAATTACAAAAACCGATAGAAAATTCGAAAATATTTGGAAATTTGGGATAATTTACCGGATTTTTGGACGATTCGCTTCAATTTTCGAGGAGAATTTGCGAAATTTCCACCTACCGGAAAACACCCACTGTTATTGACAACTTGACACTTCACTAGTGCTTTTATTGGGTTAATTTGGTGGTACTGGTAGAGCGGTAAATTTGAAATTCGCCGAGAATTCTGCCTATCATCGAAATTTAATAATTTATCGAAAATTAATAATCTACTTTAATATTAGAAATTGTATCAAATTAGCAATATTTATCGAATATATGAATTTAATGTGGATTTATTTGCGAAATTATTGTTTCCGGTTATTTTAAATTCATCAAATTGGCTACAATGATAGAGCGGCAAATTCAAAATTTGCTACATTTACTTATTGTTTTATTCGACTATAAGAAATTGTATCTTCTATAATTGGAGAATAATTGTGATGATTAATTAATTAGTTTAAATTTATTATATTATAATTAATTATTGATTGACATTTGGTGATTTTTTCCGAGGTTGGTACAACTTATGACATTTGACAACTACGAACCGTTTTTGTTTTTTCTTCGATATTTCTCCGAAAAAAAATGGAAGAAAATTCACCAAAATTAATTGATATTAACGATAATTCAATAATTCCAATTAACTCGCCTATGGTAATTTAATTAATTTAATTAATTCCAATTAAATTTGTAAATTAATTAAAATTTCGTAATTTCAGTTTTCACTCGGTAGAAGTCTAACTTGTAATCATGTTGTTGAAAGTATGAGTGTATCGAGGATACATTGTTTTATTCAAAAGAATGATAAGAAATTTACGCTAATCGATCGGGTAGGTTATCAAATTTCAACCCCCAAAACTACCAGCCAAAAAGTGAGGTTATGTCGACTGTGATTATTTCTCGAAATTTTACGTTTCGCCATTAAAAAAAAAACAACCACCAGGGAGATTATTGAGTTTAAATGCACGAAATCAACCCTTTATTGTTGTATCACCCTTTAAAATAGTTTTATCGTCCCTTTAAATCGATGATAAAATCACAGGAATCTCGATTTGAGACGTAAATTTTCGGAAATAATCGCCTATTATTATCAATATTGATTACAAGATTAGATTTCTGTGATTTTATCTTGTACACCCCTATTAGGGGTGATTTTTTCTATTAATTTAATTGTCTCCAACAGAGCACCAATGGTACCCTAGTCAATGGCCATTTGATCAAATTTAATGCATCTATTGATTTAAATCATGGTGATTTAATTAAATTCGGTACAATCATTTATGAATTCCGTGATGATCACAATGATCAAAATAATTGTGATAATAGAACAACAACAACAATGAATATTAATGAAATTGGAGAGAATCAACCGACAACCTCTAAAATTAATGATAAGAATAATGATGAAATTCCAAGTGATAATAAAATTCCAGAAATTGATAATGAAAGTACACAAAAATCGACAGATACACCACCGAATATTGTCGAAATTGCTAATGTTGAACTTCTACCAGTTGCTGAAGAATTCGAAATACCATTTGAAACGAATTCGATAACAAATAATGATAATAATAGTGATAAAAATACGGATATTGATGATGATAATAGGGTGGTAGAATCAAAAATTGATAATATCGAACCCCAATTGAATAAATCAATGGAGAATACAATGGATACAGAATTGACTTGTAGTATTTGTAGTGAATTATTTATAAAGGCTGTAACGTTAACATGTTCACATACGTTTTGTAAATTTTGTATAAGTGAATGGCAAAAGAATCGTAAACAATGTCCAATTTGTCGACAATCGATAACAACAATTACACCAACTATTGTTCTGGATAATCTAATTGAACATGTAATTATCTTTTCTATTTGATTTTCAATCATTTTCCACTTTAAAACAACGCCATAGTTGGCTATAACTCTACTACTAGTGTCGTAGCTTGACTCAGACACTGTCAAGTGTCAGATTTAGTCGAATACGACACTATACCTGGCCAACTACAAGATACAAAGTTGTCTTCTTTCAAGAATTCTACTTTAAAATCACCCCAAATTGTCTAATTCACCTCACAGTTGGCTACAACTTTGCTATTAGTGTCGTAGCTTGATTCAGATACTGGTAAATATCAAATTTAGTTGAATATGAAGCAATCTACGACACTGTCTGGCCAACTATGAGGTACAGAGTTGGTGTTCTTCCAACAATTCTACTTTGAAATTGCCCCATAGTTGGTTATGACTTTGGTACTAATGTCGTAGCTTGATCCAGATACTGTCAGGTGCCAGATTTAGTTGAATATGAAGCAATCTACGACATTATAACTATTAAAGTTGTCGAATTTATCTCATAATCGGCTATAAGTTTGGTCCATAATGTCGTAGCTTAATTCAGATATTGGCAACTGTCAAATTTACTAAAATATGAAGCAATCAACGACACTATACGACATACAAAATTTGTATTTATCTTTTTTATTTTATTTTCAATAATTTTCCACTTTAAAACAACTCCATAGTTGGCTACAACTTTGCTGCTAGTGTCGTAGCTTGATTCAGACACTGTAAAGTCCAAGATTTAGTCGAATATGACACAATCTACGACTTTTACAACTTGTATTATAGTTATCAAGTCATAATCGGCTATGATATTTCTACTAGAATCGTAGCTTGATTCGAACAAATTTAGTCAAATATGAAGCAATTTACGACACTATGTAACCAAGATATTAGCCAATTATGATCTACAAATTTGTATTCTTCGATAATTTCATTGAACATGCGATTATTTTCAAGAATTTTATTTTAAAACAACCGTAAATTGTCTAATTTACCTCATAATTGGTTATGATTTTGGTGTATAATGTCGTAGCTTGATTCAGATACTGGAAAGTGTCAAATTTAGTAAAATATGAAGCAATCTACGACCAATTACATACGAGGTACAAAGTTTGTCTTTTCTCCAAATTTCTACTTAAAATCGCCCCAAATTGTCTAATTAACCTCACAGTTGGTTATGACATTGGTACTAATGTCGTAGCTTGATCCAGATACTGTCAGGTGCCAGATTTAGTTGAATACGAAGCAATCTACGACATTACAACTATTAAATTTATCGAATTTATCTCATAATCGGCTATGAATTTGGTGCATAATGTCGTAGCTTGATTCAGATATTGGCAAATGTCAAATTTAGTAAAATATGAAGCAATCTACGACACTACCTGGCCAACAAAATTTGTCTTCTTTCAACAATTTTACTTTAAAATCACCCCAAATTGTACAACAATTCTACTTTAAAATCACCCCAAATTGTCTAATTGACCTTACAGTTGGTTATGATTTTGGTACTAGTGTCGTAGCTTGATTCAGACATTGTAAAGTATCAGATTTAGTCGAATATGAAGCAATCTACGACATTACAACTGTATTAAAATTATCAAGTCATAATCGGCTATGACTTTTCTACTAGAATCGTAGCTTGATTCAGACAAATTTAGTCAAATATGAAGCAATTTACGACACTACGTAACGAAGACATTAGCCAATTATGATGTACAAGTTTTATATTTTTTCAATTTTTATTCTTCGAGAATTTCATTTATTTTCAAGAATTTTATTTTAAAACAACCGTAAATTGTCTAATTTACCTCATAATTGGCTATGACTTTGATGTATAATGTCGTAGCTTGATTCAGATAATAACAAGTATCGAATTTAGTAAAATATGAAGCAATCTACGACATTGCATGGCCAATTAAACGAGTTACAAAGTTTGGCTTCTTTCAAAATTTCTACTTTAAAATTGCCCCACAGTTGGTTATGACTTTGGTACTAATGTCGTAGCTCGATTCAGACACTGTCAGATGCCAGATTTAGTTGAATACGAAGCAATCTACGACATTACAACTATCAAACTTATCCGAATTTATCTCATAATCGGCTATAACTTTTGTACTAGTATCGTAGCTTGATTCAGACAAATTTAGCCAAATATGAAGCAATCTAGGACATTACGTAATCAAGACATTAGCCAACTATGAGGTACCAATTTTCTATTTTTGCAATTTTTATTCTTTGATAATTTCATTGAACACGCAATTATTTTCAAGAATTATATTTTAAAACAACCGTAAATTGTCTAATTTACCTCATAATTGGTGTATAATGTCGTAGCTTGATTCAGATTCTGGTAAATGTCAAATTTTGTAAAATATGAAGCAATCTACGACACAAAGTTGGTCTTCTTCCAACAATTCTACTTTAAAATCACCCCACAATTGGTCATGACTTTGGTACGAATGTCGTAGCTTAATTCAAATATTGTCAAGTCAAATATGAGGCAACTTACGACACTACGTAACTTCCAAAATTGTTGTCTCACAATTGGCTATGACTTTGGCATTAGTGTTGTAGCTTGATTCATACACTACTAACTGTTAAACTTAATCGAATATGAAACAATCTACGACATTATGCATGTAATTTATGGCCAGATTTTCTATTATTTTAATATTTTTGTAGATTATAACAAAACGTCCACAAGAAGAACGTGAATCACGTGAACAACAAATCAAATTCCGTGAAGAGAAATTATCGGAAGCCGGTCCAAGTAATAATCAACGAAAACGTCGTCGAAATCAAACAAATCGAACAAATGAACGACGATCACAACGACCACGTCGTAATAATCAAACAGATGGACCTGTAGCAACATCATCATCAACAATAACAACATCAAATGGTACAGTCATCCATAATCATATCATTCATATTGTATCGGATGATGATGGTGATTATGATGAGGATGATGATGATAATGATGAATCATTATTGGATACATTCGATGATTTTTTATATGGTGATAGTAATGATGATGATGATTTTGATGACGACGATGATGATGATTTCGATGGTACTTATACAGGATTACCAGGTCATTATTATGGTGGTTATGGTCGTTGTTATATTTGTGGTGATCATGGACATTGGGCTAATGGTTGTCCGTTAAAACGGCGATATTAAAAAACAATTCGATTTAAAGGGGAAATTCTCTGTTTGTACATGCTGTAATACAAGCATCATAGTATAAGGCCTGCTTTATTTCGTATGAAAACGTTTATTTGGGGCGCTATATCTAGCCATATGTTTTGATAGTTATAGGTTAGAATTAATTTTTTTTCAATTAAATTCGATTAAAAAATCTGATTATTTGATTATTTACAATAATTGATAATTCGTTGATTAACGTTCAGTTGGGGGCTCCTCCCATGGTCGCGGGCCGCGTACTTGCTCCCAATTATCGATATCCAAATCTTTAATTTTTTCGTATTCGGTCTCCAACGTGACTTCTTTCGATTTCTTCATCGGTATGCCCATTTTCTCTAAATCGCTGCGTTTCACCTGGGACGTTGTACTGAATTGATAGCGCAACTTCGAGAATTCCTGTAAACCAAACGAACCACCCAAAACGACAATCAGAAACGGCAAACCGTATTTAACGGAGCGCTTTCGAAGTAATTTCTCTAAATTTTGCAGAAATCCCGACATTCTAACCGGCGATTTTGAGGTTATGTCCACTCGAAAATTTGAGGTTATGTCCAATTACGAAACAATCGATCTCATATTCCTGTAGAAGTAACACGAAATGGTAACGAAATTACCACAAATTTCACACAAATCAAATAAAATAATTGACAATTAATCAATTAATTGAATTAATTTAAAAATAAATAAATTGATTGACTGACATTGAATCGGATAGATGTCGCCACAATCATCTGTCATTTGATACGTGGCTACTCTGATGTAGTGTTAATTAATAATATTTTTTAATTAAGCAAATTAATGTTCGATTCGAAATAATACGAGAATTCCAATAAAATTCGTTATTTTTTAATAATAATCTGTGATATGAAGTGAATTCTATTATAAAATCTCCATCCAAAATCTAAACTATTACTATTATTATTATTATTATTATTATTGCAAGAAATTCGAATATGGCTTTAAAGAAAGTTAAAGGCAATATTGAACGAATGTTCGATAAGAATCTAACGGATCTAGTTCGTGGAATTCGCAACAATAAAGAGAATGAGGTATTTCATTGATAAACAAAATTGAGGTTATGTCACTTGATTTATTCGAATTTCCATCAATTTCCAGGCTAAATATATTTCCCAATGTATGGAGGATATAAAACAGGAATTAAAACAAGATAATTTAGCTGTAAAGAGCAATGCAATCGCTAAATTAACTTACGTTAGTTTCGTTTTGAATCAACAACAAAGTTGGCTAATTTTCATTTGTTTATTAATTCTATTTGTAGCTCCAAATGTTAGGTTATGATATTTCATGGGCTGGTTTCAATATAATCGAAGTGATGAGTTCGAGTAAATTCACATTGAAACGAATCGGCTATCTGGCTGCCAGTCAATCATTCCATTCGGATTCGGAGGTGGTTCAATTTTACACTAGTCTTAGCCGATTATAATTGTCTAATTGTAGCTCTTGATGTTAACAACAAATATGATACGTAAAGAATTGAATTCACAGAATCAATACGAAGCTGGTTTAGCTTTAACATCATTAAGTTGCTATATTAGTACCGATTTAGCTAGAGATCTATCTAATGATATCTTAACTTTGGTTAGTTCGATTGAGGTTATGTTGAGTTGTAAATTAATCGTAATTTCCGTTATAGTTGAGTTCAACTAAACCGTATATCCGCAAGAAGGCCGTATTGATGATGTATAAAGTTTTCTTGAAGTATCCGGAGGCGTTGCGGCCGGCTTTTCCACGACTTAAAGAGAAACTCGAGGATCCCGATCCGGGTACGTTTGTCGTTGATTGAATCTCTAATTGTTATCAATTTTTGGTATTGTAGGCGTCCAATCGGCTGCTGTTAATGTTGTCTGTGAATTGGCCCGAAAGAATCCCAAGAATTATTTGAGTCTAGCTCCGGTTTTCTTCAAATTGATGACGACCAGTACCAATAATTGGATGTTGATTAAAATTATCAAATTAGTAAGTTTTATTTAGAAATTTGAATTATTTTCGGAAAAATAATGAAGTTTTCTTGTTTTGCAATATACGAGCCTGGACTTGGCCGTAAATTAAGCCAACCATTAATCAATATCGTTATCAGGTATTGATAATTAATTGAAATTCGATTTGTTGTAGTTTGGCGCATTGACACCCCTAGAACCTAGGCTAGGCAAAAAATTAATCGAACCGTTAACCAATTTGATTCATAGGTAGGTGCTTGTAATTTTATTCTATTCAATTTTTATTCAATAAAATCGAAAAATTATCGTATAATCAATCATATAATTTTTCTATTCTAGTACATCAGCAATGAGTCTACTTTATGAATGTATAAATACAGTAATTGCTGTATTGATAAGCATATCGGAGGGTATGCCAAATCATGCGGCAAGAATTCAATTGTGTGTACAGAAATTGCGGATTTTAATCGAAGATTCCGACCAGAATTGTAAGTAAACCTCTATTGTGGCCTAAATTTTGGTTACGTAGGTCGTAGATTGGTTCATATTTGATTTACGATTAAATAATGTAGTATCTAGTCGCCTATGATTTAATAATTCAGTTATAGAGGAAAAACATAGAAGGCTTAGCAAAATGACATTATTATAATTGAGGTTATATTTGAATATTTTATATGTTTTTTTCAGTAATTTCAGTAAATTTACATGAAAAAAATTGAATTTAATTGATTTACATTTGATTAATTAATTTCTTGTGTTTTAATTAAATAAATCCAAAAAATATCTATTTATATTTTGATAACAATTGAATTGACAGTTGTTTCTAAGCCTCCTATGTTTTGTTAGTTTCTTTCAGGAAGAAAATTAAAAAATTAAATACGCGAAATATTATTGAAAATTGCCTGAAATGAAGCCTGAAAGATTATTTAATTCGATAAAATTGCACTAAAAGTACGTAATTTGGGGTATTTGAGTTTAAAATTTCAATCGTCTAATAGCTATAGTTTCAAACATATGAATTCTTTAATGAATTTACAATATTCTACCCCCAAATAGTTGGGGTTGATGAAATAACGGCAATATCTCTAGGGTAGTTTAGATGGAACAACAATTCAGAAATTCTAGTCTATAGTGTCGTAGATTGGTTCATATTCCACTAAATTTACAATTTGTTCACTCGTCAGGTGTATGAATCAATCTACGATTACCTAAGAAGAGTATCTAGACGCCTATGATTTAATAATTCGGTTATAGAGAAAAACATAGTAGGCTTAGTATGACATTATTATAATTGAGGTTATATTTGAATATTTTTCATGGTTTTTTCAGCAATTTCAGCAATTTTTACATGAAATAATTTAATTTAGTTGATTTAAGTTTAATTAATTATCAGTTTCTTATGTTGTATTGCAAATAAATCCAAAAAATATTTATTTAAATGGTAATAACAATTGAATTGACAGTTGTTTCTAAGCCTCCTATGTTTTGTTAGTTTTTTTTTTCAGGAGGAAAACTGAAAATTTTAAATAACTGAAAGATTATCAATATCGCAGCTAAATATTTTTTTCTGTATCTAATCGAGTAAAACTACCGGATATTTTGTTTAAAATAAGCGAAATATTGAAAATTACCTGAAAGAAATATTAATTTCAGGTAAACACTGAAATAGAATTTAATTCGATACAATTCTACTGAAAGTACGTAATTTGGGGTATTTGAGTTTAAAATTTCAATCATCTAGTAGCTATAGTTTCAAAGATATGAATTTTTCTAATGAAACTACCAAATTCTAATTGGGGTTGATGAAATAATAAAAATATCTCTAGGGGTAGTTTAGATGGAACAACAATAGTAAAATAAATTTCAGAAATTCTAAGCTATATTGTCGTAGATTGGTTCACATTTCCCTAAATTTGCAGATGTATTAATCAATCTACGAGTGTCTAGTATCTAGTCGACTATGATTTAATGATTCGGTTATAGAGAAAAACATAGTAGGCTTAGTATGACATTATTATAATTGAGGTTATATTTGAATATTTTTCATGTTTTTTCAGCAATTTCAGTACCTTTTACATGAAAAAAATTGAATTTAGTTGATTTCAATTTAATTAACTATCAATTTCTTGTGTTTTTATCAAAATAAATTCAAAAAATATTTATTTATAGTAACAATTGAATTGACAGTTCTTCCACTAAGCCTCCTATGTTTTGTTGATTTCTTTCAGGGGGAAAATTGAAAATTTTAAATAACTGAAAAATAATCAATAAAGATTTTTTTTCTCTGTTTAATCGAGTAAAACTACCGAATGTTTTGTTTAAAATAAACGAAATATTATTGAAAATCGCCTGAAAGAAACATAAATTTCAGCTGAAACCTGAAATAGAATTTAATTCGATAATATTCAACTGAAAGTATGTAATTTTGGGTGTTTCCGTTTAAAATTTCAATCGTCTAATAGCAATAGTTTCAAACATATAATTTTTTTAATGAAACACTACAAAATTCTATTGTACCCCCATATAATTGGGGTTGATGAAATAACGACCATATTTCTAGGGGTAGTTTAGATGGATTAGAATTTCAGCAATTCTAGGCTATCGTGTCGTAGATTGGTTCATATTCCCCTAAATTTACAGGTGTATGAAACAATCTACGATTACCCAAGAAAAGTATCTAGACGCTTATGATTTAATAATTCGGTTATAGAGAAAAACGTAGAAGGCTTAGCAAAATGACATTATAATTGAGGTTATATTTGAACATTTTTCATGGTTTTTCAGCAATTTCAGCAACTTTTTCACGAAAAAATTGAATTGAGTTGATTTTAATTTAATCAACTACCAATTTTTTTATATTTTACATCAAATAAATCGAAAAAATATCTATTTATATGTTAATAACAATTGAATTAACAGTTGTTTCACCAAGCCTCCTATGTTACAATAGTAAAGTAAATTCTAGGCTATAGTGTCGTAGATTGGTTCATATTCCACTAAATTTACCAAGTGTATGAATCAATCTACGATATTATTCAATTGATTGATTATAGAGAATTAATTAACGCTATAATTGTGTAATTCTAGTGAAATATTTGGGTTTATTAGCAATGTCGAAGATTTTAAAGACTCACCCGAAAAGTGTACAGGCTCATAAAGATTTAATTCTACAATGTCTAGAAGACAAAGACGAATCGATACGTTTACGCGCTCTTGATTTATTATACGGTATGGTATCGAAAAAGAATCTAATGGAAATTGTTAAGAAATTAATGCTACATATGGATAAAGCTGAAGGTACAATTTATCGTGATGAATTATTGAATAAAATCATTTTGATTTGTTCGCAAAATAATTACCAATTTATAACGAATTTCGAATGGTATATTACCGTATTAATAGAATTAGGCCAAATGGAATTTAATACAAAACAAGGTTTAATTATTTGCCAACAATTAATGGATGTCTGCATCCGTGTACAAGCTATACGGAAATTTGCTATAAATGAAATGGCACAAATTCTACACGTTTATAGCCAACAAATCCAACAACAACAACAATTTATAATAATGCAAGACGTGTTATATTCAGCCGTATGGTTATCGGGGGAATTTGCAAATGAATTAGAGAATCCATTGGAAACATTAAAATCGATATTGAATTATAAAACTTTACCGCAACATATCGAAGCCTGTTTCATTCACAATATTTTGAAATTATTCGCTTTCATTATCAAACAATACGAATTAGAGAGGCGTTATCACGATATCTTAGATTTATGTCAATTAATTGAAATAAAATTGAATGATAGTCTAAAGAGTGGCGAATTAGAAGTACAAGAACGTTCGAGTACGTCGTTGATTATTATTAAAATCGTACGTGAAGAAATCGAAAGACATCAATTATTAGAACAACAACAACAAACCCCATTAATTGATAATAACGATTTAATTATCGATCCATTAGATGAGAATAATGAACAATTGAATAAGAAACAAACGAATTGTATTATTGCCGATGAATTGTTGAGTTTATTTGATGGGGAATTGAATCCGGTGGCTCCAAAGGCACAAAAGAAAGTACCAATACCGGAAGGGTACGTCGAATTTTCTAAATTTCTATCAAGTCGTAGCTTTGTTCATATTTCACTAAATTTGTTGATACGCTTGATAGACTCAAAGTAATCAAAGTAGGCGTTGAAATTAGAACGTATTTCGTAGATCTATCTACGTTCTAATTTCAATGCCGATTTCCCTATAATAATCTTGATTTGATCGAAATTAGGCTAGATTTGGATGCTTGGATCAACGAACCGTTACCCGATAGTGATTCGGATGAAAGTGATCAGGAAATTAGTGAAAATTTATTTATTAAATCGGATTTAACTTCTCGTAATCAACGATTAGAATTGACAGAAGAAGAATTACAAAAATCCCGTGAAGCCCGTAAATATGAACAACAAAACAATCCGCATTATTTGAAATCAACAATTAATGATAAAATTAATGAACAATCTAATGATAATATCGAAAATATACCGATAGCTGAATTAACAAAAGACATACCACCATTAAAAGTGATTGGTCAGAAACGATCCGATCAATATTTAAATATGGCGTTAAATAAGAAGAAAACGAAAAAGAAGAATAAGAAGAAGAAGCGTAAATCAGAGAGGTTTGTTTATTTTAAAAAATATTAAAACAAAAAAAAATCTACAACACTGGGATTCGAACCGCAATACTCGATTATTGGGTTTATTCCAAAACGGACTGAGGTTCGAATCTCGGAATTTACACCATCTTTTTTTCAACAATCCAGCATGATTATCGTAGATTGATTCATATATTCGAACATATGAATCAATCTACGACACTATATGATCAAACCACAACTAATTTGTTTCTTAAAAAAATAAAAAATAAAAAATAAATTAATCAACAACACTGGGATTCGAACCGCAATACTCGATTATTGGGTTTATTCCAAAAGAACTGAGGTTCGAATCTCCGAATTTACACCATCTTTTTTTCAACAATCCAGCATGATTATCGTAGATTGATTCATATATTCGAACATATGAACCAATCTACGACACTATCTAATCAAACCACAGCTAATTTCGTTTTTTTGGTAGTTCTTCCGATGATAATATGGCGGATGTTCCGGTAGTTGAAGTGAAACGTGATTTAGAACTACCAGAGGGTGCAACTCTATCCGATTCGGATTCGAGTCATGATCCTAAAGATGATCCCCATCGTGCTTTAAATATCGACTTAGATTTGTAATTTTTCTTCTATTATTTCAATTAATTGAATTAAATTGTTGATTAATTGATTAAATTTTAGACCGCCTGTATATGATGGTAGTGGAAAATCTCAAGAAAAATCGAAGGGGAATCGAAAAAAATCCGATGATAAGAACAAAAAACACGATAAGAAATTAATAAATGATATTGATAATAGTGGTAATAAAATTAAGAAAATTAAAAAGAAATCCGAGAGCAAACATGATAAAGACAAAGATAAACAAAGTGGTAATAATGATAATAATAAGAAAAAGAAGAAGAAAGAGAAGAAAACGAAGAAAAATAAAGATAGAGATATTGAGAGTAAGAAAAGAGAGAAAAAGACAAAGAAATCATCAGGCTACGAGGAGGCGCTAGGCATTTCAACACCTAGTAAAGAATTTCAGTGATTGTTTTTTCAATTGTTTTCATCTTATTATCATCATCATCATCCATGGCCCACTTTAATTTTTCTATAATCGTATCAATACTCTCCATTTTGTTTGGTTTCTTGTTCAAATCTCTTCGATACCTTGATTTATAATCATCGAATTTATGTAATCCCTATTATAATAATAATAATTGATAATAAATTAATTAATTAAACAAATAAAAAGGAGAGATAAATAAAGATCATTTATTTATAAAATGTTTCAATTTTATAACCTTTTATTTTAAATTTGATCCACATAGAAACAATTACACAATATTCGATCTTATCAACACATAAATTAGTGATTTTTATTGATAAAAGATTGGAGAATCAAGAATAAAGGTGTATGTACTGCTTTAATCAATTATTTGTGTTTCCATAGTTTGCTTGATTTAGATGTTATGCAATTGATAATCTAGAGCGGGCCATGACTGGACAAACGAAGGTCTTCGTGGAATTGTTTCGTCTACAGTCTAGACAATGTGTAGAAAATTCCCTTTTTTCTGTCTTATCAAATTTCTAAATTTGGTAGAGAATCTGTTATCACTACCATTGATAACCTCAATCGTTAAAATTTCATTCGGTTAGTGATAGAGATGGGTGTGGTTGTTTGTCACCAGATCACCACCCGATTGGTTGCCGATTAAAAACAGGTGAATGTCGAAGGCGTGACTTGCGCTAATCGTGTGCGTACGTGATGTGTTTTTTTACAATTTTGTTTACACAGCCAACTTTGATAGTTTTAATATTAATTAATTAATTGATAATTAACGACAAATATGTTTTTTTTCTCTCTGATTTTGTCGAAAAGTTATCAAAAATGTTTCCAGTTTATTGCCTACAGGCGGATATTCATGTCAGACAAAACAATTTTTATATTTTATCAATTGTTTTATCTTTTGTTATTATTATTGTTACACTAATTACAACAATTTTTAATTTATTTTTAATTTGTTTAAATAAATTATTGTAGAAAACAAATCCGATTCTATAGACAGCGATTTTGTTTTAGATTTGATTGATCTGTCTATGACTTAATTTTCTTAGAATTAAACCAAATAAATAATCAACAAATTTCATTAATTACTTGTTAAAATAAACAATAATATTTGTTGATTGGCTGTCTTTTTTTAAATTTTTATTTTCATCGTTTTTGAAGTTTTCCAATTAATCAACACGAAGATTAATTGCTGTTTTTCATCAATGTTAAAGAAGTAAAAATATAGGATGTTCCAATTAAAATTGAGCACGTAGGGTGTAACTTACACCATGTTGAAATATTTGACAATTGCCGGTTATTAACCAATTGTCATAGCCTGCTTTATATTCGGTTGTATTTACGAATCAATCTACGACACTATCAATTGCCAATCGATTTATTTGAATGGAACACACTGTATATAAGTGATAAATTGATAAATCACAGCCAACTGATGATGACGTGAACGAATTTACGTTGATTGTACGTACGTCTTTGAAAAATATCGAAAATATTGCATTTGCTTCATTTCTTGTTAATTTTTTTATGCCTAAGAAATATTTATAAACAAATGAAATACGTCAAAAATTACGTTGAATTTACAAATATTTTCTAACATTTTTTTTTTTTTGGAAGATTTATTCGACCTTCAAAATGAAACAAAAACAAGAGACGAACTAAGAAATTTCGTCAAAGTTGATTATCAATTGTCTATGATTTTAGTCACGTAAGTCGTAGCTCTTGATTAGACGCCATCTTGATCAATGGCAAAAAAACAGCCAACTATCAGGTGGAATTAATCAATAAAAAAAAGATAATCGCCCAACAAAATTCACAGTTAACGTGATTTAATTAGTTTAAATGTTATTTTTGTCAATTAAAGGTTAATTTACTAACCTTAAAATGATTAAAATTATTTTGTTAAAGACAAAAAATTACAAAATTTCTGTAGATAACAACAGAAATAAAATTGTTAATAATAATAATAATAATAATGGTAATTATTGTGATAAGTTTGATAAGGGCCATTAATTTTTGTCTTTCATCAGATCAAAAGAGAAATCGTCTGATTTTACAGCATCATTGTCGCGTACACAATTACTGATAAGAGGGGTTAACATGACATTAACAATTTGATAAGCATTCCAAATTGAGACGACGAGAGGGAGAAAAAGATAGAGATAAGCGAGCTTTCATATAAATATCAAAGCCACCAATGATTCTACAATTTATTCATTCAATATTAAGTGAAATTTATAGTTGACCAAACGAATTTTCATCAACAAGTGCTAAAAGTAATGTCAAATTATTCCGATTTTGAGATTCCAAGTCAAAATAATAATAGTGGTGGTAGAATGCCGAAACGGTTAAGTAATTTAGAACGAAATTGTAATGAAATATTCTCAAAAGGGCCAGCATTAACACGGGACATTTTAGAAAAAGTACAAAATGTCGAAATTGGTACCAGTACCACCTACATTATGGGTTATGGCCTCAAAACTAGACAATTTTGGGGTAAGTTCATCTCAATTCAAATAATCACCCATACGGGGGAACACCCTGTATATTAATTAAATCACATTAATTTACCCCACAGTTGGCTATGATTTCTTACTTTGTATAACAAATGTAAAAACCATAGCAACCATCGTATGTTACTAGATTTTTGAATCAATAGACGAATCTAGTAAACAACATACGTTCTCAATCCACCAAATCTAGTTGTATAAAGTGGCGTGATTTCTAAATGGAACAAACAAAAAACTATAATTACAATAATAATAAAGTTTATCATAAATAACCTCTATACTATAATGATATTAATCTGAATTGTGTAATATTTTTTGGGAGGGTAAGGGGGGTGTATTTTAATTTTTCGATATCAAATATTTTGCAATTATATTATCATCAAATATCATCATCAATAATGATTATCATTATTATTATTATTTCTCATTTATTACAAGAATAATCGTGTCTAGACTGATTGAGGTTATCTTCAGTTCAAGTCGACCAACCATCTTTAGCATCATTATTATTATTGACCATCTATTGATAGATTCACTAATCTAGTAATCTTTGGATTTTACAACTGTCAAATATCGAATTTATGCACAAACAATCATTATTACAATGGCGATCTAATCAACGACTTACGTTATTAAATCATTTTTTTTTCTCTACAGTACTGGCTGGATTATTATTATTATTTCTAATAAGTTCAACTGGAACAGTATTGATGTGGTTCACTAATGTCTTTGATAATGCCGTATTTTCGGTTTGTATTCAAATTTTAATTTTAATTAATTATTAATTTAATTTAATTGATTAATTAGTGTTTGGAAATTGCACCAAATTCACCATCTTTCGAAATGTGGCAACGTCCATCACCGAAACCTCTAATCAAATTGTACATTTTCAATTATACGAATGTTGATGAATTTCAACGTGGCATCGATGATAAATTTAATGTCACCGAATTAGGACCGTACGTCTATGAGTAAGTCATACAATTCTATTATCTATTAGTCTATTTAGTAATTCGTTACCATGACAATGCTTTGAATTGAACTTTTTTACAATTACATCATATGTAGAATTAAGAAGAAGAGTTATTGTTGTCTTGGTAACGAATAATACAAGTTAGAGAATACCACTGATTAATTTTTTTGGTTATTTCCAATAGAATATCATTGGAACGTGTCAATCTTCATTTTAATGGTAGTTTTGTCGATTATCAAGAACAACGGGCCTATAAATTTATGCCGGAATTATCGAAAGGGCGTAAACAAAATGATCGTTTAGTTGTACCGAATATCCCATTATTTGTAAGTAAATTCAATTCGATACTTTATTTTTCAATTCTATACTCAATTTTTAAACTAGAAGGAGTGATTTTTAAATTTACGCGCCTAAATGTTAGCTTTCTATTGGTTAATTTAGAGACAAGTTTACACAACTCAAAAAGACGAAATGATCAGTGTAAACCTGGCTTTAATCGTTACTCCTTCTAGTTTAAAAACAAAAGTTGTATAAATATTTGGCAATTCGTTACTGTGGCAATATTGGAGAGTGTTTTATTCTTGTCTCTTTTCAATTTCACATAAGATGGCATTGTAAAGAGTAAGATCAGCGTCATTATAGTAACAAATCGTTAAAAAATTATAGAATACGACTTATGGTCTACTAAATTATAATTAACTAGAAGGAGTGATTTTTAAATTTTACGCGCCTAAATTTTAGCCTTCTATTGGTTATTTTAGAGACAACTTCACACAACTCAAAAAAACAAAATAATTAGTGTAAGCCTGTTTTAATCGTTACTCCTCCTAGTTTAAAAACAAAAGTTGTATAAATATTTGGCAATTCGTTACTATGGCAATATTGGAGAGTGTTTTATTCTTGTCTCTTTTCAATTTCACATAAGATGGCATTGTAAAGAGTAAGATCAGCGTCATTATAGTAACAAATCGTTAAAAAATTATAGAATACGACTTATGGTCTACTAAATTATAATTAACTAGAAGGAGTGATTTTTAAATTTTACGCGCCTAAATTTTAGCCTTCTATTGGTTAATTTAGAGACAAGTTTACACAACTCAAAAAGACGAAATGATCAGTGTAAACCTGGCTTTAATCGTTACTCCTTCTAGTTTAAAAACAAAAGTTGTATAAATATTTGGCAATTCGTTACTATGGCAATATTGGAGAGTGTTTTATTCTTGTCTCTTTTCAATTTCACATAAGATGGCATTGTAAAGAGTAAGATCAGCGTCGCTATAGTAACAAATCGTTAAAAAATTATAGAATACGACTTATGGTCTACTAAATTATAGTTAACTAGAAGGAGTGATTTTTAAATTTTACGCGCCTAAATTTTAGCCTTCTATTGGTTATTTTAGAGACAACTTCACACAACTCAAAAAAACAAAATAATTAGTGTAAGCCTGTTTTAATCATTACTCCTCCTAGTTTAAAAACAAAATCAAGTTCTATAATTGGCAATTCGTTACTATGGCAATATTGGAGTGTTTTACAATTTTACATATGGTGGCATTGTAAACTGTTTCAGCGTCGTCATAGTAACAAATCGTTAAAAAGTTATAGAATACGATTAATAGTCGACTAGATTATAATTTTTTTGATTTTCTATACAGGCTGTTGCAGCTGTGAATAGACATGCAAGTTTTCTAACACGTTTGGGTATTTCTGGATTTTTAAACCACACTGGATGTTAAACCGTTTATAACGCTAGCAGCCCATCGTTTCATTATAGGTTATGATGATAATTTATATAAAGTATCGAAGAGTGTGATGAAATTACAAAATCAAAATTTAGTTGAACGTTTCGGTCTAGTATCAGCTAAAGTTGGTGTATCAAACGATATAATAACCATCAATACTGGAGCTAAAGATATCAATAAAGTTGGTGCAATTGAATTATTCAATGGCCAACATAATTTAGACCAATGGTCAACGGATGAATGTAACAGTTTCCATTCGGCCACCGATGGTTCGATATTCTCACCGAAACGTATCCGAAATAAACAGCCGGTTTATTTCTATTTTAAAGAATTCTGCCGTGCCATCCCATTACATTATCAAAAACAAGTGAAAATCTTAAATGGTAAAGTACCAGCTGTCCGTTATTCGATACCATTCAATATCTACGACCATCCGGATCGGGTACCATCGAATCAATGCTATTGCGATTTGGATTTAGGCGAATGTCCACCACAGGGTGTCTTCAATGCAACACCCTGTAATTTCGGTGCACCCGCCTTCCTATCATTCCCCCATTTCTACAATGCTGATCCACAATTGAAAACGGCCGTAAATGGTTTGAATTTAAATCCGAAGAATTTCGAAAGTTACGTCGATATCCATCCGACTTTGGGGTTCGTTATGGCCGGCAAAACACGAGTCCAATTGAACGTACAAGTGAAGAAATCGTTCGGGATTTCCCAGATGAATATGTTCGATGATGATATGATGTTGCCAATAGCTTGGTTCGAATTGGATTTAGAAGATAAGACACTACCTGACGATATGGTTGGTATAATCTTCCAAACGACATTCACGTTGAAAAGTATCGAGATTTCTTTGAAATATGGTTGTTTATTAACAACAATAGTTACATTTATTTCGATTTTATTATTTGTGAAAAACCGTTGGCAGAAATGGGAGAAAACTACAAATAGTATACGACGACCATTACAAACACCACAAGATAGTGTGGAATCATAAAATTATTCATTTGTTTCAATTGTAATTGTTTTTCCATGAAAAACAAAATCCGTCCATTTGGAAATTATTACAGAAAACAAACAAAAAACAACTCAATATTTGTTAGATTTAGTCGATAATCAATTAATTAAGACTGAATTGGTAGTTTCTAACTTTAATTTATATTATAAACGTTAATATTTTAATAAAAATCAATTATATGATTATATATCGATTTAAATTACCCGCCATTACCTGTTAAACAAATCAAACAAAGCAAGCTGTGATTTTATGATAGTACAACTACGCCATCTAGAAATAATTCACTAAATCAATAACAACATAACCACAAATCAAATCAAAATTACTAAAAATATTCGAATTGTTGTAAATAACTTTAGAAAATAGAAGAATTTGAAAAAAATTAGAAAAATCAAATAATAGATCGGTACCTGTTTTGTTTTTTTTTTGAGCCACCTTTCATTTTCTTGCCTATTCTCGACTCTGAGATCTCTTCACTTTTCGTGTTCTTCTCCAACATGGCGTCACAATTAGAAAAAAAATGAACGGTAATTTAACCAAGGCTTGCTAGATTTTTAAGCTTAAAAATCTTGTTAGATTTTGGCCTTGGATTTTTTAGTTTAAAAAAGCTTGGAAATCCAAGGCCTGCTGATTTTTAATAACATTTGTTATGCTATTGCTACTGCTATTCTGCTACTGTTATTGCTATTCTGCTATTGCCACTGCTATTCTGCTATTGCTACTGATATTCTGCTATTGGTATTGTTATTCTGCTATTGCTACTGCTATTCTGCTATTGCTACTGTTATTGCTATTCTGCTATTGCTACCGTTATTGCCATTCTGCTATTGCTATTCTGCTATTGTTACTGTTATTGCTATTCTGCTACTGCTATTCTGCTATTGCTACTGCTACTGCTATTCTGCTATTGCTACTGCTACTGCTATCCTGCTATTGTTACTGCTACTGCTATTCTGCTATTGCTATTGCTATTCTGCTATTGCTACTGCTATTCTGCTACTGCTATTCTGCTATTGCTACTGCTATTCTGCTATTGCTATTCTGCTATTGCTATTGCTACTGCTATTCTGCTATTGCTACTGCTATCCTGCTATTGTTACTGCTACTGCTATTCTGCTATTGCTACTGCTACTGCTATTCTGCTACTGCTATTCTGCTATTGCTACTGCTATTCTGCTACTGCTATTCTGCTATTGCTACTGCTACTGCTATTCTGCTATTGCTACTGCTATTCTGCTATTGCTATTCTGCTATTGCTACTGTTATTGCTATTCTGCTATTGCTACTGCTACTGCTATTCTGCTATTGCTACTGCTATTCTGCTATTGCTACTGCTATTCTGCTATTGCTACTGTTATTGCTATTCTGCTATTGCTACTGCTACTGCTATTCTGCTATTGCTACTGCTATTCTGCTATTGCTACTGCTACTGCTATTCTGCTACTGCTATTCTGCTATTGCTATTCTGCTATTGCTACTGTTATTGCTATTTTGCTATTGCTACTGCTACTGCTATTCTGCTATTGCTACTGCTATTCTGCTATTGCTACTGCTACTGCTATTTTGCTATTGCTACTGTTATTGCTATTCTGCTATTGCTGCTGCTATTGCTACTGCTACTACTATTGCTACCATTATTGCACGCTACACTCCATAGTCAATACAAATACAATAAAATTAAAATTACTAAAACATTCAAATATCAAATTAGAAATTAGATTTTGTTTTTAAATAGAACAAATCAAATAAATTGTTTTTTTGACATTCGATTTTTTCTTTATTGTTCGTTCAAAGTAAGCTATGATTTAACGATTAAAGTCACTATATATATAAAGTACCGCAATTCAATGTTCAAATGTGTTAGAGAGAGAAGTACATTTTCTAGACACAACATGGCTGCCTGACAGGTGGCCTTCATTTAACAGAAAACAATAAATAACAACCAATAAATGACACTGGTTATCACAATTTTTAGCGCGCCAAATTTAAAAATTTAAATTTTAAGTATTTAATGTTGCCTACCCCCATCAATATAACTGGCACGAGCCTATCTTGTTTCATTCTGTTTGAAGTTGGTGTCAAATTTCAGACACAAAATGGATGCCAATTGCGGTACTTTATATATCTAGGGATTTTATTAACAATATCGCCACTGCGCCATCTACCGACAAGTAGATATATTACAATCATGGCCACTACAATAAAACTAAAATCACTAAAACATTTGAATAATGATTTTAAATTTTTGTAAAAAAAATTGTAGAAATTAGAGGAATTTTTCGAAAATTTATAAGAAATAAAATAACAAATCCGTACCTGTACATTTTAGGTTGTAATTCGTCCTGAATACACCCATTTGGTTATTGTCGATTCTTCTTCCTCCACCACTTCTTGTTCTTCTTGCATTCCACCAATATGGCGTCGATTGGAATGCGGGTAAATAACTGTTAGATTATTACCAAGACAACATCAAATCTATCTATCTCACTTTCTAACGTTCGTTTTCTCCTTTTTATTTGTTGTTATAATTTGTTTGTTTTTTTTTTTTGAAAAAAAATTTCGATTCATTAATTAAATTTTATTGAATTTACTTGATTTTGGAGTATGTTTGGATTAATTAACGATTTTAATCGAAAACAATCAACAAATAGAAAAGAGACAAAGTATCAACAGGAAAACAAATGAACGAAAAACAAGCAATAATTAATTTCGAATCAAAGTGTGCCAAATAATTGTCGTGTTTTGTTTGTTTTGTTTATTGTTTTGTTTGTTGTATGTGCGTGTGTGTTTGTGCTATCAATTTTCTAATTAATTTCCACATTTTCTTATCAATTAATTAGAAAAACAATGTTTAAACAATTCATGGAAAATGTCACATAGAGATTTTACTGAGGTTTGTGGATTTTTTTTTTAATTTTTACTAAAAAACGCTTTCCATACGTATAATGATCGTGCATTGAAATCTCTAATTCTATCCTAACCTCACTTATTATAACCCCTCGAAAGGGGCTCATTTTGATTGATTTCTAGTTCGGAAATTGACAATTTTGTAGGTTAGACGATGACGTACACAATTCTACTATACAAAATCGTCTATTTGATTGTTTTTAATTATAATTGTTGGTTTTAGGTTGAACCGGAAGGTACGTCCGAATTGCCGGCAGCAAATCGCGCCTTATTCCTCGAAAAAGTTCGTTTTACTTAAAATTTAATCTTCTAATTAATCCATAATGGCATTTTGTAGGTACGCCAATCGAATGCGGCTTGCCAAAATGGTGATTTCTCAACGGCCGTTGCCCTATATACGGACGCTCTACAATTGGACCCGACTAATCATATTTTATATTCGAACCGTTCAGCGGCCAAATTGAAACAAGGTCTCTTTTCGCAAGCACTACAAGATGCGATAACCGCCCGTGATTTGTGTCCAACATGGCCTAAAGCCTACTATCGTCAAGGTGTCGCCTTGCAATGTTTAGGCCGACACGGTGATGCTCTAGCAGCGTTCAGTCAAGGTTTAGCACAAGATCCAACATCAAAACAACTACTAAACGCATTGATTGAAGCCTCAATTAAATCACCGTTAAAACAGAATTTAGAACCGACTTTCCAACAATTAGAAATGATGAAATTAGATCAGAGTCCGTTTGTTTTAATCTCAGTCGTTGGACAAGAATTATTAGCCTATGGTTTGTACCATTCGGCGGTTATTGTATTAGAATCGGCGCTACGTATCGGTTCGTGTTCGTTGAAATTGCGCGGATCCGTCTTTAGTGCTTTAAGTTCGGCCCATTGGGCCTTAAATCAATTGGATAAAGCTATCAGTTATATGCAACAAGATCTGGCTATAGCGAAAAGTCTAGGCGATACGGCTGGTGAATGCCGGGCCCATGGTAATTTAGGCTCGGCTTATTTCAGCCAAGGTAGCTATAAAGAGGCCTTAACCGCGCATCGTTATCAATTGGTTTTGGCGATGAAATGTAAAGATACCCAAGCCGCAGCGGTTGCTCTAACCTCTTTAGGGCACGTCTATACGGCTATTGGTGATTACCCAAATGCTCTAGCATCGCACAAACAATGCGTACAATTAGTCAAACAAATCGGTGATCGGCTACAAGAAGCACGCGAAATCGGTAATGTCGGTGCTGTTTATTTAGCAATGGGCGATTTCGATTCGGCTGTCGATTGTCATACTCAACACCTACGGATAGCCCGCCGTTTAGGCAATCAAGTCGAAGAAGCCCGGGCTTATAGCAATTTAGGATCGTCGCATCATTACAAACGGAATTTCACGCAAGCTATCGTCTATCATGAGAAAGTCCTGCGGATAGCGCAAGTTATCGGCGATAAATCGGTGGAAGCGCGCGCCTACGCCGGATTGGGGCATGCGGCACGTTGCGCCGGCGATTATACGCAAGCTAAACAATGGCACGAACGGCAATTGGATGTGGCTTTGATGACGCGCGATAAAATCGGCGAAGGCCGAGCTTGCTCGAATTTAGGCATAGTTTACCAACTATTAGGTGAATATGATGCTGCTTTAAAGTTGCATCAAGCACATTTAACAATTGCTAGAAATCTACAAGATCGCGCCGGTATGGGTCGAGCTTATGGCAATATCGGTAATGCCTATTCGGCGGCTGGTTATTACGAATCCGCTATCAAATACCACAAACAAGAATTGACGATCAGTAAAGAAGTACATGATCGTTGTAGTGAGGCAAGTACCCATGGGAATTTAGCTGTAGCCTATCAAGCTTTAGGTGCGCATGATATGGCCCTATTGCATTATCGCGCCCATTTGGGCATTGCAAGGGAATTGAAAGATACAGCCGGTGAAGCGTGCGCCCTACTCAATCTAGCCAATTGTCTCAGTTCCCAATCGGAATTCAATCAAGCTATCCCCTATTACGAACAATATCTGATGCTATCCCAAGAATTGGGCGATATTGAGGGTGAAGCTAAAGCCTGCCATTTCCTCGGCTATGCCCATTATTGTATCGGTAATTATCGGGAAGCTGTACGCTATTACGATCAAGATTTAGCTCTAGCTAAAGATTTACAAGACAAAATGAATATGGGTAGGGCTTATTGTAATTTGGGTTTAGCCCATTTGGCTTTAAATCAATTGGAAACTTCGCTAGAATGCCAAAAGTATTTCTTGGCGATTACCCATATGTTGAATAATTTATCCGGAAAATTCCGTGCCCTAGGCAATATTGGTAATGTTTTGATAAAAATGGAACAAATCGATGAAGCTATCAAAATGTACCAACAACTATTATTAGCTAGAAATAATCGCGATCGTAATATGGAAGCTTCAGCTTGTGGGGCTTTGGGTATAGCCCATCGTTTATTGAAACGTTTCGATAAAGCCTTAGGCTATCATACCCAAGAATTAACCCTAAGGCAGGAATTGAACGATATTAGTGGCGAATGTAAAGCCCACGGCCATTTAGGCAACGTCCATATGTCCCTTGGCAATTTCACTCACGCCGTTAAATGCTATCAAGAACAATTAGAACGTGCCCAAGAACTCCAAGATTGTTGTATAGAATCCCAATCTTATGGTAATTTGGGTATTGCCCGTTTAAATATGTGCCATTACGAGGATGCTATCGGTTATTTCGAACAACAATTAGCCACTTTAGAACGGTTAAATACCACGAAAACCCTCCAATTAGATCGGGGCAGAGCTTTCGGTAATTTGGGTGATTGTTATGATGCTCTAGGCGATCCAGATGAGGCTATCAAATGCCATGAACAATACCTAGCGATTGCTTTGAAGCTAAAAAGTTGTCGAGACCAAGAACGAGCCTATCGTGGTCTAGGACAGGCGCAACGCTCTATCGGTAATCTGCAACAAGCTTTGGTTTGTTACGAAAAACGTCTAGTTGTAGCCCACGAATTGGGTAGTCTAGAGGCTAAAGCTGCCGCTTATGGCGAATTAGGCCAATTACACACGACTTTAGGTAATTTAGAACAGGCAGTTTCTTGTTTAGAACACGAGAAGAATATCGCAAGGGAATTAAGTGAGTTTATTCTAATTATTAATTATTGAATTTCTAATTTATAAATTTTAGATGATAAGATAATGGAAGCGGAAGCTGTAAGTGGTTTAGGTACAGTTTATCAACAAATGGGTGAATTTACGCAAGCTTTACGCTATCATCAAGATGATTTAGAGATAGCCAAACAATTAGGTATGCCTTTAATCCAGTGCCGGGCTTGTGGTAATTTAGGTGAGTTCTTCTATAATTCTATTATTCGTTTTCACAGTAGCCTATGATTTTTTGTGAACGTATGTCGGTTTCTTGTTTCAACTAAATAATCTGCATTACCGACTAATCTGTTGAAACAAGAGGTTGTCGATAATGCAGATTGTAAAGTTGAAACAAGAAGCCGACGTATGTTCACAAAGTCATAGGTTATTGCGAATAAGAATAGTGTGATACACATGGTATAATTGTATAGTAAATCTAGGTTGTTGTGGAAAGTTTTTGAATTTGATACTTACATTCATTGAAAGCGGGAAATTTTAAATAAACAATAATAAAACGGTATATTACACAATAAATTTCAATAAAACATAATAAAAATCAACCAAATTGAGTAAAAAAGTAGTTTAAAAGAAAATTCATTAAATAAATTAAATAAAGAAAGAAACTTATTTAAAAACATAAAATTTGAGGTTATATTGTTTTAGAGACAAACGAGTATCGTTTAGTTTCGATAGGGATACCAACGTAAGAAGATAAATTTCACCATACTTTCCTATATAAATGTTACTAGTTCTTCAACTATAGTAAATCTAGGTTGTTGTGGAAAGTTTTGAATTTGATACTTACATTCATTGAAAGGCGGGAAATTTAAAATAAACAATAATAAAACGGTATATTACACAATAAATTTCAATAAAACATAATAAAAAATCAACCAAATTGAGTAAAAAAGTAGTTTAAAAGAAAATTCATTAAATAAATTAAATAAAGAAAGAAACTTATTTAAAAACATAAAATTTGAGGTTATATTGTTCTAGAGACAAACGAGTATCGTTTAGTTCGATAGGGATACCAACGTAAGAAGATAAATTTCACCATACTTTCCTATATAAATGTTACTAGTTCTTCAACTATAGTAAATCTAGGTTGTTGTGGAAAGTTTTGAATTTTGATACTTACATTCATTGAAAGCGGGAAATTTAAAATCAAACAATAATAATAAAACGGTATATTACACAATAAATTTCAATAAAACATAATAAAAATCAACCAAATTGAGTAAAAAAGTAGTTTAAAAGAAAATTCATTAAATAAATTAAATAAAGAAAGAAACTTATTTAAAAACATAAAATTTGAGGTTATATTGTTCTAGAGACAAACGAGTATCGTTTAGTTCGATAGGGATACCAACGTAAGAAGATAAATTTCACCATACTTTCCTATATAAATGTTACTAGTTCTTCAACTATAGTAAATCTAGGTTGTTGTGGAAAGTTTTGAATTTGATACTTACATTCATTGAAAGCGGGAAATTTAAAATAAACAATAATAAAACGGTATATTACACAATAAATTTCAATAAAACATAATAAAAATCAACCAAATTGAGTAAAAAAGTAGTTTAAAAGAAAATTCATTAAATAAATTAAATAAAGAAAGAAACTTATTTAAAAACATAAAATTTGAGGTTATATTGTTCTAGAGACAAACGAGTATCGTTTAGTTCGATAGGGATACCAACGTAAGAAG
The DNA here is from genome assembly GCA_020740385.1 of Mylabris phalerata. Lineage (NCBI taxonomy): Eukaryota > Metazoa > Arthropoda > Insecta > Coleoptera > Meloidae > Mylabris > Mylabris phalerata. Next base: position 293,093 of record JAJEOX010000142.1, on the reverse strand, counting down.
ATAAATTTCACCATACTTTCCTATATAAATGTTACTAGTTCTTCAAACTATAGTAAATCTAGGTTTGTTGTGGAAAGTTTTGAATTTGATACTTACATTCATTGAAAGCGGGAAATTTAAAATCAACAATAATAAAACGGTATATTACACAATAAATTTCAATAGAAACGTAATAAAAATCAAGAAAAATTAAGTAAAGAAAGTTGTTTAAAAAGACAATTCATTAAATAAATTAAATAAAGAAAGAAACATGTTTTAAAAACAAAAATTTGAGGTTATATTGATTTAGAAACAAACGAGTATTGTTTAGTTCATCAGTGATACCAATGTAAGAAGATAAATTTCACCATACGTTTTTCTATATAAATGTTACTCGTTCTTGAACTATCGTAAATCTAGGTTGTTGTGGAAAGTTTTAAAATTTGATACTTACATTCATTGAAAGCGGGAAATTTAAAATAAACAATAATAAAACGGTATATTACACAATAAATTTCAATAGAACGTAATAAAAATCAAGAAAATTAAGTAAAGAAAGTTGTTTAAAAGACAATTCATTAAATAAATTAAATAAAGAAAGAAACATGTTTAAAAACAAAATTTGAGGTTATATTGATCTAGAAACAAACGAGTATCGTTTAGTTCGATAGGGATACCAACGTAAGAAGATAAATTTCACCATACTTTCCTATATAAATGTTACTAGTTCTTCAACTATAGTAAATCTAGGTTGTTGTGGAAAGTTTTGAATTTGATACTTACATTCATTGACAGCGAGAAATTTAAAATAAACAATAATAAAACGGTATATTACACAATAAATTTCAATAGAACGTAATAAAAATCAAGAAAATTAAGTAAAGAAAGTTGCTTAAAAGACAATTCATTAAATAAATTAAATAAAGAGAGAAACATGTTTAAAAACAAAATTTGAGGTTATATTGATTTAGAAACAAACGAGTATTGTTTAGTTCATCAGTGATACCAATGTAAGAAGATAAATTTCACCATACGTTTCTATATAAATGTTACTCGTTCTTGAACTATCGTAAATCTAGGTTGTTGTGGAAAGTTTTGAATTTGATACTTACATTCATTGAAAGCGCGAAATTTAAAATAAACAATAATAAAACGGTATATTACACAATAAATTTCAATAAAACATAATAAAAATCAACAAAATTAAGTAAAGAAAGTTGTTTAAAAGACAATTCATTAAATAAATTAAATAAAGAAAGAAACATGTTTAAAAACAAAATTTGAGGTTATATTGATTTAGAAACAAACGAGTATCGTTTAGTTCATCAGTGATACCAATGTAAGAAGATAAATTTCAGCATACGTTTCTATATAAAAGTTACTAGACTTTGGAACTATAAGGTTGGCAACAAATTCAAAACTTTCCACTACTATAGCGATTATTACTAAAATTTCCCCAATTTCAGGGGCTGTCTATGAAAGTTTAGCAAATTTCAATCAAGCTATCAATTATCAACAACAACATCTACAATTAGCGACAACAATAAATGATCAACTATCGAAAACTATAGCTTTAAGTTCATTGGGGCGTTTATATCAATTATTGAATCAACACCAACAGGCGATACAATATTTAAAACAAGGCTTGATTATTAGTAGTGAAATTTTAAATAGGCGTGATGAAGAGGCGAAAATCCGTAATCGTTTAGGGATAATTTTATGGTTGAATAACGATTTAGAAAATGCATGTAAACAATTAGAAATTGCCACACATCTATTGGAAATTATCCGATATGAACAACAACAATCGATTATAACAACAACAACGAATTTATTCGAATTACAAACAACAAGTTATCAGATTTTACAACGGATTTTAATTGATTTAAACCGTTATGAGGATGCTTTAGTGATTGCTGAACGGTGTAGAAATCGTCAATTTGTCGATTTGTTAGTAGAGAGACAGAATTTATTCAACAATAACAACAATAATCACAAAAATCATAAAAATAAACAACAACAACAACAACAAGACGATTTTAATATCAATAATTTAGAACAAATTCGCGATATTGTCAATCGACAACGGGCTACAGTTTTGTATTATAGTCTAGCTGCTGGTTATTTATATTCTTGGTTAATTCTACCAACTAAAGGCGTAGTGAAGTTCCATCAAAAATCACTAATTGAAGATAATCACGATGATGATAATAACGATAATCGTATCGATCCAATACCGAAGAATTGCGGTATTTTAGAGAAATTGATAACAACAGCTCGTGATAGTTTAGGTTTGGAATTATCACCGAAAACAACAATCAATGAAGATCAATACGATGATCAATCAATCTCGGAGAAATCCACCGGATTTTTACGGATGATCAACCGACAACATTTAATGAATTCGAGTAATTATTCGTTAAGTTCGTTGTTCTCTTTAGGGAGTGTTAGTGGTAGTGTTGCTTCATTACAAGGATCAACACGATCAGCACGTCTACAAACAACACCATTAACAACACAAACTACAACAAATCCATCGATTAAACGTACATGGAAAGGACCATCGTGTTTACACGCTCTATATTCGTTGTTAATACAACCATTCGAGGATTATTTACCGAATAAAACAACACAAACAACGAAAACAACACGCCGGGAGTTAGTTTTAGTGTTAGATGGTGATTTATATTTGGTACCATTTTCATTATTGCGTTCTTCTAATGAGAATTCCGAATATTTGTGTGAACGTTTCACTTTATTGATTGTACCGAATTTAACAACACTCCGAAATAATCATAATCGTGTTAAAAATAAACAACCAGAACAACCGGAACAATCGAATAATGTTCGTAGTTTAATTGTTGGTAATCCGAAATTACCGAAAACTATATTTGATCAAATTAATGGTGGTAATATTGGTAATTGTTATAATTTACAACAATCGGAAAATGAGGCAATTATGGTAGCTGAATTGCTCCAATCACAGGTGTTTATCGGTAAACAGGCTACAAAGGAGCAAATTTTAGAACAAATCCAAGAAGCTGAATGTATCCATTTTTCGACGTTTATTTCGTGGAAATATTCATCGATTATTTTAGGTTTAAATAACGATAATTGTAATGATTTATTCGATCAATCAACGACAACAACGGCAACAACAACAACAACAACACCAACAACACCAAGAAATAAACGTTTATATTTAACCGAACAACAAAATCACGAACAAGATGATGATGATGAAACTTTAACAACAACCGATTTGAATTCAACTACAACTACATCAACAACAAATACAACAGAATTACCGCCTTTATCCGAATTTTTATTGAGTACCACCGATATTTTATCGTTGAAATTGACTGCAAAATTAGTGGTAATCAATCCGTGTCATATACGGAATAATAGTAATGAACAACAACACAATTGGGCGACTGCTGATGGTTTAATTGCGCTAGTTAGAGCGTTTCTAACAGCTGGGGCCCAGGCGGTTTTGATATCGTTATGGCCGGTACCGGAGACTGCTTCTAAAATTCTATTAAGAGCCTTCTATTCGGCGCTTTTACAAGGAACAAGAGCGGCCAAGTATTTGTGTACGTTTGTCTTTTATTGATTTGTTTTAATTTGTTGTTTTGTAGAGCTCTAGCTGAGGCAATGCAAACGGTTCAACATACAAAACATTTTGCACATCCAGCCAATTGGGCTGGTTTTCTATTGATTGGTGTTAATGTACGATTGTCGAATAAAGTGGCAATGATGGGTCAGGCATTGTGTGAATTGTTGCAAATGCCGGATAAATGTCGGGATGCTTTACGGGTTAGTTTGCATTTAGTTGAGAAGAGTCTACAACGGATACATCGTGGACAGAAGAATGCCATGTATACGACACAAAAATCCATCGAGAATAAAGTGAGTTTTTTTTTGTTTTGTTCAATTGAAATGCCCCCTATTTATTGGGAATTATCTGAATGTTATTTGAGTAAAATTCGAACCGGATAGCTTAACGGAAAGTTGTAGTTTTGTAGTTTTCCAAAACGAGTTATACACAGAAAATAAATTCAAAATTACTCAATTGAGAGCAGTTTTGAGTCGGTTCTAAAAATTGCAACTTTTTCTAAAACAATAGTTTTCTGAGCAAATTCCGAATGAGCTACGGAGTTCAAATTGTAGTAAAATAATCTACAAGAACTCCTCTATAAATATTTACCAAATAATAAGGGTTTCAATAAGAGTTATCACTATTTAAGTGAACAAAAATCAATCGAGAATAAAGTGAGTTTATAGCGAAATATTCCATATTTATAGGGAATTATTTGAGAGTTATTTGAGCAAAATTCGAACCGGGTAGCTTATCGGAAAGTTGTAGTTTTCCAGAACGATTTACCTACAAAAAAATTAGTTCAGAATGACTCAATTGAGAATAGTTTTGTGTCGGTTCTAAAAATTGCAACTTCTCCTAAAAACAGAGTCTTTTGGCCAACTTCCGAATGAGCTACAGAGTTCAAATTTTAGTAAAATACTCTCTAAGATCCTCCTATAAATCCTTGAAAAATCGGTCACCAAATAATAGATGTTTCAATAAAAGTTAGCACCATTTAAGTGAACAAAAATCCATCGAAAATAAAGTCAAATGCTATCTAACTGTTACGAATTTATAGGGAATTACATGAGAGTTATTTGGTCGAAATTCGAACCGAGTAGCTCATCGGAAAGTTGGTCAATTTTGTAGTTTTTCAAAATGAGTTACACAAATATAATTGAGAATGACCCAATTGAGATCAGCTTTGAATTGGTTCCAAAAATTGTAACTTCTCCTAAAACAGAGTTTTTTGAGCAACTTCCGAATGAGCTACACAGTTCAAATTTTAGTAAAATAATCTACAAGGACTTCTCTATAAATATTTACCAAATAATAAGGGTTTCAATAAGAGTTATCACTATTTAAGTGAACAAAAATCCATCGAGAATAAAGTGAGTTTATAGCGAAATATTCCATATTTATAGGGAATTATTTGAGAGTTATTTGAGCAAAATTCGAACCGGGTAGCTTATCGGAAAGTTGTAGTTTTCCAGAACGATTTACCTACAAAAAAATTAGTTCAGAATGACTCAATTGAGAATAGTTTTGTGTCGGTTCTAAAAATTGCAACTTCTCCTAAAAACAGAGTCTTTTGGCCAACTTCCGAATGAGCTACAGAGTTCAAATTTTAGTAAAATACTCTCTAAGATCCTCCTATAAATCCTTGAAAAATCGCTCACCAAATAATAGATGTTTCAATAAAAGTTAGCACCATTTAAGTGAACAAAAATCCATCGAAAATAAAGTAAAATGCTATCTAACTGTTAAGAATTTATAGGGAATTACCTGAGAGTTATTTGGTCGAAATTCGAACCGAGTAGCTCATCGGAAAGTTGGTCAATTTTGTAGTTTTTCAAAATGAGTTACACAAACATAATTGAGAATGACTCAATTGAGATCAGCTTTGAATTGGTTCCAAAAATTGCAACTTCTCCTAAAACAGAGTTTTTTGAGCAAATTCCGAATGAGCTACGGAGTTCAAATTGTAGTAAAATAATCTACAAGGACTTCTCTATAAATATTTACCAAATAATAAGGGTTTCAATAAGAGTTATCACTATTTAAGTGAACAAAAATCCATCGAGAATAAAGTGAGTTTATAGCGAAATATTCCATATTTATAGGGAATTATTTGAGAGTTATTTGAGCAAAATTCGAACCGGGTAGCTTATCGGAAAGTTGTAGTTTTCCAGAACGATTTACCTACAAAAAAATTAGTTCAGAATGACTTAATTGAGAATAGTTTTGTGTCGGTTCTACAAATTGCAACTTCTCCTAAAAACAGAGTCTTTTGGCCAACTTCCGAATGAGCTACAGAGTTCAAATTTTAGTAAAATACTCTCTAAGATCCTCCTATAAATCCTTGAAAAATCGGTCACCAAATAATGGATGTTTCAATAAAAGTTAGCACCATTTAAGTGAACAAAAATCCATCGAAAATAAAGTCAAATGCTATCTAACTGTTAAGAATTTATAGGGAATTACCTGAGAGTTATTTGGTCGAAATTCGAACCGAGTAGCTCATCGGAAAGTTGGTCAATTTTGTAGTTTTTCAAAATGAGTTACACAAACATAATTGAGAATGACTCAATTGAGATCAGCTTTGAATTGGTTCCAAAAATTGCAACTTCTCCTAAAACAGAGTTTTTTGAGCAACTTCCGAATGAGCTACGGAGTTCAAATTGTAGTAAAATAATCTACAAGGACTTCTCTATAAATATTTACCAAATAATAAGGGTTTCAATAAGAGTTATCACTATTTAAGTGAACAAAAATCCATCGAGAATAAAGTGAGTTTATAGCGAAATGTTCCATATTTATAGGGAATTATTTGAGCGTTATTTGAGCAAAATTCGAACCAGGTAGCTTATCGGAAAGTTGTAGTTTTCCACAACGATTTACCTACAAAAAAATTAGTTCAGAATGACTCAATTGAGAACAGTTTTGTGTCGGTTCCAAAAATTGCAACTTTTTCTAAAACAAGAGTCTTCTGAGCAACTTCCGAATGAGCTACACAGTTCAAATTTTAGTAAAATACTCTCCAAGATCCTCCTATAAATCCTTGAAAAGTCGTTCATCAAATAATAGAGGTTTCAATAAGAGTTAGCACCATTTAAGTGAACAAAAATTCATCGAGAATAAAGTGAGTTTATATCACTTGTTCCACTTAAATGCTGTCTAATTCTTAAGAATTTATAGGGAATTACCTGATAGTTATTTAAGCAAAATTCAAACCGAGTAGCTCATCGGAAAGTTGATGAATTTTCTAGTTTTCCAAAATGAGTTACACACAAAAACATAATTCAAAATGATTCAATTGGGAGCAGTTTTGAGTCGGTTCCAAAAATTGCAACTTCTCCTAAAACAAGAATCTTTTGAGTTTATTTTCAAGTTTTCCAAAACGAGTTACACACAAAACATAATTCAGAATGACTCAAAGATGCTTCTATTGAAAATAGCTTTGAATCGGTTCCAAAAAATGCAATTTCTAAAACAAGAGTCTTTTGACCAACTTCCGAATGAGCTACGGAGTTCAAATTGTAGTAAAATAATCTACAAGAATCCTCTTATAAATCCTTGGAATATTTTCCAAATTTGAATAAGAGTTAGCACCATTTGAGTGAACAAAAATCCATCGAGAATAAACTTAAATGCTCCCTAACTCTTAAGAATTTATGTTATTTAAGCGAAATTTGAACCAGGTAGCTCATTGGGAAGTTGGTCAATTTTGTAGTCTTCCAAAACGAGTTACACACAAAAAAATGAATTCAATTAAATGCAGTTTTGAGTCGCTTCCAAAAATTGCAGCTTCTCCTAAAATAGGGTCTTTTGACCAACTTCCGAATGAGCTACAGAGTTCAAATTGTAGTAAAATAATCTACAAGGACCCTCCTATAAATCCTTGAAATATTTTCCAAATATTTACGAAACAATAATAAGAGTTAGCACCATTTAAGTGAAACGTAGTTTAATATTATAGGGTGAACCAATAGTATGGTCCATTTTTGAACTATCCCTATTAATTTCAATTAATTTATTGATTTTGTTGTTTTGATAAGGTGGGTTCAGTGAATGGTTGGCGTGAATTATTAATGTCAGTTGGTTTCCGTTTCGAACCAGCCTCCAATGGTATACCAAGTAGTGTATTTTTCCCACAATCCGATCCGGATGAACGTCTAACCCAATGTTCAGCCAGTTTACAAGCCCTATTAGGCTTATCAATGACATCATTATATGCCCTATCGAAATTAACATTAAATTGTGATGTTGCCGATGATATTATCAGTGTTATACAATCAGCATTAGGACAATTATCAATGAAGAATATCGAATTTGAACAACATAATATTATCACTACTACAACTACAACTACAAATAATAATAATAATAGTAATAATTCGAATAATAATAATGCTGAAGTTAGTTTAAATGTACGTTTATGGCGTATACCGGGTTGTCATGAATTATTAGCATCATTAGGTTTCGATTTGATTGATGTTGGACAGGATCAAGTTACCTTACGGACTGGTAAACAAGTGAATCGGCGCCATATTCAATTCACATTACAAGCATTATTGGCGTTATTCGGTAATTTATTGAATTTTAAATTAATTTCTATTATTTTAAAAAAAAATTTGATTCAATTTTAGATACTCAAGAAGCTCCAAAAAGTCTAACTATAGATTCATCGAGTAGTTTAGAATCATTAGCTTCAGTTGATAATGATTTTTCATCACATTCCGATAATGAATTGAATTTAAAACCGGTTACAACAACTAAAACAACAACAACAGCAACATTACCGCAACATAAATTGAAATTTACAAAAACAAACCCTACAACAACAACAACAACCAATACTACAACAACAACAACAACAACAACACGAATATTACCAATAAAACGTCTAGGCGGTGGTGCTTTTACAAGTTATGTACGGCGTAGGGGCGAACCGGATGGCCATACGGCCAATTCTAGTGATAACACGGTTACAACAACAACAACAACAACTACAACAACAACAACAACACAACAACAACAAAAGACAGAATCGGCGTTTACACCGAGTCCACCGGTTGTTCTCCATACAGAAAATCAAACTATCGCTCTATCGCTAGCCCATCAGACTAGAATTAGAAATTTATACACAACACATAATGATAATATCAATGGTAATAATGGTAATAACAACAACAACAACAACAATTTAAGACCGGATAGTTCCAGTTCAGCGAGTTCTATAAATGATTGGGATAACGGTCATGCTACTGTGTTACGTCGACAAATACAACAACAACAACAACAACAACCCTTAACAACATCAACAACAACAACAACAATAACAACAAAAAATAAACCATTAATTGATTTAAATCTATATAATAATCTACCGAATATTCTATTCGATAATAATACAAGTTCTGATAGTGAATTGGAACGAATGGAGGCGAAATTATTTAAAACAACAACAACAACAAGTGGAATAACCCCAATAACAACAACAACAACAACAACAAAGAAGATTAACAATAAAAAAAATCGAAATTTGATGTCAACTTTAGATCGTTTAAGTGTTAGAACTGAAGTAACAATCGGCCAACAACCCAAATATCGCCAACAACAACAACAACAACAAACACAACGCCAACAACAACAACAACAACAACAGAAATTACGTAAACCGATCACATTACCGAGTGAAGAAACACTACCGACAAATGAACGTCTATTGTATTTCTCACCGAGTGATCTAGAAGCCAGAACAACAACAACTTCAACTGTTACAACAACAACAACAACAACAACAACAACGCCTACTACAACAAATACAACCGGTGCAATAATTAAAGCGGCAATTCAAAAACAACCAATTCGAATTAACGATAAGAAAGATGATGATGATAATAATGATAATAATAATTTACATGATACAATATTGGCAACCCAATTGAGGCATATTAATCGTGAATTAACACCGACAATATCCGATGTTTATCACGAACGTAGTATTGGTTTAGGGTTAGCACCACCCTTATCAAAATTGCTATTAAATCAAACTAATAACTTGAATACAACAACAACAACAACAACACCCCCGATAACAACTACAGATTCGGTTTTAGATAAAATCAATTTGAATATTTTAAATGTTGATGATGATGATGTCGATGATGATGATGATGATATTGTTGTAAAAGAGAAGAAATCAAATCGGCCTTGGTTAAATATCGATGATAATACAAATTTACAAACAACAATAATACAAAGTTCCGATTTAACAACTGCTGATATTCTAGAAAGGGAAGTTATAAAAAATCGTAAAATACTCCGATCTACTAATGGGGTTGGTGGTTGTGGTAATGAAACTTTAGATTTATTATTGCGCAATAGGGATGAGGGTGATGGTCGTAGTATAACCGATTCGAATTGTTCAAGTTATAAAAATACAACACAATTCTATCAATATACAACAACAACAACGGATAGGAAACGGTCACAATTGGGGGTGAAATTGAGGAATTTGGAAATAATGCCACCAACACAACCACCACCGGCGCCGCCTCAAGAACACGAAGAAGATGAACGATTAGTTGAAGACTGAGATTATTTTTATTAATGGAAAACTATCGGTAAGTGGAATAAATCGAGAAAAAATTTCATTAACGAATCATTATTACCCCATCAAAGATCCATCCGGGTGCTATAATTGAGTTATCAATTTAGAAAATCAATTTATTAAAATTTTATAAACAATTATAGAAGGGGTTGATTCGGTTATTTATCGGTGGTGTTTTCAATAGTGGTTTCCTTGGTTTTTTACTAGCATCATAGGGGATAGCTGGTGAACTTTTAATTTGAGCCTGATGTTCGGCTACATCCTGACTTGTATTCAATTTCGTATTAATTTTAACTTTTTTCGTGGATGTTGTTAGATTATTTATTAATTTCCCATCGAAATTCTTCATTAATTCGCGATTTGTTACAATTTTTTTCAATTTCTTCCTATTCTCAACATCATTCAATTTCCTATTGTTGTGTTTCTTATCGATAGTTTTCAACGAATTAATTTTATTCTCTTTATTTTTTTTTCTTTTATCTGTTGTTTTGGTGGTAGTTTTGGGGGTACGATTGGTGACCACCCAAATACCCGAATTACGTTCGAATATCGATTCGATTTGTTCGATATTACCAAGACGATTCAATAGTGAATTCGTTAAAGTCTCCAATCGTCGTTTCTTTATCGATTCGATACAATTATTTGGTAATTTTCGTTTATTTTCCAGTTTATCGTCACTATTCGGTTGGAATTTCTTCGGTTTTCTATCCATAATTTCATCATCGAAATCCATTAGACGTTTCGCTGCCTTATTAATATTCGTATCTAAATAATTACGATTAATTTGTAATTGTCGTATACCGATTGGATATTGTCCATTCGACATTATTTTAAATAATTCGATTAATTTAACGATAATTTTACGTGCTTTTAACGTACTGCCTTTCAATGACTTGAATTCGGTTAATTTTTTAGCGATATCGTTTGGATTAAATTTGAGTTGTGGTAATTCAACATCAACACGACCGGCACGTGGGTCGTAGATTTGTTCGTTATCATTGAAATCATCATTATCATCATCACTGATTTCGATCTTCTGTACATCATCGATTGTACCGTGGAATCGTTGTTGTCGCCATACTTCATATTTAGCTTGATATTCTAAGCCTAAATCGGATTGTTTCATCAAATAAATAAAAATATTATCGTTTATATGTTTCAATAAACGATCATCATCACATAATGATAGATATTGAATGAATGGCGTTAGAAATAAGGCTAGTTGATTTGTATTCAAATCACTACCGCCGATTTTCGCTAATTCTTCCAAATAAATATCAATGAAATGCATCAATAAACCGATTGGTGTATTTGTTTTTGGTTTTAAAACAGTCTCGGTTAGGGATTTTGTGAATTGTTCTATTGGTGATTTTTGGAAATTTGCGTTTTTTAAAACCATAAAACCCTGGCGTAACCACCGACGTACCAACTGTAATAGAGATTTCAGTAAAATTAATAAAATTGGGTTAATTTTAGTATTGAGCAAACCATTAGGAATTTATCGAGGCGTAATTGGTCGATACCAAACCACTCATTAATTAGCGTAATTAAACCAGATTTAAAGAATAATAACGCACTATTTGTGGGTAATGAATGTAGAAGACTTGCGATATTTTCAGCACACTCCTCCTGTAATTATTCAAAAAAAAAAATTAGCAATAAACATAACCTTACTTTTTTTAAAACCTAACCTACCTGTATTAACGGCTTATCCGACATCCACATGGAATAAAATAAACCTTTCCATAAACGCATAAAATCGTCTTCAATGAATGCTGAAAATTCACCAATTTCGGTATGTATCGGGGCAAAATTTTTGGGTAAACTTACGGACGGTTTTGCTGCGATTCTCCAGCCATTTTCGTAGATTTTTCAGCGCTCGATCGCGTGCTTTCGGATAGTTACCGGCCAGTACACGGGCGAATTTAATCTCCTGACTTACTAACAATAATTTCTTGTTGTTATCGTCGTTATTGTTGTTTTTCGTCGTTTTTCTGTTATCACATGGTAATGGGACACGTTCGGGAATCGCCATTTTGTTTTTGTGTTGCAATTTTGAAAATGATGTGTCTACGGTTACAATTCGTTTCGATAACGGTAATTTTACTTTAAACTGGATATAAATTCGAAATTTGTATAAATTAGGGTGGTGTAGCGAATTTTAAGGGAAATTCTACAAAATTATAAGCAAATAATGCTCGAATTTATTCGTTGTAATTACAAATTAAATGTTGTTAAAGTAACAGTTTTCGGAGTGACATCTAGTGGCGAGAATTCCGAACTAAAAGGTTTGTTTGATTAGAATTTAAACAGAGCGCGCTGGTATCGCTTCAGTAGTAAGGTCACTATACAGAGTGAGCCAAATAGTTGGCCTATTAGACGTTGAAAGGATTCTAATTGGTTAAAGTTTCTGAAATTTGGTATGCACCCGTTTTTCCATCTGAACTACACCTGGAAAATATTCTCGTTGTTCTATCAACCCCCGGTGTATGGGATAGTGCACCCTAGTTTCTTATTTTAAATGGAACGGTATATTTTTTATTCCATATTTAGATTCTATGGTAAAAATGAAATAGACTTTAATAATATAACCTATGGTCTAGCGTTAATAGTTTTTCAGGAATTTCGAATTTTTCTGAAAATTTTGATTTTGTAGTGTTTTACTAAAAAATTCATATCTCGGAAACTATAGTTGCTAGACAATCCAAATTTGGAAATCAAATAGTTTAAACCATTTACTTTATGTTAAATTTTATAGAATTAAATTATCTTTCAGTGTTTAGCTGAAATCAGTTTTTCTTTCAGCCAGTTTTCAAAAACCAATAACTTTCTTATTTTAAATGGAATCGTATATTTTTCTTTACACGGTTAGATAGACAAAAAAATTCTACATCTGTATTAACATTTCGTATACCTATCGCTGATAGTTTTTCAGCTATTTAAGATTTTCAATTTTGAATAGTTTTCTCCTCAGTCTGAAATTGGCTAGTGTCTAGTTGGCTATGACTTAATAATTCGCCTATAAAGAAATGCATGGGAGGCTTAGCAAAATGACATTAACTGTCACATTTGAGGTTAACAATGATTATTTTAAATGTTTTTTTCAGCAATTTCAGCCAATTTTACATGAAAAGATAATCCAATCAATTTTAATGTAATTATTTGTCAATTTTTTCTATGATTTTTTTAATTAAAAAATATAAAAATAATTAATTATTTTGAGGTTAATTGTGACAGAAGATTATTTCGCTAAGCCTACTATGTTTTAGTATTTCGTTTCAGGTGGTAAATTATTAGAAATCGAAAATCTTGAATAACTGAAAAATTATTAGCGATAGGTATAGGGAATGCTAATATGATTCGATGCAGAATTTTTTTCTCTATCCAACCGTGTAAAGAAAAATATACCATCCGATTTAAAATAAAAAAGATATAGCGTTTTGAAAATTGGCTGAAAGAAAAATTCATTTCGGCTAAATGCTGAAAGATAATTCATTTCTGTAAAATCTGGAATAAAGTACATAGTTTAGACTTTTCGAGTGCCAAATTTGGATTGTCTAGCAATAATACTTTCCGAAATATGAATTTTTTAATCAAACACTATAAAATCAAAATTTTCAGAAAAAGTCGAAATTCCTGAAAAACTATTAACGCTAGACCATAAGTTATATTATTAAAGTCTATTTCATTTTTACCATAGAATCTAAATATGGAATAAAAAATATACCATTCTATTTAAAATAAGGAAGTAGGGTGTCCTATCCCATACACCGGGGGTTGATAGAACAACGAAAATATTTTCCGGGCGTAGTTCAGGTGGAGAAACGGGTGCATACCAAATTTCAGAAACTTTCATCAATTAGAATTCTTCAAACGTCTATAGGCCGAACCACTTGGTTCACTCTGTATACGTATAGTAACTTTATTTAGTAGCGTACGAGTTTTAAATTTTGAAATATTTTCAAAAATATTCCAAAAATCTACAATTTCATTACAAATAAATAAATAAATAAATAAATAAATAAATAAATAAATAAATAGATGAATTCTTTATTAATTACAGAAAATGTGTATATATAGGAAAACAGAATATTCGTGCAACAAGAATAGATTTTCAGGAAATATAAAAATAAAATCTTTTTATTTCGCATACACACTCACACGTCCATTGTCTTCTTGTTTAAAGTAAATAAATGGCTGAATTTATTTACCAAAAACAACGAATTAATTCTATGAAAGAGCAACATCACAATAAAATTTTGGCAACAAGAGTTATTAAACTTTATAACATTATTACTAGATTCAATCATTTAATAATTAAGCTTATTTTGTTAAATAGAAAACAAATAGAACAAGCATCCAATCGTATTCTATAACTATTCAACAATATTTCCATGACAACTGTTTCTATTCGGTGTCATAGCAACGAATCACCGATTAGTTACAGAATACGATTTACAATAACAAGAGAATTGGCTTGAATTTTAGGAAACTACCGATGAAATTGTTGTTGTTGTTGTTGTATTCGTATAACAATATTCCATAATTTTACCATGCGAACAAGTATCAACTTCATTAAAATCGATAATTAGGAATAAAACACCGAATATTGCAACAACAATACCGAATAAAACCAGCCCGAAGGCTGGTAATTTACGTTCGGATAGGAAATGGCCTTCTTCCAGTTGTAGATAACTGAGGGCCGGTAGGATGTAAGCTAGAGGTACCGCCGCTAGGACACCCTGGAAATAATTAAAAATTAATTAAAATTCTACAGGGTGTTTCACGTATTTCGCCTCGTGTGAACGTAGGTCGACTTATTTCAACTTTATAGTCTGAATTACTACTATTTCAACTAATGTTAATGCAGATTGTTCAACTGAAACAAGAAGCCGACCTACGTTCACAAAATCATACGAGATCTTATTTCAACTGTGTAGTCGACTGTTTCAACCGATTATTTAGTTGAAACAAGAAATCGACCTATATTCACACGTGAAATAGTTGTATAAATCAACGACTTACGTTCAATTCTAATACAACACCCAAACAATCGGTCGATATCGATATTAAATAAGTTGTACCAACTATACCTAATGTTATCAAATAATGTGCACGTTCCGATATTGTTGATGTTCCAGTTATTTGTTGATTAACATCATCATCCATATGTGTATTATCATTTAATAATAATGAATTAATTAATACTTCACGTGTAACAAAACATTCAATTGGGAATGTTAATAAAATTTGTATACTAAATAATAAACGACTAAAATTGATTAAATCATCAGTCCAACAATAATTCTCCAATAGATCACCTTGTGAATATTTCGTAAATGTTAAATAACCAAATATACCGAATAATAATGCAACAATACAACTTGTTAAAATCGATATATGCGTTACTAATTGCCAACGTTCAATTGTTGGATTCTCTAATGAACGATAAATTAGAAATGTATTATGATGACACATAAAGGCTACAATTAGAAATTCAATTAAAAATTGGCTCAATCTACGACTTACGATAATTACCAAATGCCATAATTCCAATAGCCGGGATGATGTCTTTGTTGATGAATTGCCATGATTCGGGAGCTGAAGGACTGTAAAGAATTCGAATTAATTTCAATCTCTATGGCGATTCGTTGTCATGGTAACGAATCGCCAAATTAGAGAATACGATTGTTAAAGGTGGACGTACACAATTTGTTGCATCGGTGCTATACGGATAACGATAGCAAACAATATAAAACCGATACAGACTAGACTTAAGAATGAAATTTTTGCTAATTTTGCTATTTTCCGATACAAACACAACGGTATTGTTACTAATAAAGTTGCAATCAATACGATTATATGACGTTTAGCAAATAATGAATCTTGATCGATACCAGTTAGACGTATTATCACTTTTGTTACAGTATCACCAACCACCACATTATAAGACACCATTGCTACAATCAACAATTATTAAAAATTATCGATAATAATTGGAAATAATCGAAATTACCGATAAAAGGGTAGAAGAATTGTAGAATGCCCAGTAGGATATAACCGAATCGTCCAAAAGCCGCCTCCATTATGCCCTGATAGGAAAATTTACCGGAAATATGCCCGCAACGTACCATCAAAATCAACGAATAATCGGTAATTACAGCCACTAGTAACAATAGAAATAAACCGAAGAAAAAACCGGCTTCATGTAGAGCATACGGTATACCTAAAAACACAAAAATTACCCCAATTGATAGGGGTTGTAATTTTTGGGGATAATCACCGATAACACCACTACCAATAATCGAATTAATGAAATTAAAACTAGCCCAAGGTAGGCTCGATCGATTACAATTATCATCTTCCTAAAATTAAAAATTACAACGAATTTTTTTAGAAATTAATTAGAAATTACGTTAATTAATTGGCGCATATCATCGAACGCGTTCTCCGTCGAACTGATACTACCCTAATTACAACACGAAATTAATTAATTGATAAATTCGAATAAATAACTCACCCTATCGTCGGTTTTATAGACGTTCTGTTGTTCCAAAATGTAGCTATTTTCGTTCGTTATGCCCCGATTAGTCGTCATTTCGTTTCAAAAAAAGGCTTTTTTTGGTAATAAACGGGTTGTCGTTAGGTGACTGGTGAAATTTGTTTAAAAAGTTTGGTGGAAATAAAAACAACCCTAAACTAAACTAAAGACAACAAGACTAGACGCATCTATCGATTAAATGAATGTCCAAAGTCCGGGATAACGGGGGTGTACAGTTTGCGAGGATCAAATGGGATGATCTTGCGCAGGAAGTCGACAATCAAATTTCTTTTTTTTTTTAATCTCTAGAAAAACCAAATTTCGTTAGTTAATTGAATTAGAAGGGTAGATCCGGTGGATGGCTGTATTTTTTGCAATTTCGATACTCTCACCCCAACCTATCGGCGGGTAGAAATCCAAATTAATTTAATCAACCCCTAATTCTAACCGATTCCCAACAATTTCTTCTGTTCACGATTGTAAACGCCAACTTGATAATTGGCTAGAATTGTGTTAATTACCGATTGTTGGCACAATCGCACATCAATTCGTTCGGCATTAAATCGTTGAATAAATCCAACAAATATTCAATTGGTCGATCAGGAGTCCAAATATCGTAAATCTCGTTACCATTGAGTTGATTTTAACGAATAATTCGGTACGTTGTTGATTTGTTGATAATTTTAAAGGCCGTTAAAACCGTTAGAGTCCGATTAACCACCGGAAATTCCTAAAATTTCACCCGAAATTAATCATTTAATTAAATTCAATTAAAATTTAAATACTGCAGTTTTTCTAATGTCATTTAAGCCGATATTTTTAGCTAAAATTTCACCCCCTACTCGAACAAATTCGCTATTATCGTTCAATTCGGCTCGATTTTCTACGTTAGTTACAACGAAAGATCGATTTCTAACCGCCCGTTAACAACAATTCTCAATTCTAGATACGTCAAACGGGGGTGTACCGCTTCGGGGCCGATTCGTTGTACAATTCGTGTAGATTTGGGGCCACCAATAGTGGATCAATCGGCGCTCCACTACCTATAAATCATAGTTAATTTAAGGGTTGTAATTGAATTGTAATAAACTCACCGTAATGTTGGGGGTGTTTTTGGGTTAATAAACGCGAAATTATCGCTATAATTAAAGGCATCTTCTGTTGTAATTCCGGATTAACTTTGAGGTTATATTGGTGGAAAAAAGTGGGGTTATGTCATTTAAATCAAGTAAATCATAGTTAATTTAAGGGTTGTAATTGAATTGTAATAAACTCACCGTAATGTTGGGGGTGTTTTTGGGTTAATAAACGCGAAATTCTCGCAATTATCGCTATAATTAAAGGCATCCTCTGTTGCAATTTCGGGCTAACTTTGAGGTTATGTTGGTGAAAAAAAGTGGGGTTATGTTATTTAAATTAAGTAACTATGGGTTACTATAGTTTATTTGTTATGATTGTTGCCACATTTATTTCAATCATTAAAATTAATTATTTTAATTATAATATGGAATTGTAGTTTTAGTTTATAGCAGTATTTTGCAGTTTACGGAAAATAATTATAATTATTCTAATTTAATAATTTTTAATTAATTTAGATTTAATTTTTGTGTCAATCGATTTGTTACACGGCAACACTGCGCAATTTTCTAATAAACGCCACCTGGTGTTGACATTTACCAATTAAAACAACCTAACCACAATAATTCCAATCGAATTTTCCAAATAAAGAAAACTAAAGAAAATTTCCCAACATCAAACCGTGTTTATAATCGATGATAATGTAGAAAATTGGGAAAACGATTTTATAAAAATGTCAACACAATTACCGTTAACAAATCAAAAATATCAACATCGTCGATTCTGTATCGATGATGCGTTCGAGGAGGAAACCGATGAAGCTATCAAAGTTTACGGTACAACAACACCAACAACTACAATAAATCTACAACAAGACAACACCAATACGCAAATTATGATAGAATCAAATGGCAGGTAAAACCCCCAATATTGCCAATTAAATTCAAATAAATTAATCGATAATTATAGAAATTGTAGGAATTTGTATAAATTAACCAACGATAATGCATCACGGGATAGTGATTCGTTAATCCAAGATGATTATAATGGTAGTGATTATTTCTATGATAATTTAAGTGGTGATTTTATCAATCAATACACAATGACAACACCAACAACAACAACACAAACAACATCGTGTTTAAAACATCCAAAAGTACGAGAAAATTGGCGTATGGTATTGGCTGCAATTCTATTATTATTAATCGGTATTGGTTTATTAATTTGCAGCATTTATTATTTACACGATATCAAAAATAATGGTCTACAAGGTTATGTGTTTTTAATTGTTGGTTTTATTTGTTTTATACCGGGGGCATATCATGTTGTTTATATTTATTTGGCAGCTATAGGGAAACGTGGCTATCATTTCCATAATTTACCCCTATTCACATAAAATAGGGGCGCTTTAAAATCGATTGTTTCTCGAATATATGCACTTAGATGTCAGGGGTGGATTTTAGGAAAATGACTGAATTTTTCTCTAATTAATTCGAGCATTTGATGGGTATACCAAAGTTGATCAATTTTATCAATAATCGTATTTATTTGGGATTAGATTTTAAATTAGACTGCATCCTTTTATTTGTATATAGTTATTTTTAATTAATTAATTAATCAATCGTATATACCGATGGCAATTTTTTTAATATTTGTATGTTTTAATGAATATTTTAACACTTATTTAGACATTTTACACGGATACACAATATTTATTAAAAAGCAAAATAAAGCAATCTTTTACAAGACGACCAATAGTAATTTTAAATTAACTGCCAACTTTATAGTTGAATCACTAGTAACTTTAATATGGCGATTATAGTGAAATTAATATGCTTATATTGGTGGTATTGACGAACAAAATTGCGTGACGTCAATTTAACCTAAAATTTCTGTATTTGTGTCTATTTTTAATGAATGCTATTCGAAACGATTTTCTTATTAATTCTAATCGGTGGACTTTATTTTATCGACGATTATTACGAATATAATCTAGTGACTTTTTTGTTTATTGTTTTCGTGTTGTTGTTTATTCGAATTTTTACGGTTTAAACTACATTTCAACTACCACTAGATTTTGGATTGATAGTGAAATTTCTAATTATTTTCAATTTAAATTAAAATTATTCAATAATTTCTAAATTAAGTTGTAATTAATAATTGTAAATTTGGGAGCTACATTTAGTCATCGATTGAATTGGGGTTATTTTAGTTGTAATTGTGATCAAGTTGGCTGGTTGTTATTTGACAGTTCTTGTAAAATTTTAGGTTACGTGGCCGAAAAAAAAAAACACGAAAATATGTCGATCTCGATATTTCCAATATTGATAATAATTACCGTAATTTTCCAACAATCATCGTGTTATTTTATTACCGTCGATGCACACGCTGAAGAATGTTTTTTTGATCGTGTAGAAGCTGGCACAAAAATGGGTAAATCTAACCTCACTTTACACCAATTTCGTTTATTTTATCGTTTAAATTGCAGGATTAACGTTCGAAATTGCCGAAGGCGGCTTCCTAGACATCGACGTTCGTATCGTCGGGCCCGATAGTAAAGTCATCTATGAGGGCCAACGTGAAACTAGCGGTAAATACACGTTTCAAGCCCATACGGCCGGTGTTTACACGTATTGTTTCTCGAATTTGATGTCGACAATGACACCGAAAGTCGTCATGTTCAATATGGCAATCGGGGAATCACCGAAAGTCGATGGACAAGCGGCTGGTGGTCCGGAAGGTGGCGATAATACCCACAAACTTGAAGATATGATACGGGAATTATCCGGTAATTCGATTTAATTTCGGGGGATTTTGTTTAATATTGTTGGTATTACAGCGTCATTAACTGGTGTTAAACAAGAACAGGAGTATATGCAAGTTCGTGATCGTATCCATCGTAGTATCAATGAGAGTACCAATTCTCGTGTTGTAATGTGGTCGTTTTTCGAGGCGTTAATATTGGTAGCAATGACAATGGGACAGGTGTATTATTTAAAACGTTTCTTTGAAGTTAGACGTGTTGTTTAAAGATTTGGTAAATTATAAAATTTTTAAAAATCAATTAAATTCTTGTAAAATTGCCATAATCCATTCAGTATAACAACTGATATTAGCGTAAATAATCTTCGAATCTTCCGCTAATATCACAATACCGATTAAATATTGAGCAATTGTTGTAACTAAAGGACTACCATAATCTTCGATATTCTTATCATTTTGTATTGTTGTAGAAAATCGACATTTTTGATTTGGATCGTTGATAATTTCGTGATTTTCGACGATTTTATGCGATAATGGTGATGTTAATTGTTGATTACCACCGACAATTTCCGTCCAACCGGTCACCACAAATTCCAAATAATTCCAGAAATTTTGTGGTAAATTAATCGAATTGATCAATTTATTAAAATTTAACTCGTGTGGTAGTTGAATTAAAACAATTTGATTGGTTGGATCTTTCAAAAAGATCCAACTAATCACCGTTTCACCATATTGTAATAAATGCGGATTACCCATAATTATATCCGCCTCCATTGAACTGTTCCAATTAATTTAATTCAAATTAATTTAATTATTTAATTACTTACTCTTCTAGACAACGGGCTGCTGTTAAAATGTATCGTTTCGATAGAATTACACCACTACAAAATTGATTCGAATCGACAATTAATCCAACATGATATGGGAAATTCGTTTCGTATTGTTTATAATTGGTGGAAATTAACAAAATTTCAATAATTACAACTAACTTCATTTCTACACTACAATTTGTGGGTTTTATTTGATTTTGTTTCGATATTTGCCTCTAGTTACGCTTAATAATCTTTCGATATTACCATCTGTGTAGTCATTGATCGTTGATTGTTTAAAAAAAGCGCAATCTTATCAGTGATTCAATGTTTCGGGGGCCGCTCTATTGGGACATCCGGTAAATCTTCAAATTTCGTAACAATTTGCTCAAACTAGCGCCATCTGTGGTTCGAATTGTTTAGTTCGGCTATTGTCTAGTAGATGGCGTGGTATTACTTTGGGTGATTTGTAATGGCTGTTCTGACGTCATAGCCAAGTCGCGGACTGGAATCGTTACCACCGCCGGTGATTCTATCGCTCTCGTACTACTACCGCACCCAAAAACCGTTTTTTTTTTCTTCTGTTCTATCCACCGCCACCGCTGTTGTTGCTGGTGCCGCCGCCGCCACCACCGCCGCCGTCATCGTCGTCGTCTCTCGTGGCCGTGTGTAGTGTTAGTGAGTGTGAAAAGTGGGCTGTGGATTTGGGAGTGTTTTGTTAATTTTTTGAGTTTTTTTGTTTTCCTCCTAAACCTACTACGATTATTCGTATTCAAGTCGAATAATAAAACTAACAGTGTTGTCGATTTATTGAAATCGCCAGCGAAATTGGAGAGAATATCCTCGGAAATTGATACGAGTTGATAAATTTTGGGTGGTGTTTTTTCTCTCGATACTCACTCTCCACATATACACCTCTCTATGTGTGTGTCTACAGTGTAATTGTAGATGTGTATGTGTTGTAGTGTGGAGTGTTTTGTTTTTTCTTAATTAATTTCGTTAATTTTCTTTAAAAATTAATACGCACACACATACAAATGTTGTGTTTTAATAATTGTAGAACTCTATAATCACATGTATACAACAATTGTGGCTTGTGGACGTTTTTATGGGTGTAAGCGGATGTATTTGTGATTCGTCAATCATTAAAAATCCAATTAAATTGTGATTAATTATCAAATTCGAACAACAGAATTCATAGCCAACTATCATTAAAATAAAAGGAAATAATTGAAAGTGTAGTAGTGGTCTATGTTGGACAGGGGTTGATTGTAGACAATTAGACGGAGACAACAAATATTGGAAAATTCTACGCTAGATAGAGATAGAAGCAACGATTATTCAAGAAAATTAGAAAATAACGTAAGTAGACTGTGGTGTATCTGTCAAAATTATCGACAATATGGTGGCCATTCCGGACAGTTGAATATCCACAGCTTACTATTATTTTTATTTGTAAATCGGAAAAAAGTTTCGAATAAATGGCAGGTGCATCGACTGTCATGGCGGCTATTCCACTACCAATACTACAGCTGTCAATTAATTTTCAATGTTTTTTCGGGTGAAACAACAAAGAAAACCACCACCTACAACCACCCCGGTGGAAATTCTGCAATTTCCCAAAAAGTTCGCTTTTCTTTAGGGTTTTCATTTGAAGAAAAATACCCCGACCTAGATTAACATTAGTATTGATAATTTTCTAAATCGGCTCGATCAAGTAGGTGTGTCACTTACAATACAGAAAATTCGCCGTTTTTGGAAAATTCACTAAAAAAAGAAAATTTAACGATAATTTCAGCCACAATACCAACCACAATAACGGAAATTACGACATTCAATTTCCTGATTAACTGTGTGAACAAACCTTAAAAATTTCACTTTGACAAACAATTGAAAGTATAGTTATGGTGGATTTTAATAGAAAACAAAAAACAACAGTCAATTTTTTATTGTTATAATTATAATTGTAATTTTTTTTAATTAAATTAATTAATTTTCAGATTAATTATAATTGTGCCATAGAGTGTGTGCCGGACGGACGGACAGTATGAACGAATTGGATTCTTTAAGGCAAGAAGCTGAAACTTTGAAAAATGCCATCAGGGTGAGTTTACAAAAACAGTAAAATCAAGTCAACTATTACAATATAAACTAAATGTAGCCCACAATTAATTAGAATTTATTTACCCTTGATTTGTTTTAAGTTAGTTGAAATTTTAGGGGGCGAAATTAAAAAAATAATTACCCTCATTACACCGAAATTTGTTTATTATTACTACTATTATTATGTGTAAAACACGAAAAAAATTGTAGATTGTCATTTGTTATACCACAGGTAACTACGTTTATATTACTGTTATTACTGTAATAATAATAATAATAGTAGTAGTAGTAGTAATAATGATAGTAGACTATTTATGGATCGTTGATGACCCTTTATAATTTACATCCGGTGTACCCCCGCCCTTCTCTAACCCTTGCCCTCGATTACATATACGTGTAAGTATATTTCGTGTATTCTTTTGTTTTTTTTTTTGTTTAATTTGCACCCTTATTACTATTATTATTATTATCATCATCACTACTATTTCAACCCTTAATTGTTGGTAATAATTGGGTAATTTTAGTTCGTTACTATTTGCCCCCTATGCACCCACTACCACTATTGTTTCTATTTCTGATTATGTGATTATTAGAATTGTAGAGGGGTGGTGGTGGTGGAATAATTTTTTAAGGGTTGGTTGCTTATAGAAATACATGCAACTAGTCACATATATACAGAGTTGTACGCACGTGCAATATAACTTGTCAGTTTGTGGTGGTAGTGGTGGTGGTGGTGGCTACTACAACAGTGGTGGTGGTGGTAGTGGCGGTGTGTCTACCCTATTGATCGACTGTTTGTATCGTCTTACCCCACTTCGTCTACACATACATATAGACATACATGTAATAATGTCGCTTATTCAACCCCTATATGTACTTTTTGTTCGATTTATTCCATTGTTGCCAACTATAGAATTAATAAACCACCACCACTATCACTATTACCACCAATATTGCCACCAATTTAAAATATTTAGGACAATGCCCTGTTGACATAAATGATATAGTAGTAATATAGAGGGTGGTGGTAATAATAATTTTAACATGCAGTAGAATTTCTATTAAAAAATATTAATCAACCCCTAAGATCACCCACGAGTAGAATATAAGTGCACTTTACAACAATTGTAGTTTTAAAAAGAGGGGTTTTAAAATAAAAATTCTCAAATTAATAAAATTCTCCGAATAGAATTCAATTTTGGGGTTCATTTAAAATTCACCCTCTAAGAAATGTTTAAAAGAGCTAGTTTTGAGAATAAAGATTCGCTTTAATCCGACTCAAAGGACCAGTGTTAAAACAATTAAAACTATCAATAATGGTTATAAATTGCGAATTTTTCACCCTCAAAATCGAGTTTGCATCCATCTTGGGGTTGATTTAAAATAAAGTCGTCTAGTAGAAAATTTCAGAAAAAATCCTTTTCTTTAAAGGATTGATTCAAAAATAAAGATTTAGTTTTAATCCGGCTCGAAGGACCAATATTGAATAAATGATTACAAATTTTCTCACCCTTACCCCTTAATCTTAGAGTTAATTTAAAATAAAGTCACCCTCCAAATACAGATTATCTCAATTTAGGGGTTGATTTGAAATAAAGCAACTTTCAAAGGGCTGGTTTTAAAATAAAGATTCCGTTTAATCCGACTCGAAGGACCAATGTTAAAATAATTAAAACTATCAATAATGGTTACAAATTAAGAAATTTTTCACACTCATTTTAGGGTTGATTGCTCCATTTTGGGGTTGATTTAAAATAAAATCATCTAATAGAAAATTTGCAGAAAGAAATCCTATTCTTTAAAGGGTTGTTTCAAAAATTAAGATTTAGTTTTAATCCGGCTCGAAGGACCAATATTGAATAAATGTTTACAAATTTTCTCACCCTCCAAATACAGATTACTTTAATTTTGGGGTTGATTCGAAATAAATCAACTTTCGAAGGGCTAGGTTTAAAATAAAGATTCCGTTTAATCCGACTCGAAGGACCAATGTTAAAATAATTAAAAGTACAAATAAATAATGGTTACAAATTAAGAATTTTTTCACCCTCATTTTGGGGTTGATTGCTTCTATATTAGGGTTGATTTAAAATAAACTCGTCTAGTAGAAAATTTGCAGAAAAAAATCCTATTCTTTAAAGGGTTGATTCAAAAATAAAGATTTAGTTTTAATTCGACTCGAAATGATTACAAATTGACAATTTTCACACCCTCCATATAGAGTTTACCCCTTAATTTTAGAGTTAATTTAAATAAAACCACCCTTCAAATATAGATTACCCCAGTTTTGTTGTTGATTTGAAATGAAACGACTTTCGAAAGGCTAGTTTTAGAATAAAGATTCCGTTTAATCCGACTCGAAGGACCATCAGTGATTATAAATTGAGAACTTTCTCACCCTCAGAATAGAGTTTATCCCTTAATCTTGAAGTTAATTCAAAATTAAACCATCCTCCAAATACAGATTGACTCAATTTTTGGGTTTGATTTGAAATAAAACGATTTCCGAAGGGCGAATTTTAAAATAAATTCTAAAATAATCCGACTCGAAGGACCATCAATGATTATAAATTGAGAACTTTTTCACCCTCTCTATCTAGAAGATAAAATCTACTTGTAAAATAGTATTTTAATTGTTGTTTTGTTGAAATAAAGCCGACCATATACGTTGAATTTTGTTTTGTTAGGATGCCCGTAAAGCGGCATGCGACACATCATTGGTCCAAGCAACTGCCAGTCTGGAACCAATTGGACGTGTACAAATGCGTACACGACGTACATTACGCGGCCATTTGGCAAAAATTTATGCAATGCATTGGGGCTCCGATTCACGTAATCTTGTATCAGCTTCACAAGATGGTAAACTTATCGTCTGGGACAGTCATACCACCAATAAGGTAAATAAATAAATAAATTCCCCCTCAAAAAATTTATAACCTCAAAATTTACAAAATTTTAGGTTCATGCTATACCATTACGTTCATCATGGGTGATGACTTGTGCTTATGCACCATCTGGCAGTTATGTAGCCTGTGGTGGTTTAGATAATATTTGTTCGATTTATAGTTTAAAAACACGTGAAGGTAATGTACGTGTTAGTCGTGAATTACCTGGTCATACTGGTTATTTATCATGTTGTCGTTTCTTGGATGATAATCAAATTGTTACCAGTTCTGGTGATATGAGTTGTGCCCTATGGGATATTGAAACTGGACAACAAGTAATTAATAATATCTACTCATCGATTAATTAATTAATTAATTACCAAAGCCTCCATTACTCTAGTAGTCGTATTCTGTAACTATACTGATTCGTTACTATAACAACGATTCTTTGAATATATCTTCTATTTCATTTTTGTATCAAATTAAAAAGAGACAACAATAAAACAAATATGGTTGATCTCTAGTGTTGTCATGGTAACGAATCAACAAAAAAATTAACTAAAATCCTACAATAAGAAACAAATTTAGAGTTATTTCTACCAATTTGGTTAACTCTAGAGGAGCAATTAAAAAATTGAGCAGGCTTTGATACTTCATTAATTAATTAAATGATTGATTGATTGATTAATTAATTTAGTAAGACTTACTAGATTTCTCAACATTTTACAATCAGTTTTTTTGCTGATTCGTTACTATGACAACGTTTTAATAAAACTTCCATCGCACTCTTTATAATTCGTTTTTGTATATAATTGAAAAGAGACAACAATAGATCTTCAATATTGTCATGGTAACGAATCAACAAATATTTGATTAAAATTCCAAAATACGAAGTAAATCTTGAGTTATTTATACGGTTGGTAATCGATTTTCCACTAGAAATTGGTACGAATTGACAAAATGGCGAGAAATCTACCAATCTTTGATAATTATTAATTAATTGATTGATTGTTAGGTTAAATTGTAATTTGATTTGTTTGTAGGTGACATCATTTTTAGGCCATACTGGTGATGTAATGTCCTTATCATTATCACCAGATATGCGTACATTTGTATCTGGTGCTTGTGATGCATCAGCCAAATTATGGGATATACGCGAGGGTGTATGTAAACAAACATTTCCTGGTCATGAATCGGATATAAATGCTGTAACATTCTTTCCAAATGGTTATGCATTTGCTACAGGCAGTGATGATGCAACATGCCGTCTATTTGATATAAGAGCTGATCAAGAATTAGCAATGTATAGTCATGATAATATTATATGTGGTATAACTAGTGTTGCATTTAGTAAATCAGGACGTTTATTATTGGCCGGTTATGATGATTTCAATTGTAATGTTTGGGATTCAATGAAAACAGAACGAGCCGGTAAGTTAAACAAATAACACTTCTGATACAGGTTTTTTGTATGATTTTTCCTATTTTACACCCTTTATTTCGATAACAATTCAACCCTACAAATCTAGGGAGTTTTATTATTGTTGGTAACAATACATGGTTACTAGAATTTGAAATAACACTTCAATTGTTCTGTCATTTGATTAACAAATTCTAGAAGTTTCCATTGTAAAAATTGACTTTTGAGACAAATTTTTTGTACGATTTTTTCCAATTTTACACCCTTTATTTCGATAACAATTCAACCCTACAAATCTAGGGAGTTTTATCATTGTTGGTAACAATGCATGGTGACTAGAATTTGAAATAGTGCTTCAATTGTTCTGTCACTTGATTATCTTTATTATTTAGCTAAAATTGTACATACAGGCTGAGTCAAAAATATGGTCTATTGTTACAAATATAAGAAGTTTTTGAAATTTGGTGTACAGGTGAAATTTAAGGTTAATTTGATAATACGATGTTCAATTATCATTGCTTGAAAACATCAAATCGGCTATGATTTAATAATTTACCTATAAATAAATGTATAGAAGGCTTAGAAAAATGTGAATAACTGTCAAAATTGAGGTTAATTTTGTCCCAACTGATAGCATCTTGTATCTAGTCGGCTATGATTTAATAATTTGTCTATAAATAAACGCATAGAAGGCTTAGCCAAGGAATAACTGTCAAGATTGAGGTTAATTTTGTAATTTTCAGTAATTCCAGCAAATTTTACATGAAAACAAAAGCAATTCAATTAATTTTGATTTAAGCAAAACTTGTTGTTTTGTTTTTCATGAAAAAATCCACATATCATTAATTATTTTAATGTTAATTGTGACAATTGAATTGACAGTTGTTTTGCTAAGCCTGCTATGTTTTAGGTTTTTTTTTTCAGAGATGGGAAATTGAAATGGGTATACAGAGTTTCTTTCTCTAGCCAATCGTATAAAATAAACAGGGTGTTCCATTTAAAACAGAAAATTGCCTGAAATTAATAATTTCAGCTGAACATTGAAAGATACTTCAGTTCTATAGAATTAGGCCTAAAGTATATAATTTGAGCTATCTGTATTTAAAATTTCAATCATCTAGTAGCTATGGTTTTAAAGATATAAATTTTTTAATAAAACACTACAAAATGAAAAATTTCAGAAAAACTGTAAATTCCTGAAAAACTATCTTAACTAGATTAGACCATCAATAATATCAAACTACCCTTAAATTTCACCATAGAATTTAAATATAAAATAAAGCATATACCATTCCATTCAAAATAAGATAGTGGGTTGCTCAAATCGACCATAATTTGAACTCACCCAGTATATTTTTTGAATAAAATTGCAATTATGGCTGTCAAACACCCAACTACCAACTTCTGCAATATAAATTACCCCAAATATTTCCACACTCAAACTAGTTGCGAAATATCGATTTTTATGTAATACAAAATAGGAAATTCAATGAAAATTAATTCGATTTTATTGAAATTTGCAGGAATCTTGGCCGGCCACGACAATCGCGTCAGTTGTTTAGGTGTAACAGAAAATGGTATGGCCGTTGGTACAGGCTCATGGGATAGTTTTCTACGTATATGGAATTAAATTGCCAAACAAAAAAAAAAACAACAAACAAACAAAAAAATGGAGAAAGAACAATTTCTTTTCTATAATTACATCAAATTTTATAATTTTTATCTTTAATTTTCAGTTGTTTTAAAGCAAATCTCACCTGCATCACTGCATTTTTTTTTTGTTCTGATTTAAACGATAATTAGATTAGAATTTAAAATAAATGTGATTATTCTATAATATTGATCACGTTTATTTGTGCTTATTTTGTGATTATTTCTAATTTTAAGGTTAGTTTCTTTGTAATTATCAATTTTTTTTAAGGTTATAATCAGCTTTGTGTATTATCAACAATTCAACAAAAAAAAAAGTTACAATTATCGATAATAAATACAGTATTTAGTTGCTTATTATCTTTATTATCTAACGTGGTGTAGGTGAGATGATTTTTTTTCTCTCAATAGAAGTACAAAAGACCAATTTAAAATAGAAGAAAATCCGGGGAAATACCGGTTCTATTCACTACTTGATTTCTTACTGTAACTAGTCGGTTTTAAGCCAAATTTTGGGAATTTAACAGAAAAAAAAAGAACCCAATGCGAGAAAACAAACAGTGCCATTGCAATTGATTACAAACATTGATAACCAACAACTGCACGATTGAGATACTGCCTCAAATTTTTCGTTTCCTTTAATTAGAAAAAAAAATTGTTTTATGTTTCTTGAATTATTTTATTTCGAAAGAACCATGATGGTAAAAAAAAACAAAACAAAAACAGTGTTCTACCACCGTTTCTCTTGTGTAAATACTAATTAATATCCAAAAAAAAGCCCAAAAAAAAGAATTATATCGAATTTTCCATCTGCTACATTTTTATTAAAAACAACTAAAAAAATAAACAAAAAACTAGTTGATAAGAAACCAATATAGCTTCTGCTTATCATTGATTGAATGTGTGTAAACCAAAAAAAAATGAAGTGATGGATGTTGTAAAACTACTACTACTACTACTATTACTACTACCACAAACTGTTTTATATTTAAACAAAAAAACTATTAATTAACGAGGATTAATAATAATAATAATAATAATAATAATAGTAAGAGTACTGCGCACGGTTATCCCCACCACTTTAGAGTGGGGATAATTACAACTAACGCCCTCTCTACTCTATATTTCAATCCGGTTAGTTTTAAAATGTTTCGTTCGTTTCTAACGGCCAATCTAACAAATTTGAATTCAACTAAACTTTAACGCATAAATAAAAAGGGCTCATTAGATTGGCCGTTAGATTCTCATTGCAATTGTTTTTTTTTTTTAAGTAGAAATCACCCCTTTTTTATACACTCAAATACGCACATCAATATTTATAATTGAGTTTGTTTATATCGTATGTTGAAATTAAGCGTGTAAACAGAGTTGATCAGACAAATTTTTGTTATCTTCATCATTAATTAATAATAATAATATTAATAATAATAATAATGATAATGAAAATGTTTCAAATTAAGGGCACAAATCAGCATTGTAGCATCGCTTATTTTCCTTCTCCCTCTTTAAACCCTTTTTCTCATCGTAATCGCCCCCATTTATATCGATTTTCTTTTGTCTCTACATCACATAAAATCATAAACATTTGTATCGTGCTAATCCTTGGACTTTCAAATTTAATTAACTTTAAAAAAATTGAGGATTTTTCAAACAAAAATTCAATAATTATGTTCAATTTGCATTATATAATATTTATAATAATTAATTATTAATTAATTAAATAATAATAATGATAAGGCTAACGATAATAATGATAATAATAATGATGAGCGTGTAGTCACTTTGGGAATTTTATACATTCTTGTGGTGGCATGCGGGTTTTTTCCAAAAAAAAATGAATAAAAAAATTATAAAACAGAAGAAAGAAAAAACAAAACAAAAATTGTAGGTTAGTATTGTCATTTTTTTATTGTTAATAATAATTTAAAATTAAAAATTGATAAGAAACAGAGAAAAAAATCATTAAAACCACAAAAAAAGCGTATGGTGTATGAAATACTATAGCAGAACATATATGTTATATTGTAACGTACCTAAATAAATAAAAATTACAAAAAAAAAATACAATAAATTAGCCCTTTTTGATTTTTATCGTTTATTTTTTTCGAATAAAACTACAATAGAGGGACAGGAAATTTCAAAAAGCCCGCTAAATTTGCTTTAAATAAGCCGACTACCAACGGTTAATATTGAAAATAACTAAACTACATATTGTTGGCTAATTGTAGCTCTAGTCTAGTGTTGATTTTAATTTGTTCCTCAAAATTGTCAATATTTTGACAGAATTCATTCATTTGTTTACGTAAATTTCTCAATTGTTCTACCATCATTGTCGAATTTCTACGTTCATTCTCTTGATCGTCTTTTATTTCACAAATAGTGACTTGATTTGTTTTTCGAATTCGTTTAGAACTATACATTATCTTACCGGTTTCAATTGGTAATACTATTTCGAATTCTTTTTGAATTTGCCGCTCTTTTTTAGCTTCTATTTGTTCATTTTCTTCTTCATCGATTTCCTTTTCTTCTTCATTTTTGTCTTCTTTACACGATTGGGTTATTTTCGTGGAATTAATTTCAAAATTTGTTTTGTAATCGTTAATATTGATATCCCATTTTAATAAATCAAGATAATCTTTATCTTCACTAGTTTCTTCAAATTTCTTCAATTTCATTTGTTCGTTAATCTTCTGTTTAAAACTGTCTAAACTTTCCGATTTATACTTTTCTAAAACATAATCAAAATCAATTTCGATTGATTTATCCAATTGTTTATAAATCTCTTCTTCATTCTGTAATTTAATAATTTTTGGTTGAAATTCTTCTTCATTTTCTTCAAATTCCTGGATTTTTTCGTCCTTATGCTGATCTTCAATCGTTTCTTTCATGGTCAAAGTTGATTGTTTTGGTTCTTCAATCTTTAGGTTCTCTTCTTGATTCACAATAACCTTACTGATTTCTTCTTTCGTATTTTCTGCTTCTCCTGGTTTCTCTGCAACTTCTTCTTCATTTATTATTTGTACATTTTTCACAGTATCTTCCCCATCATTATTAACATTTTCAATTTGTTGAAATAAGTATTGTAAATCTTCAATTATTTCAACATTTTCTTCAATTAATTTTTCTATTTCTTCTACTCCCTTTAATTCTTCATGATTTTCTGCAAATTTCTTTATTTTTGTTGCTTGTTCATCTTCAATGATTTCTTCAGTTGATTCTTCTAATCCTACAATTGTAGAATAGTCTTCTTTTATGGATGCTATTAATTCTTCTATAATTGGTTCTATTTTATCTACATTCGTATTTTCTTCATCTTTGATTTTATTTACTACAATTTGTTCTTCAGTTTTTTCAATTTCATCAATTACATCATTCAAATCTTCAATTATTTCAATACTTTCAAACAGTTCTTCATTAATAACTTCTTCAAGTTGTATTCTTTTTAATTCGGCTTCTTCATTTTGAATATCATTTACAACGATCGACGTTCTTTCTTCCTCATTCTTCACTTTAGTTGTATTTACCACACCTCCACTATCATTAACATCTTCATTTATTACATCAATTTTTCGCCGTTCTTTATTAATGTCTTCATCAAGATTCGACGATTGTTCTATTGTAAGTTCTCTTCTTTCTACTTCTACTTCTTCATTTTGTATATCAATATCTTCTTCATTCTCTATTTCAGATGTACTTTCTATATCTTCACTATCATCAGTATCTTCAGTTTCAGTTGAATCATCACTTATTTCATCAATTCTTAATTCTTCTTCTTCTTCTTCTTTATTCTTCTCATCAAATGTATTTACATCTTCTTCACTACCACTAATATCTTCAATTTCATTCAAATCTTCATTTAGTTCATTATATTTTGGTAATTCTTCAATATTTGGTGATTCTTCCATTGCAAGTTCTGTTGTTTCAACTTCTACTTCTTTATTTTGAATGCCATTTACAATTATTGATTCATTTTCATCATCAACATCTTCATTTTCATTCAAATCTTCAATTATTTCAATATTTTTTAACAATTCTTCATTAATAACTGCCTCAAGTTCTATTCTCTCTATTTCCGCTTCTTTATTCTTCATATTAGTTACAGTTATTGATTCTTCTTCAATTGAATTTACATCTCCATTATCTTCAGTTACATTTATGTCTTCATTTGTTTCATTAATTCTTGATAGTTCTTTATTAATATATTCTTCATGATTTGGTGATTCTTCTGCTACTTTATTTTCAATATCATCTACAATAATTGATTCGTCTTCATTCTTTACTTCAAATGAATTTACAATATCTTCATTATTACTAACATCTTCAATTTCTACAGATGAATCTTCTATATCGACATTATCTTCAATTTTACCAATACCATCATCTTCCAAACTTGGTAATTCTTCAATTAGAATCTTCTTATATTGTCTATTTTCTTCAATTTCTTCAAATGAAGATTCATTATCATCATCATCATCTTCAGCTTCCTGTACAATTTTTGCCCTTTCACGTATCAAAAATTCATGCCTATCGAGTCTATCATCCACATCTTCATTATTATCTTCATCATCTTCACTCGAATCTTGTAGTGAATCTTCAACTTCTGAATTTGATGTTAATGTACCAATACCACTATCACT
Source organism: Mylabris phalerata (assembly GCA_020740385.1). NCBI lineage: Eukaryota > Metazoa > Arthropoda > Insecta > Coleoptera > Meloidae > Mylabris > Mylabris phalerata. The sequence goes on along the minus strand of JAJEOX010000142.1, from coordinate 259,033 downwards.
ACGCAAACTATCAATTTGCCGTTCACGACGCAATTGTTCACGATGGGCAATCAAAGCATCTACACATTCCAACATTTTACGTTTCTCACGTTCATTCCAACGTTGCCGTTCGGCTGATTCTTCCTGAATACCACCACGACCCCTTCAACAATCAACCAATCAATTAATCAACAACAACAAAAAACAAATAAATAAAGAAGAAAACTAACCAAGCTTCAGCACAGGCACGGTCCCGGGGGAATACCGGACGGTCATCCAAATATTGTAGATCTTTCTACAAGAAATCAACAATAATTAGAATCAGTAGCGGTTCGTCTATTTCACGAGACGCCTCTGACAATTATAGAAATACATGGGAAGAAATCTAATTGGTTTCAAATAATGGCGCCAAATTTGAAAACAACCAATGGTCTAGAAGCAGTACTTGTGTTATGATCACATGACTTAACAACGCCTACTAGAGTCAATTACAAGCCGCCTCCGATCATTATAAAAATTCATTTTTGGAAGAAATCTGATTGGTTTCAAATAGAGGCGGCAAATTTGAAAACAACCAATCACCTAGAAGGAATACTTGTGTTATGGTCACATGATTTAGCAACGCTAACTAGATTCGTTACTAATTGAGGATTTTTATTCCGTCAAGTGAATTAATTACAAGCCGCCTCTGATCATTATAAAAATTCCTAATTGTTGGAAGAAATCTGATTGGTTTCAAATAGAGGCGCCAAATTTGAAAACAACCAATCATCTTAGGTTATGGTTACATGACGTAATTGCAATGCCAACTAGATTGAGGATTTTTATTGCGTCAAGTGAATGAATTACCAGTGGCGGCTCGTGTATTTTTGGTTATTAGAAAATTAAAAAATATCGTACACATGCTAGAATCATTGTTTTTCGATAAGCTGGAACACGCCGTATTACAGGATTTCCCATCAAATTGACCACACGTAAACTAGCCATTTGTCCAAAGATATTAACAATTAATGGGTCTTCGATATGATTATTGGCTAAGTCCAGAATTGATAAATTCGTTAATTCAATTAAATGTTGACAATCATCAATTGTTTCAATGTAATTATTCGATAAATTCAATGTTTGTAACGTATCACGAATACACGCCAAATTCTCGATACGTTTAATCATATTGTAGGATAAATTTAAACAGGTTAGTAGTTCTAAATGTTCCAGATTTTCAATTTTTTTAATGAGGTTATAATGCAAGAATAGACTGCGCAATTGTTTCTGTTGTACCAACCCATCGATCTGTTTGATTCCATTGTTCTCCAACCATAAACATTTCAAACCGGTGTATTTGTCTAAATTCTCAATTACCGAGAAACCCTTAAAGTGGAGATACAAAACGTCGTTTAAATGGGGCGTCCGGTATAAATTGTGCTCTCTACAATGCTTCAACAGGAACTCTTTAGTCATTCTGGAAATTTGAGGTTATTTATTGAAATTTTAGGTTGGAATTGTCGGATTTACCTTGGATTTCTCGAAATATCGTCATCTAATCCATATTTATTGCTATTATTGGACGATTTATTCATTTTATGATCGATAAAAGTCGACCTTTTTGTACAAATTTTCGTCACTATTGAATTAACAAATTCGAAACGCCGCCATGGTAACCGTGTGCAACCAATCAGAACAACTATAGCCAACTTAAATTAAAATAACCAAACTATAGATTTGTGTTATTAATTATCGATTGTTTCATTGTGTCGTTGATTATTTCATATTTTAATAAATTTGATTTAGAGTACGAATAAAATTACGACACTACAATAAAATCATGGCCAATTATAGTGAATATGGTGGTGAAATTGAAAAACAGTAGAAATCGGGAAAATTCGACAATAATCGGTAAACAAAAGAGTATTATTGAGTTGGCCAGGAATACCAACGTGAGAATACAAATTTCACCATATGTTTCTGCATAGAAATTACTACTCCTTGAACTATAAGGTTGGCAATTAATTTAAAGTAATTATTTTGCCGTTTCCATTTCTATTTTCATTTTCTTCAATTTTTTGGGTTATTAACAGTATCTTCATCGAAGATTTCTTCGATTCTTCAATCTCTATCTTTGGTTGTTTCTATTTCTTCTATTCTTTTATATCTTCATTGTTTTTAACACAAATTTCTTCAACGATTACTTCAATTCTTCATTCTTTGTTTCATCATTAACATCTTGATTTTTATTCAAATCTTCAATTATTCTAAAATTTTTTATCACTTTTTCATTAATAACTACGTCAAGTTCTATTCTCTCTATTTCTGCTCTTCCTTATTCTTCAATTACAGTTACACTTTCTTCTTCAATTGAATTTACAACATCTCCACTATCTTTAATATCTTCAATTACATTTATGTTTTCATTTGTTTCATCAGCTGTCGGTAGTTCTTTATTAATATCTCATTCAAGATTTGTTGATTCTTCTATTTCTTCATTTAGAGTATTATCTACAATTATTGACTCTTCTTCATTCTTCATTTCAATTGTATTTAGTATATCTTCAGTCTCATTTGAATCTTCATTGATTTTAGCATCTTTAGCTTCTTCCTCTTCATTGTTTGCTTCAAATGAATCTTCAATTTTTTCAAATGTAAAGATATTATCTTCAATTTTACCATAGTTTTCTGCCAAGAAATCACTAGTTTTGAACTATAAGGTTGGCAATTAATTTAAAATAATTAAAACAAATTATGCTTTATTTCTGAATTCGTTAATAATTTCAATATTGAGTGTACTACGATATAAGCTTTGCTTACTTATTGTTAGTGTCGTTGATTGATTCAGATTTTACTAAATTTGATTTTTTACAAATGTCCGAACAAAGCTACGACTCTACATAACAAAAGCACAGCCAACTATACTATTCTAATTTAGAAGCAATGGCGAATAAAGCTGGACATACACATGCATTCTAGTCTAATCCAACTAAAAGCACAGCCAACTTCGATACACACAATACCACTGAATACAAGAGAAATCTAGAAATAATAGTGAATAAAGCTGGACATACACGTGCATTCTAGTGCTTCCATTTTAATTTCAGTCTACCATCACTAGTTAAATTTTTCAATTCCTCATTGATTTGTTCAATTTGATCCGCCTTAAAATTACGTGAACTTAAAAAGATATCTTTCAATTGTGGATGATCGGTTAATAATTGCTTAATATCGATAGTATCGATATTATTGTTTTCCAAAAATAAGATTTCTATCGATTTTAATTCGTTTAATTGTTGCCAAATTGTATTATCGAAATTATTAGAGCTTAAATCTAAAACTTGTAAATTCTTCCAATCATTGGCCGGAAAAGAATCCAATTGATTGTGGTCTAAATTTAGAATTTGTAATTTTGATAATTGTTTCAATAATTCAGGATTATTTAAATAATCTTTAATATTAGTGTAGTGTAGACTTAACGATTTTAATTGATTTAAATTCGTTAAATTCAAACCTTTATCGAATTTCGTATTATTGAACGATAAATTTTGCAAATTTGGCAACAGTGGAACTACACCGCCATCTAGGAGGACATTATCGAGAGTTAAATATTTTAATTTGGCGCAATTTTTGAAATTTTCACCATTCAATCTGTTATTTACTCCACTTCTGGTTAGTACTAATGATTGTAAATTCTTCAAAGTTGTACACAAATTATTCGTGTCGATTTTTTTGAAATTATTGCTGAGTAGAAACAATTCATCGATACGATCTACTGTGGTTTCGTTTAATTTGAAATTTGTCTCGTTTAAATCACTACCGAAACTATTCTTGATTACCAAACCGTGCATTTTGATTGGTGCCGATTTTAGAAGATCAGCATCCTTGTTGAAATCGATATTTCTACAAATTGTCAAAAGAATATACAATTGGCAAACTGGCTTTCTTTCTTGTTGTAGACTCGATTGGATTATCAAGAAAATCACCAAAAAATCACGCCACATTCTTCAAAGAAAAACACAAATTTCGATTATAATCGTAACTAAAATTTAGATTAAACTTACTTGGTGTTAATGTTGCCGGTATTGTTGTACAACTGCGAGACACTTTTCCCAGTCGACCTCTAAAATTGACGAATAAAGTGGAAATTCCCAAGGTGTTTTGTATAAAATATCGCTCTAAACGTCTTTATTTATCGTTCAATTTTCTATAGAATTGAAAGTGGGGTAAAATTGGATAGGATTTGAATATAGTTCGTTCCAAATTTAATGTTCCTTTTCTTCTTCTTCTTCTTCTTCTTCTTCTTCTTTTAGATCTATCAGGGTTTCGCCTGTTGTAATTTCTATCTTTAACTGTTTCTATTTCTTCATTTTCTTCAATTTTTTGGATTATTTACAGTATCTTGTTCAACGATTATTTCCATTCTTCATTATTTGTTTCACCATTAACATTTTGATTTTTATTCAAATCTTCAATTATTTTAATATTTTTTTAACACTTCTTCATTAATAACTGCCTCAAATTACACCCTCTCTATTTCTGCTTCTTCATTCTCCATATCAATTATCTTCAGTTACATTTATGTCTTCATTTGTTCCATCAATTGTCGGTAGTTCTTTATTAATATCTAATTCATGATTTGTTAATTCTTCTGTTTCTTTATTTTGTGTATTATTCTACAGTTATTGTATCTTCTTCATTCTTCATTTCAATTGTATTTAGTTTATCTTCAATCTCATTTGAATCTTTATTGATTTTAGCATATTTAGATTCTTCGTCTTCATTTGCTGCTTCAAATGGATTTACAATATCTTCACCATTACTAACGTCTTCAATTCCTTCAGATGTATCAATTTTATCTTCAATTTCACCATAATTTGCTGCATAGAAATTACTTGAGCTATAAGATTGGAAATTAATTTAAAGTAATTATTATATCGCTTCTATTTCTATTTTCATTTTCTTGAATTTTTTGGGTTATTAACAATATCTTCATCAACGATTTCTTCTATTCTTCAATCTCTATCTTTGGTTGTTTCTATTTCTTCTATTCTTCTATATCTTCATTGTTTTTAACACAAATTTCTACAACGATTACTCCTATTCTTCATCCTTTATTTCATCATTAACATCTTAATTTTTATTCAAATCTTCAATTATTATAATCTTTTTTTATCAGTTCTTCATTAATAATTACGTCAAGTTCTATTCTATCTATTTCTGTTCTTCCTTATTCTTCAATTACAGTTGCAGTTTCTTCTTCAATTGAATTTACAACATCTCCACTATCTTTAATATCATCAATTGTCGATAGTTCTTTATTAATATCTTCTTCATGATTTGTTAATTCTTCTGTTTCTTCATTTAGAGTATTATCTACAATTATTGATTCTTCTTTATTCTCCATTTCAATTGTAGTTTGTATATTTTCAGTCTCATTTGAATATTCATTGATTTTAGCATTTTTAGATTCTTCGTCTTCATTGTTTGCTTCAAATGAATCTTTAATTCCTTCAGATGTATCAATATTATCTTCAATTTCACCATAATTTGCTGCATAGAAATTACTTGAGCTATAAGGTTGGCAATTAATTTAAAGTAATTATTTTGCCGTTTCCATTTCTATTTTCATTTTCTTCAATTTTTTTGTGTTATTAACAGTATCTTCATCGACAATTTCTTCGATTCTTCAATCTCTATCTTTGGTTGTTTCTATTTCTTCTATTCTTTTATATCTTCATTGTTTTTAACACAAATTTCTTCAACGATTACTTCAATTCTTCATTCTTTGTTTCATCATTAACATCTTGATTTTTAATCAAATCTTCAATTATTCTAAAATTTTTTTATCACTTTTTCATTAATAACTAAGTCAAGTTCTATTCTCTCTATTTCTGCTCTTCCTTATTCTTCAATTACAGTTATACTTTCTTCTTCAATTGAATTTACAACATCTCCACTATCTTTAATATCTTCAATTACATTTATGTTTTCATTTGTTTCATCAGCTGTCGGTAGTTCTTTATTAATATCTCATTCATGATTTGTTAATTCTTCTATTTCTTCATTTTGAGTATTATCTACAATTATTGATTCTTCTTCATTCTTCATTTCAATTGTATTTAGTATATCTTCAGTCTCATTTGAATCTTCATTGATTTTAGCATCTTTAGCTTCTTCCTCTTCATTGTTTGCTTCAAATGAATCTTCAATTTTTTCAAATGTAAAGATATTATCTCCAATTTCACCATAGTTTTCTGCCAAGAAATCACTAGTTTTGAACTATAAGGTTGGCAATTAATTTAAAATAATTAAAACAAATTATGCTTTATTTCTGAATTCGTTAATAATTTCAATATTGAGTGTACTACGATATAAGCTTTGCTTACTTATTGTTAGTGTCGTTGATTGATTCATATTTTACTAAATTTGATTTTTTACAAATGTCCGAACAAAGCTACGACTCTACATAACAAAAGCACAGCCAACTATACTATTCTAAATTTAGAAGCAATGGCGAATAAAGTTGGACATACACGTGCATTCTAAACTAATCCAACTAAAAGCACAGCCAACTTCGATACGCACAATACAACTGAATACAAGAGAAATCTAGAAATAATACTGAATAAAGCTGGACATACACCTACATTCTAGTTGTCGACCCAAATTAAATTCAAATTCCTATCACTGATCGTATTCTTCAATTCATCATCGATTTGTTTGATTTTCTCGGCAATAAATTTCCGTCCACTTAAAAAAATCCGCTCCAATTGTGGATGATTCGTTAATAATTTCGCAATATCGACAATATCGTTGATATTATTGTGATCTAAAAATAGCACTTTGATCGATTTTGATTGATTTAATTGTTGCCAAATTGTATTATCGAAATTATTATAACTTAAATCTAAAATTTCTAAATTACTCCAATCGTTGATCGGTAACGAATCCAATTGATTGTGCTCTAAATTTAAAATTTGTAATTTTGATAATTGTTTCAATAATTCAGGGTTATTTAAATAATCTTTAATATTAGTGTACTGTAGACTTAACGTTTTTAATTGATTTAAATTCGTTAAATTCAAACCATTCTCAAATTTCGTATTATTGAACGATAAATCGTGCAAATTTGGCAACAGTGGCAGTACAGCGCCATCTACGATGACATTATCGAGAGTCAATTCGTTTAAATTGGCGCAATTTTTGAAATTCCCCCCATTCACTCCACTAATTCCCCGATTATTGATGAGTCGTAAACGTTGTAAATTTTTGAAAGTTGTACACAAATTATTTGTGTCGATTTTCTCGAAATTATTGTTGATTAAAATCAATTCGTTGATTCGATCTTTTGATGTTTCGTTCAATTGGAAATTGGCTTGATTCAAATCAGTACCGAAACTTGCTTCGATTACTAAACTTGGTGTTTCGATCGTGGTCGATTTTAAGACATCTGCATCCGTGTTAAAATCGATATTTTTACAAATTGTCTCCTCAAAAGCCACTCGACAATTCGGTCTTTCTTCTTGTTGCAGACTCGACTGGATCAACACGAAAATCACCAAAAAGTCACGCCACATACTTGAGGAAAAACAACACAAATTTCGTTTATAATTGTCGCTAAAATTTGAGTTAAACTTACTTGAGTTGATGTTGCTGGTATTGTGGTACGATTGGGAAAAGTTACGACCTTTAATATTGAAGAATAAAGTGGGAATTCCGAAGGTGTTTTGTGTAAAATATGGCTCTGGCCGCCTTTATTTATTAATTTTCGTTCGATTTTCTAAAGAATTGAAAGTGGGAGATGCGTAAAATGGTACGGTATTGGATCGGGTTCCAATATAGTTCGTTCCAACTTTAATGTTCGTTTTCTTCTTCTTCTTCTTCTTTTGGATCTACTAGGATTGTTTCTATTATAATTTCTATCTTTTGCTGTTCCTATTTCTTCATTTTCTTCATTTTTTTTGGATTATTTACAGTATCTTCATCAACGATTTCTTCTATTCTTCAATTGCTTCTATTTCTTCCACATTCTTCTAAATCTTCATTATTTTAAACATAAAGTCGTTTCACTTTCTTTTAGATTTACAATAATTTCTTCTATCGTCATTTATATCCTCAGTTTCTTCAATTTCTTCTCATTTCCATTATTTTCATTGTAAAATGCCACTCTACTCGCTTTTATTTCCATTTTCTAAAGAATTAAAAGTGAGAGATGCACCAAATGGTAGAATATTGGATCGGATTCAAATACAGTTCATTTAAGGTTCCTTTTCTTCTTCTTCTTCTTCTTTTGGATCTACCAGGAGTTTTTCAATAGTGATTTCTATGTTTTGCAGTTTTTATTTCTTCATTTTATTCAATTTTTTAGGTTATTAACAGTATTTTCAGCAACGATTTCTTCCATTCTTTAATCTCTACTGCTTCTATTTCTTCTATATTCTTCTAAATCTTCATTATTTTAAAAATAAAGTTCTTTCACTTTCTTTTAGATTTACAATGATTTCTTCAAAGTGGGAGATACATAAAGTGGTAGAATATTGGATCGGATTCAAATACAGTTCATTTAAGGTTCCTTTTCTTCTTCTTCTTCTTCTTTTGGATCTACTAGGATTGTTAATATTGTAATTTCTATTTTTTGCTGTTCCTATTTCTTCATTTGTTTGATCGGATTCGAATACAGATCGTTTCAAATTTAATGTTTCTTCTTCTTTTGCATCCAGCAAGATTTTTTCTGTCGTAATTTCTATCTTTTGCAGTTCCTCTCTCTTCGTTTTCTTCAATTTTTTTTTTTGGATTATCTACATCAGTGATTTTTTCTATTCTTCAATCTCTATGTTTGGTTGCCTCTATTTCTTTCACATTCTTCTAAATCTTCATTATTTCAACCATATATTTCTTCCACTTTTTTTTAGATTTACAATGATTTCTTCAAAGTGAGAGATCCATAAAATGGTGAGATATTGGATCGGATTCCAATGCAGTTCGTTCCAAATTTAATGTTCCTCTTTTCTTCCTCTTCTGGATCTACCAGCTATTCTTCTACTGTAATTTATATCTTTTGCTGTTTCTATTTCTTCATTTTCTTCATTTTTTTTGGATTCGTTACAGTATATCTATCTTTGGTTGTTTCTATTTCTTCTACATTCGTCTATATCTTCATTATTTTAAACACAAATTTCTTCCACCGAATTTCCTTCTTTTAGATTTACAATGATTTCATCTATCATCATTAATATCATCAGTTTCTCCAATTTCTTCTCATTTTCATTGTAAAATATCGCTCTATTCGACTTTATTTATTAATTTTCTTTCAATTTTCTAAAGAATTGAAGTGGGAGATGCATAAACTGGTAGAATATTGGATCGGATTTCAATACAGTTCGTTCCACCATTAAGGTGCCTTTTCTTCTTCTTCTTTTGGATCTACCAGGATTTTTCCAGTCGTAATTTCCATCTTTTGCTGTTTCTATTCGTTCGTATTTTCTTCAATTTTTTGAATTATTTGCAGTATCTTCACCAACGTTGCTTCTATTTCTTCTACATTCTTCTATATCTTCATTATTTTAAACGCAAATTTTTTCCACTTTCTTTTAGATTTACAACGATTTCTTCTATCGTCACTTATATCCTTAGTTTCTTCAATTTATTCTCATTTCCATGATTTCCATTATTTAAATATTTTCTTCAACTGATTCCTATAAATATTCATCAACTATGTGGGTATCTGTTTTATAATCACGGAACTTCATTTTAAGATTTAAAAAAAAAAATCAGGAAATTCCATCAGGTTTTTTCACAGAAACATCTAAACATGATTTATTAACGTCTATTTTAACAAGAATCGAAAATACCGGATTTTAATACAATTCAATCCAAAATCTACGTAATTAAATTAGCATATTTACAAACAAAAAACAAAACAAAAAACAAATCGAAACGGCATAGAAAACAAAATAAATTAATATTCAATTGTTATACATTTAGTCTTCAAATATTCGTTCAGAGCCTCCTGTCCTAAATCTTTACCAAAACCGGATTGTTTGAAACCACCAAATGGGGCTGCCACATCCGTCTTATTGTAAGTATTGATGAAAACCGTACCAGCATCGATACGTTCGGCCACACTTAAGGCTTTCGATATGTCTTTGGTGAAAATACCGGAAGCCAGACCGTATTCGGTTGAATTGGCACGTTTCAAAACACCCTCCAAGTCACTGCAAATCGAAGGCAAACGCAACAATAAGAATACAGTCATATTCTGTAACTTTACCACCATTCGTTACCATGACAACGCTGTAGATTGACAGAAACACTCTCTACATTCTTTACTATTCTAGCGAGTGTATTACGGTAATTTTGTCGTAGTTGGCAAAAACTTGGTACGTAATGTCGTAGCTTTATATATATATATATATATATATATATATATATATATATATATATATATATATATATATATATATTTTTTTTTTTCTAACAATTGAACAAAGCTACGACTTACGTAAGATACTCTGTATATGTATAATTGAAAAGAGACAAGAATAGAACAGATGACTGTTGATTTTCAGTGTTGTCATGGTCACTAAACGTGAAGAAGTTATAGAATACCAATGACAGAGTAATTCGAGTCGTATTCTGTAACTTTTTGACGATTCGTTACTATAACAATATACTATCTCATTTTTCCCCATTCCATCTTGTGTATAATTGAAAAAAGACAGGATTGAAACACCATTGTTATAGTAACGAATAGTTAAAAAGTTATAAAATACCAATAATCAACTAATTACAGTCGTATTCTCTAACTTTTTCATCATTGGTTATCATGGCAACGGTGGAGATTGACAGAACGCTTTTTAATACACAAACGGGCGTATTACGGTAATTTATCTCGTAGTTGGCAAACACTTTGGTACGTAGTGTCGTAGCTTAATAGATAATGGCCCAGATTTGATATTTGTTAATGTATTTTTCTAACAATTGAATAAAACTACGACTTACGTAAGATACTCTGTATATGTATAATTGAAAAGAGACAAGAATAAAACAGATGATTGTCAATTATCAGCGTTGTCATGGTTAATAATCGTGCAAAAATTATAGAATACCAATAATAGAGTAATTAGAGTTGTATTCTGTAACTTTTTAACGATTCGTTACTATAACAATATACTATCTCATTCTTCACTATTCCACCTTATGTATAATTGAAAAGAGACAAGAATAAAACAGCATTGTTATAGTAACGAATAATCAAAAAGTTATAAAATACCGATAATCAATTAATTATAATGGTATTCTATAACTTTTTGTCGATTCGTTACTATAACAACGCTGTCTTATACTTATCTCTTTTCAATTCTACACATGTTGGAATTGTAAAGAGTAAGATAGCAGTTCTATCCAAAAACACTGTCAATTTCCAGCGTTGTCATAGCAACCCATCATTAAAAAGTTACAGAATACAACTGTTATAGATGAATTTAAACTAAAATTACCCGTTATTAAATCGGCTGATGATCATAATCGGCCCGAAAGATTCCTCTTTAGCAATAAACATTCGATCTTCAACATTCGTAAAAATCGTCGGTTGTAAATAGAAACCGGGACAATTTAAACGTTGTCCACCATATTCAAGTTTAGCACCCTCTTTCACCCCAATTTCAATAAATTCCAATAATTTCTGTAAATGTTGTAGATGATTTTGTGGTCCATGGGCTGTTGAACGTTTCAAAGGATCACCAATTTGTAATTTGCGCGTTTCTTGAACAACCCTCCTAACGAATTCATCATGTATTGAATCTTCAATAAACAACCGGCCGGCAGCAATACAATTTTCACCCTTATTGAAGAAAACACTTTGCATCCCTAAACGTACGGCTTTATCCAAATCACAATCCGAACAGATAATTAGGGGTGATTTACCACCTAATTCCAATGAGACTTTCTTCAAATTACTATCGGCACATTGGCGCATTACAGTTTTACCAATTTCGGTACTACCGGTGAAGCCGACTTTACGTATATGGGGGTGTTTTAGGATTGCATCCCCTGTTGTACGACCCGTACCTGGGACGATATTAACCACCCCCGGTGGTATACCAGCTAGACGTGTCAATTCAGCGAATTTTAAAGCTGTTAATGGACAAACTTGTGCGGGTTTGATGAGAACTGTATTACCGGCAGCTAAACACGCCGCCATTTTCCACGATAACATCATCAATGGATAATTCCATGGTGTTATCAACCCACAAACACCGATCGGTTCGCGTTTCGTTAAGGTTAGATTTCGATTGGGTCGAGCATGGGTTATCGGTATAGTTTGACCATGGATTTTATCACACCAACCGGCGAAATAACGCCATGTTTCTATGCTCATACCAATGTGGGTTTTTAAGGCTAAAGTATAAACGGCACCCGAATCGATGGATTCAATGGTTGCCAATTCTTCTTTATGTTCGTACATTAGATCGGCTAATTTGTAGAGGAGTTGGCCACGTTCACGTGGACTAATACGCGACCATTCGCTGTCTTCGAAGGCACGTTTTGCTGCCAAGACGGCCCTATTGACGTCGTCGGCCGAGGCGCATTGCACCTGTAATTAGAATTTGATTCAAAATTTCAAGAAAATCGGCCTTATTCGTCATTTTCTCCATTTTCTAGTTCCAAATTTGAGAATTTGAGGGGCTACAATTCAACAAAATTCTCTAATATTGTAAGGAAATCCTCGAATTTTCGAAATTTCGGGCAAATTTTACAATTTTTTTTTAAATTTCTGGTAAACTATTGAACCGATTGGAAAGTTTCTTAAATATTTCGAAAGTTCTTTTAATTTTCAAACAACTAGAAATTTCTAAAAAATCTTCTAAAACGATACAACTCTTTTAATACAGCTTAAAATACTCTTTCCAACGACTTTAAATACTTGAATTTCGAGTGAAAATTACAGGAGAAATTGTCGATCGAAAATTACCCTTAAATTGATGATTCTCTACGGCTATAGCTCTAATTTTAGGAATTTGAAGGGCTATAATTCAGAAAAAGGGCCGTTTTTTTTCATCTACAACATCGACGTAATGCCCTAATATTACAGGGAAATCCTAAAATTTTCGAAATTTTGGGAATATTTTACAATTTTTCTTAAAATTCCGGAAAACTACCGAACCGATTGGTAAATTTCCAAAATATGTCGAAAGCTCTTCCAATTTTCAAACTCGAAATTTCTAAAAAATCTTCTAAAATACTCTTTCCAACGGGTTTAAACGCTGGAATTTCGAGTGAAAAATGGGGGAGAAATTGTCTATTTCCCCCAAATCGATTTAAAAACCACCCCTCAAGCATTCTCTATGGCTATAGCTCTAAATGTGAGAACTTGAAGGGCTACAATTCAACAAAAAAGGGCAATTTTCGTGTACAATATCGACGTAATTCCCCAAAATTACAGGGAAATCGTCGAATTTTCGAAACTTTGGGAAATTTTACAATTTTGCCGTTTTTCTTAAATTTCCACAAAACTACTGTACCGATCAGAAAATTTCCTGAATATTTCCAAAGCTCTTTTAATTTTCAAACAACTAGAAATTTCCAAAAAATCTTCTAAAACGATACAACTCTTACAATACAGCTTAGAGTACCCGTTCCAACGGCTTTAAATACTTGAATTTCGAGTGAAAATTACAGGAGAAATTGTCGATCGAAAATTACCCTTAAATCGATTATAAAACCACCCTTAAACAACTAAAATCAACAACTTACGTGGCAAATAACGGACTCATCGTGTGGATTGATGATCGGTAGACTTTTCCCACTATCACCATCAACAAATTCACCATTAATAAACAATTGTGTCGGTATTTTCAAATTCAAATTATTCACATTCAATTCAACCCCTTTAAATTCCACTCTACATTGATTCGTATCGTTCGAATTGCGCAATTTACGAATCAAATTTCGTGTGAATTCATCGAAAATTGGGGCCATAAATAAGTCTTCATTCTCCAACGAATCGAATTGCAGCGATTCTTTGGCTTCTTCAATCAAACGGACAACGTCCATCGAACCGCCGCCGTTTTGGAAGAAATCACAATCCTCATCGATATCGATATTGAGGATATTTTCCCAAATTTTGCGCAAATTCTCAACGATTTCCTTCTCTTCTTGCGTGAATTCAATCTGTTGACTATCGTCGATTTTCAGTAAATCTTTCGCTAATTTCATTCGATTATCCAACCGGATATGTTTAATATTAACCCAATTACCATCATTACCGACAATTAATAAACCATCATCGTGGATTATTCCCAATTTAGAACAATCGGCAATTTCAATTTCGCTCCCTTTGGGAATTTCGAAATTCTTCCATAGGGTAGAACCGAATAGTTGCACCTCGTGGACTTCCCCGGTTGTCGGCAATTTGATCCGACAACGTGCCCCCGGCACCGAATCCATGCCGCGGACGAAATTATGAATTTGTCGGGCGGTTTGATTGAAATCGATTTGTTGTAATTCGAGTTTATTCAACATGGGGTCGTAGGTTGAGAATTTTTCGTTTTGTACAACCCGGGGCGCTTTATCATTGGCCACCATATCGACCGCTTGGGCCATCGCTTGGACCCCATTCGGGTACAAGAAACGTTTGTAGAGCGTATCGACGGTGTCGTTTTCGTAGACGTCGCATTCTTCTTGGAGTAGAATTGGGCCGGTATCGAGCCCATCATCGGCCCAGAATATCGAGAAGCCGGCCTTTTTGTCGCCGCAAATCAACGTCCTAACGGAAATTAATCGAATTGTTACTAAAGGGTTGCTAAACTAAAAAGTTACAGGGTGGAGTGTTTAAGAGTTTTCAAAAAAAAAAAATCAAAATTTGAAACTCAAATAAGCTTCAAGGCCCAAATAATCCCCAAATAACCGGCCAGAATCTTCAATTCTTCAAATTATTCTCCACACCCTTCTAAAGGGTTGCTAAACTCAAAATTAGCAGGAGTGTTAAAGAGATAAGGAGTTCTAATTGATGAATTCCTGGAGTTATCAATTTGGAATTTCGAAAAAATGAGCTACAAGTCCCAAATTTTGTTCAAATAATCCCCAACTACCCTCCCAGAATCTTCAACTCTTCAAATTATTCCCACTACTCGTCTAAAGGGTTGCTAAACTCAAAATTAGGTGGAGGGTTAGAGAGATAAGAAGCTCCAATTGATAAATTCCTGAAGTTCGCAATTTTGAAAATGAGCTACAAGTCCCAAATTTTGTTCAAATAATCCCCAACTACCCACTCAGAAATCCTTCAATTCTTCAAATTATCCACCACTACCCATCTAAAGGGTTGCTAAACTAAAAATTAGGTGGAGAGAAGTAGTTCTAATTGATGAATTCCTGAAGTATTAAATTTTGAAAATCGAGTTTGAAACTCAAATGAGCTACAAGCCCCAAATAATCTCCAACTACCCGCCCAGAATGTTCAATTCTTCAAATTAATCCCTACTGTCCGTCTAAAGGGTTGCTAAACTCAAAATTAGGTGGAGTGTTGGAGAGATAAAAAGTTGAATGAATTCCTGGAGTTTTCAATTTTGAATATCGAAAAAATGGGCTGCAAGTCCCAAATTTTATTCAAATAATCCCCAACTACCCGGCAATAATTTTAAATTTTTCAAAGTATTCCCAACATCCTTCTAAAGGGTTGCTAAATTCAAAATTAGGTGGAATGCTAGAAAGATAAGAAGTTCTAATTGATGAATTCCTGGAATTATCAATTTTGAAAATCCAATTTGAGACTCAAGTGAGATACAAATTCCAAATTTTGTTCAAATAATCCCCAACTACCCATCCAGAACTCTTTTAGTTCTTCAAATTATTCCTCACACTCTTCTAAAGGGCTGCTAAATTAAAAATTAAGTGGAGTGTTAGAGAGATAAGGGGTTCTGATACTCAAATAAGCTACAAGACCCAAATTTTGTTCAAATAACCCTCAACTACCCTCCCAGAATCTTTAACTCTTCAAATTATCCACCACTACCCGTCTAAAGGGTTGCTAAACTCAAAATTAGGTGGAGTGTTAGAGGGATAAAAAGTTGAATGAATTCCTGGAGTTTTCAATTTTGAAAATCCAATTTGAAACTCAAGTGAGCTACAAATTCCAAATTTTGTTCAAATAATCCCCAACTGCCCTCTGAGAACTCTTTTAATTCTTAAAATTATTCCTCAGACCCTTCTAAAGGGTTGCTAAATTAAGAATTAAGTGGAGTGTTAGAGAGATAAGGGGTTCTAATTCTAATTTGGAAAATCGAAATTTCATACTCAAATAAGCTACAAAACCCAAATTTTGTTCAAATAACCCCCAACTACCCGGCCAGAATCTTTAATTCTTCAAATTATCCACCACTACCCGTCTAAAGGGTTGCTAAATTAAAAATTAGGTGGAGTGTTAGAGAGATAAGGGGTTCTAATTCTAATTTGGAAAATCGAAATTTGATACTCAAATAAGCTACAAGACCCAAATTTTCTTCAAATAACCATCAACTACCCTCCCAGAATCTTTAATTCTCCAAATTATCCACCATTACTCGTCTAAAGGGTTGCTAAACTAAAAATTAAGTGGAGTGTTAGAGAGATAAGAAGTTCTAACTGATGACATTCTTGGAGTTTTCAAAAAATCGAAATGTGAAACTCAAATGAACTACAAGACCCAAATAATCCCCAACTAACCGCCCAATTCTCCACTACCCTTCTAACTATCAACCCTTCAATTTAGCACCCTTATAGAACAAAACAAAAAAACTCACCAATTAATCGAACTAGCACCCCGATGACGTGGCAACAACGACGGATGATAACAGATCGATTTAAATTGGGGATGATTAATCACCTCCATCGGTATAAATTGCGTACAATACGGCAACACATTCAAATCAACATTGATACTTTTGTAGATTTCGAAAATTTCCGGCAGAATTTTCCCAGATTTCCTCCACGATTTGATTTTGAATAACGGCACATCGTACTCTTTTGCAATTTTGGCTAGAAATAGACGATTTTGATTAGGAAAAAATTACAGGAAATAGGCACAAATTTGGTACCTAGAGGGTCCTCTTTGCGCCCTTTATCCGGCACGGTGAACACCCCGACGACGATATGGCCGTGTTGGCGCAGACGGTGGAAAACATCGACGGCGAAGGCGCTCTGGCCGATCAGGGCGATCTTGAGGGATTGCCGATCGTTGACTGAATGTTGCTGAAATTAAATTTTTTAATAATTTTTTTATTTTTTTATTTTTAAATAAATTTAAGCTTACATTCGGTGGCATATTGAAGCGTCTTTCTAACCAACTATTCTTCAATATTGTACAACTTCCTGTATTTATATCGTTTAGTCGGCCTTATCGCTAACTAATCTAGCGTTTTTGGTTTTATTCCTTTCTCTTTAAATTTAATATACAGTATGTCCGCGATTTGGCCAAATTATCACGATTATCACCCCAAATTCAACAATGAATCAAACTTTGACTATGCCACCCCTAGAATGGCCGTCAATTTCAAATAATATCCACCCCCATTGTTTAAAAATGCGCATAATTGTTAGTTTATTGTGCTAATCAATTGGGGACATACTGTAGATGTTGTAATGATATGTAGTTGGTATCATTAAATGAGCACCAGGTCAACATATTTCTTCTAAACTGGAAATAACCAGTTCTAGAGAAACTTATTATTATTTAAAAAAATAATAATAATAAACAAGAGATAGTTTCATTACGCAATTATCAATACTTATTATTGTTTGAATGCCGTTTAATTTCAAAAAATTACCAGTAATTGTCGATTATTTGTGACTATTTTCGATTCGTTTTCCCGAATTGTGTTGATAAAAAGCGAATTTCAAAGAAATTTCAATTCTTAATTCGAATCGAAATTTAAATAAAGTCACAAAGTCATGCTGATTAGACTTTATTGATTCCGGTTATTACCAGTTTCCAGATTTTTAATGTTCATTTTGTTGATTAAAACATAGAAGAGTTCGCGCGGTTAAGGGTGAACTCTTATCAATTTGATTAAAATACGTAAATGCAATAACAGATTGAAATTTCATCGAAAATCCACATAAATAATATTGAATTGTTATTTTCTATAAAATACGGGGATTTCCACCCTTTCTGTAACTAAATAGAGTCGTAACTTGATTCGTACATTTGGTAAATCGATTTGAAACAATTCAATAGTAGGCTATGGTGATTTCTTGAAACAAACGCCTATCTACCTATGTTTACTGTACATTTACTGTCAATTAATCATAGCCTACTTGTGGTATTATTTTACAAGGAAAGTGGATACAATTGTCCCTCTCCAATTTTGGTAAAATTTGGTATACAGGCAGAACTTCAAATAGTCGATGTTTTGGCTGCCCATATTCACTTCAAGCGGGTGAAATTGCCCTTTAAAGTTAACCGCCAAAAACACATTTTTAACTATATCTCTGGAGGTTAACTTTAAGGGGCAATTTCACCCCATTTACAACTAAAAAAATACATCGACTATTTTTTGAAGCTCTACCTGTATACCGAATTTTATCAAAATCGGAGAGGGACAGTTGTGTCCCTTTCCTTGTTAGTTAACCTTCCCGATATCCGGGATTATATAAAATTTAATAACCGATGAATAAAGCTACGACTACGTAACTAATTGTTGATAACATGCAAAAATTGAGAATCTCTCAACAAAATATCAGGTAATTAGGCTTAATTTTCTACCTAGTGTCGTAGCTTGGTTCATCTACCTGGAAATTAAATTAAAATACGAACAAAGCTACGACTACGTAACTGAATTGTCGGTGGAAATTTCGACAATTTCACAAGAAATTGCATCAGATCACAATCAAGCAATCTAATTTATTACAATGACAAGTGAATTAACAGAAAATTTATCATATCATTTAAAACACAGCTTCTATCTCACTCTATATCACACTATTATATGTAGAATTGAAGAGAGACAAGAATAACACAAGTTATTCAACGAAACTGTAGATCTATAGCATTGCCATGGCAACAGTTAAACAATACTACAAGTTTTATAGATGTATTACTGGTTGCCTATCAAAACAATAACTAGAATTTGAGGTTATAATGTCGTAGCTTTGTTCATCATGTAATTTCTAAATGGCTGAATAAAGTTACGACATCTGTGAGGTAAATTAGGGTGTCTATAGGAGGGAATTGTTTGAAAACGGTGGAATTTTGAGGTTTTCCAATAGAAAAACTACAATTTTCCAACATTAAAAAAATGTTTTTCAATTTAATTCCATCCAATTGGATCCATGAAATCATCAATAAAATTAACAACAAAATTGCAACTAATTATATGTATAAACAAAAAAAAAATTGACCTATTTTCTTATATTTATAGATATACAAAGATAAAGAGCGATAGAGAGAGACGTAGGATTATTTACAACTATTTCCATCACTTTTCAAATTAATTCTATCTATCTATCTATTTATTTATAGAAAAAATATACAAAAAATCTACTATTTGTTTTTTTGTAATAAAAATATAGTTTTGTTGTTGTTGTAATAATTATAAACAAATTTACAAAACAATTAATTAATTAATTCGCTAATTAATTAATTAATCAATCAATCCACATTCTCACCTTTACCTAATTGTGATAATGTTCGTATAACTTCAGCTTTTTGGTTATCACTCAATTTTTGTATAATTTGAACGACTGCATCTAATCGAACTTCCGGACAATCCTACAATTTTTCAATAAAAAATACAAAATTAATTAATTAATTAATTAAAATGAAGAATAATCACCTCTAAAGTTGAACTAATTTGATTAATTATAGCATCCCGTTTGACACAATTCAAATTACGATTAATTATCGATTCATTTGGTGGTTTCTTCAATTGATCTTCTAACCAATCCACTACTACTTCATTATTATCCCATTTATAACCCTGTTAAAATTAATTTTAATTAATTTAAGTAATTAATTGTAGAGTTTAATTGGAAATTTACATCAGCAGCACCACGATCTTCGATGAACCAGCGGCGTAACATTGCCTCAATTTGGCCGACATTTAACAACGGTTGGGCCTCTAATAACACTTTACTGATACGATCGTGTAATAAGAGCCGCCTCAAACGCCAATATAGAATTGAACGGGATTTACGCCACGGTACAATATCCTAAAATTAATTAATTAGAAATAATTAAAATTGTAATTGGTATTACAAAAAAAAAGGGTAAAACTATCAATTATTTGTCGATTTTCCGGAAGAACTCAAAAAATTACTGGATTTGGAAAATCAATTTGCTTATATATTGGGGAAAATTTGAGAAAATTGGCTAAATTATAGGGGAAATTTGGATGAAATACAAATACAAACAACCTCAAAGATTTCCTTCTATAACTCAGAATTCAATCTGAATTTTCCTATCAAAAAAACAGTCTTAAGCACTGCTTAAAATACTCTTTCCAGTGATGTTTGATTCATTACCATGTGTCATCAAACAAGCGAAAAATCGATGATTGAAAATTGGAACTTTTGGTATATCGAATCAGAGAACAAATATACAGGGTGGGCCCACAAATCTCTTTTAATTTTCCCGAAAAACTAACAAATTTACCGGATTCGGAAAATGATTTCAATTTACTCATCTACTGAGGTAAAATCATCGAAAATTTGAGAAAATTGGTTAAAATTATAAGGGAAAATTTGTATTAAATACAACAAAAAACAACCTCAAAGATCACCCTCTATAACTTAGAATTCAATTAGAATTTTCCTAATGAAAAAACACTATCAAGTATTCCTTAAAATGGTCTTTCTAAAGATGTTCGAATCATTACCATATGTCATCAAATAAGCGAAAAATCGATGATTAAAAATTGGTATTTTTGGTATATCAAATCTTTCTTAATTTTCCAAAAAACTGACAAATACATTGGAAAATTCCTGGAAAATTTGAAAAGTTTTTTAACTTTACTATAAATTGTTAGAAAATCATTGAAAGATTGCTAATTTTGGCTAAATTAAAGGGGAAAATTTGGATAAAATACAAATAAAAGCAACCTCAAAGATTTCCCTCTATAACTCCAAATTCAATTAAAAATTTCGTCAAATCAAAAAACACTCATAACTACTCCTTAAAATGCTCTTTCTAATGATGTTTGAATCATTACCGTGTATCATCAAACAAGCGAAAAATCGATGATTAAAAATTGGTACTTTTGGTATATCAAATCGCTTTTAATTTTCCGGCAGACTGACAAATACATTGGAAAATTTGAAAAGTTCTTCAAATTTGCCATAAATTGTTAGAAAATTATTGAAAAATCGCTAAATTTGGCTAAATTATGAGGGAAATTTTGGATGAAATGCAAATAAAAACATCCTCAAAGATTTTCCTCTATAACCCAGAATTCAACTGGAATTTTCCTAATCAAAAAGCGCTCTCAAGTACCTCTTAAAATGCTCTTTCTAATGATGTTTGGTTCATTACCATGAGTCATCAAACAAGCGAAAAATCGATGATTAAAAAGTAGTACTTTTGGTATAGCGAATTAGAGAACAATAATATGCCACATAGACTCTCAAATCTCTTTCAATTTTCCGGAAAAACAAACAAATTCATCGGATTTAAAAAACGATTTCAAGTTGGTCATATAATGGGGGAAAATCTTCGGAAATTTGAGAAAATTGGTCAAATTATAAGGAAAATTTGAAAGAAATACAAATAAAACAACCTCACAGATTTTCCTCTATAACTCAGAATTCAATTAGAATTTTCCTAATGAAAAAACACTCTCAAGTACTCCTTAAAATGGTCTTTCTAACGATGTTCGAATCACTACCATATGTCATCAAACAAGCGAAAAATCGATCATTAAAAACTGGAACTTTTAGTATATCAAATCTCTTAATTTTCCGGTAAACTGATAAAAATATTGGAAAATTTCTGGAAAATTTGAAAAGTTCCTTTAATTTACTATAAATTATTAGAAAATCCTTGGAAAAAACGCTAAATTTGGTTAAATTATAGAGCAAAATTTGGATAAAATAAAAATAAAAGCATCCTCAAAGATTTCCCTCTATAACTCACAATTCAATTGGAATTTTTCCAATTAAAAACACTCTTAAATACTCCTTAAACTACTCTTTCTAATGATATTTGAATCATTACCATATGTCACCAAACAAGCAAAAAATCGATGATTAAAAATTTGTTATAAATTGTTAGAAAATCATTGAAAAATCTCTAAATTAAAGGCGAAAAATGGACAAAATACATAGAATTCAACCGGAAATTGAAACAAAATTGATAAAATCGGAAACAACTTACATTAATTGTCCCTTTCTCCAACATCCGCTCTGGAGTATCATGCAAATCAGCAAAACAAACAGAAACTTGATGGTACATCGGCAACAAGAAATTCTCCCTATCCGCAATCTTCTTCTCCAATTCACACAATTCCGGTGATTTCTGCTGCTGTTGTTGTTGTTGTTGTTGTTCCAGAATAGTTTGCGACACACTCGATGAACGTTCACGTAATTGTTGTTGATTATTAATTTGATTCAATTTCTCATCATAATCCTTCAATAACGAATCCAAACGATGCATCGTCTTCAACAAATCCTTCTTACGAAATTTAATCTCAACTATCCCTTCCGGCTCCAAAACACCACCACGACCATCCGGATCCGAATACATCTCCATATAGCGAGAATTAATAGTCGGATCGACTACAGCCCAAGCACCACCACGTAATTCCCCATAGGGTGGAATATAAACGATAATCGGCTGTTTATACTCCCTTAAACCATCCACAATATACGCCCCGAATTTCATGATTTGCTCATACATATCTTTCATACCACCACTAAAACCACGCCAATTCGCAAAGATAATCAACGGTAAATCTTCATTAGAGAAATCTTTGATTGCTTGAGCTGTTTTATAAGCGGAATCGGGGAACCACACTTGTCCCGCTTGACTGATCGTCTTGGCTTCTGAATCTAAATTTGCCGGATCTGCTGGTAATTTCAATTCAACAGTACGAGTCTCTACAGCTATAACCCCTAAAGGAATGCCACCTAAACGTGCCCTACCGGTTACTACAGTTTGTGCCCATGGTCGCATAATTTCCGACCAACTACCATAATCGAAAAAACCACTCTCCCAAACTTTCTTCTCATTATCGTTATCATTCAAATAACGACCTTCTAACATCCAACGGGGATCATAAGGGGTTTTCGTTGGTATAAATTCGATTTCCCTATCGATAGGATCGGTTAATTTCAATGTTAAAGGGAGTGGTGATCGTTTATCTTTAGGTATATAAGATAACCATTTCAATATAGTTGCAATACCATCCAAATCACTTTGTTCAACTTTATGCGAAATACCATTATTGTACATGATTTGAATACCCCCTAATTGATTATTAGAAGCGTAAACTTCACGCCCTAATAGTTTATTTAAGGCACTATAACCGGTTAGAATTATATGCGAATTCTCAATTTGTATCAATCTTTGACCTAAACGAACTAAATAAGAACCGATTCCAATAGCCCGACAAGTCACCATAGAAATCGTTACGATTTCACGATAAGCTTGAGAAGTCTCCCGGCTATTAAACCAGCATAGCGTAAATTTTCAACCCCTAAACCATCATCTTTACCGATTATATCCGTAATTTTATAACGCGACTCATTTTCGTCTTCGATTAAAACCGCCCGGACACTATTCTGTGATGATAATTTCGTATAATCTTCCGGTGTTAAATACAAATAACGATAACCTCGATCCGGTTCGTTATTATCCTCCCAGGCGATTTTAAATAGATTTTTCACCTCCTCAGCTAAACCGATACGTGCCCCACTATTTGCCGCTATATAAATCCGTGGAATTTGTAAATTTCGTGCTAATTCACTAGCGAAATAGAAGACTTTATCTTCACGTGGCCCAAATGAGCCGATTAGAAACGTAATATCATTGGCTATAACGATAATATCGCGTCCATTTGGATATTCGGGCGTATAGAGAGTTAAACGCCAAGCTATCATACCGACGTTATTTTCGCCGGGGACGCGTTTTTGTTCGATTAGACGTTGTTCATTCTCTGGATCTAAGATTAATTCAACGAAATCCATTAATTTATCGGGGTTTCAACAAGATCCGAGATACGTTCTTGGCTATAATTGCGCCATTGTTGATCGACCATTTGCCGGAACATATCCGGATAATCATAAACGTATGTTGTACCATTCGATTGAGCTTGGAAGCGTTTTTGTTGGAGATAATCTTTAGCTAAATAAGGCGTGGAGATTGGTAAACCGTGCATTGGGCCTTGTTTTTTCGAATTATAAGCATGAAATTTTATAATACCCGTCTCCTCATCTACCACTTCTAAATACATATTGATATCTAAATAATAACCACTATCATTAGCTAAGCATAAACGTATCGTTTGGATTGGTGAATTTGGCGTTAAACGTATATTGATTTTTAATTCGGCTTGTAATACGCGTAATTTCCATAAGCGTGGCCCATAACGCATCACCATATTCGTTACAGCTTCTTCAATTTTACTCGGATCCATAATCACAGTCGGTATAAAATTCAAAAAGATATGATTACAATCGGTACGTTTAGAATGTGGATGACTAAAAGCCACTTCTAATTCATCCATTGCCTCCAATAGGACACGTTCACCTTCATTTTGTAGATACTCAAATGAAGCTTCTTTCGTTATTAGATCCGAATGGCGGATAATCGAACGGATAAAAAACCGATAATCTGTCACAATATCGCGATTATTTTGTGTTGTACGTTTGGCTTTACCCAAATAGAGGTGCATTTTTTGATTGGAAGTCGGTAATGCTTCTAGATTATAATTGCGCATACGATTCAATTCCAATTGGAAGGCACACGCCGGTTCTAGATGGCGATAAATTTTATCCTCTTTAAAATCATCACGGGCGCGATACGTAAAGAATTTCGGTGATTGTTTATGTTTCAATAACGCTAAAGTAACCCGCCGGATACCGTGTTGTAACAATTCATCTTTATGGCGTGTAAAAAACCCACCAAATATCCGACTCATTGTACTATCATCATTATCACCTTTATCTTTGATACCGATATGTAGAATATGGATAGGTTCGTGGATTATATTCTTATCATTATCGTGATAATTCTCTTGTATTGATAGACTAATTGAGGTGCTATTATTGCGCGATTCACTATTACTAACACCACCATCTACAGCAATTAAATCTTTCGGGTTAATTGTGGAAGGATTCGAGAAATCTTCAATTAAATCTAAAATCTCATCCGAATATTGTTCGAATTGTTGGAAACTCTCAAATGCAGCCATACAACCGGTCCGTTGGAAAGTATCGATAATTTTCGGTAAATCCGGATTCTCTTCACCACTATTCGAATCGATTTTAATCAAACGATTCGGATGAGTCGGTGGTAGCATAAATTGGAAATGTACCAATGGAATTTCACCACTCAATTCCAAATGTTGTAGACAAGTTATATCGTAACTTGTATAAGCCCGACGTACATAAACTTCTAAAGCTGCATTACAAACTGCACGATTTGTATGATAGAAGAAATCGTGTAAAATATCGAAAATTGAAGTTTCCGAAACTATCAATTTTTGTAAATTTTCGGGGTGGAATTCATGTCCGTACATATCGACAGCTGATAAAAAGATACTCTCCATTTGATTGTGGCGTAATTCATAAGCCGGTTGATGGGCGGCTATTAAAACTTGTCGAGCCCTTAAAGCCACCCTTGAATGTTCACTACGATT
This sequence comes from Mylabris phalerata, assembly GCA_020740385.1. Lineage (NCBI taxonomy): Eukaryota > Metazoa > Arthropoda > Insecta > Coleoptera > Meloidae > Mylabris > Mylabris phalerata. Next base: position 233,243 of record JAJEOX010000142.1, on the reverse strand, counting down.
TAGGGTAGTCAATTCGGTTAATGCTGGAGCTAATTCATCAGTTAATCCCGGCTCGTTTGTCCATAAATGATCGATCAACATTGTTATCAATAGGTTCTTTTTAGCAACTTGTGAATGCGAAAAAATAATCGATGATAATTTATCAATATCATCTTTGTATTTTTCGCGCAATAAAGCTACACATTTATCATAAGAACCGTGTTGAAATTGACTTTCAACATCATAGTATTGTTTTAACAACTCTTGAACAGCATGCTTCATCCGACCACGTATCCCATTACGATAACGTTGCACCAATTGTACGATACTTTCAGTAGATAGAAAGAAATTATCACGTTCTTGTCGTTTTTGCATATTTGCCGCATGACTATCGATAACACTAGCGATTTGTTGACTAGGAAATTGAGCTAAGACTGACGTTATATTACGTTCGTATAACGCCATCAAACGGCGTATCTTCTTTTCAACAATCAAAGGAATACGTCCGGAAATCGATGCCATAACATGCTGTAATTCCAATAGTGGTAAACTCGGATCCCGTAATGACGACATAAACTTCTCGATTACTTCCCTTAAACGGGGAGCATTATACGGATCCGGTAAACAATAACCATATAAAGTATTCTCTAATATAATTTTATAATTATTGTGGATATGATTCAATTTTTCGGAAACTACCGGTTGGGAAACATCCAAATCGGGGAATGGTCCAGTATACAGTGTAGCTTTTGTAACAAGACTTGGATCATCTAATTCTAAAGTTGCAAGGATTGAACCGGCATCCAATACCGCTCCGGGACGTTTTACATAAAAAATCGACCCATTCTCATTGGCGGTAAGCGTCATTACCATCTTCATTACTTCAATTTCGGCATAAGCTTGACCTTTATCGACATGTCCGCTATCTTCAATTAAATAATTTATCAATTTGCCGGCAGATGGGGAGCGTAAAATAGTCGGATCATTCTCCTTTTCGAAGACACAAGTTTGATTACCGATTACAATCCGATAACGATCCACTTCTTCTTTCATATAAGTAGTAAAAGAAGCGCCATCTACACTCAATAGAATACCATCATCGTTCAATCGGTGTACTTCAATCTCTTTAAACGTACCATTCATCATCAAAAAATACGTATTAGGGCCGCTTTTCGTAGCTTGTACTTTATATTTATTCGAATTATAAATCAATTCAACATCAACAACATTAGTTAGAGTATTAGAACCTTGAATTTGGCCCCTTTCTAACGATTGTTGAAACTCCCTAAATGCTATACTTATAGTTTTATCGGCTATATGTAACGAACCACAAATCACCCCTAACATTATATTCGGTTTTTCAGCTTCCATTTTTTCACTAATCAAAATATCCAACCATGCTGTATCTATTGTATTCTCTTGGAAACTTTTCGTCTCTAATAATGTAATTAAATATTCAACAGTTGTACGAAAATCACCCCTTATTGATAATTCTTTAAGGGCTATAACTAGATTCTCTCGAGCTTGTTCACGATTCTCACCCCATGAGAAACAATGGCCGAATTGTGAATCGGCAAATTCGTGTAAACCACCCGATGCGGCTACACTAAAATAACCCCAAACATTCTTCGATGAACGGAAATTTAATTCTTGTACAGTACCCGATGAGGGTTTGAAACCTTCATCGGGATTTTCTGATGTTATCCTAGCTGCTATCACATGACCCCATGGTTGGGGTTTATGTTTAGGTTGATCGAAATCTATCTCAGTATTACCCCAAGGTGATTCACCATATAATAGACGTATATCTTTGATTAAATATAACGGTAGACCCATTGCGATTTGTAATTGTGCCGCTGGTAGATTAACATCCGATATCATTTCTGTACAGGGATGTTCGACTTGTAGGCGTGGATTCAATTCTAAGAAATAATAATGCCCTGAAGTATCATAGAGATATTCTACTGTACCAGCTGACACATAACCGACCATTTTAGCTAAACGTACTGCAGCTTTTTCCATATCTTCAAACACTGAAGATTGGGCTATAACAGCTGGTGCTTCTTCAATTATCTTCTGATGGCGGCGTTGTATCGAACAATCTCTACCGAATATCGAAATGGCATTACCGTATTGATCAGCCAATAATTGGACTTCAAGATGACGGGCACATTTGGCTAATTTCATTACAAATATCGGCGAACCGGGTATTTCCGTTTGGACTTGCCGGAAGGCTTGTGGAAAATCATCGGGATTCTCAACTTTACGTATACCTTTACCACCACCACCCTCCGATGCTTTGATCATAACAGGAAAGCCGATCTTTTGGGCCGCCGCTAAGCCTTGTTCGATTGTTTGTACACAACCTTTGGCGAATAATTCGGAGGAGATTTTGATTTTTTTACCAGTATATTGGGCTTTTAAACCACTACCCGACCATGGTAATGTTGGTATATCGGCCGTTTGGGCTACTAAAGATGATGCAATTTTATCACCTAATGCCCACATTGCTTTCTCCGGTGGGCCAATGAAGGCGATATTGTTTTTGTGGAGTAGTTCGGGTAGTTTGGGGTTTTCGGAAGCATGGCCCCAACCGGCCCAGACAGCCTACAATAGTTTAAAATTAATTTTGACTGTAATTTAAACTCTAATTGTCTAAAATTTTGAGGTGAAAATTGCTGTATTCTGTAACTTTTTCGCGATTTGTTGACTTAACAACGCTACACAAGAATGAGCGAGTGTTGTTATGGTAACGAATTGCTAAAAGTTAGAGAGTACGACTAAATATTTGATAAGGTGATTCTTCAATTGTTTGTTAGCAGATTTGGATGATTTTAAGGGGAAAATTCGCTCGGATTCCAGACTTATAGAAGAAAATCTTAGGTGTTTTTTTTGGGCATTTTTTGTAACAATTTTCTATAATTTACCCAATTTTACTCATTTTCTAACGATTTCCACGGAGTTTTTAATTTCTAAGAAATTGCATTGTTAATTTTCCAGAAAATTCCGAATTTGAAAAATTTGCTATGATTCTTAACTTCTAGACGAAAATCTTAGATTTTTTTTGATATTTTTTGTTACATTTTTCCATAATTTGGCCAATATCACTCATTTTCTAATAATTTCAAAGGAGTTTATAAAAAATTACATTGTAGATTTTCCGGAAAATTCCGTTTGAAAGTTTAATTTAAGCAAAAATCGAGTGATATTCCGGAAAAATTTGAATTTGAGAAAATTGCTTGAATTCCTATTTTACAGAAAGAAATCCGAGGTTTTTTTTTTTGGTATATTTTGTTACAATTTTCCATAATTTGGCCAACTTTACTCATTTTCTAATGATTTCCACAGAATTTCTAAGAAATTGCATTGTTAATTTTCCGGAACCATTTGGAAGTTTAATTCAACCGAAATTTGAGTGATATTTCGGAAAAATGTGAATTTGAGAAATTTGCTTGGATTTCTAACTTACAAAAGAAAATTTTAGGTTTTCTTTTTGGCATTTTTTGTTACAATTTTCCATAACTAGGCCAACATTACTCATTTTTTAATGATTTCTACAAAATTTAGAGCAGATTTCTAAGAAATTTCATTGTTAATTTTCCGGAAAATTCCGAATTTAAGAAATTTGCTTGAATTCCTAACTTATAGAAGAAAATCTAAGTTTTTTTTGTCATTTTTTGTTACAGTTTTCCATAATTTGGCCAATATCACTCATTTTCTAATGATTTACACGGAGTTTATATAAAAAATTGCACTGTTAATTTTCCAGAAAATTCCGAATTTGAGAGATTTTCTTTGAATTCCTAAGTTCTAGAAGAAAATCTTAAGATTTTTTTGGTATTTTTTGTTACAATTTTCCATAATTTAGTCAATATCACTCATTTTCTAATGATTTCCAAACAATTTATAAAAAAATGAATTGTTAATTTTCCGGAAAATGCCGTTTGAAAGTTTAATTCGAGCGAAATTAGAGTGATATTCCGGAAAATTCCGAATTTGAGTAATTTACTTGGATTCCTAACTTCTAGAAGAAAATCTTAGGGTTTTTTTTTTTGTATTTTTAGTTACAATTTTCCATAATTTGGCCAATACTCATTTTCTAATGATTTCCACAAAATTTAGAGCGAATTTCTAAGAAATTGAAGTCTTAATTTTCTATAAAACTCCATTTAAAAGTTTAATTCGAGTAATATTCCGGAAAAATTTGAATTTGAGAAATTTGCTTAGAAGAAAATCTTAGGATTTTTTGGCATTTTTTGTTACAATTTTCCAAATTTTCCATAACTTGGTCAATATCACTCATTTTCTAACGATTTCCATAGAATTTAGAGCATATTTCTAAGAAATTGCATTCTTAATTTTCCGGAAAATTTCGAATTTGAGATTTGCTTGAATTCCTAATTTCTAGAAGAAAACCTGAGGTTTTTTTTTTGTTAAATTTTCCATAATTTGGCCAATACTCATTTTCAAATGATTTCGACAAAATTTAGAGCAAATTTCTAAGAAATTGCACTGTTAATTTTCCGGAAAAGAGTGATATTCCGGAAAAATTTGAATTTGAGAAAAATTGCTTGGATTCCTAACTTATAGAAAAGAAAATTTTAGTTTTTTTCGGTATGTTTTGTTACAATTTTCCATAATTTGGCCAATATTACTCATTTTCTAACGATTTCCACAGAATTTCTAAGAAATTGCATTCTTAATTTTCCGGAAAATTCCGAATTTAAGAGATTTGCTTGGATTCCTAACTTCGAGAGCCGATTTCTAAGAAATAACTTTAATTTTCCGGAAAATTTCGAATTTCAGAAATTTGCTTAGATTACTAGACTTATAGAAGAAAATCTAAGTTTTTTTTGTCATTTTTTGTTAAGATTTTCCATAATTTGGCCAATACTAATCATTTTCTAACGATTTCCACACAATTTCTAAGAAATTGCATTCTTAATTTTCCGGAAAATTCCACTTGGAAGTTTAATTCAAGCGAAATTCGAATGATATTCCGGAAAAAATTTGCTTGGATTCCTAACTTATAGAAAAGAAAATCTTAGGCCTTTTTGGCATTTTTTGACCAATACTACACATTATTTAATGATTTCCACAAAATTTAGAGCAGATTTCTAAGAAACTACATTGTAAATTTACCGGAATTGACGCAACTTTTGAAAACTTTCACCTATTAAAATTGTTTTCTAATAAAATTGACACAATTCTAAAGATCAATCTTCAATTTTTTAACGTTTCTTATTTAAGAAAGATTCTCGTAGATTTTCTTGCAAAAACCAATAGAATCATTCATGTATACCGGGTGTTCCTTCTAAATATTCACAATTATTACCAAAAAAAAGAAGATTACAGCGTAAAAATCATTGGAAAATCTCCAATATTGGCCAAATTATCAGGATAAAATATAAAAAAAGAGGAAATACCACACGAATTTCCAATAAAATCATCCAAATTTACAACAAAATTAGCATTATTTCGTGCTCTAAATCGTCGACTAATCTAATTAATAATTAAATTTGATAATTACTTGAACTTGTAAACGTATAGCTATATCGACAATTAATTCAACATTAGCATAATTATTATTATTAGTACCACCAGGTACTGGTACATAATGATCGGCCATTTTAATATATTCAGCATTGGCTTTTAAATCTTCCGGTGTTACCATAACAACAAAACGTACAGCACGTTCATTTTTAAACATTTCATACGACCAACGACGCACCGAACGCATACATTTAACAGCCGCTATACCATTATTGGCTATCAATACTTTATTTATAACTTTAGTACCATTGAAACGTTTCACAAATTCTTCCGGTGTGGCAACAGTGAAATCTTTCTCTTGTAAACGATTGTGCAACATTACCGTACCCTGAGACATACTCGGTCTAAAAACAACAACAACAACAATAAAATAAAATCCACCCCTAATTTGACAATTCCCCAATAATTACAATAATTTTGACATTTCAATTGTTTTAAAATCATCAATTGAACTTACGTTAAAGTTTTGCCAGGTTTCAATTTTGATGATTCAGCTAACCATTCGGAATTTTGTAAATTCTCATGATTATTATCAATATTATCATTGATTGTTATCTCAATTGTTGGTGGCTGTATTTGTGTTATTGTTGTATCGTCTTCTTCATCGCCGATAACAAACCGTTTACTATTACGACGATTTAATTGTCGTTTCAACATTTCGTCATCAATTCGATTATTATTATTATTATTAACAAAAAATTGGAAAATCGATGAAAATCGACGGAAAATACTGTCCATTAACTGACCAAAAATCGATAGAAAACTAGAAAATTCATCGTTTTTTCTCCTATTATCAATATTATTATTATTGTTACAAACAAATTAACAAGACGACCTTCAAGTTTGAACAACTATACGAAAGAAAACGGAAAATTTAACAATATTTGACGTCATTTAAACGAATTAATTAATAAAAAAACTTACTATTAAAATTATAGTTTTGAAAAGGGGCGATAAACAAAAAAAATTGAGGTTAGACAACGTGGCGCACCCACCAAATTTAACGATTTTCCACCAGAAAACAAAAAAAAAACCACCAACTTACTCCAATTAAAATTCCTAAATACCCCAATAAAACTAACACATAACCTAAATTACAATTATGTAATGATTATGTAACTATTACAAATTCCTGAAAAAAAAACTATTAAAATATGAAAATCGCACAATTTCACTGAAATTATCACAATTTCCTCCAATTAATCAACGTAATTATTGCCTACGTTAACACAGACACACAACACGTAAACAATTGATTAATGAAAAAACAAATGAAATAAACTAACTTGATATAAAATAATTTGCAATATAGTAAGCAACAGGTGGTGGTAGTGGTATGACCTCGATTTAACCAATCAACGTACAACTTTTTTAATATCTTTGCCTACTTGATTCACGTTAATTAATTAATTGATTGTTAACAATTGAAATGTCAAATTTTAAACTAAATTATTTAATAAATTAATTAAATCTTACTTGAGTCGTTTTCGTTTCTCTATCAACATTCTCTGTGCCAATGTTAAAGTACCATTAAATTCATTATTACCATTATCTAATGATAATGGTGGTGAATTTTCTTCACTATTGATATTACCATTTTCAATTAATGGAAATGTATCATCTTTCTCGCTATTTTCATCGCCTAAAGTCCATTCGATTGTACCATTCGAATCGGTTGCCATCTTATCAGTTTCAGGTAGCTTATCACTACTTTTTAATCTACCTAGATTGGAAAATAAAAATTTTAAAGCCGGTCCTGTCTATTACAACAAATAAACAAAACACTGACATTTGTCAAATGGTAGTAGTAGTGGGGATAGTGTAACCTTAGACACGTTTAATTGTTTATTAATTTTAATTGTTGTAATTGAAACAAAATTAATCCGATAATTACGCGATTTTTTTATTTATTTTAATTGATACTTAATTAATTTATAATAATTGTGTAATTGTGATAGTTACAATAATTTTGGATAATTGGAAATTTTGGTAACATAACCTCAATTTTTCAGGTAAGTAGACAGGGTCGGTTTTAGATTGTTTTTAACCTCAATTTTTGTTTTAAAATAAAACAATTACGGAATTCCGAATTAAATCGAAATTATAAAATTTGAAATTATTGATAACCGAGTTCAATGTCAAAGAAACTGTTAGAACGAAAGTGACTTTGAATGTCCTTTAATTTCACCTGAAAATTCAACAATTTCAACCCTTACCTGTTCGTATTAGTTGAATTACACCTACTAGGATAATAATAGAAGTAATAACGATAATAATTGATAATAACATTCACTTATTTGGTAATTAAAAATGAGAATTTCGAACGCCTGAACTGGTCGACGTTCGAATTTGAATTGAAATCGAGAATTAATTGGATTTTTTCAATTGTGCCCCCAAAACAAAACAAAAAAAAACAAAAAGCGAACACCATATTCTGATAACCTTGACGTGATAGATCAGAAACAACCGAAATACCCTTGTTCTGACATTTCTATAATTTCTCTTCGACGTGTAAATAAATCGCACTTTAAACTAACAAAATAAAATAAATAAATAGATTGATAAGGCACATATTCATATTGATAAGGCGAAAGACAGAGAGGTATAGAAATTGTTTGAAACGTGAATACTGAATGACCGCGAATTGTTTGGATTTTTTTCCGAAATAACAAACATAATTGCAACATTAATTCGTTATCATTCCTTTTTTTTTGTTAAACATTTATTTTGACCCCGCACCCCCGTCAATTTAAATAAATTATTACTATTGAACAACAATAACAAGAGCTACAATTAGGTGAGTGTTAAATTTTTTATAAAATGACAAAAGAATGGCATGTTTGAAACTCGACCAATCAACGGCCGAGTTTTCAATCTGGTGACCTCTAATGGACCAATCAGAATCCACAATTTTTCTACTATTATTACTATTACTACTATTACTATTAAATAGAGATAGATAATTTCCAATTAGACAAAATAATAATTATTGTTAATAAATACCTTTTTATTAATGAATTATCGTAAATTAACGTTTTTTTCAACGTTCTCTTTTAGATTAATTCGAGATAACATCTAAATTTATTCCCCTTCTCCTCCATATTACAATTTCATTCATTTGTTTATAACCATTCATTTATTCCACGCTTACTAGTAATTGTGTTAGAGACAAAAAACAAAAAACAATTTCAGAGGTAGCGTGATCAATTTATTGAACTTTGGAGTTGTCGTAGAGGAGAAATTAATTCAAATTTATGTAAAACTTCGATTGTTTTTATTAAAAACGAATCAAATTGCTTGGTCATTTCTTTTGTTTTTTTCTATTGTTTATTTTTAGATATATATTTTTTTGAATTTCGTTTTCTATTTTAAAAATTTATTGGAAATTTCGATAATTTTCCTAATTATTGGGAATTTTAATTATTTAAAACTAAAATTTTAATCATATTATTGATAATAATCTAGACTGTTATGTCGGTGACGTCATAATTACCCCAAAAATTAAAACCGAATTAATTAGCATTTCTAATTAGTAATTACTATGGAAAAATCAATAATTTTTAATGATTTAACGTTATTTTATCCAATAATTAATTGAATTTGCTTCAATTACGTCCAATTTTCGAGATTTAAGACAATTTAAGACAACATAACCTTACTTTTTCCCCAATTGTGTATTTATTGTTGTATCAATCACCCCTATCCATGATCCAAATGAAACAAACGAAAATCGTGGAAAATTATGGGTTAAAATCGGAATTTTATCAAATGTAAACTTACCGATCAAGTTACCAATTTTGTTTAAATTCAATTCAACCAATTAAATAATTGAACATAATCACACGAAAATAATTGCACAAAATCCACATGGACGTTTATAATAATACTACAATCGAATCTAGTTGGCTTTGTTGAAATACTAATGTAAACGAATAAAATTGAACAATTGAAATCTAATGGAACAATTGATAAAATAAAAACAATTGAATATTCAATTGTCTATTTTGTTTTTTTTTTTTTTTTTTAGACAAAAATTGATTGATTTTTACATACAATCATTTTTATTTTGTCGAAATGAATTTTAATTGAATGATTTTTAATTGTTTTCAATGAAAATTCCGTATAAATACTCGAAAAAATTTGAAATATTATCAATTAAAATTCGTGGTATTCACGTAGTTGGCCGATGTCAAATCAACAATCACCTCATTGCTCCAGTGGTCTTCAAAATTGTCTACTTATCTTCACTAAATAAACAATTCATGGTCAATTAATCTAAATAATAATCAATGTAATCGTATTTATCTCATTATTTGACCAAATAAACAACAAATTAATTTTTTAATCTATTATATTAATAATTGTTTAATTACCACTGATTTATAGTTGTATTGCGCCATCTATTCACAAATACATCAAATTTTAATCAAAATTCCTGTATTATCGACAATAGTTCGACTACTCGTCGCTAGATGTCGCTATTATATTTTTCATTTTACAGTATTGAAGCTTCCTGTATTATCGACTTTGTATTCGGTGAGAAAATTTCGAAAATGGTGGCGATTCTCGAAACTGATCGAAAAAATGACTAGAAAATGGGTTTTTATACGAGAAAAAAAGCGGAAATACTCAAATGTGCATGGAAAATTCGTTTTATCTCTGTGGAAATTTGAAAAATTACTAAGGCAAGTTTGATTATTTGAATTTTTATTATTGCAAATTAACTTAACCTAATTTCAATTTTTTTCTACTGTTAGTGTAGTTGTAGCTCAAATATTAAATCAATATAGTTGTCTTTATGTCATTATTAGACCAAATAAATTAATATTTTAATCTATAATTTTAATAATTGTTTAATTACTATTGATTTATAGTTGTATTGCGTCATCTATTTACAAATATATCAAATTGTAATCAAAATTCCTGTATTATCGACAATAGTTCAGCTAGGTGTCGCTATTATATTTTTCATTTTACAGTATTGAAGCTTCCTGTATTATCGACTTTGTATTCGGTGAGGAAATTTCGAAAATGGTGGCGATTATTGAAACTGATCGAAGAAATTACTAAAAAATGGGTTTTTATGCAAGAAAAAAAGTGGAAATACTCAAATGTACATGGAAAATTCGTTTTATTTCTGTGGAAAATTTGAAAAATTACAAAGGCAAGTTTGATTATTTGAATTTTTATTATTGCAAATTAACTTAACCTAATTTCAATTTTTTTCTACTGTTATTGTAATTATAGCTCAAATATTGATAATTTTCGTAATTTTTAGGGAATTTTAGGGAAATTCTATTAATTTAAATCGAAATAATTAATTCTAATATTAATTAAAACAACTACTAGAAAAATTCCTGTTTTATCGACAGTGCTAGTTCGTTTATCTACCGCTTCGATTGTAAGTATCGAATTTTCTATCCTTGTCGTTTACATTATTTTCCTAATTAAGCTATTTCATATAATTGTTAGTTTCCTGTTTTATCGATTTTACAGTGTGCTAAAAGAAAATTTTAAAAATGGCGACTAGACTTGAAAGTGTTTGAAATGAAAATTAGAAAAATGTTAGTTTTACCCTAGAAAAAAGTGAAATTTTCATAAAATTGTGTAAAAAAACTCGAATATTTTCCATGAAAATTTGAAATTATCGAAAATTTGGTGAGTTATTATTTTAACCTCTATTGTTTTATGAAGGGTAATTGTTGGCATTCAATCGTGATTTTTTTATTCTATTTTTAGATAATTTTCGTCTGTTTATTATTGTATTACTAGAATTTAATACGCAATTAATAAATTAATTAAAAATTATGGCGAAAGAAGAAGAGGAGGATAAATTGCCAGATCAGGATGCTGCCAAAGAATTCTATGCCAAATATGAACCCAAAGAGATATTAGGACGGTAATTGTTTTTTAAATAAATAATTAATTAAATTTGTAAATAATTGAAATTTTAGTGGTATTAGTTCAACGGTACGTCGTTGTATTGAAAAAGAAACTGGTAAAGAATTTGCTGCGAAAATTATCGATTTAAGTGGTGATGATGGTGTGGCAGCTAAAGAAGCAACAAAACAAGAAATTGCAATATTACGACACGTTGTTGGACACCCCTATATTAGTATAAATTCAAAATTTTAATTAATTTTAAACAAATTTTTAATCTTTGAATTTCAGTTGAATTACAAGATGTATTCGAATCGACAACTTTTATATTTTTAGTATTTGAATTGTGTAAAAATGGTGAATTATTTGATTATTTAACAACTGTAGTTGCATTAAGTGAGAAAAAGACACGATATATAATGCGACAAGTATTTGAAGGGGTTGCCCATATACACAATAAAAATATTGTACATAGAGACTTAAAACCGGAGAATATTCTATTGGATGATAATTTGAATGTTAAAATTACTGATTTCGGTTTTGCTAAGAAACTCAATGATGGTGAATTATTACATGGTAAAATTTCCATAGTTTACTAAACAAATTGTTGAATTAATTTGATTTTTCTTTATAGAATTGTGTGGTACGCCTGGATATTTAGCACCAGAGACGATACGTTGTAATATGTTGGAAAATATGCCCGGTTATTCATATGAAGTTGATATGTGAGTTATTTTATCAATTTCTTTAAATTTTTCTTTATTTTATTGAAATTCCAGTTGGGCTTGTGGTGTTATCATGTATACACTGTAAGTATATTGGAATTTATTTTAGAAAATTGTTTTGTAATTTTAGTTAAAGTTTGGTAGGTTGTCCACCATTTTGGCATCGTAAACAAATCGTAATGTTGAGGAATATAATGGAAGGGAAATATTCGTTTTCATCACCTGAATGGGCTGATATTTCCGGTAAGTTCTCATCTATAAGGGTTGCTAAACTAAAATTGTTCCACGTATTTCATTTAAACTGATTATTTGTTCATTTATGATCGATTTGAGGTCGTTAGTTTTCCTATTTTTCCATCATTTAATGATGATAGATCGAAAAAAAAACGATTCTTCATTGTTTTACGAGTAATTTTAAATGGTGAACCTACCGATATGACCAAATTAAAGCGATTTTTCAATAATTTCCCAGCTAAAATGTTCTCTAAAGACAGACTTACAATTTCTACAAATATTGTCCTAATCGTCTAGCTATTATAAGAGCTGTCTGGCTCTTATAATAGCTAGACGATTATAGAGAATCCTATTATTTTGTGCGTCGTCTTATTGGAAGGTAACTGGAGATTATTTTAACAAAATTTGGTCCTTATAGCTTAAAAAATGATCGTTTCTGACAGTACCATGACGTTAATTTTCCTGTTTTTCCATGATTTAAAGATGATAAATGCAAAGAAAAACAATTCTTCATTGTTCTATGAGTAATTTTAAATAGTGAACATACCTATATGACCAAATTAGAGCGATTTTCCAATAATTTCTTAGTGGACAAAGATCAAATTTTGCAAAAATATTCTCTAAAGACAGACTTACAATTTCTCCAAATATTGTTCTAATCGTCTAGTTATTATAAGAGCTGCCTAACTCTTATAATAGCTAGACAATTATGGAGAATCCTATTTTTTCGTGAGTCGTCTTATTGGAAGGTAACTGGAGATTATTTTAACAAAATTTGGTCCTTATAGCTTAAAAAATGATCGTTTCTGACAGTACCATGACGTTAATTTTCTTGTTTTTCCATGATTTAATGATGATAGATGGAAAGAAAAATGATTCTTCATTATTTTACGAGTAATTTTAAATGGTGAACATGTAGATATGGTTAGATTCGAACAATTTTCCAATAATTTCCCAGCTCACAAAGATCAAATTTCTCTAAAATATTCTCTAAAGAGTACCTTACAATTTCTTCAAATATTGTTCTAATCACCTAACTATTCTAAGAGATAGGATCATTTGAGTGAAACTTACTGTATAATTTTTATGAAGAATCCTATTATTTGACGAGTCATCTTATAGGAGATTATTTTAGTAAAATTTGGGCCTTATAGCTTAAACAATGATCGTTTCTGACAATGTTATAATGGTAGTTTTCTGATTTTTCCATGATTTAATGATGGATAAATGCAAAGAAAAACAATTCTTCATTATTTTACGAGTAATTTTAAACGGTGAACATGCCCATACAACCAGATTCGAACGATTTTTCAATAATTTCCCAACTGACAAAGATCAAATTTTGCTAAAATCTAAAGACAGTTTCTCCAAATATTGTTCTAATCGCCTAGCCATAAGAGCTAGGACCATTTAAGTGAAACTTACTGTATAATTTTCATGAAGAATCCTATAATTTGACGAGTCATCTTATAGGAGAGTATCTGGAGATTATTTTAGTAAAATTTGGTCCTTATAGCTTAAACAACGATCATTTTTGACAGTGTCATGATATTAATTTTCCCATTTTTCCATGATTTAATGATGATAAATGGAAAGAAAAACGATTCTTCATTATTTTACAAGTCATTTTAAATGATGAACATGCCGATACGGCCAAATTCGAGCGATTTTTCAATTATTTCCCAAGTGATAATGGAATTTCGCATAAATATTCTCTAAAGACAGAATTACAATTTCTCCAAATATTGTTCTAATCACCTAACTATTCTAAGAGCTAGGATCATTTATGAAGAATCCTATTATTTGACGAGTCATCTTCTAGGAGGGTATCTGGAGATTATTTTAGTAAAATTTGGTCTTTGGAGCTTAAGCAATGATCGTTTTTGACAGTGTCATAATGGCAGTTTTTCCATTTTTCCATGATTTAATGATGATAAATGCAAAGAAAAACAATTCTTCATTATTTTATGAGTAATTTGAAACGGTCAACATGCCGATATGGTCAGATTCGAGCGATTTTTCAATAATTTCCCAGTTGACAAAGATCAAATTTTCTTAAAATAGTCTCTAAAGACTACCTTACAATTTCTCCAAATATTGTTACAGCTCCCTTCTCTTAAAGGTGTTCACAGCGCCAAACGTTTGTTAATTATCGAGTGATTGGAAACATATTTTAAGGATTTATAGGGGGATCAATGGTGCACATTTCAGTGAAAATTGGACCATGTAGCTCGTTGGGAAATCGGAGAAAAAGTGATTTTTGTCGAAAATCTCTTTTCGTCAATCGGTTTTTTACATAAATGGACTCAAGATGACTTGAGGATTCTCAGAAAACTGTTTTTTTTCGGTTTTTTGGCACTGTATCCTGAAAAATATTGAAAAACTGCTTTCTCGTTCATTGATCGTAAATGTGACCAGTTATTCGCCTCTCAGCTGTTCAATTCTTATCGTAAAGGGTGTTCATGTTATCGTATTTGTTTACTTGAGAAAAAGTGCTTGACATTCGATACTCATAACAAAAGCACATGCCAGTTATTTGAATAGGCTTGTTTTTCTTTAAATGAATAAACTGGATCGTTTTAAGAGACTACACCAGTGGTTTTCAAACGTTTTGGAAGTGCCGACCATGTAAATTATTTATTAATTCATCAAGGACCCTTCATTTTTCACTAAAGACACATTTCTTTTGTTGTGTATAAAGAATATTTCACTCTGAGCCCGTTAAATCGATTTGCGGATTAAAAGAATTTACCAGATCGACTGTTGAGAAACACTGGTTTTAAATTTTGATACACAACTACTGTAACCGACAAAAGGAGGTGAGCGACTATTGTATTTCAATTTTTTCAGTCAAGCTCTGCTCGTACCTTTTTTAATTTTTTTCTAAGTCTAAAGGGCAAATTGTAAAAACCAAAATGTTACGAATGTATCGCATTAATTAAACACTTTTAATGTGTGGAAAAACTCTCTTGCCAATTGTTGCATATTCAAAAATTAGATTTGATGTCACTCATTTCCTAATGAACTACGTGGACCTAATTTTGCTAAAATGTTCTCTGAGAACCCCTCTATAAATCCTTCAAATATGTTTCCAATCACTCGGTAATTAACAGACGTTTTGGCGCTGTGAACATCTTTAAGAGAAGAAGGGGGCTGTATAAGAGCTAAGACCATTCATGAAGAATCCTATTATTTGAGGAGTCATCTTATAGGAGATTATTTTAGTAAAATTTGGGCCTTATAGCTTAAAACAACAATAATTTCTGATAGAATCATGATTTTCACACTTGAAACTTGTGGAAATATTTTGTATTTATTCTGGAATTAGATGGAGAGTAATAGAGTTAATTTGAGTCATTACTCAAAACGAGCATGTTTTTCACCAACTTATTCGGTGACCTATGAGGCTCAAATTTTTTAGTTATCGTACAGACTATTTTTAATGATTTATTTGTAATTTTAAAGAGCCCCCCAAAGATCTAATCCGGCGTCTATTAGTGGTTGATCCAAAACAACGAATCTCAATAGAGGATGCTTTAAATCATTCATTCTTCCAAACTGTGGTATGTATTTTTGTTTTTGTTTTAATCGATGTTTTCTTTAAAAAAAAAGAGTGTCTAAATTGATGAATTTAATTAAATTAATAATAATTATGAATAATAAGAGAATAATAACAATAAAATTTAGCCATTATGGGACCAGGATATAGCACCATTGAAAAAATCGTTAAGAAAGAATAGTCGTAGATTTAGTAGAATCTCCGAATTAGCATTGGTAATACAAATATTTTCATATATATTCAAACCAAAAAAAAAAACACGATTCAAATTAACTCAATTAATTTTTGGTGTATTTGTTGAGATTAGTTGATTAACAATTTATTAACAATTTTTGTAGAAAAGTTGTATGTATTGTCTTTATTTATTGTATTGTATTGTATTGTTTGTAATTTTTAATTTTAATTTGTTTTTTTTTGGGTTTTTCTAGCAATTACAACATCGTAAATTCGATCCAAAACAGAAATTCCAATGGGCAATTCTAGTTGTACGTGCAATGATACGATTACAACGTTTACGTTTCACACCAGAACCGCTTAGTTTGGATACGGCAAGGACTGATCCTTATCGTATTAAATTATTAAGAAAGGTAAACGTTTTTATACAAATTTTGATTTATTATCAAACTTTTTCTTAAAATAGACAATCGAGTCTATTTTAGTCTACTTAGAACATGATGTATTTCTAATAAGTTACAATTATAAATCACTCTATAGGACTGTTGAATTAAAAGTATATAGAATTTATAGGGGAAAGTTTCTAAGAACCATTTTAGTGAAATTTGGGCCTCGTAGTTTATCTGAAAATTGGCCAAAAAATGATTTATGGAGAGGATACTTGAGTCATTTGATGTGTTCAAAAATTGTAAGATTGTTTCTGAAACGGGTGTTTTTTAATCAATTTTGAAATGAGTTTCAGGTTTTAGTTTTGTTAAAATAGTCTCCACTTCCGTTTTTATAAACACCTAAAATATACTTTTAGTTCAATATCCAAGTGATTAGCCTATTAGAAGTATAAGAAGTCCTAATGGATGGAAATTTCTCAAATTAGGTGTACTTGAACTATCTCTAGAAAATATTTTCGTTATTCTATTAACCCCAGGTGTATGGGGTAGTACACTCCACATTCTTATTTCAGATAAAATGGTATATTATTGCATATTTAGATTCTATGATACAGTGCTCCACATAATTATAGGTCCACCAATTTTTTCCCCCGTTTTCTGTGTTTTCTAAACAATTCGATCCGTTACACAATAGTGGCATAAAGAGGAGTCAAAAAGAATAACTTTAGCCAAAAATTACCTTTGCACTGACACTAGAAATGTACGGTTTTAATTTAAAAAATTGCTAAAAAGTGGCTCCACATAAGTATAGGTCCACTACCCAAAATCAAGTTTTTATTAATAAAAACTGTGTGAGAAATTGAAATATCTATAAAATATTATTCTTAATAGGTAATAACGTCTTCTTTGAGCATTATTAAATCAAAAACTGTATTTTGTATACTCCGGATAAGAGTTTTAATGACAGAGTCATCGATATCTGCCCATGCTCTCATTATAGAAATTGTTAATTCTTCTACTGTGTGTTATATTGCGTGTTATTGGCGTAAATTTTTCTAATCAGTATCCTCCAAAGATTATCCATCGGGTTACAATCAGGTGAGCGAGCCGGTCACACCAAATAATTAATTTTGTTGTCAATAAACCACAGCTTAGTGCTGTTACTGACGTGAATGGTAGCGTTGTCTTGCTGAAACTGAAGTGAATTCTCCTGCGTCTTTTTAAAAATGGTAACAGCTTTTCTCTCAATACACCCTGGTACTCGATGCTGTCGATATTCGATAATCTAAAAGCGAGAGGAAGCTGCCCTTAAGCACTGAATGCACCCCATACCGTACAGCTTCCACCTCTGAAGTTTCTGTTTAAAAGGGCTTTTTCCGTAAATCGCACCAGTAGGAGTTGAAACCATGGGGGCCATCCAAATAGAATTTTTTTCCATTACTGAATATGACCTAAGTATAGAAAGACAATGTGAAATCACAGATTTGATCGGTACAAATAAATCGCTAACTCATTAACCGTATCCCACTGTTCATCTTATGCCTGGCGAATTCTAAACTACACTCTTGATGGTGAGATTTCAACATAGGTGTATTGAGAGAAAAGCTGTTACCATTTTTAAAAAGACGGAGGAGAATTCACTTCATTTTTCAGTAAAACAACGCTACCATTTACGTCAGTAACAGTACTAAGCTGTGGTTTATTGACAACAAAATTAATTATTTGGTGTGACCGGCTCGCTCACCTGATTGTAACCCGATGGATAATCTTTGGGGATACTGATTAGAAAAATTTACGCCAATAACACGCAATATAACACACAGTAAAAGAATTAAAGACTTCTATTATGAGAGCATGAGCAGATGTCGATGACTCTGTTATTAAAACTCTTATCCGGAGTACGCAAAATAGAGTTTTTGACCTGATAATGCTCAAAGAAGACGTTATTACCTATTAAGAATAATATTTTATAGATATTTCAATTTCTCACACAGTTTTTATTAATAAAAACTTGATTTTGGGTAGTGGACCTATACTTATGTGGAGCCACTTTTTAGCAATTTTTTAAATTAAAACCGTACATAGTGTCAGTGCAAAGGTAATTTTTGGCTAAAGTTATTCTTTTTGACTCCTCTTTATGCCACTATTGTGTAACGGATCGAATTGTTTGGAAAACACAGATAACGGGGGAAAAAATTGGTGGACCTATATTTATGTGGAGCACTGTAGCATTAATAGTTTTTCAGAAATTTTTGATTTTGTTGTTTTATTAAAAAAATCATATCTCGGAAAACACTATTACTAAACAAACTAAATTAGGAACTCTAATAATTCAAATTATGTAGTTTACGTTAAGTTTTATAGAATTTAATTATCTTTCAGCGTTTAACTAAAATTAATGTTTCTTTCAACCAATTTTTAGAACTGAAAATCGTTCTTATTTTAAATAAAACAGTATATTTCTTGTTACTCGATTGGATAGAGAAAAGAATTCTCCTCATAATTTTTCAGTTCAGATTTTTGATTTCAATTAATTTTCCTCCTGAAAGAAAATACTAAAATATAGTAGGTGTAGCGAAACAATTTTCAGCTACAATTAACATATAAACAATTAATTACTTTTAGATTTTTTAATGAAAAATAATAGAAAAAATTAACAAATTATTAAATTAAAATTAATTGGATTTTCTTTTTATGTAAAATTGGCTGAAATTGCAGAAATAACAAACTGAAAATTCTAAATATCTGAAAAACTATTACAGTTGGTATATGGAATGCTGATACAGTTCGACCCAAATTTTTCTTTCTATCCAACAGTAAAAAAAATACCGTTCAGAAAGATATTACAGTCTGAAAATTACTTGAAAGAAGACTCTATTTCAGCTAAATACTCAAAGATTGCTTAATTCTATGAAATTTAGCAAAAAGTACAATATTTAAACTATTAGAAGTCCTAATTTCGGTTCAATAGCTTTTGAAATATGAATTTTTCAAATAAACATCACAAAATCAACATTTTCAGAAAAAAGTCAAAATTCCTGAAAAACAATTAACACTAGACCATGATGTATCAAAGTCCCCGCCCTTTTCATCACAGAATCTACACCAAGAGTTGGTAGAACAACGAAAATATTTTTCTAATAGGTCAATTTCTTGGCTGATCTCTATAGGAAAGCTACATTCTTGATTGTTTCTTCTTTTTTTTTAAAGGTGGTTGATGGTTGTGCTTTTCGTGTGTACGGTCATTGGGTGAAAAAGGGTGAAGGTCAAAATCGTGCTGCCTTATTTGAGAATTCACCAAAAACCGAACTGAAACACATCTACGTTACGAATTTGAGTCGATAACAGTTGTGTGTGTGTGTGAGTAAAAACATCCAATAGAATAACTTCACCAAAACAATGGAGAATTTCAATAAATCTTTTATTTAGATAGATTAACATTAAACCAAAATCAAACACAACACAAATTAAAAGAATTTAGTAGATTTTTATTGAAATTCCCCACAATTTGATTGGATTTCTAGTTGAATTTAGCGCAAATTCTATTTATTTTTATTTTTTGTTGTTATTAATTTAATTTAAGTTACAACAGTATTGGTATTATCAATATCTCGTTTATGGTATAATGTTTTTATACCAAATAATAAAAATATTATACCAATAGTTAATAG
Source organism: Mylabris phalerata (assembly GCA_020740385.1). Taxonomy (NCBI): domain Eukaryota; kingdom Metazoa; phylum Arthropoda; class Insecta; order Coleoptera; family Meloidae; genus Mylabris; species Mylabris phalerata. Next base: position 213,079 of record JAJEOX010000142.1, on the reverse strand, counting down.
GTAACTACCATAGACAACATATTGATCTCTTGGTACTAATTGAAAACCAACATCTTTAGTAACAACAGCAAATGTTAATATTGAATTAAATATTAATGCAACAAATGTATTAATACCAAATATTAAACCATAACTATCTAATGATATATTTTTAGCAATTTCGGTATTAGCTATTGTTAATAAAAAATGGAAGATTACACCATACAATATATATAAAATATAACAGACATATATAGATTGAGTTTGTGAACATATCAATATAAAGATTGATTGGATTATTGTTAAAATTGCTAAAAATAATTCATTTGTATAGAACCATTTCATTGTTAGATAACCAGCTAGTAAAGCACTTAAAAACCCACCAAATGTTAAAATAAATTCAACAGCACCATTATAAGCAACTTTATCACCACCTTGTATAGCTGCATATAATGGTTGCATATAATTCTCGATTTGTAAATAAGCACATGTTGATAATGACCACCATATTGACCATTTTAATGTATACAAATTCCTATAGGCTTTTGTAAAATGTTCCAACATTATTTTATAGGCTGTATGGTATTTTTCTTTAAAAGTTCTATGTTGATTTGTTTCTATATGGAAGTAGATACTTGTTTTTACTGGTGGTAGAAATATCGCCCATATTGTTGCCATACAAACACCTATAATTTAATTATCAACAATCGTATTCTCTAACTTACCATGACAACACAAGAAATTGAAAACTACTTCTATCTTACTCTTTACAATTCCAGCATATGTAAAATTGAAAAGAGACAAGTATACAAAACAGCGTTGTCATGGAAATTATTTTGTTATAAAGTTACAGAATACGGTTGATTCAGTGGAAAAGTATCAATTTTATACGTACTTGCAAATGAAATGTAATTCAATTGTCGATAATCTAAAATATCGAATGATGTTAATGTTTGTGATAACAAACCACTTAGGGCACGTCCGATTAAAACTGCAGCACGTGTATGGGATGAAACTTTTTGGAAATATTCATTCGGTACTTTTGCATAAATGTATGTGTAATAGGCAATTTCAGTTGATGTAAAAACACCATAGAATACCTTTAAAAAAAAAAAACGACAGAAAATTCATTAATGAATTGTAAAAATAATTGAGAAATTGCTACAAACTTCCAAAATTTGCATCTCATACAGTTCATATGACCATAATAACATACTCCAAACTGCAATACCGGATAGCCCTAATAAGATTATTAGTGGTTTGTAACGTAAAAGATCGGTAAATAGGAACACGAATAATAATAAAATTAAATACGAATAAGTTCCCACAGGATAGATTTCCTGTGTTACTTCAGTATCGGTGAAATTCTTCCATTTACCAGTCAAATAATCGTAAATGTACGGTTCGGATGGTCGGACCTCTTTTAAAAAACCAAAAATGCTCAATTGTAACGAAATTAGCCACCAAAATTCCATATTTTTTTCGATTAAATTGAGAAGTGGAAGAGTTCTCACACTTTGTTCACTACTATCGACGTTGGTTTTATAAAAGCAGTCGCGTTTTGACGATAGAAATAAAAAAAACGATAAGAGTCGCTTTATTTAAAAAATTTCTACAATTATAAGACAATTAAAATCGTTATCGTTATTATCGTAGAATTTTTGTTGTGTAAATTTTATAACAAATAAAATTAATTTGAAATCAGTTTAATTCCATGTCTTTTTTTTTATTTGTGAATTTAATCCTAGATTTTATTTTACAATCCATAATTCCTATTTAATGAACAATAAAATCATGTTTTCTTCAATTTTCGAAAATTTTGTTGTATCAGGATATTAGAAGTGGATAGGAGGTATTCCTTAAATTTGAAGAATTTCTGGAAATTTGGCAATACCGCTTCCAAAATGAACATGTAGCACGTTGTGTAGATGCGGTGTTGCCAAATTTCCAGAAATTCTTCAAATTTAAGGAATACCTCCTATCCACTTCTAATATCCTGATACAATAAAATTTTCGAAAATTGAAAATTTTGTTGTATCAGGATATTAGAAGTGGATAAGAGGTATTCCTTAAATTTGAAGAATTTCTGGAAATTTGGCAACACCGCATCCACACAACGTGCTGCAGGTGTATTCTGGAAGCGGTGTTGCCAAATTTCCAGAAATTCTTCAAATTTAAGGAATACCTCCTATCCACTTCTAATATCCTGATACAACAAAATTTTCGAAAATTGAAAATTTTGTTGTATCAGGATATTAGAAGTGGATAAGAGGTATTCCTTAAATTTGAAGAATTTCTGGAAAATGGCAACACCGCGTCATAAAAATTGCAAAATATGGCAACGTCGCATCGAAATTTTGAATTTTTGAAAATTTTGTTGTATTAGGATATTAGAAGTGGATAGGAGGTATTCCTTGAATTTGAAGAATTCCCGGAAATTTGGCAACGTTGCCCAATATACATGGGCAACGTTGCATCGACATCTTCAATTTTTCAGAAATTTTGGATCAGGAGTTTGGGAATTGATTAGAGGTATTCATCAAATATCTCTTGCCAAAATTTTGAAATTTTTATTTTACAAATTTAATATTAGTGTTTACAGAGCCCAGAAATTTTGTTGTAGAACATGCAATGTATGAAAAAATATGAACAACAAACAATTTTCTATTTAAAATACATCAACATTGAATTTAAATATTTATTTTTACAAATTATTAATTGTATTTCAATAATTAACACCATTCCAGTCAAATTCAAGTTGAGAACTTCTTATAAATTGAAACCGCATTTCAATCTCACGTATTGCTGTTATTCAATATGTAATCTGAAACAAAACAGAAACGAATTAATTAATTAATTGTAATTAAATACAAAAATTAGCTTTTTAATAAAGTTATTATCAATTTTCTGTGGGCAGGCAACCAAATATACATCAATCTACAATTTTCGTAAATTAAAGATATAACCTCAAAAACTAATAATACGTTCTTTTGTAGATTTTCTAGTAAAACTTTGAATATCTTTTAAGTAAAACGTTAATTAACATTAATAATATTCGACAAATTAATAAAATTTACGAAAATTACAACGAACGTCACTGTAATTCGCCATCTTGGATCTAGTGATTTTTGTTTCAGCGTTAAACAGTTGGCATAAACAAAAATCCCTAGATTCACGTGTCTTGTCACATGTAAAGTTTGAGGTTATATTCTTAAACAATAATATCGCATTTTATTCGATTAATAATCATTAAAATAAACTTAAATCTAAACAAAATAATCATTTCTACCATTATCTATGAGTTAAATGTAGTTTCAACAATTAAAATCGTGAAGTAAGTAGTTTTATAATCAATAATGAAAATTTGAGGTTATGTTCTATTTTTGTAGACACGAAAAAAATCGTAAATACCAAGAAAAACCTACATTTAATCATCAATAATACCATCAATTAAACAGTAAATGTGTTTTCATCGATAAAAATTATAAAGTGAGTCGTTTTTGAATTAAAAATAAAAATTTGAGGTTATGTATGTCTGTTGTAGAAAAATAAAGAATGGCACGAACACCACATAAAAACGATTCGTTATCAATTAAACATTTGAATCCAATCAATTTACAATTTTCAATATTCACAAAAGAGGAATTGAAAAAATTATGCATCATGAAAATACATACACCGTTAACATTGGACCAATTAGGCCATCCACTACCTGGTGGACTATACGATAAGAATTTGGGACCATTAAGTGAACGTAGTGAACCGTGTGGTACATGCCGTAAAAATTACATCAATTGTCCTGGACATTTAGGCTATATTGAACTACCATTACCAGTAGTGAACCCGATATTTCATCCAATTATTGGTGTTATTTTACGTTCAACATGTCTATCATGTTATCACATACAAATAGCGAGTTATAAGAAATATTTATTTTGTATACAGATACGTTTATTGAATTGTGGTTTAATTACGGAAACATTAGATGTTGGACGACGTATGTCTGAACTTATTGCCGTCTATCAAGATTTAAAAAAAATACCACAAGATGAAATCGAAACGATTTTACAATATGAAATTCTAGCTGATCGTAAATTGAAAGAATTAAACAATCAATTGAATTTGAATAAAAATACAGAAGATTTACGTAATCAAATATTGAGTGAATTATTGCAAAGTACACGAAAAGTACAACCAACTTGTATGTACTGCAAGAAGACTTTAGATCGTATTAAAGTATTGCGAAATAAATTGATTCTAACGAAGAAACACGAAACGTAAGTCGTTAATTTCATTGTAAATTCAATATAGAATTGATGATCAATTTTCTATTTGTTTGTAGTACTGAAGGATCATCACGGGTACGTTCATTAAATTCCCAATTTATAAATCCGGAACAATCACGTCGTTATATGCAAAATATTTGGAATGTTGAAAATGATTTAATCAAACATATCGTTTCGGTTCTAACCAATTTCGAAATTGATAATCCTACTGATATTTTCTATTGTGATATAATTCCGGTAATGCCGCCGAATTGTCGTCCAGCTAATATTGTTAATAAACGTATCACTGAACATCCACAAGTACAACAATATAAAAACATACTACAACAAACGATATTATTAAAATTGATAATACAAGTTGTTAATAATAAAGGTAATACAGAACGTTTATCAACAGAAGCCATATCTGCATATAAATTAGCTTATGGTAATACACCAGTGGAAAAATTAAATAATGCTTGGGAATATTTACAAACAACAATTGATGGTTTACTTGATCGTTTACGTTCGAACAACAATAGCAGTAATAATGATGGTTATGGTTTAAAACAAATCATTGAAAAGAAATCTGGAATTATTCGTATGCATATGATGGGTAAACGTGTCAATTATTCAGCACGTTCAGTTATAACACCCGATCCAAATCTAAATATTGATGAAATTGGTATACCGGAAGCTTTTGCTAAACATTTAACATATCCGGTACCGGTGACTGTTTGGAATGTTCAAGAATTACGGAAAATGATCATGAATGGACCTAATATTCATCCTGGGTAAGAATCAAATGTCACGGTAATTTTTATTTCAATTATTTGTCGTTAATATAGATTACTTTAACTTATCGACTATAAAAATTACAGTAATCTGCATTACCGGTAAACAATCTAAACGAGTCGGTAATGCAGATTTCTCTTGATTACCAACTCGCTTAAACTATTTGTCGGTAATGTAGATTACTGTCAGATTATAATGCAATTTTTATAGCCGGTAAATTGAAGTATCTGCATTATCGACAAACGATTGAAACAAGAAGTCGACCTACGTTCATAAATACTATAATTACCCTAAGTAAACTTGATATAATAAGTATTTTTTTTAAATTATCCAAATTGAAGGGCTGTAATGGTTGAATATGAAGATGGTACAATTAAACGAATAAATACATCGAATCAAACCCAACAAGAGAGTATTTTAAAACGCCTCCTAACACCCGACGATAAAGAGAATGGTTTTAAAGGTGTTAAACGTGTCCATCGGCATTTAATTAATGGCGATATTCTACTATTGAATCGTCAACCAACACTACATAAACCATCAATTATGGCTCATAAAGCACGAATATTAAAAAATGAGAAAACCGTCCGTTTACATTATGCCAATTGTAAAGCTTATAATGCCGATTTTGATGGGGATGAAATGAATGTACATTTTCCACAAAATGAATTAGCTAGAAGTGAAGGTTATCATATTGTTAATGTATCACAACAATATTTAGTACCGAAAGATGGTACACCATTAAGTGGTTTAATTCAAGATCATATGATTAGTGGTGTACGTTTAACAATACGTGGACGTTGCTTTAATCAATTGGATTATCAAAATTTAATTTATCAAGCTTTAGCATCGCATAAAATTGGGAAAATTCAATTATTACAACCGTGTATAATTAAACCACAATTCTTATGGTCTGGTAAACAAATCTTATCAACGATTATTATCAATTTGATACCAGATGGGAAGAAATTGATTAATTTGAAATCTAAGGCTAAAATTAGCGATAAAGTGAGTATATATCGAGTGTACCACAGTAATTCACTAGTGTCGTAGCTTTGTTCATATTTCATTGCTAATTTATAGTCAAGTATTTTTCAAATGACTGAACCTAGCTACGACATACGTAAGATAAAAACATAGTCTACTATTATGATTTTCTTTAGGCGTGGGAAAATGGAGTTGCTCGCCAATGGAAAGCCGGTGGTACGCCGTTTAAAAATTCACAAACAATGAGCGAAGCTGAAGTGATTATCAGAAATGGTGAATTATTGTGTGGTGTTTTAGATAAAACCCATTATGGTGCCACACCGTACGGTCTTGTCCATTGTATTTATGAAGTAATTAATTTAAATTAAAATTATTAAAATAATTAATTAATTAAATTGAATTATAGTTGTATGGTGCTAGTTGTGCAACGAAATTATTGAGTGCATTAACGAAATTATTTATGCGCTTCTTACAACAAGAAGGTTTCACATTAGGTGTTCACGATATTTTAGTTATTGACGAAGCTGATAAGAAACGTCAGAAATTAATTAAAAAATCACGTAAAATTGGTAATGAAGTGATAACGCAAGCTTTAAATCTACCAACAAATACACCGATTGAAGAAATTATTGAGAAAATCGAACAACAACAACAAATCAATCCAAAATTACGTACATTAATCGATCGTCAATATAAAACACATTTAGACTCCTATACCAATAAAATTAATCAGTTAATTATTAATTATAATAAAAATTATCAATTATAATTTAATTCAAATTTTAGAACATGTCTACCGGCTGGTCTATTATGTAAATTTCCACAAAATAATCTACAATTAATGGTACAATCTGGGGCGAAAGGTTCAACAGTTAATACGATGCAAATTTCATGTTTATTAGGCCAAATTGAATTGGAAGGTAAACGGCCACCATTAATGATTAGTGGTAAATCATTACCATCATTTCCACTATTTGAATTTGAACCGCGTGCTGGTGGTTTTATTGATGGACGTTTTATGACCGGCATTCAACCGCAAGAATTCTTTTTCCATTGTATGGCCGGACGTGAGGTATTCAAATTTGTAATTTTCGTAATAGTGTCGTAGCTTTATTCGTATTTTACTATGTATGGCTGAACAAAGCTACAACAAAGCACAGCCAATTATTCAAATTAAATCACATATGACTAAATTATTGTCGTAGCTTTGTCCATATTTTACTTTTGTTAAGCATTTTTGAATGACTGAACAAAACTACGACACTATTTAAGGACGACATCGGTCAGAAATGCTAGTTTTAAAGGTAATTTTCAAAGTAAAAATTTCGTGCATTTTTCAATGGATTTTGATGCTCTAAACGGCATTTGAAAGGGCATTTCGCCGATGTTGTCGTGAATTATCAGGTTTTTGGAAATTCGAACGTACTCCAGAGTTACAAAAGAAAAACCGGAAGCATGTTTTTTTATATTTTCGTTCATAACTCTGTTAATATTGCTTATTTTTGAGTGAATTTCACACAGCATGTATAAAATTAAAAGCGCTTTCCAATTATGATATTTTCCGATCGTTTGTTGTTCTGTTGGTTGAAAAAAAAATACTAAAATATATCTATATATATATATATATATATATATATATATATATATATACAACAAACGAAAAAAGCTTACAAATACTCGAAATGTTATAAATACGAATAATATTTACAAGATTACCGAAGGCGTGGTTTCAATCATAAAAAAAGAGGTTTGACAACATTGCAAACACGTAAGATGGTCGCCCCAGATATAAGATAAAGCAGTCTGTAATTATGATCAGGCCCTCTATCCGGTAGTAGACGAAGTAAGCCACTCGTAACAACAACAATTCGTTTTTCATAAATTTCCCGAAAAACTAACAATGCGATCGGAAAATATCATAATTAGAAAGCGCTTTTAATTTTATACATGCTGTGTGAAATTCATTGAAAAATAAGCAATATTGGCAAAGTTACGAACGAAAACATAAAAACATGCTTCCGGTTTTTCTTTTGTAACTCTGGAGTACGTTCGAATTTCCAAAAAACCTGATAATTCACGACAACAACGACGAAATGCCCTTTCAAATGCCGTTTTTACTTTGAAAATTACCTTTAAAACTAGCATTTCTGACCGTTGTCCTTAACGTGGAATTGGATCAAACCTAAAACTAACTGATTAGATTTTCGTTAATAATGTCGTAGTTTAATTGATAATTTCAATTGAATTTCTAGGGTTTAATTGATACAGCTGTCAAAACAAGTCGTAGTGGTTATTTATACAGCGTTGTTTAATTAAACATTTAGAAGGTTTAAATGTTGCATACGATATGACCGTTCGTGATAGTGATGGAAGTGTTATACAATTTTTATATGGTGAAGACGGTATGGATATATCGAAAGTACAATTTCTAAATGACAAACAAATGGATTTTTTGGTTGAAAATTGTAAAGCCCTAATCGATAAAGATGTTTTAAATATGTTGAAAAATACAAAAGAGGATGATGTCAAATTAAAAGAACATCAAGAGAGAGTTAGTTATCATTTAGTTAATTATAATCTGTGATTTTGTGAACGTAGATCTATGTTTAAAAAGTCACAGATTATTAAAAGAATTACCGTGGTACACCCGAATAATTGATAATCCAATGTTTACAGATATCGTCGTGGCGTCGAATTTTCGGTAATCCATTGGAAAAACAACACAAAAGCCCATTCACTTTATTCAGTGAAATGGTAAAACGTAAAAGTCAAAATAAGAAATTAACAAAAGAACAAATTATAAAAATTTGGCAACATGCTGATGATGATTTAAAAACCGAATTCCGTAATAAATGCGACATATGTCCATTACCATTAAATTCAATCTATCAATCCGATCATTATTTTGGTTCATTAAATGAACGTATTGTACAATTATTAAACGATTATTTAAAAACGAAACAATTAAAACGTAAAGAAATTAAACAAATTGAAAATATGATTAAATTCAAAACAATAGATTCATTATGTCGACCTGGTGAACCGGTTGGTTTATTAGCAGCCCAATCAATTGGTGAACCATCAACACAAATGACATTGAATACATTCCATTTTGCCGGACGTGGTGAAATGAATGTAACATTAGGTATACCAAGATTAAGGGAAATTTTAATGTTAGCTTCAAAACAAATTAAAACACCCTCAATGGAGATACCGTTTTTGAAAAATTTAGAAAATTTAGAAGACAAATCACAAGAATTACGTCGTAAATTAACACGAGTTGTTGTTGAGAATGTTTTAGAAAAAATCGATGTTTGTAATGAATTAATTATAGAACCGGTACGTCAAAATCGTTATAATTTAAAATTCTGGTTTCTACCTTACAAATATTATAAAAATGATTATTTTATTACACCCAAAATGGTATTGAAACATATATCGAAGAAATTCATCGGTGAAATGTTTACTACTATACGAAAATATACGAAAAAATCATCAAATTTGTAAGTAATATTTCTATTAATTTATAATCACTAATCATTTGTAATTTTGTGATTGTTGATAGAATTATGATAGGTGATGAAAAACAAAAACAATCACGTCAAAATAATAATGATGATGATGACGAAACCGGTCGGAATGATAATCAAGATGATGATGATAATAGTTCAGATGAAGAACCGGAAGATGATGAAGATGCAAAAGCTGCAAATAAATTTAAACAAACACACGATGATCAAGAACCGGAAGATGATGAAGATACCAATTTAGATGATCCTGTCAATCAATTAGTTGATGACGATGATAATCACAATGAAATTAACGATAATAATGATGAAATTGATGGTAATATCGATGATAATAATTATGGTGATAGTGATAAACGTAGTGAACGTATCAAAAATAAAGTAATTGGTAATTATAGTTTTGTTGAAAATTATGTTTACGATAAGAAAAAGTATTTATGGTGTGAATTAACATTCGCTGTACGTTTATTTCATTCAATTGGTTAAATTTGGTGATTTTTTTTTAATTTTTGTTAAATTTTAGTTGCCTTTAAGTATGAAAAAATTGGATATGACGGCAATTTTGAAAGAAGTCGCTTCTAAATCGGTCATATGGGAAACCCCGAATATTAAACGTGCAATTACTTATATGAAAGACGATCAATTAATGTTACGTACTGATGGTATAAATATTTTGGTAAATTTCCTTAATTTTTAAATTAAATTTCTATTAATTTTTAATCATTGATTTAAGGAAATGTTTAAATATTACGATGTGCTCGATTTAAACCGTCTCTATTCGAATGATATCCACCAAATGGCCAATACTTATGGTATAGAAGCCGCAATGAAAGTTATTGTAAAGGTTTGTATCAATAATAACCTCAAAATTATATCATAAAGGGGAAGTTATCGTGTTAAATTTAATAAATTTTTATACGACTTACCTGAATTTCATCCAATATTGGTGGTAAAAATGTTCCACAAGTATTTCAAGGTAATTTTTCTGTAAGCCAACATGCACAATTTTCTGTAAATTGAAAGTAATGTGTTGAACATTGGAGGAGAATAAAGGAGGAACTACCTTGATCCGATTGTATAATGCAATTTCTAATAATCTCTAAATTTTTTTTTCCCCTAGGAGATTCAAGATGTATTCAATGTGTATGGCATAACAGTTGATCCACGTCATTTATTATTAATTGCCGATTATATGACGTATGGTGGTGAATTTAAACCATTAAGTCGTAAAGGTATGGAGAATTGTTCATCACCATTACAACAAATGTCATTTGAATCGTCACTTGTATTTATGAAACAAGCAACAGTTCATGGTAAATCCGATAATTTACGTAATCCATCCAGTTGTTTAATTGTTGGCAAACCATGTACCACTGGTACTGGGTCGTTTAATTTATTAGAAAAAATACCATTAACTACAATTAATAATTAATTAAAGAGGAACGGTGGAAATGTAGTTGTTTTGGTGTAATTTTTTTTTTTTAATTTTATTTTATACATTTATGTTATTACATAATTATTGTGGTATGACACCTAAAGATATTCGGATTATTTGATTTTTATCGATTTAATTCATCCAAATATTTTTTTATTTTTAATGATTTCATTAAAACACACAACAAAGCTCATATTTAACTGATTTCTTATCCTCTTTTATCAATCAATTAATTAATTAATTCATCATTAAATCAATTGATTAATTTCTAAATAGAGTTACAAAGATTACAAATATGGAATGTAACTTTATCGTTTTATTATGTCAAAAAATAGTTTCTTATTTCATCGAAATTAATTAAAAATTAATCATAGCTAAGAGTAGAGGATTTTGTGTAGCAAAATTACACTAAACAAAAATCTACACAATCTAAAATTTTAATTAATTAGTTTTTTTTTTTAAAGAATAGTGAAACGGAAGAGCTGTAATTAAAACAAATTCTATTTTAATTATTAATTTTTAAATATTTGTTTTTAATTTTAACATCATTATCATCACAGCTAACTATATACTAAGTGGCCAAAACACGTATAATGATTAAAATTAATAGAAAAACTAATTAGGAAAAGAATATTTAAATTTTATCTTCATTTAAAAAACATTTATATTGCAAATATGATATAGATTTGTTCATTAATCTCCTTATTTATTTACTCTTAATTTATTTTTTCTTCTTTTTAATTAAAACTACTATTGCATTGTTCATCAAAAACCACTCCACACCGTCTAGATTTTTATAAACTTTTTTAAATCAAAATTAAGTACCCACAGTTTTATCAAACAAAAAATACTCTCAGTAAAGCTGCATTATTTACAATTAATCGGAAAACTAAAGAAAATTGTGCGATTTCCTTTCAAATTTATCAAATTTTCCAAATAAAAAGCGATTAATATTCGATATAGATTAACGGAGAGATGCACCTCTACTAAAATCTCACCACTAATTAAAAAAAATCAATCAATAAGCGATTAAGTACAAAACCAATAATAATAATAATGATAATAATAGAGAAACAAGCGCAAATTCAACATAGGCCTCAACCCCAGGCTAATAATAACTAATATAATAATAATAATAATAATAGTAATAATACAATAATTTAACCCTCAAATTATAAATAATTATAATTATAGAAAATAACCCTCTTATTGTCAATTGAAATTTACGATAATAGAGGGCGCTATTATTATAGTTTTTATTATTAAAATACAGAATGTTTGCAAAATAAATGGCACCAATTCGAGATTTAAAAACACTCTGTCAGTTATATTCTATAATTTTACCTATTCGTTTAACCGATTGGTAAATAATTAGAGAATACGACTATTATGCATTAATACTAAAAAATAAGTAGATTTGAACGAAATAACTGCCCCTATTCATGTCTTGTTTCAATAAAATTTTAGTTGTTTTGTAAAAACACAAGCATTGAAGCATTGATAGAGTTTTAAGATTAGAATGTGAAGAAGGGCTATATTTAGATTTAGCTTTTTTTCTGGTTTTTCTTTTATCAATCTAATCTAATGTTGCATTATTATTGATTTCTCTTATAGTTTAGTTTGTTTTTGTTCATTCCTAAAAGCTAGTTTTTCTTGTTTTTTTTTTCTTAGTGAAAGGGATATACAACATATTATATATATATAAATAATATATATATAATTCTAATATTATGGACGATTATTTATTGATATCAATCACTAGAAATTTGACGATATTTCCTTTTATAAATAGATAAGATTGAAAGATTATCAAATTTCTAGTATTATCTTCGCATTGTTTAAAATAATGTGTGAATTTGTTTCTGTGTGTGTGTGTATGTATTGTGTATGTGTAATGTTAGTGTGTATGTGTTGAGAATGTGTTGTTGTTGTTGTTGAACCACCACCACGTGTTGTTTTATTGTTGTCTGTTGTTGTTGTTGTTGTTTAGTTGTTTATATTAAATGTGTTTACATCGTGGAATGGTCCCATTCTAATTGGCTAATATTTTGATAATCATGCTTACGACTACGTATCGGTTGGCCATCAACATCATCATCATCATCTTCACTAGAATCAGGAATTCTACAATGACCATCAATATTATCATCATCATCATCTGTTGAACTTTCCGAATCGGATTGTTCACTCTCACTATAATCACCACTATTATTACCAACTTCTAATTTACGTTCAGCATTCTATATTAAATTAAAAAAAAAAATCACGAAATTAGTTAATTTATAATTAATTTTTCTTATAAAAATGACTTGTTTTGTTATAAAATCAACCATTTTGATTTACGATGATTTTTTTCAAAGTTGGCAGCTAGATACTGGTCACTTGATTCTAAGACAACTGTCAAATTTTATCAAAGATATTATTAATTTATGGTTTTATTTGTTGTTTTGTTTGAAATAATTTCAATTTTATTGAAAAATAATTAGCAATATTATTATTCTTTTTTTTAATTAAATCTAAATTAAATTGTTTAGAGCTTTCAAAATGATCAAGTGACAGAAAACAAACAGTTTGAATAATGAAATTTTTTTTCCAAGTTGGTAGCTAGATATCGGTCACTTGATTCTAAAAACAACTGAAATTATATGGAAGAAAATTATTTATCAATTTCGGATTTAAATTATTATTCATGATTGTATTTGTCGGATTGTTAAGATAATTTTAATTTTATAGAAAAATAATTAGTAATATTATCAGCTTGTTTTAATTAAATTAAATAGCTATCAAAATGATCAAATGAAATAGAAAACAGACGAACAATTGGAGGGTTATTTGAAATTTTACTTGTCAAGTTGAATCAAAAAAAGATACAAAATAGGAAAGATCGTAGAAGAAATTCAATAAAATCTTACCTCCATTGGATTTCAAGAAATTAATTAATTTACAATTAATTTTTCTTATTTTTCATAAGAAAATTACTTGTTTTGATATAAAAACAACCATTTTGATTTATGATAAATTTTTTTTAAAAAGTTGGTAACTAGATATTGGCCACTTGATTCTAAATTACAACTGTCAAATTATATCTGAGAAATTATTCATTAATTTCTAATTTAAATTATTATTCATGATTTTATTTGTTGTTTTGTTTGAAATAATTTCAATTTTATTAAAAAATAATTATCGGTAATTTTTTTAATTAAATATAAATTAAATTGTTTAGAGCTATCAAAATGATCAAGTGACATAGAAAACAAACGAACAATTGGAGGGTTATTTGAAATTCTACTTGTCAAATTCGACAAAATACCCAATTTTCGTAATTTTTTAATCAAAAAAAAGTGCAAAATAGAAATATGGTAGAGGACATTCAATAAAATCTTACCACCATTAGATTTCACGATTATTAGTTAATTTACAATTAATTTTTCTTATTTTTCATAAGAAAATGACATGTTTTGATATAAAATCAACCATTTTGATTTTCGAAAGTTGGTAGCGAGATATCAGTCACTTGATTCAAAATGACAACTGTCAAATATATCGGAAAAATTATTAATTTTTTATTTAAATTATTATTCGTGATTTTATTTGTTTTGTTTGAAATAATTTCAATTTTATTAAAAAATAATTATCGGTTCTTTTTTTTAATTAAATTAAAATAAATTTAGTTTAGAGCTATCAAAATGATCAAGTAACATGGAAAACAAACGAACAATTTGGAGGGTTATTTAAAATTTTACTTGTCAACCATTTTTTTTTCAAAGTTGCTAGCTAGATACCGGTCACTTGATTCTAAACGACAACTGTCAAATTATATCAAAGAAATTATTTATTAATTTCTAATTTAAATTATTCGTTATTTTATTTATTGTTTTGTTTAAAATAATTTCAATTTTATTAAAAAATAATTATCGTTTTTTTTTAATTAAATTGAAATAAATTTAATTTCGAACTATCGAAATGATCAAGTGACATGGAAAACAAACGAACAATTTGGAGGGTTATTTGAAATTTTACTCGCCAACTACGATTAAAAAAAGGCCCAAAATTTTCGTTTATCAAAATACGAAAATATAAAATAAAAAAATTCAATCTTACCTCCATTGGATTTACTGTAATTGTTAAAGCCGAATCATCCCATGTCATTTCACTATCTTGCACTTCATCCGATTGGGTACGTTGATGGGCTGTCCTTATACGTACAATACCCAAAACAATCATAAATAATAAGAAACCAACACATACAACAACAATAATTGTTACAGCATGCGAACCACCACTACCTACGGCTGTAGCTGCCATTAAATTTAAATGTTCACTTGGTATATAATCGCGTGTTATAATCGATGCTGGTTTCAATTCAACATTATGTTTATTGATTGTAGCATGGGCTACGATTGGTTCTTTTGGTTGTGGATGGATCACGGTCAACTAAAAAACAAAATTCAATCATATAGATACAATCAAAAAAACAAATAATATAAAATAACTTACAGTTTGTACATATTCGTTTGATGTAAATCGTCCATTTAATTCCGAACAAGTTAATTTAAAGACACGATTTAGATAGTAAGCCGGTTTACGATTTGTATAAACGATTTGTCTTAAAACTTGTTGATAATTATAAACCATATCGGAACCGGTAATTGTGACACCATCTTTAGATACACGAGCTGCCATACCTAAACGTTTCAACATCTCTTCAGGTACATTTAAATTCTCATGATCCGGATTTAAATTTGGATAAATTGTTAATGAACATTTATCTAATTTCTGTTCACCACTTATATGAATATCAGCTAATACACGTACACCCATACGGAAATCTTCATATTTACGTGCCATATTACCAGTACCATTTAAATTAATACTTGGTGTTTGTGGACGTAATACCATAACATAAGTTTGGGCATCTGGTATTTTAATTAATTTACCATTGTCACATGTTACTGTTGTTGTTAAACGTAAATTTCGTCGGCCAGGTGTTGGAAATTCACGTGAATTTATATAACCAATTTTACGTACTAATGTTTCTAAATTTGTACGATTATCACCTTCTACTGTTACTTCAGTTAAATCACTATTTGTTAATAATTCCATACCAGGTTGTAATAATTCCATTGCCGGTACTTGTAAACTCTCTTTACATTGATGTAAACAATTCAATACTTCCGGTTTTTCCGTTTCACCAACTAATACATTCAAACCGGCTAGATAACCTTTCAAATGGTGCTTCATTTTATTATCAGAACCCTAAAAACGAATCATTAAAGCAATAGATAACGATTTAGTAGAAAAGAGTGGAATCTCCTTTATTTTTCATTAGCAATTCAAGAGTTTAGGGTCGTTGGAAAGAGCATTTCAAGCTTCAATTTTCTATCAATAAACTCCAAATTTCCAATACTTATTTAATGATAAATCACTAAAAGATTCCATTCTTCTTTTCTTTTGATAGAATTGTGAAAATATCTCACCTGCCAACAGGCACCAACCGTTAATGTTGTATTGATACCTTTAGTTGGATGTAATGGCCAATCATCAATCACTTCTGGATTCTTCTTTTCACTACGGAACAATTGTCCATCAACATATAATTCAACATCAGGAAAATGTACATTGATTGAATAATGATGCCATTGATCATCACAAACTTGTGATATTTTCCAACGCCATTCAGCTGGACGAAATATATTCAAATCACCTTCAGAGAAATCACGGCGCAATAATAAAATTAAACGACAATTACGTACAAATAGGGCATAATGGTGGCGGTTCATTTCTATAACAAAACAAAACAAAAAAAAATCATTAATTAAAACCGGATAACACGACTAAGACTCTTTCAACACGGTTAAAATATTATAAATTGATTAAATCGTGCTATAAGAGGGTATGAACAATCTTTCACAAAACGAAGCGCACTATTCTATTGAGTTGTATGTAGAATTTGAAAGAAGACACATAAAGACATGAAAGAAGAGACATAAAAGGGTAGTACAGTGATGATATTAGACAGAGGGTTGATAGAATCATTCCTTGAGTATACATAGAATGAAAACAAAGACATTTATGTTGTTTGAACATAAAACAAATAATAAATAAACCAAGAAAATATCCTAGAATATCAATAAACTTGAAAGAGGGGTGGTAAAAGAAGAGGGTTGCTATTCAGTGATGGGTGGTTAGTTTAGTATTTCGCTTTAGGCTAAAAAAATCCATTTTTTTTGTTAAATTTAACCCCTCTCATCATTATTGTGTATAAATAACAATCGTGTTGATTAAGGGATGATTTTTATAGATAAAAACCCATTAAAACAAAAGAATCAAATCGTTCAATTGTTATACACACAGATCAATGGTGCATTAAATCGAAACAAATCCAACGAAAGAAAATTACAAAACAACAACAACAACAACCCTTATACGGGGAATAGGAAAAGAAAAATTGCTTTGATATCAGTTTATTGATAAGAAACGGAATCAATGATGTGGAAAAATTGATTTTGTTCGTAGAAAATCTCGTAGATTCGGTGCAATTTACACACCAAGAACCGAACAAGGCAACAAAAAAACGAAAGAAAGAAGGAAATAATTAAGGGCTACTTGAAGGTATCGATGATAGTAATAAACTAGATTGAATTTAGATGGGGAGAAGGGGTAGTTGTAGAATTAAGGGTGCGCCGTATAGTTTCCTATCTAAAGCTAAGACTACACTAGAACGATACGATTTGTTAGTTTATCGATTTAGTCTTGTATATCACGATTTATGTGGCAATTGGCTATGAATTTTATATGTAGTGTCGTAGCTTTATTGAGACACCGACAAGTGTCAAATTTAGTAAAATATAAAGATTACAGAACATAACAGTTGGCCTATTTGACACGTTTAAAGAGTTCTAATTGATGAAAATTTCTAAAATTTGGTATGCACCCGTTTTTCCGCCTGAGCTACATCTGGAAAATATTTCCGTTGTTCTATCAACCCCCGGTGCATGGGGTAGTGCACCCTACTTTATTATTTTAAATAGAATGGTATATTTTTTATTCCATATTTAGATTCTATGGTAAAAATGAAATGGACTTTGATAACATAACCTATGACCTAACGTTAATAGTTTTTCAGGAATTTCGACTTTTTCTGAAAATTTTGATTATGTAGTGTTTTATTAAAAAATTCATATGTTTCGGAAAGTATTATTGCTAGATAATCCAAATTTGGACATCAAATAGTTCAAACTATGTACTTTACGCTAGATTTTTCAGAAATCAATTATCTTTCAGCATTTAGCCGAAATGAATTTTTCTTTCAGCCAATTTTCAAAACGCAATAACTTTCTTATTTTAAATGGAACGGTATATTTTTCTTTACACGGTTGGATAGAGAAAAAATTCTGCATCGAATCATATTAGCATTCCCTATACCTATTCTTGATAATTTTTCAATTATTCAAGATTTTCGATTTCTAACAATTTACTCCCTGAAACGAAATACTAAAACACAGTAGGCTTGGCGAAACAATCTTCTGTCACAATTCATATCTAAATAATTAATTATTTTTATATTTTTTAATTAAAGAATCATTGAAAAAATTGACAAATAATTAAATTAAAATTGATTGGATTTTCTTTTCATGTAAAATTGGCAGAAATCGCTGAAAAAACATACAAAATAATCATTGTTAACCTCAAATGTTACAGTTAATGTCATTTTGCTAAGCCTCCTATGCATTTCTTTATAGGCGAATTATTAAGTCATAGCCAACTAGACACTAGTCAATTTCAGACTGGGGAGAAAACTATTGAAAATTGAAAATCTTAAATAGCTGAAAAACTATCAGCGATAGGTATAGGAAACGTTAATACAGTTCGATGTAGAATTTTTTTCTCTATCTAACCGTGTAAAGAAAAATATACCATTCCATTTAAAATAAGAAAGTAGGGTGGATTACCTCATACACCGGGGGTTGATAGATCAACGAAAATATTTTCCAGATGTAGTTCAGATGGAAAAACGCGTGCATACCAAATTTCAGAAACTTTCATCAATTAGAACTTTTTAAACGCCTAATAAGCCAACCTCTTGGGGCTCACTCTGTATAGTGTCGTAGCTTTATTCAGACATTAATAAATCTCAAATTTAGTAGTTTACCAAGAGATACAGTCGTATTCTTGAATTTTTTTAAACAAATCGTTACTATAAACAACACTACAATTCTATCAAGTTAAGAATTAAAAAGTCTCTAGTATTGTCATGGTAACGAATCATAAAAAAGTTAGAGAATACTAATATAGTCGTAGTCTTCAACTTTTTCACGATTCGTTACCATGACAATATTGTAGATCTTTCGAACAGGACCTACTAGATTTCTCCGCACTTTATTTGTCTTAACTAACACCATAAAAGACACAACTATCTAGTTTTAGTGCCAATAGTAAAATATGAACTAATCTACGACACTATGTAACCAAATCATAGTCAATTTGATTGTTTAAACAATTGAATAAAGAAGAAGATAGACTTACTATGATCATCAGCCGAACATAAAATATGCTCTTTGATATGTTTATCTTGTCCAGAATGTTGTCCATGTCGCATCCATGTAGCAATTGTAAAGATTGATGGTAAATTATGATCTAATATAGAATTTGGTATTGATACAGCTGTACTGCTACCATCAAATTCAAACATTTGATCAGATTCATGTCCCTCATCGGATATTAATGGTTTTGTCCATTCTGTACCAACACCAGGACTTGGTAATAAATCAATTGCATTCGGTGATGCACCACATAATTTCCTTTGTGATTGTACACTGTAAGTATCACGATCACAACCTTTACCAATATGACGTGTAGCTAAATCAACACGTGTACGTAATTCACGTACATTGCATGGTACATCGCACAATTCTAAATTGGCCGATGGAAATAATTCTTGTTTACCAGTTGTTGGGGCATAATCGACGCGTTCAGGTAGGCCACGCCAACCTAAACGGCATACACGATTCACTTTGATCGTTACCATTACTGGTAAACTCTGGCGCATACCTACAAATTCAACAAAAACAACAATATTTGTTAATAAATTAATAATTGGATCATAGGGGTTGCTAAACTTTAAGTTTTTCAATATCGAGATTGATTAATTTTGATAATTGAGCAATCCACTACAATTCTAACCTAACTTACCACAATCATAGGCAACAACACTTAAAATATGATTATGTGAACGTTCATAATCCAACGGTTCTGTATTACGGATGACACCATCTAAATCGATAACAAACGGTTGATCCGATGTTAAAATTTCATATTTACAAACATCCCCAAATTTCGGTGTACAATCCCTATCGGTAGCTTCAACACGTACAATTTCACTATAAATTCGTCCTTCATCCACTTGTCGGACATAACTTGGTTCGGAAAATGTTGGAGCATATTCATTTATATCAAAGACAGTTATATGAACTGTTGCACTGTAAAAAACAATAATAAACATCCCTTAAAATATTTGCCCCTCTGAGAGTTTGAAGATTGATCGTTTTCACTTTCAACAATCAAGAAAGAGATAGAGATAGATTTGCAAGAAATATGAATACAATACGCCTAAGGGTTGTATACGTTGAGATATGCGAATAGGATGATATGGAATTGTAATAAGGGTACGTAACAGGGGTGGATTTTATATATCAATATGAATTTCAATATGAGCTGATATCGTTACTAGACTCTATCCATCTATTGATAATAATAATAAAAACGTAATCCGAAATGTAAATTTTCTACAAAGTGTTCCATTTAAATTGCCAAACTACCAAAAAAATGACACATCAAACAGGAACACTCTATATATCAATGATGGATTGTCATTTCACAGTATCGAGTGTGCTCGTTGGTTATGCTTTAGTTACGTAATGTCGTAGATTGCTTCATATTTCACTAAATTTGTGAAATATTCGGATAAAGCTACGACATTACGTCCCAAATTATAACCAATTACGAAATAAAATACCGTAAAGTAGATGGCAATAATTCGATTTCTCATTTAATAGACGTATGATAAGAATTGATAGTAGATAAAATTAAGGTTAAGTCTATTATAAGAACATAACGAAATGGTAGAGACAATCAATGATGACCCTGTAAATTTGACATATTCTTAAACATATTTCCAACATCAATTTTTCATATGATTAATGTCACATAATTTATTTTTCTATTTCTATAAAAATATAGAAGACGAGAATAAGGGAAAAGAAGAAAAACAAACCGCACTTACGTCATTAAATCCATATTGGGATGTATTTTTTCTCTTTTTTATCAACATTATCATTGTCAACATTTGTGATTAGATGATAAACAAATGCCATTTTTATTAAAAAGTATCAATAGTGAGCGAATTATTCAATCAGTAAAGAATAGAATGGGTTTCTATACTGTAAATTAGCAAATGTCACAACTGTCAATATTGAATTATAAGTTATATTGATGTAACCTAAACATAATAATCATTATTTAAATTTTAATTGTTCAATTCCAAAAAAAATATCCCTCCAACCAAATTTGAATTGCACAATTAATATCAGTATATGAAATCTAATCACGTTCCTACTTGATAAATACGGTTACAATCATCTATTATTAACATTATTATTTTTAATTCCATCATCATTGTTAAAATTATCAACAATTTGTCATCTATTATAATTAAATAAATATTTATGTATGCATACAGGATATGTAAGCGTTAAAAACAAATTTTAAGGTTAGAATTTTCTAACCTTATATTTAAAAATAATCAAAAATTATGAATGCAATCAATGTGATTTCCTTTCAAATTACAAATTATCTAATATTATATCGAAATTTCTTTCCACCAACAATGAATCATGGGTTGCTATTATACAATGTTGAAATATCTTTTCCTGTCCAAGGATAAATAAAGAACGGACGATCGTGCCAAATATCCACCCCATTATGATTCATCTTAACGTTTATTTTTTTTCTCCTTCTTTGATTTTGAGGGTTGACAACAAGACGAATAAATCTCTACCCTTATTGGTAACGACAAAATTTATACAGTATGTCCAATTATAATCAATCAAAATATTATAAGTGATAGGACAATCTGTATATTAGCAAATTTCTAGAGATTTAATATTCATCCCTCTAAAAGATCGTGTGTTAGACTAGTTTGGATTTTTTGTGGGGGTTAAAGGGTGGAAATCGTAAAATCTCATCTTGAAAACTACTAGAAACCACCCCCTTTAAAAGTATTATTGTAGAGGAAATTCAAATAAAAATATCGTTTCGTTTTATATTTGAGATGGATAAGGGTAGAAAGAGAGAGAAAAAAATTGGTGAAATTGGAGGATATTTCCAACCACCCTTATAAATCGATCGATCTACATATCTTCGTTTGTTATTACTTCAATTTGTCCCAATGAACCCTCTGTTTTCGAATATAACCCTTAATTCCTCTATTATATTCAACTCTATATACACATCAGTATTACCAACCACACCACAATAACAATTATTCAGTTTAATAGAAGATATGTAGATCGATAATGAGAGAAATAGAGAAGGGATGAAAAAGAGAGAGAGAGAGAGAGTATCATGAAATATCATCACAAGTTGCAATAGAGTTCTATAGTAGGCGAATTTATTAGAAATTCTCTTAATTAAGAAAAGACGACACGATAATAAATGATAAAGATAGAGGATACAATTTTAACCCTTTTATTATCCCTCTATGTCACACCCTCTTTTCTATCTAAGAGTTTTATTTTAATCAATGAACCCAACAAATATTGTAAGATAAGATTGTAAAATAGAAAGAGAAAATTCAATTAAAATAATGGGAAAAGTTGATTGTAAATTCTTCTATCCTTCTCTCGATTTTCCAATCTTTCTCTCTATCTATCTACCCTTATTACAAGCTATCTATTTTTTTTTCTTTTGTTCGTTGGTTACTTCCATCCATTAGGTTCGTTTGATAAATAATATGAAGAGGAATAATGAGTCATTTTATAGGAAATTGTTAGGTGGATGGAATTTTAAGAGAATCAGCAGGAATTTCATACAGAACGATCAAAATAATGGATGGAAGAAGAAGAAGAAGAAGACGCGAAAAGGGATTAAATAATGAATTTCCACATAATATAGGAGTTTACCTTATAGTTGGCTCGATTTTAGTTTTTAATGTCGTAGATTGCTTCATATTTTACCAAATTTGACATTTATTATAATTTTCAAACATCCGAATAAAGCTACGACACTACGTTCCACATGCATGGCTAACTGAGAGTTAAAATTCCATAGCACACTGTATACGCATACAGTAGACGGTTTAACGATAATCAATAGTGTAACTTTTAAATGAAACAACGTTTTATTAAAAATTGAGTTGGCTATGCCTTTGGGAGGTAGTATATCGTAACTTTCTTCTTCACATACATAGAAGTTTTATTAACAATTGTCAAGTTGAATAAAATACGAATCAATCTACGACATTCAAAACGTATCCAACTGCAAAATACAATTACATCCCCCGTGTCAATTGTTTCAATATTTGTGATTCAACCCCTTTAAATATATGGGACTCTCTATTAATTCATAATTAAACACAAACTCTCCCTCCCCCTCACTCTCTATCCCTTTCTAGTCTATTGTTCCAAGCTATTATCATTAGCTTCATTATTATTTTATGCTCAATTTGAAACGATTTAACGTTGACATTTTTAAATTACGCAGCAGCAATAGTTGTGGTAGTTCTCATTTAAAAATCTGTTAAAGTTGAACAAACACACTAGATGATAATGAGTAAAACAAAACAAAACAAAACAAAAAAAAAGTGAAAATCAATACCACCATTCTATTGTTCTAGTTTTTTGTTTAATTAAACAATTATCATTGAAATTTATTTTTTACGTACACTTTTTAGTCGTTGTCAAATTAACGATTATTTACACAGTTGGCCATGCTTTTCTTACGTCAACAAGTCTAGAGTAGTAAGAATAAAGCTACGACACTACATGTGAAAGCCATGGCCAAATGAGAAATAAATTTACTATAGAACATACAGTCGATTTAGTTATCGAATGTTTTAACAATGTCTATAGATAAGGGTAGAGATAATCTTTGTTGAATTTTAGAATAAAGGGATAAAATCATCAATTACCATAATAATTCACCCTTAATTCTATATACACTATCAATATCTAAATTTGTTTGATTCTTAAATACTACACACCCCTTT
This sequence comes from Mylabris phalerata, assembly GCA_020740385.1. NCBI lineage: Eukaryota > Metazoa > Arthropoda > Insecta > Coleoptera > Meloidae > Mylabris > Mylabris phalerata. Next base: position 188,827 of record JAJEOX010000142.1, on the reverse strand, counting down.
AATTAAACGAAACTTTTCTTTAATAATAAGGGTGGTGATATTCTATTTGTTTTTACTTAGAGGGTAGTTTAATAATCTATCTTTATTTGTCCTTATTGAAATTCAAATGATAAAAAGAGATAGAGATAGATATGTTTTTGGTGTTTTTCCCTTTCGCTTGTAACTTTTATTATTTTTTTGTTAACAAACAAATGAAACATTCACCAGCCAACCTGTTGTTGTAGCAGCTACTGTTGTTGCAGTTGTTCGAATCTAAAGTTATTTTTAAAATCAAGTAGACCTTGACATATGAATCCTATACATATTTATTAATGTTATAGTAAATGTTCCATAGAAAAGCAATTTCTTTATACTATATTTAGGTTAGAAAATTATAACCTCTAAAATTTTGGATTATTTCAATTGTTAAAATAATACAGAATGATTCATGATTAATAAAAAAAGAGAGAAAAAATGGATCATGATTCATTGTATTCATTTAAATTTTGGATAAGATTCAATTATAAATACAGAATGTACACTGTTAAAGTTGGCCATGGATCTGCCGATGTATTTGTTAATAGAAAGTTAGGTTAGAAAAACAGATAGTAATCTGTATTACTAACAAACGATTATATCAAGTTACGCCATACGTACCCAAATTTATAGCCAATTCTAGTATCAATTATCATTGAACACTCTGTATATTTGAATTAATTTAGGTAAAGGTTATTTTACTATAAAAGCATATGTTGTTAAACATTAAAATGAATCATAAAGTAAGATCTTAATCCCCTTGGATAAGACTTTTATTGTAATAAAAATAATAATAAGATACTTTAATAGATATTAAAACCATAAGAGAAATATGTAAGGGAACTTTTAACAGTTTCTAATGTTTAACAACAATATAATCTTCATCCCCTTTGAAAGCTTTAATATACATTTGTACTAAAGAAAATTCGAAATTTTTAAATTGCGCGCCTTCCAAATGGGTTGGTTAACTTGTATTTTAAACTTAAAATTTCCCAAAGTTGTTATATTTCATTAAACGTAAACGTTTTTTTAAAAATTATCAAGTCTACTGTGATATTGATTGAAACAATTCAACTTTTATTACAATTACACCCCCTAACGTTATTGAATAAAAAAATTATTATTAAAGCAACAACAAGATCAATATAACGTAGAATTAAAGTAATAATAACTATTATTATAAAGCTACTAAAGTATAACCATCCCTTATTGATCTTTATTATATTATTCTAAAAAACAACCCTTAATTTCGTTTGATATATTAACAAAAAAGAATTATTATTACAGACTAATGCAAATGACATATGGAAAATATTGTATTCAATTAAATTAAAATAATAGGGTGTATTGTTTTCTTTCTTTACAAATTATTGAATAAAAGAGAGAGAACGATTAAAATTTTTTTTTGTCGTATTTCAACCCCCAAACACGTCATTTAGTTATTATCATTTTAAATAAAACTTCAACTAGTTTTTTTAACGATTTTTAAAATATCAAGTAATAGAGAAATAAATGAATTAATAATAAGAAAAGACAAGAAAACAAGGGGGTGAAAATTGTTCATATTCACCCTAAATAATAGAGCCACATTTGGGGAGATTTTCAAACTATTGCCAAATAAGTTAGCAATGCCACATAAATATTTGATCACGCAGTTAACTGTGACATGCTTACGTAATATCGTAGATTGATTCATAATACCCATAAATGTCAAATTTGTTAAATATGAATCAATCAAAGACTATACATAACAAAGTCGCAGCCAATTGTAACGTTAAAGTTTACAATAAACACTCACCTGATACTCTGTTTTCCATTACAACCAACAGCGGCAATGTCAAATTTATAATTGCGTCGTTTTTCACAATTTAAAACTTTCCTTGCACGTAATTCAGCATAACCATCACCTTTTGATAGAATTTCAAATGGTGCCTCACCATGATGCTTATTAACAATACGAAAATTACAAATTTCTGTACCAATTGCATGTATAACAGGTGTTACTTCAACATACGTTTCATTCTCTTTTACTAAACCATGATAACTATGTTCTCGACTTGATATATCAAATTTTGGTATATCATCATCATCATTATTATTATTATTATTATTGTCATTATTGTGTTGTTGTGTTGATTGTGATATTGGTATAGATGATGATGCTGTAAAGAATAACACAAATTATATAAATACAAGATTATCTTCTAGTTGGCTATGCTTTGATTACACCGAGTCGTAGCTTAGTTCTTACTGTATTCAACTACAAAAATAAATAGCCAACTACTATTCAGTTATAACAATTTTAAATGGAACACACTGTATAAATATATGTACAGTTGGATACAATTCCGAAATGAAGTCTCCGAAATTGCGGCGTATTGTAAGAGATTATTAGGGTGGTAGTAGGGTTGGTGGTGATGGTTAGGGGTTGAGAATTTGTTTCCTATCCATTGAACCAATGAAAAATTGAACGTCTATCTCTTTTACGATTATTTCCAACTTTAAATTCGTTCATGTCTAGCGGGCTAATAGTTGGAAAAAGGGGGGTGGGGGATGAAATCGAAGTTATCAAAGCAAAGCGCACATACAAACTAGAAACATAGAAATTGCAATTTATAGTATAATATAAATATCTCTAAGAGGATAATTTAAAATGGAACATTCTGTATAAATACACAATTGTTAGTATTGTACTTGTATCTCGTCTAGAGACCTATCGCTATCTCTATTATTTTAAGATTATCTATCTAGGATGACTGGATTGTTATATCCCAACCAACCCTATTATTCATCCCTGTTAAACAACCCCCAACCCTCTTATCCTTTTTCTAGTAAGATAAATGTTCTGTTGTACGGTGGTTATATACAAAAATATGTGGTATTAAGGGGTTCATCAGTGATAACCTACTGCAATGCATATGAAATTCTTGTTCTACTTTCCAACCCTCAATCTACTCCAACTTACTTGCTCTATCTCTACCACTTTCTCACCCTATATTAACTATAACACCTATAATAACAACAACAGTAAATCGATTTAAGGGTTGGTAGTTGTAGTTTTTTTACAATAGAAGAAATACAATCCCCCTAACTACCACCACCCCACCACCACCATCACCACCATATTGTCGATCTATAAGTCCCAAAACACCCATTTTACCACTTCTGTAATATCGATTTTCCGTTTGCCCGAGTTAACTTTGTTGTACACCACCACCACCACCACCACCACCCCAACCAACACACCTACCCTTCTTTTTCTTTGTACTCCTTATAACTAGCACACAGACATTATACATATAGATTCTCTCAGTCAGTTCACCCCTTTTCCTTTTCAACTGTCTTTAGAAGTTTAACCCGCAAAATATAGAAGACAAGATAAGGGTAGATTGGGGGTGCGCACACAAAAAAAATTTATATGTATATATATAATCTAGAAAAGCCAACTGTTTCATCTTCTTTACGATTTGCACAATGATCACCATTATCTAAAATAAGTCAGTCAAAAAAAAAAAAAAAAAAATGCGGGAGGATGGGGTGAAAAGACGAAAAACTGAATAAAATTAGAGGGAAAATGTGAGAGAATCCAACAATTAGACAACTGTAGATCGAATTGTAATTTTCTCTTTCAAGTTTTTTTTTTTTACCCAATTTTAAAAGGGGGTTGTGGTGGTGGTAAAATTGCCTGTCTTAATTAATATTCGTTTTTTATATCTCTCTTTGTTTGCTTTATTTTTCACTCCTACCATGTTTTCTTTCATTCGGTTTCACTTTCTAGACAGCTTTTAATCAAAATTTTAATTATTTGTAACGAATTTTTTACCACCCACCCTTATCGCAACAATACGTCCCCATAAATGTTTAATTAGAAAATGTCAAATACACCACCACACACTAACTAGCTAGTAAAATGGATGATGTCATAAAATGGACCAATAGATAGAAACATAACCCCCAAATAAAATAATGACGTCATTACATATTGACCAACCCATAATTATGTTACGTATACGTTTACAAGAAAACAAAACAAAACAAAATTTGCGGAAGTTTATTTTCTTTTGTTTTGCTTGGCTTTCTAGATGATAAGAGAAAGAATCTTGTTCAATATTTATGTCGATCTAAACAAGATTTTATATACCTGATACTGCCATATAAGATTCAATCTTATTATATTTCTCTCTCTTTCTCTTTATCTATTTATATGTGAATAGACTTTAATTGAAATAAGATAGAGCTATCTATTTGTATGTAGCTTGGTGTGTGTGTATTGCTGTATAGTAATCAAATCATACCTTTTCACAAGGAGAAACGAATAAAGAGAAACTTTATAAGGAAGAATTCAATCAAATGTTACAAAATCTCATTCTATCTCTTTCACTCTTTAATATTCAACATAATTTAATCAACAATATCCAACAACTAGAGACAAATTAGATTTTAATTAGTCCTAAATTTAATTTCGGGTGGAAAGAACAACCGGGCTTTAAATCTTCATTTATTACATAAATAATAACAATTTTTAAAAAATGCACTGTGTAAGGTATTTGGAATGTAATAAAAATTATAAATTTCCGCTTATCGTTGTTATCATATAAAAATAAATAAAATATTATTATCATCATCATTATTATTGCTGATTAAAGTTTTATATAGACTGTGAAATTATTGTCTAAATTGATAATTAATTAAGTTTGAAATTAATTCTTTTGATGATACGAAATGTAAAGAAGCAAAAAAAGGGGTTGAGTTAAGGGTGATTTCATAATCACCAACAACATCATCAACAACATTAAGCTTTACATCAAATCCCTCTCTATATTTTAATCCGCTCCCTGTTTATCTATTGAAAGTGTTTCAACACAACATACAAGGTGGTGTAATCAATTTAACTGTTCTAAAACCACCCCCAAACCAACCCCTTGATGATCATCAAATTAATGTTAGCAAGACAACTTATTGTAGTTTGAACTAAAAATAGCGTTTACGTTAACGATTGCGAAATATCTCCGGAAATACAACAATTTTTTTTTTTTATAAATCCCATTTTATCCTTTCATTTATTCACTCATTAAGAAAAAGGAAAAAACAAATAAGCAACGAATGAAAAGAAAAAAAGAAGCCTACTTGATTCAAGTACTACCACCACCACTACCAACCCCTAACCACTTGATCTCAAATTACATCTATTTTGTTAAGCTAAGCAATACTTCCTACCATTTAATGAGATCAATTTACTCTACACTCTAGAAGAAGCCTCAAGATTTATTTTTAAATAGGTATAGGGGTTAACCCTGAAAATACTCACACACAAATTGAAGGGGATAGAACGCGTCTGTACTAATCAAAAATCAATTTATTGAACTGACTATATGAATCGAAAAAAAAACATCTAATAGAAAATTCAAACTGAATGATTGCCAATTTTTTTGTGGGGGCGTTGCAAAAAATGGGGTAATTTTATTTTGATTAAATTCGGAAAAATAAAAAATCAATACAACTAGTAGCATGATTGATTAGTGTCCGTATTGAAATGAAATATTTAAAGAAAATCAATGGATTGACTTCTAAAAGACCACAAACGAGAAAAACCACCCGAGTGTCCCTCTTTAATTTTGTCAATTTTGAGTAGAAGCCTATCGAACGATGAGAACAAAATTCTAGAGATTCCTTCGAGAAAACCGTCCAGGTGTCCCTCTAAACAAATCATGAACTAAATTACAAAGAGACACGTGGAATAATCTCTTTTAAAATAATTGTCAGGTGTCCCCCTTTAATTTCGACAATTTAGAGACCTCAATAGTTTTCTATAAACAAATTTGTAAAATGACGAACAAAATCATAGAGGGATAACTGGAATGGTTCCTTTTAAAGAACGGAAAGACAAGGTAAAACGACAACTACCACAGGCACACATTAATTTGAATGTTTGCCAACTCAAATATTCGTTGTCTTTGTCATTGTCCGGCGTCTAGTGAATGAGATCATTTATCTAAAAGACGACCGAGACTCTATTATACGGACTTTTTCCTACTTTTAAAAACTCCACCACTTTATTTTTATCTTTTCTATACTTGAATTAACGCTTTAAAAACATGATGTAGCAACACACTCAGAGAGAAAAAGAGAGAGAGAGAGAGAGAGAGAAAGGAAGTGAATATTTTAACTTGAAACTGAAAGAATCTAACAGCTAAAATTCATTAAATATTTCTTGTAAGTATTAAAACTTTCCACTGATTTACTTCTGTGAATAAAATCTTATGAATATTAGTAATAATTTTACTGTTATCAATCATAGATGGCACTAATTTACTTATAAATAGTGGTGCCATCTAATTTTTGGCGATAGAAACAGTATTTGAGTAGTCTTTGAAAGAGTTTTCACTCAAAAACAACCTAGATTTCTCTTATTAATTACAAGATTAAATTACTTTGATTTGTTATTTTTTTTTTTTTGTATATAGTTTTAAAATACTAATTAAACTTTCTATTTATATAAAATGTATGATATTATAACAGAAATTGAATTTTGATAGAGTAATTCAATTTTCTTTTAACAAACAATAATAAAACGTAAAGGGTAACTTGATAATAGATGGATTTAAATGAATTAGTGATTTACACATACATACAACAACAAAGACAACAAAATCAACCCTCATCAAAGCTTTCACGTTTCGTATAAAATCACCCCCCACCCTCTCACTTATCATCATCATTGTTTTGTGTATATTTTGATAGACAAGACGAATATTCGAATTTTGGTTGGTTGGTTAGTTAGTTGGTATTGTAGAACAACTACCAACATTACAACAGTAAAAGGAGCAACATAAATTTGAAATTTAACCCGATTACTATTTAAATAACCGACTATTAAATGTTATAATTGCAAAACTAACTAATCAAGATTTAAAGTTGGCATTATCTTAACAATTATATGCAAATTTAGAACAATACAGAGACATAAATCGAAAGTGGGGGTATGATTATAAAGCGCCATCTACTCTATTATTTTTTTTTTAAGTTAGGAACTCGTAACCTCAATTTTTGTTTAATCATAAAATTTTCCGTAATTTTTAAATTTGAACGAAATATTGAAACGTTTGCCAAAAATCCATCAACTGACCTACATTTTACACAAACACACACACTCACACACGATATTATTTTGTTTTCTTCTCTTGTCTATTACAACAACCAGTAATAATCGCTTATGTGTGTCTATTTTTGTTTTTGTTTCATTATTTTTTCGCCTGTTCAGTTTACAGTTAACTGAATAAAAATCTCATTTGCATCAAAAATTCAAATTTAAATGGATTTTTTTTCATTCGTTCATTCGTCCGTTCGTTCGCCTGCACTCTTGCTTGTTGCCTGCCTGGTCGATAGAGAAATGTTCAAGGATAGTGGATGATGATAAAAAGAGACAAGGTAAAAGAAGAAAAAACGTCATTTAGTCTTTTATGTACAAGATGATGATGATGATGATGATGATGACGATGGTGATTTGGTGTTGTAAACGACAATGATGCTGCTATCTTCCTCAACAACAACAACACAATGAAGTGGAGTGGAGGGTGGTGTATAAATGTGACTTTTTTATAACAAGACGTATTCTACCTACTTGATGTCGTGTAAATAAGTGCTTATTAGATTTAAAAGATGAATACAATACTTGTTGTATTACCAACATTTAATTTCTAACCTATCATAAATTCTATGACTAACCCACTTTGTTAAATTCGCACATTTTATTTTATTTTTTAAATAACGAATTCACACAGTTAATTTTTTAAATGAAGAATATCAGAAGACTTAAAAATTAAAGAAATCAAACTTAAGAAACCCTCCAATTTTACTCAACTCTTAAATTAAGTAAATCTTCTATTTTGCCCCGCAGTTGGCCATGCCTTTTGTTGCGTTACATCGTAGATTGCTTCATATTTCACTAAATTTGACAAACCATATGTGCCACACCATTCCTATTCGTAGTAGCCGATGACTTTGTGAACGTAGGTCAACTTCTTGATTCAGCTTAGTAATCTACATTACCGACAATCTGTTGAAACAAGAGGATGTCGGTAATGCAGATCACTAAGCTGAATCAAGAAGCTGACCTACGTTCTCAAAGTCATAGGCTACAACGAAGAGGAATAGCGTGGCACACATGGTATAACTACCACTATTTTTTAAGTAGTCGAACAAAACTACGATCTACGCCCCAAAACCATACCCACCCAATACAAACAATTATAAACAATTAAAAAAATTATAAAATATAAAGGGTGGATTAAATACTATAAAAAAAACAACAACAAACAACTCATCCTCCAAGGCTTAAAAACCGCCCCCGTATTGTTTTTTTTTTTTAAATAATATTAAACAATTTTTTTCTCATCTACCTATACCCCCCCCCCCATCTTTAAATCTCCACTCTTGATATATTTTTTTATCTTTACAGTTAAACAATATTTCTTTTGGCATTTTCTCAACAGTTACAAATTCATTAAATTTCAATTAGGGTAGGGGAGGAAAATCCCATAATGTTCAAGTATAGATGTTATACATCTTCTACCGAATTTCGTTTTACCCCGAAACCACCCCCACACCTTATACCTATACGTTACACTTCAAGCAATCCCCTTTTTATCCTCTTTACGAACACAGGAAACTTTCGTTATATTTATTGAGCAATAATAATAATAATAACAAGAAAAAAATATACAGGATGTCTGCCCCAAATTTCGTGTTAACAAATCTACGACTTTGTAACTCTAAAGTGGGACACTCTGTATATTAGAAATCAGACTACATGATACTTATTTGCTTCCATTATTAATCAATATTATTTTGTTTAGGGGGTTAAATTTTCATAGCCTACTTGTTTGTATAAAACAGTATTGAAATAACAACGATCTAGGTAAACACCCTCTTAAACAATAGAAATAGAATAAATTATTTGACAGATGATGTATGAAAAATTCCTTAGAAGAGTGTAAAATAGGGGCAAATGTCAAGTTTTCTTGAAAAATTACCCTTCAATAAAACAATAAAAACTTACACTATAAGGGTAATTAAACAAGTTAGGGGTTGATGTTTTAGGGTACATTTAAATCACATTAGTTGAATTGATTTCTACCTTTCTTACTCTTTTATCAATTTAATGATTGATCCGTGTTTTGTTTTTTTATCAAACTTTCTAATACAAGGGTCGTTCTACCTTAATTTAAACAGAATCTTTGAGGGTTTGTTTCTATTATGCAAATATCCTCAATTTGGCCAACTTTAAAAAGACTAAACGTAGAAGAAGAAAAACATAAATAAATAAATAACGAATAAGTATTGTTTACACAATCAATAATTCGTGTTAGTTCCAACTAGGGTTGTATAAATAAAACAAGATCCACCCTTGTACGGGGTTGTTTTCTAATCGAAATTTGTAATCTTTATAAAAGTTGGCAGACAGTTCTTTCTCCAAATTCTTATTCTACATTATTTTCAACTACCATGGACACGAAAAGTTTAATGTTTGTTTAAATACAGGTAGAGGGAGGATTTTTGGAAATTTTCATCAGAATTTAAGTACCCTTAAGTTTTAATGACACAAATTATATGCACTTTTCATAAAGCGACAAACATCTTTCGAACTAAATCCCCTTAAAAGAACCTTTCTATAATTCCAATATGGCTTTATAAGTGGGAAAACATCCCTTAAATGGAACAGATAAAGATTTTTTTTTCTCGCTTTAGACAAATGTCCTTATAAATCATCGATGATTTGTTAAAATTTAAGCTTATAAGAACTGTGGTCACCTTAAAAAGAATTTACTATTAAAAGCACCCTTGAAAAACGCAAAAAAACCCTTAACTGTCTACAATTTGATTCGATTAATTGAAGAGTTTTAATAATCCCCTCAAGATTAATTAAGTAGTACCAACTTGAAAAAAGCGTACACAATTAAAATCCCCAAAAATCAATTTGAAATATTGCTGTGCAAATTAAATATTGTAGAATCGGGGAAAAATAACAATAAATCAGGAATAAATCACATCACCTAAGGGAATTCGATGACATAAAACAAATGACAGTCTAGTTGATATTACCATTCCCCCCCCCCCTTCCTTCACCCCCTTCATACACCGCATAATATGAACATTTCGAAATTACTATTATTATTACTATTATTACTACAAACTATTCACCCCCACGGCTTTTATTTATCGTTCTATCTCACTTCAACAACGTCGCCGCCAATCAATAATCAACAAATATTTATCAAAATTGATGAGAAAAATAAATGAACGCCGAAAAAAAAAAATTGATGAAATAGAAAAGAAAGTAGTAGAATATTAGAGGTGGCGTTGAAAAAACAACAGAAAAAAAAACGACACATATAAATGTAGAGAGACAGCAAAAGACAGTTGACCAAATGAACGGCGCCAATTCTAGATTCAGGTGAAACTTGTTTTCGGTTGTGTTGTCTTGGTCGACTGTATTTCGCCATTTTGTCGTCAATGTTGTTGGTGTGTATGTATGTGTGTGTATTTTATCACTAACAGCATCTAGTATGTGTGGATATACACCTGTCCATTATCAATTAATAGAATCTTAATACCAACCCCCTTATTTGACTTAAAAACAATAAAACATCCCTAATGAATCGGGGGAAAAATTGATTATCGATAATATAGCAATTTATACACAAGTAGGCTGTGAGTTTTCTTGACACACGACACCTACCGCCCCCACTTCACCCCTCCCGATTTTTGTTAAACAATTTATCAGCGAAAAAAATTAACGATTCTGATAAGAATTACAATCACTCACCTGAATAAATCGGTATCGGTGGTTCGGTTGAAACAATCGTTATCACACCTAACAATAATCCACTGACTAAATACAACACAAACATGATGTTCATTTGTTTAGTTTTTTTTTGTTTTTTTCGTCTCTAATTTCTCCTGGTCAACAGTCGATTGTCAATTGTCTAAAATATATGGATAACTTGATTTTTTTTTGAAGTTGAATTAATTAAAATTCACTCACATTTAATTAATTTTTGTTACGCCAATTATTTTTGTATCACCGATTTGGGCTAAATTTTATCCAACAACAAACACTTGATTTTCATAGCGATCAACTAAATTATGTCGTCATGGACGGCTAGATTTTCATTGACTCTACCCCCCCACTTCCAAACTAACAAGACAACCCAATACAAACAAATGCGAATCGGGCGTTGGGTGTGCAGACCAAACAACAGATGTCGCCCCAATTCATTAACCAAAAATCTGCAACAAATCGAAAAATTATTGAAATATCCACCTATATAAATTGATTATTATCATTATTTTATTAATAAATAAAGTAAAATTAAAATAAATTAATTTTTGTTGTATTAATTAAGGTTATATTGTGTCGATAACTACAGGTTTCTGTATTTTGATAACGATAGATGGCGGTAATTGCTGATCAAAATAAATAAAGCAGTGGCGTAACATGCGTAATTAAATTGAATAAAAAATCAATGTATACTGCTATTTATTTATGATTATTGATAGATATTCGTTAATCTAATCGCTTACAATTCCAACAATTATTAATATCAACAATAAATCCGTACAATTAAACGAAATTCGATTATATATGTATGATTTAAATCGATATATTCAAGGTACTATCTAAGTTTTGTTTAGAAATAATCGCTTTTTCCCAATTATTAAAATTGTTATCTCAAAAATTTAACTAAAAAAAATTCCAATAGAATACTAACCTAAAGAATGTGCGTTAATTAAATTTTTCAAATCTACTAGATTGTGTAGAAACAATTGAATATATTCTGTTGATTTTCATAGAACATTAAAACACCATCATAGGAAATTGCCGATTTTCAATTGTTACTCTTTGGTGGTTTACGTCGTGTCTCCTGTACAGCTGCCACAATACTTTTAACAGCCTCTTCATGACCTTCAAAACTATCAGTTTTACGCAATGATGGCATTGGTGCTGATAATTTATGGCACATATGATGGCGACGGTGTTTCGGTGGGAAAGTCTCCCATGACCGTTGTTTCTGTGCCATTGTCATATTTTTATTACGACGATTTATGACAACTACTAGAGTTTTATCGGGTGTGCCACCACTGTCTTTACTTGTACCACCACCACCACCACCACCATCGAGACTAGATCGCCTACTTGATGTACTAATCGAATCGGCTGAATCGTTCAATGAATAGAAGACATTATCTTCACCATCACTATAGGGGTAGATTTTTGGGGGTTTTTTCGGTTTTTGTGTTGGTGTTTTTAGTTTATTTTTACATTTTGGACTACTAGGAGATGAACGGATCTCTTTATGGATTAATGCTTTAACATTCTGACTGGTAGCATCCGAGATTCGTTGATAATTCGATTCACCACTACGATGTTGTTGTTTGGTTGTTGTTTGTTGTTTAATTTCACTATCCGATTTACTACTACATGCATTAATTTTATCACAACTTTTACCAATTTTCTTGTACATAATGCGTTGTTTATTGCCCAATTTTTGAATTGTCTCCAAATCGGTTTTACTCAATTTCCTATCGTCTTTCATCAATTTCCTATCACCGCCTGTTGTTGGTGGTGTTGTTGTTATTGTTGAAGTTTCCGGATCCGATTTCGTTGATAATTGCTGACTAGATTGCCGTCTACGCATCATATCGTGCAATTTATCTTTGATATGCTGTTCTAAACGATCCAAATTCATCTGTTGACTGGCCGAAATGAACGATTTCTTCGGTATTGTTGTTGATGTTGTTGTCGTAGTTGTTGTTGGTGTTGTTGTTATTGTTGTTGTTGATGGTATTGTTGTCGGTTTATCCGTCTGTCCAGCTGATTTGCTACGTTCACGTTCTTGAATATTCGGACGTACTTTCTCTAATAATTGACTCAAAACTCGACTCCTCGAACGTGGCAATTTATTACTTGAATCGGATTGTTGGAGAAGACCTAAAATTTGTACAAAATTTTCAAAAATTCCTCATCTTGTTCTCTTGAGTGTTACCTATGTGGTCTAATAATTGTTGCATCTGTTGTGCCTGATCACTAGTTGGCTCTTGTTGTTGTTGTTGTTGTTGTTGTTGTTGTTGAGAAGCCGGCGTTAAAGTTCGAATATAAGGCTCCAATTGGCTCGCCAATTGGCTGATATGCTTCAATTCATTGCGCAATGTCATCACATCAGCCCTTTGACAACTGAACACTTCTTGTTCAACACGTAAACGCCACATTTGTTCCTCCCAACTAACATCGAAAATCTCCGACATACGTTCCAATTCTTGTTGTTGTTTCTCTAAATTCTGATCTAAATTATAACATTCACGTATCAATAAATCATAACGTGATAATAATGGTGGTGTTTGGGCTTTTCTCAATGCCGTTATATCACGATGTAGATCACTGACTTTCTCTTTGACTTGATTGAATTGTTGATTCAATTCACGTATTTGTGATTCAAATGAACGACAATGTGCTGAAAAGGAACTTTCACCTTCTAATAATTTGTTTTTAAGGGCGGTTTGTTGTTTTTTTGTCGGTGCTGGAGCACTATCATAAACACGAGCTAATCAACAAACATCAAATTAATACAAAATATAAAATAGAAAATTAGAAAAACAAACCGGCAGCTAATTCGGATTGATGTTGGCTTACAGCAGCCGGTCCAATCCATGGTTCCAAACATTGTGCAAATTCGCTACGATAATTCGTACGAATTTGGGAACTTTGTAATGCCCTTACCGGTTGACTTAATTGTCCTACAGCAGCTAAACGTTCAATTAACGATGGGCATAATTCCAAAAATTGATATTTGTTAGCTGCTGTTGTAAAAGTTGTACACAAAACTAAATGTAATTGTAATACAGGCATTACAGTGCCTAAAACTAACAATTGACTACGATAGATACGTTCTTTACTCTCATATTGCCGTTGGACTTCCATAATCATAGCAGCATGAGTTTTTGCCATTGCCTCTTGCATGCCTTGACAGAATGTATTAATTGTATGCTTCTCACTATCCATATTACGCCGTAATTCATCCATTAGACCTTTTAATGCAATTATACCATCACGAACAGAAGTCTAAAATGTTAGAAATTAGAAAAACACTAAATCTACTAAAAAAAAACCAAAAACTTGTAAGTCCATTATTGCATTTTGGCCGCGATCTAAACGTTTAGAAGCTTGACTGTAAGCTGTCTCGATATCGATGCATTGTGCTCGAATTTCATTGGGCAAATCCCGGAAACAATTGACACACAACATTGTATTTTGTAATGTTGAATACATGATGTATTGTTCACCATGTTGGGGACACTGAAAACAATCAAAATTTAAACGAATTTTATCGTTAAACGGTAAACAAAAAATAGACCCGTTTCGGTTCTTTGGCGCATTTCGTCATATGAACAACTTCATGACTGGCAAACATTTTTGCACGATGCGTATTATCACGACAATGTACACATAAAGCTTGACCTGTGAAATTTTCCTTTTGAAAATCGAATTTAATTAGAAAAATTTAAATTTACCACAAGTATTACAATAAAACATATTGGCTCGATCACGTTTATCACAATTTGAACATGGTGGATTTTCACTATTTGCAATATCGATCAATTGTCGCATTAATGTATCAGGTGGTGGTAATGATGAACCATCTTTCAATAATGTTGGTTGACTGAAAATTCAAATTTCATAAAGAATTAAAGAAATTTCAGTAGTAGTTGTAAATTTTCAGTAATTTTTCCACATTTCTCAATAGTTAGACTCATAGTTTTTAGTATTTTGACGGATTTAAATTGTTGAAAATAGGAGAATTGAAGTATTCGCCCGGCGCCTCCACCAAAATTGCAAAATTACATTATCATCAAATTTCTTAAAAAAAATATAAAAATAATAGTTAAATTATAATTAAAATTGTTAATTTGTATAGTTATTGAGTAAAATAACTACAATTTGTTATAATTTTATCGATAATTCCACTAAAATTTCATTCAAGTATGTATGCAACCAATTATACACCTATAAAATTCATCAAATTCTCATTAAAAACAATCAATTTTTCCCAATTTCTCAACATTTCTAAATATCAAAATTCTTAAATTTTCTCTCAATTGTACTATTTAGTCAATAATTCAACCCCTTGTTTATTAAATGGGTTAAATGGGTCAAATGGGTGGTGGTCATCGTTACACTTCATCAATACTTACCGACAAAATGGGCAAATTAATCGTCGATCTTGTTCACGTCCACGTAAACAACGGGCACAAAATGTATGATAACAACTCAAAATGCACGGTTCAGTAAAATAATCATGACAAATTGGACATAATAGTGGATTCTTTGGATAATCCATTGTTTGATCTAATCCTGGTGGTTCCATTTCTAAACTACAATGACTTATAAAGCAAAGAAATTTAATTTTATAATAGAATAAATACATTTTAAAAACTCACCTTACAAAGTAGATAATACCGAAAAGTGTTATATCCAAAGAATATTGAAATAAATTACAATGATTGGGTAGATTTAATAATAATCAGTGTTGCCACCCAGTAGAATTCTTCAATCATAGGTTTTGTTGTCTTTTTATTATTGTTTTTTTTCCGGAAATCTGTTATAGTGAAGAGCTGGGAGAAATCGATGAGGAGTTGCGCTGAAATTGACCTGGTTCCGTTGCACAACTCCCCGGAAAATTACAAACTCCCATAAAAAATAATAATTCGAAAAGAAAATTTCAATAAATTTCTACCGTTGTACAAATTTCAACCGTTGTATTCGAGAATATTTGAATAAAATTAGGATTTTGTTGGATTTTTATTTACCTGTAAACGATACGCCTCTGGTCGATTACAGGAACACCTATCTAGTTGTAGCCCTAAAAACAATAAAACAACCAAATATTAATCAATATTGACAATATTACTTTATAGAATAATCAAAATTTAAGTAATTTAAACAATGTAATAAGAAATTTTGGGTAATTTTGTATTTTAATTGATCAATCATTAATAATTAGCGAGAGCTACAATTAACAAATTAACCAATTTTGACATTTGATTTTGACAGTTGTTTTTTCACCGATTTTCTCGTTTTTTGTCCCGGTTAATTTTTATTTTTATTTATTCAAAAAGAAAGAAAAACATTAATCCAATTAGAATTGTTGTTTTAATTAGAGAATGTCCGACACGAATCGTGCTGAAGAGATATTGAAAGGTTTTCAAGTGTGAGTATTTTAGAAAAATATTGAGGTTATGTTCCGTTTTTTTACTTCAATTTTTTTAGAAATTGGATTTGTTTACGTGACGCTGACGGTGGTACAATTTTCTGGCAAGGTACAGACGATTTAAGTTATCCGGATATTGAACATGAAGCTCATGTACCTAAAAACATCCTCAAATGTCGTGCAGTATCTAGAGAGTTTAATTTTAGTTCCAAAGAACAGATCGAAAAATTTCGTTTGGAGCAAGTAATATTTTCTAAATTACATAATTAACCTATAAAAATGAGACACACCATTACATACAAAATGATTCCCGTTTCGTAATATTTCGAAAAGTAAGCTGTGAATCTCAATCCATCTTAATCAAGTGTTGAATAGTAGACTATGAAATCAGTTGTTTAGCAACAGGGGCTACATAAATTCGTTAGTTACGAGGTTATGTAATTTCATAGCCCACTTATCAACACCTAGTCTAATTGGACTTGAATGCACAGCTTACTTTTCCAAATTGTGCAAATTTGTGTATGAATCAAGCTACGACACTATGTAACAGTGTGTCCCATACTATAATTTATTGATAATTTGATTTTTTTCCTTTTATAGAAAGTATTATTTAAAGGAAGATGTCTCGAAGAATGGTATTTTGAATTTGGTTTTGTTATGCCAGAATCGACAAATACATGGCAATCAATTATGGAAGCGGCACCGGAATCCGAGATGATGCCCGCTTCTGTACTTAAGTAAGTCATTTTTAATTCAATAAAATAAAATCATTTATTTATTTGATTATAGTGGAAATGTAGTGATTGAAACGAAATTCTACGATGATGATTTATTGATTTCAACATCGAGGGTACGCTTATTTTATGTTTAAATCAACAATAACAACGATACAATATTGTATTATTAATATTATTACCTTCTTTTTCTACTTAGTTTATTTGTTAATTGCGTTTTTGGGACCATTTTATGTTGAATGTTTGAATGGAAGTGTGTTATCAATTTACAACTTTGGCCTACATTTCACTATTAATTGTGTGTGATTTTTCTATGTATTTACAATAAACACTATCAGAAATAATTATTCGATAATGATAAGCTTTATAAGTTGTAGATTATGTAATAAAACGATTTTTTTTTGTAATACAAATTGAACTTTAAATATTCCCCTTCATTTTAATCGATTGCAGAATTTTAGGACAAATTTCAAACAATACAAAGTGTCCAATCTCAATTGATACTCAATTTAGAATACAGATTTCTAATTAGAATAGAGACTATTTCGATCAATAGTGGTTTTAAAAGAGTAGAAATCGATAAATATCATTGCGATTATCGCATCGAAATTAAATGGAACATTCTGTAATTCAAGCGGCAATAAATAATGAAAGTTTGATCTTTTCAAATTTGTTGCAATTGCTTATTAATTTTCGTTTTATTTGTGTTATTTTCGTTATTTTTTCTCTTCTATTACACCGTTCCGTTAAATTAGCATTTGAAAAGTCTCAATTATACCACGTTTATTTTATTTATTATTAAAATTACTTTAAATAACGCAATTATATTCGTAGTTTGTTTAGCAAATAAATTTAAACCGTTATTTTGTTATTTTCGACGAGTTTTCCAAACAAATTTTTATTTTCTTCCATTATTCGATTATTGATAAACTTTATAAAATCAGTAATAATAATAATAATAATGAATACCTTTCACTTTATTCGCAATAAATCAAAATTTGTTTATTTGTTTATTAATTAAAATTAAACTTAAGTAATATTTTTTATTATTATCATCATTAAATAATAATTGTTTCTTTTAATAGAGATCAATAATGATTCATAAAGGCCAAGAAGTATAGAGTGTTCCATTTGAACAAGTCCCCATTTCGACTACTATTAAATGAAAATTCAAATTCGAAATTAACAATTGACATTTATTATTAGAAATTTATGTTAAATTGAATGGAAAAATAATTATCAATTGTCACACTTTAAGTATTAACATCAAATATGGAATTACGAAATCTTTCAGGTACAGAAGGCACAAAAAGAACCAATTATCGACACCAGTAGCCGTTCATTTCGATTCAGTGTTAACATAATTGATGTTTCATCACATTAATGATGATGATAATATAAAGACAGGACCGTATTTGGGTAGAAATAATATGCAATTAAAAAGAAAACCCCTCTCTTTGTGCGATTTTGTGTTGTTTTAGTTGTTTGATGGTGTAACAAGAAAAAACGCCAAGCATTTGCTGTTCAACCATCATCCAACCACGTAGGTAGAGTGGCGAAGAAGAAGTACAAATTTGAACACGACAAATAGAGAGTGTATCGAATTCTTGGTGATTTACTCTGATAATCAGTGATACGAAAGCCGGTGATTCTTTCATATTTTATGTGTTTATAAATTTTTCCCAAGTGTGATTTATTGGAGGTTTTTTTTTGTTTAGAACAAAAATCGGTAAGTTCTAATTAACAAATCTAATTAATAATAATTATTGTTATTATTTTTGTTAAAATAATTGTAGAATTATTCAAGAAGCACGCGTTCTTTTCTATTTCTCTCGTTCTAATACGAATTTCTTATGCATTTTCTAATTGTAAATCAGATAAAGATAATTATAGATTTCAACATTGTTAAAATTAATGAATTAATTAACGATACGAATCAAGAGAGATGGAATAAAAGAATAATTTAATAAAAATAGAAAACGGTAATAATGTTCACCAAGAAATATAACAGGAAAGTTGATTTTTTTTCGTTACAATTTATCATTTATTGTTGAATTTGTTTACCAAATAGTGAAAGGAGAAGGGTTTACACCATTTATTTTTACACTTTTTTCTATTAATTTAAACCCATTTTTGCGATCTTGTTTCTTATTTATAAAATTTTTTACATAATTAGCCGATAACGAACAAGATTGTTACGATGTTGCTGTTATTGGGGACATTTTCTAGCTCTCGTATTTTTTTTTATTATTGCTGTTATTGCTAATTTGACGATTAGAAAATCTGGAAATTAATGCAAATTTCAATCAATAATTAAAATGGACAACAGTTTCTTACGATTTCTTTCGTATAGACAAAAGTAGGCGAATTTTAATTTTAATGATTCTTCGATTTAACTGGAACAAATATTGTTTGAATACACGTATTAAATGTGATTTCATCTTTCCCTACTCGTATAATAGAATCTCATTTCTAATAATTTTAACTTTATCATTGTATAGCCCAACGAAAACGACTTGACTCGTCTATTTATCGTGTAAAGTTGCGTCAGTGTAATCTGAATTAACAAATATCCTTTATTTTCAATTAAATAGCTGATAACGATTTTTTACCAACTGATTGACGAAAGAAAATCTCTAAATTTATCTAAATTTCATCAATATGCCAAATTTCATAAATATGAAGCAATCTACGACTCCTAAAACTATCTAATTTACCTCACAATTGGCTATGACTCTATTACATAATGTTGTAGCTTGATTCAGACATTGCCGAATGTCAAATTTAGTAACCAAAGCTTGGCTAATTATGAGCTAAATTACCAAAAAGTCAAGCCGTTTGGACAAAATTTGGATTAGTATATTTGACATTTCTATCCTTCCTATTCGTTTGAATGAGTGAAATAATTAATTAATTAACTAGAAAGATTAATTAATTCTTTTTAAAATAATGACAATAATGATGCATGTATGGTTCTATTTGAATGTGTGCAATAGAAGAGAGAAAATGAAAGTTTTTTTTATGTAAAACCAAGAAATTCATCAATTTTACTTGTATTTTAATAAAATTACAAATATTCCGCAAATCTAATAACACATCGCGTCACCCGTTAACATAAACGTATTGTTATTGTTCTTTTTTCACATAAATCTAATGATAATCACGTTAACTTTAACACTGCAACATATACGCATTAAACGTAAACGTACGGAATTTCTGTAGTTATTTTGCGTTTTTTCCACTAAAATGTAATAAAATAAATTGCTATTTTCGTGTTGTTGGTTTTTTTTTGCGTGGATTTTCTTAACCGGCATTTCTAGAAACTTGTCCAAACCGTTGTTGTTGATGTTGTTATTTATTTCATTTGTTTATTATTCCTCTAAGTTTTTTTTTTAATGGAAATTACCAACAAAAATGCATTTAAAACTTGGACTAGTGCAATTAAAATCGTCTAGAAATAATTAAATTTTAGAAAATCTAAATATCATTCCCATTTATAAATGAGTATAGTTGGACGAATTCAACTTGACTATTTGATTCTGTCAATTTTGGTGATTATTGACGTAAATTGTGGAATTCTAATATCGATTTGACCTTTACCTTTAGCACAACTTGTTTCGTTTACAGTTTGCCAAAAGAATTAATCGAAATACACCTGCCTGGGGGCAATTCCCAATTTTGGCAATATTGAAAATCACCGATTATTTAAAATTAACTATATCTATGTATGTATATTGTATAGTGTGGTAGCACTGATACCGTTAACAATCATATCAACCAGCTGACGTTGAAAATCCTTTAGAATTCAACCGTGTTTTTTTTTCTCTCTCTCAGTCTTTCTTCTGTTATTATCACTATTATTATTATTATTTTTTATAATGTTATAATACATTGTATGAAACAAAACTTGCTAATTTTTTATTCTTGAATCATCATCGGAAATTAGGCGTTTAAATTTAAGAAGAAAAAAGTGTACTCGCTTCGTTATTATTATTTTTTTGTGGGTACTCTAGAATGGCCCAAATAGGTATTGGTGTGTATGAAAATTGAGTAGAACAATTAAATATTAGAGAAACAGTTGAAAATGAAACAACAAAACATTTGATAAAAGGAGATGTGGACTAGATATTCATCTTTTATTTAAACGAATAAATAAATTGTCACGATCTTATGATGATCTTGACAATTATGTATTTAAATTTTTCTAAATTTTTGTTTGCTCTAATTCATGATAATTTCAAGTTATACTTTTATTATCTATGTATAAATGATATTCTTTATTATCATTATTATTGTTATTACTATTATTAAAACTATTATCGTTAAGTATTACCTTTGTCAATGTCTTAATTTTTGATGGTCATCAACGACCCTAACGGTGTATTTATTTTATTCACTTTAGATGATAATAATAATAATAATAATAACAATCATCATCATTTATTAGATGATAATAGAATATGAAGATGATCATGCAGTTAAAGAAATCTTTAATAAAAGTTAGAATAACTGCATTTATTCCATATTTGTTATTATTGTAACTATCATTATTATTATTATTATCATCAAAATTATTGCGAAATAGAAAAGGATACGTTTATGTATAACAAATGAATTATTAAAAAAATCGTTAGAAAACTAAACAGGCCGTGGATAGTTTATTCAATAATAATCGCCGAATTTTTATTATTTACAACAAACCAGGAAACAACAGTATTATAATATTTTAATCTGTCGATTTATAGTGAAACAAATACAACTTGACTATTATTCAATGAATTTAAATCAAATATAGACTGATATATCTTTGTTTTGACTTTGATGTATTTGTTGAAATATAATCAATAAAAGTACAGTTATAACTGGGAAAATTTTAGCAAATCGTCCTCTATAAATGGGAAAAAACCAATTTCTCTCGTTTTCTGTTTTCTTTAACTGTTCCTGTTCTATGTTTGTTGTTTTATTTTATTTTGTTATTGACGAGCATTCTTTAAATTGTTTAATATTTGCTATCCCAGCTGTTCTTAACAAATTTATCTGTTAATTTGAAGAACAGCCAATAATCCTGAACGTATCTATCATTGATAAATGTTAATCGACTAGACTTCCTGAATGAACAAATGGGAAAAAATCGCACATACGTGATCTTTTCTACTTGTTTAATTGAAACAAAAAAGAAGCTAGACACAGATAGATAGAGGAGCGCGTGTCGGCAATTAATTACAAAGCGAATGAATGGAATTATTTCATCTTGTTGGTAATAGAATTAACATAAAAAAAAAAAATAGATAGTTAATGACATATACACAAGAAGTGTTTAAACGGACATAGTGGGTATAAAACCAGCTATCTATTTCTAAATTGCAGGAATTTTAACGAAGTAAAAATCGAAAAGAAAATAAAGAAAAACTTGTATTTGAAGTATACGTAAAACTGATCAATGATGATAATAAATAGTAACAGATGGTTGTGATTTAAATGCTTTAAGGGTAAAACTGTACATTTCTTCTTTAGTTTTTCTAGCAAATTCGAAAAAATAGATTTCCTGTTCTCTATGTCAATTTGTCCTATTTGCTATACAGACACATAAATCGATTGTCTAGAACTGTAAAGGTGGTGATTTTTCTATTTCGAGGGCGTACATTCAACACGTTGTGTTTATAAATTGCATTTAAAAAGTTAACGAAGAACAACTAACGGTTTTTCAGACTGTTTTATTGGGTTGTAATCGTGCCTTTATTCTATTACATTATCGTCACGTCATTGTCTAACACTATCTAATAAAATAGGACAATTGCAATTTCCAGTCAAGTTGATTCAATCTAAAACAATCTACTGTACGATAAAATAAAACTATACCAGTGGCGGTTCGTGATTTAAATTTCAACGAATACTGTCATGGCAATTGTGATTGAAACCAACCATATGGTCGGTTACATATGTTTCTAATTCGATTTACCAACGGTGTATATAAATGTGTGTAATGTTCAAGTATTATAATAAAACATATGTTGTTTGAATTGATTAAACATAATAAACAGATATAACTGTAACATTTAACAATAAACGAGCACGTTTACAACTTGATTTTTGTTGTATAAATAATGGAAAAATCTCCTGTTAACTGTTGTTAATATGTCTCTCCATCTCCCTCTTTCTTTCCTTAATCTGATATTCTACTGGCAATTTCAAATTTTTAACGAAAATTAACAACAACAAAACATCTGTTGTTCCTTCATCTGTTTGAAAATGCTTTATAAAGCTCATATTCTTTAATTTTTCTAAGTAAATTCCATAATTTAAAATTAGATAAAATGTTACAGACTAGAGCTTCACTAATTCTCTTTCCAAAAATAAATTCTATTCAACAATAATAATAATAATGATAATAATAAAATTAACGGTAGTTAAAAGCGTCATTAGTGATATTCACATATACACAATGATGAATTTGCGGTATTTTAGATTCTTATGTTTAACAAAATTAAATTAACTGTCTGTAATAGGTACTCTTGTGTTAAATGAACAATAATTATCATCATCACCATTATTATTAGCAAGATAAATTAATTGAAGTTTTTCGTCTATTAATAATAATTCTAACTTCTGGTTAAACAAGGTGTTAATAATCAAGAATGATTTATTAGTATATTGAAAAATAAGTTTCAGAAGTCCATAATTCCTGTACGAGACCAAGTTTAAAAAACGAGTGTGGTAGCACGAGTTTTTTAATGGTCAAGTGCAGGAATTGACTTCTGAAACGAATTTTTCATACTATTTTTCCTATTTTGCACCCCTTTGTACCCTTTTTTTAATAAAAATTGAACCCTTAAAATTTAGGGAATTTTATAGAAGTTGGTATTAAATAAAACAAATGAAAGTTCTACTTGACGATATTCAACTTTTTATTTGTAAAACGAGTTGATTTTCAATTGTTTAAGTCTCCATATTAATTACGACTTTTAGTAAAAATGTATGACGAATTATCGTGTACTCCACCGGAATTACGTGATATTGTTGAAAATGGTATCCCGGTAAATCAAAAATTAAAATATGAACATTGTTATCGAAATTTTCAAGAATGGTGTAAAAATAATTTGAAATAAATAAAAGTTTTCACGTTAATCAAGTGGTCTGCATTTCTGTCAAAGAATGACATTTGACATAGTCAACAGTGTTACCAACTTCGAAAAAATAAATTATCCCAGATTTTCCACACTCAAAGTAGTTGGGAAATTTCCATTACTTCACTACTTTTAGTGTGGAAATGATTTTATTTCCAACGCAAAATAGGAAAAAACTTATAAATCATTATTTCTAATGTGTTCAGTTACCATAGTAATGAATGGTCAAAAAATTATAGAATACAACCGTTTCAACGCTACAATAGCTGACAACCATTTCTGGTACGGTCTTTTAATTGAATCAAACAAAAATTTTCGCAACATAATCGACAAAAAAAAGCACCAATTCGTTTCTTTTTATTTCGTTCCACCAAAAATGGTAGGTGAAAACTAGTTTGTAATAACTTGATTAGTTGATAAATCTTTACAATTGAATTGAATTGATGCAATTTGTCGATTAGTAACGGTGATTTTCTAAGAACGTGTGCCATTCTTCATCATTACTTAACTATAACTATTTCTTTTATCTAACTAGTTGCAATTATTAGACGATAATAATGTATATGTAATATGGTCAATTGACCATATAATTCCAGTAAATGTCATTACAACACTAAATAGTAATCATAGTAATAATACAGTACATTTGGGGATAATAATGCCATAATATTATATCATCAAACATAGTGTTAACTATATTTAAGTGCGATAAAAACGATAAAATTCTCTAGTTTTAAGCTCGAAATTCATTGTTTCAACTCCAAAATATACCAACTGATTGACAAACAATCATTAAAATAACAAAGAAGTGCGCTATAGAGTCGTATTCTCTAATTTTTTAACGACTCGTTACCATAACAACCCATTTGTCTTCTTTCAATTCTAGAAAGTAGTTCAAACACACTATCAATTTAGAAATTTCCCCAAATATTTACGATAGTCTCTTATAAACTTGAACCCTCAAATGCAATCTATACAAATTTTCAATTAATTTCGATTATAATGATTGAAATACTAAACTAATTAATTCAATCTAATTATTATAATGAAAGTTGTTCGATACAATTGTTGTGTATTATAATTTAATTTCACTAGAATTATAATTATGTTTAACAACTAGAAAGAATTCGATGCTTCGATGAGTTTTTCAAAAATTTGCATAGAATAATTTTGCAATTATGATAATAATTGAAATAACGCGCCAATATTTGCACAACCAATCAAATTAAATTAGAACAACTTCTATTTAAAAACTCCCCAATTCGATTGGTTTAAATTAAGCGCCAAATTTGAATAAGTACAGTTGTATTAAAAGTTTCTCATAATGGAACAGCTTGTATTTCGATGTATTTTATAAAATTTTAATATGAAAATATTGATTACCCTTTCAAATAACAGTACAGGCTGTCATTTACAAATTTTTAAAATCAATAAATTGATAATAATTGATAAAAAAAGGTGAGTTGAAAATAAGTACAAGGAAATAGCAAAGGAAAAAAATCAAACCTGTTACTTGGCAATTTAGAAATTCTCCTTCAATTATACATCATAGTGACAGTTGATAGTAGGAAGTACTAAATTACCTTTAGAACAACCATTATTTTTATAACCTTAAATCTAATAATAAGGTTATGTTATTTATTCAATTATTTTTTTCCCCCATGTAGATAAAATGATGTTATCATCTGTATAATTGTTAAATTATGGACAGTATTGTAATATCGAAACCACCAATGATGCCACCATTAGCACCACCATTACCACCACCGGTTTTCCTACCAAACAGTACTAATAATCAACGTAAAAACCAATCAACGAATAGTTTGAAAAGTAAACACAGTAGTACCAATTCACATGGGTTCCGTTTAATGGATGACCAAAATGATAGTAGCAGTATTTATAGTATTTATAAACAGAAAATCGATGCAATGTTTGAATCAGATCCAGGTACTCCAACACAAGTACCAACAGTACCACCGACAACAACAAATCAAAAAAATGCCAAAAACTGTGTACAGGCACGTATTGAAAAGATGTTTACTGATATAGCTAAAGATACAGGAGTACCAATCAATAATAGTACCACAAATTCGCATATTTTCTCGGTTGATTATTTAGGATCAATACAATTATATGAGAAAGTTACAAGTTTAGATGGTTTACAAATACCGTTAAAAGATTTGTATTTTTCTTATAAAAAGAAACAGATTCGAATGAATCGAAATTTATTAACAGGACGTTTAGAAATCTCCAATTTAGGTTTAAAAGTTCAATATCAAGGTGATAAAGGTGATTTAGAACAAATGAATTCGTTTCCAACAATAGCTGTATGGTCGGCTGTTAAATTCGTTTTGCAAAATAATAATGGACGATCATTTAAATATGCTTTTCTACCATTAATCACCGATCCGGATAATTTTGATAAGACGAATCTATTTCATGAATTGGATGAGAATGATAAACGATTTATTCGAATTGAAGAGACACATTCACCATTATTTGCTGTAGTTATGAGGAAAATTGGTTTACAGAAACAACTCGAATGTCATGGGTAAGAGATGTTTTCAAAAAAACTTACTCATAAATTCTTGCATGACAAATATTTTATTATTTCCCCTTTCTAGTTTCGTATGTCAAACATCAGAAGATGCCATCGTTATAGCAGCCACCCTTTACAAATCTCTAATGGCTCATATGAAGGCTAAAGAGATGCGCCCGAAGAATCGTAATGGCATCACCTGTATGTCGATAGCTTCAAGTACTATCAATGAAAAATCGAGCAATATCGGTGGTACTATTAGTGGTGGTGGTAGGATTGAAAATGGAACAGTACCGGTACGACCACCGCGTAAGAAACGCAGTACAACATCATCAACGATTAGTGAAACAGAAAATCTTGATGTAAGTGATTTTATTTGATTAATTGTGTTGATTTATGGAAAATTTCTAGACCTCTGATACACAACCGTTAATCGAGAAACGGAATCCAAAGAAAAGTATGAAAACCCGTCGTGCACCCAAAACACCCGATGATATGGATGCAATTTTGCCATACGAAGAACCAATTAATAATAATAATAATAACGATGAAGATAAAGATGCAATTATTGAAATTAAACCGAAATCATTCTCTGATAAAATATCAACCTATATGAGTCGTGAACAGAAACAGATAACAGCCGAGATTAAACAAGTGATGAGTGGTAGTACCAATCGTGGTCTAAAACATGTTCCTACTTTAAGAAGACCTGAAACGAATAAAACTAACAATACTAATAAAGATGATAATAATGGTAGCCCAAATAGTGCAACTAGAAAGGAGAATTCCGGTGATATTTTGACAAAAGTTACAATACCTAGATCGGGTAGTTTCCTAAATGCTGGCGGTCTAACTCGGTACAAATCAAAAGTTTCCAGGTAAGATCCATTTACGATTGAACCATTCAAAGTATAAAATTTAAAGACAAATCCTAGTAGATGATAAGCGGAATATCTTGGGAATTTAGCGGGGAATCCCCATAGATTATTTTAGTAAAAATTTGAACCCGTAGCTCGTTGAGAAGTCGCAGTGAAACACATGAATCAACTAATTGTAAAAAAGATCCAAAGATTTGTGTTCGTTGTTTTGCATTGTGATGAAAATTGCAATATTATCCAAAAGAAGTGTTTTTTGACTAACTTTCCAATGAACTATGTGGTCTAATTTTTACTAAAATCTTCTCTATAGATTTCCAAAAAAATTTTCGAATTGTTCATCAACTAATAGAACTCCTGGATGATCCACACAAGGGCAAAAATTTTGACAATTCAACATATGCCTCTTTTGAGAGAATGCAAAATTCAATAAGAACATTTTTTGCCAAATTTCAGAGGTAATGGCCAAGTAACCGGAGGTAGTCCTCTTGGTTTCAATGAGTTATTCAATGAATTTCGGCTACAAGAAGGCTTACATTCCATGGATGAGATTTTAGGTGTTATCATCGATCCAGATGGGATGTCATTCAATGATTTAAAACCAATCTATAAGGAGTTTCTATTGAAATTATCAGTAACATTAACAAAAGATGAATTATATCAACGATCAAAAATGATAATGCGTCGACATAAGAAGAAAATGTTGAAGAAAAACAATCAAAACTCTATTAATAATAACAACAACAACAATAATAATAATAAAATATTTGTAAGTAATCGTTTCAAACGGCTCAAACACATATTTCAAAAGAAACTAAAAATTCGCGATAGACCCAATAAAAAACGAAGATTTCATGATATTATCCCTGATATTGAAGATAATTGTAAATTACCTGAGAGTAGTATTTCAACATCATCGTATGATACAAGACATTTTATACCGAAACAAGAATTAATCAATACAAAGAAGAAGGATTGTCCAAATCGTAGAAAATCATCGGATTTTCGTATTAGTACATCTGAGGATAGTGATTTTTTTAGTTTACGCCGTAAAAATAAACCGAATTCAAGCCATACAAATAGTAATAATCAACATCGTAATTCATCAAGTGGTTATGTATCATGTTCAGAATGTTCGTATGATAGTGATACATGTACATGTACATCAGCTGATAAATGTTATTGTTCATTAGGTCATAATCATAATCACGATCATATTCATAATAATGAGAAGCATAACAATAATAATAATAGTAATAAAAATAAGAAAAATAATGATGGTACTTTGACTTATTGTGGTTGTGATACAGATAGTTGTACAGATAGTAATAAATGTTATTGTTCAAAGGATAGATGTAAACAGATGCTTTTCGAGAAGAAGATACTTGGTAAAATGAAGAATAAAAATAAAAAGAAGAAGAATGCTATTAATAATAAGAAATTGTGCAAGAAAATATCGAATAGTCATAGTACAAGAAGTTTAGAATACATGCACAATCCTATTGAGACCTATTATGAGAAATTATTACAACATCAACATCGTACAAAATCGATGCAAAATTATCTAAATACTGATGATAACAGTAATAATAAACATCAACAAAGACGTTATAGTTTATATTCTGATATTCCCATTGATTACGATTTGTTTAATAATAGAAATCATCCCTTATATAGTTCTGTTTTTAATGATGTCGAAAAACAAAGGAAAACTGCCTCAGTACGATCATACGGTTTCAATAAACACCGAACGAAAGGTAACTAAATAATTTTATTATTTCTATAATTGTTAATTTGTTCTAAATCTAGGTAGTATGTTGCAATCAGCTACAGTAGATCCAGACAATTGTTTTGAAGCGTTATCAGTGAAGAAAACAGCCGAAATTGCCGCCCTATTCTCTGATATGAAATTGAGTCAAACTACTGATATTAAACATATGCAATCACAACATGATAATAATGATAATAGTGATTTGAATTCAATAATTTCATCTAAAAATCTTTATAATCGTTTAAAAACACAAAATAGTTTTCTATATAATCATCATTATTATCAAAACAGTAATGCCACAACAACAAATCAAAAAATCGTACAAAATACATTGTACGGACGGAATTCATTGTATAGTGCCCAAAATGGACTTTATACAATTCAAAGTCAATCAGATGAATCGATACGATCGAGTTTTAGTGAACGTAATAAATCACAGAAAAAGAAGAAATCATCGAAGAATTTCGATTATTATCAATTAGAATCACCGAAAACTGTCAGTAATAGTTTAGAGAACTCCTTAGGCTATCTGCCTTGACTAGAGGAGTTCAAATTTGGCCATTCAACAAAACAAATTTAGAATAGTTTTTTTCCCTTCGTTTATTTCTAGCTTTCGGGGCGGTTTTTTGGGGGCTCATCTTGGGGCGCTTTTAATTTCATTTTATTTGTAATAATAAATAATTTTATCATAATTTCTATATGTGCAATAAACGTACAATAATAAATATTTTACAGTTGTGATCAGATTTTTTCTTTTTGTGTCGTGTCGGATAAATGAAAATAAATTGAACAGCAGGTGTTTTACAATAATTGAAATTCTTCACGTACATAATCTGATTAGAATTGAAACAAAACATGAACATTAAAGCTAAGTTCACAATGCAATTAACGCAGCGACATCTGCAACATAATCTCAATTCGTCGTTAGTTTTAAGGTTAGATTTTCTATATAGATAAATATACCGCAACAATAATGAGTCTCTATATTGGATCTTGTAATTCGATTCTCGTGTACTTAATTATTTTGATTGAACACACCCTTAATACAAATATCGATTCTATTAAGTTTCATTCACACTATCAATTTGGGCGGCTTTAGCCTATTATTTTCCTTACTACAATTTAGTATGAACTAACCATTAGTTTTGTTTGTGTAATTATCACAATAGGGAATTGAGTTGAATATCCTGTTATTATTTTTTATTTTTCCCCCATCTTTCTAACACATTTAGGTCATCGTTCCAAAGGCAAAAAAAAAACCTTCCATATTTCTATCCTCGTTTCTAGCTCTAAACTAATTTCAAGTAACACGATAGTGGCTGATTTCACAAAAATGATTTATGGTGAGCTAGGGGTGAGAGGAGAAAGGGATCAAAACTAGACAGATAGGATTGGAATTGTCATGGGAATCCTCGTATAACTGATCCGCTTATATCGGGGGATGAAAAAAGATGTAGTCTTATAAGGGTGGATTTATACCCGAGTAGTCTGCAACTACATTCAACTCAAACGCCTTTTCCACCCTTTATCTGATTAACTAACTAACTAACTAACATCAAGTTAACAATAATTCTTTCCACTTGAATACTAACCCCTTTTTTGTCTTACAATCAATGTATGCGTGTATAATAATAATGATAATAAAGCGTCGCGTCGCTACTCAATCATCCCTTCTCGACTTTCACCACCACCCTCGCGCAATTAATCAGCAATTCAGTCGATTTAATTAGACAATGAACAAGGTCGTACGTGTAGATATAAATTTCTATATAGAATAGAATTATTGTAAGCAAACATGATGGAAAGAAAAAAGTGAGTGTGTGTATCTATGTGTGAGTGTATTAAATTTAGGCCATTTACGGCGACATACGGGCGGGTTATAAAGAAAAGTCGGGCGCCGTGACGCCTTCTACCACAGACAACATTTATTACAACTCCACAAAGGAATAAGATGGAAAGAACACAATCCTGATGGATGTCAAAAATTTTGCAAATCACCTGGTAATATTAATGAAATGAAATTTAATTACTTTTTTTATAAAACTACAATCTATTATGATGTAGGTGTATATTTCTATGTTTTATTTTGGTTTTTGTCGTATGTATTTGCGTAAATAATGAGCATTCTTGAGTGTTGATTATTTTGTATTTTATCAAATGAATTATTGATTTTGCCTACGTCACCTATAACTACACAGTTACAATCGGTTTGGCAAAAAATACAATGTTGTTGTTGTTGTTGTTGTTGTTGTATATTCTTATACGGTGGTACATACATGTATGATGATATAGTGTGAGAGTGTGGAAAGGAAGGGGAAAAAGAGATGCGTCGCGACGCTTATCCCAACGAACGCAACAGGCAGCAATAGTATCAACAGGCGTCAGTAATGTTCGGCGTGCTATTCTGATAACATTGAATTAAAATCATCAACAACCAAACAAAAGAAAAACTAGAAAAATAAAGAACAAAAATGGACCAACAATTGTAATTTCTAGATGAAAATCACCATGAAAGTATCAAATTTTTGATGATTTATTTAAATTTAGAATAATAAAAAAATGGTTGATTGTGGTGCTTCTGATCAAACAACAAACCGATTCGTTTGCCCAAATGATCGACAATTAGCATTACGTGCAAAGTAAGTAATTGTTTTTTTTTTTTTTAATAAGGACATATTTATGAATGTTCCAGAAATTCAACAGAAATTCTACAAAATAATCATCTATTTGACATCCATTAACAATCATTACAATCTTATCAACGACAGATGTTTAGATTTTACATGTTTTTGTAATGTTTGTTATTGTCGGTTTTTCCCCCACAACTTAGTCTATCAAAATGTGAAAATTATTAGAATTTTGGAATGATTTTGGCACATTTTTCAGATTGCGTACCGGATGGAGTGTCAAAACTGGCTCGCTTGGTACTTATCCAAGTCAAAAAGTCAACCAAACATTGGGACCAGAAGAACAAGCTGCCATAATCGATGTAATTAAACGTGCTGAAGAATTGGATATCATCGAACAAGAACGGGTATTTATTTACTACTCTACTAACGATTTTGACCAAAAAAATCCATTAATAGGTTGGTCGTTTGATGGAACGTTTAGAAAATATGCGTCGCAATACTTTAGGTAGAACACCAACACAATGTTTATTGTGTGGTGATAGTTTTGGTATGTTGGGCGCTCAAAAAGTACTTTGTCGTGATTGTCGACGATTCGTTTGCCAAAAATGTGCAATCGAAACTAACGATATAAGCAAAACTAATAAGTAGAAATATTTTAAAACAAAGAAAAATAAAATTCTAAAATTACCATTGTTTATAGAAATCATTGGTTATGTTTAATATGTGCTGAAACTAGAGAGATTTGGAAGAAATCTGGTGCTTGGTTTTTTAAAAGTTTACCAAAATATGTACTGCCGAGTGAAAAATTTGGACATAAATTCAATAATAAAACAACCCGTCGGACAACTAAATGCTTCTATAGGGATGATGATAGTAGTTCAGATGAAGATCGTAGATTGTTGTGGAGTCGAAGCAATCTACGGGACACGAATTCAGAAACTTTCAAAGGTCTGTAATGAATTTTAATAAAACCTAAGCTGGTACCATAGATAATGGTACCTGGTGGTACCTTTATACCACTATATCAACCCAAATATCTATCAAACAAACTTAGAAATGTACAGTATAATTTTCATAGAGTTCTTATTTCAAAGAGGTCAAAGTAGGAAAAAAAAATTTAACCCCTATAATTTCCAGAAATCAATCCACTTATAAATAAATCATATAATAAACGTTCAAATGAAACTTTAATGAACATAATAACATCTTCAATTGATTGGATCTATAAAATTGAAGGTTTTTTCTACCACAAGTATCATCCCCTTCAAATCATCCCCTATTTTCGATTAATTTATAATCAACTGACGATAATTATAGTCTATAATAAATCAATAAAGTGTTATTTTGTCATTTGTTACAGATCTAACAAACTGTTCAAGTCAGGACAATTTAACGAACAAGTAATTATTTTTTAATTAATTTTTTTAAAGTTTTCCAAAAAAATAAAATTGCAAAATATTTTCAGCCGTTATTTAACCACTAGCGATTTACAAGTAGCCAAAGATTTCGATTCGATTAAAAGTTTTGGTACTGTATCACCAACAACTTTATCCATGGATAGTAAAAGTAATCAAGATATCGATGAGAATAATGGTGGTGGTGGTGGTAATGGTGGTTTTAGTGGTAAAGATTTGAAGGAATCTTCGGAATCTGGACGGTCGTTATCTGAGTGGAATTACAGAAATGATGAACGAATCTCGCCGAGTACCAGTAGTGGTACTAGTAGTATTTTTAAGGTACGTTAATAAAACTCCCTAAATAGAGCAAAATTTTTGCCGCAAATTTAATCGAATATTATTGTTGTTATTTTAGAGTGGTATTGATGATTACCATCATAAACCATCCGATTCACAAATGGGTTCCATTGAATTGTCATTAACATATGAACCATTAACATCAACAATACATTGTACTGTTTATCGTGCAAAAAATTTAATACCAATGGATATAAATGGTCTATCCGATCCATTTTGTAAATTGAATATTTTACCAAATGCAAAACCATCAAGACGTCTACGTACGAAAACAATTCATAAGACACGCAATCCTGAATTTAATGAAAATCTAACATTTTACGATATCAGTGAAGATGATTTAGCCCAAAAATCATTATACATCATTGTTGTTGATGATGATAAATATGGACATGATTATATGGGTGAAACTCGAATCAATTTAGTCAAATTGAAACAACAGAATACAATCTATGTATAATTATTTCTAATAATTAGTAGTTTTTTTTGTATTTTTTCGTTAATTACAGGTAGCTACTCCATTGGAGAAATTACGAGATGAACAAAAAGGCCCAATACCGACACCTGAATTGAACGAATGGTTCGACGATTTATGGTCAAGAGGTCAAATTTTACTATCTTTGTGTTATAGCACCAAACGTCGGGCACTTTTAGTCACCGTTTGTAGGTGTACCAATCTTTTACCAATGGATAATAACGGCTATTCTGACCCTTTTGTTAAATTGTAAATTAATTTAATTATTCTAAAATCGAAAATAATGATTTAATTCGTAGACAATTACGTCCAGATCCCTACCATCGAAAACACAAAACGACAATCAAATGGAAAAATTTGAATCCAATCTATAATGAGGAATTTGCATTCGATACACGTCCAACTGAATTAACAACACAAAGTTTGTGTATTACCGTTTATGATAAAGATTATGGTAAAAGTAATGATTATTTGGGTGGTCTAATTATCGGTGGTACTCAATCGAAGGGGGCACGTTTAAAACATTGGCTAGATATGATCCGATATCCGGATCATCGACATGAAGCATGGCACAATTTAACTGAAGATGTTTTGGATTAAAAACAGAAAAAAAGAGAATAGAATGAGAGAATATTTAACACGAAATTTAGTAACTTGATATTTTTAATTACAATAATCCAAATAGAAATTCAATTTAGACCGCTTGTTTCATTCAAATTTACCGCCAATATTTTAATAATTCAATAAATAAAAAAGTAAACACTATTATAATAATAAATTTTCGGTTATTTCAGGTAAAAATTACTAATTTGGAATTTTTAATTATAATCACAAAAAAACTAATTTTAATAGATTTTTTAATTAATTTTAAAACCAACCCTACAAATATAATGGATCGATACGCCACTGATTATAACTAACCTAGAAAAATTTAGGGATATTTGTTTGTCTGTATTGCCAACTGTTATTTTGTGTGTGCCAAACTTTTTGTCAACATATGACTCGCCCCCCATTAAATTGTTGTTTTTTTTCATTAATTAAAATCAATCAAAAATTCGTAACACGTACAAAATTAATAATTACAATAATACGTCAATTCAAGAGTGATTAATCCTTTTTATCTATCCAATGATTACTATAAAGCTGAGAAAGTAATAATAGAAATGATAAATGGAATATGTTTATTATTATAGATAGATAGATAGAAGGAATACGAACATATTGTGTGATTATTAGTGATAAAGATTGATGAAAATTTGAGAGAATTGATTTTTTTTTTAAACAATGGCATCATACAATGCTGATACAATATCGGAATGTAGTGAAGCTAGTACATTAATTGATGGTAGTGTCATATCAACAACACAACCTGATCGACATGGTTTCTTAGGTGGTGCCCAATATTCACCAGAACCAAGACATGGTGGGCCACCACCCGAAATTGTATTGAGACGTGAACGGAAATGGTTGAAAATGTTGGCACAATGGAACTTTTATATGGACCGGAATTATCGTAAAATTAAAGAACGTTGTCGGAAAGGTTCAAATTTTTCAATAATTTAATTTAATTTATTGTTTAATTTAATTTAAAATATAGGAATACCAATGTCAATACGACCGAAAGCCTGGTTATATTTGTGTGGTGGTAAATTATTATTGGAGAAACATCCAAATTTGTACGAGGATTATTTGAAATTAAATGGTGATCCGAAATGTATTGAAGATATTAGAAAAGATATCCATCGACAA
Organism: Mylabris phalerata; assembly: GCA_020740385.1. Lineage (NCBI taxonomy): Eukaryota > Metazoa > Arthropoda > Insecta > Coleoptera > Meloidae > Mylabris > Mylabris phalerata. The sequence continues at coordinate 152,896 of JAJEOX010000142.1, read as the reverse complement.
TTTCCCACACACGAAATGTTCAGTTCTGAAGATAAACCGGGGTATTTTCAACTAAAACTCCTAATATTTGACGAGTAATTTGGAAAATATTACAGCGATTTATAAGAACATCCCTAAGGATTATTTTAGCAAAATTTGGGCTTCATAGTTTATTTGGAAATTGGTCAAAAATGATAATTTCCGACAATGTTGTGGTTGGCTTTCATCTACCAACTAATTGCACACGTCTTCGAATGAACTACAAGGTTGAAATTTCGCTAAAATAATCCCCCAAATTGTTCGTTAAATACTACGACTTACTATACAGAGTGAGCCAAGTGGTTGGCCTATTAGTCGTTTAAAGAGTTCTAATTGATGAAAATTTCTGAAATTTGGTATGCACCCGTTTTTCCACCTGAACTACACTTGGAAAATATTTTCGTTGTTCTATCAACCCCCGGTGTATGGGGTAATGCACCCTCCCTACTTTCTTATTTTAAATGGAATGGTATATTTTTTATTCTATATATAGATTCTATGATGAAAACGAAATGGACTTTGATAACATGACCTATGGTCTAGCATTAATAGTTTTTCAGGAATTTCGACTTTTTCTGAAAATTTTGATTTTGTAGTGTTTTATTAAAAAATTCATATGTTTGAAGATACTATTGCTAGACAATCCAAATTTGGAAATCAAATAGTTTAAACTATGTACTTTACGCCAGATTTTTGAGAAATGAATTATATTTCAGCATTTAGCCGAAATGAATTTTTCTTTCAGCCAATTTTCAAAACGCAATATCTCTCTTATTTTAAATGGAATGGTATATTTTTCTTTACACGGTTAGATAGAGAAAAAAGTTCTACATCGAACTGTACTAACATTTCCTATACCTATCTCTGATAGTTTTTCAGTTATTTAAGATTTTCAATTTTCAATAGTTTTTTCCCCTTCTGAAATTGACTAGTGTCTAGTTGCCTATGACTTAATAATTCGCCTATAAAGAAATGCATAGGAGGCTTAGCAAAATGACATTAACTGTCACATTTGAGGTTAACAATGATTATTTTGTATGTTTTTTCAGCGATTTCTGCCAATTTTACATGAAAAGAAAATCCAATCAATTTTAATTTAATTATTTGTCAATTTTTTCAATGATTCTTTAATTAAAAAAATATAAAAATAATTAATTATTTAGATATGAATTGTGACAGAAGATTGTTTCGCCAAGCCTACTATGTTTTAGTATTTTGTTTCAGAGAGTAAATTATTAGAAATCGACAATCTCGAATAACTGAAAAAATTATCAAAAATAGGTATAGGGAATGCTAATATGATTCGATGCAGAATTTTTTTCTCTATCCAACCGTGTAAAGAAAAGTATACCATTCCATTTAAAATAAGAAAGATATTGCGTTTTGAAAAGTGGCTGAAAGAAAATTCATTTCGGCTAAATGCTGAAAGATAATTCATTTCTGAAAAATCTAGCGTAAAGTACATAGTTTGAACTATTTGATGTCCAAATTTGGATTGTCTAGCAATAATACTTTCCGAAATATGAATTTTTTAATCAAACACTACAAAATCGAAATTTTCAGAAAAATCAAAATTCCTGAAAAACTATTAACGCTAGACCATCATGTTATCCAAGTCTACTTCATTTTTACCATGTAATGTAAATATGGATTAAAAAATATACCATTCCATTTAAAATAAGAAAGTAGGGTGCACTACCCCATACACCGGGGGTTGATAGAACAACGAAAATATTTTCCAAGTGTAGTTCAGGTGGAAAAAACGGGTGCATACCAAATTTCATCCAATTCCATCAAATAGAACTCTTTAAACGTCTAATAGGCCAACTACTTGATTCACTCTGTATAAATTATTAGTTAAAACAACCCCTTATATTTTGTAGGCAACAAGAATTATTTAATGTTTTAAAAGCGTACACAATTCAAAATCCAAAAATCGGTTATTGTCAAGCCCAAGCACCGGTAGCAGCATTTTTATTAATGCACATGCCAGCTGTACAAGCATTTTGGTGTTTAGTTAGTATCTCCGATAAATATTTAGAAGATTATTATTCACCGAATATGGAAGTTATACAACGTGATGGTCTAATATTACAAGGTTTATTAAAGAAATTATGTCCATCAGCTTATAAACATTTAAAAAAAGTCAATGCCGAACCAATGTTCTATTGTACGGAATGGTTTTTATGTGCATTTACACGTACATTACCATGGGATACATTATTACGTGTATGGGATATTTTTTTATGTGAAGGTGTTAAAGTATTATTTAAAACAGCATTAGTTATATTAATTAGTTGTTTAGGTACAACAAAACAACGTAAACAATGTCCTGGTTTATGTGAAACATTAGATAAATTACGTAATCCACCTGAAGAGATATTAATTGAGGAGAATCTTATTTATAATATACATCGTTTAGATATAAGTGAACGTGATTTTCAATTAGAACATCAGAAACAAACGTTAAAATTGAAAAATGATAATAAATCGAAAGATAATAACGATAAACAACGGTAATAATCCAACAATTCACACAATCAAATCAAGAATATCTCGAATATTCCCAATAAGAATTCCAAACAGCTTAAAAGACTGTCTTCAAATCAATCAAATACACAAAATTAATGGTACGGGGTAAAGGGGGGGCAAAATTTAACTAATTATCAAAACTGAAAGATAATAGACTGTTGTAGTGCAACTAATTTCAATTAATATAAGAAAATCAGTCTATTATTATTATTTTTGGTAATAATTTTGGTTAATTTGCATTTATTATCAATTATTAGCTTTTTTCTATATTATTATCATTATTTTCATTATTGTGATGGCTTTTTTGAGAATGCACTCGTTTTTCTAGTCTGAAGTGCAAATTTTTTGTTTTCCAATTGTTTATTTTAATCAAACTAATTGCCATTTTTTTGTTAATTTCTTTAGAATTAATTTTCTTCAATTTCTAATTAATACGAATCGTACAAATATTTCCATTGTTTTCTTATTTCTATCATTCAGAATTTTCTAAATAGTGATTTTGTATCTACAGTATTACTCAAATGTTTTTCTATTATTATCATTATTATTATCAATTGTAGAGTTTAGTAAAAGTTTATAAAAGCAAGAGAAATTCTATAAAGAGAATAAATATATTTTTAAAGTTGATCAATCATTTTTTCTATATGTTTCAACCTTGATTGTAAATTATTTGTTCAACTTTTATTTACTGTTAATTCGATTTACGGAAATTTTTTTAAGTCACATAACCCGTTCTTATCAATATGACAATTTTATCAAATTATTTACCATTGAGTTAAACCAAATGAAGATAGCTTTAAATAATTGTGATTTAAAAAAAAATGCAACTGTACAAGAGCTAACTTCATAGTAATCAATTTCTTTATTGTTATCTTTTTTCAACTTATAGTTCTACTGTAAAGACGTATGTCGTTGATAGTTTCTTTTTAAAAATAGTAGTAGTAGTAGCAGTAGTATAGTATAGTAAGGTCACCTTTACAAGATATCTATTCTCAACACTATTGACCTTACACTGTCAATCTATCCTTATCTAATTCATTAAATTCCATTTCTAGGTTAGTGTATTTTGTCTCTTTCTATGTTAATGCACATATTTTTTTTGAATGGTGTAAAGACAATTTCAATGATAGTCGGATTTTTATTTGAGGAAGTTTCAAGTGTGTAATTCCGACTTTTTCCTCTTCATCATCTCTACTCATTAAAATTTATTTAATCGAAAATTAATCAACCGGTAAGTCCTTTAATTGAATGATGAATTAAAAATGATTGTAAATTGATTAAATTATTAAATTGTTGATTTGGTTTTTTTATCAGTCGATTAAAAAATATTTGTTTTTATCATATTTTGACCAAATAACGTTATAAGATAAGTTAAAAAAATCGAATTACACAATTATTTTTACGTTAATTGACGTAATTGAATTTGTTTAAAACTAATTAATTAATTTATGAATTTATTAAATTCTATATCACCAGCAAAATAGGCGTAATATTTGATTTACTTAAAGAAAATTATTAACAATCTTCTTTTTTAGTAATTTTTCTGGAGAGAAATTTGAAAAATTTAAAAGAAAATGTCTAGAGAACGGTCATCATCAAGACGTTTCTATCGTGGTGAATCTTACAGTAATTTACTTGCGTATATGGACCGTGGTTGTGCAGCTGAAGATGAGAATCGATGGACATTTGAAATTGCTTGGGAAGCTGCCAATAAAGGTAGAAACTAATTTTAAATTATTTTATTAATAGATGGATGGATTTTAAAAATATTCCCAATAGACAAATCTAATTAAAAATTGGTAAAATTAGAGGAAATCCTATAATTTAGCTAAAAAATTGCAAATATCCAAATTCACTATGAAATTATTATTGTTTTCTTATCAATTTTAGTTGGTGGTATTTATACGGTAATCCGTTCAAAATCGTATGTTTCAACTGAAGAATTAGGCGATCAATATTGTTTAATTGGTCCATTTAAAGAGCATTGTGCCCGTACAGAAGTTGAAGAAGGTCCATTAGGTTCGGATATTTTAAATGAATCAATTGATACATTAAGACAACGTGGTTTTAAAATCCATACCGGTCGTTGGTTAGTTGATGGTAATCCACAAATTATTCTAATGGATATTGGTTCGGCAGCATGGCGTTTAGATGAATATAAACAAGAATTATGGAATAAATGCAATTTAGGTGTACCACATTTAGATGTTGAAGCAAATGATGCCATCATTTTAGGCTATATGGTAGCTGAATTTATTGCTGAAGTAATTAATCATTTATATTACCCTTATTATTATTATTATTATTAATTGTAATAACTGTAGTTTAGAGAGACAGCTGAGCGTAATGGTAATGGTACAACACCACGTATTGTTGCCCATTTCCACGAATGGCAAGCCGGTGTTGGTTTAATTGTTTTACGTACGCGTCATATTAATGTTGCTACAGTTTTTACAACACATGCCACATTATTAGGACGATATTTATGTGCTGGTAATACAGATTTTTATAATAATTTAGATAAAGTAAGTTAAAATTGATTAAATCTAAACTAAATAATTAATTTAAATCAAATTTGTTTAATTTTAAAAGTTTAATGTAGATGAAGAGGCTGGTAAACGACAAATCTATCATCGTTATTGTATGGAACGTGCAGCCACACATTTAGCACATTCATTCACAACAGTTTCAGATATTACCGGTTATGAATCTGAACATTTATTAAAACGTAAAGCTGATGTTATAACACCGAATGGTTTAAATGTTAAAAAATTCTCCGCTTTACACGAATTCCAAAATTTACATGCATTAAGTAAAGAGAAAATACACGAATTTATACGTGGCCATTTTTATGGGTAAATTTACAATACAATACAATACAACCAAATAATTATAAAATTATTTCGAAAATTTCAGCCACTACGATTTCGATTTAGATAAAACTTTATATTTCTTCATAGCTGGCCGTTATGAATTCGGTAATAAAGGTGCCGATATATTTATTGAGGCATTAGCTCGTTTAAATCATTATTTAAAAACATCCCATCCGGATACAACAGTGGTGGCATTTTTAATATTCCCAGCGAAAACGAATAATTTCAATGTTGAATCATTACGTGGACATGCCGTAACGAAAAGTCTACGTGATACAATCAACGACATACAAAATAAAATTGGTAAACGTATGTATGAGATATGTTTAAATGGACGTCTACCAAGTGGATTAGAATTATTACAAAAAGAAGAAATGATACGTTTGAAACGTTGTATATTCTCATTACAACGTGATGGTCTACCACCAGTAACTACACATAATGTTGTCGATGATTGGAATGATCCTGTATTGAATTCAGTTAGACGTTGTAATCTATTCAATACAACCCACGATAGAGTTAAAGTAAGCCCCCATAATAACTTACAATACCCTAATTAATTTTATAATTTGATAGATTGTCTTTCATCCGGAATTTCTAAGCTCAACTAACCCCCTATTCGGTTTAGATTATGAAGAATTCGTACGCGGTTGTCATTTAGGTGTATTCCCGAGTTATTATGAACCATGGGGTTATACACCAGCTGAATGTACAGTCATGGGTATACCCAGTATAACAACAAATCTATCAGGTTTTGGTTGTTTCATGCAAGAACATATAGCCGATCCAATGTCTTATGGTATTTATGTGGTTGATCGTCGTTTTATATCATTAGAAGGTACTGTACAACAATTAGCCCAATATATGTATGATTTTGCACGTTTAAATCGTCGTCAACGTATTATACAACGTAATCGTACAGAACGTTTAAGTGATATGTTAGATTGGCGTAATCTTGGTGTTTATTATCGACAAGCTAGAATAAAAGCTTTACAAGTTGTATTTCCCGATTATAAAGATGATATTGTTAATAATGGTATTGGTACATTGAAATATCCCAGACCTATATCAGAACCACCATCACCAAGTAGTAGTCGTGTTACAACACCGGCAGCTTCAATACATGGTAGTGATGATGAAGATAGTGATTCAGTTGATGAAGAGAAAGAATTGGCAGAATTACGAATTAATCATAAATGATTTTAATTTGGATTCGATAAAAAATGCAACAATGCAAACAAAACCATCACAAACGATAAAACGACTGATCTAAATACTCTCTCTCTCTCTCTCTATCTCTATCAATCTGTATCTGTTTATTTTTTAAGATTTCTTTGATAAACGATCGATATATTTTTCTTAAAAATTCGGTGGCAACTTTGTTAATTAGAGAAATATAGTTAAGTTTATCTTAAATTTGTCCATTATTTCCAATTGAAATCGAAATTATTATAATAAAACTTAATTTGTACCATGATAATAAATGCATGTATAATTGGTTGTATACACAACTAATATAATTTTAAAAGTAGCGCGTTCTGACATCTCTAGAAATTTTTATTTTGTCACCAGATCGGTTGGTCACAATACGCAATATATACGAGGTTCGTTCAAAAATTCAATTTTACAGCATGTCACAATAACAATATAACATATTTTTGGACGTTCGATACATAAAATATTAGTTTTTCAAAGTTTACTTGAAAAATATAGTTGAGTTGATGTTAAATTTGTCCATTATTTTCAATTGAAACCCAAATTACTATAATAAACCTCACTATGTACTAATATATGATTACAATTCATGTATAATTGGTTGCCTATACAACTGATCATTTATATAATTTCAAATTGCGCGCTCTATGGCTATAGGGATTTTTATTTTGACACCAAATCGCTTGGTAACAATGCGCAACATATACGAGGTTCGTTCAAAAAGTTCTGTTTATATCGTATGTCCCAATAGCAACAATATAACACAATTTTGAACGTTTGGTATATAAAATATTAATTTTCAACAACAATAAAGAAAATTTAGTTGAGTTAAAGTTACAATGATCAAGTATTTCCAATCAAAAGCCCAATTTTTAATAAACCTGTGTGTATAATTGGTTGCCGATACAATTCATTTCGCCATTTCAAAGGCCCCGCGTTTTAATTTAGAAATTTTATTCTAGTAGCCCATTGTTTAATCGCAATGCTCAACAAATACGAGAAGTAATCAGAAAGTTCAAATATATCCCGATAGTTTCGGCACAATTTCTAATTTGACTCTAAATATCGATTTTAATTGAATATCCTAACATCCTTCTGTATAATCACCAAAAATGTATTAATTAATGCAAAATAGACGTTCATTATTTCCAATTGAAACCCAAATTATTATTAAAAAAAAACCTAATGAATATGTATTTACAATCATACGAATATAATTCCTGTATAATTAGTTGCCTATACAACTAATCTTATAATTTTAAGTCGCGCGCTCTATGACTATAGGGATTTTTATTTTGACACCAGATCGTTTGGTGAAAATGCGCAATATATACGAGGTCTATTCAAGAAGTTCAATTTATAACGCATGTCCCAATAAGAGCGATATAACACAATTTTGAACGTTTGGTATATAAAATATTAGTTTTTCAACAATTATAAAGATAATAGAGTTGAGTTAATGTTAAAATTGTTAAGTATTTCCAATCAAAAGCCTAATTTTAAAAAAAAAACGGCATGTATAACTGGTTGCCTATACGTCGAATTTTTCAATTTCAAAAATCGTTCGTTCTAATTTAGGGATTTTGTTGTAGTAACAGTTGTAGTACGAGGAGTACTAAAAAAGTTCAAATATACCGAATATCTCGATAATAACGCTACTAATATTCGACTCTAAATATCGATTTTTATAGAATACCCGAATTTCAATTTGCATAATCACGCGCAAATGTATAAATTAATACAAAATAGACTTACCCCTGATAATTTCATTGGCGCCTCTATAGGGATTCCTCGGGGTTGATTTTGTTGAATTCACCCTCCTTATTCTAGTTGAAAAATCTGAAAATAGATAAAAACTCCAATTTATCGACAATACAAACATAATAGGAGTGTTAATTTGGACAATTGGAAATATAAAGAGTGGATCGGTACAAATAGACAGGACCGTATTTCAGTGATTTCAATAGTTCTCTTATCATTTTTATCAATTTTTTTTTATATATAATACTTGTATATTTACGACAGAATACTGTATACAATGTCTAAGTCACAAGACATAAGCGTTCTATTTAAACTAGAAAAATATATCGTAGATGGCACTTGTACACATACTTTACAGGGAGGACTAATATAAAGTATCAATTTCATATAGAAAAAAAAACGCAAAAAATACGACAAAACGGACAATTAAACAGGAAAAATAATACTTAAATATACACTGGGACTTATTATCATTATCATCATCTTCATCATTATTATTATTAAATGAAAATGATAATCTAGAAATCTATGAAAAACTGAATTAACATCTACATATCGTACACAAGATTATAACCTACAAACTAAATGTGATTTTTTCAATTTTACAAAAACCGAAATTATTTAAGAAAATCCAAATTAAATAATTCATGAGAAATCTAAACCTAAACATACTCTTTTCTTTCAATCAATCAATCAATCATTTAAATCTAAGTCTTATATTTTGTTACTCCTTTTGTTATCTTATCAATTATTACTATTATTATTATTATTATTATTATTTTCATAAATATATAATATATAGGTATATAATATAGAATTTTCCTGAGATTTATTTTGGGAGAATTATCTCAGGAATATTTGCAGCTAAATACGATTGTTCATGTTCATCTTTAAATATTACAATATAGAATATAGTTTGTTTGTTTTTTTTGGTAAATTTTCGGAATTTTCTGTTAAAATTATTATTTTTTGAATATTTTACAGAGATTAGAGGTTTTCTGGCACCTAAATTGTGGTGTCTCAGTTTATTTCTTCTTACAGAATGTTCCATTTAAATTATACACACTATACAAGAGTGGTTAATTTCAAATAGAACACTCTGTATTTATTATAAATAAAATGTATTTCTATATTATTATTATTATTAGTTATTATCAGCTATTATTATTATTTTGTTAAAAACCGGAAGTTTTATTTTTTTTTTTTAAGTAAACTGAATTAAAATCACAACAATGAGATTGAGTATGGTTTGATTGATTTCAAAATTAAAATGAGTATCACTTTGTTTCTATTATTGTTGATTAATTCAAAAAAAATTAGAATTCGTTAAATTTAACTAAATGGTGGTGGTGGTTTTGTTATCATTAAAGCTGCCACTCCTATTATTTCAATTATTATCAGTCCTAAAACATCCCCTCTCCTCTATTAATTAAACATAAAATAAATAAATAAATTACAGCAAATTAAAAAAAATACAAAAAAAAAAACAAAATGCTTTGGTTTAATGTTACTTAAAATTCTACTGAGAATCAGTCATCTTATCAAAAAGATAACACAATGGAAGCCTATTTTTGATTGATTGGTTCTATGTACACATCAAAAAATATTAGCAGAAAAAAATAATAGAAAAGAGAGATAAATGAGAGAATACACAGTGTTCCACCTAACTATGCATTAATGCAAATTTAGGTGGAACATCCCTTTATAAATATCCAATCTATAAAGAATTGAAAATTTTTGCAATACACCCCCATAGATTGATGGACAATACTTAAGTACAACTTAAGTAGCACAATATTTAAAGTTGTCTAATAAAATTGGAGTTTTAATTAATTAAATTAATTATAGAGAGGATGGCAGCCTTGATTACTAACAACTAATTAAAATTAATTTAAAAAAAATTAGTCTTATCATCATAATCATCGTGATAATACGGCAAATATAAATGAAAAATAATCATCTTTTCGGACTAGTATAGTTTCAATGCAAATTAATTAATTCTTAATAATACTAAATTAGAAATATCCACGATCTATATACAGACTATAATTTCACTCGACTGTAATTGAGTATTTTTTTTTAATTCAAAATCTGTCGTTTCTGTAAATGTTTGGTAGATCCGTCACTATGACAACATTGTAGATTATCATAGTAACGGATAGAGTTACAGAATACGGCTGGATATCAAGTGAAATGGAACAATCTGTATAAATCCTACAAATTTTTAAATATTTGTACATCTCATCTAGAATTCTCTTATACCAATTAGTTTCATTAACCTAATTTATTTGACAAAAGAATCTAACGTTTTTGCTAACCACAATTTTACGTACAATACTTTGTAATTAATTAATTAATTACAAACGAATCAATTAATTAATTATTTATAGCTAAAGAAGACTTGTTTTTTTTTGTGTTTTCTTAATACATACACAACATACGAAACACATTATTAAATTATGGTTTCCTTTAAACACACGAATTTGGCAGCAAAATAAAGAAAAACCATAAAATTCTAAGTACAGTCGTTTAAAACAATTCTCTTCTAAGAAAAATTAAATTAAATTGTTATAAAAAATCCACTTTTGGCGCAATAAATTAATTAATTAAATTAATTAAACATTGTTTAAATAAATTCGAAATAAAATGAGAATCATATAAAATATGGCAATTTTTTTCTTTGTTATTCTTACTACTATCAAATATTGTTGGTGATTAATGATTATTTAAGTTTCGATACACCTAATGCTGGTAATTTATAATGGACGATATGATATGGTGGTCCAACAGGACTTGTATTGCCTGGTGAATTATACGATGATGATGTTGATACTGGCAAATTATTCGTACTATGGTGGTGGTGATGATGATGATTATTACCACTTGTTACACTATTAAAACTGTTATTAACACCCCCAACACCACCACCACCACCACCACCACCACCACCCCCACTGCCACCTATACCACTACCCGAACTAACACCACCACCACCACCACCACCTGTTGGTCCAGAACAAGCACGGCCACGTTTTCTACGTGGTAAAATACCTTTACGTGCCATATAGAAACGTATTGTCGATATTGGTATATTAAATTGATCACTAACTGTTTGAAATGTCTGTCCTCTAGTTATACATTCAGCGGCACGGCGTAATTCCTCATCACTGCGGCGAATACGGCGGTTGGTTGCTGAGCCTAGAATTCGAAAAAAACAATTACAACCCTATAGAATTTAATTTAAGCCGGCCTAACTCTTATCGAAACGCCTATAATTTGATAAACGATTTAAAATAACTTAAGGGTTTAAAGAGATCATATCAAGGATTGTTTATGAAATTTTAGGTGTTTCTGTAGTGGTACAATTGAACGATAATTACCAGGACTACCATCGTATTGACAAGAAACATTAGCAATAGCAAATTCTGGTGTTTTATTCATATCGTTTGTATTGATTGTATTATCTTCTTCTAAAAATTCTGTATCCATTAAATCATTATCACCTTCATAATACGAATCATCTTCACCGCCTTCTTCCTTATAATCACCATCATCTATAATCAAAATCACAAAATAAACGACTTTATGTATAAATAAAACCATCACCTTTCATTGGTACACCATCATTTGAATCGCATTCGGATGATGATTGATTATTGCCACCTTCTGATGAACAACCACCCTCAAGTCTATCATTATTTTTATAATTTGTATCGATTTGTGTACGTGGCGAATCAGTCGGTATTTTACAATCATTATTTGTACTATTTGAAGCCTGTTTATTCTACAAAATTAAAATATTTCTATTTGAATTATTCAGCTGTATTCTCTAAAATTTTAACGATTAATAGTCAATTGTTATAGTAATCAATCGTTAAAAAATTTATAGAATACCATTGATTATTTCGATATACCTGTGATTTGAGCGCCCCAAATTGTTGTTGATTTAATAATTGATCAGATCCACATAAACCCCTGATTTGCAAGGCCTCTGCAGATTTCAACAATGAAGGTAGATCATCCTGAGTTACGTTTACTTCACCTTTGTACATGAAATCAACAAGAGACTGCACTTCATGAAATCTACAATCATTAAATTAATTGAATTAAAATCAAATTAATTCAAATCAATAATAATCAATATTACTTCATATCTTTCATAAAAATAATAGGATGTTGACATGGATTATCCAATAATAATTTTTCGAAATATGTCGAACATGCTGATAAGACAACTTTATGGCATTTTAACATTTCATTTTCGCATGCCAATGTAACATCAACGAAATGTTCAGAATTTAATAATTTCGGAAATGCATTCTGTAAATTCGATTGGTAACTGTTCCAACGGACACAGAATTGTTGTGGTGGTGTTGTTCCAACTGTTCCTGTTGTTCCCACACCTGTTCCTGCTGTTGTCGTTGATGATGATGGACCTACACTTGATGATGCTGATGCTGCCATAATTTAATCAAACAATTTCGAATCAACCATCAATACTTATTCAAATCATCATCATTACAATTATCATTAAAGTAGAAGGAAGGCAATTTTTTTGTAGCATTTGATTATTTCTGTTTTGTAGTTTTCTTCAATTTAACAACAACACTTCCTCTGAATTATAATTTGAATCGATTGTAGATGAATCGAAAAATTTCGGTTGCGGATTTTTGAAATCTAGAAACAAGAAACAATTGAATTAGCGTCCTTTTGTTATCATTCAAATTACAACAATATAATCAATTTCAATAAAATTCAACAAAATAAATAGAAATAATTAAAGAAATTGTAATAATTTAGAAAATTTAACATAATTACCATTGGATTATTAGAATTTCTCACGAAATATCTAGAAAATTATCGAACACAATTCAATTTTTCAATAATTGAGCGCCATCTTGATTAAACAACAATATCGCCAACTTAATTGGTGGATAAATCAAAATCCACTAAATTTATAAATCATAGCCAACTTATAAACAAATTAAAAAATTTCAAACAATTATTAATAATATTAATTAATAAAAATAACAATTGAAAAAATCCAATAATTATGAAAAAAAAACCATAAATTCAAATAATTATAAATATTAATAAGGAAAAAATACGAAAATAGGCGCCATTTTGTTAAACAACAATTACACCAACTTGATTTTTAAACAAATTGAAATAGATAGAAATCGAAACAATTATTAAAAAAAAACGATAATTGTAATTATTACAATTATAAACGTAAATATTCTCAATTAATTAAATAATTAAATTATACCAAATTGTTAACAGCTGAATGAAACAATCGAAGCCTACTATTTAAATTTAAAAATTAACGACTAATAATAATAATAATAATAATACAACTAATTAAAAATAATCTAGTGCACTGGAATGGATAAAATCAATTAAACCGCCATATTGTTGTTAAAAAAACAAAATAGAATAGGAAAACAAAAATCCCTAGAGAATTTGTTTAAACAAATTTTTGAATTTAACAAAAAATTGTGGGAAATTCAAAATTCAATTAATATTTTCCACCCAAATTTTCTAAATATAAAATAGAAATATTAACGTAGAAAAACAAAAGGGGGAAATCATGCCGGTAACATATAAAATCAGAAATTTTACTACAACATAACCTAACAAACAAATGAAAATTTTGGGGTATCTTCAAGAAAATTCCACTAGAAAACAATTTCTAAATTACAAACATTTGTTTAAAAAAACAAAACGAATATAGATTAGGGGTTGAAGTTGGGGTAATATTTGTAATTAATAATAAACAACCAAGCTTCGCCATATTGGTTAACCCCTAAATAATCGTCGAATATTAGAAATATTTTTCTCTACAATCGTCATCAAAGTCGTCTGTGTGTCTTGGAAAACATACCACTATTAATAAAATATTCACTAAATTTAATAAAAAAAAACAACACACATTAAGAGAAATCGAAAATAAATGGAATACCTGAAATTTGATTTATTCCCACAATAATTCCAACGAATTCACCATTGAAAAATTGGTTAAAAAATCGATGATGGAAGAGAAAAACTTTAATGCAAAAAGGTTCACTTAAATAATTATATATTGCTGATATGCACTAATCAACGACTTATACCAACATTCACCTATACTCTTCAACACATACTCTGATTATAAATCAAATTATTTGAACGTACGTCTTTGATAATACCATTATAATATTTACTTTCTGTTTTGTTGGGGTCCCTTAATATATCTATCTCTATCTATATAAGATCAACAATAATACAAAACGTATATGGTTAGATAGAGATGGCAATAGACAATCCAGGGGGTGTACTATTCAATTTAAAATTATAAACATAGACGGCTATGCACGTCTTTATATAAAAATCTTACCAACACTATAAAAATTAAAAACAGGGAGAAACAATCGAATACTCACCACTAATGACGAATTTTATTGATGCAATTGATGGAAATTATTAAAAAAAAATCGAAATTTTCTTTAAATCAAGAATAAAAACAACAATCACAAGCGTACTAACAAAATCTAAATATAATTGTTATATATAGAAAGAGAACCCCCGCCATTTGCAATTTTACCGGCTTGTGTACACTCCCTGACATTATTAATAAATTAAAAAAAAATCAACCCCAATCAATTAAATCTTGGATTTTTATAAAATCAATTAATTAATTAATTACAATACTCTAATAATATTGGAATTATTGAAAACAATTTAATTTAATTGTTTAGATTAGAAAATAAAAGTTATTCCAAAGGGGATTAATTTAATATTAATAATTTTCTAAAGGGAGTGTACTGTTGTAAACAATTGAACGTCGACAGGGGCGGTAACTAGATTTAATACATACATATAAGAATTTTTAGAAGGGAGATGATGCGTCAGAAAAATTATTGAGTGCGTCATTTAGAAGGCGTCGCGACGCTCTTTTTTTCGTGAATAAGAACAAAACACAAATAAACAATGACGTCTTACTATTATTATTACTATTATTGTCACTATTATTAATATAACGAATTAAAAATAAAATCTACAATAAACAATTGAAATTCCATTAGAATTATGGATTATTTTTTGGTTTATTTGTATGAATTGGCGAATTTAAGGGTGGAAAATTCGGGTAATTTGATCCTCAATACACTCCTGGATTATAACCTATTTGTTTACATCTGACGATTTTTTTTAATTAGTAATTAATTAATTAAAATTGGTTACCTTGAGCCGATTATTATCGGAATTGTTTAAATAATTGTTCAACATTTCGAATTATTAAAAAATTTGTATAATAAAATAAATAATTCAAGTTGAAAAATGAACAAAAAACTAGCGAACTTCAACACTTGATTTTAACCTTCAAACTTACCACCAACATAAAACTAATAATAGCCAAATTTCCCCATTATAACAATTGTATTTGTTTATAACTCGAAATAACAAGTTAATTTAATTTAATTATTCAATAAAATTCCAATTAATTTTAATTTTTAATTATTTAAAACACTATTCGGTTTATTTTAATACGAATTTAATTAAAATTTCCTATAATTGTCACTAAATTTTGTACCAACTGTGGTTGACAATTCCACTAGAAGTAGACAAGGCAGTGCTACCAACATCAATTTGGAGTCCCTAAATTTGATGAAATATCGACAATTTTTACCAATTTCGAATTAATTAACATTAAACCTGAAACAATGGGTTTAAATTTGTTTATTTATTATTATTGTAGGTGATTTTAATTTTATTTATTGATAATTTTTAAAAGTAGCAATACCAACTGTGGATTGTTAAATTTACTAGACGTAGTGACATTACAAACGACGTAAGTTATAAAATTTTAAAAAATGGACCCGAAATTGATAAAATTGATAAGAATTAATCAAAACGAATACAAGAAACTACCAAAATTCACCCTAACGTACGGTAATTTCGAAACAAAATTCGGCAATTGTTTTGCAGCTATCCACAATCAACGCTACCTATGCTATTTGACATTTTTCGACAAAACACCCCCGAAATTGGACAGATTAACTCAAATCTACCCCGAATCAACCCTAATCGAGAATCACAATGAAATTAAGACGAAATTAATGGAATATTTCGTAAACACCACCGCAGAGACGTTGGAAATCTACGTAAAAGGCACCCCCTTTGAGATGGACGTTTGGCAAACTCTATTGGAAATCCAACCGGGTGAAACTCGAAGTTATGAAGGGGTGGCGAAATTGATGGACCGGCCGAAAGCTACACGTGCTGTGGCACGTGCCATTGCCAAGAATTATATCTGTTGGTTTATACCGTGCCATCGGGTTATAGCAAAAAGTGGAGCCCTACACAAGTATGGAGGGGGGCCCCATAGGAAGGCAACAATGTTACGCGATGAAGGCGTTACAATATAAAAAATTGAAATCATCTTAAAATATAATTACATCCATACATATAGGTATATATTGTACTTATATATAGTATATATCGAAGTTTTTTTGTTTTTAATGTACCTATATACACATATATAAGGCTATTTTGTTGCCTAATCGGTTATTTATTCGAATAGAGTCGTAACTTGATTCATACTCTACTAAAATTGATAACTATCGATCTATTGATGAAGTAATAATCATATGAATCAAGCTACGACTGGGTTATTATTGGAAATCCATGACCGACTATGATGCAAAATAGTCTTGTACTATCTGTATATTTCTGCATATATTCCAGATTATTATTATTATTATTGTTAATATTATCATTATTATTATTATTAATATTATTATTTTACAAAGTTCTGGTCCATCTCTACTATCACAGATTAAAAAAATAATTAATTAATTAATTCTAACTAAAATCCTTCGTGTTTTATTTTTTTTTCTCTGTTAAATATCGGAGGAATTTCTAATTGAAGAAATCGAAATTAAAATAGAACTATTAATTTTTATCATCAAAAAAAAAATTTCAACAATTCCATCATTTATCGAAATAATTGAATTGAATTTGATAATAGAATCGATTCAACTATTTCGTTTATTTGTGTAAATTCAAATTTTACAACAATAACCGAATAGCCTCATAATTAGTGATTATTTTAATTTTTATCAATTTATCACTTAGTTTCCTGCCAAACGGACATTCTGTGATTTGGAACTATGCCTCGATTATATTGGAAATATCACGATAATTTTAACATAGTAAACTATGATTTTGTAACGTAAGTCTGTTCTTATTTCAATCATTTGTCGATAATGCAGTTACCAATAAACGGTTGGATTAAGAATAGACTTACGTTACAAAATCACAGTTAATTGTGTGAAATTATAGTGGTAGAGCTGATATTTTGGCAACTATTCTGCTTTTTGTTTCAAATTTAAACATTTACAATTTGTGTGTGTTTTTTTTACAATATTTACAACAATTTACAACACTTATTGTTGTTATTGTAGTATTAGGTACACTTTAATTATGTACACATTGATTAAAATATAAGATTTTTTTTTGTTTTATATACAAACCTCTAATTATTTTATATCAATCGCCCAAAACTTTAATTTTGGAAGCACCTTTATTCATTATATTAATCTTGTTTGCTTGGAAATTTTATATCTTCTTATTGTTTTTATTTTTTTTCAAAATTCATGTTGTTGTGGTACTCGGATAACGAAATATCGGTTCGGTTACCATATCAGCAGATCTGGCTGTTGGTTTCGGTGGTAATTTTGGGGTAATTTCACCACCACCACTACTATTACCACTGATAATACCACCAGATTGATCGTATCTTGATAACATACTGGAAAAAGAACAAAAATGTAATTATTTCTCGACTTTTTCGTGTAAATTTTAACCAGAAATGTCTATAATTTATAATGTAGAATCGTGTAAACTGAAAGCCACCCTTTTATACAACTTAAAAATACACTTTCTACTTTTTACACGGTAATTTCGTGTAAAACCAGACTAGTAGACCGTATAAATCTAGCTGAAATTTACAGTGTCGTGTAAATCGAGTATATAAATCAGTATTGAATCGCTCAATTTACACTATACTATTAGTACAATCGTGTAGAAATACACTTTCTACTTCTTACACGGTAATATCGTGTAAAATAAGACTAGTAGACGGTGTAAATCTAGTGTCGTGTAAATTGAATATACAAATAGAACGTTCAGACTATCATCGTATAAAACAGTATTGAAATCCTCAATTTACACCATTACTATTAGTACAATAAAGTAAAAATACACTTTCTACTTCTTACACGGTAGAATCGTGTAAAACCAAACTAGTAGATCGAGTAACTGTAGCAGTAAAATTTACAGTGTCGTGTAAATTGAGTGTACAAATAGAATCCTCAAATTACTATCGTGTAAAACTACAGAAACCCTCAATTTATTCCATTAATATTAGTACAATAGTGTAGAAATACACTTTCTACTTCTTACACGGTAGAATCGTGTAAAACCAGACTAGTAGACCGTGTAACTCTAACAGTAAAATTTACAGTGTCGTGTAAATTGAGTGTACAAATAGAATTTTCAAACTACCATCGTGTAAAACTACAGAAACTCTCAATTTACACCACTAATATTAGTAAAATAGTGTAAAAATACACTTCTTACTTCTTACACGGTAGAACCGTGTAAAACCAAACTAGTAGACAGTGTAAATCTAGTGTCGTGTAAATTGAATATACAAATAGGACGTTCAAACTATCATCGTATAAAACAGTATTGAAACCCTCAATTTACACCAATACTATTAATACAATAAAGTAAAA
Organism: Mylabris phalerata; assembly: GCA_020740385.1. Classification (NCBI taxonomy): domain Eukaryota; kingdom Metazoa; phylum Arthropoda; class Insecta; order Coleoptera; family Meloidae; genus Mylabris; species Mylabris phalerata. The sequence goes on along the minus strand of JAJEOX010000142.1, from coordinate 133,719 downwards.
ATACACTTTCTACTTCTTACACGGTAGAATCGTGTAAAAACCATACTAGTAGACCGTGTAAATCTAACCGTAATTTACAGTGTCGTGTAAATTGAGTGTCCAAATAGAATCTTCAAACTACCATCGTGTAAAACTACAGAAACCCTCAATTTCCACCATTAATATCAGTATAATAGTGTAAAAATACACTTCCTACTTCTTACATGGTAGAATCGTGTAAAACCAAACTAGTAGACAGTGTAAATCTAATGTCGTGTAAATTGAGTATACAAACAGAACCCTCAAACTATCATCGTGTAAAACAGTATTGAAACCCTCAATTTACACTATTACTACTAGTACAATAGTGTAATTTAAAATCTAAAATCGATAGAGAAATAGAAGAAAAAACTTACATTGTGCCACCACCATTGGCATGTAGTGACATAGTTCGATTTGGTATTTGTGGTTGGCCAGTTGAAACACGCCGTTTATGTAATTGTGACATATTTGTTGGTGTTAAACGTGGCATTGTACCACTGTGATTATAAAAACCCGGACTATGGCCAGGTTCACGTCGTGGTGGTAATGGTGGTGGTGAACAATCCCTTAATAAATCATTACTACCACTACTACTATTACTGAATTGTGTCATTATTGGTGGTGGTGGTTTCATCTAAAATATTTCGAAAAAAAAAAAACAAAACAAATTACAAACAATTATCAATATTGGTATTCTAGTACTTTTTTATTGATTCGTTACCATGACAACACATGTCAATCGCTATTGTTGTCAAGATAACGAACATTGATTCGTTGCCATAACAACACTGTAGATTGTTTTAATGTTGTCTCTTTCTAAAGAGAATAAAGAGTGAGACAAAATTCTGTTCAAAGAAACTGTCAATCTCGGTTGTTGCCAAGGTGACGAACCTTTTCTACGAAAGTTATAGAATACAACTGAGCGATACATACTTGATGTGGTGAACTAATTTCAGGACTATCACGTCGTCTACGTGGTGGTAATGGTGGTGGTTGTGGTGGTGGTGTTAATGGAAGACGTGGACTGTGTTGTTGTTCGTAACAATTAGTTGGGGTTGTTGTTTGGTGTGGTAATGGTGGTGGTGGTGGTAAACCGGGTGATGCTGGACTATGTGGCCCGGGACTATTCGAACCACCAGTTGAACTCTGACTATGATGACTGTAACGTTGTCTAAAATCAAAAAGAAATTACAGTTTGAAAATTCGTCTGAAATTAACAATTAATTTCAAGTAAACACTCGAAGATAATTCGATTTTTTTTTAAATTTAATGTAAAGAATATAGTTTAGACTAGTTCAAGTTCAAATTTTGATCGTCTAGCTGTAATAATTACAAAGTTATGGATTTTTTCCTGAAACTCGACAAAATTAGAAATTTCAGATATATTCCCAGTCTGATACAGCCTAAACTTTATAAATAAACGCACAGAAGGCTTAACAACAACAATTGAGGTTAATTTTGAAAAAATTACATGTTTTTTCAGTAATTTCAGCAAATTTTCATGAAAAAAAAAAGCACAAATCCAAATTCGATTTAATCAAATTACCAATTTCTTCCATTGTTTTTCATTAAAACGTCAATTGTAACAATTGAATTGACAGTTATTTAGCCTTCTATGTTTCAATATTTCACTTTCATAATTAACTCGAATTTAATTCAATTTCAGCAATTTCTATAGAAGAATTGAATGAGAAACTTATTATATGTTTTTTCAGTAATTTCAGCAAATTTTTCATGAAAAAAAAAACCCAAAAACGAATCCAAATTCGATTTAATCAAATTACCAATTTCTTCCATTGTTTTTCATTAAAATGTCAATTGTAACAATTGAATTGACAATTATTTCGCCTTCTATGTTTCAATATTATTTCATAGATAATTAAAATGGAAAAACAGCTCGAATTTGATTCAATTTCAGCAATTTCTATAGAAGAATTGAATGAGAAACTTATTACATGTTTTTTCAGTAATTTCAGCAAATTTTCATGAAAAAAAAAACCGAATCCAATTTCAATTTAATCAAATTACCAATTTCTTCCATTGTTTTTCATTAAAATGTCAATTGTAACAATTGAATTGACATTTATTTAGCCTTCTATGTTTCAATATTCTACTTTTTATAGTTAATTAAAATCGAAAAAAACAGCTCGAATTGGATTTAATTTCAGCAATTTCTATAGAAGAATTGAATGAGAAACTTATTACATGTTTTTTCAGTAATTTCAGCAATTTTTCATGAAAACAAAACACGAATGTAAATTAGATTTAATCAAATTACCAATTTCTTCCGTTGTTTTTCATTAAAACGGCATTGTAACAATTGAATTGACAGTTATTTCGCCTTCTATGTTTCAATATTATTTCATAGATAATTAAAATGGAAAAACAGCTCGAATTTGATTCAATTTCAGCAATTTCTATAGAAGAATTGAATGAGAAACTTATTACATGTTTTTTCAGTAATTTCAGCAATTTTTCATGAAAACAAAACACGAATGTAAATTAGATTTAATCAAATTACCAATTTCTTCCGTTGTTTTTCATTAAAACGGCATTGTAACAATTGAATTGACAGTTATTTCGCCTTCTATGTTTCAATATTATTTCATAGATAATTAAAATGGAAAAACAGCTCGAATTTGATTCAATTTCAGCAATTTCTATAGAAGAATTGAATGAGAAACTTATTACATGTTTTTTCAGTAATTTCAGCAAATTTTCATGAAAAAAAAAACCGAATCCAATTTCAATTTAATCAAATTACCAATTTCTTCCGTTGTTTTTCATTAAAAGGCATTGTAACAATTGAATTGACAGTTATTTAGCCTTCTACGTTTCAATATTTCACTTTCATAATTAACTCGAATTTAATTCAATTTCAGCAATTTCTATAGAAGAATTGAATGAGAAACTTATTATATGTTTTTTCAGTAATTTCAGCAATTTTTCATGAAAAAAAAAAAACCAAAAACGAATCCAAATTCGATTTAATCAAATTACCAATTTCTTCCATTGTTTTTCATTAAAATGTCAATTGTAACAATTGAATTGACAGTTATTTCGCCTTCTATGTTTCGATATTTTACTTTCATAATTAACTCGAATTTAATTCAATTTCAGGAACTTCTACTGAAAAATTGAAAGAGAAACTTACAAATGTGGTACAATTGGTGGCGGTGGTGGTGGCGGATTGCGAAACGACGTTGTCGACATAATCGAACTAACACTAGGACTTCGACTATGGCCTGTTTGGAACCAATTCATACTTGGATTGGTGGCCGTTGGTGTTACCGGCGATAAAGTTGGACTATTCTGTCCTGTATTACTATTATTATTATTACCACTATTACCACCAATACTATTACCCAATTGTACTGAAGCAAAGACACTGAAATCATCCGATTTTAATGACGAATCTTCAATTGTTGTTGTAATTGTTGATATTGTTGTTGTTGTTGATAACGTATCAGCTTTAATATTCGATGAATTCAATGTTGAATTGATTGCACTATTAACAGCACTAGCGACGATTTTATTTTTCGTTTTAATTCCCGGACTTTTTAGATTCAAATGTGGCCATTTCCGTGGCGCTTTCTTCGGTTGTTTACAACCTCTCGGTTCGATATCAATCGATTTATCAAAAAGATAATTACTGATTTCCGTATCCGACATACTATCGAATGGATTTAAATTCTCTAAGAAATTCCGTATTTTCGGTTCAACACTGAAACAATACGGTTGATTCTGGTATTGTTGGATTTCCGATGTGATTTCGGCCACTTTGCGTCGTTTAAAGAAATTTATCAATTTCGTATTGGGCAGTAGATCCGGATTGCCTTCTTCAATATGTAGAATATTCGTTAGGTACATGCCCAAGAATGGTACACATGGGGGATTGATTGAACGCAATTTCTCTTGGTATTTCTTGAAATGATCATCGGCTCGATACTCTTCTAGGGCTCGTTTATTTTGCGGTGTGATCGATTGAAATGTCTGTTTTAAACGGTGTACGGACGCCGAAAAACACGCCGAAACTATCGATAGAACACCATTGAAATTGTTAATTTCGTATAAAACAATCATAATTTCAATAATTCGATTCACTATAGCGACACGTTCTTCGAAATTCTCCGCTTCTACGATATTCTTCTCCAACCAACGAGTTACCTACAATTGTCGACAATTATTAATTATTTACTTTAATAATTGAATTATTTCAGTTACATTAGTGGTGTGTTTGATCATTTTCAATAAATTCGGACTGCTCGTCTCTTTATCTTTTTTCGTCCAAACCGAGCCGACCAATTCGGATGGTTTGATTTGTCGATAAAGATCGAATTCTAAAATTGTTAATTGGCGTGCAATTTCCACCGGATGTAATGTTAAAATGCCATATTCGTCTTCGTTGCATTGAATATGCCATTCGATTGGTGGTGGTGATTCGCCGAATGCAAATTTTATATGACGTTGTGTATCATTTTCCATCTGTAATTTAATTAATCAAATCATTAATCATGAAATTATCTCTAACAATAAGACAGATGTTATAATTAAAGTCCGGCATTTCATTCTTGCCTTGCAATTTTTCGAAAAGTAAGCTGTGTATCTCAGTACACGTTAATTAAGTGTTGAATAGTAGGCTATGAAATCAGTTGTTTAGCAATAGGCGCCATATAATCTCGTTAGTTACGAGGTTATGTCAGAATTCATAGCCTACTTGCCAACATTTAGTCAAAGTGGACTGAAATGCACAGCTTGCTTTTCCAAATAGTACGAATTTGTGATTTTATCATTTCCTGTATGGAGTGAAAAGCCTCTCTTTAGTTATGATAGAATCAAAACTGGAGGAAAAATGATTCAACAAGTGGATAATTATCCGTTTTTTCGAAATTAGCATTAATAACTCAATTATCAGTAATAGAGATGTTTTTATAATTAAAGTACGGCATTTCATTCTTGCCTTGCAATTTTTCGAAAAGTAAGCTGTGTATCTCAGTACTCGTTAATTAAGTGTTGAATAGTAGGCTATGAAATCAGTTGTTTAGCAATAGGTGCCACAAAACCTCGTTAGTTACAAGGTAATGTGATTTCATAGCCTACTTGCCAACACTTAGTCAAAGTGGACTGAAATGCACAGTTTGCTTTTCCAAATAGTACGAATTTGTGAATGGATTGAAAAGCCTCTCTTTAGTTATGATAAAAGCAGAATTGAAGGATAATTATCCATTTTTTGACGATTTTCCAAAATTTTCTAAAGACTTGAAAATTATTGAAAAATCGTCACTATCGGGTTAATTATGAAGGATAATGAAGAGAATATTTTCCTCTACAATTATCATTAATCACTAAATTATCACTAATAGAGATGTTATAATGGAAGTGTTATAACTAAAGTGCGGAGTTTTACTATTGCCTCGATATTTTTCGAAAAGTAAACTGTGCATCTTATTAAGTGTTGAATAGTAAGCTATGAAATCAGTTGTTTAGAAACAGGGAACCCATAAACTTGTACGTTACGAGGTTATGTCAGAATTCATAGCCTACTTGCCAACATTTAATCAAAGTGGACTGAAATGCACAGCTTACTTTTCGAAATAGTGCGAATTTGTGACGTTATCACTCCTTAAATGGATTGAAAAGCCTCTCTTTTGTTATGATAAAAACAGAATTGGAGGATAATTATCCATTTTTCAACGATTTTCCAAAATTTTTTTAAAAACTTGAAAATTATTGAAAACCCGTTACTATTGTGGGTTAATTATGAAGGAAAATGAAGAGAAAATTTTCCTCTACAATTATCATTAATCACTAAATTATCACTAATAGAGATGTTATAATGGAAGTGTTATAAATAAAGCGCGGCGTTTCATTCTTGATTCGCAGTTTTTCGAAAAGTAAGCTGTGCATCTCAATCCACGTTAATTAAGTGTTGAATAGTAGGCTATGAAATCAGTTGTTTAGCAATAGGTGCCACAAAACCTCGTTAGTTACAAGGTTTTATGTGATTTCATAGCCTACTTGCCAACATTTAATCAAAGTGGACTGAAATGCACAGCTTACTTTTCGAAATAGTGCGAATTTGTAACGTCCTCACTCCCTTAGGGAATGAAAAGCCTCTTTAGTTATAATAGAAACACAATTTGAGAAAAAATAATCTACCAGATAGGCGAATAATTATCCATTTTCAACGATTTTCCAAAATTTTCCTAATACTTGAAAAGCTCGTTAAATTTGTTATAAATAGAGGCGTTTCACCCCCATATAGGGAGCGATGACGTCACAAATTCGCACAAATTTGGAAAAGTAAGCTGTGCATCTCAATCTACGTTAATTACATGTTGACTAGTAGGCTATGAAATCACATAACCCCATAATTTACAAGGTTATTACTTAAACAACTGATGTCATAGCCTACTGTTCAACATTTAATTAACAGACACAGCTTACTTTTCGAAATATTGCAAGGCGGTAATGAAACGCCTCAGTTTGAGTTATAAACTGTTTGAAAATCATTGCAAAACCGTTACTATTCGATTAATTATAAAGGAAAATCGAGAGAAAATACGATAAAAAACATATTCCAAAGTTTCCTCTACAATTCTTGTTAGATTTTAATTGGAATTTTCCTAAACAAAAAACACTCTTAAATGCTTTTTAAAAATGGGAATTATCATTAGAATTCGAATTAAAAAAGAACTGACCTTTCTTTGCAAAATCTTCAAGACACTATCGACCCATTTGCGCATACTTTTCCCATTAACCGAATCCAAAAACGAACGCAACTTCTCCAACAACATCGGATCCCTTTCGAAATCATAAAAATGATGATCCACCCAATGCCGCAACACATTCAAAACACGAAACTGTATCGGCTGTTGATATTCTTTACGATATTTCTTCCAATCTTCCCGTTGATTATTCTTCTGGATCTTATCACTACTATCACTCAATAAACAATCTTGCGATTGTTGTATCGGCAATTGGGGCAATTGTTGTTGAGTTGGCAACAATTGTGGCTCGTAAACCAACGATGGATCGGGTATATTGAAGCGTTCAATCAACAAATCCAATAATTCATTGGGTGAACAAAAACTCCGATAAGTTGTTAAGAAGGTTTTAACGAATTTCAAATCGGCATAGATGTGGTAAGTTAACCGTTCGACTAATTTATAGATTGTTGCCCCTTTAATTAGCGGTACACCCCCATTTTCGCGTTGTTCTAAAATGATATTGTCTTTCGAATCGGGTTCGGCGAATTTGTACAATTGCGGCGGTGGTAATTTCAACGGATGTTTCTTCTCAATGTCCGACAGGATGCTATCCAACACCCGCTCCAACATCGATCGGGTGTTCAACATCACCAAATCGGCCATCCATGAGTTCTTATCATCGGGATTCTTTGCACACAAAATGACCGACGGTTGCATCTGTCTTGGTGCAATTTCGAAAGCATGCCGCACATCATCCGTATCTTGATGGTCGATAATTTCGATTTTGCGGATGAAAAAGCGCTCCTTCAACCGACATTCGGTATGGTGGTTGGTATGGACGCTACTTTGCCGCCGTGAATTCGGTTTACATAAAATTAACAGACCATCGAAGAGGAAGACTCGACGTTCGGTTAAACGTTTGCCATTACTGATTTTCATCAAACAATCCTCACGGACGAATTCGTTACAACATTGGCCTAAATCTTTGGGGTCCCAATTCTCGACTTTCTGTTCGATTTCGTGCAATTTCTCTAAAGCCGCCTGTCGACGTTCACGGACTTGTAGGAAGGGCGTTGTACAATTCCTCAACAATCCATGTTGGGGGATGCACCGTTTCAATTCGATCTCTAACGGTTTCAATAGACCCTCGACTTGAATTAGAGTCTCGCGGTCTTCGGGCGCCGTCGATAAACCTCTCAACAAAGTGATGTATTTCAAATAAGAGAAACAATGCCGTATTGGCCCTTCTAATAGTGATGGTAAATAGTATTTGAGTGCTAAGCGCATGCCTTGGCCGGCTGTTGCTAGAGTCGTTTCGACTTCCGGTTTCGATAGTAGATTGTTTAAAGTCGTCCGGCATTGGGGGGATGTCACATCGCGGGCATATTTTATATAAACATCAAATTCGGCAGCTTCGGCCAATTCTTCAAAACACGACCCAATATAGGACATTTGATCTTGGGCCATTTCGATAACGTCCTCCAAACTGCCCAATAGAGTATAAGTCAATTCGTAAATGTCGATAATATTGGAGAAAATCAATTCGATTTCTAACAGATCGGCGTTCAGTTTGATTATCTCTTCACTGAAATCAAATTGTGTTATTTTCGTCGATAATTTTAAAAATTCTAGTCTAATAATTACCGGAATACTTTGATGAGCATGTGTAATTCTTTAATGTAAGCCTTCTCGGATGCTATCAATTCACGTACGACTTCCTCATAGGTTAGACTAGTCCGGGGCGCTGAAGATACGAGAGATTCTGTTGGGATTTCAGGACCGCCGCCTTCGTCTTGATAGAACATGTCCATTAATGCCTGAAAATCGTTAAATAAACGTCAATTTTTTAGTAGAATTTCGATATTTGATTGTCTACAGGTGGATTTACTGTTTCTCTAACCCAATTGGAGAATATTTTTGTTAGAGTTGAGCAACCTACTTTATTATTTCAATTGTGTAGTGTTTGTTTGAAAAATTCACATTTCGGTAATTATAGCGTTTGATCGATTGAAATTTGCGATTTTAATAAATTTAAATATTGAATTTTCTAATAAATTTGATAGAATTAGATTTTCTAGTAGCGTTAAGCTTAAATTCACGTTTAATTTCAGGTTATTTTCAAACTAGAATTACTCAATTATTTTAAATGCAACTCTATATTTTTTTACACAATTCAATAGAGGAAACAATTCTGTATCGAACTGTTTAAAATTCGCTATATTTCATTAATTATTTTTCAGTTATTTCAAAATTTTAAATTTCCTGTCTGAAAATGTCTACAATCGAGTCGCCTGTGTTTTAATAATTCGCCTACAAAGAAACATAGGTGGCTTAGCGCATTACTTTTGAGGTTAATTATGAGAAAATTTAAATGTTCCGGTAATTGTAGCAAATTTTACATGAAAAATAAGCGAATTCAATTAATTTTTTATTGAATTATCAATTTCTCCTATTGTTTTTCAATAAATACCTCTATAAATAAATAATTAATAACAATAAGTAACAATTGAATTGACAGTTGTTTGCTAAGCCTTCTATGTTTTAATATTCGCTAATTATAGCGTTTGATCGATTGAAATTTGCGATTTTAATAAATTTAAATATTGAATTTTCTAATAAATTTGATAGAATTAGATTTTCTAGTAGCGTTAAGCTTAAATTCACGTTTAATTTCAGGTTATTTTCAAACTAGAATTACTCAATTATTTTAAATGCAACTCTATATTTTTTTACACAATTCAATAGAGGAAACAATTCTGTATCGAACTGTTTAAAATTCGCTATATTTCATTAATTATTTTTCAGTTATTTCAAAATTTTAAATTTCCTGTCTGAAAATGTCTACAATCGAGTCGCCTGTGTTTTAATAATTCGCCTACAAAGAAACATAGGTGGCTTAGCGCATTACTTTTGAGGTTAATTATGAGAAAATTTAAATGTTCCGGTAATTGTAGCAAATTTTACATGAAAAATAAGCGAATTCAATTAATTTTTTATTGAATTATCAATTTCTCCTATTGTTTTTCAATAAATACCTCTTTAAATAAATAATTAATAACAATAAGTAACAATTGAATTGACAGTTGTTTGCTAAGCCTTCTATGTTTTAATATTCGCTAATTATAGCGTTTGATCGATTGAAATTTGCGATTTTAATAAATTTAAATATTGAATTTTCTAATAAATTTGATAGAATTAGATTTTCTAGTAGCGTTAAGCTTAAATTCACGTTTAATTTCAGGTTATTTTCAAACTAGAATTACTCAATTATTTTAAATGCAACTCTATATTTTTTTACACAATTCAATAGAGGAAACAATTCTGTATCGCACTGCATTAAAATTCGCTATATTTAATTAATTATTCTTCAGTTATTCCAAATTTTCAAATTCCCTGCCTGAAAATGTCTACAATCGAGTCGCCTGTGTTTTAATGATTCGCCTACAAAGAAACATAGGTGGCTTAGCATCACTTTGAGGTTAATTATGAGAAATTTTAAATGTTCCGGTAATTGTAGCAAATTTTACATGAAAAATAAGCGAATTCAATTAATTTTTTATTGAATTATCAATTTCTCCTATTGTTTCTCTATAAATGAATAATTTAATAATAAGTAACAATTGAATTGACACTTGTTTTGCTAAGCCTTCTATGTTTTAATATTGTCTTTCAGGGGTAAAATTTGTTGAAACTGAAATTTTAAAATTACTAAAAAATTATCAACAATTATATTATCAAACTACCCTTAAATTTCACCACTCCATTTAAAATAAGAAAACAGGTTGCCCAACCCAATATTCTAGGTGGTTAATGGAACAACAAAAACACATTCTAGAGGTAGTTCAAATGGAAAAACAACTACCCCTGGCTCATCCAGCAATGTCGTAGCTTTATTCAGCCACTTACTACAGTTACAGTTGACTTAAACCAACTAGAATTTCGATTTTTTTTAGATCAAATTTAAGACTTTCCGTCCTCAATTTGTTACTCAGAATTAAGAAAATTCCAACAGTAGAAAGATTGGAAATTAAATCAAATTAAGAAGAAAAAACGGAACAAATCAAGCAAGCTTTGCTAATTAAAACAATAATCAACACTAATTGAGGATAATTCAAAAATGAAAAACAACTGAAATAAAACAACAGAAATAAGCATGGAATGATATGAAATTGTGTCGGTTTGTTGTTATTGTTGTCTATTTGATAAAAAAACATGCTTATTACCACAACACTGATCACTAATAATTGATAAGAAATCTTTTTTTTTTTAATTAAAAAAAAAAATCAATGCAGCTACCTACCATGGCTGTGGGCTGTGTGACGCAGCGTGAAAAAAGCAAAAGCAAAGTTAATCAAAAAATCAAACGAAAATGCCACTCATCTAACAATCTCTCTTAATTCTTATCAATAATCATGATTATAATTGGAAAAAAACTAACCTAACTTTTCTTTCAAATTCCATTACTTATTGAAATTGATCAAAAATGCATACAAATCTCGTTAAAATCAAACAATAATACAAACTAATTACTAGATTTAAATCGTTTTAATCTATTTAATTGATTTAATTACTTCGAAATTAAATTATAATTAATAACAGAAATTATAACCTCAAATTTTTGTAGAAAAAACAAAAACGAATACATACCTTATCGGCATTCATTGAAATTTGTACATCTTGGCATGTAATTTGATAATGTTTAATATTCTTAACATAATTACCAGCCAATTTCAGAATATCAGCTGAAATATATTCAAGTACAGCGACTAGAAATAACGATACAGTTGAATCGACTTTATACAACAATAATTCCTGAAAAATACCAAAATTTCATTAAAATCCAATTAAAAATCGTCAATTCAATCGAATTTAATTGAATTTATTGTTGTTACCTTCTGTAAAAGGCTGTGAATCTTCTCTACCGGTAGCAATAGTGTCGATTTCTTTTTGCCCCGATCCAAAGCCTCTTGGGCCTCTTTTAACGCCCATTTATCAATCGGTGTCGGAAATGTACTCTGTACTTTATATTCAACATCCTAAAACAATCAAAAATTGTATCAATTTAAGCAATTATTGGTTTTTCTATTGATGGAAATTTGAGGTTAACCTGTACAGTATGGGGGCTCGGTTTAGCACACAACATCGCCAACAGACGCAAACACAGATTTTCGACATATTCGAGTGCATCGTCGCGTGCATCCAGAGACGGATGCACCTGTTCCAGAACCTGGAAAAAAACAACAAAATCCAGAAATTCAAAATTACTACCAAATTTATAAAATTAAAGTTACTAGAATCAACTTGTCATTAGAACATTACCAATAATCGAACACGAAAATTACCAAATTAACATTGGAATTAATTAAAAAAATTGGAATATTTACCCGTTTTAATGCGGCAGTTAGTACACCTTTCCATTTAGCTGAATTCTCCTCATTTGTAAAATCGTAAATATTATCACCGGCATTGACCGTATTCATTATTTCACAACGAAAAATTAAACCATAATCGCCCAAAAAAATAAAAAAAATAAAAACAACGATGACAAGATTGTTTTAATTTACATCGATCACTTTTAATTAATTAATGTATTAATTAAACGATAATATTGTATCGATTTAATAGAAAAATTAAACGAATCAAGGTGGCTTTGTTGATTATTTTGACGTTTTAAAAACAATGGAACATTTAAACAAAATCGTATCTAAAATACAAAGCACACTAGATAAAAACACACAACCGCCATGATTATTTTGTTTTTTTCTCTTCTTTCTACTTCTATCTCTGTTGCACTCGTTTATTATTTTTACAAAAATTAATTACAAAATTAAACCGAAAACAAAATCGAAATTATCGTAAAAATTCGTTTAATTTTAAATAAAGATCATTTAGAAATTAATTAGAGAGAGAAATCATTGATTTAGATTGAAATTATTTAATGAAAAAGGAAAACAAATCACACACATCACATCACCTATGATTTTCTTTTATTACATAATTTTCTAGTCACATTGTCTATACGGTTAATTAGAATATCATCACAATCTAAATGGACAACGTGTCATTATTTTATTGTTAAAATAATTTAATTTGAATTAATTTTAAAATTAATTAGAACAAAATAGAAAAATCATTGGATTTTTTTCGTTTGTATATGTCGAATAGACGGCTGGGTACACATATACACATACACATAAACATTAGAAAAAGACAAAAAAGAAACAGCCACCATGTTAATTTTTCTCCATCTCTATCACAACTATACTATTCAACAATACAACTATTTCTTTTCAATTCTCGCATTGTAACTGTAGTCACATCCAATTTGTCATCTATCTTTTTCTATTATTATAAAATTCGTATAGTTTTATCTTTATTTTTATAGAGCGTGCGCATTGGGGTACGATCGATAGTTGTTGAACATGTCATCGGATATTAGCCTAACGTTAATAGAACAGTACATCGGATATTGTTTTTAATACAACCGGTTACTGATAGATGGCAATAATTAAATTGGTGTATAATGTAAAAAATAATTTAATTACAATCACAACAATAAATTACACATATAGAGAGATATATATACAAAAAAAAATAGAATAAAATAAATAATAAGTACAGAGATTCTACAATTAAATTAAACAAATAAATTAAAAAACAATCGAATAAATTAAGACTAGCAGTTGTCTTTAAGTAGCTACTTTAAAATAATACTGTTGTTTGATTGTTGCAATTAAATTGGATTATTTCAATTGGAAACGATTTAGGAAATCCTCCTCATCATCATCATTATTATCGTTATCATAATCGATTGGATCTCCTCTATCTTCTTCCGATTGGTTGAAGAGTATGTCCAACATTCTTGATTCAGAACGACGTTTACGGCCACTAGATTTTACAACAAAAATCAATTAAACGGTGAAATTAAGGGGGTGAATTTTTCGATAAACTTACATTCTCAAAGGGTCAATTCTACCACCACCCACTGGCATTGTTACAACAATACCCTTTAATTTATTATTTAGGGCAATTTTTGTTTCCAAATCGGCTAGATGATTGTCAGTGACTCGTTTCACTCTAAAAACACACCACAAAAAAACAAGAAAATAAATCAAAAACACTGATAAGATTTCTACTAAAACATAATTTCGTCATGATTGAATTGACCAATACTTATCACTATCAATCGTTATAATTGCGTATTAATTTGAAAAAAAAATAATCAATTTACCTGTAATTAGCCGATTTGGCAATTGTTTGATCAATTGTCAAAATTACAACAACAATTACAATCAAGTACACTTTCATTTTATTACAAAATTTCACTTGTTCGATTTCTTGAATTTTAAATGACGCGCCAAATAATTACACGTATTACACGTAAACGTAAACGTTAACACTACCGTTACCACAATCAATCTGCACAATGTGCTTTCTAACAAACGAATGACCCTTATCGCCTACTGTTGGTGATATTTATATGATGTTGTGTTGTAGAGAATCTAGTGTGCGTACGCCAATTTCTCATATCTTTTGTCTCTTTACTTTACTCCACTATCTTACTTTATCTTATACTGACAGATATAGATACAGATAGAGAGAGAGAGAGAGAGAGAGAGAGACAATTGAAATTTTGAATTATAAATGAAAGTCATAGTTGACTTAGACAATTTTTTTGAGCGAAGGAGTACCTAAATCTAGTTATCTATGACAATTACACAACTTTACACAATCAGGATACCTTTTTGTCAATTGTTATCGCCGAATTTCGGGGGTTAATTCGAATAAATACCGAAATGATTTTGAGAATGAAATTTTCCAATTGCGGTTACGTTACGTGATTACGTTAACGTCTAGGATGTAATTAAACGAATTTAATGAATCATTCAAAGACTTGCATTTTTTTCTTTTTTTATCTATTTACACAGACGAAATTCGTATTTTCCGTTAACGTAAATTATGCACACAAACACATGTTTAAATTTGAGTATATGTGTGTGTTCTTCAAATGTTTAAAAAATTATTCCACAGATATCTTGATGGTGATAAAAATCACGTAGTCTGATTAGAAGAATGGAAAGTTCATTGTTTTTTTTTCCCCAGCCATCTTTTGTTCAAAATCCACCAATATTGAGGCAGGTCGACACGTGCAATTAAAAATCAAGATAGTTATGCCAGAATAACAAATGAATATCACTCAATAGACGTGTTCTAATAATAAAACAAAACAAATCAAATCGGCTATGATTATAGTAGCCTATGGTGTCAATCAAATTTTTTATTCATTTGTTTAAACAAACAAATCTAGGAGATGAACAAAAAAAAAATGACGCTCAAATCCAGTACCGTAATGAAAAATTTTTCCAAGAATTTCTCAATATTGGCGCCATTTACATCAGATATTACACAATTATCATTTATTCTGATTTAGTATTACGTATTAATATAGTGAGTAAGTGTATAAAAGAGAATTTAAAAATCATAGCAGGCGCCGATATTACCCACTCTATTATTATTATGATAACAATTACGTTACAGGTGATAACAGGTTGATTATTTTATATGAGCCAGAAAATTACGATTTTTTTCCGGTACTTATATTGGAAAAGATTAGTGTACTAAAGTTGGCCATACACCTGGAAATTTGTTATAATTTGATTGAATTAGATGAGTGGGCGGGATAAAGGGGCGCATACACGAATATAAATCATAAAAGTTTTGTAAAAATCTAATCGAGAAAATCGAATCAAAGTTAACTTTGTGTAAGACAAAAACAAATGACGATAATATCAAAGTTGTTTTGAAGAAATTGGACATCACATGTGAAACAATAGAAGAATATTAGGCAATTGTTTTAGACGAGATTACTAGAGTTTATTGATAAAAATTACTTATTTTTGGTGATTTCGAAATAATTGCCACACCCCCCTAATCTATCAATTCATTATCATCATTATTATTGTTATTATTAACGATTATCGTCATCAATATCAAAATATCGATGGAATCAAAACAAAATAAAGTCATAATTGGAATTTGTTTCTAGTCCCCCACTACTAGTTTGACGTTTTATTGGAAAATTAGGCGGTAATTTTGAATGTTTCTGGATTTTTTGTGAGTTTTCCTGGTGAAAATCTCTAGATTTTTTTTAAGAGAATAAATAAAATAATTTCTTTTAATAATTTCATCGAAGAAAATTGTAACAAAATCTTATACTTAAGGTCAAAATTTCGACCTAATTCGCTGATAATTTTACGATAAATCGTAAATTAATTAATACACAACGGATTTTCGTTCAGTTTTTTTTTTTTTGTAATTAGTTGTAATTAGAATCATGCTAGGAAATGGTGAAAATATCGAGTGATCTTTGTCCCTATCGTCATCATCATCACTTCCAAAGTTGCGTTATCAAAAACTAAGGCGGCCTTGATCCGTTTTTTCGACTTCTTTTTAACAAAAATCTGGTCCGAAACCAACGAAATTTCGTAATATAACTGACCTAAGTTGACTAGACGATAAGGCACGGATGATACTGATAAGGATTGGCCAAAAAAATCGGTTTTATCGGCCGAAATTTCGGCCCATTCTTCTCAATTTTCATCGATATTGCAACTTCCGATTCTAGCCTTTTATGTTCATAGACGCCGAATATAAATAGACAACCGGCTATTGATAACGATAATAATTATTGCAGAAAAAAAACCCCAGATTAATAAATCAAATCACTCATTAATAATGATAAGAAATTTATAAATATTTTAGTAAAACTATCTGTTGTAATTTTCTTTAGAAATTAACAAGTCAAAAACCTAAAGAAATTGCACAATCTTCTGGAAAAATGGCAAATGAAATGAGAACGTAACGCGTAGATTAGTTCAACTCTAAATAAGGTCACGATATCTTGATAAAGACACAAACACGTGTTTGTAACAACGCACTATTCTTACTAACGTCATACTAGCTTGAATTAGCGATAACGTTAACGTTAGCGCATCTCTTACGGATGTTTGCAAGTTTATTAACCTTTGATTGTTGAAACAACGTGCGTAATTCTCTTGAAAATCAAACAAAAAAAAAACAACAACAACAAAATCATCATTGATAATCATCTAGTTATCGTTTTAATGATTTTTTTTTCAAGTTTTTGATTGGATTTAATGACAACAAAGATGATTTATTAGGATGATTTTAACACGAATTTCTCGATAGCTCCCTCTATTTACACATGTATTTTTAATTATACCTTTTGTTTTTATTTTGATAAGAATCCCGTTGTAAATAAAACAAAAATTAATTTTCGTTTGCAAGAAGGCAAAAAACCGAGTTAAGGTTATGTTCTATGAAATACCAACAAAAATGGCGGCCAAGGTGACATTCCACTACTAATTACAACTGAAAATTGAGGTTAAAATCGATTCAATGCCCCATTTTTTTTTCAATAATTCTACAATTCACCCAACAATGGGACACCTGTAGGAAGTGCAATTTTTGATTTTTATTAAAAAGAATTGGAATATTTATGAGAATTTTCCAAATTCTGTTTAAAAATAAAGAATAACAGCCACAGGCGACTAAATTCCAATTTTTTTAGTCTAAAAAAATAAAAGAACACAATTTTCAATTATTTCGACTGAATAATTAATAAAGTCTGCTAAATTGTTGCAAACATTGAAATTATATGGAATTTAGTTGGCTTTGATTTGTGTCTTAGCTTTATTCGACCACTTGAAATAGCGTACATTATCAACCAATCTACGACACTACCTACTAAAATCAAAGCCAACTATAAATACTAGATATTTGTATACAGAGTGATCCACAATTGCAGTCAGAATAGATGAATCTGTATATAAAACAGAGATAGCTATTGGCGGTTTATAGAAGTGAGACAATGATGGAAATATCGATAATTTGACCAACTGATTATTCACAAAGAATCAAACATGTTTAGTTTAATTCAATAATAAATAAAGAAAAAAATGATTATATATTTTAAGAAATATTTCAAAATATAGTAATAAGAATAAGTCTAAAATTATCACTTTAATTATTAACCTCACAATATGTAAATTATAATAATCTTATCAATTTCATTCATAGAATTATTTAATGAATTGTTGTTGCCATTTTTTCCACTCAACAACTACGTTTTTGTAATTTGATTGTTTCAATAAAGAAAAATTGATCTCAAATGGGTTGCTCCATTGAGGTTATTAATTGCGGTATCACCCTTTATTACAATAATAATAATAATAATAACAATAATAATAACAATGAGTGATAGGAAGACTTATTTTTGTTTATAATCAATAATATTAACGATAATATTTAATAAATTGTTGTAATAATTAAACAATAATAATAGCAATTATCGTAATTATTACGTAAAGAATTTTAATATCACAAAAACAGGGCCGTATTGTAGAAAATTCAATCAATTGAGTGTATGGTTAGCTTTATTGTTGCTACTATTACACTGTCGCCAATCAAACTCATAAAATTCTTTTATTATTATCGATAATTATCAAACACGATACTATAATGAGATTATTATAGACGCCAATATAGTTTCGAAATAAATCAAATGTAGGTGTCACTACTATCGTCTATACAATATCGTAGGTTATGTCCGATTCAAAATAGCCGATTGTCTAATAAAACAAATGATTGATATAAACAGATGAAAAAAAAACAACAGAAATTAAAAGCACAGCTGTTGTGATTTAGTAATAAAATCTCTCTATTTGTAGAAATCATCATCATCATCATCATTATGAATCGTATTTATTATGGACTTTGTATGGATTTTCCCCCTGTAATTCGTATTTTATCATAAAATTAATTAAATATTGATGTAACGATTATAATTTTTTTGTTAAGTTGTTTTTCCATCTATTTAGCGATCTAATATCAATATTTGTGTGAATTATTAGAGCTTTTAATGCAACCTAATTCTATAATCAATAGAATTATCAACCCTTTTATGCCGAAAAAAATTTGGATTTCCGGTAAAAGGTGCCGTTTAGAAGAGATCCGGTTTATATTGTGAGAATTTAAAATTTTCAATCATCTCCTCCATGGAATTCTTGTTTAATGTTATCGAATTAGTAACGACATGACTTTTATTGGCCATCTATTTAAAAATAGATAGCTAGATTGTATCCGAATAGAAGTGGGAGTGAAATAGAGAATTGGAAATTTGCATCAATTTTGCAATATTCACCGTAGATTTGATCGGATTTTTGAAGCGTAGGTTGCTGCAATTCCGTTAAAATAAAACAAAAAACAAAAGAGATGACAGAAAATCCAATGAAGTAAGCGGTGCAAAAAACAATATAAAAACAAAACATCATCTACGAATTGAGCAATAAGTGGAAATAATGATAAAGATGATAATAATTTAATCCAATTCTCTTATGATGTGGAAGAATCAAACTGTATAGAAGAGATTTATTGAAGCATCACCACCAATACTACCAACTGTAGAACAATAATTTTAATGAAATTTCCACTATTATGTAGTTGTTGATTGATGGAAATCATCTAATCCCACCTCATTTATTTTTTGTAATTGTTTTAATGATATTTAAGATGGAAAAAATCGATGAAAAGGGTTGATAATACGAATTTTCACACCCTTCAACCCAACAAAAATCCCATCAATCATCAACAAAATTGTTTTCGATCGTATAAGACGAGTGTGATGAAAATGAAGAAGAAGTAATTGGAATTAATCTAAGACGACACATTTTCCAGTAATTTCTTCGAATTGGTTCGATAAAGAAAAAATATTAACCAAAAAAGTATCAAATCGTCTTGCTATACGAATTTCTAGATGACCCGTTATTAGTGCGTTAGAAAACGAATAATTTCGGATCGACCGTTATCTTTATCGATTGTAGTCAAATTTTCTAATTGGTATGAATCATTAGATTTTGACCATCGGTATTTCCACGTAAAACAATTGAAATAAAACAAAATCAATTGATTTTCGACAAATTTCCAACAAAGTAATCAATGATTAACAATTGAACAATATTGCCTACTATGTCTAATTTGATTTCGTAATGAAATTTTCAATTAATACAACAATATTTTCGATCGACCAAATCAAAGACAAACGTTCTGATTTGAATAAAATTTTAAAACTAGTAGTTTAAATAATTATCATATTAATTTACTAATTAGTTTATTAATTAGTGTAGTATAGGTAAACAAGAGTAGGCTATGAATTATATTACAGAGCCTACTTTGTTATATGCAACAGATTAATACTATAACGGGTCATCGAAATCGGTTGAAAATTTCTATTTTAAGGTGAAATTATTGGAATTTTTTTGTACAAAAAAATGTCGAAAATTTTCTAAGAATAGAAATTCAATGTTTACCTATTCAATTAATACGAAATTGTCAAATATTGAGTAATAGATGAAGGTTGATAGTTTAAAGTCCGGAAATTTCGATGTCCTTTTATTCTCTATTTGTGTGAGATGGAGAGAAATTGGCGACCAGTTTCGGTTAAATTTAGAAAATTCATTGAAATTCATTAAAATTCACAAATCCAATTAAACAAATTTCGAATAAATTCGCCTGCTTATAATCGCATAATCAATTAAAAATTTGAGTAAAAATCGATTTTTTTTGTTCTTTTTCTTTTCCATTATTTTGGTTTTCTTTGAAAATAACAGAAATAAAATCCATTTCCGTTCGTTCGGATTGTTTTAATTTCCGGAAACCGTACAACAAAATATCAATCGTTATACCTCAGTAAAGACAAAACAATAAATTTCTAAATTTTCAGATTAAGCCACGTTCACAATTGGCTTTATAATTCTGTTATTATGTAAATATAGGATGATTCACTATTTCGGTTTTTTCGAGAGAGAGGAAATTCTCAAATTCTATGATAACATTGATAAGGATGATTTAGCGAGATTTTAACACAATAAAAGTCAAAATTCACACACACACCATTAATTAGAACGTTATCTTATATAATAAATGGAATTAGTGAGTCATCCTGTATGTAACAAAATACACAATATTATAGAGAATGTGAACGTACCCTTATCAATTCGCTTAAATAAATAATTTCCATCAATAGACAACTAGTGATAGATTGCAAAATTACTTTAAATCGTTTATAGTGATACAAAATCAACTTGACTCATTTTAAATTATAAATCGCAGTTGGCTATAATTACGTAATGTCATAGATTGTTTCATATTTTGCTAGATTTAACGTTTGTTAATGCATTTTACAAGTGTTCGAATGAAGCTACGACACTATTAAGTAAATTATCTTACAAGTAAACCTTACGAAGTCGAAACTCCCGATTTTGATGATTTTTGGTATATAAGTACTCCATTCTATTCTAAGGGATGCGTGTTTTGTCATTCGTGCCCATACGCAAGTTTAAGGGAGAAAATGGGGGTTGAAGTTACCCCTGCAAAATCGGTTTTTGTGCAATATCTCAAGAACGGTTCAATATTTTTCGATGATTCAAAAACTGAAAGAGAGACATTTGTGGGGGCTACAACGTGGTAGAAATCAATTGTCAATATCTTGTTGGGGGTAGAAATGACAGGCACTTATGTGCCGTTTTTTACGGTTTTTTGCAATTTTACACCCCATGGTAAAACATGCCAATACGAAATTTTTTGTAGTAGTAGAAAATTACAAAATAAAAGTTACCCGTTCGAGGGTTTTCCATTATTTTTAATTGTTACCCCATAAAAAATTATTAAGTGTTGTAACTTTAGGGGTGAATTTTGGCTATGTATATTATTTTTTGAAATCGTATTTACGTGAGTTTTGAAGACATTTGGAGTGCTTTTCAAATGATATATGAATGAGTACCCCAAACTACCCCTTAATGAATTATGCTAATCTGACTTTATGAAAAAATATTTTATTTCTATTAGTGATTCTACTCATAGTAATTATTTTATTTACCTTATCTAGTATATAATTATCCAATTTTTTATTTTAATTACTATTTCTACCAATTACAACCCCTTCCGAATTATGATAATATAAATTTATAGAAAAATATTCTATTATTCTATTTACAATTATTCTGGAAATTCCCTACATTTTACATATTTTCATATACGTAACAACTTGCTTATGGTCAGCAGTTGTTATAGTAAAGATAGATTTGGAAGAAATGTTCAAAGCAAAGATTTTGCTTGCACCATCTGCAGGTTACATTCACAATCGTCACATGTACGGCTTGTATGATAGGCTTTGAATGAAAAATCTGTAGAAAAATCTGGTCTTTCATTTAGAAATTCACTCTGGTACCACGCATATTTGAATAATTCTGTATATCTTGGGGAAGAAAACTGATTATGGACTGATTGTAGTTTAATTATGTTATCCCTTAAGTGAATATTACAATCATATCATGACAACAACACAGTGTTCGAGAACTGTTTAAGGAATTTCTTCTATTGGCGAAAGCCATAAACTTCTAGAGGTTGAATAAGTACAGTAGACCCCTTTGGTAAATTCATAATTTGACACATGTGGATAGTGGGACTATTTCATACAAGCCTTTGCTTTCTGCCCAAACAGATTTTGTGTTGCTGTTTGGGATGAACACTTTGGTAAAACACTCTTCAAATCGTTCTTTCGTCAAGTTACCAAATTTTGTTGCCATTATACATCATAATTCAGAAGGGGTTGTAATTGGTAGAAATAGTAATTAAAATAAAAAATTGGATAATTATATACTAGATAAGGTAAATAAAATAATTACTATGAGTAGAATCACTAATAGAAATAAAATATTTTTTCATAAAGTCAGATTAGCATAATTCATTAAGGGGTAGTTTGGGGTACTCATTCATATATCATTTGAAAGGTTCTTCAAATGTCTTCAAAACTCACGTAAATACGATTTCAAAAAATAATATACATAGCCAAAATTCACCCCTAAAGTTACAACACTTAATAATTATTTATGGGGTAACAATTGAAAATAATAAACAACCCTCGAACAGGTAACTTTTATTTTGTAATTTTCTACTATTACAAAAAATTTCGTATTGGTATGTTTTACCATGGGGTGTAAAATTGCAAAAAACCGTAAAAAACGGCACATGAGTGCCTGTTATTTCCACCCCCAACAAGATATTGACAATTGATTTCTACCACGTTATAGGCCTCACAAATGTCTATCTTTCAGTTTTTGAATTATCAAAAAATATTGAACCGTTCTAAAGATATTGCTAAAAAACTGATTTTGCAGAGGTAACTTCAACCCCCATTTTCTCCCTTAAACTTGCGTATGGGCACGAATGACAAAACACGCATCCCTTAGAATAGAATGAAGTACTTATATACCAAAAATCATCAAAATCGGGAGTTTCGACTTCGTAAGGTTTACTTGTTAGTACACCCTGTGTATATTGGATATAAAGTGGTTCTAATTGAATATTAGACGTAAAGACGGTGCAATTAACACAATTTTTGTCCATTTTAATTGACTTTTACGTAAAGATCTGAGCAATAAAAGTATCACTTCTTGTTCTATAATTGAATTTTTCATTCGATCTTTCATTTTAAATTTTTCTCCTGCCTTTAAATTACACTGTAGTATTACTAATGTAGTAGTTTTTGTATTATTACCATTATTAGGCCCTTTATCATCCCAACAAAGTGTGTGTGTGAGTGTATAAAAGACAGGAGTAGAGAGTAAAAGGCACTATAATCGTATGTGTAGAGAGTATGGTAGTTAGATTACATTGAACTGGAAATCAAGTTTCAACTTGTTTGGTATGCATAAAAGCTTTTACGTTATATCAAACTCGACTATACTTGCTCACTATGTACAAAAAGCTATCTTAAATTTAATTTATTAAGGCTGTACCTTTACCTAAATATTTATAAATATAGGTGGGTAAGTTTAAAAGACAAGAAGTGTAAATTGGAAGAACGGTGTTGTGTCTATCAATCATGTAAAATTCATAGAACGTTCACTTTTTAATTATTATTAACAAGACAGTTAAAAGTGGTAAAGTTATTAAAACTTTAAAATTTATACAGAATGTCTCGAAATTATGTGAGTGTGAAATTATAACAACACCCCCTGTCATTTATTTAAAACACATGAACAAAAAACAAAACCCGGTAGTATGATGAGAATTTCGTTCGCAATTGGCTATGAACTCGGTCACGTATTGTCGTAGATTAATTAAGAGACACTTGAAAATTCTATTTATGTCAAATTTACCGATATATAGCCAACTAAGCGATAAATTACCAAAGGACATCAATTAGGGGTTGAAACAAATAAACAAATTCTAAACTAGTTTTGATGTGTATTCCGATCTACACCCTCAATTAGTCTCTTTTATAAACAGAACTTCTATCTCACTCTTTACCATTCCATCTGGTGTATAATTGAAAAGAGACAACAATAAAACAATCGTTAAATATTTATCGATGTTATGGTAACGAATCGCCTAAAGTTCAAGAATACCAATATCGATAAATAAACAGAGACATCTATAGAGAAATCGTATGAAATACGATTAGAAAACTGTAATTGTGATAATTTTGGAAATTCTCAACTATTCTACCGTATTTTCTTTCCATAAAATCTCAAGAAACAACATTGTTGATTTTAATTTGAAATTGTGGCAGATAAAAATCATACGATATTCCGTTAAAAACCGGAAGCAATGTGTAACGAAATGGAAAATTAGAAATAACAGAATACAAGTGGAAAATTGTCAGGAAAAATCAACACTGTATTGCATTAAAAAAAAAAGAATAACGAAAAAAAAATCTTACCTAACTAGATCGCGTCCAACTTTAGTATAATAGCGCGCCATCTATGTTCGTTTCCAAACAACCAACAAATGCAAATTTCAACGTGCAGTATACGCTTTAAATCTAAAACAACAGGATTATTGGATTATTGTGAAAAGAAAATAAGGGAAGGGAAGAATTTATGAGAAAAATTACAAGAAAATTTTAACCCAAAACGATTTTATTTCATTTGTTTTGCTTTTCCTGTGTGTATTTGATTTTTATTTTTATTTATTTTAATTTGGATTATAAGACAGAGCAAAAATTACATTATTTCAACTATTATTTGAATTAAATCTGTATTGTTTCTTTCTTTTTTCAACAAATACAAAGTTATATCTTGCATCACTCATCTGTCTATCAATTTCTCTATTGAAATTTTTTTTGTCGATGGTTATTTTGTCAATTGTTACAATCGATTTACACCCGCACCCTTTCAAAAGAAAAAACCAACGGGGGGTGTAATTTTAATGATTTTCTAATAATTTTATCGATAATTGAAAGAATTAAATAAAGAAAAATCATCCGAAAATTAGAGCGAAAATTAACAAATTTACAACAATAGAAGTGAAATTAAACATTTATAGATTTTGTTTATCGAAATAAAAATGAATAAAGAAAATCTATAAATTGTCGTAATTTTAATCGAAAAATTGGTGCCAAATTTCCAAAAAAAGTCTCGAATTAATTCAAATTTACAACAAAAATTACAACATGAAACAATGTCGAGTAATTCTCCTTCATAGTAGGCTGTGATTTGTGAACGTAGGTCCGTTTATTGTTACAGCCGTTTGTCGGTAATTGATTAAAACTTTCTAGTATTTCAAATGAAAGGCAGTAATCTGCATTACCGACAAGCGGTTGAAACAAGAACTAGACTTACGTTCACCAACTCATAGCCTACCACGATATAAGGCACCTTTTATAACTTTTAAAGATAATTTTGTTGATTTTCATGAAGAAATTGAGAAAAATCTAGCTGCATCTTTTAACATTGTAGAATTTTTATTTACGAAAAAACAGGCGAAAATTATAATTAAAGAGGTTTCAAAATTGAAGATAATGGAATGATGAATTTTAATCAAGAAGGCATGTTGTAAAAACGAAATTTAGTTCAAAGGGAGGTGGGAAACAACTCCCTTAAAGTTTCCGAATGGGAGAAGAAATAAAGCCGGCTTTATTTCAATGATAAAGATGATAATGATCATGATAACTATCAGTCTACATTTTAAAAATTGCACCCTATTATCAACTTTTGTTTGTTTTTTTTTTCAATCAATAAACAGAATTTGTTTCAATTCAACTATTGTTTTTAGTATTTAAAAAATAACAAAATGATCAGTCGTATTGTCTAACTTTTTAACGAGTCGTTACCATGACAACTGGCTCTTTAAACACAGCTCGATCTCACTCTTTACCATAAAATAGTTGTTGTTGTTATGGTAACGAATTGATGAACAGTTACAGAAGGCGACTATTTTATTGTTTGCTGAATGGAATCAAAGGAAATGGGATGAAATTTTTTATATATTTGTTATTATTATTATTATTATTATTGTTGTTGTTATTCCTTGTTTTTACCAAAAAATTACCTAAACAATCCACCATCACCAACAATTACCGCTAAGGACTCGGCCCATGTTGTTGCTGTTGTTGTTGTTGATGTTGTTGTTGTTGTGGTGGTGGCAATAGAACTGGTATAGGATGTTGTGGTGGTGGTGGTGGCGGGGGTTGTTGTAAATATTGCATACTTTGCATCATATGCGGTTGTGTTGGTAACAATGAACACATAAATGGATATTGTGGATGGCCTTGATGTTGTTGTTGTTGCTGCTGTTGTTGTTGTTGTTGTTGTTGTTGTTGTACAGCTACCGCTGCTGCTACAGCGGCTGCTTGATATTGTGCTGCTACCGATTGTTGTTGTTGTTGTGATGATTGCTGTTGTTGTTGTTGTTGAGCAACAGCAGCTGCTGCTACAGCTGCCACAGTTGGTGGTGCTGATGTTGGTGGTTGTTGTTGTGATTGTTGTTGTTGTGTTTGTTGTTGTTGTTGTTGTTGTTGTGTATATTGGGGTGGTTGTCCAGGACTTGGTGTATTCGATGGATTCGGTGGTAAATATTGAATTTGTGGTGGTGTTTCATACATACGAATTGTTGGCATTTGTTGATAACCTTGTGGATTGATACCAGGTGGATAAATGAATGGTTGCATTGGTGCTGGTGCTAATAATGGTTGGCCTGTTGCTGCTGCTACTTGCATTTGAGATGTTACATCCGTACGCATTTGACCCATTGGTACTAAAAAATAAATAAATACATAAAAATAACTGAATCAAGCTACGACTCTATTCAAACAAACAGTATTGTAGCTGTCAATTCTAGTAAAGTATGAACCAAGTTACGATTCTTTGTAACAAAGGCTTATGCTTATCTATACAAAGCCTACTAGATTTCTCATCACTTTTTAAAATGCTTAAATATAAATCAAGCAACGACTTTACATAAGCAATGAAAAATTTAACGAGCTTTCCTATTTCAGCATTTGACCCATCGGTAATAAAAATAAATAAAGATATAAAAATAATTGAATCAAGCTACGACTCTACACAAACAAACAGTATTGTAGCTGTCAATTCTAGTAAAGTATGAACCACGTTACGATTCTTTGTAACAAAAGCTTATCTATCTACAGAGTGTAGAACATTATATCGTAGTAACTCATGACTTCGTGAGCGTAGGTCAGCTTCTTGTTTCAGTTTAATAATCTGCATTACCGACAAATTATTGAAACAAGAGCATGTCGGTAATGCAGATTACACAGTTGAAATAAGAAGCTGATCTACGTTCATAAAGTCATAGGCTACTGCGAGTTTAAATAATGTTGTACACCCTGTAAGCAAAGCCTCCTAAATTTCTCATTACTTTGTTGTAAAATACAGGCATTAAATATAAATCAAACAACGACATTTCATTCAAATAATCAGACCTATAATACCAACGGCAAAGTACTGAAAAATCTAGCAAGCTTTCCTATTTCACTCTATCGTTGGCTATGATTTCGGTAAGTTTACATCAATATGAATCAAGCTACGATTTTGTGTAACAAAGAACGCTTATCTAGACAAAGCCCACTAGATTTCTCATCATTTTTTAAAATGCTTAAATATAAATCAAGCAACAATTCTACATAAACAATGGCATTTGATCCTAATGATCAGATCTACAGGGTGTATGTACAACGCTATTTAAGCTCACAGTAGTCTATGAGTTTGCGAACGTATGTCGGTTTCTTGTTTCAACTAAATAATCTGCATTACCGACATCCTCTTGTTTCAATAGATTTTGTCGATAATTTAGACAACACAGTTGAAATAAGAAGCCGACCTACGCACTGTATAATACAGCAAAATACTGAAAAATCTAGCAAACTTTACTATTTCACTCTATTGGCTATGATTTCGATTAGGTTACAGCAATATGAACCTAACTACGACATTTAAGCCAACTATTTTACATTTAAGCAAAAATTAGCAATCGTGTTAAAAATAGAATACGAACTTTTCCGTATACGATTGCCTTGCGGTTGTGGTTGATATTGTGGTTGGCTTGTCATCACATAACAATTCGGCATCATTACAGTACTAACGGGCATATGTGATGGACCACCTGGACCACTCACTGTTGCTGCTGTTAAATAAGGACTATGACTTGGTGTTTGTGGTGTATGTGGACGACTTGCTGATGGAGTACTCGGCGATCTAAACAATTAAACAAACAAATAAAACCGTGTTGATTGTAAACTCTAATCTAGATAGAACACGGAATAGAACAAACCTAGGTTGGAACGGTTTTGCAGCTGGATTCAAAACAAACTCTTTAGCATTCGGATTCAATGTTGATTTCTTTAATGTATTTGTAACTTTATCTAGAACCTCTTGTTGTTGTTGTTGTTGATGGGGCGAAATCGATTGTTGTGGTGATGTTGATTGTTGTTTTGTTACAACAGGTGTTGTTGTTGTTGTTGTTGTTACATTTGCTGTAGTTATAGCTATTGATGTTGTTGTTACTGTTGTTGTTAAAGTTAACGGTTGATTTGTTGTTGTTGTCGTTATTGTTGCTGTTGTCACTGGTATTATTACAGGCGTTGCTGTTGTTGTAGTTGTTGAATCAATTATAACACTAGGAGTTTGATTTATTTGTTCATTCTTTTGTTGTTGTTGTTGTTGTTGTTGAGTTGGTGTTGTTTTTAATTTAAAATCATGCCCGAATGTTTGCAAATCTTTAATATCATCGCGTCTTTGATTTGGCGTTTCTTGTTGTTTTATTTGTTCCGGTTGTTGTTGGTGTTGTACTGATTGTTGTTGTTGATGAATTAAATTCGGATTGTTTTGATAAACATTCCTTGATCTCTGTTGTTGTTGTTGATGATTTTGATGTTGTTGCTGTTTAGTTTCACCATTAATTTGCGTTTTAACTTGATGTAATTGTTGTCTTTGATTAATCGATTGATTATTATAACCATGTTGTTGATTATGTATCGAATGTGAACGATTATGATTCGATATTTGTTGTTGTTGTTGTTGTTGTTGATGATGATGTTGTTGTTGTTGTGGAATAACCGGCGATGTATGTTGTTGATGTTGATAATTCATTGTTGGATTCGTTTTCGGTGTTATTATCGATTGATTATTACTATTATTACCACCACTACTATTATTATTGTTATTATTATTATTATTATGATTATTACTATGATTATGATTATTATTGTTGGGTATAGTTGAAGGTGGTGGTGTACTTCGTACTAATTTACCAGAATTTTGATTCTTCCGTTTAGCTGGCGGTATGTATTTATCATTATTTTGTTCTTGATTTGTTGTCGCTGTTGTTTGTGTTGTTGATGTTGTTGTTGTTGTAACTGGTCGTACAACTGCAGCAAAAACAGCCTCCTCATCACCATTCTCTAATTCTAAACGGGCTTTATGTTGTGGTTGATTCTCAATTTCGTTCGCTATCTGGGCTGCTTTCGCTTCGGCCTCTCTATAAATTTATTACAAAATCAACCAATTAAAACCAATAACAAAACAGAATAAACTGTAATATGAACGTATGTCGTTTATTTCTTGTTTCAAGTATTTGTCGATAATGTAGATTATTGATTCGTTAATCTGCATTACTGACAACAAGCGGTTGAAATAAGAATCGGCCATACGTTCATAAGGATAATAAGAGAAACCAACTTATAATCAGCTGAATCCATATGCCTCAATTGTACCGTATAACCTTTTAATGAATGATCAAATGTACTCGTTACACCATAATCTTGTTCATTCTTACGGAACATATCATTAGCATCCCAACCATTTGCATTCTCCAATTCTAAATTATCATTATTACCATTACATGATGAATCCATCCATGGTTCTAATTCTTTCTCATCTAAATTCTTATAATTGTTATTATTATTACTACCAATATTATTACTATTATTGTTATTATTGTTGTTGTTGTTGATATTTTGTCCACCATTTAAACGTTGCGATATTGCTAAATCGGTTTGGAAAATATCACGTGTTGGATAATCTAAATCAACATCTTTTGCTTCAATTGTTACAATATCTTGTGGTTTAAAAATTAATTTATCAACTAAACTATCAGCAATTAATGTTGAATTTGGATTATCGGGATTATCGACACGGGCTGCCACTTCAATTACCACTTCGAAATTATGCGAAAACGTCTTAAATACACCTAGAAATAACCAAATTGAGTTAATTTTCAAGGCCAATTAAAAGAATAAATGTGGAACTTTAGAAGAAATTAAAAGAAATACCTTCCCATACACGTCCAGAGGCAGTTTTTATACGCACAGTATTACCAACTTGTAGCGTACAAGCGTGCATAAAATGGCAATTACCATAAACACCCTCAACGGCCACCGATCTAGTTCTCTGTGCCCTGTAATTAATTAATAAAACAATAAAAAAATTAATTACAACAAAAACACAACAACAATTATCATAACCTCATTTTTTCGATTGTGTTTTGTTTATTTACCACAATAACTTACATCATTTAATTTCCCGGGATTTTAATTTAATTTTCTTTATTTTAATAAACATTATTTCAATTAATTGTTGAATTAATTAATTATTTAATTAATGTATAAGTGATTAAAGTTTTGTTGTAAATTAAAAAAAAAACGTCAACAAAAGAACACAATGGCCGACTAACTTCATACCGAAAGGCCGCCAACTGTCAACTTTACTCAACAAAATTACTAAATTTTAGTGAAATCACTAGAATAGCCATTGTTCTGCAATTTTTTTTCGTAATTTTTTTACATTTCTAATTCTAATTAAATTAAATTGATTTAAGTAATTAATACGAACCTAGGTGGGCCTCGATTCTTCCGTTTATTGTTCATATCACCACCGTTACCGTAATGGCCGGTATTATCTCTAATCCTCGTTGGTACCGGAATTTTGGAAAATTTTCTATAAAATCCCCTTAACGATAAAGAATTGGAAAAATTCAATCCAACAATTGAACGTATAGACTTTCCCAATTGGATTACAATTGAAAAATCCGAAAATTGACGGCGATTTTCATTAATTTTCGCCAAAAAAAAAACAATCGACACGGATTACGAATCGATTAGATTCTCTATTGTGTTAACACACGGAATTTCCAACAAATTAATAAACACGCGCAGTTATTCAACAATTCAACCCGGAAAACTCGCAAAATTAAAACAACACTTGATTTTCGCCGATTGATTGTGTAACGAAAACAATCAATGCAATTCAACAATTTTGCCGTCTAGAAAACGTGCAATTTAAATCAAATCACGTTGAAGAAAACTCAATTTGACGGTTTTCTTCAATTTCCCGATAATTTTACTCTTATTTTAAAGACTTTTCCAATAATAAAAATCACTAGACTTGACTTTAAGTCTGTCTGTCAAAATGACTGACTGATTGACGTTGATCGAGCATGCGCATTAATATTTATAGATAGCGCTACTTGTACACACTTTAGCGGTAAATTTGAATTTATTGATGTGAAATAATCAATAATTATAAACATGCGCTTATTATAAACGCGAATTATAAACTTGAATTGTAACACCTGTTGGTCTCATCGAAATTTTGAGAATATTTCTAATTTTTAGTGAAAAGGCGAAAATTTCGAGGTATTAACAAGTTAAGCGATTAAACATTTCGATTGTGATAAAATTGATAACAATTTTATAAAAATATTGAAATTTATATTGAAATTAAGTGTTTAAATGCCGATACAGATGCTGCTCTACTTTAGTCATTATAATCGAATATTTTTGACAAATTATTGGAATTATCAATTTTATCAACTTTCCTGTTAAAAAAATCAATAATTTTAATTTATTATCATTAAATAATGCCAATTTTATTGATAGTTTGTTTAAAATTGCCGCCAATTCGTAGTAATTTTAAAGTCCATTAGTTGGCGCAATTGAGAAACTTCAGCCAATCAAATTCATCTGAAAACGCGCGTCTCAATTTTGATTTGAAATTGGCTAAGGCTGCGCACACATAAATCGTCAATTTATAAGAGTGAATTCACACGGCAACTAATCGATTGTTATCGATTTTCCAGATGTCTTCGCCAACTTTCCGACAATTCAACGACGAAATCAACGAATTCTACAATTATTTAAAAGCCAACAACTATACGGATGAGGAAATTCGTGAAATTTTCCAACCTATTTCAATAAAACCATCGAAAAATTTCAAATGGTTCTTATCAATTTGTGTATTATCAATTTTGTTGATAATTTGCGTGTATTTATTGTTGTCTTTTGAGACGATTTCCTGGAATTTATCGGCAATAATGCGAATTTTCTTGATAAAATTGCTACCGTATTGGAATTGGACGGGATTAAAGAATCAAGAGTGTTTAATCAAGGATTTCCCGTGGAGTTTCTCGACGAAATTCAACGATAACGAGATGAAATTTGATAATTTCAATTGCGAATTGTGTGAAAATTTGGAAATCATCGATGTTTATAGGAGAATCGATAGCGATTTGCTTGAAAATCGCTATATAAATCTCGATATTCCCGTTATTATAACCAACAATTCAATCAATCTTACCGATACGATATCGATGATTGATCAAATCGTATCCGATCCGATCTTGATCGAATCGTATCCGTGTAGTTTGGGTACAAATTTAGCAAAAACTCCAGTAACAATCGGTGAATTATTAGAACAAACAGGATTATTTGACAGTTTTTTTGTACATTTTCAAAATTGTAACTATGAATCGATGAAATTATTTCGAAAATTTCTATTGAAACCGAAATATCTACCACAGAATCTATCGCCGATTCAATACAATTGGCTATTGTGGAATTTCAATTATAATACGACAACTTTTAAAAGAGTTGATCTGTTGGAAAGCGTCATAGTGTATGGACAGCTTTATGGTCGGAGTTTGTTGCGATTATCGCCACGATTTCGAGTGCGATTCGATCTGTGAACGATTCGATATCGAATTGGAGAGTGATGAGATTCTAATTTTTACAAATTTATGGAATTTCGAATATAAACCGAATGGTAATGAGAGTTTGGCGGTAATTTTGGAAATGCATTAAAAGATTGACAGTTGGCTGTGTTTGGAACGTAGGCGCACTTTGAAACAATCGACAACTATTATTGGCACTGTTACCAACTGTTTTTCAGTTGTTCATCAATTTACTTTATTGTGTTTTCTGTTATAAATATATGTAGTAGTAGTTGATAATACTAATAATAATAATAGTAATGATAATTAATAATAATAACAATAATGATTAAATAGACCAGACTACACAATTTCTGCTATGAAAAGTCAACTATTTTGAAAATATTACCAAAATAAGATACAACAAAAGAAAATCCCCTAAATTATAAAATATGATTAAGGCTGGTTCATATTGATTTATACAAAATTAACAACTGTTAATTTTACAATAATTAACAAATATAACAAACAACAAAACAAGAAAACTAACGCAAATCAATCAATTTGTAGATTTTTCAAGATATTCTCATCGAATTTATTCGAATTATTATTATTATTATTATTGGTACCAGTTAAAACACCCCACCATGTTGTTTTCTTTAAACGTTTCGCCTCATCCGCTCGAAAATGGATTGTCTCTTTCAACCATTCGGTATATTTCATTTTTAAACATTCCGTTTCTAAAATTAATTCGTTAACTGAGGGTGCTTCACCACCATAATCTTCCGGTAGGATTTCTTGTGGCACCTCATCTGGTACATTACCTTTATGGAATTTGACCAAATTCAATAATTCCGATTTAACCAAAGGTAGAATGATGCGCATTATATGATGGATCCAAGAGGCTGTATTGACCACATGGATGGCTTTAAGACGGGCCGGATGGGCTTCCTATAACACGAATTACAGTTACAATTGTGGTTTGAATAACACGATAGTTTTTATTACTTGAATATAGACCATGAATGTACGTAATGGTTGTAGACTGACTCTAGCCAAATGGCCAATTTGTACACCTTTCATATCGAAAATTACCACATAACCATCAACTAGACCATCCTCCGATATTACCACATCATTATACATACAGAAACCTTTAATAGCATCACTAAAGACTAGTTTGGTTGGATCTGGATCACGGACGCTGTACAATAGAACACGGTGACCTTCTGGTGTTAATTTTGGTAAACGTAATAGATTCCTATTGATTAGAACGAATTAGAATTCGTGTAATTTGAGGGATCGATGGTACTTACGCTAGTGTCGATATAGTTTCAATACGTTTCGATGTTGGATCACGATCATTGAATACAGCCGGACTATTGGCACGTATTGTAAAATAACTTTCAATGGCACTCTTTGTCTTATCAATATGATAATAACAGGCATGTAGAAATAAATAGATATAGTCGTCACTAATTTCCGGTATATGTGGTTGGGAATTTAACCTAAAAATAACACGAAAACAACGTGTAAACACACCTTAAACTCTAACAATAAGTGTATAATTAGTAGTTGGCCATGCTTTAATTGGGTAGTAAAGTGTCAACAAAGTTACCTATGACTCTATTGAGCAAAAACATGGCCAACTTTGAGTCTAAATCGTTTGAAATAATAATAATATGTATCGTTATTGAACGCCAGTACTGTATATTGCCAAATAAAATTGATGTTAATACTAAAGGTCGGTTCAGATGAATATATTCAAATATTACAATTATTATTCAACAATATTCGCACAGATAAATCGTAATTATAACTTTCTCTGTGTCTCATTTCGCTTTTAAATAAGCTTATATTGTATGTAATTACTAATTACATAAGAAATTGATGTTAGACGTATGTCGAGTGTTTATGTTTTGTAAAGAAAGTTGAATAGAAGGCACGCAGACTGTTTTTTTTTTTTTTTTAATTTATACAGGAGAGAAAGTTGTATTTATTTAATATTTGCTCTTTCAAAGAATATTTGCAAAATAATCGAAATGATTAGAAATAATTAATAATAATAATAATAACTATGTTATTATATCATAATTGACGTATGTCTTGAATAAAATTCAATTAGAAAATTTATTAATTAAAATAGTATTATTGTAAAACTTTCAAATTAATCAATAAATAATTTCACTTTCTTTTAAATCCTTATTAAAAGCCGTATGTCTTGGCTTTATTCATCGATATAAAACAAAATTCAAAGCCTACTCTTTACAAAAAAACAAACAATTCTCTAAAGTTGAATTTATAGGGAAATCCGACAGTTTGTCTCAAATTAATTCATAAATTCTGTATCATAGCCTACTGTTTTTGCAAACAATAATCTAAAGCTACTTTCACAAGAAAACAAAGTCACTATATCCGTATTTCATAGCCTACTATGGACAAAATTCAATTAATCAACAAATTATATTTTCATAATAAACAATAACATAAAGTTAATTGTTTTATAATTAATAATTAACGTAATTTTATGTTTTTGTTTGTTGTTAAAATAATTAAGACGTCAACTGTTTTCTTGAATTGAAAACATAAACATTCATTGAAAATGATGTGCTGTTTACACCGTTGATTAGGTGTTGAGAATGATACTTTACTTACAAGTTGGCCATGAATTTATCAAAATTCTACAGTAGGCTGTGCCTTTTTGTAACGTAAATCATAACTTGATTCGAATCGAATAAACAAATGAATGAAATCCATGGCTTACTGTTCGATTGAATTAAAATCGAATCGAGCGGGAAATTTCGATAATCCAATAAAAATTCCGATAAACTTTCACTTTCCCTCGGTGTTATTATCCGAATCGATTTTGATCACTTTCCATTCATCAAAATCAAACTTATTCGGCAAATTTTAATTGAATTAATTCGTATTTTCCGTTTGTAAAAACAATTTTATTGTCGTCGTCTATTTAGCAAAAATAAAAATAAAAATAAATCATCTCTACGAAAATCGGAACTTTCTACAAAATAAACTTGAACTAGATATGATCCATATGTTGGACTAGTTTAACGCGGGCAAAAAATTGTTAAAATTCGACAATTCTAATAATTTAGTTGTAAAAAACAAGAGCAGTCTTTGTTTACAATTTTTGCAATAAATAAATAATAAAAATAAACCTTGATGAAATGCAAAAAATTTGATCAAAATATTATTTTTATAACTAGAACTGTTGAAATAATAATAATAATAATAAACGGAATGCTCTATATTACAAAATTAATCAAATTTGTTTCTATTTACAGGTGTAAACTTAGAATTGTTGTTGTTTGTTTGTTAAGTAAGAGTTACGACATACGTTCGATCTTTCTGAAATTAATTGCCTCATTTCTACACGATTACAAGATGGAACTCTTCTAAAACAGCATTGAATTAAGGTTGTTGTAATGTTTGTCGATTGTTTAAATTCAATTTTTTTTTGTGTTTTTGAAAACTGTATCGAAAAAGAAACAATTGCTCTATTATAAAACTCACCATTGGCGTATTTTATGTAATTCCTTCTGTCGATTTTCGGGTTGGTTTCTTAAGCCATCAATGAAGGGATGCTGGTGTTTTAAAGCCATAATTTCAAAAACACTACAAATCGAGAGTTTGCTGTCAATTTTTAATTTGCTGATATTGTTCCGTTGTCAGCAAATCTCGATTGAAAATAACAAACACGCTAGGCAGAATTTCTGCGCTTATTGCAACTTTTCCCCAAACGTTTTTATTTTCTAATTTGTGAAATAATAATAAAGTTCGATTTAAGTAGTAAGTGTTGAGGAGGGGCTGGGTGGAGAGGTGGTGGATTTGAAGAAGAAGAAGAGAGGGCAAAAAAACAACAACAACGAAATTGGTGCGTTTGTTGTATTTGTGTAATAGAAAATGAAAGTTTTCTTTTATTTATTCGTCAATTGATTTCCTTCCTAATTGATGAATTTCGAATAAATCGTGCAGCATTGCATTTTTTCAAATACTCTTCTCTATAAAGAGTCAAAAGGGTAAGTTTTGTTCTTTACAATTGTTGAAACTCAAAAAAACTGAGGATTTGATTTTGGTTAAAAAGGGTTAAAATTTTTAGCTCCCCAATTCTCCAAGAATTGAATCTCGTAAAGATTTGATTTGAAAGTTGAAGTATTGGCGCTAATTTTGTAGAAATTTACAAAAATTCTTCGTCCAAAAGCTTCAATTCTAGGATTTGAATACAACAAACAGTTTTGGCCCAAAAATTCTGTTTTTCGATCTAATTTTTCAAAATTTTGATGAAATTAGCGTCAAAGTCCCTCACAAAAAAGCTTCAATACTTGATAATTTCCAAATTAGCCCCCTTTAACAAATAAATCAGGGTTGTTCAAAGTCCTCAAACTGTTATCTTCAAGTTTATTCCATTTGAAAATCGGCAAAAATAGGCCAACAACATTGGTAAAAAGTTCCCCTAAATCCGTCAATAACACGTGTAGTCAAGTCAAGGGCGCAAAAAGACAAAAATTCTATACTTTTGCTCTTTTCGACCGGAGGATACCCAACGAGAAAAACCGGTTCCGGCCAATGAAAAACCACACCAGTTCACTAACACTCCTCCATAAACATAGCATTGGAGGGAAAACAAAACAAAACAAAAAAAAAAAACAGATGAAATGACGCAAAATCCAGAAATTTTACGACATTAACGTTAACGTTAATTACATTTTTATACGAAATTGTAATAAATTTTAAAGAGAGATAGAAGAATTAATTATAATTAAAAAAAATAATAATAACGATGGAAATTCTACAAATTCAACTCAACCTTGTACGATGTCCATTAGAACCCTGGATATTTATAATTAATCAGTGGCGTACTCTATTTAGGGTGTTAGTAGATTGTTTGTTGATTAACGATTTTATACTAGTTACGCCACTGTTTAATCGTAAATAAATTATTAATTACTATCGTTAATTTATCAATTATTTCGTCAATACATGTGAATTCTAATGAAACGATCTCCAATGATAAATTACAACAGCATAATTCTTAATAAATTGGAACTAATTAATAATTTTTTTCTATTTTTCTGGAATTAATTAAATTTTTAAAACAAAACAAAAATTCCAATCGTCGAAGGACTTATTGCACCAAAAAAAAAAACAAACTTGCATAGCAGTCTTTGTTGTTTGTTTCGATTTAATCTGGAAACAAAACAGCATCTCTACTCAATATTATCAACTTTAATCAAAAAACAAAGAAAAAGAAAACTAAGTAATTAAGTAGGCTATGATTATTATTTTTTGTTTGTTTTACGTAAAACAATTACGTCGAAATTAATAATTTACGCTCTCTTTCTTGTCCTGTCAGTCCAAAAAAGTTTTGCAATTGATTTTAATTTAATTCAATTAGAAATTCGATCGAGTTGGCTATACTTTTCAACAAATGCCAAATTTTGTAAAATAATATGAACCAAGCTACGACTATATGAAGTTAAAACACAGCCAACTTACTAAAAGAAAAAATTGTTAGATCTTAAGGCTATTCTACACTAACAACAATCTCTAGATTAACACGCATTCTTAATATTACACTGTAAATTAGAGCACTTCCTCAATATTAACCCTAAAGCAAATTTGAGACAAAAAAAAACGGAAAAAACAAACGAAATTAAATCCTCCATTGAACTGTAAACTGGGCCAATTTGATTGTAATTTCGGTTTAAACATTGAGTAATTAACACCTAAAGGTAGTCACGAAACAAAACAACAAGAAAACAAAACAATTACATCGATTTTTCCAATGGAAATTCGATTTATACACGAACAATTTTCTTAACTACTAATTATTTCGATATTACCAACAAAAACAAAAAAAAAAAAACCTACAGTGTGATGGTATTTTAAATTGCAGTTGGCTATGCGTTTCAATTGAATAAAACAAACAAGCGAATTTAGATAAAATAAACATTATAGAATCGGTATAACATTAGTAATTTTAAATAAATCACCCTGTATTTGGATAATGGGTACTAATGATAATAATGATGAAGATAAAGTAACAATTACAATAACATTAATTGTTACTTTACTTCATTTATTCTCAGTATAATTATTGTTTATTTCATTATAAAAAATAAATGATTTGATAAATTAACAATTGAGAACTTCATTGGCTGTCAACTTTTCGATGGAACACCTTGTATATTCATTAGATTCTCTACGATAATTCACCTTATAGTTGGCTATGAGTTGATGATGTAATATCACAGATTGCTTGATCTTTTACTATATTTGACATTTGGTAAATGTCCGACGCAATCTACGACACAACGTTTCAAATCCATAGCCAACTATGAGGTAAATTACCACGGTATACTCTGTGTAAATCAATGACTACCTTGATTTATACGTATCGATTCAGTTTTGTTTTTTTTTTTTTTATTTAATTGTTGATTACGTGAATAATCATTTATGTTAATTAATTACAATATCAGAGTATTTATATTTTCATGGACGATTTGTTGATTTGCTTTGCAGTTGCAAAAATGTCGTTGTCATATCAATTTCAAATTGGAACAATTTTAAATCAACAACGTACCAAACAAGAATTCATTGATTTTATTAAAAAATGGCTAATTGATGAGAATTATCCGAAAATTTGTGATGAATTAATTGTTTTATTCTTATTGTCGTGTGTTAATAATTTGGAATTAACGAAAAAAACAATAGAAGCTTATTTTCGTATAAAGAATCAAGCACCGGAAATGTTCAATGATCGCGATATCGATCACGATGATTTGCAGAAATCCATCAATACAATGTAAGTTTTCAAATTTACAACACAGTAGGCTATGTCTTTATTATAAAATATTGTCGTAGCTTAGTTCGGATGCTAGTAACTTTTATATGTCCAATAAAGCATAGCCTACTAAATCTTGTGAAATTCTCAATTGCTGAATTTTTCTGTAGAATTGCAGCAAGTCTACCTGTACGCACCGATAGTAATGACGTCATCCATTTCTTTAAATTACAAAACACCGATTACAGTCAATTCGAATTGATACCGACGATGAAAATCGCCTATATGCTAGTTGATATTTCATTAAATAGAAATCCACCGGATGGTTTAATTGTTTTAATCGACGTTAAAGGGGTAAATATCGCCAATGTGTAACTACCCTAAATTGTAGATTATTTGTTTTTAAATATGCTCCATCTAGTGGAGAATAGAGTAAGTTCTATTCAAATTGTAAAGTTATTGGAATGTGCGCCATCTGGTAGATGGTAGTTAAAGTTCAATTCGAATAGTATTAAAGGCGGGTTCTCACTTGTTGCAGTATAGTATAATGCATTTGACTCGTATCAAAATGGGTGCAATTAAAACATTCTTTCAATTTTTACAAGACGGTTTCCCGATGCGTATGAAAATGATACACATTCTAAATGCCAATTGGATCTTTGAGAAGACAATTAATATGGTTAAAGTGTTTATGAAAAGTGAATTATTACAACAGGTATTGAATTTAATTTCAATTTTAAAATTTAATTTTGGAAATAAAATTTGATTATAGTTGAAAATTCATCCACCTAGTATCGATATGAACGATTTCTATCGTGATTATATTCCGGCTAAATGTCTACCGAAAGAATATGGGGGTGGATTACCGGATTGTTATGAATTAAATCAGCGGACAATTGAACAATTTCGAAATTTGAAAGAATTTTTTATTGCCGAAGAGAAGATGCGTCTTGAATTCAAATTTTAGACTAGTGAAATTTGACAAATTCCTATGGTAGACCAAAAATTGATTCACGATACACCACTGGCATTGATAGAATTATAAAATATTGAATTTAAATGTATTAGAGTTTTAAAAATACAATAAATCAAGATTAATAAATACCACTGACTATTTTAATTTTGTTGCCAACTTAAAAGCACGACTCTAATACTCAAAATAAAGCTACAATTAGACAGTTCTTGTTTTAGGAACTGTTACAATCTTACAGTTGGCTACTTTGGCATTTATTTTGGTAATTAACAACAATTAAACGACTACTTGATTTTTGTAGTTAGAAATTCCAAATACAACATTCAATAGTAATTTAATTTGCTACTTTTTAACACACAGTGTTAAAATACTTGTTGTGTTATCAAAGAACCATTGTGCATCTACATTACACGTTTATAGAGTGTTATAGAGTAGAATAAAAATCAATTTTTCTTACATTTAACAAGATATAACACTATAATTTACCACGCAGTTGACTATGACTCTAGTATAGTGTCGTAGCTTTATTCGGCCGTTTAAAAAACCACAATATAAAAACATCAAACTGATTAAACTATGAATTAATCTACGACACTATATAAAACAACAAAATTACGGAAATTTTCAAATAATTTTA
The DNA here is from genome assembly GCA_020740385.1 of Mylabris phalerata. NCBI lineage: Eukaryota > Metazoa > Arthropoda > Insecta > Coleoptera > Meloidae > Mylabris > Mylabris phalerata. The sequence continues at coordinate 92,269 of JAJEOX010000142.1, read as the reverse complement.
ACTTACCCTTTCATTGAATTTACCACCGCTCAACTCGAAGGGGTGGCTAAAAGTCGTCCATAAATACACCAACATTTCACTATAAATTAAAGAAAAACAAATATTTATTAATTTTATAAACTAAAATTAATAAATTAAACTAATTCATTAATTAAAATCGAAATAAATTGGAAAGAAATCTGGGATAACAAATACGAAAATGTGAGGTTAGTAGGAAAATTCGATTTTCATTTGTCGATAAAAAAAGCGCCAATAATTAGTGACTTTATTGTCAACATTGTGTACCAACTAAAATTATAGTTCACTACAATCACTAATAGAGGGCGCTTATTGGCGGGATATTTAAAATTTATCAATCTTTTCCTCGAATTTATTTTAAACATCATCACAGATTTGAATTGACAGACAAGAAAAAATACTCTCTATATAATCAAAAAATTACAACCTATTTAAAATGTGTGTTTGTTGTTTAATTGTTATTATCGATTATTAATTATTGAAATTTAAACAATAGATTTGAAGTTAAATACAGTGACATTTATGTGTAATTATTTGAAAATGTGTGTGTGTGTAGTTTTATTACAAAAATTACAATTTTTATCAATTTGAAAAAATTGGTCTGTTATTGTTGCTGTTGTTGTTTTTGTTGTTTCTTTAACGATAGATAAGCCTCTAAATCCTATAATTTCTTAATTAATCTATCAATTAATTAATTAATTAATTAATTACGACTAAAGAAATTAAACATTATTTACATTTAAGTTCTAAATTTAAACATAAAATGTGCTCAAGTGCGCTAAGTTTGTTGTTAAGAAAAATAACGAAAAAAAAAATCAAGTTACATTCAAATATACGGAATGTAAAAGTAGGCTATGATTATATATACTTTTTTTTTTACAAAACAAAACAACAATCGATTATAATTCCAATAATTCATCGATAGATGGCGTTATTACTATAGATTTGGGAATTATCAATTGTTATTTGTTTAAAATTCTATAGAATTTATCTACAAACTATTTACAAATTGTGCGATCTAAAAACTATTTACAATTTGAAATTCTGGATTATTTCCATTTTAGACGACACGATTTTAGTCCATCATTATCTTCTATAATTTTTATTTTAATTAAATCAATACTTAAATGGAATGTTTAATTAGTAATTAATTGTTTTGTTTGTTGAATTAATTGTGTTATAAATGCTAAGAAACGGTCATACAAGAGATTAATTGTTGACATAATTGATTATAAATAAAATGATCACCACTAATACGACGCATTTTCAAATTTTTCGAATCATTCTGTTGATTATTAATGATTTTCAATTCAATTTGTATACCATTTTCATATTCTAGAAATGTTAAACAATCATTAATATTTTCGGTTTTCAAACATTTCTGTGTTGGTAAGATTTGTTGATTTAATGTTGTTTTAACAATTTCTAAAATATCATTGGATTGATAACGTTTACATACATCATTGGATAATTCAAATTCAAATGAACCGGAATTCTTCTCTAAATTATGAACACCACCACAATCATCATCATCATTGTTATCATTATCATTATCATCACTATTATTGTAATCGTTAGTGATGGATGATGATTGTTTGAAATTTTGGAAAATTTGGAAATTTCCCGTACTACTTTCCGTATTATTCAATTCGTAATTAATTTGTAATTGTTCATATAAATGATTATTACAACTACTTTGTGTATTTGAACTACTACTAGGACTTTGATTACCAATACTTAAACTATCATTCGATAGAGAATCATCAGAATAACACGAACTCTTATCGGAATTACGACGCCTTAGAAAAAAATTCTCTGTTGTCGTTGTTGTTGTTTGTGTTGTTGTTGTTGTTGTAACAACTCGATTATCATCATTTTCTTGGCTCATTTTCCTACCAATACCCTTCGTAATTGATGGTAAATTCTCCGATGGTTCCGATATTAAAAATGATGGTAATTTTGTTGTCAATTTCTGTTGTTGATTATCTAAACTATCCATTGAATCTTCGGATGTATCAGAACCAGCAACTAAAGTCACTTCACTACCTAAAACATCCGTTAATGATATCTGTGGATGGCCACTATTCAACATCGTTATCATATTCAATTGTCTATTATTATCATCATTATTATTATCATTTAAAATTGTATTATTACAATTGATTAATTGTGGTGGTAATTCCTCTTGGATCATATCTAAACCTGGACTACCTGGATTACTAATTGGTGAATTTGTTAAACTACGATGATTATGTAAATTTAAAATATGATGATGATGTACGAAATTTGTTGGTGTTGGTGTTGTTGTTGTTGTTATTGTTGTTGCATCCATTTTATTATTATCATCAATTAATTGTTGATTACGTAAATCTAATTGTAAACTCATCGATGGTATGCCTTGTGTTATCGAACCAGTACTTGTTGTATTCAAACCACTTATACCTTGGGTTATTGATGAAATACTATTAGGGCCACTTGAGGATTGTTGTTGTTGTTGTTGTGCAAAATTACTTAAATCTAAACTTGTATCACGATTTAATATAAGCGGTTGTAAATCTTCTGTTGTTGTTGTTGTTGTTGTTGCACCACAATAATATTGATGAACTGGTGATGATTCATTCAATTGATGATTAGGTGAACCTGTGTTTCAATTACAAAAATTAGATTTTATTCAATTGACAAAAAATTAAAATAAATAAATACCTGGAATTGATCGAGGTGGGCTAGATCTGGCTTGTAAGCCACGTTGTAAACGTTGACATTCCTGTTGGGGTGTTGTTGGACTTAACGTACGTGAATTACTTGCTGATCCTTCACTGCCACGTCGTACTGGACTGAAACGTTCTGCACTTTTGCATTCCCGTCCTGTTTTTCAATAGAAAAACAAAAAATTATTGTACTTCACACAAAATAATGAATGAATTCAACAATCTAGAAGGATTGAAATTGTAAATTTTCCATCTTATAGTTAACTGTAAATTTCGGCATATCTCTATTATTTATGACTGACTATACCATGTGTGCCCCGCTATTTCTCTATGACTATGTGAACGTAGGGCAGCTTCTTGATTCAACTAAATAATCGGCATTACCGACAATCTGTTAAAACAAGAAAATGTCGGTAATGTTGATTATTTTGTTGAAACAAGAAACAGACATACATTCGCAATCACTCAACAATGATGAATTTATTTACAATATGTACAATGTTTACCCAAAGAAATCACCACCCTTCAATGTTAATTTAAACAAACAACCCTTACAATTTGTAGAGTGTAAAATGATAGTATTCCAGCTCATAGTTGACTTTAAATTTAATTACATACTCCATTGGTGCCATATTTACTTACAATACATATAAATAAACCCAAAAATTAGAATTTTTGATGTTAATTTAAACAAATAATCCACTATAAGTGTGTATGCCTCCATTATTTGTGACTCACCTTACTTACTCATTAGTTGTAATTAATTACATTACTAATTTACATTAAAATTAAGCAAAATTGAATCAAAATCAAAATAATGATAAGATTACAGGAACAAAACGAACTAAAAACTTAAAAAAAAAACCCTGTACCTTGAAATTCTTGTACAGTCGGTAAATGTGGCTTAACAGCATGCCGTGAATGTTTTCGTTGTGGTAACATTGGTGGCATATAGTTGCGTTTCATACGTGCCTCAACTTCCATTACAATTTCAGGTGGTATTACTTTAAATAAAAAAACAACAATCCATGCAAATATTACACACAAAATAAAAAAAAATAAACTACAATTAGCAAATAAAATAAAAATAAATAAATTACAACACAATTAGAAAATCCAATACACTTAGTTACACATCGATAAACATTTAAAACTACCTGTGATTGTGGTTTGATTTGGTTTGGATTTGATTGTAATGCGTAGAGAAACAACAATTAATTACCTGGTGGACGTTCCATTACAGTTAATAAACCGGTACGTCGAGTACGTCCTGTATTATTACCACCACCAGCACCACCACTTGTATTACCACCATTACCACTACTATTATTACTGCTAGATTGTAACGAATGTAGATCTTCTGGATTTGCCATTGTATGCCGTTTTGTATTGCCTCGATTTTGCATATACCTACAATAAAAAAAGAATTAAAATACAAATTCATTCACTTACAATCGTATTCTACAAATTTTACAGTAATTTGTTACTTCTATCAAAATAGAACTGCCATAGTAACGAATCGCCAAAAAAGTTATAGAATACGACTATTTGTTAATTTCAATTTAACGTATTGAACGAGTTTCAATAATTGACAATTCCTGTAATCGAAGAAGTTTAAAAAGAATGCTCAAATGAGCTGTTTAATGGTCGAATATAGGATATTTCCACACTACTTTTAATATCGAAACAAGTCCAATTCAAAATAGGAAAATTTAACAATTAAAGATAATAGAAACCTTGCAACTGCAGCTAAATCTTCATTTATCGGTTGATTATGTTCAATTTGTTGTTGTTGTTGTGTTGTTCCACAATTCAAACTTGGATTACCACTTGAACTTGACGACATTATCGATAATTGTTCATGTGAACCAGGTGTTGTATTATTACTACCCCCAACACTGGCACTATTACCACCCCAAGCTACATGTAAATTTGCTCCACCATCTATTTATAAAATTACAAATCAATTAACTTAATCAATATAACACGATAATTTAGCCATCTTTTCATTACGTAGGGTCGTAGATTGATTCATATTTTATCAATATTTAACAATTATTATTGGATGAATAAAGTTACAACACTACGTAATGTAAAATTGGAAATAATAAATTACCGGAAGCTCGTCGACCGAAACCACCGGCAGCATTCAATACAGTTGGTGGTTTCAATAAATGTGGATCTTTACCACCGAAATAATGGGGATTTTGTTGGCCCAATATTGGTAGATGTAATGGTAGATTAGTTTGTGGTAATAATTTTGCTAAATTCATATCTTGATATACCACCGGTTGATGGCCCATATAATGCGTCTCTAATACCTGTAAAAATTGATCAATTATTATAAAAATTACATATTTAATAATAATTGGTAATAATTCAATATACCTGTTCATGTGCTGAATCACCAGGACCGACCGTATGTCGACGTACTGTTAAATATTTATCATTTGTTGTTGATGCAACGTAATGTTGTTGATGTTGTTGGTATTGTGGTTGATATTGTTGTTGATAATAGTACGGTTGTTGTAAATATTGTTGTTCTAATAATGGTGGTGTTGTTCTCAAATCACCAATATCTTGATCCATTTCTCGGAACTGTTTTCAAAAAGAAAACAAACAAAAATTAAATCACAAATTCTAGTAATAATTAACGATAATAGATGGCGCTATTACTATAACTAAATATACCTTTTCTAATGGTTGTGTTTCACTATCACCGACTAAATAAACCGCGGGTATTGTTGGCATTGAAACAAATGGTGAACCACCATCTTCACTAATCATTGTTGTTTCATTTGTTGTTGTTGTTGCTATTGTTGTACCATAATTTTGATATAAAGAATTCTCATTGAAGCTCTCCCTACGTAAATTTAATGGTTGTTCTTGTACTGGTAACTGTTGTTGTTGTTGTTGTAGAGTTAATTGTGTTGTTAATAAATGTTGTTCATTAAACGATTCACTACGTTCGTTTATTTTCAATTGTGGACGATTTGTTGTTGTTAAATAATCATTTGTTATTGTTTCCTGTTGTTGTTGTTGTTGTTGTTGTTGTTGTTGAGTAATTCTCGATTGGAAATTAATTGTGCGTTGATGTAATTTATCCAATAATAAATTATAAATTGCATGTATATGATCAAATGTTGAATTCTTTAATGATTCAATAATCATACTTTGGTTTAAATTAGGTAATTGTAACATATGATCTATCACAGTTTTATTTAATTGTAATGCTTCAATATTATTCTCACTAGTATTATTACTATTATTACTGTTAATATTATTACTATTTATATTATTGTTATTATTATTATTATTATATAAAGGACCAATATCAATTGGTGGTACATTTGATAACCATTTATGTTTCGTAATTTGTGCCATTGTCAGTCTTTTATCAGGATCAACAACTAACATATGCCTTATTAGATGTTCACAATCTTGCGACATAAAATATGGTATACGAAATTTACCACTTATTACAACATTACGTAATGCGTGTAATGTTGGACCATCGAATGGTAATGAGCCACATACCAAAACATAGAGAACAACTCCTAAACTCTACAATTATTAAAAGAAAAAAATTATTATTACAAAAAAAATAATTTGTACAAATATCAAAATTTAAAAGATAAAACAAATACCGATCTATTCAAATGATACTCTCTTTATCTATTTTATCATAAACAAATAATTTTTTGCTTATTAAACAAATAACTGTTATCTAATCTTGTTTTGTTACAAATTATCAATAAAATTTGTTGTTTTTTCTTCTATTTCTTTCGAGTGTGTTTTAATTAATTCATAATAATAAAATTAAAAAAAAAAAACAACATATATATGTATGTATGAATACTTACCCAAATATCGGCTTTAGGTCCATCATATTTGAGGCCTTGAAATAATTCGGGTGCAGCATATGGTGGTGAACCGCACCATGTTGATAATAGACAACCATCTGTAAATTGATTACTAAAACCGAAATCGGCTAATTTTATATTTAAATTATGATCTAATAATAAATTTTCAGCCTTTAAATCTCTATGGACAACACCCTGAGAATGACAATAATTTACGGCCGATACAATTTGATTAAAGATACGTTTCGCCTCATCCTCCGGCATACGACCTTTGGCCACCAAATGATCTAAAAACGAAACAAAAACCACCATTAAACAATCGAGAAATTCATAAAATTTCATATTTTTTTAACACTATGCGATAGTGAATTTGAAAAATATTCAGATATCTCTCAATTGGAACTTCTAATAACTTCAACAATAGGAGATTATTGTAAAAATTGAAGATAATTACCGAAAATTTCACCATTACTAGCATACTCTGTCACCATATAAATTGTATGATTTGTTTCCATTAATTGATATAAACGTGTTATATGCGGATGTTTTAATTTCTTTAATATGGCAGTTTCACGGAAAATCTTCGTTAAATTCTCTTCATCTAATGCAGTCTTGTCAATTATTTTTATAGCAACCTGGCATGGACAAAAGAGAAAACAGACAAATTAATATCACAGTGATAATAACACAATTGTCGTAGATTGCTTCATATTCCACTAAATTTGACATTTTTGATACAATTTTCAATAATCTGAATAAAATTACGACGTATGTAGATTGAATTTGAGTCCCCTTATCTAATTCTAATCAGTTAAATAATTCGTTAATTCTCCTAATTAATCAACAAATTCTGATCCCACTGACAATAAAATAAACCCATTTTTTTTTAATAATTTGAAATTTTATACGAATAATAATAATAATAATGCTAATAACAAGAATAATAAATTATGTTATCTAGTAATACTAGTATTTAATAGTTTATCAAATTAAAAAAATCATTTGTCCTTGTCTACCTTTACTATTATTACTATTATCATTATTCTTATTATTATTGCATTGTAAATCTGTATCTGTTATCAAATTCGATTGAAAATTGTTTAAATTATTTCATCTTCAACAACAATTTCTAGAAAATATCGATCATAACCTTAAAATTGAACAATTAATTACAATAAACATCTAGTATTAGAATTAATAAAATATTCCATTCGAAATTACAATAAATTAATAGGAAAACGATTAATTTTTTGCCGTTATTCCTTGTTTTATATGATAATTTGGATAATTTTTTTATACATATTGAATTTTCGAGGTTATGATGAAAATTTCCAAAGGCTACTTGATTGTTATTATTGTTGCCAACAGCAATCAAGTCATCTTTGGATTGTTTTTTTTTTTGTTGGATTTTTCTACGTATTTAACGAAAGAAAAACAGATGAAATCTAGTCAATTAGAAAATAATTAGATTTTTTTTACCTTAGTTCTGGTGACAATATGTGTAGCCAATTTAACAACAGCAAAATTGCCTTTACCAATTGTCTTCTCTAATTCATAATAACCGACACGAACTAATTTTTCTACAGATGTTGTTGTTTTTGTTGTTGTTGTCGTCAACGACGACGACGACATTGTTTTGTTTGTTTTCTTCTTTTGTTATTTATGTACAATTACGAATTTGTTTCAATATAAAAATCATTTGATTATAATCATTAACAACACCATCAACATCACCATCATCACAACTATCATCATCATCATCATCATCAACAACATCATCATGTGTGTGTGTATATGTAATTGTACGATAAATAATTGAATTTTGTTACAACAGAAATCTAGACATCTTTATCTAACTATGATTGTTGGTCTCTTTTCTTTTTTTATAAAACACAATCTGTTATCTTCGTCTTTTACTACACACCACCATCATCTTTGTCGTCAATTGTTTTTTTTTCCGCTTCTGTCTTCTGTATTGTTTTTGTTTTGTTTGTTTGAAAATTCCACCAACTTGATTTCGTATTCTTTTCAAATTTTTCGATTAAATTAAACAAATCTAGTCGACTATCGAAATATTTACACTTTTGTTCGTTATTCTAGTAATAATAATCATAATAGTAATAATAATAATTGTAGAGATGATGATGATGAATTAACAGGCTGAATTAACACAACACAACAACCACACAATTCCATTGAAATATGCACATTGTGTTGAAAAAAGATGGAAATATTAGCGTCTAGAGGAATTTTAATTCGTAAAATACGCACACATGCACACACGCACACACACATACGTTCGCTGTTCAAGAACAACACAGGCGACTACTATTGTCTAATAGAAAAAATCGACTGTAGATAGCGCTAATTGTAGAATGACGTCATTCAACAAACACTAAAGCTATGTTCACACTAACACTACCAAAAAAATTAAGAAATCCAATTGAATAATTCTAGAATTAAAGTGTACTTGAATATGTGCTTAAATATTAATTTTGTACTGTGAGTTTTATTTAAAGCACGTGATATTTGACGTTGATTTATTATCTTTCAATTTTCGCCGAGGTGGAAGTCTATCTGATAAGCCAAATAGATCAAATAAAATGATTAACGATAAGAATTTTTATAAACTTGACATACTTTTAACGTTGTTTGGGTGTAATTCAACTCAAAGATGTTGTTAATTTTATCACCATTATGAACCGGCATTAATACGATTAGGACAAATCAATAGAGCTGCAGTTATCAAAATTTCTATTAAAGGAAATAATTGAATTTTCGAAATTATTGCGCAATATTGTGCAGTTATTATCAATAATTTCGATTATTATCTATAAAAAAAATGGCAGATTAATTATTAACCAATTTAATAATCGATTAGATTTGGTTTATTTGTATTGTTGTAGAAACATTTTCACGACTTCTGGTTGGATAATTGACGTTTGTCAATGATGGAAAAGTTAGGTTAAGTTTCTGGGATTTTCTCGAATTTTTTCAAATAAAACAAAATTGAATTAAACTAAAGTATAGAAATGATAAAAAAATTCACTTAAATTTTATTTATTTTGTGAACTAACGAAATTTGAACTGCAATTATTAAAATTGAAACATTTTTAGAGCTTCTGTTTGGACAATTGACATTTGTCAACAATAGGAAAGTGAGGTTAAGTCTCTTGAAATTTCGTCAATTTTATCAAATAAAACCAATAAAAAAATGGATTTAAGTAAAGTCCCCAACGATAGAAAACTCTACTTGTGCCGTTGGTACTTCAAAGGTAACCAATTTCAACAATAATCAATAATTGTGGAATAAAATTTAAAATGAAATTCTAGTCGGGCTTTGCTTTATTGCCATTCTTATGGACAGTGAATGCGATTTGGTTCTTTAGCGAAGCCTTCCGTAAGCCCGAATATGAAGAACAAAAAGAAATTAAAAAATGTGAGTCTATTGCACAATTATCAAAATAATTTCGACTAATTTTTGGTGAAATTGTGTTATCAGATGTGATCTTATCAGCTATAGGATCGTTAATTTGGTGTCTAATCATTGCCACTTGGGTGATAACATTCCAGTTGAATCGACAAGAATGGGGCGAATTTGCTGATAATATTTCATTCATTATACCTTTAGGTAGTGTTTAAATTTATTTATTTAACTTTAAGTATAAAAAATTATAAAATTAATCTGAATAATTAGAATCGTTATCATTATTACAATCGTAATCCGAGTCGACTTCTTCAACATCATTTGTTTGATTTCGTACAATTTCATTGGCGGATTTCTGATGGAAAACAAACGAAATATACTTCGACATATCCCAGATTTGTTTCAATACTAAATCGGCTAGGCCGCGTTTATCCCAACAGTGGTACCAATTGGCCAAATCCGACGTACAATCGGCATCATCTGGGGATTTTTGATTTGTATCCGATTCAAACAACGTTTACATTTCAAACATTCATGTGTATCACTCTCTGTCGCTTCAAAACGGAATAAATCCCGCAATTCGGCCACACTAAAATGCCGACCAATATCCTCATTATTATCAACAACAGTTGAACTTAACGCCTTCTTGTGGGTTTGCCGTTGGAAGATTTTCTCTTCGATCGTACCGGCCGTTAGAAATCGATAAATATAGCACGGTTTCTGTTGGCCATCGCGCCAAACCCGGGCCATTGCTTGATCATCATTGGCCGGATTCCAATCGGGATCGAACATTATCAAACGATTCGCTCCGATTAAATTCAAACCACAACCGCCAGCTTTTGAACTCAACATGAAAATAAATTCTTTGGATTCAGGATCGTTGAATGTTTGTACGATTTTTGCACGTTTCTTTATACTCATCGTACCATCTAAACGGACGTATTGATAGCCGCGTTTATGGCACAATTTCTCGAATAGATCCAAAGTTTGTGTATAATTCGAGACTAGAACGATTTTATCGTTATAATTCGATTTTAAATTGGCTAAGAAACAATCTAATAACATCAATTTGCCGGATAATTCCGGCCGTATGTCTTTACTATTGTTTGAATTGATCATTTTCGATAATAATTGACGACAATTCTTATCGAAACCACCACCATCATTCGTTTTATCATTCAATTTATCAACAATCAATTCCGGATGGTTGCAGAGTTTTTTCAGTGTTGTAATACTGGCCAATGTACTCAATGATGGTTTATCACTAATACCATTGATTACAGTTTTCCGTATAGCATCCGAATTGATGTAATTTAAATATAATTGTTTTTGGAAATCGGTTAATTGGCAAATTATTATCATTTCGAATTTGACTGGTAAATATTTCGTTAATAAATTCGATGTACGACGGATTAAACAACGATTTACGATTGTTGTTAGTTCTTGTAAACAATCTAGAGCTCGTTGACGCTCGTTATCACTAGCTGTCGAATCTTGACCTGTAAATCAAACAATCGATTAGTCCACTGGACCACTAGAAATTATCTTATAGTTGTCGTAGCTTTGTTCATTAAATCGATTTTAGAAGTGTACGAATAAAGCTACAACAACAATTGTAAATAAACCTTTCAAAATATGATTTTCGAATTTCTTTTTAAATTCCTGTGCACTGCCCAATAGGCCTTCATTGACGAAATGTATCAAACTGAAATATTCCAATAGATCATTCTGTATCGGTGTACCACTCAACAATATCCGTCGTTTTGTTTTCAAACCCATTAGAGCCCGATAGGTTTGATTTTCACAATTTTTCAAACGATGCCCCTCATCGCACAACACCAAACCAATTTCATTGCTATGTAGAATTGTCGAATGCATCCGGAATGTTTCATACGAAATGATTAGAACTGGAATGGCTGTACGGCCTTGATTTTGCATGAATTGTGTTAGTTTCTTTTTGGCATCAGCACCACCGTCCATTATCAGGACGCTTAAGCGACCTTTCAACCACTGAAACATCAAATTTACATTAATTTTAATCAACTAGAAGATTTCCCAATAAATCCTTAAAATTTCAATCCAATCGTTCAGTTATTGATAAGAATTGGAATATACCTTATCAATTTCATTACTCCAATTCTTCACCAAAGAACTGGGACATACGATAATTCCCTTATCAATTGTCGGTTTACATTCCGGCCCTTGACGCAATAAAGTCCACAATAGAGTTATACATTGTAGAGTTTTCCCTAAACCCATCTCATCGGCCATTATACAACCATACGAACCCGGGATTTGGACACCAGTTACACAATTGTACATAAAACGAACACCCTGTATACGAAATAAATTGATAAAATTGCAAAAAATATCGAAAAAAAATCAACAAACTTCACGTTGATGGGGTCGCAGTATATTCCCCAATGCAGGATCAACGACTACGTGCACCAATTTCGGCCTGAAAATCGAACAAAATTCATTCAAATAATCGAAATTAGTGTGGAAATTGTCGAGACCCGTCGTTTTTTAATTGTTCATGCATTGAAATCTCCGGTGGTGTATACAAAATTAAAGCATTCGGCATATTTGGATCGTACAATGGACGGCGTACTTGTGATCGACGAATTCCAAGATTACGCATCGAATTCGAACCCTCATAATTCGGTATTGGACATTTAAATGGTTTGGATAGAATTCGTATAATTGCCTCCTGAAAATCGACAATTCGTTCAAATTGAAAACCAGACAATAAATGGAATTAGTGTTACATGATCTGTTGGTGATATAATTTCGGTATTATTTAATTTTTCTTGTTCTTGTTGTTGTTGTTGTAATTGGGTGCGTTTTCGTAATTTTGGTAAATTCTCTTTAATTTCATCATTACTACGTTTTATTGTTGGTGGTTTATTAATTTGACTCGGTGCTAAACTACGACGCTAAAATTAAATTAAATTACAAGTTTTAATTAATTAATTTTAAATTATAATTACCATAATTCGAATCGACGGGACGAAAACACAAATTTGAGGTTAAGTTACTGACACTCAAATTTATTACCAACGCATCTAGTTAGTAACAATGAAATATCCCTAGAAATCGAAATGTTTATTTTAAATAAATCCACAATAATTTTTAAATAATCCTAACAATAATTATCGATGTTTTCCATACTTAACTTTATATAATCGTTTGTTATTGATTATTTATTAATTATTGACGTTCATTGAATTTTGATAAATGGTGGAATTTGTTGTTGAATTTTCAGTAATGGTAGAACTAGGCGACAACTTGATTCCTTTATTGTCATCAATTTAAAATAATTTATTAATTTAACTTGATGCTTACAATTATGATTAATTTAATTTAATTTATAATTACCAAAATTAATTCGTATCGACGAAACTAAAACAAAAACAAATCTTAGGTTAGGTTACTATCGCTTAAATTTACTACCAACTTATACTGTTGGTGATAATGAGATATCCCTAAAAATGTACAAATCCATTTAAATAAATCCATATTTGTAGATAATTTCAATAATAATTGGAATATGTTATCACTGTTCGTCGTAATTACCATTTATTATCGAATATTTATGATTTATTGCCATTTATCGAATGTTAATAAATGGTGGAATTTTTCTTCGAAATTTTAGTAGTGGTAGAACTTTGCGCCACCTTAGATTCCTCTATTATAAATTTAAAAATAAATTGATTAATTAATAATACATAAAAAATAATAAATTAACAATAAATAAACAAGGTCATTACTTTAAAATAATTCTATTAGTTGTAGGAATAAAAATTCAATGCCCTATATTTCTGTCTTTGTCTTGAGTTGATAAACGTTATCATTATAATTAAAATTCTTATCAATTGTCGTAGTATAATAATTAGTATGCCATTATATAATCTATTCGTTTGTTATAGAAATTTTCAGTCTAGTTCAAGTACGTTTTGTTGATAAGTTGAATAAATTTGTTGTTTTTTTTAGTCTTTTGTATGGTGGTATTTTATCAGATTTGCCAACTGTACAAAAGTAGAAATTCCTTTGTTATCTTGTCAAATTTTGTCAAGTAGAGGTTAGGTTCTGATCTCTTTTTTTATTTTTGTAATTTAACTCTTCAAACAATAGAAATAACAAAGAAAATACAAGAATGGGTCAGTTAACAATTAAAAAAAGAACAAAAAATTAGTTCAATTTTGTGAATAATTAATGGGAATCTAGTGATTTGTTTACAGGAATCTAAGCTACATCTATTTGTATTTCAATTGTTCACGTTATTCAATTGTTTAATTTAATTTAAAATTTTGGATTAATTTATTTGGATTTTTTTACAATTTCTAATAACAACAATGAGTTATCATTTAAGAGAAGTACCATGGGGCATTCGAGCTTTACAGAAATTAACGGAAATATGCTGTCCACGTTTACATTTCAATCGAGACGTCTGGTACGTATTCAAATTCTTATCACTATTGTTAAATCGTACTTCCCAATTTATTTATTTATTTTTTTTTTATTTTTAGCTATAAAACAAGTATTGTTATCCTAACATATATAGCTTATATGTGTTATCATTTATCACGTAAACCGATATCTGTTGTTAAAGCTGTTTTGCATAGGAATTGTAGTAATTTACAACCACCAACCAATATAGAACCGAATAACCAATGGAATTGGTGTGATTGGGCGCCATTCAGTAATTAAAATTTAATTTCATTAAAAAATAATCATCATCAACAATCGTCATTGTTATCAGTAAAAACAAAGTAGGCGTTGATTTTATTACAACAATTTGAATTGTTCATAGTAGGCGATGGAATACGTTATTTTTGACACATCCACAAAATTTAAAAAAATCTATTAATTAAATTTTGAATAATTAATCGATTTTTAAGTGTCAATTAAGATAAAAGTCTGGAGATTGTTGAAAATTTGTAGAAATTGCTGTATTTATCGATATAATTTAATTCATAGCCTACTTTATTTTTGTTGTTGTTGTTGTTGTAAATGTCAAAAGAATCACCGCCTACTTCTCACCATTATTATTATTGTTGTTTAATTAATTAAATTGAATTAATTATAATTAATTTGTTTAATTTTTGTTTTTTTAGATGGTACCGATTCGAATGCTCAACAATTATTAGGCGAATTAGATTCATCATTTCTATTTTGTTATGCTATAGCAATGTTTATTTCCGGTTTTATAGCTGAACGTTGTAATTTACGTTATTTCCTAAGTTTAGGAATGTTAATGTCTGGTATTTTTAGTTATTTATTTGGTATAGCAAAAACTTATAATATACACAATTTGGGCTACTATGTAGTCGTACAGGTAAATTATAAATCTAATTGAAATAATTGTACGTCGTAGATTAGTTCATACCATTTCTATTACAACTGCTATGGTCAATTATACAAAGTAAAACATAGTTGGCCGTGATATTTCAATTTTTTTGTGTCATAGATTGCTTGATATTTAACTAAAATTGACATTCAATTGATTTTTCAAAAACGACACGATTTTGTTTAATCGTGTAAAACAGTTGGCTATATGTTGATGAAGTAATATCGTAACTTGATTCATATTTCACTAAATTTGGTATTTGTTAATACAATTGATAAATGTATGATGAATCAATCTACGACATTATTGTTAAGTCATCGATTATTGATTGTTTTTTTAGGGCTTAGCTGGTATAGCTCAGACAACCGGTTGGCCTGGTGTTGTAACCGTAATGAGTAATTGGTTTGGTAAAAAGAAGCGCGGCTTAATTTTCGGCTTATGGAATTCACATACAAGTATTGGCAATATTTTAGGAACATTAATTGCCGCCGAATATGTTGAAACAGATTGGGCATTATCATTCATTATGCCCGGTTTATTTATTGGTCTCATTGGTTTTCTATTATTTCTATTTTTAGTTGTACATCCAAATGATGTTGGTTGTATTATAACTGATGATAATGATAATACAAATCATTTAAATAATGTAACTATAATTAAGCAATTAATTACTAAATTTAATTAATTAATTTAAAAATTTATTTTAGAAACGTTATAAACGTTTAGAGAATCAAGTGGCCAATATTGAAGATCGATCACCAGCCATCTCCGATATTGATGATACAGATATTGTTGTAGGCGAAGAAGTGAGTATTGATAATAATTTCACCTTTTGGTACGATTATAGAAATAAGTTTCGATTAGAAGAGTATACGTCATGAATGGGAAACGTAAGTTTTTCCTTTACAAATCGTTATGTATGTGGATTAAGTTTGGATGTACGTTCTCTCGATTCATGGCCTACCTTTAATCGAAACAATCATAGAAATTTGCATGATAATAATTAAACATTTTCTCTTTTGTTTATTCCATCGTTGTTTTGTTTCAAAATTTTATCGAACAATTTAAAAACGGAACAAACATTTTTTAGGCAAGATTAAATCACTATCCGGCTGATGATTTTGTAAGTTTTTTTTGTTTTAATTTCAATTGTTTCCTGTCTATTTTCTATCCAATCTAGCCACCTGCTAATTTCAAATGCTACTCTCAAACTCTTTGACGACTGGTTACCATAACAACAAGTTATCCAGGTTGTTATAGTAACGAATCGTTGTAAAAAGTTAGAGAATGCCACTGCTTATTTACAATTCTCTTAAACACAGATGATTAGTTTAAAAATTAGTGAATTTGTTGTTGTTTAAGGAGATTCAACGGCGTCTCAATGAACATACGCATTTATTACGAAATCACACACAACATTATCAACAACAACAACAACATGAACACGAACAACAAGAATGGCGTGATGAAGTTGCCATTGGTTTCTTGGGTGCTTGCCGTATACCGGGCGTTATCGAATTCTCACTATCGTTATTCTTTTCGAAATTAGTCAGTTATACATTCCTCTATTGGTTACCATCATATGTTAATGCTTCAAGTACAAATATTTTCTAATTGATAATAGACAAACTTTTATTGTCACATGTCCAAAAACAAAGTGACAATAAAAGTTTGATATTTGGATTGAATTTTGATTTTTGATGTGGGATTTTTTGTAGCGAAAATGGGAGCAACTTTAAGTGCCGATTTGTCAACATTATTCGATATTGGCGGTATAATTGGGGCAATTTTAGCTGGTGTTATCAGTGATCATAGCGGCATGTCGGCTACTACATGTGTTGGAATGTTAGCATTAGCCGCTCCTATGGTATTAAACTATGAGTATTCTCTAACTGTTTGGTAATTCGTTACTATGACAATGCTATAGTAACGAATCTTGTAAACAGTTAGAGAATACGATTGTATAATTTAATTGAATTTCGAATATAATTTTGTAATTCTAGATGTTTATCTATCAGAAATTTGGCATAATTAATATTGGTATCAATATGATTTTATTAATTATTGTTGGTTTATTAGTAAATGGACCATATGCATTGATAACAACAGCTGTATCAGCTGAATTGGGCACACATTCCTGTCTTGATGGTAATTCCAAGGCATTGGCTACAGTGACGGCGATCATCGATGGTACCGGATCGATTGGTAAATTTTCAAAATTCCCCACCCCTAATTTGTAAAATTTGATTGTTTGGGGCTTTGTAGGTGCTGCTGTTGGTCCACTATTGGCTGGTTTCGTTTCGAATTACGGTTGGGATTATGTTTTCGCTATGTTGATGATTGCCGATATTCTAGCTTTGTTGTTCTTATTGCGTTTAGTTCAACATGAATTGCGACAATTACGGACAGTACGGCGTGATATAAGAATAGAGTAATGCTTTATTTATTTATTATTGTTGTAAATATTAATGTGTGTGCTTGTGAATATGTGAGAATTGTAATTTACAAATCGATGTAAATATTTACTTAATTTTATAATGAAAGGAAACAAGAATTTCTACAAAAATATCCCACAAATCAAATCAAATCAAATAAATCGATTAGCATCGTAAAAAAGAAACAATTTTATCTTTGAATCCTTTCTCTTTATTTTCCAAAACAATTAAAACTCTAATAGAAATCGGTAATTTTGATAAATTCCTTCGATAAAAAAAAAACACCTCAAACCCAGATTTCTATTGAAAGTTTCAATTTGATACAAAAACAAAAGAGATTTTTAAGTTATTATAATCACTTATTTACAAATTTTATAATACAAACATTCGTAAAATAGAACGAAATAGACTCTTTTTAAGAATTAGAGGGAAATTTTTAAGTAAGTTCATCATCAAATTCCAGTTACAAATTTCGATTTGAAAAGAAACCAACAAACAAACAAACAACAAAATAGAAATAATTTAAAAAACTTACGCCACATAACTGTATTCTTCACTTGAATGCGGCGTCCTTTCAATATATTGTTTGTCAATTAATGATTCAATACATTTTTTTATTAGATGGACACTCGGGGCGAACGATACTTTCGATTGGGCATACACCTAGAAATCAATTCAATTAATAATTAAATTCGATAGTCGTATTCTCTAACTTTGTAATCATTCGTTAATCTTTAAAATTCTACTATGACACATTAAAAAAGTTATAGAATACGACTGTATATTTATTGTTTAAAGAAATAAGAATACCTCCTGTATTAGAGCATTATGTTTGAGAACTTTACGTGATTTCATAATTCGTACAATTGCCGCTTGTAAATACATTTTACGATCCTCTTCAACTGAATTCATTGTCTGTTCGATTTCTTGTGGTGATTCCTTTTGGATGGCCGCATTTATACGAAATTTCGTACGTTTATTACTATAATCCATATTTAAACGTAACACAGTGTCCGGCTGGAGATCCTTTAATAACAATTATTAATAAACAATAATAGAGTGTCGTAGATTGATTCATATTTTATAAAAATTAGACCAATTACTGTCGTAACTTTGTTCATACAGCACTACAGTTAATGTATGAATTAAGCTACAACATTTACACAAATTTAAGCGCAACTTACAGTAGAATCAGCCAATAATAATTTGCATTCAATTAAACTGGCAGCATATCGATGGTATTGTTCCGATGTTAATTGTAAACTTTCTTTAATTTCCTTATAAGTTAAACTATCGGTATTTTCAAATAATAACAATGTTGCCATTTGAAAGGTTTGCATTGTAACTAGATAGGATTTTTTCAAATGATTCAATTTCAATTCAGCTTGACATAAATTATGCAACCATGTTAATTTGCGTCCATTGAAACGATTATGGTAGAAAGTTTCAAACTGGAAAATCAATTAAAAAGTATAATTATTAAAATATTTTAGTTTGTTTAATAGTTGGCTATGGATTGGAGATAGATAGATAGAGAGAGAGTCGTAGCTTGGTTCATTAGAGCATAGCCAACTATAAAGTTGAATTGATTTACCATTTGTACACTACGTTCAAGTTGTCTTGGATAAGTGAATGGATTATTTGTTGTTTGTCCTAATGGCCATGCACCAGCTTGTAAAACATAAATACTAAAATTTATACCTAAATCGATATTTTCTTGTTTTAAAAATAGATTAAATTTATTATTTAAATCCGAACTAACTGACATATCAGTGAACATACGATGTAATTTACTTGTAAATTCATAGCCACACGCTTGTTTTAAACGATTTATCATCGCCTCTTCAGCATCCATACTTTGTGTTTGTTGATGGATTAAACGTTTCGCCAACATACGTGAATAGAATTTTTGAAATACATCCTTATCATCAATATATTTAAATATTGTTATACTTTCAGCTAATTTCTCATCAACCTATAAACAAAATTAAAAAAAAAAATTAAAACTATAATTCAACATCATCATTGCTTCATTAAATATTAAAAAAAAAATACACAATTGGCTATGTTTTTGTTCTACAGGATAGTAACTTGATTCATACACTTCTATTAGATTCAATATTTATTTCTAAAACAATGCTACGTAACGAAATACATAGCCAACTTATAGATTTTGATCAAATCACAGATTACGTAACATGTAACTTGATTCAACAATTAGTGACACAAATCAAATTGTATTGATTCAAATAACGATATACGTTCCTAATTGATGGTTTATATTACATAAAATTGGCTCTGTTTTTGTTATCTAAGATTGTAGCTTAATTCATACACACTATTAGATTTTCAAATATAAGCTACAATACGATTTAGTATAATGAAATACATAGCCAACTATGAGATGGAATAAATCAATCACGTATGGCGTAACTTAATTCAATACAAGTGCGGTATTCTCCAATTTCTTTGTTTGACAATTGTTACCATAACAACAACAATAACAACATATTTGTCTTTTTTCAATTCTAAATACGATTGTTATGGTAACGAATCGTTTACAAAATTAGAGAATTCAACAAAATCGATTGATGTGTTTTTTAATTTCGAATTTAATTAAATTGTTAAGCTCACCTCTGAATCACTGATACCTTTACTTGATTTCCTTAATAACGTATCACAATATTTTGCTAAAAATTCGGGACTCTTACAAACCGATTTGCCATGTCGATGATTAATAATCGAACTACATGCTTTATCTAATGCACCCATAAAATTCTGATCGGATTTAAACACTTCTTGTATTAATTGTTTATATTTTTTATAAACATTCAACATATTTTCAACAAATGTTATATGAATATTATCAGCATCGATATTACCAATTGCCTACAAGACAAATAAACGAAAAATCACTAAAAATCTTACTACAAATGAATCATACAGGGTGTGTTTGTTATTATCATTGATACACCCTGTATGAGAAATTCTCTAATTGTAAGTATTTTAAAAGAATTTACCGCCAATCCTTGGGTTTTAATATGATCTAAAACAGTATCAACCAATACACACATACCATTTTGTATACTTTTCAAGAGATCGTACATGTTGGCTAAATCTTTTTTACGTTCACTCTGTACCATTGCCATACATTCACTATAAAGAAATTCTAAATGTTCAGCTACCATGTGTTGTTCACAACGTTGTGTCACTTTAATTAAAGAACTCGAATGTAGGAAACGCCGCGCCCGATATAATTCCTCTTCAATTTTGGCTTTAACTTTCTCCATATACAGACTGACATTCTTCTCTTGTAACAGACCAGCAGCGATACATTTGTAATATTCGCCGCTTTCATTTAAAAATTGCTCCTCGAATAATTCTTGATAGAGTTGTAATTGGCCTTTCTTACGATAACTTTGAACATCGACAAAACTCAAAATCGCCCCCCTTACCGCCTCTATTGTTATATTATTCATATTATTATTGAATTGTATTGTTGTTGTATTGATTGTATTCGATTTACGATCATTCTCAATACATTCTAATAATAATTTGACTAGACGTTGGCCCAATGGTGCAATCATACCACATTGCCATATTTCTAAAGCTAATTCACCAATTTCCATTTGTTCACCATTTGTTGTTTCCGTATTGCCATAAATTATTTCAGCATCGCTCAATTTCTGAGCTTTTATATGTTGTTGATTCAAATATAAATATAAACTATGTAAATATTGACTACCAACAGAATATTGTGACCAATAATGGTAATAATTCTTTAATAGATTCGCCTCACCATCCTCTTGGACTTTAATTAATAATTTCGAGACGTGATCGATTAGATATTGTTTCGTTTCGGCATATAAACGATCAGCCATCGGTTCCGGATGGGCGACACACAACGAATAAACATCCCTAAAATTCATAAGAGGGTTGATTTTTGTTTGTTTGTTTGTTTCAATAATTTGATTGGGGAAAAACTTACGAAAAACGGTCGTTCCAAACGAGACGTGGCACATGATCGAGGGTGATTACACCTTTTATTGTTTCACGAATTGCACCCCATGTTGTATTGAAATCAACTCGGCGTGGCTTTAGTGACATTTTCGTTTGTTTTCTCGTAATAATTGGCCACTTATCAAACAAACAAACTGTTGAAAAAAACAATGACAAAGCAGACTATCCGTCTAAAAATAGATTTGAAACAAAAATTAACAATATTTCGTTGATTTTACACGTTTAACAATTATTTAAAAATTGAATAGAATTTGTTAAGAAATTGGGTAACTTACTTGATCGGTAGCCCCTCTTTCAATTGGGGCTGTTTTCCACAAAAGAACAAAAAAAAAAACAAAATAAGGTGAAGACCTTGGATGAGTTGTGTTAAAAAATTTCCCAACTTTTATTATTAATTTGCAATTAGAAAAAATTGAGTATTTATTGTTAATTAATTTAAATACATCGTTAATTGATTAATTTGTTTGGTTTAATTCAAAAAAAATTGTTTAAAATAATTAATTTTACCTATTTTTATGTCGTGAAAAATTGAGATAAATGACAGATCACTTTGACAGTTCAATAATCAATACTACCAACTTTGTTCAACAAAAATCACTAAAAATAACCAAAC
The DNA here is from genome assembly GCA_020740385.1 of Mylabris phalerata. Lineage (NCBI taxonomy): Eukaryota > Metazoa > Arthropoda > Insecta > Coleoptera > Meloidae > Mylabris > Mylabris phalerata. Next base: position 69,835 of record JAJEOX010000142.1, on the reverse strand, counting down.
TTTCCCTAATTATACAATTTAAGAAGGAATCGTATTTGTCATTCAATTCTACTATTTTTGTGTCGCGATATTAATAAGAAATGACTGAAAAATCTATAATTATTTGATAATCAATTATTTTTCCACCGATTACTTTGATTTTTATACAAATGTATATTTGGTTGCATAAGCACCAGAAGTAATTCAAGTAATCTAGTAAACTTTGAATTAAAGGAGATTATTGTAGTGGTGGGAGATTATTGAAATTTGGCGGTTAATTTGAATTCAAAATTTACTCATTTCAATGCTTTCGTGTATAATAATGCGTCGTTACAAACGGCATTTTACTCACTCTACCTTTATAAAATTTCTCACGTATTTTCAATAAAACATTCGTACCAATTTTAATATAATTTTTCGGTAAATAAGCCATAGCAATGTTTTTATTTAAAGTTGGCGATGGACAACCGGACGTTACACAACCGATTTCATTACGATTTTCATCGAAAATTAATGTATTCTGTCTAGCAGGCGGTGGATTCTTATCATCCATTATTATACCAATACGTTTCTTATCAATACCATTACGGATTTGTTGTAAAATTATTGAAGTACCAGGGAAATTTGCCGATTCTTCATTGCGACGACGTTTTGCTATCAACCATGTTAAACCGGCTTCAATTGGAGTTGTTGTTGGTGTTAAATCGTTACCATAAAGACATAAACCAGCTTCAAGACTGGAAAAAAACATTGAATTATTATCAGATAAGAGTGCAAATATAGGTTGTAGGCTATGGTTTTGTAAACGTACGTCTGTTTCTTATTTCAACCGTTTGTTGGAACTGCTGATCAGTGAATTAGATTGAAACAAGGAACAGACGTACGTTTAGAAAGCCACAGCCTACGATGAAGATTTCGTCTTACCGTAACGAATCACGAGCCCCTAATCCAGCCAATTTCAATAGACCATCGGATTTTTTATAAATTTCTCGACAAATCTCATCCACTCGATTTGATGGTATGGAAATTTCAAAACCATCCTCACCTGTGTAACCACATCGTGTTATACGACAATCATTACAATTAACAACATTAACAATTGAAGATTCCATAAAATACAAATCTGATAAATTGATATTAACGTAATTTTGTAACAGTTCTTGTGATTTTGGACCTTGGATTGCAATCAATGAACGATCGTTTGTTTCGAAAAATTTCAATTCGATATCAGTTTTGGGATTTTTCAATTTGTATCTCTCCTACAACACGAAAAATTCAAATTTACCACCATTTTTCTCTAAAATTAATAAATACAAACAGATGACGCCATTTGTTTAACATTTCTACATATAGTCCATAGATGGCACTGTTTACAATTAGCAACAAAAATGGCGCCAATTTCAAACTTACCAAAGCTTCAAACATGATTTTCTGGTCTTGTATACGCATTGAAGCATTCGATACGACAAATAAACGATCATTTTCACATTTTGTAACAATTAAATCATCCAAAATGCCACCTTGTTGATTTGTAAAGACTGTTAAAGTACCAGTATTGTTGTTTAAATTCTTCAAGTCGGCTGTACAAATTGTCTCGAAATAATCTACACAATCTTTACCTACAACAAGAAAATATTTGATTAATTAATTCTCTAAAGAGATTTAATTGAATTCACCTGTAATTTCTGTTTGTAACATGTGCGAAACATCAAATAAACTGCACGATTTTCTTGTATGTAAATGGGATTGTGTTAAAGTCTGATCGTTATATTGAACTGGTAATGAATAATTACAGAAATTCACCAATTTTCCACCATTTTCCAAATGGAAATCGTTTAGTGCAGTTGGTATTACTGTTGTTGATGATGAAAATCGTTTCGTTAGAAATATTAAAAAACCAGAACTACACCGATTTAATCTCAACATTGTTCCAATTATTTTGTTGGAACAGAATCATCAAATACTAAAGAATATTACCAAAAATCTGATAATAATAAGGATCAAAAGGTCAATAGTAACGTGACTGATAATAAAAACGTTATAATCTCTGCTTTCACATTTATTAAATATTCCACAATATCCAATATTATATTCTTAGATGTACATACAATGATATTTGTCGTAAATAGGTTCATATTTTATTAAATTTTTTAATTGTTATTATTAATAGAATTGGTCGAATAAAGCTACGACATTATTACATATATAACAAACTCTATTATAAAATTGTATGTACATCCTGTATATTTATAGATAGGATTATTTATAATTGTAGTTTTATTTAAAACATCAATTACACCACAATTATCAACAATTACAATAGATCAAGTCATTTTAAAGATTAATCCAGAAATAAAAACAACAAAATAAAATAGCACCAAATTATCTTTGACTTCAATTAAATGAAAATTAAAGCGTATCATGTGTGAGAGGATTCGGCCATTAATTCGACAATTTTCAATAAACAATCGTATTCTATAACTTTTTAGATGATTCGTTACTATAACAACACTAGAGATTGGTACAGTTTCTTTAAAGCGAACTTCTATCTCACTCTATGCAATTACAACATGAATATTGAATAGAGACAAGAATATAACAGTCTCGGGCGTTGTTACGGTAACGAAATATCAAAGAAAAAAAAAGTTATAGAATACGATTCTTCTATTACTTTCAATTGTTTTACTGTTGTTGCTGTTGTTGTTGAGTTTGTGCTAATTGAACTTCATCTTCCGGTAGATTATTTCGTTTATAATCAATTTCATTGACTAAATATAAGATTAAAATACCAAAAGATGCAATAAATAATGCAATAAAATTCACTAAAATTCCCTCCGATGGTAAATCTTGATAATTTGATCTGTCAATTAAAATTTATTGATTAATTAATTATAAACTTATTGATTAATGAAAAATTACTTACACAACCCATATTGTTTTCTCTGTTAGACCACTTAAAACAGTCATTAAGACAAGGATAAAGATACCAACACCAGTGGCGGCGTGTACGGGTAGAATTGCAGCCCGTAATGTTCTCGATATGCCAGGATATAGAAAACTAATAAAACCGAATAGAAACTACAACAACAATGGAGAAAAATTAAGAAAATTAACTTTTTAAATTGAAAATTTTACTTGTCCAGTGAATAGAATTACAGCAATTATACCCAACCATGAATGCATCGAATACAAATTTGCTATTGGTGGTTCAGCATAATTATGTGAATCGAAGGCTGCTTTTAAACCAATCACAATTAAAATGAATGTTATCAAATGGATGAATGTATGGACGAGTTTTATACGTTTCTTTAATGTATTCCGGCATGTACGGTAGATTAATATTGCTAGAAAAAAAATGGATAATTCATATTAGAGAGATTCTACTGTATCCATGATATATTACAGTTGGCTACGCTTTGGTTAAATCATATCGCAGATTGCTTGATACTTTACTATAAATGTTTGTCAAAAGCATGGCCAACTGTATGATATTTCCACAAATTTAGTAACATTTAGTTTTGTTGCTAAATTTAAATTTAGTGATTTTTAAATTGAAAATTCTAAATGAGAATTACATTGTCCGTATAAGAAAAGCATTCCAATTAACATTAATAATGGATGCCAATTAAATTGTAATTTTGGATTCGACCATGAAAAACCACCACGATATTTTATTAACCAACTTAATACCATTACAATTAAACCAATACCGATTGTTGTTGTTATTGTAAATAATGTACGATAATTACGTAAACGTAAATGTTCAGCTCTTGCCTCCATTCTATTCCAATTACGTCGATTTCTGTAATAAAATAAATAAATAGTATAATAATAATGATAAATCTAGTAATACGGGTAAAAACAAATGAAGCTTTACCGGTAAATTTGAAATGGTTCTAAAATATAAACTGTAGAAAAATTATTGCAATGACACCAATTCTTATCGCTGGATTTTTATAAAAATAGAATCAATGAATGAGTAAATAAAAATTGTGATAATATGGAAATTTATGGAAATTATTAGCGATAAATCCCCATAATTCCATATACAATAGAAAAAACAAAAACATAAACATCTAGAACAAATGAACATCTGGAAACTTTTGTTAATTTTTCATAGTTCAAGAATTTATAAAAATCCGATTAAATCTAACAAACTGAATCCAATGGAATTAATTAATGGCATTTTCAAATAGAGAATTTACCTCTTTGTAAGATTGAAAATTGAGTTGGACGCACCTCAATAGACCAATTTGTTGATCGTCTTCTCCGCTAGATGATGATGATGATTGATTGTCGGTTGAATTCATCCAAATGAGCGCAACAGGTCTTTGTTTAGTTCCATGAAGGAAAATCAATAATGAATTCTTTTTGCTCCCACTTCAACTTGCTCCAATTTTTCGAATGATTCAGTTTTTCATCACTGCCACTCTCTCAATAAATTAAAACAACCAACAGTTATTTGATCTCAATAATCAACAGACCGTTGGCATTTGTTGCTGTTGTTATTTAGAAATAACAAAAGAGAAATAAACAGAAGAAAACTGAATCGCGATCAGTGTCAGTTGTCAAAAATTGAAATTGGAGGTTATGTTGCTAATCGAAATAAATAAACCAGCAAATTAATGATTTTATTTTTGAATATAATTGCACATTTGTGCAATTCGGAATAAAGAATAAATTCAATTTGAAATTTATTTCAAAAAATGCTAATGCTAATCATTCATTTACCACAGAATATTTTCGGTAAATGTGTAGTTTACGGGCTTTTGTCAATACTTATCCGATAGTTATGAATTTTCACATATAGCATCAAAATCACTCATAGAATTCAATTCCAACTGCGTCTTGTCGAAATTTTGGCCCTAAAATCCTTAAAAAAGACCTGTTGTTTTGGCCAATTACAGCAACTAGATTCACAATTTGACGTTTATCTGATAGACTTGCCGCTCAAATTTGACATTTGTTTGACAGTGTTGTCATTTAACCATTTATTTAATGTGCATTTATAAATTATTGTTAATTGAAATTGGTTAAATTTTTATTCATGCTTTGATATTAGATGGTATTATTATTTCTGAAAGTATTTTTTAATGAACTGAGTTCGATTATGTATTGTGTATGTTGTGTTGCCTATACGACTCTAGGTTGATGCATCATTCGAATGTGGCAACACTGCCAAATAGTTGTCAAATTTGAGCGGCAACTCTGTCAGATAAATGTTAAATTGTGAATCTAGTTGGTGTAATTAGCACGGACAGAAGGTCCATTTTAAGGATTTTGACAAGGCGCAATCAGAATTGAATTCTATGAGTAATTTTGATGCTATTTGTGAAATTTCATAATGATTAGCTAAAGCCCGTAAATTACACATTTACCATAAAGGTAAAATCAGCATGTGTCACATTGTTTTTTCATGAAAAATCTAGGAGGAAAGTCATCGTGAACATTGGTGTAAATGGAAATTTTCAGTTTCGACGACAGCGCCATCTCTGAGAACAAGGCAAAACTAAAAAATCATAATTAAATCAAATTCTTTAATTACTCCTACAATTTTCCACCAATTTCAATGATTTTGGTCTCTTTAGGGAGGATTTTTTGTCTATTTTACGACGATATCTATTAATGATGGGAAAAGTCTCGAATTTCATTTATAACACCATCAAATCGATTCTGCATACTAAAATAAGTAAAACCAAATTGCTGCTGATAATTCTTATTATTTCTAATAAATTCTTTAAAATTTTATACCATTTTGAAGAAATTTGCATAAATTTTACGATGATTACCTACAATTAGAATTGGAAAATTCTTCAATAGAGCTGTTATTCCATGAAAATTGTCGACCATCAAAATTGTCCATCATTTCGATAATTTTCAAGAAATTGATAAGAATAAAACACCATTGATTGATTTCAATTGATTAACACGCAAATGTGTTATCACGTCGAAATCCAAATGAATTTCATCACTTTCTGCCTTCAGTAAATTGTCCAATGAGGTAGAAGGGGTAGAGTGACAATCCTGTCGAAATTTTGAAACTCTCATGCGTTGGATATCGATAACATTTTCACTCTGTCTAACTAATGATTATCGCAATCTGTCCTTTGTGTGGATCGATCCACACAAAGGACAGACTGCGATAATCATTAAGTTAGACAGAGTGAGAATGCTGTCGATATTCTTTCGAAATCGGTACATTTCCACTATACACAGAGTATAGGGAATTGTTGCTCTAGGAGCTTCTATCTCATTGAAATTGTCCACGACATAACCTAAAAATAACAAAGGTTTTTGGAATTCTTTGTTGTGGTTCGAGAGTAATTCTAAATTAATATAGCAGATTGAGATGAAATAATATATTTAGCAAGTACGGATACACGGTAGTGTTAACTTGTCGATGATCGGTACAGCACTGTCTCTTGAGCCTCGGTTGTCAGCCCTGATATACCCTGGACTACTGCCGGTGTTGCCAGCTTTGGTTCATGTCGGTATTTATCTGAAGTTGCCACAGGTTTGTGGGTTATTTACTCCACGAAAAATATACCAATGTTTATTTTAATAAACGTAATATAATTGCTGCTTTACAAATACACTTGAGATATTTTAATTTTTATGAAATTATAATTTCGAAGTACTGTTTGCAGAGACTTTGTAGCGCATTGTTTTGTGTTTCTTTCTGTCAACCGTTGGCGGGAAAAAAACCTGCTGCCAACCGTTGATGAGAACTCGTTGCCAATCACTGGTTTTCATTGCAAAATCAAACCAATCTAATTGTCTGCTAAAATAAAATCAAAATTTACTGTGAAAATTGCAAGTTTTCGTTGATTTTTAGATGAAAAATTGATTTCAAAAAATGTACCAAAACTATTCAACGTTAACCTAATTCTAGCGCCATTATACCAATATGTCAACTATCCGAGTACCAACTAAATGAAAATTTGGGAATTAAATATTTGTTGCATGAACAGCTCCGGTGGCGGTTGTGGTTGCATTAGCGGTTGCAAAAGTAGTTGCAGGAGAGGTTGTGTCAGCGAGAGCGGTAGCAGTAGTGGCTGCAAGAGTGGTAGCGGTAGCGGTTGCGATAGTTTTAGAGAGAGTAGAAGACAAAGCGATAGCTGTAGCCGTAGCTGTTTTGGAGCGTGGGCAGGAGCGGTAGCGAATTAAAAAGAATTATACCAACACTTACATTTATGCTACACTTACACTACACTTGCTCTAACACCAACACTTGCAGTAAACTAGCACCATACTTGAATTACGCTTAAGGGGTCTCCACATCAAGTGGTCGCAGTACCACTTTTTTTTCTAGTCGACCGCCCGCGATGGTAGATCCGTTATCAGTTGTTGCAAACACTTGAAATTCCTAGATTTCGGCTTTGAAAAAACATCCACAATCACAACGATGACAGAAATAGTACTCTGATTCCAAATATTTTTTTTTTGATTTTTTTATTCATGGACAGGCCTTCCAAGTACGATTAGAAGATTTATCTACCCTTTTACGCACATTGATTGGTGCAAAATTACTGGCACGGCCCTAATGTGTGAGTGTTCTAGGTTGCCCGGTTGCTTGATGTGGAGACCCCTTTACACTACACTTACTCTACTCTTAAGCTTATTGCATTACTTGTACTAATACTACACTTATATCAACACTTTCACTAACAAAAATAACGGAAGCGGCAGCACTTGCGGCTGTCGTTACGGTAGCAGTAGCTGTAACGACAGCCGGAGCAGTTGCGGGAGCGGTAGCGATGGCTTTAGAGGGAGCAGGAGCGGAAGCGATAGCGGTAGCTTTAGAGGAGCGGAAACAAAAACACAGGTCCGTCACGGATATGGAAACAAAATCAGATTCGCCACGAATACGGAGAAAATCACGGATCTGCAACGGATACAGAATCAAAATCAAGGATCAATCACGGTTACGAAAACATAGCAGATCCGTCACTGATCCAGAAACCAAATTACGGATCCGCTACATATAAGGAAACAAAATCACGAATTCGCTACAAATACGGAAACAAAATCACGGATCCGCCTCTGATAGCATCAAAATCGCGGATCCGCTACGGATACGGGAACAAAATCACGCTATCAATTGAAAATTAAGGTGATTTTGTTTCAAATGGATGCTTCTACAACTTCTACTGCTACTGTTATAGCAATATCTCAATAGCAATAGCAGTAGCAATTGCAGTAGCAATTGCAGTAGCAATAGCAGTAGCAGTAGCAATAGCAGTAGCAATAGCAGTAACAATAGCAGTAGCAATAACAGTAGCAGTAGTAATAGCAGTAGCAATAGCAATAGCAGTAGCAGTAGCAATAGCAGTAGCAATAGCAGTAGCAGTAGCAATAGCAATAGCAGTAGCAATAGCAGTAGCAATAGCAGTAGCAATAGCAGTAGCAATAGCAATAGCAGTAGCAGTAGCAATAACAATAGCAGTAGCAATAGCAGTAGCAATAGCAGTAGCAATAGCAGTAGCAGTAGCAATAGCAATAGCAGTAGCAGTAGCAATAGCAATAGCAGTAGCAGTAGCAGTAGCAATAGCAATAGCAGTAGCAATAGCAGTAGCAGTAGCAATAGCAGTAGCAATAGCAGTAGCAGTAGCAATAGCAGTAACAGTAGTGGAAACAAAAAGCAGGAGCAGAAGCAGTAGCAGTGGCGGTAGCAGCGGCAACAGCAGTAGCAGGTTTTTCCGTGATGTATCCGTGATTATTCCGCGAAGAATTTATGATGCTTCCCGTAATTTATCCGTGATGATTTTGTAATTGATTTGTGGTGGATTTGTGATGCATAAGAGAAAGAGAAAGAGAAAGAGAAAGAAAAAGACAAAGACAAAGAGAAAGATCAATGATGAATCTGTGAAGGTTCAGGAATGTTTCTGTGATAAAACGATGATGGATCCGTGATTGATCCGAGATAGTGATAGTTCTGTGATGATTCCGTCATGATTTTGTTATTCTTCCGTAATGGATTTGTGAAGGCTCCGTGATGTTTTTCGGGATTGGTAGTGAAGATTGCGTAATGCATCCGTGATGTTTCTGTAATGTATCCGTGACGGTTCCGTGATAGTTCCGTGATGGATTTGTGATTGATCCGAGATGGTTCCGTGCTTGATCCAAGATGGTTCCGTGATGGTTCTGTAATTCATTCATGACGGTTCCATGATGGATCTATGATTGATCCGAGATGGTTCAATGATGGATCCGTGACAGTTTTGCAATGGTTCCGTGATAAATTTGTGATGCATTAATGACGAATCTGTGATGAATTGGTGAAAGTTCAGAAACGGTTTAGTGATGGATCCTGAATAATTCCGTGATTAATCCGTGATGGATCCGTGACAGTTTTGTGAAGGTTCCGTTATGGTTCCGTGATGAATTTGTGATACTTCCGTTAGGGTTTCTGTAATGGTCACATGAAGGTTAAAAGATGATTCCGAGGTAATTCCGGGATTGATTTGTGAAGGTTTCGCGGTGAATTTGTAATGTTTGTGATATTTCCGAAATTGTTCCGTGATGGTCCATGACAGTTCGGTGCTGGAGCCGTGTTGAATTTGTAATGCATAAATGAATCGATGAAAAATCAAAAACGTTCCTGTGATAAATCCGTGACGGTTCCGTGACTGATCTGTGATGAATCTTTGATTGAATCGAGGCGGTGCAAAGGTATATCCTTAACAGTTTCGTGATGATTCTGTGATTGATTCGAGACGGTGCAAAGGTATATCCGTCACAGTTTCGTGATGATTCTGTGATGAATTTGTGATACTTCCATAATGGTTTTGTAATGGATTCGTGGTTCCGAGCTGATTCCATCATGTTTGTTTGTTTGTCTGTTTGTGTTTTTTTTTTTTTCTCATGCCTGTCTCGTCGGTCTTGTCTCCCAATCCGTTCTATCGGCACTGTCTGTCAGGTAAAATCACGTGAACTGAAGTCAAGTCACATGAGGTCTAGTCACGTGAAGTCTCGTGAGGTCAAGTCAGTTCAAGTCTTGTGAGGTCAGGTCAGGTCAGTGAGGTCAGGTCAGGTCAAGTCTCGTGAGGTCAAGTCAGTTCAAGTCTTGTGAGGTCAGGTCAGGTCAAGTCTCGTGAGGTCAAGTCAGTTCAAGTCTTGTGAGGTCAGGTCAGGTCAAGTCTCGTGAGGTCAAGTCAGTTCAAGTCTTGTGAGGTCAGGTCAGGTCAAGTCTCGTGAGGTCAAGTCAGTTCAAGTCTTGTGAGGTCAGGTCAGGTCAAGTCTCGTGAGGTCAAGTCAGTTCAAGTCTTGTGAGGTCAGGTCAGGTCAAGTCTCGTGAGGTCAAGTCAGTTCAAGTCTTGTGAGGTCAGGTCAGGTCAAGTCTTGTGAGGTCAAGTCAGTTCAAGTCTTGTGAGGTCAGGTCAGGTCGTGGTGGGGGGGCTCAGTACTCACCTCATACTCCTGGGGCTATGCCGGCGGGGGTCGGATATGAAGAGACTCCCAGCAGGGGCACCCATGCCGGATTGGCTCAGGGGGAGGTGAGGAAGCTAAGAGTGACTCACGGCGATGGACACGGTCATGATTTCGGTATTGATGGGCTTTTTTCGATCCAGATATGATGACGACGCTGGCAATGGAAAAGGACTCCTTGGGTGCGGGAGTAAAATGCACCCAAAATTTATGATGGCGGATCCAAAAACAATATTACCCCAGGGAGGTAGTGCGGGACGCACAGAATCCTCCCTTGGCCCTGGGCCAAGCAGCCACACGGATTCTGGGGGTGGCAAAGAATCGCTACAGACATTGGAGTTTGATCCTTTTGCGCGGAGGGATTCCTTATCAAGGACACCTCCAAAGCATTTGGCAGTTGATGAACAAATTGATAGCAGTTTTCAGACAATCGAGTTAGGTAGTTCGGAGAGCTCCGAAGAATTCATTTCAGGAAAAAAGCGTAACCCAAAGAAACGGAAGGCAAAGGATAGTCCTGAAATTGTTAGACAGCCCTTACGAGTTGAACCTTGTGGGGATGTTTTGAAACTAAGGAAGAAGTTATATGAATTGAAGATTTTCTGCGAGAAGAATAATAATGTCCACAGAGAAATCAAGCAATTGGCTAAAGACCTTAATCGTTTATCAAAGGTAATCGTTAATATAGATAAAGAAAATAGAACTCAGATACAAGAACTGGGCTCTACGCTCAAAAAAAAAGGTGAGGACATTTCACAGGCTGATGCTTCATGCCAAGTAACTTTAGGAATTCAGAAGCACACAGCAGAGGTGGCATGTCAGACAGAACCGTGCGAGGAGCCACCAATAGCCGAAACAATTAACATTAAAGATTATAATATTGAGTCTTTTTCAGATTTAAAAGAAATCTTACCCAAAAAATGGTCCCCAGGTAGTTTTATCAAAACATCAGTGTCGGAGGGAAATCCACTTCGAGAAGATGATGAAAATGTTGTCTATTTCTGTGATATTGTCGAAGATAGACGCACCAAATGGTGCAAAAAAGTTTTCGATAAGTATCCTGAGCTGCTGGATACGACAAAGATTGAAAAAGAATGGGGATACTTTACCACAATGCAGCAAGTCAATATGTACAAGCACCCTGAATTTGGTCAACAAAAAAAGGAGAAAAATATTTTTGCGATATTTTTTGATCCCTCGCGTCAGGACGGTCGCAATCTCAGCGACGTCTTCCACATATTGATGGAGATAAAACCTATGGTGAGTGATTTTTCTAAGAAAAAATTAGTTCTTACTCTTCCACAGGGAATTAAAGCCGATGATATGCGAAAAATATCAGAAGCTGTGTTTGGTAAGTTCGAAATTCGAGTGATCATTAGAATTCCTAAAGGGGCTACTGATAGGCCTGCGACAAGGCAACGAACATTTAAAAACGACGCGATTATAATCGAAACCGGTAATAACAGTTACGCCGACATGTTAAGGAAATTAAAAACAAACCTTAACGATCAAAATATCCTCAAGGAGGTAAACGGTGTTCGAAAGACCAGTAAGGGTCACCTTTTGGTGACGGTAAGTAAAGGTGCTGAAAAGGTAAGACAATCTATAGTATCGGCATTAGACAATGAAAAGGTCAGGTACCTGAAAGATAAAAGAAACAAAATAATACATATCCGCGAAATTGACGAGACTGCCACAGTAGCGGAAATAAAGCAGGCAATTCTGGATACCGGCCAAATACAAAATAAAGAAAATTTAGAGGTTAAGTCGGTTCGTCCGTTGGCTAACGGCAACAAACTGGCTGTTGTAACCGCTGATGAAGAAGATGCTCTGCGTTTGACCCAAAAAGGGTCCATCAGAATAGGCCTATCGATATGCAAAGTACAGGAAAGGATAGACTTGTTGAAATGTTTCCGATGTTGGGAATATGGCCATAGAGCCACATCCTGTAAAAATGTCGATAGAAGTAATGCGTGCCAGAGGTGCACCAAACCTGACCATAAGAAACAGGACTGCACAAACGATGCCTTTTGCCCTTTGTGTAATCAGCAAAATCATGAAGCCGGCAGTGGGAACTGCAGGGCTTTTAGAGAAGCGTTAAGAAAGGTGAGGCTAAAAGGAACTTCGCGATAAATCCTATACGTGATGTGACGGCTGTGATAAAAGGTGCAACAGGTAAAGAGCTTTGCTCATTTTTACAGAGTTTTTATTTATACATATATATATTTGTTTATACACCCTATTTACAACTATATATTACTATTTATACACTTTATTTACATCTGAGTCGTGACGGGAAGGCTGTGATACAATCTGTGATAGGTAAAGACTTTTATTTATTTTTTACAGAGTTTCTATTTATACATATATATATTTATTTATACATCCTATTTACAACTACATATTCTTATTTATACATCCTATTTACAATTCTTATATATATTTATTATTTATTATTACGTGTCTGTTCTCCGTCCTAGATTATTACATTTTATTTATAGTTATACGTCTCTTTTGAAAAGTCGGCTTTCAAGGTCACGTATTCCGTCAAAGATCAGCGGTGTTTGTAAAACGATTTAACAATGGTCAAAATACTTCAAATTAATGTAAATAACTCTGTAAGGTCACAGGATATGGCAATTGCCCTATCCATGAGAAGCCAAGTAGACTTCATCGCAATGAGCGAAGTTAACAAGAAATCTGTACAAAAAAAGAGGAATATTTATAAAAATAACAAAATGACAGTAGGCATGATGCAACTCACCAATAAATATAGTGTCCGTTCATATGGGGGAGGAAACTGCTTCATATGGATTGCCCTAGATGGCTTATATCTGTATAGTGTATATTTAAGTCCAAATTGCAGCTTCGATGAATTTAAGGAAGGCATCAGTGAACTCGAACAGGACCTAGAACAGAAAGATGATAATGTTTTAATCACGGGTGATTTCAATGCAAAACACCCCTTATGGGGTGGATCGAAAATGGACAACAGAGGCGAGTTTCTACTAGATTGGACGAGCTCTAGAGACTTATGTATTTTAAATGACGGCAAGAAGCCTACGGTCGTGAGATCAAATGGAACCTCTTATGTTGATTTGACCATTGTGAACCCAGAGATGATACCAAGCATCAGGACTTGGGAAGTCCTGGATGACCTGAGTTTAAGTGACCATCAATTTATAATGATCGAAAACGCTGATGAGAAAAGTGGTCACCGAAAACTTTATGAAAGGGAAACCGATATGGCTTTGTACGAACAAATAATTGAAATAAACATGAAGACATTTCGTGCAGTCCCGGAGGTTCAAGGAATAACAAAGACAATACAACAGGCACTAAAAGACAGCACATGTGTGAAACCAAAGGATCGTACAAGGCCCTATTGGTGGAGCACCGAAATTGAGGCTTTACGAGATGTAACTACTAAACTGAGACGAAAGTATCTGAGAGCTGTCAAAAAGAGAACGAGTAATATCGAAGAACTCCATGAAAATTATAAGAAGTCTAAAAAAGATCTTATCTTTGAAATAAAAAAATCAAAAAAGACCAAATGGAATGATTTGTGTAGTCGACTAAATAATGACATATATGGAGACTCGTACAAAATCGTAATGGCCGAACTTCGACTTCCGTACCCAAGGGTTATGCTAACAACAAATAAAAAGATAGACATATTTCGAGAACTTTTTATTAGCGGCGATGACTTACCGATTTTTTACAGGAACGATTGTGATCAACCTGTTCCATTTACTGTGGACGAAATCAATGCAGCCGCCTGTAAACTGAAAAATAAAAAAGCTGCAGGCGTCGATCGTATCACGCCTGAAGCTGCCAAAATAGCAATTAAAAAGTATGTCGATATTTTTCAAATTATGTATAACAACCTGTTGCAGAACATGATCTTTCCCGAGTCGTGGAAGGTCGCAAAGCTGGTGCTGATAGAGAAGCCGAAAAAACAGCCGGATGATGTAGCGAAATTTAGGCCAATATGTCTCCTAAATGTCCTAGGTAAAATTTACGAAAATTTAATTAATACCAGATTGCTTACAGAGATAGACGAAAAAGGTGGGCTCTCGCCGTACCAATACGGATTTCGTAAGGGTAGGTCGACGATAACGGCTATACAAGAAGTGCTGAAGTCGGTACAGCAAGATGGTATTTTGAAAAGGCCAGGGTTTACAGCGTTGATTCTCGTTGACGTCCAGAATGCCTTTAATACGGCCTCATGGGCGTTAATAGTGGAGAAGCTGGAAAAAAGAAGAATCTCGTCATATCTAATCAACTTGATAAAAGAGTACTTATCTAATCGATACGTGCTTATAGAAAATGGGTGTAGCCTGGCGATCGGCGGGGGGGTTCCACAGGGCTCGGTCTTAGGGCCGACCCTGTGGAATGTCCTATACGACGACGTCATGAACTTGGATGTCCATCGTGATGTCCGTATAATATGTTATGCGGACGACTTGGCCTTGGTTGTTACGGCAGACAATGAAAAGAAGCTGATGTCCAGGGGCAATGATGCTTTGCAGAAGGTCCATGGATGGATGCAAAACAACAGTCTAGAGCTCGCAATTGAGAAAACCACGGCGGTATTACTGAATTACTACAAGAGAAATCGAAATATAGAATTTAAACTCATAAATAGTACAATAATACCAGAAACTTACTGTAAGTACCTTGGCGTAACTTTGGACAGGCGACTGACGTTTGTCAAACACGTTTAACTGGTTGCGCAGAAAGCTTTCAAAGTGTTAAACGTTCTGGGTCGTCTTTTGCCTCGGGTAAGCGGACCAAATGATGGTAAACGACGCGTGTTGTGTCTAGCCATCCAATCGATTTTATTGTATGGAGCTCCCGTGTGGTCCAGAGCCATACGGGTGAAAAAGGCAAAAACAATCCTTACCTCGGCGCAGCGCGCCATGTGTTTTGCGTGTGATTTCAGGCTACAAAACGGTTTCTTCTGTGGCGGCGACGCTCTTAGCAAGAATAATTCCGATACATTTGATGATTGAAGAGAGGCGACGGCTTTCCGAGACGGAGTCTCCAAATCCGGAAGAAGAGCGCAACGAGACTTTACGACGGTGGCAGCTGGAGTGGTCCACTGATGTCGATCGTGCCCAGTGGACGAAAAAACTTATAACAGATGTTGTGGCCTGGAATAACCGTAAGTTCGGTAATATAAATTATTTTGCCACACAGGTGTTGACGGGTCATGGTGCGTTTGCCACATATTTACATCGCTTTAATCGATGGCCTGACGACCGGTGCACAAATTGTTCCGTAAAGGATGATGTTGAGCATGCCATTTTCGGCTGCGGGATGGTAGACGATCTCAGGATTGGCCTGGAGAGCGATGTGGGCGTAATCAGTGTGGACACCTTGGTTCCCATTATGCTAGAAAACGAAAAAAATTGGATTAGTGTTTGCTGTTTCTTTGAAAAATTGATAAATCGAAGGAACAAAGAATTTGATCGAATTAGACGAGAGCAGTTGTAACAGCAGTTGGTGTGGGCCGCTCCTAGTTTCCCTGTCCCCTGATGGGGACAGGTACTGAGCTCCCCCACCACGGCAAGGTGGCGGCCCGTAGGAGGAGAAAAATAGATCGATGTTTAAGTAATGGTAGACATGTATAATACCCACCCTGATGTATGCTTCGGCGGTCCCGGGGTGGGGAGAGGAGAAGAGGAGGGGTTTTAGTGGGTAGGCTACGGACTAACCTCCGGAGAGAGTCCCACACTCCCAGTCGACACAGGGTCGACTGGGGTTAGTCTATAAAAGATTTCCCCTCCTCCCAAAAAAAAAAAAAAAGGTCAGGTCAAGTCTCGTGAGGTCAAGTCAGTTTAAGTCTTGTGAGGTCAGGTCAGGTCAAGTCTCGTGAGGTCAAGTCAGTTTAAGTCTTGTGAGGTCAGGTCAGGTCAAGTCTCGTGAGGTCAAGTCAGTTTAAGTCTTGTGAGGTCAGGTCAGGTCAAGTCTCGTGAGGTCAAGTCAGTTTAAGTCTTGTGAGGTCAGGTCAGGTCAAGTCTCGTGAGGTCAAGTCAGTTTAAGTCTTGTGAGGTCAGGTCAGGTCAAGTCTCGTGAGGTCAAGTCAGTTTAAGTCTTGTGAGGTCAGGTCAGGTCAAGTCTCGTGAGGTCAAGTCAGTTTAAGTCTTGTGAGGTCAGGTCAGGTCAAGTCTCGTGAGGTCAAGTCAGTTTAAGTCTTGTGAGGTCAGGTCAGGTCAAGTCTCGTGAGGTCAAGTCAGTTTAAGTCTTGTGAGGTCAGGTCAGGTCAAGTCTCGTGAGGTCAAGTCAGTTTAAGTCTTGTGAGGTCAGGTCAGGTCAAGTCTCGTGAGGTCAAGTCAGTTTAAGTCTTGTGAGGTCAGGTCAGGTCAAGTCTCGTGAGGTCAAGTCAGTTTAAGTCTTGTGAGGTCAGGTCAGGTCAAGTCTCGTGAGGTCAAGTCAGTTTAAGTCTTGTGAGGTCAGGTCAGGTCAAGTCTCGTGAGGTCAAGTCAGTTTAAGTCTTGTGAGGTCAGGTCAGGTCAAGTCTCGTGAGGTCAAGTCAGTTTAAGTCTTGTGAGGTCAGGTCAGGTCAAGTCTCGTGAGGTCAAGTCAGTTTAAGTCTCGTGAGGTCAGGTCAGGTCAAGTCTCGTGAGGTCAGGTCAGGTCAAGTCTCGTGAGGTCAGGTCAGGTCAAGTCTCGTGAGGTCAAGTCAGTTTAAGTCTCGTGAGGTCAGGTCAGGTCAAGTCTCGTGAGGTCAGGTCAGGTCAGGTCAGGTCAGGTCAGGTCAGGTCAGGTCCTCCCTCGAGAGTCACTACCTTGTCGTGGTGAGGGAGCTCAGTACCCTCTCATATTGAGAGGGGAAGCTAAAAGTGACTCACAACCCTCCAGGACCCACATCCGCAAGATGTGGTACGGGTACGGCGAACCCGGAGGTTATCCGAGCTGGGCATGGATGAGCGCTACCCATGTCCTAATACCGTAAGCGTGACTGGCACCTCAGCAACTCTCACAGAGCGTGGTGAGGGAACGTCGTGCCAGGATCACGAACGGGGGGCTTGCCTTAACCGGCCGGCTCGCGAGGAGACAACCTCTATAAAATAACCGTAACCTCAAGGTCGGTTGGTAGGACTGGTGCCGATGGGGTAGTGGACCTTCGGGTCTCCTGGTTGGCACGTTAGGTCAACCCCCAGCGTTGTCCTCCCTATGGGGCACCTGGCGCACCCCATAGTATAAATGCCTTCCCCCAGGTATAGGCCCACTGCCTGGGGGTGACACCTTTGGTCCTAGTTCGTGGGACGCTCATGGATAAACCTAAACCAGACAATGTTTCGAAACCAGAGGCATCAGACAGTGGGGGACTGTCTGGCGCAGATCGATCACCCCAAAATGAAAATTTGGCAATGTCTTCGGGATATGAATTTTTGATGGATATGACAGACCCATTCCAAAAGAGGGACTCCCTTTTAAGGACCCCTCCTTCTAGTAAAGACTACAGGAGAGTACAAAAAACATCGCCGCTCTTCCGCTCATCATCGGAGCCAACAGTGGTGGTGGAGAGTTCATCAGATGATGAAGAAATAAGAAGAAGTAAACGAAGACAAAAGAGAATGCGTGAAGATACGCCTGAAGCAGCGAAATTGACAAAGAAAATAACCATAGAAGCCGGTAATTTGACAAATACTAGCAAAACAGTGCAAAACATGAAACGAAAAAATCGAAAAACTTAGCCAGTTTTGTTTGGACAACAACAATGTTCACCGAGAAATCAAACAGATGGCGAATGAGCTACGATCAATTATGAAAAAAATCGAAAAGGACAATACTGAAGACAACTTGATTAAAACCAATTTGCACAAAGCAATTAACGACCTCCAAGAGAAGTGCATTGCTAAGGAAGTCGACGAAAGCCCAAAACGGAAATCCGATGCCCCGGTCAAAGTTACGGTTGATGTAGGGTGCCAGACGGATGGTGCCTGGAGTAATATTCAAGAACGGAAAATCATAACAGGTGAGAAAATTTCACAAATAAAAACTTTTATTGATTTCCAGCAGGTGAGGGACCACGCGTGGCCAAAGTCGATATTTAAAAACATCAATATAATTGGGGGTAATCCAATCGAAAACACAGAACAAATGTGAAATGATTCTTGTTGAAGAAGAAGATGCAAGCATGAACAAAAGCATTCAAAACATGTACCGCTGCAAATACCCAGATCTTCTAGAAATGACCGAAGAAATCGACATACTGCGGGTAACATCGAGAATTAAAAAAAATGGTGAATATATCGATAACACGCGAACAATAATCAAAGTAAACACCACGGGTACCGAAGAGGACCTGTGGAACAAAATTTCCAAAGCAAAAGAACTGATCGTGGAAAACAAGTTGGAAAAAATTACATCCCACAAAATCAAAAACATGGATGTTAATCTTATGTCAAAAATTTTTCAGGCCGTATTTAATGATACCAAAGCGAGTTTCGATATCTACACTCCTAGGGTGTTGGATAAAAATAATACTGCTGATAAACCAAAGCGGCAGTTTACAACGAACGCAATTATCCTTACAAACGAGGAAAAAGACTTCAACAAACTGCTGGGGCAGGTAAAGACTACCTTAGAAAAAGACGCGAATAAGCATGTCATTAGAAAGATAAGAAGCACCAAAGAAGGAGAACTTCTGATTATCACAGATAAAAATGATGCGGTGGTCAGCCGTATCAAAAATAAATTATCCGAAAACATAGAAAATTTGAAAATAAAAAGCACAAAAAATAGTTTACCAAAGAAGAAAATTCTTTATATCAGAGACCTTGATGCAACTACAAATAAAAAAGATGTTGCACAATACATTGAAGAAAACTTAGATAAAAAACCTACCATCATGAATATTGGCGACTTGCGGCCAAGCCGTAATAATACCCAAACGGTTACAGTTGCAATGGATGAACTAAGTGCCAACTTTTTGATTAATAAAAAGTTTATCTCTGCCGGCCTGGTGAAAGCCAGGATCGACGAAAGATTGAACGTGGTCCAGTGCTACAGATGCCTGTCCTACGGACATCATGCATCGGAATGCAAGGCAGAAGATCGATCGAAAACCTGTTTCAACTGCGGACAGGGCGGTCATCAATCCGACAAATGTCCAAATGAAACTAAATGTCCAGTTTGCAACACCACGGACCATAAAATGGGTAGCATAAAATGCGGTGCCTTTAGGGACGCATTGAGGGAGACGAGGCGTAGACGGAGAACCACATTAGCTGAAGACGATGACGTTTTTGTCTAATGGGTTAACGAAGTCAACAGAAATGCAGGTACAAATACAAAACTGCGATATTTTTATAGAGTTCAGTTTATTTACTTATTTGTTTTTGATTGTGATGTCCCCATTTACATATAGTTACTTAGATTTTATATTTATTCGAACTTCGTGCTGTGATATATATACACAATTTATTTCAGATTGGGCTGTGATATTTACAGAAATATTTATTTTTTTACAGATGGGTGATATTTACACATATTATATATTGTCTGTGATATTTTTACATTTACAAAACGTTTTGACTGTGATATATAGAGTTATTTATTTATACAAGTGTTCGTTTCGTATGTGTTCTATAGATTTTATATTTTATACAGAGCCTCTATTTATATATTATTCATATACATATTTGTTTATTTATTTATTTGTGTGTATGTCTAATAATTTATTTATTACCGTGACTGTCCCAGTTTGCTTGATTTGTAACTTAGGTATATCAGGTCAATATTCTATACTACTTTATTATGGTTAAATTCGTCCAGATTAATTGCAATAACTCTGTGAGGTCGCAGGACATGGCCATTGCCCTCGCTGCACAGCAGCAGGCCGATTTCCTCCTGTTGTCGGAATTCAATAAAAAAGCGGCTAAAAATAAGAGATACATTTATAAAAATAAGAACGAGACTGTAGCGATCGCTAAACTTACCTCAAATTACAAGATTACATCGAGCGGGGGCGGTGATTGTTTCGCGTGGGTTGGTTTGGAGGACTTCTATGTGTACAGTGTCTATATAAGCCCAAACTCTGGTGGAGCTGCTTTTGCTCGGCACCTCCTAGACCTTGAGGAAGACCTGAAAAAGAAAGACAATTATGTCATTGTGACGGGCGACTTCAATTCAAAACATCCGACGTGGGGAGGGACAACTGTGGACGCGAGGGGACATCTCCTCTTGGATTGGGTCAATTCGATGGATTTGTGTTTGTTGAATGATGGGAGGAAGCCCACTTGTGTAAGACACAACGGGGTGTCTTTTGTCGATTTGTCGTTGGTTTCTCCGGAGTTGGTTGCATTTACAGAAGGATGGCAGGTGAGTGACGAGGTGTCCCTGAGCGACCACAGATTTGTGATATTCGAAACAACGGACAAAAATCCCCATAAGAACATAACAGTCGAAACT
The DNA here is from genome assembly GCA_020740385.1 of Mylabris phalerata. Lineage (NCBI taxonomy): Eukaryota > Metazoa > Arthropoda > Insecta > Coleoptera > Meloidae > Mylabris > Mylabris phalerata. The sequence goes on along the minus strand of JAJEOX010000142.1, from coordinate 49,006 downwards.
AATATTGATATGTCGCGGTGCCAGCTATTGATCGATATGAATGTCGCCTGTTACAATGAAGACATCACTGTACACGGGGTGACGAGCATGCTACAAGCGGCGATGCGAGATAGTACACATAGGAGTCAAAGTAGTCGCAAACAACCATACTGGTGGAACACCGAAATCGAAAATCTGCGTGCCGAAGTTTTTAGAGCTCGACGTGTATACCAAAGGGCTTTAAAGAGACGATCGCTAGAGATTGAACAGCTCCGAAATAATTATAAAACAGCGAAACAAGCGTTAGTGAAAGAGATTTCAAAATCCAAAAAACAAAAGTGGGAATCATTGTGCGAACAACTGAATATAGACATATTTGGCGATGCCTATAAAATAATAACTAAAGAATTGAAGATTACAGACCCGAGAATCGATTTAACACTAGAAATGAAACTAGAACAGTTTCGCGAAATGTTTGTTTGCAGCGAGGGCCCATCATTTAGAAAATCAGGTATGCTGTTAGAGGGCCTGTTTACTCTAGACGAGGTAAGAGCCGCAGGCGTTAAACTAAAAAATAAAAAGGCGCCAGGTCCGGATCGGATAACTCCGGAGGTGGCAAAATATGTTGTTCGAAACCATACGGAGTTTGTGTGTAATTTGTTTAATTATTTATTAATTAATACCACTTTTCCAGCTGAGTGGAAGACCGCTCATCTAGTGTTGATTGAAAAGCCCAAGAAGGTATGGAATGAACCGCCAAAATATAGGCCGATCTGCCTGATAAGCGTACTTGGTAAAATCTTCGAAAATCTTATAAATTTCAGATTGTTAGACGAGATTGAGGAGAGAGGGAACTTCTCGGACCGACAGTTCGGCTTTAGACGTGGCAGGTCTACGGTCGGCGCGGTCCGGGAGGTTCTAAAAACGGTTCAGGTGGAAGGCAGAGTGACTAGGCCAGGGTTTACAGTTTTGGTATTGGTCGATGTCCGAAATGCCTTTAATACAGCGTCGTGGGACCTGATTATAGAAAAGTTGGAAAAAAGAGGGGTTTCGGTGTATCTAATTGATATTATTAAGGATTATCTGTCTAATCGATCAATAGAAATAGATAGAGATCACGTAATGTCTATCGGAGGGGGCGTTCCGCAGGGCTCGGTCCTTGGGCCGACCCTGTGGAACGTCCTATATGATGATGTAATGAGTTTGATTGTTCCCCGGGGGTCACAGATTGTCTGCTACGCGGACGACTTGGCGTTGGTAGTGTCAGCGGACAGTCAGAATGAATTGATCGAGAATACAAATGAAGTTCTTTTGAAAATTAGTAAATGGATGGTCCGAGAATAAACTCACCGTTGCAGTCGATAAAACCAGTGCAGTAATGCTCAATTACTGCAAGAGAAATCGTAACATTGCGTTTGTTATGGACGGTTGTCCTATAGTCCCAACGCAATACACAAAATATCTTGGTATCACATTGGATAGGCAGCTAACATTTGTAAAGCACATCGAGACAGTGGTGAGTAAAGCTTTTAAGGTTCTGAATGCCCTGTTTAGGTTATTGCCCCGTGTTGGTGGTCCCGACACGGGCAAACGACGTGTTTTGTGTCTGGCCGTGCAGTCCATCTTGCTGTACGGGGCGCCGGTTTGGTACGACGCCCTGAGAATAAAGAGAGCCAAAAGCATGTTGATTTCTGCCCAGAGAACCATGTGTCTGCGGGTCATCAGGGGTTACAGATCCATATCTGCTGAGGCGGCTGTGGTCCTAGCGGGGATGATTCCCATTCATCTCCTCGTAGATGAGCGACGGAGAATTTTCGATTCTCCGGAGCCAAATCAAATTGAAGAACGTATCCGAACAATGCAGATGTGGCAAAATGAATGGGAGACGGAGACTGGCAATGCGTCGTGGACTAGGCGGTTGATCCGGGACATCAGTACCTGGAAAAACAAAAAATTCGTAAGTTTAGACTATTACACAACACAAGTCCTTTCAGGTCATGGCGCATTTGCTGCTTACCTGTGTCGTTTCAATCGGTGGGCCAACGATCGATGCCCAGAGTGCTTGGAGCTGGATGATGCGGAGCACGCTGCTTTTTATTGTAAAGCTTACGATGATTTGAGAATACCTCTTGTTGGTCTGGTGGGTGAGCTGACGCCAGAAAATTTGATCCAGGTAATGCTGGACAGCGCAGAAAGCTGGAAGGCGGTAAGTCGGTTCTTCCGTAAACTTATAATTCGGAAAAATAGGGTGTTTGATGACATTAGGGCTGCAACATAATATAATCGTTGTATAAATTAGGTGGGCCGCTCTTGGCTTCCTCGCTCCGTGAGTGGGGCGAGTACTGAGCTCCTCCACCGCGACAAGGTGGCGACCCGTTGGAAGGAGAAATATCGATTGAGTAATATATGGTCGCTTGGTACTTACCTTGATGGGGATGGTAGTGGTCTCTCTGGAATCGCTAAAACAGAAACAAACAAATCATTATTGGCACATATACTTAGCCAAGAGGGTCAACGTTGGTATTACCTCCTTGTGAGTAGGATCTCGTCGATGGTTGATTGGTTGATTGGTCTAATGGTGAATTGAAGACAATACCCACCCCGATGAAATGCTTCGGCGGTCCCGGGGTGGGGAGAGGAGATGAGGAGGGGTTTTTAGTGGGTAGGCTCGGCGATGGGAACCCCAACCACGCCGAGAGAGTCCCACACTCCCAGTCGGCACTGGGCCGACTGGGGTTAGTCTATAAAAGATTTCCCCTCCTCCCGAAAAAAAAAAAAAAAAAAAAAAAAAGGTCAGGTCAGGTCAGGTCAGGTCAGGTCTCCTCCGAGGGTCGCCACCTTGTCGTGGTGGAGGAGCTCAGTACCCACTCTCCTGTTGGGAGTGGGGAAGCTAAGAGCGGCCCATCATCGCGTCAGACATGGACATGATTTGGTTACGGAATGGCAGGATTTCGGCTCGATATGATGACAACCCTTGCTACGGACATGGACTCCTTGGGCGCGGGAGGAAAACGCACCCAAAAACATGAAATGGCGAGTTCTAAAACAAGAGTACCCCAGGGGGGTAGGACAGAACGTCCAGAATCCCCCCGTGACGAAAAACCGTCACGCAGCCCCACGGATTCTGGGGGGGGCGAGGGAACGCCTTATGATGATATGGAGGAGAGAGCATTTGTGAGGAGTAAAACTACATTCAGGACTCCTCCCAAGTCAAGTACGGACTCAACTTTCGATGAGAGTCTGAGAGTTATTTTGATTGATGATGAGAGTGATCGTGAGGTATCGAGCGACGGTGGACGTAAGTCCAGAAAACGAAAGAAGGTGAGTAGTCCGGAATCGGATGGCAAACAAAAAGGCATAGTACCGAGCTACTATGTTATGCACACCGTTCAGATCTTACAAAAACTGAAGATATTCTGCGATGAAAATACTAATGTACATCGAGAAATAAAAAACATGGCCAAAGACCTCAGTGAGCTATCCAGAAAGATAGCAAAACATGATAAGATCAACCTGCAGAAAATAATCGAGCTTGAAAAGAAGATTGCACCTAAAGAGAATAAATGCATGACTAGCACGTTTTGTCAAACGGAGCCTCGTAAAGAAATTGAAAATAAAAAGAACGAGAAACCTAAAATGATAGACAGAGGGTGTCAAACAGACCCATGCTCCATAGAGCTACCCGAAGAAGAATTAATCGATATTCGGGATCACGATATTGAAAATTTCGGTTCCCTTAAACCATTGTTGAGTAAGAAATGGGCGAAGCAAAGCTATACCAACACCGTGATGTCAGAGGGTAATCCGCTCAGAGACAATCATGAGAATACGTTATATTTTTGCGACATAGTCGAAGAGAGAAGAACGAAATGGTGTAAAAAAATCGAGGAGAAATACCCAGAAATTGTTACATCAGAAAAAATAGAGAGACCATGGGGATTTTACACCTCTATGCAACAAATAAGTAGGTATAAACACCCTGAACTAGGTATGCGGGAGAAAGAGAAGAAACGTGATAGCTACATACTTCGACCCATCGCGGCAGGATGGCAGGAATATAGAGGATCTATACGATATTCTTATTGACTTGAGACCAACTGTGAGTATGTATAATAGTAAGAGTCTGGTACTTACAACCCCTCAAGGCGTGAAGCCTGAAATCGTTAGAAAAATAGCAGAAGTGGTGCTCAGGGAGACGGACATCAAGGTGAAGGTTAGTATACCTAAAGGTTCTACAGAAAAGTCCTCCGAGAAAAAGAAGATATTCAAAACCGAAGCAATCGTGGTGGAATCTAACGGTAAGAGCTACGCGGAAATGCTGAAGAATCTAAAGGAGAATTTAGTAGACAAGAGAGTGATCCGCGATGTTAACAGCGTAAGGAAAACAAATAAAGGGCACCTTCTGATTACGGTTAATAAGGGGTCAGTAGGCGCAAAGAGATCGATTGGTAAAATAATGACTAACTCTAAGATCAGGTTCTTGGGTGATAGGCGGGATAAGATCCTCCATGTGAAGGAAATCGACGAGACTGCGTCTGAAACCGAAATAAAGGAGGCAATCCTCCAAACGGATTTAGTAAAAGACCAGCAAAATTTTGTAATAAAAGCCAGACGCCCCCTTAATAATGGTAATCAGATGGCCGTAATTTCGGTTAACGAGGATGATGCAAAGAGGTTGTTGAATGTCGGAAAGATAAGGATCGGCCTCACACTGTGCAAAGTGCAGGAGAGGGTCGACCTGTTAAAGTGTTTCAGGTGTTGGGGCTTCGGTCATAGAGCTTCCAAATGTGATGCCGAGGACAGAAGCAAGTTGTGTCAACGGTGCGCAAAACCGGACCACAAAAAGCAAGATTGTGAGGCTGAGAGTTACTGTCCGTTATGTTCGCAGGCTGGACATGAAGCTGGTACCGGTAGTTGCAAGATATTTAGAGATGCCTTGAGGAAGGCAAAAACTGGTCAATCGTTTTCATAGACCAAATAATAGACTGTGATACACGAGCTGTGATGGTAATATGTGATGTTGAGGGTAGGAATCTTCTTTTACATAGATACTCCCTCATGAATTTTAATAAGTTTATTTACTTTATTTATACATCTTACAGTTACATGTTTCGGATTTTATTTACACTAAATGTTTATGTAATGTTTGTTCATTTGTATATGTTTGTGCATTGTCCAATATACAGCCGGTGTATAGTCATAGTTTGTCTTTTACTTGTATGTCCCAGTCCCGTTCTTTGTACATGTCGATTTGATCGGGTGATTGTGCATCCCTCGCAATGGTCAAGGTACTCCAAATAAATGTTAACAATTCCGTAAGATCGCAGGATCTGGCGATAGCGCTGGCAATGAGGACCAATGTGGATTTTATAGCCATAACCGAGATCAACAAAAAATCTGTTAAAAGTAAGAGAAATGTTTATAAAAATATGCCTGTAACGGTAGGTATTATGAAACTCACCAGTACATACGATGTTCGGTCATATGGGGGTGGCTCCTGTTTCCAATGGGTGGCCATTGACGGGCTATACATATATAGCGTGTATTTGAGTCCAAATTCTAGCTTTGAAAATTTCAAGGATAGTATTGAAGAACTCGAGCAGGACCTGAAAAATAAAGACAACAATGTTATGATTACCGGGGATTTCAATTCCAAACACCCCCTATGGGGGGGTGGGGTTCTCGATAAGAGAGGTGAGTACCTGCTAGATTGGGTTAATGTTAGGGATTTGTGTATCTTGAACGACGGAAAAAAACCAACGGTAATACGACCGAACGGCACGTCGTTTGTTGATTTGACCATAGTTACACCTGAATTAGTCCCAAATATTACCGTTTGGGAGGTATTGGATGAACTCAGCCTTAGCGACCACCAGTTCGTGATGATAGAGTGCGAGGACCATGGCGGAGGCCCAAGACCTACGACAAGAAGAGAAATCGATATGGCAGAATACAAGGAACTTATAGAGATAAATATGCTTACCTTTTCAGATGTACCCAGTGTCGAGAACATAACCAAAACAATAATGCAAGCTATGAAGGACAGTATGAGAAATCAAAACTTGGTCCGTGTCCAGCCGTACTGGTGGAACACAAGTGTAGAACGACTACGTGATAAGACCTGTAATTTGAGAAGAAGGTATCAAAGATCGAGAAAAAAGGGCCACGCAGATGTGGAGACACTACACACAGAGTACAAAAAATCGAAGAAAGATTTAATCGACGAAATAAAAAAATCGAAGAAAAACAGATGGGTTGAAATGTGCAATAACCTAAATGAAGATATATATGGCGATGCCTATAAAATTGTTATAACTGACTTGAGGCACCCCCACCCAAGGGTTGCGCTGTCGGTGGATGAGAAGATCAAGGTGTTCCATGAGTTGTTTATTGGTGGCGATGATTTACCAATCTTTACTCCAGACGAGTGTGAGGCGCCAAATCCATTTTCACCCGAAGAGGTACGAGCAGCAGCCGTGAGATTGAAAAACAAAAAAGCCGGAGGAGAAGATCGAATTACACCGGAGGCTGCGAAACTGGCGATTAAAACCAGAAATGACATATTTTGCGACATGTTCAATGACTTACTTTTGAATATGAATTTCCCGGACCAGTGGAAGGTAGCCAGATTAGTGCTCATCGAAAAACCTAAAAAGAACCCAGACGATGTAGCATCTTTTAGGCCCATCTGTCTCTTGAACGTGTTGGGCAAGATTTATGAAAATTTAATCAACACCAGATTGAATATTGAGATCGATGAAAACGGTGGTCTTTCGGACGGCCAATACGGCTTTCGTAAGGGTCGCTCGACAGTTTCTGCAATTAATGAAGTTTTAAAATCGGTAAAGGTAGGTGAAAGATTGGATAAACCTGGGTTTACGGCACTTGTCCTGGTGGATGTTCGGAACGCCTTTAACACAGCATCGTGGCCGATCATCATTGAGAAGCTGCAAAAGATGAATATATCGATTTATTTGGTTAATATAATTAAAAGATATTTATCCGATAGGTTTGTAGCAGTCGACGGTGATCATAAGTTGCCGATAGGGGGAGGCGTTCCACAGGGTTCGGTCCTTGGACCGACCCTGTGGAACGTCCTGTATGATGACGTGATGCGTTTGAAATTCCGCACGGGCGTTCGAGCAGTTTGCTACGCAGATGACCTGGCGTTGGTGGTGTCGGCGACTGACGACAGGGAATTAATGTCGAGGACGAATAATGCGCTCCGAAAGGTGAGTAGATGGATGGTTGATAATAAGTTGTCCATTTCGGTCGAAAAAACGACTGCAGTCTTGCTGAACTTCTGCAAGAAAAATCGAAATATTAAATTTAGTTTAAATGGGGTAGATATAGTCCCTGCTACATACAGCAAGTATCTGGGGGTAACCCTAGATAAGCAACTCACGTTCGTCAAGCACGTCGAGATCGTTACACAGAAGGCTTACAAAGTTATAAATGTGATTAGCCGAATCTTACCGACAGTAGGCGGCCCGAGGGATGACAAACGACGGGTGCTATGCCTCGCTATGCAGTCCATTCTTACCTATGGGGCTCCGATATGGGCCGATGCCTTACGCATCAAGAAAGCGAAGCAAATGTTGATCTCGGCGCAGAGGACAATGTGCCTAAGGGTGATATCAGCTTATCGAACTGTGTCAGCAGAGGCAGCGGTTGTCCTGTCCTGCATGATTCCAATCCATTTGTTGGTAGAGGAAAGACATCGATTATATATTGCGGCAGCCCCAGATCCCGGGAGTGAGAGAGTCGAGACTATGCGGCGCTGGCAGAGGGAGTGGTCCAGTGATACAGGTGTTGCCTCGTGGACAAAAGAACTTATTCCAGATGTTGTGGACTGGAACAATCGGAAAAAAAGGTAGTATAACTTACTTTTTGACACAGGTGTTCACAGGTCATGGAGCCTTTGCGGCCTACCTGCACAGAATGAATCGGTGGCCAAATGATCTCTGCCTAATATGTTCAGTGAGGGACGATGCAAGGCATGCAATCTTCCATTGTAGCATGACCTTCGATCTGAAAGTAGAGTTGGAGAATGATATCGGTTTGATTACACCAGAAAACCTGGTACAGACAATACTGAGGGATGAGCATGCATGGAATGCAGTCAGTTTATACTGTGAGCGAGTCTTGAAGAGAAGGGATCGTGAATTGGACGCAGCTCGACGCAACCATTAAAAAAAAGGTATATGTATACAAGGTGATATGTTACGGTGAGAGACTTATCCTCTTGAGGAGGGTTAAGGTTTGAGCTCCTCAGCCGGTATATATAATATACACGGAGGAGGAGCGGTTGGTTAAAAGGATGGTCTTTGTGTTTTCGTGGTGTGGGCTGCTCTTGGCTTCCCCTGTTCCTTGTGGACAGGGTACTGAGCTCCTCCACCGCGACAAGGTGGCAGCCCGTAGAAGGAGAATCATCGTTGGATATGGTAATACTTACCCCTGATGTATGCTTCGGCGGTCCCGGGGGTAAGGAGAGGAGACGAGGAGGGGTTTTAGTGGGTAGGCTCGGCAGTGGGAACCCCAACCACGCCGAGAGAGTCCCACACTCCCAGTCGGCACTGGGCCGACTGGGGTTAGTCTATAAAAGATTTCCCCTCCTCCCGAAAAAAAAAAAAAAAAAAAAAAAAAAAAAAAAAAAGGTCAGGTCAGGTCAGGTCAGGTCAGGTCAGGTCAGGTCAGGTCAGGTCAGGTCAGGTCAGGTCAGGTCAGGTCAGGTCAGGTCAGGTCAGGTCTCCCCCGAAGAGTCACCACCTTGTCGTGGTGGGGGGGCTCAGTACTCACCTCATACTCCTGGGGCTATGCCGGCGGGGGTCGGATATGAAGAGACTCCCAGCAGGGGCACCCATGCCGGATTGGCTCAGGGGGAGGTGGGGAAGCTAAGAGTGACTCACGGCGATGGACACGGTCATGATTTCGGTATTGATGGGCTTTTTTCGATCTAGATATGATGACGACGCTGGCAATGGAAAAGGACTCCTTGGGTGCGGGAGTAAAATGCACCCAAAATTTATGATGGCGGATCCTAAAACAATATTACCCCAGGGAGGTAGTGCGGGACGCACAGAATCCTCCCTTGGCCCTGGGCCAAGCAGCCACACGGATTCTGGGGGTGGCAAAGAATCGCTACAGACATTGGAGTTTGATCCTTTTGCGCGGAGGGATTCCTTATCAAGGACACCTCCAAAGCATTTGGCAGTTGATGAACAAATTGATAGCAGTTTTCAGACAATCGAGTTAGGTAGTTCGGAGAGCTCCGAAGAATTCATTTCAGGAAAAAAGCGTAACCCAAAGAAACGGAAGGCAAAGGATAGTCCTGAAATTGTTAGACAGCCCTTACGAGTTGAACCTTGTGGGGATGTTTTGAAACTAAGGAAAAAGTTGTATGAATTGAAGATTTTCTGCGAGAAGAATAATAATGTCCACAGAGAAATCAAGCAATTGGCTAAAGACCTTAATCGTTTATCAAAGGTAATCGTTAATATAGATAAAGAAAATAGAACTCAGATACAAGAACTGGGCTCTACGCTCAAAAAAAAAGGTGAGGACATTTCACAGGCTGATGCTTCATGCCAAGTAACTTTAGGAATTCAGAAGCACACAGCAGAGGTGGCATGTCAGACAGAACCGTGCGAGGAGCCACCAATAGTCGAAACAATTAACATTAAAGATTATAATATTGAGTCTTTTTCAGATTTAAAAGAAATCTTACCCAAAAAATGGTCCCCAGGTAGTTTTATCAAAACATCAGTGTCGGAGGGAAACCCACTTCGAGAAGATGATGAAAATGTTGTCTATTTCTGTGATATTGTCGAAGATAGACGCACCAAATGGTGCAAAAAAGTTTTCGATAAGTATCCTGAGCTGCTGGATACGACAAAGATTGAAAAAGAATGGGGATACTTTACCACAATGCAGCAAGTCAATATGTACAAGCACCCTGAATTTGGTCAACAAAAAAAGGAGAAAAATATTTTTGCGATATTTTTCGATCCCTCGCGTCAGGACGGTCGCAATTTCAGCGACGTCTTCCACATATTGATGGAGATAAAACCTATGGTGAGTGATTTTTCTAAGAAAAAATTAGTTCTTACTCTTCCACAGGGAATTAAAGCCGATGATATGCGAAAAATATCAGAAGCTGTGTTTGGTAAGTTCGAAATTCGAGTGATCATTAGAATTCCTAAAGGGGCTACTGATAGGCCTGCGACAAGGCAACGAACATTTAAAAACGACGCGATTATAATCGAAACCGGTAATAACAGTTACGCCGACATGTTAAGGAAATTAAAAACAAACCTTAACGATCAAAATATCCTCAAGGAGGTAAACGGTGTTCGAAAGACCAGTAAGGGTCACCTTTTGGTGACGGTAAGTAAAGGTGCTGAAAAGGTAAGACAATCTATAGTATCGGCATTAGACAATGAAAAGGTCAGGTACCTGAAAGATAAAAGAAACAAAATAATACATATCCGCGAAATTGACGAGACTGCCACAGTAGCGGAAATAAAGCAGGCAATTCTGGATACCGGCCAAATACAAAATAAAGAAAATTTAGAGGTTAAGTCGGTTCGTCCGTTGGCTAACGGCAACAAACTGGCTGTTGTAACCGCTGATGAAGAAGATGCTCTGCGTTTGACCCAAAAAGGGTCCATCAGAATAGGCCTATCGATATGCAAAGTACAGGAAAGGATAGACTTGTTGAAATGTTTCCGATGTTGGGAATATGGCCATAGAGCCACATCCTGTAAAAATGTCGATAGAAGTAATGCGTGCCAGAGGTGCACCAAACCTGACCATAAGAAACAGGACTGCACAAACGATGCCTTTTGCCCTTTGTGTAATCAGCAAAATCATGAAGCCGGCAGTGGGAACTGCAGGGCTTTTAGAGAAGCGTTAAGAAAGGTGAGGCTAAAAGGAACTTCGCGATAAATCCTATACGTGATGTGACGGCTGTGATAAAAGGTGCAACAGGTAAAGAGCTTTGCTCATTTTTACAGAGTTTTTATTTATACATATATATATTTGCTTATACACCCTATTTACAACTATATATTACTATTTATACACTTTATTTACATTTGAGTCGTGACGGGAAGGCTGTGATACAATCTGTGATAGGTAAAGACTTTTATTTATTTTTACAGAGTTTCTATTTATACATATATATATTTATTTATATATTCTATTTACAACTACATATTCTTATTTATACATCCTATTTACAATTCTTATATATATTTATTATTTATTATTACGTGTCTGTTCTCCGTCCTAGATTATTACATTTTATTTATAGTTATACGTCTCTTTTGAAAAGTCGGCTTTCAAGGTCACGTATTCCGTCAAAGATCAGCGGTGTTTGTAAAACGATTTAACAATGGTCAAAATACTTCAAATTAATGTAAATAACTCTGTAAGGTCACAGGATATGGCAATTGCCCTATCCATGAGAAGCCAAGTAGACTTCATCGCAATGAGCGAAGTTAACAAGAAATCTGTGCAAAAAAAGAGGAATATTTATAAAAATAACAAAATGACAGTAGGCATGATGCAACTCACCAATAAATATAGTGTCCGTTCGTATGGGGGAGGAAACTGCTTCATATGGATTGCCCTAGATGGCTTATATCTGTATAGTGTATATTTAAGTCCAAATTGCAGCTTCGATGAATTTAAGGAAGGCATCAGTGAACTCGAACAGGACCTAGAACAGAAAGATGATAATGTTTTTAATCACGGGTGATTTCAATGCAAAACACCCCTTATGGGGTGGATCGAAAATGGACAACAGAGGCGAGTTTTTTACTAGATTGGACGAGCTCTAGAGACTTATGTATTTTAAATGACGGCAAGAAGCCTACGGTCGTGAGATCAAATGGAACCTCTTATGTTGATTTGACCATTGTGAACCCAGAGATGATACCAAGCATCAGGACTTGGGAAGTCCTGGATGACTTGAGTTTAAGTGACCATCAATTTATAATGATCGAAAACGCTGATGAGAAAAGTGGTCACCGAAAACTTTATGAAAGGGAAACCGATATGGCTTTGTACGAACAAATAATTGAAATAAACATGAAGACATTTCGTGCAGTCCCGGAGGTTCAAGGAATAACAAAGACAATACAACAGGCATTAAAAGACAGCACATGTGTGAAACCTAAGGATCGTACAAGGCCCTATTGGTGGAGCACCGAAATTGAGGCTTTACGAGATGTAACTACTAAACTGAGACGAAAGTATCTGAGAGCTGTCAAAAAGAGAACGAGTAATATCGAAGAACTCCATGAAAATTATAAGAAGTCTAAAAAAGATCTTATCTTTGAAATAAAAAAATCAAAAAAGACCAAATGGAATGATTTGTGTAGTCGACTAAATAATGACATATATGGAGACGCGTACAAAATCGTAATGGCCGAACTTCGACTTCCGTACCCAAGGGTTATGCTAACAACAAATAAAAAGATAGACATATTTCGAGAACTTTTTATTAGCGGCGATGACTTACCGATTTTTTACAGGAACGATTGTGATCAACCTGTTCCATTTACTGTGGACGAAATCAATGCAGCCGCCTGTAGGCTGAAAAATAAAAAAGCTGCAGGCGTAGATCGTATCACGCCTGAAGCTGCCAAAATAGCAATTAAAAAGAATGTCGATATTTTTCAAATTATGTATAACAACCTGTTGCAGAACATGATCTTTCCCGAGTCGTGGAAGGTCGCAAAGCTGGTGCTGATAGAGAAGCCGAAAAAACAGCCGGATGATGTAGCGAAATTTAGGCCAATATGTCTCCTAAATGTCCTAGGTAAAATTTACGAAAATTTAATTAATACCAGATTGCTTACAGAGATAGACGAAAAAGGTGGGCTCTCGCCGTACCAATACGGATTTCGTAAGGGTAGGTCGACGATAACGGCTATACAAGAAGTGCTGAAGTCGGTACAGCAAGATGGTATTTTGAAAAGGCCAGGGTTTACAGCGTTGATTCTCGTTGACGTCCAGAATGCCTTCAATACGGCCTCATGGGCGTTAATAGTGGAGAAGCTGGAAAAAAGAAGAATCTCGTCATATCTAATCAACTTGATAAAAGAGTACTTATCTAATCGATACGTGCTTATAGAAAATGGGTGTAGCCTGGCGATCGGCGGGGGGGTTCCACAGGGCTCGGTCTTAGGGCCGACCCTGTGGAATGTCCTATACGACGACGTCATGAACTTGGATGTCCATCGTGATGTCCGTATAATATGTTATGCGGACGACTTGGCCTTGGTTGTTACGGCAGACAATGAAAAGAAGCTGATGTCCAGGGGCAATGATGCTTTGCAGAAGGTCCATGGATGGATGCAAAACAACAGTCTAGAGCTCGCAATTGAGAAAACCACGGCGGTACTACTGAATTACTACAAGAGAAATCGAAAAATAGAATTTAAACTCATAAATAGTACAATAATACCAGAAACTTACTGTAAGTACCTTGGCGTAACTTTGGACAGGCGACTGACGTTTGTCAAACACGTTGAACTGGTTGCGCAGAAAGCTTTTAAAGTGTTAAACGTTCTGGGTCGTCTTTTGCCTCGGGTAAGCGGACCAAATGATGGTAAACGACGCGTGTTGTGTCTAGCCATCCAATCGATTTTATTGTATGGAGCTCCCGTGTGGTCCAGAGCCATACGGGTGAAAAAGGCAAAAACAATCCTTACCTCGGCGCAGCGCGCCATGTGTTTGCGTGTGATTTCAGGCTACAAAACGGTTTCTTCAGTGGCGGCGACGCTCTTAGCAAGAATAATTCCGATACATTTGATGATTGAAGAGAGGCGACGGCTTTCCGAGACGGAGTCTCCAAATCCGGAAGAAGAGCGCAACGAGACTTTACGACGGTGGCAGCTGGAGTGGTCCACTGATGTCGATCGTGCCCAGTGGACGAAAAGACTTATAACAGATGTTGTGGCCTGGAATAACCGTAAGTTCGGTAATATAAATTATTTTGTCACACAGGTGTTGACGGGTCATGGTGCGTTTGCCACATATTTACATCGCTTCAATCGATGGCCTGACGACCGGTGCACAAATTGTTCCGTAAAGGATGATGTTGAGCATGCCATTTTCGGCTGCGGGATGGTAGACGATCTCAGGATTGGCCTGGAGAGCGATGTGGGCGTAATCAGTGTGGACACCTTGGTTCCCATTATGCTAGAAAACGAGAAAAATTGGATTAGTGTTTGCTGTTTCTTTGAAAAATTGATAAATCGAAGGAACAAAGAATTTGATCGAATTAGACGAGAGCAGTTGTAACAGCAGTTGGTGTGGGCCGCTCTTAGCTTCCCTGTCCCCTGATGGGGACAGGTACTGAGCTCCCCCACCACGGCAAGGTGGCGGCCCGTAGGAGGAGAAAAATAGATCGATGTTTAAGTAATGGTAGACATGTATAATACCCACCCTGATGTATGCTTCGGCGGTCCCGGGGTGGGGAGAGGAGAAGAGGAGGGGTTTTAGTGGGTAGGCTCCGGACTAACCTCCGGAGAGAGTCCCACACTCCCAGTCGACACAGGGTCGACTGGGGTTAGTCTATAAAAGATTTCCCCTCCTCCCAAAAAAAAAAAAAAAAAAAAAAAAAAAAAAAAAAAAAAAAAAAAAAAAAGGTCAGGTCAGGTCAGGTCAGGTCAGGTCAGGTCAGGTCAGGTCCTCCTCCGAGGGTCGCCACCTTGTCGTGGTGGAGGAGCTCAGTACCCACTCTCCTGTTGGGAGTGGGGAAGCTAAGAGCGGCCCATCATCGCGTCAGACATGGACATGATTTGGTTACGGAATGGCAGGATTTCGGCTCGATATGATGACAACCCTTGCTACGGACAATGGACTCCTTGGGCGCGGGAGGAAAACGCACCCAAAAACATGAAATGGCGAGTTCTAAAACAAGAGTACCCCAGGGGGGTAGGACAGAACGTCCAGAATCCCCCCGTGACGAAAAACCGTCACGCAGCCCCACGGATTCTGGGGGGGGCGAGGGAACGCCTTATGATGATATGGAGGAGAGAGCATTTGTGAGGAGTAAAACTACATTCAGGACTCCTCCCAAGTCAAGTACGGACTCAACTTTCGATGAGAGTCTGAGAGTTATTTTGATTGGATGATGAGAGTGATCGTGAGGTATCGAGCGACGGTGGACGTAAGTCCAGAAAACGAAAGAAGGTGAGTAGTCCGGAATCGGATGGCAAACAAAAAGGCATAGTACCGAGCTACTATGTTATGCACACCGTTCAGATCTTACAAAAACTGAAGATATTCTGCGATGAAAATACTAATGTACATCGAGAAATAAAAAACATGGCCAAAGACCTCAGTGAGCTATCCAGAAAGATAGCAAAACATGATAAGATCAACCTGCAGAAAATAATCGAGCTTGAAAAGAAGATTGCACCTAAAGAGAATAAATGCATGACTAGCACGTTTTGTCAAACGGAGCCTCGTAAAGAAATTGAAAATAAAAAGATCGAGAAACCTAAAATGATAGACAGAGGGTGTCAAACAGACCCATGCTCCATAGAGCTACCCGAAGAAGAATTAATCGATATTCGGGATCACGATATTGAAAATTTCGGTTCCCTTAAACCATTGTTGAGTAAGAAATGGGCGAAGCAAAGCTATACCAACACCGTGATGTCAGAGGGTAATCCGCTCAGAGACAATCATGAGAATACGTTTATATTTTTGCGACATAGTCGAAGAGAGAAGAACGAAATGGTGTAAAAAAATCGAGGAGAAATACCCAGAAATTGTTACATCAGAAAAAATAGAGAGACCATGGGGATTTTACACCTCTATGCAACAAATAAGTAGGTATAAACACCCTGAACTAGGTATGCGGGAGAAAGAGAAGAACGTGATAGCTACATACTTCGACCCATCGCGGCAGGATGGCAGGAATATAGAGGATCTATACGATATTCTTATTGACTTGAGACCAACTGTGAGTATGTATAATTGTAAGAGTCTGGTAATTACAACCCCTCAAGGGCGTGAAGCCTGAAATCGTTAGAAAAATAGCAGAAGTGGTGCTCAGGGAGACGGACATCAAGGTGAAGGTTAGTATACCTAAAGGTTCTACAGAAAAGTCCTCCGAGAAAAAGAAGATATTCAAAACCGAAGCAATCGTGGTGGAATCTAACGGTAAGAGCTACGCGGAAATGCTGAAGAATCTAAAGGAGAATTTAGTAGACAAGAGAGTGATCCGCGATGTTAACAGCGTAAGGAAAACAAATAAAGGGCACCTTCTGATTACGGTTAATAAGGGGTCAGTAGGCGCAAAGAGATCGATTGGTAAAATAATGACTAACTCTAAGATCAGGTTCTTGGGTGATAGGCGGGATAAGATCCTCCATGTGAAGGAAATCGACGAGACTGCGTCTGAAACCGAAATAAAGGAGGCAATCCTCCAAACGGATTTAGTAAAAGACCAGCAAAATTTTGTAATAAAAGCCAGACGCCCCCTTAATAATGGTAATCAGATGGCCGTAATTTCGGTTAACGAGGATGATGCAAAGAGGTTGTTGAATGTCGGAAAGATAAGGATCGGCCTCACACTGTGCAAAGTGCAGGAGAGGGTCGACCTGTTAAAGTGTTTCAGGTGTTGGGGCTTCGGTCATAGAGCTTCCAAATGTGATGCCGAGGACAGAAGCAAGTTGTGTCAACGGTGCGCAAAACCGGACCACAAAAAGCAAGATTGTGAGGCTGAGAGTTACTGTCCGTTATGTTCGCAGGCTGGACATGAAGCTGGTACCGGTAGTTGCAAGATATTTAGAGATGCCTTGAGGAAGGCAAAAACTGGTCAATCGTTTTCATAGACCAAATAATAGACTGTGATACACGAGCTGTGATGGTAATATGTGATGTTGAGGGTAGGAATCTTCTTTTACATAGATACTCCCTCATGAATTTTAATAAGTTTATTTACTTTATTTATACATCTTACAGTTACATGTTTCGGATTTTATTTACACTAAATGTTTATGTAATGTTTTGTTTATTTGTATATGTTTGTGCATTGTCCAATATACAGCCGGTGTATAGTCATAGTTTGTCTTTTACTTGTATGTCCCAGTCCCGTTCTTTGTACATGTCGATTTGATCGGGTGATTGTGCATCCCTCGCAATGGTCCAAGGTACTCCAAATAAATGTTAACAATTCCGTAAGATCGCAGGATCTGGCGATAGCGCTGGCAATGAGGACCAATGTGGATTTTATAGCCATAACCGAGATCAACAAAAAATCTGTTAAAAGTAAGAGAAATGTTTTATAAAAATATGCCTGTAACGGTAGGTATTATGAAACTCACCAGTACATACGATGTTCGGTCATATGGGGGTGGCTCCTGTTTCCAATGGGTGGCCATTGACGGGCTATACATATATAGCGTGTATTTGAGTCCAAATTCTAGCTTTGAAAATTTCAAGGATAGTATTGAAGAACTCGAGCAGGACCTGAAAAATAAAGACAACAATGTTATGATTACCGGGGATTTCAATTCCAAACACCCCCTATGGGGGGGTGGGGTTCTCGATAAGAGAGGTGAGTACCTGCTAGATTGGGTTAATGTTAGGGATTTGTGTATCTTGAACGACGGAAAAAAACCAACGGTAATACGACCGAACGGCACGTCGTTTGTTGATTTGACCATAGTTACACCCGAATTAGTCCCAAATATTACCGTTTGGGAGGTATTGGATGAACTCAGCCTTAGCGACCACCAGTTCGTGATGATAGAGTGTGAGGACCATGGCGGAGGCCCAAGACCTACGACAAGAAGAGAAATCGATATGGCAGAATACAAGGAACTTATAGAGATAAATATGATTACCTTTTCAGATGTACCCAGTGTCGAGAACATAACCAAAACAATAATGCAAGCTATGAAGGACAGTATGAGAAATCAAAACTTGGTCCGTGTCCAGCCGTACTGGTGGAACACAAGTGTAGAACGACTACGCGATAAGACCTGTAATTTGAGAAGAAGGTATCAAAGATCGAGAAAAAAGGGCCACGCAGATGTGGAGACACTACACACAGAGTACAAAAAATCGAAGAAAGATTTAATCGACGAAATAAAAAAATCGAAGAAAAACAGATGGGTTGAAATGTGCAATAACCTAAATGAAGATATATATGGCGATGCCTATAAAATTGTTATAGCTGACTTGAGGCACCCCCACCCAAGGGTTGCGCTGTCGGTGGATGAGAAGATCAAGGTGTTCCATGAGTTGTTTATTGGTGGCGATGATTTACCAATCTTTACTCCAGACGAGTGTGAGGCGCCAAATCCATTTTCACCCGAAGAGGTACGAGCAGCAGCCGTGAGATTGAAAAACAAAAAAGCCGGAGGAGAAGATCGAATTACACCGGAGGCTGCGAAACTGGCGATTAAAACCAGAAATGATATATTTTGCGACATGTTCAATGACTTACTTTTGAATATGAATTTCCCAGACCAGTGGAAGGTAGCCAGATTAGTGCTCATCGAAAAACCTAAAAAGAACCCAGACGATGTAGCATCTTTTAGACCCATCTGTCTCTTGAACGTGTTGGGCAAGATTTATGAAAATTTAATCAACACCAGATTGAATATTGAGATCGATGATAACGGTGGCCTCTCGGACGGCCAATACGGCTTTCGTAAGGGTCGCTCGACAGTTTCTGCAATTAATGAAGTTTTAAAATCGGTAAAAGTAGGTGAAAGATTGGATAAACCTGGGTTTACGGCACTTGTCCTGGTGGATGTTCGGAACGCCTTTAATACAGCATCGTGGCCGATCATTATTGAGAAGCTGCAAAAGATGAATATATCGATTTATTTGGTTAATATAATTAAAAGATATTTATCCGATAGGTTTGTAGCAGTCGACGGTGATCATAAGTTGCCGATAGGGGGAGGCGTTCCACAGGGTTCTGTCCTTGGACCGACCCTGTGGAACGTCCTGTATGATGACGTGATGCGTCTGAAATTCCGCACGGGCGTTCGGGCAGTTTGCTACGCAGATGACCTGGCGTTGGTGGTGTCGGCGACTGACGACAGGGAATTAATGTCGAGGACGAATAATGCGCTCCGAAAGGTGAGTAGATGGATGGTTGATAATAAGTTGTCCATTTCGGTTGAAAAAACGACTGCAGTCTTGCTGAACTTCTGCAAGAAAAATCGAAATATTAAATTCAGTCTAAATGGGGTAGATATAGTCCCTGCTACATACAGCAAGTATCTGGGGGTGACCCTAGATAAGCAACTCACGTTCGTCAAGCACGTCGAGATCGTTACACAGAAGGCTTACAAAGTTATAAATGTGATTAGCCGAATCTTACCGAGAGTAGGCGGCCCGAGGGATGACAAACGCCGGGTGCTATGCCTCGCCATGCAGTCCATTCTTACCTATGGGGCTCCGATATGGGCCGATGCCTTACGCATCAAGAAAGCGAAGCAAATGTTGATCTCGGCTCAGAGGACAATGTGCCTGAGGGTGATATCAGCTTATCGAACTGTGTCAGCAGAGGCAGCGGTTGTCCTGTCCTGCATGATCCCAATCCATTTGTTGGTAGAGGAAAGACATCGATTATATATTGCGACAGCTCCAGATCCCGGGAGTGAGAGAGTCGAGACTATGCGGCGCTGGCAGAGGGAGTGGTCCAGTGATACAGGTGTTGCCTCGTGGACAAAAGAACTTATTCCAGATGTTGAGGACTGGAACAATCGAAAAAAAGGTAGTATAACTTACTTTTTGACACAGGTGTTCACAGGTCATGGAGCCTTTGCGGCCTACCTGCACAGAATGAATCGGTGGCCAAATGATCTCTGCCTAATATGTTCAGTGAGGGACGATGCAAGACATGCAATCTTCCATTGTAGCATGACCTTCGATCTGAAAGTAGAGTTGGAGAACGATATCGGTTTGATTACACCAGAAAACCTGGTACAGACAATGCTGAGGGATGAGCATGCATGGAATGCAGTCAGTTTATACTGTGAGCGAGTTTTGAAGAGAAGGGATCGTGAATTGGACGCAGCTCGACGCAACTATTAAAAAAAAGGTATATGTATACAAGGTGATATGTTACGGTGAGAGACTTATTTTCTTGAGGAGGGTAAAGGTTTGAGCTCCTCAGCCGGTATATATACATATACACGGAGGAGGAGCGGTTGGTTAAAAGGATGGTCTTTGTGTTTTCGTGGTGTGGGCTGCTCTTGGCTTCCCCTGTTCCTTGTGGACAGGGTACTGAGCTCCTCCACCGCGACAAGGTGGCAGCCCGTAGAAGGAGAATCATCGTTGGATATGGTAACACTTACCCCTGATGTATGCTTCGGCGGTCCCGGGGGTAAGGAGAGGAGACGAGGAGGGGTTTTAGTGGGTAGGCTCGGCAGTGGGAACCCCAACCACGCCGAGAGAGTCCCACACTCCCAGTCGGCACTGGGCCGACTGGGGTTAGTCTATAAAAGATTTCCCCTCCTCCCGAAAAAAAAAAAAAAAAAAAGGTCAGGTCAGGTCAGGTCAGGTCAGGTCAGGTCAGGTCAGGTCAGGTCAGGTCAGGTCAGGTCAGGTCAGGTCAGGTCAGGTCAGGTCAGGTCAGGTCAGGTCAGGTCAGGTCAGGTCAGGTCTCCCTCGAGAGTCACTACCTTGTCGTGGTGAGGGAGCTCAGTACCCTCTCAGATTGAGAGGGGAAGCTAAAAGTGACTCACAACCCTCCAGGATCCACATCCGCAAGATGTGGTACGGGTTTGGCGAACCCGGAGGTTATCCGAGCTGGGCATGGATGAGCGCTACCCATGTCCTAATACCGTAAGCGTGACTGGCACCTCAGCAACTCTCACAGGGCGTGGTGAGGGAACGTCGTGCCAGGATCACGAACGGGGGGCTTGCCTTAACCGGCCGGCTCGTGAGGAGACAACCTCTATAAAATAACCGTAACCTCAAGGTCGGTTGGTAGGACTGGTGCCGATGGGGTAGTGGACCTTCGGGTCTCCTGGTTGGCACGTTAGGTCAACCCCCAGCGTTGTCCTCCCTATGGGGCACCTGGCGCACCCCATAGTATAAATGCCTTCCCCCAGGTATAGGCCCACTGCCTGGGGTGACTCTTTTGGTCCTGGTGCGTGGGAATCGAATGGATCCAACAAAACAAACTTTTAAAGACATGATGGAAGATGAAGACGAAGAGTCACGGGTGTTTCGGCGAAGGGATTCCCTTTTAAGAACTCCCCCCCAAGCTCAAAATGTGAGCATTGATGACAGCTTAATGGTAATAAACCTCGAAGATAGTGATCGTGAAGTCGAAAGTGATGAAGGACGAAAGTCCAAAAAAACGGAAGAAGGGCAGCAGCCCTGAAATAGTAACTCAACCGAAAGAGGTTGAACCCAGTCACCATGTGTTGCAAGTCCTTAAATTAATCAACAAGTTAAAAATATTTTGTATCGACAACAATAATGTACATCGAGAAATCAAATCGATGGCTAAAACTTTTGAAAAATTGGGTAAATGCGTCGCCAAACAGGACAAACAAATGCAGCAAAAAATAATAGACCTGGAAGAGACGATGACGAAAAACTCAAAGACAGAAGGTAACATGGGGACACAAATAGAACCAAAAACGAAAACTACAACAGTTGGTATACAAGTAAATATGACGGCGATTGAAACCAAGGAGATGGGAACACAAACAGATATTCAATCTTACGCTGCAACAACAAATAGGGTGCCAAGTGTAACACATGAGCACTTACAAGGGGTTGAAACGGTCCAGGACTTTCAGAAACTAAAATCCTGGAGGTGGGAAAAGGGAATTTTTAGTAATATCAAGATGGTGGAAGGAAATCCATTAAATACTAAAGATAAACACGAAATAGTGATTGTGGAAGAACACGACAAAAACATGATGAGGAGCGTACAAAGTTTGTACGCAAACAGATTCAATGAATTAAGAGATATGGACGAGGAAATAAACGTACTGGAATTAATCTCCAAAATAAAAAAAGACAACCAAAATTTTGAAAATAAAAGAACGATTTTGAAAATAACAACAGACCACAGCGAAAACAAGCTGTGGGAGGTATTGAAGAAAGTCAAGCAATACACCATAGACCATAATGTGGAAACTATGACGACCCATAGAATCTCAAAAATTGACCCAAGTACTATGATGAAAATGTTACAAACTATCTTCCATGGTACTAAGACTAAAATTAATTTATATGTACCGAAATTACCATCTATTACCGAACCTGAAACCCGCCCTGCCCGAAAATACAATACCGAAGCGCTCGTGATATCATCCGGCGATAAAGATTTTAGTGTATTACTAAACAAAGTGAAAATGGCCTTAAAGGACAACGAAGAAGCAAAAAAATAAGATTAGAAAGGTAAGAAGTACCAAAGATGGTGAGTTGCTTATAATCACTGATAAAGACGACGAAGCTGCCAAGAAAATCAAAAACCAATTGACATCGACTATACAAAATGCGAGAGTTCGACAATTGCAACCCGACCGTCAAAAAACAATCTACGTGAGAGGGCTGGATGCCACAACAACAAGAAGGGAAGTGGCAGAAGCCCTAGATGAGGTTCTGGATGTGAAACCAAAAGTATTAGCTGTTAGCGAAATGAGACCGTCTAGAAACGATACGCAAACTGTGACTGTTACAACAGATGAGACGTCCGCAGGAAAACTTATCAACCTGAAATTTATCCCTGTTGGCTTGGTTAGGGCTCGAATTGAAGAGAGAATTACCGTCCTTCAATGCTTTAAATGTCTTAATTATGGCCACCGCGCGGCGGAATGCACATCAACGGATGACAGGGCCGGGATATGCTTCAATTGTGGTGAAGAAGGGCACCAAACTAAAGAGTGTAATAAAGAGCCCCATTGCCCAGCATGCAATATGAAGGGACACAAGATGGGCAGTATTAAGTGTGCCAAATTTAGGACCGCCCTAAATGAGAAGAGGAGAACGAGACTTACGACAGTCGATGACGATGTCTTCGTATAAATTCTCAATGATAGGTGACCCTGCCCGTTGTTTTTCGGTATATTTTTGTTATTGTTTTTCTTATATTAAACTTATGATAATCAGGGTTATAGATACACTTTTACAAGAGGTTTATTCACAGATTGTTTACTTATTAATTATTTATTTACAGATACTAATCAATTTATTTATTTACACTTATTTACAGATATTTATTTATTTATTCATGTACATATATTTACAAACTATTTATTTACAGATCATATTCATATACATAAGGGGCTGTGATATGGTGACTGTGATATGTACGATTGTTATTGTCTGTGATATCCTTTTGTATCTTCCAGACCTGCTTGGGCCCTATACACCCGGTAGGCTGGGGGATGCTCCCTTGGAGTTTTGTGATTTAGTAGTCTGTGATATCTTTATACACATTATATTTATTATTTATTTATTTATTTATTTGTCCGTCCAGAGTCTTATTTACATATTTAATTGTTATTTATTTATTTGTTCGTTTAGATTTTTCCATGGTAAAGATCCTTCAGATTAACGTTAATAATTCGGTTAGGTCGCAGGACATGGCTATCTCGCTAGCAATGGAACGTCAGGTAGATTTTATCGCCGTCAGCGAAATAAACAAAAAATCTGTTAGAAATAAACGGAATATTTATACAAATAAAAAGACTACTGTTGGTATTATGCAACTTAATAATAATAAATACAATGTCCGCTCATACGGAGGAGGAAATTGCTTCTTGTGGATAGCTATTGATGGATTATATATATATAGTATATATCTTAGCCCAAATTGCTCGTTTGATGCCTTCAAAGACGACATTACTGAACTTGAGCAGGACCTGCGGAAAAAAGATGATAACATTATGCTCACTGGTGATTTTAACTCTAAACACCCCTCATGGGGTGGTTCGATACTTGATAAAAGGGGCGAATACCTTTTTGATTGGGTAAGTTCCATCGATTTATGCATCTTAAATGATGGTAAGAAGCCAACAGTAGTTAGACCAAATGGGTCCTCCTTCGTGGACCTGACGATCGTTTCACCAGAGGTAATGTCCAGCATTGAAACGTGGGAAGTTTTAGATGATCTTAGCCTCAGTGACCACCAGTTTGTATTGATAGACAGCGTAGATTCATATAGTACCCGTCCAAAGACCACTAGGAAAGAAATAGACATGATTACATATGAACAGATGATAGAGATTAACATGAGTCACTTTTCTTCTCCACCAAACGTCAAGAACATTACTAAAACAATTAAACAAACTCTAAAAGACTGTACTAGAAATATAGACGAAACTCGAATACAACCATACTGGTGGAACAACCGAATTAAGGAACTACGTGCAGCGACATGTCGACTCCGTAGAAAGTCTCAGAGAGCAATAATGAAAGAACGTGCGAATGCCGAGGAACTACGGACAGATTATAGAAAGTCTAAAAAGGATCTAATCGATGAAATAAAGAAATCAAAAAAGCTCAAATGGATCGAATTATGTAATAATCTAGAAAGAGATATATTTGGAGACGCGTACAAAATTGTAACGACTAAACTGAAACTTCCTTATCCGAAGGTTACATTATCAAAAAGTGACAAAATTAAGGTGTTTCGTGAGCTTTTTACATCCGGCGAAAACTCATCCATATTCGAAATAATTAGCTGCGAACGACCAACTCCACTTATAGTAGAAGAAATAAATGCAGCAGCCGATAGGCTAAAAAACAAAAAAGCAGCAGGTCTGGACGGCATAACACCGGAGGCTGTAAAAATCGCTATTAGTAAAAATGTTGACATCTTTAAAAATATGTATAATAACCTGTTGACGGATATGAGTTTCCCAGATTCCTGGAAGATAGCAAGATTGGTGCTAATTGAAAAGCCCAAAAAGAATCCGGATGACGATCCTAAATTTAGACCGATATGTCTATTGAGCACTTTAGGTAAGATTTACGAAAATCTGATAAACACACGTTTAATTACAGAGATCGAGGTAAAAGGAGGATTTTCACAAACCCAGTTTGGCTTTCGTAAGGGTCGGTCGACAGTTACGGCTGTGCAGGAGGTGTTGAAATCTGTCCAGGTGAATGGTAGACTAGACAAACCTGGTTTCACAGCTCTCATTTTGATAGATGTAAAGAACGCGTTCAATACCGCTTCATGGAAAATCATAATCGAAAAACTGGAAAAGAGAAGGATTTCAACATATTTAGTTAATATAATTAAACAATACTTATCCAATAGATTTGTACAGGTCGACGACGACTGCAGAATGGCGATCGGTGGAGGAGTTCCGCAGGGTTCGGTCCTAGGACCGACCTTGTGGAACGTCCTCTATGACGACGTCATGTGTTTGGATGTCCGTGATGGCGTACGTGCGATTTGCTATGCGGATGATTTGGCCCTGGTGGTGTCGGCAGCTGATGAGCGTGAGCTCATGTCTAATGCGAATGATGCATTACGTAAAGTACATCGATGGATGGTCGAGAACGAATTGACCATTGCCGTTGAAAAGACCACTTCGGTGTTATTGAATTTCTGTAAAAGAAATCGTAACATCAAATTCAAATTGATGGATAGCGTTTTGGTGCCCGAGAATCATTGTAAGTACTTGGGGATAACACTGGATAAGCAAATGACATTCGTGAAACACGTTGAGACTGCAGCTCAAAAGGCGTATAAGGTATTGAACGTACTTAATCAAATTTTGCCTAGGGTAAATGGTCCGAGTGACAGCAGAAGGCGAGTTTTATGCATGGCCATGCAATCTATTCTTATATATGGTGCCCCTGTTTGGTCGCGGGCCATGCGGGTTAAAAAAGCCAGAACGATACTTACGTCTGCACAACGTGCTATGTGTCTTAGGGTAGTTTCAGCTTACAGAACGGTGTCGTCTGAGGCGGTGACTATGTTGGCTAAAATGATTCCGATCCACTTGCTGGTAGCGGAGAGGCAGCGTTTGTTCGATTCGGCGACTCCAAACTCGACGGAGGAGAGAGATGAAACCATGCGACAGTGGCAACACGAATGGTCCACCAATATTGAAAGCGCTGTATGGACAAAAAAATTGATTAAAGACGTGGCATCGTGGAATAACAGGAAACACGGTAACTTAAATTATTTTAGTACTCAGGTGTTCACAGGGCATGGGGCTTTTGCAACATACCTGCACCGTTTTGGCCGGTGGCCAAATGATCGATGTGTTTTCTGTGGTGGCTGTGACGATGCAGAGCATACCATGTTTATTTGTCCATACATTGATGACCTTAGAAGTAGAGTGGAGTGTGATGTGGGGAGAATCACCCCAGACAATCTGGTACCGATCATGCTTGAATCAGAAAAGAACTGGCAATTAATCAGTACATTTATCGAGAAGACTCTAAAAAGAAAGGATACTGAATTCGATCGCCTTCGCAGTGAAGGGGTCGTATGACCGTTCTTTCATTGATAGAATGTGTATTGGTCCCATTATCGACTCTGTGAATATGGTTTGTTTCTTTAATAAAAATTGGTCGCTCTTGGTTTCCCCGACGTGTCGGGTACTAGGCTTCTCCACCGCGTCGAGGTGGCGACCTTTCGGAGAAGTTGTTGTTGAGTGTGTGATAATACTTACGTGTAATTGATTGTGTTGCTGGTAGTATCAGCGATGGAAATGGACAGAGACCTACCCCTGATGTAATGCTTCGGCGGTCCCGGGGGTAGGGAGTGGATACGAGGAGGGGTTTTAGTGGGTAGGCTCGGTGGCGGGAACCCCAACCACGCCGAGAGAGTCCCACACTCCCAGTCGGCACAGGGCCGACTGGGGTTAGTCTATAAAAGATTTCCCCTCCTCCCGAAAAAAAAAAAAAAAAAAAAAAAAAAAAAAAGGTCAGGTCAGGTCAGGTCAGGTCAGGTCAGGTCAGGTCAGGTCCTCCCTCGAGAGTCACTACCTTGTCGTGGTGAGGGAGCTCAGTACCCTCTCAGATTGAGAGGGGAAGCTAAAAGTGACTCACAACCCTCCAGGACCCACATCTGCAAGATGTGGTACGGGTACGGCGAACCCGGAGGTTATCCGAGCTGGGCATGGATGAGCGCTACCCATGTCCTAATACCGTAAGCGTGACTAGCACCTCAGCAACTCTCACAGGGCGTGGTGAGGGAACGTCGTGCTAGGATCACGAACGGGGGGCTTGCCTTAACCGGCCGGCTCGCGAGGAGACAACCTCTATAAAATAACCGTAACCTCAAGGTCGGTTGGTAGGACTGGTGCCGATGGGGTAGTGGATCTTCGGGTCTCCTGGTTGGCACGTTAGGTCAACCCCCAGCGTTGTCCTCCCTATGGGGCACCTGGCGCACCCCATAGTATAAATGCCTTCCCCCAGGTATAGGCCCACTGCCTGGGGGCGACACCTTTGGTCCTGACTCGTGGGAATAGAATGGACAGTTCAACACCACCAAAAAAGACAAGAAAAGATGACGACGAAGCTCCAGATGACGAGTTTAATGATTACCAGAGAGAATTTGAATCTCCACCAAGTGAGGGAAAAGATTTTTTGAGACGTTTGTCGACGGTGACGTTCTCTCCGCCAGAAGAACGACAATCGCTAACTGAAATTCCAATGGCAAAAAATGTCAGTTATTTTGATCTTTCGTGGGATGAGGAATCCAACCGATCAATCAAAAGAAGAAGAGTAAGTACTGGACCACACAAGATGACAGAAGTAATTGAACAGCCCGCCGAAGGCGATTTACGACTGAGAAGGAAATTTAAGGACCTTATTAAAAACATTGAAAAAGAAACTTCTAATCTCTCAACATTCGTGAGAGAAAGCACAAGCATAGACAGAGAAGTAAAAGACGCAGTATTGGTCATCCGGAGCCTTATGTCGCAACTAATGACTAGCGAAATGCAAAAATTAATATTCACAAAACGAGACGAGAACCAGATAGACACAAGCGAGAATAATAAAGTCGTCGAGACTAAAGAAGTTGGATGCCAGACGGACTTTCAAAGGTATGCGTCAGTTGCAGGGGGAAAACCTACAGTCACAAAAGCAACATTACAAAGTACCAAAGACTTTCAAACCTTTAAAAATATAAAAAATCATATATGGCCTAGACAAGTTTTTCAAAATGTAAATATGGTTATTGGAAACCCAAT
Organism: Mylabris phalerata; assembly: GCA_020740385.1. Lineage (NCBI taxonomy): Eukaryota > Metazoa > Arthropoda > Insecta > Coleoptera > Meloidae > Mylabris > Mylabris phalerata. The sequence continues at coordinate 20,852 of JAJEOX010000142.1, read as the reverse complement.
GGAAACTTCTGATTCCTGCGAAATCATAATCGTCGAGAAAAAAGACATCAACATGACGAAAAGCATCCAAAGTTTATATTGTAGTAAATTTCCTGAACTTAAAGAACCAAATACGGAGGAAATCGAAGTGATGGAAATCACAACTAACGTTAAACGAAACGGAGAGCTGAAAACAAATGTCAAAACAATAATCAAAATGATAGCGACAGGTACCGAAGAGAACTTGTGGTACTTATTAACTAAGTTGAAAGAAATGGTTTGATCCAGAAAAAATAACAAACATAACCACTCATGCGATTTCTGAAGTAAACGCTGACATAATGGCGAGAATGATACAAACCGTTTTTGTAGAGACAGCCATCAAAGTAAATTTATACATTCCAAGAGCGGCGGCAAAGAAAAGCACTCTAGGAGTGCCGAACAGAGAATTTAGCACTCACGCTATTGTATTATCAAGCGAAGGAAAAAATTTCACGCAATTACTTGGAAATGTCAAAGAAATTCTACAAAATGATGAAGATAAAAAATCTATCAGAAAGATAAGAAGCACAAGAGAAGGAAAATTACTGATAATTACCGATAAAGACAGCGAGGCGTCAAAGAAAATCACAGATAAATTAAAGAAAATAGACAAAGCAAGAATCAGACATACAGGCTCGGCAGAAGAGAGAACAAAAACTCTCTATATAAGAGATTTAGACGCTACAACAACCAAAGATGACGTCGAGCAATATTTAAAGACCTCTCTTGGAAATGTACCCAAGATAATTAAGGTAGGCGAACTTAGGCCCAGCCGAAACGACACTCAAACGGTCACGGTGATAACTGATCATGAAACAGCCAGAAATCTCACCGACAAGAAGTTTATTTCGATTGGACTAATAAAGGCAAGGGTTGAGGAAAGGTTAAGAGTTGAACAATGCTTTCGATGCCTGGAATACGGGCATGTAGCTAAAACATGTAAAGCAACAGAAAAGTCGAACTGTTGTTTTAAATGCGGTCAAGAAGGCCATAAGACTGCAGAGTGCGAGAATGAAGAAAGATGCCCTATTTGCAATATGGAGAACCACAAAATGGGGAGCAGCAAATGTACAGCCTTCAGGAAAGCTTTAACCGAGACCAGGAGACGTCTGAAGACGCGAGAATTCGAAGACGACGTATTCTTAGAGTAAAATTCACTTCTCATATTAATGTAGGCTGTGAAAGTAAGTACTGTGATATTTTAGGAGGATCCCCTAATCGTAAAATCTTAATAGTGATTCGTAGCTGTGATATTTTACATATAGATCTTTATATTTATTTTTATCTTAATTGTATTTGTTGTTTAGTCCATATTTTTATCCAAGGGCCCTATACACCCGATGAGTTATGTGACGTCCACATTGGTCTGTTGGAAGTGTTTCTCTATCTTTCAATTAATGGTTAAAATACTGCAAATAAATGCTAATAATTCAGTCAGATCTCAGGATATGGCACTCACCTTAGCAATGAAAAGTAAAGTGGACTTTATAGCGGTAAGTGAAATAAACAAAAAATCAGCCAAAGACAAAAGAAATATTTATAAAAATAATAAAATAACTGTGGGGATAATAAAATTAACCAATAATTATAATGTCCATTCATATGGTGGTGGAGATGGTTTTATTTGGGTGGCCCTAGACGGTTTATTCTTATATAATGCATACATTAGCCCTAATTGTAGCCTCGAAGAATTTAAAAACTGCATAAACGAGATCGAACAAGATATAAAAGGTAAAGATGACAATGTAATCGTAACAGGGGACTTTAATGCAAAACACCCTTTATGGGGGGGCACAGTAATGGATAACAGGGGCCAATACTTACTCGACTGGATGAACTCGATGGATCTATGCTTGCTGAACGACGGCAAGAAGCCTACATTAGTTAGGCCAAATGGAACTTCCTTTGTAGATTTGACCATGGTAACTCCCGAAATAGCAACAACCATTAAAACATGGGAAGTATTAGAAGATTTGAGCCTTAGCGACCATCAGTTCATTATGATCGAGAGTGTTGATCAAAAAAGTAACGATAAAAGAGATACTCGGAAAGAAATAAACATGGCCATATATGAGCAATTGATTGAATTTAACATTAAGCAATGTAGTCCGGATGTGGTATCTATAACACAAACGATAAAACGTGCATTGACAGACAGCACTAATACCAAAGACACGAACCGTATAACACCATATTGGTGGAACACAGAAATTGAAACGTCTCACAAGGCAACCTCCAGGTCGAGGCGGAAATATCAAAGATCGCTTAAAAAGAGAAGAAATAATATTGAGGAACTACATTTGGACTATCAGCAATGTAAAAAAGCACTTACCTCGGCAATAAAAATATCGAAAAAAGCCAGATGGAACGAACTTTGCAGTAACTTGGAAAATGACATATATGGCGACGCCTACAAGATTGTAACAACTCAACTGCGGCTCCCACATCCCAAAGTTACTCTGAGAAAAGAAGAGAAAATTAAATTATTCGATGATTTATTTATAGGCGGCGATAACATACCTGTGTTCGAAATGGGCAATTGTGAACGGCCACCTTTATTCACAATGGACGAGATTAATGCGGCCACAAACCGTTTGAAGAACAAAAAAGCGGCAGGTCCAGATCATATTACCCCAGAAGCTGTAAAAATCGCAGTTAGGAAGAATATCGAGTTATTTAATCAAATGTACAATGACCTGCTTGAGAAATCATGCTTCCCGGAACAGTGGAAGGTTGCCAAGTTGGTACTTATCGAAAAACCAAAGAAAACTCCAGAAGACACATCGAAATACAGACCTATTTGTTTACTTAGTGTTCTAGGTAAAATATACGAGAACCTAATTAATTTCAGATTACTTACAGATATTGCGGAGCACGGGGGGCTCTCAGAAAACCAGTACGGTTTCAGACAGGGTCGGTCAACAGTAACGGCGATTCAGGAGGTGCTGAAATCGGTACGCACAAATGGCAGACTGGAGAGACCCGGATTAACAGCCCTGATCTTGATCGATGTCCAGAACGCTTTCAATACCGCTTCGTGGCCGAAAATCATTGAAAAACTAGAAGGAAGACACGTTTCGTTATATTTGGTAAACCTAATAAAAAATTACTTAACTAATCGATTTGTAATAATAGATGGCGATTGCAAGATGCCGATCGGTGGTGGTGTTCCACAGGGGTCGGTTCTAGGACCGACCCTGTGGAATATTCTGTATGACGAGGTGATGCACTTAAACGTCCGTGCTGGTGTTCGGATCATCTGCTATGCGGATGATCTGGCGTTGGTTGTGTCGGCTGACAGCGATCGTGAAACTCATGTCGAAAGGAAATGATGCTCTTCGAAAGGTGCATAAATGGATGACCGATAACGATTTGACACTCGCTATAGAGAAGACCACTGCAATATTATTGAACTACGTTAAAAGAAGTCGAAACATTAAATTCAGGTTAAACAATATTGAAATTATACCTGAGAATCATTGTAAATACCTCGGTGTCACTCTCGACAAACATTTAACGTTTGTTAAACATGTGGAAACTGCTACGCAGAAGGCCTTCAAGGTGGTAAATGTGCTACTGCGACTGTTGCCAAATGTGGGTGGTCCAAAAGAAGGGAAGCGTCGAGTGCTGTGCATGGCCATTCAGTCGATTTTATTATATGGCGCCCCAGTATGGTACACCGCTCTCAGAATAGGTAAGGTCAAAACAATTCTAGTGTCTGCGCAGCGAACAATGTGCATTCGAGTAATCTCGGCGTACAAGACGGTATCGGCGGAGGCGGCGGTTGTCCTGGCAAGGATGATTCCGATATGTCTGTTGGTGGACGAGAGACGGCGGCTGTTCGAATCGATGACTCCAAATCCGGAAACGGAACGTATTGAAACGCTGCAACAATGGCAACGCGAATGGTCCACAGATACGGATTGTGCTGTTTGGACAAAAAAGTTAATTAGAGATCTGCCGTCATGGGTCAACAGAAAACACGGTAATGTTGATTATTTTACAACTCAAATTTTGACAGGACATGGAGCATTCGCCGCATACTTACATCGTTTCAATCGATGGCCTAGCGAGTGTTGTACTTACTGTTTTGCGGCCGATACAGTTGAACATGCAGTCTTTAACTGCATGATGGTGGAGGATCTGAGGGTTAATCTTCACAGTGACGTTGGTGTGTTGACGGTCGAAAATCTAGTTCCAACAATGCTGGAAACAGAATCAAAATGGAACAGCATAAATTTATTTTTCGAAAGAATAATAAAAAGGAGAAATAAGGAGTTTGATCGTATTAGACGGGAATCATAGCTCATCGTTGGAATATGAATCGGTATGTTAAAAAAAAAAAAACTTCGTTGGAAATGGGAATAAATGGGTAATTTCTTCGAGGGACTTGTTCGTTGGTGGGCTGCTCTTGGCTTCCCCGTCTCCCTTCGGGAGCGGGTACTGAGCTCTTCCACCACGGCAAGGTGGCAGCCCTTTGGAAGAGGAGTTTCGAAATGGAGAAGACAGCGCGGGTGATGGACAGAGACCTACCCCTGATGTATGCTTCGGCGGTCCCGGGGGTAGGGAGTGGATACGAGGAGGGGTTTTAGTGGGTAGGCTCGGCGGCGGGAACCCCAACCACGCCGAGAGAGTCCCACACTCCCAGTCGGCACTGGGCCGACTGGGGTCAGTCTATAAAAGATTTCCCCTCCTCACGAAAAAAAAAAAAAAAAAAGGTCAGGTCAGGTCAGGTCAGGTCAGGTCAGGTCAGGTCAAGCACAAAAAATAGTTTACCAAAGAAGAAAATTCTTTATATCAGAGACCTTGATGCAACTACAAATAAAAAAGATGTTGCACAATACATTGAAGAAAACTTAGATAAAAAACCTACCATCATGAATATTGGCGACTTGCGGCCAAGCCGTAATAATACCCAAACGGTTACAGTTGCAATGGATGAACTAAGTGCCAACTTTTTGATTAATAAAAAGTTTATCTCTGCCGGCCTGGTGAAAGCCAGGATCGACGAAAGATTGAACGTGGTCCAGTGCTACAGATGCCTGTCCTACGGACATCATGCATCGGAATGCAAGGCAGAAGATCGATCGAAAACCTGTTTCAACTGCGGACAGGGCGGTCATCAATCCGACAAATGTCCAAATGAAACTAAATGTCCAGTTTGCAACACCACGGACCATAAAATGGGTAGCATAAAATGCGGTGCCTTTAGGGACGCATTGAGGGAGACGAGGCGTAGACGGAGAACCACATTAGCTGAAGACGATGACGTTTTTGTCTAATGGGTTAACGAAGTCAACAGAAATGCAGGTACAAATACAAAACTGCGATATTTTTATAGAGTTCAGTTTATTTACTTATTTGTTTTTGATTGTGATGTCCCCATTTACATATAGTTACTTAGATTTTATATTTATTCGAACTTCGTGCTGTGATATATATACACAATTTATTTCAGATTGGGCTGTGATATTTACAGAAATATTTATTTTTTTACAGATGGGTGATATTTACACATATTATATATTGTCTGTGATATTTTTACATTTACAAAACGTTTTGACTGTGATATATAGAGTTATTTATTTATACAAGTGTTCGTTTTCGTATGTGTTCTATAGATTTTATATTTTATACAGAGCCTCTATTTATATATTATTCATATACATATTTGTTTATTTATTTATTTGTGTGTATGTCTAATAATTTATTTATTACCGTGACTGTCCCAGTTTGCTTGATTTGTAACTTAGGTATATCAGGTCAATATTCTATACTACTTTATTATGGTTAAATTCGTCCAGATTAATTGCAATAACTCTGTGAGGTCGCAGGACATGGCCATTGCCCTCGCTGCACAGCAGCAGGCCGATTTCCTCCTGTTGTCGGAATTCAATAAAAAAGCGGCTAAAAATAAGAGATACATTTATAAAAATAAGAACGAGACTGTAGCGATCGCTAAACTTACCTCAAATTACAAGATTACATCGAGCGGGGGCGGTGATTGTTTCGCGTGGGTTGGTTTGGAGGACTTCTATGTGTACAGTGTCTATATAAGCCCAAACTCTGGTGGAGCTGCTTTTGCTCGGCACCTCCTAGACCTTGAGGAAGACCTGAAAAAGAAAGACAATTATGTCATTGTGACGGGCGACTTCAATTCAAAACATCCGACGTGGGGAGGGACAACTGTGGACGCGAGGGGACATCTCCTCTTGGATTGGGTCAATTCGATGGATTTGTGTTTGTTGAATGATGGGAGGAAGCCCACTTGTGTAAGACACAACGGGGTGTCTTTTGTCGATTTGTCGTTGGTTTCTCCGGAGTTGGTTGCATTTACAGAAGGATGGCAGGTGAGTGACGAGGTGTCCCTGAGCGACCACAGATTTGTGATATTCGAAACAACGGACAAAAATCCCCATAAGAACATAACAGTCGAAACTAATATTGATATGTCGCGGTGCCAGCTATTGATCGATATGAATGTCGCCTGTTACAATGAAGACATCACTGTACACGGGGTGACGAGCATGCTACAAGCGGCGATGCGAGATAGTACACATAGGAGTCAAAGTAGTCGCAAACAACCATACTGGTGGAACACCGAAATCGAAAATCTGCGTGCCGAAGTTTTTAGAGCTCGACGTGTATACCAAAGGGCTTTAAAGAGACGATCGCTAGAGATTGAACAGCTCCGAAATAATTATAAAACAGCGAAACAAGCGTTAGTGAAAGAGATTTCAAAATCCAAAAAACAAAAGTGGGAATCATTGTGCGAACAACTGAATATAGACATATTTGGCGATGCCTATAAAATAATAACTAAAGAATTGAAGATTACAGACCCGAGAATCGATTTAACACTAGAAATGAAACTAGAACAGTTTCGCGAAATGTTTGTTTGCAGCGAGGGCCCATCATTTAGAAAATCAGGTATGCTGTTAGAGGGCCTGTTTACTCTAGACGAGGTAAAGAGCCGCAGGCGTTAAACTAAAAAATAAAAAGGCGCCAGGTCCGGATCGGATAACTCCGGAGGTGGCAAAATATGTTGTTCGAAACCATACGGAGTTTGTGTGTAATTTGTTTAATTATTTATTAATTAATACCACTTTTCCAGCTGAGTGGAAGACCGCTCATCTAGTGTTGATTGAAAAGCCCAAGAAGGTATGGAATGAACCGCCAAAATATAGGCCGATCTGCCTGATAAGCGTACTTGGTAAAATCTTCGAAAATCTTATAAATTTCAGATTGTTAGACGAGATTGAGGAGAGAGGGAACTTCTCGGACCGACAGTTCGGCTTTAGACGTGGCAGGTCTACGGTCGGCGCGGTCCGGGAGGTTCTAAAAACGGTTCAGGTGGAAGGCAGAGTGACTAGGCCAGGGTTTACAGTTTTGGTATTGGTCGATGTCCGAAATGCCTTTAATACAGCATCGTGGGACCTGATTATAGAAAAGTTGGAAAAAAGAGGGGTTTCGGTGTATCTAATTGATATTATTAAGGATTATCTGTCTAATCGATCAATAGAAATAGATAGAGATCACGTAATGTCTATCGGAGGGGGCGTTCCGCAGGGCTCGGTCCTTGGGCCGACCCTGTGGAAACGTCCTATATGATGATGTAATGAGTTTGATTGTTCCCCGGGGGTCACAGATTGTCTGCTACGCGGACGACTTGGCGTTGGTAGTGTCAGCGGACAGTCAGAATGAATTGATCGAGAATACAAATGAAGTTCTTTTGAAAATTAGTAAATGGATGGTCGAGAATAAACTCACCGTTGCAGTCGATAAAACCAGTGCAGTAATGCTCAATTACTGCAAGAGAAATCGTAACATTGCGTTTGTTATGGACGGTTTGTCCTATAGTCCCAACGCAATACACAAAATATCTTGGTATCACATTGGATAGGCAGCTAACATTTGTAAAGCACATCGAGACAGTGGTGAGTAAAGCTTTTAAGGTTCTGAATGCCCTGTTTAGGTTATTGCCCCGTGTTGGTGGTCCCGACACGGGCAAACGACGTGTTTTTGTGTCTGGCCGTGCAGTCCATCTTGCTGTACGGGGCGCCGGTTTGGTACGACGCCCTGAGAATAAAGAGAGCCAAAAGCATGTTGATTTCTGCCCAGAGAACCATGTGTCTGCGGGTCATCAGGGGTTACAGATCCATATCTGCTGAGGCGGCTGTGGTCCTAGCGGGGATGATTCCCATTCATCTCCTCGTAGATGAGCGACGGAGAATTTTCGATTCTCCGGAGCCAAATCAAATTGAAGAACGTATCCGAACAATGCAGATGTGGCAAAATGAATGGGAGACGGAGACTGGCAATGCGTCGTGGACTAGGCGGTTGATCCGGGACATCAGTACCTGGAAAAACAAAAAAATTCGTAAGTTTAGACTATTACACAACACAAGTCCTTTCAGGTCATGGCGCATTTGCTGCTTACCTGTGTCGTTTCAATCGGTGGGCCAACGATCGATGCCCAGAGTGCTTGGAGCTGGATGATGCGGAGCACGCTGCTTTTTATTGTAAAGCTTACGATGATTTGAGAATACCTCTTGTTGGTCTGGTGGGTGAGCTGACGCCAGAAAATTTGATCCAGGTAATGCTGGACAGCGCAGAAAGCTGGAAGGCGGTAAGTCGGTTCTTCCGTAAACTTATAATTCGGAAAAATAGGGTGTTTGATGACATTAGGGCTGCAACATAATATAATCGTTGTATAAATTAGGTGGGCCGCTCTTGGCTTCCTCGCTCCGTGAGTGGGGCGAGTACTGAGCTCCTCCACCGCGACAAGGTGGCGACCCGTTGGAAGGAGAAATATCGATTGAGTAATATATGGTCGCTTGGTACTTACCTTGATGGGGATGGTAGTGGTCTCTCTGGAATCGCTAAAACAGAAACAAACAAATCATTATTGGCACATATACTTAGCCAAGAGGGTCAACGTTGGTATTACCTCCTTGTGAGTAGGATCTCGTCGATGGTTGATTGGTTGATTGGTCTAATGGTGAATTGAAGACAATACCCACCCCGATGAAATGCTTCGGCGGTCCCGGGGTGGGGAGAGGAGATGAGGAGGGGTTTTAGTGGGTAGGCTCGGCGATGGGAACCCCAACCACGCCGAGAGAGTCCCACACTCCCAGTCGGCACTGGGCCGACTGGGGTTAGTCTATAAAAGATTTCCCCTCCTCCCGAAAAAAAAAAAAAAAAAAAAAAAAAAAAAGGTCAGGTCAGGTCAGGTCAGGTCAGGTCAGGTCAGGTCAGGTCAGGTCAGGTCAGGTCAGGTCAGGTCAGGTCAGGTCAGGTCAGGTCAGGTCAGGTCAGGTCAGGTCAGGTCAGGTCAGGTCAGGTCAGGTCAGGTCAGGTCAGGTCAGGTCAGGTCAGGTCAGGTCAGGTCAGGTCAGGTCAGGTCAGGTCAGGTCAGGTCAGGTCAGGTCAGGTCAGGTCAGGTCAGGTCAGGTCAGGTCAGGTCAGGTCAGGTCAGGTCAGGTCAGGTCAGGTCAGGTCAGGTCAGGTCAGGTCAGGTCAGGTCAGGTCAGGTCAGGTCAGGTCAGGTCAGGTCAGGTCAGGTCAGGTCAGGTCAGGTCAGGTCAGGTCAGGTCAGGTCAGGTCAGGTCAGGTCCTCCTCCGAGGGTCGCCACCTTGTCGTGGTGGAGGAGCTCAGTACCCACTCTCCTGTTGGTAGTGGGGAAGCTAAGAGCGGCCCATCATCGCGTCAGACATGGACATGATTTGGTTACGGAATGGCAGGATTTCGGCTCGATATGATGACAACCCTTGCTACGGACATGGACTCCTTGGGTGCGGGGAGGAAAACGCACCCAAAAACATGAAATGGCGAGTTCTAAAACAAGAGTACCCCAGGGGGGTAGGACAGAACGTCCAGAATCCCCCCGTGACGAAAAACCGTCACGCAGCCCCACGGATTCTGGGGGGGGCGAGGGAACGCCTTATGATGATATGGAGGAGAGAGCATTTGTGAGGAGTAAAACTACATTCAGGACTCCTCCCAAGTCAAGTACGGACTCAACTTTCGATGAGAGTCTGAGAGTTATTTTGATTGATGATGAGAGTGATCGTGAGGTATCGAGCGACGGTGGACGTAAGTCCAGAAAACGAAAGAAGGTGAGTAGTCCGGAATCGGATGGCAAACAAAAAGGCATAGTACCGAGCTACTATGTTATGCACACCGTTCAGATTCTTACAAAAACTGAAGATATTCTGCGATGAAAATACTAATGTACATCGAGAAATAAAAAACATGGCCAAAGACCTCAGTGAGCTATCCAGAAAGATAGCAAAACATGATAAGATCAACCTGCAGAAAATAATCGAGCTTGAAAAGAAGATTGCACCTAAAGAGAATAAATGCATGACTAGCACGTTTTGTCAAACGGAGCCTCGTAAAGAAATTGAAAATAAAAAGAACGAGAAACCTAAAATGATAGACAGAGGGTGTCAAACAGACCCATGCTCCATAGAGCTACCCGAAGAAGAATTAATCGATATTCGGGATCACGATATTGAAAATTTCGGTTCCCTTAAACCATTGTTGAGTAAGAAATGGGCGAAGCAAAGCTATACCAACACCGTGATGTCAGAGGGTAATCCGCTCAGAGACAATCATGAGAATACGTTATATTTTTGCGACATAGTCGAAGAGAGAAGAACGAAATGGTGTAAAAAAATCGAGGAGAAATACCCAGAAATTGTTACATCAGAAAAAATAGAGAGACCATGGGGATTTTACACCTCTATGCAACAAATAAGTAGGTATAAACACCCTGAACTAGGTATGCGGGAGAAAGAGAAGAACGTGATAGCTACATACTTCGACCCATCGCGGCAGGATGGCAGGAATATAGAGGATCTATACGATATTCTTATTGACTTGAGACCAACTGTGAGTATGTATAATAGTAAGAGTCTGGTACTTACAACCCCTCAAGGCGTGAAGCCTGAAATCGTTAGAAAAATAGCAGAAGTGGTGCTCAGGGAGACGGACATCAAGGTGAAGGTTAGTATACCTAAAGGTTCTACAGAAAAGTCCTCCGAGAAAAAGAAGATATTCAAAACCGAAGCAATCGTGGTGGAATCTAACGGTAAGAGCTACGCGGAAATGCTGAAGAATCTAAAGGAGAATTTAGTAGACAAGAGAGTGATCCGCGATGTTAACAGCGTAAGGAAAACAAATAAAGGGCACCTTCTGATTACGGTTAATAAGGGGTCAGTAGGCGCAAAGAGATCGATTGGTAAAATAATGACTAACTCTAAGATCAGGTTCTTGGGTGATAGGCGGGATAAGATCCTCCATGTGAAGGAAATCGACGAGACTGCGTCTGAAACCGAAATAAAGGAGGCAATCCTCCAAACGGATTTAGTAAAAGACCAGCAAAATTTTGTAATAAAAGCCAGACGCCCCCTTAATAATGGTAATCAGATGGCCGTAATTTCGGTTAACGAGGATGATGCAAAGAGGTTGTTGAATGTCGGAAAGATAAGGATCGGCCTCACACTGTGCAAAGTGCAGGAGAGGGTCGACCTGTTAAAGTGTTTCAGGTGTTGGGGCTTCGGTCATAGAGCTTCCAAATGTGATGCCGAGGACAGAAGCAAGTTGTGTCAACGGTGCGCAAAACCGGACCACAAAAAGCAAGATTGTGAGGCTGAGAGTTACTGTCCGTTATGTTCGCAGGCTGGACATGAAGCTGGTACCGGTAGTTGCAAGATATTTAGAGATGCCTTGAGGAAGGCAAAAACTGGTCAATCGTTTTCATAGACCAAATAATAGACTGTGATACACGAGCTGTGATGGTAATATGTGATGTTGAGGGTAGGAATCTTCTTTTACATAGATACTCCCTCATGAATTTTAATAAGTTTATTTACTTTATTTATACATCTTACAGTTACATGTTTCGGATTTTATTTACACTAAATGTTTATGTAATGTTTGTTCATTTGTATATGTTTGTGCATTGTCCCAATATACAGCCGGTGTATAGTCATAGTTTGTCTTTTACTTGTATGTCCCAGTCCCGTTCTTTGTACATGTCGATTTGATCGGGTGATTGTGCATCCCTCGCAATGGTCAAGGTACTCCAAATAAATGTTAACAATTCCGTAAGATCGCAGGATCTGGCGATAGCGCTGGCAATGAGGACCAACGTGGATTTTATAGCCATAACCGAGATCAACAAAAAATCTGTTAAAAGTAAGAGAAATGTTTATAAAAATATGCCTGTAACGGTAGGTATTATGAAACTCACCAGTACATACGATGTTCGGTCATATGGGGGTGGCTCCTGTTTCCAATGGGTGGCCATTGACGGGCTATACATATATAGCGTGTATTTGAGTCCAAATTCTAGCTTTGAAAATTTCAAGGATAGTATTGAAGAACTCGAGCAGGACCTGAAAAATAAAGACAACAATGTTATGAATTACCGGGGATTTCAATTCCAAACACCCCCTATGGGGGGGTGGGGTTCTCGATAAGAGAGGTGAGTACCTGCTAGATTGGGTTAATGTTAGGGATTTGTGTATCTTGAACGACGGAAAAAAACCAACGGTAATACGACCGAACGGCACGTCGTTTGTTGATTTGACCATAGTTACACCCGAATTAGTCCCAAATATTACCGTTTGGGAGGTATTGGATGAACTCAGCCTTAGCGACCACCAGTTCGTGATGATAGAGTGCGAGGACCATGGCGGAGGCCCAAGACCTACGACAAGAAGAGAAATCGATATGGCAGAATACAAGGAACTTATAGAGATAAATATGCTTACCTTTTCAGATGTACCCAGTGTCGAGAACATAACCAAAACAATAATGCAAGCTATGAAGGACAGTATGAGAAATCAAAACTTGGTCCGTGTCCAGCCGTACTGGTGGAACACAAGTGTAGAACGACTACGCGATAAGACCTGTAATTTGAGAAGAAGGTATCAAAGATCGAGAAAAAAGGGCCACGCAGATGTGGAGACACTACACACAGAGTACAAAAAATCGAAGAAAGATTTAATCGACGAAATAAAAAAAATCGAAGAAAAACAGATGGGTTGAAATGTGCAATAACCTAAATGAAGATATATATGGCGATGCCTATAAAATTGTTATAGCTGACTTGAGGCACCCCCACCCAAGGGTTGCGCTGTCGGTGGATGAGAAGATCAAGGTGTTCCATGAGTTGTTTATTGGTGGCGATGATTTACCAATCTTTACTCCAGACGAGTGTGAGGCGCCAAATCCATTTTCACCCGAAGAGGTACGAGCAGCAGCCGTGAGATTGAAAAACAAAAAAGCCGGAGGAGAAGATCGAATTACACCGGAGGCTGCGAAACTGGCGATTAAAACCAGAAATGACATATTTTGCGACATGTTCAATGACTTACTTTTGAATATGATTTTCCCGGACCAGTGGAAGGTAGCCAGATTAGTGCTCATCGAAAAACCTAAAAAGAACCCAGACGATGTAGCATCTTTTAGGCCCATCTGTCTCTTGAACGTGTTGGGCAAGATTTATGAAAATTTAATCAACACCAGATTGAATATTGAGATCGATGAAAACGGTGGTCTTTCGGACGGCCAATACGGCTTTCGTAAGGGTCGCTCGACAGTTTCTGCAATTAATGAAGTTTTAAAATCGGTAAAGGTAGGTGAAAGATTGGATAAACCTGGGTTTACGGCACTTGTCCTGGTGGATGTTCGGAACGCCTTTAACACAGCATCGTGGCCGATCATCATTGAGAAGCTGCAAAAGATGAATATATCGATTTATTTGGTTAATATAATTAAAAGATATTTATCCGATAGGTTTGTAGCAGTCGACGGTGATCATAAGTTGCCGATAGGGGGAGGCGTTCCACAGGGTTCGGTCCTTGGACCGACCCTGTGGAACGTCCTGTATGATGACGTGATGCGTTTGAAATTCCGCACGGGCGTTCGAGCAGTTTGCTACGCAGATGACCTGGCGTTGGTGGTGTCGGCCGACTGACGACAGGGAATTAATGTCGAGGACGAATAATGCGCTCCGAAAGGTGAGTAGATGGATGGTTGATAATAAGTTGTCCATTTCGGTCGAAAAAACGACTGCAGTCTTGCTGAACTTCTGCAAGAAAAATCGAAATATTAAATTTAGTTTAAATGGGGTAGATATAGTCCCTGCTACATACAGCAAGTATCTGGGGGTAACCCTAGATAAGCAACTCACGTTCGTTAAGCACGTCGAGATCGTTACACAGAAGGCTTACAAAGTTATAAATGTGATTAGCCGAATCTTACCGACAGTAGGCGGCCCGAGGGATGACAAACGACGGGTGCTATGCCTCGCTATGCAGTCCATTCTTACCTATGGGGCTCCGATATGGGCCGATGCCTTACGCATCAAGAAAGCGAAGCAAATGTTGATCTCGGCGCAGAGGACAATGTGCCTAAGGTGATATCAGCTTATCGAACTGTGTCAGCAGAGGCAGCGGTTGTCCTGTCCTGCATGATTCCAATCCATTTGTTGGTAGAGGAAAGACATCGATTATATATTGCGGCAGCCCCAGATCCCGGGAGTGAGAGAGTCGAGACTATGCGGCGCTGGCAGAGGGAGTGGTCCAGTGATACAGGTGTTGCCTCGTGGACAAAAGAACTTATTCCAGATGTTGTGGACTGGAATAATCGAAAAAAAGGTAGTATAACTTACTTTTTGACACAGGTGTTCACAGGTCATGGAGCCTTTGCGGCCTACCTGCACAGAATGAATCGGTGGCCAAATGATCTCTGCCTAATATGTTCAGTGAGGGACGATGCAAGGCATGCAATCTTCCATTGTAGCATGACCTTCGATCTGAAAGTAGAGTTGGAGAATGATATCGGTTTGATTACACCAGAAAACCTGTACAGACAATGCTGAGGGATGAGCATGCATGGAATGCAGTCAGTTTATACTGTGAGCGAGTCTTGAAGAGAAGGGATCGTGAATTGGACGCAGCTCGACGCAACCATTAAAAAAAAGGTATATGTATACAAGGTGATATGTTACGGTGAGAGACTTATCCTCTTGAGGAGGGTTAAGGTTTGAGCTCCTCAGCCGGTATATATAATATACACGGAGGAGGAGCGGTTGGTTAAAAGGATGGTCTTTGTGTTTTCGTGGTGTGGGCTGCTCTTGGCTTCCCCTGTTCCTTGTGGACAGGGTACTGAGCTCCTCCACCGCGACAAGGTGGCAGCCCGTAGAAGGAGAATCATCGTTGGATATGGTAATACTTACCCCTGATGTATGCTTCGGCGGTCCCGGGGGTAAGGAGAGGAGACGAGGAGGGGTTTTAGTGGGTAGGCTCGGCAGTGGGAACCCCAACCACGCCGAGAGAGTCCCACACTCCCAGTCGGCACTGGGCCGACTGGGGTTAGTCTATAAAAGATTTCCCCTCCTCCCGAAAAAAAAAAAAAAAAAAAAAAAAAAAAAAGGTCAGGTCAGGTCAGGTCAGGTCAGGTCAGGTCAGGTCAGGTCAGGTCAGGTCAGGTCAGGTCAGGTCAGGTCAGGTCAGGTCAGGTCAGGTCAGGTCAGGTCAGGTCAGGTCAGGTCAGGTCAGGTCCTCCCTCGAGAGTCACTACCTTGTCGTGGTGAGGGAGCCTCAGTACCCTCTCAGATTGAGAGGGGAAGCTAAAAGTGACTCACAACCCTCCAGGACCCACATCTGCAAGATGTGGTATCGGGTACGGCGAACCCGGAGGTTATCCGAGCTGGGCATGGATGAGCGCTACCCATGTCCCTAATACCGTAAGCGTGACTAGCACCTCAGCAACTCTCACAGGGCGTGGTGAGGGAACGTCGTGCTAGGATCACGAACGGGGGGCTTGCCTTAACCGGCCGGCTCGCGAGGAGACAACCTCTATAAAATAACCGTAACCTCAAGGTCGATGGTAGGACTGGTGCCGATGGGGTAGTGGATCTTCGGGTCTCCTGGTTGGCACGTTAGGTCAACCCCCAGCGTTGTCCTCCCTATGGGGCACCTGGCGCACCCCATAGTATAAATGCCTTCCCCCAGGTATAGGCCCACTGCCTGGGGGCGACCACCTTTGGTCCTGACTCGTGGGAATAGAATGGACAGTTCAACACCACCAAAAAAGACAAGAAAAGATGACGACGAAGCTCCAGATGACGAGTTTAATGATTACCAGAGAGAATTTGAATCTCCACCAAGTGAGGGAAAAGATTTTTTGAGACGTTTGTCGACGGTGACGTTCTCTCCGCCAGAAGAACGACAATCGCTAACTGAAATTCCAATGGCAAAAAATGTCCAGTTATTTTGATCTTTCGTGGGATGAGGAATCCAACCGATCAATCAAAAGAAGAAGAGTAAGTACTGGACCACACAAGATGACAGAAGTAATTGAACAGCCCGCCGAAGGCGATTTACGACTGAGAAGGAAATTTAAGGACCTTATTAAAAACATTGAAAAAGAAACTTCTAATCTCTCAACATTCGTGAGAGAAAGCACAAGCATAGACAGAGAAGTAAAAGACGCAGTATTGGTCATCCGGAGCCTTATGTTCGCAAACTAATGACTAGCGAAATGCAAAAATTAATATTCACAAAACGAGACGAGAACCAGATAGACACAAGCGAGAATAATAAAGTCGTCGAGACTAAAGAAGTTGGATGCCAGACGGACTTTCAAAGGTATGCGTCAGTTGCAGGGGGAAAACCTACAGTCACAAAAGCAACATTACAAAGTACCAAAGACTTTCAAACCTTTAAAAATATAAAAAATCATATATGGCCTAGACAAGTTTTTCAAAATGTAAATATGGTTATTGGAAACCCAATGGAAACTTCTGATTCCTGCGAAATCATAATCGTCGAGAAAAAAGACATCAACATGACGAAAAGCATCCAAAGTTTATATTGTAGTAAATTTCCTGAACTTAAAGAACCAAATACGGAGGAAATCGAAGTGATGGAAATCACAACTAACGTTAAACGAAACGGAGAGCTGAAAACAAATGTCAAAACAATAATCAAAATGATAGCGACAGGTACCGAAGAGAACTTGTGGTACTTATTAACTAAGTTGAAAGAAATGGTTGATCCAGAAAAAATAACAAACATAACCACTCATGCGATTTCTGAAGTAAACGCTGACATAATGGCGAGAAATGATACAAAACCGTTTTTGTAGAGACAGCCATCAAAGTAAAATTTATACATCCCAAGAGCGGCGGCAAAGAAAAGCACTCTAGGAGTGCCGAACAGAGAATTTAGCACTCACGCTATTGTATTATCAAGCGAAGGAAAAAATTTCACGCAATTACTTGGAAATGTCAAAGAAATTCTACAAAATGATGAAGATAAAAAATCTATCAGAAAGATAAGAAGCACAAGAGAAGGAAAATTACTGATAATTACCGATAAAGACAGCGAGGCGTCAAAGAAAATCACAGATAAATTAAAGAAAATAGACAAAGCAAGAATCAGACATACAGGCTCGGCAGAAGAGAGAACAAAAACTCTCTATATAAGAGATTTAGACGCTACAACAACCAAAGATGACGTCGAGCAATATTTAAAGACCTCTCTTGGAAATGTACCCAAGATAATTAAGGTAGGCGAACTTAGGCCCAGCCGAAACGACACTCAAACGGTCACGGTGATAACTGATCATGAAACAGCCAGAAATCTCACCGACAAGAAGTTTATTTCGATTGGACTAATAAAGGCAAGGGTTGAGGAAAGGTTAAGAGTTGAACAATGCTTTCGATGCCTGGAATACGGGCATGTAGCTAAAACATGTAAAGCAACAGAAAAGTCGAACTGTTGTTTTAAATGCGGTCAAGAAGGCCATAAGACTGCAGAGTGCGAGAATGAAGAAAGATGCCCTATTTGCAATATGGAGAACCACAAAATGGGGAGCAGCAAATGTACAGCCTTCAGGAAAGCTTTAACCGAGACCAGGAGACGTCTGAAGACGCGAGAATTCGAAGACGACGTATTCTTAGAGTAAAATTCACTCCTCATATTAATGTAGGCTGTGAAAGTAAGTACTGTGATATTTTAGGAGGATCCCCTAATCGTAAAATCTTAATAGTGATTCGTAGCTGTGATATTTTACATATAGATCTTTTATATTTATTTTTATCTTAATTGTATTTGTTGTTTAGTCCATATTTTTATCCAAGGGCCCTATACACCCCGATGAGTTATGTGACGTCCACATTGGTCTGTTGGAAGTGTTTCTCTATCTTTCAATTAATGGTTAAAATACTGCAAATAAATGCTAATAAATTCAGTCAGATCTCAGGATATGGCACTCACCTTAGCAATGAAAAGTAAAGTGGACTTTATAGCGGTAAGTGAAATAAACAAAAAATCAGCCAAAGACAAAAGAAATATTTATAAAAATAATAAAATAACTGTGGGGATAATAAAATTAACCAATAATTATAATGTCCATTCATATGGTGGTGGAGATGGTTTTATTTGGGTGGCCCTAGACGGTTTATTCTTATATAATGCATACATTAGCCCTAATTGTAGCCTCGAAGAATTTAAAAACTGCATAAACGAGATCGAACAAGATATAAAAGGTAAAGATGACAATGTAATCGTAACAGGGGACTTTAATGCAAAACACCCTTTATGGGGGGGCACAGTAATGGATAACAGGGGCCAATACTTACTCGACTGGATGAACTCGATGGATCTATGCTTGCTGAACGACGGCAAGAAGCCTACATTAGTTAGGCCAAATGGAACTTCCTTTGTAGATTTGACCATGGTAACTCCCGAAATAGCAACAACCATTAAAACATGGGAAGTATTAGAAGATTTGAGCCTTAGCGACCATCAGTTCATTATGATCGAGAGTGTTGATCAAAAAAGTAACGATAAAAGAGATACTCGGAAAGAAATAAACATGGCCATATATGAGCAATTGATTGAATTTAACATTAAGCAATGTAGTCCGGATGTGGTATCTATAACACAAACGATAAAACGTGCATTGACAGACAGCACTAATACCAAAGACACGAACCGTATAACACCATATTGGTGGAACACAGAAATTGAAACGTCTCACAAGGCAACCTCCAGGTCGAGGCGGAATATCAAAGATCGCTTAAAAAGAGAAGAAATAATATTGAGGAACTACATTTGGACTATCTGCAATGTAAAAAAGCACTTACCTCGCAATAAAAATATCGAAAAAAGCCAGATGGAACGAACTTTGCAGTAACTTGGAAAATGACATATATGGCGACGCCTACAAGATTGTAACAACTCAACTGCGGCTTCCCACATCCCAAAGTTACTCTGAGAAAAGAAGAGAAAATTAAATTATTCGATGATTTATTTATAGGCGGCGATAACATACCTGTGTTCGAAATGGGCAATTGTGAACGGCCACCTTTATTCACAATGGACGAGATTAATGCGGCCACAAACCGTTTGAAGAACAAAAAAGCGGCAGGTCCAGATCATATTACCCCAGAAGCTGTAAAAATCGCAGTTAGGAAGAATAATCGAGTTATTTAATCAAATGTACAATGACCTGCTTGAGAAATCATGCTTCCCGGAACAGTGGAAGGTAGCCAAGTTGGTACATTATTCGATAAAAAACCAAAGAAAACTCCAGAAGACACATCGAAATACAGACACTATTTGTTTACTTAGTCTGTTATCTAGGTAAAAATATACGAGAACCTAATCATAATTTATTTCAGAATACTTACAGGATATTGCGGAGCACGGGGGGGCTCTCAGAAAACCAGTACGGTTTCAGACAAGGGCTCGGTCAACAGTAACGGCGAATTCAGGAGGTGCTGTAATCGGTACGATAACAAATGGCAGACTGGGAGAGACCCGGATATTAACAGCCCTGAATCGTTGATCGATGTCCAGAACGCTTTCAATAAATCGCTTGCGTGCGAAAATCATTGAAAAAACTAGAAGGAAGACACGTTTCGGTTATATTTGGTAAACCTAATAAAAAATTACTTAACTAATCGATTTGTAATAATAGATGGCGATTGCAAGATTGCCGATCGGTGGTGGTGTTCCACAGGGGTTCGGTTCATAGGACCGACCCTGTGGAATATTCTGTATGACGAGGTGATGCACTTAAACGTCCCGTGCTGGTGTTCGGATCATCCTGCTATGCCGGATGATCTGGCGTTGGGTTGTGTCGGCTGACTAGCGATCGTGAACTCATGTCGAAAGGAAATGATGCACTTCGAAAGGTGCATAAATGGGCAATGAACTCGATAAACGATTTGACCACTCGCTATAGAGAAGACCACTGCGAATATTATTGAACTACGTTAAAAAGAAGTCGAAACATTAAATTCAGGTTAAATCAATATTGAAATTATACCTGGAAGAATCATATGTAAAATACCTCGGGTGGTCACTCTCGACAAACATTTAACGTTTGTTTAAACATGTGGAAACTGGCTACGCAGAAGGCCTTCAAGGATGGTAAATGTGCTACTGCGACTGTTGCCAAAATGTGGGTGGTCCAAAAGAAGGGAAGCGTTCGAGTGCTGTGTGCAATGGCCATTCAGTCTCGATTTTATTATATGGCGCCCCAGTAATGGTACACCGCTCTCAGAATTAGGTAAGGTCAAAACAATTCTAGTTGTCTGCGCAAGCGAACAATGTGCATTCGAGTTATCTCGGCGTACAAAGTAAACGTTATCGGCGGAGGCGGCGGTTCTGTCCTAGGCAAGGATTGTATTCCGATATGTCTGTTGGTGGACGAGAGACGGCGGCTGTATCGAATCGATGACTGCCAAATCCGGAAACGGAACTGTATTGAAACGCTGCAACAGATGGGCAACGCGAAT